>OX276327.1:91291160-93791160 GCA_946251845.1 Andrena fulva | reverse complement strand
CCCAGGCGCAGCGGAAAAGCTTGAACGTGGCAGAGGAGTAGGGATAGATAAAAGTTGGCCAGACTTTTTTCCACTCGCGGAATAATGTCACCGCGAAAAGTTAACGCGATATCTCCCCCGTTCGCCCGTTTAATTACTTTTGCGCTCGGACACGGCCCCCTTTGTGTCCCGCTCGGTCGCGCGCACCGACAAAAACGCGCGATCCCTCGTTGCACTTTTCCATTGTGCCCGACCCTTTGCCTTTGATTCGTTGCCCGTCGAGCACCCACGTCACTATCGTTTCACAATTTTCTGATTTTCGGCAAACGGGACGTGACCGTTTCAGGAAATTAGATGAAGTTTTTTATAGCGCCCCCGAAGTCGGGGACCGTTCGATCGACCGAGCGAAAGGTGCGCCGTTTTTTCGGGGAGCCGAAATTTATACAGCGGGGAGTTGTGATAGGCCGAGCACCGGCGGAAGTCGGAGTTTGTTTCCCGGCTAGAAGTTCAGGAGGGAAGACCGTTTACTTATGGAAGCTCCACTCAAATATTTGTTTACCCGCAGCCGGGTGAACTTGCTCGCCGCGAGTAACATCGATCTCCGAGGGAAGGATCGGAAGCAAAAAGCAGCAGGGAGACCTCGGGGGCTGCGTAGCAGACTTCGATGTTTCACTTTCAATCTATTTATTTGTGCAGCGCCGAGGCCTGTCCGCCACGTTTGCATTTCCTTCTTTAGCGGCGACGTGGCCTCATAAGCAAATTCTGCGATCGAATGGTGCTTTGACGCGGCGCGTGGCTTCTGTTTGCTCGGATCACGTTCAAGCTTCATTTATTGGGTGGGTGGGTTACTTAGAATTCTTAATAGGGTAAATTCGGGTGAGTCAATGCGGCATGAGAGATGGCCCAGTCGCTATAGTTCGGACTCAACAATTCGGATTTCAGAACAACCCCGTCAGTACAAGCCAAATGGTTGAGTGAATAAACTTATTTCGTTTTTTTTTCTGGATATATATACCTACTGAAGAAAAGGTAACTGCATGCAGAGAAGATTGACCGTTTCTTCTGAATCACCATAAAATTTTAAACATTTTGTGAGTTTTAATAGCCATTTTATGTTACGTGGGCCAACTGTCCACAACTTACCCTCAATGGTTAGTAAATACTGCTCACGGAGCGCAAAGTAGATTCAGTCGTTACCGGTCAGGCAGTCGGTGCTACGGTTTAACGACCCCCTTTATAATTCATCTTTCATACATTTGCTCAAGCCATTACGTTTGAGATAGAAGGAGTAGATCTCAAGTGTCCCAGCGCCAACGCTACTCCATATTAATCGCTCGACGCGAATAGAACTGTTCGTAATCAAAAGTCAGGCTCGATTCGGGGAATGGCGGTCCGAAGACGGTGGAAAAAGCGAGGCAACGCTGACAAATGAAGCGGCGACAGAGTACAAAATGGGGTGCAGACAGCCGAAAGATACGCCACGGCGGTGTCCGAAACCGCGAATCGGGACGAGCGTGGCCATGCATATGTAGATGCGATGCATCTGCATTGCAGATTTAACCGAGGCGGGAAAGAAAGCGAGCCCCCGATTTCAAGCTGCCCTCCTCCTAATTTGCGAAAACTCCTCCCTCGATCTTTGACTCGGTGAATCTGGTGTCCCCTGACGCGATTGCGAGGATATCCCACGATTTCGGAATCAATTTTCCAATTCCTCGCTCATTCTCGTATTCGCCATCCCTTAATCAATACATATAATTATTATAACAAGCGAAGAATCTAAGTTTGATAACCAACGCGACATCTACACTCTACAGTCTTCGCATCGAGATCTGCACTTTGCAAACACAAACACTTTGCAGAAACAAATCTGAATTAAATCCTGAAGCATTCTTTACGGACTTCTCTGCGTTTCATTTACACTTCTGAATACCCGTAATTTTATACCGAGTGTGTCGTCATCCATGGACTGTGATTCGTGATGCAACAATCGCCATCAATCAGAGTCGCGAGACGACCGGAAGATCCCCGACCACGATCATCCTCCTCGCCACTTTATTCGGCCAGCTGCCTCTGTCTCTCGCCGTACACGGGATAGTGGTAATGAACTGAGGGTAGCCGCTGGCAGATGGCCAATGAAAACCTCCTGCTAGAGGCTCGAAACAGCAACCGTGAGATTTCTGCCGCTGCTGCCCGGCTGAGGAAATTATTGCGAATCGACTTTGCGCAACCAAGCCACTTCTGGCGCTCAACTTTGCCAGAGAAGTTTCAAATTCGCTGTCGACTGTCAGCCTGTCATTTCGAAAAACCTGACAAACCCACGGACTTGTTAATTCATTAAACACGAATATATTTAATTCCAATCTACTTCGTAAATAAATTATTCAAAGTTCCTACACGCCAGCACAATTAATATCCAATATATCTATCTATTTCCTCTTCACTGACCTATAGACCTATAGATCACAGAAATAGGCAACTATGGATGAAAAAATAAAGCTCCGGTGATGGGGGGGGGGGGGGGGGGGGGGGGACTCGAAGCCAAGGCTCTGCGGTCCTCTGCGTACTGGCCAGGCGCGTTACCAACTCCCCCAACACCGACTATCCGATATTACTCTCTTCCGAACTCTACAAATACCCAAACTAACGGGGCGCCACCTACGAGTATGTGCCAATCGCACCATAGGCCGTTCCCAGCCGCCGAACGCCTACGCAACCAAAGACGGTAGAATTATGGTGGGCTTCTACTAATCGATGAAATCAAGAGCGCCAGAGAGAATCGCGGACGATACTCGCTGTCTTCAATTTATACAGCGAATAGTACGACGCAGGCAAAAGAGATATCTGTGTCAAGAAACTGAAAGGTCTCTGGAGCTTCGACGCGGATAATTGCGGGTGATCGACGGCGAACGGGGCACGTAAACTCGAAGAAAATGCAGGCTCGCTCGGCGGCGAAATGTATTCGCGGTTTAATGGGCGCTCGATCGAATTGACCGATTTAACGAATTAGAAACGGAAAGGCGGGGTATAATCTGCTGGTTGGGATTCAACGATTAAAGGCCTGGCTATCCCTCCCGGGGAAAGAGGAACGGCAATCGCGGTCGTCATTAGCGTTCACGATACCGGAGCACTCTCGAGAGCGCGCGCGCGTCTTTGATCTCCGCTAATAAAACGCCGGCCGCCGATTAAAAATAACTCCGCGGCTCGCCGAGGATAATTTCGATACCGGAGCCCTCTTTCTTCAAGCGCGCTTCTTTTTTAGATCGCTGCGGCAGGGTCTTCGATCCTCGTGTCTGCTCCGAGTGGACAACAACCGTGGAAAACCGGCAGCTCTGTATCGCGAGCAACTCCTTCAATTCTCAGGAACGAAGAATGCCAGTTTCAGTACGAAGTGGGGAGAGCATTCGATGAAAGCTGTTCGTGATCAACCGTGGCAGGAATTTTATATTTAGACGCTTATATTTAGACGACTCTTTGTGAGATCCCTTGGACCCTGTGGTAGCCCGAAGATCGCCAGCATCTACGCTTGCTAACTGCTAGATTAGACCAGAGACCAGTGAAAGCCTCTCTTTTCGAGGTGCAATCAAGAGACTCCGTCCAGATGACGAGGATTTATAAACAGTACCCAGTAGCTCGGCGCGTCCGGGCGGCAATAGTGAAAGTTTCGCAAGAAATTCGCGTGGACGGTCGGCACGCTAAATCGGAAAATGCTGATACACGAGCAGCTAAGAGTGTTCCGCGCAACTGTGCCACGGGGACAGTGTATTAGCGGCCCGCGTCGCGCGGGGTGAGAATAAATCGCCCGTCTTTTCGGGGACACGGAACGCTGCTATAATTCCTCATCGATCCCGTCGACAGCCGTTGCACCAAGGAAACCAAGAGAGCCGTTCCCAACGGGGCGGAAATTCGACCGCGAGGAGAACGCGCCGCGGACTCTCCCTCCAGTCGAAAGTTTTACGACGATCGTCCGCGCAAGATGAAAATACGCTCGTGGATCCACCGTCGAACGATACACTCTGAGAAACTAATAAAACAATCCTCGTCGGGGCTCGACGACGAACGATTCTGGTCGGATGGGAAGAGAGATTTGTTTCCATGGTTTCTGGGAATAAAAGTGGCGTCGGGAACGGAGCGGAAATAATAGGAAAGAGTTGTTGCTTCCAATTGAGATTGATAGGTACTCGGAGATTTCATATCTGGGAGTAAGTTTGTAGAAATAATGTGTGCCCGATGGAAGGGCACAGAGTAGGGCACATTAATCTGCTTCCCGGGCTCCCTCAGCAAGGACGTTCATTTCCGCAGGTGGCTGATTCGAGTATTTTATATACCGAAGTTCATCATTCTCGGTCTTACCGGGAAATGTATGCGCGAAAATCTCGCTGGACTCCCTGCTGCCGTGAAATTCAGTGGCACGAATTTACGACGTGCGTAGATCTGCCCGCTAAAATCAGTGCTACGAACGCTGAAGTCTGTTTCCAAGGTAGTCTTGGACGTAGTGTCCCTGTGTATTTTCCGCGGGAATGTAATTTCAATCGCACGGAACCAGACAGGAAAATCAACGACACGTTCGACAATTTTCCTCCGCGCGGCGGCGTTGGGGCCGAAGCGAGTAGGTCCAAAGACAACACCCGACAATATCGATATCCACCGTACCAGAATAAAGTGAACAGCCCGTAGCGCGAATAGTGACACGGCTATTTGCGGACGCGCGAGGCGTGTGTGTGCGCGAGAAAACTGGCGAAAACAGTTCGCGAGACACGGGGCAGATAGGGACCCGCTACGCTGCGCGCTTTCCCGACGCGACGACCCCGTCTCCGCAACCCGTGGGTATTTCGAAATCCGTCAACAATCTCCCTCCGACAAAGCCTCGCCGAGCCAGCGCGGCGAGAAAAATCTCCAATTCCACGCGCAATTCCAAAGCGAATGAAAATAGTCGTCACTTGCGACCCGTGAAACGAGAATTAATATTAATCCGATATCTGCTGTTAAATCACGCCCCCGATCGGCGATCCGTTGAATTACAGCCGGGCCAGGCCGGAATTAAGGTCGAATTAAATTTCGACCGAACTTGGTCGCTCGTGATAAAGCGTGGCCTCGATAACGGATTGATAATGCGAGGGTAGATAGGGCGAGCTGGAATGATGGACCGCCGCAGTTTTAACGCGCCGTCTCTGTCCCGAATTTCCTCGATTACGGGTGGAGAGCAGAGGGGGAAAAAAGGGAGTACCAGGAATTTTACTCACCCTCTGCGCCTTTCGCTTGTCGGCCCGCTGATTCTGGTGATATATTCGGCTGAAATTACTGACGATAACAGGCACCGGTAAAGCGATCACAAGGACACCGCTAAGGGAGCATACACCCCCCACGATTTTTCCCGCGATCGTTTTCGGAACCATGTCACCGTACCTGCAACAGAGAGAAAATTCCAAACTGTTAGCACGTCGTCCACGCAGATTAGTACTTTTTTATAAAGAGAACAGAGTGCTATGGAGATCCTGGATAGTATTAAATTTCACTTTCTTAACCCCAGCTTGTCACACAAATTTTTTCACACCTTGTTGTCACACTGGGTCAATTCGATCAAATTGTAAGCCAACTTTCAATCAGCTGCTTTTTAAGAACTATCTGCTAAATTAAGTCGTAAAAATTCTCAGATAAAGTTTGAACATTGTAGAATATCCCTTCCTGCTTCTATCCGACAGTCAGACTCTTTTCCGTCCTTTCAACAGGCAGCCCGACAACACATAGCCCATGCTGTACCGTGATCTGCGCATTCGCCTCCATTGTATATTCTTTCATTACTATCTGTTTCATATATCATATTTCATATCTCATATTTCTGTGTTCAACTAGTTTAAGTATGGTTAGTATTAGTACATGTAGTACTAATAAGTTTAGTTTTAGTTTATTTTATGTTATGGTTAGGCCTATTAACAGTTTCTACTGCGGCCTCGCCTTTACTCGCCTTTACTTTTTGCCTATGTACTTTACCTTGTTTGCGAGTAATAAAGACGAAATAATAATAATAATAATAATAATAATAATAATATATGTTCATCGTTGAAAATTAATATTTGAAGTACATATCCAGGTTTAAAAAAAGTTTTGAAAGAAAAAGAGTTGCAGAAAAAGTTATTTTGCTTAATTTCCGTTTATACTCCTGAGACGTGATACTTTAATAAAAAAAAAAAAAAATTATTTAATAAATACAATTCTACTCACTCGGGAAGCCTACGGGTCTCTATAGCTATAGGAGATAAATGAAATAACTATACTAAGTACATGGCGCCAGTAGTAGTACCATTTTCAATGAAGCCTCAAAAATATTTCACCTGAAAGTGAAATTGTTGTTCACTTTGACCCAATGTGACGACCGAGAGTTAATACTAATTTTCTAAACAATATTCCTATCTAAAGTTACAAGGAGCAGTATTAACCACAAGGTGCGGCTGACGACGAACCGTCTGCGTCCCCTCAAACTTTAGTCGCATCAATCACGTGCTAACGAACTTATTACTCATTATAGTAAAATACATGTAAATTTTGTAATATAGTAGATGAACCAAAGAGATGAAAAATTTCTAATAACTAAATTTCCCTGAAAGGAGACACTGGGCGTCCCCCTATTTCCAGCCACCGCCACCCACCCACGTCGTTCTCGCGAAGCAGTTTAATTGAAAAATCCTGTACAACCTCTGGCACGCTGTTTGCATAATTTCACGGTTGTTTTACGGCCGCGAGTGCTGGCGATGAATCACGACTAGCCACGATTTATACGATAATTTGCATCGTAAATTCTCGCGCCGATGGGAAGACTGAGAAAAAAGCGCGTTAAGGAGGAATGAAATTCCACAGGGACGCGTGCAAGAGCTAGTACAATCGCGCGACCGAGTATAGGGTTCCATTTGACGGGGAACACTTTCAATTTCTCCCGTGGATCGCGCTAAACGAGGAAAGACAGAGAAACGGGGAAACGACTCGGGAAATTCATCGTGTCCTGGGAAGATTACGAGCGTCCCCCCTCCCGTGATAAAACTTCCCACGTCTGTATACGTGTCCCGAAACGCCGTTCCAAAGTTTTTCCCCGCCAGTTTGTACCTTTGCGAATACACTTCGGCAAGCTCCGTAAATTCCACGGCGAGAAATTATACAGAGCCATACGTTTTTCGCCTCTCTCCATCCACCTGTTTCGCTCGCCGATTCAACTTCTCCGTCGTAATTCGCTGGACTTAAGATTCGCGCAGGAATTAGTGTAAATCTCCACAGCGATCTGGATGTTCCGAGATGTTTCACAGTTTCAGAGTTTGTGTCGCTTTGGACGAACGTGATCAAAGAAGAGGACACTGAATTTAATTTCGAAAATTGGAAATTAAAGGAAGCCGCTGTTAACTGCGCGACACACTCGCACTGCGCGCGAACTAGCTATACCTGATAGCATAGAACTGTGAACGCGAGTACTTATACCGCAAACGACGTCCACTTGACGTGGGTTTGGAACGCGATGTCTGGCCACGACGTCTTATTCCACTGAAAGTGAAAAGCTGGCTCGTTTAGGTAGGCGGCGCCTGACGTACCGGAGCCCGGGCTGATATGCAAATTCCAGCGTACAGCTTTTCTATAAGCTATTAGAAACGGAACGGGTGGCGACGGGAGTCTGTGACATTGAATTATTCAGGCTGCGGACAACGGAGATTCATTGGGGACAATTGCAGCGAGGGCGGGGATGCGATGCCGACGAGCTGCGTGGGAATTTAATTAACCGGCTGCTAATAGAATCGAAATAAAATTAGAAGCTCTCGGGCAGAGTGGTAATAAAGCTGGGCGAATTATTGCTGAAACGACTGATGATATTAATTCCCTGGAAAAAGGGGAATTCGCTGGAGAGATGTGTTTATAGGAGAAATCTGATTGGAGAGTGATCGATGGTGCTAGAGCGATCGGAAAAAATAAACGCTGCCCCGGCGTGGCGTTTAAATAAGAGGAAGATAAATCGAAGGGTCTGATCGATGGTCAGGGCACGAGTTCCGGGGACCCCTATTTCCTGCTCGAAAAATAATCGCGAGTAGGAGCGGTTTCTTGGAGCGCCTGTTGGAGTTGATTCGTACATGACCATCTTCCAAGGGAAGATACGATCGACCGTATCGCTTGCAGTCAGGTGTCCCTGTTCCCACCGAACGACGATGCTCATTCATATTTCTCAAACAGGTGTGCAAGTCGAATCGCGGGACATTCTTTATTTCAACCAGAGCTTCTAATCGTGTCGCTCGTTTCTGACCCTTCACAAACGACGTCTTTCTTCTATACATAAAACATCTTTATCGTTTCATACGGGTTACAATCTTCTTTCTCATTGCCATATGTAAATTCTTTAATGCCATACTAATTGTAAGCTATTGTTCTATACTTTAACCTATCTTAATAATATTTGCTATCTCGAATTGAAGAGTCCTTGTAGAAAACACTGTAAGTGCCAAAAAACAAATTCTATATATACTATAGTATTACCATTGGCGCGTAGTACAATGTCCCGCTAAAAATTTTTTTTTCAATTTCGACACTTATATTTTCTACAAGGACTAGGAAATTTCTTATTATTACCTTCTATCTATTTAATACCCTATCTTATATCTAAATCATTCTACCCTCATCCTCCCCCCCCCCCCTATTTCTATTTCTATTTTAATCTACCTGTTCTCCCTCATCCCCTAACCCCACTCTTCTCCGCTTTCCAGCCCTCCACCTAACTTTCCCCCGTTCCACTGTGGCCCAAAATTTCCTTTATTCTCTCCCCTATTATTATCCTCTTCCGTTCCCTGCACCTCCACACCTATCAAATACACGCTCAACATCTTTCCCCTATATCACCACCCCCGCTAGAAACGGGGGCGCGAGAATTCCCCATAGCTGACAGTTGTGTGAAAATAATGCTGCATCGATGACAGACGGATGGGTATAATTCAAGCTGCCCGATCTTCGGGACACGCGCAAATTGCCAAGGTGATTTAGCAAATCGAAAACGTGACATTGAACGTTACCCCGGGAGCAGCCAGCGGACCGAAGTTTCGGGGAACGAAGTGTCTGTCGAATAAATAAAACCGCGACGGATAGATTCGGCTGTCGAAGTCGGCGAATTTATTGGCGTTCCGCGAATGGCGCGCTGTGACAGATGCAATCGACGACGCCTAGCAAAGTGCAGCCCGATCGAGCGAAAGATCAAAAGGAACGTGCCCGGGCGCTCCAAGGGAAAGCTGGAAGGGAAGGAGAACGAAGCAGGAATTGTGAAAACAGCGTAATGGATCGCGCTCGACGACAGCTGCTTCGAGTTATTGCGCTCGAACCAATCGGAGGACGAAATAGAAACATATTGTGGCAAACAGAGAGAGAATTCCTGATGAACCCCCGGCCCCGCTTCTCCTACTGTTCCGCCGGCGTTCATTGATCGCGGAAAAAAACACGTATAAACTCCAAACTCCCCAGGAGACTTGGAGTTTTTATGGCACGTGGAGTGCCGTCGCTGTCAATGTCAAAATCCTCCAAAGTGCAGCATACTTCTATCCTGCAGCAGTGGATCATATGTAGGCTGTGGCCCTGAAGTAGCTGCGGGCCTGGGGTTTTTCCCTACGGCCGGTCAACGTATTGTCAGTTCGGCGAGTACGCTTGACTCGCCGAATATGCGGGCGAAGACGTTGCGACCATTTATGATGGGGTTGCGAGAAGTAAGGAAAAGTACGAGTCGGCCCGAGGGCGGAAGCCCATTCTGTGATCGGTTGCCATCGGGTCTACTTCGCGTCCACGAGTGTATTCTTTCTTTCCTCTTTTTATTAAAGTATTTGTTTTTTAAAGACCTGTAATCTCAATTTCCTGCTCCACCTCAGCCATCCCTACACATAGGAATGTTACAGTTACTCGAAGGAGCAAGGCAAGATCTCGTCGCACATAAATTAAATGAACTTGGAAGTGAATTCGAATTCAGTAGAAAATTCAACTACCAACCTCTGATCATAAAATTGAATCGCCTCGAGGTCCACATATGACCCTTGAAGATCTCACGCAACAGCCAACCTCTAATCTCTCCTCTCTCCCCTTTAATCCTCCTCCTCTGAAGCCCACAGTGAGCTACAGAGGAAACCCAGCGCGCAGGGTGTCGTGCGATCGGTCAAAGGAAGCGTGTTTTTCACAGAGAGGCAACACTCGCGAAATTTAAAGCGTCGCGGGACCAAGCTGCTCCTCGCAGAGAACCTAACGAACACTTTACGCCCGCGCGAACAGTTCCCAGTTTTTGCGGCAGGCCTGTTCAGCCCGGCCTCCCGAAACCCGGCTAGCCACGCGGATTCCTTCGGTTCGCCCGCAAAGTGTTGGTAATGAGCGGCGACGGCATCGGTGGCTGCCAATTAGCGCACACATTTCTCTTTTTAATAATGCAACGGCCTACATATGCGGCCCGCAGCTTGCACCAGCTGTAATTACGTGGAAACCGCCGGCCACTAATGCGTGCCGGCACAAACACGTTACAGCCACCGGGAATCTATGCTTATCGCCCCTCTCCCCGCCCAGCCTCCACTGATTTCTCCCTTTCGCCCTTTGTCCCCGGCGCTACTGTTCTGATGAATGTGCCCGGGACGCGAGACTGCATCGAAAAAGCCCCAACACCCTTTGTCACCTGCTTCCTTCCCCGCCGACCCTCGCTTTATTTACACGTGGCAGGTATTTCTGCGGGAACAGTAAATGGACAGCGTACTCCGACGACCCCCTTCAGCCACCGCGTAGCCACCCTGCCTTCGTTCTTAAAGTACGAATTCACGGTGAGATTTTACATGAGACAAAAATCTCAGCAACAACTAAATTTAGGAGAGACCGGGGTAAGTTGGTACGTTTTTCAGTGTTCAATTTTTTTTCATTCTTGTTTGAATGAGTTACTTAATAACAAATAGGCTAAAATATACTTTGGTGCTTGCTCTTTAATGTATTGTCACCCCCGGATGAATCCACGCTAGCACAAAGGGGTGACGGATAATGGGATATCGGTAGGGCTAGGGAAATCCGGGAGGCAGCCGCGTTTCGGGTCGCCGTGTTCCGACCGTGTATCCCGAATTAGTTGACGGCACGCGGGCATCCTGGATCCCGCGGGACGAGATGGGGCAGGAGGCCGAGGAGCGCGCTTGTCCCGGAAGGGCCAGCGAAACTGCGACATAATTCGATAGAGCGGTCCAGGGGCTCGTGAGCGACGACGATCGAGGATTGGCCCGCTGGCGATGTTCCACATTACGGTTGCTTTCGCGAGGCCACTTAGAGAGTACCCGTAATACCGCGCGCAAAAACAGGGACTTCCGCCGAATTATCGCCGCCGCGATGGACCCGATCCAGGATCCCGGTTTTCCAGGATTTATTTATCAATCTGTTACCGTTCGAGTACCCAGAACGATGTAGCATCTCTTCAGTCTACTTCGTTGCACCCTTTTCCAGCGGAGGTGAAAATGATTATGGTTTTTATCAGCTGATATAAATGGAACATCGACCGACTGCAACATGGGCAAAAAGTCGCGGGGGTTCTGTCCATTGAACCGAATCAAATGTTAGTTAACCACCACCACTCGATTCTCCAGCCAATTTCAGCGAATTTCCTTCACGTTCGCACCCGATACATTTTGGTTCTGGGTACCCTTGTTTTCTGCTCCGAACAATCGACTTGATGTCTAGGGGTCGTTCTTAAATTCTGTAAGGCTTTTTGAGGGTCTCGAATTTCTTACGTTTTCTTGCAAAGTGGGAGAAGGAGTCAGGTTAGCGTCTTACGTAATATTTTTTTTAACATAATTTTCAATATGGGTGGCCTAAAAAACGATATATCATCGCGAAGCCGAGTTAAACGAATTATATGTATAAATCTTTAAAAGACTTTTAATAACTGAAAAACTGCAATGTAACAAATATCACGTAAGGGGGTAAGAGATCGCCAAAATTATCCTTACATGATTTGAGGACGGTCCCCTACGCGCGCAGTGGTAAAATTATCGTTTCCCTGTTTTGGCATAGAGTGGCTCGCACTCGCCCCTGCCAGTTACTCGCGCTGAAACGGAGGTGCCATTCACACTGACGACACCGACCCGTCACGGAAGTGACATGTGCGCGGAGACCTTTAATCATCGATCCCCGGGTGGATCCAGCGAATCGTAAAGTAATTTTATCTCGTGTCCGACAAATTGGCGGGAAGTTAATGGGCGTATTACGAGCTCTTTCGAATTAATGAAAATTTCAAGAACCCCGGGGGATAATTACTCCGTAAACCGTGTCGCGTTCGTTGCCGAATGGAAGAGGGAATAAAAAAGTCTGGCGGGGGTGGGGACCCCCGCGAACCCGACCTGATTTCTTTATCTGCTACCTCGCTTTCTTCGTCGAACGAAAGAAAGATGGGTGGAGCAGAGCGAAAACTACTTTTCCACGCTGGCGAATCCGATCGTTCCGTTCTCCGCCGCGCAACCACCGTCAACCGGATCTTCGACTCCGCGGAAAGTTATGCTCCCACCCCTGAAAAACGCCAAGCAATCCGCCCGAGGAGTCCTGAAAGGAAGACGTATCTCGAAGGAACAAGGCCTGACGGCTCGATGGCGTTAAAATTTTTATTCCACGGCCCCGCTTCCGTCGTCCCCTCTTTTATGCGGAAACGTAAGTCTCTCGAGGCGGAGGGAAATAAAAATTCTCCATGGGGAAAGGAATTTCGAAGGAGCAACGTACCGGGCTACCTGATCGTCCGCTTTATGCTCCAAGCGTCCTCGTTTCCTCGGTCAAACTTTCCAACACTGTTCCCTTTTTGTTCGACCAGCGCGGAGGTTGAATTAGAGGAATCTCATTTAGCCGCGCGAGCAAATAGTTCGCGCGAACTCCTGATCGGTTTAAGAGGACCGAGAGCCTAGGCATTCTCAATAAAAATAGAACTAATACGGCGGCTGTTGGGGAAACGCGATTCCCATCGATCGTTGAAGAGCGTCAGAAACGCGATTAGTTGCAACGAAGACAATGTTCCCGGGGGATTACTTGCGACGGGAGCAGCTACTGGCCCTGCGTGCGCGCTGATATGCATTAGAACCCATCGCGAGAATGGCTTAACGAACTTTGGGAAGACGATCGCGCCGCGTAATTCGCACAAAATGAGTTTCGTGTCGCGACCCCAAGAACTTCCGCCACCCTCCAATACCTGCGTCTGAAATTCTGTGGCTGACGCGATTCCCCTCCATTTCTCTGGATAAAAAGCTTCTTCCGAAATACAACTGTGCTGCTTTCAAACTGCGCGAGTAATGTATAACAAGTTCTTAGAGAAACACGGAAGTATGCCCCGGAGGGAGACAGAGCCTTCCCCTTCGTTATTCAAGAAAACTTTTCACTACATTCAAAGTTTCCACTTTTTTCTCTTTTACCCCGCCCTCGAATCAAGCTACCATTAATCACGCTTCAATTAATCAGTGGTATTTCGAGGATAATAGGCCACCGGGGTTAGTTCCGCCCGTTCTCGCAGAGGAAGGCCGTCGTCGCTATCGGTTAACGGCTAGAACGGAATGAAATCCGTGCTCCTCGAACGCCGCGCTATGGCTGGAGGGAAAAAAAGGATACTTCTCGCTGGGAACGAAGGGAACGAGGGGCATTGAGAGCTAAGTAACGACTAGGAGTCGCGAGATAGCAGGCCATTGCGGCGAAACTCCCAAGGATACGGGCCGAAACCAGGAATCGCCAAAGTGACCATGAGACCCTTTTTACGGCTGTTCTTTACGATGCTAAAAGCGCTTCAAAGTTTTTACGATTCGACTACTCGATTCCAAGCGCGTTCGCAGCCGCCGCCCGTCCTCGTCGACTTTGTCGCGCGATTCACCGTTTCGTTAACTTTAACGCCTGCAATTTGCTGCAACGGCCAGGAAAACGTTACAAGTCCCCTATCATCGATGTACACACCTCGACAGCTTGAGTCGCTGTGGCTTTATTGACGAGTCGGTGTGCAATTTTTCTGAGTCTCGATTGGAGAAGAACACTGATCTCCTTCTCATTTTTCAGGAGGAAGCAAATGATGTGTTCTATAAACGGGAGAAATATAATCTTCTTACATTTACTTTAGATTTATTGAAAGAATAATTTTCGTCTTTGGACGAGATTTGATTTTCTGTTTAATTTAATCAGATCCTTGTATTTGCCACGATATAACACTGAAACTGTGTTTTAAGGATCCACGCACTGGTAGCAGAATTCCGTGAGAGTAGATACGTGGCAGAAAGGAGCAGCAGATGCAAGTAACTCCGAGTTCAAGGAGAACGTTGGTACGGAGACACGCGTTTCTTGTTTGTCGTTTTAGCTGGGACACGCGACGGCAACCAGTTTAGAATCTAGCGGGAACGCACGGATTAGAGGGTCTATCTTTAGAGAAGCACGCCGTGACGGAATACTTGCCGCTTAAACGCGCGACAAGCCCGCCTAAAAGTCCAACTCCCCGACCAAACGGCGGTCGTAAATAATCTGCGTGCAGGTGACTAGCCCGGCCTCTTGTCAATAATTCCCGAGACAGGCAAGAACAAAACGGCAACAAATCGAGCTAAATCTAAACCGATTTTTCCACGAATTCACCGCGGTAACATGAAACACCATGGAATTCAAAAATTTTCCATCTACCACCCGCAAATTCTCTGCCAAGAAGAGTAGAAAAACCTGAAAGATCGCGAAAGCCTCTAATTAAACCCCTTCGTCACACTCAGCAGCGAAGAAGCTAAAAGAAGGAGCCTCCCCCACGATCCTTCTTTCCTTCCTCTCCGTTTTCGGTGATTATTCGTCGCAGCAGCTTCGCTAACGAGGATCGAGCGCAACGGCTTTGAATTTGCTCCCCAGCGGGGGTGAAAAAAGGGACATTCTAGGGGAGGGAAAATCGATCGCGAGACAAGTGTTTGCCTCTCGTTGGCGGCGAGCAAACGGCTCGCTCGATATTGCAACGCGTACGATAAAAACGGAGCTTGGATGGATCCTCCAGAGCTTTGTTTGAGCGCGATGTCCACGAGCGGCCGCGGCGGGGCCCTTTTCATCCACCCGCAAAATGGAACAGTCGCCGCGCGGACGGTAATGAAAGTGTCATGAAATTAAAAGAGCCTGAATGGGCAACGTTTCCCGTGGCCATTGTCGCCGTGCAAGTAAACGAGGTTCGTCGATGGGGCGCAGCTTCAAACACCTCTATCGGGAGAAAATTTCAGACGCGGCGCAGCGTAAAAGCTTCCACCAGAACGGCGGGACGAAAGAACCGTCAGGCCATCGACGAAGTATCGACTTTGGGTTCTGTGTCGATACCTGGACATCGGGTGCTGCTGGTGGCACGTCCGTCGAGGTTTTCTCACCAACTCGGGTACATTTTTTTAAATAATTTTCAAACTTTGAGAAAGCTATAAGAAAGTTGCTTTTAACACGCGTGTTAAACATTCCTTGATATTATGTTAAATGTATAACCGAATGAAAAGTTGCTTGCCGATTCATTGGTAGAGCCATGAAAAGAAAGGAAAATAGGCTCGGCGAATTTATTTTCGCGGCCACGACGCGGCTCGCGTCTGTCTACGCAGTGCTTCTTAGTTTCCGAGCTGCCCCGTAGGCGTGGAAGCTGCTTCGCCAGAGCGGGATGCAGCGGGTGCTATTAAAAGACGAACACCCGCTTTCCAGATTCGCCGCGAACTGTCAGCGAGGCTTGTCTGAAAATAAAGCGCATTCTCACCCTGAACGCGGATAGAGGCCGTGTGACGATCTCGTAATCGCCGCGACGAACACGGAGTCGACCTGGGACACGAGGGGAATCGATCTTGGAGAGGAGATCGGCGTGGAACACCACGGGAGGACGAAGATAAAGGCGACTAAAATAGAGACGCGAAATATCGGCCGGCCCTGTATCTTCAATTTGGAGGTGACAAATTTTGGGTGAAGGATCGATGAAAGTGTGAATCTTGATTTACTTAACGATTTAAGGATTCACGTGGATATTTTTCAAGAAGGCGGCAGCTATGGGATCGAGGAAGAAGGTTTTATCGTAGTAATGGAGAAGCAGATGATTGAATTATTTCAGATGTTCAACGAAACGCTCGATGACAAGGGGTAGAGGAAATAGTCGGGACTCGAGGGAAGCAAAGCTCGCGCGACAGAAGCAAACGAAGATAAAGTGGCTTCGCTGTTTGAAGATGAGAGATGGGCTTGTGTTTCCGGTGGATTTACAGAAATTCCTGTCCACGAGGAGACAAATCAGTGGGAATGATCGGTACGTTAACTGCGTCGCGATTAAAACGCGAACAGGGTGGAAAACCGAGTCGAAATTCGGAGGAAACTGTTTACCGAGGTCGCCAAGGAAGAGGTTGACTTCTTGTGACACGGTTTTGTCGAGAGTTTAGAGAATTCCTCGCGAATTAATTAAACGTGTGGAAAAATAATCACGAGTCTTCACACTGATAAAGAAAAAGGTACTTTGTATCTCTGAGAAAAGAGGTTTCCCAAAAATCTCAGACACTCGAGTTAAAGAGTACAAAAGAATAAGGAAACAGACCACAGAATCGTCAATTAATTTCCCCGCTTTCTACTCTCTAGAATTCCAAATCGCAGTCGCGGGAGCTGAACCGGGAGGCGAGACACAAGCATCCCCTTTCCGCTCGGTATAATGAATGAAAATCATGGGACGCTCGCGGCCAGACAACTCCGCCAACAGATTAGGAATAATTGGGGACTACGCGTGGTGATGACCCTGCTCGGTCTGGGATTTCCTAGCACCAAGACCACGGGAACGTAAATTCGTCGAGTTATAAGCGGCACCGTGCGAACTTCTTGATTAATTGGATGGGTACGAAGGACGAGAATCTGTCGCGACAGCGATTTTCCTCCCCGGAACCACCCCATAGGTGGAGTGCACTTTACGGAAGCATCTACTAACGAACAGAAGATCGAAAAGTTTCAAGAGCCTATCCCCCAATCCTTGCGTGGACAGAGAAGCAAGCTGCCAATGGATTGGACTGGTAAACAACGAAAGAAGATATATTTGCGTCGCGCGTGCACGTGTCGACAAAGGTATCGAGAGGGCGGGGTAAACAGCTAAACTCGGGGTGAAAGGGTTTCGCAAAAGACTGTTTACGCCGCGACACGCGCGATCGACCAGGGACACGCAACGATCCGTGCGGCTAGCGATTTTCTCGGCGGCTGAGGGAGGCGAGCCGATCGTGATCGCTTTATCACACCCCTGTCTCGGACTGCGATAAAGGAGGAGGGTGGCACCGAAGGGAGGGCCAACAAGGAGCAGCTGGGTCGTCTTCCTTGCTCGCGGTGGTGCAGCCTTCGCTATTTTTGTCCCGAATGCAAACGCTATTTATACGTGTCAAGTGTTTGCTTCCACATTCTACTTCTTCTGGCGATCCAATTATTGTCCGTACCGTAGAGCGGAATATAAACTATCGAATGCGGTAATATAGTCACTTTAAGTTATTCGAAGAAAGTATTGGGTGGCGATTTTGTTTATAGGAGGAGTGAAAAGTAAATATATAGTTGGGGGTCGCGTTAATTTTTACACGAAATCCTCGCTCGTTTAACTTCATCCTCGTGGTTTCTGCGCCTTTGTGGGGGTAGCAGCACTAGCAGCCGCTTTAACGACGCCGTAATAACCGCGTTCGACGAGCCAGAATGATCACTAAAGGTCGGGAACTGGGTGGAAAGTTGACGGGGCTGGGAATTCAAATGGAATCGCCAAGTCTCGTTCCGTCCTAGTATCGATTAACCCTGTTCCCTCTGCCCACCCTTCCCACGCCTTATCACACATCTGCGTCGTATCTCTAAACTCCGTCATAATTCCCCGTGTATCTTTCGCGATATGACTCGCACGAGTGGGCGGATGTTGCGCAGCTCCAGCAAATGCAATGCAAACTTCTCCACTCGACAACCAACCATGTTTTACAACGGAAATCATAAATTCCTTTCCACTCTGCCTGTGAAAGTATTAGATTGTTGCATATGAAATTATAGTTTCGCCTAGGGGAACTTTCAATGAAAATATTTTCTGCTTTTTAACAAATTTTTTAATTCCTGTGACATTTCTCGAGTCACAAGCCAGAGTTAATCATCGTCATTGTGTCCCCACAATAAACAAAGTAGTTGCTACCAGGGGTGGATTTAGAGATTCTCATAAAATATCCCTTCCCATAAAATATTATGATATATTTTAATTTAAAAGAAATAAATGAAAAGATTTGTTTTGTGTTTAAACATTTTTCAATTTCTTTTGCCGAAAATTTGCAGCCCCTAAAATTTACCACTCTAAGTAGGCTACAGTCTACTTAGCCTATAAACTCACCTACAAACTCACCCCTGGTAGCTACACGCTAAAACATATCCGTGAAAAGGCTGTAGGTAGAATGTCAAATAATAAACACCCACCAAGTGGAAAGGAACATTGATCGAAGCAAAGCAGACGAACGTTTCTTCCAATATATACGTCCCTATAGATTCGTCCCCGTGCACATCGCGACGCAACGATCCAGGCCTCAAAGGGGGGAAAGAAAGACGAAACAAGGCGACCCATTAAACCATTGCTCGGTGGAGAAATTTAATTAACGCGATGACTCAGCCAGCTCCCATTCCGGCGTCGTGTTTAATTAATAACCCAGCGGGGCTGACGCCTCCGATTTACAGGGCCACTTCTCAGCCCTTCGAGATTGGCCGCTTCTAATTATTACCAGGCAAGATTGATTACCGATCGACTCGAAGCCAACGTTTTCGCGGGAGCCGGCGAAACGCTACGCCTCCCCCGCCGCGCCTCTCCAGAGGGAATTACCGATTACGTCACGGGATAGGGCTCGAACCGGGCAGACCTGATTACGGCGTTTCAACTTGTTAGAAGTTGCCGCGAACTTGGAGCACTCTCGGCCCTTCCCGCGTGCTGGCAACTCGGGCGAGTCATCCGACTTTTCCTCCACTTCGAGGCTCGTCAAGTTCGCCCAACTTACTGAATTCCTCCAATTGCCTTTCTTCCCCTCTTTCCGTTGCCCACCATCGACTGCTACGATCGTCAACGGAGATTTAGGGCCTAGCACTGATCCCGAGGGCTCAGCTTCTCGATTCGAGATCGCGTTTTAATCGCACCCTCGCCACGAGCTTTGCATCCGCAATAGCTTTGTTTAATTCCAGTCCTCGAGGAGGGACACCTGAGATCCCCAGAACCAACTCGATACTTCCATTTGGTCCACAGCAATGGGCTGTAGAGCAAGATCATCCGTAGACTTTTTTCCAGAGGGGGGCAACTTTGGAGTGACGGTAATAAATAATATAGTAATGAAAAAACAACCCTCGCGATGACTCTTGCTATTTTCAACCCATTTTGTAATGGCAATTTGATTAAAATTTTAAAACCGAAATTTAAAAATATTCACTTATTTAGTATAAACTTAATAAAGATCAGTGTTTAAAAATAAGCGATTTTTTTCTCGAAAACCAGGGGGGCAACTGCCCTTTTGCCCCCTCCCCCTCTAGACGCCCATGCTCTAGGGTCCTCGTGGAAGTCGAAGCCAGTGGCAGGGGAGGAAGGAAGACAGAGACATCGCCTGGGAGAAATATCTCGTGCAGGGGTGGAAAAAGCGCGTTTCAAGATTGAGGTGGCGTGGGGCGATAGGGACCACGTGGCTGAACACCAAATCCTCGTGAAACTTATATTCACGCTCCGCTGCGATTTTGCGAATCTGCTGGCGAATTCTGGCCGCAAAATGGTCGAGCTCCGTGGCCCTTTCTAGAGATTTATCGCCGTGCTGTATCCCTCGCGAAACGGTGGCCACAGCGACGTTACTTGGCGCAATGAAAAATTGCAACAGCCTGCCACGCGAGTACGTAAATTAAGGGGAAAAGAGTTACGGAAGGGTGAAGGGTGGGAAGTTTGAAAGGAATTTATGGCACGGTCGTTGGTATCTTCTGAAATGGTTTGCCTGCGGGGTCTTTTGAAGGGCTGGAATCGATTTATTGGCAAGAATTTGTTGGAACCATCCAAATTCCTAAATTCCTAGTGAAACCGAAGTTGTTCCTGAAGATAGCGCCTACAAGATGCGATAAGTGGCTGATGGCAGAGAATGACGTATCAAACAACCACTTTCGCTAGCTGTGATTACGTAACGTCGCGCGAGGGACTTAAAGTGGGCATCGAGGATCGCGAGGATTTAAAGCAGCGCTAATATGTTTGAATTGTCATGGACGGAGGTGAGGTCGGAAGTGACAAGGCTTGGCAAGCGACCAAATCAGACCAAATCGGATTTTCCTGTGGACCGATTTGCGGATGAAAAGCGTTCCCTTTAATCTCGAGGCTGGAAAATCGCGGGAAGATGACACTTTACAGTGGAATATCAATTTAAGCCAGCCAGTCCTGGTGAACTTCTGAATAAGTCTGCGATGGAGCTCTGACCCAACCTGTCGCAATTGATGATAATCCATTAGTGTGTGTGTGTGTGTGTGTGTTTGATTAGCTTGTTCGAGGTTGAAGGCAAACCTCGGCTGGAACAGCCCTGAGGGGACGACAGCCCTGTTCCACGCGTCTGGGAGCCTCGGGTAGATTAAACAGGTGGATTGCGCGTGCCGTGTGATGTTAACCAGAAACCTTCCGCGAGCAAATTAATCACGCGATCGGAGAAAACAAAAGTACAATTTCACGCGGTAATTCGACGGTATCTGGAATCACTGTCACGACATCCTGGCGTGTATTAAACGGTTCTTACGTTGTTAAGCGGTCGGCACGCGACGCGATTAACACGCGCGGTTAACCCACCCCTGCGATAATTGGTTAAGTTTCGTGTAATTAAGAAGTTCTCGCGGAACGGTGATCTCTCCCGTGCGCCGGCCGATTATGCTAACGAATATGAATCACTTAAGCCTGGGGGACTATCGATTCACGGCTCGAAGGATCGCAAAAATTTTATGTGGAGTACTCGATAGATCTCTTTGGAATTTCAGCGATGAAAAGGAGACTGATGCGTTCTCTTGTAGCAGACAATATTAGGATTAACCCTTCGTGGTCATCCTGGGTATATCGCAAATATTAAATAAATAATAATAATTACTAAACTAAATTATTATATAATAATATTAATTAGTAAATTTAATATGGTAATAATTAAACTAAATTTGACCTTAACTTGACCTTAATATTAAAATTTAAAAGTTTGATGAATTTTAACAAAAAAAAAACGCCTTTTCCACAACTATTCTTTCAACTACAAATTTCATCATATAAAAATTTACATTTCATCAGTATCAGAATTATCAGTGAAAAGTTAATAGATTCAAAAATACGAAAATGGTAACTGAAAAATGACACTGCGGTGCCGTGAACCCCGTGTGACCAATTTATGATTACAAGAAAGTGTGGCCGCGAAGGGTTAATTACCTGGTGCCTTCAACTTGATTGTATTCCTGTTGGACAAAGTTAAAGGGAAACGTGTGCAAGCTGCAACTTCCGTTCTTTCATATATTCATAGATGAAAGCTGAACGAACAATGTAATTATTTTTGCTACAGCGCAGCGTCTCCCTTCAGTCTCGCACAGTCGCCTGGCAATAGGTATAATACAGAGGGAAATTACCCCGCAGCCAGGATCTAGATAAAATAACCGAGTTATTGGAGAAAACGCGGCGTTCTGATAACAAGCCGCCGATAACGAACGCCCAGACTCGCGTCGCACAATGGAACGGCGATTCCTCGCGATGCTAATCGGCTGTTAGCCCAGCAAAGCGAGTAATTTCGCGTTGCGCTGCGTACAGCTCGGGAACCAACGAAAACAGAATTAAGTGCAGATTTACGGGGCGATAAAACGGACAAGCGAGATCGCGGGTAATCAGCTATCGTATGACGCGGAATTAAAGCGATCCCGGTGTTTCGAAATTAAAGCGAGCGCGGGCGGATTTACGGCGGGGTTATAAACAGGGGGAAAAGCCGGGGCCGTTTAATTAAAATACAACTTCTGCCGATTCCGCGGGGAGGAAAAATCAGGAATTCGTCGGTGGCTCGCCTTGGCCAGCCGCGGACCACTCGCGGGGATATTAATTAAACGTTTATCGCGCGAATTACCGCTCGGTGGAGCCGGGGATGGGAAGTCGTAATGAAATGCTAACGAAAGGCGAGAAAATTGATCGATGAAAAGAGGAAACTAATTTTTATGTTATTTCAGAAGCAGTACCACACTCAGCTTGATAAATTTTCCATATTTCCTGAATGATTGTTGCGATGCTTGTTAAGGTAAATAAGCCTTACAATATTTCATTAAATTGCAGGCATTGAAGAAATAGGTAATATTGGCACAAATCCATGTGCATCCAGCCACAAACACAAGTTTTTCAGGGCACGAGAAAATCATTAATTTGGTCCGTGGATATTGGAAATAGAAACATCTTCGAATTTCGAAGGTTCCTCTGGAATTTCTGGCTTATTGACAGAAGCATTGATTCGCATTATGGCTCGGCGCTACGCCGCGTCCTTTCTCTTTTCATCCTCCCCCTGACCACCCTCCTTATTCGCGTTTTCCCAGCGTGCAGAGAGGCTGGCTCGCTTCCAAGGGTGCGGGAAAGGGATTCGAAGAAGAAAGATTCGAAATCGATGCCTGGTTCCTTCCCTCCGCCCACCCCGCCCTTGCAAACACGACAGAACGCCCGTGGGACGTTTTCCCGTGGTAAAAGATCCAGTCGCAACTCCGTTTCATCTCATCCCGATCGCCCCCCTCCCGCGACTTGTTTTCCTGCTCTGTGGCGTCGCCACTTTGCTGGCAAATCGAGGCTCGATCTCGCGAATTCCACTCCACGAATTCCAACTTTAATCGTGAACTCCGTTCGTTTTTCTGCTCTGCGAGGAATTGCGAACGAAGTTGTACGTGCAGAGACAGATGGGACTTTGAAGTTGTTTGTAGATCTGGCAGGAATTGTCCAACCTTCGATTCTTTATCGAGGTATTCCAACGGGGGAACATATCGAAGTGACAATCGCCGATTTTCATGCGACTTTGGTAGGTTTTAAAAAATATTTGACACGCATTCTTTTTATCGGCTGATATTAGTATTGAAGAGGCGAAAATAGCTCTAGGAGAACAGTGTAAATGGCAAACTTGTGTATTTTCTAATAAGGACTATACAGGCATGGAAACAGATTAAAAACAAATCCGTTGTTTGATATGTATTATTTAAACAAACAGATTTTTTGGAATTTGTTTCCACGGCTGCGTTCCTCATTAGAAAATACACAATTTTGCCATTTACATCGTCCTTCTAGGCCTAGTATTTTTCATGATATTCGACCAAACATGTCTCTCGCCCTCAACTTTGAGTTCTGTTTTCACCCCTTCAACACGAATGTCAGCCGGTAAAAGAAGATACGTGTGAAATATTTTTATAAATACTACTTTCTACCAAAGTCGCATGAAAATCAACGATTTCATTCCGATATGTTCCCTTGCAAGTTCTATCTGGTCGAACATCAGAGTACATATTACAATGATCGGAGCTTTGAATTCTCATGATTCAAGTCCAGATGGGACTTGAAATATGTCATTAATATAGGACAGTGGAAATATACAGTCCCCAGCTCGCGATGCTTCAATCCTCAGCCTGTTTTCAATAATATTTACAGAGCCCAGTGAATCATACTTCTCTAGAACACCTCCCGCGCACGAGCTATTTTCGAAACCACATAAGACCGTTAATCACCACGCGTCTTCTCCGTGCTATGGTACCATAAATCCTTAAAAAAATCTGCGACCTTCTAGGAACAGACAGTCACTCCTCAACCGTGAATTACCTAAATCTGTCGTGCGAGCCACTCTCCCGAGGCCCGCTCTGAAAGCTTCCATTAGAATATTGAAACGGGCCGAAAATATGAATTAAAGTCGAGAATAAATATCCTTCGCTCCGTAAATCGAGGGGCGTTCGGTGCCGGTCCCTCGCAATTTATTCTCATCTTCTTTCGCACCGATTACCGGGCAGACGGCGAGAAGCTGATTGAACCGTAAACCGTGAAAGAGGCTAATGAGAAAGGGCAATTGCGTTTGAAAGTGTCGGGTCGATTCGTGAGCGAGTAACCGTTAAATGTCACGTCCAGCACGGCGAGGCATTATTCTTAGTCGATCATCGGTGGCCGTGAAGCAACCACAGGAGCCTAACAAACCTCGGCCATTCCTCGATCTTCCTCGGCGTCTCTCGGCGCTAGAATCGCCGAGGAATTCAAGACCAAGACAGACGAAGGTACAGCGGACCTAATGGAAGACGAAGGCTGGGTGAAATGGAGTTCAAGTGACAGGAGGGCAGCAGAGAGCAAGAGTAAAACGAAGGCTGGATGAAATCGAATGGAAGTTAAAGAAAACAAGCAAAGAGTCAGGATAAATCGGGGCCTGGAGCCTTGAAGTTCCAGAGGGCTGAGCGTGGCCGTAAATTCGACTCGATGTCGATATAACGATCGAGATCGGCGAATCGCTGCGCGTAATTCCAGCTGGTCTGGCCTCGGCCACTTTTCGTCTTTTCAGCGGAGCTTCAGGAGGATCGAAGGGAGCCGGCAGGATGGCGTCGCAGGGATCGAGGGGCTGTCTCGAAAGTTGCGAAAGGTCGAGCGTCGTCGTTGTATCGAAGGGAGAGAGGCACGAGGCGTGGGAGACGAGCGAGAGTTGGGCGAGGGAGGCTCGCTTCCGGCTCCCAGCAGCCGCGAGCTTGGAGCGCGGCCAAGAGGCTTCCGCGTGGCGAAATCGCGGCAAGCGGCTGGCTAAATCGTCGTCAAAAACCGTCCGAAGGGGTGGAGGGAAAAACTGGACGCGAGTCCACGGGGAACGATAAAAACGCGCTTCCGAGGAACTGGCGCGTGCAACGCTGACCGAAGTAACTTCCGCGAGAAAAACCTCCTCGATTATTTATTGAGTAAGTAGGGGATGATTGGGCTTGACATTTCTTCGAAACTCCAGAGGAAGAAGGTGGAAAGTTTGAGGCACGGGTACTGTGAATTTGATATAAGATGAAAATTTTTTAAGTTGAACGATCTTATTTAATTTGATCGAGAATGCACCAAAAACTAAAAAATAAATTTACTTGTTGGTGTTTGAGTATTGCAACTAAAAAAAAATTGAAAAATTGACCTATTTGTACGTGACGGATCATTTGGCGATAAATTGCCAATATTTACCAAAATCGCGATGCTACTATATAGCATCGACTTCTTGTCGTTTTCCAGAAGAAAGCGAATAGTTATGGGTTAAAATTGTGGGTTATGCAATTTTTCCATCCCCTCGGGTGTTTTTTTTTTTAAATTTTGTAATGTCATCATAACTACGTATGCCTGCAAAGTTTCAAGTCTATTGGATTAGCGAAGTGGGTTAAAATTGGATTACAAGATTTCAGCCGAACAAACAAACGGACAGAGGAATGAAGTAAATAAAACCGTTTAAGAACGAGTTTAACCCTTTCGCGACGGCGATGCTAGCCGCCAATATACATATTACATATATATATATGTATATATATCTATTTTTTTAATCGTTTCCGAGGCATTTTTGATCGTTCCGCGGACGTCGGATGTATATCCGACGCTAGGCGTGAAAGGGTTAACAGACAACGAGGATCAGAGAATCCGCAGGAGAGTGCTGGGCAGACGATTTCGTGATAGACGAAGCGGGCAAGCCCAGGGAGAGCGAGAGAGGATGAGAATTCTGTGAGGAACAGGCCAGGCCTTTACGCGAAGTTACCGGCATATAATCGAGAAAGCCGTGTTGCTGGCGAGTATCTGGGTCATTCCTAACAAAGTGAGTGGACTTCGAGCTAAGCCGAAACTTTCCGTCGGTCACCGTTCAGGCACCAACCTTCCGCATGTATATATGTATTCCAGATCTGTAATTATTCATTAAAAAAATAGCCCCGTTACGTCACTGACTCTATTCTATGGAGCATCGAGACCCACTATTCGACCCCTTTCGTTTCAATCCCTCCTGATACAAAAGTATCTATACCTTCGATATCAAAACTACTTGATTCTGATCGAATTACAGTCCAACAGCCTAGCGATGACGGATAGAGTACTGACTGCTGTAAGATAAGAGCGAATATACCAAAATTCGGAGCAACCTGTGCCCGACGGAGCAAAGTCTCGTAATCTACCATGAAAGCAACGTTCCAGCCGCTCAGCAGGGAGGATTGAATTTCCCCCAAGACTGGGAAGCGGGTTTATCGAGGCAGCCTTCGCTGCGAGCGGATTGAACGATCGGTTGTTATTAATTTTTCTTTCCCGCCCGATCTGGCCCCGCCCAAACTAGCCTTGTACACAGCTCCAGCCGGCCAGATCGATAGGGACATAGATGCCGGAAGGCCATGGAAGATCCTATGGGGATGAGGGCCATGGGCGACGGCGAAGTGCGGAGGATCGTCTCAGGGGGCTGAAAACTGCTGGTTCATCCTCGATTTCGTGGACCAACGGTACACGAGTAACCAGAGCCACCGAGTTCCTTTCGCAGCGCAAACTTTTCAGCTTCTTTACGCCTAAAAAGCTAGTAAGTACCTCTTCTGAAGCTACTCTGACATTCTCACTCTGGTGAAAATTGAAAATTCAAATTGGATGAAAAGTCCCCCGAAATTCCCATGAACTAGTAGAAATCATAGACATGCTCCAAGGCGTTGGGCCATTAGGACTTACTGTTACATTCGGCGCATTGAAACTCCTTAGTCTAGTGGGGAGTAAGAGAAAGCAACGAATGTACTCCGTTTATTTAAGTCTATTTTTTTCTGTACAAAAACATGGCTAAAGCTAAAAGATTAGGTTAGATTCGAAAACAGTTGTTAGATTGAATCTCGCCTTTGCGATTGTCTTTTTCTTCTTTCTTCTATATAAGCAAGCGTCTTGCTTGCTTATATACGTATAGTTGTTTATGCAATAAAGACTCTTAATAATAAGAATAATAAACAATTTTTAACAGTCGCAATTTTTGCACGCGCCCCTGCCAAGAGCAAAAGCGGGAACATTAAATTAGTGGTAACCTGCCGCAAACTGATTCTCTTCTCGTGATATCGATAACGAAAATAGGTGCCCATTCTCTGAGAAACTTTCTTTTCGTTGCAGCAGAGGAGCAAGGATTCCTTCGAGATTTTAAATCGAATTGCAGAATCTCGGGGGAGTGCGATAATTTGGAGTATTTTTGTAACCACGGTGTCCGTGGGTGAGTTCGAAATGGCGTACGAAATGGTTCTCGTCTGGGTAGGATTGCTGGGAGAAGCGTCTCGGGGCAGATTTCCATGGAAAGGAGGTATCGGTAAAAGGAAAAGTCGGGGGAGCGCTCGCCGGGCTTCCACGAGATCTAAATAACGGAGGGATAAATCTTCCGTGGTTAATAAATGCCCTGAATCTCGACCAGTGGACCGGCGAGCCCGGCTTCTGCCTCTTTTTCGCTCCGACGCCCCCTTTTTTCGCCGGTCGCCCTCATGAATTACAAATCGTATCTTGTTAACGCCGCTGCCCGACAGAAACGAACGGCCGTGTAGCAGCGAACGGGCACAGTTAACCGAGCCATTTTTTCGAAAATGTTCCCCAGCTTTTCGCGCGCGGGAAATCAACCCCTGTTTCACTGGCTGCGTGGCCCAGTTTCGCTTCGGCGTTGTAAAATTCATCGTGTTCGAATAAAAGTACCCAATTACTGAGGCTCTATACACAGTGCGCTATATATGAAATGTTTATTGAAATGTAAATTGAATTGAGGGCCCAGTGGAAAACAGGCACATGCCCACGTCTGCATAAATTTTC
The DNA here is from genome assembly GCA_946251845.1 of Andrena fulva. NCBI lineage: Eukaryota > Metazoa > Arthropoda > Insecta > Hymenoptera > Andrenidae > Andrena > Andrena fulva. Next base: position 93,763,424 of record OX276327.1, on the reverse strand, counting down.
GTTTCTTTGCACCATTAATTCGTTCCTGCAATGTAGCGTAATTCCACCACCTCCTACTTAATATAATAGCAATTAGGTTCGACCGAAAAGATTCGTGTTAAATTTTCTTCGCGCGTAGCGAGAAAGGGGCCCATGCCACTCGGGTTCTTGGGGACACGTGACGAAATAAAATTAATTTTTCAGCTAAAATTTGACAATACTTCTGTCATTTACCATATAATTCAAACACCATTCGAAATAATTACAATTTCGTACCGCATTTTCTGCGAAAACAATTTTTCCTTCAACTTGCTTTTCTCTAAAATCACAAAACAGTGGCACGTGCGTGTTTTCCACCAGGCTCCTCAATTGTCTGTGAATTTAAAATTATTAGCAAGCATAAAAGTGCCATTCTTGCAGTTCGCTTCGTAGTAGTAGGGATATCTAAGTAGGTGTTCTTTGTGCTCTTGTGATCAGAAACTCATCCACTTGAAGTTAGCTCGCGGACAGATCAATTTATTATCCCAAGCTGGAGCGTTCAAGGATTCAAGCTCTTCCCAATCGGACGCCATTGGAGTAACGAGGGGGCGAGATCGATGGCCCCGGGATCAGAGATGCAGGAAGGTAACGTTCGTTAAACCTCTGAGAGTTGCAATTAATATTAGCGTTATCACGTGAGACGAGACGGCTGCAGGGCTTCCTCGGCCGCCGTTTAATACAGTCGTAAGGGAGGAAGCGTCTTTGACACGCGAAGGAAGTCCTCCCTCTAAAGTCAGCCCGTCCTTGCGTGACCTTAGCGGGTTAAATAAGTAAGCCGAAGGGCGTGTCCCGCCATCGGCGCGGTCGGAGGGTATAAATCACGCGTTTCCCCGTCAAGATACGGGTCCACCCTTCCCGCGGGGAGAAATACGACGGACGTTTCGCGGCACGTGCTTCGATGAGCGGAACAAGAAGCACTAGGGAGTCAGAGACACGCGGTGCACGGGGAAAAACGGAATTGGAAAGCTAGCTGGCGCAGCGCGAGGTTTAATGTTTCCAGGAATTCATCGCGGGATCTACCTACAGCCAGCGCACACTGCGTCGGGAAGAACGGACACGGAACACCTATGGCGGAAGGACCAATGGAAACGCAGGAGGAAATCATGCAACCACCCTCGAGCGAAGCATTCCCGCGATATTAGCGTTTCTGATTCAATTTTTCCACCAGTGAAATTTGGATGCTCGTAAAAACATATCGCGAACGTTGCAGGGGAGAGGGTTGGCCTGCATAAACATTCGAGCGAGTGCGCGTTATCTGCGGATCGTTGAAATCCCCTCTGAGAACGAATAATAATGTACTCATCATTGCTAATTAGATGTTTTCTCTGTATCGTTTGTCAAAGGCACAACTTTTCGCCACTCGAACCCTGCGGCGTTCTATATTCTGTCATTCTAGATTCTAGCCATCGGGGAACATACTTGCGAACCTTTACCCAGTGACGGATTTAACAGGCGGCCGATGAGTAGTTGCCGCTTGGCCCCCTGTCTTCAGAAAAAGAATTATAATTTTATCCAAACACTATATTTTCCTTTTCGGTAATGCTACACTCAGCCCATTTTTAGTAAACTACCTCTTCATTTTCCCGAAAAAATGGGCCCTCAGGTATAGAACCCTTTCCTGATTATTACCAAAAAATCTCTTACAACTCTGACGATGCCCAGCAGCCAGTCGATGGAGTGCTGATGACTCTCAGAAATTTAGCGTACCCGCGGAGCCGACCTAAAGGCGGGATCTCCTACCTGCGACTGGTCGCAGTATACTGGTGCAATGGGGAAGCATGCATCTGTTCTCCTACAAGCGTCTGCGATCGTCGGGTATGCGCCAGACGTAGGAGCCTGACGCGAGTCTGTTTGAGTACCAGCCTAGGCTACTCGAGACGCAACACAATGCGATAGGGTCTGTTTCCCATTATACCTATATAGTCGCAGACTGAGCACTGCGACCACCGGTCGCTAGACTGCTCCCACCGAAGGGAGTCTAGCGACCAGTCGCACTGCGACCCATTGCCACAGTGTGACAGAATCCCAAGAAATAAGGAAAGAAGTCAGAATTCAAAAGATATGGGAGTATGTATTTTTATGTTACCTGTAGACTACTAATATGAGCAAATAAAAGCGGTAAAAATATCATGACGCCTACTTCTGATCTGTGTGCAAACACGTGTCTATGATTGTATATATTTTTCATGCAGAATTTTAAATCGCGTCTTTCAATTTTTGGTGATATTAAAGAAAACAATTTTTGGGGCCCCAAATGAGTAGTGTCGATTCTGTTAAGTAATAGCAAATAATTAGTTACATACAGTTTTTTTTCCATACGAAACCAATTGAAAAATTGTCAGCAATCATCCCCTTTTTAGTTCCACTTCCGGGAACTTCTGAACAAATTTTTTGTTTGTTTTCTAATCAACATAATCTAGGCCTTGCTACTGCGGAAAAAGCATTCGCGAATATTTGGCAGTTATGGATTAAGTACGTGTATTCTATGTCGCACAGTGGGGGTAAATCCCAAAAAATAGGAAAAATGTAATATTCTGTATTTTGCATTTAAAAATGCCGAATATTATTAAGGAAATTGATACTAAAAGTGTTAATATATAAGTTTGACGTTATTTAAGAAAATAACGTCAATTCGTCATGAATTAGCGTCAATAGTTCCAATAAAACTACAAGAATTTGATAAATATGCCATGGAAAGTGCAGTGTTCCTATCGACACACGCGCGAAGTTCCATGATGTAGCGTGATGAGTGAAGCCCTAAACGGATTGTTAGCGGGCCACGGTTTACTACAGCTTTATGCCACTAGACCTTTGGCCCCCTACACGATATAAAGTAATTAGGAAACATCTGCCAAGTAACTTGCAGAACAGCGGAACAATTTTTAGGATTAATCCCCAATTGCTACAAGCTAATACCTCTACGTTCGGCAGGCAATAAACCGTGTTTCCCTACAGTATTAAAGAATAATAAGTATGGTCGGAACGTTGGCCGTGACGAAAATTAATTTTAAGGTCCGCACAATTACCAAAAGAAGAAGATGTTCTTATGTTAGATCGAAGAATGTTTCCTTGGCAATGGTGTAGGAAACGAAATTATTCTGCAGAAAGACCAGTACGCCTCGCGGAGAGCCACAGGAAGAAAAGGGGTGGACCGCTGACTGCGCGTGATGCCGCCTGCTTTGTCCTCCCTACAAATTCGAGACCGATCTCTTATCTCTCGAATATAAACACGCGCTGGAATATTAAAACAAAAGCACGCGCTGACGTATTCAGATGTGAGAGAAGGTGGGCCATTGGGAGGATATAATATTTTTAGCTACAATTTTTTGTATAATTTTTAAAATCTTTATTTCTGGCTTCTTTTTGGGTCTTCTTTCTGGGTTTTTACCTTTTTTAGGAGCTCATATTAGTAGCTTACAAGAAATATTCGGGTCAGGCATGAATAACAGCAACGCTGAGCCTCGCCCATTCTGTACTTTGCGTTTCTAACTCCACTGCGTTGTATCAAATATTATAAAAGAATAAACATGATTTATTATTTTTATTATCATAAATATATAAAAATACATAATCCTCCCACAACTTTTGAATTCTGACTCGTTTCCTTGTTTCTTGGGATTCTGCCCCACTGTGGCAATGGACTTGGTCGCAGGTAGGAGTGTGCGGATCGTCCCGAGGCTCGGGTTCCTGGCCCTCGGGACGGGTCGGGAAATTTCGGGTGGGGTCGGGCGGGGTCGGGATACTTTCGTATTGCTCGAGATCCCGAAGTTTTCGGGATCCCCAGACTCGTTTCGGGCTACAAGCAAAGAGGAGATATAATAAGAGGCGTCACTTGACAAGGACAGAAATAAACTAGGGAAATCACTAGACAACCAATTTAAATGCCCATTCGGCAATGATTGGTAAACTTCGGCAATAATCAAGAAACTGCGGTAAGGTACATTCAGTCGATTTGAATATCCCGCTCGAATAGACAACCAGTTTAAACGTCCGCGTTTTGCTGAGCCGACCTGAAATCAAATTGCCCGCTCATGGCGGCTATGCTTGTAGCCCGTATCGAGTCTCGGGATCCCGAAACCGTCGGAATCTCCAGCAATACGAAAGTATCGGGACCCCGCCCGATCCCGCCCGAAAGTTTCCGGCCCGTCCCGAGCCCGAAAAGTCAGGTACCCGCACACCCCTGGTCGCAGGCAAGGAGATTCAGCCTAGGGCCAGTCGCTGGGACAAATCGCTGCGACCAGTCGCAGGTAGGAGATCCCGCCTTAACCCCTCAGCTACCGACCCCTGAAATGACAAACTGACTGTGAGGCCCGGGCCCTCGGAACGAAAACGACACTTTGCTACCTGAGGCCTCGACACTGAAACATCACGGTACAGACAGCCTCTAGAGTATCTGGCACTGACGCGGGAGCCGCATTACAAAAAGGGTCCGTACCAGATACAGTATTTCCCCGTTATGAGCCCGACGAACGGGGCTGGCGGCGGGCTCATAGTGGCTTGAGGACATGATTCCGCGCGGCCAGTGGCTTTCGTGTCCTCTCGCTCGTTGTCCGGTTCTCTCACTCTCGTCCGTGGGCGTCCAGGAAATGGTGGGGATGGTCGCCGGGCTCATAACGGGGAACTACTGTACTGAGGCGGGCCACCAGTGGAAAACGTTAGGGTCCGTACGAGATACGGAGGCGGGCGACCAGTGGAAAACGGAGGGTCCGTACGAGATACGGAGGTGGGCGACCAGTGGAAAACTTAGGGTCCGTACCAGATACTGAGGTGGTAGCCGAGGGGTTAAGGGTTCCTGGAAAGGAAGACCGGGGCATTCATTGTGGATTTTCCCCCGAGAAAAAGTCAAACGAAAGGGTCCTTCGAGGAGCGTTTAATTAAGGATCAAACGCGGCCACGAATTAAGTCCGAGGACGCGAGTGGAAGAAGATCTGGTCGGTTGGCTCTCATCGACCCGACTCCCCGGAATATTTCCCTCGTCCAGCCCTTTCGAGGCGCGCGGGGGAGGGCGCGGGAGGGCGGTTTCACGCGGAAGGCGACACTCGAAGAGTACACCGTCGGCGTCGCGGCGAGATAAAAGGTTCCAGGGCTTCAGAGGGTAGGTAGCTACAACAGTGGAGAAGTTAGCCTCGGATCTGACGGGTCTGAGATATTCGTGGATGTAGAATCCTCTGTGGGTTGTAACCACCGCAGCTTAACTCGAATTCATAACCTTTTTCGGCAACTACACGCTGAATAGTGCAACAATGGATGTTTAAGCTGAAGAATCCCATTGTTGCAGACAATTATGGCGATGGAGATGTTTGGTGGAAGCATCGCGTTCTTTTCGCTTCAACTAGAGCGAAAACTTTTGGCACCGCTCCTGAATGTCTGCTTGTATTAAACGTGTTACTGTTCCCGCGTACACAAAGGGTTCCGCCGTTTACAAATAAATGAGCCGACCCGTGCCACGGTTTAATCGTCTCGATAAATTCTTAAACTCTTTCATCGGATTCCCCTGCAGGTCCCTGCGCCGAAAATTCCCACGTACCCCCAGTTAATATCGGTCACGCGCAATGGCGCGGCGCGGCGCCGCGATTCAGCCGGTTCTCAGAGATTGCCAGCCGAAATTTACATGATTTGAATCGCTGATGGATTCGCAGCCATCGACTTTCCGTGCACGGTGTTGTAATACACCGATGACAGGGGTTCCATTAGCATTTTATTGGGGACTATGGCCTGCCTGTTGCATTGATTAGTCACTGCTAAGTACGTAGTCGCGATCGAAGCGCAGACAGATTAACCTTTAGAGAATCTCCGCATCGCTCTTCGAGCTCCCTCGCGGAAACGAGAATACTACTCCCTTCAATTTTTCACGAAAGAGACTGACTTAATCGGGAAAGAATAATTCACGCGAGTGGTGAAAGGTTTAATGAAATCGCAAAGGGACAAATATGGGAGACACTGCGATATGCAATGAATATGCAACTTTCTTACGTTTCTACTGTGTTATTTTAAAGGTGAAATTATACATGAATGGGACATCGATGAATGGCCCCGTTTCAATTCCACCGACGTACACTCGATTCTCCGTAGCCGTTAATAGGTAGAGGAGACACGTCGCGAACATAAACGAAAAGCGAGGAAAATTGGGGGGAATAATGGTATTCTCGAGGCTGTTATCTCGATTCTCGCGGGCCGTGGTCTGGATGTGTGTCGTAACCGAGAGCCCACGGTGGAGGACGATGGTCGAGCGTCCCCAGGGGTGGCGATATATTTTTATCGTTCTCCAGAAAGGAGCCTGGCCAGCAAGTCCCGCCGCGCGGAACGACAGGAAATCGATGGCCAATGAAAGTTCCATTATAAACTCGCGCCGTCGCCGTCCTACGGCCGAATAATTATAATAAAACATTATGGCGCCCCAAGCCGGGAATTAATTATAATACGCCAATATCGAATCGTTGTCGAGGAAATTGCTTCTCAAAAACGCTGTAAAAGTTCAGCGATCCACGGGAAGCGGTGAAAGATTTTTCAATAATTCTCATTTCAATCGCAACGATCGGAATGACACCCCGTATCTAGCCTCTCTATCGAATGCGACTATTTTCCTGCCCGCTCCTTATCGCGGAAGTCCAGCGGAGTTCACGGAAGCGCGACGCTACTTTTTCAATATCCCTGGAACCGCTCGAGCTTCACGTTTCACCCCTTTGAAGCCCATTACCGAGATTAATGCAGCAGAGAGGCTCCAGCGTTATCAGGCATGCCTCGTTTCATGTCTCCACAAAGTACCTACATAGTCGAAATTAGAGGGAAGCTCGCCTGACTCGTGTCAATTATTCTAATTAAAACAATATAACATATTCAGGACAAATCTAGCGTGTCCCTCCACCCACTGAGTCAAAACTGTTCAACTCAAGGTACACAGAAACCACCCTTAAAGTTTCGAGCTGCAATCCTGGAACGCTCTGTACAGCCACGATGCACCACGGTCGATACTCACTGACGAATGAGAGTAGCTCCTGGCAAGAATATTTAGAGGCCCGGCAAAGGAAGAAAAGGATGCGGGAATATCGCGAGAGTCCTTAGAGGGTTCGGTGCGCGTTAGCTACACCCCCGGTCCTAGGGGCACGCTCCAAAAACCCTGTTGCGACGCTTTCAGCGGGAACCCATTCTGCGCACACCACCGCGTCCCGCGCTCATTGCGATCGAAGTTTATAATGGGAGGCGCGGTGAGAAGGAGTCGAAAGATTCCATTGAAATCGGGGACAATAATGGCCAAAACGCGGCGCGTCGCTCGATGTTGGCGCCGAAAATCGCCATTGCGATGGAGAAAAAAAATTCCAGTAACGCAGCCACGTCGAAAAGAGGGGCGGAAGAGCGGGGCCTGTGAAGAAAAGAGTCACGGCTGAGGGGGTTAATGAGGCCGTCGCGCAAATTACCCTACGTCCACGTTATCTCTCGTCCGTGTTTCGTCCTCATTGGCCCGTTCGTTACGCGATCCCCGTAGAACCCAGCCATGTGCACGCGCCTCTGCACGGAACCCGACTGTCCGCCTTGCACCGCGCTACCCATCGAAAATGCGAAATTTATCCGGCTAATCGGCGCGGCTGGTATTACCCGCGTAATCCGATATAAACGGGGCGACCGGAGTAGCAAATTATTAGACTCACGCGCGTGTATCGTTTTCCCGGCGCGACTGACGATCGCTTTAACTCCACTCGATTGTTATATCCCAATTGACACAGGGTATTATAAAGATTAAAGAGGAAAGACGACTACCCAGCAGTAGGGGAATCTCGATAATGTAGACATTCAAGGTTTGGTGATAACGGCAACTATTTATGGTGCGATTGACATAACGGAAAAACCACAATTTTCTATGAAAATGTCAACTTTGACATAGATTTTCAAGCTCACTTGTTTGTCACACTTTTTCAATATTTCTCCCTTATTCTGCAACATCTTAACTTTAACCTCGAAAAGATTCATCCCTCTATCTTATTTCTATCAAAAGTTTCACGGTTTTGACTGAAAAAGTGGAGTCTGCCCCACTGTGCGGCTTTGGGGGACCAGTAGCCAGAGGACCCGCCCAGAGTCTTGGGTTCGAGTCCCATCGCAGAGCCTCGCGTAAAAATGATCCCACCGATGAGAAAATCTCGGGCATCAGGTGAAATAGCATCTCGGAAGCGGCTCACGTTGCAGCTAGACAAACCTAATCGCCCGGCCGCGGCACAGGAACCGACGTCATAACGGGCAGTAAAGAAGGCCATACGTAGCTCGACGTCGCCCTCCTTTCACCTCGGCCCGACGGAATCGTTCGAGATTCCACGAGATCCAAGGAAACCGCGCGCAATATCCGCCCATCCAGCGCCCATCCCCCGCCCGCGCAATCTCCATTATCGTGCGCTGCGTCGCGGGGCGAATCTTCGCGGAGAGGGTGAAAGCTCCGGGGATGGTGGTCCCGGCCTAAGCCAGAAAATAACTCGGTAATCTCCACGTTGCCCGCGCGCAACGGCTCGCAATTTTAATGGTCACCGAGAGCGAGCCGCTGAATTGCCGTCGTATTACGAGGGCCAGCTTTTTCAGGGAATAAATGGATGGTAACGAGCGCTCGGCACCCTTCCTGCTCTGCCCCCGCCTCGCTCCCCGGGAATAGCGGAATCAGCGAGGAAAGTATTACGCGGTGCACACGCGGGGAAGATGGCCGCGAGTCACGCGCGACGAATTTCCACGCTGGCCTACTTCGAATTCGCAAATTGCCTCGACCGTGCTGGACCACCAACTTTTCCTTCCTCTCTCTCTCTCTCTCTCTCTCTTTTTTCGTCATCGCGACGAAGCCAGCGGCGACTGTTTGGCTGTGTCTTTCTTTCTGCTCGGGAATAAAGCCTGCTGCTCGAAAATTGTAACGGATAAAGCAGTGTGCCAGCCACGATGAAACTCGCTCGTGATGTACAGAGGATATCGGGGATACGCTGGGGAATGAGTAGGTACTCTGGTTTTAACCCCTTGACGGATTTCTTTGTTCCTTTGCCGATCGTCTGGCATATTTTAGTGGACAGATTTTATTTGTACTCAAGTAGAATCATTGAAGGACCTGAGTCCGCGACCTGGGTAATACCTATTTGAAGTGTCTTCAGTTTTTCTGTGGCTCCATTCGCACTTTTAAAACCAACGCGTTCTTTTCCTTTGTTTTTTCTTCCAGTTTTTGTTGTCTCTACTATATTGTCCTTTTCTAATGTACTTTTATTCCCAACTGGTTCTCACCGTATATGTGTCAAATAAATAAATAAATACGGTTGGCGAGGGATCGACGAATGAAATTCGACTTTCGAAATGATCCATAAATTTATGATAAATTCAAACTTCACTGTATACCTAGTATCGTCAGATATCCACCCGGCAAAGGAAAGTTTGCGAGAATCGAATAAATTGAAAGTCAAACGACCACTCGCTTCATACACCAATTGGCAATTTTGATTCCGACCAGGATGCTGAAAATTTTAGATCCAAAATCGGAAGTAACCAACTCGACAACGCGACAGTAAAAGCTACCTCGACTATCCCATGTAATGTCCGTGTTTCCTACGATCTCACGAATAAATGAGACATTACGTTCGAGCATCCCCCGTCATTGTGTCCTCAAAAAGCCATAAAAGATGCCGGGCGATTCACGAGCTACTTAAAGCCCGCGGTAAAAAGCATCCGATAAATATTCCCCGATGGTCCGACGACGAAAAACCACCAGCTTCCAAGTACAGCCCCGAAGGGAGGGTGCTTAACGACGAGGGAAAAAGGGCGCCGTACCCTTAATTCCGCGGCAACCTTCGCGAGGGTTTCTCTACCTCCTACGACCACCCCGAGCACGCTTATACACGCGGCGTTTTTGTCGCGTTTTAGTTCACGTTTTTACCCCTCGTTCCGCACCGAGGAGATTGATTCAAAGTTTACAGAGGGGTGGTACGTAGAAAACCTGCGTTAGGAACCTTCCCCGCTCGAAACATCGTTAAGCTCGTCGTGACTAATCGATTCTTTTTTCCCTTCAATTTCCAAACACTCTGGAGAATTTCGTCGGACCATGTTGGAGGTAATGGTATCCAAATTTTCTCCGCTAATTGAATTTTCTGCTGATTACCATTGGTTAGAAGATTCTTAAAGGGATAGCTTGGAGGAAATAAGAGGTTAGCCACCTTTAAAGCAGAGATGGGTAAAATTTTTATTTATATAAAATTTCGAATAAAGAATAAAAGTTAAAAAAACTCGGGTTAACGATGGAATAACGAATAATTTTTTTAACTTTTATTCGTTAATCGAAATTTTATTTAAATAAAAATTTTTTTCGTCTTAAATGGTAGGGTCGAGTGGGGCTAAAAGTCCGGCGGGTAAAAAGTCCCGAATTGAATATCTCTATTCCTAAACAATGTATTGAGTTTCGCAGTACACTATGTAAAAGGCGAGAAGAAACGGAGGTGACCACAGAATCGCCAGTCGCTCCTGGACGGTCGTGCGAATTACACGACGCCTTCGTTATTTTATGCATCGAAAACTAAAAGAAATATGTCGTCTTTATTGTTTTATACGAAGTAAACCACAGTTTAAAAGCGTATCAGCCAAGTACGTTAAAATTGTATGTTCCTTTAGTAATGTGTGCATGATATTGTTTATTGCTGAATGATAATATTTTCTAACGTATATATCGCAGAAACTATAGAGATACCGTTGGGGCAAAATGTCCCTCAGACTGAAACTATATTATATTATATTATTTGTTTTCATAATAAGATGGCCAAAGTATAAAGAAATGATGCCAAAGTTTTTAAATACTGTTTTTGTCTTAGTTGAGCGATTTTTTTTTGGTTTACAGTTCAAAGTGAGCCTCTGACTTATATTTTTATTTTTTGTTAAAGAAGTCATGCTTTCTTTCAATATTGTGTACCAAAATGAATTGGTTTAATAAATATTTGTTGATTTGAAAAGAGTTTTTTACTTATTTAGTAATTTATTACATTTATTACACGAAAAGACATTAGGATTGTCTATCCTATGCAATGGACTTTTTGCCCCGTGCGTGGGGCAAGAAGTCCATTTTGCATTGACAAACATTTTGTGATATAACTCAACAGAAAATAACAGTATCAACAAACGAACTTCGCTAACGTAAACCATAATAGTTATAGTTTATACAAAACAACACCAGATATCTCTAGATTGTTAGTACTAAATTTTACATAGGTTTATACGAAAAACGGGACTATTAGCCCCACCCTACCCTACCTTATAGTCTGAAAAATAAGAGTACACTGGTTAAATTGACCATTTTGTTTCCAGAAAATTACAACAAAATTTTTTTATGTGCTTCAAGATATGTATCATAGGATAGACATTTTTCATTTATCTTATCAGTTCGCCAAAAAAAATCTGAAATTTACGTATGAGTTTTAGTCGGTAAGGTGGCCTAACCCATTAAGACATCTTGTGCTTATTAGTTTCTGATGAATTCTGAGGGGCTTCTGTAAAGGCACTCAAATTTCCTCCACGAGTGAGGTTGACGTTCGATATATGATTTTTTTGTAGAACCCACCCCTAATTTAATTTCAATTTTCTGTTCATTTCGATTGATTTCCAGCTTCGTAAATTTTGGATAGGAGAATTAAGACGTCTTGTACTCAGCATCTGATGGATTCTGAGGGGTTTCTGTGATTCGACAGGAGTGTACGCAGAAGCTTGGATACTTGGCAAGTTCTGCAGTGTTATTAATTCGAGGGAAGGAGGCACAGTGTGCGTATGAAGAGGATCACGACGCGTGTCCAAAGCTCGTGAAAGGAGCGTTTTCACCTGGGCAAGATGTGTTCGGTGTCTGCGTGGTTATTTTGGCGGCCCGCCAATCCAACTCAAGAACCAGACGAGTGTTTACCGAGCGTTTATCCGCCTTCGTTATTCGCCCTCCTCTTTCGCCCTATCTCCTCATTTTCGTCACCTTCGCGTCGTCGCTTCTTCCGACGATCATCCACCACGATCCATCCAGTGATCGATTTCACAAAGCCACGAAGAGCGAACAAGTTACGGCATCGAGATTACTAACCAACTCCCCTCCTTCTTTAATCATTCATTTCCTCGACAATTTCAAACTCTGCATGAAAACTGATAAGGGAACCAAGCGTGACACTAGAACTGGGACTTCTCCTCAGATATAATCGAAGATGTAGGAATTGTAGGATCTCGACCCATATAATTCAGTTGAATCGCATTTCCCTCCACCCGATGCCCCTTTCTCAGCATTTCCTCCATCAGAATTCGACAGTAGCCCAATCTCGCTCCAAGACATACCATGACCCCCGTTCTGCCTCCACCATTCCGACTCCAGCACGTACCACGCCTACGATCTGTCCCCCGTCGACCACCGAGAGAGCGGAGATGAATATTCCATTGGAAATCCGCCGCGAAAATCCGTTCCGCGTCCCTTAGACCTTCGGGATTTTCCAGCCGGAACGACTTTCCCGTATCCTGATATCAGCCCTCAATCGCTCCATCATCCCCCTTCCTTCGATCGAATCCCTGAGATCCTTAAATAACGGGGTTGGCTTACTCCAGACAACAAATAGGGGATGAAACTCGAGAAGCATGTTTGCGGTCCGCGAAGGAGTCGCTATCAGAACAGTTCGACGCTGATGGGAGGCGAAATATCGAGCGAGCTTTAGCCGTTTTTATTGCCCACTGCCAAAAATATATCGTATAACAATTCAATTATCCACTAAATCTGTTTAAACGCGTTGCCGTTTCTGTACGGTAATTAGTGGTAAGAGCGCACTGCCAGTTATTGGAATACCTATCCTGTTTATTGGAATAAATAGATAAAGACGAAGATAATAGCCAGCGCGCTGGCTGGTCCATAGCTTCGATACCAATCACCCCCGTTTTTCCTCCCGTTATTCGATTTATCCCCGTCGGCTCGCTCGATTCGACCGTTTATCGCGAGTTTAACGGGGAATCAGGTATCCTTTATTGCGCGTATTTCTGACATTTGCATGCCTCGTTCCGCGGAGAGAATCACCGCTTTAAAGCACGCACGCCTTCTCGCCCCTGTCTCACCCTCCAACCCTTCCATCCCTCATCCTGCAGCGATGTCTGGCCGACTCTACCACCGTGGCGGGGCAGCCCCATAAATCCTTGGAGGCGGGTTATCGAGAGGAAATAACGGCGCGAATCCCGCTGGCGTGCAATTTTAGAATTGTGACCGCGATAGCGCGACGCGCTGCGGCCCTTCATTTCCGTGCTCGCCATTTTGTTGCTCTTAAACGATCATCGCGGCCCTCTCTCCCTATCGTTGCAATCGACGCTTTGAATGCTCCACGATATTACCAATTACTTCGTACCATAAAGTTTTCATGGAAATCTAGAGTAATTTTCCTTAGGTTTTTCTTCGCGTTAAAATTTAAAATCGGTTGATAAACGAGGCTGTGTTCGAATCCACTTACAAGCAGCCAAAGTCTAGGGTAACTCGAAGCAGGGGTGAACACACCACGCACCAATGGACAAAATCGAAATTCAAAGCTCGCGCCTGCCACCTACCCATGCCACCTCGTTATGGGTCCTCGGTCGATTGTTTCGCGAAGCGTTTTTTTTTTTTTCGAAACGACCTCGCTTGTTCCCGTTTCGCGGGCGATAAAAATGCAAAACGGGAGACGCGGGCAAACAGGACCTCGGGGGAGGAATTGAAGCCTCTATCGATGCTTCGGTCGAGGAAAACAATCCACTTTGTGAATTAGACGAGCTGGGAAATAGGGGGAGAAACTGCGGAATTGGCGGCGTCGATGAATGGGAGTCTCCCCGGGCGAGCGTGCGTTTTTCCACGAAGCGAATAGGAGGTGAAAATCCAAGCAACGCGAGTGATCGGTGCAACGTTGCAATATGCAGTTACAGGAGTAGCCGTGCGTAATTTGTACGGTGCTAGAAAGGAATTAAGAAATGAAGGAATCGAGGATCCTGCCAGTTTGAAAAGTCAGACAATGCGAGAGAATTGGGGGTCCTATCGATTGAAGAAGAGCATCAAGAATCCGGAGGTATCCAAGGTTCGAAAAGAAGAAAAATGGCCGAGATAGGGCGAGAAGAAAATTGACGAGTCGATACGAAGAGGGGGAGCAGTGAAACTAGAGCTTCCATGCCTCGTTCCTTTTTATTTTCTTCCAGATACGACCACTCCTCCCTTATCGACTTCGCCGAAAAAGAACGGGAGAAAGAACACAAAGGAGAACGCTAGGTTTGCCGGATTGCCAGGGGAGGAAACTAGAGAAATAAGATTCGCTGGCTAACTTTTATTTATTTCGTTCTTAACAGAGCAAGTGGCGGAATAATCGAAGAAAACCGTCGCGCTTTTCTCAATCTCGACGCACTGTTAAGAAAGCCTGGTAAAAAAGAGGAGTTCTATTCACCGAATTAAACTAAATATCAAGGTTGAACAACTACCAAGCCCTTGTGAAACAAAGTAACTCCCAAGCAGACACTGGTTCCCATTCCCCCAAAAAGAGCTCATCAAACACCAATAACCCAAAGAAACCTCCCTTCACAGAAGCGCAGCGCTGAAATTAGCGTAGCTGCGACCAAACTTGCCCAATAAATCCTGATCGAACGCATTCCCCAGCCGTGAGCTGGAGAAGCAAAAGCTATTAGAACTGGACCCGCACGAGGCCGCGCCGAGTTCCGTGAGCCGCGTAAATTAATATGCCAGATGAAAATTCATGGGGACCAGAGGCGAGCGTCGCTCCCCGTCATCGACCGGCGATGCTTTTCCATTAATATCCAGACGGGGAACGCGGCCGTCCCGGCGCTGACGGCTGTTTGTCCAGCTTTCAAAATGCGTTTGAAAACTAACGCGTTAGAAGGCCGCTAGAGAAATCCTCGAGGCACCTGTTGATCCTTCTCGTTAAAGTTTGAAGGACCCGACCTGGACTAAGCCTGGACACACGTGCTGGGATCCAGACGGCGCTGACACAGGAAAAGAACCGAGGACGTTATTACCCCGCGCGCAAACACATGAATATACATCGAGCCTCGGCGTTAAGTCTCCTCTCCCGTTGCCCACCAGGCCACCACCAAGAGGGCGCAGCTCGGCCGATGGAGAGCAGAACGGATTTTCGCGAATATTCCACTCTAATTGATCGATCGCCGACGGGGAACATTTCTACAGATCTTCATACCCGACTTCGCAGCAGCGGTTTTAATTAGAACGCATTTCAGCAGACCCGAGTGTTTCTCTCATTTTTCCCCCCATTGTTCTCCGTCACTTTTTCACGCTCCTTCGATTCCAAGACGAGCACGAATGTATTTGGTTTCGGCTGAAAAATATTTACACGGAGCCACGGGCGCGTTGTGTTTTCCGTCGGCCGCGATACCTACCCCTGTATTTTTTCGTCGACCGCGCACCCTCCGCCTCTTTCAACCACCCTGCTGGTTTTATCGAAAAATACGGGCAAGGAGAAACAGAGTGTGACAAACGGCAGCGAGGCCTCTCCACGAATTTTTCCCGACCTTTACAGGCTGATTCGGAAATTGCCCGAGGTATTTCATTGCTCGGGGATCCCCTAAGCGGTAATCCCTTTAACGAGAAAAGAAACATCCAGTTCCCAGTTCATTCACAGAACGTCGTCGCATGTGCAATCTGTGCCAATAACTTCACTGGGTCGAAAGTACCTAGTGACCCTATCACATCTTGCCGTTCTTTATGTTCCCGCGAAGCATTGCTCTTTCACTGTACTATTCCATTAGCACGGCGTGCCCAGTCTGCGCTCCGAAATAGAAAATATCGACCGCGCTGACCTTCCCATTCGAAACTTTATCAACTTTCGCCGCCGACTCGGCGGATAAAACACTCACCACAATCCACCGCATTCTGCGGTTTAACGTTACTTTAAACGGCCATAAATAATTGCGGGCGGTTCAACGGACCGGTTCAGCGACTGGTTCGCGCCTGGGCCTCTGATAAATTCTCGTCGACGGTGGTGTTTTGTGTTTGAACAGGCGCGATTAAAATCGTCAAAGAGAGAAACGCTAGAGAGAAACACTGTCGAAAGATGAACGGAGAGTGCACGGGGGCAGGAATGGGCCACCTAAATCACAATAATTAACAAGGAAAACGCGGAAACGCCGCCTATTATGATTCCATCGGCGAAACGCATTTGCCCGGACACTCGGCCCGCGATCCGCGCAATAATGGACCGTCATTACCCTTTAATGAACCCACTCCCCCTCCGCGCATCCTTCGCAGTTGTCGTCGAACTTAGTTAATCAGCGAAACATTGTCGCCTGTCCGCCCATTAAACTCCGCCCTGTTCATCAATTACCAAGTTCCATCCAACACAGAGGCTTTCCAGAGTTTTTCATAAAACTTTCGACCAGGGCCTATCGAGGAACGAAGGGGGAAATTGAACGGGAAGACAGGTTCGTCGCGTCGCGGGGGAAAAGGAAATTATTATGACACGAGCGACTCCGTCATTTCTTTTCCTCGAGGCACGCAAGGTTGTTCCGTTGGTTCGCTTTATCGGGGACATTTTAGCGGAGGAAACACTGCAGCGAGAGGGGTGGCGCAGAGAAAAGCGGGCGCACATGCCTCGAGCGTATGGATGCGGAAAACATTGCGAGTTGCTCGGTTCTGGGGGCGCCTGAAAGGAAAACTGATGCGCGCCTTTCAGAGGAAGCAAGGCTTTCCAGAGCCTGGTGGCTTCTGAAGCAAGGCATCGCGCTACATTTAATCACCTTCGAGCAGTCTCATCGAGTCGCTTTCAACTACCCGGAGTGCAGCAAGTATTCTCGGGAGAGAGAGAGAGAGAGAGAGAGAGATACGGTGGGTGTTCCGCGCTGCGAGCGCTGTTACGAAAATGTAACTCGATTCGCCGGGCCGTTTCGCGCGGCATCCTAAATTTCGGCTCGGATTAGGGGAGGATGAAAGCCGACTGGAGGCTTCGGGAGATCTACGCGGCCGAGCCACGGATTTGGCTGGCGCTCGATCGGACGCGACCACCGGCTGCGCGGGCATGTAAGATCAACCTGATTGTCAGCTGTCCGTGCGAAAACGAAACGAAAATACCACTGACATAGATTTCACCAGGCAGAAATAGAGGGGCAGAGCCTGTCTTCTCCGTGAATCAGACGTGGGACACGCGAGCGAATTTTTCCACCCGGCTCGCGAGCATCGCTGAATTTCCCCCGCCGACTTCGCTCTCCCACGTTCCCGAGGGAACATTAATATTTCCGCCCGGCCTTATGGATCTGTCCCACTCGCGAGCAAAGCCTCGGATCGTTCGCGTAATTTTTTCATCGCCCTCGCTGAGAGATCGTTCGAGCGACCCTGTAAGATTAAGCAAGCCGGAGAGTTTCCTGTCGTCTTCGGCTGGAATTTTACAACCACGGATCAGAAACCTGAATGTTTCAAGCGTCTTTTAAGGGTTCTGCTAAGGGAGACGCTGAATTTAGAGATAAATTGTCCGAGTGTTTTCAGTGTTGGAAGAGAAATTTGGTAGAAGGTTTGTCACTATCACTGTACTCTCTCGCAAGTTCTCGCTTATCTAGCCATGCGTATGTATCAAGACTGATTCAGACACTTCCAGTAATTTAGTCGAGTGACGAGTAATTTAGTAATTTACCATTGTTTCACTAAACTACTCGACTAAAATGTGTCCACACTAGGAAAATTATTAAATTACTCGCTGCTCGATTAAATTACTGGTCGTGTCTGAAACAGCCTTTAGGGTGGTCCATTTTCTCAAGTATAAAATGTAGGTTTTTCTAAAGGTTGCTTTTCTTCCAAACATGCTAACTAACACCTCTGCAAAAATGGAGGATTACTCGTTTTTAGGGGCATGGGAAAGAGTTTCTGTCTGTTTTCCAATTGACGAGTCTCCAGCTGACGTCCTTACCTACAGATTTGGGGGTACTACTTAGTGGAAGCTATTTTTATCCCTAACACAAAAACAACATTCTATTACGCTATTAAGGAATAATATAAGTTAACACTTAACCCTTTCGGTACCGCGTACATTTCCGCGAAAGTGCTTTTAACTAATTTTTTTTTTTTACACTATTGGAGATGCCGACTAAAGTGGCACTGGTCCACACAGATCATCAGATGGATGCTGGATATATCCGGCGCTGGTACCGAAAGGGTTAATTGTGTAAAATAATGTTGCAAATCGTAGCGACCTGTAAATATGCTTCATATGGGCCAGTTTTTGATATACACACTTCTTTTAGTTTAGGGAACAAAAGCAGACTTGTGTCGAACAACAAAGAATACAAAAAAAAGATACATATACCTGTTTCGCCCTATCTCCTAATATCCCCGCGTCTAGGTAAGCCTTACCGATGAGTCCCAGGCCCAGGACAAAACGCAACCGTCCTTTTGTTCTTCTTCGTTCTACCTACCAACCATTCCACAACCCCCACCAAATATGAAATAAGAGGATCTTTAATTGCACGGCTTCGGAGCTCGTTTCATTAAGCTACATTCACTTCGTTTGGACGAGAGTTAATAAATAGCGCGCAGAAACTCTGCCACAGACTGGTGACTTCTTCAACCCCTGAGTGTAAAATACACTGCGGCGAATCTGTATGCGAAACGAAGTGAAACAAAGGAACCCAACGTCTCCAGAAGCCCTACAAGCGGGCTGATTCCAACAGAAGAAAGAGAAAGAGAGACGAGAATAGGGCCGGGAATTTTAATCCCCGAAGAAAAACAAATTTCGCCCGCGAAATAGCAGGACGTTTTCGAGAAATGAAAGGCAAACAGAAATGTTCTCTCGTCGGTGGGTGTGCAGGAGGTCGGGCGGTTGTTCGAGATCGGTTGCTTTAATTCGTCGCGGAGCAGAAAGACTGGGTTTACGGTGGGAGCGACGTGACGGGAGGAATTGTCGGTGGTCTTTTCTGTCGCGGATATTTAGAGAAAGCGGGGAGGTCCTTCGAGGTGAAAAAGGTCGACAACGACGTCCGTTAAAAATATCACTAGAGACTGGTGGTTGTTCAAGCTTCGGGCGGTTTACACGGAGCCAATTACTTTGGCGGAAGCGTCCTTAAGTCGTATTCCGTCGCGTATTTGCTGGGAATATCTGCTACCCTACTCCTTTAATTCCTCCCTTAAGGTTTCCAGCCATTATATTCGACTGAATTCGAAATAATAGAGAGAAAGCTCGAGTTCCTTAAAATTTCTTCAGAGTAGGTACTTTAGATATTTGAAAAGGTTCGAGTTTACTCGAAAGCCCGCAATCGATAGAGCGGTCGGTTGAAAATACGATTCGTTCGCAATAAGAATAAGTTTAGATCTGCCCAGGATTTCACTTCACACCCCCAGTTGTGGTAGCAACGGCCAACCAGAGAGCAATCGCACGAATCTACGAATAAGAAGCTGAAGAGAAACTCACCCTAAGGTAGTCATAGTAACGATGGTGTACCAGAAGGCGGCAGGGATCGAAGTGAAGTTCGTCCCGTCTACGTTCTTCTCCGCGTAGAACATGACGGTGGCGAATATGATGATGGCCATGGCCAGGGAGAACACGAGGAAGCCGAGCTCGGACGCGCACGACTTGAGCGTGTAACCGAGGATACGGAGGCCCTGCGAGTGCCTGGAGAACTTGAAGATCCGGAACACACGGAAGACGCGCAACGTGACGAACGCGCCGGACACGTCGTCGTTGTCGGTAATACCGAGGCCGATGTAGTACGGCAGGATGGCGACCACGTCGATGATGGACATGACCGAGCGGGCGAACTTGCAGCGGGACGGGGCGGCGAACAACCTTAACAGATACTCGGCGGTGAATATCATCACGCACGCTGTGTCCAGACAGAAGAACACGATCTTGTAACGTTCGCCGCATGAAAGCGTGCCGGCGCGTCCCGGGCGATTACCACACGGCACGGTCTCGACCACGTTCGCCAGCACGCTCACGGCGATGAAGAAGCCGGTCACGTAGTAGAAGACCAGGGCGGCCGTGGATATGTGAGGATTCTGAAACGCCCGCCACATCTTCTGCCTGATGTCCAGCAGCTGCTGGAGATTCTGGTCGCCATTCTCGCTCAGCTTGTCGTCCATCAGCCGCTCGGCGTTCTCCCGCTTGCGGTCGCGGTAATCCTCGTAGCAGCAATCGCCGATCACGTCCGGCAGTATGCCGAAGAACGCCAGCTCCTCGTCGTAGCTGGTCAGGCATTCGTGCTTCGGATAGTGCAGCTTCCCGGTTCTGTAATAGTTCAAGATGTGACGAAAGATGTCTGGATCACGGTCGAAGAAGTACTCCTTGCTCTCCTCGTCGTAGAAGAACTCTCGCTCGTTCGAGCCGAGAAGAGTGTCCGGATACTTCTCGAGGGTGTTCCGCCATGTCTCGAACCGCCGACCGCTCACGTTTATCAGCAGCTTCTCGTCGTCCGCCTTGCGGCGATCCTTGGGGATCGGCGGCGGGGGCAGCGGATGGGTAGCGATCGGCACCCAGCCGATCGCCGCCGCGCGGGCGAACGGCAGCCACGCTGCCACCGAGGCCATCCTCGATGGTCGAATACTTTACCCGACTCACCCAATTTTTCCACCGTTCTTGCTTACACTCCGTGTCAATACCTTCGCCCCCCCCCCTTCCTCCTTCAACCTTCTCGGTCCTCCGATGATCCTATTGGCCGCTGATAAACACCTTCGACACGTCTGACTGTAATGAGGCGGCTTCGCGCGACCTTCGCGGTTTCACGAGTGATCGGCTAATGTGTTTTGGTAAATGGCAAATGTAACCCTGCCTCGATTCCTGGAATCCGTTGTCGTGAAACACGAGTGTACCTATTTACACTTTAAATCCTCCCGCTCCGTTCGCGCCGCGAGATGCTCCGCGCTCGATGGGTCCGAACAAGCGAACGGCCCCGGAACACAGCCGCTGCGATGCGCACCAGAGTGCCCCGGTGCGACGAAAGGCAGGCACGTTCAAGTCCAAAGGGCAGTCTCTGTTAGCGAGGCTGCTTCTTCTCGTGGCCTGTCGCCATTCGACCGTTGCCGTATTAGCTGATCGTGCAGAGGCAGATACAGCGTTCCCACCAGCAACGCGTCCGCGACCACGACCACGACCACGACCACGACCACGACCACGACCACGACCACAACCACGGCCACGACCACGGCCACGACGTCGGCGACGACACCGCGACCCTAGCACCGAGCACGACCACCAACTCCGTCATCGTACCACGGCATTCCTTCGCTGTTGTCCACCCGTTCGCGCCACACGACCCGCGCCATTCACCAGCAGCGTCTCGAGCCGAAGGAACGCGAGCACCGCGACATCCAATCGCCTCCTGGCACAGTGCCTTCCACCATCATCGATACACGCTGCTCCTCTCCTCGTTCCCCAATCCCGCCGTCACGTCCGGAACGCTATCTAGCCCCCTAGACCCTCCGCCCGCTCCTCCTTTCTCTGTCTCACGAACAACCACGATCCTCCAGGTCCCGGCTACATCCTCGGGCGCGCGAGTGCCCGGCGAAAGGAGCGTCTCGCCCGTTCAGACGGCGATTCCCCGCGTCGCGCGAGGCAACGGCACCAGCAGCATTCTCACCTATTCCCCGGTGACAGGGGCCCGCGGGCCAGACGCGTAGCCGTGGCTGATCGATGGCAGAGCTTCCCAGAAGAGGATCCACGCTGGTTCTCCTCTCCTCGTCAATTAATCCCCGTCGACCGAACCATCGTTTGCTTATTTCTCGCGTAACAGAGCCAGACTGCACACCTCGATGCTCCTGAGGCGTCTGCTCCACAGGTCTCCGTCGAGGACGGCCAGCATCCGTCAGAGGAGGCGACGTACGCGATCCCTCGACTCCGCGTGAACGGTTCGCGAGCGGCTCCCGATCGTCGTCCGAAATGTGGCTGAGTCAGCCCGCGTGTGGACGGCACGCGCGAGCTTTTTTTACCCGCTCGCGGATCACAGCAGGCTAGGGCCACGCTGACTCCATCCGTGACACGTCAGAGCGGGCAGGCACGCGAGTTAAAAGCTTCCACCGGCCGCGCAGATGTTTCCCTCTCGGCGCTGCTCCCGCGATAGACGGGCACGTCGCATGCGTGTCACGGAGGCGGCTCCCCCGTCACACCGCGTAGGAGAGTCCAACACCTTGGCACCTTGGAGCAGCTTCCTCGAGTCACTGGAGGCCGCGGGATCTCCGTCGCGACTCGAACGCTTCGGCGTGTCCGCGCGCCTCCGCGGTCATATCTCTTGGACCACGCCGTCGAAAAACCCGGGAAACAGCTACCTTTTGCTGGCTACGAATCTTTTGCCTCCTCCCTCGCTCAGCTATCCTCCGCTGCCTTCTGTCCGGTCTAGTCTGTTGACAAGGATGGGCCCCGAGGCGCGCGATCCTCGACTCGCTCCTCGATGCGCTTCATCGTGCGATCCTCGAGCGACCTGGGTATCTCGGATTCGCGATCCGACGGTAGGAGGTTGATCCACGGCGATCGGCCGATACCGAGAGACAGGATATATCGCGATCCCCTCGTGGCCAGGCGAGACGCGGCGCGGGCCGCGTGAACGCGGAAGCGGCTAGCACCCGTATCTCGATACAGAGGGTGAGCGTGGTCGCGTGCGACTGGTGGATGTGGCAGGCGTGTGCGCGTCGGCGGCACGGCGCTCTCTCGCGTAAAGCTAGGCGGGTGCTGGACGCGCGAGCTTCGGCTGGCGTAGCCCCCGCTCGGTTGGCGACTCGCGACTGAGCTTCGCTGCGGTATCGGTCTCGGTCTTTGTCTCGCAGCTGGCTAGCTCGCTAGCGCGGTAGCGAGGTGGCCGGCACCTCCTCCGGAAGAGAAGCGTGCTGGCTGCTCTCGAGCCTCGAGCGTCGAGCATCGAGCATCGAGCCGCCGCCGTCGCCGCCGCCGCCGGAGCAAGCAGCCGCGACGCAGCGCCGAGCGAACGGTCACCTAGCCAAGGTCCAAATTGATTTTTACGTCGCGGCGTCGGTGGCGACGCACCACGGCGTCCCGACGCGACGGCGAACCGCTTCCCCGTTGCCCGGGCAACCCTCCACCTTCGTGACGTCATATGCTTCCACCCCCGTTTCGCCACCCTCCGGCCCGGCGAACTTCCTCTCTCTCTCTCTCTCTCTCTCTCTCTCACACTCTCTCGGCTCTTCGTCCTCTCGCGCCGAGGCTGGTCGCAACCTGGACCACTTTTCCGATGGGATCGTCGAGGCCTGAAACGTGGCGGATCAGCATCCACGGTTTTAGAAGGAAAGGGCTTGAAAATCTTTGCTTGCTGTCTGATGGGGATGAAGGGGCCGGTACCGAGCGGCGGTAGCGGTCCTGTACTGCTGGCACTAGTTGAGTCTTCTAGGCTTAGCAGAAGTATTATACAATGCTGGTGGAACATGTGGAGAGAATATTCTTGAAGGAGCTTCGATGGTGATTTAAGAAATAATTTAGGTAGATGAAACCTCATTGCTTTCGCGTTGGACACTTTCGTCCCCACGCAACCCCCATCGTCGCAACATTGTGGCAAGCACAGTCGATAAATGACGCTCCATTTGTTCCCCAAACTGGCCGAGCTATTATCCCACGGGAAGCCTGAGCATGGGTCCATTTTTCCATAGCCAGGGTTACGAGTACCCGTAAATTCCAAGCGAAGTCCTTCGGGCGACTTGCAAAACCTAATATCCGAAGCCATTTTTTACGCACAGAGGTAACCATTAGCGGCCGACGACGGTCTACCCGTGCTCTTGAATTTGGAAAATAGTTGCCCACAGAAAACGCTCGTCGAGGTCGCGACGCCTCCCTCTTCCCTCCTTCTCTCCAATATCCACGCCCTCGCTTCGCTGCCTTCCCTTCGTTAAACTCCTGGATATTTGTTTATTCGTCCGCCCAACAGCAAAGCTCCTCGTCGTCCAGCCTCCCCTCCCGTTCGTTTAGCGCGGCGCGTGGAAATCGGGGATGCACGGCCGCTCGTCAAGCTTTTCGCTTTCCGCCGGCAGGCTCGCCCGCTTCCCTTTCATTGAATTAAAATGTAAGTTTATGGGGCTGTGCGCACCGAGGCCTCGCTCGCCCAACAGCATCCAATTATTCAGCGATTTTAATTTGGAGCGAACCGTTCCGCCGTTTCACCGGCGGTTAATTGAATGCCGCGCCTCCGTTTCGCTGGAATCGCACTTGCAAATTGAATCGAGGGATCACCATGGGCGATGGATGCTCCTTCTCCTCTAACTTCCCATTCTGATCCTCTTTTTCGCCGTTACCGTTATCCATCGGCCGATCAAAATTCATCTCGCATGTCGGTCCGATGGTAGTACCTACACCGCTTCGTGTGATCGTGTGTAAAAAGTGTTCCTTTAGCGCGTGATAACATAGAATCCATGCACCAAATCGAACTAAAAGCATCCACCAATACTGCCATCTTTAGCCCTGATTGATTAAATGTCTCCCGAGTGTGTGTCTCTCCAGAGACAACACAGACCATCTTCCCACCCCAGGGAGACGTAAACTCGCGACAGAAGCTACTCCGGAACTCCTCCGCGGGTCACAAGAAATGTCCCCCTCGCTAATCGTCGCGAACGCAGGTATTTGCATATCCGGGTCAGGCTTGTTATCGCGTACCCGCGTCTGGGCGAGATCATTCGCGGAGGGGGATTATTCACGCGTTGCTTGACTTCCGCGGGAATATTCCAGGACGCTCGACGAGTCAAAGGGAATGGCAAGGAGGGCACGGAAGCTGCCGCGTTTCGGGATTCCCTTCGCTGAATTAATTCGTCGGTGAAAAGGGTGTACCCGCGCAGAGGTGGCCGCTCAAAGGCGAATAAAAGCTCCTTCCCCGCGAAGAATCCAAGGAGCGGCGACGCGAATTCGATCGATGGTAAAAATCGAGGCAACGGAGGATGGGCAGGGAGGGGAAGGGTTGACTCTCGAGCATTTCGCCGGGGAGGAAGGTGGACAGCGGATTAGGGGGTTCGGAACGACGATGACAAGGCGGGACAAAATAAGAGGAGAAGAGGAGGATAAAAAGAAGAGAGCGCTGCTGCTTCCTCTGGAAGAGACTCGAAGCCGTGGAGGCCCGTCTGAGCTGCAAACGGGAAACGAGCAAAAAGTGTATCAGCGAGAGGAGAAACGGAGCGCTGCTTCTTGAGGGGAAACGGAAGAAACATGGGCGCGCGGTGCATAGCCGACTCGGGGCTGCAGGAAATAAGGAGAGAAGAATACTGAAGCGACACGAGGGTGCAAAGGTAACTCGTAATTGGCTGGAGCATGACGATTCGGTACGCGCTACGCGAAGCTCTTGGAAATATACTACATCCAGGAGTGGAGACGTAGAGAGTTGGAAAAACTAGGGATCAGACTTGTTTTGGAGCTGGGTTCAGTGTGGGAGTGTGCGATGTTCATCGATGTTTACGAAATATCGATTATGGAGGACCAAACATCGATGTTAAGCTAATTTCCGAACGCACAATCGAACGAACGATATTTACAAAATATCTTAGGACGCCCTAGAAAGTTACCAAAACTGGTAACCTCTTTGTCGACCCTAAAAATATGTTGTCTCGTTCAATCCCATATAAAACTTTCGTTTGGTAGTTACATACTTTCAGCTTTTAACTGGATTTTATATAGGTGGCTTTCAATTCTGCGCGGCTAATGAAGGCGCGAAAGAGTGCAACCTCAAAACGCAGCTCACACCCTCTCGTGCGAGGTGTAACGTCCGCTCGAGTGCGCCCATGCTCGCGCTTTCTTTGGTTTCTCGCCCTCGCGAACCCTTTAACCTCCGTTTAATCCTTCCTGTATTAAATCTTCAGGAAGAAAGAGGATGTGAAACACGTGAACGGAGAAGGAAGACCGATGTTCGAGGAGGAAAGATAAAAGGAATCAGGGAAGATTAGAACGATTGGATAATTCCAGCCCCTTCATTCCTCTCGATCTTCCCCAGGATCAAGGATCAATACGGCTCAGCGAGACAGAAGCGAAAAAATGCCGTCGTATCCGAATGTTTCCGCTGGGAAGCTTTTAATCGGATTTCAACTTTCCTCGAGGAAGAAACAACTGTCCCCTTTTTCGGCGAAACAGGACGAGCCTTGCTTTCTTCCCGACGACGGGAGATCGACAAATCAGATGGCTCAGAGATCGAGCAGCCTTTCACCTACACCTATTTCTACCAATTTTGCCATCCCGAAATTTGCCACTGTGGGCAGTTGCCCTGCTTGGGCCCTGAAAAAATTGCGCGCGACACGGTTGAATTAAAAAGGGAATAACAAGCGCGTGGACATTAAGCGATCAGGGGAGCGCGTTAATTGAAAAGTTCCTGGCGCCGAAATTAAAGGAACTGTTTAGCCGGGCTTCCGGCGGAAATACAGGAGAAGTCGCTTAAAGCCCGCGAGCGGCGTAAAAGGAGAGGCTCCTTTCGCGCTGGCCCGAATGTTTCTTTTCAAAGAGCGAATAAAAGGGAAAATGGAAACGACGAGAAGCGAACGGTCGGCCGTCGCTAATTCTATCTCGCCCGGTTCCCAAGGGACGTTTCACAGTTGGAGCCCCCATGTCCTCTCCCCGTGTAAATACCTCGGGGAAAAGGAGCCGCCTTTCGTCAATCGCGACTCACTCGCCATTAAAACCCTTTCCCTTCGCGGGAACGAGCGCGTGGAAGAGGGAGCGATGGTAAACCGAGAACAGAGTCGCTATATATGTAGAGAGAAGCGCGGAAGGGATGAGCTCAAAAATTATCCTCCACGAGGGCGTGAAATTAATCCTGGAGATTGTCTCCGTCCTTTCGACGGGAAATGGTTTTTCCGAACGCTGGCCGTTAATACTTTTCGAAACTTGTTTCGCCGCGAGCGCTAAGTTCCAACGCCTAACACTTTGCGCTCCAACTATATAGTAAACATTTCTGGCAAGATCGTCTATTAAATCCTGCTTTTGAAATTACCATGGCTACTGTAGGGGAGACCGGGGCAGATTGTAACACGGGGTAAATTGTAACATAAGTAAAATCTTTTGAACGACAAATCTGGTAACCCACAGCATGCGAGGGCTGCTCGACGATATTAGCACCGTCGGTTTTAGTGACACAAACGGGCGTTATGTATTCATTTTGTGGTAATAGCCCAGAATTTTAGTATTTAGAGCACGTAAGTAAATGTTGTCTTAGCACTTTTATTTCAATTAACCGCCATTAGGAACCGTTTGAATTTTTGTTTCTTTGTCGCAAACGAATCAGTACACATTGGTTTATTATTATGTGTACGCATTTTAGTGATTTGATGTTTAGTTTCTCGTTTGCTGAGATAAAACGCAAAAATTCGACCTCGGGGTAAATTGTAACATGTTACTATACTTACTCCGCTCCAAATGGTGATAAAGCAAGCTATTTGCTGACACACCGGAAAAAGATGCTCTAGACGAACAGCAGAACAATCGAGAATCCAAAAAATAGAAAAAAAGTACGAAGGCAAAAGTAAAGATAGCACAGAAGAAGATTTTGATAGAATCAGATGAATAAGCAATGATTGCTTAACTCATGTATATCAAATGTTTAATAATGATCTGTGGTTTCATTTATATTTTTTAGAAATGTTTATTTGTGTTCATATTTGTATTTAAATAAGTAAAACAGATGTGTTACAATTTACCCCGGACTGGGGCAGATTGTAACAAAGGTTCAGATTTGTTTAAGATGAAGCTAGATGACTAAGTGTCCAAAATTTTGTCACGTACTTTCACGCAATTAGTTCTCCACATATGTAAGTAGTAAATCACGCAAATTATTTCCTGATTGAGGAAAACACTTTCGAGAAAAAATTGTGAAAACTTTTTTTGTTACAATCTGCCCCGGTCTCCCCTACTCTTTATGAATGAATTATGATTTACTCATTACTGGATGAGATGCGAAAGAGCTTGGAATTGGTTATAAATATGTTCCAGAAACGTTCAAAGTGTAAAGGGTTAAGGATATAGGGCTACAACGCGTCGACGAATAATACATTCGATATCAGCGTGTTAATTCATATGCTGATACTTTAAGGAAAGTAAGTATGGCGATCGGTTACGCAGCGAACTTCGTATGGAAGACTAAAATAAAACCTAATTTTTGCAAAGTTTTTCAAAGAACTTATTTATTCCGACTTGTTGAAACATTCAGAACGACTTAGTACCGTGAACGGGGGGAACATTGGCATATTTTTGGAACATCTTCCTATATAATATAAAAATTAACATTTTTACATTTGCTTTAAGTAGCCTATCATCAGGCCCGTTCTTGACGGGGGTGCAGAAGTTGTCCCCGCACTTGAGCGGCCGCAGGCCATTTATTATATGTAAAATTTTGACTAATAATAATAATAATCGAAACTCTTTTGCATGATAACTCTTTAAGACTATGTATACATAGATATAAAAGTAAACACTGCATATCAAATTCTTAATTAAAGAATATCAAATTAATGAGGGCGGCAATATTGTTTGTGCAACCTGAACGGTCAAAACCTAGGAACGGCCCTGCCTATCATAGCATTGCATCATTTGTGAATGTTCTACAAGTGTCAAAATGCATAAAATTGTTATCCCTTTCCTTCTTTAATACATGTTAATAGCTGCCAATGTTAGCCCTGCCCAGTTTACGGTAGATATTTAAAAAAGTAAAAAAAAAATCCATAAAAAATAGTCGATATATGTGGATTCGTGGAAGTAGTTCCCAGCGCTCAAAGGTATAAATTGGCAACATCGCCATTGGCGAGTAAGGTGCGAGCAAACGTTGCGCCAGAAAAATGAAAGGGATATTTTGTCGACTCACCGAGAAGGATCGGGAGGTTTTGTGAGCGTCTTGGGGCAGGGATTCGGTTTATGACGACGATTATTCTCCGCGGCATAGGATTCCGGGATCAGTGTTGTATCTAAAACAGAAAAAGGAAGAAGATGGAAGTCAGCCGACGGGGGAGTGAAAATTGAACGCGAAATTAAATTCTGCGGTACACGCGATCCACGCGGTGCCACCGATCAATTCAACGAACTGCAAAAAGGAAAAGGGATGAGCAAGCAACCGAGCACAATAAATTGAGGACCTTGCGGCAAGAGGGGTGCAGCTTCATCTTTACCAACTTCGAGTAAATTAGAAAAAACTGTTTATAAAATTATTGCTTTGGCTTAACATTAGAAAGAGAACACTAATTGAAAAATATATATTTTCACAGAATAAGTAGTAATCATTGAATTCATAAGTTTTTATTTCTATTTTTGGGCGAATTTTTCAAATCTGGAGCATTCGTATTACGGAAAGCTATTCAAAATCTGCAATAAATGGCTCATTTGTTATCGGATTGGTAACAAACGTGCGCCAAACGATGTATGATGGGGAAGCTAGGCAAATACGCAAAAAAATTGGTAACTATACCTTTTATTAAAGTTTATTAATACTTTAACCTTTGGTACATAGTTTAAGCAACATTTAAATAAAAATTTGAACTTATTAAACTTTTAAAAAAAAGTAATGAAAAACCAGCTTGTCGCTGCCACGGGGTATGACGGGGTAACGAAAATGGGGCTAGGAGGTTCCCCTAAATATTTCTACAATCGATGCAAATATGAATTTCTTCTAAATTATTTTCTTCCTACCCTCGCACAGGAGTTGTGGGCCATATCTTTTAAATATTCGACAAGTTCTTCCCCTTCTGTTTGCAAAAATACACTCTTAATTGGACCTAATGGTCCTGTTCCTGTTTTAATTTTTGGACATAACGTTCCAATGTTGTTTGTGGAAGGTAATATTTTCGAGCAGCTTTCTTGTACCTCATTTTGTTGCTTAAAACTTCATCTACAGATTTCTTCATAACTTCTTTTGACCATTTTCCTCGTCTAGTTTTTTCTTATATGTTCTTACGAAAAGTAACGTCTAAACTAGTCTAAAGTAACGAAAATTCGACTTAAATTATAATAGAGAACGATCAACGATATGGCGTTGTTCAACCTGACATGAATGACCATAGTACGGGGTATGATGGGGTACCCCATCGTGGGTACCAAACCATTGTTTTCCAGAGACTCATGTTATTTGTATAACAAATAAAAAAATATTGCAATTTTTAATATTGTACATTAAAGTAAATATATAGAATGGAGATTATAATGTAACAAAAATAATTGACTTACCGTTTTTAAATATATATTTGAGGCATTTGATGGAAAAAGGGCACATACGCCAAAATGCCATTTCAAGAAAATCGATTTCAAAGTTTTCATTATAGTATAACTTAATAAAAAGTAATGCAATTAAATCAAATTTTTTTAAGGATGTAGTTACCGTGTCCTTCAAGCGATTTGAATACAGAAGTCATGATTTAAAAATGATATGTGTCTTTATTTATAAGTTTTACACAAGTGGTTTATGTGCCCTTTTTCCGTAAATGTGGTAAAGTCGTAACAAAATTGCTTCTTTGTTTAGTTATTTAAATGTAATTTTGTTTGCTTACTTCGTTGCACATTTTGTATACATTGCTTAAATAAAAAAATACAAAATGAAGCACAAAAGCAAACAAAAAATTGTTATGTTTTACGTAAGTATTAGTTTCTTCGATTTTTTAAAGCAAGCTGTCTTATTAATCAATTTTTTCTTTCCTAAATTAGCTTCTTTTCTTGCGGATTCGATACTCGCCTCACTTTCCATATTTCCTCGCTTGCTGAAAATCCTCTATTAAACAAAAGTACTTATTGCACGACAGCACAGTAGCGCGACCACCCAGCGACTATGTAGCTGCGTGTCGATCACGCTACATAATAAAGCAGCATTTAGGTAATCTGAACGCGAGAGAAGTAATGTCCTTGATATATTATATATATAACAGGTACCTGAGTTGATTTAAACGATTTAAGGAAAAAAGGCACATAGGCCTTTGTGCCCTTTTTCCATCAAATGCCTCATTTACTATAAGTCTTTTTAGTACGCAAAAAATAAAATCCACGCAGCATGTGGACGATTTCACAGCTCTAAACCAAAGACGCGTGCTCCCCCACACATTTCTATCAACCACCTAACTGTTACACTACAATGGCTTCCTTTTGGTACTTTCATCAAATGTCTAGCAGTTTTCGATTATCGTTTTTTTACGATACCCCATCTTACCGCGCTGCCCCATCATGCCCCCTCCCCCCCTTCCCCTACACGTCATAATTCAAAAACTGTCGAAAATGGAGCTGCAGCGCTGTTTCTGCAAGGTCCTGAATTTACAAAGAATCGATTCGCGAATTAAGGTTTGCAGAGGTTCATCGAGGATCCGTTCCCGGGGCAATGGTGGAGAATCAGAAGACAGTGCCGTTCAAATTGTACATAAAGACGATCTTTATTATTAAATACTTCTTGGACATCGATACTTTTTGTTGCGTTTTTACCACCCTCGTCCTTAAATCGCCCCGCACGCGTTCTCTGCCCGGTCTACTCGGCTCCGACGCTCGCGACGCATCGATAATTCATCGCCCGGCTTTTACAGGGGCTCGCGATGGATCCTCGAAGGCCGTCGAAGCGATCCTCCTCTCGATCGGCCACTTCCGACTGACACAGTTACGCGAATAAATATAAAAAGTGGGAATCCCGCGATCCTATCGTCGATCCACGCAACCAAACCTCCGCGACCTGTGCCGGAACGATCGATCCTTCGCCCCTTCGTACAAAAACGTCCATCGCCGAAAAAACGTGCGCGCCGAGAGGCAGTCTGCTTTCACAAGCCCTTGGAGCGATTCCACGGGTCGGCTTTGGGTACGCCTCCGTGCACTGTGTGCTTCGAACTCTCGAGATACAGAAATATTCGTTGGCATGGATCTCGCGATACCTACGCGTCGTGCAGGCCGAAAATTAGCGGGGGACGCGGCGGCGCCGGATGTCAGCCCGAGCTCTCTTTTAGGCAAATGGAAATTTCAGGCAGTCTCTGCCGTTTGGTGTCGGTTCTCGGCTGCAGCCGGCACCGCGCAACCCCCTCGCGTGATTATCACACCACGCGCGCAAGCTTCACTCGACGCCTCGTAAAATCGCGCGCGCCGTTCTCGCCTTGCATTCGCGAGGGCAACTCGAGCGCTCCCCAGCCTTTCGTTAAATATCGTTACTTAAGAAATGTCGAAGTTCAACGCTGGTACAAAATTCGTTAACGTCGCGTTAGAAATCCTATAACCTACGGCTCCTAATGCGCTAGCGTCACTTTGAGCTTATCCTAAGCTTTGTTCGTAGGACAGATCGCGAGCGAAGCTCGTCCAAGATCGTCCGTGCTACCACTGCGCGCCGGCCTCTCGATTCGTCTTTCTTCCACCGCCGAGGGAAATCCAGCGAACGAACTCGCCGCGCATTCGTGGCCGTTCCCTTTAACGAACCCGAGCTCCGGCGGCACGGGAACACGATCTCTTCGGGCGCGATCTCTTTTACAGGAACGAACCTCGTCTCGCGGTAGGCTGGTTCCGATCGCGACAAGGGGGAATGATAAACGTTATCACTCGGTCGAGTAAAGCGCGAGTTACTCTAGGAACTTTTCAATAGCCGAAAAGTCCCACTTCGTTCATGTACAATAACTGATATTACGGTTCGAACGAGATCTAACTGGCGCTCGAAGCTGCTCGATTAGTCCATCTATGTCTTCTCGCCTTGCTACGTTCTCGTGCAGATTTAGAGATAAGGGGCGCAGGCTGTGGCTTCCAGCAGCCAACTGATCTCGATTTAACCGTAGCATCGATACAACGAGGACAGTGTACCCATTTACATGCTCTCTTCGCCTTATTTATGTTCATATCTTTCTATATATATATATATATATAATATTTATATATTTATATGTTCATATTTATATATGTATACTGATTATTTACAGGAATCGTTACATGTATAAACGACGACATTTAGAAACACGCATTTTCGATGAAGATTAGAGTACGCTAGCGAAGGGAGGCGGCTTTGCGAAGCTCGAAACTATTTAATTAACGACTCGTCGCGGCGCTGGCTATATCGACGAAACGGGGGGAAACAGAGAATCGAGAAAAAAAAAATGGGAGACGGAGCGGATAACGGAAAGGCGAAGCGCGCCAGGCCCCCGAGAACTGGCGGAAACGAGAATCCGCGGATTCGTGGCCGGTGAACGAGCACGGGTTTCCAAATCTCTGACGTAAATTTAGTCTTCCTAAATCTGTGAAACTTTGACGCTCTTGAAATACACGGAATTCACGGAGGATGTCATTTAGAGCGTCGAGGGAAGGATAGAGGGGATCGATGAAGTTGAAGATTAAAGCACAAAGGAAGCAGGGTTGTTACGCGACACGGAGGGACCTTGGATTAACATTGGAAACGGAACGATAAAGTCCGTCACTGATATCGAATGCTGGCCGAGAAATATGCAAAGAAAGGCGATAATGAAGAAACAGAAGAGACGTAGCGACAAGCTATGAGGATTTCAAGTGAATCGAACGTTGAGGTGTGTTCTTAGGAAACTGCGCAACTTGAATTCAGCGACAGTGACGGGAATCAATGTCATTATTATTTCAGACAGCATTGTTGATCCGTATCCCAGATCTCACACGTAACATCGACGCCTCTGTGTTCCTATTTAATAACATTATACAATTATGCACGTACGAATGTATAAAATTCTGTGTTTTCTTGTTTCTGTTTCGCCCACGTCTTCTTTCTTGATCCATTACGACTAAATACGGGAATGTACGATCGGCTGCTCGCCGCAGTGTCGCCGCGACACCATTTCGTTTATTCTTATTCTTTTTTTTTTCGTTTTTTACTTTTAGATTATCGAAATACTCGTTACAACGACCCTCGTTATATAAATACGACAGTGCAAAATTCGTCGAGGGCGAACTCGTCGGGGCAAAGACGAACGGAAGCGGCATCATCGGTGTCCTTTTAACGCCAAAGGGGTTTTGCCAACATCGTCGAATTCGCCAGCGAGTAAACGAAAGTAACGTCAGTCACTCGCGGGAATGTTTCTCGTTACGTTTCGAATTGAAGAGCGAAAGACAAACGAACACAGTTGCTTACAGTGACACCGTTAATCGTCGGATGATGCTTAATCTCAATGTCCCTACCTCTCGACGATCTTTTACCGATCCTTAACTATCGAAAGGTTATAGGTTTACGATCGTGACACGTACGCGCGTTATGGCACACTCGCGTAAAATCGTCGCTGCTCGAACGAATTTCGAATCGAATAATATGACCAGACTCGCGACAGCTGCCACAGGTAAACGTCAGAGATTTCAAATATTCGAGTCTGGGCGGGACACCAACGGTGGACCGAGGCTTTCCTCCGGGGAGAGGGGCCGTTTCAGTTCGTTGCTGTTCCGTTTCCATGAATCTGGTCACATTAGGAATCGGACCACATTCCGCATTAATAGACGAAGAGATCTTAATAAAATTAATGGCCACTTTTCGATAGTTACTGCTTCACATACGCCGTTAAGCAAGTAACTACATCACAGTTCTGATGGCTCAGGTCTACCGATGGCGTCATATCAGACCTGGGCGTTCGTGAAATAATGTTACTTGAAATCTTATTTGAAGATAATTTTCGATAGGATATCTCAGGTTCTTTAATTCCAAAACAATTTGCCCAGCTCTGCCTCGCATTGCCCGGATTCAACTCTAGGACACTAACCGTCAGAACCATATATCCTTTTGCAAACGCATAAAAAATATATCGCAACAATTTTGCATCGCGATTCGCAACGAGTACAATTGCAATTAAGGGCAACGCAGCAGGTACGAGAGAGAAATGGCGGAAACGTTCGCACGATCGGTTTAACTGCCCTGCGACCGTGGCGCTCGACGGTTCAACGATAAATAAAGTGAAATTAAGTTTATAAATACCTTTTTATGTATAAATACAGACGAGACGCGGTACAGAGAACACAGTTCGCGGTTAAAAGCACGGATCTTCGTCTATTAGTCAACCCCTGTGATGCCAGATCGGGGACGGGTTCCCTCGAGAATTTCCCCCACCTCGCATGCACACTACGCCGGAGCTGCGTGTCCTGCGGGTCCTTCTTCGGGAAATTCTCGAGGGAACCCGTCCCCGATTTGGCATCACAGGTCAACCCCTTGCAAACAACATTCACCCGCGACGAAACGGAAATGATCAAAGCGGTTTCAGGAAACGTTACGACGACCATTGTATAATCTCGAAATTATCGATAGTCGATCCTCGTTATAAACTCCCCGTAGCTTACAATCGTATAATCTTATGTACACGTTCGCTTTTATGAAACCTGAAAAACTGTCTAAGTATTGTTCTTAGCGCTTAGCGATTCGTCTCCACAAATCCGGAAACCATTGTTATGGTTTACTTTAAGTATTAGAACCGTATCGATATATTCTTACTTATCCCCCCTCGACAATCGCAACGCTAAACTCGCAGCGCGTTATTTTGAAAAATGAAAACGCCATTGCACGCAACGCTTGTCGTTCGTTTCTTTCTATGCCTCTTTCCTCGTTCTCTTCTTTTTTCTCTCTCTCTCTCTTCATTCAGACGGAATGGATATATGGATCGCGTTTATCACGAACGCTAGCCTCGAGCAGCCCCTATTAATTCAAAACTGAGTATTACCAAATACTGGTTCGAGAAAGAGATTAATATCAAACTAAATGCAAATTAGAAATACTTTTGAGACTAAGAAACGATAATCGACTGATCCGAGAAATCAGATTACCCCGTACAAATACTCTTCGAACTTTCTCTTCCTTTCTTTTCGTTTTTGATATCGTTGCTACGCGCATGAGATGCGCATTGAATCAGTGAAAATTCGTAACTTAACGTCCGTTTTAGACTTCGCGTGATAGTGTGGTTAACACGTTTTTAGAATACGGGTATTCTTCTTTACGAGATCGCCCCACCTCTCTCTCTCTCTCTCTCTCTCTCTCTCTCTCTCTCTCTCTCTCTCTCTTTCTCTCTCGTCATATACACACACGTACAGGTCGCATACGGCAAACAGTTTGTTATCCTACAGAAGGAAACGTTAGAACAGAAGAAGAAAAGAAAATTCGTGATAATAAAGCAACATCGAGCTCACTACGATTATTCCCTATTATCGAATACCGAGTCTTACGTGTCTAAATACATGTTAATAAATACATCGCTCTGATTACATCCAACATAATACATGCATACTGTTATGACACATGGATTGACTTCTTAGTAATCGCGTTTATTATCGAGCCTGCAAACAGCCGTGATTAGGACCATCATCATCGATCTGCCACTCCGCCAATCATACTTCGCGATGGAACGGGCGCGAGTAAACTTAAAATTAATTTGTTCGGTCTTTTTTCTTTTGCGTCGCGAGAATTATCCTAGCCCGTAGTTCGAACGCAACTACGTTTAAATCATCATGGTATAAACTATAGCGAGACCAATCGTTATTTCGTGACCGTGTGGGTTGAACGTTTTAGTCGGATGTACGGAGGCAACACGCATCGCGGAATCGATGTGCATGCGTGAATGCATTCTTCCTGTTCCTCGTACGAACCTCTGGGCTGTACGACGTGAAATTACGTGGTATCCCACTACACCATTACGATAGCCTCCTCGCCACAGAACAGGAAGGGATACTGATCGATCATCGTTTGCACGACGTCCTCCAAGTATGGCCTCATCGACTCGAATCTGCCGAGATCGTTAAATTCTATGGGTAATAGCGTAGGCCACCAGCAGATCGCCAGATTTTTACTATCCATACTGTTTAGTTTACAATTCTCGGCCACTCTAGAACATCAGAACAATTCCATTTGTATCGTGCCGAGCGAACGGAATTCAAAGAAATTCCGCGTACTTACTTTACAAAATGGTGAAAGATAAATTTCAGCACATCGAAGTTCACCGGGTTCAATTTGTTGAGCATGAAACGTAGGGCCAATAATCTGCAGCTTCGATCTGGAATTAATTCGCAACCATTTGTGCTGGGGCTTTATCCAATTGATTTACCTTTATCATGTTCGCAGAGTGCTACTTACCCTCCATGTTCATGCATGTTGCGGACATTGGTTTGCTGATACCGCGTGCACCTAATTGAAAGGATAGAAGAGCTTAGCTGACCGTTCTTGCGACAGAGATACAATAGAAATGTTTGATAAAGTACCCGATATGTCCTCGAGCTCGCTCATGCGTTCTTTGTCGATCAGCGGCGGTAGCCTCTTTGAAAAGAAGTCTTTTAAAGCGGTTGCCACGGCATTAACTGGTATATCCAATGCGTGTATGTCCACATTTCCATCTACGATAAACATAAAACACTGAGTAATCGGATAAATATACTATATAGCTCGGGGGTTTTAGAAAAGAACTTGCCTTCTTCGAATTTCTGAAAGAGAAGTTCAACGTGCGCTCGATTTCCAGGAACCCTATATATACCTTCGGAATCCAATCCCTCGTCCTCGATAAATTGCACGCATTTCTCGAGGAACAGAGGTATTCGATTCGTCTCGCTCTGAGCAAAGTCTTCGATCAGCGGCTGCTGCTGCACTTGACTCAATCCTCCGCCAGGCCCTTTAGTCTGCTTTATCTTCTCCTGCTTCTTCTTCTCTCTTTCCTTCTCCTTCTCCGCGTTCTTCTTCAGCTTCTCCTCTTTCTGCCGACGTTTCTCCAGCTTCTCGTCCTCCTTCGCCTTTTGCTTGTCCTTCTTTCTGTTCAATTTATCGCCGTCCTTTACCTTGTTTAATATACCGAACTAAAAAGGCACGTCTTTTGTGAAAATTCCCGCAACAATTGCTCCGCTCCGATCTCGCGCACGCTTTACTTACACTAGGAGAATTAATCTCTCGCGGTGACGAGACGTCCAGGCTGGACTCGTCATCTGGAATGTTGCCAAAGGTATTGTCACTCCTGTGCCTCGCTAAAATTATAATAATCCCATGCAATAGCAAATACAGACGAAGGTAACGATTCTATGCAAACCTGCTGCTGTGTCCTGTCTGAACAGTCTTAAAAGGTAATTTAAAAAGGCACACGACCGTTACACGAGGTATATTTCAAGTGCTAGACATACTCTTTTCAGGCAGACATGCAAAGATAGAACCACTTCAACGATATCCGAACCATCAGTTGTGCCCCGGTATTCAAAATCGTTTCTACTGACACCGCCGGCGTTTCACTTACAGGAAGCGCTGAACATCTCTTGCGTCATGTGCTTCACGTTGTACGGGCGTTGCGAGGTTGCGGGCAAGTGTTGTTGCGGCAACGAATTCCCAAATCTCTTCCGCAGATTCGCGGCCGCGTGTCTGTATTGTTTCGATCTCGATCTCGAAGTAATGTCTGGATCACTGGACTCGGACGAGTCTGGAGTCTCGCTGGATACTAGATGAGAAATAAGAACCTTAAACGTCGCCCTTATAGCTGAATATTCGAAATATCACGGCGAATATGTACCTCTTTCAACTGTATTTAGTCGCCAATTTTTATCGTCTTTGACACTGTAACCCAGCTGAATAATACCGTCTCCGCTTCCCATGCTAGCCAAAGACGGTTTTTTACGAATCCTTTTGTGCGTCGCTGGTTTCTTATTCCCTTTGCCCGAAACGTCGGCCACCCTGTGCCTTTCCAGAGAACTCCGCTCCGAATCGGAGTCGCTGTAAGCTGCGGAACAAAGTACACAATCGATGAACACCTATCCGAACAAATTGCGGTTCAGATTTTATCAATTAAATACTCACAAGGTTGGCCCTTCTCGCGTCTATGGCGCAGCTTTGATTTGTTATTCCCGATGGAGTCCTGTACCAAAGCGTACATGTAACCACCATCGTACGAGGAGTATACAACATCCTTCACTTGGGCATACTCAGAGCCCAGATCTACCAATTCAGGCGTAGCGAGGGGAGCATGGCCCATTGTCATTTTCGGGCCGTGCTCGTCCTTCTCGCCTATGGTCATTCTAGCTATGACGTCCGTTACGTTCGAGAAGTCCTTCAAATTGATCTTTCCGGGTTGCTTCAGAGTTTGGCTGTTCCCTTTCGGCCGCGGCTTCGTTTGGGATATATGGCGTCTACCCGTAGTGAATGCTCTGTGAGGGTAACTATTGGTTACTCCGTCTTGGTGCATAAACGTATCCTTCACCCAACCTGTCGCAACAGAACGAGGTAAGATAAGATTATCCACGCGCTGCGCGGGTTTAATCTCGACATTCTTATCACGACAGAACTAACCGGATAGTTTGCTTGTAATATCTCCCGTCTTTAACATATCCCTTTCCCTGTCTTCTCTATAAAAATCTACTTGACTATAAATATCACTGTCGTCGCTAGGCGTGGCTCTATTGTCCGGAAACTGTTCGTTCAGACCTGTGTCCCCGAGATCACCGTCAGGAGTTAACTGCTCATACGACTCGGAGCCGCTTCTAAAAGTTACAGACATACTGCTTCACATTAGACTTTTGGATCACACAGAAATGTCGATGGTAAATTAATGCAAGCAGACCATATTCCAAAGATCGCTTTCAGATTACTTACCCGTCATCGGGCGTTTGAAGGTGGTAGCTTTCGTGCCGCGGCGGCGGCATAGGGTGCAGAGCGGAATATTCTAAAGTTCCTTCGCCGCTGTCGTTCAAATTGCCCGGCTCTTCCATGTTAAACGCCTGCTCGATTTCGGGCTTCTTCTCCCACACTTCCTTGAAGAACGGTGTATAAAATGCCGCTGTAATGGAAAAAGGGTGTACCATGAAATAAAATATGATCCGCGACAAGCTAGTAATTTCAAGCAAGATCGAAAGATTACGGCATACTTTTTTGTTGGCAACTGGACGCTGAGGTCATAAAATGTGCTTGTAATCTATCCGCCGTTGCATTCCCTTCCGTGATAAGTAAATGACTCAAGTCACTACTGAAGAAAGCGTTAGCACCTCCAGTATCAGTCACAGCCATTATTTGTATCGGTAGGTTTGGTATATTCATAGAGAATGCGCTAGAAAGCGTATGAAATAACGAATAAAGGCTTGCTCCAGTCTATAGAGATAATTAACGAGCGTGTACGATACATACTTAAGGGTCGCGAGCGATGCTTTCCGTTTCGTCGAATAAACCAATATAAAACCATGCACCAGCTCGTCTCTAAATGCATTCGCCCCGTGGAAACTTGAGATTATAACTTCAACTCTCCGTTTCGATTCCCCTAGGAATGTTTCCAAAACGATCGATCGATCGCCGCTAAGAAAACAACATTGATGATTGAGTAAAGGGCCAAGCACGTTCTCCACGGAATAAGGATCCCCGCAAAACATGCACATTATTATTCTGAAACAGAAAATCCCATCGTTATCCTTTATTATCGCACGATACATAATCTACTATGCTCGAAAGTGTATTTTCACCTAATATCGGGCTCTAGGCATTCGATGACGCTTTGGTAAATATTCAGAAAACCAGCTCTGTGATTTATGGATTGTATCAGCTGCTGTAATGCATCTTTCACGAGTGGAGTAGGAAACCTTTTGTCTTGTTCTAAATCTTCTATGCAGACATCGATAAAGGGACACTGCAAGCTGTTGCACGAAGAAATAATTGTTAATTGAATATTCCTTTGAGTTTACAGAGCACGAGGCCTGCTAATAGTACCTGTCTGCAAGATTCTGGCCCTCTTCCCTAAGCCTTATCGCTTCCATCTCATCTATGGTGGATTCTGGCACAAACATGATGACAATAGGTAGTCCTTGAAATGGCAGCCTGTCCTCTTGCTCCAGATTTGACAATAATGTCTTCTCCAAAGAGGAGCGAATATATTCAAACGAATCCTCGTTCGAGTAAATACAAAAGGATCCTGTGAATTTAAAGAATTCTGTAAAATCGTCTGCTTACGAAACTGACTCCGTAGCGCTATTGTGATAGTAACAGGTACCGTGTGGCATAAAGTCAGAAGTAGTAAATGAATTGTGCGGTAGACCAACATCCCCGTCAATAATTCGATATCCAAGAGTATACAATTGACAATCGATCTCCACTTCGTCGTCCTCTGTCTGAGCTCTTATTTCACGAGCGAACTCCTCGCCGAGCCCATTACTTCCAAGTATAACTAAATTTAATTGATTGTTATCAGATGTCAACTGCCACTGACTACTGTGGTTCCAGGAAGAAGGCCTAAGAAATCATAGAAATCATGTTTTTAATAATACCAAGCCAAACAGAAAATTGCGCCATATAACTATAACTACCTGTGGGCTTTCGTTCCAAGTATTCGTTCTATGAGCGCGTCCATGCAGTTCGGATAAGCCGGACAATGCTCCCTTATCGGACAATGTACAAAACCCAAGTGTTGAAAAAGCATTAATTTTCTATCTTGATCCAGTCTATCTAAAGCTTTATACCTGTGCGTCACAATTAGTTGTGAGAAAATGTTTGTAAGCATCCAGTTGGAATATAAGAAAACGTGTTCAAGTGCGTACCTAAAATCGTCCACCAACGCATCCGTTATTTCCTTAATGTCATCTTGCGTTATAGTTCCAGACGGAGCTATACTCTTGAAGTGGTAGAACAAATCGGCATGTTCTAGTAACAGTTCCTGAAATACAAAATAGCATCGATAGTAACATAACGGAAAATGTTTCGTTTATCATCAAAGCCTTCATCGTGTTTCCTTACTTGAAAGTTATGTTTGGCTTTCTCAACAATTTCTTTCTGATGTTGGTCATATATCTCTTGGCAATCGTGGTGAGAAAGAGCCTCAAAGCACTCCCTGCCCATAAAAAGCACTCTGACTTCGGATAAGTGCTTTCCTGGCGTAACGTAACCAGTTTCTTCTAACAGTTGCTTAAACTGCTTCTTCCATCTAATGAACAATGTATGTTAATGTAACGGAAACATTAATCACTAAATATACTCGATTAAATAAGATAAGTGAACGAGTATAGCAAAGAATAAAATACTGCAAAAATGTTAGCGTTACTTTGAATGAAAAGTAATTATTCTGTAGAGTATATCGTGAAGCAGTGAAGAGGAAAATTTACCTTTTGGGAAGTCTGCACAAAGAAACGCCACCCAGAATAAAGCAAAGCATTAGTGTATCATACATGGCTGTTACTTTCTAGAATGCCGAATGATTATGGGATCTTAATGTAGCAATGAACCAATGATTTCTTTGCTATTTGTGAAAAGCAATAATTCAGCATATTGCAATTATAGTAATTTATAATCAAGGAATGTCTGCCTATACATATATTTAATAATTAATGTTGGTGAACGCGTTATATTACTCACTCTAAACGTCGTTGCTCCTGTTGCAGCATGCTCGTGTGAGTCTTAAAGACATTCGCAGCCTCCGGTGTTTCCAAAACATCGTACGGAATCTTTGTTCCGTTGTTGTCACCGAAATCACAATCGATCCACGAAATATCCTCGGGGCATTCGTAGAAATATTGATGGAAATCGGGATGTTCTTTCATATATTGTTGTACCGCAGACCATTCTCTATAGGATCAAAGTAAACAGATTAATTACAATCGTATCGTCTAAACTGGATGAAATAGATCGTTCGAAAACATACTCGTTAATCAAGTTTGTTAAACCAGAGCACATTTCGTGGAGGATGTCAGGTAGCATGTTCAAATATCCCTGAATTTTCTTTGCCACTTG
Organism: Andrena fulva; assembly: GCA_946251845.1. NCBI lineage: Eukaryota > Metazoa > Arthropoda > Insecta > Hymenoptera > Andrenidae > Andrena > Andrena fulva. The sequence goes on along the minus strand of OX276327.1, from coordinate 93,720,896 downwards.
TTCGTCTTTCAACTTCTTGATGTGTCTCCTGAACAATCTTTGGGTTGCATCGATGCCAAACAGCTCCACGAACGTTGTAAATTCTTTATGCTGCGCCAGCTTCTTGGATGCCTGAGACCACAGTGCTCGATAATCAGTAACGTGTATTCGGATTAATCTTTGCAGAGATTCCGTCGATGCGTCCAGAAGCTCCTTTCTGGCTCTGGCCGCTTCAGCAAACGGCGTCACTTTACTGCGCGTTTTGGTCTTATCAATTAATTGAGCCACAATTATAAATGCCAGATCGATATTAATATTCTCGTGCGCCGAGGTTTCGACTATTAAAATCGAACTTTTATATTCTTTACGCATTACCAATTTCTCAGCCTCCTTCACGTACTGCTCATTCGCATCGTCGTTCTTAGTCGTTACCAAGACTATAGGCTTCTTAGTTTTCATTAGATTATTCATTATGTTTGCTACTATTTCAACTTGCTTTTCTATAGACCTGTTCGGCACAACACTTACATCGAATACACACAAAAAACCATCGATATTTAATTTACCATCCGGCAGAACTTTCTGCTCGTACTCTTTCTCTATACCCAATTGATTCTTGCAAATGTACATAAGCTTCTCTGCACTGGTAATTTTCGTGGCCGCGCATCGCTTCGCGTACGGCTCCATCTTGCCACCTTTGAACGGCTGGAAAGACGCGTCGTCTATAAATTCAGTGTGCTCTATCACTTGAAACTGATATTCTGTTCCGTCTTCAGCCATCTTCGTCACTTCCCCCCAATATAGGAAGTGATCGTTGTTCACCACTCGACCACTGAAATCCGACTGCAAGAAAATAATAGGGATTGGTAGAGATGAATTAATCGCAAGTACGCGGCCAATGTTATTAGCGATTACCTGTGACAACACTGATATATGGTCCACGTTATAATCATCGTTCAAAGAACGCATGAAACGATTACACAGACAGGATTTCCCAACGCCGACCTGCCCTTTGTCTTTCTCAGTGCCCGAAAGACCGACCACAGCAACATTGATAGTCTTAATGTTATCACCTTTCCTTGCCATTTTTGAAGCTTAACTCGATTAGTTTGCTTATACGATTAAGAAGTGCGAAAATAAAAATCTTTCTCTTTTCAAGTTCTACTCAGGACATTTTTAAGTACAACTATCGATAGTTTCTCTTGCCTGTTTATCTCTCGCGACTATTAAAAATTTCTCTCCGTTCCTTTGGTCATTATGTCGGATCTAAAAATTTATACGAAAATCAGCATCGCCTCCCCTTTGGTAACATTTCTCAAACAATACGCTCTTTTATTCTATCGTTCCCTTCCTCTCGCAGCATTTAAATGTCGTGCTTCGAATCGATGTATGATTTGCAGATTTGCGCATAAATAGTTAGAGGCAAACGACGCTGGCCAAATATTCATTTGAGCCTCGCTAATCTAAATCTATTATCCCGACGTCGCGGATAAGAAACTTTTACGTTACTAGCAGTTAATAACACAGATCTCTGAGAATCATTAAACTTTGTATTCTCTATCAAGCATAGCATGTATATGTAGGTTAGCGCAGCTGTGAGCAATGGTTCTTTGGAATGGCACACTGTGTATCTGAAAAGACAACAATTCGCAAATGAATCGAGCGTAATGAAAAACAGTATTAATCGCGTGAAATCGTATAAACCGCGGACTAAGTCGTTCGTTAAATAGCAGTCCCCGAGCTAATACAATGAAACGCATAGTACGAGCTGAACGAAAGGCGAGCAGAAATCGTACATGAAAATAATTCTTATGTCAACGAAATTTATTACGAACACTTGTACGTTCTCTCCTACGTTTTACAGGTTATGGAACGAAGGTGAAGCAAGAAAAGAATTTGCTCTAGGCAGATTTTGCATTAACCTCCGCGTAAATAACTCGCATCTAGAATTTTAGAGAAACCAGTTACCAGACCACAGCCGTGACAGCTACCAACGAGCCTCCTCTCCGAAGGAACAATTGCTTTTCGTTGTACATAAAAATCTGCTTTCACTCAGCCAGGGTGCATCTGTCGCGGGCGAGATAAATCGTCCGTTCGGTATTCTATCACGATTCTAATCGTCGCTAAATTAATGAACGGCACGTCGCCCGCGGAGCCGACGCGAAATTCGTGCGGCGGAAAGACAAATTATTCGATACACAAATGACAGGTACGAATAGATCAATATGCATTGTACACACAACCGCGGTTAATTTTGACACCGATGATAGTGTGTCCCGGGGCTCGAGTGATTTCTGACAAGGTGCAAGGAAGAGGGAAGCGGGCGCGGAGAGAACGCGCGTAGCAGCTTAGTCGAACGGAATCGCGAGAGCGGTAGAGGAATATCCGCGAGCGGAGGGCATCGAAAGGCTACGCTACCTGTACAGAGTTTCGTTGGAGGAGCGAACTAGTACGCCAACCGGCCGTCCCCCGTGCAAAAATCCGTTCCTCGGCAACTCGATCGATCCTTCGCCAGCTCCGCGGCCACGCACTCTTTCTGGATCTTCTCTGCACGCGCGCGATGCACCGAAACAACGTCCAGAACTCGTCCTGACCGACGTTTAACACCAGGTCTGTGTAAATAACTTCACGTCAAACATCGAGTATTGCCCCATAAAGGAGCCATCTTGGTGGGTGGGCACAAGGCGATTAATGTTTTCGGGCCGGACAGTAAGCGTCGAACAAGAACAAGGCCGTACCAAGCGCGCGCCTTACTCAAACTTCACCCAACATATTCCAGCAACATTATTCTCCTTGCTTCTTTCTAATTACACTCTTTCGTACCATACACCTTTCATTTATCTTCAATCAGGCTTGTTTTCTACGCGCTCCTTTTTATGGCAGATAAAAGTAAATGTATCTTGTAGGATTTGAAAGTGAATCATGTATAGGTACTTCGAAGCTTCGAAGGCTGATTAAAACTGTTGCGACGTTTGTATGGTTTATGTAGATTCTGTCGAGTAAACGTAGTCGAAGGGGGTTGATCGTGATTTGTATATTGCAAAAGTAGTAGCGCACGGGTGTCGTTGTTATTTATTAAAGCGAATTAAATATTTATGAACGGTATCGACGAAAAAGTGGACGGCTGCGGGTGCACACCGTGAGCACGCCCCTGCGAGCGCATAAAAGCACCACCTGCCGTGGAGTGGGGCAGGTATTTCGACTTGGAATCAAAAATGGCTGACAGCGGGGATGCCGTGAACAGTACGTCGTCGGGAAAAGAGGCTAGAAATACCGTCATCGATGGGCCTGTCACTGATCCAGCGTCGAATATTAAGGTAAATTAAACGAGACTGCCGTGTGGTATTGAAACAGTCGCGGTTTCGCTAACTCGAGCTGTCCGCGCGCGAAAACTTGACAGTGTCTTGTCACGAGTATCGCTTGCCGCCGTGTTGGTCTCTCTACTTAATTAAGTCGCATAGAGATTCGATAAGATTCTTTATCAACCCGTTCGTTTAACTCGTCACAGGAAAACGATCGCGCGGGGAAACACGTTCCCTTCGTTTACTTCTTCCACTTTGGAAACACTTTGTGCACCATCTTTCGTGCACCCCTGTCTGTCTTCTCTTCTCTTCTTGTCACCTGTATTATTCTTTCCATCGCGATTCGACGCAACCCTTCGGGACGTTGTAGCCACGTGTTGCAATCGTGTAACACGGCACATGGTAGTAATCGATGTATGGTCTTGTATATACCTCCTGTTTGTTGCCAAACAAGTTATTTCCTACTCTTGTTGTAGCGAGTTGAAACACGATCTAAACGGGACTCGCAAATGTGTTTGGTATCCGAGGGGTAAATGTTGATAATTCAACATAGCTGTTTACGAGATTCGATCGTTATTAGCGTAATTGTGTATAAGTTTATTTGGACGTGGTGACGGAACGATGCGGTAATAATTTATTGCGGGCCTTAATGTAAAAGTCTCCGTTGAATGTTCATTTCCAAAACCTATCGCAGTTAGCGCTGTATTAAAGTTACATAATGTGGAAGCAGTGTTATGGTAATTGGCACGAGACTGCTAGACAATTCACGTACGTGACATCAGCCGTCGAGGACGCTGTGTCTTTTGAAACCAACGGTGCTCTAAGTACTTTGTCCTATATACCCAAGGCAGCTTCTCGCATCTGGACGAGCAACTAACAAGGGAAGATCCCGAAGCTGAAAATTCAAAAAATTCCGAAACTTTCTGAATATGTGGGGGATTTCCTCCTGATTAGAACGCAGTGTTTGTTTGCTGCCCAAATTCACTCTAAGGGGGTAGATCGACCCCTGAAAATCCGGTGATTTTCCGATTTTGTGTTACAACTCGTGAACTGTAAAGGAATTTTTTTACCAAACGATAGATCTAATTGAAAGAAGCAACTTTTGTCTCGAAACTTTTTTCCGTCTCTTACAGTTCGCGAGATATAACAGAAAATCGGAAAATAGACGTTTCAGGGGTTAATTGCACCCCCTTCGAGTGAATTTGGGCAAGAAACAAAAATTGCGTTGTGGTCACGAGGAAATCCCCTACGTATTCACAAAGTTTCAGAATATTTTGAATTTTCGAGTTCCGGATCTTGCCTTGTAAGTGCTTAAATTGAACTCGAAGAGATATAAGAGATATCTCCGTGCAACGTTATCGTGCAGAGTGATATAATAATTTTATCCTACGATCAGTTTTCTCTAGCACGCTAACTATATCATGATAACAGATTATACAGCCCTCTAAATACCTTCGACGGCATAGCGTATTACATATACGACTCTGATAATTGCAAAAGTTGAAAGGTGATTTGCATGCTGTTACACATACTGCCCGCTGTCGAGGCGCTTATATTATTTTACATATAGAGCATTATTCTCACAGTAGTCCGTAGGTTCGGTACCAATCACTCATGCATCGCTCATTACAAGCCTAAATACACTATATAGGCGTGGCACGATTAGCACTAATCAACCGAACGTATCGAGCGTTATAAAAGTAACTGAGGAGCAATTACAAAACGAAACAAAAAGAGGGAGGTACTCTTATGTACGTAAGGCTAGTATCTTTAATAACTCCAGTTTTACGTACGAGTACCGCCTTTGGGAGCTTTGTACCAAACTACGGACTGTACTACAGAAACTTGATGCAATTTGAATCATGAAATGGTGGTTGTTGTGATTTCAGAGCCTAGAGGCATCAAATAATGCCTTTCACGGCGCGAGAACAAAATTAGTAAGTAAGAATATATGTGTACAAAACACATCGTAAACTTGTACTCCTTCCCATAGAGCAATCCTTGCTATTTCCTCGGGGCTGTTTTAATTCCCCACGACTACATAAGCGTGGTTTGTGTCAATGAGTTTATCCATTCTTGCCTCCCTGTCAGGCTACACAGGGTAACGATCGGACAATTCTCTCCAAAGTACAGTTGACGTTACAACCGACTCGTGCCTACTTGTCTGTACGATTTAGTCCGCTACGTTCTGCAAATGATATTATACCCCAGTTGTGTGATACGTGACACGGAGTATAGAATTTGATAGACAATCGTCTATACTAATCTGTGTCCATTCAGTGAAATAAAGTAGATTCATTTGCACTCTTCTGTTTGTAGTCCATTTCGATTCATCGCAGCCCTTTTCAAGACGACCGACACGAATGATCGCTCTAGTAATTTAACTCGTCCGATGTTTAGGATTCCAAGTCTGGAGCCTTGAAGAAGTCCAGCCGCTACCGTAGCCGCTCCTTGTCAGCCAGCAGCACGGACAGTTACAGCTCCGGTAGGAATATGTTCGTTGTACTTGTTGCTAATTAACTGTTGCCCTGTTATGTGTGTATGTTTATTGGATAAATATTCATCTCGTTAGCAGCTTCGCTCGAACCTAAGTACTTACATTTACACCGAACACTCGCAAGTGATCACAGTTTATCGTGACGAACGCTCCTGCAAGTTTGTTGCACGTGCACTTTGCTGTGGTACTAATCCTATCCGTTTTCTGGCACTTTTGTACTTTAGCATCTTATACAGGGAGTTCGTCGGACGAAGATGATGTGTCGCCGCGCGAGAAGATCCAGAAGACGGACAAGGGCTTCACGGACTTTTGCGTCCGGAATATTAATCAACACGCGTTCGGCCGAAGGGAAATAGAGATAGCGGAGCAAGAAATGCCTGGAATTATGGCACTTCGTAAACGTGCGGCTGATGATAAGGTACACGCGTGTTTTATAAGGTGATCCAAATTAGGGGTGGATTCGAAGCTAATTTTTAAATTCTCGAAACTAAAATTCTGTTTTGTAGTCAACAAAATTTTTCCATAAATTTATTCATCATGGTTAAAGATACAAACAAAAACATAACAATATACCAATTCTCGCTGCACGCTGCAATTCTTTAGTACTTTCGAATCACGCGTCGAGGTTTCGAGACACTCATCCCTAATTAAAATAAACTTCCGGTAAACGATGTTATTACATACGTGACGAGAAATTCTTTCCAACAGCCACTGAAGAATGCTAAAATCGTGGGATGCACTCATATCAATGCTCAAACCGCAGTCCTCATCGAAACCTTGGTGCATTTGGGAGCACAAGTCAGGTGGGCAGCGTGTAACATATATTCCACACAGAATGAAGTGGCCGCCGCCCTCGCCCATGCCGGTTACCCGATCTTCGCCTGGCGCGGCGAAACGGAAGAAGACTTTTGGTGGTGCATCGACAAATGCGTGGCGGCTGAAAATTGGCAGCCCAACATGATATTGGACGACGGCGGAGACGCGACGCATTTGATGCTGAAAAAATACAACGCAATGTTCAAAATGATACAAGGTTCGTGCATCGTTTCCTTTGCGCGATAACAATGTCAATGGCAATGTTAACAACTTTCAGGGATCGTCGAAGAGAGCGTAACAGGTGTACATAGATTATACCAATTGTCCAAAGCAGGCAAATTGTCCGTCCCTGCCATGAATGTAAATGACAGCGTAACAAAGACCAAGTTCGACAACCTTTATAGCTGCCGCGAAAGTATTATCGATAGGTAAATTAATCGTTAATCAATCTGGTATGCTTAACAGTCGTAACTGACGTGTTTCTGCGCAGTTTGAAAAGATCTACAGACATCATGTTCGGCGGGAAGCAAGTCGTGATCTGCGGCTACGGGGAAGTTGGTAAAGGCTGTTGCCAGGCTCTTAAAGGCTTAGGCTGCATTGTTTATATAACCGAAATCGATCCCATTTGTGCTTTACAAGCTAGGTAAATAATTCCTTGAGGAATAGATGTACCTTAGTAGTCGACTCGCTCGTTAATCCTTCCGCTTACAGCATGGACGGGTTCAGAGTGATGAAGCTAAACGAAGTTATCAGGAACGTAGACATCGTTATTACAGCAACGGGCAATAAAAATGTAGTCACGCGGGAGCACATGGACAAGATGAAGAACGGATGCGTGGTGTGCAATATGGGACACAGTAATACAGAAATAGATATTGTACGTTTGAGCTTTAATAGCGTAGTTGATCTCTCTGGGATTCGATCAGCCCTTCCTTAGGGAGAAAAAACTCGTGTTTCTTATATTTCAGAACAAAAAAAAAAGAAATATATTGGTAAGACATTAAAGAATCCTTTAATATGTTCTTAACAGAACAGTTTGCGCACGCCCGATTTAACTTGGGAAAAAGTAAGGTCTCAAGTGGATCATGTTATCTGGCCAGATGGAAAGCGCATCGTGTTATTAGCGGAAGGCCGTTTAGTCAACTTGTCTTGTTCCAGCATTCCTTCGTTCGTTGTATCGATTACAGCCGCTACTCAAGCCCTAGCGCTTATCGAACTATTCAACGCGCCTCCGGGACGATATAAGAGCGACGTTTATCTGCTACCGAAAAAGATGGGTAAGTGAAATGTGACCTCGAGTTTCGTATCGGGATACCAGAGTAGTTTGTAAAACAATCCCACCGCTCGACAGACGAATACGTGGCATCGTTACATTTGCCAACATTCGATGCACATTTAACGGAGTTAACGGACGAGCAAGCCAAATACATGGGTCTTAATAAGGCTGGACCTTTTAAGCCTAATTATTATCGGTTCGTATACAGTCTTATTATTACGTAAAAACTTACGATTTAGATTTAATATTTAACTGTTATTTACGGATTCATTTTCAGCTATTAAGAACGCGAACGAGTATCGTGGCACAGTACACGCGATATCCGCAACTTTTATGAGTATTAAGTGTATGAGTTTATGAGTATTAAGAAAGCTGCCTCATTTTAATGAATCTCCATCTATTGATTTCGTTTACTCGGATCAGTAGAGGACTTACGATAACCTTCCCTGTTACCTTAACACGATTCTAAGCTATGCCATTATTATAGAAGGATGTTTTCTGCTTGTATCCCGAAGAATATTTCCCCTGTGATTGCAACAGAAACGTCGCCTCGGTGCTGGCCGCGATGATCAATAACTAGGAGTTACATAAGTGAATATATATATATTCGATTAAATTTCACACACGTATAGCGGATTAATTTATAAACTGTGCAAGCATAGAGTCAAATGTGCAGCTGTTCAGTGAAATCGAGATCGGGCTTTGTCGAGTGCCATTTTCTTTTTTATTACGAAAATGATAAAGGAACCATGTCAGGATCTGCACGCGTGTATAAAGATTTTTAAACGCCGTAGGCTACTAAAAGCTACAGTCGAGATTCCTCCCAGCCGAAAGGCACTAACCCCATAAATCGTTAATTGTGAGAAACATCAAATTCTTCTGGTGCCATCGAGAATCTGTACATATACATAGAGTCGAACATTGCGAAACATTGATCACCGTATAGATCACGCGCATACACATCGTCTAATGAGTTAATGCCTTTGTGTCAATTACGTCCAATAATCCAATAATCGTTCTCAGTTTGTTCAATGAAGCAGTCATTATTTGCTACCTTGCGCTTGGTGTTTCTGTTTACAAGAGAAGGACTATGTCGAGCAATTCCACTCGTGTACATAATTACGTAGGAAGAGCAATTAGCGCGGGTAATAATCTTGTTAGATTGGCCCGTTTATAGTTTGTCGTGTCGCTCCCTCAATAAAAAATAAAGAATAAGGGAAAAAAAGGAAATATCAATGGTCATGAACAGAAAACAAATAAATACCTATGATGCCTTGAACATAATCACGTTTATATTATTGATTTAAGCATCTCCTGTACCTTTTATACCTCACTGAGAATGTAGTTCTCACTTTGTGAATGAAACAAAGGAAGTATGTTTTATACGTAGAATTTTATATTCTAGAAAGAAAAGTCGTACTCTCGAGCGGCGATAGTAACTCTTTCTTGCTTTATCTTAGCTGCAGAAGTGAGAGGAAAGCTGGCTCCTGTTTCTTTATCGGTCCAGGCTATGATAAATCAGTGTTCCTATAAAAGGCCTAAACCTGTCGTCCCAAGTTGCACAAAGTAGGTGCATGTTTGTCAGCGCGTTTCCTTTAGAAAATACAAACTTCCGAGAGGGGTATCGATTAAGGAATTCAGGGAATTCTTACGTATCCCGAAGCAATGGAATTGAGTCGCTAGAAGTAGTAACAATTGACATTTTACACCTCGATGAATGCGTATATTAGAGTGTCAAGAGAACGGAGAACGGGTCGATGTATGAACACAAGTATACTTTGGTTGTGTGTTTGCACTATTGAGAACCAAATAGAACCACCTGTGTACACACGTGCATGTACTGTGACATAGTAACGTAGGCGCTTGCCGATCGTGTGGAGCAATACATATACATATATATATATATATGTATAAGAATGAAGCGCGACGTTGCAGAAATTGAAGCACACGTTGTACATGATAGTATGGCTCAACGTGGACCTCCTGTCTACGATTAACTCTACGGCCAGCAACTATTTAACAGACCGATTACTGTATATCGAAAGCAATAGGAAGATTTTGTTAAAGCGTAGTATTTTTGTAATTTACGGCGTAAATAAAAAGACCTCTGTGAACGTGGAGCTTGAGTGGCCCTTCCATCGTAGGGTAACGTGTAAATCGCACGGAGATCGAGAGCAGTGAGGGGATACGTCGCAGAGTTGTTAAAGTAAAATGCACCACGGTCGATATAAATGTAATATATTTCAGCATAATCGTTATAAAGTAATGGCTTCTGAAAGCGCTTATCGACAGCGTTGATTGAAGATAAGTTGTACAAAGTGTTGTTGCATCTTTCGCTCTACGATCCACGTGTATATGAGTATTGAAAACAAAACTTTGGGATTGATTGTAAGATGAACCTATATTATATAAATGGCAAGTCTCGACGGCATGGCATAACATCGTAATGGCGTAACGGCAGCGATCTACAAATATAAACTTAAGCACGTCGATCCGTGTCGTAAGAAATAAATAATAAAACCAAACAAAAAATGTAGTAAAAATATATTTTACAATACTCTGTACAAGATCTCATTTAGAATTAGTGTCGAGTTAGCTCGGAGCTGAGTGGTTAACACGAGAGACAAACCCTATCAACCCTGGAATACTGTTATCGAATTTCTCAATAATTTATTATCAGAAACACGAAACACGCGCGCGTTCCGTGTACTCCTGTTTTATTTTCGTTTGACGACGTCGCGAAAGCTGCTTCCCGTTAGTTGATTGTAAACAGTCGGTTTAGGTCACAGTATCCCACGATTAATATTATGGAGCAGCGTGCTACATATCTCTGCAAAAGGTATCTCGTGCTTTCAAATATGTTCGATTTGTCGGTAAAACTGAAATAAAATCATCCCCCGTTTGCAAATCGCTGGCGAACACTGAAGCTTCCCCGCGAACGGTTGTCTTCAAAATTAATCCGCAGAAATGAACAGGCACGTAAAACACGTAAGGGCGCAATTTCGAACACTTCCCTTCGCTTATGTCAACAACAAATATTTCAATCAAAATCTGCTAAACCGCATCAACAATTCACTGCACTCTGGATATAATTAAAAAAAAGAATCTACAACCAGGGAGCCCAGCGAGGAAACATGATTTACGATTATATTACAAGTAAGAGAGAGATAGATAGAGAGAGGGGGAAAAACAGTTAATATTTACAGAAAGTCGATTATCTCGCGAGTCATTGCACTAGGAATTGCATCGAACTATATAAAATGATACAACATCGAATTGTTTAAATTTCAACGTGGCTTCGATCGTCAATTAAATTCATCATTATCGTTGACACTGAGCTCCCGCAGTATCAATGAAATAGTAACATAAACATTATAGACATCCCTAACGAACTATTCACTACTCAACTAAATTATACAAGGTTTGTTTGATTACATTCTTAAAAAAAAAATCATGAATATACGCGCTCTATAATATATGCCCGATTTCTGCAAGGCAAATTAATCGATAGAGATAAATGTTTTTTTTTCTAATTATAGAAGTTATGTCTTACACATGTCACGTATGTAAACCATCCATATATCTTCTATATATATATATATATATAATATATATATTTATAAATCGCTTAAACCACAATTCCATCGTTTAAAACTTTTTAGCTTAGGCTATTTATATATATATATATATTTTAGTGTGCAATAAAGTAGTTCTTCTTCTCGTTTATAAATATGTAACAAAAATAGATAATAATAGATATATATGTATGTGTATATATATATATATGTATATATAGTATGTACAATGTAGACATGTAAAACCTAACAAAGTAGAGATGCGCTCGGCTATTCGTCTAAATCAATCTATAAGCCTTTTACCGTGAAAAATACGTAATTACCTCTCAACATGAGCATATTCGAAATCTTGCGTGCATCGGTGCATCTTTTGTTTTTTGTGAAACGACTATACGTTTAAACGATAGCTTTCCTCCTTTTTACTAGGTAGAAAGAAATTTCGCCGCAACACGGTGTCGCTTCAATTACGCACCCTTTAATGCCATGCTCTTGCTTCAATGCAAAAAATGTTAATTCGAGTTACATTAACGCCCCCCGCCCCTTGTTCGACTTACTAAATTCGTTACTAACTAAATAGCATTTACATGTTACACACACGTTTCATTAAATATTAGCGGCTCCTCCCTTAGTAACAACAATATAACATACGAGTATACGTAAGCTCGTTCCAAAGAAAGCCCCGCGGACGCCGAATCCGTCCGCGGAGCCTCGTTACGCGTCGTTTCACAAGTACAAACAACGCTTCATCAATTATCGTCCCTCTAATTTAATCGCGCTCAACAAGATCGCCGGCAAGATTTGTTTGAACTTGTAAAACAACTCGGTTACAAATCCTCCCAGGCCTTTTTGTACTGGTATGCATGATATATACATTCGTATAGTAATTGAGTTTCTTCGATTGTTCGACACACGAGGTAAACCGCGGACAGTTTTACGCGCTCGCGAGTAATGATTATTCATGGCAATGCGACAAAAATAAACTCTTCTATTTTAGTTCGTATAAAATTCTGCAAATGGATCGCTCCGAATGTGAATTAATGCGACGATTAAGAGTTTGCGTTTATATTTAGTATGATACAATGCTTTAGCATCAAACGATATGTCGGTGATCTCTAAGGAATTGACAACGTCACAACATTGAAGCTTTCGAATACCTAGTTGCTCGATGATCGATGTTAAAAAGCAGTAAGCGTTAAAAAAGGCCTGTAAAAACTCATGTACCCCGTCAATGACTAGCTTAAGGTATTATGCATAATATATTCTTGCTTTGTTTTAGCGTAAATATTTCAATGGCATTGCATGGTTTCTTAAAATTTCTTTAAAGCGAGTCGCTTGTGTACCAGGCATTCCCTAATTCTATTAACTCTGCTGACCGGTAAAATCATTCTTTCGAACTCTGTGAATAGCTTCGTCCTTAAAATGGCCATTCTATTGAAAACGAAAGCGGCAGCTTCTAAAACGACTCTTTTGCTCGTGGACGTTGATTTAAAAATTAGATATCAGGCGGTTTCTCTTATTTAGAAATGATTGGATCGAACGGCGCAGCCAGCGAAGGCGCTTAAAATGGAGAGAGATGAAAGACTTTGTTCTCTGGTATGCTTGAGCTACCTATTTCAGGTATTCCACAGATAACGAAATATCTAAGAAACATGCAAAATTTAAGTGGTCTGAAACTGCACATTTGATTAATCTTTCCTTATCTTATTATCCTTGACCCTGTACTCGTTATCATAGTTTCCTTTTACTGCGTATTTTCAGTGAGTCATTGCTAGCGATAGTAAGGTACTACAGGAACGATCTGTAAGTTTATATACACACGCTCACACACACACACACACACACACACAGAGATAAACAATTTGCGCGTACGTATGCAGTTCAGCGAAAGTCGCCGTAACTCTTGTACGTACCACGCGACTCTAACAAAAACAAGTGATTTGAATATCGGCAATTCCTATCTTTGTCGTGTCAACGGCGAGAAAAATAGAAATTGGCAAGTACATGCATGTATGCGATTCATAACGGCGAATAACTCTTCCGACGTAGCATAAATATTTGTCTTATTACGGGGAAGAATGAGTCCCACGAACGAAACAAATACGTCCGCACGTACGTGGCCGTAACTTCGGGAATTCATTGAACAGATTTCGACGTGTGATTACTACAGCGCAGACTTGATTAAAAGCTTCACAATGATTAAATAACGGTTCCCCTACCAGGAGACATATGCTGCCATAGATAGTCAGCGAAGAAATTTGATTGTTCCGACAACAAATAGCTATCTGTCGATGGGTTTATGCCACATAATTTACTTAATCTACGTATCCTTATGCTATGGCGTTGCTAGTGATCCTTGCATCACATTGCACGATATATGATACAAGAGTAATTCATTTTGTACATACTTTCACAAATGACGGCGTTTCGTGATTCGACGTATCCTCCTACCTCACGTGTATCGTTGCGCACGATATCCCCCTTCGCTCCTAATTTTCCGTTTCAGTCGTGATGCAGCACCGAGCGATGCTGTTTCGCGCGGGATCCCCAGCACTCAAATTTTAAACACACCAACACGCGGGCATTGTGTCTCGATTCAGTGTTTCTCGGGCCTCCGATCTAAAATACTAGATTCGCAGAAGCGAATGTAGGACTTACTGTCGCCGGCTACATTCTGAAAGCACCTACAAACGTGTCGTCGTATTGCACCACCTTAGTTCATTGGGAAGCAGGCTTCCCCGCGTCGAACGAAAGTCCACGCGAGGTGGACAGACGCACGAGCTACACTGTCACAGTCGATACGTTCGCACCCGTTTCTTTTCATTGAATAGTACTTGGCACAACGGTCACTTTACTGTACTGTTCATCGGACTGTCCAGTGGTACTTTGTGGCAGTGGCTTCTCAAACCTTTCGTGCTGTACGTATGCCGGCGACATTGTCGATGATCTGTGTTGCTCTAACTTTGGATTCTCCGCGATGGTAACGTAGCCAGTGCTCGGCTTGCTCGCGATAATCGGCTTATCCGCGCACAACTTGGAGCCTGGCTTCGTACCGTCGGTCTGCCAACAGAGAGGATACGTCGTCGGCGGGTCCTCTTCCCTCTGATCCTCTATCACTTCCGGCATAGGCGCCTCCGATTTCCCTCTTTGTTGCTGCTGCAGCAATTGAAAGACAGAGCTCGCTAGAACGTACGGCTTCGTGCCATCGGGCGTGGTAGACGTTGGTGGTGTGCCAGCCTTCTGCGAGAGCTCCGAGATGGCGGGTTGGAAATTCGGCTTGATCGAAACCTCGGGGATCGACGACGCGGAGACGTACGGCTTCGACGGCGGCTCCAGCGCGGACGCTAGAGATGTCGGACTAGCGAACGACGAGACGAACGGTTTACTGCACGAGTCGGTCAGGGACGTCGATGCAAACGGGGTGGACATCGTTATACTTCTTGCGCCGTCCATGCTCGCCACAGTGAACGGTTTCTTTAACGAATCGATTAAACCTGTTTGCACGTACGGCTTCGGAGTGTTATCAGACACAGAGAACGGCGTTAGAGTTTCCAGCTTCGGTTTGCTTGACTCCGTAAACGTGAGATCGTCTAGATCGCGCAGAGAGTCGATGGTCTTCTTGTCCTTCTGTTTCTGCTCCAAGGAAGCTAAAGTGATATACGGATTAGCGAGTTTAACGTCGGTTTTGATGGGTATTAGCGTGTCCGCGGTGGACTCCGTCAAGTCGCTGTCGTCCTCGGATTTTGATTTCGTCGGCTTGGGGACCGCTCCTATGACGCTGTAGCCACCAGCTGCTGTAGCTTCTTTAGGGACGGGGCTTGGATTACTAGACAGCTCTTCCGATGATGGCATGCTGATGTAACCGGTCGAGGACCAAGTGTGTTGAGAAGTAGTGTAGCCTGTACTGTCGGTTAAATTCGGCGTGGATCGCGCCAGAGACAACGTGTCCCCAATTATCGGCTCCCCAGACTTTGCTACCTTTACATACGGCTCCCAGCGTGCTGTCTCCGTTGTGAAGCCCGGCCTGGTCACTGCGACGTTTCTTTGCCGCAGACTCGACGACTCCCAAGCCGGTAACGTTTCCAGTAATTTGTTGGGCGAGACTGGTATCGGATCTATCTCTGTACCACTGTCACTTGAAACTTGAGAATCCGACGTGAGAGACGAGGTAACCGATTCTTGTCCACTCGAGCAGCCGCTTGAATCAGCCGACGATTGCCGTATGTGCTGTTCGCCCACCTTTTGGAGCAGCTTCTGTAACAAAAGTACAGAGAATTTAAGTAAACCAAATCTTCTATCAAGGAATGAAGTTAAGCCCCGGAAAACTATACGCTACCATGTTTGGCGCCAATCCGGGTGGTAATTTCACTTCGACGTCCTGCATGGCTTTGCACTTCAACCACATCCTATAGCGCGTAAAAAGACGAGTGAGATATAGCGTAGTGTGTTTCTTTATGAAATACCCTTCATTACAAATGGGTGATACATACCTCTTGGACACATGTGCAAGACAAAGGAGAACCGCGACAACGCTGACACCTCCGATCACCCATATTATCACCCATACACTGAACGACGGCCCTATGATGCGATCAAACTATTAAGCAACCGATTCGATACAAAGACATCGGTATAAGAAAATGGAGTATTAACTTACCATCGCTGTAACAAGTTCCCTGACCGGGATCGGACCAAGGACCTTTCAAATACGTATTATCCGACGCGATATTAACAGCCCTTACACTGAACTGGTACAGTTGCTCCCGCCCTACAATCTTGCAGTCGGCGATGGGCAACTGAGCCTCTGCAATGTGCACAGAAACAGCGTTAAACATGAAGGTGTATTCCTGGATTTCCTGGTAAATAAATCCGTATCTGTTTTATTACCTGTTGCAGTACTATTATGTATTTCACCGTCCCCCGAAGATATCTCGTAATAGTTGAGATGACCAGCTGCGTGTTCAGGCTTACCCCACATGACGATCACCTGACTCGAGTTCATGAACCGCACGTTAGGCACATTGATTATCCCCGGCACTCCAATATTCGTGACCTTGTGAATGGTGGGCGACTTGACGCTGCAAGACACAGTGCACGCTGCCACGCTGATGCTGTAGTTGGTGTGCGCCCGCAGGTTCTTCAGCACGACCTGGCTTGCTTCCTCGACTTTCTGAGCGTGCTCATTGTAGTACACCTCGTAATAGCGCAACACGCCATTCATCGCCACCGGTGATTTCCACTTGATGCACATCGTCGTGTTCGTCACGTTGGCGATCTCGACATCTTGCGGCGGGGTTGTCGGCGCAGCTTCCAGGGTTGTATTGTACAAAGGATCGCTGTGCAGCCCTTCCCCGCTCTTCGTCAGAACGGCGACGGCCAACATGTACGTCGTGTACGGCTTCAAGTTGTTCACTATACCGTGTATAGTGTGCGGATCTGCTTTGATCGTTGTATTAAGTTTCGGACCTTTGCAGTTCAGGTTGTACGGCGAGACAATGGGGCAGTAGTAAATGTTGAATCCCTCTACGATCCCGATGCGATCCGAGCAGTCTAGCTTCCAACCGACCTCGATGAAATCGGAGCCAATTCGGTTTATCCATACGGACTTCATTTTCCCAACGACCTTATTGTGAATCACGGTACAGGAAGCCCATACCATTCCGCTGCTTCCCTTATTCGTATTCGCGGAGATCGCGAATTGGTAGACTTTGTCGGGATCTGGCACGGTCATGTTGTAAATCGTTGTATTCTTCGATACGTTCACCCAATCCAGATAACCCTGCAATCACCAAATTTTAATACGAATACTTATTAATGCCGAAATTGCCAGTAGTGAATGGATACGTACGGTGCACTGATAAGGGCGATCCCGTTCGTTATCGCACCAAAATATTGTGTAATTCGTAATCTCTGCGCTCATAGTAGGGGGCTTCCAGGATAGCTCGTACAAACCCCCGTCGAACGCGATTTTCGTGAACGCTACTGGTTCCTGCGGTTCTGTAATATGTACAAATTAACGCCGATTCGTTATACGCGTATACGTACACTGAATATTATTAATTCCTCCAATTATTTATGAACTTACTCTCGGTTTGGCTAGGTACGAAAATCTTAGCGCGTTCCTTATTTGCTCCAACGACGTTCGTCGAAACGATCTCGAATCGGTAGCTACTGTAGCAACCGATCCCCTTGAATTTCGCGTACGTTCTCGTCGTCTCATTCGGAGTGAGCAACAATTTTCGCCCGTTCTCTTCCACGTGATCGATCTCGTACTTGAAATTGTCACCATTTTTCAGATACTCCGGTATCGCTTGCCAATACAAATACACGTCCCTGCTACCAATGTTCTCCGCTATTTCAAAGCTTCCGATATCGGTTTTTGGAGGACGGCCAGGTACTAAAATATCGAATACATGAAAATATAAAGAAATATCTCCAATACCTAATAGTAAAAATTGAAATCTGTCGCCAGCGTAGCTTACATCTTGGCGGTGTTCTAAAAGTGACAACACTGAATTGACTCCACGTCGTATCCTCGTCCGTCGCGACGGCACTTTTCATGAAAACACGTACGTCGTAGACAGTGTTGGCATATTCCAAGCCAGTAAGATTATAGTATCTCTTATGCAGGTGGATGTCATTTGTAATATTGATTACCTAGCAGAGATTGGTTATTAATAAACAATACCGCGCGCGCGTCCATTTAGCACTATTACATTACAATGAAGCTTTCCTTCTTACCTGCCATGTTTTCTGGTGATCCCACTGATTTTGGTACATTATTCTGTGGTGCAATCCAGATGGGAAATTCTGCATCGGAAAAGGCACGCTCCAGTGTAATAGTGCGTTGTCGCATGTTTTGTTAACGACCGACAAGTTGGCCGGTTTCTCAGGAATAACTGTATGCATTTGTAACAGCTTTTGTTATCGGAGTAATCTGAATAGATTGAAACCGAGCGCAGAAATCATAAATACAAACCGTGAGCAAAATGATGGAATTTGTATTGAAAGCTAATATTCCCTAGAACGTTCTCCCCGTTTAATATGAACGTATAGTACTCGTAAGGCTGCCGGTAGATTGGATTTGTAGATGTGTCCCACAGACACGTGTTTGGCGGCAATGGTTTTTGATTTTCTTCTGGGCACGGAAATAACTTTCGACCTCCTGCTCTTCCCGGCAATTTGAACACGAGCGTAAATCTCGTTGTAACGTAATTCTGGATGGGATCCCATGAACAGATCATATTCTCCCAATTGTGGGATACGCAAGTGAAGTTCTCTGGCTCTTGAGGTTTGACTGTCGATAATTAATTAATTACGATTAGTAAACCGATTGAGTAATCTTTGAAGAATGCATGGAATTCTCTTCTATATAATAATCCCCGGGAAAGACATACTAGGAATGCCTATAAATGGCTTTCTTTGTACAGAAAGTTCTCTCTGTGATCGTATCACTTTAAATGATAGGAAAATACGAATTCCAAGATACAAAGCCCATTAAATGGTGTTCCTACAATTCTAATGAAAGCAGCCACTCAATGCTGGCTCTTGTCCCCATAAAATACCTTCTGACCTATCCTGATAAGCACATATGAACGACGTTATTTAATAAGGAATTCGTATAATATTACTCTGACGATTCGACGAAGTGAATTGCGTAGTATGTTCTGATCCCAAGGTCCATAGCTAATTAATGCAATATTATTTAAGATACAGCACTTACATCCGACTACAACTTTATTTAAACAAACTGCTTCGTCTTGCTGATTATGTAGCCTCAGTTTGCAATAATACATGTCTTCCGCAGGTGGAGGTCTTTCCACGTCTAATGATATTGTACTTCCATTAATAATCCTGATAAACTGTGGCTGCATCTCCTCTTTATTCCGAAAGAATACAAGATCGGAGGCATTTTTCCCGGGATATTCAGTATCGACGAACGATTGATTTAAAATACACAGTATTCTCAGAGATTGGCCATATTCAAGTACTATGTCACCTTGAGGCCAAGTTCCTTAAAGAAAAGATGTTTATTTAAAAGATAAGATAAGTTAAGTAACTTCAATCGATTACTAGTTCGCGGTTTATATTTGAAATGAAACGTGACTGGTTTAATACATTGTGATTCTGCTTGAAATCTTAGTGTACACTGCGCACCCGGTGCATTAAATATAGATATATGCATTTAGCGCCGACACTAGAATTCCAAAAGAAGAAGTAAGGTGCATGCTTTATTTAGAAACTCAGCTACTCACTTCCAGGTGTTTTCAGACCAATTGCGCACAGATTTGAATCTGCGTTGCATAACGTTGTACACAATAAGATAACGAACGGGATAAAAAATGTTCTCCAAAAACAATTTCTCCACTGCGTACCGACTCTCTTCCTGATCGGTAATAGCAAATTCTTATCCGCTAGAGTCCTCCATGAATCGCACGTATCGGAGCGCGTATAACTACTTGAGACTCGCTTGTGTTTTTCACATTGCATCATACCACAATTACAAATAAAACAATTAACATTTTCGCTCGATATACAGGGATCGACGGAACATACGTCGGAAGAGTACTTAATAGCCGCTGGAAACTCAGCTGCGTCGCGCGACTCATTTTCTATCCTATCGACGTCCTTCTGGGGAGGACAAGTATTAGCAGTTACACTCGTATTCTTATTTTCACGTTCCTCCGAGTCCAAGCGCAGAGTCTCCGTCATTCTACGCGCATCCAAAAACCTATCGACGTCATGTTTCGACGCACTCTCCGAATCTGACAGTGAGTATCGAAACATCTCTTGTAGAAGTCTTTTGGGACCTGCTTCGGTTGACGACATCTTGTGTTCCCATCACTGAAAAGTTACAATATTACCAATTACTTAAAATTATATCACTAACGGAAATTAACAACCAAAGTATAAACAGTACAACGCAGCAAACACACATGTGAGACGCTAGGAGACAAAGTTCTTTAGAATGTCGCCGAACAGTACAGTATCACAGCTGAGCTACGACTAAATCCATACGACCGTAGTAGACGAGGATAAGAGGGAAATTAATGAGGAAAAATAGAGCTCCGATTGGCAAATTCAACGTCACGGCGTATCGCTTGTATATTTTTATCTCACGACTTTCCAATAATTTCTTATGAAGTTTACCTCTTATTATCAATATTCCAATGCACAGAAGATTCTTAGAATACTCTGTCTTATAAAGCAGTCTGCAAAGTTATATATGGAGCGGATAATTAAACGAATCGAGTAATATACGCGAAATCTTGTTCGGAGTAAAACCATCGGATACAAGTAAATATCATAGAAATATATGATATAACGGAATGTCGCAAAGAACTTGCACCTGAAATCTTGACCGTGTAGATGCACGATAGGATAGTATCGCGTGCTATGGTGTTCTACCATAGGTGCATACCAAATGCATGTGCGTAGGAACTAAAATCGGGGAGATAACTCGTTCGGATAAAAGATTCCATAATGAATTATTCAATAAGCAGATTCGACACCATTGTCCAATATATGGCCCAAAGGAGATTTTAACAGTTCACACGATTCAGCACTGTATAAACCGTTACTTTGAATGGGCAGATTTTAACTTACAAAACAGGCTCTGAACCTACTAGAATGTTTCCGATAAATTTTAATGATCTTTATGCAAATGCCTCGTAAACACACGTTTGCGAATGCATTTATAAACGGAGCCATTCTATACTTTCCGCATCACGAAATTTCTGCTATAATCGTGATGGAGTGAACAATCTTGATATCGGATATTAATATCCACTAACGGCAGACGTAACAGCCTGCTGTTTAAATAAGAATATTTAAGTAACATACGGACAAAAAACTAGTAAAACGAAGAGTAACGACGCGTCTCGCGCGCGACAGGGTTCTACGTTATTAATAAATCACCCGAGCGGTTTCATTAATTGCGGCTCGTTGTTGCAGTTATTTACTAGAAAAGCGTGATTATCGAAGTAATAGGAAAAGTTGATAACTCGAAAAGCATAATCAGTCATCATGGTCGTGATGCAAGTGGGAAAGAGAAGGAAAACGAGGGAGGGGGGGGGATACGTATACGCACGTGCATACGTGTGCACGCACACTCATGCATGGCGTGCATCACGGGTACAGAAATTATTTAGTACGATGCAGCGTACTGCCGTCTCTACCGCGAAGCCACGGATAATTCTCGCAGATATTTGAGACGTGTATCGCGTTAAAAGCGTTACAATCGTTTATTTACGAGCATACGGTGTGCCCGCGACGTAACGCGTTCCGTATAGATACCCGTCCCTCGTATTTCGTCTTGTTGCACGTATGCGTGTATGCGGTGTATGGCTGCGCGCGAGCCTGTGTGCGGGCCTCACGAATGCTGGCCTACATGCACACACGCACACTGGCGAGCTCGCGCGCGCATACGCGGGGCATATACACGCGAAACAATGCACGTAACAAAGTTCGCTCTCGTATGTAACGTGTACGAAACGTCGCCGTTGCTCGCAGCGGGGCACGAAATGCCCGCGTTCGATCGATCAGAGAAATCTTGGCGATCGAGAGGCGCGAGGGGAGCCCACCGACACACGACATATTTTCAGGGTGCTGGAAAAGTCGAGAGCTGCCGTTCCTCGATTATTCCGTGGTTCTCAGTACTCACCGTCAACGAGAGGTTGACGAGCTGCCGCAGACCCCTCATCGCGACGAACCACGTATCCGAAGCCCCGTCTCCACTTCACTTCACTTCACTTCACCGAACTAAACGCACTACGGGCGGTCGAACGCGAACCCGTTCTACCTTCTACCCGCTGGGTACTTATATATCTCTCTGGTCACCGTAACGCGCTCCCCGAGATTTCAATTGCAACGGGGCCCTCCTCTCGCGGAACGCTGGAAACGCTTGACGCGGCACGGGTATCACGAGTCGCAGCCTCCACGCACTAAGTCGCAGCCGCACGAATCGGCCGTGTCATTTCATATTTGCGAAAAAATTCTGTTTACATTCGCCCAGAGGGACCCACGAATAAATATATATACGGGATACACATTCTGGGTAAAATACGTGCGATCAATCGACAGTGGTGCCAACATGTCGGCGATCGCGCACGAGAAATCGAGAAATCGAACGACCGAGGGCGGACACGGTCGGGCGGCCTCGGGGTCCGCGATTCCTCGAATTTCGGGACTCCTCGAGGTATCCCCGAAAGGTGATTTTCCAGGGCGATGATAGTAACGACACGTAAACAGGATGGGGCCAGTCGCGTCCTAACCGCGGCAGCTTGACGACATTGACTGACGTCACGTCGAGACGTCAAGCGCCGCGTTCTTGGAAATATAGAAGCGCAGGCTTCATTGTTGACCGCGATATCGTCCGGTGGGCGCCCTTTTTGAAATCGCCCGGGTACTCGTGCCCACCTGCAATCAGGTACGTTTCGATTCCTTGCTCTTTACTTCGATTATTCTCATAGAAGGGACGAATCTTGGTATTATTGCGCTTAGGATCATTGAGCTGATGGATTTTGGAAAGTGAATATTCCTTTCGATCGAAACACAGATTTAGCTTTATTACCTGTATCTGTTTATTATCAGTTTATATATATACATATATATATTCGTCAACAGTGATATAATGATCACATAATAGAATTGCAGTAACAACATCGATTTTTCGAATTTACTCGATATCGCTGCGGTCAACGATTATCGATTGGAATAACAGCCATGTACGTACAGTATCGAGAAACATTTCTGGTAAATTATATAATTAGTAATTACGTGATAGCGGCAAAGTGAAGCAACAAGTTCCTTGATAAACTAGTTACGGTTTGTAAGTACAAAATAAACGTAACATATCTTGGCAAGAGATATCATATAAGTACTATAAGTACAGAAGACATGGAGTTCCTTTAATGACCAAATTACAAAAATCCCTCCTTGGAGCTTACACAGTTATCGACAATAACATCGCGTGTTTGTTCTTTTTAGACATATGTATATGTATATATTTACAAATTACTTTTGAAACGTTTTATCGTTTCCTGCGTAATATACAAGTTCTGTATATGTATACATATATAATTATAAAAAATAAACAGAATAGTTAGGGCATAGGGATGAAGTATTTGCTTTAAATGCAATTACCTCCGCTTATCTACTACATGATATAAATGTAAATTGCTTAATCAAGCGAATAATGAACATTGACGATCCCGTAAGTATTTTGTTCTTCCCGTTTACACATTAGTGAGATTTAAAAATATAATCTAACTCATCCTCGCTTGTTTCGTTTGCCGCATTTTTACGGAACAGCATTCTTTCTCTAGTCGTTATTAACTTACTAGTAAAAAAATATATCCATTAGCTTTCACATATTCAATGCGCCTGAATATCGCGAAAAGATAGGAAGAGGTTGTTTCGATAAGTAAAATGTCTTTGTCCAATCTTCGTCGTTTCTCTTCGGTCATCATCCGTTTATTATAAATATTACTGAGTAATCGGTAGGAGAGAGAAAGAGAGAAGAGAGAGAGATATATATATATAGAGAGAGAGAGAACTTTAAATGTTAACACAGTAACAAGTTGCCTTTATATTGATCTTCCGAATTGCACCTCTCAGCAAAGTGACCAACAAGTGCATTCGCTTCTTTGGTTGTATCAGTACTTAATTTAATTATTGCTACACGTACATATTTCATACAGTCGTAATAAATACTTAAAAACAAAAACAATATTGATAATATCTTTTTTTAAATGCTGGTCGAAAAGTTAAGGCAGGTAAACAGTCAAACGATAGATTAGATAGGACTCAATATTATATGAATTCACGGTCAAGGCCACAACGATGTTATACGATGAATTCTTCAACATATACGATTACCAAAGAGAAAATGTAAAAACGTTGAATATAGGTAACATCTTTCCAGCTTACAAATTTCTCTTATCCGAAAGCTTAGCAATGCAAAATCGTCCTCCTAGATAAATACTGAGATATCTAATTTCCATGACCCACATGGGTATCAATACTATTTGCCATTGCAAATGGATCGTACTCCATTAATGTTTCAAAGTTCGTATATCTTTCGCGTACTTGCTATGTACGCCGTCTCGGTACAGACTCGTGGTTAAATTTTCGAGGAAAATGCAAAAGATACCGCGCACGCGGTAAAAAGACTTGAGATTCTCTTCCCGAAAGTTAATACTTATACTCTTAGAAAATAGAAACTTATCGTATTAATAACGTAATCGCGACTAAAGGTGTCATCATTTCCGTTTACCCTAAATACGCTTATCATAAATATCTATTTTTGGATGAACAGCAGTTTAGTAAAATGAGAAATCGTACTCTCTGACGTTTTTTGGGGTGCACACCCATCTCGTGTAATTTGAATAAATGCCTGCGTGGGGTGCCCTCATCAATCGGTCGAATACTTATTTGGTCGATTGTGAGATTACTCTACAATGAAGTTTAATAAAAAATTTATAATCCGCCCCTCGACAATCTTAAGCGTTTACTTAGTAAATTTTGTTATTAAAAATTGGAACACGCGCAAGGCACAATACTCTCAAAAGCTATCACACGTGTTAGGATGAATTAACATTCGTCTCCTCTCGGTAATTAGATCGTTTTAAATACAGAGTTAGCACCAGTCCAAATCTTGTTAGAGTGAGCAAGTATCGTCCCCTGTAAATCGGGAGCTTTTTACAAGTCACATTCGTAGCTGCAAGAACAGCACATTCACGCACTCCTTTCCTGAACTGAAAGTTTATAAAGATTCTCTTACTTTAATTCGCAAAGACAATTGCGATCGGCGTATCGTTAATACTAATACCGCCGTAAAGTATTTCAACTGAGAGTCAACAGCCATGTCCTCGGCCATTCGCAACAGTATATTACTAAACTGCAAATATGCATAATTCGAAGCTCGTGTAAATAATATTGATCGAATATAAAAGCTGCACGACATGTGAATGTTGTAAAACTTGATCTCGACGTGTCGCGTGTAAAAAAGTATATATATATATATCTTACTACATACCTATATGTATAACCAACTCCATAAAATATTATACAATATAACACACTGTTTCCCCTTTGCAACAGAACAGTTTCTGTGCCGAACGTCTTAGTACTGCAAACCAGTATTAATCTAACTCTCGCTGCAATAAAACAACCTCTTGCAAAATCATACTTTTCCTTTCTCGTATTGTCTTTAAATGTTCTCTTACTACGATGCCTAATGGTTAAACTCTGAAGCTTCGTGTGAAATTATCGAGAGAAAGTTATACAGAGGCAACGTTAGCATTAGTGTCGTCACTTGCAGAAATAAGTGTCGTTAATTCTTCTAAGATTAATAGGGTGTTACTAGAAACGGTTAATCTCATATATTCATATCGTAGAGGTGTGGAGGAGCACCTACCACTGAAGGCATCTGACAACCACGTCGAACTAAAAGTCGCACGGATGGTCCACCGTTTCGTATAATCTCAATGGCCTCTGTGTGTGTCATGTTTTTAGTATTGATCCCATTTATCTCAATTATTTGATCACCCACCTAGAGACAATTGTCAAAATTACCGCGATACCACCAACTGCTAAATTACTACGCCTCGACAATAATGTACTTACTCTTAATCGATTATCAATAGATGCTGGCCCATTCTCTGCAATTTGTAAAACAAATAACGGCATATTTTGGAATTCACGCCCTCCCCGAATACTAAAGCCAAACCCTCGAGTCCCACGAGTCAATTCGACGGCGTGGTATTGTCCTCCGTCGCCGTCACACGTTGGCTCGTCCTAAAACAATTTATATTATGTCACACGCATTCGATCCAAGTTACGTATTATTATTATTATTATTATTTCGTCTTTATTACTCGTAAACAAAGGTAAAATACATAGGGAGAAAGTAAAGGCGAGTAAAGGAAGCGTGTAGTACCTTTTGAGACAACGACGTGTTGCTACAACAATCGTCAAGGGGGTAACCGATCGTTAAAGTAACAGAATAGCCAGAGTCTTTAATTAAATTTACAATGTCCTTGTGGCAAACGTTCGTAATGTCTACATGATTAACGGCGAGGATATGATCCCCGACGTTCAATCGCCCGCATCTTTCCGCGGGCGAGCCCTCGATGATCCTACCAATCGTCGAGCCAGCTTTATTTACCGAAGAAATAATTACAAAACCGAAACCTTCGTTTTCCATTCTAGTGACCGTCACGTCGTAAGGGTATTGGAGGTTCATTTGCCGGCTATATGGAGTCTGGAGATTCTCTGGAAGGTGCTCCTGGGTGTTGATTCGACGACGTATCCCTAAAGTGACCCTGCCGTTTTGAGCGGCGGCTATCATCAACTGGACGACGTGGTGGTGGGACGAGTTCATAACACTCTCGCCATCCACGGACATAATCAGATCGCCTGTGTTCAACCTGTTATCCAAATCAGCTGCGCCGCCAGGTACGATATGCCCAACTGATACCTGCTGACAAACGCATTATCAATACCTTCGATTCCACTTAATCGAGGGCGTTAACGATTCTTCCACTCACTTGAGATCCTTCCTCCGTGCCACCTACTATTCTAAATCCAAATCCCGTGTCTTGCCGCACTAAAGTCACCAGTGTCTCTATCCACTCTATATCGGGCACCATCGGGCACACTAATTCGTTGGTGTATTGAGAATACCTGAAGTTTAAACAACGATGTTTATAGACCTGTGTAAATTGAAACGTAAATTTAACGGAACCGGTATGTTTACCGTGGTATCGAACTGGAATGTGGTTGCTCGTGCTCGAAGCTGGTAGTTTCTTTTCGTTTATCCCATATCTCGCCAGTGTCAACATTCTGTTCCTGCCCGATAGAGTATACATTGTAATCTTGCTCACTGTACTGGGAATGAGACTGCGAGGTGTACAACTCTTTATAGTAATCCGAGTGTAAACATCCGTTTTGCTTCAGCATGTTGTCATGATGAGGTATATCAATGGAATATACGTCGTTGTTTATGTTTAATTTGTCATTCGTAACCCAATCCCTTTTCGCGGTGTTTCTCACAGAATCGTCGTCCAAGTTCGTCATCGTAGCGAAATTGTCGGCCAAGTTCGTGATGTTCGCTTTGTACGGGTCAGTGTAATACATGCCGTGCGTATATTCGGAGTATTTGTACCTATTATCGAGCGGGTTCAGCTCGTTCTCGCTCTGCTCGTTCCAGTTCGGTCTCATCGCGCTCGGTGGCGACTTCGGGCGATTTCTGGTATCAATGAGAGGTGTTTTTGGTCGGCTCGGTACCACAGTCTTGGTTTGAGTGCTGTAAATGTCCGCAGTGGGCGTCTTACTTCTGAAAAAGTCCTGTGAATTCTTCTCCTTCTTGTCATTCGACTTCGATGTTGTTCTCTGCACGTGTATCAGTGCTTCTTCGTTGCGGGGGCAATCTTTCAGGACTTGCACTACCTCGGAGTGGCACATGTTCCTTACGTTAATATCATTTATATTCACTAAAATGTCCCCTTCTATCAGATTCTTGCAACGCTGACGATCCAAAATCTTCTTCACTTTCTGACCGTGAGCGGAATCCGCTATTGTAAATCCGAATCCCATGGTTCCCTTCACGATCGCAATACTGAGAAATTCCGGCTTGGAAGACATCGGTGAATCTTTGCAGTCGTTTAAATCGCTGCTCTCCGATAGAAGAATGTCCGTACTGCTGGGTCTTTTAATGGTATTAATCTTATCTGAGATGCAAAGATCGGGCATCGAGTTGACAGAGGTCGTGGCAAGATTTTCACCGTTCTGTAGACTATGCACCGGCAAGAATGTGGAGTCCAGGAAATTGAAGCGACCGTTGCTCTGTAGAGTGGGGTCCAGGTCCATGTACATCCTGGGATCTTCTGTTAAAATATCTGAGGAAATAGAATTTATTCGTCTGGCACGAGCGAACTATTACCTAAACGGGTATTTACCTGGCGCGTTCACGGCGATGGTAGTAACGACTTCTGTGTTGGGATCATTCGGATCGAATGGTAATGGATAACCCCGGCATACCTCCAGCGTAACAGTTTCACCGCTACCGATCGACTTAAAAACGTTCACCATTTCGTTGTGCGTGAAGCCCAAGACACACGTGTCGTTCACGTATACCAACACATCTCCTGAAATTTTATAGTTAAGTAATCGCCCTGATACCATGACAAACGGCGCCTTTACACAACTTTATACATTACCAGTTTGCAATTTTCCATCCAACCATGCTGGACCGTTCGGCGCGACGCTTTTTATTTGTAAAAATTCCTCTACCGAATCGTCCCCGCCAACGATGGTAAACCCTAGCCCCCTGGAACTTTTTATTAGCGTTGTTCTTATCCTCTGACCTTTCAGCTTGTCAGGGTTTCTCGTGAAGTTAGGACTCTTCCTTTCTCCTAAGCTTTGCTGGGCACGCTTGGCTTGCAGTACCGGGTTTTCATACTGAGTTCTACGGTTCACGTGGTCGATAAAATATGTACCGTAAAGAGTATCGTCTATTTTCTCCCAGCCGTATGGTAATTCATCGTCCAGACATTCTTCGAGAGATCGCTTTTGAAATTTGGATAAACGTGGATCCAGCCAGTGCGAGGTGCCTGTATTATGGCTGTAATATAATCATCGATAGATATATATATATATATAAACATTACACCCAACGATAGATGTAGTCTGTCCTAAGCAGCTAATATTCATTACACGCACTCTATAAAATACACTTCTCCTGTTTCCGTGTAAGCCTTCTCCCAATTCGATGGTAAAGGTCCCAACTGGTCCTCCGTGGCTTGATTACGACTTCTATTACCCTGCTCTTGATTGGACAGCCCCGTATTTTGTTCAGAACTTGAACTGTACAAATATGTAGGTGGAATACGATGACCAGTCTCGTCAGTCCCACTAATCGCTAATACCTCCTTGTCCATGCTTTCTCCTGCAATTGTACTTGTTACAGTAACACGTATCGGCGCACCATACATCTTTCACGCAATGTAAACATATTTCTATACCATCGTTGGTATTATCGATCGATGTTGCGTCCTCTGCCTTTGTAGCCATTTTATGATTCCTCAAGGTTCCACGTTAGTACCCTAGCAAGTAACGATAAAATTACACCGCTGATACACCGCAGCTATGTACTCGGTTCCTCCCTACTCGAATTTGTCAATTTCTCTCGCTCCAAGTTTGTCAGATTCAAAGAAAACATTCACACTTTTCGTTTTAGTCTTTATTTAACGACAGTACAGTGAAGTATACATCGGAGGCCACTTTTCACGTAGTGTAAAGGAGTACAGTACAAACAAATATGAGATAGAAAGAGAGTGTGAGAGAAAGAGAGTGTGAGAGAGAGAGAGAGAGAGAGAGAGAGAGAGAGAAAATATTGGCGAACGATATAAGGTATCAGGATCGTGGATTACATTTCACGCGTTACGGCACCATTTGTGCAACCATTCGAAAGAATTTGAACGGTATTTCGGGATTAGTTGCGTGGTGACTGTAATCGCGTTATCTAGGATTCGCGGCAGCCCCGCCGTTCCCCGAAAATGCTTTTATCGCGGCGACTCCGAATACATCTGACAGATAAGGGGGGGGGGCGACGAAAATGTTGACAGTCAACAGAAAGCTGTGCTTCCCGAGGCCGTCGCGGAACCGACACGTACCCTGCGCACGATACTCTGAGCCCTCCACAGGCGGGACAGGTGTCCGTAATAAAATTACATAAAGCACTCGGGCTACACGGCGGACGTGGATGCATTCTTACGAATGCATTCACCCGAGAGTAGCTGGTGCGTAGCCCACATATCGCGCATCATTGAATGCAACTTTCTATCTAGGAAAGTTAACGTCGTGACTCCCGTGGCCCATGAGCGAACGTAAATAAGTTTTTGCCGAGGGACGCGAACGGGGATCCGCTTTCCTTATGCATACCTTCAATGGAAAAAAAAACGTTACTTTTATTCCCTCTTTCTCTCTCTCGTCGCTCTTTCTCTCCCTCTCCCCTTCTACCGCTCTCACTCTCTCGCGCGCTCTCTCTCTCTCTCTCTCTCTCTCTCTTTCTCTCTCTGCCACACACGAGCGCGTTCGTAGAACCGAGATCGAGATCGCATGGAAATTCGCGAGGTGGGAAATAATGATACTGTGCGGGCTAGGAAAAACACACACGTACTCCGTCGGGTAAGGTTTTTTTCACGGGGCACATATCGTACTTGTACTTACACTGATTCGTAACGGCGCGTTTCCCTATCGACTCGACCATCGCGACGCACAGTCGTGTCGAACGGCCTGAAATGTTTCGGCACTGAATCACTTCGGGACCGTGGAAATGCTCATCATTTTTCCAAGTGATAATGGTGAATGGATACGTACACTCGGGCTCGTCATGCAGCTACATCACACACGGCACTGCACTCGCACGCAACGCCGAGGCATTTAACCGAGCACCGCAGCCGATGCATCACCTTACGGTTAGATCATGCACTAGGCAACGTGGCGCGACATTCGATCGTACGAATCGTGCGATGCACTAGAAAGGGATCAAGTTCTCTCGACGCCCCGGTATACGATTTTATTGCCAGCTCGTAGTACAAATTGCGCTTATACAGTTTACACGAAGGGTATTGAACTTGTGTCAATTTTCCGGGTATGTCACGAGTTTCCAAATGCCTCGCGCAAGCTTTGTCTCCGTTCGTTTCATATTAGGAGAAAATTAAACAGAAGTGTACGATGTTAGAATTCAAAGTTGAATGTAATTGTTGTCGTCAATGATTCTGTATCTTTTCTCTCGGTAATGCAGGAAGACGTTCAGGAATCCCGCGCTGCTCTCGTTGTACAGATTCGCGAAAATAGGGGGCAGCGGTGTTATTCCCGCGAGATCGTCGTAGTAATCGCTCTGTTTGGGTTCCATCATATGGAGCAATATGGAAGTGCATTTTCTGCAGGCCTCCCATCTCCCGTTTCTCCGGCTCGTCTTTCTCTTCTCGCAGCATGTCCACCTTGAAAAGAAGATCATTCTTACCGTGCCAAAACTAGACGGACAAAGCGGACCGGCAATCGAGAGGGTGCAACTTAAGTGGTTTCTATAAAAGTTTCATCGGAATATTGATTTTCCTTCGGGTCACACCTGCAGATCGAACAAGGCGCGTACGTCAAACGGAAGACCGATCAAAGCGATGGTGGGATTCTCGATCGATACAAGATGCTTCCACAACGATGTCACCATGTTAGAGTCCACTCGCGCAGAAAGTAAAGCTGTACTCGTATCCTGCGATTAAAGAACAGTTAACCCACGTTAATACATAAAATTTAACGAAAATTGAACCTGTACAGTAGAAAAGAGTATCCACGGTTTCGTTGGCGCCTTTTATTATGCAGATTCTTTAATTTTAATAAATTCGCCTTAGTCGTTCATCAATTACCTAAACGACATTGTCGGCAAACACACTGCCAATGGGGCCGTTCACGTGGTGCCTCAAAATCACTCGCTGCGCTCTCTTCAATATATCCAATGCCAGATCCATTCCTATCCTGTTTATTGCGGGATATTAATGTTTAGAGAAGAGCAGTGGCGTAAAGGGGCGATGGTAACGTCGCATAATAACGTACCGAAAGAACGATGCACACCGCCTTATCAGCGAATATTTCAGGCTCTCTGTAATCGTGACTGTGCATTTGTTGGGCTTGGAAAATATTCTGTCCTTTCAATGTCGGCATGCTAGGCTCGAAGTAATGACCGTTGCATACCATAACGGCGTCGAACGATTCGTTTACGACGGCATTCTTCTGTAGATCCTTTACCCTGATCGACCACTTCCGCTCCCCATTCGTTGGCTCCACTAACTGGGCGTTGTGTCGGAGCTGCAAAATATGTATTCAGACACTTTCCCCTCTACGATGACGTACCATAATTTGTTCTGTTGAAAAATCCGAAAGAGGCAAAGCATCCCGTGCAGATGTTTACATTAAGGCGAACACGGCGACGACGGGCCCGGACAGCATGACGCTAGGCCCGTCGTAAATTTAGTCTAGGGCCCTTAAGGAGTTTTTGCCAGCGACGACGGAAGGACTTTCCTGGAAGGCAGTCCTCCATAAACCGACTCGAGACGGAGTACAAGCTGCCTGCTGTAGAATACATACACTGCAGCTTCGAAATATATTCTTTAAAAGTTAACACGTTTCCTCGAATACTCCGATTCTTATCCGAATACACTGGCGGAGGTTGAAATGACCGCAATACGAGTTCAGGAAGTCCAGTAATTGCGTGTGAGTCAAGTAACTTTCGGGTGCGTCCGGTATAGGGTAGTTAGTAGGGTGGAGTGAAAAAAACATTTTTTCAATGATCAAATTCTAATAGTGCGTAAAAGTTGTCTACTTGGCCCAATAAAACGTGTAAAAAATTTCAGCTCGATCGGATAATTTCTTCTGTGTGCACCAAAGGCCTTAACTTTCAAAATTTTAGTACAAAACTTAAGAAACTGCAACTTTCTTCAGCTGGTGGATTCTACCTTTTTTTTATACCCAAAACTATATTTGTTGCGTAAATGAAGCAAAGAAACACCCGTGGCTGGTTTCGGAACGATAGGAATGGCACTGTAAACTATAAAAAAATGCAGCTCTTCGCTCACTTTCCTAACGGAACAAGTGGCCCAGAACCAACCACGCGGAGGTAGCTGTACGTCGGGCTCCTTGTTTTTTGTATTTTATATTTTTTCGTTTTTTTTTTTTAATAATTTAATTGTTTTTTTATGTATTTTGTATTTTATATATTTTTTCGTTTTTTTTTTAATTTTAAGTTTTGTACTAAAATTTTGAAAGTTAAGGCCTTTGGTGCACACAGAAGAAATTATCCGATCGGGCTGAAATTTTTTACACGTTTTATTGGGCCAAGTAGACAACATTTCCGCACTATTAGAAATTGATCATCGAAAAAAAGTTTTTTTCACTCCACCCTAGTAGTTAGGGTATCCTATTACCTTCTTTGGAAGACTCGTTCTGCACGGTACGAATAGGTTTTAGTACACCAGTCGAGATAATGTATTCTACGCTTGTTTACAGTAGACTTTACCTTAAATTTTTGTACATGCTCGTGTGTGTCTTTAAACCATCCTGATCCAGTTTCTTCTCTGTAGACCCATGTGCCTCCAACTTGGTCTGTCTTCTCGTAGCAAACTACTTCGCAGTCATGTGCACCGGAAGTGCAGTGCCTTAGGCCCGGTGCAGACGAGCGGTTTGCGGCAGTTTGCCGCTGCGTTCATTCGCGGTGAAGCAATACGTGCGTTCGTCAAAACGAACGCAAACATGCCGCCTGGTAGCCGCAAAACTTTGCGTCCCATGTGGACTGCTTCGTATAAATTTATGGTCTGCTAAAACGCGCGCGGCAGATTGCCGCGGCGGCAAACTGTCGCAAACCGCTCGTCTGCACCGGGCCTTAGAGTCGCGAGACCAGCGGGTCCAGCGCCGATCACTGACGACCTTCATGTTCGCTGATGATCTCGAGGAAATCTTTCCGCCCCGATATAAGCTGCAGATAGCTTGGAAAAATAATCAACTTTCGCGCGCGTACCGCTTATCGCTGTCAAAAATCAGATAAGCTAATGAGAAGCGTGAGTAGTACAATTTCCTTCGAGTCAGCCTCGTTACAAGCGAGAAAGGTGCTGCGATCGAAAGTCGTACGCGTGAAGGTTTCTTTCCTTTTCTCTTATAATAAACTTTCCTCGCTATCACGCGAGTATGGTGCGCCAAATCAAACGGGTACAGCGTTATCAACCCGGAGACTTCGTTAGAACGTAGAGCGGCAAAACATGATGATGAAGATTTATAAGATAATACAATGATCTAGCAGTATATTAATCGAGTCACTCACGAATTGGGAAACCTGGAGGATGATCGCACGATCGTCCAGCAGAGACGACTTAATGTAGCTAGAGGATAAATACGAAATGACGAATCGTAAACACGTGGAGAGTCGAAGTGTATCGTTCGAAAGGAGGCTGCCACTGATAACAAGGTCGTCGTGTATTCAACTCTGCTATATGTATACGAGAAACACCTTATAAGAATTAAGAACCTTTGTTTCAGAAAACGGTCATGATCATCAACGACCTCGCGCTGTTTCTGGAAGTCCGCCGACTTTTGCATTCATCCTGGGATGGTTAATGAATTTTTAAGAAAGAAAAGTTCTTTTAATGAGAACTTAGACGAGTGCATCTAATCCTCGAAATGAAACATGGACCCAGAAAACTTTTCCATATCTACGCATATCGAATTCAGAGTTAAACAAAAAATAATAATAATGTACCATACTTTTCGTGTCATTTCAAATCAATTTCGTGGATGCGTTAATTGGTTTATCT
This sequence comes from Andrena fulva, assembly GCA_946251845.1. NCBI lineage: Eukaryota > Metazoa > Arthropoda > Insecta > Hymenoptera > Andrenidae > Andrena > Andrena fulva. The sequence goes on along the minus strand of OX276327.1, from coordinate 93,686,088 downwards.
GGCATTGAGTCAGTGGTTTAGAAAATTGAAACCACTTTTACCAGTGCCCCCGAGCATCCGACTGATAAAGAATACGAAATTAATGGTAGTATCCTACAAGGGAATTCCTAATATCGTTGAAGCGTCTCTGGATACCAGCAGACTGATAACTCGCGGGATTACATGCAATTGAGACGTTTAACTAACGAATCTAACTAAATATCATCTTACGGGGTCATGGGATGGGTGAAGTGGGTCACGCGTTAGGAAATAACTGCGCGACGAGTCTCACGGTTCGTCGTGCAATTTTATTGCAAATGCTTCCAGTGGAAAAGCAAAGAATATCTTTATCTAACTTTACACAGAACCAGCGTTTCCATCGCGTGGAAGATTACACAGGATTTCAAAATCGAACGAAGTTGTTGTCGTCGACGATTCTGTACTTTGCTCGACGGTAGCACACCAAGTCCTCGAAGAATCTCTTGCTGCACTCGTTGTAGAGGCTCGCGATGACCGGGGCTAGCGGCTTTATTCCTGAAGCTTTCGCGAGATCGGCGTAATAACCGCCTTGTCTTTCTTCCAACACGTGGAAGTGCCTCTTCGCGACACCCTCGCTGCTGAGCTGCTCCAGCTCCTCGGCTTCATCTCGCAGCATGTCCGATTTGGAAGGGAAATCTTTCTTACCACGCCAGAATTCCAGGACGAATCTAATCTGCAACGGATAGATAACGACTATGCTAACGTGGCTTCCGTAAAATAATTTATAATGATTTTCTGTTGAATCGCACTTGGAGGTCGGACATATTGAAGGCGCAGACACCTTTAGGGAGGCCAATAAATGCCAGGCTCGAATTCTCTATCGATACCACGTGCTTCCACAACGGTGTCACCATGTTCGATTCTACGCGAACGCCGCATTTCTCGTCCAAAAAGGAGAAATTGTACTCGTACCCTGCGATTAAAAAATCATCAATTTGTATATCGTTCGTGGGTGTCCGCGGCGAGGGGCAACTGGCTTGAGAAAAAATTGCTTATTTTTAAAACCTAATCTTTATTACATTTATACTAAAAAAGAGAATATTTTTAAATTTCAATTTTAAAGTTTTAATTAAATTGACGCTACTAAATGGGTTCAAACAAGCGACCAATCGTCGCCTGTCTAAGTAGGTGGCCGCTTCTCAAAGTTGCCCCCCCCCCCCCCTTAGAAAAAAGTCTGCGGACGCCCTTGGTATCGTTTGACGCATTTGCATCTCGCTCCAACGTACCTGTGCAGTAGAACATCGCGTCCACGGTTTCACCAGTGCCATCCTCGAAGAGGACCCCACGTTCGGTCAACTCTGCCACGTCTGGTTTCTGAAAACATTTAATCATAGTATTACCTTCTTTCTGTACATAGTCCCTTTTAAATTTTCCCTGAGCCAATTACCTGAACGACATTATCAGGGAACTTGGTCTCCATACCCTTCAAGTGGTGGCTGAAAAGCACACGCTTCGCCGTTTTCGATACTTCCAGTGCCAAATCCAGCCCTGCAGTTTTTACAAGGGATATATACGGTCAAATAACGAAAGATACAGTAAAAAGGATCGATATATGACAGTGGCGCACCCAGAGGGAGAGGCCAAGGGGCCCTGGCACCCCCCCCCCCCCCCCCCCCCCCCCAAAGAAAAAGGCAAAAAGGGATTAATGTAACCACGGCTGAAGTAATTCAAGAGCTCTTTATAAAAAGAAAAGAAAACTGGATTTTATTCTTTAAATAAATTTTTATAACACCTAACGAATTTTATTGAACTTGCATTAGAATATTTTTATCCCTTCAACTCGGCTCCCCCCAGAGGCAGGGCCCCACTAGTGCAACGGCGCGCCATGCACGTTTTTTACGACGCACAAGGCCGATTTGTTGCAGAAAGACGTTCCCGCTGATGCAACTGCGCGCTGGGTCAGATTTACGAGTTTCTCGGATTTTCGAGCAGTTTGGAGCACTTGAAAGGGTCGACTTTTACGACAACGCGCCCGTCGAAAGCGATCGTGTGCGCGCTATGCCGGGATTTATCTGCCACGCGCGCACGCGAATGCACGCCGCGCATCGTCAAAAACACTGAAAAAAATGTGTGTTTTCCAACGCAAATGTACTCTTTACTTTAACATATCACCTGTATGCGTGTATTTTTGGTCTATTATTATAATCACTGCTGTAAATAGCAACAATTATATTGCCACGATAGGTATACTTGTTTTTAGGTATTGCATAATTGTAATACACAATACAGGGTGTCCGCGGGAACAGTAAGCAGCTGGATATTTCCCACCGTATTTAAGATAGAAAAAAAAATGTATGGAATTGCATTGTTCGAGGGAGCAAAGAGTCTAGCAGGGTAAGCATGGTCAAACGGCCCCCACGCCGATTCCTGGATTTGTTATTTTTTAAACAATGCTCCTTGCCTGAAAAACCATTGTGTAAAGTTTTAGATCGCTACCCCCCCCCCCCCCCCCCCCGTTTAAGGGTAATACGGGGGTAAACGCCCTTAACGTTATTATTTTTTATCTCGGTTACTGCTTAAGATATTTGAATGAAACAAAAGCGACAACATAGCTACTTACTAGCTGTACATCATATATTTTTTTCAAAATTTCAAATCTATTATTAAGGATAGAAAAAAATAATTAATTTTTTAGGGGTGGTTTTTCGAAACAACCCTTTGAGTGACAACCTCCAAAAAAATCAAGAATAATGCTCTATTATCGAGCTATTATATAAAAAATCCCGAAAATTGTCGAGATGGTGGAATATAGTTAAATAATTTAAAGAAGATCATTATATTTTAAATATGAGGGGTTTTGTGACGATAAAGAGTACTTGTCGCGAGCCTGAGTACGTGTCATTTAAATGCGAATGGAAGAAGCGATTGCGGTTCGTTTGGGAGATCGAAGTGTGAAGGTGCAGGTAGCTGCGGAACAACGCGCATGCGCTAAATACGAATACTTCCCAGATATTAATAGGGTGTAGCAGGGTAAGCATGGGCAAAAGGCCCCAACGCCGATTCTTGGAGTTGTTATTTTTCAAACAATGCTCCTAGCCTGAAACACCATTATGTAAAGTTTTAGTTCGTTACAAATAAATGTTTATTATCTATACGTGTATTGAAAGTTTTATTGTTTATAATTATTTAACCCCTCAATGGCGACCTCGATACGTCGTCGTATGGAGAGTAGAGGGACGCGGTCGCCGTCGTTGAGGGGTTATTAAGTACGTTCCACCAACGGGATTTTTTATATAATAGCTCGATAATAGAGCATTATTCTTGATTTTTTTGGAGGTTGTCACTCAAAGGGTTGTTTCGAAAAACCACCCCCAAAAAATTAATTATTTTTTTTCTATCCTTAATAATAGATTTGAAAAAAATATATGATGTACAGCTAGTAAGTAGCTATGTTATCGCTTTTGTTTCATTCAAATATCTTAAGTAGTAACCGAGATAAAAAATAATAACGTTAAGGGCGTTTACCCTCGTATTACCCTTAAACGGGGGGGGTAGCGATCTAAAACTTTACACAATGGTTTTTCAGGCAAGGAGCATTGTTTAAAAAATAACAACTCCAGGAATCGGCGTGGGGGCCGTTTGACCATGCTTACCCTGCTAGACTCTTTATTAGCCCCAGACGATTTTTTTCTTAGATTATTATTTTAAAAGATACGGTGGTCAAGTTCGGTTTTTTAACTGGAACTATATATGTTTTTAGAGATCATTAAATCCTGAGTGCACCACTGCTATGTGTTACGATACCGGAAGGGCCACCGCCAAAGATGACTACAGTCTGGTCGGTGAACACGTCGGGAGTTCTGTAATCGTGACTATGCAATTGTTCGCCTTGGAAGATGTCCTGGCCCTTCAATTTTGGAACACTGGGCTCGGAAAAGTGGCCATTGCAGATCATAACCGCGTCGAACGATTCACTGGTTACAACGTCCCTCTGGAGGTCCTTGGCCTTGACCAACCACTTCCGGTCCCCTTTCGAGGGTCCCACTGACTGAACGTTATGCAGAAGCTGCAAAGCTCGATTTTAAATATCCCTCGCAGGTGGGCGATATTGTAAATTGTTCACGGGGCTGATAAATTACCCGAATACACTCCCTGACATTAAAATGATCGCAATAGGAGTTCAGGAAGTCGAGTATTTGCGCGCGGGTCAAGTAACTCTCAGGATCCTCCGGGACAGGGTAGTCTGGATACCCCATTACCTCCTTTGGAAGGTTTGTTCTACATAGTATCGACAATTTTATAATATTACACATGACATGACAATGAAACGGCTCATTGAGCTTTGTGCCCGTTTATGGTCACTTTACCTTAAGCTTTTATACATGCTGGTGTGTATCTTTAAACCATACTGATCCGCGCCAGTTTCTTCTCTGTAAACCCATGTGCCTCCAACTTGGTCTGTTTTCTCGTAACAGATCACTTCGTTGGAATTATTTGCTCTGCAATGCCGCACGGCCGCAATGCCAGCGGCTCCGGCACCGATCACAGCGATCTTCATCACTGTTATAAATTCGATGGAACTTGCGACTCGTACTTCTTAATCTTCTACCTCGATTCAATTTATGATACACACGTGGTATTTTAACAGTTATTGATTTCTCTGTTTCGTACAACGCACTTTTCTAACTATTATACCGGTAATTTACCAGTTAATATCTAGAGAAGAACTACGAGTAGGTATATCCACGAGTAAACTAATCGCATTTATAGTCACTGGCTTCAATGTTACACAGTTAGGAAGCAAATTCGAAATGATCGTGCATTAATCAATCGCTTTATAAAAAGTCGCGCTAGTCAGAACAGGGTCACCCTACGACCCCCGTGTTGTCTATTAATAGAAATGCACTCAGGCCATATTTTTCACGGCTTATCTGAATGAATCGTAACTACTTATCATTCTAATTGCAGCATACGTGAAATTAGAATTTTAAAAGGAGAAATAGATGGCAAACCTCGATGTGTATGAAAAGGAAATATAATATACATTTTTTTTAACACAACTCTACACTGACAACAATATCATACGTATATGTTTAGTGTTGGAGCTAGAGAAACATTGGTCCTTGTTATAAGTAATGATCTTTTAACATACAATTAAACCGTTTCACGCAACAGTGCCTTACATAAAAATGAACATTTTCTAAGATTGTACTTGAAATAAGTGTTAATAAGATGAAAGAGATTTTGCATATGTACAGAATTCAGATAGGTTTCTCGGTGGAGGAAGTAGATTCATTCACTAGTAACTATCGTTTAGAATAGAATTCAGATTCCCACTTGTTCTTGTACAGCGCGTACAATTGCATCGCAGCTCTCGCATCTTCGACGGAGCTGTGCTCCCCAATTTGTATTTGCCTATCCAACAGTTCGCAAGCGAGCTTCTTCAGACTGGGTGTGTTTCCTCTGGATAACTGTCTAAAGGTTTTGAACCTAGACGTGTCTCGCAAATGTTTTCTCGGGTGAGAGAGATACAGCACATCGAGGTCGTGCTTCAACGCGTGACCAACCAGAATGCGTCCCCTTAATATCTCCGCTACTTCTTTCTGAACCACTTGGAATTCTTCTCCGTTCTGGAGATTATGAGGCCGGATGCCGCTGACTTTGGTTCTGTAGTCTTGAACAGGCTCTCTTGGCTTGACGTATTTATCGTAGACACAGAAGCCATGGCGATTCACAATCGACACCCTAGCTATCATGCTTTCGGTGCCGTCGCCTATGCCCACCATCTCGCAGTCCATCGCCACCTGCTTAGTTAACTTCTTCTTACTCTCGTCGTAAACTTCCTCCTCTTTGAAGTACGGCACAGTATCCGGGCTCGGTATCAACGTGTGATTTTTCTTCCTCGATTTCTGGTGTTGGGGGATCAGCTTTTTCTTAACGTACTCTTTGTTGGGAGCTTCGGGTTCATTCGCCGATGAATTAGAGATTATTGTCTTGGACAGCTCCCAGTTACGACCGGACGCGTTCCGCTCCATATGCGGAATAACGCGCTGAGAGCTCTTTCTATCCTTTTCGTCCATGGCTCGCTTGTTAGCAGACTTTTTAAAACGGCATTCTTTCTTTTCCTCCTCCATTTTCCTAAAAGCATCAATGGGAAAGATCACTTTCGACACTCTACATTAATAACGTGTATACAAATCGTTTCGATCAGTATATGTCCTAACCTTTTCATTTAACACGTGTGAGAACAGAAGCACGGATCTTTTAAATTTTCATACAATCCTTATCGTACGTTAAAATATGCATCGTCTATTCCATAATGTATACAGAAATATGCCAAAATTAATTGCAATTAGCAGGGAAATGTTAGATAATGCGTCAACTTAAATATGGCGGCACAAATTCAAACTACGGTTATACATACATTTAAAACTGATGCTGTCGGTTTTGTTTCCTTGAATGACCGTTATCGAACGAAGATATCATTGCAATTACATACAAACTGTAATCGACATGTCATTATTTCCTATTCGCGATAACATTCAGAGGCGTTGAGGAATGAAGCGAAATATATCAAAGAGAAATTGTAATCGAAATCATCGGCGTTAATTCCGTTCGTGATGTTCATATTCGTCGGGGGGTTATGTTCTTTCAAATCAGAAACGGCATGAAACGGTGCTAAGGGAAGAAACAGCGAAGGACGCCTTTCCGTACGTTCGATTAATGCGGATGTTATTTTACCTTATGAATAATACCATAACAATAAAGCACACGGTGAAGATTAACGAGACGAACATGCTAGAATAACTAGAAAACTAAATATTCTAGAGTTTACGTCTGCCAAGTTTGTACCGATGAATTGTTTTTCGCAAAAGCCTGCGTAGTTCGACGTTCGACGGTTACACTACGACCCTGTATGGATGGAATATGAATGATCGTACCTGAATCGTTTGGTCGTTAATTTTCGAAAAGTGACGGGACAATGAACGATGATAGTAGCAGTACGATCAAAGATGCTTTCCAAGAACCCCGAAAGAAATTCTGGCTGGTGAGTTATGCGCGTGCTGTCAGCAATATTTGAAAATGACGCACGATCGACCTGAACCGTTACCTGACCGACGTTTCATGACACTTGCCATTCTTTCAATTTCTGTATTAAACAGCCCGTTTCTTTCATTTGTTTTAAGTGAAAAATTAATGTTTTATAAAAGATTCTTCAATTATCAGTGATGCGTATTACGTTCTTTTCGCTTTTGCATTTCTTTATTATCTGTATGTAGCTTTCATTCGAGAGATCGCCTTTGTTATAACAAAGTGTAGTAAGTGGTGTTATTCGGTGCCCTGTTGGTTTAGCGATCGAGGAAGCGCCCAAAGAGCGACGCTATCAGTATCGGTTCAATGGACGTGTCTATCGAGTCGGATGCGGGTAAAAAGAAGAAGCGTAGGAGGATTACAGAGGTGGCCAGCAGTATCTTCTCCTCTTCTACCTTGACTAAACAAGGGAACACTCTTCATAGGTCCTTCACGATTCACCCGAGTACGACAGATCTGTCGTTCGCGGAAAATGAAGCGGACACGGGGACGTTGAGAAAGAAGTGCGGACGTTTGCGATAGTTCTTGCTCGACTCCAAAATGTTTGTTTTCGTCTGATTTTAGATTTATTTCTCAGGTGCAAGGACAGTATCGAAAACACCAGCAGTTTTACGCTTCGGAGTTGGGCACTGGACGTGGCGAAGATAAGTACCAAGGACAGATCGAATTATTCCTTAAGTAGGAAGGAAGTTAAGAGGCAAGAAGCGATCTACGAATTGTATTGCGGAGAAAATGTGCTTATCAACGACCTGTGCGTTCTGAAAGACTTTTATTACGAACCGTTGATACCCACTGGTATCTTTAATTCGGACGAGTTACTTACGCTTTTTGGCGGTGTAACGCATCTCATTGAAATACATAGTAGTTTGAGGGATGAGTTGGTGGATCTAAGAGATCAGTATGGATTTACAGATATCGTTGCTCCTACAGTGTTAAATTGGGTTAGTTATTAACTTCTAGCGTTTAATACAACTGTCGATCTTACAGGATTATTAATCCCTGAATTTTTATAGATCCCGAAATTAACGAAACCGTATTTGGAAAGGTGTAGAACACAAATATGGGCCAAACATTTGTTGGATGAGAAAAGGCTGACAAATAAACGTTTTCAATCTTTTTTAAAAAAGCGTTTGGAATCTCCTCATTCGATCGATTTGTGGACGTACATAGATGTGGCACGCTCAAGAATCGTTAAGTACCCTTTATTGGTGAAAGAGATACTGAGGCATACCGCGGCCACGCATATAGATCAGACATCTCTGAAAGAGGCGTACGATATGCTGTCCAAGTTACTTAACGATATAGATAGAACCATGGGAACTGCGGAATGCAAGTTAGCTCAGTCGAAAATTAATATAAAGTTGGACTACGACCCTGCCAAGTCTATTGAAAATGCAACGGAACTTGTCACCGAAGGGCAACTTAAAGATACTCGAGGAATGGTAAGGCTAATTCAGGAATGATTTCGTTTTGTAGATGATTGTAAAATAAATTGGAATCTTGAACTTTCTTCTCAGAAATATCAATGCTTCCTTTTCAACACTGGCTTTGCAATAACTCGTGGAACAAGATCCATGAGTAAAAAGTACAATCTGTCCTTTCCTGTTATACCGAAAGACCAGATTTGTATAAGCGCGGAGGAAAAGTCTACCACGAGTGGTGGGTTTAAAATTGGCGATCACTTTTTAATAACGGAAGATGGCCACGGAAAGAGGCACTGGATCGACTCGCTCAACAAAGTTTGTCAACAGCGTATTGATTTGTTAGAAAATGTAATCGATGCCGATGAAAAAGAGAATCGGCAGGTTTCGACACCATTGAAACCGAATCAGCCTACTCGATCATCCACAAATAAGATAAGTGACAATCCCTTTTCTCTGACATTAAAGAGAAGCCTTTTGAAGCAAAAGCGCGACAGTATTGATTATACTTAATATTAAAAGCTCTTACATTCCGTTTTAAGCTACTTTCTATGTCCATGTACTATACTCATTTCATATAACACTTTGGTGTAGGTACTTAAAATGTCTTCAGAGATTGCATTCTGCCCTCGGTACAATTGCAAAAAGGATATGTTTATATTAAGGCGTGTACTTATGATAAACGACATTACTGTAAAATATATAGATCATATATAATTAAACAGCAATTGGGGTGCTAATATGTAAAATAATGCAATTGTACAGAGACTAGCGATGACTCGTTCTCCACTGCGCATATGTATTCTTAATGAATTCGGAACGATTCATCGATGGTAAATGTATTATACCTACGTTAAATGCAGCTTATATATACATATATATTTAAAAACGAAACTATGTTTCTAAAATTCTCTTACGCTACAATATAAGAAATAAGAACTGGAAATCCGCATTCAGTTTTTGTCCAACACGATTTTATTCTCATAATTTTCGTAATAAAATAACAGTCCATGTACGTTACGATACTCTAAAATGTTTATTATGGTTTAGCGGGTTTCATCGAGTTTCCGTCTGGGTAACGTTTCTTGAAAGCTTTGATGAGTTGAGGGTCGATTAAATGTACACCGTCTACTTGATTCCCTAACGTTATCCAATTAGGTTGAACATTATGCGGTCTACCGAACAATTCGATCTTTCTCGTTCCTGGACTCATACGTTCAATAATTCCGTAAATCTCGTCCGGTTTGTGGCTGGTCGCTCGAACTTCGGCCACAATAACGTCGCTATCCAGTCCCCGATTAATTCTCGGGTTTCCCTTCATGCCAACTAAACAGTGCTCCTTTCCGTGATTCAGCCAGTGACCCGTCCTGCCTGTTCTTATTATCCTCTGCAATTGATTCGTCTTCACCCATATGATCTCGTCTACCCTCTCGTATCCCCACAATTGCAGACATTCTCTACCAAGTTCCATCGCCCTCCCGGTTACCCACAGAAACAGGAGACCCTCGTCTTGGAGCGCGGGTATGCCTAGCTGCCTCATCTCGTCGTCGGACATGGTACCGTACGGTAGCTCCATGTGAATGTCCCACGGAGGGTCAGCCATTATAACGGCGAATTTACCCAGCACAGTCATGTCAAGGTAACGTAAATCGCATTGTATCCATTGCGGTGGGTACAGGGTCAGTTCGCTACCCACTAGCGATCCACTGGCAGCCGGGCAAGGAGCATTGCTGCTATTTTTACTATCTAACGTTAAAGCTTTAGCTGTCGAGGCATTAGTCGCGGTGTCCCCGTCGCTCGATTCCTTATGTTGAGTTGTCGGTCCATCTACTTCGTAGTGAACATACCTGTGCCGGCGAGAAATTTCAGAAATGGATTACACTTAATTGGGGGACGCGTTTCGTTCGCTATACGTACTTGCATGTGTCCATATGAAAGCAAGTATTGAGGAAACTACAGTCGCCTAGAGACTCGTCTGTGTGACTTTGAATAATCTTTTTGAAATGCAGTTTCTTGCATTTCTCTGCGAACCCAGGCCCGCCGTTCAGTTTAACGCAATCTACTCTCGTGCCGTGGGGACAGAACTCCATGACCTGGGCCCCCCCTTGGGATCGAAACCGTTCGGCCAATGATTTCTCTTTAGATGTCTGTTTCGACAACAAATCTAATATTTGCTCCCCAACCTTTTTATTCTCCTTCTCTCTGATCGTCGGCATCGAGATTAGAGACATTATGTCCTCTGTATTCTTTTTATCTAATTTCAGCTGCTTTTCTGCAGGCGCGTAATCATTCAATTCGGACGCAGATGTCTCTGCACTTTCTGGATTTTCTGTGTCATCTGACTGCGACTGGTACGACGAGTGCGATTCTGTCACCGACAATACTGTATATCCAAAAACACCGTTCTCCGTCACTTCTTTGATCCTAGAAAGACGCTCAATTATTTTTCAACCGCACGTAGAACAAGAGTGCACGATAATGCGGAGACTTACTAACTTAACAATATCCTGCGCAGCAAGCTTCTCCAAAATCTTATGAATATCCGCGGGACACACGTCGGCGTTCAAATTTTTACGAAGCTGATCTATCAATTCTGCGGATGTGATAGGTGAATTGGGTAACGATTCGTGTAGGATGCATAATACGTCCCTCTCGTATTCGCTGTGGTCAGATCGCTGAGTATGCCCCGTTGAATCTAAGAAAACAAATAGCTCGATTACCCTCCTACAAACTAAAGACTGCGATCTGTAAAACCATCTAAAAGAACGGTATGGAATAGTCGAATTACCATTAGTATTGGACGATTCATTTGTCAAGGTGGATGATACTGGCGTTGCAGAAGTAAGAGTAAATAATTCATGTCTCTCTCGTTTTCGTTTCTGTAGCTTCTCCCTCAAGCTATTCCTTTTTATTTTAATAGCCTGGATCTCCTCAAAGGCGTCAGACATGTCTTCCAGAGAAAGTTTTCAAATAAAACATTACAAATTAACATATAAGACCTGTGCATACTTAATATATTAATAGATAGAAATCGGTAATATTTATCAGCGAAAAAGTCTAGAATTTTCTTTACCTCGCGACACCAGTCAAAGTAATCCGAACCGCTTAGAAGTACATGCGTTCGTATAAACAAGCTGAGCGACCGCAAACCACTGACTTCTAACAACGGAAAACCTAACCTGTCTTGATCTAACCTCACCTGAGACGAGAGCAGACGGCAACACATGGCCGAGTTGCTAGGTCAGTGCACGTGTGAAGTGAATCGAGCAGTTCTGCTTTAAATACCGTTAATAAGTGTTGTCAGCAGTTGTTAATTAAAAGTGAAATGTCGAACACTACAGAATTCTTCTTATCCGTCACGCAACGCGTTTTTAGTAATTGGACTGCATTGAAGGTATGTACGCTTTTTTCATCGAAGCCTGCGATGGAATATACACATAAATTCTGTTATCGTGTTGTATATTTTATTGAATATTTCTTTGTTAGATGGCAGTTGAACATGGAATGGGGCCGAAAGAACGAGCGGTAGACTTTTGTCCTTATATGACAGAGGTTATGTACATGAATGGTTGGTTCTTCTATTTAATTCTTTCACACAGGGCCTTCTTAGAATGTCTGACCAAGATTCAACGCGAGCGCATCGTAGAAGGATCGTCACATGTATTTTAGGATTAAGGGGACCTCCCACCCTTGACCACCTCTGAAAATTACCAAAAATGAGCCTCTTTGTTGAAAAATTGCAGGAAAAAACTATGAGACATATCGAAGAAAGTGGATATATTTCTGAAAGGGCTAGCCTTACACAACATAAAAAAAAATAATTCAGTCAATTTCACCTCTGAATAAAACCACAGTAGCTCAAACCGCAAACTTTCACTTTTGAGATGATCACTGCTGGCCGACATGATATCTCAAAAACCGTTCGACATAAAGTCTTGAAATTTTCAGCACAGCTTTGGCACACCCATAGCTTCTATGTGACCTACAATCATCACTGGGAAAATTCTACAACCAGTTTTATAAAGCATTTATAAACTTTTAGTTTTTCTTTAAAATTATAAAATAGTTTCCAAACGTCAGAAAAGTCGTTCAAACTTTGTCTATTGGATTGAAAGTAGGTCACATCGTGCGGAGGGATGCCCTGACGTAAATTCTTTCTTTCTTTTTGATTTCAGTCACCTCATTCTCCTGGGAGCATGTCGGCCAGCAGTGATCATCTCAAAAGTGAAAGTTTGTGGTTTGAACTACTGTGGTTTTATTCAGAGGTGAAATTGACTGAGTTATTTTTTTTTATGTTGTGTAAGGCTAGCCCTTTCAGAAATATATCCACTTTCTTCGATATGTCTCATAGTTTTTTTCCTGCAATTTTTCAACAAAGAGGCTCATTTTTGGTAATTTTCAGGTGGTCAAGGGTGGGAGGTCCCCTTAAAAAGATATACTCTGTTCCACAAGGGAACGGACTCGCCTGCCGACCAGTTTTCATACGGGAGCAATGGGGACAAGCTGTGCGAAAAGGTCCGTCTTCTTGTGGAACAGAGTATAATTTCACGTTGACGAGTTGGATCAATGGTGTATGCCTGTGTAGCCTGGTCAGAAACATTTAAGCACCCTGTGTTCGTATCTCAAGCACCTTGTAATCGATATCTCGATGATTGTTCAGAGAACTTGGACAATAGCCAAGTCGCCAACGAGTTGGAGAACTATATGGACGAGCACTTCGATACGGAACTTCACGACGACAGTGCCATGCAGGTTGCAGAGGAGTTACTGAGATTCCATCGTTATTGCACCGAGAATAATGAAGGCCTGGCGGTGGCGGAGTTGGAGAAGCTACCACCGCTGCAGTCGTGGCTAGTCACAAACGAGCCCGTAAGGAGGACTCAGATCCGCTCCATCGTGGAGGAAGATAGTTCTGAAGGGGAGGAGGAAAGCGCTAAGGATATGGAGGTCGCAGACGAGTGGACGGAAGTGAAGAGTAGGCGAAAAAGATAACTGAGACTTCGCATTTAAAATGGTACTCTTTCGTTCTTGTTCTCTTTCATAAAAGAATATACAAACTACTGTTTTACAGTACATGTGCGTTGTTCTTGCAATTGCAATTCGTATGCTAGGATATCATAATCAAATACTTATCTAAGCAGTCTTTTAGGCACTGCCAAACGTTACTTGGCAGTTTTAGTTTCTATATCTAAAAAAACAAACACAATCATCAAACCACATGAAATGGTATCGACTAAATCCAATTACTTTCGCAGAGTATTACCTTTTTCATTTCGAGGTAAAGGAACGATACAGTATCCATTCTGTTCTTGTACAACATTCTCCTTTTTCACACTATTCACTCTCTCTTCCGGGCCTAATATGCTTAAAATTACTGGTAAAAATAGCAGTCCGTGGAACAGACCGAACACTACCACGGATGTAAATAACTGAAATAAAAAAGTTCTTATTTATCTCGATAGTTGAATAAGTACTACACGAAATTGTCTAACAATACCTTAAAGAAAGTATTGAATAGATAAGCCTCACTGGAACCCAGCAGAACGAACGCTAGGAACGTACTTAAGCCTCCATTAAACACAGCCGGGCCGATGATGGAAAGTGTTTGGATCGCGCGTTCTACAAAAGACCAAAGAATTCAGATGTTATTCTAGTCTCCCCTACATGCACATTGATCCTTGCCTTTCTTGCTGCCCTGCGTTCGCGTGAACTCCAATCCAATATGAGCAGCGTAATCGACCGCCAGCCCGGCGCATAACAGAATCATAATACTCGCTGACATTTCGATAGTCAAGTTTAAAAAGTACATGGAACCCAACAAGTCGATGAGCGTGAACAAAACGCAACAGAGCACCCAAAGTGAGGCTCGCAGATTCCTGAGGAACAATACTATCACCACCCCGATGGTCACTATTTCCAGGCATAAATTTCTTATCAATTCTTCTCCTATCACCTGCGAAAGAATCACCATTTAACGACCTAGTAACTAAGAGGATCGTACAAAAAGATTTCCCCTCACCTTGTTCGCTGTCCATGAAACATAGTCAGGCGAGAAAATGGCAATGTGATCGTGCCCCTGCGAGAAGTTAGTGCCCTGAACTGTTTCCCTGATCGACTGCATCGCTTTTATTTGGTCCGACGTCGAGTTAATGAGAACGTGTTGTATCGGGATTTGCGACGTCTAGAGAGCAAGCAAATAAACTGTACTTTCTCTAAAAAGAGCGAGTGAAAATCTTATAGATAGAGCTTTATAAGTACCGTTATGTTATACTCTCCAGCTGGCAATTTATCGAAATTGATATCTTTAATGTACGCCTGGCCTTCTTTCGTTAACAGTAAATATTCCGTGAGGACATTGTAATATTCCTCTTTGCTCTCGATATCACCTGCAAAGCAAGAGTTACCATTTACTTATCTTTAAGCAATCCTAAGCTGAACGACACTTACCTTTGTCAGTAAGATTGAGCCACTTATCGTACGCAATGAACCACGGCTCGAGGGTAGCGTTATTAATAAACTGGTTGCTCCTGAGATCTTGCACTAGCTGGGAGAGGGACTCGCGGTCTTCGTAGTAGTCCACGCCGGTCATATAAATGGCGGCTCGCTTCCCGTACTTGGGGAAGTACTCCTTCAGCTTCTCGTTGAATTGTATGGGATAGGAGTCCTGGTTTATGTACCAAAGAGGATCGAAGTTCTGATCCAATTGAAACACCGCCCAGGTGTTGACGCACAGGAGGCCGCCGGTGATCATCAGCACGATCACTCGCGTGGTGTTCTTGGTCACCCAGGGGCCGACGTAGTTCTCGAAGATGATCTGCTGAGTGTTCCTTTGGCTGCACTCATTTGGCTTCCAGTTCAATTTCGGACGACAGAAGCAGCCGTCCTTCCTCGCCTCCAGCCTCCTTTCGTCGTACACCAGGCAGCTCATGAAGAACGTGATCTCGTATATGTACAGGAAGAAGATACCCAGCGTGGCGAACGCGTAGAAGGACCCCAGGCATGGCATCACCGTCGTTATGCCAAAGGCGAACGCGATTACGTTTGTGAAGGATGTCACTGTCACGGACAAGCCTTGAAGAGAGGAGAGCAGCTGAAGATTGAAATGGCAAAGCACGCGGACGTTGTTACAGAAGAGCGTCGGAATCGAAATACATAGTTCATTGTACGTAATAATTTCGATGTCGACGCCCTGAAGAAGCCACCAGCGCCGTACCCGCTTGCTGGAACGCTTTCGCGATGCGAACGGGGATCTCCAGAGCCTGGTCGGTCTCCGACAAGTTCGCGAGGCTCTGCATGATCACGAACATGTTATCGACGCCTATACCGAGCAATAGAAACGGTAGAATGGAATGTATCGGCCCGTAAGAGTACCCCAAGTAGTAGCAGAGCCCGTATGAGGACAAGATTGCCTGGCCAACCACAGAGACACCCATTACTGACAAATAAATTCGTTGCTCCAGCGCGTTACATTTACCGATCATTGTCATCAGGTAAACTGCGATCAACGACAATCCGCAGCACAGCACTGTCAGATTGCTGTTCAGTATTTGGTGGAGGGTGTCTAGGAAGCTTCGCGTGGCGATCGCGTAAACCTTCATTCCCGGTGGGAACGTGGTGTTCGCGTGGAGGACACGATTAATGAACTCCAGCTCCCAATCTGCCGCGCTCGGGTTCGATTTCTTTAGCATCCAATTCAGGATCGTCGCTTTCGCGCCCCGGATGCGACCCTTCTTGTCGTAGACAACGCCCGAGAGCAGCGGCCCAATATCCAGCAGAACGTTCCCGTCGATCCTACAGATTTGATTATTCCAGATAGCTGAGAAGAACGAATGGACACCGGAGTTTCTCGCCAGGGACTCACTTATGCCGTGCTGCTCTGTTCACGTCCTCCAGCACCTCCTTCTTCGTCAGATTCCGAACGTTCTTCGACAAGCCAATTTCCCAGAGCTGCACGATCGACTGGTATATACACCCATTCTTCAGCACCGTGCTATTCAGCTGCAGCAGGATATCCTCGGAGAGCTCCAGTTCCTTGAAGAGGTCCGTGGTGTCGTCCTTCTTGAACCACGTCAAGTACCTGCAGACACAGACACGTCATCCTGCTACATCCTCAACAGGGGCAAGATAGTTTCAAGGGATATGGCGATTTTACCCAGCGCAGACGTCCTCCCAGGTATTGTTGTTCACCATCACGGTCTTCACTGCTTGCTCGATCTTGCTGATCTAGGAAGAAAGAGAATGTAAGAGTCGACTCGAAGGTACTTGGTGTACGTGTGCAAGCAGAGTCTGGTCAGCACGAATCTCTTAAAGGGCCATGCGTGAAAGTGGAAAAGAACCTTCGCAGATACTCGTATAAGTCATGATCGCCTATGTACCGAGCGCAGCACCTCCGGCTCCAACACGTTGGGGGCAGTGACGATGATGCTCTCGTACCGGAAATCGTCGTGGAAGTGGCTCCTCACCCAAGCTGCGTCCACGCGCAGCGCGGAGCCGTCGGGCACGAACATCTGCACGTCGTCCAGCTCTTCTCGCCAGAGGATGATCCCGGGTGCGCAGACACAGTTGATGCAGATGGCCACCAGCAGCCATAGCCAGGGCCTCTTCCCGATGTTCAGGCCAATACTGAGGAAGAATACGCTCCTAAATAAATCACCCAAAGCTCTGCTCTCGAAGTGATCGAAGAGGATCACTTTCCAAGGCTGAACAGGCGAAACATGAGCACTGCTCGCCGTTTTCAGCGACGCTGCGCTAGGCGTTAGGGGAGCTTCCTGTGTAGGCAAGAAGTCTGCTAAGCGCAGCGTCAGGCGAAACGCGAGACATCGCGACTGAAATCGAGCGAAATTTATGAGGAGCTGCTGCTAGAGATTCAGGAGTTAGTCTATTGAATTTTAATTAAGTATGGATAATTGAAGGAGAGCGCGAGGATGGGTGAAAATGTATGAATGAGACGTAGGACATAATTGAGCGAATATAAAGTAGGTAAACGTAGGCGCGGCTAGAGCTTTTTTGCGCCCCAGGCGAACTTGCCAAATTGCGCCCTTTATTTATAATATCTACATTTATTTCAGTTTTCTGATGGCCTTGCTCTGAATTTTTATTCGTACCTTAAAACAGTTATAGTACAACTTGTAATATTTCATTTATTTTAAAAAATGCGCAGAGACGAGCCGGGCCCGGGTACAAGCGTGTACAGGATGACTAAGGAGAGAATGGCCAAGCCTTAGGGAGTTTGTCTTCCTTGTCTCGAGGACGAAAACGTTCAATTAGGAGAAAGATTCGTCGATATAATTGGGTAATGCAAAGGGCAACGGTCCCTGAATGAAGTAATAAGAGGACGCGGGGGGGGGGGGGGGGGTTGGCGCCTGAACTGGCGGCCTTATGTAGGCCAATCATAATTCGTGGAACGAAAGGAGCATTCTTCATTCAGCTAATTAAGAGGGCCGCGGTGATCTCACCTTAAGTGGATTAAACGGTACAAAGTTCAAGCCCCGAAATTGAACGGGCAGCAGCGTCGTTATCCTCAACGAGACCTATTACGTTTTCTTCCTTTCGCTGGCTTTCTACCGCGTACAGAGGCACGCGACAGCCGATCGATTCGTCGTCGCGGCTCAAGATCAAATTTATCTGATACCCCGCTCGTATATGCATAAGTTCACGCCGTCGACCCGGCATCACGTGTCACCCTAGTGTTAGGTCTTCATTCACGTTCAGCACTGGTACAAAGCGCGGATCAAAAGATTTGAATCCTCTTTATGAGACGCAGTCGTGGATGATTCAAAGAACCAGTGGGTGGTTCGGAAACTGAGAAAAATGCAGACGGCGGGAATGTGACGTGGAAGGTTTCTTGCCATTCTAGAAGCGGATCGTTGCAAAATTACAGCCACGTCGAAGCTTGTACCCCGACAATTATCTTCTCCGCGCGAGACTATCATTAACGGGCGTATATTTCAATGCCAATTCGTTGGAGTGAATCTGTTATTCAACTCAGACCCGGCGGGGACGTTTCGGTGACAATGCGGAATGCAGGAGCGCCGCGGAAACGCGGGCACTCTGTCTACGTAGCGTAGTTCCGACAGAAGGACGCGGTCGCGTTTAATTCACTGACATCCGATCTATTTTTTCCTCTCCGGGCCATTTGCACCGGAACAACTCCTCGCTCTAGAAGAAAAAAGCCCCGCGAACGGCCTCAGGATCGTCTATAGAAAAACGAAGCGCCCAGCAGTGGTCTTTAGAACTATCATTCTTCAAAGCCCTTAGAAAGGGGACCAGGCGACCGCTTAACGAACGCAACTGGTCTTTTTGATCAATTAACAGTTCCCTTTATTTTGGCAGCCATCGTTTATAAGAGTGCTCGAATCCCTGGCACGGTCCTCCTGACCAGGAGGATTCCTCGAGAGACGACAGGAAGTGCACGCTGCGGGTTCACTTACCGATAAAAGATGCGATCCGAGTTGAGGTGCAGGTCGAGGAGTATATCCTTGAGGCGTTTCCACGTGATCGCGTTGGACGGTGCGTTTGCTCGCTGGGTATCCATCATCGCCGTGCGACGCCCAGGTCGTTCCGTGGCCGAATGTCCACTGAGAGCGTCAGCCAGCACACAGGCCAGAGTGCGGCAGCATGGATGTGAGCAACGGTGGCAGTAATCTGCCACAATTATATAACGTTCGCTACGGAGGCTCGCCTGCACGGCTGATACCATCGAGTGGCCGAGGAGGAGAACACCGATCACCCCTCCCTATTTTCTTCTTCCATCGGGTCTTCGTTTTTCAAACGGCACCGCCAACTGACCCTTCGGAGTCCTTCGACAGACGTCGATGCATTAAAATTCAGGAACAGTGAAACTACTTAGTTTTGAATGAACAAAATCTTGGGGCACGCGGTGGTCCTCTGGAGTCCCTCAACAGTCACAGGGAAGGAAGTCTGTTTTATATTTATAGTAAAGTGCATCCTCCGCGCCTCTCAATTGATAATGTACCGCGACAGGTTTTCAGATGAGCAGCCAGTCTGCTGCAGTAATCTGATCTCTCCGAGGCGCGATTTATACGGTACGATTAGCATAATCGTACGCCATGGCTCATGGAAATGAAGCAGGTCGAGGAACACCGGAAGAGAGGAATACCCTCGATGATTTTCCTCGACTTCAGAAGACCTTGACTTTTGCGTCCTCTTGTAAAGCAGATACTATCTACTGCGCGCTTTTACGACGCTCTCGATATTCTGGATCCGTGCCACTTGCTTCTAAATTTCTTTCAAATCGAGTTTATCGGTGCCTCGTATAACGTCACCGCGTTGCGAGTAGAAGTTGCAAATGAAATCGCCACGGGCGAGTGGATGGAACCTGTTTCGTGGCTGAGATTCGTGTCGATGCGAGTCCGAGGAGATAGGAATCTGCTTGTCAAACAATGTCACCGAGGCGATGGTTGGAAAGGCAGCGGAAACAAAATGCTTAAACTACCGTTCGGTTCACTCTCGTCTCGCCAGGCAGGAATCGCTCGATGACCATAGTATCGTGGCTGTAATGCGTCCGATCTACGGAAGATCGGCACTGCGACTAGGTGACCCACATATCCGTGTAATTATCGCTCCTCTTCGAAAGTGGACAGCCACGCCGCGCGATCCTTTTAATCCTGCCGTGAGCGAGAGGTGCTTCTTCCTGCGCGCCACTGCGATGTCGAAAGGCACCGCTGTCTTATCAATTTAGTGGGAATAGCAAATTGATGTGTCCGAAGGTAGCTAATGCTCCGTGGGTGGCTCGGAGTGGCGGCTGAGAATTGCCCGAATGAAAATGGCGCATCGGATCCGACTTATTAATTTCGACGTAATTGGCGTACGTGAGCTTCCCCACGTCCTTCTCCGCGCCCCTGCTTCCTCCGCTTCTAGGATGCATAGTCATTTGAAGCTTGAGTGACACATTCACGGCCGCGGAAAGAGTGATTTTCCAGGCAAAGTTCTGGAAGAGGCGATCGATATTTTGGCCGGCTTCCTCCGGTTGTTTCGATAACGAGGCGCGTCGATGCGTCCGCGGTGCCATTATCTAGGGTGACTGTACCTAATATCGCCAGGCAAAAGTTAAATCGCTGTCGATTGAATAATAATTGATATTTTTCTATGCAGTTCGTTTTAAAGTAAAGAGAAATTATTCATCTTTCATGTAGCATATGTTAGAATCGTTGAAACCTACAAATTGTTAATTAGGACTCAAAAAACGTAAGACATGCAAAAATCGGGTCCTGAAAAAAGTGTACCTAATATCGCCTACTCAAGAAATATTGATTAATTCATGTATATATGAGTTTTTAAAGTCATTTTCACATGTGCTTTTATTATTTCTTGCTCTATAAATGTCTTTTTATCCATCTTTGATTTCATTTTTATTAGAATAATATAGAAATTTGAAAATATAGATTTTTAAAATATTTTATTTTTTACGTTCCGATGTACATATTGGACAAATAAAATTTATTTCGGTTGCTCCGCACATTTCGTGACCTCACCTGTAACAAGCATTACATCGAAACCATTGTTCTCCGGTAGGCGGTATTGAGAACACGCATACTGCTAAAAGAAAAACGCTATTTTCATTATGAAAAATATTTGAATCGATTTCATTTCTTAAGTACATCATTAATTAGGTATTTCTAGTAGATATTCTTGCATTCACAGATTTATTAGACTTACCTTCTCCGAATGTGACGTAAAATTGTGATAGTCCAATAAATTTTGACACTATTAAGATTCTCTAAAATCCTTCCCTTTCTGTAATTGTTGATCACATGATGCTGCAATTATAGTATGTCTTCCTACATATGTTTAGGTACTAATTCAGCGCATAACCGATAAATTTTAGAGCTTACTTTAAGAGATATAGCGAGTGGCGATATTAGGTACAGTCACCCTAAGGCCTCGTTACTGACATTGGGGGTAATGGAAGCGAGTTAAACTTCGCTGCTTCATATCACCGCCAAGAGCCTTTCTCTTGGACGTTTTTGATCCGCAACAGGTTCCGCAAATTTTGTTAGAAATAAAGGGGGTGTTGAAATGAGAGTATGTAATGTGTAGCGAAGGTGGAAGACCCATGAGTGACCTTGGAGTGACCTTGGGGCGTCCACATAATAGCAAAATTTCTTCTTGACCTCCTTTAAGCCGGGAACCCACCTGAAAACTAAGCTAAGCTATGGTATGCTACGGTAGGTTTTAAAAAATTAGCTTCAATACATCCTTCTGGAATCGTTTGCACCAAAAGCTAAGCTAAGCTGTGCTATGTTTTTTATGTTTTATAGCACAGTCAGACATAGCCTAACATAGCTTAGCTTAGCTTCCAGGTGGATCGCCGGCTTTAATCCTCGCGCCTCCAGTTCTCCAGGATCAGAGATGGGAAAGTTTTTTATTCAAATAAATTTCGTATAACGAAAAGTTGAAATATCATCCGGGTTAACTTTATTCGACATATTTTTTTAACTTTTATTCCTCATTCCACATTTTCAGCGCAGGATCAGTCCTCTGATGCTAAGCAAAACGTGACCAGCTGCAAATTAAAATAGTAACGTGAAATACATTTCCGGCGCAGCGAATAGTGGGTGGCCCGTATACCTGCGGTGTTGACGACCGATGCGTGGAATATCGGGGCTCTGTTTATTTTCAAATGGCCGGCGTCACCTTTCCCCCAGTGCTCGATCGCTCGTCGGGCCAGAAGGACCGACGCCGTAATTGTAGATCGTAGAGGTCCCACGGAGGCATTGAAACGATCGAGGGGAGCGATTTCGTCCAGGTGAGACGAAAACGCGCCGCGGAACCGGCTCCAGCCACTCGAGCAAGGTAGGGAGCAGTCGAAGCGAATGCCTTTCCCATCACCCCGTGGATCTTCAGTATTCCTGGTTGCATTCGGGCCGATGGACGGTTCCCCTCAACGCGTGCCGTTCGTCGCATCGAGCATTACCACTCCACTCGTAAATGTTGAATCGTAATTGAACCGCGACCAAGTGGAACCAGCCGAATCGGTGGGTGAACATCGGTGCTCTATCGACCTGCACGGTATTCATCGAACGTGAGTTGAAATCCCACGAACACTCGTTCAATTACTATTGCATAGTAATTAATAAAATTGTTTTTTCCTTCGTCGAATAAAATTGCTTGATTACTTCAGCTGTTACTTAACGCCGCACACGATCTATCGGTGGATTCCTATTAAGCTTCGCCCTCGAATTAGTAGAACACCTCGAGGAATCTTTCACAGAGAATGAAAGATTCCTCGACCCACAACCTCGTCGAGTTGTGTAGGCAATGCTAATTAAATCTCCGCGTTAGTGCTGTTTCGTTGTTATTCCACATTCGTCGATTAATTACTGCAACGGTTCACGGTGTTGTTCGACTAACTATCGCCTACTTTCCTCCCCTCGCGTTTCTACAGACAGTTCGCAGGGGATCTATAGTTTCATGCAAAAGTGTGATCTCGATCTCTTCTTCACGGTTTGCTCCTGAAATCTGAGGAAAGGTACCCACGAACGGTGTCAACAGCCGGTTCTGCACAGCGGAGAATGATCGAGGCGTCTTTTTGCGGATTTCGGCCGATCGTTGAATTCATAATGGATTAACGGTTTTTAGAAAGTCTCGGTCACACGGGCAAGGATCGGCGAAGCATCGGCGAACTTTTTACCGCGAATGGCTAGCCTTTTATCTCGGGAACTGTGATGGACATCGACAAATGATGAACGCGTAGGTGTCATTCTTTTTGCATACCATCATCAGGAAGAAATTATTAGAATTCTTCGATCAATTTCATTAGATGGTCTCATTCGGTTCTCGACAGCGGTTTGCACAGAACTTTCGGTCCTAAGATCGAAAAAGAATGTATCACAGGCGACCCTGAACTCTCTTCGAAGAACAGGGAGCACGTGGGCAGACTTTCAAACGGAACCACTCTCTCTGGACGACTTTTTCTTCCGCGTATCACGCTTTTCCCCGGGATCATTCGTCTATCCGCATTTTCCATCGACAGCATCTATTTAGCGCTCTGGTTTATACAGCAGTCTTCTGCGCGTGACAGCATCGCGCCAGTCGGCAGATTTAACGTCCACTATCTAGATTCATAATAATCGTAGTATCGCTTTATCTGGCGAAACCCGGATGCAAATTTTTATCCGCCTCGATTTATTTCCAATTCCCCCGAACAGGTATGACAGATTCACGAAGTTACGTGCGGGGTGGTTAAGTGTCCGAATGCGATACTGTTTGAGTCGTTCAAGTTGAGGAGGAAGGGCTTTGTAGGGTAGAATCTCCATCAGTGAGGCACTCAGAGGAAGGGGGGGGGGGGGCTGATTTGCATTAAAAGTTAAACTTAGCGAAGAAATATAGTTCTGTATTAGATTTCTTTAATAAGTCATTAGGGTCTTTTCAAATCACTGTGCATAAAATTACTCCCACCGATTAACCGAGAGCTGTTGCATCGACGAAACTTTGTATCTAGATATTACCTCACATATTTACTTATTACTGTACAATTTGTATACCAAGGGCTATACTTAAATATTTTTATCCGTTCAACTCCCACCAAGATTCAATTCTGAGTGCGCCACTAATCTACATTATACGAGGTACATCGGGGCTTAGTATTGAATTCTTGTGACCACAGTCAATTTTCATGAATATAGAAGGCAGAGCAAAAACAAGCGTTTGGATGATTACGTATTGTATTATAGAGGAAAAGGTGTTTCTCGTTAGGAAACGATCAACGAAGGCGTTTTCGCGTTAGCTGCGTTCGCCTTGACCGAAGAAAGTGTTACGGGGGTCTTTAACCGGCGCTGCGAGATTCATGAATGCATCGAGGTTACAGCCACGTGTCTATTTTGTCGCCCATTACGTTCACAATTTCGGCCTTTCCTTACATTATGCATTAAGGTCCATGAATTCAATCCACAGGGTGTACCTCGAAGAATATTACAAGTTAATATCTGCAAAGCTTAGCTTGATCTCCAAAACGAGAATTGCTACACCTTCTTTGACCCCAACACGAGCAGGCTATTAAAAAACGGGGTTTACGCGAGTGATAATTGGAGAAAAGAATTCGTCGACGGTTATTCCACGCACGTATCGATGGTGGTTGGTGGTCCTACGATAGTTTCCGTGTAGACACTTCTTCCTGGTCAGTTGCGGTGTAAGTAGAACGGCGCGAGAGAACGCTTGGAAGCGGCTCTCCTTAGTCGAGAGTCGTTCTAATTACCAAGGCAAATTGAAATTTGTAATTAACGTGGCTACAGCTTCGGCAATGATCTCCTTTGAAAGCGATCTTCATTTCCTCCCTCGTTTTTCTTCTTCTTCAATTTAAACGGCAGAGGATCGGTACCTACTCCATGTATACCAGGGTAATAATAGGGACCATTACGTCTCTCGTTACTTCCAGGACCATGAACCCGACCACGACGTTCCTCGTCCTCGTGGCAGGCTTGGCGAACGCTCAATTGAACTTCGAGGGCAATCCTTTGACGGAAAACACCGAGTACACTGCCGAGGAGTCGCGGCTCTCTGAAAGAACCGCAAGGCAAGAAGCGACCACAGCGAACGTGACCAACGACGCGGTAGACTTCCAGAAGCTCCATCCACTGTTCGAAGACAGGAGAAACGTTTCCCAGGAGCTAGAGCCAAGAAGCAATTCGATGAACCAGTACCCCTTAAACGAGGAGGAAATGGCACGCCCCTCGAGTCCTCTCGTCGTTCAACGAAACAAGCCTGCCCAAGCTGCTCGGCACTTGTCCACCAGTAGCTACGAGCCCATCGCAATCAGCCCAGCGGAATCCGCGTTGAGCACGTTTCTGAACTCGAAAACGCCAGAGGAGTCTCGTTATTCCTTGGACAGTTACCTGCAAAGCAGAGAGCCTCCGCGGAACGACCTCGTTCGGGACCAGCCCAGCCAGCATATGGTATCGGTCGCTAATCAGCAGCAATTAGCACAGCAGCCCGCGCCGCAGGTCAGCCAGCAATCCCTGGCTCTGTCGTCCCCGGTCAATCAGCACTTAACGGCGCAACTTATGCAACAGCGACAGGCTTTCCCCGTTGATCAGAGGCAGCAGGCGAGCGAGCAGGTTTACGGCCTGCCGGCGAATCCACAGGTGACCGCTTTGGGTGCTCCCCTGGCGCAGCAGCAGTTGTTGCAGCAACAGGTGCCCTACGTCGGTGGGCTTCAACCGAGGAACGACGTCTTCTATCCTCCCGGATGGCATCATCGCGTGAGAAGGATACGTGGCAAGCCGTTTCCCTTGGCTCAGTCCAGGGGGGGACCGGTGTTCTACAATGGGCCTGCTCCAGGTGAGACAGCGAGGAGGGGCTGTTAGTTATCCTGCCGGGGATTACCATTCTTCTTTTAATTAAGCGCGATGGTCGGTGATGGAGTTATGAAATAGGGGTATTTAAAAGTTGCGCTGGTTAGATGGTTTATGGAGATTATAGAATTTCTGTTGTTAGGGTAATTGTATTGGTGTCGAAAGGATCGGGTACCTAGACCGTGGGATTAGGCTAGACCAGGGGTGGGAAACCTGTGGCCTTCTAGGTCCTTAAGATGTTATGCCTACCTGTGAGGTCTGAAAAAACATGTAGGTATATTCGGGAATTTTGGGGGGAAAAACTTGAAGGCTTTTTTAATCAAACTTTTATGTATTCGAAAGTGTACATGTTAAACTACTTGTAGTAATTTGTGCGATGAAAAATATAAATAAATATAATAAATATCAGCGATCTCCCGGCAGCGATTTTCTTTCAGTAGTCATCGCAGACCACTTTAATTTTGACCTGGTTCATCTGAAATAAAAAATTCGCGGGAATTTAGTTAGTATATTAGATTATCTAAGTAGTCCTTAATCGTTCATTATCCCGAAAAAATTAATTTGCTACAAAATGGCGGCGTCTCATAGCAAAAGTATCGATTTTCGCCACAGAATCGCTCTCATTTTTCATAATTTTCCATCTGTAAAATAAAAACTACGCAACGGAAATGAAAAAGCCACGACTAGACAATCTAATATACTAACTAAATTTGGCCGAATTTTTTATTTCTGATGAACCAGGTCAAAGTTACACTGGTCACCGTAAAGTGCTTAAATAAAACAACGCTGCCGGGAGATTGCCTATAATTCCATTATTTATTTAGATATCGCATTGCAAGAAAAACTACAAGAACTTTAAAATATATACTTTCGAATATACAACCGTTTATTTAAAAAAAGTCTTCAAGTTTTTTAAAATAAAATCCCGAAAATACTTGTGTTTTCAGACCTTAGTACCCCTTAAGCCTCTTGAGAGGGTACTGTAGTGTAACGGCCCATTTTCAATGCCATCTTCGGGAATTTATTTAACAAAAACTATAAGTTTATACTGTCTGACGTTTTGCCTGTATGTTAAGTTGTTAAGGTGTGTTTAAAGTAGTACTCAGAATTTTTTGAGCCTTTTTATCTTACATATACAGAGATAATAACAAAGTTGGTGGCGCAAGCTTGTTAAAAAAAAATCTTTTCCGTCGGGCGATGGTGTGGGGACTGTTATAATTTATTTTCTTTATTATGCTTGGAACCACGGACGAGTTTCTATGTTCTAAAAAATTAATTTTAAAAATCGAATAATTTTTTCAAAATGCTGCCATTCGGCAAATTTTTATTTTTATGAGTGGTTATTATCCCCACCCATGGACTAGACATAACTCCTTTGTCTCTCGACTACCCCCGAAATAGCTTGCAAGTTTGTAGAAACACTCTGTAATCCAATGACTAACTACCATTCCACGATGGGTGTTCCCAGTTCCCTTCAAGCAGAAGCCGCCAGTGGAGGTGATCTACACGAAACCCCCAGGTTTCCACCGCGGTCCGCCCGCCATCAGCAACCCTCCCGCCCCGTACGAAGACGCCAGCGCCTGGTTCCCCGAAGCGGACCACCCTCCGCCCCCTAAGGACGTCTACTACTCCCAGCTGTACGCACAGTCCTACGACCCTTACTACTACAACTACATCGCCAAGACAGGTAAGGTCAAGCCTCATCTGTACGGGAAGCTGGGTAAGTACCACGAGGAAGCTGGCGGAGGCATCTGGGCGGAGCTGTACCGGGGCTTCAAGAAGCACGGCCTGAAGAACATCATGACGCCGACGTTCCTGCTGGGGATGACACTACCGGTGGTCACTCTGATGCTCACAGCCCTCGTACAGAAGAGGTCCCTGGGTAGATCTGCCTCGTGGGAGGTTTCACGGGAAGAAGCGATCCAGGAGTATCTCGAGCAGCTGCAGAGAGCTGTGGAGTGCTACGAGAAGAAGAGGAGGAAGAGGGACACGAGCGTGGATGACTGTTGATGCATGATTAGCTCCCTTTATTAATTTATTCCAAGCGAACGTGGAGGTACACGAGTCTCGTATGTACATACTGCCTGTAATATAATAATAATAATAACGTAACGTTAGTGAAATACAAAGAGCCGGCGGTGCTTTCTCCTCGATAGGTTCCCTCGCTGCAGGTAGTTGATTGCGCGCGATAAATTAATACCTCGTGGTAGACCGCCGCTATCAACGGGAGAAGGTGACAGTGAAAACGTTTCTGTAACGAGCCGACGTAAGAAGACAACTTTCGCGGGTCAATTACCTACGACCCTGTTCGCAGCCATGTACTGGTGGGTGAACTGCCAGACCTCCTCTAATTAACGACGATATCGGTGCAGCATGAGTCGCTCCGTCTGCTCCCTGTGCAACTTTTACTTTTCCAGACAAGTACTCGGCGAACTGGATCAACGACAGTGATCTGACTCGCGTTTGTAACTCCCGTCTTGGCTGAGTAGGCACGAAGATTATAACTGGAATGTGCGTAAATGTTGCGACTATTTTGAATTGTTTTGTACATAGCGCTCTACGGCCTACATTCGAGCGTTTTGCGCGTCGCGACGAGCCCTGAATTCCGAATCAGTAATGACATCCGCGATTCACTGCGCTGAAGTGCATCATGACACAGAAATGGGTAACCGGTTTCAGCACTCGGCGTCAGTATTTCCGCGCGTCAGTTTTCATTAATAAATCCTGAACTTGTTCCGTAAACTGGCCTAGTAAGCACGCTGTCGATCTAATCAAGCTGTGCTTCTTTTATTAATCTTATCGTCTCCAGCTTTCGATGCCACCTCGATACGAGTTGATCCGAAATTAATTGATCAGCAGCGTTCGATTGTAGACAAGTTGCAGTTGCCTCAACTTCTACATTTTCGGATCCGATCTTCTCCATCTTTCGGGGCCCCTGCAACTCCCCTCGCTCGTCAACGTAGCCGGAGTACGCGACGCTGATTAGCGACGTGACGATAGGGTCAATTACGATAACCTGGCCATTAATGAACCCGTGAATTAAGCTCAGTCTCGCGTGCGACGAAGCTCCGGTCGTTTAAGCTCAGGCATGCGCCAAGGCGAAGATTCATCGTGGAAGAAATCGGCCGAGATTTCTTCGAGTCCCTCTTCCGGTACGCGGAACCTGCTGTTCCACTTAATCTTCTGAATTTCATCGGTGCGATGACTGGGTCGTATTTTTAACTCCGCGGCATTTCCTAAAATTAAATTCATAAAAGTGTTAAGCACGTCCCCAGTAAAGAACCGGTTTCCACGGGAATGATTTGCACTCCAGACACCGGAAGTTCATAAGATTCCCCTTTCAATGGCGTCTAGGAATCTCTTTTCTCTTTGTGAAGCTCCTTGGAGGCTTCTAATCCCGTGCTACTGATTATGTGTTTGGGGCAGGGACATGTTAACACTTACCTGCGAAGAAAATGGTTTTAAGCCTCATTCCTAGAAATGCAACTTTTTATTGTACTTATTGGCGAAGCGTTTAACCGGGACGTGTTAATCTTACGCGAAAGGTTCCAGGGTCCACGGGCGATAAAATTGATCTGCTCGGTTAAACAGAAAGCAACGAGCCCACCAGCGGTCCCGACTTCGGTACCTATATAGATCTATTTCTCGCGGACGTTGACGACTCGATGGTAATTGAATTATTTAATCGAACGATTGACGGTTTAATTCGTGGGTCATGGGACCCAGACATTACTACGCTCCGCCGCAACAGGGGGCAATTATTAGTTTCAACTCAACAGTTTGTGGGCCATTAAATACCCAAATCTTAATTGTAGATCAGCGATGGAGAAAGTATTCACCAGAGTAGGAAAGAATAATCGCCTTTAATCAATAAAAGTTCGCACATCGTTAGTCACAATAAGATCGCTGCTCTGTTAACGAAAAATATATCGTATCGTATATTTCGTTGCTTCTATTCCTCATGAGTACAACTTGTTTGCGATAGGCGACGGGGATCCAGAAATCAGGGGTGTCGCGTCGAAAGAAAAATGATCGGCAAAAGTAACCTTGGTCCCCCTTTGATCACCATTTTTTATCGGCGGGATTCGGGGTTCGTGGAACGCAGCGCCTTATTACATGATCGACCGCTAACATATATATTCGTAAAGAAAATAAATCACAGCTCGTGAAGCGATGCTTGCGCTTCTCCTCTGTTTAATACGCTCTTCTTATTCTAACGAGGCATTGCTAGTTAATCATTACTGAAGAAACGGAGATACGTAGACCGATACACTTCGCCTGCAACGAAGTCAACATTACTTCGATTAACTATAGACTAGACTATATGAATTTGGTGGGAACCATCAGCAGATGGATCTCGCGCCGTTCTACGCCCCTCGGGTTCGCATCTTTCCCAGCTGATATGTGCTAATTACGCAGCGACCTTCGGAAACCGTCTCCAAGGAACTCCGCTGATTTCCTTCCGACGTTTATCTCCCGAAGATCACTCTCCACGGAACGAAAGAGGGACAGATAAGAGCTCGGCGCGTCCTGTGGCTTTCATAGAGGACACGGGCGTTGGGAGTGAATAGGATGAAATGAACGAACATGCGGTTTACTAAAATAGATTCTAATTTGCTCCATAAAAGTCACAGGCACTCTACGGGTGCGGCTGCTACGAAATAATCGTGCCGCGGCTGACAAAACGGTAAACATGTAACGCGTGCACGTATTGCTCTCGATCTCGCAACGATCTACGCGTGTAATTGCTCTTCGCTATCTACAACCTTACTAAGTTCGCAGAGGCCCTCGAGGACGCAGTCCCCTGTGCCCCGACGAAACGATTATAATCTCCTTCCTTCCCTTTAATTTCCTAAAATTAAAACAAGTCATGGACCGGCTCCTGCATGCGCGCCCGTCGATTTCATTCTACTCGGGATGGGTGGGTCAGTCTTCGTCTCGGCAGACGTCTCGATATCATTCATCGTGTGCATGCCAGCCAGAGATGCTTGGCTGGGCCAGGTGCTGTGTGCAATGTGCGTTTTCAAATCTATTCCTGCACGTCTTAACGCGTCACTTCCCCGAACGTCCACGAGCTCCGTTCCTCCGCAATCGTGGACGTTAAGGGAAGCTTCCACCCTTCGCTGTCGCGTGAGACTGTTCCATGGGACTAGATGAAGTTTAATGTACAAAGCGCTGTTCGGCGATGGATGTTAAATCGCCGGATAGTTAGAGTTCTAGTCGGCTAAGGAACGGAGGCGCGTCTCATAGGGCTCGCCATCGCTCTCCTATCAACATCGGTTTCTCAAAAAGAATCGGCATTTAGCGCATCGCAAGCGTGAACATTGCCGTCGGCGTCCAGGTGCGTTAAAATAATTTTCACATTCAATCTCTGTACTACAGTGGACCGACTATATAACGTAGTAAAAGTCAAACTGAAATTGTCGATACATATACGTTTACGATACATGCGTGTTTATATGTACATACAGCACTATCCTTCGAACATTCTTCTAAATACTATACTCGTAACATAAATCCTAGAAGCTTCCAATCCACAGAAAAATCTGCCTAGATTGAAAGACCGTGTTCTGTTCTACCTAGTATCCTTGGTGTACACGGTATCATTGGCTCGCAACGATAGCTAATATTCGCCTGGTTCCGCAGACGCGACCTTCCTTCCATAAAACTGTCGAGAATTAGTTGACGATAAAGAAGCAAAGTAAATATCGTGCCTACGCAATGTGTTACAGCTTCCTTCTTCCCTATCGATCTTGAGCCTCTGGCTGTGGAGTATCGCCTTAAAAAATACAGGCCAATGTCCCCTAAATTAGCGTAATACTTGCGTCAGCCAAGTTATATCTACTAACTACTTTCTTACTTTTCTTAATTAGAACGTGAACACTCCAAGGCTAAATGTATGCTCTACGTGGATTACTTCAGTCGAACTTTTCCTCCTTAAACGCGAGATTAATAGCCTCGCCGACGTCTTTCATTATGAACGCAGGCTTGTAGAGGCTGTCTTCGATCCCCAAGAAGTCTCTCGGGCTGTGCTCGGACATGAACTCCGAATCTCGTTGATGGACACCAGTTTCGACTAAAATACTGATACAAGCCTTCGCGCTGGGCAGCTTTACTTCCTTGCCGAGCAACTTGTGCAGTTTGTCAGGCTTCAATACTTCCTCCTTCGCGCGATACGACAGATACTTATCGTATAAATTTGCGCCGAAAATGTCGGTGTTGATGTTATCTCTGAAAAAGATACAAAATGTTCAACACCCACCCGCAACTCTGCTTTTCTCGTGTCATCGAGGGATTAATTACCCAATAGCGTATATCGTGTCCACGTTATGATCTATTCCAATACTCCTAGCATGCTCTTGGAGCATATGATTTGCATGGTAGTACGTAACTTCGCTAGGTTTCCCGACCAGAGCAGAATACACCATGTCTTTCCCTGTAATCTTCTTGTATAGAGATTCCAAACACAATAAGTAAGCACCGTGACCGTATCTTGGGATCGGTGCCTCCGATACCCACAGTAAATCCATGTTACACGCCAGGACCGGAATGTGTGGGTAAGGAATAGTGCTAGGCAAGCTAGCTGGCAAGCCGTTAGTCATCAGGAGATCCACCATCAGTTGCAACGGCGTCTCCCAGGCGATTGATTCACTAAATAACACGATACCTTCGATTCTAGGGAAATTGGGATCTATCGGACCACATTGTGGATTTCTCTTCTGCATATTTACATAATCCAAGGAGGGGAAATTCTTTACTAATTCTTCTATGGTTATCGTTCTCTGAAAGCCCAGCTCTCGAGCTATTTCTCTGATCGAACCCTGCCCCGATATCAACACTTGCTTGTCGTGGAAGTGTTGGTACATTCTCAACGGCGAATGGGCCATGACGACCTGCGACTCTTTCACCTCGTATCCTATCCATTTCGATAAGTCTGCCGCTTTTTGGCTGCGCAGAGCATTTCCGTTGTTGGTGACGAACACGGTTGGCACACGAAATTTGCCATCTTTGCCCTGGAGCTGTTTAAACGACTCCGGTACTGGTGGTAAGACGTTCTTGCCTCGCACTATGACACCATCGATGTCAAAAAGTAGACCAAACTTCGGCTTGGAGCTTAGATGCTAAAAAGAAAGAACAGAACGTTAATATATAACGCTGTTAATTTTTATATTTCTCAGAGCATCTGCTTAGTATTTGTACAGACTGAAATTCTAAACGGTGCTCTTTGGAGCCCTACAGCTGCTTCATATTTTTGGAGCAAGACATTGAAACGGCAGCAGAGACCTTGAGGCAGGATATAAAAATATACCTGCTATGCTGACTTGGATGCTAGGCGGTATATTTTTACACCAGCAGAGAGCGTAATATCACATAAACTTTGCATCATTTATCTTATCCAATTCTATAATCGCAATTCGTAATCGATCGTTCAATAACAATAAAAGAGAAACGTTCCGCGCGAAAGTCATTTCACGCGCAAACGATAGTAGACCTCTACGCTAAATACATCGATGATTGACGAGCAAAAATAGGGAGTGCCACAGTGACATTGAATTAAATACTTTTCACAGAAGATTACGTCGATGAAAACGAAGAAACTTGACAAAGATGATGTCTAATTGCAAGTGAAATTATTAATTCGTGACCGCGGAGTGTAAACGAATTAATTCCCATTACGCTTTTATGAGTACGCAGCGATTCGACGAAAGTAGGTCAGCTGTTTTGTGTCATAAACAAAAGAAGGCATGCATGACGAATCCACCTTGAAGTGTATAAAACCAGAATGCGAAACATAACGATAGCGGAATATAACTCACTCTGACACCCGTGAGCCTCGCAATGCCCGGTCGTAGCAATATCTTCATAATTGCCATTGTGGCGGTGGCAAGGGCGAACGAAGATCCAGCTACGATATCTTAAACTTATACGCCACGCTCAAAGGCCACTTCTCACGGATTGATTCTGCATAATGTAACGTTTTTAGGTTATAGTGACCTACAGATCGCACAGCACATTGGGTCCTATTTTTTCCACGTGCCGTAAGAGGACACAGTGCACTGTGCACAGTACGACTAATATCATTATCACACGTGATACGCGACGTCTTTTGTTTGGTCTTAAAGGCCTCGGCGATCACTTCCGCAGCTATTGCAAGCGAGCCTGGATATAAATAGTAGCGCGCATCCTATGTATTAATTCGTATTTAGATTCTGTCGGATTAATTGAGAGGTGAAAGGCAAAGTCGATTCGAATGATTTTCCCCCGATTACCAACTGTTTGTGGGAAATTGACAGCGTCTTTTAAAGTTCGCTTTACCGATTTGTGCTTGTAATGCGTTACATCAACTTCATCATCGCGCTAGAGGATTATTGATTTTTGAAATTTATGGAATGATTTGCCTTGGAAGTTTTTGCAAGAAATATACCTATATTAAATTTATGGGATTATAAAATTGTGTTTGCTAGCATTAGTCTGAAATGTCTCTAGAATACACGTGCAAGTCAATAATTTCCCTGCAAGTCTGAGGGAAAAACGCGCCACTGCCAGGCTAGAGCTGGAAAAGTGGATATGGTAGCATCGGCAAAGCATAGGATAGACCTGTCATCTAATGTGATTTTGTGTCACACGCTTACCATTTCCGTGCCGCATGCAACTTTATCGATTCAGAGTAAAATTCGATCGCAATCCTACCATCACAGACCAGGTATAGGATAGCCTATCACCTTACGGATGTTCGTGTCGCCACCCAAACTGTGTTACCGATCCATAATTTCAGGACTGAATCACAGACCAGGTATAGAATAGACCTCTCATCCTATTGTCTTCTGTGTCACAGTTCTGAAGTACCGATATCCTGAAACAACCACTGGTTTTCGAGCGCCCTCTCCGTTTTTCGAGCGGTGGGTACGGGAAACATAATGTGTTTCTAGCATTGACACAGGTAAAGCTGCCGGTATCTCCGAGAAAAGTATAGAAGCTGTATTATAGAGGGTGTCCCACTAACTCGTTTCACCTCAAATATCTATTATTCCAAGTAATAAGCGAAAATATTATTTATAAAAGTTGTATGGTTGTAAGAAACACAAAACACGGTGAAACTAGTTTCTTTACAGGTGGTGGGATAAATCGGATGTGTGAGCGAATTTTATTTTTTCAAATGGACTGTCAAATTTTTTATCGTTAAATTCAATAGAATAGCGAACTCTGAGTATGAAAGTACTAAAGTGCATTAATCCTAAAACATTGTCCATCCTATTACTTTGATTATGAAACATATTCGAGGCTATTCTCTGTTCATTTCGGATAGCTAACCGTTGAATGCGGAAATAATAAAATAAAACAATAAATACGAACGGGAAAGAGCGCTTTTTTACTCTTGAAAGCATAAACATGCCATGTGAGACGTGTGTAATAAATCAAATGAACGACACTTAATATAAATTAAAACATATTGATATATTTATTAAAACGTGATACAGAAATTAAACCAATAATGCAGTTTATCACGCAGCAGAATATAATGAATATTCCAACCAGTTCAATCAATTTTTTGGAAGTATTTGAAGCATTCGTAGAGTACATATTATATCGAATATAGTATCCCATACATTTCACTCAATTTCAGACGAGGAATCGCCTACTTCGTGGTTGTGCTACGCATTACGGGATCTTATACCCAACATTTACTCCTTTGGACGAATATTGTTCCGCTTAACGTACTTGAAACATTCCTCGTCGCGGTTGATCGCCACGAGCGCGGCTTCCAAGTATGCATCAAGCACATCTTTCTCTCGGCACATAGAAAACTTCCTCTCGTCACAGCTCGTTATTTGCTACAAATTGTCTATACACATCTATACATTGAGCTTTCTTTGGTCGGAGGCGCGGTCCTCCGCGACGATCGTAATAAATATTGTTGTTACATGTGTATTGCACGTCTGTGTACAATATGTACATAGAATATATATGTATGTATGCATGTATAAATGTATCATCTAACTGTAAGTGTACGTATAGATCAGCAGGCGAACTCTATAACTTCCTCCTCTCGTCATCCGTCTGATACCTTCCCGCAAGGATTCGTCGCCACCGGAAAGATAAACCGAGCGATGTATTCGAACATTAGCCAAGGAAGGAAACGCGGGTCCTCCGTGGAAATCGGTGAAAGTCCTTCAATTCCGATTTAAGGATCCGCAAAGTAATTCGAGCTTCGACGAATCCTCGCGGGCATATCTCGCGCGCATCTCACGATCCACGGATACGATGGACCAGTGATGAGCAACCTTTGGCCAGTAGTGGGCCAAAAATGGAAACCTAATATTCTACGCGGGTATATTAAACACAAAAAATAAAAGATAATAATATAAATCACAAAAAAATAGAAGGAAATATATAATATCACAAAAAATAGAAGAAAATATACAATACATGAATTATCTTTGTAAAAAGAAGTGAGATCCCCATAAAAAACTTTCAAAAAGTAAAAAAAATCACAAAAAAAAGATAATAATATAAATCACAAAAAAATAGAAGAAAATATGAATTATCTTTGTAAAAAGAAGTGAGATCCCCATAAAAAACTTTCAAAAAGTAAAAAAATCACAAAAAATAAAAGATAATAATATAAATCACAAAAAATAGAAGGAAATATATAATATCACAAAAAATAGAAGAAAATATACAATATAAAAAAAAATGTGAAATCAAAATGAGCTGCAAGTACATAAAGGTGCTTTCCAACTGCCCTTAAGATGACACAACTACATAGACACAGCTAAAATGCTGTGTTCATACATTCCATTACTCATATCGCGGGCATTTTAATTATCCCATCAAAAAGAATCCCAATTAAAAACATTGTCGTAAATTAATTAATAGCTTTACAAAATTAATATACAAAATTGCGCCAATTATACCAATGGCTATTTATAAAAAGAAAAATGTATTAAATAATATTAAGCAGATATATTTTTATAGAAATAAATATTTCAATACCAATAAATATTTTATTCAAAATATTGTGAAAATTGGCTTTGAATTTCAGCTAAACACGCGTGCCATTTAGCCACCGGAGGGGCACGCGGAGGTAAGAAGGGCAGGATGGATCCCCGTACAGCGGCCTGTAGACGTTCAATATTATTGCGCAATATTCAATATTGGACAATACATGTGCCGTTTATCTAATATTCAATATTGGATTCAATAGGATGGTCACTTTAGAGGAGCGGAGATGTTTTGCGGATATTATTTTTCTGTATAAGGTCATTGGAGGTTATATTGATTGTCCTTACTTGCTTGCACTAGTAGCATTCAATGCTCCGGTTAGGTCCATGCGTTCTAGGCCTCTCTTTGTGGCAGGGGTACCGAAATATCGACATTATGCTGTTGACCCTATTAATAGGGCGATGATTATTGCGAATCAGAATTTCAATGGCATAGACCCCTTCCAATGCTCTTTGACTTCGGTAAAGACGATTCTTTATAGGTCCGTAACTAACTTACACTGAGGTATTATTGTGGTATTTAGTATTTAGTATTTAGTTTTGTGTTCTTAGTTCTTGTTTATCTTTTAGTTCAGTTTAGTTGGCTTTGTTAGCCGTGTATTCTTGGCTTATTTATTGTATAGACTCTTTAGTTAATTTCTCTGCTTTGTCTCTTGTAAACCATGGGTATTCCCCGTACAAGTATTTAAATAAATAAATAAATAAATAAATATTGCACAATAATATTGACCGTCTACAGGCCGCTTTAGGACTACGTGTATGCAGTTCAAAAAAATAATTTGTAAAGAAGTTAACAATAATTTCTTAATCAACTTTCAAATCATTATCATAATTGTAACGTTGTATCTCTTAAAATTCAACGAGGGGCCACAGGGTGGTATTTCGCTTTATGGAACGTTGTAAAATAACGAAGAAACGAAAGGTCCGATAAACTCGTGTCGTGTGCCTTTCGTGAAGATACTTGACCGTGCCGGTAACAGAAATCAGACCCATTCCATTGTTAGAAACATTTCTGCAAACAGTTTTTCGAACTGTTCACAATTCTGTAACGAAGTCATATAACGCCCAATGCGGGAATATTGAAAACAACACTGGGTAAATGCTCGCCGTCTTGGAAGGCGAGGCCCAGGAGGATGCATAAGTATAATGTCGTTTCGACGCACAAGCAAAGCCGATGACGTCAGGGTCATCGACGAGGGTTTCAGAGGGATTCGTTTCGACGACTCTGCGTAGCACGCATCGGAAGTCAGCGGCAGGGATCGGCTGACTCCAGCTCTCGCTGACACGTACAGGAGCGGTGGTAATGTGTGCGTGAATTGACGACAACGCGAAGCGAATGTGATGTCACATGCTTTTACGTCACTACAACGTTGACTCGCTGCTAGCGTAGCTTCGGCCGACTCTAGCTCGCGTAGCTGGAGTCAATTCACGCACACATTACCACCGCTCCTGTACGCGTCAGTGACAGCTGGAGTCAACCGACCCCTGGATTCAAAGCCATTGCTTACAATCAGAGTTGGGCGTTATTTTTGAATAAAATATCGAATAAATTCTGCTTCGAATAATATTCGAATAAAAGATGGCCGCTAAACAGACAATCTGCTAACATATTAATTAAAAAACTGGGGGTTTCTTAGAATTGCAGAAAGCCAATATGAACTGTGTTTTGTAGAGAACAATTATTTACGACCACGTTATTTAGAATGAATTACACATTTTAGCTCCTAACATCATCATTTTTGGAGATAGAATTATTTTAATTATGTATAAAAATTACGTAGCGTTGCAAATATTTGTCGCTATAACTTTTGAATATGTACTCTATAAAGCAAATAGAACAAATAGCACAAAAATTTTCCGGTTCCATGAGGTTCCTGGATATCTAGACCTTTTCCAACGAAAGTTATTAAAAATTCCGCCATTTTTATGATTATATTTTAATTCTGTTCGTTGGAAATGTAAATACTCATGGCTGAAGCTTGATTTACTACTTATTTGTACCTCTGCAATCCATTATTTAAAATAAAAATAAATAAATCGCGATACAATTGAGCAAGTTTTGATATATAGCTGATACTGACGCATTCTAACAATCAGGGTTACTATGTAAGCGGCCGACTCGCGCTCGCCAAGCTGACTTGCCGAGCCTGAGCGAGCCGAGCCGAGCCGAGCCGACTCGCCGTCTGACTTCACCTGAAGACTGGGCTTTTCAATGAGACAATTTCACTAAAGGTACACATATTGCGATCAAAAATCAACAAAAGAAGAAGCAATGTGTACATATTTCGTATTCAACAAGTAACTACATATGCTCAACATCGAATCGCAAAGCATCGATGACTGTTGCTAATTTTAAACATTAAACAGTTCGACAGCCATCTGAACTTGTAACATTCAATAGCCGTTTCCTATTGGTTTTCGTGCCCCGAAAATGAATCCGCAAACCGTTTGTCGCCATCACCCTCAGTTTTTGCGAAATTCGATTTTGAAAAAAACTGCAAATTTTCAACTTTGAAGATCTTTTGTGTCGAAACGGTCATAGTTATTGGGTTGCTCGTTGCATCAAATTATTCTATGAATCCTCCCGAATACAACGATGTAAGTTATTATTGCGTTATGAACATTTAAATATGTTTAAACACCGATCAAAGGGAAAAAGACACCCGAAATGCACCAATTTTTGCAGATATCTTTCAATTTATTTCCAAAACTAAGGGTCTCGGAGAAAATCTGACCACTCCACGCGATGCAGCAGACATTTTGCCCAACTCCGACTCTTCTATTGCACTTTCAAATCAATTTACGTTCAATAGTTTCAATGTTTCTTCGACTCGTTTTTAGATGACTGGCAAAGAAGATCTGGAAGCAGCAAGGGAAGTGACTCCGTCTGGGGGACGGAGTCCAAACAACGGCCAGCCTCCGTCCTCAAGACGGAGTCGAATAAAGGTCTAAACACACATATCCGTTCCGTCTCAGTTCCGTGTCAGTGTTCCATTGGTAAGAAGAAGAGGGGCGTAGAGGGTCTCTTCTTCTTACCAATGGAACACTGACACGGAACTGAGACGGAACGGATATGTGTGCGCGGACCTTAAAGGTCTAAACACACATATCCGTTCCGTCTCAGTTCCGTGTCAGTGTGTCATTGGTAAGAAGAAGAGGGGCGTAGAGGGTCTCTTCTTCTTACCAATGGCACACTGACACGGAACTGAGACGGAACGGATATGTGTGCGCGGACCTTTAGTATCCGGGCTCCGTCGCGAAGACGGAGTCCCAGCAGGGAGCAGACTCCGTCCTCGCAGAAGTCCTTGCTCGTGCAGAGAGCAGCCGAGTACATCCTCCAGAAACGAAGTGAACTGGATGGAGATGGCGTACCAGTATAAAAAGCAGGTATGTAAATACGTAGGCGGCCTCACGCAAACATTTCTTACATTCTTATGAAAGTGGGAAAACGTCTAGACATTATTGCAGTAATTAACATAAGATTTATGTTTATTTTTCATATTACACTACAGCGAGCTCAAAAAAGAGCTGAGGAAGAAGGCGTTTGGAGGAGGAAGAGGTGGTAGAGGAGGAAGAGGGGGGAGAGGAGGAAGAGGGGGGAGAAGGGGAAGAGGGGGTACCCAGAATTTTTTTTATTTTAAATAATGTTCTCTAAAATAAATTTTTAATTGAAAATCATATATGTGGTCATTAATTTTTGTATTCCAAGGCCTTTCATCCATCGACCATGAATAATTTTCTCGTATTTATTCGTACTTTAGTCGAAAATCATATATTCAGTCGAGAAAGTACGAATAAATACGAGAAAATTATTCATGGCCGGCAATTGAATTCCCCATGATTAAATTAATTCAATCATAGCGTCAATCATCTCTGGTATTTTGCCATATAATTGAGGCAGTGAAAGCAACAACGGACTAACCCACATTTTTTTTAAATTGAGTTAGTAGCAATAACGTATTCTAATATGCTCTACTAATCATATAAAATAGGGAAATTTTTTTTTTAATATGGATTAGGCCGTTGGTGCTCTCACTGCCTCAATTACTATAACATAAATTCGACAGCGATTTCAAATGATGTATGTGTTACGGCAAAAGTATAAAATCGGTAGATGTACACATTTTCCGGTATTTGTACACATTTACCAGTCAACCAAGCTGGTACATGTATACATTTACCTAACTATGTACTTTTACCGAAACATATGTATGTGTCACGGTAAAAGCGTTAATTTAGTAATTGTACAGTCAACCCTCCTATAACGTGGTACTTTCATAACGCGGAGCAAAAATTGCGACAGTCCTCCTATAACGCGGTACTCTCATAACGCGGTTTCCATATAACGCGGGGAAACCAGCGGCGCTGGCCGTGATGGACACACC
Source organism: Andrena fulva (assembly GCA_946251845.1). Lineage (NCBI taxonomy): Eukaryota > Metazoa > Arthropoda > Insecta > Hymenoptera > Andrenidae > Andrena > Andrena fulva. The sequence continues at coordinate 93,644,917 of OX276327.1, read as the reverse complement.
GGTTCTCGTTAGATCACCGAAGTTAAGCATCACGGGGCGCGTACTGGGGAAAGATGGGTGACCACCACCTTTCTCCCGGTACGACGCTCGCTGCTGGGATCGGAGGGAGAGGAGAGGAAAAAATAAGAGACTATAGTTCGTTGGGCTATATAAGCGGAAAATGCTTGAAATGCCATCCTGCTAACCACAGGAAAAACAGAAACAGAAACAGAACATATAACGCGGTACGAATTAATCGCGTTATAGGAGGGTTGACAGTTCCCAGCAGTTCCTAGTCAATGTATTCCTAAAATGCATATAACCTAACCTACAATCGTACGAAAATATATACATTGACTGCATCACGGTTTTACTGTGGCACATGTATATTCAGCTAACGCTTCAGTTTTGCTATGATTCCACGTTGGCAGTCCTGTAGGGATCTTGGTATCGCGTGGCCTCCCTGGCTTCCCCCACTTCTCCGGTATGTGGAGAGTGGGGAGTTCGTCTTCTCGTAAAAAGGAAGTGACGCCAGGTCACTGCCTGGACGACCATTGCTAGCGTCGTATGGACGCAAGAGGAAATATACTCTTTTGTTAATCGTTTCATTGAAATCAATGTGTTCTTACTTCCACCACTACCTAGTCAGTCTATAATTGAAATAATTGGTCTCCCCAACGACGGGAGCCAACAGTGGTGACCCCGACTAAAGAATTCAGTGGTTTTTTTTGTATCAACGCATCAAAAATGATTGTGGCCGGTGCGATCTACGCACGCGGTTGGGAATCCAAGTCCAGCGCAGCCACGTGGACGTCCAGCCCTGGGCAGTACCATTGGCGGTATCACTGCTAGTCTTCGGCAATCGCCGGATACCGGATTATTGCCTTCTATCCTTTGGGCACCCGATTTGGCATCGTGCGGTGCGTGAAGCCATCGTCACCGGCGCCTTCTTGTCTCTGCGAGGGATTGCGTGAAGCCATCGTCACCGGCGCCTTCTTGTCTCTGCGAGGGATTGCCTGAAGCCAACGCCTCCGGCGCCTTTATCACGGTCGTTGCAGTGTGTTGGACTTTCTCTGGTGCGCATATCCCTAAGCACGTGTTGTGGAAGTGTCGCCATTTTGTTACGCGTGCACCATAGTTATAATGGCGGACGACGAAGCTACTGAGAATAGGGTTCAGAACGATTTGACCGCGCTTGAGGCCCAGGTATGGGACCTGCAGCAACGTCTGGCGGCGTTCGAGTCTCCCCCTGGCCCGCCACGGGGTCAGACCGCCGGAATCCCAGAGCAGGCTGTTGCCGAACCGGCTCGCGTGGATGCGTATAGGCAGCCAAAAATTCCAGCCTTCTTTCGGGCGGACCCGGCGATTTGGTTTATGCAGGTCGAGGCATCGTTGCGTAATGCACAGATCACGGTGGAAAGTACCAAGGCAGACTTCGTGCTAGCGGCCGTTGATGCTGAAGTAGTGGGTTGCGTAAAAGACATTATCCAAACACGTCCGTCTCCGACAGACATATATCAGCGAATTAAATCGCGTATTATTGCCACTTTTGCCAGCTCTTCGGAGGGCAACCTGCGTAAATTGCTTAAAGGGCAAGTACTTACCGATGGCAAACCATCACTCCTGTTAAGTCGCTTGCGTAATCTAAATGATGGGCAGTGTGACGATATAGTGCTCAAGTCCATATTTTTGGAACAGCTGCCAGCGGGCCATCGGGCAATTCTCGTCGCGGCGGGCTCCATGGAGCTGGATCGGCTCGCAGAGATCGCGGATACGATCGCGGAGAACGCGGGACCTGCCGAGGTTCAGGTAGCTTCCACCTCTGGCACGTCGTCGCGTCCGGCGCCAGAAGTTGATCTCGCGGCGTGCGTGGTTGCATTGACGAAACAATTAGAGCACTTGAAGGCGTCATTCCAAAAGGATAAACCGCGCGGACGAGCGCGCGCTCGGTCGCGTTCGGTGAGCAGGCAACGGGGTGAGTCGCAGAAGCGTCACAAATCCGGGCTTTGCTTGGCTCACAGGAAATACCCGCAGAATCCATTATCATGCAGGGAGTGGTGCACAAATTATGCTAGTTGGAAACAAAAAAACTAGGCGATCCTTCCTGTGCGGAGATGTCTAGTGAAGGTGCAAACTCAGAAAATCGTCTCCATATTCGCGATCGCGCGTCTGGTCAATCTTTTTTGATTGACACGGGGGCAGACATTTCATTGTTGCCCGCTAACCTCAAAATTCACGTCAAACCTTCGGAGCGTAAACTTTTCGCTGCGAATGATTCGCGAATCGACACGTTCGGCGAGTCGCTTCGCGAACTGGATCTGGGTTTGCGTCGCGTGTTTCGTTGGAACTTTTGTATCGCGGCGGTACCGTATCCGATAATTGGTGCGGATCTTCTTAAGCACTACGGTCTTATTGTCGATCTCAAGAGACGCAGACTCTTGGATACGACTACGCGAATGTATTCCCTGGCAGTGGCTAGGGCCGTACCGGTGCGGTCGGTTAGTTCGGTCAACCCGGGTTCGAATTTTGCTGAGCTTCTGGCGGAGTTCCCGGAGATTACTGGATCATCCCAGCTATCCCCTCCTCAGGAGCGGGACGTCTTACATTATATAATGACTACCGGGCCGCCCGTCGCTGATCGTCCGCGGCGCTTAACCACGGAGAAGCTTAAAGCGGCTAAAGCGGAATTTAAAGCACTAGTCGCGGCCGGTATCTGTCGCCCTTCTAGCAGTCCTTGGGCCAGTCCCATTCATCTTGTTCGCAAAAAGGACGGATCCTGGAGAGTCTGTGGGGATTATCGAAAGGTGAATGCCGTTACTATACCGGATAAATACCCGACGCCGCATCTGCATGATTGCACCGCCAATCTGCAGGGTAAAACCATATTCTCGTCTCTCGATCTCCACAGGGCCTATAATCAAATACCCATGGCGCCCGAAGACATTCAGAAGACCGCGGTCTGTACGCCTTTCGGTTTATTTGAGTATTGTTATATGACTTACGGCTTGCGAAATGCTGGTCAGTCGTTCCAGCGATATATAAACCGCGCACTGGGCGATCTGGACTTCGCGTTCGTGTACATCGACGATATTTTGGTCGCGTCGTCCTCTCCTGAGGAGCATTCTGCCCACTTGCGAGAGATCTTTCGACGGCTTAAGAAGTTCCAGCTTCGACTGAACGTGGATAAGTGCGTATTCGGCGCGTCCGAGTTGGATTTTCTGGGGCACACTATCGACTCCAGGGGAATTCGTCCCACGACTCGGAAAGTCGATGCGATCACGGAATTTCCCATGCCCACTAATGTAATGCAATTACGGCGTTTTCTCGGCATGGTGAATTTCTACCGCAGAAATTTACCGCGCTCGGCGAGTGCTCAGGCACCCTTAAACGCGTATCTTCGTGAGTCTCACAAAAATGACAAAAGGGAAATCGAGTGGACCGCCGGGGCGAGGGACGCGTTCGTGAAGATCAAAGCCGATCTTGCCAACGCGGCCTTATTGGTGCATCCTCGCAGCGATGCAAGCATCCGCTTGGTCTCGGATGCGTCGGACTCCGCTATGGGCGCAGTTCTCGAACAGCTGTCCGTGTCGCGGGTTTGGGAACCTCTCGCGTTTTTCTCCAGAAAGTTCAACTCCGCGCAGCTCAATTATAGTACGTACGATCGCGAGCTCACAGCCATTTACGAGGCAACTAAATACTTCCGTCCATTTGTTGAGGGTCGCGAGTTCAGTATAGTCACCGACCACAAGCCATTGATTTACGCATTCGCGCAGAGGGCCGATAAGGCATCCCCTAGGCAGGTTCGTCAACTGTCTTATATCGCGCAGTTTTCCACTAAAATAGAACATGTGGCCGGTGCCGACAATGTAGTCGCTGACGCGTTGTCGCGAGTTGATTCATTGCGCTTGCCCGTGGAGGTCGAGTTGGTGCAGCTTGCGGAACTGCAGGAGGCTGATCAGCAACTCCAGTTGATTCGCAAGTCTGCGGACTTTCCGTTAAAAATGAAAGCAATCCAGTGGGGACCGAACCACTCAACGATCTTCTGCGAGATTACCGGCGAATCGATTCGTCCCTATATTCCGTCGAGCCTGCGGGAGACGGTTTTTAACCTATTTCACCGACCGGCGCATCCGAGCGCGAAGGTCACGGATCGGCTAATCCGACAGCGCTACGTATGGCCGGACATGCAGCGTGATATCGCGAAGTGGTGCAAGACATGCACCGATTGTCAGCAGTCAAAGATTTCGCGGCACGTCAAGTTGTTGCCCGGGCAGTTCGTGGCTCCCGACGGTCGTTTTGACCATGTGCACGTCGACATAGTGGGCCCCTTACCGGAACGTGGCGGTTATGTTTATTGCGTGACCATGATCGATAGATTCTCTCGGTGGGTGGAGGCCGTGCCCTTGCGGGAGGTGTCGGCGCAGTCGGTCGCAGAGGTGTTTTTCGACACCTGGGTTTCGCGTTACGGGGCTCCCAAGATTTTAACATCCGATCAGGGTGCTCAATTCGAGTCAAGGCTGTTTTCGGCATTGCTATCCTTGATTGGCTGCGAGCGAATTCGCACGACAGCATATCACCCTGCGAGCAATGGGTTGATTGAGCGATGGCACCGAGTGTTCAAGGCTGCGTTGATGTGTCACTCCGACACCAACTGGCCTCGTACCTTGTCAACGGTGCTTCTCGGTCTCAGGACGCACGTGCGACCTGACACCGGCGCATCCCCGGCCGAATTTTTGTTCGGAACGACCCTGCGACTTCCCGGCGAGTTTTTCCTTCCGGAGGATTTGGTTCCTGATCCGGACATTTTTGTGAACGAGTTTCGTGAGCACATGCGTTTGGTGCGACCGGTGCCAATTGCGCATAAGTATAAGAAGCGTGCGTTCGTATTCAAAGAACTATACACATGTTCTCATGTTTTTCTGCGGAACATGGTTAAGAAGCCTCTCGAAAGACCTTATACCGGACCGCACAAGGTGTTGCAACGGGTGAACGATCGGGTTTATACGATCGAGGTAAACGGCTTGCCTAAGTCTGTTTCCGTCGAGCTCCTGAAACCAGCCCATCTGGTTGCTGACGAGCTCGCGGAGTCCGCGCCGTCCCAAGGAAAGGACAACGGTCCATCCGCTTCTACGAGCACTCCGTCCGTTCTTAAAACGTACCAACGTAAAAAGGTCGCGTTCGCGTCCACTACCAAAGACTAGTTTAATCACGTTAAGACTGTTCATATCATGCGTTCAAACGTATGGTGCAATCCCACGTTCCTATACTGCGTGAAGTATATTTTTATATGTTTATATTTTCATATTTTTCTTTTATATCTTATGTATAGTATTTCGTAGCTTGTAAGTATCAGCGTTCTACCAATGTGTTACGCGTTACGGCACGAGGGCCGGGATAATTCCCACCAAGTAGTTGATGGAATTTGTCACATTCAGCACCGACCTCAGGTCTTGGGGGGGAGTGCTGTAGGGATCTTGGTATCGCGTGGCCTCCCTGGCTTCCCCCACTTCTCCGGTATGTGGAGAGTGGGGAGTTCGTCTTCTCGTAAAAAGGAAGTGACGCCAGGTCACTGCCTGGACGACCATTGCTAGCGTCGTATGGACGCAAGAGGAAATATACTCTTTTGTTAATCGTTTCATTGAAATCAATGTGTTCTTACTTCCACCACTACCTAGTCAGTCTATAATTGAAATAATTGGTCTCCCCAACGACGGGAGCCAACAGTCCTCCCGAGTAGGCGCCATCTCGAATCCACTAGCTGAACTAAATTTGTCACGTGACTTGCTCTGTATTATCGCCAATATGGCGGAACTCGTATTGGGAATGCAGTCACGGGAATACGTTGTTTGTCCTTATATGAGCACATTTTGGGCTGCGTGAGGTCTCATTCGAAAGAGGAAGGTTCGATACAGCCCGCTCTGGTCATCGTTTGAGTCACAAAACTCTTTTTTTTTTTCGACTTTTGCTCTACTTTCAACACTCATATTATTAGATATTAACACAATCTCGTCGAACCATGACCAGAGCGGGCTGCATCGGACCTTCCTCTTTCGAGTGAGACCTCACCCAGCTCAAAATCTGCTCATATAAGGACAAACAACGTATTCCCGCAAACCCATGTTTCGGGCCAATTTAGTGTCGATTACAGAGCGCTGTTTTACCCGTGTCTACCCCCTTAAGCAAGATCGTAAAAAAAGCATCTAAGTTTTAAGTATCACTACGTCCGAAGTTGTATGCCCCTTAAGTATATGCGTAATAAAGTTTAATCTTTACACGGTGCGAGCGTTACGCCAAAATACACTCATCGATAAACATATTCTAATGGCGATAAAAGAATTTAAAAAAAAAAAAAAAAAAAAAAAAAAAATAGAAAGGGAGAAACTTGTAGGTCAGGAGACTGGCCTGCATCGACTGGTATCATCGAGGCAGGCTAATTTGCCTGCCAATTTAATCTGGCGTATTCGGTTGTAGAACATTTCTCTTTTGCAGAAATGCACTGTGTAAAGTCGAATGCGCCCAAAGGGAATTTCAATTCATCGAACTAGATTAGGATAAAACTAAGGTTTACTATTGTAGGAATATCGGTGACGTAATATTCCTAGGTTTTTAGGAGCCTCGGAAAAAGAAGAGCCACAGCGCCGGGAATCGAACCCGAGCCGTCCGCGTGGTAATCAGCACCGCTAACCACCACGGCTACGCCGACTCTCCGTGGTCCCTTAGTCCTGGACCCCTCTTATGATGGGGGTTCCTGATCCCACACTATCCTTTCAAGACAACTTGTCTAAATCGTCTAAGTAAAGAAGTCGCTAGAGGGCAAGATGGAGATAAAAAAATCTACTAACAGGTTCCCATCATGCAAACTATTTCTCGTTTCTCAAGTGAGTTATCTTGTGAATTCTCAGGTTAAGCGTAGTTATTCCATCGAAATCCTTCGGTATACTGACCTATTCTGATAAGAGTAGTACTTCGCGTCTCTCGGTATCGTACACAGCTGTTTCCCGTAGCAACACAATACTTGCGGATTGAAAGTGTACTTTCTACCGCAGCAGTATCCAAGAGCCTGCATCACAGGATCTATCTCTTGCTCAAAAACCTCCGAGAGAGCTGGAATCAATGAGAAATGTCCGTCGTTTCATTGCCCGCGCATTAGTGGCTACAGTAACTGGAAGATTGAATTAAACATTACCTTGGTGCAGTATCTGTAGACCCGAGATGTTTTACGATTGTAAAGCCACGCGTTGTCGAACATCATCCACACGTCATCGACGTACTCCCATGGATCACTGTATTGCCCTGTGTCCAATTTCCTTTTGATTGTCGACAGATCCATCGGTTTCTTCACGATTTCGAAGTAATCGGGAATCCCGAGGGCCTGCGGATCGACAGGTTGCCTGAATGGTATACATAGACTCCGGATCCTGGCGGTAGAGTTTCTCCAGAGGAGGCATCAACGCCTGGCGAAGTTCATCCGGCTTGAACAGGCACAGCCGTTTCTTGTCCGTCGACGTTCCGCTCGGCTGTATGGGCTCAGGGACCAACGGTTTAATGTCCGGCGTCGTGGTGTCCTGGCTGGACATAGGCGTCGCGGGCTCCTCCTTGATACCCAAGCACTCCTCCTTCACGATACCATCCCCAGATCCTTCTTCCATCGGTTCAGTTTTGATTTCCGTTTTCATCGACACGTCGCTGTTGACGCTCTTACCACCGTCCATCCTGTGATTCTCAGAGCAGTCCTCCTGCTTGATCTCTGTTTAGAAAGTAACGGAACGCGCACGTCGCAAGGAACGGGAACTCGCGAGAGGGCTTCGATAAATTTGTGACCCCTACTTCTAAGCACTAGTTTACTATTGATTTACACTATTTACAATTGTTACAATAAAGCTGAACGCACGCACAAGTTTACAAAGAGACGAAACACTGACTTTCCTACGCCGTAGGCTTAATCTAATTTAGCAAAGTCGAAGCACGCGGAATCGGCCCGATTCCGTAAGCAAAGCAAAGTATAAAGCAGTTCTCCTACGCGGTAGGGTTTTTTGAATAAGCAGCGCGATGCACGTGGGCTCGGCCCGATGCCCTTTACAACGCGAAACCAGCGGATGAACAAAGCACGTGGATTCGGCCCGAATCCAATAAAGCAAAGCGACTTAGTAGACGGCTCGTCGACAAGTAGCGCGTACAGAGCGAGATCCAGGCAGTGATGCCAGAATCGTGGGACGTGGGACAAATCCGTACCCCCACTATGACCTACCGTCGTCTCCCACTATGGCCTACCGTCGTCCCCCACTTTCTTCCCATCGCACTGCACACAAGCATATCCCTACTCCTGTCCGTGTGCGCTGCTTGTTCGGCTGCCGAGCACATGGACAGGAGTAGGGATATGCTTGTGTGCAGTGCGATGGGAAGAAAGTGGGGGACGACGGTAGGCCATAGTGGGAGACGACGGTAGGTCATAGTGGGGGTACGGATTTGTCCCACGTCCCACGATTCTGGCATCACTGGATCCAGGAAATCGGCCCGATTTCCTGGAAGGCAGAAGGGGCCGTTTTTTGGCGCTCCACATGAGTCAGCGGACCGGTGCCATTATCTAATTAACGGTACGTCTGGGAGATGGCGTTAAGATGCAGAATTCTCTTAACAATCTCCATCTTCATGCTCTCCTCCTTAATCGAATCCAGCTTCCCTTTATTGTTATTCATCGGCGGACTAGGAGAATTGTCACGATCCAGGGCGGCCGTGATGGCGGCCATTTGCGAAGACATCGACAAGGTTCGTGGCGCATTGAGCGAGGCCCTCTCCTGGAACGTCATCCCTTTGCCAAGGCTCGCTAGACCGGCCGGGGACGGTGTGGTGCCAGGATGAGGGGGTGTTTGATTGGCGGAAGATACTGTCTGATTGGGTGTCATCAATGAAGGAACTAATGGCGTGTTAGGCGTGGAAGTGGTAGACTGAGGTCCGTTCGATGTAGTCGCTGGACCAGGACTAGGCCCGCTGGATGCGGGAGGTGGGATCGTTTGAGGAGTCGACGTGCTAATTCCGTTGTCGTTGGGCGTTGAAACCGACAGAGGCCGACTATTGTTAAACTGCTGATTCTGCTGGCTGTTTTGTTGCATACCGCTGCTGAATGGCGACGGGGCTTGCGGCAACGACGTTGTCGTCGCGCTTTGATTCGAGGTGCTCGACGGTTGCTGTGGCTGCGAATGACTCTGCTGTGGTTGCGGCTGCGGTGGTTGTTGTTGCTGCTGCTGGTGTTGATGCGCGATCGCTACTTGTGCTTGCGCCAATCTAACTTTCATAAGGTCGGGAAACTGATGTTGATTCTGTACAGGAGAACTGTTAGGTAAACCGGAAGTGCCGTTCGAAGTTGGAAATTGACTAGTTGTTGCGGATGCGGTGGTTGTTGTTAAATTTGCCTGCGGCATTTGCGGCTGTCCGAAAGGACTGAGACCAGGATTTGGAACAACGTTGGGGTTGGAAGTCGACTGTCCGTTCGGACTAGGGCCCGGTGGACCGACTAAAATTCCTTGCTGCTGCGGCTGCTGCATTTGTTGTTGAACTTGAGCCTGAGCCTGGGCTTGAGCCTGGGCCTGAGCTTGAGCCTGAGCTTGAGCTTGAGCTTGAGCCTGGACTTTGGTTTGGGCTTGGACCTGCACCTGCTGCTGTTGTTGCGCTTGCTGCTGCTGAGGGAATTGCAGCCTGTTATGGGGAATGCCCATTGCAGGTAAAGTTCCAAGTTGTCCCATGCTCGGCGAGTGACTGCGCAAACTAGGAGTGACCGTTCCAACAGGCCGTGACGGCGGCAGGGTTGCCAATTTGGCTTTTTTGAGGCCAAATTCCAGAAATCTGGCCTTTTCTCAACTTGGTTGGCTTTGAAAAATTCATTTGCCTTTTTGGCTTTTTTTGCTTTTTTTACCATTTTTAAATAATTCCATAAATAATGATATAGTATAAAGCATGATGTAAGATACTACCAATACAACAATAAAACTTTACGATTTCTGGTCCCTGCCAATGAAAATGGCTGCGTTCAGCGAACTCAACCGCTAGGTAGCGGTTACCAGGGATTGGCGGAAATTTCGAGCGGCATGACATTTGCGAAATTGCCGCTAATCGCTAGTAATCGCTACCTAGCGGCTACCTAGCGGTTGAGTCCGCTGAACGCACCCAATGTTGTCAACATACCAGTGAGTCCAGGCCCTGGACTCCAGGCTTGCCACCTTGTTATAACATAAGACCCTGAGTCCCCGTAATCCTGTGAAACCCCCATGTTCAAAACGAGACAAAGCACGAAGCACGTTTTAAAGTTTTTAACTATTGTTATAGCACGTTTTAAAGTTTTTAACTATTGTTATAACACGTTTTAAAGTTCTTAACTATTGTTATAAATTACTAACCGACGATGTCATCAAAAATTGGAAAACCTTTTATGATAGTAATCGTAAGTATAGTACGAAATGGGAGGAAACATATCCTTGGCTCAAAAGATCTGCACCTGGATCAGAGACAGCTTATTTTAAACTATGCTCCTGCACCATTGTACCAAAGATTACCAACATTTCAAGTCACGAAAAATCGGAGAAACATAAGAGCAAACTTCCATCAACACGCCAGACGCAGCTTCAAGTAACTAAAACCCTTAAACAAGATGACAATAAAATTAAGATAGCGGAGCTACAACTTGCTGTATGTATGACTTGCCATTGTGCAATACAAACAGTAGACCACCTGACTGATATTATTAAAATACATGGATGTGGGAGCACGCTGGAACACATTAAATTACATAGAACTAAGTGTGCTTCGTTAATAAAAAATGTCATTTCACCTGCACTGAAAGCACAGCTTACGGATGACTTTCTAAACAAAAAATATGCTATTATTGTAGATGAATCTACAGACATTTCCACACAAAAACACTTATGTATTTTAATTCGATTTCTAAGTGATAGGGCAACGGAAATTGTGACTGGATATTTAGGTTTAATAACGGTGCATGAGGCTACAGGAGAAAACATATTCAATTTAATTAATGAAGAAATTACAAGATGTGGGCAGAGTCTTGCAAATTGCATTGGTTTTGCAACAACTCTGTGTGGTCTAGACTAAAACGTGTATCTCCTTTCTGTGTGCAGCTGAAATGTATTTGTCATTCGTTGGCATTGTGCATTCAATATGCAATATCCAAATTACCATCAAATATTGGTTTCTTGATGTCAGAAATACCCAATTGGTTTCGTCATAGTGAAACGAGACGAGAAGCATATAAAGATTTATTTAAAGTAATGAATACACCAACAGAATTTGAACCTACACGAACTGCACAACTCCCCTTTGAAAAACTTTCATCTACTAGGTGGCTTATTCGTGGGAAGATTATGTTTACGATTTTAATGAACTGGGAAGAACTAAAGGCTTATTTCATTTCTGCTGAGCTAGCCCAATCAACGTTTGATACAAAATTCAAAGCAAGACTCTGAAAGGAAATGTTAACAGATTTCAAGAATCACCTATACTTTGTTTTTGCAACACCTGTTGTGCAGGAATTTGAAAGAGTGAACAGTCTTTTCCAACAAACCAAAGCTGATCCTCATGAATTGTACCAACAACTATTCTTACACCAGAAGAGTCTTCAGAACAGACTGTATGATGTTAATGGGCAGAAGAAAAAATTCAACGAGTTGACTTTGGAATTAAATTTTTGCAGGAATGTAATAAGTACCTACACAATAACAACAGTGCTACGGCTCAATCAGAGATACGTAACGTTAAAGAAAGATGTATGTCTGTGCTAGAAGAAGCTCTTAAGCAAATTACTTGTCGACTTCCATCAGCAACAGATACATTCGAAAGTCTATCAAAATTAAGCCCTCATATAATTTTAAATCAAGTTTCAAGACCTGTATTTTCCGAGTTACCATTTATACATCTCTTAGAAAATAACATTAGTCTTGTAGAAGAACAGTATAGAAAAATGATTTTTGTTGATTGGAAAGAAGAAGCTATATTTAAAAAAGATGGAATCCCTACAGATACAGAGCAGTTTTGGATTGGCATATTTCGGCATCAGAGGTTTAAGGAGCTTGCTACATTTATTCTTACTTGCTTAATAACTCCTGTAAGCAATGCAGTAGTTGAGAGGATCTTTTCTCTCGTATCATCAGTTAAGACAAAAGCAAGGAATAGAATGCAGCTGAAGCTTCTTGATGCCATCATTAGAATTAGAGCAGAACTAGTGCTCTCACAAAAATGTTGCAATAATTTTAGTGTGACACAACAAATGCTGCAAAATTTAGGCACAAAAATTGTTTATGATTCGAGCGACGAGAATCTGGATCTCGATCTTTTATTGTAATTTAATTACAAATATATTTTTCAAACTTATTTGGCTTTTTTTTTGGTATCATTTGGCTTAATAGTAAGATTTCGAGTTGGCAACCCTGGACGGCGGTACAGTCCCGACACTGGGCGGAGCGCACGGCCTCAAGACCGGACCAGACGTACTGGAAGGTTGAGGTTGCTGTTGCTGCTGCTGTTGGGCTTGAAGTTGCTGTTGCTGCTGTTATTTTCGCTTCTGCCGCTTCTCTTCCAATTCCTTCTGAATCTTGTAGGTCTTCTTGGCAAGTAAGTGGTAATATTCCGATCTCGAATTGGCCATCTCGTACATGTCCCCTTCAACTTTCCACACATACGCAACCAGGTTATGCATCCGTTTATCCAGCGTAGCCTGCGGGTCTGGAGTTGGAAATATCGCTTGAACCAATTTGTAAACAAGGTGATTTCTAAGATCCGGAGTTACAGACTGATGCCAGTCCTTTGTTCCCTGCACTGGTGTCGCTGTTACTTGCCCTGGCTGAAGTCCGGCTACAAGTTGCAGGCTCGTTAGCCTGCTTTTGCTGAGGACAGTGAGGTGGCCTGAATCGTTCAAAACGAACAATTGCTGTGATACGTTCGGGGCGACCACTTGCTGGCCGGCGCCGACCACCGACTGACCGGAGGCCGCCTGAGCTTGAGGCTGAGTTAGCCTGACATTTCCTATTGTCCCAGGCGCTCCCTGCATCCCCGGCGCTGGGATTCTTCTGGTAACGCACTGGCCAGGCACCAAACCAGGTGTTGTTGTAGGACACTGAATACCCAGAGCGTCGTATGCTCTTCTCATGTCGGTTGGACTCGGATTTGGTTGACTATTTGGTTGCGTGGTGGATGCTGCGGCAGCATTTGTGGTTTTGTTCTTGTTCGCTTGTTTCAAGCGTAAACAGACAGGGCAATCGTTTCGATTACAGTGCTTCCAATGGCTAATAATCTGTCTGGAGGAGCAACAGTGCGGCACCGTGCAATGTTTCCCTGCCTGACAGGCGGTCATATGGGTCAAAACGTTTTTCATGGTCTTACAATCCGGCAGCGTGCACTGCCAAACGTCGCCGTTCGCTTGGCTCTCGCGTCGTTGACATTTATGCGCGTGAAGCAACAGAACTAGTTGCCGTTGAATGAGTTTACGTTTTTCTGGATCTGCGGTTAATTTCGTAGCACCTGATAATACGAGATCCTTTCCGTAACTAAATTTGTCATTCGGGATAATCCTGGCGGAAGATAGAAACGGATACTTACCAGTCGGAGCACCGGCACCGGGTATCTGACCCTGAGTAGCTTGTTGCGGACCTGGTTGCCCTCCGCTTGGTGCACCGGACTGAGGTTGAGCTGGACTTGGCGTGGGTGGTTGAGCTTGTTGCGCCATACCACCCTCCTGACCACCCACGACGGTTGCGGAACCAATAGGACCTGTTGTTCCTCCGAATCTACCAGCACCTTGCATGGCGGTCATACTTGTTCCCACTCCTTTCTGCTGGGGCGCAACAACTCCGACAGGACTATTAGTACACACGGTAACACCAGGCCCTGGTCCACTGCCTGGAGACGCTGCCGAGGGATCACGTGTTTGAATATGTATAGTTCTGAAAGTTTCGTGGGTGGCGATTTAATGAGCCACCCTTCGTGCACTATCTCCTGGCTGGTTTTCAGTAGTGATCCTCTAGGCAGTGATCGGACAAACCGCAGCCATTGGCTGCGTTCAGCGGAACAAACCGCTACGTAGCCGCTCAGTAGCCGCTCACTGAGCTCAACGGTGATCGGTTCTGGTTCCGCTGAACGACACTTTGCAGGGTAGTGAAATTTGTAGCAACTCAACACGTTCCGTAAAAGTAGCGGAGTTTATCTACGCTCGAAAAAATGGCGACCGCTCACTAAACGTGTTGAGCGCTCAGCAACCCAGGGTATGGACACTTAATGTATTTATTTGTTAGTGCGGACAGCACCCTCTAGTAGTTAGTATTAGAAAAAAATTACTAGACCCGGGAAATTTGAAACGTGGGTTCAATACTAACCTAGCGGTAGCGTTCAGCGAAAAATCAGTGAGCGGCTACGTAGCGGTTTGTTCCGCTGAACGCAGCCAATGTGGGACAAAACCGGAAATAACATAACCTAAACATTCATTAAATCGTCTGCTTTCCAAGCTGCTTGTTTATCTATCTCTTTCTATTCGTATTTCTGTCTCTTTCTATTCGTATTTCTGTCTCTTTCTTTCTTACACTTTCTTTCTCTGCCTACTTCCGCTTTTGGCACAAATCGCAGCAACCAATCAGCGACGTTTTGCGTTTGTCCGATCACTGCCTAGAGGATCACTAGTTTTCAGCACCTTCATTCCACTGTGGTGTTGGCCGCGAACCTTTTAATAATCGTGCATTGTTACGGAGTGCGTGGAACCACCGACAACAACGATGGCACGCTCGTCGTTCATTTATATCTATTTTTGGACGGCGCACCAGCGATCCCACAGATATGTACCGACCGTCTAGCGATTCTATCCACGACGATGCACACATCAACGCAACAGCTTCCCACCACTGGCGCGCGTCATCCAACCGACAAACACCCTCCGAGGAGTCGGCCCGAGAATCAAGGAGCAACAACGAGAAGCGAGGGACGACGACAAGCAGAGAGAGGCCCGATTATCGCGGTCGTGCCTCCATTACCACCACCATCTTGGCCACGCGTGCCAAGCCATGTCAAGCATCGCAGATGACACACGCTCCAAGACGCTCCTCTTGGGCTGCGCCCCCCTGTCCACGGTCATCCAGCCGTCCAGCAACGCGCCATTATTCCCGTCCAGTCTTGAATCATTATTTCACCGCCAACTTACTGCTCCCGTTATGAAAATCTCTCTCTCTCTCTCTCTCTCTCTCTCTCTCTCTCTCTCTCTCTCTCTCTCTCTCTCTCTCTCTCTCTCTCTCTCTCTCTCTCTCTCTCTCTCACAACTCATTCGATTAACAGGCCTGAATGACGCGTCGTGGAATCGTCTCAAATCGTCTCGTGATCCGAATCAACGGCGCAGCGGCGGCGCGTGCGGGCCGAAAGCTCTCTCCGGTTCTCTGTCTCTGAATCAACGCGGACAAAGAAATTCCACAGCCAGTGCACAGTGGTCTGGAAAGCGGCGTTTTGTGGCCAAAAGTCAATTTTTCAACTTCAATGTTTACAGAAATTTTTTTTTCCTATGTATTGATAACCCCAGAAACCTTCAAACTCCAATCATATTATATATTTCAGGCAATTCTATAATCAGATATAGTGTTATAAAGTGTAAATCATGAAATTTTAAGTGAAACTAATTGTTGTAATTACTCATTATAGAACATCAAAATACGTGTTTATATCATACAGTTATATAGGTAAGGAAGTATATTTCAGTTATTTATATGTGTCATAGGCATTTTTTAGTCCATGAACAAATAGTGCAATGTTTATATGAATTTAAACTTTGAGAAGGCTTATAAAAAAATGATTAAGTGAAATTAACATCGGACTTTTTTTACATGATAGCTTACACAATTGTTAACAAGAGCATGTTCATTTCAAGTGCAACCTCCTGCAACCTTCAATTTTATGCAGACTTTTAGAAATGACGCTCGAGGTGTTTGGGCGTCCCGTACGCGTGTATTTTTAATGTTTTATTTTTTTTAAGTCAAAGATAATGTTAGAGCTGAATCTTTTTTCTCTTTTTTCTCTAGTACGGCTATGATTTTTAATTTTGACTATAAAATACTGCTTTCCAGACCACAATGCGCGCCATATTGAATCCGCCATTTTGAATTTTGAATTTTTGGTGCCAAATTCGTTATCAGCGACCTCAAAAACCCTTAATCACCAAGTTTCAGAAAGATCAGAATTTTGACCACAAAACGCCGCTTTCCAGACCACTGTGCAGTGCCACGAACGATAGCCAATGCAACTTCCTCCAGATAAGCGCGACATCCGTCGCTCAAATAGACGATAACAAATATCGTTTATACGCGAACGTTCGGGCGAGAGGGATGAAATGAAATTGCACAGATTCGCGCTGGTTGCCGAGCGAGTCGTAAGATCGCATGGATCGCAGTCCGTCAGCCAATTGCGAGCCATTTGCTTTCTCGGCTGCGGGTTGCTCGATATTCCGGATTTCTCGATTACAGCCTATGCTCTGAATCATACTATTCGTGGGCTAAACCCAAGCCCTCGTTTTCGTATTGGTTAATTATACTTCCGTCGGAGATTAGGAAGCTGCGACGAGCTATCCTTTTGTCGTCGCACAGTTTCCTCTTCAGCACAACGAAAAATGCCTGTATCTTATTAATTATTATCGGCGATAGGCGTTGAAACTCAGAGCTCTGCTAATTACGGGCAATTACTTATACGACGCTTAATAGGCACGGGTGGATGAAGGACAGGCACAGCGCGGGATATATAGTGGTTAATTTGCAATTTAATGCTTAACGCGGTAGACGCCGATCGATATACAGGGTGTCCCAAAAATGTCGCGTTTCCTTGAAAGGGGTGACTCAGGGGGTGATTTGAAACAACTTTTTCCTTAGCGAAAATATTGTCCGAAGCTTCGTTAAGGAGATATTAAGCAAAAACCCCGACCAATCAAAGCGCGCGCCTTCCGCCTGAGTTCCCGCGGTAGCGTTGGCTACGAGGTAGGCGACCGCGCTTGTGCTACGAACGTACGAACAAGCAAGTCGGCATGCATCGAAGGAAACCGCGTTACACATTTTTTTTTTAAAGCAGAATCTTAAATAAGAATAATTTGAAGTGAGAGGACAAGAAGTACGTAAATTTCATTTTTAAATAAGGCATAAACGAAAAGCTAACGTAACAGAAAGTGTACGACAAGTGATCGTAATTCGTTATTGAGGTAAAAATCCGTAGTTTAAGAACGGCCAACACAACTAAATTTAAAAAATAATATTAGGTGTATGAATAAATTCTTTCCGACTGGAATTTCTATCGCGGTGGTATTCAGAAGCTGCCAGAAAAATGGCAAGAGGTAATGAACAATAATGGAAATTATTGCGATGATCGAGTTGTTTTCATATTTTTTAAATCGAACTGTTATTATACCCTAAAATCGGAAAGAATTTATTTTCACACCTAATAATCACCAATAAATTAAATAAAACTCACCCTTTCGGACATTCCTTTCCTTACTTTCCTTCCCTTTTCGGAAACCTGTGTCACTGCGACGTGCGTTACGAAAAGTAGCACGTTTCAATTTTCTTACGAAAAGTAGCACGTTTCAATTTTCTTACGAAAAGTAGCACGTTTTGGTTTGCCACGAAAAGAAGCACGTTCCATCGTTTCTGACGAATATTAGCACGTTTGGTCTTCTGCCGCGAAGACTAACACATTTGACTGCCTCGCCACGAAGAATAGCACATTTCGTACTGTTGCGACGAAAACTAGCACGTTATACTGTTTCGCCACGAATAATAGCACGTTTGGGAATTTATGGCGAAAACTAACATATTATCCGGTTTGGCCACGAAGAATAGCTCGTTTTGGATAATACTGCAGACTGCAGAAACTATCGCGTTTCAGCGCGTGGGCAGTTTAAAAGAATTCAACTGTTGAAAATATTGTTTAATAAATAGTAATTCCATCTAATCTCCAAAAGACAACACATATGAAAATTTTAATCTACATAATTTAAGTAAGGGAGGGTGCGGGAATTGCGAACGCGGGGTAAACGCGAACATGCTACTTTTCGTGGCAAACCGCTCTAACGTGCTAGTTTTCGCAGCGAAAGACGAAACATGTTATTTTTCGTGGCAAACCGCTCAAACGTGCTAGTTTTCGTAGCGAAAACCGAAACGTGATAGTTTTCGTGGCAAACCGCTCAAACGTGCTAGTTTTCGCAGCGAAAGACGAAACATGCTATTTTTCGTGGCAAACCGCTCAAATGTGCTAGTTTTCGCAGCGAAAACCGAAACGTGATAGTTTTCGTGAGAACGAAGGCAAACGTGCTACTTTTCGTAAGAAAATTGAAACGTGCTACTTTTCGTAACGCACGTCGACTGGGTCACTGTACCGATCCTGGTTATCGGTGGACGAAAAGATTTATGGTTGGGTAGCGCCCAGTGCTCAGCTGATCACACTGCGTCCGGGTTAATGTACCGAATATTCACTTCACTGCACGGCTACTAACACTGATCACTGAATTTATTTTTCACGGAACGTGTTGTTCCTACGTTATAAAAATTGGTGGCTGCGAAAGGGGCCGATTACTGTTAATTACTGGGACGAGATTACTACTATTACCCGGCGAAAAGAAATTGCGTGGCAGACTGTCTCGGGCTGTGCAGTCCGCTGCTGTGCAGCGATCAGATAAGGATCCGACCGACGATCGTCAAAACAAAAGCGTAGGCTACGCTTGGTCAAATCGCTCTATCCCACTCGACCTCGTGTTTCGTTCGATCTCTTCGTCGCGCGGTGCGACAATGTATGTGGCAACTTCAGCCAATAACCAAAATACGTGTGTCCCGTCTTTAAAAGTGTGCCCAAATAGGTGACTCGACCAATCGTCACAGCAGCGGACTGCACAGCCCGAGACAGTCTGCCACGCAATTTCTTTTCGCCGGGTAATAGTAGTAATCTCGTCCCAGTAATTAACAGTAATCGGCCCCTTTCGCAGCCACCAATTTTTATAACGTAGGAACAACACGTTCCGTGAAAAATAAATTCAGTGATCAGTGTTAGTAGCCGTGCAGTGAAGTGAATATTCGGTACATTAACCCGGACGCAGTGTGATCAGCTGAGCACTGGGCGCTACCCAACCATAAATCTTTTCGTCCACCAATAACCAGGATCGGTACAGTGACCCAGTGACACAGGTTTCCGAAAAGGGAAGGAAAGCAAGGAAAGGAATGTCCGAAAGGGTGAGTTTTATTTAATTTATTGGTGATTATTAGGTGTGAAAATAAATTCTTTCCGATTTTAGGGTACAATAACGGTTCGATTTAAAAAATATGAAAACAACTCGATCATCGAAATAATTTCCATTATTGTTAATTACCTTTTGCCATTTTTCTGGCAGCTTCTGAATACCACCGCGATAGAAATTCCAGTCGGAAAGAATTTATTCATACACTTAATATTATTTTTTAAATTTAGTTGTGTTGGCCGTTGTTAAACTACGGATTTTTACCTCAATAACGAATTACGATCACTTGTCGTACATTTTCTGTTACGTTAGCTTTTCGTTTATGCCTTATTTAAAAACGAAATTTACGTACTTCTTGTCCTCTCACTTCAAATTATTCTTATTTAAGATTCTGCTTAAAAAAAAAAAATGTGTAACGCGGTTTCCTTCGATGCATGCCGACTTGCTTGTTCGTACGTTCATAGCACAAGCGCGGTCGCCTACCTCGTAGCCAACGCTACCGCGGGAACTCAGGCGGAAGGCGCGCGCTCTGATTGGTCGGGGTTTTTGGTTAATATCTCCTTAACGAAGCTTCGGACAATATTTTCGCTAAGGAAAAAGTTGTTTCAAATCACCCCCTGAGTAAACCCTTTCAAGGAAGTCCGACATTTTTGGGACACCCTGTAGAATAGACCTATCACCCAATGTAATTTTGTGTCACAGGCTCGGGGGACTCGCGAGCCCCCTTACCATTTTAGTGTCGCATGCAACGTTACCGGTGAAGTCTCGAAACAGATTGTAACGCTACGCGTGGTAGGAATTAGAATTCAACACGTGTAAAACTAGGTCATTCGAAACCCGCGATTTACAAATGATTCTGTTAGAGTAACAATTTAAAGATCGCTTTATAAACGTTTTCTGTGCAACCACAGAGAAAGAAGGATCACAACAAAACAATACCACATACGCCATTTAACCTTGCTGCCCTAATCGGGTTTATTTAACGCAAAACAAATTTATTTAACATGAAAATTGATATACACAACAACATTATTTGTGGAAGACATGCTTCCATTATGTAGCGTGGAATACCTCGCCAAGGAATTGTAACTTGGTATATTTCAATAAGGTGCTGAAGCAGAGAGGATTTTAAAAATGGTCAAAAACACATCAGTTCCAGTATCTCGCTGAAATATTCCAACTTGCACTTATCTTTCTATCTCAACACTATGCTCATGCTCTGGGATCCGGTAGGAACAATCGAACAACATTTCAAGTTACATATTTTATTCTTACATTCTACCATAGTATTGCAAGTTAAAGAAATTCTAATTAGAATATTTGACAATCACAGCCATCGGCTCGATGGTTCTCACCGATTACCAGGTCTCACCACGAGGAGGTTGCTGCGCTTCGAGACCCGTAGAGAGATAGATGGAATCAAAGTTCCACCGATCTCCCTGTACATGAAAAGCTTAGCCTACCAAACCAAAGAGATGGATGGAAACAATGTTCCATCGATCTCTTCGGTTTAGATACAGAATCTAGGGAACTGCCAAGCAATCACCCGATTAGAAGAAATTCAGCAAAGAAGGAAACACGAAAGGTAAGAATGAAACGAGTATTGGACGGCGCAGTTCCTACCACCCTGCTGTCCGAGTCGAAAGGGATAAGCGCTCGGCGCCTCCCAGACGATTCCTGTTGCTCCGAGCGACCCGTCAGGAGCAACACTAGGTGTGACCTGACTCAAGCCGACTAACGCGGAGATTGGGTAGTCGGACAGGGAGACATACGCAGGCAGCGTACCAAAAGGTACCCCCCCTACGCCCGAAACTTTTCCCCTTCGACAAAAACACCAGGGGATGAAACTGATCCAACCATACCAATTCCATGCTCAGTCACTTACTTCCACAAACGGAAGCAGCGGTGACCTCCTCATCACGGATGATGAGCCAATAAACGAGCAACAAAAGCTAATGATTTAGTGACTACTTGGCAATTTTACATGGGGCCTTAAATACTTCATGTTATAATAAATTAACCTAGGCTTCGTTAGATGTCTTCTTTCACTATCACTTTGCACTGTCACTTTTCACTATTTTCATTTAAATATATTATTTTATTTGTTTCCCTTCCCCGCGGAAGGGTGAACCTGAAAAGCTGAAACAATCAACTGCGTTTGGTTAGTAATGGTGTGATCGGCCTGAAAGGAAATTAAGGAAAAACTTATTGACTTAGTTAAGATCGAAGTAATTTCAAACGATAGAAGAGCACGCACCAGCATGCGAAACCATAAATACATGGAGCAAATAGGAGAGAATATGGACCCATCGATGAGATGCATGACAGAGTGACAGAAGTCACGCAAAACCATCGAGGTTATCGACGAGATGAAATAAACCATGGAAAACCATCGACGAAATGGACGAAATGAAATAAATCGTGCAAAACCACCGGAGAAATCGACGAAATCAAATAAATCGTGCAAAACCATCGTAGAGATAGATGAAAGAGAGCAGGGAATGGAAACACATCAGTGAGATGCATGACAGGGATGATGTCATGCAAAACCATCGTAGAAATACCTACCTTAAACAGAATAAAATTCTGATTAGCTGCCGAGAGCGAACCAAACTTACGGAATGTAAGTTTGGCTCGATCTAGGGCCCTTAACCTAGGTCGTAGGCTTCAGCATGATTCCGTTTCACAAGTCGCAATGCTTGGGGAAACGTTACCAAGTATCCGAGCACACCAAACATGGAGGTACCTACGAAAGTGACCCATTTCTACGAAATATTTCTGGTCCATGTTCGACCAATGCTTTGTGCATTTTGAAAAATTTGGAAAAAGTCTTACAACTAAAGCAATTCTTATAGCTAATTAGGATATTTAACAATCACAGCCATCGGCTCGATGGTTCTCACCGATTACCAGGTCTCACCACGAGGAGGTTGCTGCGCTTCGAGACCCGTAGAGAGATAGATGGAATCAAAGTTCCACCGATCTCCCTGTACATGAAAAGCTTAGCCTACCAAACCAAAGAGATGGATGGAAACAATGTTCCATCGATCTCTTCGGTTTAGATACAGAATCTAGGGAACTGCCAAGCAATCACCCGATTAGAAGAAATTCAGCAAAGAAGGAAACACGAAAGGTAAGAATGAAACGAGTATTGGACGGCGCAGTTCCTACCACCCTGCTGTCCGAGTCGAAAGGGATAAGCGCTCGGCGCCTCCCAGACGATTCCTGTTGCTCCGAGCGACCCGTCAGGAGCAACACTAGGTGTGACCTGACTCAAGCCGACTAACGCGGAGATTGGGTAGTCGGACAGGGAGACATACGCAGGCAGCGTACCAAAAGGTACCCCCCCTACGCCCGAAACTTTTCCCCTTCGACAAAAACACCAGGGGATGAAACTGATCCAACCATACCAATTCCATGCTCAGTCACTTACTTCCACAAACGGAAGCAGCGGTGACCTCCTCATCACGGATGATGAGCCAATAAACGAGCAACAAAAGCTAATGATTTAGTGACTACTTGGCAATTTTACATGGGGCCTTAAATACTTCATGTTATAATAAATTAACCTAGGCTTCGTTAGATGTCTTCTTTCACTATCACTTTGCACTGTCACTTTTCACTATTTTCATTTAAATATATTATTTTATTTGTTTCCCTTCCCCGCGGAAGGGTGAACCTGAAAAGCTGAAACAATCAACTGCGTTTGGTTAGTAATGGTGTGATCGGCCTGAAAGGAAATTAAGGAAAAACTTATTGACTTAGTTAAGATCGAAGTAATTTCAAACGATAGAAGAGCACGCACCAGCATGCGAAACCATAAATACATGGAGCAAATAGGAGAGAATATGGACCCATCGATGAGATGCATGACAGAGTGACAGAAGTCACGCAAAACCATCGAGGTTATCGACGAGATGAAATAAACCATGGAAAACCATCGACGAAATGGACGAAATGAAATAAATCGTGCAAAACCACCGGAGAAATCGACGAAATCAAATAAATCGTGCAAAACCATCGTAGAGATAGATGAAAGAGAGCAGGGAATGGAAACACATCAGTGAGATGCATGACAGGGATGATGTCATGCAAAACCATCGTAGAAATACCTACCTTAAACAGAATAAAATTCTGATTAGCTGCCGAGAGCGAACCAAACTTACGGAATGTAAGTTTGGCTCGATCTAGGGCCCTTAACCTAGGTCGTAGGCTTCAGCATGATTCCGTTTCACAAGTCGCAATGCTTGGGGAAACGTTACCAAGTATCCGAGCACACCAAACATGGAGGTACCTACGAAAGTGACCCATTTCTACGAAATATTTCTGGTCCATGTTCGACCAATGCTTTGTGCATTTTGAAAAATTTGGAAAAAGTCTTACAACTAAAGCAATTCTTATAGCTAATTAGGATATTTAACAATCACAGCCATCGGCTCGATGGTTCTCACCGATTACCAGGTCTCACCACGAGGAGGTTGCTGCGCTTCGAGACCCGTAGAGAGATAGATGGAATCAAAGTTCCACCGATCTCCCTGTACATGAAAAGCTTAGCCTACCAAACCAAAGAGATGGATGGAAACAATGTTCCATCGATCTCTTCGGTTTAGATACAGAATCTAGGGAACTGCCAAGCAATCACCCGATTAGAAGAAATTCAGCAAAGAAGGAAACACGAAAGGTAAGAATGAAACGAGTATTGGACGGCGCAGTTCCTACCACCCTGCTGTCCGAGTCGAAAGGGATAAGCGCTCGGCGCCTCCCAGACGATTCCTGTTGCTCCGAGCGACCCGTCAGGAGCAACACTAGGTGTGACCTGACTCAAGCCGACTAACGCGGAGATTGGGTAGTCGGACAGGGAGACATACGCAGGCAGCGTACCAAAAGGTACCCCCCCTACGCCCGAAACTTTTCCCCTTCGACAAAAACACCAGGGGATGAAACTGATCCAACCATACCAATTCCATGCTCAGTCACTTACTTCCACAAACGGAAGCAGCGGTGACCTCCTCATCACGGATGATGAGCCAATAAACGAGCAACAAAAGCTAATGATTTAGTGACTACTTGGCAATTTTACATGGGGCCTTAAATACTTCATGTTATAATAAATTAACCTAGGCTTCGTTAGATGTCTTCTTTCACTATCACTTTGCACTGTCACTTTTCACTATTTTCATTTAAATATATTATTTTATTTGTTTCCCTTCCCCGCGGAAGGGTGAACCTGAAAAGCTGAAACAATCAACTGCGTTTGGTTAGTAATGGTGTGATCGGCCTGAAAGGAAATTAAGGAAAAACTTATTGACTTAGTTAAGATCGAAGTAATTTCAAACGATAGAAGAGCACGCACCAGCATGCGAAACCATAAATACATGGAGCAAATAGGAGAGAATATGGACCCATCGATGAGATGCATGACAGAGTGACAGAAGTCACGCAAAACCATCGAGGTTATCGACGAGATGAAATAAACCATGGAAAACCATCGACGAAATGGACGAAATGAAATAAATCGTGCAAAACCACCGGAGAAATCGACGAAATCAAATAAATCGTGCAAAACCATCGTAGAGATAGATGAAAGAGAGCAGGGAATGGAAACACATCAGTGAGATGCATGACAGGGATGATGTCATGCAAAACCATCGTAGAAATACCTACCTTAAACAGAATAAAATTCTGATTAGCTGCCGAGAGCGAACCAAACTTACGGAATGTAAGTTTGGCTCGATCTAGGGCCCTTAACCTAGGTCGTAGGCTTCAGCATGATTCCGTTTCACAAGTCGCAATGCTTGGGGAAACGTTACCAAGTATCCGAGCACACCAAACATGGAGGTACCTACGAAAGTGACCCATTTCTACGAAATATTTCTGGTCCATGTTCGACCAATGCTTTGTGCATTTTGAAAAATTTGGAAAAAGTCTTACAACTAAAGCAATTCTTATAGCTAATTAGGATATTTAACAATCACAGCCATCGGCTCGATGGTTCTCACCGATTACCAGGTCTCACCACGAGGAGGTTGCTGCGCTTCGAGACCCGTAGAGAGATAGATGGAATCAAAGTTCCACCGATCTCCCTGTACATGAAAAGCTTAGCCTACCAAACCAAAGAGATGGATGGAAACAATGTTCCATCGATCTCTTCGGTTTAGATACAGAATCTAGGGAACTGCCAAGCAATCACCCGATTAGAAGAAATTCAGCAAAGAAGGAAACACGAAAGGTAAGAATGAAACGAGTATTGGACGGCGCAGTTCCTACCACCCTGCTGTCCGAGTCGAAAGGGATAAGCGCTCGGCGCCTCCCAGACGATTCCTGTTGCTCCGAGCGACCCGTCAGGAGCAACACTAGGTGTGACCTGACTCAAGCCGACTAACGCGGAGATTGGGTAGTCGGACAGGGAGACATACGCAGGCAGCGTACCAAAAGGTACACCCCCTACGCCCGAAACTTTTCCCCTTCGACAAAAACACCAGGGGATGAAACTGATCCAACCATACCGATTCCATGCTCAGTCACTTACTTCCACAAACGGAAGCAGCGGTGACCTCCTCATCACGGATGATGAGCCAATAAACGAGCAACAAAAGCTAATGATTTAGTGACTACTTGGCAATTTTACATGGGGCCTTAAATACTTCATGTTATAATAAATTAACCTAGGCTTCGTTAGATGTCTTCTTTCACTATCACTTTGCACTGTCACTTTTCACTATTTTCATTTAAATATATTATTTTATTTGTTTCCCTTCCCCGCGGAAGGGTGAACCTGAAAAGCTGAAACAATCAACTGCGTTTGGTTAGTAATGGTGTGATCGGCCTGAAAGGAAATTAAGGAAAAACTTATTGACTTAGTTAAGATCGAAGTAATTTCAAACGATAGAAGAGCACGCACCAGCATGCGAAACCATAAATACATGGAGCAAATAGGAGAGAATATGGACCCATCGATGAGATGCATGACAGAGTGACAGAAGTCACGCAAAACCATCGAGGTTATCGACGAGATGAAATAAACCATGGAAAACCATCGACGAAATCGACGAAATGAAATAAATCGTGCAAAACCACCGGAGAAATCGACGAAATCAAATAAATCGTGCAAAACCATCGTAGAGATAGATGAAAGAGAGCAGGGAATGGAAACACATCAGTGAGATGCATGACAGGGATGATGTCATGCAAAACCATCGTAGAAATACCTACCTTAAACAGAATAAAATTCTGATTAGCTGCCGAGAGCGAACCAAACTTACGGAATGTAAGTTTGGCTCGATCTAGGGCCCTTAACCTAGGTCGTAGGCTTCAGCATGATTCCGTTTCACAAGTCGCAATGCTTGGGGAAACGTTACCAAGTATCCGAGCACACCAAACATGGAGGTACCTACGAAAGTGACCCATTTCTACGAAATATTTCTGGTCCATGTTCGACCAATGCTTTGTGCATTTTGAAAAATTTGGAAAAAGTCTTACAACTAAAGCAATTCTTATAGCTAATTAGGATATTTAACAATCACAGCCATCGGCTCGATGGTTCTCACCGATTACCAGGTCTCACCACGAGGAGGTTGCTGCGCTTCGAGACCCGTAGAGAGATAGATGGAATCAAAGTTCCACCGATCTCCCTGTACATGAAAAGCTTAGCCTACCAAACCAAAGAGATGGATGGAAACAATGTTCCATCGATCTCTTCGGTTTAGATACAGAATCTAGGGAACTGCCAAGCAATCACCCGTTTAGAAGAAATTCAGCAAAGAAGGAAACACGAAAGGTAAGAATGAAACGAGTATTGGACGGCGCAGTTCCTACCACCCTGCTGTCCGAGTCGAAAGGGATAAGCGCTCGGCGCCTCCGAGACGATTCCTGTTGCTCCGAGCGACCCGTCAGGAGCAACACTAGGTGTGACCTGACTCAAGCCGACTAACGCGGAGATTGGGTAGTCGGACAGGGAGACATACGCAGGCAGCGTACCAAAAGGTACCCCCCCTACGCCCGAAACTTTTCCCCTTCGACAAAAACACCAGGGGATGAAACTGATCCAACCATACCGATTCCATGCTCAGCCACTTACTTCCACAAACGGAAGCAGCGGTGACCTCCTCATCACGGATGATGAGCCAATAAACGAGCAACAAAAGCTAATGATTTAGTGACTACTTGGCAATTTTACATGGGGCCTTAAATACTTCATGTTATAATAAATTAACCTAGGCTTCGTTAGATGTCTTCTTTCACTATCACTTTGCACTGTCACTTTTCACTATTTTCATTTAAATATATTATTTTATTTGTTTCCCTTCCCCGCGGAAGGGTGAACCTGAAAAGCTGAAACAATCAACTGCGTTTGGTTAGTAATGGTGTGATCGGCCTGAAAGGAAATTAAGGAAAAACTTATTGACTTAGTTAAGATCGAAGTAATTTCAAACGATAGAAGAGCACGCACCAGCATGCGAAACCATAAATACATGGAGCAAATAGGAGAGAATATGGACCCATCGATGAGATGCATGACAGAGTGACAGAAGTCACGCAAAACCATCGAGGTTATCGACGAGATGAAATAAACCATGGAAAACCATCGACGAAATCGACGAAATGAAATAAATCGTGCAAAACCACCGGAGAAATCGACGAAATCAAATAAATCGTGCAAAACCATCGTAGAGATAGATGAAAGAGAGCAGGGAATGGAAACACATCAGTGAGATGCATGACAGGGATGATGTCATGCAAAACCATCGTAGAAATACCTACCTGAAACAGAATAAAATTCTGATTAGCTGCCGAGAGCGAACCAAACTTACGGAATGTAAGTTTGGCTCGATCTAGGGCCCTTAACCTAGGTCGTAGGCTTCAGCATGATTCCGTTTCACAAGTCGCAATGCTTGGGGAAACGTTACCAAGTATCCGAGCACACCAAACATGGAGGTACCTACGAAAGTGACCCATTTCTACGAAATATTTCTGGTCCATGTTCGACCAATGCTTTGTGCATTTTGAAAAATTTGGAAAAAGTCTTACAACTAAAGCAATTCTTATAGCTAATTAGGATATTTAACAATCACAGCCATCGGCTCGATGGTTCTCACCGATTACCAGGTCTCACCACGAGGAGGTTGCTGCGCTTCGAGACCCGTAGAGAGATAGATGGAATCAAAGTTCCACCGATCTCCCTGTACATGAAAAGCTTAGCCTACCAAACCAAAGAGATGGATGGAAACAATGTTCCATCGATCTCTTCGGTTTAGATACAGAATCTAGGGAACTGCCAAGCAATCACCCGATTAGAAGAAATTCAGCAAAGAAGGAAACACGAAAGGTAAGAATGAAACGAGTATTGGACGGCGCAGTTCCTACCACCCTGCTGTCCGAGTCGAAAGGGATAAGCGCTCGGCGCCTCCCAGACGATTCCTGTTGCTCCGAGCGACCCGTCAGGAGCAACACTAGGTGTGACCTGACTCAAGCCGACTAACGCGGAGATTGGGTAGTCGGACAGGGAGACATACGCAGGCAGCGTACCAAAAGGTACCCCCCCTACGCCCGAAACTTTTCCCCTTCGACAAAAACACCAGGGGATGAAACTGATCCAACCATACCAATTCCATGCTCAGTCACTTACTTCCACAAACGGAAGCAGCGGTGACCTCCTCATCACGGATGATGAGCCAATAAACGAGCAACAAAAGCTAATGATTTAGTGACTACTTGGCAATTTTACATGGGGCCTTAAATACTTCATGTTATAATAAATTAACCTAGGCTTCGTTAGATGTCTTCTTTCACTATCACTTTGCACTGTCACTTTTCACTATTTTCATTTAAATATATTATTTTATTTGTTTCCCTTCCCCGCGGAAGGGTGAACCTGAAAAGCTGAAACAATCAACTGCGTTTGGTTAGTAATGGTGTGATCGGCCTGAAAGGAAATTAAGGAAAAACTTATTGACTTAGTTAAGATCGAAGTAATTTCAAACGATAGAAGAGCACGCACCAGCATGCAAAACCATCATACAAAAAGTAAATGAAGAAGAGAGCAGAGAATGTAGACCCATCGATGAGATGCCTGACAGAGTGACTGAAGTCACGCAAAACCATCGAAGAAATCGACGAGATGAAATAAATCATGGAAAACCATCGAAGAAATCCACGAAATGAAATAAATCATGCAAACTCATCGAAGCAATGCATGAAATAGAATAAATCATTCAAACCCATCGTAGAGATACATACATGAAAGAGAGCAGGGAATGGAAACACATCAGTGAGATGCATGACAGGGAAGAAGTCTTGCAAAACCATCGAAGAAATGCATGAAGTAGAATAAACTATGCAAAACCATCGTTGAGATACATGAAGGAGAGCAGGGAATGTAGACCTCCCAATGAGACGCATGACAGAGTAACAGAAGTCATACAAAACCATCGAAGAAATTCATGAAATGAAATAAATCATTTAAACCCATCGAATAAATGCATCAAATAAAAGAAAACATGTAAACCCATCGAAGAAATGCATCAAATAAAATCAATCATGTAAATCCATCGAAGAAATGCATCAAATAGGACAGATGACGTAAAGCAATCGAAGAAATTAGTTAGATAGGGGGAGAAATCAGTTATGACCTTGGTAGAACAATAAAATTTTAAATGGCTTAACGAACCCAAAAATTTCATCGGCACCAACCGAATAAGCTAACCTGGGCCAGGAGAGCGAGGGGTCGGAGGAAGGACCATGGTTGAAACCCTGACCAGGTCACCACCAAGTCCAGCAAGTCCAGTAGGTCCGAATGGTCCAGTTGGCTCGGGAGCTCCGGGGAGTGCAGGAAGGACCAAGGCTGAAACCCTGACCAGGTCCCCAGGAAGTCCAGTAGGTCCGAATTGTCCAGGTGGCTCGGGAGCTCCAGGGGGTGGAGGAAGGTCCCCAGCAAGTCCAGGAGGTCCAGTAGGTCTGAATGGTCCACGTGGCTTGGGAGCTCCAGGGTCCCCGGGGGTCCTCCAGGCACGGAGGACTCGCGACGACTGAGTACATGGAGCTCGGTGAGTTCCCTATATAGGCTGCGGGAAACCATGCCCCCACCCACCAAAACAAGGTCGACGGTTAATTACAATTGCCAAATCCAACAACTTCTTCGGCAAAACTGGATTTTACGCTAAAATATCCATTTCAGTGGCTATTGCTATTGCAAATAATGTTAACAACATTTACACTAACCGCCCAGTATAAATTATTATTAACTATGATCGATACAACTCGAGATATCAAGCAATTAGTAACATTTGGCCTTGGATTTGCAAATGATTTTCTACGTCGAATGAAGTCTCAATTATTCTCAATGTTTAATGATTCGATAAATTAATGTTAATGCTTATACATATCACATAGTATTATTTATAATGTATAAATACATTTTAGTTGAACTTGTTGTAAATGAATAGTTACAGGAATAATGCAGAATTATTTCGAGAAATAATTCTAAGTGGCATACTTGTTTCTCCACCTTAGTTACTAACATCGGCGAAGTATACAGGGTGTCCCAAAAATGCTGCGGTTCCTTAAAGGGGGTGATTCGGGGGGTTATTGCAAACAACTTTTTCCTTTGCGAAAATGCCCTCCGAGGTTTCGTTAACGAGATATTAATAAAAAGCACCGACCAATCAGAGCGCGAGCCTTCCGCTGGAGGTCCCGCGCTAGCGTGGCCGCGCGCCGGGCCGCGCTGCGACTACGAACAAGCAAGGCGGCATGCATCGAAGGAAATTGCGTAGAATGGCAAATGAAAAAGACGTAACAAAAAAATCCAACCTTTTGCCATGGTTTGTTTGCCATTTAAAGTGAATAATGAATAAAGGATAAATGGATGAAAATCACGTGTAACGTAAAAAGACGAATACACCTTTTTTTTAGAAGATTCGAAAATAATAATTATTTGAAGTGGGAGGATAAGGAATACGTAAAATTCCTTGTGTTAATAACATATCCACGAAAAGGTAATGTAACAAGAAATTAACGAAAAGTGATCGTAGTTCGTTATTGTGATAAAAATCCGTAACTCAATAACGGCCAGCACTGTTGCTGATAACGAATAAGTCTGTTTAAAAAGCCCGAATAAATATTTTCGTACGAGAATTTTGAGAATTATCGCCGGAAATAAGCCATAGCTTGCGTTAAATTTAAAAATGAATGATCACCATTAAAGTAACTAAAACTCACCCTTGTAGAAAATTCACCTGCAACTTGAAAACTTGTGTCACTGGGTCACTGAACCGATCCTGGTCATCGATGGACGAGCCCAGTGCACAGCTGATCCCAGGTATACGACACTACCCAAAGTTAAGGGTCGCAATGTCAGGTGCGTCCAGGTCAACGTACCGAATATTCACTTCACGGCACGGCTACTAACACTGATCACTTAATTTACTTTTCA
This sequence comes from Andrena fulva, assembly GCA_946251845.1. Classification (NCBI taxonomy): domain Eukaryota; kingdom Metazoa; phylum Arthropoda; class Insecta; order Hymenoptera; family Andrenidae; genus Andrena; species Andrena fulva. The sequence continues at coordinate 93,613,268 of OX276327.1, read as the reverse complement.
TGGAACGTGTTGTTGCTACGTTATAAAAATTGGTGGAAATGAATTTTTACTTGGCGTTCGGAGCCGTGGGTAATTCCCGCGCACATTCTCACGCTGCAGCACTTGCGTCCTCGTTGTTCGGGGGGTACACACAGAACATCGCGTAATACTCTCGAGCAGAGAACATTTGTCTGCGACGCGATTGCTGACTGCTGACTGACAAGATTTTTTCCAAGCGACTTCTTCTACCCCCAAATAGTTTCTCTCGTTCCATTATGAGTTGACCTCCACCAGGCCAAGAGGTTTCAGGTAAAAAGAAGCCAGCACATTTTCGGAACACACGTGTTTTGCAGAAGTGCAACGAAAACTTTCACAAAAGCCCGCGCTCCGTCCTTCTACTGCCATTGTACCCATTGCTTCGAGATAGAAAACAGACACCACGTGTATCGGTTCGAAAGGGTCCGAAGGGAAGAGACGCAGAAAGTCTTCGAGTTGCTATAAAGAAGAAAATGCATACCATTCCTGTTTCCCCTTTCTGACACCCTGAGTTCGCGTCTGCTACGAGGCGGAACCAAGTAAGTCATAAATTATCCGAAACTGTAGGAAACCGTTCTCTACCGCCGACTTGCGGGACAATACGGTCATAAACCGCGACCCTGGCGAAATGCTCTGGCTGATCAGCCTGATTAATTTTGGAGAACTAGAACTTACAGAGTATTATCCAGCATCAATACGTCTCGCGGAGAGACACAGGAAAAGAAGGGATAGTGCGCTGACTGCGCGTAGTCCCTCCTGCTTCGTCCTACCCTCAAATTAAAGACGGATCCCTTATCTCTCGAGTATAAACAAGTGCTCGAATTTCAAAACACAAGCACGCGTCGACGTATTCGGTGCGAGAGACTGTGGGCTTGAGGTCCGATTGGCCCCAAACTAACCAATCTGCCCTGCATCCCTCCCAAATGGCCACTGTCCTGAAGAGGCCCTCTTCACAGCAATATCTCCTCCCCAAGGCCCACCTTCTCTCGCACGGAATACGTCGACGCATGCTTTTGTTTTGAAATTCGAGCGCGTGTTTAGACACGAGAGATAAGCAGGCCCGATTGGTTAGTTCAGGACCAATCTCCTCCCCAAGGCCCACCTTCTCTCGAACGGAATACGTCGACGCATGCTTTTTTTTTAAATTCGAGCGCGTGTTTAGACACGAGAGATAAGTAGGCCCAAATGGTTAGTTCAGGACCAATCGAACTTCAAGCCCGCCTTCTCTCGCACGGAATACGCCAAAGCGTATTGTCCCTGAATTTATACTCGAGAGATAAGGGATCCGTCTTTAATTTGAGGGTAGGACGAAGCAGGCGGGACTACGCGCAGTCAGCGCACTATCCCTTCTTTTCCTGTGTCTCTCCGCGAGACGTATTGATGCTGGATAATACTCTGTAAGTTCTAGTTCTCCAAAATTAATCAGGCTGATCAGCCAGAGCATTTCGCCAGGGTCGCGGTTTATGACCGTATTGTCCCGCAAGTCGGCGGTAGAGAACGGTTTCCTACAGTTTCGGATAATTTATGACTTACTTGGTTCCGCCTCGTAGCAGACGCGAACTCAGGGTGTCAGAAAGGGGAAACAGGAATGGTATGCATTTTCTTCTTTATAGCAACTCGAAGACTTTCTGCGTCTCTTCCCTTCGGACCCTTTCGAACCGATACACGTGGTGTCTGTTTTCTATCTCGAAGCAATGGGTACAATGGCAGTAGAAGGACGGAGCGCGGGCTTTTGTGAAAGTTTTCGTTGCACTTCTGCAAAACACGTGTGTTCCGAAAATGTGCTGGCTTCTTTTTACCTGAAACCTCTTGGCCTGGTGGAGGTCAACTCATAATGGAACGAGAGAAACTATTTGGGGGTAGAAGAAGTCGCTTGGAAAAAATCTTGTCAGTCAGCAGTCAGCAATCGCGTCGCAGACAAATGTTCTCTGCTCGAGAGTATTACGCGATGTTCTGTGTGTACCCCCCGAACAACGAGGACGCAAGTGCTGCAGCGTGAGAATGTGCGCGGGAATTACCCACGGCTCCGAACGCCAAGTAAAAATTCATTTCCACCAATTTTTATAACGTAGCAACAACACGTTCCATGAAAAGTAAATTAAGTGATCAGTGTTAGTAGCCGTGCCGTGAAGTGAATATTCGGTACGTTGACCTGGACGCACCTGACATTGCGACCCTTAACTTTGGGTAGTGTCGTATACCTGGGATCAGCTGTGCACTGGGCTCGTCCATCGATGACCAGGATCGGTTCAGTGACCCAGTGACACAAGTTTTCAAGTTGCAGGTGAATTTTCTACAAGGGTGAGTTTTAGTTACTTTAATGGTGATCATTCATTTTTAAATTTAACGCAAGCTATGGCTTATTTCCGGCGATAATTCTCAAAATTCTCGTACGAAAATATTTATTCGGGCTTTTTAAACAGACTTATTCGTTATCAGCAACAGTGCTGGCCGTTATTGAGTTACGGATTTTTATCACAATAACGAACTACGATCACTTTTCGTTAATTTCTTGTTACATTACCTTTTCGTGGATATGTTATTAACACAAGGAATTTTACGTATTCCTTATCCTCCCACTTCAAATAATTATTATTTTCGAATCTTCTAAAAAAAAGGTGTATTCGTCTTTTTACGTTACACGTGATTTTCATCCATTTATCCTTTATTCATTATTCACTTTAAATGGCAAACAAACCATGGCAAAAGGTTGGATTTTTTTGTTACGTCTTTTTCATTTGCCATTCTACGCAATTTCCTTCGATGCATGCCGCCTTGCTTGTTCGTAGTCGCAGCGCGGCCCGGCGCGCGGCCACGCTAGCGCGGGACCTCCAGCGGAAGGCTCGCGCTCTGATTGGTCGGTGCTTTTTATTAATATCTCGTTAACGAAACCTCGGAGGGCATTTTCGCAAAGGAAAAAGTTGTTTGCAATAACCCCCCGAATCACCCCCTTTAAGGAACCGCAGCATTTTTGGGACACCCTGTAGGATAGACCTATCACCTTATGGGAGTTCGCGTTCACATCACTAACACGCAAAACCACATACAGAGGTACTCTATGAAACAGTTTTTCGCAGGCGCAGGCACAGGGACTGACTCTACAATCGCATTGCACACGATTACAAAAGCACTCTTTGTTTTTAAACGTCCTTCAGTTTCTGAAAAAGTCTTCTAGGTAACGGTACATCTCAGTGGAATCCTGTTGAAAGGCCTCCCACATAGGCCAGTAATCGATGAAATTGTTGCACGAATTGAGAAATCACGAAATAATATAACCTGGGGCTAAATGCGGCGAAATGTGTAGTCCTCAGAAACCATAGGGCGGTTAGTGGCATGGGAGTGACTTATAAGTTGGGTGACACACCACTAATCGAGGTCTCTGAAGTATTGGACCTTGGGGTTACAATTTCGGCCGGGCTTGATTTCCGTAACCACTATCGGAACATTACTTGCAAGGCAATGAAAACCCTTGGTTTTATAGCTCGAGTCGCTAAACATTTTAGGCAAATCAAAACATTAAGGTTGTTATACGTTGCACTGGTTAGGCCGCAGTTGGAATATGCATCTGTAATCTGGAACCCGCGGCATGCGCACTATGTCAGCTTAATCGAAAGGGTCCAACATAAGTTCCTGAGGTTAGCCATGCGGATGACTGGTTGCCCTATGCGTTTCTGCGATCATGATTATAGCCCAGCACTGCGTAAGTTTAGGCTAGATACACTAACCGATCGCCGTGTCGGCTCTGATCTGCTCTTTTTATACAAAGTAATCCGTGGTCATATTAATTGTCCTGATTTAGTTTCACTTGTCGGTTACCATGCCCCCCAGAGGTCATTGCGTCAGAGACCTCTTTTTGTATCTAGGGTTCCCAACTACAGACACTACACTGCGGATCCTATTAACCGAGCTATGGAGGAGGTAAATCAAAATATCGACGACATTGACTTGTTCACGGTCTCGCTCGACTCGTTCCGCGATCTTTTGTTTAGGCGACGTTCTAACATGACCTAACCTACTCCCGCAAGATATCGAATATCATGTTTTAAAGACAGACTGTCAAGTTTTCAAGTATTAGGTATTATGTATTATGTATTAAGTTTATGTTTATGTTATATATTTTATGTTTTCTTTTGTGTTATGCACGATAACACTTAATTTTAAGTTTCTTATGTTATTTTATGCCGTAAATCGTTCTAAATGTACTAAAGGGTTTCCCGTCCATTTAATAAATAAATAAATAAATAAATAATATGCACTATGACACGCACACGCTTCACGGAACCGATGAATTTCTCGGCTAGACAAGTGCTAGACAAAATTTTATTTCGCAATGCGGACTTCAAAAGTAACTCGATTCTGCAAATCGATCCATCCATGCACCCCACCCTAGTAGCATTTTTTTGGCCAACGGTAGCCAACAGTTGGGAATCAGTTGGGAGGTGGTTAGTAGTTTCGCCTACAAACCTTCTTTACAGGGCCCAACCGTTGAATGTTGCATTTGCATCCCGACAATTTGCCTACGGTTGGGAATCAATTGGGAGGTGGTTAGTAGTTTCGCCTACAAACCCCGTCTATTGGGCCAACTGTTTAATATTGCACTCATCTTCCGGTGATTTGTCTACGAATAACCAATTCTGGGCCAACTAATAATGCCCTACGGAAATACATTTAGTTAAAGATAATAAAAACAAATATATAGGTTCGGATGAAAATAAAATCATATCCCAAAGTAATTGAAAGAATTTTGAACCCACATTGGCTACACTTTTTATGAAGTCTGTCTGGGGGAAGAGAGGGTTGAGTGGAACGGTTGACGTCGACAGTCACAGGACGCAAGCCGCCTCGCGAGCGAAATGGTCCCGTCCGTCATTTTGTACATTGTTTAAGGCTACGGTTATACTGGATCTTAGAGCATATACGAAGAGAACTAGTTTAAAATTAGTCCACCTAACTTTTTAATTTTGCCAGTTGAAATTCTAACATTTTCCCGTTACCTATAAATAATAAGTATAATTCAAAATCCAACCGTTTGCCTACCGTTGGATTACTATTACATATGTAATGTGTTAATCTTCTTTACGGGCGAATAAACAAAAACTGGGTTTCACTATAAATAGGGAAAACGACATTTAATGCTTATTCTTCCCTATCTAAGAATAATTTTGTTTTCCTATTTCGGTTTTCACACTCCCTCTCGTCCATGTGTCTCCACTATTTATTCCGGCCCAGTTCCCCCCTCTTTCTATTCTATCGAGTCTACTTTGCCGCCATGTTACGCGGCAAATTTAAGGTGGGTTTGTAGAGTAGTATCTGTACTACTTTACACATATAGTACGGTAGGCCCTATAAATGGTTGGGCAACAGTAGGAAAGCCTACCTTGGCCATCTGTTGTTGGCCCAACCTGAAAAAAAGTGCCAAATCTAACTGTTGGCCAACTAATATTATGTGCGTGGCCCAACTGTATGCCAACCAAAAATGCTACTAGGGCACGCACCTCGTGCAGCATGCAACTTTCTGCGAAGCTTTTAAGAATTAGATTTTACTGTAAATTTCAGTGTTGGCGGTAAACTAATACTCGGGGCAAATAGAATCCAATTATTATTACTTCACTAGAATGATTAAACAGTGCATTAGAAACTTGTGGGAATGTCAGTAACAGCGTGAATTTTTAATACTTTTCAGCTACGATACGTGAAAGGATTCTATTACACGCAAAGTATTAATAAACAATGTCATCTTGCAATTTATAGCTTGCACGGGCTTTGAAGAAATATCATTTTTGTGCGCCATAGTGTCTTGATCCCCGAAATGGATTTTCGGAGAGAAATCCGCGTGAGTCGTTGACAAACCCAGCCAAAGCATAGCGTAGCAAAAGCCTGCCCAGTGCCCTCTATGTCAAACGCTCACTCTAAACAAGTCACACGTATACAAGCACGCACACACTTTTCAGCATTTCAACACATTTCAGTGTAGTTGCTGAGTTGGACGCTGTTCATGAACAGAGGCCGCTGAATTCAGTCCTGAAATTATGGGTCGGTAACACAGTTTGGGTGGTGACACCAAGTCCCATAAGGTGATAGGTCTATTATATACTTCGTCGATGCCTACACCTGAAATTATGGGTCGGTAATACAGTTTGGGCGGTGACACGAACTCCCATAAGGTGATAGGTCTATCCTATACTTCGTCGATGGCGACACGAACATCCGTAAGGTGATAGGTTTATCCTATACTTCGTCGATGGCGACACGAACATCCGTAAGGTGATAGGTCTATCCTATACTTCGTCGATGCTTGAATATATTTCCCTGCCGTAAGTGCCGTATCGTCGTGTCAATAGGTATACGCCACCGTCAAGGAATGAAGACTTCTGATACGAAAGGCCTTACTGGTAGTCACGGAGTTCAATAATATAAGTAGAAGGTTGGTTAATTTGCATGTTCCGGCTGTCAGCTGATTCCTGAGATTGGCGTGACTTAACGTCGAGGATCGATTTCTCATCGAGCAAATTTGTCTGAATATTTATAAGGGCAAGATGTTCATAAAACCGTTCAAAGTTAAGGCAAATAATCAACTGAAGGGAACAGAAAGGTTAGTGCGATCTACTCGTGCCGTACATATTACTTCATACACTATTTTATCCTATGAATAATCTATTTTTTCCTTGCGTGTTACTGTTACCGTCGATTAGGAAAAAGCTATGCCAAGAAATTTTAGCGGCGTATCCATCGCTGACAGAGGAGGAGGCACAGTTGCTAATTCCCAAGAAGGAGGCAATAAGCGTTATGAAGATTATAACGCATAATGGACAATTAGGCAAAGTGTACTGTGTCGCCAAAATACCTGTCTTTTTCCAAATCGATTCGCTGGACCTGGCAATATTGCCGACAATATATACACTGTGGCATCATCCGAATTTGTTGAGGATTTTTACAACGCGTCCTCCAGTTGTGTCCAAGTTATCGGGAGGCGCAAATTTGATGTTGCCCGGAGTGGTCGTCACGGAACCCGTAACATTGTACTCTTTTGGCAAATTAAAGAAGGGCACTCCTGTTTCTATAAATACGGATGATAATAAGGTTCGATATGTTCTCTTAATTTTGTATTACGACGTATCGCATTACAGTGCGAAGAAATATAAATATGCCTTTTGTATATAGGCTTCGATTGCTGTCGGCATAACCGCTCTGTCTAGCGAGGACATGTACATGTCAGGGGGCCACGGGAAATGTGTAGAAATTTTACACGTAATGGGTGATACGCTGGGTCAATTAGGAAAGCCACCCACAAGACCAAACTTAGGACCACCAAGCATCGACGCGGACAGTAATAAACTAGAAAATCTAGGCAGAATTAATGAAATTACAGACAAACCAGTTGTCGACGCAGCAAACGACTTAGAAATTTGCAGCGATAGTGCGCTAGAAACTGAATCCTGCGAGGTAATTGTACGATGAACACCCATGGTAGACAGCTGCTTCGGATCAGTCGCTAATGTCATTTCCTCTGTAGGAAAATGCGGAAGAAATTAAAACAGAAGAATCTGAAGATACACAAAATGTGATTGGTGATCAAGTGGAGGATGCTATAGATCCCGTCACAGAAATGGATAACTTATTAGAGTACTGCTTCTTGAAAGCATGTAAATCATCCGTAAAGGTTACTGATTTACCAATGCTAGTATCCAATTTCTCCAAGAACCATTTAATAGCGGCATGTCCGCCTGATAGAAATATAGATATAAAAAAGTCTCGGTATAAAAAGCTGTCGGTCTTCCTATCAGAAATGAAAGCGAAAGGCGTTATCAACACCTCGGTTACGAAGGGTGTTGAAAGTTTATTGTCAGTTAAGGTACCGTCTTCTTTTTAACTATAACTAGAATTTGCTACTTACAGTGCGATTATCATTACATTCATTGTTGCAGTTCGATCACCCCCTTTTGAAGGAGTTAGTCATTTTAGAAGAGGCTGTGCGACCAGAGCCGGTTGCCTCGAACACGGCGGTCGTTTCGGAGTGTTACAAAGTGACCGCGGACGTCGTGCCAGTGCTGTCGAAATTTGGATACGAGTGAGTATGCTATCCCATGCTCGTGGCGCAATGTTTAAAAACGGGAACTCACCTGGAAGCTAAGCTAAGCTATGCTATGCTAAATTTTAAAAAATTACCTTCAATCACAGTTGGGCATTATTCGAATAAATTTTTATTACAATAATCTTCGAATATAAATTCCGAATAAAATGATGTTATTCGAAAATAACGAATACATTTTTATTCGAATGAAAATTTATTATAAGGTTTAATAAAAATTTATTCGAATAATGCCCAACTGTGGCTTCAATACGTACATCCTTGTGAAACCGTTTCCACCAAAAGCTAAGCTATGTAAGCTGTGCTATGTTTACAGCATGGCATAGAATAGCTTAGCTTCCAGTTAGATCACCGGTTGCACCGCGAGACGATAATTGCAAAGAGAATGATTTTCTGTGCAGAGCAGAAGTCGACGACTGTTACGTCGTATACCATTTTGCTGTATTATGTGATAGGTATTATGTACATTTCACTCCCATACGATGATTGCAGAAAAGGGGACGTTATGAAAAGAGCAGAGATCAGAAAATATTTCACTGAATACGTGAAGGCGGAGAATCTACAGGACGGAAAGTGGGTAGCTTCTAATGAATTCCGTCTCGCCTGTTGCCCTGCAACGATCGTTTAACGCGCTCTGTTACCGCAGGATATTGAGGTTGAACCCGCGCCTCGCGGGTATCATGAAAACCAAAGCGGTCCAGGAGACCGTGACGATGGAGGACGGGATAAATAAGTTCATCGGGCGTATGACGCACATGCACGAAGTCACGCTGGCGGGCAACAAACTATTGCACACGGGCAAACTGGAGCCCATCGATATGAGGGTGACCGTCCGGTCCGGCGGTAAGAAGGTACAAAGTCCGATACGAATGTCTCGAGTCGAATAAGAATGCCGCGAGTCCGAGCATCGAGCTTGAATACTTTTGCATTGAAGGTGACGCTAGTGAATAACTTGGAGACGTTCGGCATAAACTCCAAAGAGTTCAGCAAGGAGTGCCAGAATATCGGCGCGAGCGCAACGATTACCGACGAACCTGGAAAGAAAACGCCCAGCGTCCTGGTTCAGGGGAATCAGATTTTATACGTGTACAAATTACTCACTGGTAAGTAGACTCATATATTTCTCAGGGGCCCCCCTTCCATGAAATATCATCTAATATTTTAATTGAGAAGAGTCGAGACAATTTCGAAATTAATTCAATGCGGCTACTCACATGTGAGTTTTTGCTAATTCGCTACATGAAAAAAAAGTGATTAGTTTTTGAAGTTGTGTCAGCCCCTGTGTTTAAACATTTTCCAATTTCTTTGGCTCAAAATTAGTCGCCCCTCAAAATTATCGTTCCCCAAATGTGCCGCACCTCAAAATTATCGCACCCCAAATTTTCCGCCCCTCCAAATTATCGCTCCCCGAATTTGACGCCTCAAAATCTGCGCCTCAAATTTCGCTGTCTTCTGCAAGATGAATATCTAGATTTCACCGATACATGTATGTTCCCATTTTCAGAGAAATACCAGATTAAGAAGATCTACATAAGAGGATTAGAATTCGCTCCGAAGAAGCAAGGGGTCCATAAAAAGTAGGAGACATTTCCAATGAATTATTTGATGACTGTTCTACCCACGGAGGAACTGTACGCGACTCCTGTTCCCGATTAATATCCTCCCATCTTGACTTGGAGCTTGTACAGAACGAACTCGATCTCGAACGAAGCACATCTCTACTTAGTTAAAGAATCACAGACGTGCTGCGAAAATACGTCTACTGTTAATTGTTCCATCGAATCATCGATTGTAAGCGACGAATGCAGGACAAAGGAGTATCTTTCACCGCTGTACTTTGGCACAGAAATAAATGGATTCTGTGCGAAGCAAAAACTAATCTTCGTTCATTTACCCTCTCCACCTAGAAATAAATAATAAGACCAAATCACTAAGAGGCCAGGCGGAGGATAGAATCGAGGATCAAAGTTTGTTAATATAATTTATTGTATATCGAGGTTTCAACATGGAAAAGTACAAATATTGCAATATAGGGCCCGCGAGCTCTCCTCGGGTGGGAGGGAGGGAGGGAGGGAGGGAGGAGGGTAGAATTTCACAGGAAGAAGAGACAACGCGCGTCAAACGATATATCGAGACGAATTTTCTTTTGTTCTGAACGGGAGATGCGGTTGGCTGTGCTCCGAAACCGGGGGTATGAGATATCAGGGATTTCAAACGTGTCTCCTCTGTTCTCACATTTTCTGTTTTTCATCTTTCGTTCGCCCCGACCACGGGGAAAAAGGTCGACGGATCGGCGGGCGATCCACCGAGATTTCTCTTGGATAAAGGAAGGGATCCCTCCTCTCCACGGCCCCCGCATATATTTAATACTCGTTTTGTTCTTTTTTTTTCCTGCTACTGGCGCGCACGTGCGCGCCACGTCCATCGCGCGGCGCGCGCGCGCGCGTCCCGCGACAGTTGTTACGCATTTTTTCTTTTTATCATCATCATAATCATAATCATCATCATCATCATCGTCATCATTTTCACTTTCTGTTCCTTAACTAAACGGGCGGCCGACGCGACCGCGGCGCCTCGTCGCCGATCCCAGTCACCGCTGTCCCGATTCGTCGATCGAAGAAACGATGCCTTCCAGAGAGCACCTTAAACGTACTTATCCGGCATATCCCTCCGATTCCTCGAATACGGTAGCGTTACTCTCTCTCTCTTCCTCTCTCTCTCTCTTATTGGCTTGGCTTCGTGGGCGGATATGATTTAACAATTCGCGGATCGTCTGTTGGCTGTCGGTCGATCACCGAGGCGAGGCGGGCGGCCGTGCGCGCGGCGCTCGGTGCCGTTCGCGCTCCACGCACACCCGCGGAACGCTTAATTATATTAAATTTTAGAATCCGCTCTCTGAAAGGCGACGTTCAAGCCGGGCGCATCGTTTCTCGCACAGACTATCGACGAATCGTGAGGCATTATTTAATCCCGTTCCCCTCTTCTCGACGATCGTCGGATGGATCCATCTGGATCTTGATCGACGAGCGCGCCGCGGGCGGGTCCGCGCGCCTTCATCTCACTCTCTTCCTCTCTCTCTCGCTATATTCTAAATCGTTTCTTTTCTTCATAATTTTTTTTCTTTTTTTTGGGAACAGATTGTGCCTACCGTTGTTGCCAGTTTATCATCCGGTTCTAATCACGATCGCAATCATCGCCACAATCATCGTCGTCGTCGTTCCTCGCAATTTAATCACCGAAATTTCGTTTACTTTTTATCATCACCGTCTCGCGTCTCTTTTACCCACTCATCCTCTCCCCCTCTCTCACTCTCTCTCTCTCTCTCTCTCACTCTCTCTCTCTCTCTCTCTCTCTCTCTCTCTCTCTCTCTCTCTTTCGCGCGCGCGTTCTCACGTTCATTCTCTCTCGCTCTCACTCTCATTCTATCACCCTCTCTCTTTCTCGCTCTCTTTCTTCTTTCGCCTTCGGAATTTTCATAGTTTCTTTTTTTTTTCCCATTTTATGCAACACATAATGCGACTAGGTAGTACAGGTTAATTAATAATTAATATCGTTAGTTATACAATAATAACGTATGACTAGACAATGCAAGATAATAATTATATCGTAAATAGTAATAATCATGGATCGCAATTTATATCAACAATTGTGATGGCGCGCACGTGTTCTCGAGAAATATCTTCTTTATTCTCCTTCTTGTTCGTCTTTTTTTTTTTCGTTAAATTATCGTTTGTTTATGTGTGTGTGCGTCGTGTGCGTGAATGGTCTCCTCCGTAGTGTACGTATTCTGTGTCGCGTGTGGTTACGATTCTACAAAGTCTCTTCGTCGATACGCGAGTCCCTCCTCGGAGGTGCACGCGAGAGATCAGTAGTTCTGTGTCCCGTGTGTGTATGCGTGGGTTAGGAAAAGTACATCGGCAAGGTTATTATTCGCGTGCGTTCTCGAGGCATCTCATACTCGTCGCTTCGCTATCCTCGACTCGCGTTTCAATTGGAAACGAGCTCGGGTTTCAGAGGCGACGATTTTAAGAACGCTTCGACGAAAGCAGCAGGAACGAGCATTCCATCGTTGTGTCATCGGGTAAAGAGCTCCAATCGTTCCTCCGTCCCTTTCCAGCCCGAGTTAACCTCGAAATCCAATTTGAATTCGATAGATCGCTATTCAACGTAGCCGCGAGTCAACAATCAACGAATAACTGCAATTGAAGCTTTCACGAAACATTGATCTTCAGAATTATAAGAAACATTCGAATACGGTAATGACGTTATTAGTTTAGCGGAAACTCGAGGCTCCACTCGCGGCTGTCAAGGCGGACTTTTATTCGCGCGCGGGCGTATGTATGAAACCAGGGCCACCTTTACCCATGGGCTATACGGGCTATAGCCCAGGGGCGCCCGTGATCCAAGGGCGCTTAAGAATCAAACAAATGTTGAAATGCTTTTTTCTCTTTAATTTTGGAGACAAAAATTGTCTTTTCGTGCCGTGTCCACACCGCCGCAAACGGAACAAGGCGTTCACATACGATTCGTTCGCTGAGTTTTGTTCATGTTTGCGGCCGTGTGGACGTGGCGGGGGCAGGCGGGGGGGCGCATTTGCCTTGGTGGAGACTCGGGGTTGTAATGTACTTCCTTGCACCGATTTCGAAGAATTTGCACCCTTGGGAACTAGGGCGCCAAAATTTTTTAGCCCAGGGCGCTCAAATTTGTTAAGACGGCCCTGTATGAAACCTGTACGTGCACGTGTGTGTATGGTCTGTGTATGGATGTAGAGGAAGCTTCTTGCTCTGTACTACACAATTAAATCGGTAATCCCGATTAACCTCTTAAAAAGCAACGCCCGTATACGAGTAACAGGGCTTGTCGCCGAATGCTGGAAAGCTCGGCAAAGTTTCGCGTGAGAACTACATGGGTGTCGTAATATAATATAAATGTAATACAATATAATGTAATATAATAATATAATATAAATGTAATATAATGTAAATAGAATATAATGTATATATAGATATATCTAACTTCCACATAAATACTTGAATGGTGTCCCCTATCTGTTAGTTGCATAAATAATACGCGTAAGTAATAATAATCATGCGATAAGTACACAGTAAATATGGGATAAATGACGATAATTAAATACAGATACACGTACATAGATAAGACTTATTTCCCGTTTACGCACCTAGACGATACCGTAGATGGTAAATCGTGAATGGCAAACGAAATACCGCGAGCAAAACTATACCCGCGTAAAAACACTTCGACAAAGTAAACGTCGACGTAGATCCCATTCGAGAGCGCTAGTCAATAGAGATTCTACTCTTTAAGAGGTTAAAGTAATCTGCTGGGGCGCGACGTATCCAACAGGATCGATCGGCTGCTGGATCGATTATTTAACAGTGATTACACGGTACTTCCCTTTGGGAATTAAATCCTGGCGGATTAATCCCGTCGGGGCCATCAGCGATGAGCCGAGGGGTAGCTCTCGCCACAGGTCTCAACGTTAGATAAAGGAAAAAATCCCTCCCCCGACCTGTCACCCACAGTAGCTCGGAAAGAAACCCTTTAACTTCTACTCCGTCTTCCCCTCGATATACCGCGAACTAAAGCACCAGTCGTGGTTACAATGAGAACGCCCCGTAGACGCGAGAACGTTGCGCTCTCGATTCCCTGGCGGGAACAGGCGCGGCACCGTTGCTCCGTCGTCGAAATGAAACTGCCCCGAGAACCGTAGCCCCCGCGCGGATAACGAACGATAATAGAAAGTGGGAAGAAGCTCACTGTGCCGAATGCTGGTCGATGCGTGAACCTTTAGGCCTGTGCACGGCCGACAAGTGGTAGAAGCCCGTGCATGATCAGACGCGGGCCAAACTCCTAGAAGCAACTTTCCGTCGAAAGTTCTTCTCCTGACGATTACAACGAGTCTAACGGGAGCCGTTTCATCGCCGGTAGTATAATCCGTGCGTGATCAGACACGGACCAAAGTTCGTAGCAAAAAAAACTGTTGCGCCTTAGAAAAGGGCACACTTCTCAGAAGTTCTTCTATTAGTCGGGCGGCCTCGAGAGCCGTTCTATCGATCGCGATGCAATCTCAGCTGGATCTACGCTCCATCGATCACGCTGGTCTGACCAAGCGCGATCCACTTCCACTAGTATAGTCTGTATACAGAATTTCTTCAAAGAAAATTCTCTGTTTCTTCCGCACAATTGAGGGATATTTTAACACTTTATTTACCGTTCATGGCGGGGCCGGATTAAGGTCTTTAGGGGCCCCAAGCACTTTGAGGCCCCCTTATACAGGGTGATCACTTCGACGCAATGCACGATTTCTTAGGCATTTCCGATAATTTTACTACAAAGTGTTTCTAACGCAAGTTAGATTTTAAAATTCAGAAAATTTCTGTGGCGCCTTCCTTTCTCCTGACGTCCCAAGCACGTGCCAAAAGCTGATTAATAGGCTACAGGTTGATAAGCGTTGGCAATCTAAAAGCCTATTAATAAGCTTCCGGTAAACAAAGTGTTAATCAAGGTTCCTTAATTCTTCCGGATGTTTAAAATCTCGATCGATTGAAGAACGACGCTCGAGTGAATCTCGACATCCCCTCCGCGGTCAGTCTTACTTTGTCTACCCCACTGTTCCCCCCCCCCCCCCGTCGTCCCACCCTAAACACTCGTTTAATAATAAATAATCGCTATAGCTTTTAATCGTATGTCCTTGTCAATTATCGACTTATCACGATCCTCGCGTTCACCGCCGTTGTGCGAGCCGTGCGAATTTCGGAATTCTCTCTTTTTAGTCTCTCTCTACTCGGGCGACATTATCGCTACACATACACATACATACGCGCGTCGTTATTACTATCACTTATGATTTGTGCAGTCCTCCGAACCTCCGATGATACATTAAAACGCACGCGGAGTAGCGCCCCCGGCGGGGAACGTCCGAGAGGTATTTACTGGAAGCATCGAAAACTTGGGCGAGAATGCTAACGATTCAACCCTCGCACCGTCCAGCGCCCCCTCGCTTTCCTTTCGAACTCTTTTAGCGAAGCGTATCGGTTTAGATCCGAGCAATGAATTTCCACGTAGAAAAGTGGGAGACGATACGATGGCAATGGCGCACCCAGAGGGGTTGGTGGCACTCCTCCCCCCCCCCCCCCAAGAAGGGGGTTTGCAAAAAGAAAAGAGAATTTCATTCTTTAAACCAGTGTTTCTCACCCTGTTTTGAGTCGCCATCCCCTTTTATAATATTCAAATAACCTGCAACGCCCTCCTAAATAAAGTAAGGTAAATTTAATAAGGTAAAATAGACAAAAATAGCTATTTCAGAATATAATCCTAACTTGAGAATATTAAAAAAAACCAAAAGACTGTGGCGACCCACCGGTTGGGAATCGCTGCTTTAAATAAATTGTTATAATCACCTACTGAATTCCTAATCCCACCTGAAGATTAAATCCTGAGTGTGCCATTGTACGATGGTAATCCTCCAGCAGAGGCTCCTTTCGACTATGTATCTGGATTTTGTTTTTTAAAAAAAGCGCGGCGCGATCCGGGTGCGAGAGTGAAATCCGAATTTAAATCGCCGCTCGTCACGAGATTCTCGCCGAAGTGATTCAGTCCCACGTACATACCCGTAACGCGACGGAGAAAGAAAAGGAAGCGTCCCCGTCCGAGTCCGTTCGATCGTGTGAAAGTCGTGCGATGAAACGAAAACAGAAAGTACTCCGCGTTTCGTTCCCTTTATCTCCGCCCGTCTAATATTTCGATTATTCCCGTCCATCATCTTTCCCGTCTCGACGATCGCGCGTCCGTCGCCTATCGTAATCGTTACACCTTAGAATAACGCGTGAGTCTCGCCTCTTTCTCTTCGTTCGATCTCTCGCGCTTCGAATAGCGCCCTTATTATCAGTTACAGTTAAATATCGCTATTAATACCGTATTAAAACCCGTCATAAAATACATTACTCTATTATAATTCACGTTTTATTCTCTTCTTTGTTTTCCTTACCGCGTCTATGACACCCCCCGAACGTCCTATCCCCCCCCCCTTCCCGTCCCTCTGCTTCGATTCTCCTTAATTCCGTTAGTAACACGCTTCTATCAGACTTTTCTCTCGGTTCGTTACAACCAGACCCCTCTTATACATGCGCGCTCTCAATGGAAGATTCCAGCGAACCCTCCGTTGGAAACGCGTAGCTCGACCCTCCCTGATCGTTATCCTAATTCGCTCGCTCGATTAAAAATTACGCAGAGAGCCTGTTCACCCGGAGCGACTACTTTTCTTTTATCGTTCGATCCCTCTCGTTCCCCGATCTCGTCGCTGGCTCTCGCTCCCTTCGGGGTT
Organism: Andrena fulva; assembly: GCA_946251845.1. Lineage (NCBI taxonomy): Eukaryota > Metazoa > Arthropoda > Insecta > Hymenoptera > Andrenidae > Andrena > Andrena fulva. The sequence goes on along the minus strand of OX276327.1, from coordinate 93,596,820 downwards.
GAACGTATCTGGTTGGACGATTTCGCGCGTGCTCCGCGAGGCAATTTATTCGTACAGAAACTATTTATCGCTCGCGGATTTCGCGAAGGCACTCGGCGCGCCTGGAAGTTGATATCCCAGGTCGATCGAGTGCTTTCGGTTTTCAGTTTATTTCCGAGATCGTGGGGTCCCCTTCGCCTCGCTGGGAAGGAGCTTTGGGAGTCTTATAATTGCCCCGCGCGCACGCGATCGTCGGGTCTCCCGTTCGAATATCATCGTTTAACCATAAGAACACCGGAACTCGGAATCCTCGTTAACGCGAGAGCCGTTTTACCGATGATTACCTCTTAAACCCCTCCGACCTCCTTCCTTTTGTTCGCCGGCGCTAAAACGCACCAATAGTGAATTCGTTTCCGTTCGAAGTCTAATTAAATAAGAAACACTGGCGCTGCGCAATCACCGAGGCAACGCATGATCTCTTAACGAGAATCAACTCTCAACTCAGCCACGTAAAGGTACTTCTACTGTGAAGAGAAGAAACTGGCAGTACAGCAGATTCTAATAACGGTCAAATCAAATCAATCTTAATTATTCATTTCACGAAAGACGAACTAAAATGACGAAATCGTTTTGGGTATAAAATCGGGGATCCTCAACATTATTCGTTGCCTCGATGGTTAGCGAACGCCAGCGCCCATCAAAATTGGTTCCAATAGCTTCCGTGCTCGCTCAACGATCTACCAATGTACAATCGCGTTATCACATTACGTTAATTTACATGACGATATCGGATCGTGTCGCAGCTGCGCTCCGCCCACGCGAGTCGAACGAAAGGAAAAACGTCACAAAACGATCTTCGTGTGGAGATCCCGCGTGTCCCCGATCGATCAGGGATATCGATCTGGGACATGGGCGTCCACACACTATTTTCCAGGGAGGGCCATTTTTAGAGACCCGTTCAACCAATTTCGTAGTGCCAATTTAATTAGATATTTGAAAATATTCCCTTTTTTGGTATAAACTTAATAAAGATTAATTTAAAAAAAAAAAAATTATTTTCTCAAGCCAGGGGAGGGCAATAAGCCCCCTCCCCCCCCCCCCTGCGGACGCCCATGATCTGGGATCCCCCTGTACAGACGTAAATGAATCGAGAAGGTGCGAACGGAAGTGTGTCGCTTAGCAGGTGAGAAAGAAGTCACGTAAAGCCGTGTGAGATTCAAGAGCAACTCATATATTTCCTTAAGTTACAAAAGTCATCCTCGTAGCATCTTCGTCCGCGCGAACCGACAATTCAAAAAAGACAAACGTGGCTGTCCCCCCCAGACAAAAGAGCGACGGGGCTGAAACGAATAGGAATGCCTCTCTCGCGTTCTCGTTCGTTCGTCCGTTCTCATTCATTACCCTCGGCTTACTTTTTTTTTAGATTTTGTTCTTTTATTATTATCATTAGTATCTCTTTTATTTCTCTCTTCGTTTAATTAGTGCCCTCCGTTCACTTACGTCTACGGTTGTTTCCCATTAAAGCTGTAAAACGTTTCTAAAGACAATTCGTAACAGTCGGACAGATTTCGCGGATTGATTCGTGATCCCTTATAAATCAACGAGCGCTTTCGCAATTTCCCTCCCCCCCTCCCGTTCATCCGATTCGTCCTCGCGCCTCTGCGATCGGAAGGAAAAGGACACAGCGCGATTTCCCCCCTTTCTCCTTTTTTTATACAACCTTCTACTTTCACCATCTTTTCTTCCCCCGTTCTCAATATTCTTTGGTTCGCGTCTCTCTTTATCTCTCTATTTTTTTTCTCCGTTCCCCTTTTTCTTATTCGTCGTCGCCGCTCGACGGATGCCCTCCGCACGCTCGGAGAATCGTTTCAGAGAGCGACGAATGTATTGCACTGTGTTTATCCTGGGTGATAATAATTTTATGAACACTTATACATACAACGTTATAATATCGTAATGGTAAAATCGCTGGTATTATAATTAGTAGTACGGAATCAACGCGGCAGCGGCCACCGCGGAGGTCCTCCGGGGGAGGATCGTCCGCCGTGGTGGTTGCCGATCACCCTCGGAATCGCTTCTCGAAACTCGACGCCATTAAAGGAAATGGTACTTTGAGATCAGTTTAAAAAACAAGCCGAGTCCGCGAGGATCTCTGTCAACGATCCGCGAAACGGTTTAGAAACGGAAGTGGAGTCTATAGGCTGAGTAGGCTGCAGATTTTGGGGAGTGACAAATTTTGGGGAGCGATAATTTTGAGGTACAACAAATTTGGAGGAGCGACAAATTTGGGGGGCGGCAAATTTCGGGAGCAGCAAATTTGGGGGGCGCAAATTTTGGGGAGCGACAAATTTTCAGCGAAACAAATTGGAAAATGTTTAAATATAGAAGCTTGAGACAACTTTAAAAACAATTCACTTCTTTTTCAGATAACAAATTAGCAATAACTCATATGTGAGTTGCCATACTGTTGTCTCAACTCTTGTAAATTAAAATATTTGATGATGTTTCGCGTAAAGGGCGGCAGACGCTTCTCGGCCTAGGGACGCCAAATCTCCATATCCGCCCCCGTCGTTGACAGGGTGAAAATCCAATGTTTGCCCGCGGTCGACTCTACGAGAATGGCGTCGCGTTTCCAGGGAGGAATCCCTTGAGCGCGCTGCTCGCTCGGACAACGTTTCCCCTCGAACGAAAAGAAAATGCTTCCCCCTTCCTTAATACTGTCGATGAATAAACTTTCATTCGATGCCCCCGATAGAAGTCCCTCGTCCTTTCAATAGAAAAAGGATAGATGTCTTTTTTGGCGATGGAACGCGGGAACGCGTCCATTCGAGATCGATGATCGGAAACGCATGTGACATATACATATAGATATATATGACATATATATATATATATATATATATATATATATATATATATATATACGATTTATCGCGGAGTTTGAGTACCTCGAGGGCCTGAGCGCCGTGGAATGTGCACGAGTGCCGACTATCCTCTCGTCTACGCGATATATCCCCTCGAAAGAAACAGTCTAATCCGAGAACTCGCGGAGCCGAGGTGAAGTGGAGGAGGAAACGAAGAAACAGCCTCGAGGTGTTGAGATCGAAATGGAATGCTCGTAGACGAGACCGGAAAGTCTTATCGCGCTCGGATGGAATGTGTGTTCGACGTGAAGAAATCATCGAGATCCAGCAATCACCTCCCCCTAGAAACTGTTCAGTCTCGCGGCTGCCTCGCTCGCCAGCCACCTTGATCGATGTGAACGAGATCACGCGAACCTCCAGAGGTCCACGAAGGAATAGCGATCCAACAGGATCTTCGGGTCGAATGCGGAGCTTTCGATGAATCAGAAGGTAACTCCCAAGATCCGAAAGGAGACATCGCGTTCTGGCGGCCGAGGCGGGCCCTCGATTCGCTCTCGAAGGAGAAAGCCTGGGAGCAACGGAGTCGAGCTGCTCGAGAAGAGGAAACGGAAGAACGCGATTCTAGCTAGTTCTTCTACTTCGGGAATGTTGAAGAGAGGAAACACCATCGCGCCACGACGGTAGATGGGTCGTCTAGGTCTACATTCTTCACAACGCGTTCATCCCCCTGCTATTCGGGGACGAAGTATCCCTGGCGAAAGGCGACCGAGGAAACGGTTTCCGCGTCGACCTCCAAGTAAATCCGCGCAAGGACGAGAAGGAAACGAAAACGGAAAAAGCCCCCGCGAAGCACCGTGAAACTCACTCACACCCCGTATATGCCCAGTGGCGACGAGGATCTTTGAGACACCCGTTATATGTAACGATATATCGGCTGGCCCCCCCGATCGACCAGCCCCCCGAAACGTTGGATCACGTATGAATACTCGCGCGTTCGCTTCTCACCCTCCTTTCTCTTTACGCGACTTTCCCCCATCTCTCTTTTCCGCCCTCGCTTTACCACCCCTCCTCCTCTAGAGTCGAATAATTACATGTGCTTGTATAACCATCTTTGATGCTCGTGTGTAACGTGTGTTTCTCGTGTCTCCCTCTCTCGCTCTACCCCCTCTTTCACTCCGATCACATTCAACAAATTGTACACGCACTCCGCCTTTCCCTCCCTTAAGCTCGTTCTCCCCTAAGTCTCTCGCACCAAGCACGCATCTGTATTCTGTTTCGTTTTCTCGTTAAATTTCCATCTTGTTCTGTGCTGTCTGTTTGTTCTGTTTTTCTTTGTTGCTGTTGTTGCTGTTGTCTCTTTAGTATCACTATAGAGTTATCGTAATTAAATATTTATACACCCATTGACAAACTAGCTACCACGTTTTTTTTGTCGTTTAAATACAGTTCCATAGATATCAATTAATTTAATTAATTAATAGTTATTATAATAAGTTACGATAATTAATAATTAGAATAATCAAAACATGTACCGAAGATTATAGATTATCTCTCTTTCCCCCCTCCCCACCCCTCTTCCTCCCGCTGTCTATCGAGTGCCGCTCCCTCGCCCCCTCTCTTTTTGTCATTCCTTCTTCCTCCCCCTCCACCGGTCCTCTCTGCGCTCCCCCACCCAACGCGCTTCTCGGCTTCCCGGCGTTTTTTCTTCTTTTTTTTTTTGGGTAAATTTTTTTCGTCTTTTGTTAAAGAGTAGTTATCGGTTTCATTTTCATTGGTTGATCGTTGTGCTACTCCCCCCGCGGAGTAATTTCTCGAGTACTTTTTTTTCTTAGTTATCTTCTACCCCTTTCCCCTTTCTCGCGATTTCTCTTTCTCTCGTTTTCTCGCATTCTCTCAGGCTATCAGTCTCTCTCTCTCGTTCTCCTATAGATTCTTTCTTCCTCTCTCGCGCTCTCTCTCTCTCTCTCTCTCTCTCTCTCTCTCTCGTTCTCCCATCCCCTTTCTCGCCCGTTAATTAGTTAGCTTAGTATATAAATACTTTTCATCTTTTTTTTCATTTTCTTAGTTAGGCCTACGGTGAGCTAGAGCTGCTTTCCCATGCCCCATCCGCTTCCTATCCCCGCCGACTTACGTTCCAGCGCATCGATCAGTCGTGACCGAGATCGCGTAAAAATAATTTCATCCACCCGCGGTGTCGTTCCTCCCCTCCCCCGATTCCTCCCCATCCATCGCCCAAATTCGCGCGTTCGCGCTCCCCTGTTCTCTCCCATTCCTCTTTGCTTCCGTGCTCGCCCGAGGATCCAGTGCATCATCCCTGCGATCACGGGGATCGCTGCGATCCCAGCCTGAGAATACTCGGCGGGATGAAAGGGAAGAAGGAAACAGAGACGCGACTAAATCGGGACGAGCAACGTGCCACTTCTTATCCTTCCTTACCCCGCTCGAATATCGCGCCGGTCGAACAGCGAACAAATAATAGAAACTAACACAGTGATCTCCAAGGGCGGTGCACTAAACGCTGGCGAGGAAGTCGCGATATGCTGATAAGACGCTGGAAGCCCGCGACTCGACTCGCCTCGCCGGAGGAAAAGCTCCGTTTAAAAGTCACGGCGAGCTGATCGTCGAGCTTCCGCCAGAAATGAAAGGAAAAACGATTGAAAAGGTCGGGAGCCTGTTTTCTCGCGCCACGAGCTCCTCTAAGGCATTCCAAGAGGAACACCGGATCGCAGGGGGACTGCGGAGCACGCGACCCCCGAGGCTCGATCGGCCATCCTGACCCGCGGGAGGGTTCTTCGTCGCGCGGATCGTTCGCCCCTAAAATCCTAGCTCTACACGCTCGCGTTCGCTCCCCGAGATAGTCGACGAGATAGACGACGGTTTCGTCGGGGGTCTACATATAATATTTTCCCTGGGAAGTTCGGGAGAGTATCGATCGCAAGCCACGATCGACCGGAGCTAATTTTACATTGCCTAAAATGCTCAGTCTCTGCGGTGTGTGTGTGTGTGTGTCGCTTCGGTACAAATTGGAAGAGGATTTTTTTTACCCTTTTGGTTTCTCGTTTTACTCCGCTCTCTTATATAGTCCGCCCTACCCCAATTACGCCCTCCCCCCCCCCGCCCCCCTTTCGTAAGGGGAGGCACAGACACGGGAGTACGCTTTAACATCGTTCCCCATGGTTTCGCCGGGCCGTCCAGGATCACGTAAATGACGGGACTGGACGTGGATCTTGACGATCTATCAAATTCCCGCGATCGCGCGAACAAGTGACGTTGAACTTCACCCCCCGACTTGTCAGGATTTCTCCGCGGGGGCACAAGTTTTACTCGCGATCGTCGCTTTTCGATGATTTATTTCGGATGCAGATTGATGATAATGGGATAGAAATGAGAGGCGAGTCGATGAATGAAGGCGACACGATGGTGATTGACGGATGAATGATCATCGGGGTGATTATAATTGAAAGGATATTGTTGGCCACTCAAGATGACTGTTTGTTTTATTCCCACGCTAGTTTCAAGGTGGCGTCGAAATAGACTGGGTTAATTTCCTCTGAAATATAATCACCGTCCTACAGGTAATGGAATGCGACAGGTAATGATGATAGGAGTGATACCGCACGAGTGAATCTTAACGATAACACTGCCGCAGAGTGAGGGGACCAGCGGTTGTGCGTTGCTCAAGCTCACAGCGACGTCTCCCGTTCGCCGATGAAGGGTTCAAGCGCCCAGGTCGACCGAGTACAACCTTAGAAAGTATTTTGTGCGGTGCTGTTCAACGGAGAGCTCCGTGTCGCCGGGCCCTTCAAACCCTCTTAGAGGGGAGCATCTCCGTAAATCGAGGCGTCCTTCGTCATTCACGTGCTCCAAGAGCAGCGGCGTTTAATTTCTAATCCCTAATTAACGTCGACGGGCGATCAACGCAAGAGCCTCGATCCTCCACACCTGTGGGATCCGCGCCCTTTCCTCCCTCCCTTCTCTCTCCTCCTCGGGCTAATCGCTAATTGCAATCCCTCGATGTCGATCGATCATAATACACCACCCCCGTTTGAATCGCGAGTCCCTTCGACGAACACGAAAGACCCAAACATGTTGCGCGTTCCCTTTTCCCCCGTGGATAATCGACGGAGGAAGAAATGCCGCGATTTCCGAACGCGGCGAAACGGGCACCCATTTAGATTCTGGACCTGAGAATGCGCGCTTTGCCATCGATACGACTCGACCGAGAGTTCCACTTCGTGTCAAAGTGTCTCAGGCATCGAGAATGCTCCGCGCTATTTACACGACGCGCTCCCCGGCGCACTATTGGCAGGTGCCGCTCACGATACACACGTAATACTCTACGGGACGGAAGGAAGAATACGAACCCTGCTCTCGTGGATGAATCTCAAGATCTTTGTCGGCGTACGTGAAACGGAAACGCGTGGAAACCAAAGGTGCGCGATAAAGCTTCGCGAACTGGAAGGCTCTATCCCACCCCTTCGATTTATACTCCCACGAGGATTCGTGATTCGGTGGGGCTGGACCTCGCGCTTCGAGGACCCGTGTAAAATAGGTTCAAGCATAAAGATTAAAATACGAGCGATGTTAGGCTCGTGATCCTCGGTTCAGAGGAGAGTGTAATCGTATCTCGACAGGATCCTGATTCGAGAAGCAAAGTCCGTTCCTCACCGTGCGCATACACGTACCTACACAACTATAAATTCGTCGTCCTACACCGACCCGGCTTCCATCCCCTCGATCTTCCCCCTTCACCCCGTTCGCCGCCCTTTCCCTCCGTACCTCTGGACTACGCGACACGCGGAGAGCCGCGAGGGAGAATAATCTCAGACTACAGCACCATTTTGTTCGGCTCCCTCGAGACGGCGCGTCCTCGTCGTAACGGAGCACGTCCCACGAGTGCATCGGACGAGAGAGAATCGACGAGGGTCGATCTCGAGTCGCGACGCAAGCGAAAACATCGTTAATCGAGCGTCGAAGAAGAGTTTCGAAAGGAGGCTTTCGAAGAGGACGAAGTCGACGATAGGCTCGAAGGGACCTCGACTAGAGCTTTGCCAACGTTTCTCCTCGTGGCATTGCGATTCTAAACGTACAGTCTTGATCTTCGACACGGAACGACGCGCGAGGAGCACCCGACCTCCCTGCTCCTCGACAGCTCGTTCGCCATAGACGAGATCTTCCTTGAGATCAATCGGATCACGCCGCTTCTCCTAACGGGCGGACCATTTAAACAGCTACGCGCGTAGACAAGCATCTCGCGCGCTTTCCCATCGTCCAAGAGCAACAAGAGGAGCGTTACGCATCACTATTTAATTCTTACGTGTAACGATATCGGTAATGGGACTAATGATTAAATGTAAATCCGTGAATGAATGGTAACATCGCTCGTTCGTCGCAGAAAATTAGCTAAGAACCGCGAACGCGTGGACAACTTGTTCCTAGGGGGCGAGTCTTGGCCGACGATGCTTCTCGCGCGACTGGTGGTCATGTGGTCCAAGTAATCAGTGTAGAAGAAAGGTACCGGGTAAGCCGGGACGATATCGAGAGGATATTAGACTCTCGCAGGCTTGCAAACCGAGGAGAATTAATCGTCAGGTCTCAGTCCCCGCGTTTCTTTCCTCAATCACAGATTACACACTGCTGCATGTAGTCTAGAGGAGTCGAAGAAGCCGCAAGCCGCAAGCCGCACGAGAAGCTCTGGTCTATCGAGACGCGCGTTGGAGAAGGGCCACGGCTGCAATTTTCGCGTGTTCTGTGCGAGTGTACAGTGTCTCCTCTGGATGTGCAAGCACGCGTGTGTATCCCGTTCTCCAAAATCGCCTACAATAAACACTGGTTATCATCGTCGTCGTGGTAGCGATACAACTAACATAATAGATACCAATACACATAACGATGTACATCTAACGTAATAATCGTACGGTAATATAGTTCGTATAGTTAAGTAGATTAGCGTGTTCCCCCCATCACTCACTCTTACTCGCACTCTCTCTCTCTCTCTAGCTGTCTCTCGCCTCCTCTCCCGTCGCTAAGCTTCCTCATCGACTCTCCCTCGCTCGTTTCCGCTCGGAAAAGAACGGGACAGGGCGCGCACGAGCCTCGGCGTCCTAAAAACGAGGATCCTTCCTGCCTGTGCGTCTCCTCAAAACCTTCCACGCTCCCCTAGGTCTCTACGGATCAATCTTACTATACTGTGCGCGAAATTGAGCAGCTTTCGGGCGGGAGAGGCCGTCTCGACTCGAAAGGGGAAGAAAGGCAGCCTCCGGGAAGCTAATTGTCTTTGTGTTGAGTTTCAGGTGGACTTTGAACGTTACCGATTTCCATCAACGGGGCGCTGGAGAGCCGTTGGATAGACAAAAGCCGCCGATCCAAGCGCCCTGACCGCGCCCGTCGGGGAAAATATATGGACCACTTATCCCATTTTATGGAATGTTTCCTTAAAATTGTTTAGAATTGTACAGTCAGTCGTAGAACCTCGATGTGGGCTTTAGGCCCCGGGACCTCGCCCCCTTTCGAGTCCTCGAGGAGACTCGTCCCCGCCCTTCCGACGCGCTCTACGATTCACCGAGGGACTACGTCACACTCGCCCTTCGCTACGTTCTATCGCCGCGCGTGCATCTGAGCTTCGCGCCGTTTCTCGGGCGAATCAGAGGTCCAGTGAATCGCTGGAAGCTGTTTATGGCATGTCCAAGCAATGGGGGATGTCTGGGAGAAGAATTAGGGAGTGAATGATGTTCAGATGCGCCCTGGCGGTCGGGGGTTGGGTTGGGTGGGTGGTTAGGTGGGTGGTGGTGGTGGTGGCTGGATGGCAACTGAAACAAGTAATCGAAATAAAACGAACGACTTATTTGAACCAAACACAAATCAGTTTAATCCTTAAATAAAACATAATTTCTGTTATGTTATATAATAATTAAATAAATAAATAAATAATCGTAGTAGTAGTAGTAGTAGTAGTAATAGTAGTAGCAGTGGTGATGGTAGTAGTAATAGTTAAAGTAAGTAGTCGTAGCGGGTGTCAAGAAAGTAGCTGTAGTAGACGTTTTTAAAGGGTAAAAAAAAAGAAACGTAAGGGGGTGAGTAGAGACGTTTGTTTTGCAGCACTGTGGTACGAAAGTAAGTAGCAGTAAGGTGTTAAGGTTACACGTGGCTACTAGACGAGAGATACAAAAAATATGTACGACCGTAATAGCAATGGTAATAATAATAATAATGGCGATGACGATGGTAATAATAATAATAACCAGAATAATAATAATAATGTGTAATTAATATATGTGAATAATAGTTATGAGAAGGAGAAGATTAATCGTTTATAATAGTAAAGTAATGTAATAATAACGGTCACGCGGTGTAAGAAACGTCCGACAGCCTTAAAGCATCTCGCCGACAAACCTGCCCGGCGGATATTTCTTACACGCGACTCGCCCCTCGGTTTCGCGACACAATCGACACTTCCGGCCCCGCGACCCCCGCCCGATGCCCCGAAAATGGAAAACGTCCCACCACGTTCCCCGACCCGTATCGGTAAATGCTAATCACCTCGATAATTACCTGCTCGCACGACGTCGAACGCGAGGGGCGAATCGCCTCTCTCGGTCGAATCCATCCTCAGGGGTCGGCCGCGCGGCGAATACGCGGGCCCGCGCGACCGCGACGCCGCTCAGAATCGGCCGAGGGGCTTGTGTATTAATTTGCACTATAATCATCGAGATCCTCTTTGCTCCCCCGCCCCCCTCCCACGGGAAGACGGCGCGTCGATATGGGGCGACTCGTTATCCTGCCCCGAGGGGGGTGGTTCGAATAAATAAAATAAAATCTTATAGCGGAAAAAGCATCTGTTGCTCGAGGTTGAAAATTACGTTTTTGGGAGGGCGGGCCGCGGGTCTCCACGCCACCCTCGCAGGGTGTCGTTCCCTCTTTTGCTCGAGACCCGCCGCTCCATCCCTCCCGGACTAGACACAAAAAAGGTACACATAAATAGGACGACATACACGCTAACACTCTCTCTCTCCTCTCTCTCTCTCTCGCGCGTTACACTACCGTATCTAAGTGGCTTAAGAAAAATGTTGTCGCTTTTACTCACGATTAAGTACTTACAAGCCGCGTTCGCTCGCGATCCCAAGCGACTGTTCGGTCCTGGCGTCGCGCTCTGGATCCTCGTGTGTCCCTTCCCTTCCCATCGAGCAATAGCAACGGACACCGTGCGCTCGCTAAGGGCAGCGCGAGCGAACCGGTTCGCTTGAATACCTCGCGCATCGTACCGCCTAAACCGCGCCTCTTACATCGATTTCGTCTGCCCGGACAGAGCGTAGCTCTCTAGTTCCTTGTTTCGTTGGCGGCCCTCGGCGAGCCTCTTTGCACGTAGACTAGACACGCGTCGCGACGATCGATGGTCATCTGCTCGCTCGATCGTCGCCTCAGCTCTATCACATTGCCGTGCACCGTCCGTCCGGGGTACGGGTCGTCTCGCACGCGTACCGCTCGGAAACCGACCCGAAATGATTCTTTTGTACGTCGAACGTTCGAAGAGAAGAGCGAAGGGACAGTTGTCTATATAAAAGTTTCAAGTACTACAGCCGCCTGTTTACGATTCGCAGTGTTCTCTGCCGGTGATCGTCGATTTTTTAAAAAAACACGGCCGAGAGAGTTCATGTAAAAGTGGACGGTGCACGCTCGAGTGTCTCCTCTCGAGAAGCTGCGGACGCGCGCTCGGTAAAATCAGACTGCGCTCGAGAGAGCACTTTGTACTAGCTAAGCTATCTCTCGCGTGAAAGAGAGAAACGAAAAATGAAGGAAGAGTTGAAAAAGATAGAAGGACCTGTTAAACGATTTTTCCGAATCTCCCGCGCTCTTTGGACAACCGACTGACTGAAAAGTACAAGAGCCTGACTAGCAAAATGGTAGCAGAGTTACGCCCGCGAGCGACGTAATCCCTCGGGTCGAGTGTTGCCTCGATCTCGTATGCACGTGAGCCCTAAAGTATCTTTCTCTCCCGTAAATTGCGTACGATATACACATACATGTATATATATATATATATATATTTTATATATATACTCCGTCTTTCGGTGCTTAGTCCCTTAATTCGACTATCTTAGGATTAGAAGTTTGAGACTTAAGTACGTTAGCTTCGACAGGCTGAACTACCGTTCGCCTCTGTCGCTCCTTTGGTATCAAAGTGGCGCGTGAGAGCCCTGACCAGCTTTCTTCCTACGGTGCCACACGCCCCTCTCGCTGATCGATCGATCATCGATCCACTCCGTCCCGTTCTTTCCTCGCCGCAACTCGCAAAGTCTTTTCAAGCAGCGCATCGATACGACCCCCCCCCCCCCCCCTGCCCGGTGATCGTCGAAGGAGGCGACGTCTCTTAATTAAACTACTTTACGATTAGAAGTCGCAGACTTAAGTACGTTCCTCACAGGCTGAACTCCTCTATTATCCCTTTGGTATCAAAGTTGAGCGCGAGTGCCCCCCCGAAACAGCCTCTCCCCTTCCAAATCCGCCCCCTTCGCTGACCGATCGATCATCGATCCTCCCCGTCCCACCTTTTCCTTCAACCTCACACTAAACGGCGCCAAGATTCTCAGAACCGGCGACCACTATCCAACCCTTATTTTGGAAACTCTGACGTCTGTCCTTCTTCCTCCCTTCATTCGCCACGATCGGGGGAAACGCGAGATGCCTTCGTCGCGTGTGACCATCCTCGCGGATACTGGTTTAAATCTCGACCGCTACCGGAAGCGGCGAACGCGAGACCAGCCCTGAGCCAGCGTTATACGTAAACTCAGGGGGGCTCGCGTGCCTCGCGCAGATCGTATCGTATCGCGCCCCCCTTTCTTCTCGCTACTTCCCCCGAGCGTGCATCGATCATCGAGGGAACGGCCGCGCGCGCCACGCGGCTCGTGCACCCGCGCCCATATACATAAATCAGCGATATGTATATACAAGACTAGCCATCGGCGGTCACGCGAGTCGCGTTTTCCTTAGCGCGCCGCTTTCCCTCCGCTTCTGCGCCCTTGCTGGAAAGGACCGTTTTGCCCGTCCAGGAAATACAGCGAGATGGGGGAACAGGAACGGGCGAGTGGCAGCAGCAAACAGGGGGGAGAAGAAACGAAAGAAAAAGCGAGCTCCACCCTCGCGCCCTTTCCTCCCCAAACGATCTCATCGCGCTCGCGGTATACAATTAGGATAAATCGTACGATTCAAGCGGACGCGCGACCTACTTCCGCCTCGCCGCGTCCTCTTCGACCCTCCTCGCGAAATCTCGTCCAGCCTGACGTGCACGCATGCACACACGCACACACAGGCACACGTAGGTGTTCATATACGTACTCACGCGTGTCGGCTCTTTTTCTCAGCACACTATCTCCCCCCCCCCTCTCTCTCTCTCTCTCTCTCTCTCTTTCTCTCTACCCTATCCATACACACACGCGTGTACGTGTGCACCCGAGCCTCTCCTCCCTCGCTCTTTCTTCTCCTCTCTCTGCCTCTCTGTATCTGTTATCTCGGCCGAGTGTTCTTCAGCAGGAGGCGCGTCAGCCAGCTCCCCTTCGCTAGTCGGAGTCCAGTTCGTTCTCGTTCTCGCATTCGTCCCAGCGAAAGCCCTTGGAGGAGGAGGAGGCAGCGGCAGCCCTGGTCACCATCCCGTAGTTAGAAAGCAGCGCCCTCGACTGCTGGTGATTGGCATCGTCTCGGTAACGATTGTTCAGGCCGCCGGCAGCGGACTCGGCGGGGAGGTGGTGTTGCTGGTCGATCTTCTTCGTCGTGGAAGCATACGCGGCCGCGGCAAGCGCCTTGACGGTCGCGGGGGCTACCACTGTCGTGGCTGCGACCGCGACCGCGCCCGCGCCCGCGCCGGTGGCCACAGGCTCTGCTGCTGCTGGTGCGTGTTGCTGTTGTTCTTCTGGCTGTTGCTGCTGCTGCTGCTGTTCCTGCTGCTGTTGTTGCTCTTGTGGTTGCTTGTCCTACGCCGCCTTGTTCTTGTTCGTCTTAAAGCTGACTTGAAGCACCCGGTTACCGAGCGTGTAGCCGTTGAGACTCTGGATGGCGACCACCGCTTCGTCGTAGTTGGTCATCGTCACGAAACCGAATCCCTTGCACTTGTTCGTCTGCAGGTCCCGGATCACTTTGACCGATTGGACGGCGCCGAACGGACCGAACAACTGCCACAGCACGTTCTCCTCGGTCTCCGGGGCGAGGTTATAGACGAAGATGCACCAGCCGGAACCGTTCATCGCGTTCCCCGGTAGCATCGAGTTGGCCAGGAGATCGCCTGCCAGCGGGCTGTACCTGCAACAGTCCCGTCACAACCGTGATAACGCTCGACCGTCAACGATCACCACCTTTGGCGGAGGTGAAAGGGGCTGGTCGCGTGGATCGTTTTGGCATCACGTACGAGGGTCAAGGGGGTCCGGCCTCGGCGGGCATAGCGCTGTCGTGCTTCTACGCTGGGTGCAAGAGGTCTAGTGAGGTGATTGCGAAACAGCGCGGAAACTAGGTTCTCTTGAACCCTCGTTGCTTTTAGAACGTCACTACATGTCCTCTAACCACGGAGCGGGGTTCAAGAAAGTAACAAGGGAAGATCACCAAGCCGGAAATTCAAAAAATTATGAAACTTCCGGGATATGTAGAGGATATATATGTAAATATGTATTGTTTGCTACCCAAAATTCACTCTAAGCTGGTGAAATTGACCTCTACGTATCCCCAAAGTTTCATTATTTTTTGAATTTCCGGCGTGAGGATCTTCCATTCTAACAAGGAGAGTATTTTAGGTGTCCGCCTCCGATCATTTTGATTTTTGGATATGTTATAGAGGGCCGAAAAATAAGAAATACGTGTTTTTTTATTTTTCCCCGTTTTCATATTTGGGGGGTGAAAACTGCGTTCAAAGTTAGGGGTGAAAAATCATTTTTGTGGACTTTTTGAAAATCTGGTGAGTCAGTCATATTTCGCATTCAAAGACACAAAATTCGTCCATTGACACTATTCCCCTATCTCTAATAGTTCTCGAGATATTCCACAAAAATGAGTTTTTAACCCTAACTTTGAACGCAGTTTTCACCCCCCAAATATGAAAACGGGGAAAAATAAAAAAACACGTATTTCTTATTTTTCGGTCCTCTATAACATATCGAAAAATCAAAATGATCGGAGGCGGACACCTAAAATACTCTCCTTGTAAGTAGAAACCGCGGCTCTACATATAATAACTCTAAATATATAACGATCTTCGTCCCCATCGCTCCTCGCAATGATAAAATCTTAGGGACTCGAACTTCTACCAACAAGTTATCGAAAGAGGAAACTATGCCCCGACAGCGCTATTCGTCGCTAAAACCGTCTATGTAGTCAACACGAAAGGGAGATGGATGAAACTGTTTGGTTCTTGCTCGTAACGACGTCGTCCACAGATGTGTCCTACTAGAACCCCTAATCGACGACCTCGTTATCTCGCTTTCCTTCATATCATTGCGCACAGTAATTCCCATCAAAGCCACATTGCCGCTCCACATTTGAATACGGTGCATTCTGGACTTGGAAGCGGTCGCACGTTCGGCGAGTGCCTCGACTCGAGCAGGAACACTCGCGAGCTTCTCCTTCGGGATTATCCTGACGTGGAACGAGCAGGGACTACGGAAACTCGTGCAAGTGTGTCGTATGAAATTATAATTAACAACCCACCGCCGAACCGCTGGACCAAAGATAAGGTCGCAAACGAGCGTGGAAAGAAAGCTACGGCACGAAAATGAAAAAAGTGGGGACGAAGTGGGCGACCGAATCGCAAGGGGGTCGCATGCAATTCTAGAAGCTTTTTAAACGAACTACGCAGGCAGTCGGCTGCCGCGGGGGTGAGGGGCCCCGACTGTAATTAATTCGAAAGGAAATGGGAACGAAAAGAAAACAGGTGAAAACCAAGGGAGACACACGTGCACGCGCCTGTTAATCGGCATGCAACGAATCACGAACATCGAATGCGTATTGGGGTGGAGGGACTTCTGGAGGGTTGAAGGTGCAGAATATTTACAAAGAGATGTAAAAAATGTATGTATCTACGTACCTACTTGACGTCACAAGCCGCGTTAAAACAGGGCACATCTCAGTGAGTGTTCAGTATATACTAGTGCCGAGAGGTGACAGTAATTACGTACGCATTCGTTACAAACGCTCATTAGGAACCGCGGACTCTTTCATACACACGTACACGTATGTACAAGCGCGTGTGCCGCCGGGGTGGTTTTCTTTGACGACGCGCTGGACTCAACCCCTAACGAGTATCCCCTCGTTCCCTCCGTCTTCTTCTTTCTAATTAATTTACCTACCCGCATCGATGAATGCGATAGGATGCGCGCGACCGCCCACCAACTACTGACAATTACGTTTAAGGGGACCGTTTAATAGGCATCTCTTTTGGCAGCGCTGCACTAAGCGCCACCTAGAAAATGCATCAAGACCGAAAGCACGAAAAAAAATTTTTTTGTACCCCAACGAGTGTATTAATAGAAGACATAAACATTTTTTAGGGTATGTTATAACCTCTTCTTGTAAAAAATTCATGAGAATTATTTTTCGAGCGTTTCGATCGGACGGTTCCCTTAAAAGACAAATGACAGCTGGTGGCACTTTTAATGAAAGCTGCGATCACGATGGATGGACATTCTCGTTAGGGGTTCAATTCAACGCGATGGGTACCTCGTTTCATTTAATTTCTTGTTCGTTACGTTGGTATATACACTGACTGACTTTACTCTGTACTCCTGGCGGTTATGGAATTTAATGTAGGAACGAATCAAGGCGACCATTCGTTGATGGAACTCGGTAAACGGTTGATTCCCTCTGCTATGGAGGTCGATACAGTGGTGCATTGCTCTCAGTACGATCATCAAGTGCTCATTGCTTGCGGTATGTGCGACGTAATATGTATGGTCCGACGAGTTCACTCAATTGCTCTCTCGTACCGAGATCGTGCACCTAACCCAGCTCTCGGCTCTAGATTGCCGACGAATAGAGGCGTTTCTCTTGTTTTGGTCGATGAGAAACGCGAGTCCACGTCGCTGCTCTTTGTGCAGGGTGCTCGACTAACTTTGCCACTCGAGAGTTCGCCGTGGATGCCTCGCGGAAGGAGATACAGCCGCTAGTTTGCCTGCTGGGCGCGTCTGACCATACACCGACCGATTCCACTTACTCTCTTACGCTCTACTCCCCATGCTTTATCGCTTTCGGTTAGCTTGCTTCGTGTGCCACCAGTGGCTGTGCACAAGTGAATTTTTATTTCAAGGAAAAAGGTAGTACTCGGTTCAGTGTCGAAATTAAAATGGAAGAAAAAGATTGTGAAAAGCTGAAATTGTGAGGAATATGAGACAACTATTTTTCTGTAAACTATTATTTTTTTGCAAATTATTATTTTTCTGTAATCTATAATTCTATAATTTTCTGTAATTTCTGCAATATCGCAATCTCGTGTTATAATCCCTTTTTGCAGTCTAAACAAAAGTTGATCAGCAAATTCCACTGTTTTAAGAGACGAAGCTCGAGTTAAGAATTCTTAAGAACTTTGTTAGATTCAATGCAGCGAGCTTCTAAGTGGCTTTACGAAGATGCGAACTAGAGAGTCATACGAATACAGCACAGTGTTCGCGCGTGATCGTGAGAGAAGAAGTCATTCAAGTGTGGCGAGCGCATTCCTGAGAATTCTCTGTACGTGACAGTTAGGGAAACACCCTGCACCATTTCTGCATAACTGTGCGCGGAAAAGCTGATCGTATAGCGACGGTAGAGCGGAGCTCGAGAGGCGGTGCACGGTCCCGGATCGAGCCAGACCGATCAAGGCGAACAACGAAAGAAAAGAAACAGTGAAGAAGGAAGAAGAAAGTGCTAGAGCCTGTCGAGGAACGTTGATTCGAGTATACTGCGATACCGACGCTTCGAAACATGGGCTACAGTCCCGCGTGTATCATTTCGGATCGACTGGATCATCGACGAGGATCGATATCCGTCTGTACAGTCCGTGCTTCCTTGCTACATCCGCTCGTGTCCATTGCAAAAATTAGAAGCTTCAAACTTGCGAAATAAAACAACAGAAAGCTGAACTCTCTACTCGTACTGTCTAATGGCGGATGGAAATGATAGTTCACGCGCGAGACTCGGACAGAAGTGGACGCGAAGTAGAAATGGCGGCAATAAAAGAAGAAGAAAGAAGAAAAAGAAAGAAGAAAAGAAGAATAGGAGCGGGGAAACTCGATTGCGTCGATTGATCGTCAGAGGTAAGCTTTGTACACCCGAATCGACTCGCATTCTCGAGGGGACGCTAAAATATGCTCTGTGGTGTTCCGTGAAAAAGCGTTCCAAGGCCAACGAACCGAGGACTTGGAAGGGAGCGGAAGGGTGAAGGACCAGAGGAAGCGTGAGACAAAAGAGAAGTGGCATTAAAAATTTCATAGAAATCGAAAGTAACCAAATGATCTTTTGCACTGAAATTCAACGATCCACAAGAGTGTTAAACAAAAAATGGAAATTAAGAAGCCTGCCATATGAAATTTTTAACGCGGAGCTCGTTATACAGGGTTACAGAACGAAGCCACAACAAATGATAAAATCAATTGGGGGAGGGTCCGGTGGGGTGGGAAGGGGAGTGAAGAGACGGGGATGGAGCGTAGTGGTAGTAACGAAAAAAATACTGACCTCTGTAAGCCTTTGTTAATGGCAAGCATGGCCTTGCCAGTGCTAAAACAAAACACAAAAAGAACAACGTAAGAAGAGAGATACTCCGGGGTAGAGCCAAAAAATACGGGATAATGTGTGTCTTTGGGTCGCTTCCTCGTGCTTCCGTTTCTAAATTTCTCTCGCATTCGCGCGACTACCGTCTACGGTGCCTCGCCCCGTTTTCTTCTCTCATCGTGGAGGCAGAAACGCGGACAGACAGAGGGAAGAGAGAAGCAAAGTGAGAGAAACAGCGAGAAAGAAACGAGCAAGTGTACGATGAATGAAATCGAAAGAGAAACACGGGACGTGGGGGGATGTTTAAGAGGCGTTAGCTTTTCTAATCGAGGGGAGGCACGGGGGAGAGCGAAATAAAAGTCGAAAGGTGGGGGAAATAATAGGGCGGAAGAGGCAAGCGAAAGCGAAGCGCTACTCGGCAGACACGATCCTCGAATCCTCGTGTCTTCGATCGCTCGATCGGCAAACTGTCTCTCTCTCTCTCTCTGGGCCTCTTGGATCTGATTTCGATCGACTGGACATACAGACGGACGTACTGGAACGCGATCGTCAGAGCTTTCGTCTACTTAGTATCGTCCTCTTCTCTCGTCCAATTACCGAATAAGAATCGTTTAGTGTCGGCGCGACTGTTCTCGAAACGGGCCAAGTATCGTGAGAGACGAACCGATTCTTCCCGATCGTCATCGACGTTTCTCAACTCCACTTTAATCGAATCGAACTTCCCCGTCAGCCTCGCGTCCACGGTGCTCCGATGAGATCCGTTTTTTTTTTTTTTTTTAGAGAAACTAGTGGCAAGAATTCTTTGAATTAATCGCGGCAAAGAGGACCCTTCACCGTGGGCCGCGAGGCGACGGAAGCAACAAAACTTACAGAAATAACAGAACGTTTGTGTGTGCCTTGCTCCTCCATGTTTCCAGAGTGGTCAAGGATCAGTCTTTTATTTTCTCTCTCTTTACTTTGCACAGCCGGTCGACTTACATCTATCTAACTAATTAGTAGCTATCTTAGAGACCACCTTGTACCACTCGTCGTTAGGGAATCGGGAGGTGGACGGGTGGAGGACTGCTCTGGAGAAACGGAGGAGGCAGGATGTCCAAGTAAAAGAGAATGAAAACCAAGGAAACGATCGCTGATGGTAATGAAGGGTGAAGCGACGTTCTCAATTAACGTGCCGGCTATCGACACGTGTCCAGTAGCTACTCGACCGACTGGGCGGGGAGAAAAGAGGATAAAACGCGGTTACTATGGAATCATTAGCGATTCCTGGCATTGCCAGTACCGAATTGGATTAAGTCTGATAGGCAACGCTTCAGCGGGTGTCGCTGATGAAATATTGATATCGTGGCATCGATCCATCGACTGAAAGGCTTCCCTCGAACTGTTGCACCTGCCTTTTCTCCACGACGCTCTCCTGGATCGATTCCGAACTCTTTCGCCTCTACAGGGAAGTTACTTTCGTTTAAAAATAGAGAAAGGAGAAGTTAATTTTGATAGACGGATTTTATCTGCATCTTTGCGTCAAGAAGAAAGTGAAGCCTCGACCAAGAATGTGCGCTCGATGGGGCGGGCAAAATGGCTTCAACGCAGCGGGGCATGCGCAAGTACACAAACGAAATCGGTTAGATCGACGGGTGGGCGGAAATCAAGAGAGAAAAACAGAAATGATGATGATGATGATGATGAGTCGTGTGGTAGAGATGAGGTGCAGAAGGAGGAGCCTGCAGTGTACTCAGGTACTCAAACGGTGAGTGCGTAAACAAGGAAAAAAGATACGGATGTGTGATCGATCGATCGATCTCAATCCCACCTCGCCTTGTACACCTTCGTCGCTAAACTTTATAATTAATCCGAAGCCGCTTCCCATAAAATGGAAGCCTCGACTCGATACTCCCGGCGCCCAACAAAAAATATCAGAGTCCACCTGAAATCCCCCGGAATCTCCTACCAATCGCCATCGATCGATCGATCGATCGATCCTCGTGCGACACTCTGTTCAGAGTTATCTACTGAACGAGACAGAGAACCTGAGGAACCGAAAGAAAGATATGACAGAGAAGAGAAGGAACAGAAAGAACAGAAAAGGAAGAAGGAACGAAAATAGTAGACAGACAAGAGACATAGAAGAGAGAAGAGAAAAGAGAGAGATCTTCGGGTAGAGCGAGTAGAGGCGAGTAGGTACCTGGATAGTGGCGACAGTGGAATGTACCTGAAGCGGCCGGTTGGATGGTGGATCGGGCCGCCGAATCGTCGGGTCGTCTGGGGTGCCAGATAGGCGGTCAACGGCGGTATTGCCTTGTTGTTGTTGCTCGGATTGTTGGCGAACTTGACGGTGATCGGCTCGGCCGCGCCCTTCGGCAGGGTACCGTTCAGTTCTTGGATCGCCCTCTCGGCCTCGACCCGCTGGTCGAACCTTATGAAACCGACCCCCTTCGACAATCCTGTCGGAATCGGTTCAGGTTACTCTATAAAGCTCCCTTTCACTCATTTCTTTTAGTTTTTTTTTTTTTTTTTTTTAATCAGGATCGAACGGCATCTTATTCGAGCGCCATCAGATTCCTCGTTGACTGGCAAGCGATTATTTAAGAAATCTAGTGGAACATTTAACACCAGCAATCCCACTGATAAAAGTGGTGCGAGATTGAAGGGACACTCTTTCAATAGGACTGCACTTTGATATGCAAGTGTCACGGGGGAAGTGAACGAGGTGTGTATTGAGATGTCGATGAAACGTTGCGTGTATGTACAGTGGTGGTTGAAAGTTTTATATGTAGGTAGGTTTTGAGTACTATGTCGGTGCAATGAGAGTTATTATTGTGATACCCTGATTAGGGTTTATTTAGGTACAGTAAACTGTTACTACAATATGCTTGTGCCCGAAGCTATTTCAAGTGAAAATGTTAAAGTTTTTAATTAAATACTTGATTAATTTTTACATATTAATTCTAGTATCTATCTAAATCAGGTTTTCGAATTTTCCGAATATACCAAAAAAAAACCGGTTTTCAAAAACCAACAAACCCTAACCCTGATATATGTATAGGATATCAATTGTTATTTTTGCTACCGTCCACGGTCTAAACTTTCCGCTGACCACTACCGTAGCTGGTACAGGTTGTAAATAATGAATGGACCTCGTCATTTCCCCTGTTAGACACAGTCCTTTTGGAAGCGCGACCCAAGTGATTCGTCAGCGTTAGCTTCATCAGTGGTCTGATAAGGAAAAGATCTTCGTTATCGAGGTTTATAACCATCCATTCGACACGTTGACTGCCCGCGCCACCCGTGCACAAGTGACATTTCTACGGAGCTTCTAACGAAGAATACTAACAATAAGCAGATGTGGATTAAAAACAGATTTGTTTCAATTTAGAGTCACTATACAGAGTGTCCCATGATCGATGGTACAAGCGGAAGGGTGGTGATTATCACGGGTGGTGCAAAATCATCATCCGATGTTAATAGCTGCTAATGTTTTTAATTTCAGGTATATGTCAGTGACGTTTCGACATATCAATAGAAGAGACTCACGAAACTTAATGTCCATAAAGATGAATAAGTATACCCTTCAAGAACGCGGAAAAATTCTGTCGATTTTTGTACGTAATAATTCGTTTAGACAAATGTTTAACGACTTCTTTCTTTGGGGCCATCTGAAGGCATTGGTTTTCGTGAATAACCCACAGACTTTACAACAATTAAAGTACAATATTGAACACGAAATCGAAAATCTAACCCCACAAATTTTCCACAATACCATGAAAAATGCAATAAAAAGGCCACAAACTTGCATCAATTCGAATATTATCTTTGAAACTTGAGGCCCTAAAATTTATAAGTTTCAATAAAATTGTACCAGAAAAAACGCCACGTTGTTTCATTTAAAAGAAAGTCATAGACTAAGAAAATCGGATGGTGACTTTTGCGCCACGTTTTACATGAGAAAATAAGTCAGCCTTTCAGTGCGCGCGTAGTCGACCAAATTGAAATGTCGATCTTCTCCAAAACGAAGCGCGATATCAAACAATTTTATTCTATAAATTCGACTTACTTTTTCGCGTAGAATCACCATCGTTCCGCTTGCACGACCAGATACAGCGACACCCTGTATCTAACGGAGTTATCCAGTCAACGCGTGGAACGCTGCTAAACCCGATCGGCTCGATCGAGCCGAAACGCACTTTCCAGCCCGCGATCAACGATGAATCGTTGCGAAACGACCGATGCAGCTCCGTTTCCTCGAAGACGAGTGGCTCGGTGCGCGCGGATTCGTTTCTTTACACCCGGTGTCGTGTTCTCGAGCGCCACTTTGTCGGATCGAGCTTCTCCCCTGGGCAAGCCGGGAAGCCGATTTCTCCCGGGGAACGTCGGAGCCGAGCCGGTGTCGGGAACCCGCAACGCGACAGGCAAGATCGTGCTGCGATCGGCAGCACGGTCGCGAACGAAATCATAAACGCGTCGACGAACGACAAAAAGCGTAAAGAAACAAAAACGGCGCTCGGGAGGAACATTTTGGATCGTAACTGTTTCTGTGGACTTTGTGCGAACAAAGCAGCCGATTGAAAGAAAGAAAGAAAGAAAGTAAGACTCGAGAGAAGAAGAAAAAAAAGAAAGAAAAAGAAACAAAACAAAATAGACGAGAATAAACCGCAAGAAATGAAGAAACTGAGAGAGGAGAACAAAGGGTGATATTCGCATTTTCTTTTTTCGCTGACGCAGCCAATCGCTCGATCTCCACCGAAGCTCTGAATGTTCCGTTTTTATCGCCGAGTAGTTTGCGAAGTGCCGATGTTATCGCGGATCAGCGCGATTGGCTCGTCTGTGAATGGAAAGAGAACAGAAGACCGTGCGAATGATAAGCTTGCGTGGAAAGAATAATATCGATGGTGATACACATGAAAAAAAAGAGAAGAGAGAGAAACGGCTGCTATTGTTCCAGCTCGGGCGTAATAAGGGAAAAGAAAAAAGAGTTGTATGAGTTACGTACCGGACAAATAGTCTCCGCCGCCGGTCACAAACTGTCGTACTAAACAGAAACGGAAAAAATCATATCACGTTAAAATTCAACTGGCAGCATACACGACTCGCTCGCCCCTGATTCCTCGGCGGGAGGGTTTGTGACGAATAAATGCCCAAGAGAGGGCGGAGGCGAGAGAAATGGAACGAAGTGAGAAGCGAACGTGTCGAACGATCGAACTGGAGACTCGGTGAGCAACGAGAGAAGAGCGAGCGACACTTTTTCCTCGCGTGGCGTCCGTCACTCCGAAATGTTTGAACATTTAATAGGGAGAAGAAGGAACGGCGCGGCGCGGCGCGACACCGCTCGACTGAACGGTACCTTGGAGGAAAAAGAACGCTCGACGATGGACTCGAATCGGCGACGATTCGACGCTCGACTCCCGCTGCTCGGTTAAACGAAATGATAGAAGGTGAATAGACGTGTCTGAAAGTAAAGTAACTGTTCGCATGAGATGAATAAGGGGCGAGCGATCATTGGCGTTAAATTACGCTATTTTTCTCTGAAATCAATGCTTAAGTATGCAACGACTCCCGACGATCGTGAATAAACGAAGGAAACGCAAACGTACTCGAAGGTGAACTGAAAGAACTGAAAAGAAAATAATAGTAACAGTAATAACGACAATAATAATAATGGTAATAATAGCGAGTAATAACGAAGGTTTGGATCGAGGACCGCACTGTGGAACGGTGAAAAGCGAACCAGGGGACTGAGGGAGTATAAAATAGGAAGTTTCGCTACTTAAATCAGCATCGCAACGTAAAAACAACGGACAATAAAAAGAAGAAAGACGCACGAAGCCGCGGGACGTTCGGGTAAAAAAGGATAATGAAAATCAAGAGACGGTGAACGATCTTAGAAACGAGACCGCGAGTCGACGATGCTGGCGAAACGAGCGAAAAGAATAGGGGGAGAGTAAGAAACAAGCATCGACATGGACGTGAGACGGTGGAGGGTGGCTAGGCCATGAGGCACAGTGCGTGAAACTGGGGATGCGAACGGAGAATGCATTGCTGGGGGGCGCGCGCAACCTGGCAAACGATAACGATAGCCAACGAAGGAACTGAAATCGAAAACGAAAGCAGAGGCTTGAAGTTCTGCTGCGGTTATCGGCTCGTCTCGATCTTTGCAAAATGGTCCTCGTGTCGTTCCACAGCAGTTAAATAATAAAAGAATCACGGAACGAAAGAGACCGAATTCCCGTCGCGGACCCGTTGCTCCGTTCAGTGCGAGCCACGCTACGCGTTCCCGACGAGTATACTCGTCCTAGGGAAGACCACAAGCGCACCGATCCACCCCCGTCGCGCGGGACGAATATAGGAACCCCATGGCCTCGGAATGTTTCTCGATCCTCGATCGAACGAACGGTCCCAATGTTCACCGAAGCCTTGAACCGATCGGTCCCCGTCGACGCGCGTCCGTGTCTGACTCGCGCGGTCCCACTCTACTTTCTCGACGCGCAACTCGCGCCAAGGCGACCTCTCCCTCGGTCGTATCGGCGGGGAAATTGGTGGCCAGACCTTCCACAGGGCTCTCTAACAGGGTCAACGCGATCCTCGGTTCTTTTAAGCGTCAACTTACCGGTGATGTTGTCGCAGAGTATCCGCGACGTGATGATCCTGCCAAAAGGGCTGAACAGGTTCTCCAGGTCCTGTTGCGTCATGCTCTTCGGCAAACCACTGACGTACAGGTTCGCGCCTTTGATCGCCTCGCTGCTCGGTCTCGCGTACGATACCTGCGGAGAGGGAGGATACGCTCAGTCTAGAGGTCCTTGAGTTTCTTCGATGATAGTCTAACCGTTTAATACCGCATCTTTGGCAATTTATTTCTGAGTGACAAAAACAGCTTTTTCCATTAAAACTTTTCAATAAAGACAGAGAGATGTTTGAATAATACGTGCAACTTTTATCAAGTTTTCTTTAAAAATAAATACGGCGGTGCGCGTTGTTAGAACGGAGCTTGATACAGGATTTCATCGAGCGCAGAGGATCGAGCGTTAGGTGTAACAGGTGTGGCAACTGGGCACTTGAAACAAGGTGTTCGATCGGACACTTTAGTGGATCTGACGCGATTCTATCTTTGGTCCCCGTTTCCACGTCTAATTTTAATAGTAAATTTCGGGGTCCCCTCCAAGCAGGCGTGATAACTGTCGTTTAATTCGCACGCTTGATAAAATGACTTTGAATCGACGCCAACCTGTGTTTCTATTATTGCGGCACCGTGTAATACCCGACACTAGGAACGCGTTCAAAGTTTCAGAAATCGCCTGTGCTCGATAGAATGTATGTAGGGTGCTACTTCGTGCGCGAAGGCGACGCGGCAAGATTGAACGAACTTTCTATATCTTGCTGCCGAGCTACGGCCAATTTGTTCGCGGCCTAACTATAGGCGAAGTGCATCCTTAACGCGTGCTTCAGATTTGATTATTCATGAAAGGAAGACAATCTGCATAACGGACGTGTGATACTCGGGCTAGTTTTCCCTGGGCCCTTTTTCACGTGGATGGCATTTAATGATCGAAAGAGAGATAGTTTAAGTGGCTGCGGGAACGAACCTTGATCGTTTTGTTTTGCAGACGAAGACCGTTGAGCGTGTTGATAGCCTTCTCCGCATCCTCGGGCCGGTGATAGTTAACAAAACCGTAGCCCAAGCTTTGACCTGCAACAGAAATGCCGGGGGAATCGAAAACAGCAGTGAGGATTGCCGTAGACGGGAGACAAGAAAGTATTAGCCTTGCTGTCGCGTCAGAATCTGGTGGTAACGAATTCACTCCTGACACTCAAGTGTCTCTCTCAGCCCATGATTTATTCAGCTGGCAAGCTGAGTCAGGAAATTGATTTCTCAATTCTCTTCGTCGATTATTCCTCGCAAACGGAATCTCTGGTCATCCTCCACTGACTCAAAGCACCAGCTATCTAAATACTTCCAATACACCTCAATATTACAGACCTTAATCTCTCGATTACAGATCTGTCGGAGAGCAAGAGAGAATGCAAGAAAATTCCCCGAAACTCTTTAAACTCTTGAAAGTCCGTAATCTGCAGGAAGGTCCGGTCCCGAAGCCTGGCGATGCGGCGAGCTGTCAGGTCCCTCTTCGGGAGCACGTGCGACGGTTCGTGAAACGATCCAGCGATTCATTGAGAGGGACGCGTTGGCGGGCGATCAATGCTTTCCGAAAACAGGAAACGACGGCGGTGCAGTACGGCCCTGAGGAGAGAAGACCGCGCGACGAGGTCCCGACTGTAAAACGGCGAGGCATCAAAACCCAAACGACGCCCCCGCCACTTGCGACGCTCGAAATAGCGTCGCGACGTCCGCGGCGCACGTGCTCTCCTCCTCCTCCTCCTCTCTCTTTCTCTCCCCCTCTTCCTCTCTCTCTGTAGCGGCGAAACGCGCGGAATTCAGCCGCGCGTACGCGAGGCGAAATTACGCTGCTGGATTACGCGCGATAACGCTCGAGTGTGCAGCCACTCTTGCGCGTGCAGGGGCAACAAATTCGCGGGGAAAGACGCGGGGGACACGCAATATTGCGCAATCCTTCGCTTCACAACGGCCGGGGATCACGAGCTCGACGAATGAGCCTGCAGAGGAGTTACTGTCTGCTGCAAAGGACAATGGTAGGTCTGAAGAAACGATTACCAAAGAGACAGATGGTTACGAGGGAAGATTGAAACTTGTAAGGGAGATTCTGCAGATGAAGGGCTAGCAGAATCATAGCAAGGTGCAAGAATTTATTTTCCAAGGGAAACCTTCATTTCTGAATTCTCTTACCTGACAAGGAAACGTTGCCAATTCGAAAATTGTAATTTTAACCCTTCGTGGTCGCACCTTCTTATAATCACAAATCGGACACAGGGGGTTAAGGACCACTGCACCCCAGCGTCATTTTTGAGTAACTATTATTTTCTTATCTTCGAATCTTTTAACTTTTGAGTGATAATTGTTTCTAGAAATGTAAATTTTATTTAGATATGATGAAATTTTTAGTTGAAAAAATAGTTGTGTATAAAAGCGATGTTTTTCGTGAAAATTCACCACATTTTTAAATTTTAATATCAAGGTCTAGAAATTTACAGAAATATTGGCAAAGTAAAAAATCAGCTGGGGTGCGATACACGATACACCACCTGTGACCACGAAGGGTTAATAAAACTTCAGAAATTCACTTTGACGGGCTGTAATCAGCCCTCAAAGTTATATTTAAAAAACGAGGGAAGAACGATAAGTTTGAGGGCTGATTTCACCCCTTCAGAGTGAATTTGAAAACGTTTCCTGGGAAGAAGGCACTGCAACGAAGTGGAATAGTGATTGAATGAGGCGATAGTTTGAAGAGGACGATGAGAATTGTCCTCCAGCTGTTTGTCGACTGTGCGTATATTGAGAAGTGGGAAGCGCATGCATACGTAAAATCGATGGGACACGTCAGCACGGGTTACGTTTTAAATCGTCAGATTCGTATCGGCCGTGATATCCGTCGACAGCTGCCACTGACAGGTGTATGGTCGCTGACGATTTTCCGTCGTCTGTTCGACAAGTTTTCCCCGACGCATCAGCGACATCCAGATAGAAGACTCTACATAGTACTTCCTGGAATAATCGAGATGGGGTTGATAGCGAGCAAACAACTTGGGAACACCTGGGAACGTCCAAGGTGTCGATCGAGGAATCGATAGACGAGTCAATTTTTTGAGACATTCGTGAAAACAAGAGTGGAAGGTGATTATTGAATGACCAGAGTTTCCTTAGTAGTGAATCGTCAATATTATTAATACGACAGTGCGTGCCTAACAGTCGTTTTTATACAGATGTATCGCTAGTCACCGTGAAATGGGGAAACTACATATAAGATTCAGCACTCACAAGGGAACATCCCGAACCCGGAAATTCGAAAAATTCTGAAACTTTGTGAATATGTAGGAGATTTCCTCCTGATTACAACGCAATTTTTGTTTGCTGCCCAAATTCACTCTAAGGGGGTGTAATTGACCGCTGAAAATTCGGCTATTTTCCGATTTTGTGTGATAACTCGCGAACTATAAGTTACCCAATAATAGTCCTAATTAAACGAAGTAACTTTTGTCTGAAAACATTTTTTCTATCTCTTACAGTTTGCAACTTGTAAGATAAAATCGGAAAATAGCTGAATTTTCAGGGGCCAATTTCACCCCCTTAGACTGTACCTATAGGTATATCCTCTACATATCTCCCACAAAGTCGCACTAGATCTTCCCCTGTAAGTTTTTTCAGACCCTTTCACGTTGAAAACTCGTCAAGTCGACACAGCTGTTAAGCTCTACTTCCGACAGTAAAATTTTGCCTCCGTCGTGTCTCGTGTTTCGCTTAGATCCCAGTCTGACGCGTGAATTTCTAAGCAGGAGGAACGACGATGTCCGATTGAGAACTTACCAGTGAGTTTGTCGCGAATCAGCTTACAGCTCTCCACCTCGCCGATGCTGGAGAAAAGGGAACGGATCTCTTCCTGTGTCATAGTCTGCGGCAGATAGTTGACGATGAGGTTCGTCTTCGACTCTTCCTGCGAGGCCTGTCCCAGGGTGGACCCCCCATTTTGTTGCACGGCCGTGTCCATTCCGTTCGCCATCATTGCACTCCTCTACCGGCTCGTCTCTAACTACGTACGAAATCTGAAACGAGAAACGCGTGGTCGTTTTCATCGTCACGCAACCAAAACCCTCGCACCCAACAGTTTCACGCAGGCCCTGAATCCTCAAAATCCGCCGCTGAAAATCGACTGCCCCCCGAAAGCTATCGTGGAATAAAATAAAAAAGGCAACTCCTATATCCTCCCAAGGATCGCCCTGCAAATTTTCCAGCAGACTCCGAATTCAGTGGCCCATATTTAGGGCCAAACTGTTTTTCAATGAATTCGTAGGCGCGCTCTTACTGAACGCGGAGCGTGGCTGTTGACTCGGCGAGCAGCGGGAAGAACACGGGAGGCAACAGAAGACGAGGTATAAACACGCGCAAGGCAAGAAGGCCCTGGCTATCCACGGAATGTTACAAGGACGTAAAAACGTCCGTCAACCAAAACATCGCGGCGCGATATGCACAAGCTCGCCTCAAAGCGACCACGATTACGCGAGGAAACGGAATCGCGTTTTTCTGCGCGTACAGGTGAGCGCGTGGCAACAAGCCACCTGTTTTTTTTTTTTCGCTCCCCCCCCCCCCCCCCCCCTTTCTCAGATGGGAGCAAAATATTATGAGTCGGCTACAAACACCTCGCCGACTACTTAGTTTTTTCCCATCGATGATAGAATATCAGTTGAATGATGTTAGATTGAAGTCGAAGCAACGATTTTAATTATTTATTTATAAACGGGAAAGTACCATTTTAGGGGATATGATATGTTTTACGATGTTGGGGGTGGTTGTGGGAGGCGGCGCAGACGTTTAGGCGAGGCTAACGATTTATGGAAATGCATGGTTCGCCCGGCTGGATGCTGACGTAATCTGACAATGACTTTCAAAACACAGCGTGAAAAGAACAGGCGGCGGTGGCGGTTGGCAGGGGGCGAGGGAAGGGTCGAATAGAAACGCGGATAATTTAAAGGGGCGACGACCCCCTTGGTTCTGGTTTAAAGGGCCTCGCCTCCCTCGTGCTTCCCTATCCACCCTGCCCACCGACCGAACCACCGTGCTCGATGTGCTCACGGGAATCTACAGGGTGCTCGATATCTCCGTCGCCGCGTAAAATCCAACTCGCGCGCGAACGCGGCGAAAGGAAAAAGAGAAAATGCCGGGGCCATTTCTGCCGTGGATGCTTGACAGGCGCGGGCGAGATCCCAGGGCGAGGGAGCGACTTTTAAACGTTAACAAGTGGAGGTGGCGGCCACGTGGAAGTAATTACGGTCGAAACGCCTGGCGGGGCACAAAAGTCGCCTAATTAGAAAAGGGAAAGCTTCACGGTCGCTGATCAGCCGTCAGCTTCACGCACGCGTGAAAGGGAAAAAAAGGTGATTCCGCTCGAGACACCCGGTGTGCACGGGGGGGACAGCAGCGAAATAGAGCAAGGGAGGAAGAGAGACGGAGAAAAGGGGAATTATACGCGATGACCGTGGGGTGCCGATGGTGTTCACGGTTAAGGCGAGTACACACAGCTGCCGGCGCGCATATATCAGCCGGCACGAGCTACCGGTGTACATTTTAATTCTCCGCGTTCCCTTTCCGCCTCTGTCTGTCGCGTATCAGCTGTCCTAAGGGCCACCCCCCCTCGTGGCTGCGGTCACCACCCCCCCCCCCCCCCCCAATTGGACTGACCACTCCGCTCAGATAATAGATAGCCGCTTTTATTATATGCATCGTCCACCCCTGGCGATGGGAAAGAAGCTGGGACTCGGATGCAAACGAAATTCCCATTCTGCCAGTCGAAGCACCCGAGTGGACTAATAAGGGGGCCTTGCTTCCATTCTCGACGAAGATATATATGGAGAATCCCTAGTTTTCCGAGAAAAAACTGAGAATAAGGCGTGGAGATGAGGCTAGTCTACCGCCAAGTATAAATCCAGTATTCCTAGATGTTGCGGTAGGTCAGTGAACCTACCCGTACCCACAGGGAGATACAGTAAGCCATACGTGATAATATCGATGTCAAGGGATGAAGAATACCACGTATACCTGTGGAAAATCAACATGAAGCTGACGAAACAGGTGTACCAGAACTAGAACAGCACTTTGCGAAGTTGGATTCAGAGTGGCAGCTCGAGAGAGACCCGAGAGGACCACAGAATTTTATGCTCGTATATAACACGGGAAAGCAGAGTTTTTTTTATTAAACTACGATGCGAGCGATGATCAATTGCCTCGTGGAGCTCGCGGTAGCTAATGGGTTAAGAGGCTGATGGCCGTGTTTACGGGGGAAACGACGCGTCTAGCAGTCGGAGAAAATGTCGGGGAAGTCGGCCCGGTTATCGTAGCCCCGCATCTTCCCGTGGTTATCGATCCACTCGCTCTCTCTCTCTCTCTCTCTCTCTCCGGCATCGCGATATTTTAGGACGTCACAATGGAAGCCGGGAGGGAGCCCGCCGTATCGTCGGACAGTGGGACGCATTCGAGGAACGCGTGTCGCCCGCCGGATGACTTCGAAACGCGATTCCAACGAGCGGCGCCGTTGCATGCGGCACACGACAATAGGCGATACGCGTGGCCGCTCGTACACGCGCGCGCCTAGGGTCCTGGCACAATGCGGAAGCCCACCCCTTCGACGACCGATCGGCACAAGTCGATCTCCATCCCCTCCATTAGGGATCGAGCGAAATGCTTTCCTTCTTTTTTTTTTAATTGATTCTTTAAGTGCTCGAGGTGGACGAACCCGCGGCGCACATGTGCATCGCGCGAGAGTGATATATTTCTGGTAAATTTATTTGTGGCTGATTTTTGGAAATTTGAGTATACCCGAGGATCGTTTTCTGTTTAAAGATCTGATGGGTGTTTGTGAATTTGAATAGGGCTGAATGGGACATCCCTTTTTACCCTGCCCTCTGTTTATCACGATATCCATCGAAAACTGGCATCATTAAACATCTATTGTACAGTAGTTGATTGAACCAAGCTTCCCTTAAGTACCCAAAGATCGTAGCCCACGCTTTCGATTACCATTTTCTGAAAACAATCTTCCAATTTACATATACTACGTATATTACAACACCCTCCATTTACCGCGACGATTATCGGTAACTAGCTGTTATCGGACATCCGGCCGCACCAAGGTCTACCGCGCAGCGATTTATTGTCGCGCCTGATTTCCACTAAACAAAAGCCTAAGTAGTACCTACACATTTCCAAGCTCCGCAAGGGGCTCTTGAAGCTATCAGCAAAATAATTGTGGGATTTTCGGAAGAACGTCCCCGCTGAAAGGATTGCAATGGAGCTGGAGTGAATTGGCGTGAGAGGGTAGCAGGTGGGTCGCCAGCCAGCCATCCGTGGGGGAGAGGGGTTAAAGTTCGATTTTCACGTACGCCGGCAGATACGATCTTCGGCCGGTGGCCAGGTGGCCATGGCGACGGATCGTGAAAATCGCGTGGCCGGGACCGATCAATACGAGGCGCGACTCCTCGCCGCGCCTCGCCTCGGTCCCTGCCACGCTCTCTATCTCCCTCTCTGTCCTTGCTGCCGCTCGCCCACTACACTCCCCTCTTTCTCTCCTTTCGCTCCTTTCTCTGGTGCCGCGCGCACAGCAAGCTAGAAAGAGACCCTTCTCGCTGCACGCCGGTGTGGCGGCGGCGAAGGCGCCGAGGGAAACCCCTCCCGCGCGAGAGAGAGAGAGAGAGAGAGCGCACGCCAGTGCGCTCCTATATGCACACAGGCGGGCGCACGCGAAAAAACGCAGCAGCTCGTGGCACGGCTTGGATGGGGGGCGGCCATGGGAGCGGGGGGGGGGGGGGGCGAGGGGGGCGCGAGCGGAGTGGAGGGCTGAGTGGCGTGGAGAAAGAACGGGAGGCGAAAGCACGCAGAAAGCGAAGGGTGAGAGCGAGAATGCGCCGCGAACGGCACGGCACGTGCTTCCAAACCATCGCCAGCATCCGAGCGGAATTCTGCCTCGTAGGTCGAGATCGTAACGGGGGGATAGAGAGACGCGCGACAGGAGCGATAAGAATGTCGGATCGATTCACTCGGCTTACCTTCTTTCTACGCCTTGGCGCCGGGATCCACCTTCTATCTTACGGATCGATGCACACGAGGCACACACAGAGGCACACACCAGAGGCACAAACACTTTTTTCCTTCCGGGTACGCGACGGGCACTCTTCTACGCGGGCTCCGGCTCGCGTCGCTTCTCCTCCCCCGGTCTCCCCCTGTGTGTTTGATCGACGGATCGTTAGGGTCGCACGCGAAACCGAGCACCGTGCAAAACTCTCTCTGCCTGTGCGTTCACGCGACTGGGCTACTCTCGTGCCTGGTGCTCGTCGATGTATCGCGCGCCGGGTCCCTCTACTCTCTCTCTCTCACTCTCTCTCTGTCTGTCTGTCTCTCAATCTCTCTACTTCTCTCTCTCTCTCTCTCTCTCTCTGTATGTGCACCTCTACTACTATCACGCTCTCGCACCGCCGCCCGGAACAGAAGGGGAAATCAATGAAAGAAAAGTACGACGCGAGCGCTCGTAAATCGGCATTTATGCTCGCCTGCTGTGGTCGTCGGGTTCCTCGGTTTCACTTTGATCGGCACATACGCGCGCGCGCGCCTGTCTGTGTATCGAGTGTACGCGAGCCGTTAGGGGGAGGGAGGGGTATATATCGTTTCGTCTCCAAGTCTTCCGGAATCGAGATCACAAAATACTCATCGATCGGTGAAAAATCAAACGGGATGGGAGCGTGTGTTTGTACGTGAATAAAGAAATACAAGTACGTGTGTGGGTGTGTGTATGTAAATACGTGTGTCCGTGTGGAGGGTTACGCGAGACTAGAAATTAAAGCGTTAAACACTATACTAAGGAAACGGAAATAACAATACGACACGGGCGGAGGCTGCCTAGAGACTGGACACACCGGCCGTTCTCAAGCGGCTTGCCCCCGCTCGGCGAGCCTGCTCGGCAGCGTTCGGCCAGCCTCGACGGCGCTCGTGCACCCTCGGCTAAGCCCGTGCCGCGAACCCCTCGCTGTATTACGTATACTTCTCCCGGCGACTCGCGAGCGAGCCGAGCGAACGCCGCTAGGGGTTGCCGATCGAACTAATAAGAGACGTATGCGCGTTCTTAAATAAACTCCGATCGAACCTGCACCCCCTAAGGGCACCCTTTCTCTACCCCGGTCGAATTCGAAAAATTCACAATTCGATCCAAACTCCCGCCATTAATCCGACTGTTTCGAGTCGTTGGAACATGGAACATTGCCCCTTTCAGGGGAATAAACATTGGCCATTTGAATGACCGAAACTGTGCGCCGATATCATATATTCTAATTGGCCATTTGTGCTCTGTAAACTGACTTGCCCGTACCATTGTACCGGGGATGTTAAAAAATGCGAACGGGCTGGGCGAGGGAAGAAATCAATACTTGGTGTGCTGAGATTCTAGGGGGTGTAGAGTGGCGTTTATCGTTCGAGATCAGACGCTTCAATTTTTGAAAATGTCACGTTATCGTCATTTCCGTCCGTTCAACCCCCTAACGAAGCTTCAGTCCGCGACCTCGCCTCAGTTGCATTTATAACAAGGGTGTCAACACTCGCGAAACGCTTCGCAGACAATATTCCAGCGGGCAACCCTCGAGATGTTTGCCAGAGGGGGTTTGTTCGTTCGAAATGTTTGCAACATGGCTGCCCCGATATTACGGGGCGGAAGGTATGCCCTCCGCCCTGCAGCCCCCCCCCCCCCCCCCCGTTTCCCCGCCACCCACAGCCCCTCGTCGCCACGCATCACCCCTTGCGTCAGATCATGACCACCCCTTCACGGTTTTTGACCCCCGCCGTCCCGGCTGCGCTATCGCGTCGATACAAGAGTCCCTTTACCCCTCGCGAGGCCGCACTCGATCCGAGAGTGAACTCGAAACCATGAATTACATCGTCGAGGCCCGACGGTGGCCATTTGCCAAGGACCATGAAACCGAATCTCTCGAGGAAACACCGACGAAAAATCTCGCCCCTCGGGGAAGAAAAATTATGCCTCGCGGGACGTGGGACCTGAACACATCGTCCTAGAGCTCTTATCTGAATTCGTGACCCCCGCTATCACCTGGCAGTCTAATCTTAAATTGCATAAGTGGAAAATTTCAATCCTCTTTGTACATACGAGATAATATAAAGTCTGAACAAATGGTTAAGGGTGATTAGTCGACGCACCTGTGTATGTACTCTACAGTCCCATCACCCTATTATCGCCCCCATGGAATTCCTTCAATCTATCCTCAATTTCCCTGTGCCATTTTCCGGGATTCAGATTTGCTTGGAATTTTAGTTCGATTTGTGTAGCTAAGTAACTCCCATTTGGGATCGGTTTGAAGAAGCCGATGGTTTTAAAGTGGGGGTGGTAGAGCGGGGGAAGCTGCATATCCCTGACCTTACCCTGGCTTTATCTGCGGCGATCGAGAGTCTCGGCGGCGAGCGCGCGCCAAAATTATGCGCCTCTGACGAAACAAGCCGCGCAACACTTGGCGGTCGTGCCAATAACCGCGTGTACCCGGTGCTTTCGCGAGTCCGTTTCCGCTATCGCGCGTCACGCAACGGAAAGCGGTGGCACGGCAGACTTCTGACTGGCGGGAGAGGATCTGGGCGGTAGAATTTACCGGTCGTGGGATCGCCGTTGGAATTACGGCGAACTACGAATAGCAGCGGTATAGAGATGTGGACGATTTAGGAGGATCTGAGGACGTCGCTGCGTAGGTACTTTCGCTCGGTGGAATCCCAGTGCACGTCGAACGCCCCGGGAGCTCGAGGGAGCCGTCCGGTGCACGCACCAACTGTCCACGAGAGAAATTATAAATACATGCGCGTATAAACACTATAAATATACGCGGCCGTGGTATACGGAAGAGCCTGTCCCAGCCTCCTAACCGCGTCCTGGAGATAAGCACCTCCATCGATCTCTCGAGGCGAGTACAGCGGTGTCATCGGACGATTGCCAAAACGTTTCATCCTGTACAACAGCAGCCATCAATCGCGCTGATGTATTCGTACACTTGCTATCGTCGAATCCGATGAATCATCGACTGGGACACTCGAGCCTCAGACCGCTCCTAGACACGAGTATGTACCGCAGCTAGGAGGTGGCTTTCACGACCGGGCCCAAAGTGACCGCCGCGGAAAGACCATAAGCCCATTGTCTAGTCGGCCATGAGAAAGGAGGGAGAGCGTGGCTGGGACCGCCGGGGACTTGCAACAGATGCGGAACGGTATGCGGGGAAAAAAATATAGGGACACGTTACATACTGGGACGCATATGCGAGCGCGCGTGGCCATTATGGGCCCTGCAGCTCCGAAACCGGTGCACGAACGTGCGACAGGAAGTGGTCACCGTGCTGCCGGTTGGAATTGTGAAAGTTCCCTGCCTCCTGCGCCGTCGCAACGGTGCGATATCTCGTGGCAAACTGAAAATCTTTCGCCCACGAACTTAAACTTCGCCTCGTCGCTCTTGGGATTCTGAAGCGTAACTCTCGTACTGCTAGTTCATCGGGCGTGATATCGAAGCATCGGGGTGTTGAACGAAGGGCAGCAGGAAGATTTAGCGTCGCGCAGGATTAAGAAAAAGGACCCCGGATCGTGAATCATGGCTCCCGTGCCGATGCGGTTGACAAACGCGAGCCGTACCCTCTTTCGCGTAGTCATGATCCAGCTGTCGAAGGTAGGCTTTCGGGGGTCGCGGGCCCCACCTCCGACATCGATCCGCACTCTGTGCACGAGCATAATTCCACCGCGACAGCGGGACCAATGTAGGTAATTCCGTCCCGTGACGTTTCTCCAGGGTCGCTGAACCTCCCTCGATCAGATTCCAGGCCCATGCCGACCTACCGTTAACACCTCAACGTCCGTTCAGGTAGATCTTAAAAAGTTAAGCCGATCGTGCTCGCCCTAAAAGGAAGTGGCGACCCTACTAATTAGCTGGCGTTACTGCTAAAGCGACAGTAAGCAGCTGTTGAGGTAGACGAGGAGCTACGATTCAAGTTCCCCGAGTAATTTTTATAAACGAGACGAGTGTTTCAGCTTCGGAGAGGGTCCCCCAGCCGCGAAGGGGGGCGGCGGCTCGAACGTTGGCTATTATATTCGAAATATGGAATAGGGAG
Organism: Andrena fulva; assembly: GCA_946251845.1. NCBI lineage: Eukaryota > Metazoa > Arthropoda > Insecta > Hymenoptera > Andrenidae > Andrena > Andrena fulva. Next base: position 93,559,519 of record OX276327.1, on the reverse strand, counting down.
GACGATTCGGACGAGCATCTGCGCGAGTGCTAGGAGCGTGCCCCACCTAGGGAAACGTGGCCCGACGTGCCGGCGAATCGATCAAGCGAGCACTTAATCGCCGCGCTAATTAAGGCGCGATCGATCGATCCTGCTCGTTGCACGCGTCGCGAACACACTGGCGTCGTTTCCACGCATCGGCGGGGGCGCGATCGCCCTTCTCCCCCGAGGCAATGATCGTATCGCCAAGCAGTCGACGAAGCCCCACGATTCACCTACAAGCCCGCGAAGAGTGATTACGTAAGGTAAACAAACGGTGGCGGAGGGGTGGGAAAAAACGGCCCCTGGAGCGATGATCGCGGAACATCGGCCGCCGGTACACGCCGAGAGGCCGTCGGGGATCTTTATCGCGGATTCGTCCGTCACGACGAAACTAAGTGACATTACTGACGTCACTGTTGGGTCGCGTTAAAGGTGGCGATCAAAATTTTAAGGGGCGAGACTATTATTGGTACCGAGAGCTAGGTGGAAGCAAGCAGGAAATCGGGTGAGAATCGATCGAATCAATTGGTGGAGCTGAATGACAGACGGCTCGCAGTAAAATTTGAATAGCAATGGCGAAAGGGTACTTTTCACTTGCAAGGGAAGGTCCCCAACCCGGGAGTTCAAAAACTTATGAAACTTTGGGGATATGTAGAGGATATATAGGTACGTATTACGCAATTTTTTTTGCTGCCCAAATTCACTCTAAGAGGTGGAATTGACCCCTGAAAATCCGGCTATTTTCCGATTTTCTGTTATAACTCGATAACTGTCGGAACTGTAAGTTGCCAAATGATAGTCCTAGTTAAAAGCAGCAACTTTTGTCAGAAAACTTTTTTTCTATCCCTTGTAGAATTGAGGAAACTAGGGTAAAGGACCCAATTACTGACACCTAACCATTTACTGTCACCTTAAGCTATTTTACTTAAAATAACGAATAAATAAACGTTGTAAAGCCATACACAAACAGAATTATGTAATTCAACCTATAATCTATACTATAGATTATATACTATAGTTTATTTATTCGTTGTTTTAAGTAAAATAGCTTAAGATGACAGTAAATGGTTAGGTGTCAGTAATTGGGTCATTTACCCTACCCCTTTCAATTCGACAAATTGGCAGATCCGTTTCTACGATCTAAAATACTAAACCAAAGTATCCAGAGGCTAAGGCCGCGCAAAGCTTCCCTCCCCACTTGCCCTCGCACACCCCCGAAGTTTCGTGAAGCCAGAAAGCACCCCATTGCCGCGATGATTTTTTATTTATCGGCCTAAGACGAAGTCGATCGTTGTAGGAGAGGACGATTACTCCGTCCCGTGTCTTCCCTCCGTTATCACCACCGATAGCTCGTCAGAGACATTACCATACTCGCCCGCGCCCCTCGAGCTGCTGCAAAGTTTCATTAAATGGACGGTGCGTGTGGGTGGCAGGACTTTAGTGGCACGTCTGAAAAGGGTGGAGGGAACGCGTGGCGGTGCGCGCGATGCAATCATATTACGCGGGACGGGCGAACAGTGGCAAACAGTGGCGAAACGTAGGAAGATTCGCGTAGGAGGAGGAATGAGAAAGGCGGGGTGAGATGGAGGGGAGCGTAGGGTGGGGAAAGAGAGAAGAAGCAGAGAAAGGTAGAGAAGCTCCATTGATTGGTCGGTGGCACGGTGGAACGTTGCAGTTGCCCCGGGGGTATATGAACCCCGGCAGTAGCACCCTCTCTTTCTCTCTCTCCTCCACCCTCTGCTTCACTCTTTCTTCCACCCTCCCTCCCGTCGTTTACCCTCGCTACGATTTTACCCCAGGGCGAAACGCAGGCGCGTCACATGGACCCAGGAACGATCAATACGAGCCTCCCCACTAGATCCAGTCTCTCTTCCTCCCTCTCTCTCTCTCTTTCTCTCTCTCTCCTTCACCGTTCCTCTATCATCCTCCTACCGAGCTCGCAAGCCCCGGCTCAATCTTTGATATTTCCAGCGTGCAAGCCGCAGAACGTTCGAGCAACCAAATTCGCCCGTCGATACTCCATCTTCAGCCACCTTAACCCTTTCACCCCCGAAAGGAGCTTCGGAGACCGTGCACCGTTATGGAGAAAATGCATGGGTGGTGTACTTCTACGTTACTTCTTCTCGTCTGTTTTCTTTAAAGAAACCACGTCGGGAATAGTTATTTCCGAAACCCAGCGATGGAACGTAAACGGTAACAGGGCGAGCGAACATAGGAAAACGGAAGGAAGCGATACTTAAAGACCACGGTCTCTCAATACACGCTCATTGGCATCTATCTAACACCCCTTTATCCCTCTCACGCACCATTGTGATCGAGGCCATCATCGCGGACGGAAGCGTCCCTCTCGAGACTTCCTGCTTGTCCTCCACGAGGACCCGCAGTGCCAGTTGCTCCATCCTGGATCTGCTTGATCCTTCATGCACACTCTCGCCGATTATCCGTCAATTCCTCGTTAACGAACTTATTCTCAACCTATCCCGTGATGATTCTCGTCTCTCTTTCCGCATTTCCGTGTTTCCTTCCTCCTTTTTCTTTCACGTTTACACTTCCTTCGCCTTCTTGGCCTGTGTCCCGGTAGGCCCCGCGAGGAGGAAGGACTCCAAGTGAAAGAGGCGAGGAGGGTGGCAGGAGCGCGATCGTCGCGATCTCGTGGCCGCGCTGCTTTCGGCTGCCACGCCCAAAACTTCTCTGGGTCGCGGTACTGCGCCGCGGAAACCCTCCACGTCGATAAACCTGCGTCTCTAGATTTCATTTCGCCTCTACGCGCCTCCGTTCCCCGAGCTCTCAATTATCAAGCTCCTTTAACTTCGCAGCTAGCGATACCACTGCACACGATTCTGGATCCAGGCTTCCCAAAAGACTTTTCCAAAGGGGAGCAACTCGGCCTCGGCCAGGAGAACGTGATCGGAAGAAGGATTCTTCGATTCGATCCTACATATGGACCTATCTTTTCTTTTCTTTTTTGGGAAACTGGGAGGCGGAGTAAGGTGAAGGTGGCAAACATATATTAATGATCGGCACCTGATAGCGCGCTACCAAAAACACATAGATCGATGTACACAGAGATCGATAATAATAGTTGCAATCATAACGGTAATAATAACAACAATAATAATAGAACGATAATAATAAGTTCGAACGAGTCAGAATGTCACAGAAGCAACGAAAGTAAAGAAACAAATGAACATACCGGTTAACGATGAAAATCAGTGGTTGGAGGATGCCGATATCTGGGCGTAGAACGTAAACGACGGTGGGTTATGTTATATTTTTCTCCCTTTTAAATATAGATTACTTCTTTCCCTTCATTCGTTTAATTTTATCTATATTACCAGATCTCGTTTTCTTATCTTTTCCTGTCTCGGTTTATTATCTCGTTTTCGGTGGCACGTTCGTTTCGCTTTAGTGTTTAATTTCTCCGTTTTAGATGACGTGTGCGTGTTTCGTTTATCCCGCTCGCTTTCCCGTTTATTACTCCGCGGAGAGGAGTCTTGTTTAAACGGGATCACCGAGACGAGCCGTGAGATCAAGGTCCCCGGAACGTAGGTATATTTCGTTTGCACTTTAAACGATCGAATACGATTCACGACGTTTCCACGCGAAACACTCGATATCCTTAAACCCGTGGGAGGCTTGGGGGAGGGAGGTTGCCGGACGGGGGGGTAGGGGTTGAAAAAAGGACGACGAAATCGCGAGAACACACCCTCTACTGTCCCTCTATCTCTCTCTCTCGTTGGTTTCCGTTTCCGTTTCCGTTTCCCTTTCCTCGGGGCCTCTTCTCCCGTAACGAAAGGATCTTCCAGACGACGAGTCCGCTGGGCCTGCCCTCGGTCACCAGATCCGCAAACGACAACGAGAATATCGCGCAGCCGAAATTCCCTGATCGATAGCGACGCGTTACGCCCCCCCCCGGGGAGAGAGCTCGTCCTTGGTTTCGCGCGGCAATGCTTTAACGGGCTAAAAACCGGGAGGCACGGGCGAGGATCACGAGGCACGGGGGTCCATGGGCGGCGACGGGAGGAAGGAGAGGAGTGAGGAGGGGCGTTCGTAACGGACCAGCGAAATCATCAAGATTCCACCACGACGAGGAGGACGCACGTGGAGGAACGTCGGCTCGGCTAATTCACTCTTCCCCCGTCGGCAGGATCGATCGCTTCGATTCCCTCCCTCTCTCTTGCCCACTCTATCCTCCGTTCCGTCGTTACTGTTTCTTGGTCTTCCCTTGTGCCTTTTTATTCGCTCGTTAAGTCCCTTCGACCCCGCTGGCTGGGTCGAGGTCGTTGTGCGTGGGCCGCGCGCACACACGGCACGAACACATACACACGCGCGCGCGACTCTCCCTGTGGATCGTCGGTCCCGCTGACACGTGGGCGGGAGAAAAGGCAGGCGCGATCGGCGCGGACGACCGGTGTACGTGTACCCAAGCCCGTCGATGTTTCGTGGGGGGCGGGCAGGGGGAGAGAGGGGGTTGGAAAAATCAGGATACACAGAAGCAAATGGTAAGAATATGTTGCGGGTGTAACGGTGTCTACAACGCAATGCCTTTATGTGGTGCGGTAACTAAACTGACGGAGCCGAGCCCCGGCGACGATCGCTGCACCCTCTGTACGCCCGCCGCCACCACCACCCCTGTCGACACTAGCTACGACGGCCGGCGAGGGGCGGAAGTCGCGGGGGAAGACGGTAGCGCGAGCGGAGCGGGCACCGACGGGACGTTGGATCGAGGAGGACGAGGGATGCTCGGTGGCGGAATGTACGCAGGCGCCACGCGGAGGCAATGACTGCGCCCTCCCGCCCCTGGGATTTCGCGGAGGGGCGCGCAGAGGAGGGGCAGCCTTCGCGGAGGACGTGGAGGAAGGTGAAAAGGGCAAGGGGTGCTGAGGAAAACGGTGGATGGATGAAGAGGAAGATGGTGGAGGGTTGAGAGGAGAGTAAAGACCGCGGCGGGATGGAGGATCGGGGAGGAGGAAGGTGACGGAAAGATGAGAGACGAGGGACAGAGACAAAAACGATGGAGAGATGAAAAACGAGGGAAGAAGCGTGGCGAAACGAGGCTGCTGGGAGAGGGTGAGGCGAGGAATTACGACGAAGACGGCTGGGTGGAGAATGGAAATTGTGGAGCAACGTGGTACGCAGGCGTGGAAACAGAGCTGCCGGAGGCAACGACTGCGTCTTCGGGATGCCACCGCCATGGTTGACCGTTTTGCTACCAGGTGCGGGGGGTGGGAACCGCGACGAGGTATGAAAACGCAGGGAAATCGCGGCCGAATGCGGTGCAACCTACGCAGGCGCCCGACTTCCCGAGCCTCCGTCCAACCCCTTTTGAAATCGTCACGTTGCCTCTTTGCGGGGAGAGTAATGGAAATTCAGCAAAAAGAACGCTCTGGCTAAAACACTTCGCTGTATGAAAAATTTTCGCCACGACAGCGGCAGAAAAAAGATGCAGAGACTTCCCATCCTTCACAGACGCTGAATACAGAAGAATTGCAGAGCAGTCAGTGAAATGCACAAGGGCGACAGAGCGTGCGCAGAGCGAGAGCCGGGAAGGATTACTTCGCTGCTGGGGATCCCTGGACATCAACGTAGATCGACAAATTGAAGGCAAAGAAGAGAGAGGGGAAGGAGCGCGAAGTCAAGAGCGGTTGCGTAGCACGCAGGCGCTCGCGAAGGGTCGTAAACAATGGCTGGGCTCTCTGGAGATCCTCTGGACCTCGCAATCACCGATGCTGATTGAAGGGATACGCGAAGAGAAAGGCACAAAGAAAAGGGAATGGAGGCTCGCGGGGAAGACAATAGGGTTGGAGGAAGACACAGAAGGCCAAAGAACCGACAGGGTACAGTTCCCATACAGGTGGCAGATGGGGGGGGGGGGGGGGGGGACTGGGTGTAATCAAGACGAAACAACCCCTGTTATCTACGCGACCGCGGAGGTGGCGTTAATCGTCGTCTCTAGTAGAAACGGACGATTCGTCTGCAGACAAGTAAACGAGAATCTTCCCTGAATCTTTAGAGGGCGCGATCTGGGTTGTCGGAAAAATGAATAAAAATCGAGATGGAAATCTCGTCGAGGGGTTGGAAAACGCGGTCGACGCCTCGTTACAGCGGTGCACGATAAATTTCACGAAAATATATTCGCCCGTTTCTCTGCTGGTTGGTTTCGGTGTCGCGCGAAAGGGATGGGGCTCGAATTCGAGGGGAGGAAGGAAAAAATGGCCAGACGCGGGGGTGTGTCGCGTGCGCAGGCGCCCCTGTCGAAAGTGGGGCAACGGTGGCTGTGGCTCCGCGAGCGGGTGAAAGGGGAAAAACCAGTGGCGGGAGAGGGTTGGTAGCCAGCGCGGAGCTCGAGGGCGCAGGCGCCACGACGAAAATGGAAATCCAGTCCCAGGGGTTCACCTCCCTCCGACGGAACAGCCTTTCAACCGTGCGAATGCGGCCAAATTTTCCCCGTGCCTTTACCACACATCATCCACCTCCAACGCCCTTTCATCCCCTTCAACGTGCACCGATGTATTCACGAAATTTTCCGGAAATTTACGCTCCGACGATTGGATGCCACGATCGTATGAATTTCAAGGAACCTACATTTAAATTCGCGTATACCTGGTAATATTTTATAAAATTAATTTCAAGTAATTGGTTTCAATTGGGATTAAATTGGAAATAAGTTTTTGATAATAATCCAGCCATCGTGGATCTCCGTGGAGCGCAGGTGAAATTGACTTAACTCTTTCACTGTAGTGACCCCCTTATTTTTCATCCTTTCTTCCCCTGCGATCCTGGTCCATGTGTGGATAGAAGATATTAGAGAGTTCTTTGTGGAAGGACCCCAGCCTACCTGGAGGATGCGCATTCATCGCGGAATATTGTAATACTACTACCCCCGGGCGGAGTCTTGAGAGGACACGTGCTGTATAAATGGATCCACGTGCCTCTTGCACCGGTTAATAGGACGATATATGAACGCCAGGGCAGAGGGACAACTGAATTAAGCGTTTTCCGCCGAAACTGACGAGTCATTAACCTTGAAGTGGTCCCCTGGCAAGCTTTCATATCGTTGCCTCTACTATTATCATAATTCTAGAATGCAAGTTTCATCTCCCCCGCTGCAAGACTTCATCCCGCGTGCTTTCCAATTCTAGCGTCCCAAATGTCGAGTCTCCCTTAACAAGCAGCTTCTTCGCGAAACAATCCAACCCTATGCAATTTGCAGGACCAGGTACGCTCGATCCACTCCAGTCGAGAAAAGCGGAGGGGCCCGATCGATGCACGCATCAATCCCGTACGCGTCCCAGCCGAATGTCATTTCCACGTTGCTGCGTCGCGAGGGATGTTAACGAACGGGGCGCATAGACAGCTCGCTAATGAGTCAGCCGGGCATTACGAGCGCGAATCGATCATCGCAACGAGAGGGGGTGGAATAATTGGTTGGCTCGTGCGCCACAGGCGAACCTTCGCGTCCAGGAGATACAAGATACGCGGATGAAAGAGACTCGCGCTGAGAAAAGAGCTGCCCTGGGAGGGGCCGAGAGAAAGCGAACCGGGGCTGCTAGAGGGGAGGAGGAAAAAAATTGAGGGGTTGATAATCTAATGGTAAACGACATGCGTGCACAGGGAGAGGGCGAGGGCAGACGAAAAGTCATCGGGGGTTGCAGGGGCTCCCGAGCACAAAGTTGCTCCTACCCTAACATGAAGAGCAGAGGCGCTACGAATGCGTTTTCTTGTTAAAAAAAAAAAACAGGTCGTTTATGTAAATCTGAGAATCCACTGTCTTGTTTCTTCCACGCATTCTTCGTCACGAATTCCAAGCTGACACAGTGGCGGGAGACATTATTCTACAGTAGTGTTCCTCGAAAAGTTTTCTTAGATGAAGATTTAAATATTAAAAAAATGTGTAATTTATTCAACGAGAAGCGTAAGTGCAACTGACTGCAAAATTTGAAATTGTACTGAATCACCAATGGTTCCGCGAAATCTTAGAGAGTGTAGAAGGGTTCAGTTGTGACAAAATTTAATTGGCAAACGCTGTTCTACATTTTAACCCCGGTTCCGTGCAACGAACGCCGGTCCTGCCAGTGACGTGCCCCTGTCGCGAGGCACCAGTGATTTCCTTTTGTACAGGGATTACGGAGAAGCCAACCGCGGATGATCCGAGCCTCCCAGATTCATTAGAACAACCTTGCACGCGACTAAAGCCTTTCGAGGCCCCTTTTCCGCCTTTCAGGCGCAATAAATTCATTTCCACGACGATAACGCCGAGGCGAGGAACGGCCACGGTCCGTTGAAATATACTGCGGGGGCTCGATCAAAGTTGCAACGATAAAAAGACAGCCCGCCAGACGGTCGAGGGGGTTGAGGGTGCCGGAGGGAGGAGGATGTCGCGTAAATCCCGAGTCCCGTCTCGGGCAATTTATAACACTCCTCCTCTTTGTCCCAAAACTTCCGCTCGTCGAGTGCCCTGGGAACACAGGGAGCCAACCCCCTGGTCCCTACGCCATTGGGCGTTGGGGTGGCAGAGAGGAGGCACCGGGGATTTCGAATATCGATCCTTCACTCTCTCTCTCTCTCTCTCTTTCTCTCCCTCTATTTCTCCTCGTTTCTCCCCCCTCGTGTCGCGGCAGTAAGGGGAGGGGGCGGGGAAGGGTTCACCAGGAAGTCCCCGGCAAAGCCGCGAGGAGCAGAGGACATTCACCAGCGGCGAGCAAACACATCTCCGACCGAAAACTTGTAGGTACCCAAGGGCGCACTCGAGACTTCGGATTTCAAAGTTTTTACACCGTAACTCTGTTTTCGGCCGCGCCAGGGATGGGGTGCTGGCCAGACGTTCCCCGAGAGCCTGCGAGTAGGCGTCGGGGGTGGCGAGACGCGGGGTCTGACCCTCGGGAGAGTATTTGTTCGAGCTGGGGGGATCGGGAGACGGACCTGTCGCGGCAACGTTTGCTTTGCGATTTCTGGACACTTTTAGGTGACGATGCTGCTGCTGCTGCTGCTGCTGCTTTCTGGGGGGAGGATCTCGCTGTGATACTAGATTCTAGTGATTCTCCAGTTAAAATAGAATACCTAAGCAGAGATACCTCAATGCTACAATCCCTTGCACCCTCCGCTGTCGCAAATCCTGTCAACAGAAGTTGAAGCGAGGGACCTGGGGAACTCCCTGCATGAATCTCCTTACCTCTCTGCATACAGGAGCCTTGTTAATCCACGGAGGAACCGGCTACCCTCCCTTTTTGCCCGCCACCATAAAACCTACCTAATCCTACCGGTAGCTACGAAATTTTATTCAAAAGCAGCCGCGGGGAATGTGTGCACTGCCGTTTATAAGTATTAGGACACTTACTTACTCTGAGAAAAACGTTACGAATTTATTAAAAAAACTCTGAGAAATTTTATTTGGTATTTTAAATTAGAAGAAGTGAAGAGTATTCAATTTGTACCAAATATATTTTCTGCATCAATATGTATTTATGAACGACAGTGTGTGTCCTCCAGCATGCAGCATCCAGCATCCCTGCGACCTCGACTTTCCATAATTCCATCCCTTCTATCCCTTCTATCTCTGCGCTTGCCCGTCCGGGCAGAGCCTGGGCCAAAGATAGATATGCGCGAACTTAAGCTGGCTTCGCGTGTGGCGGCGGGTTGCACGGCAGCTCGCGTGGACCCGGGAACGAGGCTGCACACGTGCAAATCACCGCCCCCGATAATCGACCGGTCGTTACAGATTACGCGGCCCACCCCCGCGAATCAAAACGCCCGCCCTTCCTCGTTAGCGCACCTCCAAATTGCTAAAACACCGAGCCTCCCGTGCGAAACCAAATTAAACGCGGCCAAACAGGGAGCCGCCGAGCAGAAACGTCACACTCTGTGCTCCCGCGCGACGAAGGACGAGGGATGGTTACACCTCCGCTCTTTGAAGGGCTACATTTTAGGGCGGAGGAACGATACACGGTCGATTCACGGACGGAGCGATATTTAGATGATAGTGCAAACATCATCGGGCAAATGTTTGCCCTGGAAGCCGAGCACTCGCTGCTCCTGGGACGGTTAATGGATTCTAGAGGAACTTATTCGGTTACAGAATAACGGGCTTCCGTTTCGAAGTGGGATAGCAAGTCCTCTTTCATTCTTCCATCTCGTGTCTTCCGGTACACTGTGCTGGAAATATTTATTGCATCAGTCTGTAATTGATAATGTAGTTGGTATCCAAGTTAGTTTACGGAGGAACCTGGTGTAATCGGCAGAAATCAAGGCTCTTTGGGGGAATTTTTTATGGAATTTTTTAAGGAAACTATACATGCAAACTTTTTAAAACTTTCAGGCTTTATTATTATGTGCTAGACTAAAGTAAGTGAAATAAGGGTGAAGGGGTGGGTTCTAGTGGCCTGAAACCAAAAAACTAAATAGTTTTGTGTTTTTAATAAAATTACGCTGTGGAAGGCCCTCGATCCGCATTCAAAAATGAAAACTACAATAATGGTGGTTTAAATGACCGAAACTGTGCGCCGATATCATATATTATAATTTTAAAAATTCTTACGGTCGATATTTTAACTTTATTATTTAATAATGGTGAGTGTTTGAAAAAATAGGTGCGTTTTTTACTAAACAATTTCAAATAAGTTATACGATGAAACTTATTAAATTAAATAATACTATTCCGGATTCAGGTGCATCCATACCGTAATTTTATTAAAAACACAAAGCTATTTAGATTTTTGGTTTCAGGACCCTAGACTGCTGTGCAGTTGGACAACTTGGCCGCTCCGAAACACATGTCCGGTTCTTGAAATACATAATAGTAAAGCTTGAAATTTTTAAAAAGTTTACATGTATAGTTTCCTTCCAAAATGAGGCATTGGAAACAAGGACGGACTAACCCACATTTTTTTTCGAAACTGATTTAGTATCAATAATGTATTCCAATAGGCTCTACTCATCATATAAAATGGAAAAAATTAATTTTTTTTTCAATATGGATTAGTCCGTTATACTCTCAATGCCTGAAATATTAAAGTGCCGCAATAAATATTCCCAGCACTCTATGCATAATACTTTCCTCTTCCAATTTGCTTGCTCGGAATGACTCGAAACCTTCCCTCGAAATTCCGGCCCGGCACACCCTGCGTGGCGAAGGGCGCGACCGCGGGAGACAAGAGGAAGCGGTGTGGATGAAAACAGGCGGAAAAGAAGAGTCAGTCGCAGGGACACGTATCGATTCAACAAAACCAAGGAAACGCTGGTGAACCGGCGGACCGGGTGTCGTCCACAGTCAGCCAAGTTTCGAGCCCGCTTGGACCAGCCCAGGGACAAGTCGGACCGTTCCGCTCTCGATATGTCCGACGCCGAGGAGACTGGTACGTACACGGCCCGTCGATCCATCTTGGTGCAGAGAAAGGGGAGGTCGGGGAGTTCGTAACGAGCTGGAAGGCTGGGGTTCGTGACTGAGAACGCTAGCACGTAACACGTACGCGATATCGCGCCCCGCGCACAGTGTTCCTCTATATCTCGGCTACGTTTCCGATGGGGATCTCTCCTGTGATCCGTCAAGTCGATCGAATCCACCAGGAGTCACGCGAGGATCATTCGCTGGCCGCCCCCGACGCGATTATTGCGCCCTGACATTTCGCGCAGGTGCTCCCTGCGAGGGAAAATAGTCGGGCAAAAAGACCGCCGTCCTTGGACTCGCCTGCTGCTTTTTTAATATCATTCTGGTCTTAGAGAGTCGGGGGAAGAAAGACGCTCTGAAGAGGGTGGAGTGGATAAGAAAGGGGATCTAGAGGACGCTAAAAGAACGCGTTGGAGAGCGTGTAACGATCGAAGCTAGTTTCCGCTTTTGCCAGGAATTGTGGAAGATTCAGCGGCGAGTTCAGCGGTGCGTATCATTGTACGTCTCATCTAGATTTCCCTCCCCTCTCCGCCGATTGTTTCAAGCCCCTCCGCCCCCTTTGTCCCACTTTTAATTGCTCCTCGCCAACCGTCAGTTGCAGAGCCTCTTCTCCCTTTTTCTGCCGTAATCGTGGATATTTGCTCGCGCGGAGTAAAATTCCGCGCGTACCTGGAGCGCGCCAGATTCTGGGGCAGTCGAGCAGGGGAATGGAACTCCGGTTATACAGGGTTCATCGACCCTCGATGTATACAGGGGGTAGTTTCGTTTAAATTTTAAATGCTTGATCCCTGAGGATGCTCGAATGATGTCCTCGAAGGCTAATCTACCAAAGGGGAAGCACCTTATCACGCGAGCCGAGTCACTGTCGGTCACTAGCATTGACTGTGGAACGCAAAGTTCACGCGACGGAGTGACACTCCGCGCCGCTATTCTTCCACCCCGACGACCGATGAATGATTGACGAAGAAATTGCGCGATCTCGACGTAAAACGACTATAGCCCGACGACCGCATCTAATTCCTCTTTCTTCGTCTGTCGCACGGCAGCCGTTCGGGGTTATAGACGCGCAACTTTCCGCTATCGGGTGCGTCATTCACGTGGACGAGGATCGGCCGCGGTTGGAAATAGACATCGAGCCGTCTCGATTTAGATCTACGAGCGAAAGACTATGTCCCTTTCCTGGATAATGGGCAAACGTAGAATGGAAGGGTCGTACAACACGTTGTCATGGCGAGTCACGTGGGCTCCTGGAGATACCAGGACATCAATGGAATCAAGAGGGGCCCGAATGAGAAACGTCTTGAAGTTCCTAATACAAGAATGTCACCCCAGGTGTCTACGTTTTTAATTTATACTCAAAGGCGATCTCTAGAGCTCGAAGTAGCCATTTGTGTAAGAAAATAATCGCGTCCCCGACAAGGAAAATTAGGCAACCCGGAAATTTAGAAAATTGTGCAACTTTGTGGGCGAGTAAAGCGATGCAAGCTTATCGAATTAAGAATTGGTGGTGGGCGTAACTTGAAAACTATGGATTTTTCTATTATTACTTTTACGCAGTTTTGTGGTTAGAAAAAAAAGATGCAACTTTTGTTTAAATTTCTTTTCGATATCTCTCACCGTTCTCGGGATATTCCGCGATAAAGAAGGGGTGATTTTACACCCCTAAAACCGCACTATGGCACCAACAAAAAATAGTTTTCCGTTACGGATGAACTACTCTATTTGCACACAAAGTTGCACGATTTTCTGAATTTCCGGGTTGCTTAACTTCCCTTGTAATTGATGAGAAAAGAAGAGTGAGCCTTTCGAGGGTTAACAGAGGATTAGCAATCGTCGGAGGCTAATGCACGAACCCTTTCCATCTTGCATGCTAAATTCACCCCCGATCTACCGTATCTCGTGAAAGACCCCGTATTTCCGAGGGTTCGACCTCCGAGGCCCGAAACGGAACTGCACTTAGAACGCGCACCCCCAATCTAAATTCCAGCATGCACAGCACGGTTCAAATCTCCGGTCGTTAAGGGAATCGTAAAGTTCCGCGGATCGTTTCGCGCCAGCTCGTTCCTCCTCGCTAACTTTTAATTCCCACCGTTCCGTGACCTGGAGCAACAGCTTTAACCGGGCAGGTTCGATCGTTCCCACGTGATCGCGCGAGATTACCGAGGTGGGAAGTGCGCGGTATCCGCGGCAGCTCTTTTAAAAGTAAATCGCCCACCGGTTTTAAGATGGACCCGAGGGGTTCGTTTAGATTTCGATCAACTACGCCGCTCCTCGTGACCGCGGAGCGACTTTGCAGCCCGTTCCCGAGGCGAGGCGGAGCTGTCGGCCGCCGCGGAGATCTCTGACGCGTGGCAGCCACGCGAATTCCCGCCAACACGATCCTCCCTTCACTGGTCTAAACCACGCGAGATCCTCGCACGAGAACCGACACCCCAGAATTAGCTCGTGTGATCACGAGCCCTGGTGCTCACCTTTATCGCCCAGGCGAGCAAACACACGATAGCGCCTCGGCCAGTTCAGTCTACCACCGAGCCTCCGACCTGGTGGATCATCGCGGGGCCTGTGCGAGTGCAACATGGCTCTGGGAGAGGGCCGTGACCCTCTGGAGCACACCAGCCTCTACCAACGAGCCGGTTTGAATATTTTGCTTCTTGGAAGTGGAATTCACCCACCATTCAGGGGTCTTAATTTGCGAATCGCTCCTAGGAGTTCTGTGGAGAGAGTTGTAGTTACTGAAACTCCGATTGCAATGAATATCCTACGATCTTAGTTGCCTGTAATGAGTGGAGTTTTTGTTCATGTCGATGGAAACTGTGGTTGCAGAAAGCGAAGACAGTGACACAGAGGGTGGACGAGGGAACGTAAACAAGATGATAATGCGACCACCGGGCCACAGCGGGAAGGCAAAGAAAGGGCACATCTGCTTCGACGCTTCCTTCGAGACGGGCAACCTGGGCAGGGTCGACCTTATCTCGGAGTTCGAGTACGATCTGTTCATACGCCCGGACACCTGCAACCCACGCCTCCGTCTCTGGTTCAATTTCACCGTGGACAACGTCAAGTCGGACCAGCGGGTGGTCTTCAACATCGTCAACATGTCCAAGAGCGCGAGCCTGTTTCGAAACGGCATGACGCCGCTGGTGAAGAGCAGCAGCAAATCGAGGTGGCAGAGGATTCCTAACGACCAGGTGAGACATTACGCGTTCTTAATTAAACTTGTGTTATCGAAGAGATCCGAGCTCACCGAAGCACTTATTGTAGGAACAGATTTTGTAATTCCATTAATTTCTGGGAGAAAAAGAGAGACCTCGGGTGACGGAGTGTCAGATCCGCTGCCTACTAATCAGACGCTTAACCAACTCCGCCGATGTAGATCCTCCGAGGTCTCTTATTCCGGACTCCCTTTTATGGGAGTTTTTGATCCCACATTATTTTTTCCTATTTTTGCGAAGTAGAATCAGTAGTAGTAGTAAGATAAAAATTCCACTCGAGGCTCCTTCGTTCCAACACCAAAGTGCAGGATTGCATCTGCCCCCAGGTGTTCTACTACAAATCCGCCCCGCACCAGAACCACTACGTGCTGAGCTTCGCCTTCGCCTTCGATCGCGAAGAGGACGTCTACCAGTTCGCTCTGACGTACCCGTACTCGTACAGCCGGTACCTGGCGCACCTGGATAACCTCTGCACCCGGTTAACGTGCACGAAGAGGGAAACCCTAGCCACGTCCATCCAGAAAAGGAAGGTCGAGCTGATCACGATAGCCTCGAACCTGGAGGACGCTCAAGAGCACTCTCGTCGAGTGGTGGTGGTGCTCGCGAGGGTTCATCCGGGTGAATCACCGTCCTCCTTCGTCTGCCAAGGGCTAATGGACTTTCTGGTCAGCTGCCACCCCATCGCTCAGGTCCTTCGGAACTACGTGGTCTTCAAGATAGTGCCCATGATGAACCCTGACGGAGTGTTCCTCGGCAACTACAGGTAAATAGCTCCACACCGTCGCGAACTATAAAACACAACGATCGAGGGAAGCTACCCCTGGGTCGACTTGTTGAAGGTCGACCGTGATCGGGGCAGACCTGAACCGCTCCTGGAACAAGATATCCGACTGGCTTCACCCAGCTCTGCTGGCGATCAAGCCGATGCTGAAGAACCTCGACAAGAACTCCCGTACCCCTTTGGACTGCGTCCTGGACCTGCACGCCCACACGAACGCCACCGGCCTCTTCGTCTACGGGAATACGTACGACAACGTGTACAGGTAACTCTGGCCGTTTCTTTGCAGCAGCCACGGAACAGGGTAGAAAGGGAGAGTGGCTCTATCGATCGAGACACTATCTAATCGACGGCTGCCAGCCTCTCAGGTACGAGAGGCACATAGTTCTGCCAAAGTTGCTGGCGCAACACGCCGAGGACTACGAGATGGGGAACACAATGTACAATCAGGACTCCCACAAGGCTGGCACCGCTAGGCGTTATCTCTGCTCAATTCTGAAGGAGCACGTCAACTGTTACAGCATCGAGGTATCGATGCACGGGTACAATAGGAAGGCGACGCCTGGGATATTCCCGTATACGGAAGAGGGATGTATCCTTTCTAACTTATCCCCCTTTTTTGACCAACCAGTCTAGGTAGCTACTAGCTTCTAGCTACGACTATCCATCAAAATTCTCGTGATCGAGTCGCGAGGGGCTCGCGTAAGATTTGTAGCGATACCGCCGTATCCGCCGCAAGATGCCAATCGACCGGGCCCGCTCTCCCGCAAGTTCTCCCTAGGCTATCCATTTGTATATACAGTAAATCCTCGTTTGGAGCCCGTTTCTACCACGCGTTAGGAGCCCGGCGACTATCCCCACCATTTCTTGGAATCCTTCGGACGAGAGTGAGAAAACCCAATGAGCGAGCGAGAGGAAACCAACGGTCGACACGAAGTTGCTGTCGGCTTTCGTCTCCTCTCGCTCGCTCATTGGGTTTTCTCACTCGCGCCAGTGGCCGCGCGGAATAGTGTCCAGTCGCGTTAAGAGCCCGCCGCCAGCCCCGTTCGACGGGCTCCTAACAAGTATTTACTGTATACCTGTTTTGTCCTATCTTCTAATATTCCTGCGTCTAAGGCAGAGCCTACTGCGTAAAGCCTTGCTCACCATTAGTCTAGTAGAGTTACTTGATTTCAATTTGATTTGAAATATCCTTTCAAGTTTCAAGCGAAACTTTTCCAAGTTTCAAGTTTGAACTTTCAAGTTTTTAAAGCCTCGTTCTTATTAGTCAAGTTACTTTTAAGATTACATGAAGCAAGTAGATATCTAAAATGGCATCAAACGGAGGTGGAGTTTCCTTCGTTATTTCATAAGATATCATTATTTCTCATACATTTCTACGAATTTAAAAATCTTATCATTACTCCCCCTATTCTTAGTCACTGTTTTATAATCATAACCTCACTTTTAAAAAACAATAGGCAGTCAGCTTACAGCAAGTGAGTTCAAGTTCAGACTTGTACGTAAGTACGTTCACACTATTCAAGCTGTATCCTCCAGGCAAGTAAAAGTTGAAAGACTCTCTACTTCGGTTGAAACTTGAAAGAAACTTGAAAGGATATTTCAAGTCAAGTGAATAACAGGTTCACATTGGTAAAGTAGTTTGAAGTAACTGGACTAATCTAAAGAAGGTCTCTAATAAGGCTTACCGAGTCCACTAGCAGGCCCAGCAGAAAACGCAACCTTCCATTTCACTCCTTCCGTCCTACCAAGGTTGTTGGTACAACCATTCCACTACCACCGCGAAAGATTCATAGATAATAAACGGAGTCTAAATCGCAAGGCTGAATGGCCAAGTGGTCTCGGTGTGCTAAGTCCACGGACGCGGTTCTAACTTTAACCTCGCGACAGTCTTGTTATCTATAGATCGTCTGATGATAGACCTAATTAATCGCTGACATGACGAGCCATACTCAGAGTAACTGTCTCTACGTTTTTCACAAACGATTAAGCAAATCACAGTTGAATAATTCAAGCGATATAACCGGAGCTCCGTCTTTACCTAGATATAACTGATATAAGTAACAAAGGAATAGGATTGGATTTCAATCGAACCTACTCAACTGGCAGAGATCTCGCGATTGGGTGGGCCCTCCGAGACTGCCTCGACGATCTTGACCATCCAATTAAATCACAGATTACAGACTAGGACGCAATCTGGCCCGTGTCTTCCTCGAGTATTACAAGCTGATGGGTCTCATCCCCGCTGGCCTGCCTGACCAACCCTCCACCAAACGATCGCGACAATCTCGACCGAGATACCGCGTGCTCAGGGAACCCAGGCAGAGAGCCTCTAGGACACCTGCTCCCGTACACCTCGCGAGAATTCACGAGTAATTAATAGCATTATATTCCATATCAATTCCTAATAACTCCAGCCTCCATTTACACCTTAAATCCCTCCCGATTCAGGTCCTGTCAATCCCAGCAGCTCCTCGTCCTTGGAATAATCATTCCCACTGCTCCGAAGAGGGCGAGGAGTTCTCTGAGTCGGTGGGTTCGATCGCCAGGTACTTCCAAGAGGAGACGGAGCGGCCAGCGAGCGGTGGTTGCCGATCGATGAGCGGCACGCGGATGAGCCAGCTCGGGACCGGAAGTGGAAGTGGAACGGGCGTCGGCGGGTGCAGGAACCGGAGCTACAGGTTCCGGAGCCCCGGGGCACCGCTCGACAGGGCCTGTGCCCTGACGAGACGACCCGCCGAGCCGCGGCTCACCATTATCGATTTCAATCAGCTGACAAGGGGCGGTTTGGAGCTGGCTACCAGTAAGAACAGGGCAAAGGTCGCACGCAGAACCGCCAAGAGATAGCGATCCCTCTCGCCTGGGCCACGTCCTTCCCCGTCGAAAACGATCGACAGGTAAAACGTTCCCGGACTCTTTCGAACGCGTTAGATATCGACGTTCAAGCGTATGCCATCGATAAGTGAAGAGTTTGCGAAATTCTTTGCGAGATTCCTCTCACTTGCTGAGTATATAGACTGATTTATGAAAGAACGCGATTGCGCAGAGGAGTTTCTATCCAACGCGCGAGTGCATAATTTCGATGGATCGTACGAGAGCCGTGATTTAAACGCCACGTCGAATTGTAAAGGGTTGATTTATAGGGTAATTACGCGGCTCCGTGCACGCCCAACTCTCATTACGAACTTTCCATAGCAAAGTTCCTACACAGCTCGCTGAAAACAATTTCTACAAGCATATTCACACTTCCTCCACGATTATCCTGTATCCGTTATTCGGCCAAATAAACACAGATAAAGAGTAACATGCACAATCTTCGTCAACAACAATAAGACCCCTCGGACGAGAACTGGACCCTGTCCATGGGTTCGTTTCGCTTTCTTAAACGGGAAATTCATTACGCTGTATTACGCAACGTTGCGAATATTGGCGCCAAAACAGTGGCAAAACACTAACCCCTCTAGATCTGAAAATTTATGTAAGTACGTCGTCCACCGAATTCCATAAAATTCCAAGCCGAAAGACATTGCATAAGCGTTTATCCATTACGCGCTCTTCCCACCAACGATCGCGAGAGAGAGAAACTCGAATTTGCAAGCTTAGAAACCGACGGAGCATGAAATCCCGGCTATCTCGTCCGAGGGGTGATTTCCATAGCCACCCCCCCCCCCCCCCCCGCCTACGTGGCCAGGCGATCCACGATGAGAAATCGTCCAGGGGGGATAGCTCTGACTCTCACACAGTACAACATATGTCCACGTACCTGAATTGCGACAATAACGTTTCCTAAAACTTAATGGAGCCGCGGGCCGGTGGCACGCGCATCGGATGGACAGACAGACGGGGCACGCAGGTACTACGCACGGTCACGCCCGGTACACCTGGCCAGGTACGGACCTAGAGACACGCTGTGCGTCCGTGCATCGGGGATGCGGCACGACGGCGACGACGGCGACGACGGCGAGCGGACGGGGTGAGCGGAGCAACGTGCCTCGGTGCCGCCGAACGGGAACTCGGCCGCGTACCCACCGATTATCCCTGTCGTCGTGCGTGGCTGCGATACGCCAGATATCAGTGTTGCACGTCCAGCGTACGCGATCGCGCCTTCACACGGATCTGTGTACCTGTACGTGTGTTGTATATGTGTGCGCGGCCTGTACACGCGTTGGAGTCGAGTCGGATCCAGGCCTACACGCCGTCGCGCGTGTACGAGACAGAACAACCCGCGATATTCGGTGACGTGGTCGCGCGCGTTGTTGATATATTACTTATGCATGTGTGCGGCCGTGTGTACGTCTGGTACGCGAGTGTGTGTATGTGTATATATATATGTGTGTGTGTGTGTGCGTGTGCGTGTGTGTTTTGGGTGTTGGTGTAGTTGTGTGTGTGTGTGTGTGTGTGTGTGTGTGTATACGATGTGTCAATCAATCGGAACTGAAGAATGAACTAAAACGGAAAGAAATGAAACTATAGCGAAAGAAGGGAGCAGACAAGCGGCCAGTAGCTCTTCTACTCCTGGACTCGAGACGGAACTGGCCCGTGCTGGCCCGTTCCGCTCCACGCCACCTCGGGGCTCACCCTCCGCCCCGCCCCCCCCCCCCGCCGCCGCCCTGCATCCGACGCTCGGCGTCGCTCCCACCCCCGTCGGCGACCCCTTTCGCCCCTCCTCGTCCTCGAGTCCCGACTAGCGGATCGCGCCTCCGAGGCCACCGAGCCACCCCCGGCACTTCGGGGTTGGACGAGACTAGGGCGGTGGTCGTTGAACCAAGTATATAGACGAGCTGTCTGCGTCGTACCGGTTGCGCGCGAGCCCCCTGCTTTCCTTTCCCCCTTTCCAGCGCATCCTTCTCGCGCCGCCTCGCCAACCCCATTCGCAGGGGGTTTCGCTTCTGTGTCTCCTTTTTCCATCTCGATCCTTCTCTTCCAATTTCGATTCTCTTTCGATCCGTCCATCCCCCTTCGATCATCCCTCTCCTTCTCGATCGCACATCTCGCCGTCGCTCGTCCCCTTCCGTCCGAACCCTTTTATTTTATTCCAACCCTTGGCAATTCTACTTCTCCTTTGTCTTTCGTCCCGCCCTTTCACTTCACACACCGCCTCTCTCTTCTTTCTATTATTTTCAAGTCCGAGTCTCTCCTTCTCTTGATACTCTTTGTACCCCCCACCATCGAGTTTCTCTTTCGCTTCCCCCGCCACTTCAACCCCCTCGATCATGTGCATCCGTCTTTTTCCTTCCATCGCCTCCAAGTTGCGCGGCTAGCTTCCCTTGCTCTTGCATCCCCCGTTTCCCATGCAACGACCCACCCCCGTCCCTTCGCCTTTCCCTCTGCTATTTTTCTCTTTCGCTTCTCTCGTTATTTCAGCCCCTCTCCCAAAACCTATCCGTCCCCTTTCCTCCAAGTCTCGCGGCCGCCGCTTCTCCCTCGAGCTCAATCCAACCTCAACCCTTCGATCCGGGTGCTCTTTCGCCCGCGGACGTGTGCCCAGGTAAAGCTAGCGACCTCTACATAGCCGGAGTAAACATGCACGGCTTGCAACGAGCCACCAACACACGCCGTTCCTGCAACGGTGGTACGGGCGAACCCCATTCTAGGGTCAGGCCGGAACCATGCCCTCCGATCTGCCGCGAAAATGAACCTTATCGCGTCCCCGATTAGCCCCTTGCCCGCGACGAGATCCAGAAACAGTCCTTCACTTACGGAACCAACGTTGGAGCGCTTCCAACGGCCCCTGCTTCAACGAGTACACACATGCCCCGTTGCGCACTACTTTCACCAGCATGCGTCCACTCCGAGGAAACAAATCCACCCTTCGAATCGCTGAATAGATATTCCAATCTAAACCCATCGCTCGCAGGGTCCCAGCGCTCCGGCAATTGAGCCATCCAGACCGCTGAAACGTCCTTCCCCAAGACTGCTATTCAAACATGGCTACCATCCACGGTGCAAAGTCAAATATTTGTCGCGATTGATGACCGCGGGCCTGCTCGATAACTGGCTAACAGAGCATTGAAATTTTCCAGCCAGTGTTGCGCAGCGCTATAGAAATTCGTTTGGCAGTCGGGGTGGCGAGCTCCAGAGACGAGGGCTAAATTTATGGGATGCAGAAAGGGTCGAGGTACCCTTTATCCGGCGCTGATGCGCGCAGCCAGACATCCCGTGCAGCAACCACCTACGAGCCCGAGCGAGCCCGAATTCTCGCGAACTTTCGCGACCTAGGTACGACGTGGGCGGAGACGGACCCCGGCTAACCGGGCTTAACCCCTACCACGGACACTTGTTATGCAGCAAAAACTTTGCCAGAGATTGCAGCTTTTCATTCCACAACTTTTACTCGCAGCGAATTAAAATCAATTCTACGAACAATCGCCGTGAAAGAAATAACCTGTCTACCGCGAATTTCGTGGGCGATCGATAAATTAACGCGACTAGAATTCATTTATATCGTACAAATCGATCGCCTCGCTCTTAGGAATCAATCCTTTTGTTCCTATCTGATAATCGAGATTCCAAGTAATTACATAGTTTAGAACTAGAGCTTTATCTTCCGTTCTAGAGACGCATGTATCGTCGCAATGACACAGAAGCGATTTAGTATTCAATATAATAATATATGGCTGTATAAGTAACAGTATAGCCTAGTTAATCGAAGTATAAACCACCGAAACTTGGCACGCACGTGCTACGTATTGTTTGTTTCGCACTCACCGGATGCAGCCACGTGATGCATTTCCTTGCGATGAAAATCGTCGACTGTTTGCAGTGGAAGACGTAGTCGATGATACGTAACACCTTTTCACAGGCTCTTCTATTGTCTGCAATAATAAGTTGTTTACGTATCACACCGACGCACTGTTTATCGATGTCCTTAGCGTAAAGTTTGAGGTTATACAATCTAGATCTGTTTACACTTCGTGCCGCGGCACGAATGTTCATTGAAACGTTTCGAATACAGAATGGACTGAGAAAAGTGTCTTTGACGTGACGTAAGTACTACTTCGCGTCTGCTCGATGAAAATGACCGTCGAAAGTTTCGAGAGGCAGCCGGATCCCCATACAGTGGCACATTGTTGGCGATATTGTTCTAGGAGGTCGTTCGGTACCTTCGACGCTTTGCGACAAACGAAAACAATAGAAGTACTTCCGCGAATCTGTCGCGGCACGTATACGCAAAAACTAATTTCTAAGTAGCATGTCGCGTTACGTTACGACAGTAAACGGTGGAAACGACTGGATGGGACTGAATTTTAAACAATGATCCGAAAGCGGAAGACGGTGACGAAAGCAAAAGTGAAGACATTCTTTCGTTAACTTTGAGATACTTTTTATGAAAACTATGCCCACAGCAAGCAACGGCAGTGGAATGTGTGAAACGAAGGAAATGGTAAGTTTAGCTAACCACGCACATATCTCATGCACCAGTTTCAATTCTAACGTCGCGACGCGGGAGAACAAAGTGGTGTGGTGCTGCCACCTTGCGTTCTTTCTCCTAAAAACCTACCTCGTAAAACTGACACTTCCAGTCACTCACTTATCTACGAAATTACCTATTTAAACACATAGATGTTAGATTCTTACTTTTAAGGAGGAAAGGTTCATTCTATTTCTCTTTGAATCACGTTCTCTATGTCAATAATTGCAACGTCCAGAAAAACAAAAGTTGCCGCGTAAGAACCACGCGTACAGTAAGTCCGTAGAATTGATGTGTCCATGATTGGATTTGTACGAAGAAACTTATCTTACCGAAACTAATTGTAAGAGAAATTCCAATTCGTGTTTACTTTTTGAATTCAGAACTGTAACGACAATCGCGAAAGGCGCGGAGCGCCATCTGGGAGATATTTCTAGATAGGACATACGGTTCACGGATACGTAATGGGCCCGTCCCGCACAGACGCCGCCATATTGTACAGGAGGAACGAGAGGTGCAGCCACGCCATTCTGCGTATCACTCTATTTCTTGTGCAACGGCACCAGTAGAACGAGCAAAGTAAGTGGAATCTCGGCGCGGACGGACCCGCCGCGCGAAGAAGAACTGTTTCCTCGAAAATTGGCTGCATCGGGAGAAAAGCTGCGGGCCACATCGGGTAATGATCGTTAATCAACGCCACGATGTTTCCTTCACCCCGACGGATCAAGATTTTGTGTTCCATCATTCGTTTCGCTACCATTCCGTTCGGCCGCTGTTTCCCTCAACATTTCCACGCCGTTTCGTTTTTACCGGGTTAATAATATCGATTGATCGTCGGTCTCTGCCATTACGTTCTCCGACCGCGGACTTACGTTAGAGAACGAAACGCGTGACGTTGAGTTTGAATGCTCGCCGAGAATAATGCAGTTTCTGCGGCAGCGATAAATTCGGCTTGCTTTACCCTTTAAAGTAAATCGTAATATCTGACGGCTGAAATGCAGTCGATAAATCGCGCTTGGTATGGGTACCATTGTGTATAGGTAGTTTTTTAAATGAGTTATTATTGATTTATCGTCACCGCTGCGTTGTATTTTACGGGATATCACGATTGTTACTTTACATTGTGTATTCTGTTGGGGCAGTTTAAAATAAGTGGTGTTAATTTAATAAAGAGCTTCTCTGGCTGCTTTAATTGAATTTTAAATGCTTACTGCCTATCGCTTTAAATGTAATGGACAGGCGCGAATTTCCTAAGTTTCACCACGAGGAGGATGTTAATTAAGTTGGAGGGTTTAATAATGCAAGAGGAATAATTTTGACTGTTCTAGAAGTTACGTAGATGCATGGAAAACATGTACAGTAACAATATCGACCCTTGGGAGCCGGGTTACGGGCCCGAGAGGAGAGGGCACAATTCTGACTATGACTATCGCAACGATTATGGGAGCAGCAGGTCGCCAGATTACGCGGAGCACCGCGATAACGAGCATCGCGACAGGGACCATCGTAGCCCGGAATATAGAAATCATCGCGGGAGAGACAGAGAGCGCGAAAGGGATCGCTCGAGAGACAGAAGGGATCGTAGCAGAGACGACAGAGATCGTAGCTACAGAGACAGAGAGGATCGCTACGGAAGGCAAAGGGAGAGAGACTCCGTAGAGAGAGACAGAGATCGAGATCGCGAGCGCGACAGAGACAGAGATCGCTCTAGGAGAGACAGGGATAGAGATAGGGATAGGGATCGTAGAGGGAAACGAGAGGACAGAGATCGGGATCGCGATGACGATCATAGCCGAGAGAGTATGGACTTTGAGCACGACCATGGGCGTTCCTATGGTTCGTCCATGGAAGGTATCCACTACAAATCTCAATCCCCGAACAACACCATAATGATTCGCGGGCTTGCTCAGCACATTACAGAAAATGACGTAGGTTGTCAACTTAGCGGGCCGACGTAATCGGCCACTCCGTGAGCCAGGGTTTGCAAGCGTGCATCACTGTTATCATTATGATGTGTGTATCACAGGTGCGGCAAGACATCCTCAACTGTGGTCTCATGCCCAAGGACATCAGGCTGATTCGTAAAAAGGATACAGGTAATTATCGCCATGTCTGCTACTTAAAGCCTCCCCTCGACCTAATGTGCAAACTAGTGATCCGCTTCTCATCTCAGCAGGTTGCATTAGATCTGTCTAGTCTTAAGTTGTTATGTTTTTTAGTGGTCATTGAAACAAAATTGTTTGAAATCTCTAGCAACGGCGAACACGCGCGGATCGCAATTCCATTCGAAACTGTAAATAATCGAAGAAGATTTCAAAGAATTTTTGCGCTGGGTAAAGATCTCTGTTAGTATTACGTCGGTACCAATCGTGCATACCCCATAATTGTCGAAGCAGTATACAATGAACGCAAGTGCTATCGATCGAATACGAATCATTCATTCATTTTCTGCTCTTGCGACAAGGTAAGTCTGTAATAAATGCAGGAAGAGTATATCGGGGGAAATCAGATGGTCATTAATCGTCTCGCAAGGCTGGAATAAATTATCTGCTGTAAACTCAAAATCCTTTAACATCTCATATCTCCGTAACGAATCGCTGTATTCCATTGTATGTTGTATATATGAAACCCTCTTTGACAAACACACTGGCTGTCACATTCTAATACGGATAACCACTTTTATATCACTCGTACGAATGGGAGAACATGTGCCTAGCATACGCAAATTCTTGGGAGGGTAATTCTGTTTGTACGATCTCTACTACCGCCACCTTGTTCTACCTTATTCTAATCAAACGCAAAACGGAGGCTAAGAGATTATCGGTAGGACTGGGACTAAAATAGCAAAACAGAAAGAATCGCGTAAAAGAAAAAGAGAGAAAGAGAGAGAGAGAGAGAGAGAGAGAGAGAGAGAGAGAAAAAAGCACGCATAGAAAGTCCGTCTCTCGTCCATGTAGAATTCGTTCTGCTGAGCTTTAGGCAAATGGAAATGAAAGCAAGCGACGAAGCGAAGAGAAATACTTCGTTCGAAACACAGTCTGTCAATGGTTGGTGCTGTGATTGCCTGCCCTCTCAGAGTAGAGACACCCAGGCAAAACGTGGATTAACTTTGGATATGTGTGTATTTGCTCTGTATAGGTGCTTCGCGAGGTTTTGCATTCGTCGAGTTTAACGCGACTCAGGAGGCCGCACGGTGGATGGAGATGAAACAGGTAGAAAGAAGTTCAGTCCAGATACCCAACCGATGCGTTGTACGCGTGCCACCGACGCCCCGTGGCGGCAAGGCACGGTAACGCAGCCCCCTGGCCTTCCCCATGGCCATGGCTGTGCACCTAATCAAAGGCTACTTCAATCTACCGTACCTAATTATTTATCTCTAGGAGTCCCCACATACTTTGCAGACTTTTCTTAACTCGCTCGCAATTATTCCGTCTTATTGGATTTTAAAGTTCATTACATTCAGAGGCCGCGCCGCGTGCTTTTATTACCTATCCTCTATCTATCATAAAAGTTTGTGGACTAACAATGAAGATCGGAGGAGGGTCATTCCAATCGTCTTATCTTTTTGCGTACGATGTGTATACGTAATACATATATATATATATTATACATATCTATATATAGATATATATATATATATCCGGCATGATGATGGTTTACTTTCGTACCAGTCACACTTTTTGCTATATTCGTACAAGACAAATTGCTTTCTCGTTCTTTTTTTTTTTAAATTTCTTTACCTTTTATTATATCATTTCAAATCTGCTTCTATCATTTAACTTTGGTTCTCGATGGAATTGACCAACATTGACGGAGCATACTTGAAAGAATGACAACTTATGTGCACGACATTTATTTTCTATTTCACGTGTAAATTTTGTATAATGCAAGCGATCATTGTACGTTTGCTTGTCTTCCACGAGTTCTCAATTCTCTTTAATCGAGCAAAAAAGAAAAATGTTACCGCGCATGCACATAAATACATAGTCGGTCCGCAAGCCGTGTGGAATGGCCCACATTTATAAGCCCACGACATTTTACTTTACTGTTCGTTCGAGACGGAAAGCTATGAAGTAGAGAAACTATAATTTCGTCGACCAAGAAGGAAGTTTACGGGATAAACAAGAGGCTTTGGGAGGATGCTGGACGGGATAACACTGAAATTCTCTGTTTCAGGGAGTACTGATGCTACAGGACCAATACCGTGCCTTGATGCAGTACAGTATACCGAAAGATTGCCATGTAGATAAGCCACCAGCAAAGAACACACAGGATTGGCATTGCGTTAAGGTACGCCTGTTTAAAACAATCCAGCATTTCCCCATCGCAACTGTCCCCTCAATCTGTCCCTTGTTTACAGTGCGGGGCACACAATTTCAAGAGGCGCGAAACATGCTTTAAATGTTCGGCGTCCAGAGCGGAGAGCGAAGAAGGTGGAGAAGGTAGCGATGAAATCAGTCCTCATCCTACGAACACTGTTCTACTTCGGGGATTGGACGTGTTGACGACCGAAGATTCGGTGTTGCAAGCGATGAAGAACCTTTCATCGATGCCGATACGCAGCATTCGCATCGGCCGTGACACCCTTACGAACACGTCGAGGGGTGTGTGCTACTTAGAGATGGGCAACGTGGTGGACGCCATGTATTTGCACACGGCCCTGACGAAGCAGGGCCTGGTGGTGGACGGGCGAAAGGTGGAGATCACGTATTGCAAGCTCCACCAGATAAACAACACCAACACGTGGAAGGCGAACGACAGCCAACCGCAGAGATACACGCTAGACGACGTTGCTCAATTGGCGGAGTACAGTGCCAACTTATACGCTAAGACGCCTGCCCAGAAAGCTCACTATCTTCAGTATTACACGCAATATTATCAGAACCAAATAATGCAAGGTTCGGCCATTACTTTGCCATCGCTGAATCAGACTGACAGGGTGAACGCGGCGGCGGCCGTGGCGCAATCTGCCATACAGCAGTTGCAGGCATCGAGGAAACTAGGGGACGCGGACGATATGAAGAACAGGCCAACACCTACGGCGCCGACTAGCACCTCGCTAGCCAGTGGAAGGGTGCCTGCACACTCCAGTGATGGTAAAGTGTATTGTAAGTTCGCCTTGGAGAGCCGCGTGTTATCTGATTTTTCTCTGACAATCTCTGATCGTACCCTGGTGTGTGTTATTACAGCCGTGCCAGACGTTAGTACCTATCACTACGACGAGTCGTCGGGCTACTACTACGACCCAAGCACAGGATTGTACTACGATCCCAATTCGCAATATTATTATAACAGTCACACACAACAGTTCCTTTATTGGGACGCTGAATCGTTTTCATATCAACCAGCAAAGGTGAGTAATAGCCGATACATCTTACGCTCGGTTATGTACAGAAGTGTTTCACCATAGTTTAGATAGTGTCTTACGATTGCGCTTGCTTTGTGCAGACTGCGACAACCGTCACACCAGCGGCAGGAACAACGACCAGTGGTACAACGATCACCGCCACAGCTAGTAGCGCAGACTCGACGAACACAGTCACCAATCAAGCAGCAACCTCGTCGATCAGCGCTGCAGCGCAGGACGGCTCGAGGGAGGACGAAAGTAAGAAGAAGGACAGCAAGCAGGACAAAGTGAAAGTGGCGAAGAAGATAGCGAAGGACATGGAACGCTGGGCGAAGACGTTGAATCAGAAGAAGGAGAACGCAAAGAGCAACTGGAACTCGGAATTCGCTGGCGGTGATGGGAATCAGGGCGTCGGCAGCGGTGCCGCGGACGCGGGATACGCTATATTAGAGAAGAAGTCCTTAGCGAACTCTTATCACGAGGAGGAGGACCAGAGTGGAAATAACGGCTTGGTTGCCGCCTACGGCGGCGGTAGCGACACGGAGGAGGAGATAGAAGACGTGCAACAGGAGGAGAGGCAGCACACCGATTGGGCGAAATTAGCGTGCCTGCTGTGCAAACGGCAATTCCCGAGCAAAGAAGCGCTGCTTCGGCATCAGCAGCTGTCCGATCTTCACAAGCAGAACTTGGAGAATTGGTATCAAGTGCGCGGTTTGGACCCGAACGATCCGCAACAGAGGAACAACAAGTACCGCGATCGGGCCAAGGAGAGGAGGGCCAAGTATGGGGAGCCGGAACCTCCGCAGCCGAACAAACTGAAAGAGAAGTACTTGAAGACCAGGGTCGAGGAGATCTCTGTGTCCTACGAAGAACCCACCAGGGCTGGTATCGGCTCGGACAATGTTGGCAATAAACTGTTACAAAAAATGGGGTGGAGTGAAGGAATGGGCCTTGGGAAGTCTAACCAAGGCAGGACGAGCATCATCGAGGCGGAGAGGAGAGTTCCTACAGCTGGTTTGGGAGCGAAATCGTCGTCTTATAGTGCGCTACCGGGGGACACGTACAAAGACTGCGTGAAGAAGATGATGTACGCACGTTATCAGGAACTGTCGGACACATAATGCAAGTATCGGTTGGAAAACTGGGTTTTACACATACACAGAGACACACACAAAACAAGTACTTGTACTCGATTTTCCATAGACGAATAGGTATGTATGCGTATTATTCGAATAGTATGCTGACTGTGTACTGGTAATTGAGCGGTGATGATCCATTCTTGGGATATATACATTACAATTTCTTTTTATATTTTCCCTGTACGTATTCACGATATTACGTTTCTCTTCCTATTCTCTATAAGATTGTTAGGAAATAATAAAGTAGTGATGTTCGTATTTGGACATGCTGTTGTCTTTTTTTTTCTCACTTTTTTCCATTAAATTTTGTACGTTTTATGTGATAATATCCGTATCGTTACTATTATTTTAAAACTACTATC
Organism: Andrena fulva; assembly: GCA_946251845.1. Classification (NCBI taxonomy): domain Eukaryota; kingdom Metazoa; phylum Arthropoda; class Insecta; order Hymenoptera; family Andrenidae; genus Andrena; species Andrena fulva. The sequence continues at coordinate 93,529,866 of OX276327.1, read as the reverse complement.
CCCGCGTAGTACTTTCGAGCTTTACAGACGGCGATATACTTTGAACACTATGCGCTTTGTTCGTCGAAGGAAAAGTATATGCCTTAATGTCCCTTTTAATATTTCTCGAGCATACGGCGCTCTACTCAAGAATGTACGACGTGCGAATACCAGTAGCGAAATAGTTGAGAAGATCAGCATTTTAAGCAATTCTCGTCTAACGATTTCTGCACAATACAGTACTTTTCATATTTCGGGGATATGAAATGCAGCGAAGCATTATGAAATACCTTCGTTAACGAAGACTTTGAAGATCCAGTTGCTAATGTGTATCGTAACTTTTGCTTCGCACGGTTTCGTCTCGATTTCATGATGCTTCTTCATTAAAAATCAATCTATTACGATCCTTTTTATGACCCGGTGCGACTAAACTCGACACTGGCGGGTCATACATTTATTACACTGTAACAATCTGCATTACATTTCGTAATTCCTTTATAATAATGTAATTATGTCAGATTTCACACGTGTATATATATATAATTATATATATACTCGTACATATATACTTCGATCTTTTCTTTTATAATTATTTTACATCGTGTTTTTTTTATTGGAAATCACGCATTCTTCGCTATACATACACATCGCTACAGTCATTCGTACACCTTATCGTTATTTTTTTAATTATACATGCAAAACCCATGTAATAAGTGATAGGTTAAAGAGACGTGAAGAGACGTGATGATAATAAAAGTACACGCGGCATTATTGCTTGCAATACACTCGTGTGTGCCCGTTCTCTTTTTTCTTTTCGTTTGATAAATCGAAAGTGTTCGGCCATTTTGTTCTGTTCCTTCGAACTTCTAGCTAATCTGGCGCGAACCCATTCGCTCTGCTACTTTTCAAAGGAAAGTTTAAAGATCATGCAATCACGGTCAACTTGAGAATTATACCTATATTATTAAATGCACGTAAATAAATATTTAACACTTACGAAGTTTAAAATTATGTAGTACGATATACAACAGCTTCGCTGCTATGTGTTTTTCTCTCTCTTTTTAAATCCTTAACACGTACGCTCTAATTCATATTGAGACACTTGTACTCACGCGTATAGCTGCAGTATTCGATGATTCAAAACATTTGAATTTGGAGATTCCCTTACTCTGAGATCAAATCTCTTCTCTCTCGGACCGCACGCAACACAAGCTACGAAACTCTCGTCACATTTTGGTATACGTTTATCACATTACAAGTACTCGAATAGGTGACGACCGGCCACGCAAACTCGAAAGCCGCTCGATATATAATTACGCATCGATCGTTTCGATTACATTTATTCGCCCGCCGCCGCAATTCGAAATAGTAAACAATGCTACGAGTACGATGATATATTTGTCTTCTCGGTCGTTATGAATAGAATACTAAAATGTACCGAGTATAAACAACTAAGTCGATATATTACGAAAAAATTGACACGCTTATTTACTTTGATTTTTTTTAGGCATATTCCTAGAGGAACAAACTACGATTCTCTGTTTGTATATAAAGAAGTTTTGTACTATTAAAACCTGCACCTGCTTAAACAAACTGACTATCCCCTTCAATCCAAACAGGAACTAAATGAGCAAGTACGTTCCGCTCCCTACGCAAAACTTAAAATCATCAAATATATGAGTTAATTGTACAATAATCAAAAAACAAACTATCAATAAAATGGTTTGCATTTTAAGTGAGTCTTAATTCCCTGGTAATCCGTTAGTTTGTAAACATATAATAGCAATACATTTGGTATATATCATTCGATACAAAAAAAATACTGAAAATCTATATCCTTGTTTCGCACGAAATCGTACACCTTTTTCTCTCTCTCTCTCTCTCTCTCTCTCTCTCTCTCTCTCTCTCTCTCTCTCTCTCTCTCTCTCTCTCTCTCTCTCTCTCTCTCTCTCTCTCTCTCTCTCTCCTTTTCATTCTACTAGAAAATGTATACAAAATTTATCTTTATGTAATCTCACAGTTAGATTTGCTAATTATTAAGTTGAGTCGCAGCGAACATCTTTGTACAGCTATGCTTATCGGTAAGATAATGAAACAGAAACTCTACTAGCTAAATCGAGAGCTAAACGTCTGCTAGAATCCAAGAATACAACGGCCTCAATTGATGATTCAAAACTCTGTATTCTAAGTTACTAATCCCGTCGGTGTCATACCTTTTAGCACTGGTCTCTAAATTCACGAATCTTGCGCTGCTCGGCGACTCCTTCTTGTGCAGCAGCATATAGTACTGCGCGATGTCGGGCCCGAAACGTGTGACCTGGAATTCAGCGTACACTTACGACATGCTGCTACTCTCCGATACATTTCTTAACGATCAACGTACTTGGAAACCTTTCGACTGCAGTCGACTGTAGAAGTCGTCGTCCTCTCCGCCCCAGCCATAGAAGATATTGGAGAATCCATTAACCCTCTCGAACTGTTTACGCGTTAACGCGACCGCTCCTCCGAATAAGCCGGTATAGGGTAGATTATAGCGGAATGTGTTGACGCTGGAACTCATGTGCCTGGGCATCTTCGTGCAGGCGTAAATATTGTCGGGGTTCTGAGGTATCAAGTCTATATCTTGAAAAATGAAACAGTGAAAGTCATTCACTTTGGTCGCCTCTGCGTATCCGACGTTGAAGAGCTTGGCACGATTGAACTCGCGCATCGGGCTCTGCTCTATCACGAATATCCTATAATCGAGATTCTGAGATTGAAGGAAAGGATGGATGTAGTTCATGAAGATGGTAAGCTGCGTCTGTCGATTCCTATATGGTAATATGATGGCGACGTTGAAAAGGGGGTGGCAATTAAGGGGCTTCCATTGCCCGCCGGGGAGTATCCCTGAACGCCGTGCCATTGCCACCGGGTCTTCTCGAGGGTGGTCTTCGGGGTAAAGCAGCTGAGATCTCCTAGGGTTGATCGTGACGGAGCAAGAATTGTCTCTCGCTGGGTAGGACCTCTCCATCTCATCGTAGATATCCTCTGTCTTTATGAAAGTGTAGTGCGACGCGAATCTGGCTGGGTGTAGGCAGTAACCCAGAACCAGGATCGTGGTGACAGTGTAGGATAATCCACGCGCGTAGTCATAGAAGAACGCAATGAACATTTTCAAAGTATTAACGATGCTCCTCATCCTAACCTTGTTTTCCACTTCCAATCAGCATCTCAATAATACGGGGCCAGTTAGGTTAGGCTCGAGCAAGGAGACTCGCTCGTGAACATCGATGATGGGTCTACTGTACTTCAGAGTATCATTTTGCAAGAAAAAGCACAAGTTGCCATCGAATAATTATCCTTGAGCTGAGCACTGGAGCACGCTGCTGCTATCACAATGCAAATGACAGACCGATGACAGCATAGATAACTGACGACAGACTAAAGTGGACTGCGTGGGAGCGTGGGAATTGAAGTCTGAACTCTGGATGCAGCGTGAGCCGCGCGCTTGCGCGACGCCAGCTCACGCGGGTACGTTCAAGGGTTACCAGGCGATCCAGTACACGTACTGGCATATATGACGTCACTTAGCTTGGATTGGCTCGGCGTTGACATGACGTCACGGCGCCACCAATCAAATATAAGTATTCCCCTTCTCCTACACCGTATGACGTCATATAGGCCAGCACACCGCCATTTTTTCAGTACGTTCAACTTGAATATCATGATTACGAATTACGAATGACACAAAACTGCAAGTCATTCGATGAAATATATACTGACGTAATACTGTTTGAATTCTTGATTTTATTCTAATGTGGAATCTCGATGTATTAATGAACTCGGCAGGTAAATACATGTTTATAGATCATTTGATAACGCTTTATTTAAAGCTCTATATAAATATCGAATTATTTTAATCAACATCGCACCGGTTAGACGTTCATTCGACAGCGTAAGTATCCACATAATTTTTTGTAAACGGGCAAGTTATATTTGCATAATATACAGAATCTTTACACCTTCTACCTATTAAATTAAACACATTCGTCAATGAACCAAAATCTCGCGCGGCACCTCGCGCGACTTTCTATCGGCCTGCGGTATATTCAGACGGTGGAACACGTCCAAAGTGTCTTTCACGAATTGATCCATCATTGACTCGGTATGCCTTGGCGTCGGGGCCAGTCTCAATTTTTCCTCCCCCTTCGGGACGGTCGGATAATTTATTGCTTGGACGTAGTGGCCCTTTTCCTTTATCAAGCAATCAGCTAGCTGACTGCAGAGCAATGGATCTCCGATCTGAAAAGTGATCGCAATGAAATACGACGATATTAAAAGTACGTAAGATATAATTTCAAATGCTGTACTTTTATTGGGATAATGTGCGAAGGCGAGGGCTCTAGCGGAAGACCCGCGGCAGTCAAAATAGACTTCATATAAGTTACGTTTTTCTGATGGTTGGCCCTTAAGGACCTCCCTTCCTCCGAAGCTAATATTTCCACGGCTGTCAAAGCCCCGTATAACACCGTCGGTGGTAGCGAGGTTGTAAAAATGAAGCCCGCGGCGTAGCTTCGTATCATGTCTATTAATTTCGCGGTGCCGACGATGTAGCCACCGACATTTCCAAAGGCCTTGCCTAGGGTGCCAGAAATGATATCCATTTTATCCAGCACCCAGTCCCTCTCTCCGATACCAGCACCCGATTGTCCATACAAGCCAACGGCGTGGACTTCGTCGACGAAGGTTAACGCGCCATATTTATGCGCGACGTCGCATAATTCTTCCAAAGGGCATATATCACCCGTCATGGAATGTACAGTTTCAAATGCTACGATCTTTGGCACTCTCTTATCTACTTTCGAGAGCAGCTCCTCCAGATGTTCCACGTCGTTGTGCCTGAAGATATGCTTAGGCACTCCGCTGTTCCTTATCCCCTGTATCATAGAGGCATGATTGCCAGCGTCGGAGAATATATGGCAACCCGGCAAGAGTTTCGCCAAAGTGTACAGGGTGGAATCGTTGGCGATAAAGCAAGAGGTGAACAATAAGCCAGCCTCTTTCTGATGCAAAGAGGCGAGTCTTCTCTCTAACGTTTCGTGGCCCGTCGAATTGCCCGATATGTTTCGCGTCCCACCAGCCCCCGCACCGAATTTATCCAGCGCTTCTCGAACGGAACGTGTCACCGCTGGATGACGTGACATCCCTAAATAATCGTTGGAGCACCAAACAGTGATGGGCTTTGGCCCCCAAGAATATTCCATAGCAGTCGGGAAGTTCTCAGCCAGCCGATTCACTTTCTTGAACACCCTGTAGGAGTGGTCTTTCTTCTTCTTCATGATCTGCTCACGAAAGAAATTATCGTACTCGAAGCTCTGCTCTTGCTTCGACTCGGCTGGAGTCACGGTCATAACGTCTTCTTCCACCGCGGGGCTAGCCATTTTCACGGCGGCGTGCTCTTTAGCGAGAAACGGACACTGACTCTCTATGGCTTCTTGAATCTGCCGAGTCTCGGCGGACTCCGCCTGAGTACCGAAGAACTGAGACATGAAGGGGCACAGCTGGCGATAATTCATCACCACGGAAGCTCCATAATTACGAATGTAATTCGCGGAGAGGCGACTCAGGAACGGGCAGGGCATGTTTCTCGGATTGCCTGGAACACACAGAATTCATATGGTACGAAGACAAATACTTGGCATTATTTTACAGCTACCCAGAATATTGAAAGATTTATGCAAAAGAAGATTTTGCGGCAAAAGCAGAGAGCGAAAGAACCTGCTTCGGTTTGAATGTACTAGAATTGTGAAATCGAGGTCAGCCGCGGAGAAACTTAAGCGTTCGGCGAGTGAAAGAGAAAGTAAATCAGAGATTCATGATGACACAACATTTAAAGGCCGGAAATATCTTACCTTTCACCGCGGCGGATAAGTGATAAGCGTGGGCGTAGTGGATGCACCGATGGGCGAACTGAAATACGGAAAATAGATTCGTTTGAGTGGCAAGGTGACGTGGATAGCGAGTTTCGCGGTGGCTGCCAGCCAAATGTGCTGAATTCAATCGGGGAGCGGAGAGCGACAAATCCACGCAGGCTCGACCTATCGCATTGGCACCTGAGCCATGACTGAGCACGTTCGCCGAATTCACTTATTAACAGACGTAAAAACGTCGTGCCGTTTCGAGAGGCCGAACAGGACGTCCATGCCGCGCTTTGTTTCCGTTCACCGCTCACGGCTTATTAACTCTTCCCTGCCATTTAACCTTCGTAAGACTGTCAGGTGCGAATTCAAGTTTGCCGCGCGAGGGATACGATGCATAATACACGTGATTACTCGTATCCTTCTAGAATTAATACCACGACCGAACATTTTGGGTTTTGAATATTTCAAAATTGGACAGATGTCATTAATCGAGGGAAATTCAATTTTGCACAGCTACGGACGAGTCGCTCGAAATAGAATTTGTCTATATAACTAGCTGCCTCGTAATTTACTTTCAATTATGGAGAAGCTCGTTAGTCACCCGCGCCTTTGCTAATTGAACAAGGTCTTAATAGAACTGTTTGGCTGAATGACGTTAAAACGCACGGAACACGTGTATCAATATAATTGCGACTTTTCGAATGCTTGCCCACATACTACACATATAGATTAGATATGCTTACTAAACTTATTTATTTAATAGGTCACTTTCGACGCGAAACATATCCTCCTAGAATTTTGTATGAAGGTATACATCAATCTTGGAACGCTCGCCAAGGCTGTAGTTTAGTATAGCGAGTCCTCAATATTTTCCTGCGTTCAATTATAACTACGCAAAGATAATTCACTTTACGCAGGCTGCGCCTCGATGAATAATCGATTCGTGCTTGCTAATTCATTTCCTGCCTAGCAATCGTTAGCGACATACGTCGATGCCGCGCGACCACTTAATCTTAATTAAACACGGGACACTCGAGGGAGCATTTAAAAGACCATAAAAATAAAACACGAGCGCCGTGCACGCGAAGCTGCTCTAGAAATTCTATTTAGTACGAGGCTTTTAGAGCGACGCGACACCAGCTGTACAATTCCATCTTCCGATTTTAAATACTCCCGTGCTCGAGGTCGTTTCAGCTCGTTTCGAACTTCAATGCAATATCGCGGCTTCCACTTACCATAGTACTAGAGAAAATCGTTTTTGCGACGGAGCTATATAAGTAGCAAGGATAATAGAGAGGTCCGTCCTTCCAGCCGCTCGTTGCGAACGACAGCGCAGCGTTACCAAGACTAATCGGATCCTGGCCGCTCTGTAATATTTAATCCACATCGGCGCTGACTACGCTACACTTATCCTGTTTTTTCCTACAAACTTATGACTAGGCAAGCAGAGCACGCCCGGCGGCCAATCAGTGTCGTCGGAAGAATCATTGTTCATTGAAATTCGCATTGCATACGGCGACAGATGTAGCGCGTGCAGCCGTACGTCACGGCTCATCACGGTTTCTCCCCCGACGAGGAAACATCCTGCTCGCGATAAAACTTTTACAATGCCTCGATTCTTACGCTTGATTTACTCGCCGATGGTCTACGCGGAAATGTACAACGGTTAAGGGGACCGTCCGGTCTAAAAATCGATTTTTTTTTTATTTCATTTTTCGAATGTTCAACCTTTTCAGAATACGTGTTTAAAAGGATTTTTTGAAATTCGTAATATTCCCGAAGTTAGAGGCATTTGGGTAGCGGCAAATGCGTGGGTAAAACCCGGCCACTTGGCACTCGCGTAAAACTTTAACCGCGTTTTTCTCGAATCACGAAGTTTCAGAACGATAGACAGCATAACAAAAGAAATTATTAACCGATTCCAAAAAACATGGTGAGATTTTCTTTGTAACTGAATTCACTATCGCATCACCATTTAAAGATCACCTATTTTCGAGATTTCTGACCGGACGGTCCCCTTATGTTACTGTTTACTATCAGTTCTCAGTATTTCTATACTTATCAAAAAAATCTATTTCAAGCTATTCCCTGTTACGTGTATTTATATTTATATTACGTTTCGATACGTAATACGTAAACATTGCGAAGTCACAGAATATCGCATTGATCTGGAAAGTCCTCTACGCCACCGTATTTGATTGATTTCCCCTCCGAGGAATCGTTCGCGCGGAAAATCAATTGAAACATAACGAAATCCACGAATAGAGTGGAAGCTTAACGAAACATTAAACGTATTTCCATCGGAACACGCGGTTATAGCTATTTTCTACGAATCCACGATTCTTCACAGTTTGAACAGTTCGTTGATAAGATGGCGAATAGCGGGAAACGCTGTTCCTGCTCCTGATTGGCTGATGAAAAAGGCCTTGAGACCGGCCGGAACGGAAGATAACATCGCGGAAGCAATTTCTTTTCAGGAATACCGTTAAAAATCCTCTTGCTGCTTCTGCCACCAAATCGAAACAGCAACGAAATGTTCCTTCCTGCGCTGGCTACTTCTCTGACTGGAATCTCGTCTTCTATGTCTGTACAGGCTGTCCCTGAAACCTCCACGTTTAAACTCCTCAGAAATATCTACAGGATCTCCCTAATCTGTTTATAACAAATTACTTCACGATTCCGAATATCCCAGAAACTTTCAACACCTTCAATAATCAATAACATGCCGTTGCAAAGTTGGCCTCCTTGCTCTGATTGTTCGTTTCGAAAAGAAGCTTTAAGAGGCCCCAAGTTGCCTGAATCTCATTCGTTAGTATCATCTACGGGGTATACCACTAAAGTTTTATCAGACAATATAGAAACACCGTATATATATATATATACGTGGAGTGCACAGGAATACGACGCACACGTACGAAAGAAGAAGCAGCCAATCAGGAGGCGACAGCACTGCGCGGGTACCGTGCACCGCTGGCAGCTAGCAGCTAACTTCTTGCAAAGGCCACGTCTCCGGCAGACAGTGTCTTTTCGGCAAAGAGTGTAGCTCGAATTTGATTTTGAAGTAGCAACGTGATCCACGATGCTGCCCAAGTACCTTAGCTTTCTTTTCCTAGTCCTCGCCACCGTCCTAGCCGAGGAAAAGGACGTGCTGGACCTCACCGACGACACCTTCAGCCATGAATTAGAGCGGCTCGAGAACACGCTTGTTATGTTTTACGCACCATGGTAAGAACTTCTTTTACGGTACCTACATATTTCCCTTCGCGTTAAATTAGCTCTGTTCCTCGTTGCGGAATCCTTCACGACCCAGCTACCGCGAAGAGCGAGGTAACAGAGGGCCTTTCCAAGCTCCAATCTGGCCGACGACAGGGTGCCGGCTCGTGGCACGTTAGCGAGCAAGGAAGTGCCTCCTCCCAAATGTTCCTTGTTCCCTCCATATGTAAACGATATTCCAGCTTTGATCGTCATTCGTTCATGATTCTTATGGATACTCATTAGAGGAGTAATGCGACCTCGCGCTTAGGTTACTAGGTAACCATTCTCTATCGCCGTTTCAGGTGCGGCCACTGCAAGCGATTGAAGCCAGAATATGCCAAGGCTGCTGAGCTCCTCCTAGGGAACGATCCTCCGATCACTCTCGCTAAGGTGGATTGTACGGAGAGCGGAAAGGAAACCTGTAACAAGCATTCTGTCAGTGGTTATCCGACGCTGAAAATCTTCTCGAGGAGCGACGTCGTCAGCGACTACAATGGCCCTAGGGAAGCTGCGGGTATCGCTAAATACATGAAGGTGCGGGAGATTCTTGGGACGGAAGAATCGAGTGATTATTGTATACTCATTGCGTGGAACTTGTGTTTTAGGCACAAGTCGGTCCAGCGTCCAAGGAACTGATCGATGAAAACTGCCTGAAGTCGTTCTTGGCGTCTGACGAAATAGGTGTGGTAGGTTTCTTCGAAGAGGCCGATTCGCCATTGGCGACAGCCTTCCATGCTGTTTCTAAGAAGCTGAAGGAGAAGGTCAAGTTTGCCCATACGACCACGAAATCGCTTTTGGAGAAAGAGGGGCACAAGTAAATAGTTTAATTTATCATGGAATTATCTCGATATCTGTGAGAAGAACAAAGTTAAATGTACCGTATGAAATTCCAGGAATACAATTGTTCTGTACCGGCCGAAAGTATTGCAGAACAAGTTTGAACCGAACACTGCGAAACTCGAGGATGGAGACACCATAATCGATGTTCAGGAATTCATTACCAAGAATTAGTAAGTCTTATAGAACCCTTTTCTTAGACTATTATATACGATTTAAAGATCGTAACGAACATTTACTATAACGAAATCGTGGTTTTAGCTTCGGTATCGCTGGTGTCCGAACGCGGGACAATGCTGTGGAATTCAAGAACCCACTGGTGGTCGCCTACTATGCCGTAGATTACGTGAAGAACCCTAAGGGCACGAACTACTGGCGCAACAGAATCATCAAGGTCGCCAAGGACTTCCCCAGCCTGAACTTCGCTATTTCTTCCAAAGATGACTTCCAGCATGAATTGAACGACTTCGGAATCGACTTCGTGAAGGGCGACAAGCCTGTCGTTCTGGCGAAGAACGCGAAGAACCAGAAGTTCGCGATGAAGGAGGAGTTTACGGTGGATGCGTTCGAAGCGTTCCTCAAGGATCTCGAATCGGGCGCTTTGGAACCGTACCTAAAGTCGGAGCCAATCCCGGACGATAACACTGGCAACGTTAAGGTCGCGGTGGCTCGAAACTTCGACGAGGTGGTGACAAATAACGACAAGGATACGTTGATCGAATTCTATGCCCCGTGGTGCGGCCACTGCAAGCAGCTGGCGCCCGTCTTCGACGAGCTGGGCGAGAAACTCGTCGACGAGGACGTCGAGATCGTGAAGTTCGACGCCACCGCGAACGATGTGCCCGCGCCCTATGAAGTAGCCGGGTTCCCAACACTTTTCTGGGCGCCTAAGGATTCGAAGAATAGCCCAGTGAAATACGAGGGTGGCAGGGCGCTCGATGACTTCATTAAGTACATTGCCAAGCATGCGACAAACGAGCTGAAAGGGTTCGATCGCAAAGGCAAAGCTGCGAAGCCGAAGGCCGACGAGTTGTAAATTTCTTCCATAAGATACGTGATTGTTTACTACATTTTTTATATATGCCCCAACAGCAAGATGTGAGAGGAGATTTTGTTCTCCGTGGAACTCGCGAAGTGTGAGGAGAGTGACGTACGATTAAATATAAGGGTTAATGTAACTTTTTCTAGCTCCAGAGACAGGTCTAAACGAGTCGGCGTGACCCACGGTAACGCGTGCTATACTTATTTTACAGAGTATTCGAAAGCGAAGCGAAAATATAATTACTATAGTATCGTCTACATGTATTACGTAACTTTATGGTATGCTGTATATCACGTAAAGCTATGCAGAACTGATTTAGAATTATCGCGGCAATGTTTTCCGGATTTAATCAGCTACGTACAATAACATAAAACTTTCCATTCCATTCCATTCGTCACATTTGACTGTGCCAGGTTCAAGTTATTACATTAATTTCTGTTTATACGAGAGGAAAAAAAGAATAAAAACGTTTTATATAAAATCTTCTGCATTGTAACTGAATGATATTCCTTGTTAAGTAATTGTACTTTTCAGACTTCCTAATATGCGATTTTCGAGGTATTTTGAAACGAAGGTGGCAATTTTGTTCAATAAAACATGTAACTGAAGGCTCGTAGTATATTCAATATTTCTCGCACGTCCTCTGACGATTCCTTTTCAATTCGTATATGTTAAGGAGAACAGGAGAACTATCTATATAGGCTTTACTATTCAATCTCGCAGGCATTGAACTACCCCAGTAGTAGCAATTTAAAAATGTTGATGAGTAACCTTTATTGTTAATTACAATTTATTATAGCAATCGTGGAGTAAATATCTTCTTAATCATGAAAGCTAATTATAGAGTGATTTGCTAGAACTCGGGAAACTCACGCTCGAATTCAATTCCCTGATCATAAAAAATAAGTTTCACATATCCGTATCATCGAAGAAACGCTAGGCACGAATCATTAAGTTCTTGTCCTCGGAAGTAGCTTCTTAAATTATTCAGTTAGCTGCACGATGAATTACAACGTCGTAAGGGCTAATGCTAATCATAATCGGACTGCATTGAATCAGAAGACAATATTTCCTTCGCCCCCCCCCCCCCCCCCTTTCTGCCTTGTTTTGTGTGTACAGCAGCATCTCATTTCAACGCTCGAAATCAAAATGACGCAATACGCTAACATATATACACACACACACACATATATATATATATATGCGTATGTATATATTACTCACGACATTATCGTAAGAAAATGAGATAAAGCAGTTCGTACTTTTATTGCTCTTTCATACGATGAGAGAGAAAGAGAGAGAGAGAGAGAGAGACAAAGAAATGCTAAAAAAACCATGAGACATTCATCAAGGCATTACCTCATCTATTCCGAGAACGTTGAAAGTTTATATACAGTGATTAATCCCGTATGGACCAGTCCTAGACGTTCGAGAAATAAAAAAAAATCTTTCCTTTATCGGTTACCATCTTTTTTGTCTTTCGTACATGCGATGCGTTCGAGTCACGCGATTAAATCGTCACTTTGATCTTCGTCAAACACAGAGCAATTAATACATTTATGTTTTATCTGATAACTTTGTGCATTTAACGATACTTAAACTCTGTTATAAAAAAATGTGATTAGTTTGTTCGTCCCGTTTTTCATTAACTGCAAAGTCAGTCTCAAAGACTCGCGTTTGGACGAGGATCAAGACGATGGGTTTCTAAGGGGAAAGTTTATATAACATCGGTACCATTCGCGATTCACAAGCGTTCCCTTAGAAAAAACTGCAATCATCACTGTACAAATGTTCAGGCGATTTTATTCGATCGGTAATCACGATTCACGCTTTTATTGTGGTATTGGAGAAATGGTCCATAAGGGATTAGGTCGATACAGTCGTAATTAACAGTACATCCTTCGAAAAATTATTATAAAGGAACGCTTGCAAACTCTGCAACGGGCCCTGAATCCGCGAAGATGCAGAGGCTTCGGGGATCTTTGGATTCCCGCCTGCGACCAGTTCGTTCATTAACTATTTGACAATTAGTTGTTTAAAAAATGCAAAACAGTATTATTTATTCAAACACTATAAAAAACTCCTACCCCCATCGACTTATCGGTAAATTTTTGTACGTCGAAGAGCTGATCGGTGGAAATGGCCAAAGCCCCGTTGTGTAAATAAAACGTCCCGCGGCCGTTGCAAAGCTTGGCCGCAACCTTACGATGTTCTGGCTTTTAAAAGCGTAATTCAACAGTAGTTAATTCGATAGTTCTTGCAAAAAACAAACTACATTATGAACCTTATAGATATTAGTTTTTTTTTCGTTTTTTCTTTAATAGAAGACGCGTAAAATTAAGAAGTTTCAGAATAGTATGTATACAAGTGAAAAGAAACAGAAATAAAGGGGAGGGAAATACAGGGATGACTTTAACAGGCTCGACAATCGTTTTACAAGGTAACTCGAACGCTTGTAAATAAAAAGAAGAAAAAAAAAATCTGGTGCGTTTGAGGAACACGTAGACGTTACGTTTTCGTAGAACAACGCTTTTTGGAAAGAGCATCGCGTAAGTCGCAACACACGCGAATGAAAAAACATGCTCCGTGAAAATTTATCGCCCCTAAATTAATAAATCACAAACATTCCCCGGTTACATTGATTGCATTATCGGACATTTTGGCAAATGGATATCGCGCAACGAGAAACGGAAAACGGGATATCGTTTGTGTGCTTGGTTTTGGGTACAAGGGATGTGTTGTCGAAATACATAAATATATAATATAGCCGCTATTACAATCCGTAATGTTAGTGTCATCGAATTATAATAATAATATAATAAAAATAATTAATAATAATTATAATAATAATAATACATTTAGCCTAGTTGGTATCTTAAAGATCAAAGTGATCCGCTCGTCTACTTGCGCAACTTTATAATTATAATAGGTTTTGTTACTTGCTTTTGCTTTGTTTGCTTTGTTGAAGAAATATTGATAATTCGATGGTTCAATAAAATAGCGACGCAACGTTTGGAATCCGTAACATTTTTCCCTTTAAACTCTTACATTGCTTTCTATGACTTTGCATTGCGTATTATATGTTTCTACTCTCCCCCCTACCACTTTCTCTTTATACTTTGTTTACGAATTCCCCCAACTCTTTCCTTTCCTCCGCACATATATTCTTTTCTTTTTTTTTCTTTATTACCAAAAATAAACAGCCACTACGATTAAGAAAAAAAAAAAGAGATGTAGAATGCGTATAATAGTAATGAGATACTAATTAATAATAGTAATAATTGCTACAATGATATTAGATAATTATGTACCGTAAATGTAAATACTTGGTATGACGATTGTTTAATTGTTTAAACTCGAAGCACAATTCATTACCATTAAAAATACAATCAAGTAGTCATTACAATATACATTATGGTTTTCTCATATATATATATAGCACATATACTTGCATTTTGAATTTTAGTCAATGTTTTTTTCTTTCTTAAGTCTCCAGTTTCGTCAATGACAGTTTTCTTTTCTTCCTCTTTGCTTTTTAAATATCTCGGGCGCAGTTTGTGGTTGTTGTTGTTTTTTTTTAATATAGATTTGTTTTATTGTGTAAAATAATTAAAGATAAGTTGTTATTATATTATGGTTTCCGCTGGGGGCCTCCGGCATAACAACTAGCTTCGCTGCAGCTAGCTCCGCAATTCCATTATTCAGCCACAAAAGGCTTAAGATAATAGTATCGGGACCACTTGGCATTTCACTTAAAGAAGCCAACATCCTCCCTTCTTCTTCTTTTTGACCTGCGAATTGACACGGCTGTTAGAGGCAGCTCTGTCCGTCGCATATGGCAGACGCTACTTACGCCAACACTTACTTGTAACGCAGCTCGGGTGGCTGTTTCAAATACTTCCCTAATACCCTCCTTACTCTTAGCAGAACATTCGAGATAAGCAAAAGCGTTGATTTTCTCGGCCATGGCTCTACCTTCCTCGGGCTTAACTGGTTCCTGTTTCATCTTGCTAAGCTCCTTGATAGTGTTCGGATCGTTGCGCAAGTCTTTTTTGTTTCCGACAAGGATAATGGGCACATTCGGGCAAAAGTGCTTGACCTCCGGTGTCCACTTCTCGGGAATGTTCTCCAGGGAATCGGGACTGTCGATGGAGAAGCACATTAGGATCACGTCCGTGTCGGGATACGACAGTGGACGCAACCTATCGTAATCCTCTTGTCCGGCTGTGTCCCAAAGGGCCAGTTCCACCTGTCGGACGGAATGCTCTCGTTTAATCGCAGATTCGCGGAGGAAAGATTTACAGGGACGAAAAGCGGAAGGTTGTCCGATAATATTCTCGGACGACTCACCTGCTTCCCATCGACCTCGATGTCTGCAACATAGTTCTCAAATACTGTGGGTACGTACACTTCAGGAAATTGGTCTTTGCTGAAGACTATGAGTAAGCATGTTTTACCACAAGCACCGTCACCCACGATAACCAATTTCTTCCTAATGGCTGCCATGAATTCTAAAATAAAAATTATCACACATTTATTTACCACCGCTTCGTCGCGATAACTAAACTGTTAAAAGTACAAGGACTCTATGCGCTTGATTTCTTGCTTTTAAAAACTGTCCGTTAACGAAAAGCAAGAAACGCGCAATTGTTACTCACTAGTAGTGAATCATTCGTATGGATAACATAAATATCTAGAAACTGTTACGCTGATTTCGTGTGGTTAAACATCAGTTTTAAGGACAGTCTCCTAACGACTTACCTACGCACGACTAACAGCATAACATTTCAGAGCGCATTTGTTTTGCAGAATGTTGTATTCACTATTCTATAGCTTCTGCCGACTATGGCTAATATGTACAGACTATACATCCAACTTCCGTATAAGAGCAGTAAAAGTGTGCATGTCTAATGTCTAATGCTTTTATCCTATATATGCATACACATATACACGTGTGTATAGAATAGCGCGGAGATGGTACTCGAATTTCTAGACTGCACTTTCATGCGGCGCCTGGACTATTGAGCTTCTAATGATCATGAATCTAAGTCGACCGAAAACGTAAGATTGTCCGGGGCGAACGCCGCCAGAGATTACTTCGACTAAGGGCGTACAGCGAGTGAGCTTATAGTACACATAAAATAATCACAATTGAATGGGAAACAAAAGGAGTGCTGAAATAATGGGATTAAGGCCGCTGTTAAAAGTATCGCTCCCCTGCACCCTAATTAGGCGTAAACAAGTAGAAAGCAATTTTAAAATAGATTGATCCGACAGCATATGTAGACATACAAAAGAAATAATGAAAGAGATTGTAAAGAAGCATTCTTCAGGACAGAGATAGGAAGAAGTCGGGGTAATCTTTCCACGCTGTTGGCATTAGGTCTGTTTTCTTTTCGACAATGCTATAAACAATGACTCCGATTCAAACCTCGTAGGGTATAAAGTTTATTCCCTATAAGTATCGGGAACGATGTATTCTCGAGTAGAGTACTAGATCGGCGTTAGCGTTACGTGTGTATATAATTAGCATACACTCCCTAAAGCCCTCCGTTTACTTAAATTTACATTACTAAACTTGTCGCTAATTTCATTACTGCCAGCTACTTGTATAGTGGGTACTGTAGGTGAGATTTCCTTATTTCTATACGACCGACGTCTACTTTAGTACTATTTAGAAAAGCAACCTACGAGGGCTGAAGATTTAAAGGATATTGACTGGGTCGTACCTGATCCAGGGTACCCCGTATCGTCTGGACCGAGGCATCGGCCCGCATTGCATCCCATGTTTTTAGTCTTTCTTTCAGCGTCTCTGTCTTAAGTGGACATTTTATATGTTAGAATGGATAGGAGGTTGCGAGATAATTGCATGTACCACAGAGATATCGTAAATGTAAATATATATGCATATATCTCGTTTCTGTCATAGCAATGTACTTAAACATCTGTAAAAGTATTAAATACAATTTGTGATAATTCGACGCACGATGCCTTTGAAATTTTCCTTCTTAACTCTTTCCTTCCGACATTTCCACTGCGTATACTACAAGGCTTTGCGAGACTACCAAAGACTATACTGAGCGCGCAGTTTGCATTATCGTAATCAGCGACCTTGCGTACACGTTAAATCAAACTTTACGAAATTTTTTCATTGCATAAGGTAGGGCCTTTCTCCAATGATCCTGCGCCAAAGAATATCCGTCCGAACCGGACCTGATCTCTGCTTCGATACCTCCGAAGTGAATTTGCTTTCCCTAACAGTAGATCGAAGGGTAATCTTTCTTTTTCTAACTACAAATATAGAGACGCGTGATACCTAAATGCTATCCACGTAAATTCCTTCCAACCGTAGCCCGAGACACCCACGTAAGACTATACCTTATGCCTTAGAACGAAACAACAATATTTCCAAAGGACATGCATGGACACACAAGATCGATATTTCGTTGTATTAAACATGCACTATTAAGAAATATGTGAACCCATTAAAAATTATTATTGGGAAGCATAAATTAAACGTGATAGGCGGTGCATTCGCATCATACAAAGACAAGACGCTTCACAATGTTTTATAATTACGTAATACTTATTAATGAACCATCGCATACATATAGCGGTACGTATATAATCATAAAAATATCAAATTCTGCGCACGCCGGCGTAGAGCATCCTCGGCGCTGAATCTAGTTCTCTCTGTGCTTCGATTACGGCGCAAATACAATCGGAAGTATATTCGTTATACTTTCGGCTATTGGTTATTCGCATCGTACACAGATAATACTTGTTAATGCACAAAGGAGACAGAGTAATTACTTTCTAGCTGAGGAATTTCTGTACGGGCCAAAAAGCACAAACGATTCGTCTCTCGCGAGTTGCCTCGAGAGTCTGTCGTTCCGCGGGACAAAAGTTAAAAGCGCTTGGCGAGATGTTGGGCGAAAGCGAGGGGCATAGCGTCGAGTAATGTCTATTACGCAGAAGCGATGCAAATGAATAGAACACCTTATGTATCGATGGAGCGAGAAGGGTTACGTGTTAAGATTGCGGCGACGCAACGCGCGTTCAGCTTGGAACCGTGCTCTGGACAATCGTGAGAACATGTTCGCGGTACGGAGCGATGAATAGCGGGCGACAAGAACCATACCGAATCCAATCAGAAATCCTAATCGTTTCTTTAATTCCGATCCGCTGCGCGCCTAAATCATCTGAAACTCTGCAGCTCGTAAATATGTATCCTATATATATGAAGGTCGATCGTTGACGAAAAATCGACGCACGTTCGTCGAGGATTTGGATCGGAGCGAGCGAGATTTCGGACGAAATGATCCCGGAGGCGAAGAAAGCATTCTACGAGCCAGAGATATACGAGGGGGATATGTACTCGTCGGCTGGATAAGAGAATCGCGAGCTTCTTGCTGTGTCAGAGAACCGTACCGACCTTTTGTTTATCGCAGACCACAAGACCGTCGATCCGCCGCGTGATAACCGAGGAAGACACGTAGGAACGTCAAGACGGGGCCGCAAGCACACAGATTTTTATTAGACTTTCCAGAGGAGAGATCCGGAGAGCTTTTTGCCGAATTTTGCACAGCCGGAAGTGCACTGCCGCGTAACGGGGTAAGAGGGCGGGGAGGGCCTTAGCTGAAGGGGGGTGGGGCGGAGTGGGGGGTATGTAGGTGGCGAGAGAGGGGGGAGGATGGGAGCGCTGGGGGTGCGACAGGACAGCGACGCAGGGGTCTAGAGCCCGGGGGACGATTTACTTACTGAACGCTAAAACCCAGGTCGTATCGGAAGGCTCATACAAGCATTTCCCAAGCTCGGCGATCGGGATTCAGCCGCGGGGCAGACGGCGCGTGGCTTCTCCTATGCTAAACTAAACGGCCGTCGTGCGAACAAGCCGTGGATTCGTAACGCATGGCACTCCCTCGGCCCTCTCTCTATACCCACGGGAGGAGGAGAGGTTCTTTTTTTTTTTTTTTTCCCTCCTTGACACACACACAGTGCTCCCCGGTCGCGGCGTTGACGAACCGATAACGCGGCACGCTTAGAACACCCGGGTACACGGCACAGCACACCCTCGCACCACTCCGACCAGTATTACTTAAGAAATAATTGTGTATTTACCTGAAATGTTAAGCGACAGAAAGTCAAGAAAATGGCTGCCCTCGATTGCCGCACACTCAACAGATTGAGGTGTGGCCATCGATTGAGTGTGCGGCAATCGAGTGGTGGGGGGGGCACCATATCCAGGGCCGCGTTCGCAATTCCCGGGGCCACCGGCGATCTATCGGAACGCCCTCGGATTCACGAGCTTTGCCCCGTCAATTTCACACCTCGATGTCAGCCCTATACTCGCCCAACGATGCGTGCGCAATGGATCGCGAGAGTGTTTGAACTTGAAACGAATAACTTCAACTTATATGCTTCGCGAGTTGAACCCGACGATTTCGAAATTTCTTAGCCCCGTGAAAGTATTTAATATTTATTATCCGGATTGAGATAGGAAGGTTTCGCGACGATCTGATAGCGTAGATTGTAAGCGCAAGACGATCATTTGCAATTTTAGCTGCACGAAGGTTACAGAGGCGAGTGATATGATATCTGCGCAGAATACGGATCGAAGAATCAGATTCCGTTTGA
This sequence comes from Andrena fulva, assembly GCA_946251845.1. Lineage (NCBI taxonomy): Eukaryota > Metazoa > Arthropoda > Insecta > Hymenoptera > Andrenidae > Andrena > Andrena fulva. The sequence goes on along the minus strand of OX276327.1, from coordinate 93,510,216 downwards.
TATTATAGTATTAAATTTTGGATGATCGATGGTATATTGTTTATTTCAGTAAAGATATCACCGAATACGATCGCTTTTCTAATCGCAGATGTAAATATTTTCGTTGTTTTGAATGAGATGAAAATTTCCTGTATGGATCAGTGAACGATACGCTCCTGGCCGGTACTCCGAAACCGGCGAATCATGCGCCACCCGCGCACGTCACGGAACCTGTGGAGGGACTTTGCGCACGCATCATGTTTCTCGGATGTATTTGTGGGTGGATGACGGAAAGGGTTGAAAAATATGTAAATAATGCTGAATCGCTCAGCGCCCCTGGTATGTAGCACGTGAAAATCACGATACGACCGTGAGACCAGCAAAAACCATACGCGTCAACTATTCCTCTTCTGCGATTCAAAAAGAAAGAAAAAATTCAAATTTTTCTTTTCAACCCACGGCATAGCGACGCACTTTCGATAAACAAATGTTATCTTTCGCTGCAACAGACACTCACACAACGAATAGCACGCGTATCCTTGCGCGCGCGCGCGGAGATCGGTAAATGTTGACCAATATTTCAAGGTATCGTACGGATAATGCAAACGCGCCTAAAAAATGCAATCACCCGATAGAGGAGAAAAGAGAGATGTGAATTTTGTGTCGTAGATTAAAGCTGCAGTTGAAATGCTGGGCCGAGAGGCGTTCACTGTGGCGCACAGTAAGGGAACTTACCGGTTAAGAAAGACTAACCAACGATGAGATTGTTCATCTGCTAAAGTGAACCGTGCACACTTTCGCAGCCACCCGTGAATGCGTACTCGCGCGACACACACGCGGGCGCGCGTTGGAAACAAATTAGAGCACGAAATATAAAAATGTCCCGTGTGTTTACACACGCGCCTCGTACGTGCCAAATAAGAATGATGTCACTCTGTATGACGCACGCAGAATTGGCGTGCTCGTGCCACCAGTTTAAAAGGATACGTCTCGAACGCGAGATTCGAATTCCTGGCCTCCCTGCTTCCGGTTCCCTCGGCCGGACGTGAACTTGAATATTCTCGCGCAGCTCGCAGAAAGAAATTTTCGAAGGATTTCGAGCGAAGAAAACGGTTATGTAAAAATAAATGGAAAGCCTTGCCTACTTTGGCTCTACGCTGAAAACGGAGTTTCGTGAACTCTGAAATAATTACCAGATGTTGTAATAACAGAATGTAATTGTATTTATTGTTAGCAGTTATAAACGAACGTAACGCGAACTGCAAATATTCAGAAGAAACAATGATTCATTTTGTTATGCGTTCGGAACGTTTCTTGTTGTGTATGATGAAATGTTACTAATGAGCTATTACGATTCTCCAGTTCTTAAATCTGTCTTCATCCTCACGTATTTTCGTAACCAATTCGAGAGAGAGAGAACATGAGCATGTTGCGGGCAGAACATAACGAGTAACTGATTTCTGTCAGTGACGTTTTATCATACAGGGAATTGCTACTAAAGCAACTAAGGATACGTATTATTACGCTGTACAAATCGGTAAAAACTAAAATCGGCTCGAAGCCATGTTGTAGGTCAAATAGCAACTGCGATCAACATGCGCCCGGATATTCATCCTGTGTAGAAAGTATACCATATTTTGACATTTGTTATCTAATATTTGCATATCAAACACTGTCAGCTCACATCCAAGAGACAAGTTGTTATATCTTATTTAATAACTAAGTCATAGGAAAGTTTCTGTAGTGTTTAAATATACGTATGTATATCTACCATATATATATATCAAACATATACGTATATATACATACATACATGGATGTTATTTTAAAATCATGGTAATGATCATGGAAAATTGATCCGAATCAAAATGTTTTTCGTTCTTTTTTTTTAGCATGTTAAAAAATGACAGACATCGTCCTGTAACTGTTTTATGTTTCAATAAGATTTAGTTGTCCCCATTCTGTGTAGAATCTCTTATAACATTTCGTGATCGGGTGAACGGGTCTTTTAATTCTGTGGCGGTTCGGGGTCATTTGGATTTCCTCTCCTCTGCCGTCTCAAGGAATCGATCAAATCAGGATCTGCGTTTTGCATTTCTTGCGCTAATTGTTCACCTCTATAAAATTTTTTAAACATGACGCACTTCCATCCGCCGAGGCATATACGAACTAGATAACTCTTACAAACAATGCTTACGCTTCTAGAAGTACCTCCATACGCCTCCTTTGGTGTACGTTTCCCCTCACGAAATTAGTCACCATATTTTGCACGACCGGATCGCCCATCATCTGACGTGCCATACTCATGAGAGCGGTGTTGTTCAACAGGGAGCTAAAATCCAGGCCTGGATTCCCTTCACCGCCCAGTCCTATATTGTTCATACCCTGCTGTATTAACTTCTCCTCCGCCACTTGCAAGTTATATTTATAACTTTCGTTGTCAGGCTCCATCTCCAAAGCTTTCTGATAGCTTTCCTTAGCTTCCTTGTACCATTCCAGACTAGAATACGCTAAACCTAATCGGCCGTAAGCTTTACTGTAAGAAGGATCGATAGACAGCGCGGTGCGACAATCCTTGATCGCTTGGTCGTGGTTCCCAATTTTGCTATACGCCGCTGCACGGTTGCAGTAGTACACTGCGTTGCGGCCGTCCAACTCGATTGCCCTGGACGATGAATATCGCGCACGTTACATATTACATCGATAAGGCTATACTCACGTATCTGGTCTACTTAAATACGAATAATATACTTTGTGTAATTGGCAATTGCTTCGTGATGTTTTTCAGCCTTCATAAAAGCATTCCCTTCGTTCTTTAGTTTCTGGGCATGTGCCTTGGCATCGGCAGTAGCTTCCTCGGCTAAACTAGGTGTTGCAGTGTCAACAAGAGATTTATATACCTTGTGTAAATTAAAATTCGCTGGAGTGTCGGACGCTTGTACATTGTAAGCGCTCTCCAAACACTGTATTGCTACTTCCAGACTCTCCCGCGAGTCTGCCGTGATGTCGCCATCCTCTAACTGTTGGGTCAAGAACTGAACAATCGCTGCTACTAGCCCCTTAACAGCCATCACTACCTTGGAGTAACCGTTATATCTGAAACAACGAGAATTAAGTCTACCATCGCACCAGCCGCGCCGGGCACTCACACGAGCACACAGCTCCCAACGATATCGCGATAGAATACTTGTGCGATACGTGTCATAACCTCAAAATACATCCCCGTCTACCAATAATCTATTCCCAAAAGCCAAGCATTTCGATACTACAGAGAATTAATTATTGTCTCAACCATATTCTCCGTAATCACACTATCACTGTTTCGTCTATAATTTCTTAGGCGATTTATTACGCCGCATCATTGCGCGTTAACATAACCAATAAAACATGCCGAACGAGGCACGAAGCGACTCGATTTCCTCGATTATACCTCAGCGGCTCGGTGTTGGTAAAAGTCCGCGGTCCAGCTCGATTGCCTTAAACTCTATTATCGGCCACGAATTATTCGCGATCGAGAATAAAAAAAAAATTTGTCCAATTCGACGGAAGGACACTGACAGTCACAGTTTAAGCCGTCGACGTGCTGCTTTTTCCACGCTTCCGCGGCCCAAAAATGAGAGATTATTGCGTTCGCGTATACCTTAAAGCTTCAGTGTACTGTTATACAGCAACAACGAAGGAACTCCAATGGCTTCCACTTCGTTGGAAAGCGAAACCTTAACGCTTCGCGTGCCGTCGCTCGATGAACTAGGGTAACAATACTATGCCCACACTCGAAATATCTTTACCTACACCAGGCTTAATTGCGTGTATTTCCGCACAATGATTCTATACCATCTGTTCGACCGTTGTACTTGTTTTTCGCGCAGAATATACGAATTAAACGTTCCGATGGTCCCCGTCAGAATCGCGTTCGCGCAAGTCGGGTGGTGCGAAATCCCTTCGAAATAGATTCGTCCAAATTTCGCGTTTGAAATATATCATTTGTGAAAAGAACGTACGATTGCTTCTAATATGAACGCCGCAGATTTGGCAATCGTCGATCATACGTTACAGATACCTATGTTTCTGTTTAGTTTACATTACGTTGCATATAATGTGCATTGATTGCAAATATGTATGATCACAGACGAGGTATGGAATAGACCTTACATCCAATATAAATTTTTGTCACACAGATCGGAGGCTCTTGAGCCCCCTTATCGTATTTGTATCGCGTGCAATGTTACCGATTCAGATCTATTTTATTATTCATTGCATAGACGATTTATAAATAGGCATTACAGTGAATAGATTTGATATTCAGTGTGAATTTTTGTTGCACAGATTCGGGGGCTCTAGATCCCCTCACCATTTTCATTGTCGCGTGCAACGTTATCGATTCAGAGTGGAATTCGATTGCAATTCTACTAGCGGTTAGAATTGAAATTAAATATGATGAAAATTAATTTTTACCTACACATGTAAATGCAATAATCACAGATGAGGTATAGGATAGACCACAGACCAGGTATAGGATAGACCTATCAAGCAATGTAATTTTGTGTCACACGCTCGGGGGGCTCGCGGGCCCCCTTACCATTTTCGTGTCACAATCAACGTTATCGATTCAGAGTGGAATTCGAACGCAATCCTACAAGCGGTTAGAATTTAAACTAAATATGATGAAAATTGCTACGGAAAATGCAAACGTCCGAAATTAGTTCCGAATTTGTTTAAAAATACAGTACGTTTGTCACTAAGCAGGAATACCTTAGCAAGGAATTGGAACTTGGTATATTTCAATAAGGTGCTGAAGCAGAGAGTACTTTAAAAATTGTTAAAAACCCATCAGTTCCAGTATCTTGCTTAAATATTCCAACATGCACTTATCCTTCTATCTTAACACTATACTCGTGATCTGAGATCGGGTAGGAACAATCCAGCAACATTTCAAGTTACATATTTTAATCTTACATTCTACCAAAGTATTGCAAGTTAAAGAAAATTCTTATATCCAACTAGAATATTTGACAATCGCAGCCATCGGCTCGGTTCTTACCGATTACCAGGTCTCACCACGAGGAGGTTGCTGCGTTTCGAGACCCGTAGAGAGATCGACGGAATCAAAGTTCCATCGATCTCCCTGTACACGAAAGCCTTAGCCTACAAAACCAAAGAGATGGATGGAAACAAAGTTCCTTCCATCTCTTCGGTTTAGATATAGAATCTAGTGAACTGCCAAGCGATCACTCGATTAATAGAAATTCAGCAGACAAGGAAAGACGGAAGGTAAGCATGAAACGAGTATTCGAGCCGATGGCTGCGATTGTCAAATACTCTAGTTGGATATAAGAATTTCTTTAACTTGCAATACTTTGATAGAAATAAAGATATGTGAAATTATCAAGTGTTGTTCGATTATTCCTACCCCAGAATACTAGTACTAGGGTAAATCCGGGAGACGCGGTCGGGCCGGAGAGTTGGTCGTGTCGCTATATTTCAGAGTCTATACGTAAAAATGCATTAAAGTGCAGACCAATTACTTCTCTAGAAGCCAAATAGTTGAATGAATAGCGTTATTTCGCTTCCTTCTGTGTTTTTCTGGATTTATAGGCTATAAAAGGTAAATTGATGTTATATTTAACCTCTTTTGTCAAACAGCGGTTGTACAGAATCGTATTTAAAATATACTTCTTCGTTTATTTTCCTTTAATGTTTGGAATAATAAGATAATAGAGATATTGAGGGACAACGCAGCCAAAGTATTTGGCCATATTAACTCTTCCTCTCAAAGCTAACGAGAAGACCATGTCTCGCTGCAGAAAGGTGAGATGGTTGAGTTATGATTTTTTTATTATTTTTGTTTATTATTTTTATTTTCTATTATTATTTTATTATTATTTTTGTTTATTTAGTTTATTTATTCACTTTGGTATTCATTTGCCTTGCTAATCGCCAGTAGGTAATTCACTTTTTCTTTGATGTGTTCTTTACTTGTTTAGCGTAAACAAATTAAATATCAATGAATCCGTAGTTGTATTCACTCATAAATAATTTTGCTTTATCCTTTGTTAATTTTCTATGAATAATTATGTGAGTGGTCTCTGCCAACGACGAAAACCATTTCTCCCGGCGCCTCGGGAGAGGTGGTAAGATGTCATGACTTCAGTTTTCAACCCGATTTACAGTAAATATTGTCTTAAAGCAAATATCCACCGGTTTTTCTGAATCGGCATAAAATTCTGAACATATTAGGTTTGTTCTGATAAAATAAGTAATATCTATAATAGTTTTAATAGCCATTTTATATTAGGTCGACCGCGTCTCCCGGATTTACCCTATAGTGTTACAATAGAAGGATAAGTGGAATGGGGAATATTTCAGCGTTGAAATTAATGGGACTTGGAAAATTTTCAAACGGAATAATCATACTTCTACAAATTCTGAAACTATTTTAATCACAGCACGTTTATGAAATTCGTGACATTTTATTTCCACTTGTCTCTGGTAGAATAATTCGACCCACCGCGCACAAGTGACCATTTCCTCGTTTACTGGACTACTTACATAGAACGCTATTCAATATACGCAATACCTCTTCTGTGGTATGATGCATTAGAAACCGTAGATAAATACGTGACCTAAGGTCATCGTACGAATATTAATGCGGCCCGTGCTGCACGATTCGCAGTATCGTGCTATTCTTACTAGTTCCCGCGAAAATGTAACGATTCTCTGAATAATAGAACGGTACCATCGCCCGTAGATCCTCCATTCGATGATGTACCCTCAGCTGGAACTTCTAAAAAAAATAGCGGGAAAAGTAGCGTCTATTTTAAATCGAACAAAATTCTGCATTTACCTGGGCGAACATGTACTCGTAAATATAAAACTGGTCGTCCTCCGTTGTGACGACGATAAAGGAATCGCTTCGACCAAATTCTAAAACCCACAACAAAGCGAGCAAAGTCAATTAAAAATTAGAAACACGATATTCTTCCACTTCCACGGGTATGCTTACCATTCGTGTGGAAACACTCGATCCCCTCGACTCTCGAGTCGTGAAACAGACTTTGATAATGGTAGAAGTTATCAAACTCCGGTTCGTAATGAAACACGTTCACCGCGTTCGTGTCTAAATCATCCAAGAAAATAAAGTGATCCTTCTCTTGGGACAGACTCTTCACGTGGCGCGTTTTGCCTCCGAAACTTCTCAACACTGCAAACTACGTACGAGCGCTTACAGTTATTATTAAGAATTTTCAGCAAGGGATAATTATTGAGGCATCGAGAAGAAAAATGGACTAACTCACATTTTTTTGCGAAACTGAGTTAGTAGCAGTAATGTATTCCGCAGTAATCACAATAATATAAAATAGGAAAGATTAACTTTTTTCAGCGTGAGTTAGTTCGATTTTGTTCTCAATGACTCAATTAACAGTAGAATTCGCCTACCTTAGAAGTAGCTATATCCTGCTTGTATAAGAAAGATTTTTTCGAATCTCCAGAGCAACCTAAGAGTAGATACATGTTCTTATGACTTGTTTTAAAGATTTCAATGTCCCAGGCACCGTCAGTTTCAAGTGTCTGGTGCAGGGATAGAAGATTCTTCTCGATATCAATCTTGTAGATCGCAGAATCCGTGAGGTGTGTTTTGTGTAGTGGATCGTAGTATATTGCCAACACCACGAAAGCTGCATCTGAGAATATTAAAAATTGACGAGTGGAATTTACTCAGAATTACATTTAAAAAGATGTGTGATATTTCTATTATTACGTTTTAGCTAACAAGCAGATGGTCGCCTCCGAATGTTTCGGTTTTCGGATGTTTTTTTTATTTTGACCCGGTTGAAAATTTAAGGGGTGAAACCACCCCTCAAAGTTCATAAGAGGAGGTACAAAAGTTCCTATTGTTAGTTTAAAGAATATTATAACTTTGTGTTGAAAAAAATTGCATATAAATAAAATAAAATAAAAAAACACGTATTTGTTATTTCTGGGTCATCTAAAACATATCCGAAAATCAAAGCAATCGGAGACGAATACCCGAAGACCTCTCGTTGTAAATCTGTGTTAAGCCTAGGTAGTTAGTAAATCCAAAGATAAACTGTACTACACATTCATACATCAGAAAGTTACTGTTCAACGTCTCAGACTAATTACTTCCAACAAAAAATTTCTTTTACGTACTATCCTGTGCCATGAAGACTAGCGCGTCCTTAACGAATCCTTGAATCTTGATCGACGTCTCTTTCACATTAGCCAGCACATCTCCCGTCTCGATCGTCCCAGGTTTCATCCACGAGATCGTGGTGAATTCATGTTCACTGCTATTCGAAGTGCATTCGCGACTGCTCGACACCGCATCCGTTATCACATTCACGCCGAAGGTACTGTGTAGCTCGTGATAGTTCCTCACTATCGTCGAGCCATTGGTTCTCCACACGCGGCACCCATCTTTCGCGAGTTCAGCTACGTACTCGGTTGGACAGGAACAATTCCGCGGGAGTCCGCAAGTAGTTCCTTCCTCCTCTCCAAACATGTTCAACTTCAGTACTTCCTCGTAATGCACGACGTCCACGTGCTTGATGTTAGGCGTGTGGATCTTCAGGTTCGGTTCCTCCTCTAGGTACGAGAAGAGGTTCCTCAACGAGTGGGAAATCAGCGAGGACTGCACGATACGCTCCTCCAGTTTGCTCTCGTTTCGAGTGAACGCTCGAAGGGTTTCATTCGCCTCAGAGGTTAAATCCTCGAGGATGCTGTGCAAGCTAAGTCCATTCACTAGGCCTGAAACGGTCGCGTTCTCCGGGACCTTGACGTCTGACTCGAAAATCTACAAGGGGATCGAGCTTCTTAGGAACGTGGACGCGAGAGGGTAAACCCTTATACGGAATTTGTAAAGTTACACGGATAAGTAAATTCATTTAAACATATATCAGTTCATTTAATTAATGCGGTTTAATATTTTAACTTATTAAATTTATAGAAAAAAAATATTAAAAATAATCAATGCAAATATAACTTTAAAAGAATATTATTATTATTGTTTATTATTGACGGGTTTTAGTTATTTAGAGATACGAAAGAGTTTCAGTCAAAATAAGTAAAGGAGGAATGAAGATTTGTGACTCGATTTTGGGTAAGTATCACCCAATTTCCGTACAAGGGTGAAAAGCGATCGGGTCGATGGGTTACCAAGTCGCCAATAATCTCCACGTCTTCGTCGTTCTGCACGCCACTCGAGTACTCTGCGGATATATTTTGCCCATTGACTAATAAAGCGTGCACATCACCGTGCACCACGACGTTCTCTTCAAACACCTTCGATCCGGATATGACCTGCGCTTCTTTCGCCCCATTCAGCACCAGATCAGAAGGATCTATTCCATTGACCCTAGTCACATCCGCGTTTCCTAATATTCACCCATCAATATCAATAATAAAATACAATTAAAGGAGTGAAAGATAATCGAAGACGGTATCGAACCTGTAACTTCAACAACCCCGTTGAACTGCACGTCAAAGGCAATGCTGTGGTTCCCATCAGTAGTCACGCGATGCTCCAGGAACTTATTGAAATCTATTCCGTCTAAATTCTTCAGGGACACATCCTTCCGCACGACAAGGTTTTTAAACGATACTTTGGGGGGTAACGTATCGGTTGCTAGGACTAGTCCCTTCAGAGGTAGATCGTGAGCAGTGTCGTTGGCGAGTAGTTCAGTAATCGCGACTTCTTGGAGGAAGCTGACGTGCCCGGTTATCCTCTCATCCTGATCTTTCCTCGCCACAGTATCATTGAATTGCAGGATGTTTATATCGTTGAGCACAGGGATCTCTGCGTTGTTTGTTACTGACAATGCATCAGTAGCTAGGTTTTCCTTGAAAATCTTCTCCCCAGCCACTTCGACGACCCTTCCGTCATCGATCACAGCGTCACTTACTATATCCCGGATTTCATCGATTCCTTTCCATTCTCCCGTGACTGTCGACGTGGATACATCATTCTCGAAGACGATGTCACCGCGAATCACTTGATCGGTGTCCCTGGTAACCGCGTTTTCGAGCAGGGACGACAAGGAACGCGGGTGAGGCGAAGAAACGATCCAGGAAACGTTTCCGTCCACCGTCAAATCGTGGATCCTCGGTAGCGATATATTCGTTAGGCTCCCGTACAGCTGGGACGAGATATTTGTTAATTAATTAGTCGTTCAGTCATCTATAGTGTTTTTATAGAAATGTGGGGAATCTTTTCAAAAGCGGTTGTACTCATCATAATAATAATAATAAAAGAAAAGGGGAAAAGGAGATTAATGTATAATCACGACTGACGTAATTTAAGAGCTTTGTAAAAAGAAAAGAAAACTGGATTTTTTCTTTAAACTTTTTTTTTTAATCACCTAATGAATTTTAGTGAATTTGCGTTAAAAATATTTTTATCCCTTCAACTCGGCTCCCCCCAAGATTAAAGCCGGAGTGCGCTACTGTATATATCCTATAAATATTAGTTAGACCAACTGCTGTGTTTTTCGGAATATAATAAATGAATAATAATAATATTAATATTTTCTCTAGTTATTTACTTTTACTATTACTCATCTTATATGTACTATATCATTTATTTTCTATGAGTAATAAAGACGTAATAATAATAATATTAATATAAAAATTCTTGTAACTGCAAAACTAATTGTAAGTATCATCGTGTTTATCCTCCCTATGCGTATACCAACTTCCTTCATTATTTTGACGAGTAGAATCGATCCAGAAAAATTACCCCACATTTCTATAAACACCCTGTATAACTAATTCCAAAGTGTACCTCATTAACATCGTAGCCGTTTAAGGTCCTCGTTACAACGTCCTTCACGAGCAGACTCTCAAAAGTGACGTTCCCAGAGAAGACGATGGGCTTGTCTATCCACTTCAATTCAGAAGTATCCTGATCGTTGATATGCTTAGCTACGATGTTACCAGCAGTGATGCTGTAGAAAGAGAACCGTCCAGGCACACTCTGCTCCCTCGATTTCGAGAAGACACCCTCGAAGAGATTGTTCACGTTACGATCGTTCAAGGATCTCAAAGTAGCGTTCTGCACGATCAATTCTTCTATGTCCTCCTCCGTATCCAGCAGGATATCCTCTTCAACCATGCTCCTCAGGTAAACTTCGGGTGGTTGCCCGTCGATCGTCCGAACCTTCAAGTCGCCCTCCACTGACAGATCCCCATCGATCACAAGATCCTTCAAGTCAATCGCTCGAATGTCCTTCAGCGTGGCAAGATTCTCCATATCCAGACCATTGATCCTTTCCACCACGAGATTCTCGACGCGGAACTCTGGTGTCCTCATGAAGTCCGTCCTCAGCTCCTGGCGAGCGCCACCCGCGTTCTTCAGGAACGTGACGCTGTCCTCGCCGTCGAAGAAGAGGAAATCGAAGTCCCTAACGTTCACTCGTCTCCCTCGAATCACAGGGAAGTGCATGTTCCTTGGGAACCTCGGCTCCTTTCCACTCAACACGTCGGGCACGGAGAGGCCATTGAAAGTGTCGACGAACAGGTTCTTCCCGCGAAGACGCTTCAGGTACAACCTTTCTCGAATTGTCACCGATTCCGGGACGATATCGAAGAACCCATCGTGCTCACCATCGGCGAAGAATATGTCGTCGATCTCCACGCTCTTGAAGTGCAGGTTTCTAAAGTTCTCTGGAATGGTTGTCACAGTTGTGTACAAGAACTCCTCTTCGGAAAACCCGTTCAAGTACTTGGCTTGCAGGTGATCGATGGTTAGATGATTCTCGAACGCTACATCGCTCCCGATCACTTGATCGGTCGACTTGGTCCAGAAGCTGTCGAGAGTCTCATCCAAGTGTATTTGTTCGCCGTTTAAGAATATCCTCGTGGGCGAGTTCAAGTCGAGGACATTCACCTTCAAGTTGCCGTTGATGGTGACGTTGTAGTAAATTTGAAGGGGCTTGGACTCCGGTAGCTTCAAGCTCGAATCCACTGAGAGCTTGTCATTCACTTGCAGCTTTGCAATCCTCACTTGTCCTGTGGAATGAAAGTTTAATAATCTACAGGCGGAAGGATATAGGTCAACACTATTGTAGTGGAATAGGTTTCGTAATTCCTATTAGTGGGAGCTGCGGAAAAAAAGGGACCTCGGGTGACGGGACTCGAACCCGCGATCTGCGGATCCCTCTGCTTACTGGTCCGCCGCCTAACCAACTCCACCAAAACTGATCCCCTCCGATTCCCTCTTATAAGGGTTCCCGATCCTACAGTATTTAAACGTCGACGTTTGTTAGGACCAAACAGCTCGATGTTACTAATTATTCTTCCAATAATCATTATAAATTATCCCGATTTTAAAGAACTATACAGCCATGGTATGATTCAGCCCATTCGCATCGGATCGATACAACTGTTTTCTAATAATTTTGTAATCGTATTTACTTGGTTATTTTTAGATTATACAGATATGTATATCGTTTTTTATTAATACTTTCATAACTTTTTTTTGTAATATAATCCATTTTTGTAACTCTTTATGTATAACTACATGCTATATGAAATAATAAACTATTTTTCGGCAGGAGCGCACCGAAACGGTTGTTAAATTATTTGAATCCCACCACTGTATACAGCGTACCTACTTTCATTTAACAGAATGAAACCAGCGAATACTCTTTTTACATCGCGTCAGTTTCTTTTTCCACTGAATATGTTGCTCGCAGTGACCCATCCTGAAGGTGTTAACGTAGGTACATACCTTTGATCACGTTTTCGCGGGATATCCGCGCAGCCTCTGAAACTGGGACTCCATTTATGGACTCAGCATGTAGATTATCTACATGCAGCGATTTTATGAAAAATTTCTCAAAACTCTGCTCAGTTTTCGTGGTCATGTAGCCCTCCCATGGTTCCCCATTTAGAGTTTGCACTGTCAGATTGTAGATCTGCAGTGAGTTGCTGTATGTAACGTTCCCTGGAAGATGGTACATAAAACTGAGTCCTATCCTTCATTTAATTCGAACTAATTAAAAATGATTGTACTAGCTTTACCTCTGATCCTTTGATTCTGACCTAAGATAAACAGTTCCTTGAAGAGTTCGTCGATATTCACGCCGTTCACCGTTTTCACATTCAATGTTGTGAACGTCGCGTTTGAATGTAGATGTATAGTGTCGTTTAAAAATTCAATTTCCTTTGATCCAAGGTTCAGCTCCATCTTAGACGTACTATTCGTCAGTGCCCAATCTAAAACACCAAGTCATTGGTACCTTCAAGGACCCTCTGAATTATCATCACGACGAGATCTCGAAAATCATTTGTGGAATTTATACTTTGGCGAATAATTATAATGACACAGATATTTTTGTACGGAACTTGTGGGTCGCGAAGTGTTTTCTGTGGGGTCGCCACGGTTTTTTGAGTTCTTTTTTTAATATTATTAAGTTTGAATTATATTCTGAAATACCTATTTTTAATGTTTTCTTTATCTTATTAAATTTACCTTACCTTAATGGGGGGAGGGGAAAGGAGCAGGTTATTTGAATATTATAAAAGGGGATTGCGACTCAAAAAAGCTTGGGAAACACTGGCTTAGAGTTCTTCATAGAAGGATATGGTAATTTCTCTTGAAGTTTACTTGCTCCGGTCTCCATTCAATTCTTGATTTTGCTATATTGTTGTTATCAGTTAAATTTTATTTTGTTTTTTGTGTTTTGTGGTTTATAATCCCGTGTGCCGTAATGTATTTCGTTTTTCATATTGTAAACAATAGGGTCTACCCAATTTCATTCAGGGAGAGGCAATAAATAGTGAAATAAAGTTTCTTATTACATTTTACGTATAATTAGATGGATTCAATGTGGAATTACTTCACAATTTAATTTATTTTTATTTTGCAATAAATTGATTTAATTTTATTTTGTGCCAGAGGGGGAGAGCCCACCCCTGCCCACCGTGGCAACGCCCATGGGTCCACCCGTGAAAAGAAAGAAGTAAAGAAATAAATAAATAAATAAAATCGAAGTGAACTCACATTGAGCAGGAATCCCACAAAGGGAGTCGACTTGGAGGTCGTGCACAACAATGTCCTTCCCTCGCAATGGGGTGGAAGGTCCTCCTGTCGGCTCCAACTCGACATCACTCGACCGAATATCAACGTTATTCAAAAAGTCCACGTCCACCTTGTCTATTTTCAGTTCTCCCATAGACGCATCTCCTTGGACGATGATATCCCCGTTGAACGATCTGACGTTACTGGATGGTGTTAAAAGATTCTTGGAGGCCCTCAGAAGGTCCTCAACTTCGCGAACCATGGGATCCAGACTCTGCTGAAGCTCTCGAGGGGCAAGAACGTCCTCTGACGCGAAGACGTCGATGTTCCCCAAGGTTCCTGACTCTAGTATCACAGTTGGTAAGATTAAGGGCTTTGATATCGTTAAGTTTTCATCTGCTGCGAATAAAGAAGGCCAGGAGGATTCAGCTTCGTCCACAGACGACTTCCTCCGCCGTAACGTATCCACTAGTTCCGACAACTGCTTCGTTAGAACGCCTGTCTCCTCCATCGAGTACTCTGCGAGTAATACTCCTATAAAACCAGCTTGCTAAATATTTAAAAAATACTAGTTTATGCTAAATGTCAAACCAGAAGGAATTTCCGTGATGTGCAACTCCCACGATTGCACGCTATAAATATTGTCTAAATTCATGGTGACCAGCACCACGAGCACTCTGGATTCATCCACTCGAGCTTGCAAGTCGACCACGGTCTCCTCGTTTGGTAGCTTCGTTGAGCTCAGCAACGTGCAGTCCGATGCATTCTCGAACTTGTACAGTTGTAAAGTATTCTACAATGTATAATATATTCTTTTCAAATCAGTTTTCCGAATCGTCAGGTGCGAGGCGGGATCAGCGCGTTCCTCGAAACCCGGCCCCGCGGTTTAAAAGGCCCCGCGAGCCACGAAAAGCTCATCGTAAATTTTTCGGGGCCCTATGCACAGATATTTATTATTATAAAATTTAAAAGTGTAATATCAATGGAACCCGGCACCGCAAAAGTTCGCGCCGGCCTGCCAATCATCGACAAAGATCTTCTTAAAAAGTTTCTCACGTTGTGGCCCACGAGGAAGAAGGTGTCTTCGTTGAAATTGACCACGTGAATCTGGCTGGCTGCCTCGATCTCAGCAATCGGCTGCCAGTTCAGTAGCTCCTTCCCTGGAAAGAACATTCTCGACTTGATGACTGTAGACGAGTGATAAGAGAGGATAAGTGATTAAGGGGAAAACGAACCATCCCACCAGAATAAATTACTCGGGCCACCCTCGTTCGTCAACAAGATGAAACTGTAGCCCGCGTGATTGTAATGATGGACTGAGACTGGGTCGATGGTCGACAGGAATTGTATTCTGTCTGGGCTGGTCTCCTTGAACTCGTACACCACCGAGCCAACCCCCGGCACGTTTTTATCGTTCTGCGCGAACACTATGATAGTCGACTGCTTGTGCTTGAACGTGGTGACCGACACCGCAGCTGTGGTCGTCACTTCCGTCACCACGTCCATGTAGGTACCCCTCCAGTGGTATATCCTGGAAAACTATTACTAGACTCCGTTTCGGACATGACCCCTTGACCCCATGACCCCAGGTATAATCTACTAATTGCCAAAGTCGATTTTTCAATTTCGGTCTTGTTTTTTTATTAACAAAAGAAGATGAAGATTTAGGTCGAATATCACATGTTGGACTAGCTGTTAGGTAGCTGCAATTTGTCAAGAAATATATTTTTTCAAAATCGGTGCCGGCAAGTACTGGATTATATTCTCAAGCAGAGATGGGCAAAATTTTAATCAACTCGGTGCAGTAATCTCTGAGATATTTTTGGTACCGCAAACGCTGTAACTATGAAGAGGCCTTGGGAGATGGGGCTACTATGGTGCCATTTCTTAAGATATCAAATATATTTTTTAAGAGTATACAGTTTAATTTATACACAAAAAGGTGTACACCTCAATTCTTAAATAACGTTTCTTATGTGAAAAAAAAATTCCCAAATGTGACACTATTTTCCGACCTGCCAAAGGTACCTACATAATATGTAACTTCTTAAGCAACGCTATAAAAAAAAAACGACAATGATAACTTACAAGGAAGACACAGCGAAACGGCCCGAGTTATCAGCGACCACGAGGTAGAGGCGATTTGCGCGGGCGAAGAAGGTGGCGTCCACGGGGTGACCCCTGTGTTGGATCGTCTGCCGATGCCTCAATTGCAAACTGTCCTCTCCCGTGTACAAGTTGCAGGACCCCGTCTCGTGGCAGACCAGTAGGTAGAGCACAGTTTTCCAAACGATGCTCTGCAACATTTAAATGGGTCACTACCCAGAGTACTCGGTACCAATTGATTCGGTACAGGATCTGAGTTCCATCAATGGGGAATAATAAATACTAGGATCAGTTGAATCTGCGTACCCTGACGAACTTAATGGGCCCACCAACGCGGGTCAAAGTGACCTGCTGCGAGGATTGGTTCGAAGGAGGCACGTCGTTGGAGAACACTGCCACGTGGTTCCCTTCGACCGCGAGTATTTTGCTAAACGCGTTCACTGCGAAGGGTCGTTCGTTGCGAAGGCTCCTCTGCCACAATTGGTCCCATTGCACATTGTACAGCTTCCTCTGAACTGCAATATTAATATTTCCAGTCTATGAGGTCTCTTATTCGAATTCCGAGCGTTGTGCTCGGTTCTACCTGGAGGCTCCTCCCGAAAGTGGAGCTGGGCTATTTCGATCTTCGTTTGCTGCAGCTTTTCGTCCAGGTGATCGTTAATCGAGGCGCGCGTTAAGATAATGCAGCCGAAGAGAAGCTGGGGGTAAGAAGAATTTATCGAACGTTTGCGAATTGTGTTTCCGGGAATTTTAAGAGTTTTGGACTCACGAGAAATCTTGAGGATCCCATAATCCTCAGACGCTTTGCTACCAGTTTAACCGCCCGCAGTCAACTTACTGATTTAATTGGCTCTGAATAGCAATTAGCGGGTCGACTAGGTGTACAAACAGTCGTATATCTGTCGAACGTAAACAGGCAACGACTTTTAGTGTATTTGAATCGATCGATGCTGGAAGTGGATAGCCACTTCGAGGAAGATACTTTGAGGAATTCATTTCGGTGATTAATAATAATAATAATACGTCTTTATTACACCATCAGTTCATGTTACATTTTTGTGGATTAATGGGCGAGATTCAGCACAGAACTGTTTTAAAATTCTACCGTAATTTAAGTATCAGGGATGAAAGAAATTGCACATAATAAGTGTAGGAATACTTTTATTCGACATGCAAATTATAATTTACAGTTCGTTAGAGAATCCTGAAATAACAATTTCCTTCTAATTAGCATCATGAAAGAAGCTAGGGGGCCCGTGCACCAGCAAATCTTCGGATACACTCTTTTCCCGCTGTCCTTTATCCACCATATGTAGAATAGAAACGAAGCGTTATTCTGGTTTGGTGGGTTTCGCGTTGTGGACCTGTTTTTGCACCCCAAGCAGTCCACTTTGTCCGCCCTTTCTTTGTTTCAACTCTTCTCGACGCTGTTTCACTCCGAAAACAGCGGACGAAGTGTACAATCAATCATTCGACAGTTCTGCTGTTCAGCGAAACGCTAGAGCGATCACGATTAGTCGCGTAGTAATGGAATTTATAAATAGACAGACCCGACGGCTCCGGCAATTGGGCGAAATTAGATCAGGGTCCGCGTGTAACAATCCTACGCGCTATCATACTTTTCTGCGTGACCCAAATCGAGAACGCTCCCTTTCCATTCTGATACCCTCAGAGGTGTCCCAAGTACTTATATAGCCGCTGGAAGATGTGTAGCGGAGTCATGAATTAAAAAACATCGAGCGCCGTCACCGACCGATATAGCAACTCTCGAATATTTATCTTTTATCTTCTCATATGTTTATCAATATTTTTTATCCCGACGCTTCAAACAAGTTTACTTCAATAATTTCTCAGTCTCCAGCTGTCGTACCCCAGTGTGTCTATCCACCAAATCTCTGAGTGTTGAATGCACAAATCTGGGCCCCCAGTCCCATAACAGATCTCTGTACAATCATCGATAAAAACGATGCACGAGAGTAGATGCCTCCCGTATCTTCCAGCCGATCTTCGATTTCCCTTCTCTGCCACTAGATGGCGCGAAGAAAGCGAGTGGAGGGGGCAAGGAACGGGCCCAATGGTGGCGTTTCCATTGGCAGAGGAGTGCACGCGCCCGTCGCGCCAATTGGACCATGGATCGCGATCGAATGATCTCGGCCAATCCTGCCCCGCTATACTGCTGGCCGTGGAGCAATCACGCGCGAAGGGCTCCCGACACTGAAGCGATCGTGCCGGTAAGCGCACATCGGCGCTCGTGCAGCAGCGGCAGCAGCAGTTGCGGGCCATTGTCATCGTGTTTGACGGGTGCGAGAAGGGAACGGCAACGGGTCTCGACGAAGAAGATCTGGCGGTTGCATCGCGGGCCGCGATAATAGGGACGTCGGTTGGTCGAGCACGGGTGGCAAGTGTGCGCGGTTGCGCGGCCGATCGGTGCGTTTATATGCGAGGGCAAGCCGCGTGCGGGCGGTTCCCACACGTCCGTGCAACAAGTGTCATTAGACGGGCGCGAGGCCCAAAAGAGCAGCCGATTGTGCTTCGAGGGGACGTGATCGAGAGACGCCGTGCATGGTGCCCGTCCCTCCCCCGTACCGACAGAGAGAGGACCATCGGCGAGGATGGGCTGCGCGGTGAGCACCACCGGCGAGAAGGAAGCCGCTGAGAGGTCCAAGAAGATCGACAAGGACCTGAGGGCCGATGGCGAGCGGGCCGCCAGCGAGGTCAAGCTCCTACTGCTTGGTATAATATTTTCTTCTTCCTCTTCTCTTTCCTCCTCCCCATCTTCCGTGGTTCCATCGTCGATGGACAATTTCTTAGTACGATCGTCCTCCTGTTGTCATCCTTCTGGGCGGTTCGTTCCCGATGTTGGTCTCGCGGTGGCCGTTTCCTCGGTCGTCACTGCCCGCCGTCGTAAAAGTAGATCGCATCGCACTGGGCGGATCGGGCCGCTCGGGGAAACGGATATATTCCTTCGACTCGATAGTTTCCAGATTTCTCCGGGAGAGACGGGATATTTCGTTGGATTTTTCGTTTTAAATACCATCCCACCGCCCCTCGCTCCGCGAGCCAGCCGCGGCTAATCAATTATCAGATTTGCGCAATCGCGGAAGTGGAGCGCGGGCGATTTTGCGAAAACTTGAATCATCGGCCTCGCGTGAATCACTTGGATAACGACGGATATTTTCATGAGTTGTGGATGATGGTGGTGGAGAGTAGTGTGCGAGCTGGAGGGTGTAGGAAGGATTTGATTGTGTTTAGATAAGGTGTTCTTTTTTTTTTTCTTCTTGTTTTCTGTTTCAAGGAGCGGGAGAATCCGGCAAGTCTACCATAGTCAAGCAAATGAAAATTATACACGAGACTGGGTACAGCAAGGAGGAATGCGAGCAGTATAAGCCCGTGGTGTATAGCAATACGATACAGAGTCTGTTGACAATAATTAGAGCCATGGGACAAATTAGAATCGATTTTGCAGACCCTAATAAAGCGGTAAGTGTCTCCTTGCGTATCTTGTTTATTTTGGTGTATCGTGCGGCGATTTATCTGTATTAGCCAAATCTAATTATGTTGTAGGACATAGCGCGTCAATTCTTTACCCTAGCTTCTGCGGCGGAGGAGGGTGAGCTAACTGGGGAGCTGGTGCTATTAATGAAACGATTATGGCAGGACGCGGGGGTCCAGCTTTGTTTCACACGCAGTAGAGAATACCAGCTGAATGACTCGGCAGCGTACTATCTTAACGCCTTAGACCGTATAGTGCAACCGAATTACATTCCGACGCAGCAAGATGTTCTAAGGACACGTGTAAAAACGACAGGAATAGTGGAAACGGACTTCTCTTTTAAGGGTTTACAGTTTAAGTAAGTCGCTCTCGACGGACACCCGTTCACCTTACGCTATATACTATCTGTGAAAATGCACCGTTCTGCCTTAGGATGTTCGACGTGGGTGGCCAGCGATCGGAGAGAAAAAAGTGGATACACTGTTTCGAAGGTGTGACCGCTATTATCTTCTGTGTGGCGCTAAGTGGATTTGACCTGGTGCTCGCCGAGGACGAGGAGATGAACAGGATGATAGAATCGATGAAGCTGTTCGACTCTATTTGCAACAGCAAATGGTTCGTCGACACGTCGATCATCTTGTTCTTAAACAAGAAGGACCTCTTTGAGGAGAAGATCACGAGGAGCCCGCTGACTATCTGCTTCCCGGAGTACAAAGGTGCCAATACATACGAAGAGTGCGCTACCTATATCCAAATGAAATTCGAGAACCTGAACAAAAGGAAAGATCAGAAGCAGATATACACGCACTTCACGTGTGCCACTGACACGTCCAATATACAATTCGTCTTCGATGCAGTAACCGACGTTATAATCAAAAACAACTTGAGCAATTGTGGTTTACTGAGTTAGACACTCCAATACTCGATTGAATCGGAAAGGATAGATCGACGCCTAAGGTTCGTGAGCCTACGCGAACGCGCTAAAAAACATACATGTGAGACTGAACAGGGATTGTTAGAAGCAAGGTATGTTTGTGTATACTAATGCGTATGCCAATCACGCAATCTTTTCACTTCGGCATTTTTATTGATGTTTACAATATTTTCGTTTAGTATTATGTAATGGTTTGCTAGGTCCTACACTTCTCAATCAACTAAATATCTCTTTCCGAGCAAAAGTTCATGACACTTTATTGCGACGGGCCAGTGTTTAATTTACTGGCCCGTTCTACACAAGCAATCGATATCGAATCGAACCGATCGAACATTTGAGAAACCTCCAAAATCTATATATAACGCTCTTAATGATCAAAGCAGATACTATCGGCAAATTAAAAAGACACTTGGTCTCTGCTAACTGTATTTAGTATATTAACCAGAAACTAGTTAGCTATTAATTTAGTGATATCTTTTTGTATATAATTTATTCGCTAAAAGGACTATGTCTATACCGGATGGAAAATATATTTCCATGATCGTGCTCGAAGCCATTCATTCCTCTCATTCAGTGTTCGAACTTTGGGCGACAAACACAGCTCTCTGTGTTGATGGTATATATTTATACAAACGAAACTTTTCATAAGGGAAACTTTTTACAAAATCTTTTTTACACGTATTATTAGATAAACGTTGAAAGGGCTGTCGTTATTGCTCTACCTGCCAAACGAATGACAATGCTAGAATTAGTCACAGATTTAGAAATCAATCTCATTATATTGCAGAGACGAATAAACAAATTTTTTTAGAAGACTCAATATTTTTTTACATTCCTATGCTTCGTGTTATTGTGAGACATAGACGGAGACTTTCGCTGGATATTGAAAGAGCAATAAGATAATATCTACTTGGAAAAGCCATGCCTAAATTAGAAAAACATTATCTCTCTTTTACTAAAATCATCTCTATTTACATTATTCTTCAAATTTAATACACAATTCGATTACAAAACCTCGCAAGTTCCAGGTATATTCACTTCTCATTTGAAATCGAAAATCCTGCGTGCCCGACTGGATCCGTTCGCGAAATACTAATCGTTCCCTTTCGGCAGAAACATTCCACAGACGATAACACACGCGTATTAAGTACTTATTAGTCCCCGAATGTTGCAAAATAATTAAGGATGCTTTCTTCGTTACGTAAACAGAATCTCGTTTTACCTCTACCTTGTATCGACCTTTTTTATATATGTATATGTACAATAATACAATACATGAAGCTACAAAATAAACAATTGTATTGCTTTGTTCCTTCCGACGGTGTTTTAGATTGGAAGTTTATTGATCGATGCCTTTATGCTCTCGTTAACAATTACTTATTATATCTGCTGTTACGTATCCATCGTATTTTATTAGTAACTTAAAAGAACATTGATTGGTCAACGATTGTATATATTTTATACATACAATATACACTTATATGGAAAGTATTTTTAAGAATACTGTTATGTGAGTATTATTCTTTCTTATTACTACAACCAGCAGCGAATTTAAGTTGCGCTTCCCTCCAATTCGACTCTATGCCAAGCATTCACATCTCTTTTTCTTTTCTCTTTAGAAAAATATGTTAGGATGCAACAAGAGACAGAGATTTTTTTTCTAACGTCAATCGTAAATAAATTAATCTACCATGGGGGATACAACGCTTTCGTGGCTCGTACGGCTCGAAATGTAGGGCACAACGACAATAAGTATTCCCACACGTTTCGCCACTATAAATTTTTTTCTCACAACTTTATATTCGGTATGATACTCCTTTCAACATTATAGAATTCATCAACATAATTATCATCTCGTTACTCTCAACGATCATTAAGAAGCCTTTAATACTACATGCGCTGAGTCTACGTATATCGCTATGGTACTCGTGTAATGAAGATGCTTGAGGTATTTAACGAACTGAATTGCAGCGTAACGTACTGACGTAGGGAAAGGTGCGTGACAGGAAGCATAAGTTCTCACAGGTGCGCGGACAACTGAGCCTGGCCGATCGCGGGACGCAGGCTTGAACATTACAGTAAGCTACACAGCTGTACAACGTTACTCGGAAGCGATTCTAGTTCACTTGTAATTTCTATCGATATTCATAAATAATTCGCTACACAATGCCGCCTAATGGTACAATTCACGTTGGAATGATTACGCGTATCGTCGTTTAATGTGGATTTCTAGCTGGGATCGGTGGCCCGCCCGATGTTCTCGCCGGTATAGGCGGCGGAACGTTCGACGTGGGTAAACTAGGTGGAGGATGCTGAGGCGGGGGAGGGGCTTGTCTCTGTGGCAACGGAGGAGGTTTGGAGCTGGGAGGCCTGCTAGATAATTCTTGCGAGGGATCTGCGCGCGGCAGTGGCGGCGGCGGACGGTTTGGTATGGGGTAACTGGGAGATCCGTCCATTATCTCCTCGTAAATCGCAGATTCCGGCGATAGCCTCTCGCTCTGTTCGGACTCTATGGTTTCCCTAGACAGCGGGGCTGGGAATTGATTGGGTAACACGCTGAATACACCAGCTCGCGGGCCTTGCTTTCGATCTTGCAGCGGGCTCTTAGGCGGTTGAGACGGTCGACCTGGTGGAGCTGGTCTAGGTGGCGGGACCACTCCGTTTGGGCTACCTCTACTGGGGGAACCTCGCTCCGTTAACTCCAGCTGCTCTAATCTTTGCATAGGGCTCCTCACCGGGGAGCCCAGAGTGAATTGCGCGACAGTGGTGTTGCTGCACAGCGCTATCTCCTTCTCGATCATCAGTTGTACCCAATTCGGGGACTTGAGAGATAACTTCAAGGTCAGACCGTACACTTGAGTCATGCCCTGCCTTACTGCTGATAAAGCGCACTGGCCGTCTCTGAACGTCACCCAGATCGTCTCTCCGATATATCTGACGAGAATCACCTCGCCGATGTGGGAGAGGTCTTGCAGCAGGGCCGTTATGAAATTATCATCGGACACGCCAACGTCGTCGGATTCCTCCACTGCCTTCACTACTATGGTACCATCCGGCGGGCCTAAATCTTGAATCACCTCTTTGAACACTTGCTCCCTCTTCTCGGGCTCGACACAATGGATGTCCACGTCGATGACCGCGATAACTGGCCGATGATCGCTCTGCTTCAGTTCCGCTGTACCGTAATGAATCAGGTTCCCTGGGTTCCAATCTGTAGGCGAATCTGAAGCACAGGTGTGTACGTACGTTCAATCATTATCGAGACCGCAAAGGGGACGAGATTAGTCAAGCTTGTACGGAACTAACCGATATCGGGTACTTGTTTTCTACGCTTCCACAGCACCCTGTCCGTCCACGCAGGCTGGCGGCACTTTTCGCTAGTGTCGTAGTCGTCCGAGAAAAGATCGTATTTGTATGTCGGAGCGAAGTTGACAGGGCCTTCCAAGAAATTTTTAAAAACATTCCCCTGATCCTGTTGCACCTAAGTTCGAAACAC
The DNA here is from genome assembly GCA_946251845.1 of Andrena fulva. Taxonomy (NCBI): domain Eukaryota; kingdom Metazoa; phylum Arthropoda; class Insecta; order Hymenoptera; family Andrenidae; genus Andrena; species Andrena fulva. The sequence goes on along the minus strand of OX276327.1, from coordinate 93,486,167 downwards.
AGGATTAAAAACAGCCGTTGCCGTCTCTCTGAGGTATCTATTTCACGCTGGACTTTAATGCGTACCCTCAATTGATCATACTGCAATATCTGATCGATCTCGTTCCTCTTGATCATTTCCTTCATCTCGTCTTTATCCATATCAACTCTATAATTAAAATCTCCGCACCAGAACACGTAATCGTGCGTATTCAACGTTCTTCCCATGGGGAAGGTAATCTTACGCGTGATCTCCGCGTAGTCCGCATTACGCTCGTTAACTTGCGACTGCCCAGCAGCGAAATGAGCGCAAACGAAACAGAAAGACGTCGAGTATAACACGCATCTAATAGCTGCAGCCCCCTTGTTACCTGTTGCGCCGCCTAACCCGGTCTTCACGCAATCTACGGCCACGTCTCTCAGATAAGGTGCGTGCATAGGCCGTATGAACAGATATAGGCAGACGCCGACTAATTGCTGGTACGTCACCAGAACGTATTCGGTGTCTCTGGAAAGTACTTTCTGCAGCTCCTCCGCCCAAGCTTTCGCGTTATCGGTACTAGCTGCCATTATATTACTAGCATTTAAATCGACAATTTCTTCGAACCCTATCGCAAATATATCTACAGGAACATTGTCATATTCAACGGATACCAGAGCTGCAACGAGAAATACGATATGGTAGGCAGGAATTTATCGCACAGCCGTGAAAGATATATTTCAATGACACTTACACGATGATTTACGGGGAGCATCTAGCAACCAATCAGAAAGGGACACGTCTTTGCATGCTATGCTTCGAAAATGCTTTCCCCCGTTAACATTGTAAGTACCGACGCTTACTCTGAGATTCATCGTGGTCACGTACTCGTTGTACCTCTTGCACATTTCCCTGAGGACGCTCGGCGGAGCGTGTAGCAGATTGGATGGCAGAAGTAAACGAGCCCTGTCCGCTAGCTCCGTGTTTAAAGTCGACCCCAGTAGCAAGATATCGATAGCTTCCTGTTTACTGGAGTCCAATAAGTTATTTTGTATCGTTCTAGCCGCGGATCTCGCGCCGTCCATCAGTTTCGAGCTGCCCTGAATCGCCCCTGTGCCAGCGTATATCTTGCTCACTTCGTTCCCGTTGTTGATCCACATTTGCCTAAATACTTCCTCGAACCTCGAGACCATCTGCTGCTTCTCGAGCAGCTTTAACAGTCCAAGCTGTTTGCCGAGTATCTCCAGCGCGAAAAACGTTTGCACGCAGTTCGTTCTGTCCAGACAGTCCAGGCAATTCGTTCTAACGGTCCCCGTTTGCTCGAGGATAACAGTATTGTTAGCGGCATAGAATAACGAAAAGGATTCTAAATATTTCTCCACCTTCGCTTTCAATTTCGAGAGGTTCTTCATGTTCCCGCCTCTACATTCTTGGTGGTAGTCGAACAGAATGTGAGGCACATCGCTGTGCTCCGACATATTGTGACGCGTCTGAAACAACTGGCTCAGCATCGCCTCCCCTTCTTTGCTACCGATCACGCTGCAGCCAAGGAGATTCACCATCACCTGCTGCCCGTACCTCTGCTTGATCATATTCAGGTGTCTGTCGAAAGCTGGCGCAGAAGCCTCGAAACCGCGAGAGATCTTCACTTTGTGGGAGCCAACTTGAATACCAGGTTGCTCCCAGAACAGAGGGACCGATCCTCTAGTTTGGACGTAAGAGGTTACTTCGTTGTCTAAATATATCACTTGCTCTGTTTCTACGAAATTCGCTACGTGGCCGTCGTCATTGGTGCCTCGGACGTTAAACCTAAACAAAGAACACAAGTGGAAATATACAGGCGATGGGAATCTTACGCTTCTTTTCATTTCGTTGAATAAATAATACCTGGTGCCTGCACGTTCGCAGCTTAATCTAGACACAAGGACAGCGCGAGCTTGCCTGTGGCCCACGTACACGGTTCGGATCTCAACGCTGCCGCACATTGCTTTAAGTAACCAGTGATTCGTATCCACGCCGAACCTCAGTAAATGTATATGCAACATTCGATTCCTGTTCGTCGGATGAAAGAAACATTACAACACCTGCCTTCGCCTTATCCTAAGGATTACAGTACCCTGCGCACTAACCAGAAGAATCTATTGTCAGTTATCGTGGACTTGCATCGTCTCTGCGCGCTGAGAGTGATATCGAGGGGCTCCTGATGTCCGGCGGACCACGAGAAGTAGAATGTCCCCGAGTTCAGAACCTTCCTGACTTCCGATACACGATCCTCGTTGCCTTGCGTGTAATGGAGCGGTACGAAGTGTGTCTGCGTGATCCTGAACACTTCCGACTCTCCAACTTTCCCCACTGAGAAGCATCCGGTAACGAGAACAAGGTACAACAGCGTGTTCTCCCCGGCGTTCAATTGCAAGACGCCCAAGCATCCGTGGGCATCCAGCAGCTTCGTATACTTTCCCTTTAAAGTATCGGTCTCCTCAGCGGCTGCGAAATAACATTAACAACGTTACAAGTACGAATGGAGCTACTCGAACACCGGTGTTCGAGTCGTTTGAAACGAGGAGAGGGCGAGGGTCCAGCAGGTCAAGGATACTCGGAGAAACATTTCCGTCGACGATCTGCAATTACTTACACAGAACGGCGACCGCCTGCGACTCGAAGAGAACCGTTTCCTTTCGGTTTCGCTGCTCCAGTATCAGCGAGTGAGGGCTAGGCGGCTTTAGCTTTTCGTAGACGCGAAACCCTTTGCCCATCGCCATTGTTGCGCGGTTGTCTTCGGAGGTTTCGGGGATAGAGGTGTGCTGCGGCAAGATATGACAGTCCCGTCTGTCATACGGAGCAGCGTGATTATCCTACTCTATTCCGGTGTTTTTACCTCTGCCGACCGAACACACTTCGCGCTCGTCAACACTGACGGTGATACCACTTGCCTCTGGCTGCTCGCGGAGGGGATCACAGCGCTCTCCTCGCTGATCCGTCGATACTTCGATATTTCCGCGATATATACATCGCGCGCGATTCCACCCCGAGCCTGCCCTGCGGTCCACTTGTCCTAACCGTAACAATCAATCGAACGCGCCATTTTGAAATTTTGAAACTCCGTAACCGTGTAACGATCCCGCGCCACGAGTCTATCGGGAATTAAAAATGTAAAAGCATGGAATCGACGCGAGTAATTAAGCCTTTCTTTCCTGAGCACTGTCGACGCGAGTAACGCGGCGTGTTGTGAAAGCGTGCAGAGATTAGAAAACACGATGCGTATGATGAAAGCGTAGAAAGACCTGTCGAATGCTATTCGCGTTTTAAAAGAATATGGACGGTGACACAGAATGTATGATGTTTAATGGTTCTTTCAGGATTTTATTTAGGATTCAACGCGATTAAAAAAGGAAAAGGGTTTGCTGTTTCTTGGGTATATTTCAGATCGTTCAAATTATGGCGCATAAATAATCGAACTCGTAAATCGATACGCCATCTTATTGAGATTCTCGAAGCAGTCGAGCGTTCCGTGCCGCGAAGAACACCGACCTGTTCGTTGGGCCTCGTTCTATTTGAAAGTGCAGGGCGATAAAGTCATTAATTTATTGAATCTTTGGTAAACAAGTAGTGTACTAGTGTCAGTGTCGATAATATGTTGAAGGGGGCAGTTAGCAGTTAATGTTTTAAGAGAATTCTCGTGATAAAGACGCATCTGTGACTCAAATCCTCGCAGACTGAGATTCATATTCCTAATTTGAAAAATGGGGATTAATAGTTTCTCGATGGGTATCGTTAATAGTTGAAAAGTGTGGGATATTATCTTTCTTGGAATATTTGAGATCTACAGCATCTTATGATCGAGAAAAATTGTTACGCCATATTGGAATTCAAAATGAATCGAGTGTCCAGATCAACCTTTTCATCTGAATTTCGTAAGTTTCTAATTTATACCATTAAAGCTTAATACCCCAACGAGCAGTGAACTATTAGACATTGGTGTATGAACAAATAACGCAGAAATTTAATGGACCGAGGATGGGAGGCAAAATATTACTTCTACCACGGGCTTTAACGTCTTTCAATCACCCCGAAGCGAACAATTTTCTACATCAGATGCAGAAAGGCGGTCGGTGAGACATTTTCAAGGGAAGTTAAGGAACTTGCTTTACTTTACATTCTGATTTAGGGCATGGAAATAGGTCATTTTCTCAAGTTACCTATTTCCATCGATATTATGTACGTACATACACTCGCAAATCAGTCTGAGAGAAAAGGGAGTTGTCGTACGATTAAAGTCCAGTACATCTATCGCAAATTAACACTAAAACTACCGACTATTGACGCATACCTATATTTACTTCTACCGGAGGAGTCAAAATAGATTGTTTTTGAAAAGAACAAGACATGCATTTTTAAATATTTTTCTGCTTTATTTAACTTGCACTCTTTTTGTTTATGTAAACGACGAAATGTTTATTTTCACTATCAGTATCTAATGACTCATTTTTGATTCCGTTGTCCGATTGTGGATTTTCTTTTTTACAGTCTAATGCTCTAATGCAGGGTTGACTAACTGGTGGCCCGCGAGCCACCGGGGGCACCTCCGCCTTGCTGCCACGCTGATCGGCCCCCTCCATACCTACTTACCAGATTCTGACGATCGCAGTCGAAAAGAGAAGGAAGGAAGGAGGAATACGATTGCGATCTTCAGAGTTAGTCAACCCACCCACCAGTTAGTCAACCCTGCTCTAATGAATCACTGTCATCACAGTCAGTATTAGAACCATTTTCGTCTATATTATTTATTTTCTCCAGAAATTTCACACTTCGTGAATATCTCTCCACAATTCCTATGTTATTTTATGCGTAAATTTTTTTTACGGATCGTCATAGAAAATAGAATTGCGAATTTCAATTTTTCCGATTTAATTTTATGAACAAGCGAAAGACACGAAAAAAGAAAATAAGAATGCAACAATTATAACACACAAGTAATATTTGGAATTTTTTTGTACTTGGTATAAGTATGTACTGAAATGTATTTAGTTTTCTAAAAAAAAGTAGGTACTTGAACTGTACGGAAATATGAGAAACTTTTGAAGTCAAAAGTTTACCTGCGTTCCGTGAGGGGTAAAATGGCCCCCAACATCTCGGTATATGTAGGTATACTGCATATAAATTTTATAGAAAAGGCAAGCAAAGAAGAAAACTATTTTACAGAATGACCATTTACATATACTGAAAATGAGCAATGATTATAAGCAGTGACGGAACAAGTCATTTTGGCCCCCTTGGTAGACCTAGTATTAATGAACATTACCTCCTTGGAGAGTCGGATTGTTGCGATAAAGTTTATTTCTCTCAGCGAGACAGTTAGTTTGTTACATTGATTTTGCACAATGGCTGTTACGTCTTAACAGGACTGTTCGACAAACGATCGTCGCTCTTCTCGCAATATCAGCTATTCTAACGTATCGTGGTTTAAATAGTTTAAAAAGAAAAAACGTCAAGTTCGATTACGGCTACGCCCTCGCGGATGTCTTTGTGATCGTTGCATACACCTTACACGTCTAGTTAATAGAAAACGTCGCATCCTTTCGCGTTACCACAATATTTACACGGCGTGAGGTACCATCAGTGTTGGCACCTAATTATTCGTTAGGCTACCTGCTTCCTGCTCTCTCGTTTTTCTTTAAGTCTGTCGTTGGTACTAAAACGTATCCTTAGTAGCAGCAATACTTGTTGAACGGAAATGTCGGAGGCCCCGTCGAACCGGGCGTAAGCGATGGGCGTGCTTAAGCCCGCTCGACGACGTTTATGCCTCGTTAAAGGGATTAACATTACTGTTATTGCGCCTCTGCGCCTGTCTGGCGAGCTGTGCGGTAAGCGCCGATAAAAATACCTCCTAAAGACGAATTTCGAAGAAAACGCTGCATCGTAAAGTATGTTTGGAGACACTCTTAGACTAGGAAATTAATATACATTTCTATATCAAATTTTAACAATCAGTCGATACGATTAATACTTTCCTACGCTTCCCTTCCATTCGGTGCCCCCTTCGCGCCACGCACCTAAACAATTCATTATGTACGATTACATAAACAACCCAGCGCGCTGATTACAAATGGATCGAAACTTATCGTAAGACATTGGAGATACGGAATCTGTCCCTTCACTTTGCAAACGTGATTCGCAAAAGATTTACTCTAATTCGTAGAAAGGAATGAACTCAGGGAGACGTGTTATCCTCTCAGCTGGAATCGCTCGGGTATAGGAGATCCTTCCTTCGATGATCGCTTGCTAAACCTGCTCGGTCTCCTTCCCATCCTTTAAGTGTCCACTCGTCCGATTTCCTCTTAACGGCGATTAATTACCTAACAAGTACTATATAGAAAATATTACTTCTTGGAATATATGGACTTTGTTCTGTTTAAAAACTATAGTCGTTTTACAAGTTTGGCCCGGCTGTGAGATCGTAGTGATCGTAGAACAGAATGTACGTTTAGTTTAGTGCTTACACCTCAAGGAAGTCCTTCAGTAAAGTGACGCGACGCTTCTCAGCGATGTCCATTTGATTCTCTAGATCCCCGCGATCCGTCGTCTCAGCCCGCTCTATCTTCCACGAAAGATTCTCTATCTCCGCTTCCAGCTGGGCCTGCTGGTACTCAAACTTCAAAGCAAAAACCGGCACCGTTATTTCGTCTCCGACCGTGCAGGCTCGTTGTTTAAGGGTTAAACGAAGCTTTACCAATTCTTTGCGCGGTCCAGGCTCCATGTAATAAGCGTACGGATAAGTGTACTGTAAAGTGTAACGGCAGCGTGCCAGAAGCGACGCGGCCTCGAACAAATGCTGCCAGTCGATCCAGGTTCCACTGGCGTTCATCACTTTCTTGTTTATCCGCATCTTTATGCCCTCCAGGGTCTGCTCCTCCAATTTCAACGACTTACTGTGGTTCTCCCACTGAAAGATGTTTCAAGTTGAATGCTACGTGCACTTGAGTTATGAATAAAACACTTACCCTTTCGTAGTAATGCAGATACTTCTTCAGAGCTTCCCGTGCCTGTGCATGGACACTTTCGTGAGCGACGTTTGGATTATCTTTGTAACGCGAGCACTCGTAGTATTCGCTCCCGTGCGCCTTCCAGTCTCCGAGGCATATCCAACAGAAATCGTGCTTGCAGTTGAAGCATTGCATATGATTGCAGCCACCGTTCTTCTCTATGCAGATATGACATTTCGGGCACTGCGAACGAACATCGTTTGTTATTGCGATACACGTTATCGAAAGATTGATCGGTACTGTGTCGCACGACTCGGGTACTGACATCTTTGGTGTGCGCGCTGATGTAGTTAGCCGTCTCCGAGTCATCCGCACATTTGGTCAGCCACTCCTTAATCGTATTGCAGTCGGTAGGTGCGTGGTAGTCCATACCACATCGGAAGCTGAAGTTGTAACATTCGGTTAAGACGCCGTAGGACTCTCTAAGTACGTTTAAATCTCGGACACCTACCAAAATATAGTTTTGCAGGACGAACACATAACTCTCTTTGCTCGTTGTTCCTTTGAACACATAACTATTTGGCAATTGGGGCCCGGGCAGAATCTTAATTGCGGGTGGGACTTGACGTAATCACAGAAGGCGAGTTGTTGATAGCTTTCTCTCATGTTAGGCTTAGTGAGCAGGGACAGAACGAAATCCTCCGGAACTAAGACGTTACACTCCTGCGCCATGCAGCTTATCCCTAGTCGAGGTAACGTTTTGTAAGTTCGATTCGGCGCTTTTGGTTACCGGGTACACGGACGAACTTACCTGTAGAAATACCTTGAGTTATTTGTACTTCGAAATGCATGCACCAACAGTCTTTACAAAAGGAGTGTCCACACGTTAATGTAGAAAACTTATCAGTTGAGTAAATTGTAACGCAAACTGAACACACTCCTCCCCTGTGACCTTTCAATCCTGGCACCGAGTCCAACAGAGACATTGGTTTTATCTTTGAATTAATTAACAAACTGGAAGCATTGGTACGGTACTTTGTGATGATATCTTGCAACGCCCAATTGTGCGCGTGTAGTAGGACTTTGGCTAACGACGGTGTTATGTGAAGACTATTACTTAACACTTCGACATTCTCGTTTAAAAGTCTCTCCACCTCCTCGACTCTTAAACAGTCGTACACGGCGTACTCCGGGTTCCTTCTGTTCTGATCCGGATCTACGTCATTGTCAACTTCCCCGCCCCACGGCTGAACGTTGTAATAGTCCTCGTACCCAGGATCCCCGCAGTCCGAATCCGAGTAATCCATGTCGCTGTCGTACTCTTCGCCCGACATCTGCGTCACAAACACACGTTACAATATCCCTAACTACAAATTCAATCGCCCCTCTTGCAACGTACGGTGTACATATACCAAACATTTGCTAATCTCTCATAACCTCCTAATCTCAGCTATTTATTCGCAAGCGTCGGAATACAAATATATACTACGAACGAACAGCAACGATTCCATAAGCAGATAGTTCACTTAATCTCGGGGACGAGGATTGGGAAATAAAACGTTTCAGTGGCCATGCGAGAATGGCATATTCTTAGAATCTCTGCGATCGGTATGGTTTGCGTGGCCCTTGAATAAACATCTCTGATACGAGAAACGAGAAGCCGCTGGGATATATCCGAAGGATCACAATTCCGCGCGCTGCGCTAGATTATTTCCCACTGGGAATTGAAACCGTAGCGTCTTGGGGGTGACGTTTCGTAAACAATTTCATAAGATTATTAACGCTGCGTCCCGTGAAAAGTACTCGCTTATCGTAATTCGCCCCGTAATGACGACGACGACCCACCTTTACGCTTTTATTCATCAAGAAAAGTGCATTGATGTTTCTGTTTCATGGGTTGAACGGAAAAGTGATATTAAAAGGGCTTTATCGCAGCCAAAGTCTATACCAACAGTCGCACCAGCGCATGAGTTATATATGCATACGCTCTCTCTCTCTTTCTCTCTCTCTCCCTCCCTCTCCCTCTCTGCTCCCCCCACATACACTCTCTCTCCCTCTCGTGCCAGATGTATGATGCGAGCGTGTTGTAACAGATGATTTCATTATAATCTTGGAAGTAGATAAGAATGTCAAAATCACCTGATAGAAAGCAGCTGAGTTCTGCAAAGTAAACACCGACGGTACCAAACATCATTGATCAGCCGAGATTCGATTTCGAATGCTACATGGCTACGTTTTCGAATTTTCTTTTATATTTGCCGCTCGATTTCGAGGTTATTCTTATTCAAATTAGGCAATCGTTAGTTGGTCGTTTCCTCGGTGCGTTATATTTAGGTAGCCGAATCTTAAATAAGTTTGCGGTATTTATTATTCGAAGATGTTGTCGAGAGGGTTGCATAAAAGCGTGCAATCGATTTAGGGTAACGCGATCTGTATTTTAAATTTTTAAAGAGATTTATGGTGTCAGTTTTCTTTACTATTCGATAGAAAACGTGGGGAAACGTGGTTCTGTATTTAATTGGGATCGGAGCAGTCGTTGATTTTATATGATTTTATATGCGCCGTGCGTTTTCCATTCACGTGGGACGTTTTGTAGATGATTATCTTAAGATATCGGAGGTCACGGAGAAATAAGCTCGCGATATTTTGAGATTCTTTTGTAGATAATTATATACATCAGTCATTGTAATTCAGTACAGACTTAGAATTGCAGTTTTAATTAATAATACCTATAATAGAATATATTAATCTATTTCTAATGTCCGATAATTTTCATCTTTACCAACCAAATAGCTTTTTAGATTCTTTGGCTTTTATTTACACACGTAAAAGCACGAATTGCGCGTACAGTTTCGCAGGAACGATGGTTTCGACGATAAGTTTGAATTTTTGAAATAGTCTGCAGTTTTTTTATTACATTCAGTTCGCCATCTATGACACGCTCGACGTTGTTTGTTATGGTCACCGCGTGACCATGTGCTCTTAACCTCTTCCTAACCTCGGAGCGCAAGAGTGGGGTATTTGTTTACGCTTGGAATTATGTCTGTGTACCACGATGAAGTAGAAATCGAGGATTTCGAGTACGACGAGGACGAGGAGATATATTACTACCCATGTCCCTGCGGCGATCAGTTTCAAATATCTAAAGCGGAGCTGGCCGACGGGGAGGAAGAGGCCACATGCCCTTCTTGCTCCTTGGTTATCAAAGTGATTTACGATAAGGAAGCGTTCGCAGCTAAGCAAGAGGAACTTGTCAAGGGCGAGGAGAAAGAGCTGATAGCGCAGAAGGCTTAAGGTAAATCGGTTTACCTCCTGGAGCACTCGTATTCTGCGTTCTACGTGTTCGGTGTTACGATCTTTGGAGTCGATTCACAGATTTGTCAGGAGAGATACTTGACTTCACGAAGGCTGCGCAAGTACACCGGAACCGTAGATTCCTTGCCTTTCATTAATCATCGCTGTGGGAAGAGAAAACACAATCGCCATGGCGGGACGTGGTAGAGGAAGAGGCAAACCGTCCATGTCGATCAGCACGGAGCAGTTGGGCTTCGCCAAGGGCGAGACTCTGCCGCCGCCAGTCTTACAGCCTCCGCCAAAGTATCCTCCCCTGGAGTACAAAGCATTGCCGCTGACTATCACGAACGAGATGAGCTACCTGCTGGAACTGAAGCGGGAGTTTGCAGAGTACACGCGAGAGTCGCCCAACAATGTATTGCCTGTCGTGATTAAGAAAGATATAGAGAGATACTCGGACCGCTACCAAGACTTAATCACAGATAAGACTAGTTACGAAATCAGATACGACTGGAGTAGAATGCCGGCGGAGCTGAAGCCTGTAGTTCGCAAGCGCAAGGGGCAGAAAGTGACGAAGGCAGTGAAGAAGCCGAAGAACGTGGACGTGGAGACGAAGCTACAAGAGCTGGAGAAGAAAGAGAGCACGCAGCAGAGCGACGTCGAGGAGGAAGAGAAAGAGGAGGAGGAGGAGACAGAGGAGAAGGAGGACGAGCATGTTGAAGAGGAGGAGGAGGAGATCGACGAGGAGATGGACGAGGGCACGGACTATGCGAACAATTACTTCGACAACGGGGAGGGTTACGACGAGGAAGACGATAACTTGGACGATGGACCTATTTATTAACATATAATTTTTTATAAGAATTGGAAATTCTTCTCGGTTCTCGATTATCCGGCTAGGACACTTACAAGCTGCTGGTTGATCGCTACATGGCGCTGTATATATTCTGTTCCTCTTTTCACCGAGCCCTCGATCGTGTGTACAGACAATAAAGTATCATAATTCTTAAACAACGACAGGATGTTGTACGGTTACAAATGGCGTCCAATTCTTCCTTCACCACCCCGCGACGGGGCTGGCCTCGTAGATGGGAGAGATATTTGTATCGGAACAATGAAAAAAGAGTCCAGGCTCACAGGAAGCGTCGGCGTGTTCTTTATTACGAGTATTTCAATTTCTAATATATAATATATATATATATTTATATATATAATATATATATATATATAATAGCCATAATAATCTGCAATTATCTTGTAATAAATGATCCTCCTCTACGATGCAATCGGAGAGTAAAAACGCAACTGTTTTGGACGAGAAGGGGATGCGCAAAAGTACCGTAGTGCCACGTAATGCTTTACGTTTACGCTCGCCGTGGTGATGGTCGATGGTGGGCTCTATAGATCCTCCCATTGCTCGGTTCCCATCCGTATTTTGCTCCTTGTAAATTCATACCCGTTCATCGTCGCTCCCGGAGTGTGCGCGTACAGCGCCGTGGAGGGGGAGTGAAAATTAAAAGAGGAAAGTCAAATAGTCGCGAAAGAAGAAGTCGGTTTCCTGAATTTTCCTGAAATTTCCAGCCACCCTGTGTCGTTACCATACGCCTCTCGCCCTCGGATCGAATCGTTCGCTATAAAATGGCCGCAGACGAGGATCGCACGCGCCTTTTAGGCATCCACGCGATCTGGCAGTAAATCGAGCGAGTGATTTTTTACGCTGGCTGAAACTCCCCCTTGCTCTCTCTAATTTAAAATGTTGGACTACAGCGTGGTCCACGGTGCTGCTCAGCCCCACGTCACGGCGAACGGCTCGAGCCTAGGAGAAGGACGCCCGAAGGTTTAGGAACGTGTACCAATCATCAGGAGAAACGGAACATGGCTATGAGAATGAAGTAGGTGTCTCATTCGAAAGGTGAGATGGATTGTTAGAACCTCTATTCGCGTAACGACCAGCACATGTTCCTAAATATTGACTCCCAACTATTATCAGCACCCTGTATAGAAGCTGACGAATGCGTCGCCCCCATCTTCGATCACGATCGTTCAACTTTGCGCTACTTGCTCGAACAATCTGCTCTGCGAAACATGAAGAGGCGTGGATTCACGGTATCCTGATGCTATATATCTGCCTTGACGGTTTGATAGAACTGAATTCGTGCCGATTGGGTGGTAGAAAGCCTACGAGACGATCGTTCGCCGCCATTCGTTGTATCAAAGCATCTGTCCGTCACCCCCGCGACGATATCCTCTTTCGTAAAATCCATCCGCGACAGCCTAACTTCCCTTCCCATCTCTTCGTTTCTAAATACCATCGTTGTTCGAACGTCATTGCCTTTCCGCCCGCGTCATTCGCAATAATATATTTATGTATAGTGTATATAGATATATTTGTATATATATATACTTTGTATATAATCGTCGCAATTTAATATAGCACGACCTATCTATGTATAAGTAGGCATAAAGACCGAGGCGAGAATACAGGCGAAATCCCTCGAACAGTGTAAAGTCCTTCGCGTGTTTCCCTTCACTTTCTTCTCTCTTTTCCCCTCTTCGTCTTCTTTGTCTCTTTCTTTCTCTCTTTCTCTCCTCTTTTTGCCGGAAAGAAAACGATTTTCCGTCGATTGTCTTTCGGTACGAAAGCGCGAAATTAACAAGCAAGGTTCTCCTTCCCTCGATTTGCATCCGAAAGTTCTTGGAGCGATCTCACCCCCCAGAAAGTACCCCCGCGAATTTCATCGAAAACGGAGCAGAGAAACGAAACGTGAACGGGTAATTGAAATCTCGAGCCTCTCGCGTGGCGGGGAACGATCGATCCCGAGGCATCGGTCGTTTCCCCCCGCCCGGTCGATCCTCCCTGAATCGGTAGAAAAGCTCTTCCGAGGTATACTCCTGAATAAATCGTCTCGAATCGTCGAGTAGAAAACGCACGCGCGTGGAACGCGGCCAGCACGTTCCTGGATCAGCCGCCGCTCGAGGCCCGTTCGTCGATGGCTCTGCGACCTCCTCTCGGTGGATTTCGAGTCCGAGGCGTGCGCACGTGGACGGGGAGAAGGCTTGGAACGCCTTGGAAGGGAATGGTTATTGAAAAGCTGGGAGACGCTAGTCGGGTTCCATTGAATTTCCCCATTACCCATTTGCAATAGTGATCTACATGCTCCGCGAAGCACTGACGATTTCATTTTCTGTAGATCATGTATAGATCACCTTTCTATTTAATGATGTAGATGACTCAAGCTTGCTTCGTGCAAATGGGTCAACGCAGAAGCAGAACAGATACAGTATTTCTTTGCTAAGAGCTCAGTTTGGTCTACATGTTAAGAGCTCGGCGCTATCCCCACATCAGGTTCACTCCTGTTCTGCGAAGGCGAGAGCGAGTCAGAGGGACTGAAAGCGAGCGAGGAATGGTATGAGACAGACGACGCGTTGATACTTTGCCTCGCTCCGTCTTGCGACGCCTGATACTCCGTCCTTTGCGTGCGCGACGGACATGCGCGATGAGACTCGCTCTCGCCTTCGGCAAGATAAGAAGCGGGAAACGACCGAGAATCGTGTCCCCTCTACGTTAGATGCTCACCCCCCGGTCCCGAGCCTCGAGCTCCTAGCGAATAAATACTGTATAGAGGTTTCGAGCAGCCATGGATCTTCCAAGCTTTCCTCTTCGTCCCTACGTATACACGCCAAAATTAAAAAACGCGTTCGAGCGGCCATGTTAAGGTCGCTCGAGGTCCGTCGAAAGTATTCGAACGAAATGACGGACAGTCGAGTCGCTCTAGCCCATCGATACGGTAAGGTAACTTCGCTGGCGTCCCTTCGCTCCTAACCCCCCACTTTATCTTCCATTGAAACAGGAACAGCCTGTCGAAGCTTCGCGATCTCTGCGCCTCGAGAATCGATACCATAGTTCGCAGCCCTAAACCGTGCTTGTAACGTTCTGGAAATCACGGGAGAGGTCAGCTTCTAAATTCGGGGTGGGCAGTGTAAGCTTCTCGCGAGGTGCACCCGCCTGGACGCGTCAAGCGTTCCCGCCTCTACTTCGTCGCTTACACCATGCTGTCCTCGAGTCCTCCCACGTCGCCTATCCTCTGTCGCGTTCCCTCGTCGTCGTTCGTTCAACAAGAAACAGAAGGAAGGGTAAATCGTTCGAACGACGGGATTCGTCGAATCAGTGGCGCGCGAGTGGTTCACGTAACCGTGCGGCAACAATTAAATATACACGTATCGTTACAACTATCGCGGCCGCGGGCGTGCCGAGCAACAGCGTGGCGTATAATAATCGAAACGAGGGATTGGGAAACAGAGGAGTTCATAGTGGAGTGCTTCGATATTAGATCATCCATCGAGCCTCGAAATTAGTTCACCGCTCTCCCCGCCCGTCCTCCTGTCTTCACGTCGGTCACCTCGCCGTTGCTCGGCGCACCTACGGGCAGTTCATAATAATAATAATCGTAGTAACAGCTCGACAATAAATAGTCCCAGCGTCGGACGTCTATTCATAAAAATCGCCTGACGATCGACCGCCGGGCGATGAAGCGTACTCCGCCACTGTTCCGAGCGATTCGTTCGCGATAATCTATCAACCTCCCGCAACAACTCTGCCTCTCGCTCGTTGCTCCCCTTCGATTCAATCGACTCGTAATCTCCTGGCACACACCGTGTGCCGTGTGAATGGAATGATCCGATAACACTTATCACAATAGAAACCGCGTTCACCAGACGGCGGTGCTAAGCGCGTTAAGAACAGCCATCGATATCCGTACGCGCTATACTCCGCGCAGAAAACACCGCCTGTCCCTCGCCCCTCCCCTCTCCTCGCGAGTCGCCTGGGCGTTATCCCCACCATCGCAGGCGGAACGAAGCGGGCGGGGCGAAGAGCCCGGAGTGGGGAGGCGTAGACGAGCGGTCCGGCGGACAATATCTCCTGCCCAGAGTATAGTTCGACCGTCGTGCAAACAAGAGCCGCAAAATTGAACGTCGAAACGATGGTGGGGCCTGGAATCGTGCGAACTATTGCTGCTACATTCATCGGATGCTCGAGAAAAGGGGCCCTTCGGGGATAACGTCACGGTCCGCCGATTCGAAGACCCGCCACCGCATCGAGGAATGTAACGACAAAACTATACACCGAATCGAAACTACAGACACCTTGAAACGCTTTTACAGCCTTCCCTCCAGCGATTATTTATTCCCCTCGTCGGATCAAACAGACCGGTGTAAGCGGGCCTAATGTCGCGTTTCTATAACGCAATCGATTTGAAGAGGGGCGGGGGGGGGGCGGGACTGAAGGAAATGAGTAGAAGGGTCGGGATCGTAGCCCCGTGGACAGGAAAGGTAGAATGGGGAAGAAAGCTCGGGTGTGCGGCTTGGTTCTGTCCAATTACGATCTTCCAATTGTTTATACCCTATAGCAGAATCGACGACGATGACTGACTTCGATCCCCGTTGTCCTTCGTATCTGAGAATCCATCGCGATCGTCTCTTAATGGAAAATGAACGAATAGGCCGTGCGGTTAAAGGAAGAAGTTTGAAAAAGACGGATTTAAGAGTGAAAAGGTATCCAAGTGGCTCGCGTCGATTCTCCGTGTAACCACTAATAAGGGCCATTTTGATCCCCCACTCTGGACATCGTAGCATCGAGCTCCAAGGGCCAAGAGCCAAGAGCCAAGAGTCATCGTCATCGGTCGCCTTGGACAGCCCAGCAGCAGCTTCATAATAGGAAATCAGCCATAACGCGTCTCGTCGACATCCCGAATCTCCCAACAGTTCTAATCGAGCCTCTGGTCAGTCGTCCCCATCTCTCGGATCTCTCTCATACGTGTCGGTGCTTCTCATTCCATTTTTTTTTTGCTGTTTTTCCGTTTTCATTTTTTTATTGGTTTTGTTGATTTTCCGCCTCCCTTGAACGGGTCCGTTTCTTCATTATCATTAGAGTAATCGTAATCGTTAATCGTTTTATAACTGCTTCACTACGGTTGGTTTTGACTCTTTGGACGTGGATCTGGATGGAGTGTGGTGTACCAAGTATGCGCGTGAAAGAGAGAAAAAGCTCCGTCGCTTGGTTTCTCCTGCTCTCTTCTTTCCTGTTCCATCGTCCTCGAAGCGAGAACAGGGGCCCCCCGACATCCGAAGCCCCTCCAGCGTTAATCGCCCGTCCCGTTCGGAATAAAAATGCGTCTCGCGTTTAGTCTCCTCCCCGACCATCCTCTGGTTGCTCCCTCCATCGGCGTCGTCGATTCCTTCCTCGGTCGTTTGGAAATTCTAGCCGACGAGTGAAACCGTTCTCGTTCTAGGACGACCCTCGTCGAGCCTCGGCCAAACCTTCGTCTCCCTCGATCTCCTTCGCCTCTTCTTCCGCTGAAGAGGGACGCGCGAACGATATAATCTCGTATAACAAATCAAGACGGAATGCAGCGTGCAACGGGAAGGTAGCGTGTTCCTCCATCTCTCCTCTCCTTTCTCTCCCGCTTTTCTCCCGCGTTCGTCCATCGAACGATCGACTCGACGGGAGGAGTCTGGAGAAGTGGCCGATCCATGGTCGTTTCCTCTTCGGAAGATGATTCCTCCTGGAATCATCGAGCCTCGACGTGTGTGGAAGCCGTGTGTGTTCGTGTATGTGTGTGTGTGTGTGTGTGTTGTACGCGAAGAAAAGAAACACTACGCCTCACTACAGTAATTCGTTCCGCTTGTTTGGTGGTTGGTTGGTTGGTTGGTTGGCTTCTGGTTCTCGCCAGTGGCTTTAGGAAGTTCTTCGCTGAACGCGAATCCTCGACCGTTCTGGAGACTCATGCAGGTAGTTCGAAGGGTGATGGAAAAGTTGGGCGTTCGAGGCGAGGTATGCGTGGATCCATCTGGCCAAGAATGGTAGGAACTGGAGTTCACAAGAGACTTCTGAGCTTCTGATTGTTTCTTTAGCGTTGTGCAGCAGGTGATCCTTTTTCACGCCCCTCCCGGAGCATCCCGCTGAACGGTCGATGCTCAGCTCGAGCTGGCGGAGAGAGATGCTCCGCGTTTAAAAGAAACTAATCCTCCCACGGTACCTTCAACGATCTTCCGGATCTAGCCCCCGCTAGCCTTGAACCTTCCACGCGTTCCATGGATCTCCCTTCGGGGGGCATCGATCCCTTATCGCCAGCAACGATCGAGGTCCGCGCGTAGACCGAAGAGAATCGCGCGGGGCACCGCGAGTTCACCCGATCCGCGAGTGCGATACCCATAATGTATACATTCATACGTGTATACGTGTATAATTGTTTTCCGTATAATAGACTTATATAAAACGCACGAAGCGGCTGAAGGCTACTTATCCTTCCCCCTTTATGTATAGCGACAAGCCTGCGCCTTCGTTTCCATCGCGATTCCACTCCACGGTTGCCTTCCTTCCCTTCTCCACTTCTCCACTTCTCCACTTCTCCCTCTCTCTCCCTTTCTCTCTCTCTCTCTCTCCCATTTTTTGTATCATTTTCATCTTTTTATCAATGGAAAAAAGAATTCGGACTTAACAACGGCGGATCCCATTCGAGATCACTTTGAATATCCTAGAAACATTACCGACTCGCGTGTGTTCGTCTAGGTGCGTGTCTTCCTCTGCCCGTATGTGCCCACGTGTCTGTGTACGTGTAGGTGTACGTGTGTGTACCCTCCCGACGTATCATGATCTCAGAGGATCACTTTCTGCTCGAAGGAGTACGCTCTCTGGCGTGTATACCGTGTCTGTGTGGGTGTTCCGCAACCTCCGAACCATTCCTCGAGTTTCAACGAGACCGACGCGTTGCCTGCACGCACCGTCTTCGTCGACCTCGATCGTCTTGCCGGTCGAGCGTCTCGCGGTTCTTCGTCCCCCGTGGCTCCTGTATATCCCTCCATCAATCGGCTTGGCTGATGGAAGCTGTATTCCTTCAATCGAGAGTTCTCTCTTCGTCCCGCGTCTAGACGTGGAGCGTCGCCGAAGGCGTTGGAGAAACGAAGAACGTTGGACGCGCGACGCCGAAGACGCGAAGGAACCCGGCAAGATCCCCGTGCCCGATGAGGCAAACGTGTCATCGGACACGGGCAGACGAACCACGAGAGGAGCCCCTCCAACAGGAACCTCGTCGAAAAAACTGTTTATCTCCTAACGTCTCCCTCCGTCCTCCCTCTCTATCCGCCCTCCCCTTCGTCTCTATGTTTGCTCCTCCGTCTGCCGAGGACGTGTCTGCCCGCTCTCACCGCGGCTGAGAGCCCCCCTAATTCTCCGCGCCGCTGCCCTTCCCCCAGAACTTGTCGAAGCGGTTCCGCGCCTTCTCCAGCACCTCGCTGGCCGCCGAGCGTTGCGCCGTGCCTGGAACAACCGCGGGCGCCTCCAGCACGTGATAACCACCCCCGCTGCTACTTACTACCCCGCCCATGCCGGCGGCGCCCCCCGCGGAGCCGCCTTGAGGGGATTCCGCCTCTAGGATACGATAGCCCGGCTGGGCGGCCGCGGACGAGGACGGTGTCGTCATTGTCGCCGTCGTCGTTGCCTGCGACGGCTCCTTCTTTCTATCGTAATCGAAGCCCGGGTCCTCCAGGCATCTCAGATTCGTCCCTGCCACGGGCTTTATCGACGGATCCGGCTTCGTTTGATCTTTCCCGTCTTCGTCGGCGATGCTTGCTTCCTGCGATTGGGGCAAGGTTTTGGGTATTAGTAAGCGGGTTGTTGCGTGATTTATGTGGGTACTCAGGCTCGGCTCGGCCCTACAGGCAAAATTAGGCAGCCACCTGGGACGTGAAGTCGACAAGGGGCGTAAAATGGTATTTTCATTGTTGGCATTTTTTAAAATAAAGTTTGAAATGAGATATTATAACGACGTGCGTTACGAAAAGTAGCACGTTTCAATTTTCTTACGAAAAGTAGCACGTTTTGGTTTGCCACGAAAAGAAGCACGTTCCATCGTTTATGACGAATATTAGCACGTTTGGTCTTCTGCCGCGAAGACTAACACATTTGATTGCCTCGCCACGAAGAATAGCACATTTCGTACTGTTGCGACGAAAACTAACACGTTATACTGTTTCGCCACGAATAATAGCACGTTTGGGAATTTATGGCGAAAACTAACATATTATCCGGTTTGGCCACGAAGAATAGCTCGTTTTGGATTATACTGCAGACTGCAGAAACTATCGCGTTTCAGCGCGTGGGCAGTTTAAAAGAATTCAACTGTTGAAAATATTGTTTAATAAATAATAATTCCATCTAATCTCCAAAAGACAACACATATGAAAATTTTAATCTACATAATTTAAGTAAGGGAGGGTGCGGGAATTGCTGGGTAAACGCGAACATGCTACTTTTCGTGGCAAACCGCTCTAACGTGCTAGTTTTCGCAGAAGTAGACGAAACATGTTATTTTTCGTGGCAAACCGCTCAAACGTGCTAGTTTTCGTAGCGAAAACCGAAACGTGATAGTTTTCGTGGCAAACCGCTCAAACGTGCTAGTTTTCGCAGCGAAAGACGAAACATGCTATTTTTCGTGGCAAACCGCTCAAACGTGCTAGTTTTCGCAGCGAAAGACGAAACATGCTATTTTTCGTGGCAAACCGCTCAAATGTGCTAGTTTTCGCAGCGAAAACCGAAACGTGATAGTTTTCGTGAGAACGAAGGCAAACGTGCTACTTTTCGTAAGAAAATTGAAACGTGCTACTTTTCGTAACGCACGTCGATAAGTTGTGATATACAGTAAATACTCGTTAGGAGCCCGTCGAACGGGGCTGGCGGCGGGCTCCTAACGCGACTGGACACTATTCCGCGCGGCCACTGGCGCGAGTGAGAAAACCCCATGAGCGAGCGAGAGGAAACGAAAGCCGACTGCAACTTCGTGTCGACTCGTTCGTTTCCTCTCGCTCGCTCATTGGGTTTTCTCACTCTCGTCCGAAGGATTCCAAGAAATGGTGGGGATAGTCGCCGGGCTCCTAACGCGTGATAGAAACGGGCTCCTAACGAGGATTTACTGTAATTGTATTAAGGCTGCCGTCTCACCGGGCATTGAATGTGTGCGTACGCTCACACAAGCTAGGAAAAGCGTGTACGTATACGCGAAACCGTTTCAACCAACTTTCGTCCTGGAATCGGCAAGAAGGAAGTTTTTGAGGGTATAGTTGCCTCCAGTAGACATTCGTGCAGGGTGGTCTGGTGCGTTTGAACGCACCAGACCACCGTACGTTGAAATAATAATGAATTTATGAATCGTGTACTGAGTCAGACTCGAGAAATGGCAGAATGAGGCTTCAAGGATTCTCCGCCACCGGCGCTTATGGTATATTCGCCCCATGTAGCATCAGAACCGGTGGAAGTCCAAGCTAGCCGATAAATGTAGGAAATACATAGTTGCCGATACGTATGGAGAGTCGCATCGCGCTGTTGCCGCATTTCCCCTATTACTATTTTGTCGTCAGGGAGGCTTGAATGAATCACGGCGAAGCGGCTGGAGAACAGAGATGGGCAAAGATAATATCTGGATAAACTCTTGGGATTTTGTTCAAATTGAAATATGTTACAGTCCATTTGAAAATAAGGAGGATTTAAATATCATTTTGCCAAATACGAAAGATAATTTTCAAAAGATCGAGGAAAGTTGTGTACTTTGAGGGTCTGTATTTATAAAACAATTTTGAATGTGGCAAAATGTGACAACCCCAAAAATATTCGGACCCAAACGGAATAACATTCTGACAATTGCCATGTTTCGTACAAAGTTGTTTGGTATGAAGTAAGTAATACACCAGGGGTACACACTAAGTCTGCCCTAGGGCAGTCGGTGCTCCTTCGAGCTCGACCGTGGTATTTTTATTCCCCACTCCTCGGTATAAGGTCTCGTGGTGGCGAATTCTATGACTGCAGAGGCCGTATGCCCATTTTGTTTTCTCCAAGGAAAATATGGTATTGTCTCGAGCTTCCCATTGTTGCCCCAACACGGTCACTGGAAAGGCCCAGTTTATGCTTTTATGACACCCCCGACAGCTAAATAATCGCTTGACCGCGACTTACATACACAGTTCCATCACCGTGTGTTAGCGACCTCAAGCAGTGTGTTTAAATTGACTCAGGCACAGGATACGGAGGGTTAATTGAGATTTGAAAAATGTTTAAATTTTTGTATGCAATAATAATAATTTTGTTCAAATTTATAATGATAGCAGTAAGAAGGGTTTAAAAAAGTTTGTAGCTGGCGAACATGATTCTGGCTGTCGCAGTCATCGGAAACAAAAAGCGCAAAATTTTTCTTAATCTGTGTGGTTATCGTGTGAACTAGAATGAATTATTTGCAAAAATTCCATTTTGCAACACAAAAAACTAACATATGCTTTTCCAAAAAATTAATGTTTTCGGCTGTACTTCCGAAAGGGACCGGTGGCCGATTGAGATGAGGTTTTGTGGGAGGGGTGGGGAGGGGGTGTGAACCCTAAATCTAAAATTGTAGCTTCGGGTATTTATTAGTTTCCGAAATATTAATAAAAAATTGTTAATTATTTCGGAAATTTTTTTGGACGTTGCTGCTGGCCTCCCTACCCGGGAGCCGTTCCGTTACCCTACTTTTTATTTTTGAAATTTTGTAACCACAGTCTCATTTTTAGCATCGCCAAACTCACATCGGTTCGCTACCATGCTTTACGCGCCTGAGCGCCCTCCGCACTAATCTAGCCCCAACCGGTGGCCGATCGAGATGAAACTTGGTGGGTATTACGAGGGTTGTGGACAGACCCGAAATATAAAATTATAGCTTCGGCAATTAAAGCGTTCAAAAGATACTGGGGTAATTGTGCATAAACGGGTACACCTTTTTTAATCACTTTACCACGGTCCCCCGTATTAACAATATTTCTGTCGACTTATACCGACACAACGCATTCCACTTCCCAACTTGTCCCGGGTATTAGTATTGGTGGGGGGTAGAGTAGCACGGGCCCGTAAAGCATGGGTAGCAAACCGAGGTGAGTTTGGCGATGCTAAAAATGAGACTGTGATTACAAAATTTCAAAAATAAAAAATAGGGGGACGGAAGGGCTCCCGGGTAGGGAGGCCTGCACCAACGTCCAAAAAAAATTTCCAAAAAAATTAACAATTTTTTATTAATATTTCGGAAACTAATAATTACCCGAAGCTACAATTTTAGATTTAGGGTTTACACCCCGTCCCCGATATCACATCCTTCTACGTATAAATAAAAAGATATTGATACGCATATTAGTATTGTTTCATCGACATGTTTCCTAACCTCACTCCCGAACCTCTCTATCTTTCATTATTGCTATCCTCTTTTACCGTCAGCGAGGCTCTGACGCTAGACGCAGCTCTCGTACCGTACCTATTCCTTCAAGACTTCTCGATAGAAAGAGCTTTGGCAACAGCGCGGCAGAGACAGAGAGAACAGAAGATGCGGCAACTATGCGTCAAAAATTCGTCTACACAGAGTACCTGAAGATGTCACCTCTGTAGAAGTTCTTTCTACCGGCCGCATTAGTTTCATTAGGGTCCGTCTGTTTACAAGGGGCGCTTCGATCGATTCGGACCATAACAAAAATGAGACGGCAGCCTTAAGGGGTCTCCCTACTTTGACGGCCTGAAAAGGAGCGCGATATTTGGGATTGTTTTTGAGAGAAACCCTCAAATTATATTAATTGAAAACTTTATGCCTATATTTGTACATATTTAGGCAACATTTTAAAAAAAATTTAATTAAAAAAACGATACTTGAAACTTTAAACGCATTTTTCTCAAAACGATGTTTTTCGAATTTGTTAGCATGATAGGTATCTAAAAAACAAATCACCCAATTTACTTCAAACTTGGCATATATCTTCAGTAGATATCCCATTCCCGCCGGTACTAAAACTAAGTCGGATTTTGCAGAATTAGACATTTGCCACTTAAAAAACCAGCAAATTTTTTGCCGAAATCAATGTCTGTTTCAGACGCTGCCATTTTTTTTTTAATTTTTAGTATTTCTCATTTAATCTAGTTCGGGCGATAGCCACACTC
Source organism: Andrena fulva (assembly GCA_946251845.1). Lineage (NCBI taxonomy): Eukaryota > Metazoa > Arthropoda > Insecta > Hymenoptera > Andrenidae > Andrena > Andrena fulva. Next base: position 93,462,935 of record OX276327.1, on the reverse strand, counting down.
ATACAGATTACAGAAATTTTTAAATTTTCTATTTCGGACAACTACAATTTTGTACGATTTTTGTAAGGCGCTCTATTTGAAGAATTATAACTCCGGATATAACTATTATTTTTGCATACCATTTTTTTTTCATATTCTCTATAAATTGACAAATGAAGCCACAAAGCTGGAAGTAAATATATTTAATGGTTTTGTTTTAAAAAATTCCCAAGGTTCGCATCATTTGTCGTCCGCCAAGATAGGCAGACCCCTTAAGCTACGAATAAAAATTCAGAGTAAGGTCATCAAAAAGCTCAATTAAATGTATTGTAAATAAAGGGTGCAATTTGGTAAGCTCGCCTAGGGCGCAAAAAAGGTTCGAGCCGGGCCGGGGGGTACTCTACTATGTTCGCAGTGTTATTGGTGTAGTGGGAGAAAGGAAATAATCTTGGTGAAGTGGGGATGAAAGGGGTTGGAGCGTTGACTCGGATGGTTGCGAGATTTAGGGAGGTGGTAGAAAGGAATGATTTAGAAATTCCTGTAGACCGAGCTCCCCTGATACTCAAACACCAACTGCACTCGCACAATGACAGAAATGGTCCCTCCAGAGGAACTGACTCTTTCACTATGTAAGTGTGTCTGGTGTCCAAGAATGAGGGGACCTCGATGTACAATTGAGAAGCTTCTATTTGATCTGACCTTTTCACCCTGCGTGGGTGTGCTGGTGCCCTGGGCCCTCGTGGGCAACGGGCTATCCCTCTCCGAGTCCATATCCTTGTGCCCGTTCAGGCCAGTGAAGCTACCGATGGAAACGCTTTCGCTCTCGGGTGATTTGTAGCCGGAGTGCTGGGAGTGCAGGGACTTGTGCTGAGCCGCGAGCTCAGGCGGGGCCGACTGTGGTGCTGAGGGGAACGATGAGGGCGTCCATGTCTTTGCCTCACTATGAGGACGCGTCAGGGGTTCTTCAAATCAAACAAGCACATTTAAACTCACAATTTAACTCTTTCCACTGGAAAACACACCATACACAAAAAATGAATACAATTTATTGTACTCCTACATATTTACCACCACTTTTCCAAATCATTTTCGTCACCTCAAATACCTGACTTTGAAACCGAAATCTGTAACGGAGTATTTTCAAGGTGGCTACCTTCTCTGACGTTTTGGGTGACAGTGAAGGTTTTCCCGGTGTCGAGGGGCACCGTCCAGTTTACGGGCTCGGGGGACCGCATGATCATCTGCTCGGGCGACTTTACCCTGGTCGGCTCTGGGGGGCTTTTCACCACCGGCTCGTCGTCGATCCACGGGCTTGCTGCGGTGGCCGACACTGGCGGATGGGTCTGCGACGGTGGCGTCGAGGCGACGCTCGAGTCGCCTCCAGTTACGTCCCCGTTCACCTGAGGCTCCGCCGTCACTGCAACGTTTCATACAGGCTTTAGCGACGAGGTGCACACCGTTCTGCTCGCTCGCCCACCCCCCTCCCCAGGGAAAGCTTGCACTCGATGCATCGAGTTTTCTAATGCGGACTCTTAGAAGCTCCCCGAGTGCCTCCCTGATTTTCACCTGCTGCTGCGGATTGATATATTGGAGGTTTCTAAAGGATCGGGTTTTCTAAAGGATTATTCTTTTAATTCCGGAGGACTTGATACCCTCCAGCAGCGATATTCTGTACACCACCTGTTCAAAGCAGGTGAAAATCAGATGAGGACACTCGGAACCGTTCTCTTCCGAGTCCACAGCTAGGGCCACGCGCCCCTTCAGTACCGATCGCTATAGTTCTCTTCGTTCCAAAAGAAAGAAAGGATGTTCGTGCCAGAATTAATAACACGACCCCCTTTCGTCCTGGCTGAAGAGTCTCGTTTTTTTAAATTCGCCCCTTAGATAGGGCTCTCGGTCGAGTCATCGAGCGCAGACACCGGAAACCCATCGAGTGTTTTGCCAGGAGGTCTACACAGTGGACACAGAGCCATCCCAGAGAAAAAGTACACTAGCGTACTCAGAATGCAGGAAACACACACGTACAGATATTCATAGAGTATATATACACAGAGAGGCAGACAAGTGAAGGCAGAGAAACAGTATACTGTAGATCGTTTGTGACAGCGGTGTGTGTAGACCTGCCACGCAACAGGCCGGAGAGGAAACTCTAAATACGTTGCTCACCCTCCACCGAGAGGAACGTCTGGCTAACCTGCACCCCTGGCGATAATTCGCGGTGATAAATGCCCCCCAGTCCCCTCATCTCGCTTCGACGATCGAGGAGTCGAAGTGGTGCAGGATGTAAGTACCAGAAGTGACAATTTTCAATATTTTCTTTTTCACAGTGATGTTAGCAGTGGCGCACCCAGAGGGGGCCAAAGGGCTTTGTGAGAAGAAAAGAAAACTGGATTTTATTCTTTAAATCAATTTTCATAATCACCTAATGAATTTCATTGAATTTGCATTAAAAAATTTTTTTATCCTAAGTTCCAATTTGCCCTGGAAACTGAATTAAATTATTATTCCAGCACTTGCAGCATTCAGCACGGAATTTACATACTTTTCCACTAATTGTAAGAGAATGATTTCTAATTTCTAATTTCTTTGGTATTTATATCGTTTACCATTTCAACTCCGCAATTCCTCCCGTCCCATTCGTTTCTTCCTGCAACCCTTCGCGAAACCCCCTGTCGTGGACGTCGCTGCCTAGAAGACCGCTAGGTGTCTTAGAAGAGGGCAAGTGGCTTCTACATATCTACCCAGCGCGAGAAACTCCTTCCGCGGTCGGAAGCACTTACGTTCACTGGCTCCAGATCCCTCGATTCGATTAGGTTCGTGTCACGCCGAGTTCCCTCGAGACTTAACCGTGCCCCTGTCTAATGCGTGTTTGCGGCCCGAGTGTCTGTGGGATATGTGTTCGCGAGGGCTCGAGTGTGGCGCGGAAAGCTGGTCTAGCAGCCCTGCTAATGCGTGGTCCTCGGCGCGACACGGAAACGAAGCTTCGCTCGAGCGTTCGTTCCGCCGGCTCGCCAGGAAGTACAGAATTGGAAACGATCGTTTCGGTATGCCAGGCTCAGCGGCCATGTGAGCCACAGCCGTATGCTTCATACTGAACGACGAAAGCGTGACGAGACTTTCGGGAGCGCGTACAGGTCGCGCTCTGTTTCGCGCGCGAGGAGATAAGCGCGCGGAGAAACGTGCGCGGGGGCGCGAGCGATCGCACTCTGAGCGACGTCGGCGTCTTTTCGGGTCGATATTTTTTTCAAGAGGTAGGGGGGTCGTTGTTGGCACCCCCTCTTGCAATTACTTATTTGAATTTGCAAACGTTTGCATCAGTCCAAAGGAACAGAAATCGTATGACAACTAAGGGGGGCCGTCCTTAAATTACGTAAGGGCAATTTTGGCCATTTTTTTAAGATTTTATATTCCAACCCCCTTCCTTACGTAATAAGTATTTTTTACACTGAATTTTTTCAGTTATTAAAATTCTTTCGAAGGTTTATATAATTCATTTAACTTATATTGAAAATTAGATTTAAAAAATATTACATAAGACGCCTATCCTGACTCCCTCTCCTCCTTTGCAAGAAAACAAGAAATTCGCGACCCCATTTCCAAAAAGCCTTACGTAATTTAAGGACGACCCCTAATTAAGTCAGAAAGCGATCGCTCGAGAATCTTCAAACCCGTACGCCACTAAAAGTGTTCCCAAAGCATGAAGCCACCCCTAGCTCGCAGCCCCCGTGCAAGTTCGCCAGAGATGTTGCCACAAGTCGTCCCCGAAGTCGCTCTGGAAGCCACGGTTGGAAAGGCACAGAGAGAAAGACAAGAGTACAAGATAGACACAGAGAGACACACACGCACACAGAGAGACAGAGTGAGATACAGAGACCATTCAATAAGGATTCGAGAGGCGGCGATGTACAGGGTGGACGTTGGGAAGGTGGGGACAGGGGAGAGATGGTACCCAATGAAAGCGATGTCACCAGGGGAGGAGGGTGTATATTATATATATACGTTTGAAGGGACGAGCCTAGAGTGGGGGGCACAGCACAACGAACACGTTCAAAGCGTTAGAAATTAGAGACAGACGTGTGAGCGCGGGTCGAGCTACGAGAAGAAGGTAATACAGACGGAGAAAGAAAAGAAATATAGAAGGCAAGCCAAGATGGCCTAACGGGCATAGAGCATGCTACTTACTAGGTTGTACGGCGGTAGCGGCTCGGTTTGACGCGTATCGACTATCGGAGGATGATTTGGATGGATCGGCGGCGGCGGCTGCGGCCGCAGCCGCAGCTGGCTCGTCGCGGGCCGTTTTTGCTTCGTGCGGACCATGGCCACGGCTAATATCTTTAACACGGTCCTGCCTGGCCGCGGCGGCAGCGCTCGACGTAGGTGGTGGGTGATGGACACTCGTATGAACTGAATGCTTTACCGGGGGTTTTACGGTGGTAGTTGTGGTGGTTGTGGTGGTGGTGGTTGAGGGTTTCGAGTGATGAAGAGGGCGATGGGGGGGAGCGGTGGTTGCGAGGAAGGCTAGAACATACCGTACACAAAGTACAATGATGAATAAAGGCCGGCGTTCCTTTTTTTGGGAGGTTCCGTTGCGGGACGTGTGTCGTCGCTTGGCAAGCCTGCTTAAAACGGCACTCCATCCGATAAAAGGGGTTCTAGGGCCGATGTATCGTTACTTATACAGGGTATTTCGCGATGGGTGGGTGTAATTTTGGGAAGAGGGTGAATAATAATGCCTTTCCATATCCTTAATTCTGTAACAAGGTAATTGAAGTACCAGTGGCAGATTTAACGGGCGCCCGATGAGCAGTTGCTGCCTGGGTTCCGCCTAGAAGGCCCCAAGGCCCCATCTTAAAAAAAAGAAAAATTATGATTTTGCCTAAACAATATATTCTTTTAGTTTCACACAATTTTCATACCACGCGCGGGTAAATTTATATAGGGTATCCCAGAACGTTTGCCACCTGGGCCTTTTTCCTTAAATCCGCCACTGTGAAGTACACTGCCGTTGGTAAGTATTAGGACACCTACTTGGTGTACCATTTCTGTGTGGAATAATTGTGAAACAGCTTGCAAATTTATTGAAGAACTCTAAGAAATTTTACTTTGTATTAGATCTCAAGTTGAAAGCAGTGGAAAATATCCATCTGTACCAAAGATCACGTTTTCTGGAAATACAACAGGTGTCCTAATATTTATGGAAGGCAGGGTGCAAAGTACCATTCGACGAAACACCCTGTGGAGATAATTGTTAGCGAAAGAGTTAACAGCGTTTAAACACGCCACTTGAACCTTCTATCGTTCGATCCCGGTCCTAGGTCACAATAGAGCGTATATACCCGGCGGCGCAATTATAAGGCATTTTAAGCAGGGCTGCGTCGCTTCGTTCAGGCTCGTTCTTACTTGGAGAGGTCATTGAGGGCTGAAGGGTCTCCCGGGGCAATCGAACCCGCTCGGAATTCCGCCCGCACTCGAATATCGAGGTTTTTCCAGCTGTTGCGGGGGTAGTTATATCGCGGCACGATCCACGGGGGCGCTATTCGTTGGCTCGCGGCACAATCGCGTCATCATCCACCCCTTGCATACTAAATCACGCCTCTATCAAAGAACTACTGTTCACTTCTTCCCTTAAATCGCCACATCTCGCTAGCCACCCTTTCCCGCCTCTTAAGTAGCATGCAAGGGGTGGGTCGCACATATCACGGAATATTCTCGCACAGATAGGATCGTCGCTTCCAACACAATTCGAATCCCAAAGTTCTCGCACCAGAACTCGACACGAAGTCAACAACCAAAAGAACCGAAACATCAAATTTTCCGTTAATATCCATCCCCTCTGTAATCCTCGCCGGAAACAACACAATTCAACCGAATTCAACCCTCCCGCGATTAACCCTCGGCCGGTGGAAATTTGTGGTCACAAAAAAGTCAGTAAAAAGAATCTACTTCTTTAATTTCCGAACACTTCCCTACTCTTATTATCCTCTCTAAAATTTCCCTCGGTTCCAAGCAGATCGGGCGCCGCCGGCAGAGGGTTAAACGATCGAAAAGGGGGGCAAGAAGTTGGCCCTCGGGGCACGATGGGGGCCTGAAAGGAACGCAACGAAACGCGGGAAATTAAACCGAACTCGTGGATCTCTTATACTGTTAAAGGGTCGGCAAAACGGGTGGAGGGGGTAGGTAAGGGGTGTAGGACGATGGGGGGGGGGGGGGGGTTGAGTTTGAGCCGAGACAAGTGAGATAGTCGGGCTAGCGGGCAGCTGGGTACGTGGCACAGAGAACGTACTTTTACGGTGGACCTGCGGGGACCTCCTGTGGAACGGGGCAGGCCCTGGGCCCGGGGGTGGTGGCGGTAACGGCGGCACGCTGCTCGACGAGCCCGTCGGGGATATCGTCGAGGGCTCCCGTATGCTCCAACGCACGCGGCCAGGGCCCGTGACTGAAACACCCGCTGCCACTGCTGATCAATTCGATCGCGATCGCGTAAGATCGCCGCCGACGAGAGGCACGATCCTCGTCCGCGAGCTGATCTCGCGCGGGCAACTAAGCGAGGCCTGAGCTTTCAATGGTGACAGACACAGAGAAATAGATAGAGAGGGGCGGGGGGGGGGGGGGGGGGATGATGCACGAGGCGCCGATACTCGGGGGTGTCTGGCCGCTCGTCCCAGTCACTCCTTCCGGCATGATTTCGATGAAGATGGGGGTTCGAGGTCGATGGTGATGATGAGAAATCGAAACGATTGTGAGATTTATGTCGAGCACGATGGTGGTGAAGATGGCAGATCGAAGATGGCAGAAGATCGAGGGGTGAGACGTACGGGGTGGTCCAGTAATCGACTTCGGGAAGTCTGTATGTTGGAGGGAAATTTGTGGAGCTGAGAGTTGCACGGTAGGGGTGGAGGGACTTTTCTCGTGAGTGGAGTTATGGAGCAGCCTTGTGGCTTCAAGTTTTTATTTAAGGGTCCATTCTACTTTGCCGGTCGAACAAGAAGCTTATGTTCAGGAATTTTTTTTCAGGAACTATTGTACGGATTTTAATGTTTTTTTTTATAAATATTTATTATTCCTTGCTGTATAGAGTTGTATTTCTCATATTTCCAAAATATAATTACAAATTTTGTGTGCCTCTGTGAGAAGACTGCGGAAGTGATTGGGGGAAAACTATTAAAGATATCGCTTTGAAATTTTAACACAATGCACACGATACTTGTCTCCACAAAGAGGTCTACGATAATCCAGATATTATAAATAGTTTTTGTTCAAATCAGAAAGAAAGACCGAAAAATGCAAAAAACAAACATTAAAATCCGTACATTAGTTCTGGAAACAAAATCACGAAAAATGGACCTCTTTTTTGGCCGACAAGGTAGAATGGAGCCTTAAATTAAAGTTCGAATAACGATTAAAAGTTAAAAAAATTATTCGTCAAAATTATTCAACATTCGTATAAAGTTAAAGTAACTTTTATTCGATCCGTTATTTAAATAATTTCTTATTTAGTTAATACCCAACTCTGCTTGAAGTGATCCTTCAATTAACGTGGGAATTGTTATTATAACGAACCTTCCTCCACCGTGCATCTTCCATTTTACAAAATCTCCTTCTGACTTCTATGCACATGGAACTAACCCCGATGCTAGCAATAATATTAACTGAACCACCCTGTATGACATATGCAAACTAGGAGGAACGACAAGATTTGCTGATTTATCGAGAATGACACTTCGAGGGGGTGTTTAATTGGAATGGTTGGCGTTCGTAAAGACACCTAGCCAGGGTGAGAGCAGAGCACCCCTGGCTACCAGGTGCCGCGCAATCGGTGCGTAAGAGATCGTTATCATCGGTAGGTTTGCACTAACGTGACGCGTTATCACTGTTATCAGGCTACTCGCGGTAGACTATAGGTCGTTTGGGATAAAAGGTGGTCGCATGTCGCAAAACTCTCCGCACGGGCAAATAAAACAGAAGGCTACTGGTTTACTAGATTGGCAGAGACAGAGAGATAGAGACGACCAAGAACACGATTGTCATGCATCTGCCTAAAAACATTAACGACGGGCTTTGCAAGTTAACGCGTCCGACACACACCGCTCAAAGAATCGATCTGAGTTCATTGACTATCGGCACTGCGTTTAACGGATTCGGCGACGGATTAGGACAGCGTTCTGCGTACTCTTAGAAGCGGTGAATGTCTCTCGCAAACACGTCCCGAAAACAAGGTAAACGATAGTCAGGTGTAAACGAACGTTTGGCTTTTGAGGCCCACAAGAGCAGACAGGCAATCCAAAATATAAATATGTAATATAGAGAGAGATACGGGGACTTGCAAAAGTCCAGTTTATGCACGAAGATGCAAGGGGGGTGGGGGCGGGGTAGGAACTCGTGGCAGATTACGAGCGCCAATCGATTTGGGATACGATCTCTTGGGGTAACTAAATCGATCGACTGTGTATCGAATACAGAGGGATTATTATGTCGAGGGGATGTGGTGTCGATGCTCGTCCGATGCTACTTACTCGGTCGCGGATGCCTTTCCGGCTCTCCGCTCTTCTCCCGCGGCTCTTTCTCCTTGTCCTTCTGCTCCTTCTCCTTCTCCTGGGGAAAAAGGAAGTGGTCAGCGATGCAGTCGGAGAGGAAACTGCCTCGTGTCTATTCATTCACTTCTGATCTTAGGAATTTAGTGTTTTAAACTCTCGGAATTTGAATCTTCGGATTTTTAGGTTCTGAAGTTTAGGTTTTCCAAGTTTCAGAATTTAGATTTTCAAATCTCCCGAATTTGAATCTCCAAATTTCCAAGTTCCTAAAATTTAGATTTTCCAAGTTTCAGAATTCAGATGTTTAAATCTCCCGAATTTGGATTTCAAAATCCTCAGAATTAGAGGTCCCTGATTTCCGCTACTCGAACTCGAATACATCGGCGAGAAGCACCTTGGCATCTTTGGTGACGGACGGTGCACGGGGTGGTTGGCGTTTCGGTGACCGACGCTCGGTGACAGTGGGCCCCAGGCTCTGAGAACGACCAGTCCTGGGGCTGTTCTTCGGGCTGGACTTGGTCTTAGTCGGAACCTCTTCTCGGTGTTCCTTCGTTTCCTCTCGACGTCGCGGGATCACGGGCTCCAACTTCTCTCTCGTCGGAGAGGGAAGCAGTGCACCGTCTCCTGTTACAAACACCCCATATAAAACAACTTTAACCATCCACCACCCACCTCACCTACAAACTCTTTCACTAGATCAAACTTTAGCAAACTCATTTGATATTTAGGGTTCCCATACGTCCCGGCTTTCTTATTTCTTGATTTCTCAATTCTACGATGAAATCAAGAATAATAAAACATTTGTGAAGAAAGTATTTATGTACAGAAAAATATGACTTGGCTCTCAAATATATTATTGCCGTCCCTACATCTAATTATTCTTGTGATTTTCATTGTACCTACGTAATTTTTTAACCACTACAATAAAATCCCCTTTTTTAAAACAATTTTCGCTCTGTCCCTTTCTTTTTTTTTTACCTGTCACGCTGGTGAAGAAATATGGTAGCCCTATTGGTACTTCACCTCTGAATCCAATCCCAAGCATTAGAAGCCACCCTCGATATCCCATACTCACCGATTTCACCACCCCGATAGAAGCTTAACGCACTTACCCACGCCAGTGGTGCGATCCAGGTGATGGCGGATCAAGAAATCCTTTCTTGCGCGAGATCTTTCACTGTCCTGCAAAGGATCATACAATTAACAGCTGTACACTGGAATGCCTGGTTTATAAAGAACATACCACTTTGAAATCGTCGTGCAATATCCCACAGAGGGGTCTAATCTGGGCCGACGACGGCTGACCAGCAGGAAGCACGGCGATGGTCGTTGGAACAGGCGCGACCTTCCTCGTGTTCTCCTTCTCCTTCTCTTCCTTCGTCACCGACCTAAATACGCAATCACATCGTCACTTGGCTTCCCCGCGGTTTCGTGCGCGGCACGATCGCGTGGAAGAAATAAAAGGCAGCTACGACAAAACGCCCGCGTGAACGCACGAGACCACTCGGTCCTCTACAACTACGCTTGACTCTTTCCACCTGATATCGCGGGCTCACCACGATCCTCTACCGATACATGTATCGAGAGCCTCTACCGCAGAACTTTCGCAGAAACGCGAAGAATGAGTGGCAGAATTTGGATAACTGGCTCGTGAACTCGTCGCTAGTAGAATGTCCCTGTAACTAGTCAGACGCCAGTGGCTGTCTAGCAATAAGTGAGCCTATGTTTGCTAACTTTCTGGCGTGGTAGTGGTTGACTGTACAAATTGGACGTTGATTCACTAGTACCCCAGGTAGCTTGCTACTTTCTACAAGTTTGGAGATGCGTTCCATTTATGTATCTACAAGGAAACGTTGCAAATCCGAAAATTCTGATTTTTGTTTAGGGAGACCTGTTCGCTGAATGAACACTTAAGTTGCATGGGTAATGATAGAACACCTAAGAAAATTACCAACAGCAACACTTACCTTGAACTTAATGAAGAACTTAAAAAGAACTTAGTTGAGTAAAGAAGTGCTGTGTAAAGTTTAACGTGAAAAGAGCGTGATAGGTGTTAATTTTTCACTGTGGGGCATTCATTCACTGGACAGACCACCGTAGTATTATTATTATTATAAACGGGAATCCTCATAGTATACAAAATTATATAAACAGTATAAAAACTTACAGAGTCTGAGTCTTAATGAATTAATTGCCGACATGTAGATGTATTATACCTGTCTGTATAGAATCGTACGTCGCGAGTTAAGTGAGCCTATGAAAGGCTCAATGTCGTTGAAATATTGATTAATTTGATTGATGAAATACTGATTGATGAAAAATTGAGTTTAATGAAACTTCGTGTGAATTTAGAGCATACTGGAGTACGCAAGGAGGAATTTCTTTGTCTAGGAAAATTCACTCTGAGGAAATTAACCCTTAAAGTTATCTCGTTCCTCCGTTTTTTAAATATAACTTTGTAACGTGGCGAGATATAAGAAAACTTTAACCGGTTAACTGGCACGGTCCTTTTCACTATTCGGGCCCAAACTGGTACCAACGAATAATTAAGTGAATCACACAAAATTTGGTATACAGGGGTTTTTTGAGTCGCTGAACCGATTCCGGGGGTAATTTTTTTCATCTGACACCCCCAACCCCTAAAAAAATAGAATTTACGGGTGAGTTTGTCAATTCTTTACTAAACCTTTTTTTATTTGTGAAGTTTTTTTGTCTATAATTCGATTGCAGCAGTTACTTTTTTCAATGCCACCCCCAACCCCTGAAAAATAAGGGTTTAGGGGTTTAATTTTTTAGTTTTTTTATTTTCTACGAAAAAGTTTCGAATAATTTTATACCTGAATTCTTCATCCATAAATTCCACCGCAAGTGCTTTTTTTTGATCCGCGATCCCAAAAACCCCTATATGCAATTTTTCTATATCCCGATAGTATTTCAATATTTGGCGGCCATTTTGGTTCGCCATTTTGAGTCTGCCATATTGAATTTTACAATTCCAATGCCAAATTCAGATTCAGCGACCCCAAAAACCCCTATATACAATTTTTCTATATCCCGATAGTATTTTAATATTTGGCGGCCATTATGGTTCGCCATTTTGAGTCTGCTATATTGAAATTTAAAATTCCAATGCTAAATTCAGATTCAGCGACCCCAAAAACCCCTATATACAATTTTTCTATATCCCGATAGTATTTTAATATTTGTCAGCCAATTTGGTTCGGCCATTTTGAGTCTGCCATATTGAATTTTACAATTCCGATGCGCAATTCAGATTCAGCGACCCCAAAAACCATTACATACCAAGTTTCATTCAAATCGACTGAAAAACAAAAAAGTTATTCCATTTGATCATATATGATACATTGCCAGAATTGGCCAGATTTTTGTTTGATCATATGTATATGATACATTGCCAGTTAACCGGTTAAATATAAGAATCGTTCATTTTGTAATGCCTCATCTCGCTACCAAAGGAAAAATAAAGTTACATTAAAAACCGCGACAATTTTAAGCGCTACTTTCACCCCTGCAGAGTGAATTCCCACAGAGAAGAAATCATTAAAATCATAATTTTCGTGTTGGCACCGTTCCCTTGTCAGCCGCCACAGAAATTAACCCACAGTAGCTGCGGACGAGCGAAGTCAGCCGAAGTCTGACCTCGCGCGGTCGCAGCCCCTTGTTCCTTCGTCACAGTGGACGCTCAGTTTCCCAAATGGCTATCTTAACCCCGCAGAGTGATTCGCGGCTATTAAAGTGGTACCCCCTGAAGTGGTCGCCCAAGTTTCACTGATTTCACGGCAAGCGGGCGCAGCAGAGGTGGCTATCGATCATCGATGAATGAAGTATTGATCTGAGAGTGGAGTATAGTGTACTAGCCTGGCAAGGGACAGCGCGTTGAGAGCGTGGTTACTGGAGACACGTTTCCACAGCGAAGCCTCGTCCTCGGCGGCCAGACCGCAACCCCAGTCGCGGTGCTAAATCAGAACGAATCATATTCGGTTGCTCTTAATCGCCGTTCCTCTAAGTCTCTAAGCTAACCGTGGCGACACTAACGCACGCACTAGGGACACAGAGAGCATGCTTCGGGAGACACACAACACCACACCCACAACTGCGTTCGAACCAGAACACGAGCAACACTGTACACAAACGTGTATAACACTGGACTGGAATGTTTGGTGGGATTGCATGCACGTGTACGACGAAACGTTGAAACGGCGGCTCGATCCCAGAGGTCCTTCTGTCTAATTTGCACTGGGGACAATCTTGGACTGTTTGGAAGTGTCTATCGACGTGTAGGTGTACAGTTTTTAATGTCCTCCTGTTGGGTGTCAGGAGATTGATAGTAGGAAATGAAAGGGGTGGTTCTGAGTGGCAAAATAGGACTAGGTTTCTTGGTTATTAATGGTGAAATATTCGGGTCAGGAATGCCCGAGGCTAGGCAACTCGGTGATCAACGGCTAATGGTGGTAAACTGCTACCCACGCACCTTTGTTTTTCAAATGCAGCGCTCCAGGCGTCTCTGACCTGAATATTTCACTATTAAGCTTTAATTAGGGTGTTCTCTGCACCCACGCTGTGTTATTTGTGGGACATTCTGAGCCACGAACTTTATATTAAAAATAAATGCTCAGGTCATTTAATACACATCTAATTAAGGGTTATTAACCAAGAAACGAGGACTCCAAAGATTTCCCTCTTATTTTTCGTCGCACAGAATCATCCATTCCATTCTCGGCTGTCTATTTCCAAACACCCTGCGTGTATCGCGATGCAGACGAGAGCCGTTTAAAGTTTAAACGGAAAACGGGTGAAACATGGATGCATGCAAACATCGATCGAGTATGGAGGAAGCTCGCTGCCATTGTGGCGATGGGCGCCGCGGTTGTCGCGGCTTCTAGAGTATTTACAAAAAACGCAACACGTGTGTATGTACACTGTGGGGCAGCGGATGCGATTGGAATCTCGCGGGAAGACAATCGAGAACGAGGCGGGCCGATAGGGAGGTGGCCGGTTCCCATTAAGCTCGAGGAGCCTGAGGAACGTCCAATTACCTTGTACTCGTCAGCGAGTCGCCTAAGCTCGATGACTTCGGAGGTAGGGAACGGTGCCTCCGGTTGCTTGCCCAGCCCCTTATCATCCGATATCCTTACGGTTCTACCTGACTTTTTACCCCTGCAAAGAATCAATCGTGGTTGTAGGCCGACGGATTACACGTCGATCAACGGCGGTTCTTTCGGTGTGTACGCGCGAGGCTTCACAGCGATTTAGGATCGTCGTAGGTGCATTTCGTTCTTCCCTTTTAAAACGCCGCGGTATTCAGCGTGGCTACTACTATAAGAGACTACGATCATGTATTATGTATATGTCTCCTTGGATATCTGACCTGAAAGTTACTTTCAAGTCGGGCATGTCCTCCTCGCGCTCGTCGCCCTCGGGCACCACTCCGTCGATAGTGTCCGTTCCAGTTCCTCCGACCAGGGGCTCCAGCTCCGATGCCTGCACTCCTGCGAACAATTAGAGAAACGTAGGGGAGACCGGGGAGGATTTATGCATAGGGAGGCTTCATACATTCTTATATTTCCCACGTAAAAAGCAAAAGAGAAGCGTACGCTTCAGCATAGAGGACGCTTTGTAGTTCGCGTTAAGGGGACTAGGCAGTCAGAAACTCGATTTTTTTTGTTGCATTTTTCGAAATTACCACCCTTCCCGATTAAAATGCCGTTTGGTTTATGTTAAAATTCGCAAAATTGAGGATTTTACAGCCGAAAAGGTCAAGCGCGCCATAAACCGTTTCTGCGCGCACGCAGGTAGACTAGATTCCTCTTTCGAAACTTTAAGCGCGTTTTTCTCAGAATCATATTTCCTGTTCGTTTTGCAGTGATTGGGAAAAAACGGAGGTATCAGTCGATTTGAAAAAAATTCAGCATATATGAAACATGTCTAGTTACGACCTGGACCTACGCATAAGTCTGTAAAAACTCCTGGTTTGTCAAAAAAAAAAATAGAATGGCTCTTTTCCCTGGCGAAAAATGACGTTTCTTTAAAATTTGCCGTTTTGCAGCCACCATTTCTATAATTTTGATTTTTTTCCTTTTTCAATAGGTTCAGGGCAGAATAGGGGCCAGGGCAAAGTATAAATTTCAGAGGATATTTCACAATTAAATTTCTTACGGCCAGAATCACTGCAAAATTACAGCGGCTCCAAAAAAACGCCTACATATCAGACGACTGTAACGCTGTCATACATATGTATATAATATTCAAATCATTTCTTTTTTACTGGTTATAGTATTAATAAACATTACCCTAACGTACTAGTCACAATTTGTGTTCATCTCCTTGTAAATAATTCGCAAAAAATACTTGATTTTCGAGCGATCTGACTGCCTAGTCCCCTTAAGGGGGGAGCCTGGTGTAGCGGGTCGAAGAAATCGATTTTTTTTTTGCATAAATCAATAGTTGAACATCACAATAATATGTTCCCAAAGCCGCAAAACGAAATTCGAAAAATTAAAGCGGATATGGCCGGTTTTGCTACGGAGCGCCAGGTTACCACAAAACTTTAAATGCGTTTTTCTCGAAACGACAGTTTTACAATCTGCGGGCAATGTAACTCCAAAAATATTCAACCAATCGACTTGACCTTGTACACGGATATTTGTGAACATTTTCTTCATAGGGCTAATTTATTAGTATAATGATATTGTTTAAATAAATAACTTTTTTTACACATTTAAGACAAAATTTCGTTGGAAAAAGTGAATTTTTTTTCAAGAGGCCGCCATTTGTTCAATTTTGCATCTTTTAAGTTATGAATTTGTACGATCTGTGCGTACACTCATAAACTAAACGAAAATTGTTCGATTTTTGGTTTCGGATGAAATCAAAAGACGCTACGTTGCCCGCAGTGCAACAATTGCGTCGCCAACGGACTGGGCATAAGCCGTTATAACTTTGTTATTTGCCGCTCATTTTTAATAAAAATTTTTTTTATCTACCTTAACCTGATAGTACAATATCCTGAAAGTTTCAGAAAGATCGATGAAATACTTTCTTTAAAAAAAATTCCCGAAAAATGCCTCGATTTTCAGCTGGTTACACCAGGCTCCCCTCTTAAGTTACGATTCTTTCAAGCTAATTTATTAACCTGAAATTATTTTATTAAAGAAACTGCATTTTCGTGTTGAGAAACGTAAGTTTGTACTTCATTCGTATAAGGTGTTTGTCACTGTGTAATGATTTTTATGAAATATCATTAATTTTACGTGAAAATACACTTAATATTACAGATATGTGCCAACTCTCGTTGCTTTTAGTTTAAGGTTAAGTGTTGTTAGAATTATTGTTTTAAAATTCTACATTTGGGGAGGTATGAGACATAATTCAAGGAGGGTTTGATACATGTATCATAATCTGTAAGAGATACTCTCCAGCAAACAAATTATAACGGAAATTTGTTGTACATTTTTCACAAAAACGTATCAACCCTTCCTAGTTCTCCCCTGCGTTAAGCTGTTTGCATATTGTTCTTATTAATATTCGGGGCATTATTGCTTTGATGAAGATATTAGATACTTGGGAGGAAACGTTGGAAGCTATGGTAATGGGGACTCTCTGGTCCCTGAAGAAGTTGGAACCTACATGATCCTCAATTTCTCAGAAGTTTTATTAGAAAAGGGATCGAGATCTCAAAATCTTTACCATCGCGATTTACGTTTCGGTGGTATTTTATTTCTTAGAAAATATTTTGAAAGAAAAATTGAAAGCTGTGGAAATGGGTAATCTCTGGTGCCTAAAGCAGTTGGAACCCATATGATCTTCGGCTCCTCAGGAGTTTCATTAGAATAGGGATCTGTGGTCTCGAAATCTTTACCATCGCCTTCTACATTTCCAAAGTCCTTTATTTCATATAAAATATTTACTTGGGTGGAGAAATAGAGAGCTATAGAAGTAGGCAATCTTCTAAACTAGTTCGAGATGATCAATGGAACCGTAGCCAGGAATGATTATAACTTCGTCTCGGAATGGTCTATATAAAAGCGAAATTTACCATCGCGTTTGTGGTCGACGTCGCCAGGCCGCTTCTTGTGAACTGGGGCTGGTCCTGTGGGCGCGATACCCTGCTTAAGAGCTCCCATGCTGAGTGACTTTCTAGGTGGTCCAGTCGTACCTGCAGGTGCTCCCGCGGCTGAGACCGGTGCCACTGCCTCGCCATTGGTCAGCTGGGGTCGTCTAGGCCAGGCGAACTGCAAACGGTACTCGGTGCTGATCCGTGATATCGCCTTGCTCAGCTGACTCGGTGGTAGGGCCGACTGCGCTGTAACTTCCTGTAATTTCGGGCCTTCTTAGTTCACAATTCCTCCAACTACGAGTCTCCATCACTTTCGCCAAAAACAACATGACATTTGAAACCCCTTGCAACCTAATTTCTGAATATCAACTCTGCATTGCTCAGATCACTATTTCCGGTAACTCTAGAGTTCACAAACTTCCAGCATTATGAAATTTGAAAATCACTATTTTCTGTAACTCCAGAGTTCACAAAGTTCCAGCACTATGAAATTTGAAAATCCTTGCAAGCTAATATCTGAATATGAACTCTGAACTGCTCAGCGCACTATTGCCTGTAACTTTAGAGTTCACAAAGAGAGTTTAACGCGAGTATTTGTTACCGAATACGTCTACACGTCGAATCCCCTCTACCCAAGTAATTATCGTTCAGCCGCGCTCTATAAGTGCATTTCACCTCGAATCGTTTCGTCCCTCCACACGTACCCGAACTTTGTCAGCTACAACGTTCGAATCGACGGCGTCGATGCCACCGCCGTCGGCCGCCGTGATGAACTCGTGCGTCTTGTACGCGAGTTCCGGGCATTTCTTTCGTCTGGGCAGCGGCGGTTCCAAGGTGGGCCCTGAAACGAACATGGTCCCCCGGTTGAAAGCCTCCACAGCCGTCCCTCGCCACCCACTATCTCGACCGCTCTCCAACGACCAGACGCGAGCCGTTGATTCAATTACACGACCCATTTTCACCCAGACTGCTGGCATTTTTCATCCCCTCTCATTTGACTGCCACTCGAAAGTCGCCCCGAGTGGCAGAGACGCCCGAGGAGCGGGCGACAATCGATTCCCGTCTTATGGAGCCGATTAACAGCGGTCGAGAGAGTGTGCGCGTCGGTGCGCGCCCGCCGAAAACCAATTGGCAAAATGAGCGAGCTTCTCGAGTAGCGGAGGAAGCGCAGAGCAAGCAGAAGCACCTACCGATTGCGCGGCAGAGAACAAAAGGGGAGGAAAGGAGGCGAAGCGTTACACTACGAGAACAAGCAACGAAAGAGAAAAGAGGAGCTTCGGTGATGTCCACGATGGAGGCGCCTGCTGGCCGTCTACAAACCGTGATTGGGCCCACTCTGTGCCCGCTGCAACCGGAAGCGTGGTCTCGATCGAGCAGCAGGGATCGCTGAAACGACGGTGCGACGAGAGCAAGGGGGCGGAAGGTGTCTCGAGGGGCTCGTGGCTTATGATAATGACCGTTTCGATGGAGAACACGAGTGCCAACGACCTTGCCGCGAGTGTGGACGATCTCCTCGCGACACGTTTACAGTCTCTCGTTACCTGAATCGGGACGACCCCAGTCGCTCCACGCCGCTCGCTCTAGACGCTCGCGAACGATGAATTAAGGTCAACGGAAATCGGATTCGAAAGGCACAGGGTGTCCCGCGAGACGCGCTGCTAGATGGTGCGGTGGTAATTCATAAGATATTGTTGCCTTTTCATCCCTTCGCTGTTCAGTGGCTCATTTTTAATGCGCTCTGGGGTGCGAGGGGATTACGCCTGAATGGCATGTTTGTTTTGCTGAGGTCTTCTTCTGTTGAAGATTCTTTTGGGGATTCAGGAGGTACGTTGTTGATAATATAGTGCTGGACACTATTTTCTACCGATCGGTCGCGCGAAATGTTAAACGAATTGACACATAAATGGCATTGTTGTAAATGATCAATTATAAGTTAGAAGAAGATGGCTTTCGCTGTCTTATTTATTCCTTACTTGATTTTTAAGAACATTGTATATGCCCTTTCTTGGCCATTTATGTTTCAATTAATGTATACATAATCATATATTCGGCAAAAAATAGTGTCAAACACTATGATAGTTTATATGTTTACAGAGAGGTGTGTGGAATATTTATTTAGTCGATATATACGGGGGTGACCTTACTGGAATATAAATAAAAGAAAAATGGTACAAAACTTTAATTCAACGACGGTTCTTAAAATATTTGAATTCTGGAATAATTCAGAATTGATGTACAAGGTTTGGAAGTCTCGCGGTGAATTTTTAAACAATGTTTTAGTGACTGAATTTTACAGTAAAAAGGGGAATTTGAATTTTGAACGCGCCTCGTGCCACGGTGGATGTTGAGAACAGCGTAGTATTCGGTAGGACGAATTACAGAAAAATAGTAGTTGAGTAATATTCTCCAGTATTTCAGCTTTCATTATTCTATTTTACTTTCTTTTTAACGTCTTTATTGCACGGGAGATGGGTATACAAGAAGGAAATAAAGAAAAAACAGTTGCTCAAAGGTAAAGTTCATTCGGTGAACTGGTTTGCTTTTTCCTTTGAATAAAAGTTCACGTGGCAAGAGCCGTCTTAAATACAAGCTTCCCCGTATGAAACAATACAGTCTGCAGTGTCCTAAAACAAGGGTCAATTACTGTTACAGAACCTTCCAATTACTATGCAAAACTCGGTCAATCATTATAATTTTGGGATCTTCTTAATGATTGTTGAAAACACTGTAAGTGCAAAAAATCAACTTCTATACTATAGGTCAGTGATTCCCAACCGGTGGGTTGCGGAGTGTCTTCTGAGGGGTTGCCACGTTTTTATTTTTATATTATTAAGGTAGAATTATATTCTGAAATACCTATTTTTAATGTGGTTTCTTTACCTTCTTAACCTTACCTTACATTGGGGTGGAGGTTGCAGGTTATTTGAATATTATCAAAGGGGATCGCGACTCAAAAAGGGTTGAGAAACACTGCTGTAGGTATTACCATTGACGCGTCGAACATTTTTCGATACAAAACTTTTTTTTAAACACTTACAGTGTTTTCTGCAAGAACTCATCAATCAATGATTTTTTTAAAATTCTTTTGTATGCAATTGTATAATGTAAATTGTTTTATTCTTCCTAAATACGTTTAATGTGACGACAAGAGATTGTGCTCTCCGATTTTAGCGATAAACATTTCCTTTTCATAAATTATGTAACACTCGACCTTAAATTGCCAATCACTGTATATGTATGCTACCTTATGCATCGCGCGAAGATAGAACGAAATACTTGAGTGCACACTCCACACTTTTGGCTTGAGCGCGAGGACTTCCGCCCAATTTCCATCCTCGCCGCTATTTCCGGTCCACCGTGCGACCGATTCGCCGCGACGGTTCTACTTTTAGACGGTGCATTCTGAACGCGAGCATGTCGGGGCAACAATGTGCATGCGAGGGATCGATGCTACTGCCCGTGTGCGACGTGTGCACTCGCCCCTGAGTAGCCGGTGTGGGTGCGCGCTGTGCAGCGATGCATGTGTGTGTACAAAGGTGCATGGAATATTGACTCGGTTACGTAAGTGTCGTTGAAATTTTAACTTGCAACCTACTCGGGCCTCTCGGCCCGCCACTCTTGAAATTCTTGCAAGAATGTTGAATAAACAGGCTTGACCCTCTTTCCACCAGTTTATGGTGAAAAATTGACAACCCTGGCAAAGGTTCCGAGTATAAATCGAGTCACTTTTAAATTTTTAAGCTATATAAAGTATCGTTAGCATTGCAGCTTCGTCGGGATTGAGGCGAGACACTGATATTAATGTGTAACCATCAATCAAAGATTTCTTAATTGGGCGGCTGATCAATTGAAACGCGACAACTGTGCATCAGCACAGTCGAAATATTAGTTACAACCGTGAGTAGCGTATAAATTCCTCGCAGAAACTCAACGTAGTAAAACATATAAAATAGGGTAGATGTACCATTTGTGGCCACTGCACCATTTGTGGCCACTGTCTTATTTATTCCGATGTATTAAGTATTCTTAGTTTACTTTCATTACAATGAATGAAGCTGTCTAAGGGTGGGTTATGTTGGCACCATTTCTACTACTTTCTACTGTTTTGTTGTCCCGTTTTATTTAATAATCATACGTGAATGTGCAAATCTTTGATAACTTTCCACATCCTTGCAAATGGTGCTTAGCATACGACTGGTAAGAAAACAATTAGTTACTGTATTTAACAAGAGTATGGATGAAGTTTTATACATATTTATATTAAAAAACAAATATTTTTGAGATTTAAAAAAGAATTTCAACGATATAACCTAAACTCTAGTGGAATTAGGCACTGACCAAAAATGGTACATCGAAAATGGAATTGTACCATTCGTGGCCACGTAATGGCCATAAACAGTCCACGGTACAACCATTTTTGGTCAGTAGGCATTCTCATTAGCAACTTATCGTACAATACCTAATTATTGTAAAATTATTATACAATAGTTAGCGAAAAAATTCTTCTAAAGTCGAAGATATTTACGATTCGTGAAAAGTCATTCGATGATGTCTTCAACGAAATTCTTTTATGGCCCGAAAAGCAAATCATAAAGCGAAAGCGGAAAGCAGTTGAACATTTACCTGCTGTAATAACATCAGACAAATGGATGGAGATCATGTTGGCCAAAAAAAAAAAAAAGGAGAACAAAGAAGAGGAGAGAATGATTAATAAAGAAAAAAGACTAGTAAAAATAGAAGAAAATAAAAAGATTAAAGCCATAAAGTTCGAAGAAAGGAATAATAAAAAAAAACAGAAAAAGCAAAACCTGTCGCTACCAAAAGAAAAAGTAAAAAGGATATTGGCAGTTAATATTATTTTTGTGCAGCAAGTATTGTATTATTTGTTCAGTAGTGAACATTTGTAATAAATTAAAAACTACAATTCTTACTGTGGGTCTTTCGTATTACCAATTCTATAAGTGGCCACAAATGGAAAGCCGGCTGGCCAAAAATGGTACTCTAGTGGCCACAAATGGTGCAAAACAGTCTGGCACGATAATATAATGATTTTTTAAATAATTATGTTTAAAACATTGTTCAACGTAGAATATTTTAATTATCTGTATATTTTGGATTACACTTATATATTCTTTACTTTTGTGTACGTATTCTTTTGTAAGTTATGTATCTGTGAGTGGTACGGAAATCCTTCAAGTGGCCACAAATGGTACATCTACCCTATTTAAAAAACAAAAGTTATTTCCATTCAAACTCCTCTACGCGAAACGGTAATTTCATATGCACCAGACTAATAATAATAATAATTCTTGATTGCACCATTATCTCTTCGAATGCTGCCAATTTGACCGTATCTTTTAAGCATAGGCACTGAACGCCGATGGGCTGGATATAAGAAAAGAAGAAAAAGAAAATAGTGGTTTCTTCTCGTATACTTCAACGCCCTTTCCAAAAATATCCTCGAGCCTCCTACACTTCCTTCCTTCAAATCGGCCGCCAAAACTTATCTCCTGAACCGCACTTCCCTTTACCAATAGGATCCATTTAGTCGCGGGTCGTCTTGCACTAATATTACAGATCAGTCTTGAAAGCAGCTCTCAAAGCTGCCATCGAGCCTCGCTTTCTTACATTCACACGTACCCTGATTTTCTGTTTCTTTTCCCTTTATTTTTACTTCCCATTTCTATTCTCCAAGACGTAATAATAATTCCTCTTAGACGCGCTTTAGTAGCGTGTCGGAATAAGCTCCGTTCTCTCCCAAAGTGGTTCGTTTTTCGAGGCGCGAGTTTCTTTCCCCGGGAGACTTTATCGCTTTCAATTTGAACGGAAAGTTGATCACTCCGCCGGGGATGCTCGGCTTTAAGGGACGGCGAGAGATAACGACGAGTCTCGCGGCCCGTCTCGCTCAAAGGGTAATCGCATCGGACGGATCTCGGCTTTGTGCTCCAGTTGCCAAGCTGAATGGAAATCGACGCTCTCCGATTCAACCGTCCGCGAGGGAACGCTTCGTTTCACGGGGCCCGAGTCATTAGGTCGCGCCAAGCGCCAAGCGCGAAGGGGGGGGGGGGGCATCGTTGATGAGTTCTTCCATTCCGTGCAACCAAAAACGCGGGACCAGTGAGTCTAAAATCCGCGGGCATGCGGGTGTATATCTTCTCATGCACTTTTTCTCGCTTTTTCAAGAACGTTAAGTACTCGATCCCTTTAACGCGATTTCGACGCTCTGCGCCCTTCTTGGGGGCTTCCTGTTGCATGCAGTGGTTTGGATCGTTGATGATATAGTTTGGATAAAATCTTTGGCTACTGAAGGCAACTCACGGGCTAATTTATAGTGTAACTCATTTGGTGCAGGTTTGGGGCAAATCCCACACTAAATTAACGATTTATTGCAAGTAAATAAAAATACAAATATTATTTTTATCAACGAATATTTTTTCGCCAAAAATAGAAATAAAAACTTATCAACTCAATAACTACTACTTATTCCGTGAAAAAATATATTTTTCAATTAGTGTCCCCTTTTTAATGTCAAAGCAATAATTTAATAAACAGTTTCTTCTAATTTACTCGAAGTTGCTAAAGCTGTAGCTGCACTCTTCTTGCTGCAAGGTCCTCAATTAGTATCAGAATTCAATGCCAACTACCCTCAAGCAGCCAGCAAACATCCCCCACTATATCCCAACAACCACACACCTCACAACTCCAAACACCCGAAAAAAGGATACAAATCCACTTCCCAACAACCAAGTTCGCTCGGAAAGCTCGTGCAACGTGCAGTTTAACTCTCGACGAGGGACGAACGAAGGTGCTTGGAGGGTAAAGAGTGAGGAAGGAGGCTCTGTTCTCATGCGAGTCCCCCGGAAACGGGCAACCATAACCGTGAAAAGTGGGAGGGCAAGAAGATGGCCAGCGTCTAATTTTTCTCGAGGCTTGATAGGAGTGGCCGAGCTCCATTAACGGTCCCTTTTAATTGGAATTCCATTAGAGGGGCGGCAGAGGCGCTTTAACGCCGGGGACGGGTTTCTCGGTCACCCGCGTCGCGCGGCTTCCGGTTCATCGCGGAAAACCGTCGAGAGGATTTCCGCGGGCGTCAATAGGCGGTCGCGAAACTGATAAGCCCGGCTTTCCTCTTTCCCTCGATTCTCCGGGCGTCACTCGACTCGCTGCCTGTGAATCAATTATCTCGAGGCGGCTAACCAGGCCTCCGCTCCTCCCAATGGAGCAACTCCCTCGCGTCCCTCTGAATGCCTCGTGATCGTCGAAAGTAAAAGTTGCTGCCGATCGGGGCCGCGGGGGGGGCGGGGAAAGCAGGAATCGTGTCACATGGCTGTTGATTACCAGGTCGAGCTGCGAGTAGAGTGGGAGAAGCGTTTCTTTATTCACGCTCTCTATTGGGTAGTCTTGACAGAGACGGACGGTTCTTTCCGCGCGCAAGCTGCCAGCGAGCGGCGCTTGAAATTGATTAGAAATTGAATCGAGACAACACGGCGGCTGGGGCTAATTGAAATTTAAATGATCGAAAGCGTGGATCAACCTCGATGTTAATCGTAGCTGCGATTTACACCGTCCAACTGCAATTTGTATCGCGTGCGCGCGGTGATTGGAATCGAGGGAACGAATCCAAATATGGAGAAACGCGCGGTTACGCGTCCCCGCGTGTGCTCAAACAGAGATAACGAGTGGCTGATGGCGATTTGGAGGGTGGTTAATGCATGGTAATTCTAGAGAAAACGAGACACGAGTGTCGTACAACGCGGAAGAAGATAGTGCAGATGGTAGAGGTCTACATATAATAAGTACTACGTGGACTCCAAAGTGATATTTTAAATGAAATTCAAAGTAGATTAAGGTTCGCGAATCATAGCCTTTTTGTAATACGGCCTTAATGTAACGGAAGGATTCAACAAGAATAAGTATTGTAGCGTCTTGTGTTAATGGTTATTCCTATAGTTTTCTCCCCTAATATATGTATATGTTGTTAACCCTCTAGGGACGGGGATGTTTTAAACTTAACGTAGAATTTTTTTGAGCGTTAAAATAGTCTATTTTATACTTCGAATTTGGAAACTACTCGTTAGTTTTTTTTTTAATTTATTTTTTTTTTAATTTGTTTATAACAATATAACAAAAAAAAGTTTAATTTCGGGTTCTGATGGTACAACAGTTTCTTCTCTGCCTACTAAAGGTCACTATACCTATCAAATCTCGATCTTATTGATGGAACGTAAATAAAAATGTGTTAATCTGAATGGGACTCTGGAGTCCCAGTCGTCCCTAGAGGGTTAAGCAGCGTTACTCTTTTTATAAAATAATAATTGGTAGGCAAGGGAGGATTAATTAAAAATGAAGTGTATTTATCAGTTTGTACACGATTTCATATCAGTTCTCTACTTAATAAATAATGGTAATTAAGTTTATTGTAACTAAATAAATATTAAAAATTGGCACTGTAACAGCCAAAGTATTAAAGCATTAAAGTATTATATATTAATATACATAAAAGTATTACAGAAAGACCAGGCATTTTACAAAAAGGCTGATTTTACAATAATTGAGGGGCTCGGTGAAAAAGGGGCACATGCCAAATATGCATAAATTTTCATTTCTGTAGGATCACGGAAAAAAGGAAGTCGCCTCAACGGGACTCAAACCCGCGATCTCTAGGTTTGCGCGCTGGCCAGCCCGCCTAACCACCTCGGCTACCGCCGACTTCCCCGCCTCGTTCTTCCGTATCCGCCTCTTATGGTATGGGGGTTCCTGATCCCACATTTCTTTGTACCATTATTTCATTCCTGCAATGTACCGTAAACAACTCGTAAAAAAGTCATAAACCGGTAGAACGTGCCTCTTTTTCACTGGGCCCCTCAATTGTCCTGCGCTAGACATATCCCAAATGGAATTCTTCCAGAGAATCCA
This sequence comes from Andrena fulva, assembly GCA_946251845.1. Classification (NCBI taxonomy): domain Eukaryota; kingdom Metazoa; phylum Arthropoda; class Insecta; order Hymenoptera; family Andrenidae; genus Andrena; species Andrena fulva. The sequence goes on along the minus strand of OX276327.1, from coordinate 93,437,432 downwards.
GAGTCTAGACGAAAACAATCTCCGAATGGCCTCTTTAAGCAACATTCAATCCCCGGGTCGGGTCTGTTTGCCCACATCGCGCACATAAAATTCGAAGTTCACGAGCTCCGTTCCCGAAGGTCTCTGGATCGATCGTGCTTCAAAATAGCTTCGAACTTCGCGCGGAGAAGCAACTCTGATCCCCTTGGCGCGCAGAGACACGCATGCGAGGAGTCAGTAGTCTCGACAACGTGGAAAGCAGGTCAGATGGGACTAATTCTCCCGAACAAAAGAAGAAAAAAGTGTTTGGTGTCAAAAGCACTACCTTACTACGCGAAATTACGAAATATCCACGCGCTAAGGATTGCATATAGTTCGCGGGGTGAACGGGCAGGCGGATGCTTAAACTCTTCGCGCAAATATAGCACGCTCGACGAATATAGACACCGCGGGGGGGAAAGCAGAAAGAAAACGGGGGAAAATTGTACCTCGCGCTTCAATTAATTTGTTAGCCCAGTTCCTGTTTTTATGCGAACGCGATTGCTCGCGAATTTAGCCGTCCGACTGGCCGGAACGAAATGTTTTTTTTTTTATTAAACTTTCCAGCCGCGTGGCTATTATTTTATATTTTAATCTCTTAACGGAAAGCTCTTCACTCGTTTTTCCCTCTAATTTAATAAAATTTTGTAAATTACATAATTAAAATAATTTAATAAATTCAGAGCTACTGCTCCTTTAGAACTCTATTTTTAAAAGAAATACAACTTCGCTTTATCCTTTTTAACTACGTCAGCCAAACGCAGCAGCCATAGATTGGGAAACTCTAAAAGGAAATAAATAACAATTTGTGGCGTTGGACATTAATTAAATCGCTCATTAACCAGGGCGACGTGAATCGAGTCTGGCAGCTCGCGACATGGGGTCAACTGTCTCGACTGATTGTCTGTGAATTAATCGTCGCAATTCGATGATCGTCAGTTTTCAAACGGTAGTCACGGCACGGGGTGCGCGCCAGGATTGATTGCTGCGGGTCTAATTGCAACGATTAATCGCTACAATCGGCCTGAAGTCCAAGGGGAGCCGTGGCTTTTCTCATAGATGGGCAGGCAGACAGCCAAGCGCCGATGGATATCGATTGTCGTGCAGGCGAATAAGGCGGCGGAGTCTAGATCCCGTCTCGATACGGGAAAAGGCTTTCCACGAGATAGCGCAGCTGAAATGCGACTCTACTGGGATATACGTACGGGGTGCGAAGGAAAGTAACGATCGCGACACTCCCCGATGTCTGTGTCGAGGTTCGACAATCTTTTGAGATCAGATTTTCTTCAAATTCCATATTTATTTGATTCTATTTTGGCCTTAGATTTCGATTATATTCCATTTTGGTGTTTTTAAGGTTTTTGAGGTAAAGTAATTCTAAAAAGAAAATTTACATTTTTGAAACTGTAGAGGATCTCAATAGAGAAGTATCAGGCAATTTTTCGTTTATGGCCAGTTTCGGTTTTTCAGGGTGAAAACATCCCTTAGAGGTTAATGTGTAATTCCCTACTTTGCTGTATATCTTGAAAACTGTAGTAGATATAAAAAAATGTTCAAAATGAAAAGTTAACGTCTTTTTATGCTTTATAAAACTGTGTAATCGAATTGTTTAAAATCTGTAATTTAAACAGTAAAATGTTCCCCACCATAAATTTTAAACAATTCGATTACATAGTTTTATGCAGCACAAACAACCATTAAATTTTCTTTACTATGGTTTTTTAGATATACTGGAAAATAGGGTAACCGAACTTCCCTTGTAAGTAGGTACTATAACAGAAATAAGATTCCACTTGAGAGAATAAAATTGTATCTTAATATACATCTCAAAGATTTGTGAGTTACTAAGTAGACCGCATATTTACCATTTTCAAAAATTTCGGAAACTTCAAAATTCCACCATACTCCTCTCCAAAAAGCTCCACACTTCCTCCACACCCCGTACATGGACAACGCAGCGCTGAGAACGCATCGCAGGAAGCCCTCCCCTTTCCATCTCAGGGGAAAGTAATTACCAGGAGCTAGATTCTTTTCCTCTCCCTTCCTGTCGAGGCAAGGTGTAATTGGTTCGTTCGAAAGTTCCGCAGAAGCAGCTCTAACCGGCGATACCTTCCCGTTCCATTAAAAACAAGGAGAAACGAAGCCCCTTGACGGAAGGGAGTGAACCGTTCACCCATTACTGTCCAAACAAAACAATCCAGCGAGCCGGGAGCCTTAAACTATTAAATTGCAGAGTATCACAGGCACGGTTGACTCGAGCCACGCGCAGAGTCTCGTGTAAAGTGTAAGCAGAGGCGAGGAGGCGAGTCGTGCTGTATCTAGGCTGGATCTACTCGGGCTGAAGATGAAGGTGTAAATTCCCAAGTGGGCCGCGATAACGGTAGCCGAACTGGGAAACGTCCGGACCGAGAGCCAAGACATCTTCCTAGCCTGGCCACTCCCGGAGATCGTTGTGTTAAGAAATGCGGCCCCGATCGTCGCGATAGAGGCGCGTGTCCTATCTGCTGTAAAAGGAGCCCGACGCGACCTGACGGTAGCCTGCGCGACGCGGTGCATTGGCACATGGACGTTCTGATAAAAGTTTCGCGCGAGACCGGCTGCAGAGCCGAGGGGAAGCTCGAGGGAACTTCGCCGAAGGGATTGGAACGCTCGGACCTGGTTTCCACTAGGTGCATCAATCACGGAACAGTCACGTTAGCGTCGGATATTAATCTCCTCAGCTTAACGCGAGCTGCGCCAACTTTTATCGCCGCATACATGCTCGCGAGTCATCACTGGCAATCTTCCATCGGTTTAGCTTAGCGCGAATGGGACTGTCATTCGGGATGGAAATAAAAGGCAAGCTTCCATCGCGCTACCCCAAATTCCTCTACCACTCGCTTCAAGAGCACAAGCATCAGCTTTGGTTATAAAGACACGGTGCTCGAGGAAGTCGGGAAGCTCCCAGGGGAAAGCAAGTCGAACGCGTGACCGATTAACCGCAAGGCATGCTCCGTTAACCCCTTCGACCGCGAAATTCGCGAGCTCGCATGGACGGGCGGGGGTGGTTCTCGTGGGAAGGCAGGGTATCTAGCGATCTCTGTAAAAGCGAAAGTGACGAGACGGGTTAATTGGTTCGTAGGGTGTCTCGAGTCGAGCGAGAATGGGTGGGAAAGAAGGGAGGGGGAATTAAAAAAAAAGCGGAGCAAGGTCGACGGAATTTCCCCCGAGGGGCGTGCGACACGGAGGGGCGGATGAGAAACGGGAGCGAAATAAAGGGTAATAAATTCTAAGAGATGTTTGCGTAGCTCCGATCGTGTTCGTCTTACCTTCGGTGTTCTCATCCTCGGTCGACTTGGCCGATTGTAGCTTCGCGCTCGCTTGCGTCGCTGCAATCAAAATTCGCAGCTGGCATAGTGGCGGGGCCTCAACAACCCTTCGAATCACCTCGAGCACGCGTCCCGCATCGAACCGCTTCGAAAGCATCTCGAATCTCGCGAATTTAGCGAATCTTCGCGGGACTGAAAGTCTAGATTGGTCCTTCGGGTAGAAGTTAGCGCTGGATAATTCTTTATCGTACCGTGGCTTACGCGTTTCATTTTAGATATGATAATGGGGGACTTTGGAACGTAAGCTAGCCCAGAGAGCATTCAGGATAACAACTCGACCTGTTTAGTAGGATTCCTGGTGTGGCTAATTAGAAATGCAGAGTCTAGTGAGTGAGGCTCCTTGAAATGTAGAACAGGTAGGTGTACCAAGCAATGGTGACTGTTGTTGGTGTTTAATCTACCCGTAGAATACAAGCCTTCTGTTTGGACGTGTGCATTTAGAGCAGTGTTCTCCAACTGGCGGTCCGCGGAAAAAAATTTCGCCCGGATCATGTAGCCGCTACATTAAGGGTGGTTCATTCTACTTTGCCGGTCGAACAAGAGGCCAATGCTCATGAATTTCGTGAACGTGGTTTAGGCCCTAAAGCTTAGTCGCGCATTGTCGCGCATTGTCGCGCCATAGGTTCCTATCTAGGGGGGCCGTCCTTAAATTACGTAAGGGTAATTTTGTCGATTTTTACCCCCTCCCCAAGTATAAGAATTCGTAAGCTTTTATATTCCAACCCCTTCCCCCTCTTTCCTTACGTAATATTCTTTATATTCCATTTATTTAGTTATTAAAATTCTTTTAACGGTTTATAAAATTCATTTAATTCTGATTCACGTGTGCGACGAAACATTGTTTTTTAGTTTCCTGTTAAAAAAATACTACGTGAGACGCTATCTGACTCCCTTCCCTCCTTTGTAAGAAATTCACGACCCCCTACCCCTAAAAAGCCTTCCGTAATTTAAGGACGAGCCCCTAGAATACTTCTATTTTATTAAATCTAGCGTTAGCCAATCGAGGAATACTCGGAAGCATCCAAACGCAGCGACCCATCGAGACTTCCCTATGCAGATTCAACAAATTGTCAGATTCGAGAGACATTCTAGGTGATTCGAAGCAGGACAGTGACAGAATCGATTGAAAATTTGCTAGATAGCTGATTGAACGCTCATCGCTAAGCTGGCACTGTGTGTCTTCTCTTCCTCCCTCTCTCTCTCTCTCTCTCCCACTACTTGCTATTACTCCTCTCAGCTACTCTAGTCTAGCGACCCGTTCCGATTTCGATGCCGCTCTCGGAGCATCCCCTGTCTCGTCGTCCAGGGGCAAACTCGCTGCCAAATCGAACGTGAATCGTTTGCCCCTTGATGGATGGGCATCGATACTCGATACCCCGATACCCGACGGGCTAATTACTTTCAGGATGGCTCGGTAATCGCGACCGCCTGGCCGGATGCTGGACATTCGCGCGTCTGAGGCGCTTTGCGTGTCCCCAATCGAGTCGTGTCGCGCGAGGATAGGTGTGTCTTCTTCGCCATCCGGCGAATAAAGGAAACGGGCATTCCGGGCACGAGATGAATCGTGTCGAGAATCTAGGCAGTCTAGGCGAAATGTCTACCAGTTTGATTGAAGCGTCAGACGTTCACACAGACACCGCGTATTTTGAGAAAAGTATGAGAAAAAGTAAGGAACAGTGAGAGTTCACAACATCGAGACGGATGAATGTGCGCGGGGCGATTCGTCGACGCGTTCTGAGCAGAGTCGAGCATTATTTGATATCAATTTTTATTCGAATGATGTCGAATAAGAATTGCGAATAGAATGAAGTTATTCGGGAATAACGAATAATTTTTTTATTCGAATTATTTATTCTCGAATAACTTCATTTCATTCGAAATTTTCATTCGAAGATTATTCGAAAATTTATTCGAAGATTGTTTGAGTAAAAATTTATTCGAATATTATTCGAATAATGCCCAACTCTGGTTCTGAGGTTCAAAGCTGAGGGAACACTGCGGGGCCCTATGTATAGATATTTATTTAATAATAGAGATTTTATAAGTAAAATCTCTTTAAAAGGCCCCGCGATCCACGGAAAATTCGTAAATTTTGCGGGGCCCTATGCATACATATTTATTATTATAATATTTCTTTAAAGTGCCCCTCGGTCCACGAAAATCCTATCCTAAATTTCGCGGGGCCCTATGCATAGATATCTATTATTACAAAATTCAGAAGTACATATAAATGCTTCTTCCTTGGCCCCGAAAAAAGTTCACGCCCACCCTGGAGAACAGTATACTAAAACTCTTCCCTCGACTTTGAGACTTAGAACGTATGTAGATACTTCAAACCCATCGACTCCGTTTCCGAATCGCCCAGAGCACGCAGAGTTGCGAGTACTCGTGACACGAAATAGTAGTGAGATAACAGAAAATGATACATACTCGCACGAGCCACGAGGGTGAAGACATGGCGTGGTGTGAACGGAGGGGGTCGTGAGACGTGACGACAGAGCAAGTGCGATATAACAAGACGTATTACTTGTACGAGTGGCAACACGATCAACGAAAAAGTCGCTAAACACCTTTACAGTGCCAACAAACGTAGATAAATATGAATGAAAGAAAGGTAGAGGAGGGGGAGAAAAGATTGAAGTCGATGGTAAAAAAGAAGAAAATATCGATGGTAAAAGAAAATAAAATATCGAGGGGGGGGGGGGGGAGGGGGCGAGACGAGCGTGAATTTCTTCCTCGTTGCCTGGCGAAACGTTGAGAAACGATTTAACTAGATCGTCTACTTGTCGGTATCCGCTCCCCTGCTCGACTCGTGGCTACGCGTTTCGCCACGCAACTCGTCGATTAAAACTCGCCCCGTCAACTGTCCGAATTAAGCGCGGTCCGCCCGCGAGAAACGTAGAGAATGTGTAAATTTGCGCGGAGAAGCGCGAGCTCCGTGGCTCTAATTCTTTTTCACGCTCGCGGCCTGGTAATATGATTCTAACGAATTTATGGAGACAATTAACCTTTAACCAGCATGCCACGAGTGCCTGAGCAAAGGTAGGGAGTGCCAGCATTCTCGTCCGTGTCCTAGGGACACCGATCCGCGTCGTTAATTAGTGTTTGCCTTCGTCAGCCGCTCTTTGCTCAGACACCGTGCCGAGCCAACTACGCGACCATTTAGCTATGAGACTATCGTACTGATCGAGAGACTGATTTCGCTAGATCGTGAGAAAGGGGAATGCGCAGGGTGTTCCATGATGGCTTGGATCGGTCTCGGTCGATGAAATGGGAAGGGAATGTTGCGAAGCAAGTTAAGTGGATCCCACTGGTGCTGCAAGTGCTTGCGAGCAATGGCACCTTCCTTCTTTCAAATCAGATCTTTAGTTTGAGCTATTGGATTGTTTGGAAAGCTTGTAGCGCTTTTCACAGACGAGGGATTGCAATTAGTTATTATTGACTATTTATTATGAACCTTCCAAACAACCCAATGTAACGCAAAAGTACCATTTATTATTAAGGTGTTTGGAAAGGAAGCTGCAATGGCAATTTGCAAGACAAAGGCGCGACAGTGGCCTCAGAAGCCGAGGCGCCTTGAACCACTCGATCTCCCTTCGATTCGCAACACTTCCCTTGAATCCCTTCCATTTTAACGAGACCCGGCCCAAGCCGGGTGGAACGCCCTGCACAGAACAGACGAAGAAATGTTAAGAGCAAAATGGGGTTAACTTACTCGACGTCGGCGGCGGTTGGGGCGCTCGACGGACGACCGTGTGCTCTTGGTGCGGCCCAGTGTACTCGTGCCATGTGTACGTGCTCCTATACTCTGAATGGAGCTGCTACAATACACAATTAACGTGGCTGGTTAGTACAAAACCGTGGCTGGGGGGAATAGTTTTCGTTACTGAGGCACTCGACCCTTTCACGGGCCAAGTTCCCTCACTTAAAACCATTTAGAGGCTTTCAGGGGTGTAAATTGTATTTCTTTCTTGAAATTTCGATGTTTCTGTGGCGTTGCGTATATACCTGCACCGAGCAATTGTGAGATTCGTAGGTGGAATTAAAAGGGTGGGTCGAGAAACAGAGGAAAAGGAGATGCTTCGATACTAGATGCTAAACCCCCAAACTAGTTCCTTCTTATCAAATCTTTTATCTCTGTAAAGTTCACTATTGCTTGGTACGTATAGATACCTTCGTTGAGGCTCCGAGGAAGGTCGATCAATGAGAAATTGTTGGTACACGGTGACCCTTGGGACGAGCATGGGAAACATAAATAGTCGACGACCGTAAGACGCGCCTCAGTCTCGGTGCATCCTCAGACCTTAACGAAGGTAGTGTCTTTTAAATATTGAAACGCGGTTCCAAAATGGCACAGCTGACTCCTCGAAGCCTTGACTAGCATTAGCGGTAAGAACTTGATTCGTGAAAGCCTCGGAAACCTTAATTATCAATTCCAATGCACTCGACTGTCTACGCACAGCCAATCACACAAGACTGCACTCTTATAAAATACCCATGAAAGCGTTTCACTTTCAACATATGCTTGCCCATATTTTTCTCTTCGTTTATCAAACCATTGTATTTTAAAAAATTCTGAAACTTTGTGAATATGTGGAGGATTTCCTCCTGATTACCTCCAAATTTACTCTAAGAGGGCGAAATTAACGCTTGAAAATTTGGCAATTTTTCCATTTTATTTTGTAACTCGCAATCTTTAAGAGATAGAAAAAAGGTTTCTAGACAAAAGTTACTTCTTTTCATTAGATCTATCGTACGGCAAAAGTTTTATCAATTGTTTTATTAACACTTGATAAAACTAACAATGGCAAAACTTTTATCACTTGATAGATCCAATTAAAAGAAGTAACTTCTGCCTTGAAAATTTTTTCCATCTGTTACAGATTGCGAGTTAGAAAATAAAGTCAAAAATAGCCGAATTTTCAGGAGTTAATTTCACCCCTTTACAGTGAATTTGGGCAGCCAACAAAAATTGCGTTGTAAGCAGGAGCAATTTTTTGAATCCCCCTTGTCAGTATACCTGATTTGCCTCGGAACACTAATCACGATTCACAAAAGTGCCTCGCCTAAAGCCACCCCCAAAGTAACTCCTACATCGATTTACGATTTCCCCAGGAAATCTGCTATAAAATCTAAACGCCGTTGTCTGATACGTCAGCGCCACTCTCGTGGACTAAAAACGATGGGAAAAAAAAAGACAAAGGGATCAATCGTGTCTGCGGGTGACAAGAACGCCTCAAGCGAACGCATCGCATAAAACACGCGGCTCGGCCAGCATTGTTAAGGCCCAGTGCCACGTACAATCGAATACAATGCCGTTGCATCAATCCAGACAGAACGGCCAGAGACGATTTCTTTTTCTTTCTCCTCTGTCTCTCCCCCTCCCTGCGAAAGAGTTTCAATGGGCGTCGATCGATGTCCCCGCGGTGAATGCGCGCCGCGGCCACAATAGAGGAACGTTACGTGGCTCAATAAAGGCGCCAATAACCGGGGCGACAGGTCTTACCTTGCCCACGCGTTTCCTACCAGCCTTAGGGGATGAAATAGGGGTACGGGGCGAGAGAGAGAGGCCTCTCTGGCCAGACGGGGGCGGAACAAGACGTTTTATTGCATTAACCGGTCGGTCGAAAAGTCGATGCGCCCCTTTCCGGCGGGATTTTATAAACTTGACAGATCTGCGCGACGCCGCTAATTGCGTTGTCCTGTTTTCTCAGAGTTGATTGATTTAGTTACTTAACCCAGATACACCCGTCGACGGCCCGTCGGAAACGCAGCCAACGCGATTTCGCCTTGGGCACAGCCCCGACGCGTGTATTTCTTCGGGCTGCCTCCCTTTGCCTCCGCTCTTTTTCACGCTCCAAGTGTGTTTCCACTGAAGACGGAGCAGGAGCGGATTTGTGTTAAGGATAAGTAGGCTGTAGCCGAGGGCGGCAACTTTTGGGCGGGAGAAATTGGCAAATGTTTGAACGCAAAGGCTGGAGGCAACTTTAAAAACAATTCACTCTTTTTCATTTAGAAACTTAGCAATGTGAGTTGTTATATTGAATTAATTTTAAAATTGTATCAACTCTTTTATATTAAAATGTTTGATGATATTTAAAGGGCAGTAGACCCTTGTGAGCCTAGGGGCACTACATCTCCAAATCCACCCCTGTGGTCGAGACAATTGGTTGTGATTTGTTGGTTTAATTTTAATTGATGAGGGCAAGTACTATTGTTTTCGGTTTGATATATTTGGGAATCACATTCATCCCAGAATGCGTACACAGATTGTTAGCCACCCCACACATATTTTTCTTCAAATACGACTCCGATGAAAAAAATCTTTATTTAAACTGTGATAGGGTAGACGTTCCAATTACTGCTAGTATCCCTATTACTGTCACTTGATTTATTTTACTTACTAAAAACGTAACGTATAAAGAATAGAGTATACAAAAAATTATTATTAAATTCAGACTGTTCTTCTTTTTCTCCTTCTTCTCCTTATTGTACACTATTCTTTATACGTTACGTTTTCTTTAAGTCGGTAAAATAAATAAAATGGCAGCAATAGGAACACTGGCAGTACCTAATTGGGACATCTACCCTACAATGTTACACAAACTAATTTTTACATGCTTTTATGTCTAAACGATGTTCATTACAAACATATTTACAGCATTCACAACAAGTTTGTGCATTTAAATTTCGCATAAAGCGCTGGGGTACCCCTGTATCCGCTCTAGGGTTAAAATTTGAGAAATTGCCGTCGCAATTATTATTATATTACACAGAAACAATCTGTGAGCAGACAATGGATTAACATACAGCTCGTAGAATAAATGGCTGCGGTGTAATCGCTGTTAACAAGCTTATTCATAAGACAGAAACTGCAATGTGGCTTTTAATCGAAAAGAAGCAGGGAGAAACACTTGCAACGCCCTATCCCCACGTTCATTGTACCAATTAAAACATGCTGCAAGGTTTCGATAGATAGACGGACAGGTCGATGCTTGGGGCTTCCATAATCCATTTGCAAAAGCTTTAGGCTCATATGTCTTTCGAGCTGCGAATAATTATTGTAATTTGGGCCGCGATACTGCCGACACTGCAGCCAGTATATTGCTTAATCCCCTCGAGTCGATGTTAATAAAAAAATCCCGGAATAAGAGACACTTATTACATCGAGAAGCTTAAGCACTGAGACGCACCGTTCCACCCCTTTCGAGGCAGAAATAGTAATTTCGTTTCCCATGAACATAGGTACATAGTTCTTCCTATGTCTCTGAAGTGAAGGAAACTTGGAGGCGATAAAACATGGATCGCGCCAGTTTAAAAATACAGCGGCTGGTGCGGAACGAGACAGCAGACGGCACGACTTCTGCCGCGAAGCACCCCGTATCTACGGCCTGGTCTATCGATTTTCATCCGTTCATTTATTAATGGCGATGTGGGGCACCGTTAACCTTTTCATGTGTCGCCGCGCCCACGCGAAACCTTCGACGCTCCTGGAACCGCGGCGCTTCAAACGGTCGATTAGATCATTATTTAATAATCTTCCTTTCGCCTATTTCACCATCCCTGGGCAACAATTCTCGTCCCACCCAATATCGCGAAAGAGAGATACACTTTTCCCTGGACCCTCAGAGATAGAAAAGTTCTATACCCGAGACGATACTATACGCCATGTACAACTTGAAAGAGTGCAGCAAAAGGTGTTCTGTATCAGATAGCAACGCAAAAGGAAATATTGGAACTGCAATGGGAACTTATTCCTCAACCACCATATTAGGTACCTCTGCTTTCTCGATCGCTACAAAACAGTTTAAAACTTCGACAATCTCGGGGCCACGGAGAGTGCAATATGTTTCTTTTTTAATGATAAATCTAAAGATTTCTATAACTTCATAGATGGGAGATTGTTATAAAAAATAATGGAAGATATATAGTTCGAAGCAGTAGCGCACTCAGGATTTAATCTTGGGGGAGCCGAGTTGGATGGATAAAAATAGTTTTATTGCGAATTCAATAAAATTCATTAGGCGATTATACAAATTTATTTATAGAATAAAATCCAGTTTTCTTTTCTTTTTACAAAGCTCTTGAATTACTTCAGTCGCGGTTACATTAACCTCATTTTTCCTTTTTCTTTGGGGAGTGACCATTTCACTGGTTTGAAGTAAGTAAAACTGTTTTCGGAAGTCGAATTTGTGGCAGACCTACTCTACCCAAACAGAACTTATGCAGCAACCCAATATTCGATGCAGAAACTCGAAGGGAACGAATCACGCGAGCCACTTCCAAGCATTGGTAAACAGGTATACAGCGTATCGACAGCATCCCCTAAGTAATCGCAAAACTTTGCACCGTATCTGGGAAGCAGCTGCCCGATGGTTTCCTCGAAAAGCATCGATGCCATTCGCGGAAGCGGACTAGGAGCTTTCGTTAATGGCTGCGAATCGTACAAAGGGGAGGAAAGAAAGGGAATACCCTGCTACCTAATGGAGGGACGAAAATCAAAGGTTCGACGATGCACGACCATGGGCGACGATGGGCGAAGAATGCACACCAGCCGAGTAATGTCGTTAAGGGCTCCCACTTAACGAGGCACAGAGTTAATTGATAATTACCCCGGCGAAAACTGCGACGAGGGATATCGCGTGTGCAATTAATCGGGGGACTGGAGCACAACCGCGACGCGTAATTGAAGGAGAAAGAGGTGGCCCGCTCGGTGCACCTGAATTCCTGCTCCACCGGCCAACGAGGAGTAATGTCTTTGTCGCGGATAATTTCAATAATTCACCGTGGAAGCGAGCTTGTTCGAGGGCCTCGCCGATTACACGCTCGTTGAACCATCGTCTGCGGGAAATTTCGTCCCTGGGACCGGGGCCATTAAGGGTTTTTGGTGGGAGGGAACTGATACGAGTATCGATTCGGTGGAGGAAGGTACCTAGGGTAGGACACAGAAATGAGAGAAAGTCGAAGTGGGAGAAAGTGTGTCTTGATTTTCTGAAGAATGAAGGAAAATGGTACCTACGAAGACGGATTTGTGAAGGCTTGAAGATGGTTCTCCGTAAATGAATACCCCAGTATTCATCCTAAATTGGACCATAGCCTTTATTCTATAACGATTATATCAAGTGTATAAATTGCCAGCCTGACAGTGACTACTTAATTATTTTGTCAAATGCATATTTTCTAAGTCCGCTGTAAAATGCTTCTCCGAGTTTTTTTTTTTAATAGAATATAATTTTTAAATAATTTTTATTTAAAAATATAATTTTTTTTAATACGTATATTTTTAAATAAAAATTCTTACCTAAAATAAAGAAAAATAGACATAGTCCAATTTAGGATAACTGTGGTGCAAATTAGGAAACTAGTTTCCTAGATTGCACCATTGACACATAGTTTGAAAATATTTTTTGTAACCAGCCACAAGCGATATAGGTAGTCTGTTTTATTAGATTTATGTATCAATTACAATGCTGAAATTGCTCTCAAATTTTTCTGCTCGAAACTATCAACACGTTTCCGATTTATGGAGGCACTTACTATCTTAAATGGTCAAATATAGGCAAGTTCCCTTGTTTAAGCTTTTACCCAGTTCCAGTGGGTACCTGTCCACTGGATTTTAGAATATTCATTCATAATTGGTACAATGGAGTGGCTTCTCGTCATCCTTCCTCCTTTTCTCATTCAAACTTGCTCCGCAAGTCCCCCACTCTTTCCTCCGTCGCGAGTTACCTGGTCCCAACTACCAAGCTTGCAATTTAAACTTTTAATTGCTCGTCCGCTTTAAATATTAATTCGCCGGCGTGTCGCGCGACAGAAGGTGCCCGGAGCCGGCGGGGATCCGCAATGGAGATTGAATGGATCGCGAATGGACCGGAAGATCGGAAATGTCGATTGGCGCACGGATCGCGGGACATTCGCCACGAGCGGCGACACGTCCGCAATCTCGCGAGACCTCAATATCGCGCTTCTTCGGTGCTTCTTCTTCCGCCGTCTCCATATATGCCTCGTCGAGCTGTAATTTTCCAGCGATCGAGGCTTTTTCGCCACGGCGCGGCGGAGGCCTGAGAGGAATCCGTTTTTCCGGCCGACTGCGTGCCGATGAGACGTCGAGATGAGATCCTCGAGAGCGATCCTATCTCCTCCCTTCGCCTCTCCCTCGGCGTTCCACCCCTTCATTACACATCCAGGACAATTACCGGGGGCAGGGTAGACCCTGGCTCCCTGCATCCACGACGAAATAACCGAAATAAGCGAAACCACCGAAAATTTTCACGAATCTGATCAGCCTTCGATTTTACATCCACTGCTTCGGTAACTGAATTTCACTTGAGAATTCTTGATAAAATTGCAGAGCAATCAATCATTTTCTAACTTCCTTTTGGTGGATTCGCAAAGGAATACTGGAAATAGGAGAGATAGGTACCACGTTTTCGGTACTTCAGGTCTGTCGATTTTATTTGTTTTAGGCTGCTGTTTGTTTGAGTGACAAAGATTATTATTATTTTGATTTTCTTCAATGCAAGTACCGTTAAGGAACTAGTTCTTGATCAGGCACTAATTTTTGATCAGTTCATGAAATAAATCGTTCTTTTGAGTTTATGTCAATAAATAATTGTTTGAAATAATTACTAACATAAAAATTGATAATTCAAAAATATATGTGTTGTCTGTGAAAGCAGTTAGTATTGTTAGTTTTAGATGATTAAAAACTAGTTCCTAGTCACCTTATTATTCCATACCTTATAAGTATTTAAATTATACATTTATTTTCAACTTTTTAAAATTTTTCCTTGAAGTTTAAACATTAATTCAACTTTTAGTATAAAAAAAGTCTATGGTTTAATGTTTTATTAGGTTAAAAATAAATATTAAAGCGGGAAACCTTCTAAACTGATCAGAAACTAGTTCCTTAACGGTACTAGCACAAGATGTTCAGCTAAATAATATATATCCCAGGAAGATGTTTCCATTGCACAATTTAGACACGGTGACGATTTTGCCTAAATTACGGTAACTCTCCCATAATTGCCCAATCCCGAATTCCCTCGTAAACGCCGTGATTATTATTACCAACACGGTCATCGCCGTGGTCATCGTTGTCACCGAAGTGGACTCGAGGATTTACGAGGCACTCGGTGTATACTACTCCGAAACGTGACGCGCGACGTAACGAGGCCGCAAAACGCTTCCAACGCGGAATCAACGAATGTCCCTTTCACTGTTCCGCCAGCCGCGCTCTGTTTTTGTTGAATTTCCTCTCGCATAACCGCTGCGGGTTTACCCAGCGTATAACTGCCTCGAAATAATCCAGGGCTTCTACACAGAGCCGGGCAAGAAGCAGCGGACAGCGTCGGTCGACTTTCGAATTCCTCGCTCGCGATTTTGCCGCTGTTTGATTTTCATTCCGGCTCGGTGTTTTCTCTTCCTGAATCCCATTACCTCATACATTACTCTTTCCTATAACACAATAATTACCTCTCGCGTTGGCGCGCAATTCTGTTTACTGTAAAAGCAACGCGGACTGCGCGGAGATCCAGCCGAACCAGGTTACAAACGAATCGACGATCTGCCTCGACCTCTTTCCTCCCTCTGGGCAATCGCACGGTCCCGTCGATCGTAGGAAATCCGTATAAGTGGCGGACGTGTCAGCCGCACGGAGGGGGAGGCGGGTGGAGGGTCGCGGTGGCGCGAAAAAGTGCGCGGCGAGGGTGGTTTGAAATTTAAATAAATCCCTCGGCGACGGGGCGAACCGGCTGGGGTAAATCGTGGGGTATATCGCGCGCGATAGTGGAAGAGGAAGCGTCTTCATCTGCGCCGGAAATAATGCCGCGAAACCGTGTCAGAAAGAATAATTAAAACCGCTGCGAGAACACGACCCCGATTTGCGAACAAAAAGGACGTGGAAGACGCGTCGCGTCGGCCGCGCGAGATCCACGGGGTGCTCGAATAACACGGAGGCAGGGGGTGAAATGGAGGTTCCTTGGCCGCGATATTGTCTTCGGGCTTGATGAGTTGCTACGTGAATGGAGGAATTAGGGAGCCGGGGCTCGAATCAGGGAGTTTGATCGGAGACGCGTTATTGGGAATAATTTGAATAATGTGGGTGCGTGGCGTGGCGCAGCATTGTTGCAGACTTTGTGGATTGTTAGGTGGATGAAGGGATTATATGGGCTACGGAGGTGTTGGATTTGGTGATGGAAGTTGATTTAAGGTGTGATATTGAGCAGTTTATGGGGATTTTAATAATATGCATGCATGGGACGGTGGAATATTGTGCAGGAAATTATGGGAGTGTTGCTGCAGCTTATGCAAAATTGTCACCGTATATAAATTTTGCAATGGAAACCTTTCCCAAAGATGCTTATTAATAGTTGAACATATTCTGCGACTACTTGCATTGAAGAAAATGAAGATATTAATATTTATCACCCTTAAAAAATTAAAACCAAATACATCCGTTTGTTGGGAGAGACGCGGCACGTCCGGGCGTGAAACCGCATTTAGAAACACTTTTAAATTTGGATTTAAACTTATTAAGTTTAACTTCTTATTTAAAAAAAAAACAGTAAAAGCAAAGTAAAATGAAATTTATATTTATTTTATACTGTTATAAAATGCAATAAAATTGTAAAAATGAATAGGTACAGATATTACTTCTGCTTTTCTAAATTCAACTGTCTTTTCTTCTTTCTTCCACGTTCATTACATACAAAACAAAAATAAAATGTGAAAAGGGGTGAGAAGTCCAGAAATATGTTTAGATTATCAGATTTGTCGTTAAAAAATAAACAATTCTTGAGATATCACCGCACTTTCGTATTTACCCACATACTATGTCGAATATAACCTATTCTGGCGGATAAATATTCCACAGAGTCCCTTTAACCTATTACAAATGTTGTATCATGAAAAACTATGAATTATTAATTACTATGATACCCAAAATAAACACGACGTATATCTATTGAGGCAAATGGCGGTAGGCTTACCTCGAAAACAGCAAAATCTCAAGAACTAATAAAGAAAACACGTTCTCGCTTACTAATGTAACTCAAATCAAACCAACAGCCTAAAACAAATAAAATCGACAGAGCTGTATTTTATTCCCGACAACCCTGAAATATCGAAAATGCAGCGTCTCTCCCAGTTTTGCATCTCTCCCACAATTACCCTGTTGTGTGTAGACTTTATAGATTGATAGGTGAATGAAGAAATTAGAATATGGAGGCATTATCTATAAAAATGGAACTTGATTAAAAGCGTGGTTTTGAGCAGAATGTAACATTGTCTTCGAAGTTGAATTACACCCAGTGGGACAATTATGAAATGCAACGGGAAATTTAGATGAAAGAATCAGGGCTTTCTTGGCGAAAGCCAAGAAGAGAAACGTGTCGCAAAAGTCATGAAACTGCAGAAAGTTTGCCAGTTCCGGGCGGTCCAAAAATTCTGCGGTAGTTTATGACTGGAAGAAGGAGCCTTTCTGCTGGGACTTCTGGGTGGAAAGAGAGAACACGGGGGGCGACAAGTTCCCAGTGGTTTCAAACTTCTCGAATCTGCTTTACGCAAGAGAAAGAGAGTTGGATTTTAACCCTCTAGGGACGGGGACGTTTTAAACTTAAGGTAGAATTTTTTTGAGCGTTAAAATAGTCTATTTTATACTTCGGATTTGGAAGCTACTCGTTAGTTTTTTTTTTAATGTGTTTATAACAATATAACAAAAAAAAGTTTAATTTCGGGTTCTGATGGTACAACAGTTTCTTCTCTGCCTACTAAAGGTCACTATACCTATCAAATCTTGATCTTATTGATGGAACGTAAATAAAAATGTGTTAATCTGAATGGGACTCTGGAGTCCCAGTCGTCCCTAGAGGGTTCTCCACTGCTTGGCTGGTGTACGAGCTGCAGGGCGAGCTGGTCTTTCGCAGCTGAGGATATTTTAAGTGTCCTATGCAATAGGAATGAGAACACTGTGACGTAGAATACTAGCACGCCTTCTTTCATGAAAAACAAGGAGGGTGAGAGGAAACTCCATGTGCTTGCAAGCTTTCGCAGCGACACAACAATGCACACTACAAGAGAGAGCAGTTCTCTATACATCACAAAAGAGAAGGCAAGAAAAAGAGAATATCAAATTTAAAAAGAATCGACAACGTGCAAGCTTGCTCTGCAAAACATAAGAATCGCCCTCAAATCCTACCCCCTCGCGTACAAAACGGTCCCACCCGTCCTTTCAAAAGCAAACCACCTCCGAACATCTAATCCTCTAAACTCCGACCCCCGCTGCTCCCCCACACCCTACATTAGCACACAAAAGTCGAAGCGGGATAAAAAGAGGGGTTGAAGGGGTCACGGAGCGCAGATAGTGACGTAACGCGGTGCCATCCGAGCTGGAGTGGAGCAACGATTCCCCAGCCTGCCCCCTTTCCGATGCACGTGCACGCCTCTGTGTCTCCGACGCGACGCGAAGGAAAAAACAAGGCCTGGAGAGGGGTCGCGGGTGCCCGAGAGGGTGGAAGGCGACGGAGGGGCCCCGCCCGTGGACAGCGGTGACGTAACGCGAGGGGCACGTCCCGGTGACTCGGTCGCCCGACTGGCTGCACCCCTACATGCGGCTTATCAACACGATTGCGCGCTGTAAACGACGCTCAGGGGCATATGGCTTGGCCAGTGGTAGGAGTCAACGTACCGGCTCTCCGCCGACCCAGGGGGTAGCACCGCGAAATATCGACGAAGCAGGGAACGGTGGCGCAGTGCCGGTTTCTCCTACTACCCTCGTCCTCGTGCCAGCCGCATGCAGACGTCGAAATACTGCGTGTCAAAGCCGAATCACCGGGACAGCTCTCTTCCGGCTCCACGCGCGCTCCTCGGGCCACCGCGGGACCTCTAGACACTCCAATCAACCGGCTGATTTAAATATGCCCACGTTCCGGGGGTGTAAATCCATCGCGGGAGGGTGGCAACCTGGTGCTTGGTATTTTACAGATGGCTCGCAGAATTCTCGTTCCGCATTCTCATTTGTAGTGGCTTGGCGTTCAAGTTTCTTTGTTTATGGCGGGGATAGAATAGCGATCGCTTACTCGGGAAATGTCGCGGAAGTTCAGAAAAATCGAATGAATTTTAATCGATACTTTGTGGTGAGTGGAGAAAGATCTGTGCGCACAGATCGCTTCCGTGACGGTATGAAATAATGAAGGGTAAGGGGAAAAACAGGGTATGTCCATTTCTCGTGATTTTGCGATTTATAACATATTTTAGTGGTGGAAACTGGGACGACAGAACTGTCGAATCAGAAAGACTTATAAAGTTCAAATACACCCGTAAGATAACGTTAAAGATGCCACTCATTGTGCTTCACTCAAAAAATGTCCACTCTGCACTGGAAGAAAATACGGAATGCCCCACTCTTTGCCTAAGCACAAGCTTCTGTCGTCAAGGTAAAACAAGAATGATGCACTAAAGTATTAAAATTTTCTCGATATAGCTGTTTTGTGACATTCCCTGTTTCCCCCCCTTTCCCTTCAAATATGCTTTCCCTGTTTTGGAACGGAGCAGTCCACACTTGACACTGACGGCCCTGAATTGTTACGGAATTCCTCTGTGCCTCGTATTGTATTTAACTACTTGTTTTGTATTTAAATTAGCCTGCGCAGTTTTTAAGGAGGTGGCTGATTCTAAGTTTCTTGCGTGCTCTGGAGATATCTGCCGGACGTTGCCTTTCCGATAAGGCGTTCCGACGTGAATAGCCGTTTGGGTAGCGGCGTGGGTAAATATCGGTCGGCGGTTTTGGGGAATTGATGTTGCCCATCATAAATAGTAAGCCGTGCTCGTGTTCACGCGAGACCTAGTTCTGCGGTTACATGCAATTTTCGTGGGAGCGAAATTAAAGCGCCCGAGGCTGGGTAACTCGATTTACATCAGCTGCTGCATATTGGTAGATTACCCTCTAGCCAAGGATGATGAATCAAAGCAACGTAGATTCAAGACAGCAGTGGTCGAAAGGAAGCGGCTGATTTCCATCATCCCTCGAATCACCCCCATCACACTCGAAAATCAAATTCGACGCGCACCACGAAATACGAAGCATTCCGCTCCAAAAGCCCTCCTCGACGCAACAAGCTCTCCCTCGAGCGCAACCAAGATTCCACGTTGCCCCTAAAACTCCCCCATTCGAGAGCACAGAAGTAGAAAGTCGATTAGCCCAGAGCCGAAGGTGCAAGACACCCCTACGCCCCTCGTCCCTCGCGCTTCCTACCCTCGGCTCCCTTAACCCTTCTAACTTAACCGGCGTTGCGCATTGCAGCGGCGAAGCAAGTAGTAAAAGTCAACGTACGTGCAACGCTCCCTTCGCGTGGCACGTGACGGCCGCTCGGCGGTGCGCATCGACGTAGGGGGGCGTAAGAATGGCGCAGTGCCGTTTTCCTCCTACCGCTTTCCGTGACGTTCCGCCGCGACTCGCGCCAGGCGATTGCACGAGGGTGACGTGGCGAAACGCCCGGCCAAAGTCGATACCGAAAACTTATCTCCCGATCGACCTTAAAACGTCCCTCCGCCGCGGCGATCAGGCTCGATACCAGTTCGACAAATGGGCGATGAGCCACGCTGCCCCGACGCCCAGCCAGAATGGCACGGCGCGATCCTCTGCGGCAAGTGGAGGCTCCAAAACAAAGGGTCGGTGGACAGTTAGGGACGTAAGGTGGACGTCCCCGTTGCCGGACACGCGAGCACCGGGTCCGAGCGTAGGCATTTTTTTACCGATGCACGAGATAGATTAAGGGTTATGCCACTTTAGAGGCCCGATAATCATATGTCAGGTTCAGAATTTTTTTAGGCGAAATTAAAAAACAAATGAAAAAACTTTTTTAAGGGCTTTATTCTACATGCCTTAGGGTATATTAAAAAAAATTGTAACTACTTTTTTCTTTAACAAAATGCCGTTGCTGGTGCTGTTCCATTCTTACGGTTTTTGAAAAGGCACTCCCCATGGCTAGCAGTGGAAATCCCGTATACTTTCACGTAGGATAAAAAAAATATTTTAAATATTTATCTACATGATATTTACTACAAAAATACATAGCGAAACATTGTGAAAATGGTGGACATTTGAAGAGAATATCGGTTTTAGTTAAAATTTTAAGCCTAAATTGTGTCTAATGAATCGTAAAATCCGTATGCACTTCTATAGATAATCCATTATAGAAGATACTATTCAAATTTCAAGTGAACCGAATAAAAATTGTTCAAGTTCTGCTGCTAGCCAATTTGGAAAAAGTGATTCCGAGGAGCTTCGCTGGGACAACACGTAACCTAGCCATTTTTTAATATTTCTGTACAATATTGACACTCAATATTCATTAATACCTCCCCTAAACATAACAAGTATAGAAATAATTTTCAACCTTACAGTATCATAAAAAAAATTCGTCTGATCTGGTGACGTTTTGAGCGTCTCAGGCTGGCGTATCCCCTTAAGGGGGAGCAGGGGCAATTGAGGGTGGATGGGGTTTATGGGGCTGGAATTGGAGTTTGGATCGAGAGTGATGCTTTCGACAAGAATATCGTGGGAGTTATTGTAAATTGATGGGCTAGGCATTGTTGCTGCGAACTGTTTGCCCATTTCCCAGCTAGGGGAACGAGGAACTAATCAGTGGAATGAATGGAGCGTTCGCAAAAATGGGGGAAAATGCGCAATCAACGTGGACCTCTGCGTTGGTAGGTTCCTGCGAGGGAAACTGGAATTTCGGAATTCAGACTAATAGGGCCGGAATACTTGAGCACATTAAATTTACATTTCGTGAATTGCGTGCCACTTGGTGGTACAGGGAATCGTGTACCATATTTCTGCGGCATGGCTGATCTATGTGGATTGTTTCACGTTGGCTCAGCATTTATTATTCGTTCCCCTGTATGTTGCCTTCTCCGAATCCACCCTCTCCTTTAAATCATCCCGTACACCGCTATCTCCTCTCCAAGATCTCGCCCCCTCCCCCATAGACGGAATAACAAGACGAATCGATACGCCGCAATTGCATACCGCATTTACGACTCTGCACTCGAGAAAGAACGGTACCGCGCACAGGAAGACGGTTCTCGTTAAGCCAATCAGCCCGGCGCAGCAATTTTCCTACCCACGCTCAGGAAGCTGCCCGATGCCCGTCCCAGTTTCTAGAATCGCCCTGTATTCCAACGAAAAGGACGTGGACTTTTTGTCCGTCCAAGGGGTGGTCGAGCCATTCGCGGAGAAATCAATGACGGAGACGTTTTTTTGCCTTCGAGGAACTGGCTCGCAGAAAATTAATGGAGTTTCCCGCTTGGAAAAGCAACGAAGGAGACTCGGAGGAAAAATATGCTTCAAATATTCTATTCAGGGTTGTAAATTAAAGCAATTTGCCCCGCGATCGGAAAAACACAACGTGGAATCGCTGCTTATGTTCCGTTTTCGAGGCAGCCGAGATTATCGAGGGGATAAAGTCCTTTCATGAGAAAGGATCAGAGATCGAAGACATTGGATGTGGGAGTTGCGAGGAACACTTGTGAAACTTTTTTTTAACCCCTTTATAATCACAAATTGGTCACATAGGGTTCACTGCACCCCAGCGCCATTCTTGAGTTACCATTTTTGTGTTTATGAATCTTTTAACTCTTCAGTGATAATTAAGGACCTAGCAAGGGGGGCCGCTCCATCCGTACCAACTTCGAGTAAATTAGAAAAAACTGTTTATAAAATTATTACTTTGACTTAAAATTAAAATGAGTAAATATTTCTAATTGAAAAATATACATTTTCACACAATAAGTAGTAGTTATTGAGTTGATAAGTTCTTATTTATATTTTTGGCGAATTTTTCAAATCTGGAGCTCCCCAAAACAAAAATATTGCACAAAACAGGTTCAAAGCAATAAAAGCTCATTTGTTATCGGATTTCTATCAAACGTGCACCAAACGATGTAGAATTTTTTTACGTACATTACACTTGTAAAAAATTGAGTGGCACCCCTTCTGTCTGCTGCACCCCTTTCGCTAGAAATCTAAATTTTGATACGATGAAATTTCTAGTTGAAAAAATAATTCTGCCAAAACGCGATTTTGTTATTAAAATTCACCAAAACCTTTAAATTTCAATATTAAGTTCTAAAAATTCATAAAAGCACGATATTTGAACTCGAAAATTCCCTGAGATGCGATACGCCCTATGTAACCACGAAGGGTTAAGCCGTTCCCGCAGCGGAATCGCAATCTTCATGATTCTTTCCCCAAGAAGTAACGCGAGGAACAGCGGATGATCTAAAGCGCCGCGCAGGCGATTACGATCTAATGAGACGCGTAATTACGAGGTACACCGTGCATCCACGAGCCATTAATCTGTCTCTTGTTCCTGCTCCATGCTTCCGAAAGAAATTCGCGACGGACGTGGATTTTTAAAAAACCGGCTCGAGAGAATCGGCGTTCATTCTCGAGGACGCAATTCGCGTTTCCCCCTTGAAGAGGGCTGATTCGCTGCGATTTCCACGGCATCCATGGAATATATTCAGGAAACGTGGATTAGCAGCGGATCATTGGGATTGTTAACAGATCTTGAACGTGTTTCGGTAACTTCCCCGCCGTATTCCGGGCGCAGTGTTTTACTGGATGGGGCTTTGGACGAAGTTTCTATTTCGACGCGAGTTTCTTCGTCCCGAATGGATTGTAATTGCGCGCCAATTGCGTGGAAACTTAAGGTCGGCTCGGTGGAAACCGAGAGTATCAATTTGCATTTTGGAATGGATACTAGTGAGATATGAAAACGGCGCGTCGAAGAAGCTAACATTTCCGTGATATTAGAACTTGGGCATCCGCCTTAACAAGCTCCCAGAAACTTTCCAGGTAAGCTACCTTATCTCCAGCAGGCTGTAATTACGGAGCAATTGGAACTTGTGACCCAAGTCTTTGAAAGGCTAACGTATTTATACTGCGAACTCGAAGCATCCACCTCCGACGCTTAAGATCCGTTCCAGAGGCAATCATTGTTTCCCGCGCCCAATTCCGTCATCCCTTCGAGCACAATAGGGGTAACGATACTGTTGTGCGGGCTGTTGTTGCCGCGGCTCGAGCAATAACGAAGAACGAAAACGTCACATATTCCCGCGCCATCGTGCGTGCTCGAACAAGGGTTTGTCGACTGAAAACTCGCGGGGGCGAGCTCGTCGCCGAGAACACGCCAATTCTACAGCTGGGAGATTTACGAGCCGTGGCTTAAGGTGAACCACGATCCCCATTCGACACCCCCTTCCCCCCCCCCCACGAGTTAATCCAGGAACCGTGAAGGTCGAGAGTACATATCGCGTTCCACGAGTGTCATTCTCATTTGCCAGGCAACGATAGCGGCGCGGGGAAAGAGGCTAGAAGAATCGCGAGAATTAAACGAACCGTGGTAGCCTGGAAATACGGATTTCTTGGCGCCAGGATGCCCACGGTTAACCCTTTCGCGACTCCAATGGCCACTCGAAAATCGCACACGGTGTAGGGGAGACGAACTCGTAAA
This sequence comes from Andrena fulva, assembly GCA_946251845.1. Classification (NCBI taxonomy): domain Eukaryota; kingdom Metazoa; phylum Arthropoda; class Insecta; order Hymenoptera; family Andrenidae; genus Andrena; species Andrena fulva. Next base: position 93,413,527 of record OX276327.1, on the reverse strand, counting down.
TAGAAAAGGAGATTTTTAGATTGAAAGGATTGAATTTAGGACCAGCGCTGTTGTTTATAAATATTAGGACACCTACTCTGTGTGGAATACTTGTGAAGATCATTGCAGATTTATTGGAGGACTCTAAGAAATTTTACTTTATTCGGTATTTTAAATTAAAGCAGTCGGAAGTATACAATCTGTACCAAATGTCACATTTTCTGCAAATACAGCAGGTGTCATAATACTTGTGAATAAAGTGTATATTGATTAAGGAACTTTTTTTACTTCTCTCGGTAAGTACTATAACCCCTATAGTACTATAATACATACCTATATAATATGTATAATGTATGAAGGATAAGGGGATAAACAGGGAATGTCACAAAACAGCTTTATCGAGAAAATTAAGTGTTTTGTCCCAGGGTAGAGTGCGCATCACCTGTTTTTAATCAGTCTACCAACATTTTAACGGTATCTTACGGGGGCATTTGATTTTTATAACCCTTTGTTATTCAACAGTTCTGTCCCAGTTGCCACCAACAAAATCTTAATATATAAAGCAGAAAGTTCATATGTTTGTGTGTTTGTCTGTCGCTTAAAAAGCTTCGAACGGTACCTAAACTCTTGGATCACGAAATGTGCTTGAGCTCAATGTGCCTGGCTAATCCAGATGAATGTAACTATTTTCACAAAAGAAAACTAAAAAAGTTTTTTTTAGGAAATCAGAATTTAAATTTCAGGCGAAGCCGAGTAGTAAAGCTACTATGCTATACAGTATACATCGTACAATCACGAAACATGGACATTCCTCGTTTTTTCCCCTTACCCTTCATATAATAAACCCCTAAAGTCTTAGACCCTTTTTCTTTAACACCCTCTATACCTCTACGCGCAATAGGACCATTTCGACATATATTCGAATCGCTTTGATTATCCTGCGTAGAAAGGATCATCATTATCTATTTCATTAGCATAGCGACGGGTCCTCACCACCCTCACCAGCCACCCCCACTGGCGAAAGTGTGAAACCAGATGTCGTACAAATTGAACAACTCTCCAGCCGCGCCAGCAGCGTCATTGTTATTAATATCCCCGCGTTAGGGGTGCCCGGAGTCGCCCTGATTGCCACTGTGACGAACTAAAGTAAATTCACGAAATAATTCCCCCGGCGGCGGACGCGTCCCCCGCCGATCAATGTCCAACTTCGCCATTGTTCGACTCCGACAATGTGCACGCGGATGATTGGTTCCTCCCGTGACTGGGGAGAAAGAGAGAGTAACCGATAATCCGTAATACGTATTACTTATCGAGCGTCCGTTCGCGAGCGGGACCTGGCGCTGCTCAGACGAGCGCCGATACGAGGCATTCAGCCGGAGCGGAGACTCTACTAAACTCCACTCCCGGCGAGAATTCCGCCGATGGCCCCGTGAAAGGGAACGCCGCGTCGGTGGGGGGCAAGAAGCCAGCCTCCTCCGAACCTTTTCCTCCTGGCTGGAAAATCGAACCAGCCACCGGCTGCACACCGAATTCCCAGGTTCCCGAGCCCGTCGCCTGTCTGCATGTGTGCGTGAACTTTGTAACTCGCACGTACGGATGTCGCCAAGTTCCACCTGCCGGGGGATGCACACCGGGCGGCAGAGATACCGGGAGCTCGTTCAGGCGCAAGCGGCATGCCAGCCGATGCCATTGCTCGTACGTGCCACGAAACACGTCCCGAATGGTTATTACAGGGCCACGCGAGCTCCAGACACCTGTTCTCGCTGCGCCGGAACTGTTAACGCGCCTACAGTCGCCGCGAAAGGCGATGGGCCCTCAAGGACGCCCCCCACCGAGCGCCTCGGCTCTCTTTGCTCCGCCCACTGTGTGTTTGGGAGGGTAGAGTGTGTAGTGTGCTCTTTATCTTTTGAATAGGCAAGTGGTAAAAGGTGTAAAAGTGGAGAGATTTTGTTTAGAAGCGAACTATAGTGGCTTAACCCTTTCTCGAGTTCAAATGTCGCGCCTTTACGACTTCCATAGGGGATTTATCGCAAAAAAAAATATACCGCCTTTTTCCACAAGCGTGGAATATCAGAATTTACATTTCTAGAAAAAGACTATTAAAGCATGATTGTATAAGTATTACCCAAGTAAAATTATCACTCAAAAGTTAAAACACTCCAAAATGCGAAAGTAGTAACTCAAAAATGACGCTGGCGTGCAGTTGAACTCCTTGCGTCCAATTTCTGATTAAGTAGTTTTCTGTGGTTTAAGAGATGTTTCAGCTTGAAATGCTTCGGTTTCAGCTTTCAATTGCAAGTTCGCCACGTGTCGCGCGCGCTCTGAGACACCCGTTAGCAGAGGTCGACTCCGATCAGCCTTTATCGGCAACGGTAACGCCGCCGCTTCGCGGAAACACGTGTTGTCTCGACTAGGGGCGGATGAAATGTGTTCGGTTTTCGAGGAAACGATCGATGGGCCTGTAAAGCGTTCTCCACAAAAGTGACGCGTAGAGAGCCGAAATTATCGCCTCGGCGAGGTCGTGGGACCGATTGTTCAGTGAAATCTCGAATACCATACAAATGGATGAACACGTGAGCTCCACTGGCTCAATTAAGGTCTTCCCTTCCCAGCGTCCCTTGAAGCGCGTTACGTTGCCGACGCAGGATGGCGAGCCGTCTAGCTCGGCGCTTTCTCGATTAGGAAGACAATGGATCGTCAAGCACGAGTGCTGGCCAAACTTTTCCCTCTCATCCAATAAAGCCGCAAATCCCCCTCGGTTAAATCTCCGCCGTATACAGAGGCCCGCGACGCGCGCGGATAATATCAGACACGGGGGTAAAGTATACATATAGCGTGGCAGCGCTATCTGAATAGCAAACTCGTGAAATCGACGAGGAAAAAGCACAGGAAGCTTCGGCTTCCGTCCCGCGACAAAGGCGCGACCAGTGATTCCAAAGCTCCATCCTGCACTCGACCAGGGCTCGAGGATCGTAAAATCGAGGAAGAAGCTCGATCCACCGCTTTCACAAACACCGCCGGCAAGTTGGCCCGGCGAGACGACTCAATCGACCGGCTTCGAAATATTTCGCCGCGGCTGGAGACTATCGACCGATCCGGGGGATCGAGGGTACTCCAACACCGCTACCAGAAGTGGCATCAGCGGCGCTATTGGAGACGCTCTCGGGGGATCATCCGAGGAGTAGCGAAACACTGTTGTCGCGGATACCTGAGCCTCGCAGAGATATCGCTGGGATTACGGGCCTCTTTATCTTGGTGCTTTATCCAGCTTTCACTAGAGGACAAATGTAACAGTAGCGTTTGATGCGGTTGCGAGGAACCTTTCAGTAACCTGTCGCGATCTATGATCGGGGACGCCCCTTGTAGCGGCAAACGCTTGGGGTGCCTCGCGTAGTTATCTTCCAGGGGGGTTATCTTCACATCCACACAAATCCCTCCCCGGGTAGTACAAGTAAATGAAAAATCCCAAATCTACCCAAATACATGGATCGGGTGTACTCCCTAAATGGCCCCTCGCGCAATTACCCATCGCGACATCAAAGCTCCAGCTACGTCGTTGCCCAAAGATCACCCCTATTTGGTGGAAGAGGCTTAACCAGCGAGTCGGAAGTCGTGCTTGCGGCGTCTGCGAGCCGCGGAACACGCTCGACGCGCTCGAAAAGGATCGCCTTTCAAAGGCGGCGCGTTGAAGGGACGCCTTTCCGCTGTTCCACGTTACACTCATTACAGAATGTAGGTACCGAGTGTTCCAAACGGAAAGTCAGACTAACGCGCACAACCCTTCCTCCACTCAGGCAGCCGCTACCACAGGCTCCCGTCCGCGAACCGTGTCCTTTGGGAGGAACACGGTGTACCCCTAATGAAGATTACCCGCGGTACAGCTGAAACGTTCGGGTGGCTCGCGCCCGGGAGCCTCTGGCAGCCTGCATAGTGCCTAAGACACCTCCCTCACTGGATCCTGGTCCTCCCTCATCTACTGCCGCGATCAGGCCGGACGGTTTCTCTCTCACCTTGTCAATCGGCATTGAAGGGCACGCACGACAGAGGTTCCAGAATGAACCAATCATGAGGCCGCGGTGTGTGGGGCAGTGGATCAGTAGTGACACAGCCGCTGTGTTAGCGACAGGGCCGTTGAGACGACGCGGTGCACGGTCGTCAGGCCAGGTTGATCTCTCCTCCCGAGGACGTGGCTCCTCGGCGTCTACGACGACGCGGCTAACACTTGCTCCTCACTTGTACTCTTGCTGCTCCGCCACCTTAGCTAGCTTCGCCACCTTCGCCGCTACCACCACCTCCTCCGCCACCTCCACCACCTCCTCCGCTTCGTGCGCCTCCGTTTTTCCCCCCCGCTGCCTCGGGGTCTCCGTTGAAGGCGGTATTCGCGAGCGGCGGTCGGTTCGTCCGGCTTTGCTCCGTCTGCGTGGCACGCGCGTATGCACGCGTGTATATACGCGGCGGTGTGCGCGCGCGGTCCGACGGACGGGGAGCGACACACGAGGGCGATGGGGCACGCGCGGCCGCACGGTAGACAGCGCCGGTGTGAACGGAGCGTGGTGGTTGTGCCCGCGACGAGAGAAATGGAAAAGAGAAAGAGAGAGAGAGAAATATAACGTGAGCGCGGAGGCAGAGCTCGGGGGTGCAGCCTTAGCGGGACTTTAACCCTCTGCACTCGTGGTGCGTCTCCTGGTAGCAGAGAGCAGGGGGGCTCGACCGTATATGCCCGTTCCGGGGCTGGTATTTCAGGAACGAGGGAGTTAGAAATTTTGAAGGGAGCTGGGCACTCAGCTTCGTCGCGTAATGCGGTACTTTCCGGGGTTCGGAGCACTGTGCGCGGAACGAGCGTGTCTTCGCAGTGACTTGCACGTGGAAGCGCGGAACAATCGCGACTGGAAAGCTTTGAGAGTCTCGAGTATCTCGTCTGAAGGGTACAGTTAGCTTTGAAACGGTCCGAGGGGATTAATTTCGGGGGCAATCGCGAGTACAAAGGGTTAAGTTCCCGAGGAGGCTCAAGTTTCAGCTGGAGGAATCGAGATCCGTTTTAGGAGGGTACGTGCACGTCGCGCACTGGATGGGGATGAGAGGGCACGGGGGTAACTCGACGTCCTCGAGCGGCGATACGCGATTGGAAGATGTCCAAGTCTGTCACGTCAGAATCTACTCGAAACAAAGAGGAACCGTCGATCAACGATCGAGAGAAGGACGCGACACGTTCGTCGAGGACTTCGTCAGGGTCCGCAGGGTCGCGACCGTGCCACAAGGATACGAACAAATGGACGACGGGGGATGATGAAACCAGCGGCGGGGCACGGGAAAAGAAGAAGGGAGAAGAAGAAGACGAGACACCAGGGAAGCAAGGAAAAAGGGGTGGGCCGTCTTGGAGGCCTACCACTCCATCCTCTCCGTCGTCAGGATTTTCCGCTTGCTTCCTTTCGAGCCACGGGCCCTTTCCTCTTGCTCCTACCGATAAACCGAATTCGAATACGAACTTTCACCACTCGTCGTATCGAGATCCCTCTCTCTCTCCTTCTCTCTCTCTCTCTCTCTCTCTCTCTCTGCTCGCTGCTCTCCTCCCGTGGATCGGCTGGATTGTTGGATCGTGGATCGCGGGCGAACTGCGAGCGAGCCCCGGCGCGGCGCGGTGTCACCGGTTGAAAACAGTGGGAGTCATCCGGGTGTCAGCCGATCCTGTCTCTCTTGCCGTCTCAACTGGCCCGCGAGTTCCTATCGATACACGGCCCCCGCGTGTGTGGCCCACCGAACACCTCCTCGGACACACGCGACCAACCGAAGTCGTTTCGCAGCCGCGATAAGCCGGCGTTTCGCACTTTTGCGAGCTCTCTCTCCCTCTGCGCGTTTGCCTCTCGCCGTGACACGGGCGAAAAGCCGGCTGACGAACTACTGGGTGCTTGGACGTGAATAAAAAGCAAGAGAAACGAGAGGGAGGGAGAGAGAGAGAGAGTAAAGACAGAGTGGAGATTGATAGACAAATAGATAGAGAGTGAGAGAGAGAAAAGAGAGAGGGAGGAAAAGAACGACGTTTGTGGTGTAATATTATATATATATTATATATATATATATATATATATCTCTGATTGTATATATATATGTGTGTGTGTATGTATATATATATACACGTCGGCGACGGGATTGTAACACTCGGACGCGTATTACGAACGGAATGACGAGACGGAGGGCAGAGCGAGAACGGAATCGTGAGAGGCACTGGTCCCACCGTCGCACCGACGACGTTGCGTAGAGCGCCGCGTCGCCGGCAAGACGCCTCGTCCGGTAGAAGGGGTTGCCAGAGCGCAGGCGCCCGACCTGATCGGGTCGATAGTCCGCAACGTTACTCCCTGTTCTCTTCCCTCCCAACCCCACCACCCACTTCCCTATTACCCTCCCTCCTTCCCTGCCTCTCCGTCCATCTACTTTGCACGGTCTTTCCCGCTGGATTCTCTTCTTCCATCTCACTCTCCCTCTCTCTATCCTTCTCTTTTTCTTCTTCTCTTTCCTGTCCGTTTTTCCACGATCTTTTCCCATTCACTTGTCCTCTCTCACGCTCTCTCTCTGTCTGTCTCTCTCTCTCTCTCTCTCTCTCTCTCTCTCTCTCTCTCTCTCTCTCTCTCTCTCTCTCTCTCTCTCTCTCTGCCACCCTCGCATCGTGGACACTCCGCCTCTTTTTCACGATCTTCGCGATCCTTCTTCTCCACCCAGACGTCTCTCCTTCGCCGTCCCGATCCTTCCCCTCGGATTTATCGATAAAGGTGTACACCCTTCTACGCTCTGCCTTTAGTTCGCACACGTAGCTCTACCTTTTTCGAGCTCGCCACCTTTGCGCGATCCATTCCTTCCTCTTTCTCTGACTTCGTGGTCCGACACCCCCTTGCCACTCTCTTTCTCTCTCCCTCTCCGTCTCCCTCTGTTTTCTTTGCAGTGGCTAACGCGTGCTCCTACCCTCTGTCAGTTCAGCCTCGCCGTCTCCGTCCTGACGTAGTTACGGCTTTCTCCCTTCGATCTTCATCTCCCCTCGGTGCCTTTCTTCTTCCTTTCTCTCTTGACTCGCCCGCCTCGGGACTGTCGTCCGTTTTCTGTAACGTTTCCCCCAGGTACGTACATTTTCGAATCTTGTTTGCGACCGCGACGAAAGGGCACCCTCCAAGTCCACTCCCTCCCGGCGACCTCGCCTCGGGCATGGTTTAAACAAAAGTTCGTTATTCATCCTCGATAATGTGGAGCTCAGACACCGTGGAGCCTGACCCTCTGTCAGTCGCCATGACGACGGACTGATAAGGAACTTGTCCTGTTCTGTTGTGGTCATCCCCGAGAATATTCCGTCAGCATTATAAACGTCACCTCTGCTCCACGCCCATACCACCCGCAATCGTCATCAATATCTCCAATATCTTTATTCCTCATCTCTCGACCCTCGTTTATCGCGAGGGTACCTTCCCCCCAAATGTCCCATGGCACAGTCCCCCTTTGTCCGTTGTCGCGTGGAGCCGTTCCACGGTCTCCTCGGAACTTCTTCCCTCCGCGGCGGACCTGTCCCGCCTAACCCACCCCCTGCATTCCCCTTCGCTTTATCACGAAATTCCCAGCACTTCGATTCGTCTCCCCGGTACAAACGCGAATAGGAGCAAGAGGACTCCTATTCGCCGACGTGTTTTCTCGCTCGAAACAGGAGACGCGATTTCCTTAGCGAAATTCACCCCCCGCCTCGCGATTTCCTCCTTTTTCCACGCTTCCTTTCCTCCCACCCTCCTAGCTGTATTTCCTTCTCTGTTCGCAGCCCCCTAGCCACTGCTCGCGTTACGTGGCACCCGATCGCGCGTCCTTCTCCGTCCCTCGGTCGTTAGTCGTCCCGTTCGCGTAGCAGGCGCCACGATGTCGAGCCAGCGTCGCGACGCTGGTAACCTTCCTGCGGTGGTCGCGGACACAGCCGCGCTATAGGCGCTCCTGCGGCGTTCCCAGTGCCGAAATCTGGAATGGAGCTCGCGGGATCCCGCACCCCTTTCGAACCGCCGATGCGATACGTCTGCTGGACCAGCTCGGTAGACTTGTTCAATTGCAAATAACGAGGCAGCTTCTCCTTCGCTGGCTACGGCTAACGAGTCTGCTTCTCCGGCGGAAACGCGGGCCAGCTTCGGGGTCTAGATTGCGTCTAGCTGTAGAAGGGACGTGTACCTTCGGCTCGGGTTCGTTTGAGGGAAAAGGGTACGTCTAATCATTCGGTGGAGTGGTCGTAGCTTGGGTAATCCCAACTGCCGTTGCTGGGTGACTAGTTCACGTGGTTTGCAGTTATTAGTAATCGAGAAGCTGACGAGGTAGTTCTAAGATTAATGTCCCCGCTACCTTCTGAGTCATCAAGGGCCATCGTTCGATTAAGTCATTGCTGTGACTGTACTTCTAAGAATATAGGTGCTATTAGATGTGAGGAAGAGGTAGTGTGGAGTGTTGGAGGTAGGACTGAAAAGGGGAAAGGAAAGAAGTGTGCGTTTCGTCCTGGGCCTTTTAGTGGAGCCTGTCGTAGACGCGGGGACGTTAAGGGTGGGATGAAATAAGTAAACAGTACTGGAAATACACATTTATTAAGTCACTATGAAATTTACGTAGTGAGCAGAATTTTCATAGCAATGTGATTGATAATGTGATTCTTATGCAACTTATTTTGGGGAAGATGGTGAGCTACATATGTTGAGAATAATATTTTTCTAGTACTAGTAATAAGAGAGGCATAAGTGGCAATGTGTTCGAATAAACAGATGGGATGCAATAAATATTTGCAGTACCTACTGCGTAAGTACCTATAGGAATTGAGGAGTGATTTTTCAAAGGGGCATATTTTCATTTTTGACCTTGAAGCAAATTTGGATGGCACAAGACACTACCAAATAGGTTTAATTCCTTTTTGGAATTAAGTCTTTTTCCCAAGTTTGTCTCATGGCAGAGTGCAATCATTTTTCAGTCAGAAACAATGAATATAAAAGGAACTTAATTCCATAGAGTTGCCCACACATATACTAAATTAGTTTGAAAATGTACCCACTATCATAGTACCTTTACAATAAAATGTGGCAAAACAAAGTAACCATAAACATTATATTATATTTTAAAATTGGCAGAAAAGATTTTGCAAGGTCCAGGGCTTATCTCCAAATGGTATCATACAAAGGGGTTTATTTTTTATAGTTTCCATCAAAGGGGCTTATTTCGCAAAGGTTTTTTTTAAATAACTATTAAAACAATGTCGCTAAAGTTAAAACATTGCCGCTATCAGATGGAAGAATAAAATGTACGTGTACCTACCAATAAGAAAAAGATTAGGTACCAGCCTCCTGCGGTTATCAAAAAAAAATCTAGGTATGTGGAAATGAGCCCTTTTGGAGAATCACTCCTCAATTGGTATTTGAGGGAGAACTTGCGAAAAATGCCCCCTTGCGTCTTGCACGGAGATACCGCGATGATTGTTTTTCGCGATTTTTCGCGATCAGTGCCAATAGATATGGCGCAGAGATTAAAAAGCGAGTGGACTTCAGAATCGCTGAAACACCGAAAGAAACCATCCCCCTGGAACACCGCAGACATTTTACAGAGCCGTCCTCGTCCCCGCAACCTCCGCTATGTATCTGCTTGCGCCGCCGAGCAGGGACAATGGGCAAACGAAGCGAATTGCCAGCCAGGCGAGCAAGTTTTGGAAACGCAGCCCCCGTGGCGGCTCGGGGGACGCTGATTTTTCGAATATATTCGGCCGATGCGCGAAGTGAAAGGGGTACGGGTCACGCTCGAGGTACTCTGGCGAGCATCGTCTCGATATTACGAGAAAAATGGGAATATTCGGTTCGTTTTCGGCCGAGCAGCATCCCGAATTACTCGCTCACAGTAGCTACCCACGGGTGGCTGATCTTCGCGTTTAACACTTCGTACCTGGCCCAGTTTCCAAAAATCTGCTCCCTCTGGAATTTCATTCAGATCCAAGGTATCTCTTTGGTCTAATTAGTCGAATGCTCGGGGCCCTGGAAGAGTCGCCTTTTTACGAAAAAATCCAGCTGCATCGCTGACCCAGGGACCGCCCCCCGCGCGGGAGGAGAATGAGGAGTCCTAAAAGACAATCCCTTCGGTGTAATTTTAATAGCTGGAGAAGCAACGCAGTCGTGAATTAAGATAGACGATTTGAATTGTTAAGTGAAGTGGTCGGAAGAGACACCCCTATTTCGAGTCGCTCAGGTGTCCAACATGGCATCGGAGGGTTCATTTGGACGCAGGTGGACGATATTGGGAGCACGGCGCCCAAAATCACACATCGACAGCCGTGAATGGTCTCCTACTTAGTCCCCTCCATGCAGATTTCGTTTACTTTGGGAAATCGTGGAAGGAGGAAAACAAAGTTCCTTTTCCACGTTAGTTTTACTGGGGTGGTTGGGGATGAAACAACCGCGCGAACGAACGTTGCATTACTCCGTTCGCGAAGTGTTTTCTGCGGCGGGCGAACGTTTTTCGTTTGATGTATTAATTACTCGCGGGTTAATTGGGTGAAATAGAGTGATGTGAAGGGGCAGTGTTGAATTGTGTGGTAGTGAGCATTCCACGATAGCTACACGCCTTTGGAAAAGAGGGCAGTCGAATGGTAATACCTTCTTTCCTGATTTATATCGATCTCGTATGTGTAGGGGAGACCGGGGCTGGTTGACCCCAGGGGTAGGTTGACTAATTGTTAATAACTTTTCACTAACGTGTGCTCTACTGCTGAGCGATTTTCTGTAGAAACAAGTCACTTCTACTATGTCATTCATTTGTTTCCGACACACACACGTTGTTTAGCAGTTACCAGCGTTTATCGAAAAATTGGCTATGTAAGTAAGTAAATAGGGTAGATGTACCATTTGTGGCCACTTGAAGGATTTCCGTACCACTCACAGATACATAACTTACAAAAGAATACGTACACAAAAGTAAAGAATATATAAGTGTAATCCAAAATATACAGATAATTAAAATATTCTACGTTGAACAATGTTTTAAACATAATTATTTAAAAAATCATTATATTATCGTGCCAGACTGTTTTGCACCATTTGTGGCCACTAGAGTACCATTTTTGGCCAGCCGGCTTTCCATTTGTGGCCACTTATAGAATTGGTAATACGAAAGACCCACAGTAAGAATTGTAGTTTTTAATTTATTACAAATGTTCACTACTGAACAAATAATACAATACTTGCTGCACAAAAATAATATTAACTGCCAATATCCTTTTTACTTTTTCTTTTGGTAGCGACAGGTTTTGCTTTTTCTGTTTTTTTTTCTTATTCCTTTCTTCGGACTTTATGGCTTTAATCTTTTTATTTTCTTCTATTTTTGCTAGTCTTTTTTCTTTATTAATCATTCTCTCCTCTTCTTTGTTCTCCTTTTCTTTTTTTTTGGCCAACATGATCTCCATCCATTTATCTGATGTTATTACAGCAGGTAAATGTTCAACTGCTTTCCGCTTTCGCTTTATGATTTGCTTTTCGGGCCATAAAAGAATTTCGTTGAAGACATCATCGAATGACTTTTCACGAATCGTAAATATCTTCGACTTTAGAAGAATTTTTTCGCTAACTATTGTATAATAATTTTACAATAATTAGGTATTGTACGATAAGTTGCTAATGAGAATGCCTACTGACCAAAAATGGTTGTACCGTGGACTGTTTATGGCCATTACGTGGCCACGAATGGTACAATTCCATTTTCGATGTACCATTTTTGGTCAGTGCCTAATTCCACTAGAGTTTAGGTTATATCGTTGAAATTATTTTTTAAATCTCAAAAATATTTGTTTTTTAATATAAATATGTATAAAATTTCATCCATACTCTTGTTAAATACAGTAACTAATTGTTTTCTTACCAGTCGTATGCTAAGCACCATTTGCAAGGATGTGGAAAGTTATCAAAGATTTGCACATTCACGTATGATTATTAAATAAAACGGGACAACAAAACAGTAGAAAGTAGTAGAAATGGTGCCAACATAACCCACCCTTAGACAGCTTCATTCATTGTAATGAAAGTAAACTAAGAATACTTAATATATCGGAATAAATAAGACAGTGGCCACAAATGGTGCAGTGGCCACAAATGGTACATCTACCCTATGTTTTCTTAAAGATTTTATGTTTCCACGCTTTATATAGTTACAGTAGAATTAATGCGAAGGGGCTATTTTAAAGTTTGTTTATTAAACGACCTACTGAGACTGCGTTTTTGATTTTACATAAATAATTAAAGGTTATATAGAGTATTGAAGTCAAAATGATCGTTCGGGGCTGGTTGACTAATAACGTTCGGGGTTACATGACTAAGCTGGTCAACCAACCCCAGTGATGGTTTAAATTGTTATTTATTATTAAAAAGTAATAAATATTTTATAATGAAACAACTCTCGTCACATTGTGCTATTTTATTCCCGTTCAGATAAGTTGCTAACAACATTTTCTTCACTGATTGCACCTATAGTCAACCTACCCCATACTGTTAGTCTACCAACCCCGACCACGGGGCTGGTTGACCAGCATGTAAGGTGTTAGAAAAACATTAAAATGCCTTAATTGTTGTCACATTTAGTCAACTTTAATAATTTAATCAGATAGCCAAATGTATGACCTATCAAATATACTAACCGGTTTAATGATATTTCGTCCACATAATTTATTAAAAATCAAAAACTGAAAAACTGGCCTACCATCCCCGGTCACCCCTACTGACAGTTTTATTTGGAAAACGCCATTAAGTGCCTCTTCGATATCAAACTTCCACCTTTAACTTCCAAGTAGTTCAACCTTAGCAGGAATAACGTTGTCAGCTATTAAGAACCTAGAAGCTAAAAATAGTATTATTATTATTATTATTATTATAATCCTTCTTCTTCTTCTTCTTCTTCTTATTATTATTATTATTATTATTATTATTATTAATTCCACGAGCAAAGACCCTTTAGCTTACAATATACACTTAATAAAGTTAACAAAGGAACAGTGTCATATAAGCAAAAACTATATCAGATGACAATCATTCCACGATTAATCGAGGTATTACTTCGGTACCAAGCGACTATCAGAGAATTATTTATGAGTATTTTCGTCTAGCCTAGCGTATTACCATTCGACTCTTCTTGATGTAATTTTTCCTAGTACAGTGGGTGGAGGAAATATAGCTCTAGAGAAGCCTATAGCATACCAAAGTTTCTAGAATCTAGAATGTAAAATCTAGAAACTAGGGTGACATCCTATATTTTTCCAATGCTGAAAATAAACTTCAAAAACGACATTCACCTGCTTGTACCTCCAAAGACACCTCTTTACCAAATACATCAGCAAGCTTCCTCCACCCACGACACATATCAATCATGGTACAGTCGTTTCCCCACAAAGCCGCGGAACTTAGCGTCGTCCTTCGCACCCTCGTAGCTAAAAGCGTGGACGGCGTTCGTGCGAAGGCGAGCCGCAGAAAGGGGCGCGATTCGGGGTATTTTTGAGGGGTGATCGTGGAGGATTACGTAACCCCGCGTAATACATCCTATTTAGCCGTGGAAACACTTATTTTCGTTGGCGGCAGGGACACGCCTGCCAGCCATTGCCGACTAGCACGTTTCCATCGACCCGCACCAGCTTTTCCAGCGATAGTCGCCCGTGGGGCACGTAGATGTTCCTCGCCGTGCGTTAAATAACACACGTGACCCAAATAATAGAGAAGGCTCCCGTATTCCATCGACCAGTCGATCTGTCGCGCGATATCCCGTCACTGAGCGACAGCAGAGCAGTGGATCCGTGGATACCAGGGGATGAAACCGAGGAACCATGGTGTTTGCTAAGAAATCGGTGCACTTGTGCGTTCAGATCCAAATGGGGGCTTGTCTGAAGCTTTTAGAGGACACACAGAGTGTTTCAGAACTGTGGGAGGGAAGAATTGAGCTGTGCGATGGCAGTAGCAGGGAGGAAAGAAACTTCTTAATGAACGTGTCTCGTGAGCTAATGCTTCTCGAGGTACTTTCAGTGTTTTCGTACAGAAATCCTTCCGAAGCTTCGCGGCAGGATTAACCAGATCTCAGACCACTGTTTGCTAGTTCAGATATAGAAGAGACGTCAGTAAGCCCTTATCAACAACACATGTAATCGACCACGGAGACTAAGCACCTGACAAATAATTACTTCTCGAGCTTAGGCTCATTAAATTCGCTAGGTATAGGTAATATTCTATTTTCTCTCACCACCTCCGTCCACCAGCAGCTTCTGTACCTGTACTTTCGAAACACTCTGTGTACTCGCTTTCTGGACAAGTGGAAAAGATGAAACTGTTTCTTTTCTTCTTAGCGATTCGAGGTTTCAGGAAAACTTGCAACTTAACGCCACGTTTTCATCGTCGGATAATATTCTCGAGCTTTTTCGTTGGAATATCCATTCCACGAGGCACCGCCGGACCCGGCCCGAAAATTCGTATTCAGATCGCAAGCGATGCGATTCGAAATCCGCGAGCGTACGCGCGGCAACACAAAGCAATTAAGGTGCGAATTATCGCGGAATACGCGGCGAACGTCACCGTCCGCTGCGAAAGAAATGCACGTTCGGCCGACATGCGAGATTAATACTTACCTGCGGGGATAAATATTCATGAGGCCACGTGGACGTGGCGTGCAAGCCAAAGGATAAAGCGTCGGATTTTATACACACCGTCGCATCGACTGCTCGCGGCTAGGACGATCTATGCAGGCACGAATTTCTCGGAATCAGTGCATGCATCTAACGACGGGGTGCACGAGGCTCGGCTCATCGATTTGGTTAGCGCACACCGTGTATAATAATATGTCCAACGCGTAGGGTGCAACTGATGAAAATTTCACGGGAAAATGGAGTTGAAAGCGTTACCTTTACGGAAGCCTTGGTGTAGCTATATATATGTAAGAACGAATCGTATATGCTAATTAAATTAATTGGCAGGGGATTCTCTTTTCTACGCATATACACTGCTGTTCGCAAGTATTAGCACACCTGTTGTATTTGTAAAAAATCAAGGACGGATTTTGAGATTTGGTGCCCCTAGGTTAACAGGCGTCTGCCGCTCTTTCTGCGAAATATCATCAAATATTTTAATTTAAAAGAGTCGAGACAATTTCAAAATTAATTCAATATGGCAACTCACATATGACTTATTGGTAATTTGCTATGTGAAAAGAAAGTGAATTGTTTTTAAAGTTGTCTCGAGCTTTTGTGTTTAAACCTTTTCCAATTTCGTTCGCTCAAAATTTGTCGCTCCCCAACATTTTCCGCTCCCCAAAATTTATCGCTCCCAAAAATTTGGTGCTCCCCAAAATTTATCGCTCCCAAAAATTTGGTGCTCCCAAAAATTTGCCGCTCCCCAAAATTTGGTGCTCTCAAAAATTTTCCACTACCCAAAATTTGCCGCTCCCCAAAATTTATCGCTCTCAAAAATTTGGTGCTCCCCAAAATTTGATGCTCCCCAAGATTTATCGCACCCCCAAATTTGCCGCTCCCCTAAATTTGCCGCCCCAGGCTGCAGCCTACTTAGCCTATACCCAAATCCGCCCCCGTATAAAATGTGATATTTGGTACATATTGAATACCTTTCACTGCTTTTACTTTAAAATACCAAATACAGTAAAGTTTGTTAGAGTTCTTCCGTAAAAGACAACCCTTCGAACTCGATCTCCTCTTGAAGCTTTCAGTAGTGCAACCTACGTGTGTAAAATTTGAACCGAATCAGTGATTCAATCTCCGTGCACTCAATTCATAAAGCCACGTCGAATAGTCAGACGCGAGATATCCATTGTTCCATTGTGTTTTCTTTCCAAATGAAAGAACATTTTGAAAAGCTACCGTTTCCGTCGCCACAGATCGGAATGTTTGCAATAATCTTGGAGGCTGTAACCTGTATTCGAGTCTTAAAGTAATTGCAAACTTGCGGGATAAACACGGTGCTTGAGATAATTAGAGGATCACCTAGTCGGTACAGCGTCTAATTCTAGTGTATTAACTACTATCTAGTATTACCACGCTGGAGCCAAAGTGTTCCTATTATTCCTAACGTCAACGCGATCCTTCGAACGTTTTAAGCTGCGCGTTTCCATTCGAAATTGTTACTCGTCCGCCAGGGTCACAGGAACGTGAAATTGCTGTTCCGTGCAAACACACGTGCCGCACAATCTTTTCCACCGCGCAATCTTCTTCCCCCCCAATCGGTGGATGAAAAGAATACTGGGTGTCCTGTATCTGTTCGATCTATTCGCGCGAGGAGTCGAGTGATTGCAGCCGGCGATTCCTGGACGACCGAGGACCAGCTGCGCCAGGATTAGCGGGGGTGTTTTGAGGTCCTCTTGAAAAAACACATCGGAAACGTGCGATGAAGTTTTTCCGTACGAGTCCTCGTTCCCGAGAAAATCCTTCTCGAATGTGCGTCGCTGCTCTACTTGAAGCTCGGTCCACAAGTTTGTCAGTGCAGCGCGCTCCACTTTTCAAAGTCGATTATCTCGAAAAAGAAGCCTCGTACAAAAACATTCCACTGCACGTTTTCGATTCATTTTCTCTAGGGGAGCCACTTACTACACTGCGGTCGAAAGAGGAATCGATTTGGGAGTCCTAGTGCTGCAAACCCTTCTATCAGTTACCTTTATTAGTTCCCAGTCTTCGTTTAATGCTCTTGTTACTTGTTACCAGGCCCGGCGCTTGGTGTTTTTCTTGTATGTGCGATAAATGTTTGGCACCTTTCCAAAAAGTTTTTGTTCCGAATTAATTGCAAATAAAAAGAACAGAATATGAAAAGCAAGTGAGAACCTCTCTACAGTATGATCTTACTTATGCCCTAGTTCTGCTTATACAAATTTGATTTGCTTAAAAATTTATCTCACACTTTTTTAGGTCTTTTAGGCGCTTCTTCGCATGCGGCGCGGCGCCTCTGTGCATCGCGCACATTGCACACGCAACCAGCCGGGTCTGCTTGTTACATTGACCAGAGGTGATTCTAAGAACTTGTTATATTGAGCAAAGGTGACAGTAAGAACGCGTTACATTCGCCTAAGGTGATTCTCAGAATAATTAAAAAAAATCCTCCGGCCAAGGGCTCCAGGACACTGGGGGAGGGGCAGAGCCGACGCACGGCGGCTTCGGCGCGTTCCCTGAAAACCGGCCCCGCGCTTTAAAAGGCCCCGCGGTTCACGAAAAACTCTCGAATTTGGCGGGGCTCTATGTATAGATATTTATTACTATAAATTTTCTTTAAAGGCCCCACGATCCACCGAAAGCTGATCATAAAAATTGTGGGGCCCTATGCAAAGATATTTATTATTATAAAATTCAGAAGTACAATATAAATGCATTTTTTTGGCTTCGCAAAAGTTCAAGCCGGCCCTGAGTAGGGGCTCCCGCCCCTGCGGCAAAGTCGACTCCTCCCCCGACAGCAGTGTCGCCTCGTGCCCCGTATTTTGGCGCGCCCTATACCTAGTCCCTTGGCAGCGCCAAGGAAAGAGGACCCCTCCGTAGAAAAAATTACTCGTCGGTGGGCATTCGCGCGTGGCCGCGACCTCGCATTGTTTACATGCCGAGCAGCGAGAGTAACCGTCCTAATTTCCGTGGTTGATTGAAGGAGCGTCCGTCCGTTTCTCTTGGTGGAAATTTCAACGGAGTGCGAGCGAGCGAGCGAGAGAACAGGAGGGAGGGAGAGTGAAAATGCCACCGCGGCAAGAGAGAAAATAATGAAATTATAGGACATTATGATATCCGACAAAGAGCAGACGTCGCCGGGCGGCTCGATTTAATTCCCTTCCGCGGCAACCCGCCCACGCCTCGTTAAAAATGAACCGAGCCTAGAGGCGAGACGACGTCTATGCGACCGCAAGTGGGTTAATTAAAATCTTTAGCCGAGTGTCTCTCGCCGTCTACGCCTAGCTTTTTCTCCCGTCCGCCCCCCTCGCGCCGCGGGATTTATCGTTGATCGTCGGAAATTAGCGGGATCGGACGGGACAATGGCGGCTTCCGAAGGCCCCGGATACCTGTCTCGCGAGAGCGCCCGACGTTTCCAGAAAAATAACGGGACGACACGAGGCGGCACTCGTTTCGCAGTGGCGGTGATTTAACACGTTCCGTGGACCACTACAGAAACTTTTATTCGAAGAACAAAAGACCTGAAATTATTTAGAATATTGCACAACTAATATTTTTCTATAATTGGATATCGCAATTTAATTATCTGATCACCAAAAATCTAAATTTCCACCGTGGCACGGAACGTGTTAAACGGACGAGTGTTTCAAAAATATTTCCAATTGAGTTTGGTAATTCTTTGAACCACTCTTTGCATAAATTTCGTCCACGAAAGTTGGTTACCCTATTAAATATTTGCACTTGAACTCGAAAAGTGGACCTTTGTAAGACAAATTCGAATCGATCGCGCGTTGCCCGGTAACGCGTCGGACGCGTTTAATTTCGGCGCTAATAGGCGGGCCATTCCTAGGATGGGAAAGAAACTGTAGGTCGGCACGCGAAGTTCAATACAGCGCACAGTGTTACGCGTAATGGACAAAAGTCAAGAATCCGAAGTGTTTGATCCACAAATTCTTGTATCTTATAATGTTAATAAAGGAACGTAGGTTTCAATGTTACCCATAACTTCTGCTGAATTTACTAATTTGTTGTGAAAAGTGATACTAGAAATTCATTACAAATTTCGGTGCATTTTTTCAAACACGTGCCATTGGCAGAATGTTTATGCTTTTCATTTGCTTTTTATAAGTTGTGTTTAATACTGCCATACCTTCAAAACTGCCGAGTCAGTTTTTTACAATACTAACAATTTGTACTAATTCTTTATGTTAAATGTTTATCAAGTTCGATGGGACTTTAAAAAATAACACCAAAATATACCTCCTTGATTTTTTGTATATTAAATTTAGGGATTATTAAACTTTATATTAACGTCAATTTCAACTGCACGAATTTGCACGAAACAGAAAAAATAGCCAAAATCATTATTAAGACGTTTACCGCTCCGACCCTTAGCGTAGTCTCTAGGTCTCCTCGTGCATAAGACCCTTATGTGAATCTACACATCCGATATGCTTTTTCCAATTGTTTATACGATATCTACCATGACTTTTCCATCCTGGATGCTGTCTTCAGCTTTAAAATAGCAGTCAAACGCGATACACGTGTTAAAAATTATTTGATAAAAAAATGTTTCGAACAAAAGTTAGTCAGTATTCAGTTGACAACAAATTGCAAAAGTAAATATTAATAAAAAACTTTTTATTCACTGAAAAATCAAGATCGGCTTAATTTTTTTAATGGAACTGTATATTTTTTTATACACCAATCGATGCATTTTTATGTTCTCTTTAAAAAAGTATTAGGGTACTTAGGACGAAAACTGATTAGTTCAGAAGTTATGAGTTTTGTCCCGATCGCCCATACACGCGTAACACTGTGCAGCGTGGCGTTAAACGGGTCCGCACGCACGCACGCACGCACATACTCCGCGCGGCCGTCGATGATAAGTTTACGCTCGACTTCCGCTTCCGTTCGCTGCAGCCGCGCTCGCTCGCTCGCGCGAACCAGCCACCTGCTCGAATTGCATGAATTACGTCGCATCCACTACACGCCAGTTTGAATCGCGAAAAAAAGTCCACCGTATGGCGCGAATTTATTTTTAATATCCACCCTGGCAACCGTCGGTTTCCAAAAAATTTTCCCCGCTCTTCTATCGTCATCAATCAATAATCAAAACTCGTAGCTTCGTATCGGTATTAGTTTTATTATTTATAAAACAACGCGGGCACAGTTTACGCGTGGCAGTGGAAGGAAAAAATAGTAGGCGCCTCCGCGGATTCTTTTCTCGTAGGTAAGCCAATACAGCTCTGCCAACTTGCGCGCCTACGGGACATAATAGCAAGTGGTTCAAGTGGACTGCAGAAGTGGAATTGGTGTCGTCTTTTGTTCTCGCCGAATCAGCACCAACCTCTTTTTCTTGGCATTCTTAGAAATCAATACGTGCTTCCCTAAGTTGCTAATACACCGCACAGGCATGCCCGACGTGTTGTTCTACCGTTCGCGGAACTGGCTTCTTCTCATCTTTCTCTGCGCTGAGTAAATTGGGATTCGAGCGCGACCCTTCTCGATTTCCTTCTCGCGACGCATGTAAACGATCGGGCACGCGTCTCTCGCGCGCATCGCGACACGAATCTCTTATGCACCTGCTCTTTATGCACAGTGTACGTACATACGTGCACCGTGACCCTCCGCGCTTAGCAATGGCGGCACGCAAACTTTCAACGTGCCTAATCGTCTAGCGAGGAAAGGAGCGGCTGTACAGGCGCTAGGAGGAAAGTATACACATATTCTAAAAGTGTTGAAAGGATAGGGGTCTACAGATGCAGGGCCCGATGAAAACAATAAAACATTCAAATCATGTATTTAAGAAACGTTGTTTATATATTGTCACATTGTACAGTAGGATTTTGATGGCTCAGAACCGCCAATGTGCACGCGGAGCTATGATACGTCTCGGGTATTGAAGTCCTCCTCGTGATGGACAATTCTATCTCGTACCGATTCGAATTTTACAGAAAATGGCAAGGTTCGGGGGAATTGAAAGGGGATCTGCACGGAGGAGAATACAATTCTTTAAACTAACTAAAAGTTTAACATGCTGGCGGAAGATGGCGTCGATTTCCGGAAAGAAAAAGAAGTGGAAAAGTAATCGGTACGAGATAAGCGTTTGCCAAACATTACCGACCGAATGAATAATGTATCGCGACGAAAGGGAGAGATCTGGCTATCCGCGTGCCTGGAAGCTCGAAAGGACCGGCGGAGAAATATGGAAATTACTTGGTGGCTTCGACGCGGCGCATTAAATCACAGGAGGAACTTCAAATGAAAATTGCATCGTGACCGGCACCGAGGCATGCTTGCGCCGGATCGATCGTTGCAACTCGTAACACTTCGACCATGCATCGGTAAAGGTGAACAAACCCTACGCCGTGTTTCGACACGAGACATCCGCGCCACATAACCTGCTACATTCTACGGCCGCGTCTCTTCGAATCTCCTTTACGCAATCGTGCTCCTAGATCGCAGCTAACCCGAGGAAACGAGGTAAATCCAATAGGTGCCTTCGAAAACGGGACCGTTTCCCGATGATCTATCCGCGCCTCGCCGAGCAAACATTCAACCACGAATTATCTGATCACAGAAGACGCGCTCGACTCGATCGCAACATGGCCGTGTACGCTCGCAATGAATTAACGTTTTCGTTTCGGCTCACTCACCAGATATTGTTTGCAATGTTTTTTATGCTTAACGGTGCAGCGTTTCTTCTTCTTGGAAGCAGCGTTGTTGAAACCGTTGCCCGGCTTTTCTTTGTAGGCTGTCGATAGGTTCCCCTTGTTCGCGGGCATCGCCGTGCTACTCTCCTGTCGCGGGAACTGGGTCGTCGTGGCCGTTCTAGCTGTCGTACAGACGCCGAGACTGATGCACCTTTCGGTCCACCGACGAAAGTGATTGATAACGCTCGGAACTTCTCTCTTCCCCGTATGTACGATACACACGTGAGCGACAGTACATGTGTAAACGTATAGCCACTGGATATGCGCAAGGACACTGGACTACCCTGAGCTGATTATTCGAGGCCACGCCTCCCGTCTTCCGACCTTCTCTCCACTTAACTACACCGCCCCTTTCGAATTTTCAAACTCCCGTCCAATCTTCGTTTCTCTCTTCTCTACATTATCGATTGCTTACTTCGCCGCCTTCAGCCCCTTACGACACAATAACGAGATCGTTCTCCAAAAACGAAGTAACAGTGAAGTACAATGACCCCATACTTTCGATTAAGCTTCCTTCAAAACTGCCTACATTTGCTTCTTCACGCGTGGCTTTATTGACTTCTGTCTACTTTTCCCCACGGTGATTACAGGCTTCAAATTTCGTCGCAAAATTTGAAAGAAAAAGTGAATTTGAAAAAATATGCTCGAGGATGTTTCTTGGATACCAAAAAAATTCTCGGCCCTGAGGACTAACCAGCGCCCCAATCCGAAGCGTGATAAATCACTCAACTACGAGCGTGCTTTAATCAGAAATTCAAACTTAAATTCCATCGAATCTTAGTTTACACTTCTGATCCAAACAAACCCTTGAATCAACGCAAGTACCACACACCGGCATGCCAGTATACAAAAGCTTGAGAAAAAAGGACCAATATATGCAAACATAATCGCAACTTACCGCGCTATGGTAAGTAAAGATTCTTCTTTACCGACCGGCGCGTGTCTCGCTACTACCGACCACGCCCGCGAAGATGGCGCCAGCGCGTCGCCGACGAGACAGAGAGGCGGAGGAAGAGTGGGGCGAGCGACGGAGACAGTGGGAACAAGTTGACCCGTGTCTCTGTGGTCGAGCGCGCTCGTTCTGCTCGAAACGTCCGTGCACGAAAACGTTACGTCGGTGGTTCCGTCGTTAAATCGAGTTACGTCCCTGTCGTACGGTTCAAACGGCTGCGTCGTGTATAGGTCCCCCCCTCCCGTGCGTGTGTTGGTATGTGTGTGTCAATGGCTCGTTATTAAACGGTGCAGTTCGGCCCGATACACCAGAAGATAAATTATGATGGTCTGATCACGGTTTCAACATGACTGTGGATTTCGCCGACTACTTTTGGGTGAGTGTCCTGCAGCCTCTGTCGAACGGATGTCATCCTCTTAGGGTTTAGGTTATGTACGCTGCGAAAGGCCTCTATTGTGTTCCACCTTGTCTCCGATCCTCCCCGACGAATTCGCAGCGACCGTCCCTCCGCACCACGCCGCGCTAGCGTTTCTCTGGCGGATCGACGCGTTCCTCCTCAATGAACTCCCTTTTCCTTCCTCTCTCTTACGCCTTATCATGGTCGCTCCTCTCTGTTCCTCCGTGCGCTACGCCAGCCACCGCTTGCCTTCTTCGCTCTTGACGCGAGCGCAAGGTTACGCGTTCACCTCTCCCTGTCACCTCGTCGCCGTGCCTCGTTCACCCGCGGAGATGCACCCAGGCATGGAGGAACGCGCACACGCTCGCACGTTTCACATGTGCACTGCGTTTTCTACGATGCCTTTGGGGCTGTAGTGCAGGTGGGGAGGGGAGCTGCGTTTAGTCAGGGGAACCTTGGAATCTTTGTCCAGAGCTACGCTACTTGGTTTAACCGAGTCGGACCGGTAATCCGTCCGGACGGTAATTTATATCGCTCTTTCGGTGGCAGGAAACGACGCGTGAAAGCTGGCTGCGTCGTTAGTAGAGTCAGATAATTTATCAGTCGAATGTTCGACGGAGGAACGAGATTTAAGTAGCTTTTAATGGGACGCTAATTGGAACGCGTAGGACGACGCGATTCCAGTGGTTCCGATCTGACCAACTTTTTGGAAGACGTGACATTGTTCTTCCTGGCAAAGGCATGGAGTAGATAAGATAGCTACTACTTCCTTTCGCTTCCCTTAAAATTCTATCTAGCAGAGATTGCTGCACACAGGATGCAAGCTGATACTTTAACAGATATACGACCAAGCTTGTGTATCGTTTCAGCATCTGGGGGAGACAGCGTCGTTATTAACGCAACGTTACCTTCCTTCTTCTCGTTACAGTCTTATACAACGCGTTTTATTTAAGATCGATGCGCGTTGTTCGCAGTTTTAAAGCCTGCTTACTTATTGCTCTTTGTTAACATAACGTGCAATAAATACTAAACGCTGGGTCACGAGTGGCAAGTAACACGTACAATAGGATGACAAGAGTAATAATATGTAACGGCAGCTTATTGCGCCGATGTCACTCAAGAGTCCTACTGTACGTGAGTTTACAGCACGATCAGGGTTCAAGTGTTAAGTGGCTAAGTGGTCTTAAGTAGAGTTTTAGTATATCTCTCGCAGTCGCGATATTCTAATTGCGAACGTTGTCCTTTCCTCTCGGCGGCATGAAAATTTTCGATTCTCGACTCGCGTTAGAAATAAAAGCGATAGGCATTTGCGTTTAAAAACCGAATCGAAGTTTCTTTCACTATTCTGCGAATGTATTCCTTGTAATTTAAGGGCGATAAGAATAATGGATTTGACGTGTTATATCATAACATGAAGCATGGCGTGGTCGCGAGCAAGGAGTTGGCTGAGTTTCTAAAAGAACGATCAGCCATAGAGGAAAACAATTACAAGCTGTTGAGCAAGGTGGCCAAGCAAGCTGGCAACAGCAGTAGCACGCAAGGGACGTTCGCACCTGTCTGGGCGGCTCTGAGAGGCGCGGCAGAGAAACTCGCTGGCTTGCACTTGCAGATGGCCCAGAGGGTCACCGAACTGATAAAAGATGTATCGAAATACGCAGAGGAGCTGCACAAGAGACACAAGGCTGTACGTAACACAGTTTCCCTCGGATTTTAATAGCTCTCCGACGCGTATCTTTCTATTGGCTACAGCTGTTACAACTATTTATCGTATCGCGTTGTGAATCACTTTGAATATTTCATACCTTATCAGTATCCGCCCACTGCCGGGTCGCTAGGTTCTCTCATTGTCGGACGGTAGTCTCTGTAAAGATATAAAATTAATACTTATCGAATTAATTAACTGTAGTTTATTACAAGTAAATAATAATCGTTATTAGTAAACGTAAAACACGTAATACGCAGGTAAAAGAGGAAGAATCGTCCACCTTGGAAGTTGTACAAAGTATACAAAGTATCACAGTAACTTTGCACAAAGCGAAAGACATCCGCATGCAGAGGGGTCTGGAATTGGAAAAATTGCGTAAGGATAACGCCAGTCAGAGAGAATTGGAGAAGGCGGAAATAAAGTTCAAGAAGTCGCAGGATGATTACAAAACTTTGGTGGAGAAGTATATGGTCATAAGGAATGATTTTCAAACCAAAATGACTCAGGCGTGCAGGGTACTTATATCTTAATCGTCTATTATACGAATCTCTTAGGAGTTAGGCACGATACTAACAAATTCCTTTGTTTCATCGCGAAGCGGTTCCAAGATGTAGAGGAGACACACCTAAAACATATGAAGGAGTTCTTAAACATCTACGCAGATGTGTTGCAAACGAATCACGAACAAGTTGGTCAAGTTCATATTGACTTCAAACGTCAGTGCCTAGACATGACGGTGGACAAGTTACTAGAGCAGTTCGTTCAAAGCAAATATACAGGGTTCGAGAAGCCAGGTAATCGATCTCGCGACGCACCGGTCCCGACCGAAGTCCTAACTGTTTCTGTACGATCTTTCTATGAACCAGGTACAATTGAATACGAAGAAGTGATGACAGGTCTGGCGGATATGACCAGTCATTCTCAAACAGACAGCAATGTCGAAACGCCTAAGGAAACATCGAAGGGAGCCAACGGAGAAACAGGAGTCGCTGGTAACACTCAGAGTTCAAAAAAAGATCAGGGATTAAAGGGGGAGGGTTGTCAGGTGGATGAGGAAAAGGGGAGGGTACAAGAAAAAGAAAACGAAAGACTGAATGAAAGGGACAGAGAACTGTCGCATGTACAAGCCACCAAGGCTTCCCGCCGTACTACCTCGCTACTCAACCTGTTCATGTCCAACTCCCAGGGTAGGTTTCGTTTTTAAAATTGAACAGAACTTACAAGACTTTATTCTCTTTTAATTGCAATAGTTTTTATCTACTTCGACACGATGCGCTAATTGTCGCGGTATCGTTAGAAACTTTCATCTGTAAACGTTCGATGAATTCAGATGGCTAAAGAAAGCTAGCGTCAGGACTAAAGGAAACTATCAAAATCTTCAGATTGGAGGCATCGTGTCTTAGTAGATATATTTTGCGATTTTTGTTTATCACAGCAGTACCATTTCACATATTCGCATATGTACACTTATTCGACTTATTTTTAGCACTCCATCACAGATTGATTAATCTAGGCATATGCAAAACAATTTTATCGACTTAATGCTTATGTGGTTGTGTTACAATGCTTGTGCGTTATAATCTAACAATAGGTGGAGGATGACATTATAAATTATTACGTATTCCAGGGGGTTTTCATTCGTACGTTCCTCTTATGTTTGCGCGAAATCATGAATGTTGAAATTAAACAGACGTTTTGTAATAAGGAAAGGAATATAGAAGGCTACGATGCGAGAGAAAAAAAAATGATCATCCTTTATATCTTATTCGCTACGGTTCTCGGCACATTTTGAAATTGGAATAGTACTGCACATGTGTGTAATTCACGTATTACACCCCCCCCCATTTGTTAGCAATTTAAACAGAGCTCACGCCCCTCTGGAGTGCCGTTCGTGCCACTGAAAGTGCGAACTGTATTAAAACAGCCGTAGTTATAAGTGATACGTAAAATAGCAAGATGAAGAGAAAAGGGCCATTTGGAGGCACGGATTATTCAAAGATATGAGCAATGAGTGTTGTTTCAGACAAACAGAAGCAAGCAGGGTCTGGTTCGGCACCTGCAACTCCTCAGGGGAACAACCTGCCTCCTGCTGTTCCACCTCCCAGCATCTCCAGGAACCCTCTCAGAGGATCTAAATGTAACTGCTTACATTGTGATTACCTGTACCCTTACCATATCCATTACACACTTTAGAGTAACTGTTTAGATTACCAGTTACGTGGTATGATTACACACACACACGCATAAACAGACACGTACAACAGATTTTTTTGAAGATGTTGCTTCTTTCTTGGTAGTTAGCTGAAAGTGATTAAGGTGAGGGTACATCACTAGTGAATTCCTACAGCTTTCTGTAACTTTTTTTTCCAAATCTTTCTACAAACTATCATAGAAGAGAATATCGGTGTCTGTTAAAGTTGAGAGACAGTTTAAAGTTTGATAACATATTAAGGACTTTCTAGTTGGTGGTCATTTCACGAATACTGCGCACAGTAAAGTCTCTCTTTTGTGCTCGTCAAATGAAATCAATCACAACAGAACTATTCAGCGGCTTTATCTTTATAGGCCTGAATTACGGTAGGATTAAGTAACAGAAACATCGCGAAAGCAATTAATTGAAAGGATCGAGTTCAGTGGCTTTGAGGGGGGTAATGATTCTTACACAATTTCGAATGGCCACCTTTAATTCAACACTCCTTCTATACACCTTTATCTTTGTCTTGCTCTATTGGTTGTTTTCCATGGTATCTGGCGACAATTACATTACCATACCACTTCTGATATGGTATCTTTTACGGTCGTACAGGATATGTGGTTCAATAAAATATCTGGTGACTTACAGTGGTAACGCGTATTGTGGTTCCTCCACTCTGCACTCTTTTAGATCAGCAGTGTACGTATACTAACATTATTTAAGCACACTGAATGAATGTTACATGCATAGGATCGCATTCGCAAAACGATTTATTGACTCGAGGCTAATTCACGCGCGATTAGAATGAATCTTCGTGTAACATTGATTTATCCTTAGCTTCTGAAGCGCACACAAAATATTTCTTCGCTTTAACGTCGGCCAAGAAATATTTTCCATTCCTGTTTGATTAACACGGAGACAAGCTTGCTTAGACACTAGGCCGTAGCTTTAGGATTACATGGTGATCTAACAGACAACTTAACACTTCTTACCAATTCTTACTTATAAATTGTTTTTCTAACAATCTTTTATGTAAACATATACCAAGGGGGTTTCTTCTACCAACACGACTCATTGTAAAGTTTTACATATTTATTTATCTTACGCTCACGCAACGGAGAAGTACGTTATCGGTTCAATTAAGTGTTAGACCTAAGGAAAAAACGAGATCTGGGAAAGTTTCGGAAATTTCACTTACCGATCATAGATCAATCGCTCCTTTTTACGGGCGCCTGTGGCATTTAAAGTTCAAATGGTCCCGCGTCGGCCGCGAAATGATTTCTGAAACTTTCCGCTGCCCTCTTAATGAACACGTATTCGCATAGAATCAGTTAAATGAAGGGAGTTGGACTTGAATAATGTTGAAATACGAATGTGGGGTTGGCTACTGACGGGGCCTCAGGTGAGCCATTTTTTTTTATATGAGTCTTTAATGCATGGCTCACTTGTATTTATTTTCCAAGTGCAGACAATCCTCCGTGATAGCGTAATGTGATTCTGCAAGCAACCCTTTCATTTACTAGCAGTATTATCATTGGAAGTAGTTACTGTAAATGTATCCCATTGTATCGCGACTGTTTTGTTTTTCTCTCTCTCTCTTTCTCTCTCTCTCTCTCTTCAACTCATCGCAATGTTTAACGATACTGGAGGCAATCTGGTGGTCTCAACTTAAAGTTCAGGGACCATGGGGTCGTCGTGAATTCTACCTTGTTCGTACTGTGCATGATGGTATCCTTGCTTGCAGAACATGTATCTCGTGTGCTCTACGATTCATAGAAGGTATATTACACCGAGATTGCGCGACCTCGCGTCGTGATGCTGTCTTGAGGATCGTGTATGACGTTAATCGTAGGACGTGTAATTGTTAGAAAAACAATTTAAGATGAGACTGGACTTTTTCAGATCTATATAGGATTGTTGATGGTGATGGTGTATAATGGGTTCCCTTATACTTCTGCTAATGTAACGTGCTACCCTCGCTACTCTCTACTTCGTTATTCCCCATCTATCGTTATTGTCTGATTTAATGTAGGCGTGACAGCGTTCTTAGCGTCTTTGTAGAATGCTGATGTGGATTTCGGTCTGGAAGCAAGCCCACGTCCACTTTACTCGTTTAAGGGATCATTCTACTTTGATCGGCCGAAAAATCCAGCTATTTTTAAAGATTTTTTTTCTTGGTAAATACAACATGTAATGAAATAAATCTTTTTGGGATTTATTAAGCTGCTCTTATGTTATACAAAAGAAATTTAAAAATAATTTTTTAATTTGTTTTAAATGCTTTTTAGAGGGTCAAAATATGGCACCGCAGAAAAGAGGCATGTTCGTGGCGCAGGTGATTTTCCCACTCAGGCTTAACTGAAACAAATGATTCGAGAAGATTCTTAATCTGTACGAGTGTCGCTATCGTTCGCACCTCAATTAACAATTTTTGTCGAAAAGTAAGCGAGATTTTTCTCGGGAAACACCCGAGACAACATACGTTTGTGTGTTTTGTCAAACTTGTTTTTCAAACCGACACCATTTTGTTATTTTTCGACAAAAATTGTTAATTGAAGTACGGACGATAGCGACACTCATACAGATTAAGGATCTTTCCGAATTTTTTGTTTCAGATACGCCTGTGTGTGGAAATCACCTGCGCCACGGACATACCTCTTTTTTTAGGTGCCATATTGACGGTATGAAAAAGCATTTAAAACAAAATTAAAAAATTATTTTTAAATTCTTGTTCTATACTACAGGACTGGCTTAATAAATTCCAAAAAGATTTATTTCATTATATGTTGTATTGCCGAGAAAAAAAATCTTTAAAAATAGCTCAATTTTTCGATCGATCAAATAAAATGACCCCTTAAGGGGGTATTCTGGTCTGACGAGGCGTTTTCGTCGCGTTATTTCGGATTTTTTTTTACAAAGAACCCATCAATTTTATTATTATTTAGTTTATTGCTACATGTTTATTGATGTTTGAACTATCTTTACAAATTTTGTCAATGGAAAAGAATTAAAATCAAACGCAGTTGACTGTTTTAAAGTAATGGTGAAAAAAAAAACATGGTGTCACGGTGTCCATGATTGGGCTCGTTCTAGTGATCTATAACAAAAAATGAAAAGAGATTCTATATCTGTATGCCTGTGGCTTTCGTCCCTACCAGAATGATAAAAAAATATTGAAAATTAAGCAAATGGCGGCGGTTTGAAAATTAAGTTTCGATTTTCGCACAATTTTTCAACTTTAAAGGTCTGTGAAAGTTTAAAAACAAAATATTTTATCATAATTCTGGTAGGGACGATAACCACAGGCATACAGATATAGAATCTCTTTTCATTTTTTGTTATAGATCACTAGAACGAGCCCAATCATGGACACCGTGACACCATGTTTTTTTTTTCACCATTACTTTAAAACAGTCAACTGCGTTTGATTTTAATTCTTTTCCATTGACAAAATTTGTAAAGATAGTTCAAACATCAATAAACATGTAGCAATAAACTAAATAATAATAAAATTGATGGGTTCTTTGTAAAAAAAAATCCGAAATAACGCGACGAAAACGCCTCGTCAGACCAGAATACCCCCTTAAGAGAATTAATTATTAGAGGCAGCAGCACAGTACATACAATACGTATATTCAATTGGCACCGAAATCCATATCAGCATAATTAGAGACTGTCATGATTAGAAAGCTCTCATAAAGAATGCATCCGCTGATTTGTTGACCCAATGACGATTATTTTTCCTTTTTCTCATCGTGGACGTTATTTGGTCACGTTGCGCTACGCCTTGAACACTTGGAAAGTAAATTGACTTCCATCTACCGCTAGATTACAAGTTTACCATTAATTTCTAATATAAGCCATACTTATATTAACTTTCCATACAAGTCTGTTGAACACAGCGACCGTAGTTTTTGCTTCTTAGTCTTAGTTCGTAGTTGTTTTGTTTAACTCTCAAACTTGTAAGAGTGAATCTTCCAAGGCATTTATACTTTGATAAAAAGGAACTTGTCTCCTATGTGACATAGTCAAACGAAGCGTACTTAAGAACAGTTCGGATGCAAGGAAGCATTTATTTCTCTAATGCCTCGAACAATTTACAAATGTCAATTGGCTCCTTCATTCGTTTCTCTGCATATCCATGAAAGATACTTAGCTTCTCTCGGTTTCAATAGGAGATTGGTCAGCAATTATTGTTCTCTATGATTTCTAAAGAATCTCTTGTATCAATTTAAAAGCAGCTTTTATTTTTTACATACCGTGTGCCCACAACCAACAGGGTTTCTTCGCAGCAGGAGAGAAAAGAGAAAGGAAAAGAAAGCGAAAAAGAAGAAGGATATAGTGGAAACTAGCAGCAACAAAGAAGAAAAGTCTGACCTGTCAGTATACACACATTCAGCAGATCTAGTGCACCCGAGATCAGCCCCACGACCAGGCGATTAGCTAACAGAGATCTGGTCACATCATAAATATCATAAACAAAGAGATCGTTTATGTAGATGCTTGGTTGTGGAGCTGATCGTGTATACTTTTCAAGTTCTCGTTTCTATTAGCACCTTAGAGTCCCTAAAGCACAAGAGCACCTTAATAGTAAAAGAATGAAAAGCATTCCCTAAGAGTTTATTTATCATAAGAAAGACAAAGTAGCGTAGTGAATGCATCGTACGTATACAATATGCACTGGGCCTGCTGGAACACATGCAAGTGCATCCCTCTGAATTCTACTCGTTCCACAACAGAGAGGACAAGGAGGACAGCAGGAAGTCGGAGACACCGACACCGGAAGTGGACGAGGATGGTTTCTGTATCAGACCAAAAGCAGATCCGTGGGAGAACGAGAAGGGATTCTACTCCAGCTCGGACACCGATTCCGAGGACGAGAGAGAGAGGAAGATCAGGGTGGAAATAAAGCCACTGAGCAATGGTGGGGCACCTATGAGCGCCAGCGTGGACGAGCTAAGGGCGACGGTGGAGAATCTATCCTTATCGCCTGCCCCGACGGTACGTTCCATCAAAATACACTCGCGATCGACTCGCGATAAGTCGGTCCTCTAAATATGTAATCGTTCCGCCGTTAATAGGGACGCAGAGGATCGAATACCGATTCCGATCATCACATGAAAAGGTCTCAGTCAGTGTCACAGCAATTAGGAGGTAAGCCAAGCTCAGATTTACTTGGCCTAAACTTGTTCAATCCCAGCAGTACGCCATCGAGCGCCTCGACGCCGACTGGCAGTCATCCGTACGCGCCACTGCAAAGCCCTCCGCCACTGTCTTCGTCACCGACGCCACAGCCACCGCCGCCGCAATCCGCACCACCCACACACACTCACTCGCGATTCCCCGGTGAGTCTAAAGAGGCACCTCAGATGCAAGGATCATCGGGGCCAGAGATGGGCAGAATTTTTATTTAAATGAAATTTCCAATGACGAGTAAAAGTTAGAGAAATTATTCGGCATGTGTCGAATCAAGTTGACCCGTTGATTCGACGAATAAAGTTAATAAATAAATTAGTAAATAAAAATTAACTTTATTCATCAAATAATCGGAAGTTAAAGTAACTTTTATTTGATCCGTTATTTAAATAATGTTTTATTTAGTCAATTCAATACCCAACTCTGATCAGGGCATTCCGAGCCATCGAAGTAGCTACTAGAGCGTCCACCTACATGCATCATTGTCCTCCACAGATGGAGATCTGTTCTCGGAAGTGGGAGACATCACGCCGGCCTTACCTCCCAAGCAATCCGCATCTTCCACTCCGACAGGGTCTATCGTCATTCCTAGACCGCCGTCACGGAGAGGAGAAGGTCCGTCCCCAAGAGGCAGAATGTCACCAGCGACGATATCGAGGGCCGACAGCGTGGCCAGCTTAGAATTCCGCACGGCTGGCGTGGGGGTCGGCTCCTCCAGGGGTCCCTCTCCGCTTACGATCGGACTGGCGGACACCATACCCCTAGCGGTCGCCTTCCACGAGATAGTGCATTCATATTTCAGAGGCACCGACGAAACGCGGTGCCAGGTGAAGCTCAGCGGCGACATGATGCTGTCGTTCCCAGCCGGCATCGTCGCCGTGCTGGCGAATAACCCGAGCCCCGCGAAACTCGCGTTTCGCGTGAGGAACAGCAACAGACTAGAGAAATTGTTTCCTAATAACCAGCTGGTCAGCATGTAAGTATGGCGCACATACAGAGTGTCCCAGAATTCAGATGACGCAAGAAGACATGGAAAAGTCCTCTGCCGTTTTGGGATCCGTGGCTTCGTTCTCGAGATATTAACAGTTGAATATTAGCGGTGCAAATACCGGGCCGCGATGTTTAAAGCCGAAACAGCGTACAGTTAGTTAGATACAGACCCACACACAGTAAAACGGCTGGAAATGGGTTAGCGACGCTATCTTCTTGCATCAGGATATTGCATGTTCCGGGATTGTCCGTCAATTCTGGGACACCCTGTATACCGAGCAGAGCAGTGACTCCGTTCATCCGCGACCCGTCGGAGGGAATTTTAAAGGAGTTCTCATCTCACGCAGGGACGCGACGCAGACGACCGTCGACAGTACAATCTTCGAATTCAACATGAGTGCCTTAACTACGCTGTTACGCAAGCAGGCTGAGCAGAATCCGTCAGCCTCCTACTTCAACGTCGACATACTCAAGTATCAAATCAAGTGCAAGGATGGCGCGGGCTCCTGCCCCTTCCAATTGGTAGCTTATTGGAAGTGCGAGGCGACTCACACTGATCTTAAGGTACCTTGTCCTAAGCGCGCACTTGCTTTTATTTTGACTGTGATTATTAAATAAGAGATTTGCTCGTTCGCCAGATCGATTACAAATACAACAGCCGCGCCATGGCTTCTCCCAGCCCCCTGTTGAACCTCCACGTGGCGGCACCCATTGACGGAGGCTTCAAGTCGCTGAACAGCAAGCCCCAGGCTCAGTGGTTGCCCGACACGAATCGCGTGTTGTGGAAGTTCACGGAATTGTCGCAGCACAGCGAAGGCAACGGGGTGGGCTCTCTGAAGGCGCGCATGGAACTCGCACATGGGCCAGGGAACCAAGGGACGATATTCACTCAGTTCAATTGCGAGGGGACCACGTTGTCCGGCGTTGAATTCGAGCTCGTGGGGTCGGGCTATAGATTAAGTCTAGTAAAACGCAGATTCGTATCTGGTAAGTGATACAGCTTTAGGCTTCGTTTAATCGAATCTGCTTAGTAACCTTTGAAACGATTACACGTTTATTGCTCTTAGGGAAGTACATATGCGACGGGGACTCCGATTCGAGAAGCA
This sequence comes from Andrena fulva, assembly GCA_946251845.1. Lineage (NCBI taxonomy): Eukaryota > Metazoa > Arthropoda > Insecta > Hymenoptera > Andrenidae > Andrena > Andrena fulva. The sequence goes on along the minus strand of OX276327.1, from coordinate 93,379,642 downwards.
GATACGCCGCGCCTCCATCAAACGTGGATTGACGACTTCCAGAATGGGCGCCTCAGTGGGAGAGCCTGCCCATTTAATATTGGTACTCTGCTTGTTCATTCACTGCCCATACCACGACTAATGTCCGTTCAGAACCCGAAATCGGCGTGGAGGAAGCCTGTTGGATACCAAAGAACACGTGCGATACAATGACGGTTGTCCGGTAGACGAATACACTTGTACAGAAGCGAGCCGCTGCCGCGCGATCCCAGAAGCAGCAGGATACTATAAGATTCCGTTCGCTCGTTTCCCGACGAGCCAGCGACAGCAGACATATACACACGCGCGCGATCTAGGCGAGTGGAACTCGGACCCGCGGGGAGTATCGAGATCGTTAGTTGGACTTCGCGAGTCGGCCGCTACCTGATGCGAGAACGGCGTTCTATGATGTGTTTTATAACTTGTATATTTTTCAATTTTTCTATATATGTCCTCGATTAGATTGTACTATTTTTAGTAAAGTTTGTACACAGCGCGTCGGTAGTAGAGAGAGAGAGGAAAGCAATATAGAGCGGTCCTTTCGCATAGAGCCTTTGGTGTCCAGCATATTTTTCGCCACGATTATTCGCTCGCCATATTATTGCGTCTATATAATCAAAATACGTTACGACTTTTTTTACGTAAACAAAGGGAAAAAGAGAAAAAACGATGGGAAAGAACTCTCCAGCAAAAAAAGGAACAAGAAACCATCAAACAGTACAACGTCTTAATCTATCGTTATATCTTGTGTTATTTTAATATAGTTATTATATTAGTACCCGTATGGTTAAGGATTTTGCAGAGAGGAAGGAGGAAAGTGTAAAGGATCTGTAACGCCAATTAATGTACATTAGCATTTATATTTTGCACGATGGGGTTGAGTGCTTGTGAACCTTTCACTGAGTCCTATACCGATCGGTTTCTTCGTATGCGCGAACATTAACGATTAATCACGGCAGGATAAAGGGAAATGGCAACGCCAGGGAGTTGTATCGTTTTCTGACAAAATTCGTTGAAAATTCTTTACGCGGCTAGCTCTGCGCACGGGCTTTGTAAAGTAAATGCAGCGCGTAGTTCTGCTTTCTAACGAGAATCGTGGGTATAACGAGATCACTCGGCTGCAAAATTCTTTTCGCCGTAACAACTGAAGGAGATTTTCGAGCGTCGCGTCGCGCGTCTCGCAAACTCTTTCGAAGATTGCGAGCTAACACGCCCAGAACGATCCCCGAACGATGATCGTCTCGTCGTTTATAGGATCGTTAAAGTAATCCAGTATTTCTTCTACATTTAACTTAGCGAGTAAACGAGTAAACTCGATCCGCTTTTAAAGAAGTCTACTAGCTTCTGGACGATTAACACACGAGTCTTCTGAACGTCTCAAAGGGAGAATTCTATAACATTAATTCTCTCTCTGTCTCTCTCTCACTCTCCTGTATGTTTTCTTTTTTTTTTTCTTAGTGGTTCTTTGCTACGGAACACGTTTAACGAGAATCGAACGTTAGAAGAGAGGCAGGCCATTTCGTTCTCGACTTGCATGTGCATAGCACGCGTGTACATGTATATGTGTATATAAGACGAAGTAATAACTCTAAGAATAAGTCTGAAAACGAAACGCGATTATTATATATATATAATCCTATATGTGTACATATATATATATGATAGTCCAGCACACACGATGCTTCCTTCCGCGCAGTGTAGATATCGGCAACAAGTCGATGAGCGCACCGTACATATTCGTGCACGGTTCGACCTGTAATTTCTTCTTTCTTATCTTCTCAAAAGTATATAGTGTCTTTCAAGGATATTATCGCGAGTATTGATTTTGTATCGAAGGTGTTCACCTTCGAATCCTTTGCTAGTCTTCTGAGAAAAAAATGTACATTTCTTTTTCTAGATTTTACGAGAGATTTATTGTTTTCTTCTTTCACAACGATCCTTAACGTACTAACTCTTTTTAATTGCAATATGGATCTGTACACGAGTACTTGCGGTAATTGTTGCGAGGTATTCGGTTGTTACCTGGCTCTAAAAGTGCATTATGCTTATCATTAATTAAATGTACGAACAATTCGCAGGAGGAACGCGAACTGCCATCACGCTCAAACTCTAGTGGCCGTTCAAGACCACTCCCCCCCCCCCCCCCCCCGCTTTCAGTCACAAAGAATGGCCCCCGCTTTTGCACAGTGTCTCGTGACTTTTGTTTTCGTATGCACTTTCTATCTGTTTTCCTTCTCGACTTCTCTGTTTCTTTGGAGATGAACAAAGGGCCAAGGTGTAGTGGGGGGAGCACTCTGCGACCTTGCACAGCCAACTGAATTTGCGCGTGCAGTAGGAACTCGGCTAGCGGGATGACGAGCACGACGAGATTTATTTCTGTAGCGATCACATTCGCTCGAAGCGTACGATACATATTAATTTTACATTTTAAGAAACTGTTGTCACTCAGCGTTCCAACGATGCTCCGCGACTGTTTTACGAATTTTACGATATTCCCTTTCTCTTTCTTTTTTTATCATTCTACACTGCTCGTATGACGAGACGAGACGAAGGTCTACAAAGAGCAATACGAGCCATCTAAACGACACTAAGACGAAATTGCGCGACCACTCCATATTGATTTAATTAAGGGACTTGGCTCGCTCGAGCCATCAACGTCAGCGGCGTATCCTATCGAGCCGTCGACGTCCGTACGCGTTAATTTAACGCGATTACACGTCGTTGCGCGCGTCCGCTTCTTCTTCTCGCCCACAGCTCGGCGATCCGCAGTTTACAGATCTTTGGCGAACGGTGTCGCGAGGTAGACAATTACACGAGAAAAGAGGGAAGAGAAACGGTACGAGTACTATGGAGTGGTTTCCTGTGGGGGATAAATCGACTGAGCTCTCCTGTGATACGCAGATGTCACTATAATTTCGTAATAAACATTTGTAACGAAACATAACGATAATGTTAATGATCCGCGTTCAATCTTTCTTCCTGACTGAGCCTACGAAGATCATGGGCGCGAATTTTTATCGACGAATTATGGAATGATGATTGATCGTGCGTTTTCGATTCCTATGCGTACGGTAAACAGTGAGTATAGTGATGGACTTATGCGATTCGCTTTCTACGTGTGTACATTTGCAATAATAACGACGAAAATTCCACACGTATAACGGAGACACACACACGTACACACAAGCAAGCACACGAACACAGAGAATTGTTAGGAAACACGCGCATATTTTGTGTCCGTGATTCTACGCGTACATAATTAACGAAGCAAAGGCGGTCGTGTGTACGGGGCTTGAAATTCACGCGAGAGAGACGATGCATCGAAGGTGCAGGAGATCGCAATGCAATTGCATATTATACGTATTACACTCTTATACATAGTATAAATACGACGACGAGGGAAAATAAATTAAAATTACGATAATACATGTTACACAATACATAGGATGGTTATGTAAACCTGTTGACATGTAATGTCTATGTTCTAATAAAGATTAGGATATTTTATATAAATAAATGCTCTGTTCCGTTGCCGCGACCGTAGACGTCCTGCGTGCACTAACCGCTGGTGAATATTGTATATGCTACTATGCGAGTCGAGGAATCCGACAAGAAACTATAAAAAGAAAATACGAGAAAATGTTGTACTAAGTACAGGAATCTTGGATCTCTCAGGTCCCTAGTTTGCCGCGGCGCGATTATTCGCTGCGATATAAAAATGTATTACTCTGTAGATTACTAACGGAGATGGGCGAAGATAATATCTAGATAAAATCGAGTAAAAGATACTTTATGTTCATCCGTTATTCGAAGCCTCGAATAAAGTACGGATAAGAACGATTCGGATGACCGTTCTTGGAATAAAAAAATTATTTTTCACCGCCGAATAAATTTATTTATCCGCGGTGTTTTGAATAAAGATAAATCGTGTTATTCGAAGCTTCGAATAACGGATAAACGGTTATTTAAATAATGTTTTATCTAGATAATGCCCAACTCTGTTTACTATCCTGTTATAAAAGCTTCTGTAACTTGTAGTAAAGTACCAAGTAACTTCTGTGATCTGTAAGAACTCGTTTAAGGCTTATGAAGAGCTTCTCAGGAACTGTCTCAGCAGCTCGTCGCTGTTGGCGTATTGCAGAAGCATGTCCTCGTACCTGAGCATCCAGAGAATACTTAAGAATGAATTTAACAACGTCTCCGATTAGTTCTCGAATTAAGAGTACATATTCCAGTAATTTACCTGAGAGGTACAGGGACGTCCTGCCCTTCGATAGATCCAACCGACCGTATCCTTTTCAAGATCGCCTCGGCCAAGGTCCACTCGTACTCCGCGTACCTTTCGTCCTGCGTGAACCACAGAGCCAAGGCGCACCTCCTGCCACGAATTACACCGCGTACACCATGAGGATTCTCTCCACCAGCGGAGAAGGCCACCATGCGGCCGCAACGCGGCGAAACTTTGGTGTCCAGCTCTCTATTCGCGCGATCCTTCGCGAAGAAGAATTGCCCGCCTTGGAAATCGTCGTTCAAATAGAGGATCGCCGAGTAATCCCTCCAAAAGTAAGCTGGACTTTGGCGTAGACAAATATCGTCCTTCGATACACAATTGTCAGCGTGGATCTGGTGACTGAGGTCATCTCGCTCCACCGGCGAATCTAAAAGTTAATGAAAATAGGCTCCTTTAGTAACGGAGCAGGCGCTGTAATTGCTTTTGCTTGTAGATTGAAGAGAACGAGGAAGAGGAAGCAAGTTGAAAGCATGTTTTCCGAAGAGAGGTGCTACTAGATCTACGTCTTATGACTGATTCAGATTTGTTTACCCACGTGCCGTACCAAGTGAGCCGACGCAACGTGGTTTCAGCTGCGAAACGAACCAGAAGCACGCTGATGCATCAGATGAAAATTACCAGGTAGAGCCGTACGGCAGACCAAATGGGTGTAGGTGAAATACAGTGGTCGACCTAGCCCGAAATACCTTTCCACGTGGCTGCGCGACTCGTTTGCCTTCTCCAGCAGCTGTTCCAATCGGCCCACCGATATCTGCCCGAAGTAAGCCATCTGCAACACGAACAGTGGCGTCGAGAAGAATATACAGCGTTGCTCCGCGATAGTGCTATCCACTATCATTCAGCTATGTCAAGGAATAGCTACCAAGGCGACTCTTCCGACAGTAAGTCCTTCGAAACGCTCGTATTTCGAGTGTGGACTTTTGTACTCGCTGTACCCGTCCCCCTCCACCGCGGTCATCTGTATCGGTTCACAGAAAAAGAATGTCAAGCAGACACTGTAGCCTCGCGTGGTAAATTATAACTTAACGGCGAAGTACCGAGGCCAGCTCCATCAAACGTTCACACTCTGTGGAATTTAGGAATCCATCCGCTACGTAGCGACTCTTTCCGCCAAGTTGCTTCGCTTCTGCCACTACGTAGGCATTATCCTTGACCCAGGGTCGCTCTATGTCCCTTATCTCTAATCTCTCGCCTCGTATCGCGGACATATCGCCCAACAATTGTTCGGTAGAAAAATATGCGGAGTCACCTGAAGATGGATGCAGCGTCTGTAAAGAAAGTAAGGGTTTTAGCAAGTCTCTCGAATTTTTTAGTGATCAATATTATCTCTAAGAAGACGTAGAAAGATCTGAGAAATTCTTCGGGCGGAGTTAGAATTGGATAGAATTATGATCGACGCCTACACCGTCGCGCCAGAACGGCACGCATGCATTTTCGGTTGCATTCAACAGGCGTTGCAGCGATAAATCCAGCAGCAGTCTGTTTAATCGAACCGTAGAATCGAAGCGGAAGCACGAAACAACTATGCAATAACGGGATAGTGTGTATAAATTTTTTATTGGCTTCATACAAAAGGTACAGAGAGAAGAAGAGAGAGATTCAGAAAGGAAGACAGAGGGTAATTATTCCTAAATCACCAGGTTCGCCCGCCTTAACACTTTAGAAAGTGTTAAAGTCAGTACCTGGTCGACAGATTTATACGCGCGTCATCCTCCAAACAGAAATCAAATGCAATAACTGTAGGGACCGTCGTGGATGCAAGTCTCAACGATTCTTTCTAAGCTTCACTACCCGCTCGTTACCTTTCCCACCTCCTCTTTCTTCTCATCCATCTTCCTCTTCTTCTTGTGCTTCATCCTCCCCAGCTTGCGGTCGATCGCCGAGAACTCGTCGGAGATGTACTTCAAGAGGCTCAGCTCGTACTCCTGCCTCTTCACGTAGGCCAGCGCTTCCTGGAAAAGAATACAACGTCGATTCATCATTCCCGCGGATACCAGAACCTTACTCGCGACCGTAGCTGAAGAGCTCGAGCGGTCACCTGTCTCGGGGTGAAGTAGTCCTCCTCCACCTTCGGCTGGGCGCCGTAGTATCTCTTATTCTCCAGCATCGTCTCGTCGACGGGGTCGAACAGCAAGTAGCTGGCCACGGCGGCGCAGGCTGCCTTCAAATTCCCCACTGCGTAAAAAGAGAGTCTGACGTGATCCACCGTTCTGACGTAACAGACAATTCGCGTTGTCCCGCTAATTCAGAGGAATATTTCATAGGCCTGGGACGCGAACTGCCTCGGCGAGATTAGGTCAGCGTCGAAAACATTTATCGGGCGAGGGGGACGGGCGAGGAGATGATTTCGCGAGCAACTGCGCGACTCGATGTAACCGGACTACTTAGGCGAGATTGATCCAATTAGACATCCCTCGAGGGATGAGTAAGAGCTTCCTCGAGGAGTCTCGGTATGTCGAAGGTACGGACTAATTCGCCGTGACAGTCGCCAAGGCCGCGCAATTTCTATGATAACTCGTTATCGCTCGGAGTCTACGAGAAGAGCCTCGTGTATGTGGTATATCAACGCGAGCCTCGTCCCTATCCCCCTGTTCCTCGCTGCTGGTCTAATGGACCAATGTCGATAAGAATTTTTCAGGCATAGCCGGGCAGAACTGATCGTTTAAAGCTCCGTCGTGGGAACCCACTTACGTTTGTAATAGGAGAATTGCAAGTAGTTGTAGTGGCTTTTGAACATGTCCTTCTGGTAGTTGCCGTTCACGGTGTGCAGAATCACGAAGCAGGACCGTTTGCACTTCAAGCTGTACGCGAAGTGGTCTGAAAGGTACAGGGTTTTAGTCATTGGAATGTTGTTTTCTAGTAGGATGTAAGGCTATCTTCGGGTTTGGTAGAGGCGGGGATTATTCTTCCGAGTGTGGTGCCTCTCCGAGATATATAGCGATCTCGTAAACGCAGTAGGGATCGGGTTCTTAATGCCTCCGAGTATTTCGCTGGCAAGGCAAACGCTCGGGGACGTTTCAGTGTACTTTTTGGGTATTAGTTGTTTCAGATCAGTATATACAAGAAAGCACAAGTAAGTAAATAAGTAGAGCCCTGTAACAAGTAGCGAAGAACACGTTTGGCGGCTTGTAGCCTCAATGGTATTCATTGTCCAAGTGTAGTCAATTTGGGTATAGGCAGGTATAGACTCGTGTGTAAGAGTGAAACAGCATCACCCGCAATGCGACTACAGTAAATACTCGTTAGGAGCCCGTCGAACGGGGCTGGCGGCGGGCTCCTAACGCGACTGGACACTATTCCGCGCGGCCACTGGCGCGAGTGAGAAAACCCAATGAACGAGCGAGAGGAAACGAAAGCCGACGGCAACTTCCTGTCGACTCGTTCGTTTCCTCTCGCTCGCTCATTGGGTTTTCTCACTCTCCTCCGAAGGATTCCAAGAAATGGTGGGGATAGTCGCCGGGCTCCAAACGAGGATTCACTGTATCTCCTTTCAACAGGGCGGCCCGGCTCCTAATACCCACAGTTCGCGTTCCAGATATTCTATGATTGCACAACACTATAAGCAGGCCCGGATTAAGATTTTTGGGGCCCGGGGCTATCCAACCTTCGAGGGCCCCCGGGGTTGAATAAGCGGGAGGGGGGGGGGGGGAGTAACAAAAAGTTAAACAATAACGAGTTTACATTGCTTAGAACTGTAGGCTTAGAACGGGGCCCCCCTGGATAGTGGGGCCCGGGGCTGCAGCCCCCCCCTAGCCCCCCCTTTAATCCGGGCCTGACTATAAGCCCTATACTGCCCTATCTTCTATAGCGTGTTAATATTATTATTATTATTAAACGTGTTCTATTATTTCCAGAAATGGAGAGGGAATTATTCCAAGAAGTTTAGAGCCAAATTCCTATCATACTTTATAGGGGCGCGTAGAATTATCGTTGAGTCGAATCGTTGCATATTTCACTCACTGGCGACGGAGGACGTGAATTCCGGGTGCCAGCCCTGGTCAAAGGGGCCCTCGCAGTAGAACCTGCACTCCTCCTCCAATGCTAAGTACGATCTCAAGGAGGACTCGAACAGACCCGCTGCCTCCTTGTAGTCTTCGTTCTCGTAAGCTGACACTCCTTTGAAGTAGATGCTGACGTAAGGCGATGATTCTAGGTTTACGATCTTCTCTGCTTCCACGCCGGGCATCGTCAGATAGTGTTTCAACGTCTCTATGCTAGCTGCGTGATCTGGATGCCGAACTAGGAACGTGAACAACGTGTTCGCTGCGTCTTGGTAACGATTTTTCTGTGTTAAAATATTCGGAACAGAAGAAATGCAACGGTTATTAATACTATTGGGCATAACTGATCCAAAGTAATTCTTGGACCCATCTCTAGCTTCAGAATTAAAGAGTCCTTGTAGAAAACACTGTAACTGCCAAAAATCAAATTCTGTACCAGTGTTTCGGAACCTTTTCTGAGTCGCGATCCCCTTTTATAATATTCAAATAACCTGAGACCCTCGATATACGGTAAGGTGAAGAAAACACATTAAAAATAGATATTTCAGAATATAATTCTAACTTAATAATCTTATTAAAAAAAACCGTGGCGACCTCCCAGAAACCACTTCGCGACTCGAAGGTTGGGAATCACTGTTCCATACCATAGTATTATCATTGGAACGTACAATATTTCCCGACATTTTTTTTTCAATTTTGCCACAGTGTTTTCTACAAGGATTCTTCAATTCTCCATTGAGATCAAATAGCAACGGTTACTATAATATAACAAAGTCACGTTCAATTATACAATCTCAACTTCTCCCAAAGACAATCTATTCCTAAACAATCTCTCAGTATCATAGTTCCACAGGAAACAGTTTTAAACAGTATCGCGCAAAATATGCTCCAGCATCGATTCGTCAGCGTGCCAGCGACGTAGGTCGTGTTTTACGACCGAGCAGGCCAGTCCGACCGTTAAACTCATTATTTACTAAAAAGCTACTGGCGTGGGACTACCAAAGCCACGGTTGCGTAAGCAGCCGCATTAGAATTCGTCGGGCAAGCTTGCGACGGCTGGTCCCCCATCGAATTACGACCTTTTGTTCAGCGCGCGATAATTCTGCTCTCGTTTCAGTGGACGCTGAGGTGGTAGGGAAGAAAATTTCCTCGCTCATGTACCTGGTAGTAACAAATGTGCAGGTACTCGTAGGGGCGATAATCGATCAGCTTGTACTCCATATCGCGCGGCAGCATTTTCAGCGCCTTCGATCCGGCGATCTCCCGGTACTCCTGGTTGCACATGAGCAGGCACAACGTTTCTCTCACCTTCTTCTCGTAGAAGTGCAGATCCTCGATATTCTCGGGCATAATCGGCGCCGATCCGGCGGCCTTCGCTCGGCACTTCTCCCTGCAGTTTACCACCATGCGCTTGTATACGTTGTACCTGGAACGAGGCATTGTTATACTGGAAGAAGAAATGGTGCAGTAGGTGGGAATGATATAGCGAGCTCGTAAATTAAACCATCGAGTGGAAGGGTTGAATGATGTAGCGATTTCGATTGAGATTTCGGGTTCCTATCTTCTCAAATTTTTGTCCATTCTTTTATGTCGACGCTGAAAACATGTTTACTTTAACGCTCCACCGATTTTACAATCTCGCTATGCCTCTTCCAGCTACTATATCCTAAGGGACTATCGAACATCGAGCGTGAATTAGAAAACTAAAAACAGTAGGCTACTTCGTAATTATTCCGTTTCGTTATAATATAAATTAGAGGAATTTAATCAGTTGAGACGTTTCTCAGAGGAATTCCAGCCCCCATAAAAAGTGAATCGGTTTGTTTTTCTCCCACGACTCCCACAGGCATCTTCTTGCCGAGCGTAATTTCAATTCCAGCCGTACCCGTGCGCTACCGCGTTGAAGCCCTCGATGCAACGGTCCCAGTCCTCCTCGAGATAAGCCTCAACAGCATCCTCGAAGATCTCGTGCAGGGTCCTATTCGTGGTGAGTATGTGTTCCCCTAGACCCAGCACCTCGTCGCTCGGGATTATGTTGTTGAGCGTGTCGTTGCTGCCGGCGATCGTGCCGCACAGAAACAAGAACACCGCGAGCCGCATCGTCGCGAATGCTTCACCGTTCCAATTCATACTGTGTGATACTGTCCTCTCCTCAAGGAGAGCTGAAGCACTCTGCGCGATGTTGATCCACTCACACGCGAGGACACGTGATCGCGCGTCCCCACCATAGCAGCACAGCAGTCCATATGTGGCTTCACTGATTTGTGCGCGGGAGCGATGGGTGCTCGGCCGTTGCTATCGCTAGACCTCGAACAAGGGGAAGATGTGGGAGGCTGAATAAATTAGCGTGGATCTATTTTCTTTGTAATTTGTTGTACACGGAGACAGAGGTGTTATAGAGTAATAGTCCAGTGAAATTAGACGGAAATCTGCCCAATCTTCGGAATAAATCCCAGCAAGCTAAATTTTGGTATGGGCCTTTATTTAACCTAGGAAATTCTCTACAAAAAAGGTTGTATGAGTTTTTTTCGTAGGAGTAAATGGTTTCATGTGTGCCGGGTTACCAAGTTTCAACCCCCATACTTTTGACAAGGGAAGATCCCGAACCCGGAAATTCAGAAAATTATGAAACTCTGTAAATATGTAGCGGAAGTCCTGCTGAGTACAACGCAATTTTGTTTGCTGCCCAAATTCACTCTAAGAGGGTGCAATTGACCCCTGAAAATTTTTTTATTTTGTATTATTACTCGCGAACTGTAGGAGATAGAAAAAAAGTGTTCAGGAAAAAGTTACTTCTCCTAATTAGGACTAACATTTGGTAAATTATAGTTCATACAGTTCTTACGGTTCGTGAGTTATAACACAAAATCTAAAAAAAAAACGGATTTTCAGGGGTCAATTTCACCCTCTTAGAGTGAATTTGGGCAGCAACAAAAATTGAGTAATACATACCTATATATCCTCTACTTATCCCCAAAGATTAAAGTTTAAATTTGTTCACTCGAAGGGGGTGAAATTGACCCCTGAAAATCCGGCTATTTTCCGATTTTGTGTTATAACTCACGAACCGTAAGAACTGTATGAACTATAATTTACCAAATGTTAGTCCTAATTAGGAGAAGTAACTTTTTCCTGAACACTTTTTTTCTATCTCCTACAGTTCGCGAGTAATAATAAAAAATAAAAAAAAATTCAGGGGTCAATTGCACCCTCTTGGAGTGAATTTGGGCAGCAAACGAAATTGCGTTGTACTCAGCAGGACTTCCGCTACATATTTACAGAGTTTCATAATTTTCTGAATTTCCGGGTTCCGGATCTTCCCTTGTCAAAAGTATGGGGGTTGAAACTTGGTAACCCGGCACACATGAAACCATTTACTCCTACGAAAAAACTCATACAACCTTTTTTGTAGAGAATTTCTTAGGTTATAAATTGTGTGAGACCTATTTTTGTCGCAAAACTGCTAGATAACGAGATATTCGCGAAAAACTGTTTTTTTTTTCAACCCTCTGTAAAATTTTTAGCGGCACTCGGATCGATGGGGACTTTTGACATATTGTTTAAAACGACCAAATAAAGGCCCATACCAAAATTTAGCTTCCTGGGATTTATTCCGAAGACAAATCCTACTTTCACTGGACTATAAGTGATTGTATAGTTTGAAGGGCGATATGTAATATAAGTAATAATAAATATGATATTACAATCTCATGGATGGACCCTTACACATTGCACAACACACAAGACACCACGCATAACAGGGAAACCGAGGTTCAGGCGGAAATTCGACCGGAACAGAAAGTTTTCAAGTTGCACCTGTGCTTCAGTTGCAGATGCAGCGCGAAAATTGGCCTCCCTTGCAGGTGCAAGGTTCGTGCAATCGAATTCCGAACACGTGCTTTTGTAAGTACCGCACCAGCAAGTAGGATTTACACAAAACCCGACTTTTGAAGAAATCGGTTAACGAATTCCACTATTCCAACAAAAACCGGTTAAACTGATTTTCGAATTTTCACAAAAAGTTATAATTAAAATAGTAAATAAATATTTGTACTTATTTTAAAAAATTTCAGTTTCCTTAATATTATGAAATTACAAAAATATAACAATAAAATAGACTGCATTCAAAACCAAATGACAAAAAGCTAAAATAACTAAAATCCGTGCAAAATGTAAATCTTTATTCCATTTAGTATTTTTTTTCTGAATGTATGAACTCATAAAGATTAGTTTTACAGTAAACTGTCACCTACTACAATATGCTTGTGTCCGAGGCGATTTCAAGTCAAACTGTTAACGTTTTTAATTAAATAATTCATTCATTTCTGCATAACAATTCTTGGTTTTTTAAATTTAAAAACCGGTTTTCGAATTTTACAAAGTTATAAATAAAACCCGGTTTTTAATAATCGACAAGCCCTACCAGCAAGGGAAGCAGATTTTCGCGTTGCACCTGCAAGAGAAGTTTCGGGGAGAAAATTTGAGGTTTTGCAGGTGTAGCAACTTGAAAACAGTCTATTCCAGTCGAATTTCAGCCTGAATTTCGATTTGCCTGTTGTGTGCAGTGGTGGGTCCGTATTTTACCTGACGTAGAAAAGTGAATTCTCTACGTGTAGAATAAGACGTAGTAAATAGCTTAACTTTATTACGTTCATGTATTTTACTGTATAAAATCATATTGTTTGAAAAAACCGTTGCAGACTGCGGAACGCCATAACCTGCATGGACATACATATCGTATTCATTAAATTCAGATATGCAACAACATACTTATTGTTGGATGATAAATTTTTTCAACCATATAAAAACAGAACTGCATCTTTGGATTCCACACCGATTATTGATTTTTTGTAATCTTAAAATTTTGCGTTAAGTAAATTATTCGACAATGTCTTTTGAGTTGGAATTTTAGAAGCTGGATTCAATTTATGAACAAAGTTCCTGAAGTGGTCAGATTCAATAATACCTACTAAATGGAATGTTACATCCAAAGAAATAATCTGCTAAAGCTTTATCAATTTCTTCAGAATCCATGTTGATATATGTAAAAATTCGAGTATCTTTCGCGCACCAAAGATATGAAATTTACTAAAAAATTTCAAATTATTTATAATTTTTATAATTACATTCCAATCTTTCTTTTTAAAGTAATTTAAAATAGTGTGCAGTAAAATTCAATGCAATAGGTAGAGGTTAATAGTTTGTATTTGAATTTTTTATATTAAATACATTTTCTACATTTTATACAATTATTTACATTTTTTACGCGTGTCACGTAGTAAATTCGATGTAACGTAGTAAACCCACCACTGGTTGTGTGTAGTTAGTGATGGGACTGATACCGTATCGATACATATCGATACCCTTCTACAAATTTCAATCTGGTATTGATACATATCAAAGTCAAAGGCATCAAAAGGAATCGATGCTTCTTTGATACTTACATATCAGAATGTATCGATACCTGTTTGATACCTACACAAAAATATCGATACTTACTTGATACCTATACGAGAATTTCGATACCTGCAATATCTTTACCTCACGCTGAAATGTAAATATTAAATGTTTACCAAATGACTGCATGTGGCGCAAAACGGAACACTTTTCGTGGGGTAAAACGGAAAACCTATTTAACCCAGTTCCACCAATCCAATTGTCTTGAAACTTTGCAGACGCGCGTAGTTATGATGATAATACAAAATTATGAAAAAAGAACGGAAGGCGAGATAGCATTACGCTGTCATCAATAAATATGTATAACCCATAACCACAAATCCAAACGACTTGAAATCAGCCTGTAACCACAAATCAAATCAATTCAATCAATATGCAATATAACCACAAAACATCAATGTCACCACTGACAGAGGATGAATCTAATTTTTGGGCTTCATTTGATAATTATATCGAAGGCAGAAATAGAAACTCATTAGATGGTAATGATGTACAATTACAGTTAGATAACTTTTTTAAAGAAAGTTGTTTACCCATAAAAAATCGTCTTATTTATTGGAAGCAAAATGCAACAAAATATTTCATTCTAGAATAATGTATATGTACATCATTTATTAATTAAAATTCAATTATATACGTAGTTCATGATACTGATTCCAACTCCTACTTCATTAGTTATATTATCAAATCATGATTGGTAATAAATACTATTTTCGTGAATTAGTAAATTGCAAATCGAAACCGATACTTTCGTATCAAATAGATATCATAACAGGTTTGCCATCTGATCACAGAATTATCAAATAAAAAACGATAATTTCGTACAGTATCAGACAAGTATCGATAATTTCGTAAGTATCAAATAAGTATCGATAATATCGTAAAGTATCAAACCGGTTATGATTCGGTATATATAGTATTGATATGGTATCGGTTGAAGAAGAATTGGTATCGATGATTGATACCAAGTACATAACATTTCGATGCGTATCGATATTTCCTATTGAGTACTTTGGTATCGAATTGATTGAATATCATCAATAGTATTGGTATCAGTCCCATCACTATGTGTAGTGTCTTGTGTGTTGTGCGATGTGTAATGGGCAATTTCTGATGTATGTAGTGTGAAATATGTGACGTGTAAAGTATGAAGTGTGATAGAGAAGTGGCGTCCCTAGTAGCATTTTTGTTGGCCAACGGTAGCCAACCGTTGGGAATCAGTTGGGAGGTGGTTAGTAGTTTCGCCTACAAACCTTCTTTACAGGGCCCAACCGTTGAATGTTGCATTTGCATCCCGACAATTTGCCTACGGTTGGGAATCAATTGGGAGGCGGTTAGTAGTTTCGCCTACAAACCCCGTCTATTGGGCCGACTGTTTAATATTGCACTCATCTTCCGGTGATTTGTCTACGAATAACCAATTCTGGGCCAACTAATAATGCCCTACGGAAATACATTTAGTTAAAGATAATAAAAACAAATATATAGGTTCGGATGAAAATAAAATCATATCCCAAAGTAATTTAAAGAATTTTGAACCCACATTGGCTACATTTTTTATGAAGACTGTCTGGGGGAAGAGAGGGTTGAGTGGAACGGTTGACGTCGACAGTCACAGGACGCAAGCCGCCTCGCGAGCGAAATGGTCCCGTCCGTCATTTTGTACATTGTTTAAGGCTACGGTTATACTGGATCTTAGAGCATATACGAAGAGAACTAGTTTAAAATGAGTCCACCTAACTTTTTAATTTTGCCACTTGAAATTCTAACATTTTCCCGTTACCTATAAATAATAAGTATAATTCAAAATCCAACCGTTTGCCTACCGTTGGATTACTCTTACATATAGTACGGTAGGCCCTATAAATGGTTGGGCAACAGTAGGAAAGCCTACATTGGCCATCTGTTGTTGGCCCAACCTGAAAAAAAAAGTGCCAAATCTAACTGTTGGTCAACTAATATTATGTGCGTGGCCCAACTGTATGCCAACCAAAAATGCTACTAGGGGTAGGTGTGAAGTTTGAAGTAGAAGAGATGTAGATTTGAAGTGTGATAAGGAAGTGATGTATGTGTGCACTGTGAGGTGGAAGTAGTGTAGATATGATCCCTGAAGTGCGATGCGGAAGTGGTGTAAGTGTGATGTGGGAAGTGTGAGAGACGTGTAATATACTCGTGTGGTCGGTGAAACAAAAGCCCCTGGAAACCTGCAATCCAGTATGCCACTCTGATCCAGGCACCTTGAGGTTGCATTCTCCAAGAGTCAGACCGGAGGCGACATGTCACACCTACATTACGATAATCCGTGTCGGTGAATTGTGAACACTGTTTAAAGAACATTAAATGTAAAGGACATAACGTAAGGTCTTTATTATAATTTTTGCTATTGAGTACATTACATATTTGATACTTCATCAATAAATTTTCACAAGTGTAAAGATATTTTTATACCTCAGACACATGTAATTTCACAAAAACAAAATCGAAATAAATATATATATATACAGAGTTAATCGATACTCGATCTACTGAATTCCTCCTTGTAATAATATATCTGAAAGTACTCTTGAGCTGCTTGTGGTTGGTCTGTTCACCATCGTCAAGACACGCGTTCCAAGCCTCGCTTCAAAAAGGAGACAGGCATCAACAACATATTCCACGATTTCGCCCCATATTCTGATGAGTTCCCCCTCCTCGACGGCTTATCACTCACTCATGCCGCTTCTTCGACTCCACCGAGTCAAGTGAAGCTTACAGTCCTTACCTCGCGGCTGACGTTGCCTGTAAAACGTGAATCAAGTTCATTCACCCGTCTACTTTTCTGCTTTTCATTTTTCGCCCCGTTCGACCGAGAACTGGTTCCGATCGAACCCAGTCCTGATTACCGCGACACATATCCAAATCAGATTTTTTGCGCGTGCACGCGGCACCTCCCGAGACGCGAAGAAACATAATAAAGAACAAAAATGGTGTGTAATAAGAAACGAAACTGTATTTCCTGCGACGATTCTATTCAACGTTCCTCTAGTTCAATGGTAATAAACATTCTCCTGGAGAACATACAGTTCGCGTATCATTTTAAAATAAAATAAAAAAGATGAGCTGAAAGAAGAATTGGGAATGATCGATGGGTGTGCCTCGGTAAATGAAACGAGCAGAGATTCAGGCGAATCAAGATGGTGGCGTTTATACAAATCTTACGTTTACATCGTATGCGGCTTACAACTGTTCTCTGGCTCTCGTCGAAACACAATTAGGGGCGTACAACGTGCAACGAAGAAGCAACATTGCCGAGAAGCCACTACAGCATCCCAGCGCGAGAAGAAATCGTGATCCGCGTTCAATGATGCCGCTACGATAACTCTGAGTCAACGGAGAATTCGTAACTTTAACGCTAGAATAGAAAAAAAAAGAAGAAAAAATAATAACGCGCAGACGCGCCTCAACGATAATAAGTCGGATTCAGTCCCCTATAGAATTACAACCCCACGTAAACGTAACGGAAACAACATTTAACAAAGTATCGATCGTCGGCTGGCGTACATCGTACATATATCACGCACGCGTGCACATCTAAAGAAAGCTTCTCTCCTAACCTCTCTCATGGCTGTGTGCGTGAGTGGCAGCGCAAAGTCTCACGCACTCCGTGACAATTCGCTCGCACATGATTAATTCAGGACTTCCCTCTAATGCTCAAAATTGCCGCCCACCGAGGGAAATACGTGCGCAGAAAATCCCCTCCTTTCCCAAGATCGTTTCAATTTTAAATAGTAGCGTCACTCGCAAGCTATGCGCCGAATAAGAGCATGCAGGTGGACGATTTACGTCTACCAGATCAACATGAAATCATCGAAATCACGCGAATTATTCTTCCTCTCAATTCGACTTTAACCCTTCGCCATTTGTCATAGCGCCGAATCCTTCTCTTTAAAAAGCGTGCCAATATGTTGTTCCTTTTTAAAATTAAGGTTACATTGCGCAGACGGCTAAAATACCCGCTTGGTCTCAATCGTCGCGCATCGAATTCGACGGATATCGAAATATGTCGGCGGGACTCTGCCACCCTCGATCGCGCACAAGCTGCCTACGAATCCACGAGAAACAGTGCAATTATTGCTCTTGGACGAAGCGCAACGGGCACTATCGACGCGCTGCAAGCGAAGTTATGCGAACAAAGAGACATCGTCCAAGCTTCGACAACGAGCGATCTCACCGATCCTTACTATTATTACAATCGATACATTATTTAAGCTTACGGTTCCCTGCGAGACGACGGAACGTGCCTAGCATCGAGAGCTCTTTTAAAATGCGATACGAAACGTGTGAATTAAAGACGTCAGCGTTAGAAAAGAAGGATCATTGAATCGTGCCTTAAACCTCTAAAGCCAGTTCCCTTAAGTATCCTTAACGTCTATCCTTGCTTTAAAAACATGCTAGCAAGTGTACAGTGGCTCACGAAAGTATTGCGAAGACTCATTACGACGCGATACGGGAAAATCCCTCTGTTCACTCTGGTTCCGTGAACGATACCGGTACCGCGGGTAAAGTCAGCTTCCTTCCTTACCATCGAACGGTAAACGCAGTGGAAAAGCGTTGCATACAGAGTGTCTTGTTCAAAAGATTCAAGGGAATACGTTCTATAGGTGCTGTCGAATGTTTCGAAAAAAAAGTTGAGCCGTTTTGTTTGAAACATTTATCAGTATCACTAATAGTTCCCAAGATACTCACTTGGATCGATGCACACAGCCCACCCTGTACGTACCATTGATCTTGAGCGACCACTTAACAAATGATCGAGCACGTTTCGCTTATCAAGCCGTTTCGGCAGGACCGATAACGTATGGCAGAGTCATGCATCGCGTCGCTCTTTATGGCAAACTGTTCCCCCAGCGAAAGAAGCGCTCGCGAGAAGAACGCGAGGGCCCGTCCGTTAGCGCAGCGTTTCTCGCGCTTAAAGCATACTTTGCCCTTAATATACAGTCTCTCTATATATATACACAGAATAAATTAACGAGTACCTAACACTAAAAAGATTACAATGGGTGTCAGTTGGCCAACGGGCCTCCTAAACGCTCGCCACTCTTACGATTCTGTAAACCTCAAGATGCTTCCAATGCGATATGTACGTGCGATTTTGCTTGCGCCCACTGTAACGTTCGCGATTTCTTAGCTTCCCATTTGCTTCCCGTGTCTTTCCGGTTGCGTCTGTTCCCTATGCTTTCCACCTGTTTCGCGGGGCTCCGGTACCGAGGAGAGTTGGGAGCACCAGTCCTCGCATACCTCGCCGATATACGTTAGCACCAATTTGTAACTTGATTAAATGCATCACAGCGTGGCCGTTGGACAGATGGGGAAGGATATAATATCGTTGTGCATACGGGAGCATCTTGTACGCTAATCATTGGGGCGAATTTATTTATCGTATACACTCGGGTGTAGGTGGGCAGCAGAACTTGTGTTCTTTTGTTATGGTGATTAGACTTAGAGAGTTTTGCGTGTACTTAGTGGGAATATTTAAGATTGAAATTTCTTCTTTTTTGTATTGCCTAATGGGTCTTTGCCTGTAGATGTACCAAATAAGTAAAAAGATCGGGTTTGAATAAGTGTGGCTAAACGAGGTCGAATTTAATCTATGGGTATCTAGAAGCCTCATTCAATGTTGACAGCAAAGACCTGAGCCACGAGAGCGTCGAATTTTCTAAATCATTTCTATTATCATCTAATCTTCTGTCCCCAAAAGCCTCTTGAACCCAGATCGCGAATGTATACGATACATGTTTCTTTCCCCGAATGTTACACACATTGTACGCGGTTCGCTGACTGATTCGTTCGCTATGCTGATCATCCATATAGTGATGTGCTAATATTAAACGTAAACGTAAATGAGATCGTGTAAATACTGTAGCCCGAAGTATAAATTACTCCAATTACTTTCTCTCCCTCTCTCTCTCTTTCTCTCCCTCTCACCATGAATTAGAAGAGCGATTACAATAAACTGCACAGTTAAAACCATTCGAATACAATGCCCCGCAGTTTCTCTACTTTCATCTTGATTTCCTTGTATGCGATTAACCGTATGACAAAGATTATAGTTACATAGATGGCTTAAATACGCCCCCAAGTATCCAGAGATACTCGCGAGGGCTGTCTCCATGCATTTGTTATTCGATGGAAGCCTATAAATACTTGATTCGAGTACAAACCGCTCCCCTTTAAAGCTGTGAATACAGAACCGTTTCACTTTTGATTTACCTTCTGCCTCGCTCGCCTTATTCAAGCGTAAGATTATATGTTCACGTGTCCATGCAGCCACTCGACTCCCCCTTTGCTCGAGACTTCGAATAGACAAGTTTAAAAAGTAAAGAAAAATCCAGTTGCCAGGCGGTGTCTGATCAACACGCGGACGTAGCTTCTTAATCTTAAACCTGATGAAAGTCTATTCCCTCAAATAAGAATTAAGACGCAAGAACCAGTCAGTCGCTCAATTGTTTTTCTTATCCTTCCCTGATCCACTGGCTTCGAACATGCCCAAGTTGCCTGCGCCCTCGGCGCTGTCCACTTTGTATTTCTTCAGTAGCTTCCTACCCTCTGTGTTAGCCTCGGAACTCTTACCGGCTGACTTTTGCTCGCTCGATTTATGAAACAGAGATCCCTTCTCGGCGCCCTGAAGCTGTTTCTGCGCGGTCTGCAGGCTCTTCTCGCTGGCCTGAGAAGACTTCAGCGATGTGGACTGCAACGTTCTCTCGCTCTGCGATGGGGGCTTCTGAGCTGAGGGTTGCGAGACCTTTTCGCTGCACTGCGATGGAGGCTTCTGAGCCGAGGATAGCCAGATTTTTTCACTGCTCTGCGATAGAGGCTTCTGAGCCGCGGATTGCAAAACCTTCTCGAAACTCTGCGATGGCGGCTTCTGAGCAGAAGCCTGAGCGCCCTTTTCACCACCCAGCGACGATGATTTCTGAAGCAAAGCTAGCGAACCCTTCTCATTACTCTGAGATTGCTTGTGCAGCGCAACTTGCAAACTACGTGCTTGTATATTAGAGAAGCTTTCAGACCGAGCGTTCTCTTCGACTTTATTACCAGACGGTTCCATACAGATCTTCGTACACGAGTTCTGCCCTTCCAATTTCGACTCGTGGCCACGACGATTGCCGCATTCGCTAGTTCTCTCAAGCTCCACAGACTTGCTAGCAAATGGATTACTCTTATCGCTGATATCCACAGGCAGAGCTTCCTTCGCCGAGTAATCATCCGCCTTGGAACCGGTCGGTGAATCCTTCTCCTCCGCTATTCTCGGCAGCTGCGTGCCGCCGCACGAATTAGACATGCCGACGGCCCCTAAGTTGATCGATATCCCGTGGGTGATCTTCGAGTAATCGGCCTTCTGTTCGCCCGCCACTTTCTTCTCGCCTTTAGTGTCGATCTCCTTGAAGCTGTCGCCGCTGTCGTCGGAAGAAATGGAGTGAGAGGACTGCGCTATGGTTACGCGGGGTGTCACTTTCACTACGGTGTTAGCTAAGGGCGATATGGACGTCTTGTTCTCTGCTGAGCGTGGATGGAGTCTGTCCGGGCTGAGCGCTCTCCTCAGAAGCGGAGAGCCAGGCTCGGCAGACTTTGGCCGCCCGTAGCTCTTCTTCTGGTTATTGGGCGTTGATAGGCAAACACCTGCGCGTAACACACATGTTTCTGGGTTAACAGTCGCGTCGGAATGAAGCTTAACTACATTGTACAGATCGATCTACTTTACTCTACCTGGACTGTAAGACTGAGTGGTGTTAGAGCTGCCAGGCTGGTGTCCCGTCGGAAACGCCAGCGGACTTGGGCTCCTGGTGGGGCTGGCAGGAAGCGGCGACGGACTAGGGGTTCTAGCCAACGGGGACAACGGTATGTGGCCCACGGATTTTCTGCGATTAGGGGAATGAATGTTCTTCGCCGCCGTGTGCAGCTTGTGCTTCAAACCGTGGAGGGTGCTCGGTCGCTGGTAGTGGGACTGGTTCGAGATCGTCGTTAAATTTGCGGCCGACGTGTTGGAGCCCGGAGATGATGAGTTGGGGCTTGAGCAGGGGCTCGAGTTGCCTGTCGAGTGATAGGAGTCCGAGCTGACGCGGTTCGTGGGCGGCGAGGGGCTGCAAACGGACTTCGCGCAGGCCGCGAAGTACGGCGACGGGTCCTGGGAGCGTGTGAACGACTGGAAGGATCTACTAGGGGTCACCATGGACGGCGAACAGATTCCTGCGGCCATCTGGAAGAAGGTGAAGTGACTCGTTACGATGCACTGATGATTATTGATTTTATATCGAGGCTATTATTCCAGTTCTAGCGTTATGTTCCTCTCGATTTACTACTCTACAGATATGCAACATGGAAGATAAACTTGTAATCGGTGTAGTGTAAGACTCTGATCACCGTCGCGGTCAATCGGCCAGTGTAGCGAAAGAAAACCAACATTTAAAAGCTGTTACCAATCTCTCTGCATTAAAGAAATAGCAACGGAAACGATGTTAGCGAGAAGATGACGGAAACGTTACGAAAAATCATACCATAAGTGGAGGTTTGCTGTCGCTGGATAGAATGGGTGCTGACAATGGACAACTGATAGTTAATGGCTGCAATAAAAAAAACAAACGTAACACTTAACGTAATCGGTGTGTCGCTTGTAAAACGGCCGGTGCTTTTAGTATATTGCCGCGGTAGCATTGTGTAAAATGAGAACTAAAGAGCGCACGATTATGAGCATTAATCGTTATTTTAGGACATGAACGTTCACATCAAATGCATCATCGACTGTACGAAAGAAAAGCTCATAGGGGCGTCCCTCTGTACCTGCTGCATCTCTACGCTAGCTCGTTTCGAGCTGATTCGCTTAAAAAGGGACGTTTTTCGTTTCTTATCGGAATGGTCACGCCTCTGTTTTCGCTGCTTGTGCAGAGTCCTGCGCGCCATCTTGCTCTGAGCCAGGTCTCTCTTCCGTCCCCCGGTTTTAATGCTGGTGTTCTCCAAAGGTGTGCTTCGCAGAGTCACGTGGTCGCCGCCGCTCAGCATCAACTGAAGAACTTGGATATGATACAGACCCTGCACTGGCTCGCCGTTTATATGCGTGATGAGATCGCCTGGTCTTAAGCCAGCCTCGAACGCTGGACTGGACTGATCAACAGCCTGCGGAAGAAATTCCATTGAAACACGCGTCCAACTCTTGAGCAGGCTCGCAATCGTTCTTGCCTACCATGACCAGATGATGCATAGTATAAAAATCACTGTCCCCGTAGTAGACTCTAATAGTGTGCACCGTGAAGCCAAATCCGCACGGCCCCCGTCGAATGATGATGGGTGGTTTCAAGCTAGTCACGAGGGGACTCAATTCGCGACAAGGGGACGTGTCTCTCGAGGAAGCGGTGGACGATCCGCCGGGGGACTCGATTTGCTGAGCGTTGAAGGACGCGTCGTCTGGAAAGTAATAATACGAGTGAAGTCTACCTATTACGGGGCGAGTTTAAACAAACTGATTCGCAGTAATAAATACAGGAGAAATCACTTGTCGGTATCACCAAGGACAATCCACTAGTGGACGCGGACTTGATCACAGACCGCGGCTTCTGTTTCGCCGACGACAGAATCGGCAACGCATTGAACGAGTCGAAGGAATCGGTGCTAGAGTTGTGCTTGCTATCCTCGGCTGCGTCTCTGTTCGCAGCGACCAGGTCCAACCTGCAAGCACATTCACTCGTTAGGTACACTTATCCGTGTCCCTCAACTGTGTGCTAAGCGTGAATGAGTTATGTGCATGTCGAGGTCAGTGATGGGAGTAAGCGCATCCAAACGTTTGTTCCCGACAATGCAATTCGATTCTGATGAAATTAGTCTTGGCTATTGAAGCGATCAAGATCCACGAGATATGCGTTGAACTTGGTCCCACCACTGGACAACGTACTAAATCCAAGATGTAGATTGAAAAGAAAGCTTCGAAGGAGTAAGTTTGCGAAGAGGTATGTCTGAATGACTCACATGTGTTCATCATCAACGGATATACTGAACCTGGGCAGCTTGTCGCGTGAGTGGACGTGCCTCTTTCTCTGGATCTGCGGACTGATATCCTCGGACTCTGTCTGCGACGAGTCAGGCGTGCTCAAGCTGATCGACGCCCCCTCCACCTGAGTATTCTTGATCACCGTCAACTGTGACTCACCGCTGGTCACCGTGGCTGGGCTGGTGAACGACGCGCCCGACTTATTCGCCTTGGGCGGTGTCTCTATAGAGGAGCTGCTGCTTCTAATGGACGATGGAGGTCGGCTCTTCTCCAAGGGAGTCGATTCTGCCAACTTAGACGGAGGCGTGACCAGATTCACGGACCCGAGGGACAATTGCGCAACTGTGCGCTCAAGCTCGTTACGGAACAACTGTTTCTTCGAGCTGGCCGACTCTGGCTCGGGGTTTATCTGCGGCGGACGGGTCTGCGATATCTTCCTCGACAGAGGGGAGTACGACGAGAACGATCCGAAAAGAGGGGAATCGTCGGTGTCATCCGTGTCGTCGCCTATGTCGTGATTGTATCTATTCATACGAGTGTCGAAGTAACTGGTGTCCTCGTCATTGATCAACTGCGGCACGAACTCGGCCTTCTGCCTCAGCAAAGTGTTCCAGTTCACCCCGTAGAAATACGGGTGCTCCTTTACCTCGTGCGAGCCGCCCGTTCCCAGCCGATCCCTAGGGCTCTGCTGCAACAGCGCCGTTATGATGTCCCTGGCTTCCGGTTGGACGGGCCACTCGTCTTCGTCCGGCCACTCGATGTCGTCGTTCACCGTGTGAGCGAATAGCTCCTCCGGCGTCTCGCCGAAGAACGGCACGCAGCCGATTAGAAACTCGTACAGTATAATGCCCATGGACCACCAATCGACAGGTTTGCCGTACCCCTGGCGCAGTATCACCTCGGGAGCGATATATTCCGGTGTTCCAAACACCTGCTTGTCCGAGAACTGTCTCGTGTCCCTGTCTATGTAGCCCTCGTAAAGGTTCGTCGCCAACGACATTAGGCCCATCTTGCTCAGACCGAAATCCGTCAGTTTAATGTGACCCAGAGCAGTGATGAGTAGATTGTCAGGTTTCAAGTCTCGATGCACGATCCCGTAGCTGTGCAAGTATTCAACGGCTAGAACAGTCTCCGCGAAATAGAACCTCGCCATATCCGGTGGCAGTGGGCCGATGTTTTTTAACAAATTTGCACAGTCGCCGCCCTCCACGTACTCCATCACCAAGCACAAGTGTTTCTGTAATAAAACGGCACGGTGAGTTTGTCAAGTTATCGTTTTAACTGCGCGATACCGTTGTAACGAACGTGTACGCACTTTTGTCTCGAAGCTGCAATACATGGAAACTACAAATGGATTGTCCGTGAAGCTCATTATGTCCCTCTCGGCGAACACCTGCTCTACTTGATTGCGCAGCATTAAATTGTTCTTGTTGATCTTCTTCATGGCAAATCTGTGTCTGCTGGTCTTCTCTTTGACCAGATACACCGCGCCATAGGCGCCGTTGCTGATCAGCTTCAACACCTCGTAATCGCCCTCGCAGGGCACGCGCTGGGCCTTCTCCTCGTCCTTATTCGGGCTTGAAGTGATCTGCAAGTTGCTGTCGCTCGAACTGGCCGAGTCCTCCAGTTTATTTAAATCTTCTTGCAGCTCTAAGACGCAAATGGGGTTGAAAGTTAACGTTCCAATGGGACGTGGATTAGAAAAGAAGTAGAGGAGAATTTTACCCGAGATTGGATCTCTGTTGAGAGAAAGCTTGTTAATAATATACCGAGGTATATCTGTCTTTATCCCTCCGTTAATCTTCGCTTGACCCTCGGCCTGCTCGAGCAGATGATAGAACTCTTCTGGATCGAATTCTAGACACTCTAATAAACGAGCTGGACGCGATATCACCAACAGTAGCTTCTTGATGAGTCCTGTTAGTCTAGTTGCTGCTTCAAGCGACTTCTCCTTGGTCTGTAAGAAGTTGTTTCTTAGTAGGGTCGATCACTCATTGATCATTCAACGCGCGACTCGTCACAGGCTTACCTCCATCAACAGATGCTCCAGATTCTCGCTCATCTCATAAAAATATCTAGTCGTGATGAGCTTCTCCTGTGACTTCTGCAGGCAGTCCCTCGCCATCTCGAACACTTGATGATGCACGAACCGCAGAATGGGCAAGGAGTCCTGCGTCATATTCGCCATCACCACGTACTCGTCCAGCTCCCTGTTCTCGTTGATGAAGTTAGTCAGCCGCTCTTCCATCTGCTGCGTTGCCTGGGCGGAATTCAATTTTCGTTTGCATTACATAAACACAGCACGCAACGGTGTGGTAATACGAACATTCTCCATTCAAATGTGTACCTTTGGAAATCGTTCTTTATAAAGGGTATTCATCATAACAATTTCACTGTCCAACACGGGAGACCGGCTAGGACTACTACAATTGAGAAAACAGATGAGTTTTTCAAACAATGCTCTCCCCATGCGTGGCGGCAAGACAATAGCGCCGGCCAATCGATAGTAATTACCTCAAACTTCGGGAGCGTGGTCTATGTAACGGGGACCTACGACCTTCCTCCTCGAGGCTGAGCGACACGCTGCCGGGGATGCTGGAGATGCTGGAGCCCGGGAAGCCGGGGTGCGAGGAGCACGGCGTGCCAGGCTTGGAGAAATGGCAAGAAAGCATACGCAGCTCGTCCTTGGTCGGGACATTCGGAAGTTGATGCAAACGTTCTTGGCTCGAGCACTGTGACTAATTAGGTACATAATGATTTCTACATCATCCTAAGCGCCCTTGAGCGTCGGCTTTCTTTAACGAGCGACTAACCGAGACGTTACTGGAGCCAGGCGTAGTTCCATACCCACTGGACGGCAAGCTGGCGACCGACCATCGTCTGCCGTCTCCAGTTCCCGTCGCACCGCCGATCCTTAAACATTACACACACTTCAACATGAATTTTATATGAAATCCGAAATGCTTTCGGCTCAACAGCACTACTTTGCGAAAACGGTAACATCGCCGCAACGTTACGAGAGATCTTACAGCCACGTTTGCCTCTTTTTTTTAAATATCAGACAGCTCGGTCTCTGCATCCGTATTTCTTGTTTGGTTTACTATTAATAATCTATTAAAAATACGGCGCTCGCAACGGCGACACCTACTTGCATAGGCAGCCGGAGCGGATTTAAACGTACTGAAAGTAGGCACGAAGTATATACCTTTTAATCGGAGCAAAAGCAAAATGTGGACTGGATGACATCCTAGGGCTCTCTAGGGGACTGCCTACAATCGGGACGAATGCTATATTGGGAAACAAGCAGTAAAAGAAATTAATCCTTTCTAGTATTTGAAAGACGTAAACAATACGAAAGACGCGCTTCTAAGTGGACAAGAAAGTAACGATTTTTTTTTTCAGGACGTCGTCTTAGGGCGAAAGTTATTTAAGTGCTCTAGATCTAACACGCTCGGAAATAAATTCATTGCACATTAGCTGCAATCTGTAACAGTTGCGTTACTATAGTACAAACATAGATAGATATATATATATATATATATATACACATGTATACATGTAGACTCATATCTTGGATAAAGATGTGCCAGAACGCTTATATAATGTTCTCATAAGATACATATTACTCATAAATGAGTATTATATACCGATATACACTAAGGCGCTGGATATGGCACAACGTATTCGCTAATGAAACTCGTAGTACCAAACAGTGCATGAAACGTTATACGAAGACTGTTCGAACAGCGACAAATAATTAGGGGCACGAGCGTTTCCATACCTGATAACGGTGAATGACATCGCGGTAAGGTAGGAGACGTGGTCGCTATAAAAGATTTACGATGCGCCGTTTTGGCAGCACGTCGAGGAATGTTAAAATCACGCTGTAAACAAAGCAATACGATACATGTAACGCATGATACGAGCAACGAATGGGTATAACGTTACCAACCACGTGAACGGACAAAGAAGGCGCAGACTTCCCAATCGCAGAGTTCCTCATTCGAACCAGATTCGACAGTTCCCCGCTCACTGCAAAAGCGAAGTGGTTAAAACCCGTAAAAGGGAAGCCGCCTATATATAGAACAGCGTAAAAGCTTATTAACCAGGTCGAACTGGAGCGTCCTTGCTCTCGACTTCAGGCGGCACTGTCCGCTTCTGCGCGTCCGTCTCGACGCCGTAAGCGGACTCTTCGCTTTCGGCATGGTCGAAAACAAGGACCCTGGCGGAATTGCCGTGCGAACGAAGACGCGGCCTGCTTGGCCTGTTCCTGTTCTGATCCATGGTTCCCCTGTCGCTCTTCCCTTTCACGATTAAAGTTACCTAAAACAAGCCGCATCTATTATCCGTCGGTCACTGCTTAGCAAACCATCGAGGCAATTAAAATCACGGAGTTTTTCGATATACCTGACCCGACCCGTTTTACTCGCGACGAAGGAGGCAGAATAGAGGGCGAGCCCGATCTACGAGACCGTCGACGAAAGATTCACAGTCCATTCTTCCCCGTGAAGGTTCGATCGTCGCCGAGACCAAGAGAAGCACGGAACCGACGTAAAGCATTCGTGCTGCGCCCCGCGAACGCTCCAAGTGCCGCCTCGACGGATCCTTTCCACTGCTGCTGCTCTATGAAAATTCATAACGTGCATGAGACGGCAGGAAACGCGACCGCCGCTGGTCGATCGAAAAAGAAAGACGAGGCGAAGCGGTGGGTGAGCAAGTACGACGAGGCAGAACCGTGCGTTCCTTCTATCAAAATTATAGTACCCGCTCGAAGGGAGGAAAGTGGAGGCAGTCCCCGCGGAAGGGAATAAAAGTACCGGGCTACGAGGGACGATAAGTGTCTCTGTCCTCGGCATGAAAACAACAGACTAGAACACGTACGCACGGAGAGGGTAAAGGGAGAAAGAAGAGCACTTTTAAACGCAGCACACGATGGATACGGGCTGTGCAGGGCAGAGCAGAGCGGGCGGAAGATGAGAGGTGCGCGATTTACCGGGCACAACGGGCATGTCCTCTGTGGACAAGCGCGGCCCGGGAGCGTGCAGGTGTCCTGGTCCCGGGGCTAGACTCGCATTCTTCTCCTCAACCGAGAGAATTAATTACGAAACGCGGACCGCGACCATGGGTATCTGACTCATGATGGACGGTACACAGGCGCACGTACGCGTACACATCGTAGAAACGGCGCACACAAACGGCCAGAGAGCGGCGCGCACACGCGCCAACGCACGCGCAAACGGTACGCTCCCGTGCATGAAAACGCGCACAAATACACGCGCATATCCTTGGCCCCGCGAGCTGCAACCCGGAGCGAGAATCAACACGACAGTGAACCAACCGAGCCCCTTTACAGGACGCTTCTAAACAGCCGGTCGGGGCTTTGGGCGTCAGCCCTCTGTTAAGCGATTAAAAAATAAATAGTAGGGAATCGAAGTAACGTTTCGTGAATCGTGAATCTCATTTGCTATAAACGTAGTCGGTGACTGGCCATGTTTACCTTCCCAGTTTGTCATACTTGTAAGAGAATGAGCGATGAATATTCAAAATGTCCCCCACGAGCTTTACGTGTATCCTGTTGTGGATTCCAGCAGGGATCGAAAAAGTTCTGAAACTTTTCAATAGGTTCCATTTAAAACAAATGCCGCGGAACTTTTTTAAAAATGTTCTCACATTATAAGTTCTCAGAAGAACCGATAAAATAAAAGTTCTTGAAAATAAAAGTTCTAGTTGGAATGGAACTTATAAAATATAAGAATAAAAATTTCTGTATAACAGGAACAGATATTTTGTTCAGCGATATTAAAAAAGTTCTCAATCGTTGTAACAAACACTAAATACTATTCAATGGATAGTACTACAAGAATATTAAATAATTCATACAGTTAAATTGATATTTTGAATTTGTTATTTATATGTAATACTTACCTACGTAGATGTTTTAGAATCGTTATAATAAAAGTTCCATGAAAACAAGTTATATTAGAACGGTTATTAAAAAAGTTTTCATAAGATAAAGAAAAGTACTAAACTATTAGGTACGAGTTTTATTTAACAATATAATATCATATTCTTCAAATGTTTATTTAATAAAAGGTATAAAAATCATAATATAATTAATGGTTTCATAACAAGTATTGAACAGAAGAGATCTTGTCAAGAATATTTAATTTAATTTTACATTTAATTTAATTTTACGAGCAAAATATTGTCTAGGTTTGTAGAACTTAAATTACATCTATGGTCGTTTAATATAAACTTCAATAGTTTAGTACTTTTCTTTATCTTTTGAAAACTTTTTTAATAAATGTTCTAATGTAACTTGTTTCCACGGAACTTTTATTATATAGGTTCTAAAATATCTGTTCCATGAGAACACTTTTTAAAGAAGTTCCTGAGGGTAGCATTTGTTTCATTAAAAATTCCACAGAAACAGATATTTTCCGAATCGAAACAAATAAGTTCTAACAGAATTTTTAAAAAACGAGGGTCCGAGAACTTTTTCGATCCCTGGATTCCAGTGAACGAATCTTTTGTATGGGAAGATTTTATAGGAAAGAAAAACCTTGATTATTGTATCGTGAAAGCGGAAGGAGCGCCTTTTAACCAACCGCGGTTTTTTTGCTTCGATAGCTTCGAGACCAGCTCTTCAGGAACATCCTGTATAGAAGAATACAAGAAGTGCGTAGACTCTATTCTGCAGAGCAGACTTGGGTACTTTCGAAATATTGTTTCGAGTACCATATTGTGTTATGCGATCCTCGTTTCGATTCTGATTTACAATCGCGTTGCAATCGATTTTCGAGTAACATTGGCGCGCGTTGATAAGTCCTTCGCTTTTAACCACCTGTATTGATCAGAGCCCAATGTATTATAGAAAGAATATTTTTTTTAGAGACGATTAATAATTAAGGAATAGAGGCATCGAATACTATTCTGGGTAATGGCTCGATTCGAGCCACGACTCTAGTTCCGATAGGATTCCACTTTCCAAAATTATAATATAAATCGCACGGTGACTTTTGAACCGTCTTCGAACTTAAAGAATATACACAAAATTATTTAATGTTTGAGGTTAATTTCAGCGTAATTAAACTTATATATTTTTCCCTCGGTTCGCGTAGCGACCGAATCGAAACCAATGATCGTCGTAACCTTGTCACGTATCTTGGACAATCCATTTAAACGCGCATTGTCAACAATGTTACGTAGCCCCTTTTTTTGCATTGGATTAGCGAATCTAAATGCGACTGAATAGTCGAATCTGTTTTATAAGAGAAACAACTACCGAGTCTCCGATCTTTTCGAATGCTATGTCTCAAGGTGCGGGCACGTCGTTGAATCTCGAAGAAGCGCCTAAAAATACTAACTGCCGTGCTAGCTGTACGGTGGAGAAGCGTGGCGGCCTTTTTTGACACATGTCAGCTGATATATCAACACCGCCCTAATACCATTGCGAAAAACATCCGACCCATTCGCGTGCGCGATATATTCCTCACATTTCCTAAAAATATCGTGCCTCTCTCCATGCACGACACGTGCACGTAACGCAATTACTTTCGCGGGAAGGTGCAATGGGAAATGATTCAGGAATATAGAGAAATTCTCGTTGATAACGGTGAACGGAGATGTCTGATTACCTGCTCGTCTGTTTCGAAAGATAAATTTCAGCCCGCTACCGAGTAACGAGAGATTCGCGTAGGATTTCATGAAATTATTGTCTGAAAGATATTGGTAAATACGATTATTCTGATTACCCGCGTATATATGATCGTTCACGCAACCGTTACATGCTTGCAGTAAATTACTCTATGATTTTGGAATGCCCAGCTGTTATATGGACATAAAGCCGAACTTGAGTAACGAAAGGCTAAAGTGCAGGCACCCGTTGCTGGCATCTGCTGGAATCCCGAGGACACGAGTACGACCAATCTGGCTGCATCTTATAACCATCTTTTTCACAAAGAGAATGTTTTATTCTGCGCTTAAGTATGGTATAGCGGGAAGCATAATGTTTCAGTATACCAGATTGGGATTTTGTTTGTTGATATTGTCGGCCTTTGTAGATCATGTCTGAGCAAGTTAAACGTTGTAATAACACTACTGCTTGCGTAGCACGTACAAACATTCTAACGATCACGTTTAATTGTAGAATTAATGTTACTACCGATCCATGTGGGAGTTGCGCTAGCACAGCGATTGCCGATACACTGTAAAGGCGTCTGATTCGCGTAGAGGGAAATATATGAACATGTATATTGTAAAGACAATGTACATTAAACGCCTTCCGTTTGCGACTAGTAGAATTGTAATCTGCGCCGCGAGAAGTCTCTCGTGCTGCAACCTTCCCAACGCGATTTGCCTCCGACGCGAACAGTCGGAGAGGAGAGGGCGATGTTACGGGCTTCGAACGTCAAACTTTCATACCTCGCAAAAGTTGCACCTATCGCCTGTAGTCACCCTAGCAGTGTGTACGTTCTTGCAATTCGGCTCTGTCGCATCTGGGTATTATTCGAGGCAATGGTGGCTGAGAAGGACTCCGGATCAACAGGCGGAGTACAGAAGTTGGTACTGGGAGAGGAGACGCATATTTCTCGGTAGACGATTTATGATTCGTCCGTGATTGAAGTAGCAAAGGGATATTCGACGTGTGTATTTCTAGGTTCCGTGGGTTTGTTTTCCTCGCTTTTACTGATTTACTATGCGATGCATATGGAAAGAGATCCAGTAGTACAACGCCCACGTTTCGTGATCTTTAACAGAGAAGACCGAGTCGCGCTGGGAAATATGGTTCTTTCGATGGTATGTGTTGGGACGGAAGCTCGTAAATAAGTACTGAAAAGCTTTGTTCTACAGTTATCGATTTGTGTAGCTATTGATGAAGTACAAGGAAGACATAGTACCGATCAGCGATCCCATGTATTCGAAACTTACTAAGATAATTAGAAAATTGGCAAACGCCAATAGAGATATATTTCAGAATACGCAATGGACTATCAGCGTAGTCAACGCACCCTCGTTGACCAATGCTATGGTGCTACCAGTAAGCGAGATACTCTTCTATCTGTATAACTGACCAACGACCCCGCGGCGGATAGACGTAATAGTCTGGCTTAAATGTTTCAGAGCGGGAATGTGTTTGTCTTTTCTGGTATCTTCAACGTGGTTGAAAACGATGACCAGTTAACATTCGTTTTGGCCCACGAAATGTCGCACGTGTTGCTTCTGCATACAGTAAGCTACAATTGTACAGAACTGCTATTTAAATCAGTGCTCCGCAACCGGTGCGCCACGACACGATGCTAACGAGGGGAGGACGCGAATGGGACGAGCGATTTTTTAACGAAACCGGGCAGAAAATGTTGAGGCCGATGTGTATAAACAAATTCCAGAATATTAGCTGTGAATGGCCGGCCATTTTTATAAAAAATTATGAACAATAAAATTATGAAGTCGTCGAATCGATTTTATACTTCATTAAATGGTAGATCTTGATGAAAGGAATACAAAAGTCTTATGTGTTATTGTCATAGTATCAATAATTTAACCAGAAAATGCAATTTTTGATTCGACGACTTCATAATTTTACTGTTTAAAGCCATTTTTTATAAAAATGGCCGGCCATTCACAGCTAATATTCTGGAATTTGTTTATACACATCGGCCTCAACATTTTCTGCCCGGTTTCGTTAAAAAATCGCTCGTCCCATTCGCGTCCTCCCCTCGTAAGAGGAGAAAATGCACAAGATTTGTTTTGAACCTAGTTTTTCATAAATAAATGTAATTTCTACTTTGTAACTTCTATATGATTTGTATATTTTCGCTTGTGGTGTAGCGCGAAATTCTGGGAAGGACTTAGGTGTGCAGAGAGTGAGAAAAGGTTGCGGCACACTGATTTAAATGATTCGCTAAAGAATCGAACATGTATCATCGTAGGATTGTTACCATTGTTCCCAGATGGAGATATTGTCCTATACCATGCTAAAGGAGCTCGCTTATGTCCTACCAACGTTCCTCATTTGGGCATGCTTCTCAAGGTGGAAAGCACTCAGTGTTTACTTGGGGGCTGGTTTCCTTCACAAGGTTCTCATACAATTCCCATACCAGAGGCAATTAGAACTGGAGGCCGACGAAGTGGGACTTCAATTAGCCGCAAAAGTAAGTCGCTATTCGCGTGCTATTAAAGTCTCTACGATTCGAATCACAGGAACGATTTGCACGTTTTCAGAGTTGCATAGATGTAAGGGAAGTGTTGCTGTTCTGGGAGATGATGAAGAAGTATAGCGACATCACGGAAGAGAGTCATTACGAGGTACCGCTTCTAATGACGCATCCTACTCACACGTACAGAAATATGAGGCTCGCCCATCAGATGCCTAGAGCTTTGGATCTGCGAGAGAAAGCTGGGGTATTCGTTGAAATTATCTAATTACTAAGAATGTTCTACGATAGTTACAATTCACGTGACTGTGATGCCTTGCAGTGCCCGAAATTGCCGAAGCTGGACCTGCAAAAAGAGCTCGAGCGTTACACGAAGGATCTGGAAGAGCGCTTCCAGAAGCAAGAAATGTTTGTAACTGTATCGCCGTAAATAGGCTTCGCTTATACAGCAAGGGAGGAAATAAAACTTCAATCTCGTTACGTGTTGTCTGTCTATAATACGATGATGTGCCCGATCAGATGAATGATTCACTCGCTCAGTCACGGTCGCATACCGCAGCAGTGATACATTTCGCAGCGGTTACGTTATCGTTCATTCTTCCTGTCGTCGAAGAAAAATTCGTGATACCGCAGTTCTCCTTGGCAGGGAACACCGAGTTCAGAACTGCATTAGGCGCTGGCAGGATGGTTGCTAAAGCGATCCTCCTTTTGTTTGTTACGATAGCGTACGGATACAACGTAGACACACGCTTTCCCATTATCTATTCTCCTAGACGTGCGCTCGAGGACAGGGGCAGTTACTTCGGTTACGCCGTGCATCTGTACCACAAGCCAGCCAACAACGTGTCTTGGTAATATCCATTGCTCCCTGGCTTTCGCAATTCGGATAATATTCAATTTTGTATGATTGCGATCGCGGAAGGTTGATAATCGGTGCCCCAAGAGGAAACTACTCCTCGTCCAAGGACCAGGATCCTCGTGAAGCGACGGAACACGGTGTCGTCGTTCGCTGCACGATCGATACGAATAATACAACATGCCAGGAGGTCAGGCCACTGGACATCGGCATCCAAGGAAGAAACATACCTCAGCTCCAAATAAATATAGCCATAAAGAAGCAGTATGGCTGGTTTGGCAGCGCTATGTCTATAGATGAGTCGAATGGAATGTTAACGGTAAGAACAATGGCTCTTTCTGCACCGCGTCGCATTAGCTTTGAATAATGTGACCGAGTGATTCCAGGTGTGCGCGCCGCGGACGATCATCAGCATTTTCTACCGCTACTCGACGAGCTTGGAGTCCTTACACGGGATGTGTTACAGCGGAAATATTTCTTCGAACACGCTGTTACTTGAGGAGAGGAGTCTTGAGACTCACGGTGGGTATTCGGGGATATCCGCCGGATTTACACTGCCGGCGAGAGGAGCGCTTAAACGATTAACGATATTTTAGATTTCCGAGCGAAGTTTTGGTACGATCCCATGTACGGCTTCTCCATTCATTACGCCTCGATGAAGGTACGTAAAGTTTGTGGTGGCGTTAAGCTTCATTTCCTGTAGCTAATCTGTATTGAAACGTAGGGAAATGGAAGCAGCGCTTGGAAGGAGAGTAGTCGCATCATAGGAAAGCCGAAACACGAGACATATGGCACCGTGGACATAGATTATTCTAGCAAAAGGATATCCGCAGAGTTACCGATAAGCGACGAGTTATCTCAGCTCGGTATGGTCACACATGGATTTGTCTTTATAGAACAGGGCCCTTTAGAATTATAGTCCTAAATATAGTGATGTGATTCGCAGGTTTCAGTGTGGAGTCTGGATACTTCTTTGACAGAAATCAGTTGCTGTACGTGAGTGGTGCACCAGGCTGGGAATATGTGGGCCAGGTAATGAGAGTCATTCCGAAGTGGCGTCAACCACATTTTGTTAAAAAAAAAAGGAAATTGACCTTCAAACGTCCTTGACACCAACACTCGCTATGTGACGATCTGTTCTGGACGCTGTGTAAGAAATATTTTTCCAGGTAGCGATAATCAATCCAGCGATAGCTGCACCGATCGTTGGCAAGCTACACGGTACCAGCATCGGTGAATTCTTTGGAGGAAGTTTGGCTGTGGGGGACTTGGACAATGACGGTTTGGATGATCTTCTGGTGGGGGCACCCTACTGGGGACAAGACAATGGCAAAGTATACATTTACCTTGGAACAGAAAAGGTAAGGAATTCGTATTAAGCTACGAAGTATCGTTATAGAAAATATCACGCTTTTGAAAAGGGCCAATTCGGAGCGATCGCACCGCTGCAAGGAACCGTCGAAGGAGGACATTTTGGATACGCGATAGCCAGCGGTGATCTGGATGCTGACGGATTCTACGGTAATTCTAAGATTGAAAAGTTACCCTTTCTATGAATGGTAATTTCAATTATGCCGTAGACATTATTGTGGGAGCGCCTTGGGAAGAATCTGGAGTGATTTATATATACAATGGTGGCCCAGATATGAAGGATAAGAAGTTGCAGGCATCTCAACGGATTGACGCTAAAAGCATGCTCGTATTGAATACTTCCCCTAAAATAGAGAGATTCGGCTTCTCGATATCGAAACCGGTCGACATCGATGGGAACGGGTTAGCACGACTTATCTGGCGTTGATACAGTGCCGATGAGATCCGAGGAATGAAATTATTGTTCTTGGCTACTTAGGTATCCGGACCTCGCAGTGGGAGCGTATAAATCTGGACACGTCATAGTACTTCGCAGTAAACCAGTGGCAAAAACTAAACTTTCAATTACAATCGTACCTGAAATCATAGAAAGGGATGCCAAAGAGTTCGTAATCGATATATGTCTAGAATACGATGGGCCATATATACATAGTGGACAAGGCAAGTTGCAGTCATTTGTGCAGTAAATATTTCGCAATTTAAATGTAATTATAATTGATTTGCAGTTGTAGATCAGAAGGTCTTAATCTACGTAGATGAACAGTACCGACGAACCAAAGAAACGTTCCGAGACCTGAGATTCCGGAACCCGATATCATTCAAGTGTTTAGAAACTTCAATTATTAAAATTTCGGTAGTGACTTTTGCCTTATCAATTGTACGAATTCGATGTCGGTTTTATCTAGTATATATATGTATGTTTTGCAGAGTAATATAAGAGACTTCATCGAGCCAATTAGTATCCTCGGTAAGCACGAATTTTTGTGGAACACCTCGTCGAATAGTTTCTGTAAATGGTGCCCCACGGAAAGGAAATTTAACAAGTTGAATGTTGCTAACGTCTTGCTTCCCTTTAACATCGGTTGTGGGGTAGATAAAATCTGTAACTCAAACATATCTGCTACTGCGAACTTCCATGGTGTACGGTAAGCATTAGGAACATTAGGGGGAGTTCTTCTAGTGCCGGACGCTTAAGGTTTTTAAGAAAGCAATAATATTAAGTGAATCTGCTTGGCTGTGCACACGCGACTGGAACGTGGCGAAACCTAATTGTTTTTTCTGTCCCCTCTACGGTTTACGCGGAATAACGGCTCGGTAGCGTTTCAAATATCACTGATGTAGCTAATATCCGCTATTAGATGCCGTCCGGCGTTAAGGGAACTCCCCTATCCCAAACCTTCTAACATTTCTACTCTATGTAACCTTCGTAGAGACGACGACACATGGGTCATCGGTTCCACTGATATAAACTTGGAAATTAATTTGAGCAATCATGGAGAACCCTCGTATCTTACCACACTAGAGTTCGTTTTACCCGAAGGGATTCTATTGCGCAGCATTTTACCCTCTTGCCAGGAAGACACGTCTAAGAAGAATCTAATAGTAACCTGCGACGTCGGTAACCCTCTCGGGAAAGAAGAGGTACTTCGCCAAGATCTCTAGAAATCGCTAACGCGTACTGTAGTACACATTAACTCTTCTTTATTGCAGAGGAACGTTAAATTAGATTTAGATATGAGATACTTCATTCATGGCTCTTTACACAATCAGGAATTAAATTTCTACGTAACAATAAAGAGTCGCAGTACAAATCAGGGGATGGTGAATGTAACAAAGACCCTCACTCTAGCGAGCGAAGTTTCTCTATCTCTGAATGGGTTTGTATTTTATACATAGATTTTTTACCAGCGAGGAGTGTTTGTTATCAAGTTCGTTGTCTTTTAGAAAAGCAACCGAGGAAACTTACTACCTGTCCACGCTGAACAATAATAATTCGATCGTTAGCTTTCAACACACTTATCAAGTGTACAAACTCGGCGCGACTCCTATAGAAGACGCACAACTTATCGTTAAAGTGCCAACGACTATCAAAGATTCAAAACCGTTGGTGAACCTGCACAAACCCCAGGTATGAAGCAAGCGACTTATTCGTCTGTGTACAAACTGTTTTACGAGCAAATTTTCAGCTGTACGTATCTGGGGACGTATTTGAGTGCTTCTCGTACAATGTCGCTTCTCTACCATATGTCGAAGTTAGCGATGGAGACCTGCGCTCAGATTCCGAACTGTACGTGCAGATGTCATCGGAGGAAATACAACAAAATGAAGATTACAAGATACGTAAGAGAGATGTATATGAATCAAGTATTGATTTTTATAACACAGAGGCCATCGAAGCATCGCAAATCACAAATATGAGTCTCGTGAATGTTCGTTACATGAATTGTTCAAACCCTGATGTGAATTGTACAACCATCGCGTGCGATTTAAGCCCACTGAAGACGTTGCAAGATATTGGAAAGCTACCGATAAAATTTATTCTAAACGTCCAGAAGCTCAAAGGTGTCTGTCTGTCCTGCAAATTCGATTCTATCTTATAACTATACTTGACTACATTAGCTCTTCTTCTTCAAACGTTAAGATATGTTCGCGAGCGATAGGGAGGTGTTAAAATTCGCCACAGAGGCCAGCGTGGAAATAATAACGCCGGCTTTGAGGCTAGAAATCAACGGAACTCGGTAGTTTGTCGCATGTTTGTAATAAGAACCAAACATATTTCGATATTTCTAAACGGTAAGTTCATTTCAGGTCCACAATGGAAATTGTAACAATATTTTACAAAGCTCCGCCAATAGAAGAACTGCAACTGTGGATCATTCTTGTCTCGATTTCAGTAGGATTGCTGTTGTTATTTATCGTCGCATCAATTTTATACTGGGTAATACAGTTTCCTTTATAATTGCCACAGAATTCTCACTAATATTATTTCCCGAACAGCTGGGCTTCTTCAAGAGGAAAGGCAAGCAAGACTTCACGAACGACGAGGTAAGCGTTCCGCAGTACCTCTCGTAATCTACGGCAAGCTAACCCCGCGTTATTTACAGAAGACGGAAGGCACCACAGCTGCAATTGAACCCGAATACGAATGAGATCGACAGAACATTCGCAGAACCGTTATGGCCGCGTTCGCCGTTACACATACATTGTATAGAAAATAAGCCGTATTTAATAAACTTCTAATTTGTATTTACATTATATCCAATGCCTTCTACGAAAAATCCAAACTTAAGTATACAAATATTTATTCTCGTCAACCACGAGTCGTGTCGTGTATTTACAGTTTGCATTATACTAAAACATTTCAACCATCGCGAAAACCGTGAAAACGTACCTCCTCAACATCAACGTCAACGAGCGCAAAGACTTTCGCACATCAAAGAAAATTTCACCCCCGACGAAAATGAAAATGAAAACTACACCCAACGTTCGCGTTATATCGAGAAACATAATCACCTAACAGAGCTTCGTGAATCGAGAATATTGCGTCGCGAATAGACGATAAAAAACATGCTTTCTCTCTTAATGATACAGTGTATTGAAGAATCAACGAGCAGTGGTTCTACAGAATTCGACGGTACTGCTAAAGATACCTTTTGAACGTTAAGGGTTGAGAGCTGTACAGGGTGCGAGCATAAGCTATTCTCTCGGTTGCAGGTCCATCTTATTCCCGGCTTCACCCGATCAAGAGAATCAGAAAATCGCGGAAGATCATTGAAGACGTTGCGGGTCAGGTCGCGTGGATCTCGTTCCACTTTCTGTAATCCTATCTTCCATGCGCTTTTCGGTCGGTTATTGTCTGTCGACGTTTATCAATCGAGCGCGCCCTCGCAGGAGAGGCACGACTGGTGGTGCGGCCGATCTCTTTTGTCTGGGCGACATGAACACCGCACGCATTGTTTCGTGGGCGCAGGTGCAACCGATACGTCAAGCTCGAGTCAGATTTCCTGCTCCGTTCGATCCTTATCTTCGTATCGACACCTGGCGGATGCCTCTCTCTGCCCGTCGTAATGTATTCGTCAGGTATTCAGACAGGCTACGACGGCAAAGGGAATCGCAGACACTGCTAACGGTTTAGTCCCAGTATGTATCTGTTTCGCTGGGAGGGGGCTCCCGGCCGATTCACTTAGGACTGCTCCATCCTCTCGTTGCTCGTCGCTGTTCTTCTTGCAGCGCAGTTGCGACAAGCTGACAGTTTCCAGAAGCAAAGAGGCTCGACAGTTCGCGCGTCGTTCGGTGTCGAAAGCACTCCCCTCATTGGCACTTGCATGGCTTAAGGGGACGATTCGTTTCATTACAGGTGCGTCGTCTGTGTACGCCGATGAATAATTTCTGCTCGCACGCTGTACCTAATCTTTGGACTTGCGTAACGTGGCTCAATTCGACCGAACGATGTAAACGCAATGGATATAACGGTACATTCATACATACAGTTCACGATTGCTCGACGTGATTGCGCCAATGTAATGTTCCAACGCTTATTTTTTTTTTTTTGTGTTAAACAGTCGAAACTGGCTGATCCGTTACCTCGTATTATTGCGATTTATGTTTCCCTTCGATGCTAATTCCTTTTCAATGGTAGAACTATCTTACGGCAAAAATCTTGGCAATGATTTAAATTTACACAGTTAAAAACGATGTTCGCGATAGATTCTTTCTACGTGTTCTTTCAAATGTTAAAAAGAGCATTCAGTGTTCTCATAGCGATCACGATCAACCAGCATGATAAGTCACGTAAAAATATCGCTTTATGACCATACATTTCTTCATCAGATTACAATCTTATAAAAGTTTAATGTAAACTAGGCTTTGCACTGGGTACACACTGATGCTTATTTTACTGGGTATGTCATGATCAGAATTTACGTTTACCGGATGCCGACGCCGCCTTACCGTTCGAACAATTGATCGGCGATGCTTAATCGATGGTTGGAAGCCATCAGGGCGAAACTTTTATACGCGTTCTAAAATCAAAGTAGCACGTGTCGTGCGGGAAATTAATTTGACCACAGTAAGAGAATAAACATCACTATGTATGTATGAAACATAATTGACCTGGCAGTACGTGGGCTCTGATCAGCGTTCGTATCTCAACTATCGAATTTCTTCCGTTTGATTCCTTTACCCAAAAGATTCAAATATCTAGCGCTGAATGGCAATCCACAGAGACCAGCACGAGACTTCTGATATACAAAAACTCAAAGTATAAAAGGAACGAAAAGGAATAACTGTATCGTGCCAGTATCATTCTGCCCTGAAATGTCTTTAAACCTAAGAACAATCCTTAAACCCCAACCCCCGTTCATACATCGCGATCCAAATGAAACAGTTGCCCCGCGGAATGCGAAACATTCCGCGCGCACACTCTTTTGTATCATTTATACGAAAGCTACTCTTTTAATCGCGAATGTCCAGTTCCATTCAACCGAAGCAAACAGAAGGTTGCTGAACGAATCGCCCCTTGGAAAAGAAATGGAAATAAATGAAGGGAAATTCGTTGTCACAAGCTTCTGTTTGCTCGCGTAGGCGTACAGCGCAAGTCACAAGGTTTTGGGTGATCAAAATGAAATGAAAAACACGTGGCGCACGATTAACCAACATTCGTT
Source organism: Andrena fulva (assembly GCA_946251845.1). Classification (NCBI taxonomy): domain Eukaryota; kingdom Metazoa; phylum Arthropoda; class Insecta; order Hymenoptera; family Andrenidae; genus Andrena; species Andrena fulva. The sequence continues at coordinate 93,337,810 of OX276327.1, read as the reverse complement.
GAAACCAGTTCTACTTAACGAAAGGGGAAATTACGAGGATCCAAGGGCACCCAATACCTGTGTGTCTTCCTCCAAACTGCCACGTAAAAGTACCGTGCACGGTCGAGCAGCGCGCAGCAATAAAGAACAATAATTAGAGCTAGAATCTGTTCGGGCCTTACTTCCGTCCGCGCATTGTACTTTTACTTGTTAAATGCTTCCGGCGGTATCTGTCCCAGCTTGAAGAACTCTTGGAACGCCGAGAGCGCGTTGCCGTAATTCCATTGCACCTCTTCCAAGCATTTCAGGCTCCATTCGAGATTCATGTTCGTTTGCTGGCTGAGCGTCAGGGTCATCTGTTGCTTCACGTCCTCGGACAACTGCGACGGCAATGGTTTCACGGTGTTGCTGCTCGAGGGTGTCTGCGGCGTCGGCACTGACAGCGGCGCTGACAACTGTTCGGTCAGCTGCTTCAGCTGAGCGTCGGTGGGATAACTGATATGTAGCTGCTCGTTTCGAATGCAGTAGCCGCTCCCCTCGGGCACTATTATGAACGTTCTGTTGAAGTAACGAATGGGCCTGTCTCTCTTGTCGAGTTCTTTAAACATTCCTGTCACTGCGATCAGCATCATGCCAGCCTGCAAAGCACACAGTCATTGGATAATCTAGCGGGTCGGTCGACGCGGATTTACGAGGAACTCACCGTGATCAGGTTGATGTCCATTGTGAATGTGTTGAGATAATGCGAGGTCTGTGGCATTTCCGAGATAAAGGAAACCACGGGTAGCCGACCCTGCTTCAGTAGCTTTTGCCTCTTGTTCTGGTCGTTTATTCTGTACAGGTTCCGGTTCTCCAAGAGGTATCCGTTTAATCTGCAATGGTTCGCTCGTTCGTAAATATTGCATAATAACGTAAGTGGGCGCGAATAATCGATCGGCACGTACTTGTTAGCGCTATGTGAATACGACACGGTCATGCTAAAACAGGCGTGCTCGTCATACGCGTCTAGCAACGGTTGGCGACTCTCGCTATCGAATATCATGAAATATTGTTGCAGAAACTGGCTAGCGATCTCCTGCGCTTTCGCGTTCGCAACGAACATTCTGTGAGATGCCGGCATCTTGTGTCCATCGACCGCTACGTCGAACCCGATCGGTTTCGGAAGATCCACTCCATCCTTTCAAGTATCCCAAATGGTTACGTGCGACTTTGCGAGATTACAGTAATTATTGGCGATGCGATAGTTACTTACCAGCCGTTGAAGCTTGGGGAACCGTTTCCGCAGGTCGCTATGGTCGGGAAAGAAAAGCCAGAAGCCCGGAAGCTCCAAGTTAATCGTAATAACAGAAACAGTTCCCTTATTATTGAGGAGTATTATAGTAGAGAAGAAAATACACAGACCATTTCAGAACTTCCAGGGTTCAATTATTCTCTAATTTCATAACGAGCAATTCCGCCTACTACATTTTAACAGCACTAGATGTGAAATGTAAAGTAAATTATGTCAAATATACGGACAGTTCCGTTAACCGGACCATACCCCCGTGAAAAATTCGAGCCGCCATAGCAGCCGCAGGACACTTTAGCTACCTGGAGAATTCTTTTATCAAGAAACGATCATGTCGAAACAGTACATTACCTAATGTAATCACTTTGCCGAGACTTATATTTGTTGCAAAACGGATTTCCTGCAAGCCTAAGCTCTTCCAGCTTTAAATCTTTGAAGACGTCTAGTTGACTGAAGTCTTTGATCTAGAAGAAATTAATTACGCATTGAAACATATACTTACCACGTACGAATTCAATGAAAGTCACTCTATCTTTGTCTAGTTACCCTGTTATCCCCAATGTACAGGATTCTTAATTTGGGAAACTTTTTACTCAAGCCGCACAGCTTCTCGACTAAATTCAACTTATTCCCCTCTAAATTCAGTGCCTCCAGATTCGGTATATACTCCGACACAATGCTCAGCACCGCTTCCAACATCAGAGGTCGGAACAGCGCGCAGAAATAGTCCGTCACAAGATCTGCGGTGGAAGATTTTTAGTACATCTACTGCGGCAAAACGGGCATTCCGAACCCATGAAACTACTGACCAGGATCCTGATGAAACTTTGATAAGTCTAACGCGTTAGTCTCTTGCACGTATCGTTTGGACATGGCCTGTTTCAGCCTATCCTTGAATTTATCGTCTATCTCGCATTGTGGAAACGCTCCCTTCATAATCTTCACTTGCAGCTTAAATCCGTCCGAGGTTGTAATCTTATAATCGCAATTAGCTAGCGCCGTTGCTATTCTCCTATCGTCTACATAAAAACTGGCTTCTGTTGTGTTCACCTTGTACTGTTCGAAAGCATTTGCAAACGATTAAGGCCTGTACCGTTCTCCCGATTACGCGATTACAATCAAAGTTTCTCGTGTTTACCATTATGGGAACAAACGTGTCCGGCTCCATGTAGCTGAGTAAGCTAGTCAATATGTAATCTTTCTCGTATTTGTGTCCATATGGAATCTGTGATTAAAGTAAACGTTCGTAATACACGAGATATCGAAGCGCTCGCTAAAACCTCCGCCCTAATACACTTACGGTAACTTTATACCAATTAAGATCCCCGGGGACATGCATTCTGATTCGAGGAAGCTGCCCGCCCCTGTACCCTCTAACGGGCAAGGGGCTGACTCTTCCCCGTCGCATGCCTCTGTCTCTGGTTCTGAAAACTATCCGTCTATTATTATTGTTGTTACAGCTCGACGCCATTTGAACGTCGTCGTCCAAGCACGCCAACGCCAAGCTTCTCGGTACATCCCTGGACGGTCTCGCCTGCGTCTTGAACGACACCCTCGGCCTGCTTCTCAGGTAAGCGCCGCCGTCTTGTCTTGGTACACGGTCGTCGTGGCCTGTTCGAACGTGAAAGTCAGTGAGAACGCAGTAGCGATTTCAACGGCGAGGCGCAATCTACTGGCGCAACATAAAGAGACTACGCGAAACGGGAAGGAACGTTGCAGCTATGCCTGTGGTTAAAGAAAATGTAGGTCACGACGAACTATTTAACTATGAAACGACATAGGAAACTTACCAAAGTAGTGCTTCTCGTCCGAGTTGCCAGGCCGTCCGCCGCGACCGTCCCATAAGGGCTTGTTACTCGTCTTCCTTGGCATCTTCTCTAAATTACACAATACCCGATCATAAACGAAGCGCAACAAACATGTCACGCTCTTACAGGTTAGGGGGCAATCAGGTTTTTACGCACTTGGTCGAAGTCGGTTCGTTAACACGTAAAATAGCAGCGATAGTGACAGGCTGAGAATTCTAACACGCTGACTAGTTGTTTCGTCGTTCCGAGCAGCCCAAGCAGCTTTTTCCGACGAAACATAAAACTTAACGCCCCAAAAAGTACAACACGCTCCTCCACCCGATGCAATAGGAAAGAAGATGGCGGATCGAACTGAGGGGACCCGAGGTGACGCGCTGGACCGTCGTCGACCAATCGCAGCGCCACGCGCGAGTTTTTTGAATAGGGGCAGGTCACGCGCGTCTTCTCAAATTGCAATTTCACTTGAAATAACCTGTATAAATGGTACGGAAGTTGTGCCGGGCAATTTTTAATTGTTCCGATAATGCGCGTAAGCGGAAAATGTTAATTATGGCGTTTTCGGACGGTCGCACTGGGGCGGCCCGAGTGCGAACCCTACCCAATCGGAAGCGAAGAGTGTGAACTTTTTCGCCTCCGATTGGCCAAAATTCGCACTCAGTGCGCCCCAGTCCGACCGCCCGAAAACGCCATGAAAACGCCATAACTTTTTTTAAGTCCGTAGGGTAGATGTCCCGATTACCGTGCCCTGACGCCGACTTGCTCACGACGGAATTAATAACTGACTTCTCTCACTATAATTTTGCTTGGTGAAAATTTATATTGGTATTTTGAACCTTTCTCTTTATTAAGGCATTTTTTTCGGGTTGAAAATGTTAATTTTTCATATTTTGTTAATTGAAACAAAAATACATGTTTTTGTCCCAGTAACCGTGCCCTGAAAAAATGCGTTGTCCCAATTCCCGTGCCCCCAGTTACCGTGCCCGTTTTCAAATAGCGTTCCCGCGGTTAGGTTATGTCTTTCAACTTTGAACTGTTCAAAACAATTTTTTGTTCTACGAGAGGTGTTTTTATGTAATTTTAATATGACCTCTTCATTGCAAAAGCAAAATATGCAAATATAAATTTTTGTTCACCCGTTCTGAGAAACGAAAGTAAGGTTAGGTTTAGCAGTTACAGAGGGAGCCAGCGGGCACCGCGGGGCACGGTAAATAGGGACAAGCGTTAAATACCTGTCCCAATTACCGTGTTCACTTTAAAAATACGAAAACGTTTTAAAAGTGCTCATTTGGCTATTTTTTAATAAAATTTGAACCTTTTATGATATAATAAACACTTTACATGAGTGCAAATCATGATAATTATCAATTTATTCACTTCTGTAAAGTACGTGTTCCTTACCGTTTCCGGTAAGGATTTAGGTAAATCCATCGAAATCTTCATATGCATTTTTGAAATTTTTTTTACTATGCTTTAGTTGTTTAAAAACGCAACTTTCTCGTTTGTAACACATACATTAATAGTTTAACTTAATTAAAAAAATTTCTTTCCTTATTTATTTACGCGAGTTTTTTTGTACGGCGTCTTTAAGTACAAAAGCACGGTAACTGGGACCGAGCACGGTAATCGGGACATCTACCCTAATTATTTAAATCTTTTGTAATATTTGAACTGCAAAGCTGTTAGGTTGGCACTGATGCAAAGTGGAATATTAAAAAATATTGTTACCGGCCCTGCACAGTGCACCACGTGGTGCGCAGTGTTTTGAGTTGACAGATTAGGTCCTCGGATCGAGTGCAATTTTATTTTTAAAAGTAATAAGTTAGTGAACATTAATTGAAAATGGTAAGTACTTCTGTGGCTTTTATGGACACAAAACTTTTGTCAGATGGTAACGCTGCGTTTTAGGTTATGTTTTTAAATAGAAATACACTTCTCTTTAATTCTGTACTACTTTGCGTTACACAGGGGAAGAATAAGAAGACACGGAAGGTCGTGATGCAGAGGTTCGCGCAAATGAAGAAGATGATAAGCGTAAGCGACTCCAGAATGTAAGTGGATCTCCAAACCAAAGAAAGTAGGTTCCGCCGTATAAACATTTTCAGGACAGTTAGTTTCTTGCTTCTAGAAAACCAGACAAACGCGCGCCGCCGAAGAAGGCGAAAAAAGAGGATCCCAGGCAGCTGAAGATATCAGAAGTGTAGGCATCGTTCGATGTACTTTTATAGTACCCGCAGAGATATAGCGAGGTCGTAAATGAAATACTGGAGCGGTGGCAGTCTTCGAGGCCATAACACCCAGGGCCATGAGTGGTGTATAGTTGCAGGAATGTCAGTAGGAATTGAGTCTCAAGCCACAAGCCCTGAAACCAGCCTTGAGCGAGATCCGACTCCGTTCTCTGCCCACAGATCTGGCAATTTGCTTTACGATCTCGCTACATCTGTGTGGGTACTATACCTTATCATTATAAAATTCCAAGTCGCGGCGTAATGTATTATTACAGGCCGCAGCAGTCCTCTGCATTGTTCTTCCAATACAACACACAGCTGGGTCCCCCCTACCACATCTTGGTAGACACGAACTTCATAAACTTCTCGATCAAAAACAAGCTGGATGTGATAGAAAACATGATGGAGTGCCTTTACGCCAAGTGCATACCATACGTAACAGACTGCGTCATAGGCGAGTTGGAGAAGCTCGGCCAGAAGTATAAAATAGCGTTGAAGATCATAAAAGACCCCAGATTCGAGAGGCTGAACTGCATGCACAAAGGCACTTACGCGGACGATTGCATCGTCAACAGGGTGACTCAAGTAAGTACAACTATCCCGAGAAAAAAAAAATTCGATATCTTAGCCCAGTGTTTCCCAACCTTTTTTGAGTCGAGATTCCCTTTTATAATACCCGAATAACCTGCGTGCCCCCCATGTAGGGTAAGGTAAATTTAATAGGGTAAAGAAAACGCATTAAAAATAGGTATTTCAGAATATAATTCTAACTTAATAATTAAAATAAATAAGTGCTAAGAATCGCCAACTAAAAATAACCGTAGCGACTCCCCAGGAAGCACACCGTGACCTACAGTTTGGGAATCACTATGTTAGCCACTACAAACGACTTGCTAATATTTCAGCACAAGTGTTACATCGTGGCGACAAATGACAAAGACCTGAAGAGGCGGATACGGAAGATCCCTGGCGTGCCTATAATGTATGTTTCTCAGCACAGATACACAATAGAGAGAATGCCAGACGCGTACGGGGCTCCAAAGAAGTAATGCCACTGCCAGCTTTGCAACTATGTATTATATAGATCTACCTAATAAACTGTATATTTTAATAAAAGCTCTAGCCTTTCTAATACTCCTGTTTCTGCCATTAAGCTTCATCGAACAGTATCTCCTGCTCTCTGAAAATAATCCCACGGCGATATCTATCACCCCGAAAGCTTCTCCGCAGTCTCCACAATCGATACGAAAGTTGGTCCCAAGCAGAGACCGTAACTCGGAGACCAAGCCCTCTTGGAGCCAGGGCCCGAGCGATCTTTTCTCATCTCTGGACGTCGTTTTATCAAGCTACCGCCGTCCACGCAGTTCTCGAGACGTTACGAGCGCGATTCGGGAGCGGCTGGCAATCGATACGTCGTACATACGCGGAGCAGCTGGAGATAAACAGGGGGGAGCGCGTTACAGTTATTGTTCGGTGAAACAATGAAGCTGTTGCGTGTAGACGCCCACGTGGCGCCCTGCAACCCGATAGAAGCCGCCTGTTCCGCAGCCGATGCTGGCCCGTATACGGCAGCGGCGCGGAATAATGTTAGACAAGTGGGCGCGAAAGGCCGTTTCGGCTGAGGGACGATCGCGCGCGAATTTATCGCAGCCGCGCCCCGTGAAAATAAGTCGTTAAGGGGCTGGCCACGAGATCCTTCTCCGCTTCCACGGGGGAAAGATACCGTGGTCTGGTTAAACGGCGCGTTGGCGATCGTTACGCTTACCTACGCGGAAAACGATCAGATTTCCGACTAAATCCTGCCCCCTCTGGTCCCCCGACACGCAGCAACGATACGGAGGCCGAGCAGATCGAGAAGGAGATAGGATTTAAGGAGTAAGCTTTCTGGGGCACGCGTTACACGTCGATCCTCCGACTCCGAGTCTACGATTACCTGGACGTGGGAAAAGGGAAGGACGCAGTGGCATTGCAGTGAAATGATTCTTTGGCAACCTGACTATCGGCGGAGCCCGATCTAGGACGGCGCAACCGGGGCAACTGCCCAGAGCGGCAAAATTAGTTAATTGGTAATTTATGAATATTAATTTTTCTATGAAACAAAAGGCTTTTGTTATTCAACAAATATATACAAAAAATTCACTCACTGTTGAAAATTATATTTTAAAAAAATTATTTATAATTAAATATAAAGGGCAAAAATCAGTTTTGCCCAGAGCGGCAGAAGAGCTAGATCGGGCCCTGACTATCGGTGGTTCTCTAAGGAACGTGGCATGGGACAGATGAATTTGATGAGTAGATTTGAGATTGTTACTGTTTGCTGTGAAATTTGTACCTGGGGAACTGTATCCTAGCGATTCTGGTTATAGACAGTGGCGGACTGGCCAGGGTGTCAGGTTGGCAAGTGGGCCCCCTTAAACACTATAATTACTAAAAAGATACATTTATTTCACCAAAATTTTAATTCTACTTTTTTGCCACTTATGTATTTTTTGAGAATTTGATTTATTTCTTATAAACATTAAATGATAGCCTTATAGTTGTGGGTGGGCCCCCTTTGTCTCCTAGCAACCAATATTTTTAGACCCAGTCCGCTACTGGTTATAGACGAGTTAGAATTGAGAGAAGATTATTTGCACTTGGTCGTTCCCTAGTGCACGGTGCCTGGGCTGACTTTCCATAGGCAATACTACTTGTTTTCCGCAGCTTACGCTACCCTTCTTACCTGGGCGCAATTAATCGCACTTGTGTATTTATACACTCGTGTTATATTGAGTGAAAGCTCTTAAGATATGCAGGCTGGCGCTTGCAGCCATTGCTGTGTATTAGTGAAAGGGGTACGAGGTACGATGATCTATGCTTTGGGGCAGTGGCGGACATGTGGGCCCTGTGGGGCCCTCTTAAACATCAGCCAATATTTTAAAAATGTTAATGACCCTTTAGTAGCTTGAAATTATAATAAATGCTCCAATATTATTACTGCATGCAACTAAAATTTACGTTGTATGTATCTATTTTAAATGATAGCCTTATAATTATGGGTGGGCCCCCTTTGTCTCCTGGGAACCAATATTTTTAGACCCAGTCCGCCACTGCTTTGGGGTACGCATGTCACTTGCAATGTCACGTGAATCACGGCTGACAACTGCCACTTGTGATCATTAAATCGGTGGCCCTTAAATGATGCAAGTGCCAGAAGTGAGAATTTTCAGTATTTTCTTTTCAACGATAGCAACGTTGGTAAATACAACCCTAGTTGGACAACCCTAGAAACTAAAATAAATGCTACAGTTCCGAATGGCCCCTCTCCTCAAACCTCGTGTCGATCGGCCTCTAGGGCCATTTGAAAGAATATCAAAAATAAATTATCCCAGCACTTACAGCCTTCGCCACCGTATTCAGCATAGAATCTACATCCCCTTTCACTAGAAACATAATTTTTCATTCCTTTGCCCCTCGCATCGTTTACCATTTCAACTGCTCAATTGCAAGCACTGCCTGGCCGACTTAAAGGGGCATTTTGCAAAACCCTGCGCCACTCAGAGTGTTAATACCTATGCTACTCGTCAAGCCGACACAAAGACCAAGAATCCTAATGTCGAATGCATTCCGTACGCGGTGGTTTATACAAATGCCATGCACCCCGGTTGTTAGATTCCGTTGCAGGGAGTCGAGTACAACACGTTAATTACTTCTAAGACTCACGATCGTGGTTTTTATTTTAAAAGTTCTATCTGGCGAGTTTGACTGAGATTCCGCTCCTAGATGCTAGAATAGTCTGAGCTTGGGATTTTGGGACAGGGTTATATATACAGGGGTTGTGGAAGAAGGGATAAGGATGACGTGGAAGGAACCTTGGAGGGCGCAAGGGTCGATGATGGTGACTAAATCCGTTATCGCTGTACAGAGGATTTTGCGAGGGTGACTATTTAGGATATTTCTGGTGTATATCTAGCTGGCATCCAACACGGTCGTCTTTCGGATCGCAGCCTTTCTAATACCCCGGACCAACAAATGGCGTGTGCACGCGCGTCCCTGTACCGCTGAACGTCGTCTATTAATCAGCCGCGCATCCTGCCGCACCCTCCCTCGCGACAAATACCTCGAATTAACCCTCGCCGACCAGGAAGCGATGCTATCCAGCTGGACGCGTGCAACGGACGATAAAGGACGTCGTCGAGGCAACGGGGATCGACGAACGGCATAAGCTCTTCGAACCGCGCGACAGGTTTCACGGCTGTAGCTTTCGGACCACTCGTGTCGAGCGTGTCCCCGGGTGTAGCCGAAATAGGCCCAGCAGGTAAAATAGCATGTAGCGTAGCTCCGTTACGATGTAAGATCGAACCTCCTAATTTCCCTCGGCATTCCGTCCCCCGGCGTGCTCACGATTTCCTGAACGGCGCATTCCCCGCTAGATAACGACTTCTTAAACGCTCGAACCTCGCTTAGGACCGTAGCCGTGTACGCGCTTATCTGACCCACGCGAGCGGCTCGGTCCCGTGGTTTCCGTGGGACAGGAAGAGCGAGGGAAAAGGGGGCAAGGACGGTTGCGCGATGAGCACGCGAAAATTGCCGGGGATGGATGAAAATCCTCGCGAGGATCCAAGGGCGGAGTCGGGGGGAAAAATGCGTCGGACGTTGCCGCCCGGTGAACCAGATTAAAGGAAAACACCGAAAGGGAATCTATCTGCGCGCGTACCACCGTCGTCCAGGCAGAGAAACCCTCCAGGGTTAGGCGGAGAAGAGGCGAGGGGTGCGCGGAGGGGAGAGTCGAAGCGAAGCGTTCGATCGTGGTAACGGATTAGTTATAAAAGTGGCTATAGGGCCCAGTACGCGGATATATATCTACGGTATATCGTGGTCCTGGACCTCTTCGTTCCTCCGCCTCTGGCTCCTCTCTTCCTACCCCGCACACACACCTCCCCCGCTGTCGTCCCCTCATCCCTGGTCCTATCCATATACCTCCCCTCCTCCCCCACGCGCATTATTCATCTCAGTGGTCCTCTCCTCGTCCCTCTGGCGTTTTAAACGCTGCGCATCTCCGTCGCTCCTTCGTCTCCTTCTCCATTTCTCCGTCACCGGTCTCTCTTTCTCCTCCGCTCCCTCTCGCGAGAGTGAGATCTCTCTCTCTCTCTCTCTCTCTCTCACACACCCTGGTTCGCCCGTGAGCAGTCTCCGTCGGGAGCGCGCTCCTCGACGGCGGCCATCTTGCATACCTGAGCCTCCGCATTGCTCGTTCCTCGAGGGCAAAAGGGAGAATATCTCAGCGCGAGACGACGCCGGGATGCGCGAGGATAGAGTCCCGAGGTGGGAGGATAACGGCCAAGGGGACGGGGAACCAGGGCGCTACGGCGGGCCCCGGTGAGGCGGAGAGGGGGCAGGCAAGGCGGTTTGGTGGGAGAGGGACCCACGGAGGGAGGGCAGGGGCCAGCGTGGCCCGAGGTGGAGAAGGAGAGCCGAGCACTGACAGACAGAGCCAGCTGAAGGGCCCACCGGTCGGAGGAACAGGGAGGGGGCATGAGGACTGAGGAGGATGGAGGAGGACGGCGGCGGCTGGGCTAGCAAGAGAGCCGGCGAATGCTTCGCAGGACGAGGACGGCGTCGTCGAAGAAAGCGAGAGGACCACGTGGTGGAGAGAGAAGGAGGGAAGAGGCGGGAGGAAAGGAGAGGGAAAAGGGACTTAGCTAGCGAAGAGGGCCCACGAATGCTTCGCTGAACGAGGAAGGCGAGCGATACCGATCGGTGGTGGAAGAAGGAGCGTGACTGTAGAAAGGGAGAGGGCCTTAAGCAGAGGTGGTAACTGAAGCGAGAGCGGCAAGAACGTCGATAGAGGGTAGGCGAAGAGGTGGAGAGGACAGCGGACACTCAGGAGGGACAAGGAGCGCGAACGTTTCTTTCGTGGACGGAGAGAAGCCGATATCGATGGAACGCTGGAGAGAGAGGGGCGAGGAGCTCGGCGCAGGGGAAGGAGTAAACGGCGAGAGGGGAGGGAGGAATGAGGGAAGAGCGAGAGAAACGGAAGCATAGCCGGGGCCCGATGGATCGGAGAGGGACGGCGTCGACCAGCCCGAAGAATGCTTCTCCTGGCAGCGGCAAGGTTCTGGGACCGTCTCGGTTCAGTCGAGTCAGGTCAGTCCTCGGGAAGGTGATATTCTTCGTCGTCGTGCGTTCTCGGGGCCTCACGTCGTCGCGCACACGGCCCACGTTACACGCCTTCTTTTCAGCCCTTTTTTTTTTTCTTTCGCCGTATCGCCTCCCTCTGCCCGGGCTCTCTTCTTCTCCCGCTCTTGTTCGCGGTACGCTTGGGATCCTCGCGGCTCGCACGTTCGCGCCTAGCATCCCCCCGTGGTGATACGAACGTTTCCGTGCGCGGGGGCACGCCGCGGACACCAGCGGCGTCGTGCGCGAGTGAGATTCCATCGCGGTGAACTACGCGGCGATCTACGCGCGGATCCAGCCGGTCCGATGGATCCGGCGATCACGGTGCGTCCACGGGAACAGTAGGCAGGATCCTCCTGCGCTCCACTCGCGTGCCCCCGTGTTTTGGTGTCGTTTGTGGTGTGCACTCTTGACACGCTGGTAGGAGCCAAGTGCGTCCGAACTTTTCCTCTCGGGTAGTTCGCGTCGCCTCGAGTGTGTCCCGCACGGGTCGCGAAGCAGTGGATCCTCTGGTGTGGGCATTAACCCAGTGACAGAACGGGGGCGCAGGGCACGCGGAGAGGAACGTTCAGCGTCGTACAAGTGAAACCCTTGGAATTCCTCCCCGGAGGATCGTCCGCGATTTCCCCCTTTAGCGCAATCGCGAGATCGTTGCCGCGCGGCTGGAAAAGTTCGCTGGATCCGGAGGCGAAGCAGCATCTGCGGACGCGTTTCGCGAGGCGCGGCTCCGCGCGGGTTCACTGCCCCCTCTGTCGGCTCGGGTCTCTCCTCTGGCGCTCGCCTGACTTTCCAGCGGCCGAAGGGGTCGAAAACGAAGCGAGTAAAAAAGGAAGGGCGCCCACACCTCGCGGACGGCATCCTTAATCCGATTTCGTGGCCGAGTCGAAGGCTCGTCCATCGAGAGGCCGCGGGAAACGAAAACGAAGGAAAAGGAATAAAGTAGGGGAAAAAGGAGAGAAGGAACAGCGGACCCGGAGAAGAATGGAATCCCTGGAGCGTTCGCCGTGCTCGTCTACCCGTTGATCCAGCAGCCGAGAGAGGCTGCTCCCCGTGTACCATGTTCCGCGCTCGATCACCGGTCACGTGAGCACGAGGGGGGTGGGGGGGGACATGAGATTGCCAGGGACGATGAGGAAGAAGAGCGATAGGTAGTGGGTCGAGCGGGGACCGCGAACTTTTATGTCGTCCAAGCACGGGGGGAATTTGGCTAAGGAAGGGGGCCCGTTCGAGGGACAGAAGAGATGATCATAAGGGGATCGATGGTCCTAGCCCTGGTCCTGGGACTGTTGTCGGTGGACCAAAATGGCGGCCAGCCGAGCAACGGCGTGCTGGAACACGCGCCCGAGTACTTGACGCGCAACCTACCTCAAAGAGTGATGCGGCTGGTGCCGCGAAGGTCGCCGATGCTGCCGCAGGACAGCGCCACGATGGGCCTGGCGATGCAGAGCAGGGCTGTGGACACCAGGGTCCAGCTGGAGGTCAGGGAGGGCGAGCCCAAGGGGAGCCTGGTCGGCGTTATACCGGTGAAGCCCGGCTTCGTCTACAGATTCAACGAGCCGCCGCAGGAGTTCGTGCTGGACCCCGAGACCGGCAAGATCAGGACGGCCAAGGTGCTGGACAGGGAGGCGTTGACCAGCGACAGGTTCGACCTGGTCGTGCTCTCCAGCCAGCCGACCTACCCCATCGAGGTGAGGATCCTCGTGCTGGACATCAACGACAACGATCCCGAGTTCCCGGAGTCCAGCATCGCTGTCAGCTTCTCCGAATCGGCGGTGGTCGGTACTAAACTGCTGCTGGACGCAGCTACGGACAGAGACACCCCGGAGAACGGTGTGGTGGACGACTACTTCATCGTCGACGGCAACACCGACGGCAAGTTTCGGTTAGAAGTGACCGGCAACCCTACAGGAGAAACGTCCTACCTACACCTAGAGACTACCGGTAAACTGGACCGAGAGCAGGTGGAGTTCTACTCGCTGAACGTCTGCGCAAGGGACAGGGGCCGGCCGCCAAGGCTGGGCTACCTTCTGGTGAACGTGACCGTGCTGGACGTCAACGACAACCCGCCCATCTTCCAGCAGAGCGACTACGTGGTGGCGCTGAACGAGAGCGCCCCGGTGGGCACCAAAGTGCTGACGGTCCATGCCACGGATAAAGATTCCGAGGACAACTCGAAGCTCACGTACTATCTACCAGACACAGAGAGGCAGTTCACCATAGACCCGGAGACCGGCACGATCACCACGGTGGAGCCCCTGGACTGCCCTCAGCAGAGCTGCACGATCGCGGCCCGTCCCGGCGGCGGCTGCCCAAAGAGCTGCGTGATAACGGTGTTCGCTCGGGATCACGGCTCGCCGAGGCAGGACGGCCGTACCTACGTAACGGTGAATCTATTGGACGCCAACGATCACGATCCTGAAATAAAGTTCAGCTACTTCCCGCCGACGCCGGGCTTCGCCACCGTGGACGAGAACGCGGCGAAGGACTCGATGGTGGCCGCGGTGGCCGTGATCGACAACGACGAGGGCCTGAACGGCGAGACCACGGTGGAGATCCGGGCCGGCAACGAGCTCGCCCACTTCCGGCTGGATATCACCCAAAGCTTCGACATCGTGCGCGTTAACGGCCGCCTGGACCGCGAGGAGATACCGAAGTACAATCTGACCGTGGTGGCCACCGATAAAGGCACGCCGCCAAGGTCTGCCACCGCCTATCTCGTGATCCACGTGAACGACGTCAACGACCACGAACCGGTCTTCCAGCAGAGCGAATACTCCGCGGTGCTGTCGGAGCTGTCGCCAACAGGCAGCTTCGTCGCCAGCATATCCGCTACGGACGCCGATTCGGGCCTGAACGCCAGGATCTATTATGACTTCGACTCGGGAAACGAGCAGGGCTGGTTCTCCATCGACCAGGACACGGGGCTAGTCACCACAGTAGCCATTCTTGACAGAGAGGTGCAGGGTAGCATAGAGCTCCATGTGTCTGCTAGAGACGGCGGGCCCAATCCCAAGTACGCGTCCACGCACCTCAAGGTCACTATCCTAGACGAGAACGACGATGCGCCGAGGTTCTCCCAGAGCGTGGTAGAGGTGACGTTATCGGAGAACACGCCACCGCATAGTTTGGTAGCTACGCTCACAGCGGTGGATAATGATCAGGGGACGAACGGCAGCGTCGCCTACAGTTTCCATTCCAGCGTGTCCAGGGACTACCCGAAGACCTTTGCTCTGGATGGCCTGACTGGTCAGTTGACCACGAAGATCGGCTTGGATCGAGAGACCACGGCAGAGTACAAGATCCTGGTGGTCGCTAGGGACCAGGGCACCCCGCCGCAATCCTCCACCGCGACGGTGGTGCTGACTCTGGAGGACGTTAATGATAACTCGCCGGTGTTTTACCCGTGGAGGTACTTGATGCCTATTCCGGAGGACGCCCCGCCGGGAACCTCCGTGGGCAAGGTGACGGCGACAGACGATGACGCTAGGGAGAACGCCCAGGTGAGGTATACCCTGGAGTCCAGTGGCGAGGGGCTCTTCGTAGTGGAGGAGAGGACCGGCGAGATCAGTCTTCAAGGCTCCCTCAGGGCTGCGCATAAGACCCTATACGAGCTGAAGATCTCAGCGAAGGACACTGGGGACAAGACAGCCAGCAGAAACGCCCTGGTGGAGATCATCCGCGAGGAGGACCTGGAGAACTTGGAATTCGACACGTACAATGGCTACGAGTTCCGCATAGCCGAGGACAGAGGAGAGTGCAGCTCCATGGCCACTGTGTTTAACAGGGAAGTCGGTACTGTCCAGGTGACGCAGTATGCCAGCTCCAAGGTCTCGTACGCCATCGTGTTCGGCGACCCCAAGGGTAGCTTCAAGATAGACGAGAGTACAGGGACCATTAGCACCTCTGGTTGCCTGGATCGGGAGCAGCTGAGCTACTATAGCCTGCAACTATCCGCCAGAGCTGGTCTCGCTTACGGACAAACTTCGGTGAACATCACTGTCCTGGATGTCAACGACAACCCGCCCAGGTTCCCTAAAGGGGAGATAGGAGACGAGGTGCTGCTGAAGGAGAACGCAGCTGTGGGTCAGGAAGTGTGCCTAGCTCGCGCCAGAGATCGAGACGCTGGCGCCAATGCCAGGATAATCTACTCCCTCACGCATAACCCTGGTGGACAGTTCAGGGTCGCCGAGAACTCTGGTATAATATACCTGGACAAGCCTGTGAGGGCTGCTCCAGGCACGGTGCTGCACCTGGAGGTGACCGCTACGGACTCCGGCAACCAGCCACTGTCCGCTCAGCATCAGGTCAGGGTGACGATCGAGGACGTCAACGACCACACGCCGGTGTTCAAGCTGACCAGTTACGAGACCTCCCTGCCGGAGTCCACGCCAGTGAACGACCGCTTCTTCTCTCTAACCGCCACTGACGCTGACCTCGGGGCCAACGGACGCGTCCTCTACAGCGTGACCGATGGCAACGCTGAAGATCGCTTCGGGATATTCCCCGATGGCCAGCTGTACGTGAAGAACGTCCTAGACCGTGAGGAACAGAACTACTACGCCCTGGAGGTGACGGCGACCGACCAGGGTAGCCCCTCCAGAAGCTCCGTGGTCCCAGTGGTGGTCCACATCATAGACGAGAACGACAACGCGCCAGAGTTCACCAATTCCAGCTTCATCTTCCACCTGCGCGAGAACGAACCCCCGGACACGTTCGTGGGGAAACTGCTAGCCACTGATAGAGACGTGGGTCGCAACGCTGACCTCATGTTCTCCCTGCCGCCTAGTCAGCAGGACTTCATCGTCGACCCCAGGAACGGCTTCATCAAGTCCCTGCGTGTGTTCGACAGGGAGCTGCTGGTGACTAACACCGGCAGCAGTTACATCACGTTAGAAGCCACCGTCACTGACAACGGGATGAACCGTCTTCGGGATAGGGTCAAGGTAGTCATCTACATCACCGACGTCAACGACAACATCCCGCAGTTCCAGAGGCTGCCGTACAGGGTGCAGGTGAACGAGGGTGCAGCTACGGGGACCCAGTTGCTCAGGGTTTACACAACTGATGCTGACGAAGGGTTGAATGGAGACGTGTTCTACTCCCTGGAGGACGGCAACCAGCATGGGCACTTTGCTATCGATGAGGCGACCGGGCAGATCTCTCTGCTCAGGGAACTGGACCGAGAGACTTCTGACACTTACGTTCTGACTGTGGTGGCGCATGATGCTGGTTTAGAGACGCGCCTCTCCTCGAGCACCACGGTTCACATAGAGGTGCTAGACGAGAACGATAACGTGCCCCTGTTCGTGGACAATAAGTCAAGCATCTCCGTCCTGGAGACGACGCCGACGAACACGGAGCTTCTTAGGTTCAAAGCAACGGATAACGATCTGGGACCCAACAGCGAACTAGCCTTCGCTATATACGCCGGGAACAGGCGGGACACATTTTATATCGATCCTCTGACCGGCACGTTGTACTTGAGGAAACCCTTGGACTACGAGGAACTAGAGAGGTACACGCTGAACGTGACCTGCAGCGACGGTGGCCATCCTCGGCTCAGCTCCGTGACGACCCTGATCGTCGAGGTGATCGACGCCAACGACAACCCGCCCGTCTTCCCCAACACCGCCATAGCCAGGCAGATCAGAGAGGGCATCCTGGTGCACACGCCCATAGTAACTATCACCGCGGAGGACCCCGACTCTAACGAGAACGGGGTAGTGACGTACTCGATCGCCAGCCAGGACCCGGAGGACCAGGTGCGGAGGTTCGGTATAAACCCAGCGACGGGAGTGATACACACCTTGCTGCCTATTGACCGCGAGGAGGTGGACACGTATAAGCTAGTGGTGGTCGCCACGGACAGCGCGCAGCCTCCTAGCGCCAGGCTGTCCGCGGAGAAGCTGGTGATAGTGATCGTGGAGGACATCAACGACAATGCGCCGATCTTCGTCAGCATGTCCGCCGTGGTGCTGCCTCTCAAGGGGAGCCATCAGTTCCAGAAGGAGATCACGGTGACCCAGCTGATCGCCAGGGACCTGGACTCGAGCACGAACGGCCTGGTCACCTATGAGCTTCTTCGATCCAGCGTCAACTACTCCGACATGTTCCGGATCCATAGGAGCACTGGCCACTTGACCATGAAGCTGCCAAGGTCTTCCAAGAGCAATTTCGAGAGGGTTTCCAAGTACCAGGTGGGCGTGAGGGCCACGGACGAAGCCGTGCAAGCGGAGCGTCGGTCCACAGAGACCTATCTGACGCTGATAGTAGCTGGAGAGGATAACGAGGACCAGCCGGTTTGGGAGCACCGCGGCCAGATCGAGGGCAGTGTCTACGAGAACGAGCCGATCGGCACCAGCATCCTGAGGGTGCGCGCTAGGAGCCGCCGATCGACCGTCGATCTCGAGTATTACGTGACCAACGTGACCGCTGGTAGCGGCGGGCCCCAGGTCGACAGATTGTTCGACGTGGACACGAAGACAGGTATATTGTCGACGGCCGCCGCGCTCGACAGGGAAACAGGAATCCAGTGGTACGAGGTGGAGCTGTACGCCATCGGTGTCGGCGGTACCAGGCCCAGTACGACGTCCACCAAAGTAAGTCCCTTTGATTGATCATCCACCGAGATATTAATGATCGCGCGCGCCGTTCTGAAAGTCATTCGCCCTCTTCCCTCTGCTTTTTGCATCCACCGGGGACTCGTCTTTCACTTGCCACCATGTTGCCCCCTCTTTCGCGGATAGGGTAGCATCCATTTTGGAATCTAGGGGCCAGTGTCGATGGTGTTTCGGTGTTTCTCGCCCGGGGAAATTTCAGAGATAGGGTGGGTAGGAAGGATTTCACCGTTTCGATCCTAGCGCCGAGTTTAATCGGCTCTCTGGTACTTTAGGGTACGTTTACGTTGGAGCTACGGTAAACAATCAGAGCGGCGATCAGAGCGAATCGTAGAAATATATTCTATAGTTATATAATGGAAGTGTTTATATTGAAGCTACGAGCAAAGCTGCGATTACGCTTTGTAAGAGATTACCAACGATTCAAGGGTCCGATCGACGCTTTTAACGAACCCACCTAAAAAGAAATTAAGAAAAAGCACACTCGCAAAAAAGTTCGCCGGAACGAAAGGGTTAAGGTCTAAACACACTTATCAGTTCCGTGGCAGATCAGTTCCGGCGTGCCAGTGGCAGAGTTGGGCATTATTCGAATAAATTTTTATTCGAACGAGCTGGAATAAGAATTGCGAATAAATTTTTTTTAATAATTTTAAAATTAATAATAAAATATATAAATATTATACATTACATACCTATATATTAAATATATCAATATTTAATAAATTTTAAAATTAATACTGAAAATTTATTATTAGCGTTATTTTTATTAATAAAAATGTATTCGTTATTCTCGAATAACGTTATTTTAATCGAAATTTTTATTCCAAGATTATCCGAATATAGATTTATGCTGACTCTGGCCAGTGATAAGAAGAAGAGGGGCGATCTCTTCTTTTTATCCCCGCTACGCCAGCAGCTATCTGTCACCGAACCGATAAGTGCGTTTAGACCTTGGTCTCGATCGAATATTACTCCGTGGAATTGCTGCTCCTCGGCAATGGAACTTATTTCCACGGGGTGCAACGAGTCCCGATGGATTTATCAATGCGCCGCGCTGGGCCGCGTCAGGGGCATAGGCTTCTCGTGTTACGGGGCAAGGCAGACGCGATAATTCGTCCGCCTGGGAACCGCGGTTGCGTAACAATGGTCTTAACGTAATTAGAGTCGGCGATGGAGAGTAACGGCGGGGAATCTGGCAGATGAGAGCGCGTGAAAGGAACAATGTGTCGAAGAAGAATGGATGGCTTATAATGGAGGCTCCCAGAGAAAATATCGGGCGGGATCGCGGGAGAAATCGGCGGTGGAGGATGATCAAAAGTCCCTAACACTCTTGCAGGTAGAAACTGCGATTAGGATGGGAGCTTCTTGGGTGGGAGGCCGATCAGAATGTTGCTAACGAGCGTAAACAGATTCCGGGGGATCTGTCGCTGATACCCAATCAATACACAAAACATCAAACACTGAACACTGCCGATCATCCGCAGTAATTCATCTGTATGGAATAATCGTGAAAAACGTTGCAAATGCGTAAAAGTACCTACTCTAAGAAATTTCACTGCATTTGGTATATTAAATTAAAATTAAAAGCAGTGGAAAGTAGGTATCCACTCTGTACCAAATACCACATTTTCTGCAAATACTTATGAACAACAGTGTACAGTTTTACACAGTGGTTGAAACAGCTCCGAAAATAACTGTTTCAAACTGTTATAAATCGGCTCTGACTGAAACAGTTAGCTACGAAGAATCGATATTCTAAAAGATCCGAAATTTCTGACTACCTATACCGATTTCGGTTACGGTTCTACAGAATCGATATTGTATCCTTTCCATAACAGTCATATATCGGTTTTATAACACTATGTATCGGTTCCGAAAGTTTACTGTATAACGGATACCTACACTATAACGGTTATAGAACCTATATTAACATCGATTCTGCGGAACCGGAACCGAAACCGATATAGGTAGGCCAGAACCTTTTCCACTCCTAGCAGTTTCAAGATTATTTCGCCTCTCATAGCTATTTCAAGAACCGAAACCGATACCATAACCATTTCCAACCCCTTGTTGTACACCCCCCGAAACAAGGTAGCTTGAAACTGTAGCCGATCGTTCTTGCGCAAGACCTCCCCCGAACGGAAGTCGTTGAAAGCGTGGCAATCGAGCCGATAATCGATCGAGGGAAAGGTGGTCACGGCCCCACTTTCCCCGGTTCCTTGTTCCATTAAGGTATCTCCCAGTCACCGAGTGTATCGACCCCTCCCGATAGCGCGTTTCCCACTGTAAATTAGCCCGTGCTTCCTCGAGGAGCACCGTGTATAATCCGAGAAAGCGTAGACAAGGCCCCAGAGGGGGCGCGGGGGGGGGGGGGGGGGGCTTCAGTTTTTCGTTCGACGAGGGGCACGTGTTCCTCGCGACCACCCCTCTCCTTCCATCGATAAGTGAGGGATGATCGGCGAAAAGTGAGAGGGTGGGACGCGGGGAGGGATCGGGATCGGGATCGGGATCGGGGCAAGATCAAAGGGAAAGGGGGGGTAGGCGCGGAGTGACGAGCGGTAGAGAATAAACGACAAGATGAACCGCGTGCCAGGAAATCAAGTTGGATTCTGGTCGCTGCTCGGTTGCTGGCTTCTGCCGCTGGCCGAAGCTTCGGAGCTCAAGAAAAACTTGATCTCGGATGAACGCATACAAACAGCAGGACGTAGGTAAAAGTCGGTCCATCTCTCCTACCCCCCTCGGTCGCGACTGCCGCCCGCTTCATTTCTGAACATTCTCTCTTTCTCCGCGCCCACCTCCCCGCCGCCTCCCCTAGCCGGGATTTCGGGGCCCTTCTTCCTCCTATCTTTCGTTTCTTCCGCCTGTCCCCCGGTCCTCGTCGTCTCGTCTCGGGCCCCCAGCCTTTATCGTTCGCTGTGGGATCTGTGACTCTGTTCGGGAACCGACCGCGGTTCGAACGTTTTTGTCCCGACCTCGTCTCTCTCTCTCTCTCTTTCTTACTCTTCTCTCCTCTCTTTCGACGTTAGCCCACCCCCCCCCCCCTCCGGACCCCCTTTCTTTTTCTCCGTTCGGCCATCGACTTCGTATCATCGGGTTTTTGCCGGGGCACAGGGATGAAAGCCAAAGAGGGGATATATTCGTACCGATGTCGTCTCGGATCGCCAGGCATTTTTGTTAAGCCCCCCCCCGCTCCGACCCCTAGCTTTCCCTCTCTATGTAGGGTCAATTAGAACGTTCCTGGAGAGGCGTAATTGTATTTGCATCGCGACCGCGAGTTTTCGTGAAGAAATTTGTGTTAATTAACAGGTCGGTCCATTCGTTCGATCTTCGGGAAGAGAGACGTGTTGTCGTTAGAGGCCTTCCTCTGTAACCCCCTCGTTGACGGATTTCATTAGCGCCGCTCCCTACGGGCGCGGACCACTGGGCCCCACTTTCGGGGAAAAGGAATTAAAGGGGGCCGTTTCTAGATGCGCGCCCGGAGTGTTGTTATTCAATCGGTTGCGTTAGGCTGGCGCGTTTACGTCGACGCGTTTAATTACCGATATTAAAGTCGCTCGTTGGCGACTCGTGTTCGCGGCACGGTGTTATTAACGCGATCCCTCGCGGTAATTACGGCTGGGTGGTGCCCGTCGCGGTGCGGCTAATGATACGAGAACAATTAATGTTAAACAGCGCGAGGTGGAGCGGCTTTGGGAGCCGGCTGAGGGTCTCACGATACTTTTCGCGCGGATCAGATCGAATTATTCGGGGGTTGCTGGGAACCATTTGCGATCTAGCCAACGTTAACTCTGTTTCCATTTATTTAAGGATGTATTTCAGGGATAATCTTAGCCAAAAGTTAATCAATTTCCAAGATATTAATGAGGCTTTTCCTTGTGATGAGAATCAGACAGAAATGGCATTGCATAAAGATTTATTTCCCCTATTTAAACCCCTATTAGGCTTTCCAATTCTATTTATCGACATTCCCCGAGATATCTGGTACCCGGGTACCCGTGAAATCCCCAGGAATTAGATACTTTTATTTACATATTAAAAAATCAAAGGAAATACGAAAAAATTGGTATGTCTTATGACGATTACCTATATAACGAATAATTATGGGACGGTACTATCTTGAGTGTCTCGAGTATCCCGGGTAGCTTACCCGGGTAGCGCCTGCCTGGAAATTTTCCTCATCTCGTGTATCTCTGATACCCGGTCCAAATCAATACCCCCACCCACGACAGACAATATGAAGGTATTTTTTACTTTCACCCTATCTCAATTTTAATAAAAAATAAAAAAAATACACGTCTCTCAGATCTTTCTGCTGGGCAACAAAATTTCAGTGACAAAAAATCGGCGCTGGACACCTCGATAGTGTCCCTTGTTCGTTCCTCTTCGACCAAATAAACCACGAACGAGTTAAGACCCCTCGGATCCCTCCATCAAGATACCCCAGTTATACAGTTCACCGAGGAATCTCCGAGCTTCCCTACAATGTAGCCTCCATCTTTAATCTCTCGTTAATCTCCGAGCACCCTGGATTAAGCCGTCAGGGCCGGGGAAAGGCGCCTAAGCAGCTGCCCGAGAAAAGTGGCTGTCGAAAAGTTTCTATTTCAACGGGAATACGATAATCCCGGTCGCGGTGCGAGGGGTGGGGTGGGGAGCGTAGGGGAAACACGGGTAAATAAAGTAAGTGGCACGCGGTTTGATTTAAGAAAGTGGCTTTAACGTGATCTTGATGTATGGGCGCGCGTGAGCCACGGAACCAGCGGGGCCCACACGCTCGGGCCCCGGCGATGGGTGGGTCCGTAGCTCGCGCGAAATGTAGGCGTAATGTTTCCTTCGCGGCTGTTCGCCTCCTTTTTTTCTCTCCCCCGCCCCCTTCTATTCACATCTCTTTCCGCGTTTGCCAGATAAATATATCCCCGTGGCGGCGGAACGCACGCGGTACGCGAGAATTTAATAATAGTCGATGATAATTATGTCGGCGCCCGATTAACAAGCCCCGTTCCGCCGCGATAAACCGTCGATTAACCGCGCCCCGATCTTTCCCCTTCGCTCCCCCCCCCTCTTTTTTCAGACACGCGTGCCCGCGCTCGCTGCTCAGTCATATTCGCTGCTGAAGTTTGGAAAGGCTAGTCGAGCACGTGGCGAGTTCTCTGTGATATCAAATTTCATCGATCGTTCACGTTCGTAGTGCTTTATGGTCGACGTTCCGTTTTAATAGTGTAGGATTTTGTGGAGAGTTTGAAGGAATGTTGAAGGGATATTGGGAGAGCTGTGGAATCTTCATTTTTCCACGTTATGTTTGGATAATATGGAGAGAGCTGCAAATTTTATTTGGGTTTATTTAGAGCTCCAGATTTTTGTCGGTTTTTTTTAGAGCTTCAGATTTTATTTAGATTTCTTTCGAGCTTCAGATTTTATTTAGATTTATTTCGAGCTTCAGATTTTATTTAGATTTAGAGATCGAATGGGATGTTTAGGTACTTGGAATCGCAAGATCGTCTTATTGCTAGTTGGAAAGCGTAGAGATTGGCGCGAGGAGTGGTTGATTTCCCGATCGACACGCTTCCCAGGGGAACGACACGTATTGAAACGGCTACTCACCGACGGAAGTAGGATCGGCGGCCTCGGGGTCCCAGCACAATATTCCGCTCCCCGGCCAGTTAATTATTCCGATACGATCTCGTGTAATTTCCCCGTTTACAAGCCTCCGTTTCCAGCGACGATTCCCTTCAGCATCAACTCGGTCCTGCAACAGCCGTTCAAACTAGCACTAGAACACGCCGTTATCACAGATATAAGCCCGCCAGGAAAAAGAGAAACGAGACTGATCGAAGTTAATACACTCCCCTTTTATCGTCTCGCCTCCCTGGTTCCCGCTTGCGCGCCGAGTATCACTCTCGCCCGATAAAATTGCTCGCGGAACAGCGCTCGCTCCCCATCTTCCAAGTATTCGATCAGCCCCGGTAATATGTCGCGGAGCAATTTTCCCCGCCACTTTTACCGCGCCGGACGATTTACGGAAAAGCCGGCCCCAGAGGTGGAAAGGTCCGCGTTAATACCCCAGGCTCGCTCATCATCATTATTCGCCAGCCTTTTTTTCAACCCGCAACGGCGGTACCGTTGCAACAAAGTCTAGCTGACGGGCAAAAAGTCAGCTACATGAAAACCGCCGATCGAACCATGCCTCGCCACGCTCTGTGGTTAGGAACGGTACCGCGAGAGAGATCGACGCGCGTTTCCCATACGGTTTCCGTAAGGCGATCGAGTTCCATGGATCAGTTCGAACTTGGAATGGAACGCGAGAAATTTGCGTGGTAATGGGGAATGGCGAAAGTTCACTGCTTTTGGTTTCATTTTCTAATTCCCATTTTAAAATTCTTCGCAGGAACTTTGAGGTTTAGGGACACTGTTAGGTGCCGTGGCGGATTTAAGGGAAATGGCCCAGGCGGCAAACATTTTGAGAGGCCCATTTTGTCGGGAAAATAAAGATGTAGTTTACTAAAAACGGGTTAAATGTAGTAATACAGAAAAAAAATATAGTGGTTCGATAAAATCATAATTTGTTTTGAAGATGAGTGGCATTTTTAGGTGAAGGGTTTATTGGATTCGATCACTCGACAATCTTCAAGTCGATCTTCGCGAAATTTGTAGGTATCATGAATGTCACTACTCTTTCATCACCTTGTGGGCTCTTAACGTGAATCATACATCTTTGGAGGCTCTTTTAAAAATGTCCCTATAATATCATGGGGGTTCACAGGGGGTTCTCTAGATTCGAGCCCTCGACAATCTCCAACTCGACCTCGTAAATTACCTCGCCCCGCTCTATCGCGGAATCCTCCAGGATTCCGTTTGTTTGCAATCCCCCTGTCGTCGCGTTTTCCCAAGGAGGGGGGCAGCGAGAGGCACCCAAGGGGAGGAAATGATTTACAAGGGCGCATTTATAAAGTTCGTCGCGTTGATTCGCGGTCGGTCGATCCTTCACGGGGCACGAAATAAAGGAAGCGGGATGGCACCTTTAATGCTACGCTAATCTTCTACTTGCTCATCATCATCATCATCATCATCGTCTTCCCTCTCGTCCCGTTCGCGCCGCGTTCCCTCGCGCCCCCCTCTCGATCCCCCACCGCCGAACCCCTCCCGTCGTAATCACAATCGTCATCCTGTTCATTTTTCAACGTCTTCTTTAGAAGAGCGCAGCGCGAAGAATCGGAACGAAACGACGTGGAAGGAGAGAAATCGAATCTGTGGGCGCGTGGAATTGCGAGCGAGCGAACCCCCGCCGGTGCCCCCGCTCCCCCTTTCCGCGACTCTGCCCTCCCTCCCGGGCGCAGTCGACTCGTGCTCTCGATTCGACCGGTTCTATCGTGGCACCGCGGATATCCGATTAGTGGGGCCGGTATAACTGATTGTTCGCTTGGCACTCGGGCACGCGGATAATACGGTCGCCGTCCGAGGGGGGCGCGTATCGCTATCGACTCGTTCGACATTTGCGCGGAACCTTCAGCAACGAATGCAAGCTTCCACTGCGGATACTCGCTCGCAGGAAAATAAAATTGTGCTCGTAGGCATTCGGCGTTTGGGAACGGCCTGTGGTGCGATCGGCGCATAGGTGGCGCCCCGTTGCTTTGGGAATTTGTAGAGTTCGGAGAAGATTAAAATCGGAGTCGGCGTTGGGGGAATTGGTAACGCGGCTGGCTAGCAACGCAGAAGAGGATCCCCGAAGATCTTGGGTTCGAGGTCCCACCGCCCCAAGGTTCTCTCTTCTGTTTCTTCGCCTACATTTTTAAAAGTAAAAAACTATTTATAAAATTAATTTCAGTAAAGTCTTCTTCAAAATGCAATCCTCTTCTCCCGTCTCTTATTATTAATACGAAGCCTAATACCCAATTGCTATGGCATCAAACTTTCCTGCCTAGCCTCTCCTAGCATCGATATTAATATTCAAAATCCCGTGGAACGAGCGAACGGTGCAGCCTGCTATCTACAAGGAAGCGAGCGCGAGTGCAGAAGGCCCGGAGACAGCCTCGCTGCAGGCCTCGCTGATCGAATTATAAGCCCGAGGGGTTACAATCGCGAGATAAGGGAATTCGTCCGTGAGAAGACGGGGGAAAAAGAGTCGAGTACGAGAGGAGAGGGGGGCGAAGGGGGGAAGAGAAAGAGAAAAATTAATCGTAGCAGAAACGAGACAATTTAAAAGGCGGACGCTCGTCGGTACACGGGACGAGGAGAATGAAAGAAAGAACGAGAGAGAGAGAGAGAGAGGGGGGGAGAGAAAAGGAATAATCACGAGAGCGTTACTTAACGAGGGAGGTTTAAGCTCCGTTCCGCCCGCGCGCTCTCCTACCACGCCGAACGATATTTCAAGAGATATGATCCTGGATGAGCTTGCACATTCGAAGCAAAGTCGGACGTATCGATCTGGCTGTTCGTACGCACACCACCGCGCGACCACAGACGCGCCGGGCTATCTAAAGTTTCCCGAGGACGGTCCGTGGATCGATTAAAAAAAGAAAAAGAAAAAGAAATACAGACTGTACAAGAAAGATGAAGGAAGAGGAAGGGAGAGGCAGATGGGAAGGAGTGGTGGGGGTCATAAAGGATTTTATCCTTCCTCGCTATCTATATAGACGTTACACGGCCCCCGAACGCGGCCTTTAGTGTCGATATATTTCCCTCTAGGTAAGATGTGTCCGTGAGATTCCGCGGTCGGGATGCAATAATATCGGTCCGCGCGCGGCGCGCCTCGGCGCGGTGGCCCGAACGTATAAGGGGGCCCCCTCCCCACCCTCTCCATTGAAATATTACTCTTGTTAGTCCCCTGGAAATGTCACCGTAGAATACGCGCAGCGGGGACCGCTGCCGACCTCGAGATTCGTCTATTGAAATCACCGGTCGCACAAAAAGGACGAAATTCCACAACCGCATACCGTTTCTCCTGCGAATGATCGCGTCGCGTCGTCCCCGTGCCCCGTGGGGGATATCTTCTCTCCATCTCCTCCCGTTCCCTCGCCCCCTCTCTGCCCCTTTGCCCTCACCCGGCCCCGCTCGCTCTCTGTCCTCTTCCTTTCCACCGCTCTGTCCATTCCACCGCGGGAGGATCCTTTAAAGGACTCGCAGCTTCTGCTACCGCCGCTCGTCCCGCTTTCGAAATGCCTGGCTAGCGACCGCTGCCGCATTGTGTCCCCTCGTAATCTCTACCTGCTTTCCCGATGTCCCCGTGGACATTTGACACGAGCACTCGAGGACCAGCCGATTCTCGCCGTATAATTTTCCTCGGCGCCCCACCCGCGCGGCTGCTTTATGGAACGAACCGATCCCCGATCTACGCGCGATCCTAATGAACCGTCCTTTGTCCCTGTGGTCCCCGGCGCCCATTGTGCGCTCGATTCCCGATATTTTTCCCTAATTCGTGCTTCACGTCCGGGGTATTTTAATATTTAAATATGCATAGTTCTTCTGAGTTGCTTAGAGTTGCTTGGAATGGTTGGAGGGTTTGAGGTTGGGACTCCCTGTGGGATTCTAGAGGAACGGAAGAATTCTGCTAGGGGGACTGTCGAAGTTGATTAGAATGGTCCCTAGTTCCACCCGACACCCTTGTCTAATTAGAATATTTTAGGGCCTTTGTCAATGGTTCGCTGGAAATTCAGTGAAGTTATAGGAAGAAGGATTCTTTGGGAGTTTCTGCCGAAGCTGACCACCCAAGAGAGTCCCAAATAATTAGACGACTGATCTATTGTTAATGCTAAGCATAATTTTATAAAGATTGAAGGGAAACAGCGGTAAAGGCGTTGGATTGGACGATCAATTTGCGCGGTACGAGGGACAAATTAATCCCCGTTTATGCCATCGACGTTTTTACGAACGATCCTCTTATCCGTCCGTATCCGCGTGTAACTGCCTCGAATTAAAGCGATCGGGCCCGGCAGCGACGTAAGAAATGGCAAAAAGCACAGATATACCCGCAAGATTATGGGCATTATTCAATTATGACATCATTAAAGAGTTTGTTGCGCTGTCGGGACGTTCCGCTCTGCCCTCTGTTCTTCCCTGGCCTCGTAAAACTCGCAAGCATCCCCGTGGGCCCCCGGGAACCGTCGAAAATCGCCCAGCGAGCCACTTAAAGCGAAAATCTGCGCGAGCGCGAAACGCGAGCGGGCAAATGAAGTTATCTCGATAGCCGTGGTATAACCGCGCTTTTATGCCCGGCGAAACATCCGTCTCGTCGTTACGGAAGAACGGAATTAACCCTTTCGAACGGGCCCTTCTTTATTGGCGGCACTCTCCACGATAAGCAAATACTTGCAACTTTTACTACCATTCAGTATCGCTCGATTCCAGGCTCCTCGGACGGTCCCCGCGTGTCGTTTGGTCCAGAGTGGGCTTAAGGGAGGATGCCATTGTGGGCCTGATGAAGGAACGTGGTTAGTCCTGCGCTCCAATTGACCCAAGCGTAAGGTCCCCGAATACAATAGATTGCGAAGAGTAATAGACAGTGGTGGATTTAATGGGCGGCCGATGAGCAGTTGCCGCCTAGGCCCTTTCCCAGAAGGCCCCACCAGGGCCCCATCTTGAAAAACAGAAAATTATGATTTTATGCAAACACTATATTTTTTTTCTGCACCACTACATTTAGCCCGTTTTTATTAAACTGTCTCTTCATTTTCCCGAAAAATGGGCCCCTCACAACGTTTGCCACCTGGGCCTTTTTCCTTAAATTCGCCACTGGTAATAGAGAACACTTTAGTTGTCGATAATATGAATTGCTTTAACAAAAAAAAAAGACATCTAAAGTGTAGAAGTGGGTCCAATCGAAAAATTGCCTGACACTTCCATCGGGGTCCTCTACAAACCTGCACAGTTTCAAAAAAATCGGAGTGTTCGGGTAACCGAACTTCCCTTGTGAGTGAACATCCCACACACAAACACATTCTATAAATTAAACTATTGGGCTATTCTTCTATATTTGTTCGTTAAAATGAACCAAAAGGAAGCGCCCACTCCCTTCCAATTGTTTTCAAAACACTTAAACCTCATTAGACGTGACAGTTGGAAGCACCGCCAACGAGGAACCGCCTTCACTCGCAGTGAGCAGGGAAAACAGGAGCGGGTGGAAATGAGCGAGTTCTCAGAAATGGGCCTCTCCGTATCTTTTCATAATCGACTGGCCTTCGCATAGTGATCATTCCTGGGAACTATGTCCCCGGTAAAATACAACTTGGTTGGTCCTCCAGTTTTTATCTAGCGGCTCAGAAGCGCGCGCTCGCTAATGACCGTCAGATACGAGGGGCCCGAGCGTTTTCGGGCCCCGACTCCACGCTCTTGCCCACGAAGGAACTCGGGCGAAGGGGACCTGCGCAACACGCGTATCGCGCGTTCCTTCGATTCTCACCCCCCTTCCTCCACCATCGTCGACCTCGTGTCCACCCCCGCCATAAGTCCCCGTACCTTTTTGCTATTCGCGAGTTTCCATTTCGCGCTGAAATATAGCCACACGGACACCTTTCGGTTATCGTAGGATTGAATGTCCATTAACCCCCCCTCCTATCCCCCCAAACCCCTGCTCCACCTTTTCTTCAACGGTTTCATCTCCCCTCCCCCTTCCTACTCCCTCGCCGCCCTCCCCTATATTCTTGCCCAATAATGCCCGGCGATCGTTCGATGCTCGCCCCCCTTTTTCTCCACCGTTTTTCTTTTATTCCGCCGCAAACAACGTATTCTTTTAAGAGGACGACTCGAAATTGCCGTCGTCATCGTGACTCATAAATTGGGCCGGCTAAAACGTAAACACGTTATATTACACGACAGAGTTGGCCATTATTCCGGGCGAATTTTTCAATCGCACAAAGGGAACAGCCGAGCATTCAGCTGGCCGTTCGCCCGTATTCGATCCGATTCGATTATTCGCCGGAAGAGACGGCTGGGAGGGGGGGGGGGGGGGGAGAGGGGCCCGTTGTTCCGCGCGATTCTGTCGCGCGACCGCGTCCCCCCTTTGTCTTCCTTTTGCGCATAATTACGCCACAGGAGGAGGAGGAGAAGAAGAGGAAGAAGTAGGCGAGGCACTATGAATCAAACGGATTCCTGCTCGAGATCGGGCGTTCTCGTACAGGCTGTTGCAAAATTGGCACGCGTGCAAACTTCTGTCTCGGTTGTGATGATAGAAGAGAGGGAAAAGGGATAAGTAAGAATAAAAGGAAAATTTGGGAGGTCCCAGACCCTTCCAATGATTTTCTCGAAAGTAGTGACGGGTTCGAGTGCCTCGCGAGTATTTTTGTTTGACTGAATTCTACGAAAGGCAATCTAGGCACGTTAAACCTACACTCCTCGCCCCCTTTTGAGCCACCCCTTATTTTCCGATGGAAGGAAATTCAATACCCAAGAATCACATAGTTATGCAGCAGTGGGAAGGCAGCTCAGGAAACCTGTAATAATCTGGTGACTCAGTGTATCGTGGAAGGATGGATATCGATGTATCGTTCTTTCTCTCGCACTGGAGAGGGACGCCAGACAGGCGGGCATAACTCTCTCTCTTCGGACAGAATGAAAATATCGCGGGTGCGCGTGTATTATTCTTATCGAAGGTTGCTCGTCGATGACTGGAATGAATTCGTCGGGTGGGCACGGCGCATAATCCCCGTGGCACTCGAAAAGGAGCAGCAGGTAGTGGAAAAGGTCGACTGGCCCAGGGAAGGGGCCCGACGCGTGGTAAGGGTATAACGTGGAATCGAATGATGCATAGCATCGGAAATTCGGCCCGCTGCTGCCTGCCGTCAACCACCTACGAGATTACCGCGCTTGATTTACATTTATTTAGGCCCTAGACAAACACTCGAACAAGGAACACGAATCTCTACACGTCTACCGGGCACCCGAGCAATTCCATCCGTCAAACATGCCCCTTCCATCCACTCGATGCCCCTCTTTAACCTCTCTCTTCGTCGAATTCTACAAATCATTGATCAATCGTCGGGGCCCCACGCCTGTTCCTCAAAATTTCTGGGCATCTATTTTGTAAATTGATGGACGAGACTGTGAACTTCAAGATAGCCTAATTTTGACGGGGTTATCTTCAAATCTGTAGCTTTAACCCTGGGACAACGGTGCTTGGGTCTTTTTTTACGCAAGCGTAAGGCCCTTGAACGCAATACTAAATAGTAATAGAGAAGACTTCAGTGATCGATAATATGAATTGCTTTCACAAAAAGAAAACGACATCTAAAGTGCATATGGTGGGATATTACGGCCCCAAACGGGCCCAGGCACTGATTCCAGTGCAATCTCATCAACTGTCCGTCGTTCGAGGGATAATATATGAAGGGAAATAAGAAAGTGTCGAATAGGTACTTCTTTTCTTTCAAGGGGCCCAAATCCAGGGCCCATTTCTTAGTGTCCACCCTGCACACAGGCAGTCAAATACTAAAAAATACTGAAGAAATCCATGACCTCAACCGACACCGAGATTTTCCCGGAAACGCGGTTCTCAAGAAGCGGAATTCGCGTTCGTTTCTTCTGGCGAGAGTCATCCGTCGGTTCACCCGTCGCGCAGGGACGTCGCCGTGAATTAGCGTTGAAACGAGGGGAAGGAGAAAGAAACGCGCGCGCCTCCGCGAGCAACGCGCCTCGACAGGAGGAAAAGAGAGGAGGAAGCGAAGGTTGAGGCGCACCAGTCCCCCGTAAGAAGGAGACGCATAATCGTATCAACCAGGCCCAATTTCCCTGCAATCCCAATAACAGAGCCAAAGAGAGTCCCTCTCAGGCCAGGAAGATCTCGAGGAACGAAGAAGACGAAGGTGCACCAGGAAACGCGACGAGGGGGTAGGATGGACGATCCAGTCCTCTAACAAGGAAACCAAAGTCCCGGAATGGAAGCGGAAACCCGAATTTTTCTCCTGATCGAATGTTAGGATCGAAGAAGGCTCCGCGGAGAGGATGACGACGATGTACAGAGGTGCGCGAAGGACGAGGAATGCTTCGCGGAGAAAGATGACGAGGGGGCCGGGAGGGGAAGGGGTAGTAAGCTTGAGCAAAAAGCGCAAAGAGGAACGGAGGAATAACACAGAGGCGCGGTGGCGCGGA
Source organism: Andrena fulva (assembly GCA_946251845.1). NCBI lineage: Eukaryota > Metazoa > Arthropoda > Insecta > Hymenoptera > Andrenidae > Andrena > Andrena fulva. Next base: position 93,305,664 of record OX276327.1, on the reverse strand, counting down.
GATAGAACGAGAGAAGAGAGCGGCGAAGAAAAATAGAAAGACAGGCGAAGAGACGCGTTAACCCCGAGAGTTTAGATTCTCTGGAGGACTCTCCTGGCGGAGTCTCGTTTGTCTCCCTCGTTGGGCCCTCTTCTTCTCCAGCCGTGGTCCCTCTTCGTTCTTCCCTTTCTGCCCTCTTCTCTTCTTCCTAAGTCACCGAGCCCGCGCCCCCCCCCCCCTCCACCCCTCCCTCTGCCCCTCTCCCTCAGTCCCCCGATCACTATCCTCTACCTCGCGCACGCAGGATACACTACTCCTGCAGGTCGTCGCGTTTGTCCACCGCCTCTCGCTCCTTCCTACACGCTTACTCACTGTTATTCTCCATCTTACACGCTCCGTGCCCTCTTCCTGGCTCGTCCTTTTCATCTCGCGCGCTCGCTCGCGGCCCTCTCTCCCTTCGTTTTACACGCCGAGCCGCGTCGCGTCGGCCTCCGCTCCTCGCCGTTCCTCGTCACCGCCTGCTTCAGCCTCGATACACGCTCGCTCTCCGACCGCTTCTTACATTCTTCCTCGCGCATTCTTAGCGTCTCCTTTCTGCCTTCCCTCACACTTTTCCTCTCCCCCCCCCCCCCCCGCCCCTCCTTACTTCGCGCTTCCTTTCGCGCAGTCGGAGGCTTCTTTCTCCGTTTTCTCGGTGGTCCCCGTGTTTACTCTCTCCTTCGCCCTCTTCTGCGCCGCATCCTCTCGCTCCCCTTCGGGGACCGTTTCTACGAGCGCGCCTCTTCTTCGGGGCTCTTTCACTCCATAGACTTTCACGTATACATCCATTCCCCCGACCTGCACCCTTCCGCCGTGTGCCCCTCCAGCAGCGTGGCCGCGCTGCCCCGTTCCCCTCGCAGCGAGCAAGGCTGCTCTTTCTCTCGCGCGGCGGCCGACGGGGTCCTTATCTTATGCAGAAAGGTGGTGAGGAACCCACCGGGGCCCCTTTGCCAGGCCCCGCATGACATTAATTTTGAAATATTATTTGGGCCCCCCTCGCCCCCTTCTTCCTCGCTCCGCTCCACCTCTCGCGCCCCACGGGCCTCCTTTCCTCCCCGCGGAACCCTCCGCGCCTCTCCCTTTCTCTCCTGCGACCGTCTCCTCTCGCACTCTCACTCTCTCTCTTCCTTCCTTTCATACCTTCCTCCCTTTCCTCTCGCCCTTGCGAGCTACGATGGCTGTTCTTGAGCCTGGAGTCGCTTCCTCGTCCGCGCGAGGCTACGAAAATCTCGAGGATTTGAAAAGAACTGTGGACGGGACTTTGATCGTGGCACTTTTCATTGATGAATGCTGGAAACGGAGATGGGGTTGAGAGTGTAAAGGAGTTCCTTGACCTCTGTACGGTGGAGAACTTGGTAGCTTGGAAGAGCCTCCTTTATATATACACGAAAGTATTTAGTTACAGTACTATTTATTTACGTTACACTTTACCTCTCTTCTTATTAGCACCTACTAGGAAAATATTATTGCAAAATTCTGAATTTAAGGTAATCATTTGTCCCCGATTTTCGGTCATAGCCCCCGATTCTGTATTTCTTCTTTAAGCCAACAGTTTGCTATTAAAATTCTACTAATTTGGCAACAGTGTGACCGAATCTGCAAAGAGTAGATGTGGTCCCTAAAATAAAAAATATTTCATGTCTCAAGAAGCCCCAAGAAAAAAATGGCCACCTTAATCTTGGCCAAAATAAGTAACCACGAATCATTTTATCAATCATATTGAACTATGAAACTACTACTACGTCAATATCACAGAAAAAATAATAAAAAACAGTATGTAAATTTACAGAAAATTTTTAAATTGTACAGTGTATTTTCGATTGCAAGTAATTGAACACAAGGATGCAAATTTCTTCGCCTATCCAAGATCGCGGTGCTATAGAGGCACGTGTATCTGAAATTAGGGGCCTTCTGTAGCTTGAATGGCCTGAATGGCGCCACTTTCACCCTGAGAATCGGGGAGAACACCCCCGTGAATGGGAGGAGTCGAGGTTCGAGAGACTTGATCGCGGGCGGTGGGAGCTTCCGCCGAAATATCCACGGCATCGATGTCCCCCGACGCCGCCAGGACTTCCTGCTTAGAAGACACGGAATTTCGCGGCTGAGAGAACGCGCGAAGATGGATATTCGAGCCGCATTGTATTCAAATGAGCCACCGCTGGCCCCCGCACGTCACAATCGTACGATTTCGGCCAGAACCTATGAAAATTTATCGATCGCCACCCAGGACGCCCTTCGGCGGACGTACGACCGCAATTCGAGGCTGAATGAGAGATCACAGGGAGGGACGAGAAGCTTAAACCTCCAACTCTTAAACAGCTAATATCTACAAACCAGAATTAAGGGGTTACATACGTTTAGCCGCGGCGAAAATGAGTGATTTTTTATGAATTTCTTTAGGGGTTCTATTAAAAAAAATAAAAAATACTTATACTTGATTTATTAGTTCATAAAGTGCAAGAAAAAATTTATTTACAATAATAATTCTTGTATTTAATTATTTATGATTTTGGGGGGTTTTTAAACCACTGTAGAAAAAATGGCCAAAATGATAACTCCTTTAAACATCGATGGATCTGAAGAATAAAGTGATATTATAATGATAAAATAATGTTGGCATTATGGGCGGACGTGCCACATTTTCTAATTTCAAGAAAATAAGAAAATAAGTTCTGTAATTGTACATAAAAAATTAATTAAACAAAATATAAAACAGATGGCCCGTCAGCCTAGAATAGCAACATTATGTTACAAGAATATCATTTTATTTTTCCGATCCATCGATGTTTAGTGGAGATATCTACTATGCGATCCATTTTTTCTGCAATGATCTAAGGAACCTCTAAGATCATAAATAATGTAATACAAAAAATTATTGTAAATAAATTTGTTCGTGCTCTTTATGGACTAATAAATCATGTGTAATAAGTATTCTGCTTATTTTTTAATAAAACCCCTGAAATAGATTTAAAAAAATCCGTAATCTAAAAATACGTATGTAACCCCTCAAAGAATTCTCTGTACATCTCACTGTCCCTTCACGCCAACGAAGCGTTCGCAGGCTCTAAAAAACTCGTACCACTAAACCGCCGATAAAACCGTGCAACATTATTGCAATTAGTAGCTGCACCTCGCCTTTCGCATAAACCTTAACAATTTTCTATCCATTGGTATATAATCTGGATACAGTGCAGAGTAATAAAAACAATTAATAATAATAATACTATATAATAACGTGCTGCACAAGAACTTTATACCTGAGCAACTCAGCTGTTAGCCGGGTACAGTTGAAAACTGGTATCCACGTGTATGGAGGTCGTCGCCGAGGGGTTAAGAGACGGAGAAACGGACTTTGAGTCATTCCAAGGAGGAGGTTTTAAGTCGCTGTCGTGGAAAAATTACACGCTGGTTGAATTTACGAACGCATCACCCCGCCGAGGAATTATGAAAAATATCCGCGGAATGCGTGTCGCCCCCCCCCCCCCCCCTTCGCCGGGTACGCAACAGGACTGGCGTGCACACATGGAACAATTGTCGCGAGAAGGATATGCGTTTTTCAAGGGGGCGATCCATACGCTCCTATCCGCGCGTAAAGATAACGACGGGCGGAATCGAGCGCGCGTACACACGGGGCCGCAACATTTTAAAGGCCCAAAGGGGACACCCGAATGCTCTTCCAGAAATCCGTTGAAACCAGATAACGGGCCCCCGAGTGGCGTAATCTAAAAGCGCGTTCGTATAGTTTACGACGGCGCGGTTGCGCTGTAATAACGTGCCACGCCGCCCGGAGACCAGCCGCCCGCCCTTAATTCGCGATAAACGATTAACCCCCGCGCGCCGCCGGGGTGGACCGCGACGGACCGGCCGGGGTGGGATTCCGGAGGATGTACGGGGTGTCTTAGAATTCGGGGCATCAGGTGTAAGGAAATGATTGCAGGTGTTGTAAAATTATGGAGTTAGAAAATTGTGAAATTCAGAATTTTACGCTAAACGCACACAAGGCATAAACTTACAATTTTTATTATTATTAATATTAATCGTCTTTATTACTTAAAAAAATAATTGATTATGTGAGTAATAGGAATTGAAGAGAAATCTTAACAAAATTTCATTTCTGTACTAGAAAATTTATGTTCACCTATCGAGCAAACGAAAATAACAGATTTGTTTAAAAATGAGGAACGGAAATCTGGATGTTACAGGAAGAAATTTGGGAAGGTGAAGATATTTTGGAATCTTACATTTAATTGTACCTACTTATAATATATAACATCTTTCTGATAATTATGAAAAGAAAATAGTGTAAGTATTCCTGTAGGTTTTTGAAACCCAACTCTGCTTTTTGTACTAAACATTTTGCATTAAGATTACTCTTGACGAATGTCTCTGCCTCTGATAAGTTCGATAGTTTCGATAAAACTTGAAAACTATATTTAAAGAAGCTCTTGAAGAATTCAGACGACGCAGCAGACCCCCTTCAAATTCCAATTACTCACGGTCCCGTAAGAGCCCGAGTCCCCTCGGACCGAAAACTATGACAAATCGGCGACGATATTGAAACGTTCGCCGAGGATTCAGGGAATCGTCCTCTCCCCCGCTCGTTCGGCGCATAAATCCTGAACCGCGGCTGCGAGGCTTGTAACTCTTCCCCCAGGACGCAGCCGACCTCCCAACGATATCTAACGAGCTATCTTCGGCGAATTAAGCGACACCCAGGCGAACGAGACGAGCTTCCTCCAAGCGTCGCGAGGCAACGCCGACGGTGACTGTGCGTAATCACCCGTTATTTACAAATCCCGCCGCGTAGACGTAGACGAGAGGCTGCGTCGCGAACCTGCGTGGTCATTCCCGCCGCCTTTCGTAAACAGTAAGGTAAAAAGGCGAGGTTGAAGAGCAGTGAAGAGGAAAGAGGAGGGAGAGAAAGGAAAAGAGCGAGCGAGAGAGAGAGAGAGAGAGAGAGAGGGAGGGAGGGAGAGAAGGGGTTAGGGGGTTTGTTGAAGGGCCTCTCTAGCGGGGACGAAAAATCAGTCGCGTCCCTGAGTCCCCCCGAGAGACACCCAAATGCTCTTCCAGATTTTCGTTAAAAGAAGATAACGTCGGGGTACGAAAAGGCAAGGTAACGTAATGTAAGGCACGCACGGCACGGCACGGCACGGCACTCACACACACCGGCCCCGGTAATGTACACGTACGTGAGATCGAGGGCGTGGGGCCCCTGGGCTTCACCGCTGCCAGAAGGGGACTTATATACCGAGCCACAGCCGGCTTATCGGGCATACATCCTCGCTCGCAGATTAGCATAATGTCTGCTGCAATGCGTAGGTACTCTCCGCCACCCCGCGAGCCCCCCTTGCTCATCCTTGTCCCCTCCTCTCCGCCCTCCCTCCGACACCCCCTCGACCTGCTATCTTGCTCTTCCTCTTTCCTTCCCCTGGCTATCCGTCTCTTCTCCTCTCTTCTCTTATTTTCCCGTCTCTTCGCTTCTCTTCTCCTCTCTTCTCTTCTCTTCTCTACACTACTCTTCTCCCGCGAGCCACCTCGGCCTCCTTCGCCCGGCTCTCAAGTCGAGCACCATCCTCATCACCATCGCAACAGCCGCCGTCGTGCCCCGTACCTACCCCTACCCCGTACGCGGACACCCGAGGGGGCGTCCGGCGATGATAAAATAATAACGATAGCACCGGTAATAATAACGGATGTAATCGTAATTGTTACGCGCGCGTAATTATCGTTGTAACGCGTGTAACGCCACGGTCCCTGGGATAGGGAACACCGGCGACGGGAATGGTAATGATAATTTCTTGCAAGATAACGATCGCGGGTGGGATTGCGTTTCTTCTATTAATTATTCTCGGCGGTGTGCAGCTGGGCAGATCGAAGTGGAAATTAAAGGAACGTCGATTCTCATTGATCAGTGTAGGTATTATTCATCTATACTTCCCGAAACATGTTTAAAGTGCTATCCACAAGATCAGTCCCCTTGCAAAGCAATTTTCTACCCTGGATGCTTGATGAGGTAGAAACGAAAGCTTGCCTGCCTCCGTAGAAGAAACAGAGAGATAGATAGTTGCAAGTACCCAGGTACTTCCAATGTCTAGAGTCTAGGGAGAGAGGTGCAAGTACTCCCAACATCTAAATAGAGAGTTGCAGGTAATCCCAATATCTAAATAGAGAATTGCAAGTACTCCCAATATCTAAATAAAAAATGGCAAGTAGTCCCAATATCTATGTAGAAAATTCCAAGTACTCCCAATATCTAGATAGAGAATTCCAAGTACTCCCAACATCTAAATAGAGAATTCCACCTACTCCCAATGTCTAAATAAATAGTTGCAAGTACCCCCAATGTCTCGCGATCGTCCCATATGCTCTACACATGGAACACGGGGCCCAGAGAGCACCGGTCGACCGGACCAGCCAAGGATAATCGAGGCTGGTCCGGGGATTCTGGCCTGATTGCGGAATTCCACGGTTAACGTACAAAGGAGTACTCTGCCCTACTGAGCGGGCACAGCAACAATACGTACGCGGACCGTGTCTCGCGGTAGAACGCCAACGGGTTACGGGGGCCCGGGAACCCGAGTCGTGGGCCCCGAGACGCGCGCGAGAGAAAGAAAGGCAGAGAGAGAGGGAGAGGGAAGCGAGAGAGGGAGAGCTGGCCCAGCCTCGCTGCCACTGCTATTATGGCCAATAATTCATTGAGTGACTGTCAGGCCCTCCGCCGACCAGCCCAGGCACTGCCGCACCCCTCGTGTGCATTGCGCATACGGGGTGCTACGAAAACACAGACTCAACTCCACCAGAAATTCGTGACACCTTCGATGCCATTCAACTTTTCAGAATCTGCAGGCGCACAGTAGTGGACAGAAGAAACTTTTAAACTCATATTTTTCATACTAAACTTTCAAGTATTACGTCGATACCACTAATAGGTATATTATGACGACTCCTCGTTCTATAAGATATCAATTTTAAATTATATTTCTGTATGGTGGAACTATGTAGGTATCTTATTTTTGTTAAAACTCTCTTCTCACCACAACTCTGGGTACTTAGGTATATATTTAACAAGCATCTTGGTAGCAGACTTGAGCAAGTAGAGCAAGACTGTCACTGGTCAGACGGTCGTCCGTTTGTACTAGATTGCGTTTGCTTTGTATACCATTACCTCAGAAGTGGTATGGTCCTGAGAAAAAGGGATTTAGAGTCCCAGAAGCAGAAAGTAGTCCCTGCCCCCGAGTACCTGAATCGCGTATTAAAAGAACCGATTAGACGAACACCTTCAGAAGCGCTTATCAACCGCGCAGCAAAGCTCAGAAAAGCGAACCTCCGATCGATCGTTCCTCCGGCGTCGAATCCGCCGCCGTCTCGCCTCGAATTAAACAAATACCAAGGAAGACGTCTTCCTCGTTCGTATCGACGTATCGCGCGCGGCTGGTCGCGGAAAAATCGAATTCTCCGATCGAGAGGCACACAGAGGTGGGCGAGGGGTGTTCGCCGAGGGAGAGGACGAGAGCGTGAGAGGGGGGGCGAGGAAACACGGCGCAAAAGCGTTCGGTGGGACAGAAGAGGAGGGAGAGGAAGAGGGACACGGCGATCGTGTGGTGAGGACGCAGGAGCGGAGAGGGGCCGGGGGGATAATTGCAGAAGGGCCCCCTCGCGTTGCTCTTGCAAAGAAGTCTTAAGACGAGATAAGGCCCCGGCGATAACGATTGAGCCCCGCGGGAACTCTTGCCTACGTGTTAGCACGCACACGCACGCAACGGCCGGGCCCCGCTCCGACACGCTCGATGCTCGCACACGACGCCGGATTTAGAGCCCGTCCTCACACGTGGCATACGTAAACGCCGCGCACGGCTATCTCTGCTCGCTCCTCGAGCGTACGCAAAAATGCGACGGGCGAGCGCGAGTGCGTGTGTGCGACCAACAGCGCCGTGCACCACGGAGCGCGAGAGACAGAGAGAGACAAAAAAAAAAAAGGTGAAAAGGAGGATGAGGAGGAGAAAAATCGCGCGCGAGCACCAGCGTGTACGCGCGCCGATGGTGCTCGAGTGCCGGGGCTCGCTCGAGCGACTCGCGAAGAATTCGCCGAGGGAAAAATGGCCCGGTTGAATTAATTAATAGCGCTATCGGAGAGAAGCGTAGAGTGAAGCGATGCCCAGCAAACGATGCCCCCCTCACGAGGGGGACCGGCGAGGGTAGGTAGCCAGAAAAAATTCCTGGAACGAGTCGACCGCGATTAAATCGATTCCTACTTACTCCAATAATAACCGTGACCGGGGACGCAAGAATTTCTCGTGTTTATCGCCCATCGAAACGGCCGAGCTCCCCGACGCGGATTTCGTCGGGCCCCGCTTCCGTTCCGTGCGCGGCCGCGGGGAGAGGGAAGGGCCCGGCGCGCGAGGAAGCGCGATTTCGTACGGGGCACGGTGGGAAAAGGGGGGAGGGCGAGAGGCGCGACGATGGGGCAGGGTTGGGGAGAGAAGGAATGGCGGTCCCAAGGGGAAATTAACATAAATCGATCTCCCTCGGTGGAGATCACTCTGCGCAGGAAAATATTATGTATTGCGATCCACGGGGCCCCAAAGGACAGAGGGGGCCTTGCCATGGGACCCTCTCCTTCTGCCTTAAGGGGTAACACCACTCTAGAGGCAGAAAAAAATACCTAAATTTGACAATTTATTTTGGGAGTATGACAAACGGAATAGAATTTCTTTTCAGAATGTTTATTTAACACATATTGAAGTACGAAAAACAATTTTTTTTATTGTCATTTTCATACAAAATGGCGGCGACAGAGCCTGCCGTCGAAAACAGCTTTTTTGGAAACACCGCCACGGGAGGACAGATTTCTCGGCATGTATGAGTCCGGGAACAAAAAATAAAAAAAATTTATAATCTATATACAATTGGCTTTGGAAGTACGTAGGGGGTTTTTTTTAATCAATTTTTGTGGAAGTGGTGCACTTTTTAAGAAATGAATTGATTTTTTGCCCTAAACATGAGCATTAAATTGTTTATAAAAAAAAGAGTTTACATTCAAACACAGAAATTCTTTTCCGTTCGTCATACTCCCAAAATAAATTGTCAAATTTAGGTATTATTTTCTGGCTCTAGAGTGGTGTTACCCCTTAAGGTGCAAATGCACGATGAGAGAAAAATATCGCGTCTCACGTGAGACTTTAATCCAAGAATGCAATTATTTCATTATATTATTATTTCTTAATTATTCTGTTATATTTTCAATAATCTTATCTCTCGCGACTATTTCCATTTTACATTTAGTTGTCGCTGAGATTTTTGCCTCATGTAAATTCCCTCCGTTCTTTCTTTTCTGCTCGTTTTCTTTACTACCAGCGAGAATCTCTGATGTAACTGTGTTAGGCGCAGGGGTGCGGGGGGTTTCGAGATTCGGAATGCAATGTTTTGAGAAACTCGGTGGAACGCGCAGGGCTAGGGGAAATCTCGAATTCTCGAGCTGTCTAAGCCAGGCGAGCCGTTTCTTTGAACGCTTCTTAGAGCTCGATTTATGGAATAGTGGTTGTACGGTTACGATCGTACGGGATGAAATTTTGTTGGGAATCCACGGTTATGCCGAATAAGCCGTGAATTATATCGACTGTAATCGAGCGGACGCCTGGTGCGATGCGCTGGGCTGTACAGGGGAGCTCGCAAATAGTGGTCGTAATTTCAGGGGTGGATCTAGCACGCGGAGATGGCGTTTCTGCGGAAGCCTGCAAGAAGGGATTACAGTGTTTCGTGGAATGCTGTGAACGTATTTGGTTGGCACTTTGAGTGCTATGTCAATTGTGATTAATACTAATTTGTGTGATCGCAAGTGATATTAGTAACAGTTTGTAACGATGGCTGCGTGAAGGAATAAGGCACTGGGAGGAACAGGTTTCTGTAAGATCGCTTCTTACTGCCTTCCTCATTTCTGTTTAACCCCGGGTCCGCACCAAGGCGAACACGAACAAAAACATTGTTCGCGAACTTTTTCGTCTGTTCTTGTCAAGTCCACATTGCTGCGAACAAGGAAAAAACTCAGCGTACGAACCGTATGTAAACGTACGCTGAGTTTTTTTCATGTTCGCAGCAATGTGGACTTGGCAAGAACAGACGAAAAAGTTCGCGAACAATGTTTTTGTTCGTGTTCGCCTTGGTGTGGACCCGGGGTAAGAGTCCATTCCATATTTTGCCGGTGGAATAAGAGGACTATTTTCATGAATTTTTTTTCAAGAACCATTAAAAAATAGAATGTTTGCGTCCTATAGGGGTGTACACATAAAGTGGACTAGAATCATCCAGGTATCAAGAACAGTTTTTGTTCCATCCACAAGAAACGGCGAAAAATAGGCAGAAAATCGAGAACTTTTCCTTTGAAAGACCGATATTTTGTAACCGCTGTTGATAAATCAATAATTCTCGTCCACTCTATGCGTAAACCCCTATAAGACATAATGATTCTATTTTTATCATTTTAGGGCCACTTTAAGGCTGTGGGGGACTTCCGCAGTGTTCTCACTGAGGCACAAACATTGCGATTTAAATCCACACATTTGTAACTACATTTTGGAAACATGAAAAATACGATTCTATACAGCAGGGAATAATAAACTTTTAACCAGAACAAAACATTAAAATCCATACATTGGTTGTGGAAAAAAAAATTCATGAAAATAGGTTTCATTTTCGATCGGCAAAGTAAAAGTTAATTGTAAGAGTTGCGTAGAATGGGGAACCGTTTTGCAACATTGACTTCCCGCTCGTGGTGCATCCTCGTTAATTGATGATCTTGCCTCGGAATAAGTTCTAATTCCTGCTATATTTAATTTACCACCCGTGGTTACTATTCGCGCTCGAAAATGTTGGTCGCGGATCCATTCAGCGCCTTCCTGTGTCGTTTGAACTGCATTATAATTCCTCTTAGCGGAAGTCACTACTTTCACGTGAATCATCCTCGATCATTCGACAGACGCGGAGACTGGGGACGAAGAGAAGAGACAGATAGGAGATACGTATAATTAGGTTTAAGGTTGTTGCGCAAGCTGCAAAACGCTCGTCCGTCTTTTTGCGCACGCCATCTCCTCTGCACGGTGGATTCCCGCGGAATTCAGCGCGATGGCCGTTGAACCGTTCGCGATCCGTTGATTACGCGCCTCCAGTCGGCCGTGTCAACATTGTGGCCGAGGAATTCCACCGAGAGGCGATCGTAAACGCGCCGCTGGCCAGCGGGAGTGTCGCGCGCCTCCTTTGCTAACGATTTTCCCATCCGCCGATGGAAAATCGTTATCGTTCTGCTTGCACCTCGGCGCTGGGCAGCGGCGATCGCTGGTATCGGTCGTTCGGGGGGAGGAGTACGGCTAGTTACTAATTAGAAGTAAGAACTGGGAAATGAGAACTGAGGGAGGAGGAGTGAGGAATGAGGACTGCGAAGTGGGAACTAAGAATTGAGAAGTGGGAACTGAGAAGTAAGAACTAAGAAGTGGTAACTGAACTGAGAAGTGAGAAGTGGAAACTGAGAAGTGAGAAGTGGAACCTAAGAACTGAGAAGTGGAAACTGAGAACTAAGAACTAAGAACTGGGAACTGAAACCTGAAAACTGAGGATTGAGAACCGGTGGTGGGTTTACTACGTTACATCGAATTTACTACGTGACACGCGTAAAAAATGTAAATAATTGTATAAAATGTAGAAAATGGATTCAATGTCAAAAATTCAAATGCAAACTATTAACCTCTACCTATTGCGTGGAATTTTACTGCACACTATTTTAAATTACTGTACACTTGATTCCACATTGGAGCATCTCGACGCCCCTACCGATTTGCGACCGATCTGCGCAGCTCCCACTACTACCCACGGTTTGAACCGCATGCGATTGGTCGTGGTAATTTCCAAGGAATAATTGGTACATCCCAAATGCGGGACCTGACCGTTGTCAACGTAAACAGTCCCGCACGAAAAGTGAACAGAGAGAGTAGAGAAGGCCGTGCGACGGAGAAAAACATAGGCGGTTAAGTGGGGCGGCGGCGTAGCAACGTCGCCTGAGGGTCGTGCCTGCGCGAAATCTTGATGCTCTACTGTGGAATCAAGTGTAAAGAGAAAGATTGGAATGTAATTATAAAAATTATAAATAATTTGAAATTTTTTAGTAAATTTCATATCTTTGGTGTGCAAAAGATACTCGAATTCTTACATATATCAACATGGATTCTGAAGAAATTGATAAAGCTTTAGCAGATTATTTCTTTGGATGTAACATTCCATTTAGTATTATTGAATCTGACCACTTCAGGAACTTTGTTCATAAATTGAATCCATCTTATAAAATTCCAACTCGAAAGACATTGTCGAATAATTTGCTTAACGCAAAATGTTAAGATTACAAAAAATCAGTAATCGGTGTGGAATCCGAAGATGCAGTTCTGTTTTTAGATGGTTGAAAAATTTATCATCCAACAATAAGTATGTTGTTGCAATTCTGAATTTAATGAATACGGCGCATGTATGTCCATGCAGGTTATGGCGTTCCACAGTCTGCAACGGTTTTTTCAAACAATATGATTTTATACAGTAAAATACATGAACGTAATAAAGTTAAGCTATTTACTACGTCTTATTCTACACGTAGAGAATTCACTTTTCTACGTCAGGTAAAATACGGACCCACCACTGTTCTGCCCTCCTTGGTTAAACTGTCCTATCTAGCATTTTTTCACTTTTTGAGATATGTTGAAATATTTGAAGTAGCATACGTCTTTTACCTTTTAAGTAATGTTAGAAAACTCTAAGTGCTTCGTAAAGATTTATAATCAGTCTAATGTATTTAACCTAACTTCTTTCCAAATGGTTAAAATATCCTATCTGAAACAATTAATTAATTGGTACGTTAATAATACATTACCTACCGGTACACCTATGACAAAAAAAATATATTAGGCTGTTACGAAATAATGACAACATGTTTTAATTTGAATAAAGGAAAATAAGGACGGTACAAAGTAAATGATAAAACTTCAGTTTTCTCGGTTGTTTCAAAATGCTAGATAGGACATTTTAACTAAAGAGGGCAGTGTTGAGAACTGAGAACTAAGATAGAACGACGACCCAAGTCCCCTTAAAGTCGAGGAACCGAACACTATCGGTTCGCCTATACGCGTGAAAGTCCCGCTTGCCGATCGCGCGTTCCGCGTGACGCGAGTGCGTCATTCCCGCGCCACGTATTTATATCACCGAACGAATCGCAATTCCAGGCTGGGTGGGCGTAGCACTCTGAGTTTCTGCGAACTGACAATGCACCCGAAACAAGAAACCTAAACAATTAATGCACATTCCAAGAATAGTAAAGGAATGTTAAAGATTCCTTGCACTTCACAGGATGACTGGTTGAATCCACCGCCAGGCTCGAGGTTGCTGAATGAAAACGTCGGAGGAAGTGGAGGGTTCGCTCGCGGGTGCCACGAGCCCCGAAAGGACCGAGAGGGCGTAGCCAGCTCGCTCCACTCCTCTCGCCCTGTTTTTTTTTTCTCTGGCACCCAGTTTCTTTTAATTGTATCTCCAGCTCCATAGCCACTCGATCGTGCCAACTATCGTGCAAACACGCGCAAACTCTTCACCCAACTTTTCCCACAATTCTTTCCCTCATTCTACATCGCTCCTATCGTGAAAATACCGTGCTCCTGTTCGTCGACCCACACCTCGAGGAATAGAGCCGGCAGCCTTCTTTTTCTACCGTTCTACAACGACGATCGCTATTAAAACGATCTCCGTACACGGTGTCGCGTTACCGGTTGTCGGAAGAACCGCCTGGAACGAGTTTAAAATATTCCTGCGGCTTGAATCGTCGTGTCCCTCGTAAAATTGCAAAGTGGCTCGCGGTCCCATGCACGCTGGAACGCGCCTCGGTAACGATCCTTTGAGAAACTGGCCAGCAGTATCCGATTTGACAGTGGATTTCGCATTACTTTCGTAGGTGGTTCCCCACCCTGCTCTAATTCGATCTACACGATTTACCGCCACAATCAAAGCTTCCTCTGCACCGTCGAACAGAATAACGTCACAATCTCCATTCTTCCCAACTTTACACTTCAGGCCCACTGGTTTCTCAAAAGATCTACCAGCTGCTGAGCCCTCCTTATTTCCCCGTGCACCGTCGCGAAGGCTCCCAAAACCCCCGCTCCACCAGCAGAAGTGAAGCGTGCACGACGGGCCCAGCGAAATGCTTATCAACCGCGTGTCCGTTATTCCATGACGCGATCGCGAGAAGAGATTCGTCCCCGTCCTCGAAGCGACGTTTCGCGATACAGTTGCTCCAGGAACGCTGGCCCCGGAAAGAAACGAGCGGAATATTAATCGTCGGGCCGCGCGCGGCCGGCCGGGGCCTCTCGGCCCGGCTTCGAGACGACTCGAGGCTGGCTTCGAAGCTGGGGGCGAGCGTGCACGCGAGGTAGGAATCGTCGGCTGGTGGATTTCATCGACGTGACACGATCCCCCCGAAAACGATCTCACGAGGAGGAACGGTGCCCCGTGGGCCTCGAGGCCGAACGACGACCCTGGTCTTCCGGCGACGCTCGTTTTGCTTTCAGCCCGCGTCCGCCCGTGCGCGTCGTAATTGTTATATACGAACAGGCCCTTACGTCCACCGGCGATCACGTTCATTACTATTCCTGTTTTTAGCCCGGCATTGTTCTGCCGCGTAATAGTCGACGGCGTAGGTGGAAGGGCCCGTCCCAGGGACCCCTCGCCAACACGGCGTCTCAGGCCCTTTTCACACGGGACACTTCGGTGGCTCTGCTATTCCAGACGCACTCGTTCACTGCAGTTCTGACGTTTCTCAGGAATTGTCGGGGCATAGGTGGTCGTAATGGAGGCTTAGTGGTTTTCTCAGTGAGAAAATCGGTAGAGATTTGGCTTGAAAGAGGGCGACGGTTCGGGACCGAGCTTCAACGTTCCGAGGGCCCCATTTTTCGGGAAAATGAAAAGGTAGTTTACTGAAAACGGGCCAAGTGTACAGAAAAAGAAATTATAGTGTTTGTATGAAATCATAATTTTTTTTTAAGATGCGGCCCTGTGGAGACTTCTTAACATTACAAAAACCTATTCCTACGTAAATATATGAATTGTCACTATTGAAGTGTGAAAAGTTATGCTTCACCTAAAAGCGGTTGCTTTTCAACTACAAATGGTTGAAAGGTGTAATAGGGACGCAGAGCACGCCCACATGTTTCGCGACAGCGGCCGGGGTGTCCCGCGTGAACAGGGCTTAACGCGCGACGCGGGAGCCAGGGAACAACGTTCCTTCCGTAAAGGATCGAACCTTTGGCCGCTTGAACGGGCGACTTTACGGCCCGCCGCGCACACGGGGCTGTAAAACCAACTTTACACCGGAGTTCAAACTGTAAATCAGCGTTTCTACGTTTCGCTGTTCCACGGATCCCCGTTTCCCGAAACGGGCGATTATTTCTCCTATAAGCCAGCCGGTGATGCCACTAAAAAATGATTTATCCCAAATGCTTCTGCGGGGATGCTCGCGCTTCCACCGCGTGCATGACTTTCATCCAACGAACTGTAAAATACAGTGTTAAATGACGTGGAATCTTAGTAAACATCAGTCGCCAGCAATCTTTCTATGTTTAAAACCTCCTCTAATATTACATTGCCTACAATTTGATTGTCAGTTGCAAAAAAATCTCGCGCGATCATTACGGCATTGAACAAACCGAGGTACCTACAGATCCAACTCCCCTCAGCCAAGAATCCCAGCGATGGAGTCGCGAGAGGGCCAAGGGAAGGACGGTCAGAATTCTGCAATATCCAGGGCTATGTGATTATCATATCGTAATAGCGGCGCCGGTGCTATTACGCTTTTAATGTATCCCCACGGTTTCGGGGCCAGTCGAGGGGACCGAGGACCGGCGCGGCGGCGCGACGGATAGTAGAAAAATTAGGGTACACTTTACGGCCCGCTGCCGAGCATTAAGCTCCCGCTCGTCGGGCTACCGTGCTGGTCTCCCATATTTTATACACCTGAGACTCGTCGCGGACCCATAAACCCATTACCAGAGCCACTCCGCGTAACTCGCCGCGCAGCGCCGAGGAGTATTCTAATTAACGCGGGACAATCGCCGTTTCCCGTGGACGGATCCGGAGCTGGATTTCAGGAAGAGGTGGCGACCGGCGGCGCGGCTAGAGGGGGCTCGGCAAAAAGCACTTTTACACCCGGTATAGGAGGACGGGAGGGAGCATATGGGGAATGAAAGAAACGCAGATATAGAGGCTGCGACGATACGGCGAGTTTCTTGCCCAAGAGGCTATATAGCAGGCGCGGACTGGCATTGTTGCGAGCCTCTTTTCAGGCCTGAAAGAGGCATGAGCCGAGGAAGGTGACCTCGCGGAACTGGGCAGACGGGGGCCTTGGAAAACGGTCCCGCGGCGCGCGGCTACGGGGCCCGCTCGTCGTCCTTTGACGTCCAGCCGTGTCTCCCGAGCACGCTCCCCAGCGCCGCGATTACCCTCTTATTCGTCAATGCGAGACGTTCCGCGGGCCCCAGGAACGCGCTCCGGCTTTGCAAACATGTGCTGACTAATTTGGGACTTATTGCTGCGGCGCGAACGGCGACGCACAGTGATCACCTGACTTGTGTTATTTTGAATTTAAGTCGTTTCTATTTGTCCATGCGATAGGCATCTGTGCATTGAGTATGACTGTTCCTTTTCAAGCCATTAAATGGGGGAATAGATTGCCTATAGATTCTCCTGCAAATTAATTCCAATATTAGAAAGACGAGGCTGTTTGCTGTTTTCCATTATTCAAAGCTAAATAATATACCTGCCTCATGTGGTCACAGCGATCCGGTTACTAGGATATGAAACTTAGCTAATACCTGCGCTAGCATACTTAACCTTTTTTCCGAGTTCCACTTACTTCGTTCAGAGTGCAATCGCGAAGAGCGATAACCACTAGCACGGCATCTGAATAATTTCTTACTTATTCCTCGAGAATCGTTTCTCGGCTTTTGTATACCTATATCTAAAAGTGGCTTTCCGTGTAATAAAGTTTTTAGATTAGGTAATGTAGAAAATATATTAATGTATGTACCTACATCAAGTGTGTCTCGACTTGCGTCGGTTACTCGGGGACTAATTAATAAGATTTGGGTACCACTGTACCCGGGGGTACAAACCAGTAAATCACTTATTTGGTCACGTTTCTATATACCCCGAGGCATTCGAGTAGTAATGTCGGAGAAGTATGTTGCAGACGTCCCTGGGGTCTTGAGGGAAGACGCTCAAGGGCCCTACTTTGCCACCTGCTGCTTTTACGACACCACTATATCTCCGCAAGGCACTGCGACTCGCGTCGGATCGCGACAGAATTTCGAAACGCGAGTGGCGAATGGCCCTGCAGGTTTTCTGGCCCCGCGGAATCTCAGTGGAGCATCTCGAAAGCGCGTCGAGCTTGGATAAATGGGGGAAATGCTGGTATGCTTCGAGTGCCTTGGCGGAGCGAGATTGGAAAGTGATCGGGAGGATCATTTGAATAGGGAATTCGAGGGGACTTCGAGGGGACTTCGAGGGGACTTGGTCACTCGTGATCGCAAAGATTTCTGAGCGATAGAATCCTCTAAGTATTAAGTCTGTGCAAAATTTAGGCATTTGGCGTTTGCGAACAGCCTATGTTGCGATTGGCACATAGGTGGCGCCCCGCTGGATTCGGTATTTGTAGAGTTCGGAAAGAGTCAAATCGGAGAGACGGCGTTGGGGAAATTGGTAACGTGCCTGGCCAGTAAGCAGAGGACCCGCAGTTTGCGGGTTTGAGTCCCCATTGCCCGAGGGTATCTTTTTCGACTACAAAAAGTTCGTTCGCTTCATTTAATCTACATCTATCATTTAATCTATAGAGGAACATAATGCGTTCATTTAGTGCATGCAATGTGTGCGGAAAACGCCCATAAGCGTTCAGCGACTATGGTTTAAAGAATGAGACTAGAGGAATCCCGCACGTGGCATGCGATGAGCGACCAAAGTTGCTAGCACCCGGAGTTAAAGTACTTACTTTTCCTTGGCTATCTGATCTTTCACCACTTTTCTGGTAAAAGTTACAAGTACTAGGTGAAGTAAAAAAAAAGCCATTTCTGTACACCTAATATGCCTGCAGTAAGCTTTCGCGTGAAATGTAATCACGAAGTAACAAGTATATTCGACCGTTCCATACATATAGTAAATTAAAATTTTTTTAATTTTAATATCGACCGTATTGACTAAATTAATATGATTTCGGCGCAAGGTTCGGTCACTTAATACAAATTTAAAAAGTCGTTTTGCAACTATTCACTCGTCCATGAATTAAAGAGTTTCCGACGTTTCAGTCCAGATTCGGACCTTTATCAAGGAAAGATGTATGTATAAGAATATTGCGTGAACTATTAAATTTATTAGTCGGCGCGTTCAAATAGTAACGACCGACACTTGAGTCGGTTGGAAGATGACAAGGAAGATGGAAGGTGAGTCATCTTCCAACCGACTCAAGTGTCGGTCGTTACTATTTGAACGCGCCGACTAATAAATTTAATAGTTCACGCAATATTCTTATACATACATCTTTCCTTGATAAAGGTCCGAATCTGGACTGAAACGTCGGAAACTCTTTAATTCATGGACGAGTGAATAGTTGCAAAACGACTTTTTAAATTTGTATTAAGTGACCGAACCTTGCGCCGAAATCATATTAATATAGTAAATTAATTAACGGTATCGTTAAACGCGTTCGAAATACGGAGGTGTGAGCAGTAACTAAAAAGGGTGAGTCCCAATTTTCTTCGATAGCTAATATACCATAACACCGACACTTATGCTTGCTAGGACGCGGCTTTGTGGCGGAGGGAATGCACGAAATTGCAGATCGCTAAGGGGAAATAGGATCCGGGGGAAAAAGAGAACAGCCCCAGCGGAGAGAGCGTGCTGATTGTGAGGGAGTACCTACGCGGGGCTAAAAAGAGTGTCAGCCAGCAAAAGACGATTGAGCGAAGAAGAGAAAGAGAAGGAAGAAAGGGAGGGTGCGAGGGGGGGCGTATAGAGAATACCCTCATTAATAAAGGCCCCACTTTGAAGGTCATCCAGCGGCGGACACGGGGCGAACTTTTGTGCGAGGCATGAATTAGAGCGTCGCGAGACAAAAAGCTCCGGGTAAATGTGCAATCGGTACAATGCCGCTCGAGGCAACCATTGTGCCCGCAAGACGAAGACTTTCGAACGTGAAAAGAGGGCCGTTCTGGCCGGATCGCACGTGAAAAAAATCCTCTCGGTACAGCTACTTACAAAACGGATCGGGTTCTTGGGACCGTGGGGCCCAAAGTGTATCGAGTGTCGTTCCTCTCGACTTTGAATTCTTTCGTCCGCCCCGCTCCGCTCCGACCCGTCGCGTCGTCGTCTCGACGCGCCACGAACCGCCAACTATCGTTCCGGCGTATTAGCGAGCGGGGGTTCGCCGATTCCCTAACCAGACGATGGTCTTTTCTTCTTGGAAACGGGCTGAAGTCACTTAGTTCCCATCCGAGGCAGACGATAACGGAAACCACGAACTTCCAGCACTTCGATGGAATAGCTGGAATAATTTAAGAAAATTATTGCCCGGTGAAGTCGGGCCTTCGAGTGGATTCTTCGCTAATTCCCTGGAATCTTCGTCGCCTTTGTCCACCCAATTACTACTGATTTAATCCCTGATATGTGCTACTTAAAATCAAGTTAGAAATCAGTCGCTTCAGTGGGAGCCACTAATATCTCGCAGTCTAATCGATCTATGCACCTCAACGGGTACTCAGAATCCTCGGGACACTCTAAATGTCCCAATGCCCAAGAAATCCAAGAATCTCTAACCACATTCTGCTGTTTAGACAATTTATACACAGTTCCCTCCAGTCGGCTTATACATGAACTCTACGACACGAATGACACCAGAGTTCATTAATTCTGCGCATAATTACAGCGCGGATTTATGCGGTAGACACGGATACGCGTACAGGACCGACGAATGCCTGCGGTTTAAGGTCTACGCACACATAATTCGTCGTTCAACGGTAAAGTGGTGAAGCTGAATCCGAGCTGAGTGCATGAATTTATTTGTCAAGTTTACTTTGTTTTAGTATCAGTAGGCAACTGACACGGATAATTGGGCCAAGTTGTTCAGAACGCTACCGACCCTCAATCATCTAAATTTGAGAAAATTTAGTTTGAAGATTTTAAATTGTTAAGAAAAGTAGCTTTATTTCTATTGGATATATATTCTACTTCTTTTTATTGGTTTACAATGTTTTTTAATGGGTTATTTAATAATTAATA
This sequence comes from Andrena fulva, assembly GCA_946251845.1. Lineage (NCBI taxonomy): Eukaryota > Metazoa > Arthropoda > Insecta > Hymenoptera > Andrenidae > Andrena > Andrena fulva. The sequence goes on along the minus strand of OX276327.1, from coordinate 93,285,306 downwards.
TCATTTTAAATTTTCTGTAGGTACCTTTTGCTTTTTAAGCCTAAAATGGAACTAGGGCTTGGTAGCTTTAATAATTAATTGCGCCTATAATGTAAGAGTGGTTCTATGGGTTGATAATTTTTTGCAAAATATCGATCACAAAATTATGGGTCATATAGGTACTGCGTTTAACCTTTCGAATCCAGGCGACGTATATATACGTTCTGTATATTTTGATTGAATCCGGGCGACGTATATATACGTTCTGTATTTTTCAATCGAATCCGGGGAAAGTTTCGTTGAAAATTCTTGTTTTGAAATTTCCCGGATTCAAAGGGTTAACTAATTTTGTGCCATTTTGAGGGTTGCTAGGTTTCTGCTGAACTTTTCCCACTCAGTAAACTGCTCCACTCGAAAACAGGTAAACGATATTTCTCCCCACCAATCCGTCACGGAACTGCTACGTGTGCGCAGACCTTTAACGTCCGTAGAAACTGTATCGAGGCGATTAACGCCGCCTTTCCCCGCGCGGATTTCACCAGGCGACGCGGTTATAATAATCGTTCCCTTTATCGGCGGCCATTGATTACCGAGTTAATTAACGCGGCCGAACAACGCGTTTCGCTCTCGATTCCCCTCTCCCAGCCGCTATCACTCTCTCTCTCTCTCCCCCCCCCCCCCCCCCTCCCCCGCACCCTCTTGCTTGTCTCCACCTCGCGCGGACTACTGGCACTCCTACCCTTATCCAGCAGGATTAATCGACACGGTTCGTGTTCGTTCGTCCGTGTCGAAATGATTCGCGGTCGTTTTCACCGGCGAGCTTCGCTTTCCACCCGGGACCGACGTTGACCTTTACTTTCGACCCACCTCGGGGGCCCTGGTAATTAAATTTATCCACATTCTTTTTTCGTGCCAGTGAGGGAGGCATGTACCGTTCAGATATTCAATTTTCTGTTCAGTTAACCCTTAGTACCATGATGTTTTTATTTTACAGAGAAAACATCTGATTGGCGCATTTTGTCCACACGCCAACGTAAAAATAAACAAAAAATATGGATATAACACCAGTGTTATACGATGCATAAAGGTACCTATGTATTATAATGTTGAGCCAATGCTCGATTTTAGAAAATGTTACACTACTTAGTGTTACATGCATTATTATAATCGACATGAAATTTATTCAAAAAGGAAAATCGAAATAACTGCGAGAAAAAAAATTACCATTTACCTGGTAGTTTCAGCGGTCCCGGGGAAATTAAGTGTTGTAATCAACAATACGAGACAGTGTATCACATAAGGACACTTGTTACGTATGGTAATAGGAAAGGAACGCTTCAAAGTTCTTAATAATGCCACCAAATGGCACCCGAGATTTTTTCAATTCTTGTAACACAAATGTTACACTACTTAGTGTTACATGCATTATCATAATCGACATGAAATTTATTCAAAAAGGAAAATCGAAATAACTGCGAGAAAAAAAATTACCATTTACCTGGTAGTTTCAGCGGTCCCGGGGAAATTAAGTGTTGTAATCAACAATACGAGACAGTGTATCACATAAGGACACTTGTTACGTATGGTAATAGGAAAGGAACGCTTCAAAGTTCTTAATAATGCCACCAAATGGCACCCGAGATTTTTTCAATTCTTGTAACACAAATGTTACACTACTTAGTGTTACATGCATTATCATAATCGACATGAAATTTATTCAAAAAGGAAAATCGAAATAACTGCGAGAAAAAAAATTACCATTTACCTGGTAGTTTCAGCGGTCCCGGGGAAATTAAATGTTGTAATCAACAATACGAGACAGTGTATCACATAAGGACACTTGTTACGTATGGTAATAGGAAAGGAACGCTTCAAAGTTCTTAAAAATGCCACCAAATGGCACCCGAGATTTTTTCAATTCTTCTAACACAGGTGTTACACTACTTAGTGTTACATGCATTATCATAATCGACATGAAATTTATTCAAAAAGGAAAATCGAAATAACTGCGAGAAAAAAAATTACCATTTACCTGGTAGTTTCAGCGGTCCCGGGGAAATTAAGTGTTGTAATCAACAATACGAGACAGTGTATCACATAAGGACACTTGTTACGTATGGTAATAGGAAAGGAACGCTTCAAAGTTCTTAAAAATGCCACCAAATGGCACCCGAGATTTTTTCAATTCTTGTAACACAAATGTTACACTACTTAGTGTTACATGCATTATTATAATCGACATGAAATTTATTCAAAAAGGAAAATCGAAATAACTGCGAGAAAAAAAATTACCATTTACCTGGTAGTTTCAGCGGTCCCGGGGAAATTAAGTGTTGTAATCAACAATACGAGACAGTGTATCACATAAGGTCACTTGTTACGTATGGTAATAGGAAAGGAACGCTTCAAAGTTCTTAAAAATGCCACCAAATGGCACCCGAGATTTTTTCAATTCTTCTAACACAGGTGTTACACTATGATACTAAGGGTTAACTGTAAACGACACCGGGTAAGTTGGAGGTTCCGCTGGACCAGTATAAGCGCACGGTACTTGACCTTCGATTATCATTCCCTGTCCTTTCTAATATCCCCCACTGACGTCCGCGCGCTCCAAATAAACCGTTGCGCGATTATTCCCGCGGCTTAGAAAGTGGCGCCATGGGAAACCACTGGTTTTCCAGCGCGTAGGCAAATTTTTCCCCGCCCTGTCGCGGCTTCGCTCGTGACCGCGGCCGCGTTTCCGCCTCGGGAGGTTTCCACGTGCATCGCGAGATTTATTTATTACGAAAGTAGATCTTAATTGTTACTACCACTCTGTATAGCACCTCCGCGAGGAATGTCCGCGATCAGGCCCCGATCAGTCCCAATGCTCCGATGACCCGACAATTTGCCGGACACACAGATGTCAGCCGTCGCCCGGCACTTTCTCGCATTCCGATCGATTCCACGAACGAGCAGCGCCTGCTTGAATCTGGCCGAAGCCTCGGAACGAACAGAAACATCAAATTCTGGGCCCGCGGACGAAAGAAAGCAACGCGAGGGCCCGCGCCGCGCCGTCGGCCAGGGGGAATTAAACGCGTCCGTGGCGATCGGACACGAGGCAGATACGTCGTCGATATCGACAAAGAGAAGAGACGGAACGACGAGAAAGGAAAAAAGGGAGAGAGAGAGAGAGAGAGAGAGAGAGAGAGAAAGAGCGAGTGGGAGAGTGAGAGGAGGAGGCGGAAGGGAAGAAACGATGGAAGAAAGAGAGAAAGAAATGGTTGGAATTCTTTGAGGGATCGCGGTGCGCGAGACATTCCATCGTAATCTATTCGTCCACTTTAAATCTCGATATTTTTGACGATACGGAGAGGACGGCGGGTCGTCGATCAATTTAAAACGAACCCAGACCTCGAACAGAGGATCCCTGTCCGGCCCAGGCACTGGCCGCGGTCTCTCCGCCTGTGAACTCGACTTTCAAGCATGCGAACCGTCGAACCAGACGAGGAGAGGGCGATAGAAGGGAGGAGAGAGAAGAGGCCTCACTTCGTTGGTGCGCGCGAGCACGGCTGCACGAAGCCTACGGCTAGCATGACGGGAACCAGAATGTGCTTCGTTCCACCATCAACCGAATGAGACTCCTCTCTCGAGAAAGAGAGTCGAGAGGATCGAGCCTCGAAGAAGCCAGAGAGTCAAGCCTTGGACCCCGGGTCTCAAGCTGAGAGAGCCTGAATTCCACACACTCTATAGCTTTTATATTGCCTTTGACTATGCGAGCCGTTGGCTACGAGCGACACGCGAGTTCGTCCAACTTTTACGCTTCTCGGTATCTGCTTCCTTCTGCTCGGCGCACACCTATGCAAGCCCCTTCTCTGAGTATATCTCTTCTGCACAACACCTTCACGACTGTATCACGTATGCGTGATTTATCGATTTTCATTTGCTACTTTCCGTGAGCTTGAGAAATTATTTCTTTATTTCATTATTTATTTCCTTATTTCCTTATTTCCTTATTTCCTACTTCAGTTCTTCAGTTCATTTCTTTATATACGAAAAAAGACTTTGGTCCACTATTCTCTGTTTACTAAAAGGTTTTCCCAGGTGTAAATTAATAAAGAGAGAAAACCAGTAGAGGACTAATACAAAAAATCAAAATCGAAATCAATCATACTTCATACTTACCATCGACAAAACCATTCAAAGATTTATTTATTTATTTATTTATTTATTTATTGTTTGTAAACGGGAAAGAGATCCCTTTAGTGTACAGGAGTGAGAGGGTGCATGTTATAAAATAATTTGAGTGAGAAACACCAGTAATCGAAATCAACCGCAAACAGTAAAGTGTAGGAGCTAAAAATAGAGAAAAGACGAAGGATGTCACAGTACATTATTTAGAATATTATTCAGATGACGTTTGAGTGCAGAATGAGATATAGTGAAAAGATCAAAAGAGCCAGTAAACTTATTAGCTACTTCACAAATACGATTAATTGGATCAGAGTAGCCAAAATTCGACTTATAAGAAGTCGTGTAAAACAGTCTGGCATCCCTGAACTGCCTAGGCGGAATATGAAAATTGATGGAACACAATATCTGTGGACAGTTAACTAGACCATTGACGATCTTGTGAATAAAAAGTAAATCAGATCCAATTCTGCGTATCTGTAAAGTAGGAATATTAAAAGATTGCATAAGTGGTACATAGTTATGATCGCGCCTCGCCATACGTTGACCAGTTTTATATGCAGCATATCTCAGGAATCTATGTTGTATCTTCTCCAGGAGATAAATATATTTGGAATGCTGGGGTGACCAGATAGTAGAGGCATATTCAAGTCGCGATCTAACAAGTGAGAAATACAAGAGTTTATATCCCACTTATAATATACTATTTCGATACGAATAGTTGAAAAATGTAAAAAAAGATGGACAGCGAGTGCACAGTGGTCTGGATGGTGGCCAAAATTCAGTTTCTCAACTTCAACTTTACAATGTCATTTTTTTTTATGAATTGACAACCCTCGGGTGCTTCTAAATCCGCATAGCTTTCCCTTTTCAGATGATTCTTTGATTAGATATAATATTACAAAGACAAAATCATGAAATTGTATGTGAATCTAATTGTTTTAATTACTCATTATAGAACATCAAAATACGTGTTTATATCATACAGTTATATAGGTAAGGAAGTATATTTCAGTTATTTATATGTGTCATAGGCATTTTTTAATCCATGAACAAATAGTGCAATGTTTATATGAATTTAAACATTGAGAAGGCTTATAAAAAAATGATTAAGTGAAATTAACATCGGACTTTTTTTACATGATAGCTTACACAATTGTTAACAAGAGCATGTTAATTTCAAGTGCAATCTCCTGCAACCTTCAATTTTATGCAGACTTTTAGAAATGACGCTCGAGATATTTGGGCGTCCCGTACGCGTGTATTTTTAATGTTTTATTTTTTTTAAGTCAAAGATAATGTTAGAGCTGAATCTTTTTTCTCTTTTTTCTCTAGTACGGCTATGATTTTTAAGTTTGACTATAAAATACTGCTTTCCAGACCACAATGCGCGCCATATTGAATCCGCCATTTTGAATTTTGAATTTTTGGTGCCAAATTCGTTATCAGCGACCTCAAAAACCCTTAATCACCAAGTTTCAGAAAGATCAGAATTTTGGCCGCTAAATGTAGATATCCCCAGACCACTGTGGAGTGTAAGTTTGCCCGAAAATGCGCGGCCGCCAAAGTGTTAAGCGCGGAGAGAGAGAAAGGGAGAGGGGGCTCGCGCCACCGCGATTTCCTCTCCGCAGCAACATTTAATTATGCGTCTTCTGCAACCTGACAGCCCGAATTTCGTGCGTTGCGTTTCGTACGTGATGACCCCCACCGGTCATTATAACATCGCCGGGCTTTCCTCCGCGCTGCACATTGTTTTTTCGTGCCGCTGAATTTCACGCGAGCACACGGACAACCGTCTGATACGTGACGATAGATCACTTACTCGATAGATCTCCTGATCATAGAACCATTCATCCAGGTGTTTTCTATGCTTTCTGTGGTAGAGTGGTTTATTACTTGGACCACTAGTCCGAGGCTGCTGCAATGACGAATGGGCGAGGTTTGGTAATTAATTGCTGTCATAGAGCGTGATTTGTGTGGAATGACTCATAGGCGGAGCTTAAGTAGCTCAATATTAATGAGAATACATCATTTTTCTACCCATCTTGAAGCTTACTTCTTCAGTCGAGTTGGTAAAAATATTGGTAATCCAAATTCACTAAAATTCATTAGGTGATTATAAAAATTTATTTAAAGACTAAAATTCAGTTTTCTTTTCTTCTCGCAAAGCCCCTTCTTTAGGGGGTGCCTTTAGGGCCCCTTGTCTCTCTCTGGTTCCGCCACTGTGTTCAGTTACCTATTCAATACTTGTATTTCCTATATTGTTGTTATCACTTAATTTTTATTTTGTCTTTAGTGCTTTCCTGGTTTATAATCTCGTGTGCCATAATGTAAACTTCTTCATATTGTAAACAATGGGGCCTAGATGTAAGTAAATAAATACATAAATAAATGGCCTAGATTGAACGTAGGAAGGCGATTCAGTAGAATAGGTCAGCTTATATACAGACAGTCTTCTATTTTAGTAGCAGAAGTTCGCAATAGCAGGACTTCTTACATCGAAGTGCCAAAGTAACGAGAACACTACTCCACCGTTTGCGCCTTCTGCTCGTTTTTCAGCGCGCTCCTACAGCTTCTTGGTCTGGACGAATCGCTCGAATTCGCTCGAACAAAGCCGAGTCGCGTCCCGTAATTGCGCGAGGCAAAGAAGAGGAATGCCACCGATTCTCGTACAATCGATACGCTTTAATTTCGACACGGTACGGGGCCGCGGTTTTGAATGAGCCACTGAGCCATTCCTCTTTTTACCTCCGTCCGAATTGAATTCCATATTCCACGTTGTCCTTGGCTAGCCGGGGGCGTCGGCTACGAGCCGCTCGCGAGTCCGTACAAGTACTCGAAGCCCCTCGACGCGGCGCGCCGCGCCGGCACTCCCGTCCGTCCACTTACCTAAAAAAAAAATGAACCATCGATCGAAATTGAATAACGATCGACCCGCCGCGATCTCCACCGATCCAACAATTCCCCGTAACGTCTCCGTTCCAGCTCCAAGCCGCCACTCATTAATTCCTCGCGAGACTAATTTATCGATCGCCGGATCAAAAACCAGCAACCAGATTTCCTCTAAACGCGTTTCTATTCGGCTGGCTTGCGAGAACGCGGGAGCAGGCCCCCTTCTCCCCCGTCTCGGGGGTAATCGGTTCCAGGAAATTATTTATAATGCTCCGAGAGCCAGTTGCCTGCCCTTGACCAGGCAACCGAACCGGGAGGGGGTTCTGATCGGTAGATAACGCGTATGTGATACCGCGAGCGTGATTTTCGATCGAACGCTGGGACGTGTGACAGAAATTAGGACCCGAAAGCGAAATCGTTGGGCTGCTGTTCGAGATGAAAGGAGGAGGGAGCCCCGGAGGGGGGAGAATCCAGAAGAAGATTATTTACGGCGATTCGTGGTTTCCCCGTGGCTTTTCGAGGTTCACGGGAACGCGTTGGACGGGGACGTTTCCTGCGACGGGATGAAGAAAATCGCCGCGTCTCGGCGGGCAAGGACGAGGGAGAAGAGGAGGCGCGCGCAACGGCGGGAAGGAGAGCCGAAAGAGGCGCGAGTCTTGGAATGCCTTTTCGAGTTTCTCGCCAAGTGGCCATCAGTTCGGAGCGCCGGTCATCCGAGCCAGCCAGAGTCAAACGAAATCACACGGATTTACATATTATGATTTACATCCTTGTCCTCTGCCTCCTCTGCTCCTTCTCCCCCGGCCGCCTCGCCGCCCGTCCAACGGCGTGGATTCCTTTTCCCTTTTGTCTCCTCGCATTCTCTCGTCTTCCCCTCTGCCTTTTCGAAAATACGCCGTCGCGCGAGTAATGGGCTAGTGTCCATTAGAATTGCAGAATGGTGGCTGCGCCTTGTGCTCATTCTGCGCCTTGCGGACGGATCTGCTCCTAGGGATCTTCGAGAACTTGGAGGAGAATTGTTCACACCTTTTCCAACAACTTTCCACGACTCCATCAAATAATTTTCCGAAACTTTGTTCAAGGACTTTCCAAGATCTTATACAAGAGCTTTCAAAATTTCTTCCAAGTACTTCGCCCGGATCTTGCGATCAATTTGTCTACGACTTGATTTCCGGTTCCGGGGGAATTTTCGACTCCAAAGCTCGCTCGCTAATTGAGTCGTAGCGATAGCCTTCTTTCGCCCGGCCTGAGCCGCTCTCTCTCTCTTGATCCCGGCGAGATTAGGATCGGACAGTTCCGTTGAAGCGGATCGATCGCGGGAAAGCCTCCAGCAGTCACCTTCCCTGGAACTCGTTTTCGAGAATCCCAGTGTCTTCGACGTTTCATAAGCGATGACTTTTACGTTCCCCTTCGGCTTTGTTCGACACCGTCGCCCGCTCTGTCCACTCCGCGCTGTGCCGAGGTCCTGGCGCGGCTCAAACACCGCGCAACAATGAGCATTTATTCACGCCTCGGATCCCAGTCGAGCTTCGCTCTTTGACGTTCAACTCGATTCCAATCGAATCGAACGTCCGCGCACCCCCGCCACCCTGCCACGGCTCGCATTGTTGCTCCGCGATGACTTTCATTGTTTAGCCCTCGAAATGTGTCCATTTGAATATCGACCAGAGAGCCCTCGCACACCCACGACACTTTAAACATTCCACCTTTGCCCTTGCTAATAACAATGACTTCGATTCTCTTCGTTTATATATGGATCGCGTGGTGTGCGTGAGCAGAGTAACTTATTACATTTACTTAGCTTCACTTCCTGGCTTCGCCATTAATTTTGATTATGATTTTATAAAAAAAAAAATTTTATCATTTTTATTTCATTTTCTTTTTATTTTATTTTTTTTCAAAATGTTTACATTCATCTGAATTATCCAAAGCATAATGAGCTAAGGCACATTCCGTGGCCCAAGTGTTTACCGTTCGAAAGTTTTTAGGCGACAGGCAAACGCAAACATATAAACTTTCTGCTTCATATATTTAACATTAGATAGTAAGGCTTGGAGTAATAAAAGGTTGGTAAAAGGACCACTTAGTACCCACACCAATTTCTATCCAAGTCACAGCTTTCCACTAGCAGCAAAGTCGAAGGGTGCTGTGACCAGGGCAATCTTTTTAATTGCGTAGCCAGCGAAGTCAGCCGTGGAAACGATACTTAAGGAGACCTAATGATAGAGAACCCACCCAGGCGATTTCACGTCGCAGGAATCAGGGGAAATTAGCGGATTTTCTCGGCTAATGATAGTAACTTGTCCCGAGGAAAAATGCCGGTATACACGTAGACGGAAGCGGGAAGGCGAGGCCGATATTCCTAAACTCGGCTCGGCGCAGCGCGCGAGTTTCGAGAATTATCTCGCGGACTCGTAGGCAGATACGCGCGCTTAATCGTGAAAGTGGCCTGATTTATCGCTGGGTATCCTTGAGCCGTCGAACGCCCAGAGACACCGGGGATAATGGAGTAGAACGTGGAAACGCGTTCTATTCTCGCGGAGCGCCTTCTAAATATAGCGGCGAGTCCTGTGAAATTCCAGGATCATTGCGCGCGGCGGGCGATTGTACGCGGCGGCGACCACGCGACCGGGGACCGTTGCGCAGCCCGAGCCGCGGGAGTCAGCCGCGCCGATAACGCGCGCCGAATTATCCCGCGGATTTCGCGGAATTTCAATTAACCTTTCGCGAGGATTTATGCCCGTTAATATGCATGTCGGAGTGGGTGCGACGCCCAACTCTCGCACCTCTGCTCCTAGGCGCGGGCTCGCTCGGTTCTGACCAGCCGTGCGCGCGGGCTGCAGTGGACAGTGACGTTCGTTTCGAGAACTCTTCAGTAACAGTTCCTGACTGGGGTTCGTGGTCCAGGTAGTTGTTGAAGCTTAGAAAACTCTGGTGGCACAGCTTGATAAGGGGTTGCTCAGTGGAGGAAGTTATTATTATTATTATTTCTGTTATTACTATTATTATTATTGTCAACGGGAAAACCCTTTAGTATACAGAGAATATGGAAGATAACATTAGCAAAAATAATCAGTCCGAGGAACAAAAACAATATGCGTTAAAACGTGCGACGCACCGATTAAGCAGGACATTCAGAAACGTGTTACGGGAAATTGAGAAGAAATGAATATCTGTGAGACATTAATTTGCCTCATACATGGCTCCGTTGAGGGTGAAGAGGGAATTATCGATTTCAGACGTGATACTCGAGAGTTCGATTTACACGGTGGGGGGGGGGGGGGGGGTTTAAGGGACTTTCCCCTGGTACATATCCTGGACCCAGGGATAAATGGTAACGGAGTGCAGGAAATCGGCGAAGGCAAACAGCGACGAGGAGCGAAATCGGCTTGGCGAAACGCGCGAGCAGGGTCGGGACACGTGCCGCGAATAGAAGGCTGGCTACCCACGTTATTGGAGACGCAGAAAATCGAGGAATGCGCATGTCCCCGTGCATTATCGCGCAGCCCACAGCCTCCGGCCGAATGCGAGAAACGCGGCGACGTACGCGGTGTTTCGAAAGTACGAACGGGGAGCGTGACTGGGAATGTGGGCCCTTTGGTTCGTTAAACGTACCTACGAGGTGCCATTTAATCCTGGGATCGCGCTGAGGCGATCGATAGCTGGGGAATGTGTTATATCATTCACCCCAAAGAATCGTCGAGTCTACCTGGCGCTTGCAGCATACCTAATTCTGAGAAAGCAACGCCACGGATGTGTAGGGAGAGGAGGATGCAGAAAGGGGCATTGGAGGTGTTATCAGCCGGCCGCCATATTGGGAGCGCGGTGGAGAGGATCGAAAAAGTGGCACGGGTGCCCGAACGAAAAAGCGACGGCCCGCATACCAGGCATTTTTCCGATAACTACTGCCCTTTCCCCCCGGGCGGGGAGAGGAACGTGTTCTACGCGCCTGCACGCTCATATACGCATGCGAGTACCGAGGTACTCGTGACTGTCGTGCAAGAGTTGTTCGACCGGCGCGTTCTTTTTATTCTCCTCCGTCCTCCTCCCGCCTTCTCCTTCCCCGTCTCTGTTCCTCCTCCGGCGACAAGCGGAGGGTGAAACGGCGAGAGGGACGGAGGAGAGAGAAAGAAGCGAATGATAAAGGGAAGGCGAGAGAGCGGACAGAGGAAGGAAGAAAGGGACGCTCGAGGTAAAGGGGAGGGAAAGAGAAGGGGGGAGGAAAATAAAGAGACTGCGGGCTCCCCTCTTCGCGCCGGCACGAACCGCGTGTCATATCCCACGTGAAGTAAAGTGCATATACGCGGGGCCCCACGGCAAAGGGACACGTACACCGCCATAAGCCACGTACCGGGCGTATAATTGACGAGACTTTCTCCTCGGGAAGCCCCGGGATCGTCGCGGGGCCCGGGCTGGGCCCAGATCGACCGGCGTCCCGATTTATCGCGCGGCCACGAAATCGGGGGGATATTGAACCGATAAACCGCGAACCGGCCGCCATTCGCCGCGGATTAAGAGGTAAACCGCGCGAACTCGCGCGATCATTAAAGCAAACCGAGCAGGGCTCTGTGGACACGGAGAGCGCGCAACTGTCGCCTGAAAGGGACACGCGAAATATCGGTCCGCTCTGGGTACACTGGCGAGGACATTCCGATGGAATTCCTGCGAGGAGAGTGTGTCGACATCCTGACTCCAGAAGCAGGCTGGATTTGATTTGTCGGAGAGGTTTTAGCGAGTCAAGCTGCGATCTTGCGTGTAAGAGTTCCAGCGGGTGTCTGTTTGGGCATGGACTGAGACTACTTGACTTGGGCTACTTTGAGGCTTGGTTACCGTGGTAATTAGATGATTGGAATGATTGTACGTATTGTTGGATGCAAGAACAGCCTCAGGACATTTTTGGCATAAAATGCATAATTAGATTCTTATTCTTTTCTATATATATATATATATATATATATATATATATATATATATATGCCCTCTAAATTTCGTTGCCGTATCTTTAAAATTCACAGAGCTATGGTATATTTTGTGAATCAATGTTGATGACCCTGGCTCGTATCTAAGCCAAACACATCAAGCTGAACATGACACGTTCTGTGACTATTTTTATGAATACATTTTTTCAATATTCTATATTTTTTCGAATATTATACACATATTTAATAACGAATAAAAGATAATGTTAAAAACTTTTATTTCTATATTTCTCCATTTTATGCAAGAAGGACCTGGGAGGGCTTGAAATTCAAATTAATTTCACGGATAATCTCGATTGTAATAATACAACTGTAAAGAAGATATATGTACAGTAAAATCGCTGCTACAGGCGAATTATGCGATTTTCGACCTTATTCTGCGATCTTTAAGCGTTTGTAGCTCAGAGCAACGTTAACCGATTTAGATGAAATTTTCACCATGTATACAATTTACTCAAATCTGCAACCGGGATTTTTGAATTTTCATTACAGGCTCAGAAAAAAAAGTTGAAAAAGCGACCTTCCGTATTTTCTCCGCTATTCCGACCAATTGCATTTTTTTCCAAAACGGCGGAACACGTCACCTTGTAAACTAATCCATCTAGCTTCTCAAAAAAACTCACGTCGTTCGGACCAATTTTAAACAAGTTATACGATTTTAAACGGTGTCCACATACTTTTGTCCCCCACTGTATCAATTTTTTAAATATTATCGACAGTTTTGCAACAGCTTCACTATGTATAAAAAATATCTAACTTCGCAATGTTTACAAATACTTATCTCGAAATCGACTTTTGGCACTGAGGCCCTTCTTGCATCCAGCGGTACAATTTTGGGGGTGATGGTTTGTGGAACTGACGATTTTTTATTTTGGTTGTTCATGTAGAAGAGGAACTTTGATTTTTAAATTCACTTCAATTTATACGCGATTAATTGTCGCAGATAATGGTTACAACTTCCGTTTACCTCGCAGCACGGAAGCCTTTGGTCCACTTACGTATGGACTGATACTACTCGGCTTCTTCTACTTCATAGCTCGGTCACAGTGCCATTTACAAGATTGCATTTGGGGGGGGGGGGGGGGGGGGAGGAGAAATGGTTTGTAAAACTGCCGACTTTGTGTTTCAATAATTCACCTGAAAAGGGAATTGTAGTTTTACCTTCGCTTTACTTTGTCCGCGATTAAATAATTACCCCAAACAGCGGTGAACTCGAAGGGGCCTCTTACGCCTCCCATTTACCTCGAAGCACGGAAGTGTTTACGGGGTCCACTGGGATTTTATGTATCGGCGGGAATGTTCGCGTGAAAAAATTGGCCTCGTGCCGGTGCCGCATGGCCATAAGACTGGCACGTAAAGTCGGTGGCGTAACCGGTAGCATCGGCGGTCCTCTTTCAATTAATAACGTGATCATAGGTTGTTAGAGGTTCCTCCGCCAGACAATATCCCCACCTCCACCCGTCCCTCTGCCCTCCTCTCTTTTTCTCTCGTTATTCTACTTCCTCCACGCACGTCACACCGCTTACCTCGCACACCTCCTTTTTTTCCACCGTTCTCATCGCCATCCCTCCCCCCTTAGCCAGACGATTCCCTCGTCATTCCCCTCTTCCCATCCTCGTACACTTCCCCTCGGTTCCTCCGATTTGAATTCGACCGAAGGACGCGCGCGCCGCGTCTCCTCCGCGATTACAGATCGCCGCGGGTACACTTTGTCTTCGCCCGCAGCTTCGACATCGCCGAATGAATGAATGAAGGACCAAGGCCCCCCCGCCCCTTCGACGGTCCCGCGGAAATAATCGTATTAAAGGGGGACTGATTAAAGGGAGACCCTGACGCGATGATTCCTCTTTTTATTCACGCCTCCAGAGAGCGTTCGCGTTCGCGCCCCTTGTTTCCTTCGTTTTTCTCGTGTTTCCATCAAACACGATCGTCGCCGCTGCTTCGACCGCGCGTGCGCGCGGGCGCTCGCGCGCATTCACCGGGCCCCGGGGCATTCGGTGTTCATTACTCTTCGTTTGACCGGTATTGTAATATAATTTTAACGAATTTCGCGAAGGCACGAAATAAAAAATACGAGTCGGCCGGGGATTTCGAAAAGGATGATCCATCACGGCGACCTGACGGATCTTGCACAAAGAACATCTGCCTAACCGACGCGTTTCTCTCACTCTCTCCCACCACTTGGAGGACGATCGGTCCCTCTCCCGCGAGGAGAGCGAGAGATAGGGGAAGGGAGAGAGAGAGAGAGAGAGAGAGAGAGTGGGAGGGAGGAGCCCGCTAAATTAGGATTTGGCGTGTATGTCGGACATTTTTCAACGAGGGGAGGGAAAAAAACTCCTCGCGTATTATCATGATAATGCGAAACGACGTACGCGCTCGATGCACACGTACTCGCCTCGATAAATGAAGAGTTACGCGCGAGTAACGGCGCAACCGCGCCTCTTGTTTACCGTCCCCTGTTGTGCAATCAATTCCGCCGTTGGGACGTTGATGGCTCTATTTTTTAGGCCCCCCTTGGCTCATTGAAAATTGCCGGGAACGCCGCGCGCCCCGGTCCTCGTCTTTTACTTAATTCCGTAATGCCCTCGCAAAGTGGAGGCTATCACGGGCTTTCCTTCATTCGCGTCATTGGGCGAATATGCGATCTCTCGGGCAAAAAATGGATGTAGCGGGCGTGCTCGCCGCGTGGGTGGCCCGCGGTGCCTCTGTTCGACTTTCGTCTCGTTAAATCCGCGAAGCTTGTACTCTCGTGGCGAAGCGAGTGGGGGAAACGGAAGCTCGCTGTTCACTATAATCGATTACCAAAACTACTTTAAACTCGTTTTCTGGGCGGTTGAAAGATGAAATTTCGATAACTTTTTGTACTGTTTGTTTTGTTGCCCCTAGTTTAGTTTAGTTTATAGTTCGCGGTTAGGCTTGCCAACAGTGTCACTATTGCAGCCTCGCTCTCACTCTTCTTGTATACGCCTTTTGTAAATATTCTAGGTTCTTCTATTAGAATAATAAAGACGATTAATAATAATAAAAAAAAATTGCTGGGAGGAGGAAAGAAAAAAGTGTGATTTGTGCGGGGATAGATTTGGGAACTTAAAACATTTAACTATAGGGGCTGTAGGGAAACCGAAAGGGTGGTTAAGATGGAAGAGGAGAGCGGGAGACAGGATAAAACCAAAACTGGATCGGCTCCAAAAACTGTAAAAAGGAAACAAAGTAAAATAGAGAAAAAAAACAGAGATGTAAAATGATCAAAGAGGGTGTTAGCAGGAAAGGATGCAATAAGTAGGGTAAATAGTTAGTAGAGGGAGAAAGTGAATGAATCGAATGCGTGAGTAAGATGAGCTCAATAAAACATAAATATAGGACACTACGATAACTGAAGTTCTCACTATAGTAAATATTCGTTATATGGTAGCTAGAAATATTCGTTATATGTTCGTCGCCTTGCCCCACCAACTGGGGAGATCTCCCTCGGAACCAGTCAAGCGCGAAAGGCGACCCGAGTCAAAACAAGCTAACCCTGAGATAAAACACGAACGACCGTGCCAGCACATCCTGACATTTAAAGATCACCGTCTTAATGACAAATTAAATGTTTAAATTTTTTGTTTTATTCCTATGAAAATATTTTTAACATATTAATGAGGGTTTTCTGATGAAAATAAGACCAAACACGATGTGATTTGTATCATATTGAGTCATTTTCATATTCGACTGTCGTTCATTCTTTCTCATTCGCTCTCACTCTTCCCAACTCGCAGTCTTTTTTTCAACTGTCGATTGCCATGGTGGACAAAACATGCAAGCGAGCTCGAGCTGAAATTCGCGGCCTCCTACACGTTATATGTTCGTGGCCGGTCCCGGATGGTGAACGTATAACGAATATTTACTGTATTGCGTTCAGGGGCCTCGCGTTTGGATTAAAAAAAACTCAGCCGCCGCTGTCCCATATTTAAAGAATACACCTTGTACCGCGTAATCTCAGACAAGTCTCACCCTGGTGAACCCCAGAGAGGACCATGCCCAACCTCCACCATCCACCTCGTTCCCACGTCGCGCACGCGTAACGGGTCAAATCAGCCCCAGTCCCCCGAGCCGTTGTACGTGAAACTTGCTCGCCAAAGTCCCGTGGAAAAAAGGAGGCGAGAGGGAGAGAGAAAAAAGGGGGCCAACCACCGATTCCTTCACGGCCATTTTCCGTGACATATTCGTCTGGTAACGGACACTTAACCCGCAAGCTGCGGTCGAGCGTGGCATCTCGCATGCGGCGGTGTCTCCCCGGGTATAAATTCAATATCCTACGTTCGGGTGTGTTCGGGGCGGCGGGCGAAAACGTCCACCGGTTACGGCGGGGCCTCTCGCTTCGACGCAGGGGAGGGAACGGGCGACCGAAGGGGCAGAAAAACAAAGCGGGCCCTGCACCGAGGCTTGCGCTGACCGCAGTGGAAACTTTGATGGCTTCTCCGCCTGTTGCTCGATACACGAACCCCCTCCCCCCTCTCTCTCTCTCTCTCTCTCTCTCTCTCTCTTTATCCCCCCGTCGACGGCGGCCTTCTTTCTCGTCTCGTTTTCGTTTAATTACACATCCTCGATTCGAGGGAAAAAACGTCCCGAGGCTGTCACAGGATCCCATATGCGCACGCCTCGCGGCAAGGTGCATCGCCCCCCCAACGCGACAGAGTTTCCGGGGGCGCGGGGGACGCTGCCTGATATCCTTACGATCGGTCGAACTTTCGATTAACTATCGTGGAGTGTGCTCGATACGGTGAAGTGGAGTATGAAGGGCTCGATGGCGAAGGAAGGAAGTGGAGTTCGACTACCCTGCAGGCTGCGTAGAGCAGTGACGAGCAACCCGCATTTGGCCCTCCAGCCACTGACCTGCGACCCGCAATTGTTACAATTCTAAATCCATGTGAGAAATCACAAATTCACCCCATAAATTAAAATTCTTTGAATAATATATTTAAGTGTTTAATATTGCAGTCCGCGTAGAGTATTAAGTTTCCACTTTGGGCCCACTACAGGCCAAAGGTTGCTCATCACTGTCACAGAGGGAGAATAAACGGGGGTTGATTGCGAATTTTATTGGGACTAACACATTGAAGAATTAGTACGCTGGGTTTTACTATTGATAGTCCATAGCTCGCAAGTTTTTAATATCGAACAGGGAAATATACATATACTAGGGGGTGGGTAATTATGATTAGAGCCTAGCCTAAATTCCCCCCCCCCCCCCCTCGTCCATTTAAACTACTCCCCCCTCAGAGCCCAGGAATTCCGTATCTTCAACATCTCCATTACCCCTGTAATAAATTTCGTGGACACAAGCTGCCTAATTATCGACCACCCCCCTCGGTAATGACGCGCGGGGAACGGTCCCGGGAACGGAGAGAGAGAGAGAGAGAGCGAGAGAGATAGAGTGAGAGAGAAAAGGTGGGCCCGGGCGATCAACTTGTTCGTCTTCCGGCGGTTCCATCGTGTAACGCACACCGGCCGGGCTACTTGAATTTCCTAATTTAACCGTGTTTACTATGTTGCCGCGGCCTGGCATAAATTAGCGTGTTTATCACGCGGAGCGGAGTGTCGCGCGAGAATTTAACGTCACCACTCACGAGTTAATCGTACGGGTAACTCGATATATCTTGAATCTCGCGTACGTGTGCGCACCTACACTCGCGGGGACTGCTTCAAGTATGAGGAGGAAAGGGCAGAGAGAGGGAGAGAGAGCGAGAGAGAGAGAGAGAGAGAGAGGATGGGAGAATTCCTTGGCGCGAGTGGCAGGCAGTATGTGAAAACCGCGTGTGCTAACTAACATATCACTCGTAATAAAGATACGTAGTTACAAGGGAGGGGGGCGCGTGTAACTGGACGGTTACATAAGAGAAGCTGCGAGATCTGGAGCCGTCCCGTGCATAAAGAATGCTCATTAATACGCGTTACGTTGTTCTTCGACCGATGATCCCTGTATTTTATTATATGCGCGCTGGGGGGACGGGCCCCCAACGCCCCCCTCTCTCTATCTGTCTCTCGCGACCCAGCGCGCACTCCATCGGTTTAAGTTCACCGCGGGAAAATTATGGGAGGAAATGGGCTCGTGCCGCGTTAAGTATTACAGCGTTGCGGAGATCAAGGACGCTGGTTGATTAACCCTTAATTAAGCGCGCTGGAGTAATTTGTATATGATTTCCAGGAGACTTCTAATTGTTTCTTTTAGAGAATATCGTGTACCTCATTTTTTTGGATAGCGTTGAAGAATTCTGAGAGACCGCTGGACGAATTATTCGCCTGTGGAATCATTAAACTGCTGGAGTAATAAAATACTTGGCACGAGTTTGGAAGGTGATTAAAGACGAGGGAGACAGGCGTACTCGAGGATTCCTCTGTGTTTTATGGGATAGCTCGGGGCTTCCGTTCTCGGGCCAGAATCGATATCGCCCGATAACGATACGCGTGTTCTACATGGGACGGAAATTTCTTAACGAATCCCTCAGTCGTGGGACTCCTTCTTGAAGACTCTGCTTCGGTGCTTATGAATCGAGCATCGTTAATATGTGATCGCGTCTAACTGATCGGCAAGTGTCCCTACGTCTCTTTTCTTGATTCAGCCCTGTCGAAATGTAGGGTGACGGCACCGCGAACTGGGGGAACATTGGTACGTTTCTGGGACATTTTGTTATATAATATGAAAATTAACATTTTTTGTGATTGTACTACAAATATCAAATACATCAAATTTTTATCCTGTTCCTCCTTTAATACATGTTAAGTAGCTGCCAATGTCACCCCGTACTGCCAACGTTCCCCCAGTTTGCGGTACCTAATATCGCCTAGCGGAAGTTAAATCCCTGTCAATTGAATAATAATTAAAATATTCAAAAGCCAAGCTGGAATCCTAGAAAACTCTTCTAATCGAAGAAACTTGGCAAAAAACGCAATCTTCCCCATAAAACAGCTCCACCATCCAACATTCATCATCCCCCATCTCCCCCAAAATTCCACAACCCTCAGCGCGCATAGCTAACGCAGCTAATCCCCAAACGGGAACAGTCAGCAAACCTTGTTCATCCATTAAGTTCCTCGGATTACGTCACAAGGCCCAGAAAGACCGCCATACTCCTTCAGCAGCGCTCAATATTCGAAAACCACCGCGCCAGAGGGTGCAATCGCGAATTTCTTGGGGAGGAATGCTGGCTGCAGGGACGGGTCGCGTCATCGTGACGATCGGCGAGGTGCGGGGAAGGGAAGCGGCAACAATAAGCAGACAAATCAGTGCGGTCGTATAGCTGTCTCGGATAGAAGGAATATTCCCTTCTTCTTTGCCCCTCGCGGCTCCTCGGCTACGGCCGCGCTACCTACGGCGAGGAGAGGAGAGCAGAGAGGAGAGAGGGGCCGAGGTATATGGGCGGTAAGAAACGCCCGGAGAGAGCATTCGGAGTGCAAGGAAAGATGGTATCTGCGTCAGCGCGGTCGGGGATCAGCGGATCGGATCGAGTCGCTCAGCGGGGGTTTCTTTGGGTCATGCACGAAGTGAGTCCCATTCTTCTGTTTCCCCCCTCGCCCCGCTCTGCCCCACGCCCCCTCGCCCCCCTTCCTCTATCCCGCTCCCCCTGCAGCGGGGGCCTCCTCTGTCTTTTCTCAGGCCCAGCGCTCCCTCCGCGCGGGCCCACCGCCGCCCCCCCCCCCCCCTCTCGGCCTCGATACACCGCGTCGCCACGAGTCCCCTCCACCTCCCCCCCACCCCTGTCCGTCCACTTTTACCGAACCGGGGTCCTATGGGTTCTCTATGAGGGGTCGAACCACTGACATCGCCCGATTAATAACGTATCTTCGTGGGGGCCCCCATAGACCACGAAGACGACGACCACGAAGCCCGCGGGGGCACGGGGGGAGGTGGACTTTAAACCTACGGAATCCTGTGTACCCACCGGGGACAATAAGATATATATCTACTAATAATTCCCCGTGTGTCGTCCTCTTCGACCTTTCTCTTCCCCCGGCCCCTCCGCTTTGACTCGCCATGCTGGGCCTGACGAGATAGAGACGTATTTAGCGAACGAAGGGGCATTAGCTGGGTCTCCTGCATTTCTGGGGAACGAGAGTGGACGTTTTTTGTTTGGAATTAAAATTTGAAGAATCGCCCGCGCGGTGGTGGGATAAGTTGTTTGGAGGTGGTTGGAGCCGCGAGGCTGGACGGTGTATTCAGAGGCGAGGGGCTTCTCGGCGGGTTAATAACGCCACTCCGAGTGGATTCCCATAGGGTACCCACGGCGGAGCTAAAGGGTACGCTGTAATTCCGTCTAGCGGCTGGAGACAATGAGATATATATCTACGGCTCTTACGACTAATAGCTTTGTTTCCCCGTGCCGTGCTCCGTGGACGACGAAGCGGAGTCGTAGATATGTCCACGTCGAACCGGCACTGGCCGAGCCACTCCACTCGCCTTTCGATCATTTGTAACATTCTGTCGCGCCCAATGGAAATGGGACCCCCCCTCGCGGCCGCAGCTTCGGACGAAACGCCGTGGAAAAAACGATGCGGAGGATATTTATGTCTATAGTAATCCTCGCGGGGAAGGGGGGGCGTAGAATGTCACCGAATTGGTGGTGAGACATAAATTCCCGAGCCTCGAGTCGACTTCTCACCCTCGATATTAGGTTTAAAAAAATCTGGAGAGCCTGCACACTGGTCAACAGGTGTTCAGGTACCATTTCGATTCGGCGGATCGAAGCTTTGTCTAGTCGAAGTGCGATCAATGTCCCAAGTTGACACAGTCGTGGAAGAATCGGGACGCGATCGAGCGAATTCGCCGCGCGAGGGAAGTGTGTTAACGATAAATCGCGGCGACGAGGCACCGTGTTTCGTTTTGTCCGTCGCCAGGATATAATTATGTGCAATCAATATAAATCTACGGGCCGTTGTTGTGCCGAAGACACGGTATGCATGCGAAGAATCGTGAGAAAGTTTGTTTTTCGATCCGACTCCGTGCATGTCTCATTTCATTAAATTCTCAGTCACGTCAGCGGCCAAGGTTTATGTGACTACCAGATGCCAGTGGATCGAAACGGGCGAGGGAACGGTGCAACTATTGAAAATCCATCGCGCCGAACATTTCGATCGTGGAACACGAATTTACAACCGGGGTAAAATAGGAACTTTGCAATCGGGGTTGAAAATTTAAATTTAAAATTGTCACAGTATTCTCAAATTATATTAAGTCGATGCAAAAGTTTATTTGGTTTATGCAACCAAAATCCATTTAAAAGGGAAAATGTATACCAAGTTTTTTTGATCCAAGTATTTTCTTTGGGCATTTCGTTTGTGACGTGTCTGATAAAAGTACAACTAAACGTAGTGAAAACAGGTATTTCGTACAGACAACCTTCGCTTGACAGATAGTGGGTTCATTTTGACCCATCAAAAATACTTATGTGTCAGTGTTTCTACATTTTTAGGAGTTTATTTTAAAAAAGTAAACGTCATAGTGTTAACAAACTTTTTAGGCTGTATTTGTATATCATTGAAGATAAGAAAAAATTTTTTGCTTAAATTCAATCTTCTTTTTATGAACACATTCGTGCTTAAAATTGCCCAGTTTTTTTTAAGTTTATGGTTCAATCGCCTGCCAAAACATTACATTACAATATTTATAAACTTTAAGAATTTTCTTGGTTTGTTGATTTTAGATAATTCCACAAGGCGTTATAAATTCCGCTGGTTTTTTGTATCACCAGTACAGCAGTACCTCTTAGATAAAATATGCAAAAAAGACTTATTATCTTGATGTAGAAATACAGCCTAAAAAGTTTTTTTAACACTATGACGATTACGTTTTTTTCAATAAAATCCTAAACATGACCTGTTTTTTGAGGGATTTAAGAACTGGAAAATGAGAACTGTATATCATGACAAGACCCAAACCCATAATGAAAGCTTGTTTCCAGAATTGTGTGAAAATTAATATGGACCAAAATGGACCCCGTTCGTGTCATCACCTAACACTGAGCAACCGAACTTTTCCACCCCCCCCCCCCCTAATATTTCAGTAAGCTTCTAAAGTAACAGATAGAATCTTATCAAATAACTTCTAAAAAATTATCCAAAATTCTTCTTCACCTAAAAGATCGATTCCCTCGTCACGTAGCTCAACAGACGTTACGGTAATCAGTAACTGATGGCATCCCACTCGCCCGTTACTTGTTCGTGACTGACACGTGTAACGTAAACGCGGACGTCGCATCACTCGAGCCACTAAATATGGAATCGTGTAGCCGATTTTCGAGCTTACATAATCCCCGGCGCATCGATCTTCCTAGTAATTAGTCGGACTGGGCCCGTCGTTGATAAAGTGCGTGCCATCGATTATTGCTCTCGAACCACCTAGGCGTGCCACGGGGCCCAGCCTCGGAATGACGAAACAATAGCCAGTCTGCTGTCTCGCGAGAGGAGCGCGCGATTTCAGCGTGACGGTTCGGAATAAATTTGACTTTTTGATTGCCTCGTAACGTCGCCTTTCGCAATTCCCTCTAACTACCTCGGCGATCCTCGCTTCTCATTAGAATTCGGGGGTGCAGGGATAATACGCTGTCACTAGAGTTTGGCGAAGGAATCGATGACGTCTGCGTCGAGTTCCAACGCTTGCAGTAGCCTTCAAATTTGTATGCGATGATCGTGCATCAAATTCGAGCTTGGGCGCTTCTATGGTAACAGAAAACTAGGATGGTATAGCGTTCAGAAAAGAATAGCGTAGGTACTTCAAGTTGGAAGGTCCCTAGTGTGGAGCACTCGACGTTAATACCACGTTCATCTATTAAAGATCATCAACTAAATTTGGAATCTAGTCCTGTGGCGCACCCAGAGGGGGGGCCAAGGGGCCCTGTTACCCCACAGAAGGGGCATGTAAAAAGAAAAGAAAATTACATTTTTAAAATCACCTAATTAATTTAATGAGTATTTAATTCATTTAATTTTATTGAATTTGCATTAGAAATATTTTGATCTCTGCAACTCGACTCCCCCCAAGATTAAATCCCGAGTGCGCCGCTGATTCACCTCGCACGGAATAATAACGCCCCAGCGCTACATCGCACCATTTAATCGAAATCAATCAAGAGACACGTGAGCAGAGCCGAAATACATGATGCCCAAATTGGCACAAAGCCGCGAATGACTTTCATCGAACGTAACACGAACCGTGTTCCCCATTCTCCCTCAGTTTCCAAGGCGCTGCGTAATTACGGCTGTGATTCTCAAGGTGGGGCATGAATTTTTAATTGCAGGTTCGCGTGACTGTTCTCGACAAGAATGACGTGGCACCGACCTGGGGGACCGGCCCGTGGAAATTCAGAGTCTCCGAGGAGGCGCCCCCCAACACAGTGGTCACGGTGCTGAAAGCGTTCGATCCGGACACGATCGGCACCCTCGCGTACACCCTGGTGCCGAATCGTCGCGTTGGCGTGGACAGCCAGGAAGCGGAGGACGAGGCTGAGGGTCATTTCAAGCTTCACCCATCCACGGGGCAGCTGACTCTCGCGGAGGCCCTCGACAGGGAGACCAGAGAGAAGTATGTCCTCAAAGTTCGGGCTGATGATGGATTGCAACACACGGACATCGCCTTAACCATCCAGGTACGAATATCTTCCTTCTCTCAGTCTTCATCTTCACTTGAGCAATCTTCTCTTCGAATCCTCGTTATTGTGATTAGAAGATGATGATGGGTAGAATGATGAGTTTATATGTATAACTTTGTTTCTTCTTCTTAATAATAATAGGTAATAATAATAATAATAATAATAATAATAGTTTATTGACGGGAATGAATTCCACTTATACAACGAAAAATGGTACTAAAGCCCTTAAGTATAAAGCGTTGGCATCGCGGATACCCAACAACTAACTGGGGCAAATCGTTGACCAGGTTTTCTATTTTCTTCTCTTCTATTTGATATCGAATATCGCGTAATTTAAACAGTTTATTAAATAAATAAATGGCGGTTGGAGGACGTCCAAAGTCGCGCGAAGAATAGAGAAGAAACGGTCCCGCGTATTTTTCTATACCGAGCTCCCTGGAGTCCCGTTGGGCGCTGATTATCCTGTAATTAGACGTGCTGCTACTGTTATCTCGGTCATTACGACCCGCCGTCCCGTTATTCCGCCACTATTGATCATTACCGAATCGATTACCAATTATGATTGACTTAATCCCGAGAAACACGCGGCATTGTCCCTGCCTTGACTACGATCCTCCGAAACCTCATTAAGAATCCCTTGACCCCACGAAAGTTCGTTAGAATGCCAACGAAACGTCATCCATTACATCGCCTCGAAAACGTCCCGTTCCCATTGCTCCCGTTTAATCGAGCGGGCTAGCTCCTCGGGTCGAGCTTCGACGGTCCCCGATGACTATCGAATGATAGCGCGGTCGCTCGCGGGTGAGGCCCGATTCCTCGAGCATCGTGGCAGGCGAGCGAGTATCGCCGAATCACGCGGTTTCGCTGCGTTCCGCCTTATAATTCATTACGCTGGCGAACCGAAACGATTCGCGGAGGCGATAAAAAACGGCGAGGAAGGGCGGCCGGCCGTTTAACGAAGGTGCAGGCAGAGGCGAGCGGTGGACGGTAGCGCGGAGGAGGCCCCGTGGGCCCGGCGGGGCGAGCGGAGAGGGCGGGCGGCGAGGGGGAAAGGAGGGGACCGCAAGCCAGGGCCCGAACGATCCTTCGGAGACAATCGCAAAAATTATCCTTATGACGTGTAATGGCTGGAATTCTTTTAAGGTTCTCGCTGCCCGCCGTCCGCTATTCTATCCGGGTCTCTTAAAGGCAAAAGGAATGCCAGTCCCGATCATAGCTCGGCTCTTTGGGGCCCCATGAAAGAGGCCCGCTGCCGACAGTTGCGGAATCTGCCCCTTCTGGCCCCTTATATCCCTCCCCCTGGTCGACCTTAGTAGAGTTTCTCTCCACCGACCTCCCCCCCTCCACCTCGTCAAGAATCTTCCCCCCTTTATCCCTCTTCCTCTTCCACGGAGTGGTCTCTCCTTCTTTTCCTGTCCTCCTTCCTCCTGCTTCTTCCCTCTGTCGTCGTCCACTTCTTCTTCCTCCCCCTCCTCCCACTCCTCCGGCAGCGCCTTCTTCGTCCTCCACCTCCTCCTCCTCCTCCTCCTCCTCCTACTTCTTCTTCTTCTTCTTCTTCTTCTTCTACTTGGTCATCGGGGTCTCTACTCTCCTTTCGGTTCTCTCCTCGTCATCCACCGCGTCTCGGGGCAACCGTCACTTTTTGCAAACGTCTCCGAACCCTCCTTAATCAAACCGTGCCCACCTCCGCTTTATTCTTTTATACCGCCACCGCGTGTCGATCCCTCCTCGACTCGCCGGAGAAACCTATTCGCCGGACGTGTACGTACACCGACTTCCGAGCCGGGGCCCAGGGGCCCGGGGGCCCCAGCATCACGCACCCGACCGCGTAGATACGCCGCGGAGAGATGGCTGCCACTTATAGTCGAACGAGGTTAGCCGTGATACGATCCCGTGCGGGGCTAGCCACGCGAAAAATCCCACCAGCACGGGCCCATTCTTTCGGGCCCGTGGAATTCTTCACGGGGCGGGAACGGCGAGGGGCTGCTGCGTGTGGGGCGCGGACGAAGGGAAATGGGAACGATACGATGGACACGCGAGGCATCCAGGGCTTTCGGTCGCAGTGCGGGGCATGGATCGTCTGAACTGTGAGCCTTTTAGGTTCGTAGATGTGTATGTACTTGGAGTACTTGGGTACGGAGGGTGATAAGAGGGAAAGAGGAAGATAGTGTAAACTGGTCGAAATTCACGCTCTGTACTTTGTGTATTGTAAATGAGAAAGTAAGGGATGATGATATGGACAGGACTGATCATAGCTACCAACAGACTCAAGTTCCTAAAGGTGCGAATCCACGCTGAGATATTACAGGAGACTTTCCTATCGTGGGACAAAAATCTCAGCAACAACTAAATGTAAATAATGGAGACAGTTGCCAGAGATGATATTTTTGAAAATATGTCATGAAAATATCTCACGAGAGTCTACTTTCATGAAAAAATTCAAATTTATCCATTAGTGGAAAGATATCGTGAAATAATTGTCTCACGAGATTAGAGCAGAGATGGGCAAAAATTTTATTTCAATAGAAATTTCGAATAACGACTAAAAGTTAAAAAAAAATATTGTCGATTGAAAAACTGAACTTTATTCGACAAATAATCTGAAGTTAAAGTAACTTTTATTTGATCCGTTATTTAAATAATGTTTTATTTAGTTAATGTCCCCAACTCTGGATTGAAGTCCCATATGAGGCAAGATACTTTTGTCTCATCGTGGATTTGCACCTTAACGATGTAAATGACTGTCAGTACCTATATAGATTTAATTTTTTTGCACAGTATCGTAAATGGTTTTGAAAATAGTTGGAACTTATTGGAATTATGTAATAGGTTTCAATTACGTTCCCAGGCCCTTAAGAAATATTCCTCTCTTTCATTGCAGTTTTTACAGGTCGAATTTTGCTAGCAATAATCCCATTACTAGAATCTATAAGAGAGGTAATGAAAAACCAAATTCAAGCAATCAGTGCTTACTGTCCTGCAATCACTTACAATCTAGCTTTTGGTTAGATAAAAGCACTATATGATTTTTCTGCTACTCTGGCTCCCATAAATAAATAAATAACGTAGGCAACTCTGTGTGGATTTTGCAAAGATTATCCCACGAACCCACCCTTTCATCTCCAACTGAACTACCCGCAGCATGTCCAGAGGTGCGTGTACTGCAACAACCTCGAAGATATTTCTCGAAGGGGCTTGATTCTAAATAAATAACGATGATCAGTCGCGATTCCCGATCGTTTAATTCATCTTCCTCGAGGGTACCCCGCGAGCAACATTCCTCGCTCGATCGCGAAGGAGCGAAGAAAAGTAACGAGCCAAGATAAACAATTCGAGAGCGAGGTGGAAGCTTCCTGTTCCCTTTCGATTGTACTCCACGTCGTTCCTGAATAAACATGTTTCAATCGGGGCTCGGGACAACGAGGCATGCTCCGCTCGTCATCGAGCTACGTCACTCTAACCCTTTTCAGCCAACTATGCTGATGCTTCCACGATGGAAGGCGACATCGAAACCGTCTTGAACCTTAGAAGTATCGAAGGAACCCTAGTTGCTTAGAACTTGAAAAATATTTCTGAGCTTAGGCATAATAACAGATATAATAAATAAATACCTATTTCAACTTAATATAATAAATTCTACTCAGTAGCGCACTCAGGATTTAATCTTAGGGGGAGCCGAGTTGAAGGAATAAAAATATTTTTGATGCAAATTCAATAAAATTCAATAGGCGATTATAAAAATTTTATTTAAAGAAAAAATGGAGTTTTCTTTTCCTTTTGCAAAACTCGTAAATTAATTCAGTCGTGGTTATATTAATCTCCCTTTTCCTTTTTCTTTGGAGGGTGCGCCACTGATTCTACTCTCCCAATGCTACTACTCGCGTATCAATGACCTATCATTACCTGAAGAATACATATAAGAACTCTATCAACGATGGGTCAAAGAAGACCCTGCGATTAATAAAAGAAGAATCTCCGACTGTTTCAGGTGACAGACACAAACGACAACGCGCCTACGTTCCAGAGCACGGCGTACTCGTTCGACGTACCGGAGAACATGCCGAGGGGCAGTCGGATCGGTCAGGTGGTGGCGACGGACGCCGACGCCGACGGGCCCAACAGCCAGCTCAGCTACACCCTCATCTCCGACTGGGCCAACGACGTTTTCTCCCTGAATCCAAGCACCGGCGTGTTCACGCTCACGGCCAGCCTCGATTACGAGCAGGTTCGTGTGCACCATCGATACGATGTATCGGCACCGCTCCACCGTGTCGGTATTTAGAAAGTGTAAAGGGTATATCGCGTGCTCCCGTGGATTTTTTCCTTTGGGGACTCTCCTGCGGCTTTCACGGTGTGCCGTGTCGCTTTCACGTTGACGTTCCAATTCATACCGCGCTGGGAGAGTATCGGACGCGACCATTATTCGTGGATCGACCTGTTTCTCTATGGACGATCGACGACACCCCTGGGATCCTGTTTAGCTGTCTCTACTCGCATTAGGTCGTCCCACGAGTAGAGAGAGACTCGCTACGCCTCGCCTTTATTCCTCAAAATATTCTGGAGAAAAGAGACAGTGTGAGTCAAATTGTTTGAGTGAAGACCTGAAGGTATATGTAGATTTAAGGGGGAATAAGGCCCAATAGGGTTAATTGAAATAGAGTAGTAAACTATTTTTTGAAAAGTAAAGCTTGATAGGGCCTAAAAGTAGAGCTACGCGGGACCAATTGACTTTGAACAAAAAATAAAGCTTGGTAGGGCCCAAAAGTAGAGCTACGAGGGATCAGTTAACTTTGAACAAAAGGTAAAGCTTGATAGGGCCCAAAAGTAGACCCGCGAGGGACCACTTGACTTTGAACAAAAAGTAGAGCTTGATAGGGCCCAAAATTAGAGCTACGAGAGACCAGTTGACTTTGAACTCCCTATACTAGAACAGTAGTCCCAAAGACTTCTCAATTTGCCTGCAGACATGCCCCATCGATCTCATAAAATAATTAATCGCGACAACTTTCACCGGAAAGATTAAGCATGCGGCTGGGACGTCACTTCTTCATAGCGGGCCCCGGCGACAGGATTTTCGTGCACTGATCCATGGATCACGGGCAGGATAGATCCATGCGCACGGCGGAACGCGTATTCGCCCCGGGGCAACGATTATAACCATGAACACGCCTCTACATTCAAGCCCGAGCGCGCCTATTATATTAGCTTTCGACTAGAAGGCAACGCTAGAATTTAGGATTTAACGCTAACAGTCCGACAGATCGATCGACAGACGTTTTTAATGGCTGCTCGCTGTCTGCGGAGACAAGCCATACTTATTCAAGGGGCGCGGGCATGCGCCTAGGAGTCAATAGCGTCACCAGCAACCACTTACCTATTGTTAGTCAGCCATTGTTTAACTTGAGCTATTTAATCAACTCTGGAATTAAATTCCTCCGCCGTAAAATAAAAAGGAGACTCCTACATGGACACAAAATTCGATCATTTTAATTACTATTTGATACCGCATGGAAAATCAACAAATTTTTCCGTAAAATGTCCCTTCGGTTGTCCAAAAGTTTGTAGTGAGAAATGTTGACCGAATAGTGTTGACTACGCCACTGCGTTCGATTTTACGGTACACCGTGTAATAAGCTTCCCATAATATACGGATAGTGTGTCGGTCGCGTTTCGGCAGGCAGCACCGGTAAAAGTACAGTGGAGGAAGAGCTGCATAGAGAGGAGGGCAGCTTATACATAGAACCCTTCATCATCGTAATGCCCTCTCAGACGCAGGGCGGGTTCGTAACAGGACTGTGAAAGCATTTCACGGTCGAGGCTGATGTGGACGCATAGGAAACGGAGAAACTATACCTCCACTTCCACGAAACTCGTGTTAGTCCTCGCGTGAAATGGCAGGGCGCAAGGGAGGCCAAGTTCAAACGGAAGTGTCGAAAGGAAGCAAAAAGGCTTCCGCAAAACGGCGGTCTAGCTTAAGACTGTTCCCCTAAACGGGTCGAGTTTCCAGATACATTTCTTCCTCTTCTTAGGCGGGGAACTTTCACGTGTAGTGTGAGAAAGAAAGGGAGAGAGAGCTGTGACGAAGGGTTAATGCACTTGGCACGCGTTGGGTACGATCAACCCCTATCTAGGGGAGGATATAGGTGTGCCGTGCAATAGGATATAATTTAAAAACATTCCATCGCTAGCCCACAGAATTCAGAGAATCTCATTGCTAGAGATTAGAAAAGACTCCGCTGTTCCATCTTCAATTGCAATGGAAACGTGACTATTGCTACACCTAAGATATTAAGGGGAGAACCTTGGTTAGAGGGTCATTTCACAATTCCAGTGGCATTGCGCATGAGTGATTAATTAATTTGAAAGCGACGAACTTGAAATTTCTCAATTAAATTTTTTTTGTGTTACATAAATGTATATTAAAATGCCCCAAAATTTTTGGAAAGATCGACTTTATTTCTCTGTGTTAAAAAAATTCGCGAAAATGACCTTTGCTCAGCGTCCTAAACCAGGTTCTCCCCTTAATGACTAAAGGTACCTATTATTACCTAATCAAAAGTATCCTCTCTGAAAACTCTGACATACCACTGCACTCTTTCCCATCGCACAAGGTTCCATTTGAAGGGAACCAAATAGGTATATAAGGCATTCCTCACCGCTTCGCAGGTGCAGCACTACATCCTGGTGGTGCAGGCGACGGATGGTGGTATCCCCGCGCTCTCCTCCACGGTCACCGTCTACTGCAACGTGGTGGACCTGAACGACAACGCGCCCATCTTCGAGGCGGGGCCACACGCCGCCGACATCGTGGAGAACACGACGATTGGCACCCCCATACTGACGGTGGCCGCGCAGGACCTCGACTCCGGCGATAACGGCAGGGTGGTTTACGCCGTGGCGGGCGGCGACGAGAACGGTGACTTTGGGGTGGCGACGAACGGCACCCTCTTCACCAGGAAGCTACTCGACAGGGAACAGAAGCCTCTCTACAACTTGGTGCTCAGCGCCACCGACAGCCCTCTTCCACCTGCGCGGCCATTGTCGTCCACTGTGCAGGTTCGTTCACTGTCTCCACTTTCTGAAAGCGAGAACGAAGACGGGACCGTAAGCTTCCCTAAATGCAAATAGATGTGTCGATTGTGGGTTTATCTGAGGCCTTAGATGCAAAACTGTTTACACAGCTGAGCTCGTCGTTTAAAAGTACACAATTTAGCAATTTCAACTTTTCGACCCCCAACTTTGAGGGCCGTTTCACTCCTTCGACGTGGACGATGTCCGATAAAGATAAATGTGTCAAATATTTTCACGCGGAGTATATCATACTGAAGTCTCATCGAAATCTATTTTGTGTACTATGGGGAGTCCTGTTAATAATAATAATAATAATAATAAAAAGAATAAAAAGAATAAAAATAATAGAAATAATAATATCAATAATAAAAATAAAAATAATACTAATAATAATAAAAAAAAATCGGTACTGACACTTCCCTTACCTCATTCGTATGGGATTCAAGAAGTAATACTAACGATAAGTACCGTCGAATGGGGTAACTTTGACCACTGGGGTAACTTTGACCACAAAACTATATTTTAAAACCAATTCCTCTAGCGTCTATTGTATAACAGATATTATTCTCTGACAAAGTGCCTTGAGTAGCTTTAATTACCTACTTCAAGATGTAGTTGTTTAGGAGGGAGAATAACCTTTACTGAAAATTAGATAAATGTTAACGTGTGATACTGCGAGTTGAGGAAGAATTGGTACGTGAAAAACTTCTACCGGACAGACAACTACGGATGGAATTATAAGTCTGAATCTATTTTATAAGTATGTAGAGTACATTTAAACTCATTTTAAAAGAAAAAGAAATATCTTCTTGTTAAACTGAAGTTCTAGGAGCTCCTGATGCCGAGGGAGTTCATTTTACTCTACTTTTGGGGTAAGTTTGACCGCCGGGGTAACTTTGACCACTATTATTTCTTGGCATGAAATTGCTATCCGTTTCCTGTTTATAAGCATCGGCCCATTCTGATGCGATTCGATATGTTTAGCCGTTCTCAGCAAACGTGTCTTTGGTTACTCTGTTGCCAAATTTGAGGGTAATGGCGGCTACATACTCGTAGAGATGCATCTCCGTGGAGACGACTGTTAGGAATGAATGTGTGAACCAAGTCAGTGGCGGATCCAGGGGGGGGGGGGCGATGGGGGCGATCGCCCCCCCCCCCCCCCCCAAGAATAATAAAATATAAAAATATTATGTCACATTCTGAAACACTTGTTAGGTATATACTTAATGTGTATTTAATTATTCAGGCTATAGTAGCAGATAGATATATTAAAATATAAATTACAAGCATATTTAAATCTCGTAAAAGAAAATTAAAAAATGTAGGTATGTCCTTTTATACGTTTCGCCCCCCCCCCCCCCCCCCCCCCAAGAAAGGCTCCTGGATCCGCCACTGAACCAAGTGAATGAAAACCTAAATGTACGAATTATGAATATTAATATTCGAATTGCGTCCCTGAACAGGGATAAATAAAATTCGTAAGAACTGCTGGAAAAAGTTCGTTTTTCTGGCCACTAAAGGATGACATTGACGCACTGGCACATGAAAATATAATTAGAATACTTCCGGAACCTAACATTGATCGAAGAGAAAGGTTACATTTTGCGGTGGATTTCTCAGGATTAAATCTACATTAATGTTTTGCGTTTTTACGTTTCATTTTTCACTCTTTCACTTGTAAATCCGAAATAAATATTAAATTTTTGTACAAATGGTTATATTATCCTTTTACCTGTTCTTTAGCATTAATTAGGTTTGTAAAAGTTATAACAGTGTCAATAATACTCATAAAAAGAAGCACTTAAACAATGTGGTCAAAGTTACCCCGGCGGGGGTAACTTTGACCACCTTTACCTGTCATTTTTTAAGGGGATTTGACTTGTTTTTTTGTTCTTTAAAAATGTCATCCTCATCGACTTGAAATGACCTGTGTCAGTGTTTTTTTCCCCATTATAAAATTTGGATTAATTTGGAAGTTACAAGGAAGAAAAGGAGAAATGTTTACCAAAGGTGGTCAAAGTTACCCCATTCGACGGTACCTAACATGTAACTTGTTATTTGAGATGGGTCCAAATGGACTCTGTATCATAACTATTTAGAAGCTATTAACAAACTAGAAATCTTGCCCTGGAAGTTTCTATATTTCGTAAGAAATAATCCCCACGAAGCGATCGAACGAATCCACGTCTGATCGACAGGTGACCGTGGTGTTGCTGGACGTGAACGACATGTCGCCGGAGTTCATATCGCCCACCAGGATATCGATAATAGAGAACGCCCCGAGCAACACGGTGGTGATGGCCATTAAGGCGGTGGACAGGGACGAGGGACGGAACGGGTACGTGGAGTACTCCCTGGAGGACACCGCGCTGCCCTTCACCGTGGGCACCGTGGACGGGCTGCTGCGCGTATCTGGCTCGCTGGATCGCGAGTCGAGGTCCAACTACACCTTGGAAGTGACCGCGAAAGACAGGGGCGAGCCGCCGAGATCGTCCTCGACGACAGTCACCGTCACGGTCCTCGACGAGAACGACAACTCCCCGGTCTTCGATCCACGACAGTACTCTGCCCCCGTCGCAGAAAACGCCAGCATCGGGGCCAGCGTGCTTCAGGTCAGTACCATCTCTCAAAACACTAAGTAGATACTATTAGTAGCCTTAATTTGAATAACACTGCGTACGTCGATTCGCTTATCAAAAACATCAAAGATATCAGCGTTCCTCCCCATTCTCGACATTCTCCCCCTCGTCGAAGAGTTATACGTTAAACGAGGAGCCGAGCGCCACACCACATCACAAGCTCCCACAAAGAGGCGGAGAAAGGTCGAGCCCCTTCGCTCTCGAAGCTGCACGTGAATCGCTCTGTTTGAACAGCCATCGAGCGTTGTTTGACGAGGCCCACGGTCGTCTCATGATCGGGCCCTAGGTGTGAACCGGGCCTAACCTCCCGTCTAAGGTGTCTCCATTAGCTCCGAAATTCCCCAATGATTTATTGCCCGAGGAAGGTGCGAACCAGGGTCGCCTGGTCGCCGGAGAAGAGACGCTAATTGCCAGGAAGAATCGAGAGGGACAAGATTAATACGATCTCGTTCCCGCGGTTCCAGGTGTCGGCGATGGACCGGGACGAGGGTGCGAACGGCAGGGTGAGGTACAGCATCGCGCTGGGGGACGACAATCGGGACTTCACCATATCGGAGGACACCGGGGTCATCAGGGTGGCGAAGAACCTCAACTTCGAGCGCAAGTCCAGGTACCATCTGACCATCCGAGGGGAGGACTGCGCGTCGGAGGTCGGCGAGACGCCCAGGGGCGACACTGCCCAGGTCACCATCACCGTCTTGGACATCAACGACAACGCGCCTGTTTTCTTGGACTCCCCGTACCTAGCCCACGTCATGGAGAACATGGTGCCGCCTGGTGGTGGATTCGTTATACAGGTAATAAGCTGATAAGTGAGGAGTGATTTTTCAAAAGGGGTGTTATTGCCATTTTTTACCTTGAAGCATATTTGGGTGGCATCGCCATAACAATGTCACAAAACACTACAAAATAGGTTTGATTCCTTTTTGAAAAATTCCTCAAGTGTTTCTCCTGTTCCCAAAATGATGACCAGACTTTGAGGACGGTGTTTAGTGACGTTAGAATTGGAATGAAGAGGGGAACTGTTTGATTGCGTAGGTTAAAGCCTACGACGCGGACACGCCGCCCTACAACGACCAAGTGAGATACTTCCTGAAGGAGGGTGACACCGATTTGTTTCGAATAAACGCGAGCACCGGTGACATATTCCTCCTTCGACCACTGGATAGGGAATTGGTACCTGAGTACACCCTCACCCTAGTCGCCATGGACACCGGTAAGTTATCGAACTTATTAAACTTAACCCTTAACCGGTGACGAGGAGTCTGGAAGAATTATTTTTCCTGCAGAATTATTTGTCCAATACTTTCCTTCTTTTCATTCGACCTTGTTTTCCAATATGTTGTGCCATGAAGACAACTTTCATTGGCTTCGAACAAAACATGCAAAAATATATTTTCAAATATTTAATAAACTCCAGTATTAATAAATTATTAAGGAAGAGTCTGTGAGACTCCATGTCACCGTATACGTCACAAAACGGTACGACACCAGTTAAGGGTTAAACAGCGCGAGGAATCAACGCGGAGATTCTATTCCGCCTTTAAGAAACTCGCGTGGAGGAGGTAGATAAAAGAATGCGCGACGGAAACTCAATACGAAGGAGGAAAATAGGTGTGCAAGAAGCGGAGGACAAAGAGATCGCGGGGCAGAATCGTATTCCCCTGGCGGGATCTTTGGGGGAGCGGTTAAATAGGTGTATACCTGGCGCGACCCGCACAAAGGCGGGCATTCAAAGGGGTAGCCGGTATTCATCGGAGAGAATATTTTTCCGGCGGTTCTTAGCCTCTGTGCAAACTGGTTGCGAATTAGCGCGGACAAAGGACTTAATTATGTCGGGGCTTGCCACTTGGCCTGAAAAAAGCCGCGGGTAGGAGAGACCGAGGACGGGCGTGCGACGAAAAAACTGATTCTGCCACCTGAGGGGCGCCACAGTCTCCCCCGTTCGAAGCGAGGCTAGCTCTCCTAGCTAACCTCTGTTCCATCTCCCTGCCACGTCTATCAGAAAATGTCCCCTAAAGGCTTGTATAGACCGGGCAACAATCGCCGGCAACTTTGTCGCTGGAGTCGCCGGCGAGTCGGTGGGATAACCGACTTGTCTCCAGCGATTTGTATCCACCGACTTTTATCCGGCAACTTGTGTCTGGCGACTCGTCCTTTAAAGCGGAATTCACACTAGCCGGCAAGCCGCCGCTAGACGGATAGTGAGAATCTAACTTAAAGGTTAAGAGATACGAATAGACCTGGCGCAGTCGCCGGATACAAGTTGCCGGCGACTTGCAACAATCTCTGTGGGATACAGCAACTCAACCCTTGCCTCAAACGGCCTTCTAGAAATGACTGTAGGCCACATGTTCCCGAAAAACTGTATTCAAGTGGTCGGTGAGCCACATCGCCCGAGTGTTTAGTGCCTGTATTCTTGGTTATTTTTGGGTATTTTTGGTTATTTTTGGGTATTTTTGGTTATTTTGGGGTATTTTTGGTTATTTTTGGGTATTTTTGGTTATTGTTAGGGTATTTTTGGTTATTGTTAGGGTATTTTTGGTTATTGTTAGGGTATTTTTGGTTATTTTTTGGTATTTTTGGGTATTGTTATGTTATTTTTGGTTATTGTTAGGGTATTTTTGGTTATTTTTGGGTATTTTTTGGTATTGTTAGGTTATTTTTGGTTATCTTTGGTTATTGTTGGTTATTTTTGGGTTATTGTTAGGTTATTCTTGGTTTTTCTTGGGTTATTGTTAGGTTATTTTTGGGTTATTTTTGGGTTATTTTGGGGTTATTTTTGGGTTATTGTTAGGTTATTTTTGGGTTAACATAACCTAACATAACCAAAAAGAAAAAAAACCTAACCTTTTTTTTAATTCAATGGAGATGATTTTTTTTTTGAATTTTGAAAATCTAAGTCCAAATTCGTTGTTAGCAGTCAGCAAAACCCCTGGAAATATTTGTTTAAATTATCGGAATGACATAAAAGTCCATACATCGAAGCGTATGGGCTGACGCGTTAATGAATTTTCACTTCTTTCACCTCCCATATCTCAGAAACTAATTGTCACCGCAACTTGAAAAATTGTTGTGATTGGTGTCTCATCATAAGCTATCATTTGGCACTAAATTCAGTTCCAAAATCGTGGGCCCAAAAAGAGGCTATTTCTTGGGTCACTCTTTTTACCATCGTGATATATCCGATAGATTCGATGTATCGAATAGTAAACATCGAATATTTTCGGTGCATCGATATATATCGAATATCCCTAGGGCTTACCCGCGACGAGCGCAAATATAGTTGACGGAAGGACACAGGAACAAATGGGGTAGTCCTCTGATTCTGATTGCGCGTGGCCCCGTGTGCGTCGGTTTCCCTTCGAATTGGAAACGGATCCCTTATCACTTGAGTATAAACACGCGCTCGAATATCAAAACAAAAGCACGCGTTGACGTATTCCGTACGAGAGAAGGTGGGCTGGATGTCCGATCGGTCATAACCTAACCAATCTGCCCTGCATCCCTCCCAAACGGCCACCCTCTTGAAGAGGCCCTCTTCACAGCAATATCTCCTCTCCGAGGCCCACCATCTTTCACACGGAATAGGTCAACGCGTTCTTCTGTTTTGGAATTGATGCGCGTGTGTTTACTCGAGAGATAAGGGATCCGTCTCGAATTTGCAGGGAAGACGGCGCAGGCGGGACCACGCGCAGTCAGCGGGCTACCATTTTTTCTTCTTGTGTCTCTCTCTCTCTCTCTCTCTCCGCAAGGCGTATAGATGTTGGATAATACTTTTTAAATGCTATATCTGGCACATTTAGATAAAAACTGAAGGGGCTGACTTGTATACCACATCTGGTTCTGAAAAATTAATCAAGCTGATCGGCCAGAGTGTTTCGACAGGGTCCCGGTTTATGACCGTATTGTCCCGTGAGTCAGCGGTTGACAACGCTACCTGCGCGTCCGAAGTCACCATGTATACCACCCATTATCGACATCTGATAGACAAATGTTTCCCAACGAACGCTTCGAGAACAAGTTATTGCCTAGTCGGAAAGAAATGAAGAAATTTCGCTTCAAAAATACTAAATTGCCAGCTGTAAAAGATAACTGAATTCGGACGCGCAGGTACCTCGTGCCACCCGTGGCGCAAACAAGACCACCCCCGGTCATGGACGTCCGGAGGCGGGTCCAAAGGGGCAGTTGCCCCCCTGGCTTTTGAGAAAAAATCGCTTATTTTTCAAAACTGGTCTTTATTAAGTTTATACTAAAAAAGGGAATATTTTTAAATTTCGGTTTTAAATTTTGAATTAAATTGGCACTATAAAATGGGTTTAAAAAAGCAAGAGGGGTATATTTTTCTTTACAATCATTCCAAAGTTGGCCCTCCCGCTGGCAAAAAGTCTGCGGACGCCCCTGCCCCCGGTGCTTTCTATTCGAGCGGGTTTTCTTCCAGTGGAAATCAGTAAATTTGCAAGCGCAATATCTCGAAACCCAGTTGAAATAAGGTGTATACATTATAGGTTATTGAATTTGCCTGGAAACTCACTATCGAGTGATCTCTAAAAAGAAAATAGTTCCATTTAAAAAACCGAACTTGACCATCGTATCTCTTAAAATAATAATCGAAGAAATTCGGACAAAATTGATAAAACTACCTCCGTCGTTTAATAGTAACTGTGACATTAAATCATCACCGTAATGTTCTCTATTTCTCAAAAACGCCTTTTTCCACCAACGCCTTTTTCTTTTTCTTTTGGTCGATGCTATTACAATGAACGCGGCGCCAACACCCATAGCTATTGACGGATCCATGGCTACTAAATAGAGTTTGGAATGGACGCCGAAGGGTCTTGGTCATAAGGTGGGGGACACAAGTTGCCGAGTCGCCGGACACAAGTCGCTGGATACCAGCCGCTCGGCAAAAGTCGCTGGAGACAAGCCGATGCATCCCAGCGAGTGGCCAGACGACCCGCTGGAGTCGCTGGCGACAAAGTTGCCGGCGATTGTTGCCCGGTCTATACCAGCCTTTAAAGCCCCGAACAGCTGAACTCTGACAGTCGACCGCTCTAAAGGCTAAGTCACGCGGCGGCGAAATGTCAACCCCCCACCCGCTAAAAAGGCTAGACGAGACAATAGACGATATATGGGATGGGTTTAAGTAATGAACGGTAATATACAAATTGGATATAAATTTGCGGGGCCGTTCGATGAGATTCTTTAAGCGGTGGGCAGTTCCTCGTCGAAATCTTTTTTATCGTTCGTTCCCCCGACGGAGCCGGTAGTCCCCTCGGAGGGCGCCCCTCTCCCGGACTGGGCCCAATCGGTCCCCGGCGAGGTAGACAAGCCTGCAGAGTTATGACGCGCGATTATGATAATCGCTCTCAAATGCCTTCCTCTGGCCCGACTCCGCTGCACTCTCTTTCTCCCCACCCCCGACGATTTTCCCTCCTCCCTCCCCTCCAACCACCCACCCAGCCCCCCCCCCCTCGCGCCTCTCCAGCCCCATGGGAGCTCGCTTTCGCCTCTTGGACGTTTTGGAGGCTCTCTTTCGAGCTAAACGCCCGTCGTCCCTCTTATAACGGGCGGGGGGGCAGAGGAAAGGGGGATACGCCGCGCTCGCGCATTATACTCCTATTTTATTCATACGTTATGGCTGCTCGGGTACGCACGCCGTGTCCACCCCGGGGACGCGTCTCCCTACCCGCCAGGCGCTAACTCGAGGGTACGCGTCGCGGCCGGAACGCTCGAAGGAGGGCGCGCAGGGTGGGGCGTGACCGGTCAGCTCGCGCGGAAGGGGATGACGCTCTCGATGGAAACGGATCGAACGTGGCGGGGTTCGAGGCTCCCCCAAAGTG
The DNA here is from genome assembly GCA_946251845.1 of Andrena fulva. Classification (NCBI taxonomy): domain Eukaryota; kingdom Metazoa; phylum Arthropoda; class Insecta; order Hymenoptera; family Andrenidae; genus Andrena; species Andrena fulva. Next base: position 93,246,109 of record OX276327.1, on the reverse strand, counting down.
GGGTATAAAGTTTCGCGGCATCCACCTTCGGCGCGTTTTTTTAAAGGGCCTAATAACACCGAGGCACAATGCCAGAAATGGGGAATTGGGAGGGGAGGGGTCGTTCGAGCCTCTTGTTCCCGCCAGAGGATGAAAGGAATCGGGGGGGGGGGAGTGTGCCACTAGTTTGGGGCCCGGTATATTTCTCCGGAATTGCCCACGAGGGAAGCCCGCCAATGGTGGGCCACACCATTGTGCCATGGCGATTGTTGTGCCCGTGCTCTCCCTCGCGAGAGGTGCGCGTGATTGAACGATATACGCTTATAGAGGCGCGTGGCCCAGGGCCACGCCAACGCCGTACAATGTACCTGCTCTGCAATCGGAGAAATCGACCACCCCCCACCCCCTCCTCTTCCCATCCCGCTTCAAGAATAATGGGCTGTTTTAGGCGGCGCAATTAACTCGACTCGGTACAGACCGCCCGTTACCTCGCGAAATCGTAATTTGTCTTCTTCGAACGCTAGACGATCGGATCGACAAAGAGACGCCAGCAGCGGGTCCTCCTGTCCGGCCCCTGGAGAAAGTTCGCGCGGCTCGCCCGGGACTTTAAAAACAGACTACAGGGCGGCTCAGAACTCTGTGTCGAGGGTTTATTGTGTTGGCTAATAAGGAAACGTGTCTAACTCGAGAAATCTGGTTTTGATGAAACTTCGGGTGAATGTGGAGCATATTTTTTTCTTTTTGTTCTCTTCCGCTATGTAGATTAATTCAGCGATTCTCAACCTGTGGGTCGTGAAGTGTCAGGGGGGTTGATACGTTTTTTTTTGTATTATCATTATTAAGTTAGAATTATATTCTGAAATTTCTATTTTTAATGTGTTCTCTTTATCTTATTAAATTTATCTTAGCTTATATGGGGGGGGGGCGGTTATTTGAATATTATAACAGGGGATCGCGACTCAAAAAAGTTTGGTTATTTTTGGTTATTGTTGGTTGGAAAACCCTGGATTAAATATTATAGACTGCCCCTTTCTTACTTATTGTTAGTTATATGCTTCGTGGCAACTAAAGAGTACCCCCTCCCCCCCTGAAATATATAAATAAATAAATATTGGAGTATGCAGAGAGCAATAATCCACAGGGGCGAGGGGGCAAGGGGTATGGTTACCCCCCGTGGTTTGAGCAAAAATCGCTTATTTTTAAAATCTAATATTTATTAAGGGGTTACATACACCTAGGGCCGTGAAAAGAGGGGACATTTAATGAATATTTTTTTACCTATAAGTAATTTCGCTAATCAAAACTTGTAATGTGCATTTGAAAACTTATAATTTAAAGAATAAGTAATCTTAAAGTGATCTCTATTAGCTTTATACTAAAAAAGTAAATACATTTAAATTTCAATTTTAAATTCTTAATTAAATTAGCGCTACAAAAATATTCTTTTTGTTTGTAATTCCCTCTGAAGCCTGACCCTTTCTCTCAACCACTCTGTATAAACTGGTGTTTCTCGAAAACTCATACCGACCCCTTCGAACCCTAAAAGCGATCGAAATATCGATTACAAACTTGCCAAAGAGTGATTCCACGGATAGGCGAGCGATTATCTCTCCGAATAAAGACGCCCGGAGAAAGCAGGGCAACGAATCGCCGTGGTAGCCCGAGATAGGTCCGAGTGGATCCCCTGGTGGCGAATTTGAACCGGTGCTCGCATTGTTTATGTGCCTCGATTAGCGGTACGCGTTTACGCAATCATAGAGCGATCGATCTACGATTAGCGAACCTGTTGGACAGGTTCTCCGCCGCTGACTGGATCGGGCATCGTTAGGATCGTCGTTCTGGACGTCAACGATCACAGCCCAGAGTTCACCAGGCAGGAATACACGGCGACGGTCACTGAGAATTCGGCATCCGGCACCTGGGTCACCAAGCCCCACGCCACGGACAAGGACGAGGGTCTCAACGCCAAGATCAGGTAAGCCTGACGCGTTCCCATTAACGAAATTAATTCAGCCACCCACGGAGCTCTCGAGCGCATTCGTCATCAACGAGTTTGAAAAATCTGTCACAGATACAGCCTACTGGGGGAGAAATCGGAGCGTTTCACCGCGGACCCCGATACCGGTGAAGTGTTCACGCTGGTGCCACTAGACAGGGAGCAGACCTCCGTGTACCACCTCACGCTGGTCGCTCAGGATTCAAGCCCCACGGAACCGCGCGCCTCTGCAGTCAATCTCACCATCCTCGTCAAAGATGTCAATGACAATGCACCTAGATTCTCTAGTCCCAGATACACTGCTTATGTCCCGGGTGCCACTAAACCAGGTACAGTGACTACTAGCGTTATTTCTTTCAGCAATGGGAGTTAACGTAAATGTACCCCGGCCATGTTCCGGTATCTGAACAGTAACGCGAATTTTATAAATTTTTAAGCTTAATGTTTTAATCTGATTGAAAAGGAAAATTGGTATCATGTGCGTAAGTATTTAGCAATATTGATTCAGATCATTATTATGGAAAATGAAAGATCGGTAGGTAGGAACAATTATTTTGTAACACTTCGTACGTATACATATAGCAGATTTTTGAGAAATTTGTTAAACTTCTGTTGAGACACACCGCTTATTTATATACATGATAATAATACATTATTATAATGGTAAATGGATTTAAATTTAGTTTGAGATGGTTTAACTTGCAAGAAAATTATTTTTTTTTTAAAGCGGTATAAATTTATTTACTTGTACAAGAATTTCCTTAATGTGCCAGTAGATTTTTTGGTTGTCCGTTTACTGGTACATCTGCATATTTTCGTATTTTCATTAATAAATACGTCTATTATAATAAATAAACTGTTCTCTCAGTTTCCGATAGTATAATATTGTGTTATCTTCCATGTTTCAAAATTTTTTTATTCCATGATACTGTTGCAAATTAAATTGGCAGAAAACTTTGCGGCTATTCCTTAAGCCCCTAAAACATCCGAGTATTGGTACATTTACCTTAGCTTCGTATACCACGGAGAGACTTCGTGAAGCAACAGCGTTTCACGAAGTAGCTATCTCGAGGAGAGCTGGTCAGAATAATTAGAGTCTTTTAATTGAAATAATGGCCCCCCCATTCTGCGCCGTTCATTTCGTAGTTCGTACTCTCCAAAGGCCCTCAATTACTCGGGCGACACGCTTTCACGTTTCCGAATAGCTAACTCGAAACGTGCCACTGACTTGCCACTGACTCCACTGGTTGCCTTTTAAAGGGGACTTCGTGTTTGGCGCGAAAGCGGTGGACGACGACGACGCCGAGAACTCCCGGATCGTCTACCGTCTCCAGGGAATGGACGCGGAGAGATTCGCGATCGACGCGAACAGCGGCGTGATAAGGGCTACCAGGGAGTTGGCGAATGACGAAACCACGTACCAGCTGCAGATACAGGCGTCCGATTGCGGGGTGGAGCCCCAATCCGTCACCGCCGACCTGGTTATACACCTGTGGGAGAGGCAGCTGTTCCCCAGCTTCCGCTCCACTATTAGCACCAGGTTCACGCTGCCCGAGGACGTGCCAGAGGGCCGCGCGATCACCAAGCTGAGCGCGTCCACGCCGAAGGTCGGGCCTGCCAGCAATCTTGTTTATGGAATGGCTGGGGGCAACGTGGGGGACGCGCTCAAGATCGACCCACACACTGGAGAGGTTTGTTTATCATTTCGGGAGCTTGTATCGACTGATTCAAAGGTGGTGGGGTGGCATTTGGAGGGTGGAGTTTGCATTGGGGTGAATCGATGAGGGTACATATGCGTGGAGCAATTGGGAGGTTTAGGCGGAATAGGGAAGATTTTATTGCGATTTCTGAGGAATTTTAGGTGAGTTGTGAATCGATTGTGAGATGTAAATCGAGAAAATTTCATCCCAATTTCAGCCGAGTTAACAAGAATCTAATATTAAAAGATGAACCACCTTTGAATCACCCTATACCGTACTACCTTCACGCATTCAAAGCTCCTATTCGAATGATATTAAAGTTCGTATTTCGCTTTCGACTCAGGTGTTAGTTGCATCAGGATTCGACTACGAGACCGCCCCAAACTACGAAGCCTGGATCGAGGTCCGCGACTCGGATACCCCCGCCCTCAGGAGCGTGGTCCAGCTCCTGGTGAACGTGACGGACGCCAACGACAACCCGCCCATAATGGAGGCGTCCATCTACAACGCGACGGTCCCTGAAGACGAGTACCCACCCCTGTTCGTTTGCAAAGTGTCCGCGAAGGATCGCGATTCTGGGGAGAACGGGCAAGTGTCCTACTATCTGGTGAACGACTTCACCGAGACCTTCGTCATTGACTCTGACACTGGGGAGATCAGTACGAACGCGAAATTGGATAGGGAAGAGGTGAGGTGTTTGAGGGTAGCTGCGCGATCGCCGCAGCGCCACTCCCTAATGCTTCAGCGAAAAAGAAAGTTTAAACTGTGGGTAAAATTTCTATAGTTCCACGCAATACTTCTTTGTAATATCAGATGATAAGAATCTATTCAATTCCTATAAATTATCTGATATTACAAACAAATGTTATGTGGAGATATGGAAATTTCGAGTACTGTATTTTAAAACTTGTATTCCGTAGATTGGGGGGTTGTAAAAGAAACCAATGATGATATTACACTTTCTTCCCGTTTGAACTCTTCGTGGTCACACGGGGTGTATCGCACCCCAGGACATGCCTTTGCCAATATTTCTGTAAATTTTGAGACCTTAATAATACCTAACATTTAAAAATTTGGTGAATTTTAACAAAAAAAAAATCGCTTTTATACACAACTATTTTTTCAAATACAAATTTCAACCTATCAGAATTTACATTTCTAGAAAAAGACTATTAGAGTATAATTCTATGAATATTACGAATGTACAATTATCACTCAAAAGTTAAAATATTCAAAAATATAAAAATGGTAACTCAAAAATTACGCTGGGGTGCAGTGAACGCCATGTGACCAATTTGTGATTATAAGAAGGAGTGACCCCACGGAGGGTTAAACTTTCTTCTGACCACCACTGTAGCTTACCGCTTCTCTTTCATAAATTTCATCTTGCTAATATGGGAAGGAGTCCTGATAGCGAATTGCAGAGACAAAGATTCGAGGAATCTCTGGTTTTTCAGATCGCTTCCTATGAGCTAGTTGTGGAAGCCAGGGACCAAGGCGTACCGTCACTGGCAGGAACAGCAACCGTGTTGCTGACGGTTTTAGACAAGAACGACAATCCACCACAATTCACCCGACTGTTCAGCGTCAACGTCACAGAGAATGCTGAGATTGGCACTTTCGTTATAAGGATCACTAGCAGCGACCGTGACATTGGCCAGAACGCGAACGTCACTTACATTTTCACTGATAATCCCGAGATGAAGTTCTCTATCGATGCGCTGAGCGGTAACGTGACCGTGGATGGACACTTAGATAGAGAGGAACAGGACGAGTACTTGCTGAAGGTGGGCATCAAGAATTTGAAAAATCCTGAGGGATTCTATGAAAATTATAAAATTGGAATACTCTGAGTAGACTCACCCTATCTTAACATAAGCCTCGTTCACATTAGCCAAGTTACTTGAATTCAAGCGACTTGAAACTACTTTACCAACGGGAACCTGTTATTTCAAGTTGCAAATGAAGTAGAGATTCTTTCAACTTTACTTGCCTTGAAATATAACTTGACTAATGCGAGAGGCTATACTCCACGGCCATGGGTGCCATTAATAACAATCTCAAATTTACCATTTTTCTTAGAATCCTTACAACAAATAAACCCTCGAATCTCCAAAATGCTAGACGACACTACTATCAAGTTCTTCCTCCTAATAACACATTTCACTAAACATGATTGGACAAAAAACGTGAAACAGCCTTACAGCAGTGACCTTATTACCAAACCCCCAACTATTAACGAACCCTACAATTGAAACCAATAACTCTGAATCTGAATCCAGTTGGTGGCAGCGGACGGAGGCTGGCAATCAGCAACCGCCCTGACAATAACCATCCAGGACCAAAACGACAACGCGCCTGAGTTCGACGAGGAAGCGTACCACTTCCACTTCCCCGAGCTGCAGCCGCCCGTGGCGCACGTGGGCCAGGTGATAGCGATCGATCGCGACAAGCAGGGGCCCAACTCGGTCATATCCTACAGCCTGCTGCAGCCCTCGGACCTGTTCACCGTGGACCCGGCCACTGGGGACGTTTTCAGCAAGAAGACCCTCCGCTACAAGCACACCCACCGCCCGTCATCCCCGGAGAATCTTTACTCCCTAACAGTGGTGGCCACTGACAACGGCAAGCCACCGATGTCCTCGAAGACAGTGGTCTACGTGAGCGTCGTGGACGCTAACAATAACGCTCCCAGGTTCGAGCAACCCTCGTATCTCTACCCTGTGCCGGAAAACTACGGGGTCGGGAAGCGCGTGATACAGCTGGTCGCCAAGGACGACGCCGACTTCGGCGTGAACGCTGAGATAAGCTACTTCCTGGCCAACGTCAACGGCAGCGAGTACTTCTCCATCGACGAGAGGTCCGGCTGGGTGTACGTTCGCAAGAGCTTGACCAACGTCCCGGTTGGCACCACGTTTCTGCTCAAGGCCCAAGCTGTGGACAAAGGTGTGCCCCCGCAAAAGGACGAAGTTTCCTTGAGCCTGGTGATATCCGGGAAGAACAGGCACGCGCCAACGTTCGCTGCGGGGAGCTACCAGGTCCGAGTGCCTGAGAATGAGCCTGTTAATACTACTATCTTGACTGTCAGCGCTACCGATGGAGACGACGGGCCTAATGGTATGATCAGGTACAAGATCTCCGCTGGGAATGAGAGGAGCGAGTTCTTCGTACATTCCATCACTGGGGCTGTCACTATTCTGGAACCGTTGGATTATGATCTGGTGCAGGAGTATAGATTGAATATCACTGCCACGGATCTGGGATTCGAGATGAAGCAGGCGGTGGCTACGTTGACTGTCAACGTGTCGGATATCAATGATAACCCACCCACGTTCAACCAGAGCGTCTATGAAGCTTTCTTGCCGGAGAACTCGCCGCCGGATAGCTTTGTGTATAAGGTAACGTATTTTCTTCTGTGTTCCTTGGCAGATTTAGTAACACAGGTGTGTTCTTTTTATTTGGGAACTAGTGGAGCTCAGAGTTTGTTTTGTACAAAGCTATCCCAAATATTATGCGTGTTCTTTTCATTTCAAAATCAGTGGAGCTCAGAGTTTATTTTGACCAAAACAATTCCAAGTAGGTAGGTATAATCCGTGTTCTTTTCACTCGAAAACTAGTGAAGCTCAGAATTTGCTTTCTCCAAAGTTATCCCAAATATTATTACCCATTCACGAAGATGATAATAAGAGGAGCTCGATCCACTAGAACAGAATTTTTTCAAAATCCTGCGCCACAGACGCCTTCTAAAAAAAAAACATTTAAATATTCCAGGTAATCGCTCGAGACATCGATTCCCCCAAGTACGCCGTGGTCCAGTACAAGATCCTAGGCGGAACAGGTAGAGAGCTCTTCCGCATCCGCGAGGACACAGGCGAGATCACCTCCCTCGTGAGCTTCGACTACGAAGAAGCAAACGAGTACACCCTGGACATCGTCGCGGCGAACCCAGACTCCAACCCCCACATGGTGGGTTTCACGACTGTCCTAGTCCACGTGACCGGCGTCAACGAGTACTATCCCAAGTTCATCCAGCCGGTGTTCCACATGGACGTATCAGAGAGCGCGGACGTGGGCACCTCCGTGGGCCTAGTGCAAGCCACTGACCAGGACACCGGCGAAGATGGTCGCGTATACTACCTCTTCGTGGGCTCCTCCAACGACCGCGGCTTCTCCATCGGCTCCGAGACGGGGATCATTCGCGTGTCGCGTCGGTTGGACCGCGAGACCCAGAACAGGGTGGTGCTGACGGTGATGACGAAGAACGGGGGAGGGATTCGAGGGAACGACACCGACGAAGCTCAAGTCATCGTCTCCATTCAAGATGGGAACGACCCTCCAGAGTTCCTCCAAAGCAACTACGACGCGACCGTTTCAGAAGGCGCAGCGCACGGGACTCGTGTGCTGACCGTCCGAGCGGTGGATAAGGATATAAGGCCGCAGAACAATCAGTTCTCGTATTCTATTATCAGCGGGAACATTGGGCAGGCGTTCAAGGTGGACCCGCAGACTGGGGACATAGAGACTGCTAAGCAGTTGGACCGTGAGACGATACCGGCGTACGATTTGACGATAGGTGCTATCGATACTGGCTCACCACCTCAAACTGGCACTGCGCTGGTTCATATTGAGCTGTCGGATATCAATGATAATGGGCCTGTGTTCGATCCACCGGAGGTGGTAGGATATGTGAACGAAAATGAACCAGCTGGGACTATTGTAATGACGCTTAGCGCCACTGATCCTGATCTACCACCTAATGGGGCACCCTTTACTTATAAGTTGGTTGGCGGAAGGCAGAGCGATATGGTCACTTTGGATAAGCACACTGGGGTGCTGAAGACTACTAGGAGCTTGGATAGGGAAGTGATGCCGCAGCTGGATCTTGTGGTTAGTATTGTACTGCAATAGTTTCGGGAAGATGGGGATTGTTGAGGAGTTAGAAAAGGGTGAAGGGTTAGGTAAGTCTTATAAGTAATAGTTGCGGGTTTAGTAAATTTGGTAATGCGGGAATTGTATGGGATAAAAATTAAGCTAGGTTTAATAGAACTAGAAAGGTATGGCTATTTATTAATTAAGGGGTAAAACCACTCTAGAGGCAGAAAAAAGACCTAAATTTGATAATTTATTTTGGGAGTATGACAAACGGAATAAAATTTCTTTTCAGAGGGTTTATTTAACACATATTGAAGTACGAAAAACAATTTTTTTATTGTCATTTTCATGCAAAATGGCGGCGGCAGAGCGCGTCGTCGAAAACAGCTTTTTTGAAAACACCGCCACGGGACGACGGATTTCTCGGCATGTATGAGTCCGGGAACAAAAAATAAAAAAAATTTATAATCTATATACAATTGGCTTTGGAAGTACGTAGGGGTTTTTTTTTAATCAATTTTTGTGGAAGTGGTGCACTTTTTAAGAAATGAATCGATTTTTTGCCCTAAACATGAGCATTAAATTGTTTGTAAAAAAAAAGTTTACATTCAATCAAAAAACGGCTACGTACTTCCAAAGAGAATATTGTTGTGAAGCTACTGTAAAAATTTCAAATCGATCGATGCAATAGTCTCCGAGAAATCCGTACTCCCAGTTTGAAAGAAGTGGTTTCGACAACGGGCTCTGTCGCCTCCATTTTGTATGAAAATGACAATAAAAAAATTGTTTTCCGTACTTCAATATGTGTTAAATAAACCCTCTGAAAAGAAATTCTATTTCGTTTGTCATACTCCGAAAATAAATTGTCAAATTTAGGTCTTTTTTTCTGCCTCTAGAGTGGTTTTACCCCTCTACTTACGGGGTAACACCACTGTAACAGCTTGAAAAATAGCGATTTTTGGCAATTTTTCTTGGATGGAAGGAAAGGTAATAGAATAACTATACTGGAGGAAGTTATTAAGCACATATTTTGTTATTAAAAAAAAAAAGTTATTGAGAAATATTACAAAATGGCGGCACTGAAGCCATTCTCGTGAGGCATGTTGAAGTTTTAGCGCTCTGCGGCACGCAGTGTAGCTGGTGCAAATTTGAATTTAAAAAAAAAAATATGACTTAAATCTACATGTTTATAGCTAGAGAAATACGTAGGGGATTTTAAAAATATTGATTTTTGTGTGATTGGTGAGCATTTGAATGAAAAACGTTCAATTTTCTATAAAAAGAGGGCAATCATTTGTTAATAAGTAATGTTTAAATTAACTTATCGAAAATCCCGTACGTATTTCTCTTGAAAATGTTATTTTAAAGATATTGTTCAAAGTTCGAATGAAAAGAATGAAAATTGTTGGAGTTATGCTGCGTGCCGTGTTGAAAAATCGTGTTTCGAGAAAAACGCGTTTAACGCCGGTAGTCGTTTCGAAGCAGTCCGATGCGCTTGGGGAAGAGCTCGAAATTTCAAGGAAACAAATTTGTTTCAAGTAATACAGTTTTTGCCCCATATTCTAAAAGGTTCAAAGCATCTTTTAAGCAAATAAAAAAAAATCAATTTTCCGAAAAATTTACAGTGGTGTTACCCCTTAACGCCGGTAGTCGTTTCGAAGCAGTCCGATGCGCTTGGGGAAGAGCTCGAAATTACAAGGAAACAAATTTGTTTCAAGTAATACAGTTTTTGCCCCAAATTCTAAAAGGTTCAAACCATCTTTTAAGCAAATAAAAAAAAAATCAATTTTCCGAAAAATTTACAGTGGTGTTACCCCTTAATTGCTAGTAAACGGGAATATAGAACTAATTTGATGAACTAAAAACTTACGGCCTATTGTTTCATTACCACAGCAATAATTACTCGTCTGTGGATTTGGGGATAGTTTTCCTTGTTTGGGATTGAGAGTTTGTGGGAAGATGATTTATTTGAATTGGGGTTTGCAGATCGAGGTGGAAGATTCTGGAGTGCCACGAATGAGGAACGAACACACGATAACTGTGATTGTGACGGACCAGAATGATAGCCCATCGTCGCCTAGATCGGTGCACGTGATAGTTCATTCTTTCAACGAGCAAATTCCGCTGGGAAAGATTGCTGATGTCCATCCCAATGATCCGGATATTACTGGCACCTATTCTTGCAAGATACGTCAGGGGTCGAACCCTAGGATTCTTAGTATCCCTAACGCTTGCGATCTTCACACGAAGAAGATAACGCCAGGTTAGTTGTTAGAGTGATCTGAGCTTCAGAGAGAAGAACATTTTTTGTTGTTTTTATTTTGATGGATTGGAACCTTAAAACTTTGAATACCAAGAGCTTGGAACCCTCAGGGTTTGAAATTTAAGGAGTTTCGAACGCTCAAACTTTGGAACCCTCAGAGTTTCGAATGCTCAGAATTGGAATTCTCAAAGATTTGAACCTTCAGAGTTTCGAACCCTCGGAGTTGGGAACCTTCAATATTTGGAATTCTTAGAATTTCCAACGCTCAATGTTCGAAATCCTTCAAATTTTCCAGCCCTCAGAAGTTACAAGTTTCAACCCCTCAGAAAATAAAACTCCTCTATTTCCTCAAAATTCCATGCGCCCAGAACCTCAAATCCTAAAATGTCACTTTCTTCCGCAGGAGTGGGTTACTCTCTAAGCGTATCAGGAAACGACGGCCGCCACCCGAACGTGGTATCCAAAGTGACCGTGAAGTTCCTCGTATTCACAAACACTACAATCGAGAGCAGCGTGACCCTCCAAGTCTCCAAGCTCACCGCCACCGACTTTTTAAGCCAAAAGTACCGTGCCCTATTAGACGTCCTACAAGAGGAAATCGACGTGGACGACACTCTCAAGATCTTCAGCCTCGGCGAGAATTCATCTGACCTAAACGTTCACCTAGCAGTGGAGTCACCTCAAGGTACATTCAACTTGCCATTGAAACTACCCCAAATACCCTGCCCCCCTATAACCCACTCTAAATTCAAACATAAACTATCCACCCCGCAGGCTATCGCACCAAATTCGAAGTGACCGAACTGCTGAACCGCAATCGAGACAAGATTGCATCCCTCCTCGACGGAGCAACCTTCACAGTAGGCTACTCCCCCTGCAAGCGCATCCCCTGCGAGAACGGTGGCAGCTGCAGCGACAAGCTGGTCATCTACGACGACGCCAGGATCACCGACAGCCAAGCGCTGATCCTCACCTCGCCGAGGATGATGCACGAAATGACGTGCAAGTGTCGCGACGGCTTTACAGGGGAGAGATGCGAGAGAAGGCAGGACCCTTGCTCCCCGAACCCCTGTCTACTGGTGAGTGTCTCGATCCAGTACCCTCTTTCATCCCCTGGGCTGCATTTACCATAAAGCGTACTAGGCGCAAGCTGGGGCATCACTCTTTATGGAGCCACATTTTAAAAATTACTCCTCACGAACAACAATATAAAAACAGCCTAGTTATAGTTGCAAAGTTCTTCTTTTTAAATATTAAATTCGTAACATAAAAACTAGGGGTAGCTGAAAAATTTGTGGGGCCTCCAGAAGTATAAAGGCTGTTTATCCCCTGAAATACACCATGGTGACTAATTTCTCTTTGAATATCATGGAGATGTTTCAACGACAAAAATAAATGGAGTATTTAGAGCACACTAGATATCGCTAATACTGACGAATCTTTAATTCTTTTACAGGGAGGACAGTGTCGAAGATTAGGGTACGACTTCCAATGCACTTGCCCCATCGACCGCGAGGGGAAGCTGTGCGAGCTGGAGAGAGGCGATGCCTGCGCAAGCAACCCCTGCAGAAACGGCGGCTCTTGCAGGAAGAGTCCCGACAGCTTCAGCTTCTTCTGCTTATGTCGCGCAGGCTACAGGGGGAACCATTGCGAGGCGGTCACCGACTCGTGCAGGCCCAACCCTTGCCTCTATGGAGGCTTGTGCGTAGGAGAGAAGCCTGGGTAAGCTTTCTCTGATTTGAAGCTTTCCTTATTCCTTAAGCTACTTAGGTTTGTCTATACGCGACTGAACGCAACGTGAAGAATTTCAAAGTCGATTTTCTCGAAAATGAAGCGCGATATCAAAAAATTTTATTCCTTTTTCCCGACTTATTTACTTGTTATAAGTCGAAAAGAAACAGTAACTTTTTTTATATCGCGCTTCATTTTCGATAAAATCGACTTTGAAATGCTTAACGTTGAATCCAGTCTCATAGAGGAAAACCTACCTTTGCGCAGACGGTGGAGCCATTGGCGTCCGCAGCGGGGGGGGGGGGGGGCAAAGGGGCGGTTGAACCCCCTGGCTTGAGAAAAAATTGCTTATTTTTAAAAACTAATCTTTATTAAGTTTGTACTAAAAAAAGAGAATGTTTTTAAGTTTTTAACTAAATTGGCGCTACAAAATGGGTCCAAACAAGCAAAACAATAAAAGAAGTTTGTGGACGCCCTTGGCATGCAGCAACCAAGTTTCAGTTCAAAGGTTCAAAAGAAACACCTCGAGCATTAATCCTGAATTTTCACTCTCAGGTACAGGTGCAGCTGCCCTGAAGGTCGCTACGGCAGGCACTGCGAAAGATCCACGTTTGGGTTCGAGGAGTTATCCTACATGGCCTTCCCAGCCCTGGACTCGAACACGAACGATATAACGATAGTATTTGCCACTACCAAGCCGGACGCTCTGCTGCTGTACAACTACGCCCCCCAAACTGGAGGACGATCTGACTTCGTGGTGCTGGAGCTGGTGAACGGGAGGGTCGTGTTCTCGTACGGGGGAGCAAGGAGCGCGATCACCTCGATCACGATCAAAACCGAGCAATCTGTCGCGGATGGGGAGTGGAGGAAAGTGACGGCCACTAGGAACGGGAGAGTGGTGTCTCTGAGCGTGTCCATGTGTAGGGAACACGGGGACATTTGCGACGACTGCAGGCCTGGCGATGGGACGTGCTACGCGGACGACGTGGGACCTACTGGGTTAGTAGAAGCGAAGATACTTGGGGAAATTAGGGGTGTTAAATTATGGAGAGACGAGGGTTGAAAATTTAAGGGGAAACGAGAGGTGAAAAATTAAGGGGAAATGAGGGGTTGCAAAATTACGGGGAAACGTGGGTTGCAAAATTATTGCAGATTTTTTTACTTTCCATCCTTATGATTGCGAAATAGTCACCACGGAAATAGATTCATCTATGGAAACCCTGACTCCATCACACTTGCAAAAGTAACGCTAACGAGTTCCTTATTCCACCCCACAGGACCCTAAACTTCAACAACAACCCCCTGCTAGTGGGTGGCCTGGAGAACGCTGACCCAGTGCTCGAGAGGCCAGGGCAAGTGCACTCCGACGACTTTGTTGGGTGCGTGCACTCGGTGTCCATTAATGGCAGAGCCCTGAATTTGTCCAATCCACTGGCCTCTCGAGGGGTCAAATCCACGTGCATCAGGTCTAAGAAGAACCCCTGTCTAAGGGACACGAAGGACGCGGTTTCTGTCTGTGGTGCGCACGCCAAGTGCTACGACAAGTGGCATCAAGTCACCTGCCAGTGCGGATCGCTGAGTGCGCCCAACTGCGAGGGCGCGCTGGAGCCTGTTACCCTTAGCGAGGGTGCATACGTCGAATTCAAGGTGGGTGAAGATTCTTTTTGGAACGTTGCATTTGATGCAAGATTTATTTCGATGACGGTGAAGTGTTCGAAATGTAGGGACATTGTGGATAATCCCTCAGATTAAGGGGGGTCACTCAAGTGAAAATGAACTACCAGTTATTTTACAGATAAAAATTTGAAAATATGTATTTCCAAATTATTTTTTACGCTGAAATGAATTATGTAAGAATTAATACAGTGACATTTTTTTTCAAAAATTTAAAAAAAAAAATTTCGAAAAAATTATTCGATTTTAAAATCCATACCCTTATCTCTGTAGTATTGTATACAAAGACTGCAGAAAAAATTTCAGCTCGATAACTTCATTTTTAAAACGCTCCTGCTCCGTACGTTGGACCTTCTTCTTCTTGCAATGCCTGTTCTCTTCGTGATTGTGCAGTTCGTATCATTTTTCTTGCACGTTTGTATCTTTCTGAGGCTTTCTGTTTATACCTGTGTACTCGTTCTTTGTGACGGTTTTGAACCATTTTCAATGATTGTTTGCTCATTTGCATTTGGTTGTCCTTGAATGCATGTAATATTGTTTTCGTCCATCCTTCATTATATTCAGTAACAGCTTCTGCGACTGCAGCTTCAACAAGATATTTGGAAGGAAAAATATCCTTTGGGCACTTACGCCATATCATGCTATACAAACTTTCATTAGAATTTTGCGTATGGCATTGTGCACAACGACGGAGCAGTTTTTCATCGCTTAGTCTATTATAAATTGGTAATATTTTATCCAGAAATTTTTCTCTGATAGGTGTTCCTATTTTCTTAGCATGAGAACCAGGTTTTCTTCCTTTCGCAATTGCTGATTGGTAGAAACACCATGATTCTTCACCCGATGGACATTTATAATGTTGTGGTTTCGTATCCGTCGAAACTGCGTGGTATATCGTCGCGTATGGTTCTCATGCTAAGAAAATAGGAACACCTATCAGAGAAAAATTTCTGGATAAAATATTACCAATTTATAATAGACTAAGCGATGAAAAACTGCTCCGTCGTTGTGCACAATGCCATACGCAAAATTCTAATGAAAGTTTGCATAGCATGATATGGCGTAAGTGCCCAAAGGATATTTTTCCTTCCAAATATCTTGTTGAAGCTGCAGTCGCAGAAGCTGTTACTGAATATAATGAAGGATGGACGAAAACAATATTACATGCATTCAAGGACAACCAAATGCAAATGAGCAAACAATCATTGAAAATGGTTCAAAACCGTCACAAAGAACGAGTACACAGGTATAAACAGAAAGCCTCAGAAAGATACAACCGTGCAATAAAAATGATACGAACTGCACAATCACGAAGAGAACAGGCATTGCAAGAAGAAGAAGGTCCAACGTACGGAGCAGGTGCGTTTTAGTTACTACGCCAAAACATAAAAACTTTATAACTCGGACAAAAATGAAGTTATCGAGCTGAAATTTTTTCTGCAGTCTTTGTATACAATACTACAGAGATAAGGGTATGGATTTTAAAATCGAATAATTTTTTCGAAATTTTTTTTTTTAAACTTTTGAAAAAAAAATGTCACTGTATTAATTCTTACATAATTCATTTCAGCGTAAAAAATAATTTGGAAATACATATTTTCAAATTTTTATCTATAAAATAACTGGTAGTTCATTTTCACTTGAGTGACCCCCCTTAAGGAAGTAGTAGGGATGTAATTAAAATAATGCAAGTGTAAAGTCAACTGTGGTATTATAAATGCACCACGTAGGGTTTAATCACATTATTTCTCTACAAAAATGTGAGGATGATAGGAATACCGACTCTGAAAGCCTGAAAATCATAACGCTGTTTGGCAACAGATTTCAGAAAAGCACAGGAGGATGCAGCTGCTGGAGTATCTCTACGGAGGATCCACTGTGTGGCACAAGAACCGATCGAAGCGGGCCATTGGCGAGGACACGAGCTTCATCGCCACCTCGTCCCCGTTTAAAACGATCGGTCTGATGTTCAGAACAGTGAAGCCTGATGGGATACTCATATACGCCGCGACCAACAAACATTTTACGTCCGTCGAGGTAAAGAAGTCACTTAATGATACTTTTACAACAAAACTTTCTTTCCTCCAAACAAAATTCTAACATGCCACGTTCAAAAATAGGTCTATGCTCCATAATAGGGTTTATACAAAAACGGACTTTTGAAAAAACCGGTTTTCGAATTTTCACAAAAAAATATAATTAAACTAGAAAATAAATATTTGTACTTATTTTAAAAATTTCCAGTTTTTTTAATATATAGGGAATTACAAAAATATAACAGAATAAAATATACTCTATCTATACAAAACCAAGAAATAAAAAAAATTAAAATCACTAAAATCCGTACAATTTTTGAGTTCATTTAATATTTATGGATCTACAAAAATATAACACAATAAAATACACTGCATACGAAACCAAATGAAAAAAAAACTAAAATAACTAATATTCGTACAAAATATAAATTATAAATTTTTATTTCCTTTAGTATTTTTCTTCCGAAAGATTCATTCTACAGTAAACTGTTACCTACTACAATTTGCTTGTGTCCGAGGCGATTTCAAGTCAAAATGTTAACGTTTTTAATTTAATTTCGTTTAACCCGATAAGTCCTACTCCATAATATCTACCCCCAAAACTTTCTTTCCTAAAAAAAAATGTTATTACCAAGGAATCACCAATTGCAATAAAACTCTACATTCCAGCTCCGAAACGGCCAGCTGTTCTACGCCTCTTTACTCGGATCACCCGTGAACATGTCAGCGAGCACCGAAGGTAGCCTAGCAGACGGCCACTGGCACAACCTGACCTTGCACTCGTACTTCCGAGGCCTGAGACTATTAATCGACGGCGTGCAATCCGGCGAGGAGCTGGACTCGGCCGGTGTCCACGACTTCCTGGACCCATACCTCTCGGTCCTATCGATCGGCGGGGTTAGCCAAGACCTCTACTACGCCCACAGCGCTGGCGCGAGGAGCTTCGAGGGCTGCTTGGCCAACTTCACCATCAACAACGAAATCCAGCCGTTCAACGGTTCAGGCTCAATCTTCAAGGACGCCCTGTATCACGGCAAGGTGAGCACGGGTTGCAGAGGACCAATCGGTATCAGCGCAGCAGCCACCGCTGACCCGCTCAGCATAGGGATCACCTTAGTCATCGTGTTCTTCATCATCCTGCTGATCGCCATCTTAGTCAGCTTCATCGTGTTCCGCCTGAGGCGTCAGAACAAGGAGAAATCCGCGCCCTCGGTGGTGAACAAGAACACGAACGCCATAATGACCGGCAACCCTCTAGTCGGGGCTGGCAACGACAACCTCATGTCGCGTCACGAGAACACTTACATCTCCGACACGTCGGACCTCCGTGGCGTGGGTCACATGGGCCCGGAGCTGATCTCCAAGAAGTACAAAGAGAGAGAGATCAATGCCACAGCTGAGCACAGGCCCCAGAGGCCGGACATCATCGAAAGAGAGGTGACCAAGTCGCCACCCATTAGGGACGAGCACCCACCGCTTCCACCGCCCGCTCAAACCTCTTTACACTCCCACGAACACAACCCCGAGCCAGACATGCCCGAGCACTACGACCTGGAGAACGCAAGCTCCATCGCCCCCAGCGACATCGACATCGTCTACCATTACAAGGGCTACCGCGACGGGATGAGGAAGTACAAAGCCACCCCGCCGCCCATCAGCAACTACGCCAACCACCATAAGCACACCGGCCAGCAGCACAGACACGCCGGTCCGTTCCCACCACGGGCCCTACCACCCCCCAACGTCAGCCAACCCACTGGGCCTACCCAGAAGCTTCTCCAAAGCACCCCTCTAGCAAGGCTATCCCCAAGCAGCGAGCTATCCGCTCAGCAACCGAGAATCCTCACCCTCCACGACATCAGCGGCAAGCCCCTGCAAAGCGCTCTTCTAGCCACCACGTCTTCTTCAGGAGGAGTAGGCAAGGACGCTTTAAACTCGAACAGCGAGAGGAGCCTCAACTCACCCATCATGAGCCAGCTATCAGGCTCCACGGCCAGTAGAAAGGCTCCCCAGTCCAACAACGAGAACTCCGTTAACAATGTCTCCTCCGGGCCCATGGGCCTCACGGCTGAGGAGATAGAGAGACTGAACTCCAGACCGAGGACCTCCAGCCTAGTATCGACCCTGGACGCTGTCAGCTCCTCAAGCGAAGCCAGGGGACCACCCACCCATGGTCCCCTGCATCTTCACAGAAGACACACCCCTCCAGTGGAGAGACTCGAGCGAAGGAACTCCTCGACCACTGACGAGAGTGGGAACGATAGCTTCACCTGCTCGGAGTACGACAACGCGTCTCTGGTGGGAGATAAGCGATCCGACAACCCGTTCGCTAAGCAGGACGACGAGGAAGTGAACCAGCGGAGCAACGAGTCCTCGCAGACGACGAAACCACCCTTACCACCCAATGTTAATTACGACGGGTTTGATAGCTCTTTTCGAGGGTCTCTGAGCACATTGGTAGCCTCTGATGACGATCTCTCGACGCACATGGGTGGACTCTACAGGCCTGCAAATAATGGATCGCCATCGACGACCACGACAGCCCTCAGCTGGGATTATTTACTGAACTGGGGACTCAACTTTGACAGCCTGGTTGGAGTGTTCATAGACATCGCGGAGCTACCGGACAGTGCCAATAGAGTCCCAAGTACACTTAGACTGCCAGCCAGCATACCTAAACCGTCTGAAGAGTACGTTTGAAGTTTTTGTTGGGGCTGGAGACTTTGGGGACTCTTCGAGGGTAGCTTAATGTGCTTAGACTAGAAAGGAGACTAGACTTTGGCTTCAATTGTCAATAACTGTGCGGTGTAGAGTGATGGAGGGTAGAGGAGGTTTTAGGTTCATAAGCGAATGGTTACGTTCTGTTCCGTCGACGAAGAGGATCGACGTGGAAACGTAGCTTGTCTTGCCATAATGATAGGAGGATCTTCGATCGGGTTTCCGTTTAATCGGGAACCCTGCCGATTCGAGGGTGACCTCGAGTGCCCCGGGGTAATTGTGAATTTGTAAATAACCCGCGATAAGCCTAATCAAAACGAGGCTCCACGAAGAGCACGTGCTAGAGGTAAATGAATGGAGGGCGTGTTTCTTAGTCGAGCGCATCGTGCATTTAAGTCGCTGAAACGCCTCGCGGGGATTCTGTTTCGCGACCAGCGGCGAATCTGTTCGCGGACTCGTCGCTGATGAGGATCATTGCGCGACCGTATCTCGAGCTACTATAAATAAGTGTCGCGACTTCTGTATATAGAGTATCTTAACGCCCTGTGCCAGATAACCTCGATACAGTCGCACAGTGACGAACGACGTCGACTTGAAAGGAGAAACGTCCTTCTCGCGCTCTCGCGTTCCTGCTGGTCGCCGTTGCGCGACGACTACGACCACTCGTTCAACTTTCTCGTGAAATTTTATAAATGCCCGGGACAGGACTTCGTGAATTTTCAGAGATTGATGGGTTCTTGGGAGGGGGTCGGGTTTATAGGATTTCGTGGAGAATGTTGGACAGAGCGTAAACTACCAGACTGATTCTTCCACGTTTCCAAGTGCTATCGTAGGCTATCTTTTTACCGTCGATCGTCAAAATTCTGTAAATTACGCGTGAATCTGTCTGCCGTGTAAATACCGTACGCCTGAACTGTACAAAGTGTGTGAATGAAACGCGAGCGTACTACTGTATCTCATCGATCGTATTTGTAATAAACAAGACATTTGTAAAAAAAAATAATTATTGGGTTTTATTGCTCCTATTCGACGGTTTTTTCGGTAATGGATGAATGGAATTTCTGAGAGAGACATCTGTAGTTCTATTGAAACAAATTTTAATTTAAACGAGTTTATTTAACTTGATCAATAATGCAGTAAAAAGTAAAAAATAATTTACTTTTTTTATTTTTTAGTGTTTGTGTTTTGCGACCAATTTTTTTCTTATGAATTCTCCACTTAAATATCCACAAATTAGAATTAATTTTTAACAAGTTACAATTATTTTTATCCAAGGTCAAGTCGATTGCAGTTGTGGAGAGGGATTCAGATTGTAGGGGATGAAAGTGGAGAGGTTTTCCACCCCCTCGGAGGTGAGTTTTTCAAAATTTTATATTCTTATTTTGTAAATCGATTGGATTTGTGGAAGTCAGTTAAAGTTGAGTTACAAGATTAGAACCAAACAAACGGACAGAGGAATGAAGTGAAATAAAATCGTGGTATAAAAAGATTGGCAATGGGTATACGAAACATTCTTTTACTTGAAATAGTAGGAATAGAGGAACACAAAGGAGAATAAAATTTCATTAAACTAATTGTACCGGTGATTATGAAAGCGATATAAGCAAAAATTTAATAAAATTGAATCCATCACTTATTTTGTAACGCAAACTGCAAAAGGATTTAACACAAAGTAAGTTGATGAATTCAATTTTTTTAGACTTTTGACTTACACCACTTTCGTAATCACCGTTATACATATTGGAATAACACCCTGAACGCGCTTCGATTCCCTCTTATCGATTCGATACACGTTTCGACGACGCGACGAGCGGTCAATTAAATGACAATTAAATTTCGCGAACCTAACGTCGCGACGAGACGATTTCTACAGAATTCACTTCGATTCCTAAACCACACTTTCGATCGGTTAGAATGTCCAGATAATGATATCTTCATTCCCGTCATACGACGAAGAGCTTTTGAACAGCGCCTATGCGAACATTAGTCTAATCGCCGACAAAGCTTGGACCTTCGACAAGGAAGACCCCTTTCAAAAGTTGAATCAATCCCTGTGGATCCAGGTGAATTCCCTACTCGCGTTACACACAGCGCCACGATCGTTTCACTCAAAGTACAACCTTCGCCGACTCAAGCATGGGTGAATCAACATTGAAATCTGTACCAGAAAATTCAATTCTAAACCTCACGCGTTGATGTACCCAACAGCCTTCGATACAGTTCACTCATATCACGAATAACACCTTTCTATTCAAAACTACAACCCTCGTCGACTCAAAAATGAGTGAATCAGCTTTGAAATCTATATGAAAAATTCAATTCTAAATTTTTCACGTGGATAGACCCAAAGTTGAATTATCCACCTTACAACAGTGTTTGATACAGTTTACTCATATCACGAATAACACCACGATCTCTAATTCAATCTACAACCCCCATTACCTCAAAAATCAACGACTCAGCTTTGAAATCAATATGAATAAAATGCGAACCCTCACGATCCTCCCCACGACAGAATTGCAAGCTGAGCGCAAAGTACAAGGAGAATGGCAGCTACCGAGCAAAGCGCGTCCGCGACTTCATCCCCGAGTCCCGGTTGGCCAGCTACGGCAATTACGAGTACAGCGAAGATCGCGAGAGCATCTACAGACTCGACTCCTCCTCCTCCGTTTCCTTGTCCACTTTCTGCTGGACAGAAGTCACCGAGCCGTGGATGCTGCCAGAGGTGGAGGAACACTTTGCCCGGTTAACGTCCAGCCCCGCTCACAGCCAACCTAATCGTGAATTGTTAGCTTGCCATACGTTAGCCACATCCTTCTCTGTATCTCCCCTTCGACGAGACTCTGTGCTAACGTGCGGGCGGGGAATTGATCTTGCCAAGCTCGGCGATAAGGGTACCGACCGCCGACGATGCGTCCAAGGTGGGACGCGGCTTCAAGTCGAATTGGAACGAGCCCGGGCAATGTCAACGCGCGACGCAGAAGTCGAACCCTGCGGAGAAGAGGGTCAGAGCCAGCCACGAGCTGCACTTCGCCAAGGAAGCGAGCCTGATCGGTAACGCAATTTGCTTCGAGGAATATTTAAGTACTTAACCATTTCGTGAAAGGGCAAGCTTGCCCATTTTTTAATAGATGTGGGTCATTCTTGGTCCCAACCTGTATTTACTGTATTTGTTCGCGGGAGTTTCTTTTTGCAAATGTTTCTAATTTTTATCCTCTCGTTCGCGTAAAAGATCGAGGGTCGTTTGTGTAGTATTTGAAAATACCTAAGCTGGGAATTCCAAATATTATTTGAAACTTTGGGAATATGTGGAGCAGTCTGGGGATCGCGAAGCGTTTTCTTGGAGGTCGCCACATTTTTTTGATTTTTTTTTAATATTATTAAGTTAGAATTATATTCTGAAATGCCTATTTTTAATGTTTTCTGTACCTTCACCTTAAACTTACTTTACCTTATATGGGAGGGGGGCGGTCGCGGGTTATTTGAATATTATAAAAGGGGATCGCGACTCAAAAAAGGTTTGAAAACACTGATGTAGAGGATATATAGGTATGTATTACGCAATTTTTTTCTGCTCAAATTCACTATAAGGGGTGAGATTTACCCCTGAAAATCCGGCTATTTTCCGATTTTGTCTTATAACTTGCTCACTGTAAGACAGAAAGAAAGTTTACAGACAGAAGGTACTTATTTTAATTAGGACTATGATTTGGTAACTGGGTCATTCCACGCCAACTCGATCACTTTTTTCCCTCGATGTCTCGGATTTTGTTCAAACTTGAATATGTTGTAGCCCTCGTGAAAGTATGGGGGGTTTAATTCACCATTTTGTCGTTTTCGAATTTGTTTAAAAAATATAGGGCGTTGAATTTTGCGATTTTGGCCTATTTTCGTGAAAATGGGTTGTACTTATGCATTTTTAACTCGGAAACTATTTGTCGGATTTAGTTGATCCTAACATTATTGTTAACTAGAAGGATCGGCCTTCCTGAATATTTTTGTTCCCGGTTAAAAAATCTTTTTTACAATAATGAAAATTATAAATAAAGTTTTATTTTGCAAATTGAGGCTCAAGGTCGCGATTTTAAAAATCCGAAAAAAATACCACCATATTCGCTGAAGAATTTCCTATAAAATCAGCCTTTCTCTTGTTGGTAATTTGTATATTGAACGTCGCAGGAAGCTGTTAAAGACAGCGGCGCGCGCCGTTTCAGGTAAGCGAGCCGCGCGCTCCGCTATTACGGTCGCCTGACCGTACCCCTCGCACCCTCTATTACTTCAATCAAGTCTAACAACGGTAGAAACAATAACGACAGCTCACGTATTCATCACGAGGGTGTCATTTATACCTGCAGAAGAATTTTACTAACCCACTCTTGGCCAAGATGGTAATAAACTTATATAGCGCTACACATTTCTGCTTAGGCATCGTCCTTTAAAGTCTTTAGTCTTCAGAGAACTTTCGCATCGTGCGCGTCTACTGTTTCAATATCTTGAATGGCATTTTTTTGCAACGGCACACGGTAAAGGACCATGTGATGGAATTGGAGGTTCCGTAAAAAGGCTTGCAATGCGCGCAAGCTTACAAAGACCATTAGACAATCAAATTCTTACACCCCGAGACTTATTTGAATGGGCAAAGACATCTTTTACAAATATTACTTTCGATTACGTAAGTCAGGATGAACAAACAGAACATGCTATCACCTTAGAAGCTCGCTTTGCAGAAGCATTACCTATTACTGGCACTAGAAGTTTCCATAGCTACACGCCAATCTCAGACAAAAAAATTTTATGCAAAACTTGCTCGTGTGATGAAGCTGGCACTGTGTTCAGCACAATGAAATAGTTTCGACCGTTTTCTTACTTGCATCCCTTAACCTCGCTATTCGAAGTGATCATATCCATGCCAACCTTCCTAATCCATCCTTATCCACTCCTGATGGAATGACCCCACCACCTTCTCGTGGTTTCCATCGAGCAATGGCACTTTTTCAACAAATAATCAACGAACAGTCAAGCTGGTACTTACAAATCTGATTATTATAAAAAAGTAGCATTGGCCAAGAGTGGGTTAGTAAAATTCTTCTGCAGGTATAAATGACACCCTCGTGATGAATACGTGAGCTGTCGTTATTGTTTCTACCGTTGTTAGACCTGATTGAAGTAATAGAGGGTGCGAGGGGTACGGTCAGGCGACCGTAATAGCGGAGCGCGCGGCTCGCTTACCTGAAACGGCGCGCGCCGCTGTCTTTAACAGCTTCCTGCGACGTTGAATATACAAATTACCAACAAGAGAAAGGCTGATTTTATAGGAAATTCTTCAGCGAATATGGTGGTATTTTTTTCAATCGCGACCTTGAGCCTCAATTTGCAAAATAAAACTTTATTTATAATTTTCATTATTGTAAAAAAGATTTTTTAACCGGGAACAAAAATATTCAGGAAGGCCGATCCTTCTAGTTTACAATAACGTTAGGATCAACTAAATCCGACAAATAGTTTCCGAGTTAAAAATGCATAAGTACAACCCATTTTCACGAAAATAGGCCAAAATCGCAAAATTCAACGCCCTATATTTTTTAAACAAATTCGAAAACGACAAAATGGTGAATTAAACCCCCCATACTTTCACGAGGGCTACAACATATTCAAGTTTGAACAAAATCCGAGACATCGAGGGAAAAAAGTGATCGAGTTGGCGTGGAATGACCCAACTCGCAGTTCTTACTAAAATTTACTTTTAGCTAAAATAGCCGGATTTTCAGGAGGTCAGTTTCACCCACTTACAGTGAATTTTTCATAATTTTTTTAATTTCCGGCTCGGTGATCTTCCCTTATAAGTAATTAAATAACAGAAGGACGTACTTTGATATTAATCCGCAATGCCAAGGTCTCGCGCGACCTTGAGTAACAGCGAATCTTGTACACGTTGCCATTCCACGAGATCACCCTAGATTTTCATCTTTCAAGAATCAGATCCCAGCCACAAGTCTGAGCAGCGCTACGAGCCCCGACGTTACAGTGTCGACAGCCCCGTAGAGATGCAGCTGCACATTCGCGTGACCAGCGACGCTGTTCGGGGCTTGTGGAAGCTGGGGAGCATCCAGCAACAGTTCACTCAGCAGAGGTTGCGCTTGCAGTGCTGTCAGCCGCAGCAACCTCCTCTAAACACTCTTCGGGAGCAGAGCGCCCAGGGAAAGGAGCGGCAGCAGCAGTTCTACTACGCGTTTCAGTATAGGCCGCTGATACTCAGAACAGAGTATCAGACCACGAGAACTGAGAGCTACGGGATGGCCAGGAAACACCTGCCACCGGTCCTCAGCCCCGAAGTACCTGAATTCTTCCCCAAAGTACCGATGACGCGGTTCAACAAGGAGCATAGTAACAATCGAGTGCAATATTTCCCGTCTCTCAACGAGAGGAGCTACCAGAATGAATTATTCCCTTACAACAGGACACGCGAAAACGCTGGGACTGTCTATCAGGTTTGGGGGATGTTTTGAGTAAGATCAAATGGGGGACGGTTTTTCTTGAGCTCCTTTAGTGTGCTAATCTTCGAATAGGGTTTAGAGAAGTCATTCCCAACCTGGGGGTTGCGAATTGTTTTCTGGGGATTCGTCATGTTTATTTTTAGTTCACGACTATTAACACTTATTTATTTTTATTAACGATGTAACACTGATTTTTCGTAAATGAAAGGAAGGAAATATTTACCTTACCTTATATGGAGGGGTCGCAGGTTATTTGAATATTATACAAAGGGATCGCAACTCAAGGGGTTGGGAAACACTGGTTCAGAGGCTTTGGAAAGGGTAGAAGTTTTTTGAGAAGGAAAACAGTTTTCCTCTCTTGCAGTGGCGGATTTAAAAAAAATGACCCGGGTGGCAACCGTTCTGGGACACTCTGTATACATAATAGAATGACAAATAAAACGCGCGTATGAAAATTATGGAAAACGCAAAAAATATAGTTTTTGAATAAAATCATAATTCATTTTTGGAAAGTGGGCCCCTGCAGGTGGCTTTCCGGGCAGGAGCCCAGGCGGCAACTGCTCATCGGCCGCCAGTTAAATCCGCCACTGCTCCCTTGCGATAGGAGGAAGAGTGTGGGGACTGTATATCGAGTTTGGGTGAAAACTTTGAGTTAAAGTGGGGGTGTTGTATTCAGAAAGGGTTTGGAAGGCTTAGGAGCACTGTGTATTCTAGAGTACTGGGATACCTCTGTTGCCAGCTACAGATGCGACGACGTTCATTCGACCTCCCCAGCACTGGTACCAAAGGATCCCAGCCCCCACGCAGATACAAATATCAACATCCTCGGCGACGCCAATGTGCACTTCTGTACAACCTCTACGAGCGACGACTATCACTCACCACCCCCTTCAGGTGATGAATAAATAATCGAACCCTTTTCGACGAAATGAACACTTTTCTATTAATGTCAAAAAAATATTGGCACACCCCCTTCTTTGGAATATCTTAATCTTAAACATTCAAGTCATATGTTAATACCAAATATGTCCTTTAATGTCTTTTAACATACAGAAGCAGTGTGTGCTTTCCGAACACTTAATAATGTAGTTTAAGGAAATAATGAAAGTACAAGTAGCTGTAGAAAAAAAGATATTTCCGTACACCTAACAGTGAGCGAACGAATTTGCACCGAGCAATATCTTCCATTATATTTTATACGCGTTTCACGTTAAATCTACCTAATCCAAGCACACTTCCCTATAAAAATACCAAGAAATATTTTTGAAACAGATGCAGGAGAAGTTTCTACAATCGAGCCCCATACCCATACCAGTTTACCAGCACCCAATAGAGCTGTACCACGAGACAGGGCAGAAGAGAAAAAACCAAGGTGTCGACTTCAAGAATCTCATCCTATTAACCAAGAACGCCATGAAGGCGCATAGAGGTCAGTCGAAAGCTCCCCAGCAATACCCCAGATACGTTCTAGAATCGAGGAACCGCGGGTCGAAATCAGAATCAGAGGTACTCCAATGGCTGGACAAAAGTTGCCCGCCGAAAACGAAAGAGTTCTCGGCTACCAGCAGCCAGGTCTCCGAGCTACGCAATTCTAGGAGGGACAAAGAGACTTGCAAGCACCACGAGCGCTCTAAACCGGACGCTGGCACGTGTGCTCAAGGGAGTCACGCGAAATCGAGCAGTGAAAGGGAGAAGAACGATACTCGCAGCAGAAGGAGGCTCTACAGGGACGTTCTGGCGAACAGCGCGGCGAACCAGACCATTTTGGAGAATGTCTTCGAGAAAAGGTACGATAGTGCGTGCTGCACACGCTTTAGAATTAACTCAAGATGAGGGGAGGTAAACTTATTCTATACAGATCTTATTAGTCCTAGAATACTAATGTAGGAATATTGACGTGATAAAAAATAATGTACAGTAGCGGGCACAGAAGTTACCATTTTTTCGATTTGTTTATTTTTGTAATGTTTTAGCATCAACTTGGAACTGTAGCATGTGTTGAACGGGGCAACGCATTTTTGAGGTCGACAAAAAAGTTACCACTTTTGATAACTTTTTAGGCCGTCCTAAAAGGAAAAGGTGCTTCCACGAAATATTAGATTTTTTTATTACTTTTCAAAAGTGGTAACTTTTTTGTCGGCTGATGTTAAAAAGTAATAAAGGTAGAGTGGGTTGCAGTAGTGATAACTTTTTTGTCCACTACCGTAAATATTGAATAACATTCACTAAAGGACACACCGAGAAATATTAGTACTCTAGGATTAGGCGTCCCTAGTAGCATTTTTGTTGGCCAACGGTAGCCAACAGTTGGGAATCAGTTGGGAGGTGGTTAGTAGTTTCGCCTACAAACCTTCTTTACACTTTACAGGGCCCAACCGTTGAATGTTGCATTTGCATCCCGACAATTTGCCTACGGTTGGGAATCAATTGGGAGGTGGTTAGTAGTTTCGCCTACAAACCCCGTCTATTGGGCCACCTGTTTAATATTGCACTCATCTTCCGGTGATTTGTCTACGAATAACCAATTCTGGGCCAACTAATAATGCCCTACGGAAATACATTTAGTTAAAGATAATAAAAACAAATATATAGGTTCGGATGAAAATAAAATCATATCCCAAAGTAATTGAAAGAATTTTGAACCCACATTGGCTACACTTTTTATGAAGACTGTCTGGGGGAAGAGAGGGTTGAGTGGAACGGTTGACGTCGACAGTCACAGGACGCAAGCCGCCTCGCGAGCAAAATGGTCCCGTCCGTCATTTTGTACATTGTTTAAGGCTACGGTTATACTGGATCTTAGAGCATATACGAAGAGAACTAGTTTAAAATGAGTCCACCTAACTTTTTAATTTTGCCAGTTGAAATTCTAACATTTTCCCGTTACCTATAAATAATAAGTATAATTCAAAATCCAACCGTTTGCCTACCGTTGGATTACTATTACATATAGTACGGTAGGCCCTATAAATGGTTGGGCAACAGTAGGAAAGCCTACCTTGGCCATCTGTTGTTGGCCCAACCTGAAAAAAAAGTGCCAAATCTAACTGTTGGCCAACTAATATTATGTGCCTGGCCCAACTGTATGCCAGCCAAAAATGCTACTAGGGGTAATATCAACGTAAAGCTTTATCGTTGGATGCCGTTGAATATCATGCATAATTCCTTAAGTACCTACTCTACATCTGCGAGGTACCATTATCGCTATTCTTATTACTACCAACGATATCAGGTACGACGAGCTAGAGCAACAAGCGATGGAGCAGTACAGAACCTCCGAAGAGTCTCTGGCGCTAAAGTACCAAGTACGATAAATGTATATCGCTTACCTTCCATTCTCCCCCATGCTCCCTCCGCCAAGTCCTCGCGAGCACCCCCTCGAGTACTCACAAACACTCACTGAACTGCCCACTCTCGCTCGCTAACTCCACATCCGCGTGAACGCGTCACGATAACCGATACGCAGATAATCGTGGAAAACGTCCCTCGGTCACGTCACCTTTCACGCGAAATCAAAACAGAATTCGAGACCCTCTCTCTCGCCCCTCACTCGCGGTCTGAGCTTCTACAGCAAGAAAAACTGAGCTGTTTCGCCGTAGGAGCTCGAACGCCAGGCAATGGAACAATATCGGTGCTCCGGTAGCGCGACAGAAGACGGCACTTTAAGCTTGTCGCTGGATGATAAACAAACTGGAGGGGGATCGTCGAAAATCTCCACGGACGCGAAATGCCTCGATGGACGGAAATGCTCTGGGTTTGGAAGGTGCAGCCCCGCGAGTCTGGACGAGAAACGGGAAGGTCACTTTTCCTTAACTTTTCTGTCGATTACCGCCAACGCTTTGTTCATGATAATGATAAGCAGGGCACGATGGTACGCGATGGTGAATATTGAGACAGGGTGATTCCTCGTGGAGGCAGCAATTGGAATTGTGGAATAAGTTTGCATTGCGGAACAGTCTGTATCTTTAGAATTTATACCTATTTTCAGGGGCGAATTTGAAGATTTGGCGCCCCGAGGCTAACAAGCATCTGCCGCCCTTTGAAATACCTATCATCAAATATTTTAGTTTAAAAGAGTTGAGAGAATTTTAAAATCCATTTAATATGCGCGCCCCCTAAAATTAACAAATCCGCCCCTGCTTACTTTTGCATGTGGAATCACTCCGTTCTAAGTTTCCACTGCGGTCACCGTCGTGTTCTGTGTAGTTGTTTGTTTCTTGGTCTGTCGAAGTATGACGGGGATAGTTTGTGATGGATTTCCCAGATTCGTTTCCACAAAGGCAAGCGAATCACGCACAAGCTGATGATAAAAGGGGTAAAAGCGTCTCTGGTCGATTCTTATCAGACAAAAACGGTCGCTCGACCATCCTATCGAAAAGCTTGACCACGCTCACGCAAAAGGTATCTTATGGATCGAAAAACACATCTAAGGGTGCATCAGGTGATAAAATGGACAAAAGTGGTAAATATTGCGAGCCCACGTACTTACACTAACGTTCACAAATATTAGGACACCTACTCTTTGCGAAATAATTGTGAAAGACCTTATTCAAGAACTCTAAGAAATTTACTTTACTTGGTATTTTAATAATAATAATAATAATAACAATAATATTTTTAAACTAAATGCAGTGAAAAGTATTCAATCTCTACCAAATATCACATTTTCTGCAAATACAGCGGGTGTCCCAGTGCTTTTAGAAGACTTAGAAATGAAATTACTCAAATTCGTGAATATTATCCACGAGAATCATACGAGTGTCGAGTGTCTTTCAGTTTCAGTGCGAGCATCGTCAAAAAGGCGTCTGATACTGGTGTCACCCTACGAGAAAGAATCAGAAGCCAAATTAACGAGGACGACTGATCTCGAGGAGTTTTACTGCATCGCGAACAAAAACATCTTCGGTTACTACAACAACACGAAAATCGGGAAGATCGGCGGCGGTGATGAAAATATAACCATCATCCAATCACCCAGAACGGAAGGTAATGTTTTCTTTAAAAAAAAAACAAACAAATTCTCGAAGGGACAGCAATTTATCCTCGCTTTCGGGAGTTCCTTCGTTTTACCCTTTTCCATTTTTATTTCGGATTAGTTTGGCTCTCGGGCTTTTGGACTACCTAGAACGCTGGACTTTGAGGGCACTCTCGGAGGAAGGAGCGAAAACCTTGCGGGAGTAGTATTCATTGAAAAATGCAACTCCAAAACGTGGTTTCGTGTATTTGAATATTATAATAAATGCTTCAATACTGCGTCGTGTAATATACAGGCCTATTTCAATAAACATGGCTTCACAATTTGAGGCATTGAGAGCCTCAATTTCCAGTGCCATTTTTTCACATTGAAAAGAAAATAAGTTTTCCTATTTTATATGATTATTACATCCTATTGATTACATTATTGCTACTAACTCAATTTCGAGAAAAATGTGCGTTAGTCCGTTTTCGCTCTCAATGCCTCATTTTATGCCAGCGGACACACCGACACAACCCACCTCACAGAGACGACACACACGTTCCTACGCGATATGATTCTACTCATCCGTTTCTAATTCATAGAGAGTGGACCTATGCTACGTATTACAACTAGGATGCACCAGGAGACGTTATCACTATTACCCTAAACACTATATATTTCGTAGACCGTTCGTATAAAACTTGTTAATTATTAAGCATTCAAAAAGAAATACGTTAAGATTGAATTCGCATAAACGCGAGCGCGGCAAGGAGATGAAATGGAATAGCCTCTTCAGTCTTCAATCCAATACTTTTCGTACGTCTGAGAATTTTCTCTAGTCTAACGGCGACAAATAATCGCTAATTACCTTAGGAAGCAATGTCGTGGATATCGCGAAAACCTCTATCAAAAGTCAAGACGAGTATATAAAACGATTATCAAAATACTAAACGCTCGTAAAAAAGATTCTACATCTACATCCGCGTAAATACCTCTGCGTCAAGGAATTTGCATATTCGACGCCGATCTAATTTCACTCGATATGCATATATTTCAACCCTGACTAATAACTTTTCTTTAATCATACGCTTACTGAGTTTCTTACGGAGCACTAGCTTATTTCGTAACCAGCACATTTCGCAGCAGGATCGTTGCGTAAAACCATTATAATTTGAGATCATAACTAATAGTATATAGGTACTGAACACTAGACTTTAACAAACGAATACGTTATTCGAAGCGATATTAACCTGTACTGCCATGGTGTTACTTTAGGAACTAAAAATGTACAAACTCATCCCAACGCAATGCTAGAATGATAAATTATAGTACCAGCTGCAATGAAACGTAATTGTATAAAGCGTTTGCTTCGGTAGCTCTACCAATTGTCAAGAAACTCGAAACCAGTCTTTGGTATAGTTCTTTCCTCCTCCTCCTGGTTCAATTGGGAAGACTGGAAGCTACTGTAAGAGCTAGGCGTCTCCAGCAACGCAGTCGACTCGTTGATATCGCTCGACTTTGTGCGCGACATTACCACCAACGTGTTCGATTGACTCTTGTCAGTATCCGAATCCCTTTCTCTAACCAAGCTCTCCATGTCGTCGGCCAAGTTGTTCTGCAGTTTCAGTAAAGCCGTTTTGTTCATCAACTTGGCAAAGATGCTTTCGGAGTGATCATTGTCGGCGTTGCCCTTCGATAAGTTGCCGCGCTGTTCGTCCTCGAAAATACTGTTCGTAAAGCAATCGGACTGAAAACGACTGACTTGGTGGGAGGATGTGTAACCGTCGTTAATAGAGTTCGAATTGTTTCTCTGGGCTTTCCCTGGGCTAGAGAAATGCGGCGATTCCCCAAACTGCGCCCTTATCAGTTTAGACTTAGCATCCTCGGTCGAATCTATTATACTGAGATTCATTTGCGACTGAGTCATTAGGGAAAACGGAGCTGAATGCTCGTCACGCCAACGTAGGGTCTACAATATTACAGCGAATTAAATTCCTTCTCGCTAAAGGATCTTGAACTTAAAGTCGATTGAACGTACAGTAATAACCGAGGTTCGAAGCAATAAACAGACGTTAAACAGCCTACTTACAGACCCTGTCTCGTCGATGACATACTTCATACCAGTCTGAATGCGCAGCTTCGGATACCACTCCGGTAGCTCCTTAGTAAGCTCGACCTTCTTTAAGGTATATTTCAGAGCCACTTCTGGTTGAATTATAGTCTCGTTGATCGCTTGATTCCGCTCCGCCGTGCTCAGAGTATTCCACAGGCCCTCGTAGGCCTCCTTCGTCGCCGTGATATCTTCCCCTATTCTCTGCGCCAAGGGGTTTATGCTGTAGAAATATTGCTCAGCCCTGGAGCTTAACGTAGCACTCATGCCGGAAACTTTGAGCTGACGCGAGTAGGATGTCTGTAAGGGACAAATGTTGGTTAAAGCAATCTGGGAATGACGAGGCGTGGTATTAGGTAAAGAGGTGAACCGTAAAACTGATGAATTAAGCCAAACGCAGGTTATGATACCAGCCAGAAATGCTCAATTATCAATGAACGCGTAGATTGTTAACATTCGAGGAATAGAGAGCTGAATTATAACAAGTACAAACGGCATGAAGTAAGGCAGCAGGAACGTTGGCAATATTATTCTCTGGGCACTCTCTACGAGGTGAGTGACAGGACGCCCATAATTATGTTGGCGCGTGAGTGACATACACTAACACTCCTACGGAAACCTTTCTTATTACCAAAATCTAGTAACGATTCTATAAATGACTTTAAACGATCGAGGCAAAAGCGATTTGAAGTGCTTTAAGTATTATACTCGAATTATGAAAAGAATGAGTTATACTTCGAAAATAAATTTTAATGGACTACTGTGGAACTTGGCACACACATAGTACGCATACATGCTACAAGTAGTCAATACTAACTCGGGGAGCAAAATTTCGTTCGCACTTGTTACGATAGATCGAAATGTAATCAATGTTATTATGTGTATTGAAAAAATTAAGCGTCACCAAGGAAAATTCAAAAATATAGCTAGTGCGTCCCGGAGTACGCCTATGCCTGTTGCGTTAGCTAATTGGAATATATAATGCAAAATACGACTTAAAAAAGCAATGTTATGTGTTGGATGTTTAATATATCGCAGGCATGCGGTAATTGTAAGAATATTATGGAGGGATGAGGATAATTATTGCGAAATAAAGGAAATTATAGTTACATTTGTTGGACGATTCCTCGCCTCAGTTTCGCCAAAAAGCGCGCGTAACTAAGTAGTGACTACCGGAAGTAATATTTGAAACTTAGCGAAGGGAAAGTTTGAATCGAAATATAACTTAAAAACATATACCATTTGTCTTTAACATTAAATAACACTAATTTATATAATATTTTCGTGAATATTAAGCGCAACAATAGTGTCATTTCTTTATCCTTTCGTTATTTATTAAATTCAATTGTGCAGTAGAATTTGTAAAAGGAAACGTTGCCTTCTCAAGTCAATAATATATTTCAAATATAATATTTGCTACTTTAGGAACAATATGCTTCGATCTCGTAGTAATAAAGATATATTAATTAAATATATATGACAAAATACATTCCGATTACTGCGAAACTTGAATTTATTAAAAATAAGAAATATAAACAGAGTAGTACATTTTGTACCCGCCAATTAGTTCGAACTTTATGCGGGTAAATTCGAAACAGAAAATAAGTGTCGGTTAATAAGTTTACATAAATTCCCTCATTGTACACTTAGAAGGCGCAAGTAAACGTTCGTTTACGAGCGAAAATTAAGTTGGACGGGAAGGTCTATTGAATCGTTCGTATTAAACGTTTCAAAAGATTTATTTAAATCCTCTGATTCAAGTGATATTGCTATAGTTCCAAGATTTTTACCACTAGCTCTTTAAAAGTAACTTTTCGGTTAAACTAACGAACAGAGCGATTGGAGAAGTGAATCATACTGAAGTATTCGATAGTAATGTCGTTTAAACTTACGAAAATAGTTGTGAACGTGGAACAATGTAATGCCCTATCGTTAGCTGCGTAACCAACTGGATGTTTCACTAAAATTATCATATACTTCATGTTTCTTTTTTATTATCATACAAATATATACAACATCGTTATCTTAAGTCAGTTCTTGCGCAATTAGTAACCGTTTTCGTACCCTTGCCATTGAAACGGAACGGATTGCTTATTTGAAATATACACAGTACACAAAGAATGATAATTATTTACAGACAGCAATGTTTCACCAGGAATGACAATAAATAAAGATCGCGTGTGATATCATGAGAATCATTACTTAACCTGGCCCGTTAAGTATCACTTACACTGTATCTTTATAAAGATGTTTCAAGTACAAACGAGCGTACGCTTTTAATCGTAATCTTCCTCTTTGTCCTCTTTACAAAATATATTTACAACCGATAGTGCATCTCGGCGAGTCTGTTGAATAGAAAACGAAACTGTTGGACCGAAGAATAATTAACTCTTCGCTTATAGGGTCTGCCTCTGCGTTAACTCTGCGCGCTTTATAATCTTCAGAAATGATAAATTCCTTCGCTCGATAAAACGGACGTGATTTAGCAACACTGCGTAATAATACGATTATTTACTTTATAGAGAACCTTTTAAGGTATCCAGAGTATGTTATATTCCCTTTCTTTTATTCTTTAGCAGAACGGATCTACCGATTAGGTACGTTAGTAACTCTCACTGCAGAAAGTGTAACAAGTGTATACGTTAGTGTTCCCAATATCAGATTCGAAAGAAATCATATCGCTAATCGCGATAGCCTTTTGCTCGGTCAAAAGAACCGTGCCTCTGCGTTGTAGAAACCAATGAAATGTCTTAAAAATCCGAAGGTTTAGTTGTGTTTCGTTTGTGCTAATCTGACGCACGACAGAATTCTAATAGTTTCGTATATTTCTATTACTTCGTGTAATTTTCTTAATTTTCGCATAAGAAATTGAATAATAACGGTTCTCGTATTACGTATCAGTTTCAGTCAGCAATAGATTGCACATGTTCAGGGTAAACACTCCTGTTTTTCCTACTGGCTTAAGGTACAGCTGAAAACGTAAACATTAGTGGTGACCGCTGCGTCAAAATGATAGCACACCTTCAAAGTTTCCCTTCTCCAGTTATTGCTAAATCGTCAAACTGTTGAAATCTAGTGAAATTAACAACAATGGGTCGTGGTAAAAGATTGAGTGAGTGTGAAATAGTAACAATTAAAAATTTGCGTAAAGAAAATTGTTCCATCGCTAAGATTGCGAAATTGGTAAGTCGTAGTCGTAAAATTATATACAATCTTATAAGAAATGGAGACGAATATGGAAAAAAGAAAAGCACAGGACGTCCAAAAGTGACAATCGACCGTCAACGACATGCTATTTTAAGGGTTGCGTCAAATTCTGTTGCTACTGCAAGAGAAATTTCAGCAGAAGCTGGAGTAAACACTAATGTACGTAATGTACAGCGTATTATAAAACAATGTAAATACATAAAACGCAAAAAACTGATGAGTAAACCACCGCTAACGATGCGACATAAAGAAGCTCGGTTACAATTTGCTGAAAAATATATTCATTGGAGGAAAAAATGGCGGATAGTTATTTTTAGTGACGAAAAGAGATTTACGTTAGATGGACCGGATGGATATCGTTGTTATTTCCATGATTTGCATAAAGAAACACACATTTTAAGTCGTCGACATTCAGGTGGTGGAGGAGTAATGGTGTGGGTTGGAATTGGGTACTATGGGAACACTGAAATTAAGTTTATAAGTGGAACAATGAAGAGTCCAAATTATATTACTTTAATAGACGAACAGTTGAAGAATCATGCAGTAAAGAGTGGGGGCCCTAACTATATTTTCCAAGAGGACAATGCAAGTGTTCATACAGCAAAGGCTGTGAAAGAATACTTTCGACAGCAAAATATCAAAATTTTAGAATGGCCAGCCAGGTCGCCGGACTTGAACATTATTGAAAATTGTTGGGCACAATTATCGAGATCAGTATATGCCAAGGGAAAACAATTTCAGACCGTTGAGGAATTAAAAAATTGCATCGAACGAAACTGGATATCATTAAGCCGAAAATTTGTTAAAAATTTATTTAAATCTGTACCAAAGCGTTTAATATCAGTTATACAAGCAAAAGGAAGTACAAAATATTTAAATAATATTTTTCTGTACATATTAAGTATTTTAAGAGAAATGTGCTATCTTTTTGACGCGCCGATTTTTCGATATTTTTCAATAAGTTGTAAAATAAAATTATTCTTTTGTAATAAATGTATTCAACTACATTGAAATAATTTGTTATTCTTCTTAAACACTGTAAATATTGTTCTAAATGTTAAAGAAACTTATATTTACATAGTGTGCTATCTTTTTGCCGCGGAGTGACGCGCAATCTACGAAGTAATAGAAATATACGAAACTATTAGAATTCTGTCGTGCGTCAGATTAGCACAAACGAAACACAACTAAACCTTCGGATTTTTAAGACAATGAAAAGGGTGGCACTACTTCTTGGAACGATAGTTTACCTGCGTCCGGCATCTGTTTCCTCAAAGAGTTACTACCGATGGATACGGTAAGTGGTTTTTTTATTATTCGATGTCTTTATTAAAAAAAATATACTAGCAGTGACGATGATTTATCGCGCGAATCGAACCGCGCATTAAAGACTCTCGTTAATGATACATGACATATACATATGTATATATACTATCCTCTCATAATGATTGCGTATCTCAAATCTTGTTCTATATTACTCTAAAATAACACGAACACCTCCTCCATCCTCGTTACAAATACTGTATTGCTTTAACACTATCGTCAACTAATAATAGTTAGGTCAGCTGAACGGGGAAACTAAAAAATCCCAGGCGGAGGATGAATAAAAAAAAAGAAAATTAAAAAGAAAGACTGATTTTCAATAGCTGAATTTACACTATCTAGTTTACCTAAAATAATAGTCCGTCTTCATGAATGGGTAATATTAGCAGAAAGGAATACCGACTAACGGAAAAACAAATACGAAGACAGCAATAATTGCACGAATCGTATGGCGAACGTAAAACTGTCCACAGTTACCTGTTCGACAGATGTTTGAGGGGGCCGAGACTTAGGATAGACGTAGCACCGAGCGCGCCTAGATTACAAGTGTTAGGGTTCCGTGCACCGTCTATCGTGATAATCGGCAATCCGAAGTAACCGCCAGTTTGAGCGCTAAGCTGCGACAGCGGGATATAGCTTTGTATACCGAGATTGGATAAACGGTTCAGCACGTGCGGCGACTTCAAGTCTACGACCGGTAGCGCCAGCTCCGCGCCGCCGTTTTGCGCGACAATGTCGACCTCCTTGTGGTACGCTTGTTTGTGTGTTATCAGGGCCAGAGCTGTCGGATACTGAGCGGGGCACAGATTACACCTGGCGGAACAGAGGATTCACGTGTAGATCGGTGATTGAGTCGTGATGCAGAAGCGAGCTTGCTCGGCGTACTTACTTGTGAAGCAGTTTGCTCGGTGCCCGATGCGCGACCATGTGCTGCGTCAACATCTCCTGGTTCTGGAAATTTTTGTCGCACACTTGGCAAGTGAGCAACGCTCTGCAATGGCAAGCAAGATCGCGGTTAACGTAAGTGTGAGGCCAAGGACCGAGTGTTTCTCTAGCATCTCTTACCGCGGCGGTCTCCCGCGCCTGACCACTGGCATCTGCGGCGGACCGTCCTGTGTCAGGTCGACAGTGGGTGGTCTCGGCGGTCTTTCCACCTCGTTCACAGCCGTCTTGCTCTGCTTGTTCTGCGGAACAGCAAACTGACCTTGCTCCTGCTGCTTTTTTTGCGAACTAGCTGGTATGATAGAAATAGCAGAATTCAGAGTCAGCGCTGTAACATTCAAAGGCTGCTGTGAAGGTGTAGCCCGTGGTTGCTGGGTAGGTATCTGCTGTTTGTTTTGCTCGCTTGCTTTATTTTTATTTGCTGCTGGAGTAACAGTAATACCTCTGGCTGCCAGTACATTTGCCACAGCCTTTGCGTCAGACTTCTTCCCGCCAACGCCTGACGTGTTCTGCACTTGAGCTGGAGCGGAACCTTCAGATTAGTAAAATATGCCGTTTTAATCTTCATACGCACCTCTTCCACGATTAGTTACTTATGCCACTTATTTCACCCCCGCGATGCATTGAAACGAACATAGGTGCAGAGACGTTCAAAGAAATAGATACAAAAGAGAAAAATAACTGAAACTAATACTTAGAAGAGGTTCAAACGGATTTGAAAACAAAACAATATGTATGACTGAAATAAAGATATCCGATAAAACATTATAAATTTACCTGGCTGTCGAACGCTAAGGGTTATAGAATCCGTAAGATGTATAGTCGAATCATTTCGATTCGACTGCTGGGTAGCACCTTGAACGTTCTGTATGACGGGCAACCCGTCGTTTCGCTTCTGTTGCGCGATAACATGGCAGTCTGCGTCCTCGTTTCTATCTGGCAACAACACATCCATGCGTCGTTGTTTCATGGTAGAGTTGTTCTGTTGTTGTGCTTGCATCGCTTGCTGTACAGGCCGTTTCATGCGCTGACGCGGCGACGGTCCGGTCTGTGGAGCGCGCGGTGCCCTGTAAATATGTCGATGAAAATTATACTGTTTAACCCTCGCCCGAACGATGCCGGGTCACTTTCAGACGGCTCAGTGTTATCGCTGTAACGTAAACAATGACAGCATGGAGAATTCCGATGTCCTTAGCAGGCAGTATTCGGAACACTAGCGAGATGAAAATATATAAGCTGACGAATAAGCTTTAAAAAAATATTTTTATATAACATTAACGCATCCCCTCCCTCAGTATTTGGTAAGCATTATTAGACGATACTTGGTATCAAAAAATTAGTTCCTAAATATGTATAATGAAAGTTCGGGTATGGGTCAAAAGTGGCCCGGCATTAACAATTTATCAGAGAAGAGTTAGCGATTCTTTGCTCAAGCTTGTAGTACATCGAACATTTTTATAAATTAGAATAATACTTACCGATTACTTTGTGCGACAGGATATCTCCCACGCGAGAGTTGTTGAGACAATTGGGGGTGCATTTGGGGTGGTGCAGTCATTTGCGGGTACGGACCGGGAGGTCCATATTGCGGATAAAGATGCGCTATATGTGGAGGATAGTGCATGCCCTGTGGACCGGGAACTCTGTACAGCGGCGGCCTTCCCGGCGGCTGCACAAAGTAATTTGGCCCGGGGATCATTGTATTAGCACCTGGGGGAAGACTCGGCGGCATTTGCCCTTGCGGAAGCGGCATACGTTGCACTTGCTGGGCTAGCTGCTGAACGGGCGCAGGCAACTGTTCGAAATTAACGGGCGGTATTATTTGCTGGCCACCGCTAGCCACTACATTATACGTCGGAGAGTTCGTTTGATGCGGCGAGGTTAACGGGGAATTCCTGCTGAGTTGCTGCGAGGTCGGCGTATTCGGAGACTCCATTGGCACCGCATGAGGCGAATGCGTGTTCAATTGAGGCGATGCTTGACTCAAGTGCGGCGAGCCCTGATTCAAATGAGGCGAATTCGTGTTCAAATGAGGAGACAGCTGGCTCACGCTAGGAGAATGAGGCGTCCCGTGTACTTGCGCCTTGTGCATAGATAATTCCAACGGCGAGTGAAAAATAAGATTGGTACATTCGGAAGTATTACATTGATAATGGCCAGCTTTGCTCCGATGCTCATCCAGATGAGCGATATCCTTGAATTTCTCGTTACACACGCGACAGGTACTAACGGTCTCAGCTAACTTCTCCAGCGAAACATATTCCGTTTCTGACGGCAAATTATTTGATAAAGTCTCATTTTGATTATGTCGTTGATGCTCGATCAAGTTCTGCAACAGGGATCCGGTGCTTTCGATATTATTATCGCCCCCATTGTCGGGCTGCTCTTCTCTCTCTTTGGAAGCCTCGTTGTTCTTATTTGCCAGGTTAGTCGACAGCTGGTTCCAGTTGAAGCCCGTTGTTCCCTCTGTTGATTCTTCGGGCTTATCTTCATCTTCGCACACCGTTCTGCAATCGGTTGAATGGTTGGAAAACGTAGACGACTTCGAAATAATACTAATAGCTGGGTTTCCTTCTAGGTCGTGTATCATGTCGGCTTCGTTATCTCCATCGTCGTCCTCTTCGATTCCTGAATTGTCGATTAATTGAGTCATAGATCTGGATCTGGAAAATAAAGCAGCAGATTGTTACGAAACGTATTTCAGCTGAGCTCCCCCTTATGCGCGATCTAATTTACCCAGATTGTTCGCCAAGCTTCTTTAAGTTTTCAATCGTTTCTCTACACGTCGCTTCCAGTGCATCCGATTCCTCGTGATCCTCTGTTTCGGAAAGCCTTTTGTCCGCGTTATCGTACTGCTCTGCGCTTTGTAGGTCATCGACATTCTGATCTTCCTTTTCAGACGGATTTGCCATATCACTCCCTACGCCTGAATCACCTTCGTTCACATCCAAGGATGGCCTGTCATTCTCATCCGGCGAATTCTGATCGTCGGTGCCGAATTTAATACTCCCATATTCGTCCTGTCGAAAACACAGAGTTAGAAAACAGTACCCGCGAAATGTTCACCTCGCTCGTTACGCCGACGTACCTGTTGCTC
Organism: Andrena fulva; assembly: GCA_946251845.1. NCBI lineage: Eukaryota > Metazoa > Arthropoda > Insecta > Hymenoptera > Andrenidae > Andrena > Andrena fulva. The sequence continues at coordinate 93,205,010 of OX276327.1, read as the reverse complement.
TACCATCACGTCTTCAAATGGTTGATCGACCGAACCTTCTGTATCTTTGTCATGTCTTTGATCATTCTCCCTTGCCTCAGCCACGTCTCCTCGACAATGGTTCTCCGTGCCCAGATTAATGTTGCTGTTCACAACGGCGAAGTCTTCGGACTTGGACGACTTCTTAAGCTTAAGCTTGAGAGAATCGACGGAGCTCTGCTTCTTCAGCGTTAGCTTCAAGGAACCCTTCTTGTTCGGATCCAGCCAGTACGTGCTGCTCTGCTTCTTCTTTACGGGCTTTAGATTCGTAACCCTCCTTAAAACTACGCGCGCTCTTCCCAAATGAGTAAGAATATGAGAGCGTAGTTGTTTCTTTGTCGCAAACTTCTCCCCGCAGATCTCGCAACTTAACAGCGAGGAGGATAATGGGTATAACGAACTCTGATCATCTATGCGTTCGCCTGAAATGAGATACGTCGAAAAGTTACGGTACATTATCCGTAGGATATTCTAAATAGCATTAGAGGTCTCATTCCGCTTAGAAACAAACAACTAACTCCAAGGCAGAACATTTAACCACCTTGTCGACCAACAGGGAGGAAGAACGTCGACGCGATAATAATTATTGTAATTATTCTTATTATTTGCCGCGCTCTCGTATATTCTGTCAAATCGATCGAACTGATATCATCGTCCATTAGACCCGTGCGAGTGCCACACGTCCGCTACTTCCCCATAACACACTCCTTGTCCGCACCGCAGGGTTCCCACGGAGTATCAACGCGCGTTCCCCCGTGTTACAACCGATGTAAACAATCGATGCCGATGTATATACAGCGACAGCAAGTGTTCGTGCAAAATGGTTGCAGCCAGCAGACAACCGGGCGCAAGCTATGTAATTGCCCTGCGCTTCTGCCGAGAATTGAAAACAGGACTCGCCAATCGATACCGCCTAAAGGACGAATGTCATTGGCTCGCTTCGTATTATCGCGAAATTCCCGCCCGAAACGTGGCCGTACCGAAGCGCCCTTTCGCGCGGATGCCATTGCGAACGTGCACTAACTATCTCCCCATCGGTCGCAAACCAACATGTTAATTAATACAATTTTTTTTTTCATTAATCGAAGGGATCAATAAAACGTTAGTGAATTCAGTATTAGACGGGCTAAATGAGAGAGGAATTAGTGGAAGATCTTTCGCGATAGGATAATATGCTTCGGCGTTTTAAGTCCGCTGAAAGGAGAATGGCAATTCATATGTTATTGAAATTAAATAGAAACGTAAGTTATATCGCGTTGCGCTGGATATTCATCTACTCGGAATAAAAATGTCGGTATTTCCGCAATTGTTAGTGATCAACGATATCCTAACCTTCCATCGGGTCTATCAAAGGTACAGATTCCCTTTGTTAGCAGTCAGTTTCTGCATCATTAGTGTAAGTGTACGTTGAGATAAGAGAGAGAGTATTGAATCTAACGAAGAATGCTTATTTATATGGATCGTGCTTTAAATTTATTTGCTTGAATATTAGTTTGCACGTGTACATGTGAAATTTGAAAAAATGAAACTTGTATTTGCATTCTTCTGGCGGAAGGAGTTGGACGACGAGATGGAAAGGTCCATCGTATAGGCTTACAGAGATAAACAAGAGAAATCATAAGTTTCCGCAACGATACTAATGATATCCACCTTCGATAATTATATCCGATCAATTAAGGATAGATGTTTCTGATAAATCGCAAGGAAAGAATTGATAAAAATTGGACTAAGCTTTAATGCTATCTATTATGAGTATTACATTGATCTTCTCATAAAACTTGCTTCGTCATATGCCGCATTCAATATCTCAGAAAAGAACATACCAAATTTTTGCAAATCGTCCACCGCTTCATCCTCATAAATCTTCTTCTGTTCGGTAAATCTAAATTCCTCAAAGTCTCGATCCAATGAACTGTTCATTTCCGCTCTGAAAGTAAAGTCATGGATTTCTTCTTATTGTAAAACTGAAAATGCTACGTACGGTTCGCTAATTGGCAAGAATATCAGTGCTGCTATACTTAGCCGTTCTATGCTACACTTACAGGCATTGTTATCAACAATGCGAATTGCCATGAGGTGATCAACAACACTTTATCTTGACTGGCGCAACTTGTTCGTTAATATTTAAATACGGCGATAATGTTGACCGATGAACAGCATTCGCGTACTGTAATCCCTCGTAGTACTTAACAGTTCACATGTCCCGCACGATTGTAATACTTTTCAGTCACTGAGTTGGAATGGAACATAGTCCCGCAAAAAAAGGGGACTATTCGTCGTAAGACGGCAACTGCGTTCGAACTTGAAACGTTCGTTGATGTTTACGATCGGTGACGAGACGCTGAATAGGAATAAGGTCAGTCAAACAATCGCGAGGCAAACTTTCAACATGCGTCGAACTTCGTTACGTTAACTGTTTACAAGTAAAAACGAGTTGAGCGTCTATCAGTGAATGAATCGTCGATGCCGCGTCAACGCTACGCGTATCGGTCGGATTGGAGAAAAAAAAAAAAAGAAAACCAAAATTCCAAATCGCTGGGCTCGTGCGAAGTCAAAGAAAAATAAGGCATGTAGGTATGCGGCTCTGTCGTTGTTCAGGCGATGAGGTTTCTCCCGGGCTTGTGTATATTTATTAAGTATGGCTGCCAATTATTATGACATGATCACTGCGCTGTTTATGGCACATCCGTTGTAGCGACATTCAACGAAGATAAAATCGGCGCGTCAACCGCGATGCCTGCCGTACCCAATCTCAACTTATTATTAGTACGTGTTATATCGAGCCGCCAATATGGCGGCGCCGCGATGAAACCCGCGCGTCGGACAGGATAATCAACTCAGTGTGAATTCGTGCCGAACTGTTGAGGCGCGTTCAGCGACGGTTCAGAGTGTTCAGATGCGTTGTTTTGTAAGGACGCGCGCGCGGGCGCGCGCGCGAGCGCGGGGGTAGCTTGCGCCGATCCCTGCAAACGCTGGGGCTTCCCTCTCCTCCCCCCTCTTCTCTTCGCTTCTCTTCTCTTCTCCGTCTCTCGTTTCTTCGTGTATCTAACGTCTCCGCCGCTGCACTACCATCGCCACCTTTATCCACTTCCTCTCCCTCCCCTCCCTTTCCCTCCCTCGCCTCTTTCCTGATTTTTTTACTGCCGTCGCCGCATCCTCCTTTATCGGAGATCGGAGGGTTCACTCCCGCCACATGCCCCCTAGTTATACAGGGTATACATGGAAAATCGGTTATTGCGACGTCGCGTACACGCTGCGAGCGGAACCCAACAAATATAAAAGGGATCGACGAAGATGTACATCGGCGCCCCAGGGGAGGGGGGAAGTAGAGAAGGAGCCCGAATTGAAATTAAGTCAACCTAACGTGCACTCAAGTATGAGTAGGGAGCCAATCCGCTCATAGCGAGTACTGTCGACGCAGGCGCAACTCGAACATCACCGTAAAACTTCTCTCCCTCTATTTCTCCGCTCGCCTCCCACCCCCCTCAACCCCTGCCGCTCTTTCTGATTTTCCTTCCATTTCTCACCGAGCTAGCTTCTCTTTCCTCTCGTCTCCCATTAGCTTATTCTATTATTTTCTTTCTTCGTCGCTACCCCTCTTCCTCTAACTTCCGCTCCGTCTCTTTCTTTCCCCTCCCCGCGCCTCGTTCCTTTTACCGCCCACCAATGCTCTACGGTGTCCCTCAGACCGTACAATTCTCCAACGAAATCGTCAACGTTAACTATCCAATTGCCACCTGTCATCCATTGTAGCTAAATACCGCGACAGTTTCTATCCATAATTTCTACCGGTTTTTCCGGTTCGACGGGAAATCATGGGAATATCGCCTGATCCCCCTCTTCTTCCCTCTTCCTCTCCCAATGTCTGTTGGTACCATGCGCACGCTTGCTTGAGTCGCTGAAAATATATACACATCCATTCGCGGATGTGTATACTCCGATGATTTTTCCCCAATTTTTAATACGCAGCGCAAAGTTTAAAGAGCGTTGTGTATCTCATTACCCGACGTCTAGTCATTTCCGGGCTGTGCGGTCATGTTAAATCAACGTGAAGAATGTCGGGACTTAACGTCACCGTAATGACACCGGGCTTTTCTAAATGGCGCTTTCCCAAGGAAAAGCACACGCCGAACCCGCGCACCCGGGATATAACCAGATTAACTGAGAAAACGCGTGTGCACGAGGCGTGGCAGGAATGGTTGGAGGTCGACGAGAACGAATATAGTAGGGGGAACTTAACGGAACATGTCGAAAACGGCCGAATCTGGCGTCTATTGATCGTAACAGGTTCTGTTGCGCTATATGCTGTATAGATACTCAAACAACCCATGCTTGGAATTCTATATTTAGTTCAAACGGAATTCCATATTCGTTCGTGCATCATCGTCGGGATGAAAGTCACAAAGTAGTACCTCTTTGTCCTATATAATGTACAGCTTTAAAACGATATTGCCTACTCCAGCGCTGTTCCGTCCTAAATATTTGATCCTCTGTAGTGTACCTACTTCCGACCGATATAGCATAGAATTATATAGGCATATTATCTGCGAACCTTCGTTTCTCACAATCAGAATGCATTAACCCCGGGCAATTATAGGCGATTATCACAAAAAGTACTCAACTACCGCGACATCCGAAGTTCACTTCTGACTATTTCAGCCGCCTCGTTCTCGCCCGAATAAAGCTCAAGCGAGCAATTGAATGGCTAAATATATGTATGTATATACATATATATCCAGTTGACATTCTCATTCCGCGGAATACTTGACTATTGATTTCATCCCTACCTTCGTCCTTTGGTTGGCAACTCCTACTAGTATGCGCGGCAGCCATGCTAGTGTGCGCAGAAAGGTAATCGCCTTTATGGAGAAGCGAGTTAACCACGATATAGTAGCGGTCTAACTTGATGGAAGGAGAAAGGGGATACTTGGATACGTACGTTGACCCAACATCCCTGACTACTACTCCCCCTCCGCCGCCGCCACCCACGAATCTGGTTTCACAGCGAGTTGCGCACAACTTTCTAAGCTTGAGCCTCTTCTAACGAGATTCGTCCAAGTTATGCTCATTACATGCGTAGTAGGGAGAGAAAAAGATAAAGGTTTCGATGGTGGTTCTGGTTAACGGGACTTCACAAGCTCGTCCAAGGTTATCGCGACCGCGCCGAGTACACGCCGATCAAGCTATCCATTGGCACATTCGTGTCGAATCAATTATTCGAATGCTTTAATACGGCACTACCTTCGCACGTTCATTTAACCAGAAAGTTTCTTGTACCACGGCCAGTGATATTGCTGGTCTTACCCCGCCAACTACTTGAGACTGAAAAACATGAAGGTAGTGGAACACTTGGCAACGCAGGGTCTACCTTCGACCACTTTGGCTCTGCAAGTGTACCTCTACGAAACACTCCGCAGAATACCACTCTCCTCTTTTATTTTCAACCAACGCGACGTACTCCGCGTAACAGTATTTAATCACCAAGCATACAGTACTTAATCATCAATAATTATCAATAAAATTGCCGATTTCTGAGGTACTTTTAAATATCTGCGAATTTGCAATCTCTGGTAGCAATGATATCGAGTAGCGTTGCTATGTAAACGTAAGTCACTGTACAATGTAATGAGTACTCGAACGGATAACTATATTATATAGCAATACCTATCTACTAAATTTTCTTACAGAGATAAATTGCAATTTGACCTCGTTTGTTGACCTCACTGGTTGCTAGGCACCAGTCATATTGTCGGAGGGAGGGAGTTAAGCTTTAGCGACGTTGCCAAATTGCCCGACGTCAAAAATACATGGTTGAAATTTAGTCAGCTGAGACTATTTTTGGTAAAAAAACAAAACCAATTATTATGAAACGGAATAATAGCTACCCGCCCTGAACTTATCTCTTTGCAATTTCACCCATCTTACACCCATCATTCCATGTATACCCGTTTCGCTGAAACTTCAGCCAAATTATACATCACTCAAACTTCACATGTCTCGATTAACCCTTTTTTTTTATTCCTCTACTAAATCGAATGATCTTTCTACGATGCTATTAATAAGTAAACCGATACCGCCGTACTTAAATAACTACCATTAGTCGTTATACCATCCATAATTCATAAAATAGTACCCCGCAGAGGTATTTCTTCGTTTCATTAGTCAGTACAGGAAATTTAATTATTACCGTTGTCCAAATGAGTGCTATATATAGTAATAGTACGGCTTACAATCAGTGTTACCAACCTGCAAAGAAAAGACTGCACAAAGTGTTATAATGCTTTCCATATAACTCAAAACATACGTATTTTAATTAAAAGATACAAGCGTTTCTGTTTCTCATTCGTTTGCGACAATTAAAATATGCGAACGAAGTGTCAACGAGCAAACCTCTCATTCTATTCTGTTTTATTCGATTAAATTCACGCTTATGTTGCCGCTCGTTATTAATTCTTAATTTCAAAAAACTTGTGTCCTATAGTTAATTGATATATTTCGTAATCACTAGTTGCGCATATAATGGCATGGTAATAAAAACGCGTAAACAGTTTATCGCAGACTTCAAAGAAGAGGTTATCTAAGCAGTTCATCTTTCTTGCAATATTCGTTTGTATGAAAAAAAAGTCGCATCTTATTTACTACCGCTAAGTATGCCAATACGTAACGCACTTCGTATATGATCATGATAAGTGCGAGAATGTACCTCGAGTACTTTGATTAATATAATTGGCTTTGTTAAGAGAATATACATATATAGTTTGTAATCATGTTTGGGACCTGGCGTAATAAATTTCAAACAGTGCAGGAAGGTATATCAGCTAGGTAAAGAGTATGCACAGTTCCTTTAATTATAAGTAGCGGATAGAAATATTCTAGCCCCGGGTGTTTCACGTGAATTACATAAATCGAAAAGACGAATGATTCCTCGTATGTCTCAGGCGTGGATGGCTTTATTATTTCAGTATACGAGGATTATCTATTTCTGAGACTCCGAAGCACAAGAAGTCTGCCAATGTCAGAAACGTTAATTACGATGCGGGAGCTGATATCTTGCACAGATATCAGCTACAATGGAACGAGTTACACGAGCTTGCAGAGGAGAATGCGGGGAAAGCCCAAGTGGCTGATAAGCTCGTAGGGACTATTTATGAGGAGCTCGAGCAGGAGTGGAGAAATATTACATGCCTAAATAGCAGCCTGGCTTATATCCCAAAAATCAACAACGCGATACAAGATCTCATGGACCAAATAGGTACTTTCATTTTAAGGGTAACTTGTAACGCAAGTTTAACAGAAGCTAATCAGACATTTTGGTTGACGGCGAAGGAACGTTACAAGAAATGTTCGAGGAAGTAGAAGGAGCCATTTATCGGTTGGAAGATTTAAATGAAATGTTGGATTTGCAAAGCAGACAACTGGATCACAGATTTCAGCTGGCTTTGTACAAAGAGAAGAAGCTTGCGGAGCTGAATATGGTCAAAGGTACATGGCGTAATGTTCGGTGTACTAGTTACGCCGACGCGAGACGAGGCTTTTGAATTGTGTGAATTTTAGCGACGTTGGCCCACGAGCACATCGAAAGAGTATCGAACTACGAACTCAAGCAACAGAAGATGATGAAAGAAAGGCGAGATACGTTCGAGGAAGTCTTTAACGAGGAACTTGAGGAGTATAAAGCAACAGGATCTATATCTAGTACGTTTTTATACGACCCAAGGACGAGAGATCGACCTCTTGCGATTTAATCCTTGCGAATTTTATTTCTTTTTTAGAATTACCGGTGACGCAAAAAGGGCCTTCCTTAGACGAGATAGTTTTAGACGTAGATTCAACGATATTTAATGAATTTTTGGAAGATTAGCGATGCAACGCTCGTATTGTTCCGAAAATAAAATCAGAATATTCAAATGTTTAATGTACCATGTAAATAGTTGAAAAGATAGAGATATATAACTTATTTTTTAAAGTACGGAAGTGGAGTATACACATTGTATACAAAATAAATAACATTTCGGAATTTAAATTTCCGTGGTTGTTCCTAATCATGAAACAAAATACAAACGGAACCAATTCACCGTAATAATATTTATAATGGACTTTAGGATTTTTGGTAAACTTGACTAGCTACCTGGTCCCCGATTTCAATGAGGTTCAAATATGTCGTAGAAGTTAACATTCTGAACAACTTTTTCCTTACATATAATTCGCGGTCGGCTTCAGTTTTCGAGATATTCATAAAAATATTTTGGTATTTATTCGGAATCAGGTAAATCCGTGTTGGTCATTTTAATGCAATTAAAAAAATGGTAAAAAAATTAATTCTTGAAAATTTAATATTTGCAGTCCACACCACACTGCGTACTAGGGCTGTTCGGGTGCTCGAATATTCGGGCGGCTTGAAGTTCGGACCGAGCCGGGACTCGGTTTTCGAGCCGAGCCGGATACCCGTCAAATTCGGGCGGCCCGAAAAATCCGAGTAGCTCGAATTTGTTTCGGGCGGCTTGAAAAATCCGGGTAGTCCGAATCGTTTCGGGCCGCCGGCGTACGTCTTGAATGTGGTTCGAACAGTGCGTACAAGGCGTACGGATTTCCCGAGCCCGGATTTTTCAAGCCGCCCGAAACAAATTCGAGCTACTCGGATTTTTCGGGCCGCCCGAATTTGACGGGTATCCGGCTCGGCCCGGTCAGTCGAGCCGAGCCAGGCTCGGCTCGTTTTATTCGAGTACCCGAACAGCTCTACTGCGTACGCATATTAGCGGGCCCACCCAGGGGGGCCCTCCGCCCCCCAATTTAGCTCCATACCGATGATCAGGGGCGTCCGCAGACTTTTTTCCAGGGGGGGAGGGGGCAACTTTGGGATGATGGTAAAGAAAAATATACCCCTCTTGCTTTTTTTAATCCATTTTATAGTGCCAATTTAATTATAAATTTAAAACCGAAATTTAAAAATATTCCCTTTAGTATAAACTTAATAAAGATCAGTTTTGACAAATAAGTGTTTTTTTTCTCAAAAGCCAGGGGGCGGTAATTACCCCTTTTGCCCCCCCCCCCCCCTGCGGACGCCCATGCCGGTGATAATACAATCCCGCGACGCTAAATATTATGCCATTTGTAAACAGCCACAGACGAGATATTTCACGACTCTGTTCTGTATTTGCAGTTATGTCTAACAAATCTAACCCAAAACTAACTCAAATTATAAAATCGAAGCAAGAAATTTAAAAAATATTTTTGCGCATATCAGACACTAGGACCTCCCGCCATTTTCGCCAAAGTATAAAGTTGTTCAGAATGTTGTTTTCTACAACATAGTCAAACCTCATCGAAATCGGTGAACAGGTACTTCGACAAGATTGCCATTTTTTTCCGAAATTAATTAATTCAATAAAATTAACGTACTGCAAATCGACGAATTTTAAACTGAATTCGAATTAAAGAGTAATCTGTCACCCGGTAAGTCATTAAACCCACCGAAAACTAAACTACTTACATAATACACATTTTCCTGGGTTCAGTTAGGTTAGTCAAAGTTGAGCATGCTTACGCAGCATCCATTTGTTGTATTTTGGAGAGTGCGAAGCTCTATCTTAACCTCAAATGTTAAGTGACTGAGAAGTTAAGACGGTAAATACAGTATATTTCGACAGTTGTCAATATTCCTCTGCTCGTCTGTATTGTCAAGTACGTATCAGAGTGTACAATTATGAACGGCAACGTTCCGACTGCCCACTGATGTTATTGTTTAATTTTGAGTGGAACTATTTACAGGCATATCAATGAAAATAGACTGCTAGAGTTGTGTTCGTTGTATAATAATTTCCCAGTGGTTTCCGAGGGTCTCTAAGCGAAACTTATTACTCGTATTAGTAAAAAATGTTGCCAAAGTACAGAAACAAGGAGTACATCTTTGATAAGTTGCACAGAGGATTCATAAACGTTTGTGTCGCTACCACGTTAGTTACAGGCACGATAGTTGCTTACCAGGTATACCAATATATTCGTTATGTACGACCTATTCATAAAGCGATGCAAAGAAAAGCTCAAGAGGAATTACTGGCGGAAGGGAAACACGTACAAGAACTAATGTGAGACTAATGCGCAAGCACGGATGTAATTTGTTACAATAAAGTAGCATGTAGAGTGCAACTTTCTCAGATATCGTCATTTAATAAAGGAATTTGTTTTGAAATTATTTTCGTATTCCTGAGAGCTACATCGCAGAATATAGATTGTAATCTTCCGCGTAACTACGTTCGACGTATAGTTCAAAATATATATCGAGCAACAATGAATATGTACGAGCATTAAATTCCGTTTGTTGATATTTCTTTAAACTTGTTTTATTCGAGAAGTCACAGTTGTATACATCCCTTATCATAGTGTCTTTCGAACGAGTATAAAAAGGTTTATTGTGTGATTAAACCCTGAGTAATTTCCAAATTTGACAAAGAACAAATGTGCTTTATATCGTATTCTCGTAATCAGTGCATCTTTACCTAGATTTAAGTTATATACAGTTGCTCGATGTTCTCGCAGTCGTAAATAAAAATTAAGTACAGATCGTCGGGTGCAAACACTTCCTTGGCTAAGTCGTTCTGTTAAATTTTGAAGCTCGCGATCGCTCGTGGTAATCGCCAGCTTGTACATTATCGAATTTGTAGAATTAAATGCTTAGGAATAAATATTATATTTACATCGCTCCTAAGTGTAAAGTCTGAGTAACGGTATAAATAACGCATCGATATCCTCTTCGTTTTGTTGAACACATTTCACTGTAGACATTCGCGAGATACTACATAGTATTAAAAGTGATGCTTTGCCTCCCGTACAAACGATAGAAATATATTTTTTTTTTCGTTCGCCGGATCGAAAGCGAATCGCCATAAATGGAAGGATAATGTTCTGTTAATAACTAAAATCTCATGTTATAAAATTTGTATATTAAATAAACATTTTATGTTTAATATTTACACGTATGCAAGTTGAGTGCACATGATACATTTACAAAGTACATGGTCGATAAGTGTTAATCGCATTGCTTCAAATGTCGTATCTCAATTTGAAATTGTCTTGCACGTACATCACTATTCATCACAAAGCTTAACATTTTAAAAATGCCGGATTCTCTTTCGAGATTACTGTAAGTCTCGGAGAGGGCAATAATTTTTGTACACCTTCCAAAAGTAATTTTCGAGTACAAAATACATCGTATATATGCCGGATAGTTTATATACAACGTTTTCTTCTTTTCTTTTTTTTTTTTTGTGTAATGGACATAATTTGTACTCAGTTCCTTGATAGTTCTAGTCAACCAAAACATTTTATAGCGTAGTATTTTAGAAAAAACTTCCTAGATGCAATATACATTCTCAAATTAAAAAAAGATGCAAGTAAAGTTAATGTCTATTTACATTTGTAAAAATCAATCGGTGTAAGACTTATCAAAGGGCGTATAACTATTATATATATATATATATACCTAATATGATACATTATAATTAAAATTTAAATAAAAGCTACGCTTTTATTCGAAATGTCGATATAGCCGATTGATATACCAGGCGATAGTACGAAACTTAGTCTTACATGGATCGATCTTCAAATGATGAGTACACTTTGAAATACTAAAACAGTAATCATTATATTGTTCTATTTGAAGAGGAAGAAAGGTTGTCGAACGAAACGGAAAAGACAGAAAACAGCTACAATACTCTCTCGATATATTATCGCAACTCGGCACTGGCGGCGCGGTTCACGCGTTTCTGAGGCCGATCGCTCGCTAAAGACTCACTTTTCGGAGAGAGAAAATAAAGAACGAGTCGCGTGGAGTCTCAAGTAGGGATAGCGACGAGGTCTTTATCGCGGGGTGGAAATCGATGTTATATCGTGAGAATACTGTATATTATTCATTCTCCTATGTAAAGAAAAAAGAAACATCTTATATCATTCTTAAACCTACAATCCGATGAAATACTTGCACAAACCCTGTAGCCCATAGGCTGCAACTTGAAATTTTGAAGATGAAAATCTCAAGCAATGAACGTTTACGAATTGTTAGATGTGGGATTAGAATTCGACAGCGACTCCACGCGCATAGAATCGATTCTGGCTACGATCTTCAACGCCGGGCCCAATTTAATGCTCATGGCTGACATAAGATGGTCTTCTTTGAGTAACATAAGTGCCTGACCATCTATTTCTTGGATAGCAAAATCTTCCGCGTAGTCGGCACAGCCTGGCAAACCTCGTATGAAATCACACACTTCCCCAACCTATGGAAAATATACGGTACTGTATTATTATCGTCACGTGGACCACTGTTTCCCAATTAGCAAGCTTATGCAAAATATATTCTCACCGTCCATTTCACAGGATTTACTTTCGGCAGTGATTCGTCGACAGACGAAGTAGTAGTCGTAGTAGACAATGACTTCTCTTCTCCATTCTTCTTCATCAAGTCTCCATCGATATTCTTCGAGTCAGTCTCTATTTCAGTCCACTGTTTCTCACTTCCGTCGCGATCTCTCACCTCACGTTTTTTGCTGTTCGATTCACAACGTGTTATAGTAATTCATGTTGAATTGGTCCCTTCGCATATTTTCGTTCCACTTACCTCTTCGCACAGCCAGAGGAACAGAACCGTTTTTCTTTCTTGAACTTCGTACTCTGCTCGTCCATCAAGTTACCGCAACTTTCACACTTCCCATTTTGGCCGTTGTTCCCGTCCTCGTCGCTGGGATAATTCGGCGCGTGCTTCTTCCCTGTGAACGATCATGCATTTTATGTACTCCGCTTCTATCTGATTACTAAACGGGTCGATCTTCTGCTATCTTACTTGGAGGCTCGTCGTGATTATCCTTCTCGGATGCATTATTACGATTCAGAATATTACTCGAGTCTTGATTAACTGCGTTATTTAATGACGTTCGATTCACAGCAAATGGTTCAGATGCTGTAATGAATGTATTCGTCAGCGTAAATATGATAATTCGTAAAGAAAGTAGACATAGAGATTCGATCGAGCGTTTGTAGTTACCTTCTTGTATGACAAAGCCTTCGATTACATGCGTGAGCACTTGTGGTTTCACCATTGCCTTCGGTGGCACATGCTTACTGTTCGATGTGAGTGGTACAGTGATAGGAATGGTTGTGGGTTCTTCGCTGCTAACACCATTCGTAATAGAATTAATCGTGTTCGCCAATCCCGCCAAGGGATTGTTGCACGATTTCTCTTCTGGTTTTGCGGCTGCATTCTCTTCATCTTTCACGGCTACTTTACATTGGTCCCCGTCTATGTATAAATAATATCCACTTAAAGACGAACAAACATATACAAATAATCAGTGGTGCACCCCGAGGTGGAGCCAAGTGTACCCCCAAAAATGGGGCTTTGTAAAAAGAGGAGAAAATTGGATTTTATTCTTTAAATAAAATTTTTATAATCACCAACGAACTTTCTCGAATTTGCATTAGAAATATTTTTATCCGCTCAACTCGGCTCCCCCAAGATTAAATCCTGAGTGCGCCACTGCAAATAGTACACATATATCTGGAATCTATCGGAACTGAATAATGTCTCTTACACTGACCCATCGCTTCCGGTTGAGGTACTATTATTTCTTCTATCGTAAGTGGCATGGTCTCTTCCTTTTTTAGTATTAATTTAGAAGTTTCTTCGATCAGGAGCGGCGCATTCGTAGTGGATGGTAACACTAAGGAACATTCCGCCTGATGATTACGATCGGGCGATGTGATCATTATAGTCGAATTATTATTATCGTGCGTTGACTGATCCGTTAATTGATTTACCATAGACATAGTCTGAACCTGAGACGTCCCGCTGACTATTTGGCTACCAAGTATCGCGGTATTGATCGCCTGGAAAGTAATTACATTCTGTGATATTAACGTTACATCACTCGAGTAGATAATCTTCACTGAAAACAACGTAATATTACCTGTAACGGTAATTGCTGTACAGCGGACATTTGAGACTGTTGTACTTGGCTCATTTGAGACGTGGTGGCAACCCCGACCCCGACCCCGACGCCGCCCACTGACACCACAGGCATAATCGGCCGTTCCCCGCTGAGAACTACGCCTTGTTGCTGTTGCTGTTGTAGAGCCATGTTTGCTGTAAGTAAGGGAAACGTAAAAGTCTGATATCTGGAACTATATAAAAGACTCTAAGGACAAAACTTGGAACGCTCTCTCACTCATCATGGGTTTAGGCTGTATTTGCTGTTGCGACGGTTGCACCTGCGACTGCTGATACTGCTGCTGCATCTGGAGTTGCTGTTGCGTGTGCTGTTTCTGTTGAATGAAAACCTGTTGATGTTGCGGCTGCATCGTTTGTTGTGGCTGTTGCTGTTGTTGCTGCGGCGATTGCAGCGGTTTACCGCGACCTTTACCGCTGTTGCCGCTTCCTTTTCCACTCTAAATTATAGAGCATAAAAAAGAAAGAGACTTTATGATATGAAAACCGAAATGTCGATAGAAATCTGGTTCGCGTGACTCGTTAATCGCACCGGTTGAATCTCTCTTTCAACCGTTGCTTTTAATTATAGTAACCTGTACATGTACCGTGGCTTGTACTCCGTGAACGGTTTGCGTGGAAACAGAACTAGCTCGTATATTGGCAGCCTGCACCGCTTGCAGGGAGGACGGTAGAATACTCAGTGGTCGTTGTCCACCTGTGCTCTGCTTACCCTGCTGCTGTTGCTGTTGCTGTATATCCATTACCTTTGGTTTCCCGCCAGCTGCGGCGATCTGCTGCACGCCCTGGATCTGTTGTTGCGTAGCTAACGCTATACAGGCACAAGAATAAGCTAATCTTGGGTAAGCAGTGAGCGATCGTTTGACGTGGATATTAAACTTACCGTTATGAGCTTGGAGTGGTTGTGGGCTTTGTATGTACATGTCTTGCTGTGCAGGGCCTCTAATAAATATCTGATTCGTGAGGAGTGCCGGCGGTTGTATCCCCGTCCAAGCAACTTGCGGCGTAAACTGCCACGGGGCGAATTGCATGCCGCCTCTGCCGCCAGACGGTGTAGCCGCTGTACATGTTGTGTACTACGGATATTAGAAACGACACACAATGTGTTACATACGCCGACGATACAAGAGGATTATCAACTGCTGGAAAATGAAATTGGAGCAAAGAGGAGATACCTTTTGTACTTGGTCCTGCTTGTTCGCAGACTGCTGTTGCTGCTGCTGTTGCAAGGACTGAGGAGGTTGCGGGGAACCGAGCACTCCTAGTTGACCGAATACCAAAGTCTGGCCGGCCCCAGGCGTAGCCGAGGTAGGCACCGGCAGGTAACCCGTAGGGAACCCTTGCACTTTTGTTCCCCCAGCTGACGGATGGCCGCCACCTTGGCCCTGCGTCGACGCGGTGGTCAACATATGGGGCGTCAATTGACCGGCAGACTGAAATGGCTTTCCAGCCGTTATGACCTGTAAAGCATCCTACTTAGGGAGGGATTTGAATGTTTTAAGGGTACGATACGTCATGGGTGTGTTTAGATACCTGTATAGAAGATGGATTGATGCCCGCAGGATGGAGCGCCAAGTTTCCTGGCATGAGTAACGGCGTCCCTTGAGTATTATAAAGTTGCTGTAAGTGATATGCTTGACTTTGCATGGGTTGCTGAATAACCTGCACCGCTTGCGGATGCGCAGCCATGGTGGTTATAGTCGTTGCTCCTTGCTGACCGGACAGTGTCATGGATACACCTCCGACACCTTGCTGCGGATGTTGCATTGATACTGCCACAGCACCCTACAAATTTACAAAGCCTCTCATTTAAAATATCTAGAATATCGTTGGTCGATAGAACGCCGCGTTATCCTTGAAGAATAACAGAACAGAAAAGTCTACTAGCAAGCGAATGGATTACCTGTTGCTGGGGCATAATTGCTGCTACCTGTGGTTGCACCTGCACCTGAGTGGGAACGACATTGTGGGGTCCATTGTTAGACTGTTGCTGTTGGGACTGTTGCTGTTGCTGTTGCTGCTGTTGCTGTTGCTGCTGAACTTGCTGTTGTACTTGCTGCTGAACCTGCTGCTGAACCTGCATTTGTTGCTGCGATTGCACTTGCTGCTGAATCTGCTGCTGCTGCGGTTGAACTTGTTGAGATTGTACTTGTTGCTGTGCTTGCTGCTGTACCTGGGGTTGCTGGGACGATTGCTGTTGAACGTGCTGTTGCTGCTGCTGCTGTACATTTTGCTGTTGTTGGATATCATGAGTTGCAATCATCATTTGCTGCTGCTGATTTTGTTGTTGTTGTTGTTGTTGCTGCTGTGACTGTTGCTGTTGCTGAGCTTGTTGCGGCTGACTTTGAGAGATTCCAATTGGTTTAACATCTGTCATGTTTTCCCACACCTTTTTATTATTCGAACTTCAACTTCCTGTACAAAAGAAGTATTCTTTGTCCCGCTATTAAATTCTCAGCAATTCATTGCCTTTTTTCCTTGCCATTGTTTACAGGTGTTTGATGTTAACATAATCCTTTTAATCTTTTTAACTTGCTGCACCTGAAAGGGGAAATTTCTAGTTTGTCAAAGATGTTTATAGAAAATATATATATATATATATATATATATATCACTTTGTATAAAAAGATTAGATTACATTGTATCAACTTGTAGATACTAGTAACTGTACAGTACGAGGTTTATTTGCAATTATAATCCATGTAATCCTTATAAGTCGTTTATTTCAGTACGTAATTTATGATAATTGTGATACATAAGTATGAAGTAATTATGTATGAAAGTTGTGCTATTACATTAGTTCAGTGAAACAGTGATTCATAGAACGTTTACTATATTCTTGTTTGTGGTGTTGCGA
Organism: Andrena fulva; assembly: GCA_946251845.1. Lineage (NCBI taxonomy): Eukaryota > Metazoa > Arthropoda > Insecta > Hymenoptera > Andrenidae > Andrena > Andrena fulva. Next base: position 93,188,139 of record OX276327.1, on the reverse strand, counting down.
GAATAGTTAAACAAGTTATGCAATGTTTACTGCCCATAACCTAAATATTCTCGATACACGTGCAATCTCGAGATTTTTTTATTCGAATTTCTGCCAAATCATTATTGTCCGAGCCATTGGTAAGAGACTGCGAAAGTGAGGTGTCAAAAGTGGCGAATATTTATTAACACGTTGACTGCCATGCTGATCATACGCGAGCAGCTGAAAATTTTCCAATAACGTAGATAACCAAGTTTCGTCTAATTTTTCACGGTTTTCGTACCGAGAATTTTTCTATCCTTATTCGCCGAAATATCAAGCAAACGCATTGCGATACCCCGATGGTCGTCGGGGATTACAAGTGCGATAAACACGCTATCGATACAGATATATATAGTCTTATTCAATCGTATTACGGAATATTTTATCAATATATGCTCGCAATAATGAAAATGCTACTCGTGCTCGGCAACGCACACAGAATTCCCTGGGCAGTCAAAGTGTTAAGAATGTAAGTAGCTACATATTTTGTGGTGGTTGTTTGTTTGATATACAGAGTGCGATATTTCTCGTGACTCCACATTCGAAACTATGATGTACCGCAAATAAAACATGAAAGTGTTACTCTTCTGGTTACAGTAAATATTACTACCAATATACTTCGTAACTTATGCATTTTTTGCGATACTTCAAGGGATTGGGCATGTAAGGTAACCTCAAAAAGTAAATCGTAAGCGATCTTAGGGTATATTAGATTCACTAAGAACTGGTAATGGTTATTAACAGAATCATTGAACTATTTGTTGCATGAACGCTTGATAGCAATTAAATCATACGTTGGGAAACAGTTGCTACGTTGTTTCGAACGAGAGGAAACAGTTGCTACGATTATCTATTTATATATACTTAGCAACCCCGTGAGATGTTTCATTTTGTATACTTCGCGCGTGATTACATTGTTTACGCGTACTCTATTATTTAATAGTCCCTTGTTTTCTACACCGAGGCACATAGAAAACGGTATTTTTCTATTAGAAAGAAAATTCGGATATGGTCCTCCACCTAACCTATCTTTTTTAATTTCGCATTTCTCGATAAGGTCTCCTTTAAATTCGTAAAAATACTTCCGGCCAAGGATTCATTTGCGCATTCCACGTATTTGAATAATCATAGCATACGCGGTGAATCACTTATATTCTGATATTTGGTATTTAAATATCGGGTAACTAACAGTGTTTATCTGCTGCATCGACTATAATAGAAGCATATCTCCGTTGTAAATCGAGATTCATGAAAAGCTAAATGAGAAAGACAGTGGTACTTCAAAAGCTTCGAAATGAATTTAAAACAAAAAGAAAAGAAGAGGTTCGAACGCGTCTCGAGCGGTAAAGAAGGGCCCTGTATTGCGCGTAAAAGCATGCAAGTATCGACAAGCCGAAAAACACATGATCCATCTTGGTATCCGTGTGGAAGGAACAAAATGTCGTCTCGCTGGCACCATCATAATTAGCGGCAGGACGAGGGGTTCGAAGAGGAAAAGGGAGAGCATCTCTCTGAGCGGGAAATACGATTGAAAGGCGGGTTGAAGGGGGCGGCGAGGGGGATAGAGCGCGAGAGGGAGAGAGAGAGCGAGTGAGAGAAAAAATAGGAGAAGGGGAGAAACGACCGTGCTAGGGGGCGGTTGACAACATGGATTTCGCCATAATGGTAATAACGACGACGATGATAATAACAACACACGCGGCTCCCCGGGCAGTGTCCTTCCGACGTGCCCGTCCGCCGAGAAAGCCGTAACACGCGAACCAGAGGCGATCGTGCCTCGGCGAATATACGAAGCAGCGTCCCTAACGCCGACATATTGGATTGGGCAAAATAAGGCACGTTCGAAGATACGGCGGGACATAATGCACGGCGCGAGCGTGTGGGTCGGCGGCCCTTCTCAGTAATCGTCGGGCATGATTAACGGTCGGATGGGTGGCGATCGGCGCCGATAATGCTGGGCGGTGCGGGTCTACCGAATCAACTAAAAATACCGAAAGCCACGCACGACCATCGCACGGAGTTTCGGATACTTGTTCAGGTACTCACATGGCGACTGCGCAGTCACACCTATCACGTTTTCGAACACGCCGTAGACACTGTCACCGCACCGATTCCACCGCGAGACGGGACCGAACTTTCTATCGTGCACTGTTGTCTCTCGCACGTCTTCAAAACACCACTGTATAGTTATTTTTTCGAAGAGACTTTTAATATACGTTGACGTAGCGAGGTTTCGTAAGCATTCGTAGTCGCATTCGTTGTCTGCTTCCCTGCTCCCACACGGTCTACGGAACCCCTCGCCTCCCTCCCCCTCCCCGTCCCCCTCGCCCCCCCTTCCCCCTGCCTGCTCCCCTCCATTTCGATTCCTATAACCTCACCTCTCCCGTCGCGTATGGCAACCCCGCGCGCTCATTGGTCCAGCGAGGACAAATCCCAAAGGCATCGTTTGCACCGTGAAAGGCGGGGCCATTGGATATGGTGGCTGCGGGCGCATGCCCCGTAACGGTACTCATACACTCACTCCCGCCACACTACAGACACTCTTTACTAACACGCTCATCCACCGTGGCATGCATGTACACGCGCTTATAGTCCGCAGAATATTTCGCAGTATAACGCCACGATACCATCAGGAACGGACAGAGTCCCGCTCGCGCCCCGTTGCTACGCTACTGCGATTCATATCACTGGACCTAAACGTTCTTTGCTATTTAGCTGTATCGAAATACTTGAAACAGATTTCGTTCTATGAACACTTTTTTGGATTCTGAATATGCCCCTTTTATGCTAATTTTTGCGATTGACGTAATAGTGGGTTGCTGATGGAAAATGTACAAGCTTTTTAAATTTATTACAGGAATTGTTTAAGTTATGGTTGTGCATCTTTCCGAGTGCATGCTCGCTTTTATTTGGGTTTATATATCATTTCTCTAATCTTGTAGTTGCAGGAAACGTAGGTACAAGGTCGTAAACCACCACTAACAATGAATTATACTGCACCGTACAATTTAATTAATTAGAAATTTACGAGCTTAATAGAAGCTTATGGGGTATATATAAAAAAAACTGGGAATAAAGATATCCAAAAACAATACGACGAAATTTTTTCGAATTTTTCAATCGGGGGCACCGCTGGGTCCCAAGCGCCCGCTCGCTTGCTACGTCCCTGCCACAGCTGTTTCTAAGTCGAGCTTATACTGCCCCGCTCAAAACCCCGTAATGTGATTCCGTTCGCGATTGGTCTTCGTGCCCATACAGAAGATTCCTACCCAATCCGTAGAGAGGGTATCCTCTGAATTTTTAGCCAGAAAATTAAACGCCACCCGTTCGCACGACTATGCAAACGAGTACCTGGAATCTGCCGCGTGTTAATTCACGCATGAATCCCTAAAACTGTTACACGAGCGAGACACCACCATGCTCCACATCGGGATACAAACGATCCTTGCCCAGTATCGATTACAAGTTCAAGATCTTCGCCATAATCCCTTCACGATCTATTTCAATCCCACGGAAGCACCTCGCAACCCACCGTTCCCTACCTAAGTACTAATTCGCCTTACCCACTAATTTTTTAATAGCCCCTCTATCGATCGCAAAGAAGAATAATACTTCCTGCATTCCAGCAGTTCGAAAGATACGACCCACCTAAAAATTCGGGTCCCACCCGAGACATTACTGTTCAGCGCGAAAAGTCAGGGAAAGAGAAGCGTGCCGCGCGAAACGCAGTCGATTTATCGGTCATCTTCCAATACCGGTCATGGATTTCGCCAAAGAAGCAAGAGTCGACGGTAGGACGTTTCTGTGCGGAGGGTAGGAAGAGTCGTGGCCGCGCCATCCCAGCAACCACGTCCCTACGGTGGTACGTTCATCTCTCTCTCCCTTCATCTCCCCCTGTCCCTCTCTCTCGCTCTCCCTCTGGCGCGCGCGCGCGCGCTGCTCGGCGACAGGCACGTCGGTGCACGGGAATATCCTACAAGTGTGCGCCTCAAAGCGAGACAGCGACAGTCTATAGTCCCGTTGGCGCGATGTTGGGAGAATCACGGTATACCTATCGAGGGAGCGTGGCGGCGTGCGTAGTTTGTTGTTCCACCGATAGAGCGTGCGAGCGTGAAGTGGGGGAAGGCGACAGCCAATGGTTTAGGTCGACCGGGGTTGCCAAGGTAACAAGTTAATGATTCGAGCCGCCACTGAGAAATTAGCTTGGCTCCGTGGCGGTGTCGCGCATGCGCGCTCGCGCGGGGCTCACGCGGCTACGCTCTTGCCTAGCGACTCCCCACATCTATATCGAGCGCCTCGCCGCGCGTATACGCACGCACGCTCGTCCTCCACACCGTGCCGATACCACACTGTGGTAGTACAGATGTCCTACACAGAGCGTCGCTCGAACGCGTACGCACGCACCGGCGAAGGGAAGTGTGCGTGCCAGCGCACACCACCCGCGACCGGTATAAATCGCCCCTCGTACGGTTCCGTGCACACAGAGGACACTCACGTGCACATAGCTGCGCGGACGTGGCAGTGTTCGGTCGTCGCGACGATTGGTCCCCTTCCTACTCCAGTCTCTTCTCGGCGTCTCTGTTTTCCATTCGCGTTGTCCTCCACCCCCTTCTCGCGCACACCCCCCCCCCCACCCCTCCCTCCCTCCCTCCCCATCCCCTCCCACCGGAATGGATTTGCATCTCCGGCTGTCCATCCATCTGCCCTCTTTCTCTCCCGTCGCTCCTCTCTTCGCGCTCTTTCGACCCCTCTACCCCTGACCTTATTTTCCCCACCGCCACGGCGGGGCGGCAGAGGGGCTAGGGGGGGATCTCGTGTAATTCTCTACCACGCGTCGCCTCCTCGCGAATCCTCTTCAGCGACACGCGAGCCGCGCCGGCGGGGTGGGGGGAACCGCCGGCGCGCCCGAGAGAAAGAGGAGGAGGTGGTCGGCTGCGGTGGAGGGGCACGGGGAGTCGCCCCATCAAGATTCACCGTGGGATTATAATATTTCGATGTCCGTCGATCGGGGCATCGAGGAGGCGAATTAGCGCGTAGAAAATGGAAGCAGCTGGGGGCGCGTAATTACGCCACGCCTGGTCCTCCGCGCGCGATGACGATCATTTTGGCAGTCACGGGTTCTCTCCCCACCCCCCCCCCCACCCCCCAACCCCTCTACTTCTGGCTCGCCCGTCGTCGACCATCATCCATCAGCTTGCTTCCACCTAGCGAGCCTCTCTTACGCGAGTCAAGTCACTTGCGATTTCGTTCGCAGCGTGGCGATCTCTGCTATCATCGGTTTATGCCATCCACATTCTGGTGTTGCGAGTAAAGCGAACGGTGGAGACTTAACACTGCTTGACGAGACAATCAGGCGATAATAAAAACAGTGGCGGATCTAACAGGGCGGACTATTAGCAGTCGCCGCTTGGGCCCCGGCCCAAATGGCCCTCGGGGCCCATAATTAAATAGAAATTATGATCTTATCCACACTATATTTTGTTTCCTGTAGTATCGCACTGACCTCGTTTTTAGTAAACAACCTCTTCATTTCCCCGAAAAATGGGCCCCTCGGAACGTGTGCCACCGGAGCCGTTTTTCTTAAATCCGCCACTGAATAAAAAGCTGTTATATCGAACGGGGTCCTAAGGAAGATCGCTGGAAGTCTGAGTAACTTATGAGAAGCACGAAGCATGACGAGTTTCTAGCCATGTCCCTGAAAGTCCTGAAACACCTTGTGGACCCAAGTAGCCAGTAGTCCTTCACGGACCAAGGATCGAGCCTCGATCCATTTCGCCGCGATCTTTGCCCCCGTTACGTAAATACACGCAGTCGTTTCAATTAGGAATTCTCTCGGCCGCGGACGAAAATACCCCCGACAGCTAAACTTATCCAGCTACAGAAACGCGGTTAATGAAAGGCCAGCGTTATCGGAAAACTTAAATCCGGTCGGGCGATTAATCTTGGAAGCCGCGAATCCGCGACATCGCCGATAAAGGACGCCGGGAGGATCTTGGCTCGATCGATGGTCGCGGAGTCCATGGAGGAAGAAACAGCGATGCGAATCTTTTGCAGAAGATGTGCTCGCACGTCCCGATCCGTGCGTTTCGCAACGCATTGAGTTTCCGTTTCTTCTCGACGAAGCCACCGTTCACCGCGGACAGGTATAAGGTGCAGCGGGGCCCATACGCCAGGATCTCCGACGAGCACGCCGCCTTCTTCGGCGGCCTCCTTGGCTCGAGCAGGGTGGTCTCCGACCCGGAGGAATGCGAGGGTTACAACATAGATCACTCCAACATCGTCAGAGGTAAGCAGAAGAGGCCGATCCTTTGGTATCTTGGTGAAAGCGTGATCCAGGATGGAAGTTCGCACTTCGCACACGCAAGTGTCCATTCCAAGCTACAATTTCGATCAGTGGCCACCTCAGAATTTAATCCTGGAGCAGCCGAGTTGAAGGGATAAAAATACTTTTAATGCAAATTCAATAAAATTCTTTAGGGGATTATACAAATTTATTAAAGAATAAAATCCTGTTTTCTTTCCTTTTCATAAAGCTCTTGAATTATTTAAGTCGAGTTGAACGGTTAAAAATATTTTTAATGCAAATTCAATAAAATTCCGTAGGTGGTAGGTGATTATAAAAATTTAAAGAAAAAAACCCATTTTCTTTTCTTTTCACAAAACCCTTGAATTACATCCCTCGTGGTTACATTAATCTCCTGTTTCTTTGGAGGGTGCGAGGGCCCCGTACCCCCTCGGTCTGCGCCACTGATCTCGCTTCATTAACTGAAATCCCCAAGAAGCTCCTTCAATTCAATCCTCCGCCACCCCCGGAGTGGAGGAACCTTGGGACTCACCCGATATTCAGCGCGGAATAAGTTCCCAAATTGCAGGTAAAAGCAATCTGGTGCTAAGGCCGAAGACCACGGAGGAAGTGTCTGCCATATTGAAGTACTGCAATGAGAAGCGGCTGGCGGTGTGCCCCCAGAGCGGCAACACGGGCCTCGTAGGCGGTAGCGTGCCCGTCTTCGACGAGATCGTTGTTTCCATGAAGCTCATGAACAAGCTGATCGAGACGAACGCTCTGGCAGGTTGGTAGTGGTCCCGCGGCAGCGAGGCCGTTCCTCGAAGCTCGAATCACCGCGGCGAGCCCTTGGGGGGACGCGCCGCGAGCATCCGAGCGCCGGTCCCCTCGGCTACTTTCATTTCCACGTCGTCCATGTTAGGGGTGGTGACCTGCGAGGCAGGCTGCGTGTTGGAGGGCCTGGAAAATCACTTGTCGACGGTGGGCTTGATGATGCCGCTCGATCTCGGCGCGAAGGGTAGTTGCCTGATCGGGGGTTGCGTGTCGACGAACGCGGGCGGCCTGAGGCTCCTCCGCTACGGGAACCTGCACGGGAACGTTTTGGGCCTGGAGGCTGTGAGTTTCATGGGTGGATCAGCGTGTGTACAGGGCTATCCATTTAACTGAGAACCCGCGCGCGAGAGAACAGAGGAATGGTCGAGTAGAATGGTCCCTGTGCTGAAGAAGAAATTGGGTTTTGGGTGCACCCACGCCTTATTTAGGGTTTTCCTGTGGTTTTCACCTGAGTCTGAGGACAAGTGATGAGGCGAGGGCTGGAAAAGGCCACGCAAGGCACCTGGTCTCGCGCGCCTGAGTTCTCACAAGGGAAGACCTGGAATTTGGAAATTCAAAAAATTATGAAGCTTTGTGAATATTTAGGGGATTTCCTCCTGATTACATCGCAATTTTTGTTTGCTGCTCAAATTCACTCCAAAGGGGTGAAATTAACCCCTGAAAATTTGGCCATTTTTCCATTTTATTTTGTAACTCGCGATCTGGAACAGATGGAAACAACGTTTTAAGACAGAAGTTACTTCTTTTAATTAGATCTATCAAATGGTAAAAGTTTCACCATTGTTGGTTTTATCAATTGTTTTAACAATTCATAAAATATTTACCATTAAATAGACCTAATTAAAAGAAGTAACTTTTGTCTTGAAACTTTGTTTCCATCTCTTCCAGATTGCGAGTTACAAAATAAAATGGAAAATGGCCAAATTTTCAGAGGTTAATTTCACCCCCTTAGAATGAATTTGGGTAGCAAACAAAAATTGCGTTGTAATCAGGAGAAATCCCCTGTATACCCCCAAAGTTTCATAATTTTTTGCATTTCCGGGTTCGCGGTCTTCCCTTGTCAGTTAAGTGGATAACCCTGTGCAGCGGTTGCGCGGTGTTTCCAATCGGGTTGTTCTAGGTGAAAGCGAACGGGGACGTGGTGGATTGCCTGAACACGCTGAAGAAGAACAACACGGGCTACCACTTGAAGCACCTGTTCATAGGGTCCGAGGGGACGTTAGGAATAGTGACCAAAGTCGCGATCCAATGCCCGCCACTTCCTAGGGCCATAAACGTGGCGTTCCTAGGTACGATAGAGTCTTGCACTCGTTGCTCCGCGGTCTGCTTAGAACGAACCACGGGTTCCAGGGCTGAACAGCTTCGACAAGGTGCTGAAGACGTTCGAGCTGGCCAAGAGGGAGCTGGGAGAGATCCTGTCCTCGTACGAGATGATGGACAAGCTGTCGTTGGACGTTTCGATCGCGACGGGCTTGAAAAGCCCACTGACGTCCAAGATCGACGGCCATGAGTTCTACGTCCTCCTGGAGACCTCCGGCAGCAACACGGCTCATGACGAGGAGAAGCTTGCCTCCTTCGTGGAGACGGCGCTCGTCGACGAAGTCATCGAGGACGGTACTCTTACCTCCGATCCTGCTAAAGTAAAAGTAATGGCCCCTTTTTTTACAACCAGACGCTACTTTGGAGCTCGAAAGCGTAGGAGTATGGAACTTTCGGTTTTCAGTAGCGATCAGATGTTTTATGTTGGACTGCGGGGCGTGTAAGAAAAAAGCTCAACACATTCCTGAGGACACAATTTTCTTAGTTTATTTAATTACAAAGACATACTTCTGATAAATTAAAGCAATATTAAAATCACTTAAAAAGGTTACATGTCCAATCTGGAATACATTCCGGGACATCTGGCCACTTTAAATTAAGCCCACTCGGTGACAACAAGGAGGTTCCTTTCTTCTTCTTCTTCTTCTTCATTGTTTAGAACATATGGGCGCTCCGAGAAGGAATTAGCGAGGCGGTGATGCGAGAGGGCTACGTCTTCAAATACGACATCTCGATTCCTCTGCCATCGTTCTACAAAGTGATCGAGGTGCTCAACGAGCGACTGCGCGAACAACGGATCACAAGGATCAGCGGTTACGGGCACTTGGGTAAGGCTCGGTATCGATTTATCGAGAAACTCCTCAACATTCCTCTTGGTTGTTTGTTGACACATCAGGCGATGGGAATATCCACGTGCAAGTCTCCATACCGTCGTACGATGAAGACATTGCTGCACAGCTGCAGCCATTCATCTTCGAATACGTGTCGAGCCTCCGCGGCAGCATCAGCGCCGAACACGGGATAGGATTCATGAAGACCAAGTACCTACACATGAGCAGAACCCCTTCTGAAATCGCGCTTATGCACGACCTCAAGAGAATGATGGACCCGAACCGTATACTTAACCCGTACAAGGTGCTGCCACCCGCCTAAAACTCCGTCTTAATAGTTCAATTTAGAAGAATAAGAGTAAAATCCATTCCTGTACATAGTTAGTGTGTAAGTAAAGCGAATGCTATAAGAAATATATGTAATATTAGAAAGGTTTTCCGCTAGGTACACGATAGTAGGATCAAAAGGCTTTGCTAACCAATAAAGGCACGAAATTAATCTCAAAATATAAATAATAAATAACATAAAACTAAATTAATCTCTGTTGCAGAAAACTGTTGGAATATTTCCCTCTAATTTTTATATTACAGACGTCGAAGTTTGTAAGAGGAATTCAAAGCCCCCGCGCCGCTTGAGACCGCGCATGCGCGTCAGTTCATCCATACTGGTCTATGGTAACGAGAGAGTGTTGCGCTCTGCCGTACCGACTCTGCAATCTTTTCGTTCCGCGAAGTGTGTTCGTAGTCGCAAAGAGATCGCTACCGTCCAGTCAGTCGTGCTTTTGAATCTTTATCTTTAGATCGAGAGTTCAAATTGTAAATAGATCGGGGTCTGATACACGCCACCGTTCTGTCCCCTGATGCATCAATCGGGTAGACAGAGTAGCTTTATTCTTCGATTTCTCTCTGGCGCTAAATCGATGTCCGTATCGATCCCGGAATAAATAGTATTCGTCATCGATTAAAAGTATCCCTCCCCGGAACTGTATATTTAGAATAACAAATCGTTTTCTGCATGCATCATCGACCTCTAGTTAGCCTGAACGGATATCCTCGTCCAACCACAACGCTTCAAATATGTTTTACAATCGCTTAAATGACTACATTTACTCGCGAAATATAAACGTGAAATTCAAAGTGCAATTTGTTAAAGAAAAGGGGAGGTAAGATCCGCGTGAGCTTTTGCGTAACGCCTTGCATAAATTTCGGCAAGATCTATTGCCGCGAGGAGTAAGCGTCACTGAGATATTAACGAGATCGAGAAGTATAGAAAAGCGTGGAATGAGAGGAAGGTGTTTTGAATCGCGCCAAAAGCACCGAGGGAATCTCCTCGAACGAACGGGAAGCGAGGGACGCGCTGATTCGTCGCCTCGGACCAGCATGTATGGGTGTGGTGGGGGGTCAGGACGTCGCTCACGTTCTGCCTGCTCGCGAGATATTCGGAGGTGTTTACGTGTGCGCGTCGTGCTTCCCGAAGAATCACGAAAAGGGCGCCAAAGCAAATATAAACAGGCCGCTCGTCGTACTGCGCAGTCAGTCGGTAAGTGTACCTCGAGGTGACAAGTTGCACGACTTTCTGAATAAACAACGAACGAACGAATCTACATTTTTACGAGTGATCGCAAGCAAACGTATCCCAACGAAAAGGTATGTTTTCTTTTTTCATTACTTCGGTAATTGTAGTGTGTGAACGCATCGCGTGTATCTCGAGTAATTAGCAGCGAATAACGCCGGTTCCAACGTGCACGTAACGTTAAGGAAACGATCTAAAAATAGGTGCTGCAGAAATGCGTGAAAAAACAGTCGGTGTGACTGCTTCGCTGAATTGCGTGCAACGTTTTACCTGCGACGTAAATATAGTACAGCGTTCGGTGTATGATGTTACCATCGAACACGTACGTGACTTTCGTCCCTTTATCGATTTCCAAGGGATTTTACGCGCAATACACATGTGATACAGAGTGTTCACACGATATATTCCGCAAAGTTTGTAATATATTTCGACGTTAGGTATTGAAACGAAGTGGTCGATATTTGAAACGATAGCGTTTAAACTCCGTGGCCTTTGCCTTGTCAGCCCCGTGCGTGGTACGAACTTACGAAGTACATATTAATTAACTCGCATTTAAACGATTCTTAGAAAATAGGTATCCCGAAAATAAGTTTTATTCTTTTAAAATTCAGGAGCGCTCAACTTCATAGCTTGAAAAATTCCGTGCAAGGCTACTGCGCCACGGTATTGACTATTCCCGCGCATTATAAACGGCGTATTTAACATTTATGCGCAGATCGATCGAAGTGACATGGCGCTGTTACCGAGGGAGCTGTTCCGCAATTGGTGGAGCGACATGGATCACTACCATCGTGAGCTAGAGGACCATTTCAGAAAATTGTCCACCAGGGATGATCACTGGCAACCACCAGCGATGCCCTCTTTCAACGAGTTCCTCCGTCCATGCAGGAACGTGATGCAGCAGTTGGAGCACGATGTTGGCGGTTCCACGACGGTTGATAGAAGCCAGAGCAAGTTCCAGGTGGTCGTGGACGTTCAACAGTTCGCGCCCGAAGAGATCACTGTCCGAACAGATGATAAGTATATCACCATCGAGGGAAAACACGAGGAGAAGAAGGATCAGCACGGCTACGTCTCGAGACAGTTCGTGCGTCGATACGTGTTACCGCAGGGCTACGACATCGGTCACGTGAAATCTAGCTTATCATCGGATGGCGTACTTACCATCACAGCCCCTACGCTTGCCCTCCCAGCACCGGGGGAAAGGATCGTGCCTATTCGGCGCACCAACGCGCCTGCGATCAAAGCCGCATAATCAGCGATCGATTACTAATTCCTGTCTATGTTTTATAACCGGCACTCACGAGATATTTGTATTCGTAGAGAGACACGTTATTCTTCATTTCTAAAGTTCTGTTTCTATTTACCGATTAATTTTAGTCGTATGCTCTGATTATTTAGTTGTATACGTTGTTAAGTAATTTATATGGACTTGGTTCAGGTGTTTTCAACGTTTAAATTGCATCGCGAAACATCCATAGAACTTAAATTATTTGGTAGAAGGGAAGTGATGTAAATGTATATAACTTATGTGATTCATATCCGTCGCCTGTAACAAAAGTCCGAGAGGAATGTCTCAAGTACCGATTTACTTGAAAGTGAGATGCTATTTAAGGATATAATGCAATATTCTTCGTTCTGTATGAATTAGTATTACGGATATTTTCATGTACCATCCGCTGGATATTAATTGTAACCGCCATGCTTTAGCGTAACTACGGTTCGCTATTTGTACGCTATTGTGCTTTTTATTAGCCGTTTTTCATTAAATACCAAACGCTAAGAGTCAGTGTTTCTTTCGGGGAGGCATACACTTAAAAAATTTATTCCGATGAGCTGTAGAAATATTTACAAAGTGCACGAAGTGCGGCGATCAGCCGTCGAATACAAACACTCGGCCCCCTGCCGAACATGAGTAACCTAATCATCGAATAACGCGTTCAATTCTCATCTAGATCACGATGGTCCCCGATCTTCCTCGCTCTCCGAGAACGGTTGCTCGTCCTGATCCTGAGGAGGCAGCGGCTGTTCCAGAATAGTCTCCTCTTCGGGGACTATGCCTTGAAGGTACTTAGCCTGCTCCTCTATATCCGGTATCTTCTCGTAGATCAGCTTCTCGACGTCCACTTTCTGCAGCTCCACCTGCATGCGTCTCTTAAGTGGTCCCTCTATAGCGTCCATTATCTGATTCCTATTAGAAAAGCGATCATCGTGTGAAATCTACCGCAATCCCAAATGAGAAATGAAAGCATGGACGACGACGAACCTCAGAAGATTTGGCAGTATGTTGATGCTGGCTTCCATCAGATAATCGATGGTACCAGCACCGTGAACCCTACTTTGAATGTTACCCAATTCAAGATCGAGGTCCTCGAGGCAGGGCCTTTTCCGCGTGTCCAGAGGCTGGCTCAGCGTCACTCTAACCCTAAAATATTGTATGGTGAAGGTAACCGAGCCGGCTCTGGACAGGAAGCCGCCGATGACGCTCACTTCCCAGTGCGTCTTTCCTTCGATCTCTTGAGTGCCAACGTCCACGGTTGCGTATACCTTTACAAGGAAACGGGACGTGATATTTTCGACGCCTACGGGCGGGTTGCATAACGCTCGTGACAATTACGGGTCGCGATTACGACTGATTATCTGTTAATTGATTTACAATGTACACGACGTAATAGAGATGATGTAACGGCGGTAATAAGCTGTTTGGCTTGCAATTAGATTGCAGAGTTGGGCATGCGGCGTATCAATGCATTCCAATCGAATAACTCGTTCGAGAGGAAGGTATATCGCGAAGCGGACTTATTAGGCTGGTGCATATTAAGCGGTTTCGTGTGCGCTAATTTAGTATCGCTGCTTGGCATTCGTAGTGGCGTAACTCGAAAAATGGCAATTTAAGGGGGAACACCACTGTGGCGGCCGGAAAAGTAAGCCATTTTTAAGAATTTTTTTTCGGTAATACTTTACAGTTTTCATATAAAATTTTTATTACCTACCTTTAGTACGCTGTCTTAAGAGACTATACAAAAAAAATAAATAGAAGAACATCCATAAATTTTAATATATTAATTAATCTTCTAGACCCCCCATGCGAGCTGGTCGAATGTGTAATTATTGGACAGCAGATCCGAAATCAAATTTCATTTTTTTTTTTATAAACTATATGAGTGTAGTTTCCGTTGTGCGTACCGATTTCTTAATCAAATTATTTGTGTAAAAATGGTGCGCTTTAGAAGAAAATTTTCGAAAATCCGCGAATAAGATGGACAGTTTTTCGAGCGTATTTAAAAAAATTGGTTTTCAATCAAAGAATCCGTACGCACAACGGAAACTACACTCATATAGTTTATAAAAAAAAATGAAATTTAATTTCGGACCTGCTGTTCCATAGTTACACATTCGATCAGCTCGCGTGGGAAGATCTAGAAGATTAATTAATATATTAAAATTTATGCATGTTTTTCTATTTATTTTTTTTGTATAGTCTCTTAAGACAGCGTACTAAAGATAGATAATAAAAATTTTCTATGAAAACTGTAAATTATTCCTGAAAAAAATTCTTAAAAATGGCTTACATTTCCGGCCGTCACAGTGGTGTTCCCCCTTAAAGAAATGTATGTGATCGGTATTCAACTATAGCCGGGGATCCACCTGGAAGCTAAGCTAAGCTCTGCTATGTGTTTTTCTGAAGCTAAGTTACCTCGACGTAACTATGTTTTCGGAAAATCGCTCGCGAGGGAATAGCATAGCTTAGCTTAGCTTATCTTGGCTTAGCTTTCAGGTGGATTCCCGGCTTTATGCAAATTTTAAACTGCTTATCCTGTAAAATTTATATTTCTTGAGTTATGCCACCATTAATGCCAGACAGTGATATTTAATTTAAAAGAACAATCAGAGGTAACTATTTACTGTTCCATTTTCCATGCTCAGCGTGATATTCCCCATTCGGTAGAAGCTGGCCAGGCCGTTAACCCAGGTGTGCGTGGACGTGACAGTGAATATACCGACGGTTTGGCTGTAGTCCTTTACCCTGAACGGGTCATAACCCATTTGGGACACTTGCTTGCGCCCTTCCGCGACTGCCATGTCGAACGGCGATATAGAATTGGGGAAGTACTGCGGCAGCTGAGATATCTGTTTGTTAACTTCGCCCCTGAAAGCATTTACTCATCAGGACCGTTTCTTTGGACCGTTTCCAAGCAGCACGGTCGATGCTGCAGGAATCGTTCTTACCGTATGTTATCGTTGACTTCTTTCAATATAAAGGGTTTGATGCTGTCAAAGATGAAGGTGCCTATGGAATTGATGACACCTTGGAAGACAGAGCCCAGGAAGCCAAGGTTCTGGAAGTCCATGTCAATCTTCTGGAACGTCAGGTCCATGTCGATGTCCTGGGCGTGCAACTTACCGTCGGCGCCGACCTCGAGCCTCGCCACTCCCTTCACTACCACCCCCGTCAATTTCACGGTGAAGTTACCGGCCGAGCGTGACAGCCACGATGATAAAGTGTACAGTCCACGGATATCCAAGGACTGGATACTCAACGCCACGGAGACCTTGGAGGAGCAAGGTTACAATGACTATGAGTCGCAAGTGAAATTCCATTCGCGATTATTTTTTCTCTTAGCAGATCTCTTTCGAGAATGAATTTGGCAGAGCTTCTCGCGTCTCGATTCAATTAGACGGCGATCCTGCATCGGTTAGTCACCGACGCATTGCAAACGTATAATTAACCCGTGCTTTTCGTAACGATCGGTATTTCAAAAGCGACTTGTAGAGATAAAGAGCACACATCTGCGGGCTTTTGTATCTGACGAACACAATGGCCTGCCCTAGCGTAGTTGGCAATCGCGGTAAGCTCGGGGTGAAAGTGATTAGAGTTATTTCTGTTGCAGGGTCTTTAGAGGGCTCACTTGCATCGCAGCCAGCTCGGAGTCCATGCGCACGATTCGAAATTTGGAGAGGCCGTACACGTTGGCTTTGTAGAGGTTCATGGTGTACATGGAGAACGAGTGCTTCATGTCCGGCACTGACATGGGGTCCGGTATCGGCGCCCCGGGTAGCCCCACTGGATCATCCTGCTGATAGTGCTTCAAGATCGCGCGAATATGATCCCCGAGTCGCTTTTCGCCGAGCGCTATCTGAGCTGCCTGGTCATTTTTGCCTGGAAAGCGTTATTGTTCGAGCGTCGTGTGAAAGAATATTCTTTTTACAATTTTCATTGTCGCTATTAGGTCCCAAGCGTAAAAACCTTTCCATACAAAGATTTATTTCGCCCGCGAATAGATTCTAATCGAATTGTTCGTTTTGCAGATCAGCTGTTTTAAGTCAGCTACATTTAATTCGAGGAAACGATAGATACTTCGCGCTAGCGAGAAATCGGCCTTTGAACTTGACTTTGGATTGCACAACGCTGGAAAATCGTTCGGATAACATTGGATTTATGTCACAACGTATCGATGCACTTCGCGAGCCCTGTAACGCGAGAGAAAAGGCGGCTTTCAGTTCTCGTGGAAGGTTGAACTCACCAGCGGGCTTCTGGTCGTCGCATCGGCAGGCGAGGATGCAGCAGGAGAAGAAGAGCAGCAAGCTTAGGAATCGCATTTCCGGTTCTGTTGCGCGGCGAGACCGGAGTCGACGTTTCTGCGGAGAAATAGCGTTCGGTGGTGGCCTGCTGCAGACGAGGCCACGCATTCGACTGGGGAGGCGCGTCAGAGAATTTAGTGGACCGATATCGCGCGGGTCATTGAAGGGGCGAGGGTCAACCGCTTTATCTGGACCCCCCTTGCCCCCTCCACTTATTCTTGTGTTGTTTCCTCCTTAGCCCTCCCTATGACTGTACGCCACTTCGCTGGGATTAACGTGCACGCCGCGCGTCGATCTCGTTGACGGCGGTGTAAATACGCGTAAACAAATCGCGGCCGGGAAACTGAATTCTTGATTCTTTATCAATGATACTGTTAGATTTGCTGGACGAATATTGTAATGTCAGGGAGGAATTAGTAGCGTATACACTAGGGTGGAGTGAAAAAAACTTTTTTCGATGATCAAATTCTAATAGTGCGGAAAAGTTGTCTACTTGGCCCAATGAAACGTGTAAAAAATTTCAGCTCGATCGGATAATTTTTTCTGTGAGCACCAAAGGCCTTAACTTTCAAACTTTTAGTACAAAACTTAATATTAAAAAAAAAAAAAAAAAAAAAAAAAAAATATATAAAATACAAAATACATAAAAAAAAACAATAAAATTATTTAAAAAAATATAAAATACAAAAAACATGGAGCCCGACGTACAGCTACCTCCGCGTGGTGGGTTCTGGGCCACTTGTTCCGTTAGGAAAGTCAGCGAAGAGCTGCATTTTTTTTATAGTTTACAGTGCCGACAGGCCGGTCCTATCGTTCCGAAACCAGCCACGGGTGTTTCTTTGCTTCATTTACGCAACAAATATAGTCCTGGGTAAAAAAAAAGGTAGAATCCACCAGCTGAAGAAAGTTGCACTTTCTTAAGTTTTGTACTAAAATTTTGAAAGTTAAGGCCATTGGTGCACACAGAAGAAATTATCCGATCAAGCTGAAATTTTTTACACGTTTCATTGGGCCAAGTAGACAACTTTTCCGCACTATTAGAATTTAATCATCGAAAAAAAGTTTTTTTCACTCCACCCTAGTATACACGCTCTACGTTCTCCTTCATTAATTTATCATGTACTTGAAATGCATTTGCTTCTGCAGAGGATGTCCGATACTGTAGAAATGCATTTGGTTGGCGACCACGTGTTTTAAAGGTGGTGCTTCGTTTTTAAAGTGTTCATGAATGGATCGAGACTGGGATGGGGTCTTATGCCTTTAGCGTCGGCACTTGGATCCCATTGAAGCAAAATATCCCTTTTTTTTTATCGTTAAAAATGGTCTGAATTTTTATATTTTTATTTAAATTCTCTTTCAGAGGTTAGAATGCATAAAACAAACGAATACATGGTTTAGGTTCATAGGTCCATCCTTCTTCAATGAATAAAACTACTCTAAAATTGTACTACTACTTAATCTGGTGCAAACAGCGAAACAGTAAAGAAAGGGAATGTATCATATATTATATGATACTTCGGACGCTGAAGGGTTAACATATATAGGTCATACGCCTTTACAGGTAGTCATCGATGATTAATGATTCGTAATGACGTGGCTATTAAGTGTAAAATGATTGTTTACATTGAGAAATTTTGGAAAAACTGCGAGCACCCCGTCGTACTGCTAAACAGTACCCTGATAACCAGATGACTGCAATCTGACGTCAGATTGGCAGCAGGGTCTGCCGTGAGAGCGCAGAGCCTGACGTCAGATCCGTAGTCATCTGTGACCGCATTCGGCTGCGTTCTGAGGTACAGGGCCTGACATCAGGACCTGACGTCAGATGGGCAGCAGATCCGCAGCAGATTCTGTCGTTCGCCTGACACGTATAATAGCGCCATCTGAGATTCAGAATTGGCAACCAATTCCCTACGCGTGACGTCACATGCACGTGGCTACACACCAACACATACGATTGCTATAGGTGTATCCCCCCACCCATTCTACTGCGCGCAGGGAATTAGTAATCAGCAGTTTTGGAGCTGATTATATTCACATAACCTACGAGGTTTATTAAATAATAAGTTTTCAATTTATATGTAGATATTTATTTTCAAAAACCAGTGGCACATATACATAATTAACCCTGAAAACAAATACAATATTAGTGTAAAATTGGAATGATACTGGGAATGTACCAATCCATGAGTATTTTATTAAACGGGCGCTGAAAAGTGCCGATTGATGTTCATTGTGAACGTCGAGAGTGTTCGCGTTTTAATAAATTAAAATAGGCACTGAAAAGTACCGTTTGGTTTCTTCGCCACTGTAAAAGGAGACACGTCTCGACTTTTAATGGGCACATCCTTCCTTCACACGTCAGCTTCTTCGGGCTGCTGGTCGTCCGTCCACAAATGGCGGCGCATTCGAGATGCAGTCGAGGCTGCCGTCGCGCGTGGACCATTCCTCCTGCTCCGAACCCTCTCCTTGGCGGCTCGAAGCGCCTGCTGCATCAGCCGCTGAAAGTCCGATCGGAGCGGCTTGATGTAATGAGGGTTCTCCGACACTGCTTCTGAAAAAATAATGCACGCAAAGTACGTTAGCATACTTATGCATAAAAACATGGAAATGCTTATTGCTTCGTACCGTAGATCGCCATCATGATCCGGGTGTTATATAACGGCCTTTGGCCTGTTCGGCCGAACCACGTGAACGACCGTGTCACGTCGTCGACCAGCACTTCCTTCAGGCAAAGGCCGACCGCTTCCTTCAGGCAGTACCCACCCACGTATTTTAAATATTGAATCTAAACAAAGTAAGTAAAGATTGATGTAAGTATGTATCATATAAAATTAAATAAGAGCATAATTTCATTTTCGCTTACAACGTTGGAATAACTGTCGTCATCGATGTTCTCGAAACAGTCCACCTCCTCCGGTGACGATAGCGGAATGACAGCTGGTTTCTGTGGTGGACCGTTATGGGTGGGCTGCACGTGTCGGAGAATACTTCCCAACAGAGTATTCATTCTTCTGCAAACAGAACGGATGGAGACGTAACGTATTAATAAACACGATGCATGCGATACTTACTTTAGCTCCGCCTCGACACGCGCCGTTCGATCTTCCAGGCTCCTGCGAACATGAACATTTATAATAGAAAACTACACACTATTAATATTTTTATAACAAAAAAAAAAGAAACATGTAAATTTACCCATTAGCAGAAGGTTGGATCCGCAGTGTATGGTGCTGCAACGATTCATTTTGGATGACTGTGGCGCGTGCAGATGTTGTCCCTGGTTCCACAACGAATGTAACAGCAGGATTACGCGGCGTATCGAGAAGTGTTCTAACATCCTGAGGCAACTGGGAAAAACAGGAATGCGTTCGAAGGAGAGATAATATATTATTTCCTTGAACGTGTGTTAAATTGCTGTCTACGAAACAAGACGCTAATCTTTGGCGAAAAGATGACTCGGAGGAGGTAGCACACGACAATGAAACTCGATCGTGGGTAGTAGAAACGCGTGACGTGGAAGTAGAAGAACCGGCGTCTTCTACATTTATATCGCGCCTAGCACTGAATCTGTCGGGGATTAAATGAACAGGAACGGACGAATTACAACCTGCAGATGTGCTGGGAGCATCTTGCACGTTAGAGGTATTCCCCGCTTCTTTACTGACGGTGTTACGTTCAGAACGGTATCGCTCGCGTAGATTACGTATTTCGCGCATAACCCTACGTTTTTGCCTCGCCGATAGTGCGTGTCCGGGTCTCCGCGACGTTGACAATTTGAAATTATTAAATTTCATAATTACTTACGGCTTCTGGATGCTTGGTATAGATTTTCGTAAAGCACTGGAAATTCTTCGGTTCTGTCGTCGATGACTGTCACCTCAGAATGAACGAGAATTTGAAACAAACGCGATCTAGGAAGTAGAGTCCCGACCAATCACGAATTTCCGCCAGGCGGTGCAGCCAATCCGAGCGTAGCCCACTGTACCGCCAAAATATTACCTCGTGGTACCCTTTGTCCGACGTGGTATCCTTTGTGCTTTGAAATCGAACGCTCGGATTGGCTGCACCGCCTGGCGGAAATTCGTGATTGGTCGGGACTCTACTTCCTAGATCGCGTTTGTTTCAAATTCTCGTTCATTCTGAGGTGACAGTCATCGACGACAGAACCGAAGAATTTCCAGTGCTTTACGAAAATCTATACCAAGCATCCAGAAGCCGTAAGTAATTATGAAATTTAATAATTTCAAATTGTCAACGTCGCGGAGACCCGGACACGCACTATCGGCGAGGCAAAAACGTAGGGTTATGCGCGAAATACGTAATCTACGCGAGCGATACCGTTCTGAACGTAACACCGTCAGTAAAGAAGCGGGGAATACCTCTAACGTGCAAGATGCTCTCAGCACATCTGCAGGTTGTAATTCGTCCGTTCCTGTTCATTTAATCCCCGACAGATTCAGTGCTAGGCGCGATATAAATGTAGAAGACGCCGGTTCTTCTACTTCCACGTCACGCGTTTCTACTACCCACGATCGAGTTTCATTGTCGTGTGCTACCTCCTCCGAGTCATCTTTTCGCCAAAGATTAGCGTCTTGTTTCGTAGACAGCAATTTAACACACGTTCAAGGAAATAATATATTATCTCTCCTTCGAACGCATTCCTGTTTTTCCCAGTTGCCTCAGGATGTTAGAACACTTCTCGATACGCCGCGTAATCCTGCTGTTACATTCGTTGTGGAACCAGGGACAACATCTGCACGCGCCACAGTCATCCAAAATGAATCGTTGCAGCACCATACACTGCGGATCCAACCTTCTGCTAATGGGTAAATTTACATGTTTCTTTTTTTTTTGTTATAAAAATATTAATAGTGTGTAGTTTTCTATTATAAATGTTCATGTTCGCAGGAGCCTGGAAGATCGAACGGCGCGTGTCGAGGCGGAGCTAAAGTAAGTATCGCATGCATCGTGTTTATTAATACGTTACGTCTCCATCCGTTCTGTTTGCAGAAGAATGAATACTCTGTTGGGAAGTATTCTCCGACACGTGCAGCCCACCCATAACGGTCCACCACAGAAACCAGCTGTCATTCCGCTATCGTCACCGGAGGAGGTGGACTGTTTCGAGAACATCGATGACGACAGTTATTCCAACGTTGTAAGCGAAAATGAAATTATGCTCTTATTTAATTTTATATGATACATACTTACATCAATCTTTACTTACTTTGTTTAGATTCAATATTTAAAATACGTGGGTGGGTACTGCCTGAAGGAAGCGGTCGGCCTTTGCCTGAAGGAAGTGCTGGTCGACGACGTGACACGGTCGTTCACGTGGTTCGGCCGAACAGGCCAAAGGCCGTTATATAACACCCGGATCATGATGGCGATCTACGGTACGAAGCAATAAGCATTTCCATGTTTTTATGCATAAGTATGCTAACGTACTTTGCGTGCATTATTTTTTCAGAAGCAGTGTCGGAGAACCCTCATTACATCAAGCCGCTCCGATCGGACTTTCAGCGGCTGATGCAGCAGGCGCTTCGAGCCGCCAAGGAGAGGGTTCGGAGCAGGAGGAATGGTCCACGCGCGACGGCAGCCTCGACTGCATCTCGAATGCGCCGCCATTTGTGGACGGACGACCAGCAGCCCGAAGAAGCTGACGTGTGAAGGAAGGATGTGCCCATTAAAAGTCGAGACGTGTCTCCTTTTACAGTGGCGAAGAAACCAAACGGTACTTTTCAGTGCCTATTTTAATTTATTAAAACGCGAACACTCTCGACGTTCACAATGAACATCAATCGGCACTTTTCAGCGCCCGTTTAATAAAATACTCATGGATTGGTACATTCCCAGTATCATTCCAATTTTACACTAATATTGTATTTGTTTTCAGGGTTAATTATGTATATGTGCCACTGGTTTTTGAAAATAAATATCTACATATAAATTGAAAACTTATTATTTAATAAACCTCGTAGGTTATGTGAATATAATCAGCTCCAAAACTGCTGATTACTAATTCCCTGCGCGCAGTAGAATGGGTGGGGGGATACACCTATAGCAATCGTATGTGTTGGTGTGTAGCCACGTGCATGTGACGTCACGCGTAGGGAATTGGTTGCCAATTCTGAATCTCAGATGGCGCTATTATACGTGTCAGGCGAACGACAGAATCTGCTGCGGATCTGCTGCCCATCTGACGTCAGGTCCTGATGTCAGGCCCTGTACCTCAGAACGCAGCCGAATGCGGTCACAGATGACTACGGATCTGACGTCAGGCTCTGCGTCCCAGATCTGGTTATCAGGGTAGGGAACCCTGCACTTAGGGACTGTCCTTAAATTACGTAAGGGTAATTTGGCGATTTCTTACACCCCCAAGTATTATGTCCCCCCCCCCCCCCCCCTCTTACGTAATATTTTGTACATTGCATTTTTAGGCTACACTAAAACTTATTACACAAAAAGTATTAGACAAGTAAAGCGCTATCTGACTCCCTCCCCCTTGTAAGAAAACAAGAAATTCACGACCCCCTCCCTCGCCCCCCCCCCCCAAATCCTTACGTAATTTATCCGGCTGTGGAGTGGAGTGTCAGCAGGTGCCTGTAGGTATAAAAGACCTGTGACGCAGCTTACGTCACTCACCCTTGCTCACCCCAGAGGTCGAAAGGGTATTTTGTTACTAAAATTTTCGTTGCTTTACTCGAATATAGGCACACGATTCTTCTTAATTACTTATTATACCAAGCGTACATTAGTAAACCTACAGACAGAAATTAAATACACGCCTCGATAATCAAAATGTATCTGGCAGCACGCAAAGGGTCTAGCAGGGTAAGCATGGGCAAACGGCCCTCATGCCGATTCTTGGAGTTGTTATTTTTTAAACAATGCTCCTTGCATGAAACACCATTATGTAAAGTTTTAGATCGCTACCCCCCCCCCCCCCCCCCCCCCCCGTTTAAGGGTAATACGGGGGTAAACGCCCCTAACGTTATTATTTTTTTTCTCGGTTACTACTTAAGATATTTGAATGAAAAAAAAACGAAAAAATAGCTACATCCTAACTGTACTTCATATATTTTTCTCTAAATTATAAATCAATTATTAAGGGTAGAAAAAAAATGATTAATTATTTGGGGGTGGTTTTTGGAAACAACCCTTTGAGTGACCACCTCCAAAAAAATCCAGAATAATGCTTTGCTATCGAGATATTATATAAAAAAACCCGAAGTTGGTCGAGATGGTGGAACATAGTTAAATAATTAAAAGAAGATCATTATATGATAAATATGTGGGGTTTTGTGACGAGAAAGAGTATTTGTCGCGAGCCTGAGTACGTGTTATTTAAATGCGAATGGACGAAACGATTGATATCGTTGTATTGCCGTGTAGCTGGTAGAATTTTCAGAATCTTGCCGAACTCATGAATAACGAAAATTATTTGACCGTGGAGTACTTAAAGGAAACCACTAACATTAAAAGGATGAAGGTCCGCTCGCGACATATCAATCGCAAAACTTACAAATATTATATCGAATATATACCAAATTCTACCAGCTACACGGTAATACAACGATATACGTGCGATTGAGCGAATGGCAACAGGACAGTGGGTTGCTGTTCGCATGTCGCTGCGATTATTTATTATTTATCACACGGGCGTTTTAAATCCAAAATAGTTCAACCGTCCGAAATATTAACAAATATATTTGATGGAACTGACACAACGGCAGTTATTGACGTAAATAGCGACGAGGATTAATAAATAATAATCAATAATGATATCAACCTTTCTCGTTATTACCTATGATTTTCGAACTCCCACTGATTACTCTCACGACACGCTTCGCGACTCGCTTCTTTGCCCGACACTATACATAAACAATAAATCCCAAACACTCTTCATTCACACTTCGATCACCCAAACGAACCTCAATCGTTTCGTCCATTCGCATTTAAATAACACGTACTCAGGCTCGCGACAAATACTCTTTCTCGTCACAAAACCCCACATATATATCATATAATGATCTTCTTTTAATTATTTAACTATGTTCCACCATCTCGACCAACTTCGGGTTTTTTATATAATAGCTCGATAGCAAAGCATTATTCTGGATTTTTTTGGAGGTGGTCACTCAAAGGGTTGTTTCCAAAAACCACCCCCAAATAATTAATCATTTTTTTTCTACCCTTAATAATTGATTTATAATTTAGAGAAAAATATATGAAGTACAGTTAGTATGTAGCTATTTTTTCGTTTTTTTTTCATTCAAAAGGCTGCCGTCTCGGCGGGCCTTGAATGTGTGCGTACGCTCACACAAGCTAGGAAAAGCGTGTACGTATACGCGAAACCTTTTCAACCATTATTCGTCCTGGAATCGGCAAGAATTAAGTTTTTGCGGGTATAGTTGCCTCCAGTAGACATCAGTGCAGGGTGGAACGGTGCGTTTGAATGCTAATAAGCATCGCACGTTGAAATAATAATGAATTTATGACTCGAAAACTGACAGAATGAGGCTTCAAGGCTTCTCCGTTGGTGGCGCCACTGGTATAGTCGAGCCACGTAGCATCAGCGTGACGTGTACGCAGGGCCGACGCGAGGTTAGCTGGCGCCTGTATGCAAGAAAATTTTTGGCGCCACCAAATTTTTGCACCTGTTTGCACTGGATGCAATAAAAAAAGAAATATATTTACATTTTGTTTATGTGGGAGTTGGATTCCTTTATTATAAGCGTGTGATATAGTTTTTTAGCACCACTTTCGGCTGGCGCCCTTATGCGGCGTATAACTTGCACAGTGGTTTCGCCGACCCTGCGTATATGCGATGTAGTAAACAAACCGTTTCAACCATCTTTCGTCCTGGAATCGGCAAGAAGAAAGTTTTTGCGGGTATAGTTGCCTCCAGTAGACATCAGTGCAGGGTGGAACGGTGCGTTTGAATGCTAATAAGCACCGTACGTTGAAATAATAATGAATTTATGAATCGTGTACTCAGGACAGCCCTAAAAATGACAGAATGAAGCTTCAAGGTTCCTCCGTCACCGGCGCTGATGGTATATTCGTGCCATGTACCACCAAAACCGGTGGAAGTCCAAGCTAGCCGATAAATGTAGGAAAGACATAGTTGCCGATACGTATCGAGAGTCAGATCGCGCTGTTGCCGCATTTCCCCTATTACTATTTTGTCGTCACGGAGGCTTGAATGAATCACGACGAAGCGGCTGAAGAACAGAGATGGGCAAAGATAATATCTTGATAAACTCCAATAAAAGATACTTTATGTTTATCCGTTCTGAACCAAAGTGAATTCATTCGACGACGAAAGATAATTTTTTTATTCGAAGAAGAATAATTTGTTTATTCGATCTTTAACCGTAGTTTATTCGACTTTTATTTGAAGGCTTCAAACAACTTTCGGCAGCGTGTTTACCCGAACCGACGCGATCTCTCTTTGAGCCTGAAGACTTGGGCTGTTCGGCGGCAGCTTCTGATTTCGGTTCGAGAGGCATACAGTGTTGCTTGCGGTGGATTATGTATTAATAAATTGTAAAACGTGACGTTTTCACTATTTATTAACATACTGCTGAGATTGTCCAGATTAAAATGAGTTCAAGCACGGTATAAATCGGATTATTTCTAGAACTGTACTTGGTAATTAAATATAGGGTAACTGTACTCGTTGTTGACAGCGTACCAATAGTTGACATTTTTATTTTCAGTCACAAATAATAAGCTTTTTATTAAAAAAATGTTTTTGACTAATACGCTGTTTGTACAGCGTGATTCTCTCGCTAGAGTCCTAAAGGCAATGCCGTGAACATGCCGCGCCTCGCTGAGTTTCGTGGAAGTGACGAATTTCACGTTCTACATTTCGCATCAGATTTTCGCGAAAATGGCTTCAACCGATTCCGTCGTTCCGATGAAAGTGGCCCCAAGCTAACATCGTTAAAAATAGTCCGATTTACATGACATTTGACACGATTTTAATCGGGAGAACGCCAGGAATTTACATTGTATCCCTTACGCATCCTACTGGACCTCGCCTTCCAAGACGGCGAGCGATGCCCAGTGTCCTTACAGAAATGCGAAGTTCAGAAGGGATATTGATACGCAAATTAGTATTGTTTCATAAATTATTGAAATAAACTATCAAATTAAAGAGACTTTATCTTTATTTGTCGTCGAGTAAAAATAACCCAGAGTTAGTTTTATTTGAAACGCCACGGATGAATCAGTTTATTCGACGGGAATTCATCCGTCGGCCACAAATAATTTTTTTAATCGAAGGCCTTCATTCTTGAGGTCCCCCGAAGCTTGAGCCGAGCGACATTGTATCGCTCACCCGTCCTGTCGCCTGGAGTTGCTCGGCGATGTATCATCGATTATGCAGAAACAGAATTTCTTTATTTTTCATCGTATCAATATGAAAGTGATTCTGCCGATTAAATTGATAGAAAATAATTTAAATCGGACTACTTTGAACAAAGCGGGCTTTCAATTCTGCAAATAAATTTTATGTGTAATCTGATAGTTCAAATTGTGTCAAGTTTGGTATATTTCCATCTTTCCTTCTTACACTCCCGGACCTCTCTATCTTTCATTATTGCTACGTTCAGCGAGGCTCTGACGCTGGACGTAGCTCTCGTGCCGTATTGCTTCAAGACTTCTCGATAGAAAGAGAGAACTCTGTGGCAACAGCGCGGCAGAGACAAAGAGAACAGACGATGTGGCAACTATGCGTCAAAAATTCGTCTACCCAGAGTACCTGGAGATGTCATCTCTGTACAAGTTCTTTTTATCGACCGCAGTAGTTTACTGGGGACGCTTCGATCGATTCGGACCATAACAAAAATGAGACGGCAGCCTTAAGTAGTAACCGAGAAAAAAAATAATAACGTTAGGGGCGTTTACCCCCGTATTACCCTTAAACGGGGGGGGGGGGGGGGGGGGGGGGTAGCGATCTAAAACTTTACATAATGGTGTTTCATGCAAGGAGCATTGTTTAAAAAATAACAACTCCAAGAATCGGCATGAGGGCCGTTTGTCCATGCTTACCCTGCTAGACCCTTTGTTCACGTCATTCATAATTTTCTTTTCAAATGATGGAATGTTGCGTACCGGCGAAATTAATTTCGGATGCTGATGGAACGTGAAGTTTGCCCCTAGTGTATTTTAATCGCGCGGCCGAGAGAGCCAATAGAATATTCGCAACAGTTCGCTATCCAATAGCATCCGAGATCGAGACTTATTTCGGTTGGCATTACTAGCCAGTGTGGCACTCGTAGTCGCAAATTTGAACAAGTTTGAATTCGTCGAATTTAACGTACCCGCTCCATCGTCGAGTATCATTGTCACTGTTTTCCTCGTTAATTGTGTTCCTTCTTTCACCTAATATGATCGACACCCATGACAGATTAATTAATCATGAGAGAGGTAAGACGAGCGGTAAGCGTGAGTAGATAATTCTTATGCCATGCGATCCTTAACACAAGTGTCAAGACAAGTTTTTCGGGTGACATGCGAAATGAGTGGTTGCAGTTAGAAGCATTGAGGAATATGAATAACTTCGATACCCCTGAATATTATCTATGCTTGAAAATGCGATGTAAATTTCGATGGAACTTTAATCCCTTCGCAATCTGATACCACTTCGTGTACTCGTAAACTTGTACTTTCGGCGCTTACGTGAAATCTGTGATGTAGTACTTCATTCGTAAGAGAAGGTATTGCAGGGACGGACGTGCGTAAATCAGCCGAAGAAATGGACGAGCAGCGGCAAAAGACGCTCGCCTACGAGTACCTCTGTCACTTAGAAGAAGCTAAAAAGTAAGCCTCTTAACGAGCCAGTGATAAGCGAGTACTATTTCGCTTTCCATTTTACAGATGGATGGAGGCTTGCTTGAGGGAAACGCTTCCACCTACCACCGAGTTGGAAGAGAATTTAAGGAACGGAGTATATCTGGCGAAGCTCGCTCGCTTCATGGCACCTGCGACTCTGTCTCGTAACAAAATATACGACCACGAGCAGAAGCGTTACGCGATGGCTGGCCTGCAGTTTCGGCATACGGACAATATTAATCATTTCTTAAAATCCTTAAAGTCCATGCAACTGCCATTAGTACGCATCCGTTATGTAATAATTAGAACGTTACTTTCGCCTGATATCGTTTAAAGTGATGCGAAAAACTTTTCAACAGACGTTCCAACCGGAGACAACGGACATCTACGATAAGAAGAATATGCCCCGTGTGATATACTGCATTCACGCTCTCAGTACTCATTTGTTTAAACTGGGGAAAGCGCCGCAGATTCAGGACTTGTACGGAAAAGTGAATTTTACTGGTACTCGTCTGATTCCGTTACACGAGCTACGAGCGTCTGGAGACGAACCTTAGAATCTTACAGCGTCCAATGTGTTTCAGACGAGGAAATAAACGCCGTTAGTAAGGAGCTGAAGAAATATGGAATTCAGATGCCTTCGTTTCAGAAAATTGGCGGTCTGCTGGCGAACAGCATGGAGATCGATGCGGCGACACTTCACGCCGCGGTTATCGCAATTAATCAAGCCGTAGCAGGAAAGGTATAGCTGTTGCTTCTGTCTCTAAACGAATTTGAATCTAGGATAACCGACTGTTGCTCTTTAAGGATCGTGGCAAAGTATTAAAGGCGCTGGAGAATCAGGTGGTGCAGTTAATCAACGTGATGCCCCGTTATATCAAAGAATACAGCAGCTCTTTGCTAGAAGCGAAAGATTCTAAGGCACAGGCTGCGCTTAATAGGGTGAGTAAGAATTGGCGAGAAATAGAAAGACGATAGTTCCATCTCATTAATCGATATAATTTTGGTAGTCTCTTAATGATAGCTATGTACCAGATGTGTACGACGAACTGTTGACTCAAGCAGAAATCCAGGGACATATAAATTACGTTAATGGTGAGTTATGGTGCAGAGTTCTGCAACGGGCGGATATATCGCGGGTTTACCCGTCCGTTACCCGTCCGTCTTTCGATTCACCCGACCCGCCCGGACCCGCCGGCGGGTAAGCGGGTCAGCGTCGATTTCTATCCGCCCATACCCGCCCGGAGCTGACGGAACTTTTATCTGACTCGCCCGTATCCGCGCTATACCCGCGCTACGCTATACCCGCTAATACCCGCGCGTTCAAACAGAGTTAATATTTTATTTACATTATAATTATGAACAAAGGGAAAGTAACAAAAATTCCAATACTGCAGAGAAACATAAAAGCTTTTAAAGTATGAATAGCATAAAGTTTTATAGCGTATTACAAATATTTTTGTTGATTTATTATTTCAATTTAAATTAAATTTTTGCATGTATCCATAATTTCTTGAATTTGATACAATGCATGCCATACTGTTCATTTGTAGAATGAAATAAATCCGCATCTTGATATAACAACTGCCGAATAAAGTACCAGTAAAGTCGGAATTGAAGTGCAGCTAAAGGCACGGGTACGAACGGATAACAGCGCGACCACGGGTGAGTCAAGTACGTGTCGCGACAGCTTCGGGCGGGTAGAAATCGACGCTGACCCGCTAACCCGCCAGCGGGTCCGGGCGGGTATGGATAGCTTCGTAGCGGGTATCACCGGGTGAGTGCAGATACGGGTACGGGCGGGCGGGTGAATCGACGTCACGGCCGGGTGACGGGCGGGTCAAACCCGCCCATTGCAGAACTCTGTTATGGTGTGACAGTGGTTATTCGTAATGGTATCGTTCATTTGATTATCGATATTTCTCTTCTAGTCCAATGCGCGGTCAAAAGGATAATCCAGGCTGTCCATCATAAAAATAATGAAATCATGGGTGCACTGAGAACATCTACTTTATGCTTGCAGGTATGTCAGAGTTGGGCATTATTCGAATAAATTTTTATTCGAATGAAAATTTATTCGTTGTTCTCGAATAACTTCGTTTTATTCGAATAATGGCCAACTCTGAGGCACATCTTGTACCACCACTTTTGTAACACATCTTTGTGCATACACTCTATTCATAAATGTATTTTCTTTCGTCAGAACGTTGTACACGAGAATGCAGAATTGTACAAAGAGCAGTTAATGCAGTTATTAGAAAGCTCCGAATGGAATAATACGTATTCAGAAAGCAATCATCACTGGAAGCAGCTGCTTCAGGAGAGAATCGATAGAGCAAACGACGCGGCGCATAAATCTGGAATGCGTAAGTAACAGCAGAAATCATTCAACTGCTTACAATTGTAATACGTTTTGTCCGCGGCAGGTGATGAAGCTGTTAAGCTTTTGAATTTAACGTTACAAAACAGTATGCCACATGAATTTTATAACGCTCTGGCAAACCCTGATCTTGGATTAAGGGAGAAGGTCGATGAATTCGCGATGCCGTTGTATTACGAAGAAATGAAAGTCGATCGTCTAGAATCTCAGGTAAAAATGGAATATGGAAAAGCGTAAAGGCTATACTTCTGTCATTGATTTTTATTAATATAAACGATGTCTTTAATAGAACGACCTTTCATACAGCGATATAGTAGTTAGTGTGCGTATACTGTCATTGATCTCAAAAATCAGCAAGGCTGTAGACACTGGGAATCCAGATTTGGTTTATCAAGCATTGTCAAATCCCGATTGCCACGTTTCTGTGAGTATAATTACTCTTGCTTTCAAGGGCGGGTTTGGAGATTTGGCGCGCCTAGGCAAGCGTCTGCCGCCTTTTTCGTGAAATATCATCACATATTTTAATTTAAAAGAGTCGAGACAATTTTAAAATTAACTCAATATGACAACTCACATCTGAGACATCTGAGTTTTAAAGTTGCCTCAAGCTTCTGTGTTTAAAGATCACCCCGAAATAAAAACACTTTGCTACCTTTTTCAATTTTTTTCGCTCAAAATTTGCCGCCCTAGGCTACTTAGTCTATATACAAATCCGCCCCTGCTTCCTTTTCTTTCACTCGCATCAAAAATATATCTTTACATCGATCGTGTCTTAGGGACTGGACGAAGAGAATAAAGTGAAATATTATAGAGCCCTGGCAGCAGTTCGGTGCGAAAAGCAAGCAATCTCCGAGGACTGTCCTGTATTAACATACATCGATATCCAAGAGTGTATCGACGTTGTGAATCTACAATGTCAAAATGATGACGATGGTACGTTGCATAAATCCTGCACGTAACTCCTACACATTCTTTCCGTTTACTTCCTCTTTTCTTTATAGTGATACAAGTGCTACGCCAATTAAATTTGGCCGTTGTGGAGAACGATCGAAGTGGCGTTATAAATGCTTTGAAAGATACCGCTTTGAAGTTACAGAAACCTACGTCGCCAGACGACGCGTCACTTTACCTACAATTGTTCAAAAAGTGTCTGGCGGAGAAACATTTCGATGGTTCCGAGTTGTGGCTGGAAGATGTCGAAGCTATAGCGAAAACAGTCGCCACGGAGGCTGAGAACGTTCAAAACGGTATGTCGCGTTTATATCTTCAGTTTATTCGATCGGATTCAAACTGTTTCGGTAAAGCATCGTCGTTTCTTCGCAGCGTGCACCTTTCTGTCGCAAGTGAATTTAGGTCTGCAGAGGAACGATATGCTGTTCACGATTGATTGCCTCCAAGCGTTTGGCTTCAAGATACCAGACAATTACAGGACGGAATGTTTTCACAGTCTGAGCGATTTGAAAGAAATGAAGGTAATGAACGAATGGTTTTGCAGTTGGACTCTATAATCGATAACTTGTATCACATTTCAGCAAGAGGATAACGATTGCGCGCTTGTTCGTTACGTTACACCGAAAGGCAACGACTCGTACTTGGACTTGAAGAGGTACAATTACACTTGGGACTGTCCGAGAAATCTGTCAGAAAGCTATTATATTAATATGGATGACCTAAAGGTATTAGTACGATCTTTAAGATAAGTAAACTGAAGTAGCTTAAATAACAAACACGTATTACTTTCAGAGAGTGATAAAGAATGTGACCGTGAGAGAACACGAGAAGCACAGAATAAATAAGACGATAATTCGGTTCCAAGCTTACATTCGAGGATACTTGCTGCGAAAGAGAATCTCGGATAAATTCTCGTACTTTTACGACAACGTGGACAAAATCATTCAAATACAGTCATGGTGGCGGAGTATAGTTCAACGAAAACGATACATGAAAATAGTGGAAGAAAGACGGAAGCAGGACGCAGAAAGATATAGAAATAAATATATGAAAGTGAAATCAAAATTTGCGATTATATTGGACCACTACAGGGAGCATGTAAACTATATCTGTATATATGCGTGACGTAATAAAATCACCGCTGGCTTATCTAACGAAATCGTATTTATTTATACGTTTCAGGAGGAAAAGATTACAAAGATCCAAGCTTTGTGGCGAGGTCGTTCGGAAAGACGCGCTTTCCATTCACTGCTGTATATGGAAAAGCCGCCTTTCCCCGTTGTCCGACATTTCTCAGCAATTCTGAACTTCAATGCCGAAGATTACGACAGGGACTTGCAGTTACAGGTACGAAACCTTCGGCCTCTTAAATAATGGTTTAATGACTTAATCTTTACGATGAAATTGCTGCAGCACTTGAAACACCAGGTGGTGCAAAGCATACGACACAATCAGACTCTGTCGCAGCAGTTGGATAGCATGGACATAAAAATTGGTCTGCTTATTCAAAACAGAATCACGCTACAAGTAAAGCTTCTCGAGATATTATATTAAATCTGTTATTTGCCATAGATATCGTACTTAAGAAGGTGAACAAATTTTCAGGACGTCGTGGCGCATGGGAAAAGCTTGGAAACCCTCGCGAAGCAGAAGCAGTCCAACAGAGAACAGAAGAATGCCTTAACGGACAGCATTATGTTGCATAAAGGCCTGAAATCGTTAACGAAGGAAGGTCGGAAGATGCTGGAGGGATATCAGCACTTGTTCTACGCGTTGCAAACTAATCCCACGTATTTGTCCAAGCTTCTATTCCTTTTACCCCAAAGCAAAACGAACAAGTTTCTTCAGAATGTAATCTTGACGTTGTTCAACTTCGGCTCGAACATCAGGGAAGACTATTTATTACTGAAACTATTTGGCAGCGCGCTGCAGGAAGAGATCAGGTACGAGTCTTTACTCCACAGAAGGATGCGATGTAATCCACTAACGTAATTTAATACCTAGATCCAAGTTTCAAAAGCCATCCGAAGTTGTGACTGGAAATCCTCTTGTTCTGAAAATGGTGGTGAATTATGCGCGGCAGTTAAACGGTCAGAGAGCTTTGAGACAAATCGTGGGGCCAATTATCGAGAAGGTCTTGGCTGATCGGTCGCTGAGCATAGAGACGAACCCCGTGGATATTTACAAGTGCTGGAGGAATCAGTTGGAAATGGAGACTGGGGAAACACTGTGAGTGTAGCGAGATAAACCCGCGAAGTATTACCTGCTTACAGCTGCTTTATTCTACAGGAAACTCCCATACACCGTGACACAGCAACAAGCTTTAAATTACGAACAAGTACGAGTGAGGCTGAACCATGGAATACAATTGTTGCAGAGTACCGTTTTAGAATTCCTCACCAAGATCACTGAATCCAGAGATCTGATACCGTACGGAATGCTGTACATGGCTAAGATTTTAAACGACTCCTTAATCGAGAAATTCCCGAACGCGCCGGAGAAAGATATACTGAAAGTAGTAGGGAATCTGATCTATTATCACTTCATCAACGCTGCGATCGTTGCTCCCGATGCTTTCGACATAATCACGTTACCGATCGACAGATCACTGTCCAACGACCAACGGCGAAATTTAGCCAGCATCGCGAAGATACTGCAATTTGCTGCTTCCAAAAAAGGGGTAATGAAGCTCAATTCGATGATCGCGATATCCTGTACGAAGAAGAAAAGAAGCAGATCTGTTTACACAACTTGTTTCAGTTCGGCGAGGAGGCCACGCATCTGGTCTGTTTAAATCCATTCATAATCGAGTGCCACGAGAAATTCAAGAACTTCTTTCGGTACTGCTGTCAGATAGAAGATTTGGAAGAGCACTTCTCCATTCACGAGTACACCGAAGCCACGCTCATCCACAAGCCCGAGATTTACATTTCGTTGCAGGCAAGTGGGAGCTCTTTGGGAATCCAATCACGATAACAGATATTAATTACAGAAATTGCAGGAAATCTGCGACACCCATTGCCTCATGTTAGAATACCAAGAGCCCATAGCCCCAGATCCCATGGACCCCTTGCACGATTTGCTGGACGATCTAGGCCCCGCTGCGAGCGTCGCATCTTTACTTGGAATCTGTAAGAAACTACATACCATAGCGCATGCCAATCGACGCGATATTACATTAGAATTATTCGTTAGCCGACGCCATGTGCGAGGCGAATTTAGCACGATTCGGGAAGACGGAGGTGTGCCTAGTACTCACCAACAAGTTCCAAGTACCAGAAGACGAGGACGCAAATTTAAACAAACTTTTCATAAAGACCAAGGAGCTGCTGGTCTCCGTGCTTCAATTTCTGAAAGGGCAGACGTTGGTGGAAGCTTTGGAAACCATTTGCTCGCCCGTGCAAGAGAAACTGTACGATGTAAAGTGTTCCAGCGTGTCGCCTACTTTAAACATCATTCACAAAAGGTACTGGCACTTTGAACGAACGATGAGATAAGCAGATGAAACGTAAATTCATTTCCAGCTCGTCGTTAAATGACTGCAAGCTCCAGCTGCGTGCCTATCTGAACAAACTGGAGCTCGGTGGATGGGTGAATCAATCGGACGGGTATCAGAACATCATAACAGCGGTGGCTAAAGATCTTTGTAACAAGGGAAAGTACCGAATAATTCGGAACAAGGAGTTACAGACGCTGCGCGTGACTAAGCAGAGGTTGGAGGAGAAATGCAAATATTACCAAGAGCAGGTAGAATTTTATAACGAATACATACAGCGGTGTTTGGAGAATTTACATACAGGGAAAGGGTACGTACATTAATTCTCCCCGAGTGCGCTTCCGCGGCACGTGACGGATATAAATTTGCTTCGCAGGTCCTTGCGAGCGTTCAAGGCCATCCAGAAGAATAGCCACGGCAAGCTCAGGTCCAAACTGACTTTGAAGTATTCCGGCGCGAAGCTGCAGGAGAAGGGCGTGCTGCTGGAGGTGGACGGGCTTCCGCACTCGCAGTTCAAGAACGTGATCTTCGAGATCAGCCCGGCAGAGCACAGCGGCCTGTTCAGCGTGCGTTGCAAGTTCATGGGCGTGGAAATGGAGAAGGTCGACATCGACATACAAAAGTTGCTCGAGCTGCAATTCGAAGGCGCGCCGATCATGGACATGTTCGGCAAGGCGAAAGTGAACGTCAACCTGCTGCTATATTTATTGAATCGAAAGTTCTACGGCAAGACTTGAGACGAGAAAGAATTAAAATGTATTTTATTTACGAGTATGACAGTTGTGCACTTGTGCAATGTTCTATTGTAATTATGCTTCTCAAGAACGACGGTACACCCAGCCGCGACATTTTTACGGTCACTGTACGGCGAACTTTTAAAACTGACGATTAATTATTGTAAATAGTTGTACGTAACGGAAATGAAGTTTTTAATACAAGTGTCCCTTGTGACTCGCGCTTAACGATAACGCACCAAGATGTCTATATAGAACATAAACTTTTGTTGGGTTTCAAATGCGAAATATATTTTTTCTAATTTTTATAAAAATAAGTAAACTAGTGGTAGTAAAGATCGCCTATTATCGAGAGAGCGGTCGCTTTCTCGGCTCAACTTTTGTAACTAAACCTAATGCCAACCATGATTTTTCATATACTTTCGCCTCTATTAAGGGGTATGTCGAATAACTATGTGTATTATATTTCGTACGATTCAAAATAAGATAAGGCATGCTCTCGGATATTCCCCAGTGAGAACAGTAGGCTGTCTATTATTACTTTTACGCTTCCTAATGCCTATACATGTATTTATATTATTATTCAAATACTAGACAACCTAGTGTTCCTGTGCATTTTACAAAATCTAATGATCGGATCGTTTGAACACAAACCCGGCAATTGCAGTTGTTCGCGCGTTTGATAATACAATAGATTCCCGTTTTATAAAATATTGCGCTACCTAAAGGCCTGTTTAGTGGATACTGGCAAATAAGCCTGCACATTCAAAAACAAGACAGGAAAACCTACTCAAAAAGAGCTACGCGTAAAAAGTCCTACACCTTTCGATGTTGCATGTCACTTGCGGCTTTACCTTGCACTATTTCATTAGCAATGACACACGAGTAAAAATATTTAAAAAAAAAACGAAGCGAGATGTTCGCATCGAGATCAAGTAATTGCGGAATAAATACTTTTATTCTTTTTGCCTCCTTTACAGAACATGCGACAGTAAATTAAACCTGTTCATACAATCACGTTAAAATGCGTAATGTGCGCGTAAGAAATTTGTGATATCCGTAGAACGAACAAAAAAAAAGAGATGGTTCACTTTATATATACGATATAAACACTACATACATAGATAAACAGCCCGCATTTATCACAGGCGCATTGTATTATAAATATTCTGTTTTTTTTTTGTTTTTTCTTTACATATTCGTGTTCTCGAAGTCTTGCTTTTACTCAACTTTTATTATACAAATCTGCCTTTACATCGTTTACGTGACAGATGCTAACATCCAGGTACTGCGTCACGAGGTATTTCGAAAGACATTTTTATAACTTATGGCGCACAAAATGTCATTAATATAAAAGTTTTTTACCTTCCCCCTCTCCCCCTCGAGCTTTACCATTCCTTTTTAATCGAATCGAGCGTCCAGTAATTCTAGTACAATTGATTATGTGCAAGCAGTATATGTCTGTTAAAGCCTCCACGAAGCAGGCCATAAAAGTGCATTTCATGGTATTATTTAACTGTGTAGTACATATATATATATATATCACCGTAATATTAACTTTTTATAATAAATAGCATAATAACATTAATTCTCCATCCGTCCGGCTCTCCTCTAAATATGTGCACACAGTGGGACATAACATTCGATACAGGACATTCAGCAAGTGTTATCGTTTGTTCAAGATATTGGCAAAGTTTCTAATTCTCAGCTGCCCGTCCGTCATTTGCGCTAACGTCTCCTCCATCATGTTACGCAGCTTCGATAAATCCGGCATTTTGTCGCAGGATTCGATGTTCAATAATTCCGTGAAGAACTGCTCCCATACAGTCTTCTTCATGTACCTGTGCGCGTATATATTCCGTAAGTCGCGGATCGTTTTCGCAGCTTTCAGAGTAACGATTTGATCGAGATATAAATACCTTAGTAATTTCGAGGTGATGAACCATCGGCCACCGACCTTCGACACTCTCATGTAATTGCCAAATAGCAAACAGTGGCTGGTCGCGGCTAAACAATACAAATCAGTCTGGTATGTCCATGGTCGACCAGTTTGCATCTCGATACACGTGAAGTCTTCAGTCTTTATGACCTGGGTGAACGTCGTGTTCTCTGGCAGCAGGCTCATATCTATGCTACATCCGAAATCTATCAGCTGTATCGTTGGCCTCACGTCCTCTGTGGGCCTGCAAAATCAACGAGCTCGTTACGCGGATCTGGCTGGACGCTAACGGATCGGTCGCAATTAAACACGTACAAACGCATCAGCAGGAAATTGTCCGGCTTGATGTCCCCGTGTATTATTTGGCATTTGTGTAAGTATTCCACGATTTGCAGCATTTCAATTGTGAAGAATATAGCTAAGTGCTCCATCAACGGTTTACCCGTGGCGATCTTTATTTGATTCGTTACCGCTAACAGCGTCCCGAATTTCGAGTACTCCGACACTAGTACGCTGCTGTTATTCGCAACGTACGCCATCGAGACATCCATAAATCCACGCAACTGAAAGGAGAAAGGAGGGCACGTGTATTGGTGGATGAGAGATCTCTGCAGGTATAAAGAGAGTAAGTTATACAGTACCATGTGCGGATTAGTCAGGCGAGCTTTTATTTCTCTAGTTATATAAAATTCCCAAACCCAACCAGGCCTTTGAGTTTTCAAAGCGACCGTCTGGCCTGTTTGCAGATTCACTGCTTTGAATACTGTACCGTACATTCCCTTTCCAAGGCACTTTTCCAAATCGTACTTTTCGTTACCTGGATATATTAAACGATTAGAAATTATCAAGCGTTGTATATATATATATATATATATGGAGTTAAAGGGTCATTCTACGTATTTACTGCGAAAGAGATCTTCAAAAATAGCTTGATTTTTCGGCCGATCACAGTAGAATGACCCCCTAATTGTTGCAATGGCTGTTTCTACTGACCAAGCATAACCATAGGAGAAGGCACAAGCTTATTTAAATTAGTGTCTAGTTTCACGTATCCCTCTGCGTGATGCGGCTGCGGGAATTTAATTTTTTTTAGAAGATTGGCTATTAAAGTCTTGTCGAAGGGATTTATATCCCCCGATGGGAATTGAAAGCTGTCTTCCTCCGCTTGCTCCATCGGCTCGGGATGCTCCTCGCACTCCATCGTGTCGACCTTCTCCTGCTCCTCTATCTCGTTAAGTTTAAAGTTAATCGACTTCCGTAGATCGCAGTTCTTCTTGATCTCGGAAGTGATTTGATCCACGTTACGCTGCACGGTGCGCGGACTCTGAGCGTGCACGGCTTGTATTTGGGCTTGAAGCTTCTGCTCGTAAAGCTGATTCGCCGACAGGGTAACATCTTTAGATTCTTCGTTCTCACCTTCGCAAACAGAAGATAGTTTATTATACGTGCAGTGCTACAAGGAGACAGAGGCATAACGATTAAAGTACCTGGACTAATGGACTGTTCTTTTATTGGAGCCAACTCTTCCTTAATAAATGTAAAACCTAATGCTGTGGTTCTCGTGTGTCCACCACTACTACCAGAACTGCTCGAGATGTATTCTCTAGTCGATTCTAGGATTACACTCAGTTTATCTTCGCCCTCGACGTTGGGCGCCTCTGAATTCCTATAAAATCGTGTGTCCGAATGAGAAAATGAATCCTAGGGAGAAGCAACGATAATTACACGATTAAAGGCCGTCGCGCATTTTGGCGAAGCGCAACGAATCGAAGAAATTAATAATAACTAATAAATTGTCGCTGCGCAATTGTTTATAAACTTTTCTCCTCGCTTCGCCAAAATGCGCGACGGCCTCGAGAAGCGTTACGTACGACTGTGGCGCGGTGCATTGATTCGAGTATTGCGGAGTCCCTTCTGCTGCTTTGTAAGATTGTCGAAAATGGTTAGTCATAGGTGTGGAGCTGCTCAGTTGCATGTTAAACGCGTCGGTGAAGCATGTATCATTATTGTCCGACAAGGGTGTAATACCGAGGCTTTCGTCGATGTACAAATTGTTCTCATCGGGCGGCTTCGGCGTCATGTTATCCTCCATTGGTCCGTTATAGTCGACGACGATTGCGTTTTCCTTATTCTCCGCGCTCTCGAGATACTTGATGTCTCTACGATTCATCCCTGGGGACTTTATATAGGGCAACTCTGGTGGCATTCGGTAGGGTTTGCTGGTCTCTATGTCTGGCTCGCTGTACGGGGAGTAGTGAAGCTGTTTCTGGGGCTCCACGTTCTGCTGCAGCAACGTAGACTCCAGCTGCGACGGGTACTGCTGATAAGCGATATCGTCCGTCGTCATGTTACCGTACACGGAGTGCTGCATGTGTTGCATGTGCTGGTGGTGCGGTTGATGATGAAGGTGTTGATTGGGCGACGGTTGATGCTGCTGGGGATGGGGCGGATGAGGTTGATGAGGTTGGTGAGGTTGGTGAGGTGGATGAGACTGATGGTGCTGAATATGGCTGTGGCTTTGCAGGTGCGACGGATGGGAAAGGGATGTTTGATGATGCGGCACCACGTGAGCCTGCGGGTGAGGTTGCATTAACTGCTGATGGTGCTGCGAATGATGCGGCCGGGAATGGGATTGTTGCAACTGTTGCTCGTGATGCTGCTGTAACCAACCATTTAAGGGGATTAATAAAGAGATTTCTTAAAAGAACTTTCAAGTACGCCCTCTGTATTGTACCTGCATTTGATACTGGTATGAGTTATGCAATCCGGAGCTGCCGTAAGCAGTGTGATGCTCCTGGTTGGAATAACTTTGGTGGGCAGAATAGTTCTGATGATTCTCCTGGTCGTCATAAGGCTGCATGCCGTATCCCGAATGATGCTTGCTACTCGACATCGCGTGCTGCGTCATTGAACTATCCATATGTATGTCGAAGCCTAGCGTCAGCATCTTAGAATCGGGGATCCTAGGTGTCATGGAGGTACGAAAGTTTGGGGTAGTGGGCACTGGCTCGGGGGAACGCCACATGTCTTGCACCACCGACAGCGCCTCCTTCGTGTTAACGGTCAGACTTTGGCCGAGCAAGTGTTCCTCGGGTTCGGCGGTCAAAGACGTCGCGTGGTGCTGGTGCATGAAATTGGAGGCTTGTAGTTTTCGTTGTGTATTCAGTTCTGCCTCCATTCTCTGTGCCTTCAGCCTTTCCGCTTCCATCCTCTGCGCTTCGAGCCGCTCCGCTTCCATTCTCTCGGCTTCGATCCTCTCCGCTTCCAATCTCTCCAATCTCTCCAACTCTCGTTGCTCCGCCTCGCGCCTCTGGGTCTGCAGAGCCTGGCTCTCGGCTTCGTACTGCTGTCTTTGGAGTTCCTGCTGCTCAGCCTGGAGGAGTCTCTGCCTATCCATCTCAAGCTGTTCAGCCTCTCTTTGCTGCTGCATCTTTCTGTGCCTCTCCGTCAGCTCCTCTTGCCGCTTGTATTCCTGCCGCTGCCTCAGCATCTCTTGCAGAGACGCGTTGTGCCTCTGGTGCTCGGCTTCGAAACACTTGTGGTGAATGTGCTGCTCGGCTTCTCCTATATCCTGCACCTCGAGCTTCTTCTCTAAAACTTGTCCCCTGGAATTCGAACGATCGTAACCATTACGAGAAGCTTCATCGCCGCGGCGACGATCGCTCAGAGTAAACGTTACCTTTGCAAATACCGCTGGGCACGTATCTCCTCCATACTCAGGTCCATATTGTTGGCGTACACTAAATCTTTCGGGTAATGTGGTCTTAATACGATATTCGGGTTCGGAGCGTCGTGTACAAATACAGGCACTGTTAAATACTCGGTATATTTACTGCCATCAAAAATATACGTGTGGTTCGGAAACAATCTTATTTTCCCCGCATCGAAGTCCTCCGGTTGATCCTCGTGAACTGTGATTTTAAATAACAGATTACTCTTCGTTACAATTCCAGGGAACAACTTGCCTTGCTCTTGACATAAGATCGTACCTTTGAAAGCTGACTTCGTAATGGCTGTCATTAACGGGCATCGTTTATTTCCATTGCCATTCCACGGGCCAGGTTTAATAGTATTCTCTTTATGCACGGTATCTTCTACTGGAACGTGATCTAGTATACTCGAACCTTTCATTTCGCCAGGAACGTCCTCCTGTTAAAACGTCTCAATGTATTCGCACGTCGTTACCACCATCGATATCCGGTTAGACGCGTGTACCTGATATATATGAACCCTGGAATTCGACGTGGCATTGTGCACCGCAGAGGACACTTGCGGCACGGTGCCAGGGAAGTGTTCGCGTACGCGATGCCCGGTGCGTACGCTACCGACCCTCTTGCCAGCCTTTATTGCCTTTAACGAACTGAAAGCTTGACGCTGCTCGAACAGTGATCTCTCGCTACGATCTTCCATGTGACCCAGCGTCTTGCGCGCAACAGCGAGTTGAAAATTCCTGGAAGGAGAACATGAGATTCATTCGAAATTCGATACACCGACATCGGTTCGTATGTTGAAATTTATACTTATGAGCGTAATCCAGTTCGTCCTGGGGTTCCGCTTTGGCAGTCAAGCCCATTAAATAAACCTTGTCGGCGCGTTTGTAGTCCTCGATCTGCTCTAATTCGAAAGCCCACGCTCTGTACATATCCGCGACCATAGTCCCAATTCCGTTGTTATATAAAAGTTGGTACAGCTCTAGTGGATTCTTCTGCATACTTATCTGCGGGTACCAAGTTTGCGTTAAGCACAGCGGGTAAGGGGAGCTATCTTTACTAATTCAGAAAACCTCTTTCAAAACTGCCTACGTAATTGATCCAAAGACGTATATATCTACGATCCTGATGGTACTTTATCTCCTTCTCGAATATAGCTAAGCACTGTTGCAGCAGTCTGCAAACGTGCGACTCGTGTCCACTTTTCGGGTAACTTTGCTCCATCCACAGTATGTACTCGTACCAATTCTCTAAAGGGTCCTCGCCTTCGTAATTCTTTATCGCCGATTCGTACATTCTGGGCAGACGAAATTTGTTACGTCAGCGCGTAATTACGCGGGCTAGCTACTTATCTGTAATTCGAACATACTGTCTTTCTTGTAAAAGTAACTGTTGAGCATCCACATCCTCCTGCGCTCTTAACGCAGTCCCTAGCTGAGCGACATTCCGACCATAACGCAGTGGCTGAATATTTTCCTTAGAATTAGCTATGGCTGTCGCAGGATCCATTCTTAGATCTATATCTTCGTCGTCGAACTATTTTATTCCCTGAAAGAAAGGACAGTCAAGGTACGGGCATCCAATGGAACCGCTCGTACGTGTTTCTAAAAACACTTCTTCGTGAAATTTCACACGCCAAAAAAGGGAGTATCAGAGATATTAGAAATTCTCGAGAGGAAAACAGGCATCGCGCGGACAATTTGCAACCTTCTCTAGCATCTTCGAACTCGCTTATGTGACGAAGAGACGGATTTTAGCAGAGACTGTAATCGAGGAGTCTCCTCGGGCCGCATCAAAACAAATTTGTAAA
The DNA here is from genome assembly GCA_946251845.1 of Andrena fulva. Classification (NCBI taxonomy): domain Eukaryota; kingdom Metazoa; phylum Arthropoda; class Insecta; order Hymenoptera; family Andrenidae; genus Andrena; species Andrena fulva. The sequence continues at coordinate 93,144,828 of OX276327.1, read as the reverse complement.
AGAGGGGATAGATAAAGTGACGGAACGCTGGGAAAGTATCGTAGAGAACGGAGCGAGCGGTAATGCTCGATGAATCGTTGACATAAAGGTATTCATTCGCCGCTGGGACATATCCGGGAAAGAGCCGCTTTAATTGCTAGGCGATCTAACACTTTGGGGATGCACCCGTTTAAACGGAATGCAAACAATGGTAGGAGTTATCGAAACAGCATTAGACAACGCTCACCTTTCGCACGTATCAAAACTTTGCATAATATTCTTTGAATAGCGGCGGACCTTTGAAATTGGACAAAATCCAGTCGCGATAACTCCAATAAGGACGCTATCAGTCTAGGTTACGTTAGTCTTCCATTTAACGGCTACAGCCACCAACGGTTTTTCGCTGTCTTCTGCTATGCTGTGCCTCAAGTGATGCAAGAGTTACGTTTCGCTGACCACGGATTTTAATTCGATCGGCTACAATGAGAGGATCGAGAGCCCGATGCGATGATAACTTCAAGACATTTAATTCCGACTAGCGCTAGGGAATCGAAATACCATTTTCAGCCTGGCAGACCCTTTTGACCGTTCGCTACTAGCGGGAGAAGTATTGTCCGAAGTATTGTCATGCCTCTTCCCGATCGTGCGAATCGCGAAGCTTCAGCCACTTTATTATTATTACCCGAATGTAAATTCAAATTCTAAAGTACCATTTGATACGTACAGTGTGTAATACGCGAGTGTGTTAAGTAGTTATAATAATTATATTCTTTGTCTGTCTACGTTTAGTCGGAGGGTCTAGGTTTTTTACTGAAGCATTGTAACTCTCCGTGCAGTGATATTCAACAGTATTAGTAATTTATATAGTGCGTCTTTCGATGGATTAATGGATAGGAGAAATTGTTTATTTATTTATTAACTCGCGTTGCAAAGTTCTGGGTCGTTTATGTGGGCTGCGAAACACTTTCGCGATCCTTTTGAGGAACGATGTTGTTTAATTGTTGGTTTTTAAATGCATTTAAAAAGTTTATTTGTGTCACGAACTGTGGAACGTATAGCCATCTGGCGAAAATATCTGCGAACTAAAGCGCTGTGAGAATTGTAATTCCATCGACAAAGTGGAGGATAGACCTATCATGCGATGTAACTTTGTGTCGCACGCTTCGTTTTGCATGAGTGCGCATGTGGGAATGGTTTGCGCGCGAGTTTAATTTTTGGAATGACTGAAGTAGCTTTTTAATGTTGTAGTATGTTTAGCTATTCTTTTATTGTAAATATCTATTGGTTTCTAAGATTCTGTTATTAAAGATTGTAATGCAATTATTTATTAGAATATAATCTGACCTCAAGTAGAACAGACGTGTTTTTCTTAAATTACGAATTTAATCATCGGTAGTACTTATCCTCACAAGCGGCATTCCCATTTGTGACATCTATGACAGGAGGTTCTGTGGTGCGGACTAAGCTATATATCATTCAATTCTTTTTATTACTATCTGTGGGGGATATCCAATTAAGAATAAGCGTAAGAGAAAAACACGTCTAAACTGTTTCAGGAGAAATTATATTTATATTACACTACTTATATTATAAACAAAATCTTAGAAACTAATAAATATTTACAATAATAGAATAACTAAATAAAAAACATTAATAACCCACTTCGTTCATTTTATAAATTACAAATTCGCGCGCAAACCGATCACACAGGCATACAACATACCAAGGGTGCGTTCCACTTGCGCCCAAATCGCCCGCAACGCCCGCGATTTTCATTAAGGTGGGTTCTCCTATACGCGACTGGACACAACGTCAAGAATTTCAAAGTCGATTTTCTTGAAAATGAAGCACAATATCAAAAAATCTTATTCCTCTTTTTCGACTTATTTACTTGTTATAAGTCGAAAAGAAAGAGTAACTTTTTTTTATATCGCGCTTCAGTTTCGAGAAAATCGACTTTGAAATTCTTGACGTTGTGTCCAGTCGCGTATAGGAGAACCCACCTTAATGAAAATCGCGGGCGTTGCGGGCGATTTGGGCGCAAGTGGAACGCACCCCTACACAAAGCCCTACATATTATTAAAAGACTGTAGCCATCTACATCGCCAGCCGTTAACTTAACCGTCCCATTCAATGTATGTGGCCGTAAAAATAATTTGTTTATAACCTTTGTTTTTACGCTTCTAAGGTCGCAAAATTCTCGATCGAACATGCGCGTCAATACTTTTCCCGCCACATTGACGTGTAGAGACGTCAATGCCAGGGAACGGATACGGACTCATAATGCGAAAAGTCATAAATATTTATCGAAAAGTTAAATATACTTTCTGCGCGATCTCTATAAAAAATCACTAATGGTACAGCTATATTACAGAGGGGCATAGAATTCCCTCCTGCCTTCAATCCTTCACTTTCCGTTCTTCTTTCCATACAGGTGATCTTCCCATACTCTGTCTCCGTTATCACAGTCCATGAACGGTGATTGATATGAAAAATGAAGCACGTAAAAATAGTTATCGATAAAACAGCGTAGGGGCTTCACCCGCGGATAAGACTGATCCCGTAGTAATTAGACAGATTGCTCCGAAATTGGTAGTCCAGTAACCTTGCTTCTTTTCATCCTCATGAGTGTCGCAAATCTGCAAAGTGCACAAACAATTGTTATCGTGTCCCCAGATTTGCCACATTTTCAGCCACACTTCGCAATCATTAAACAACTCTTTACTTCCGAGATCTTTAATGAAAAGTTCATTATTTCCCTGCGTTTCAGTATATAGGTCTACTTAACCAAAGCACAGACATGAAGTCTCCATATTTTTATACGAATTTTTTACGAGCCTTAACCAGAATGTTAATGAACCGCAATTCCAACTACATACTCTTTTACGTGTTCTTACATTACGCGCTTCTCAAGCTGAAAGTATTAGCTGGCACATCGTTTAAATGGAAAACTGTAGCAGACAAAGCCTTGAAGGGTTTAATAAAACAGCGCCACGACGAGGAAAACCGTTACGTGGATTGCAATTCCTGCATATTAGCGAACGTAAAATGTTTCAAAGTATCTACGCCGACATGGTTTTATGTATGCTCCGTAGTATCTTTGAGAAAGTACAAAGTACTAGTCGTTCCTCTGAATGATACCGGCACAAATGAAATATGGGTATCCGAAGTCACGAGGCATAACATAGAAAGCGCATTGCATTGCGACGTCACTGCTTGCTTTTTGCGTAGGTACCAAGGGAATACTTGATAAAAAAACCAAACACATTTTTCTACCACTTACGATCGTTTCTTTGCAGTGCCCATAAAAGATAATACCGTTAGATTCGCTGCGGAGGCTAAAATATCTATGATCTCAAACCCGTACGATACTACGAACGACATGATAAGCGCTCTGCTAGAAAACTATTTCTCCGAGCCTCGACTGTTGAGGAAAAATGATTTATTTGGCGTCGACGTAAAGGAATGCGTATCGGATCAAGTGTATCTACATAGTAATTCATCTGTATCTGTGATATACTTCAAAGTTAATACTATTAAAGTTAATAATAAGGATTGTATAAGTAGCGAGAGCTCTTACATTTTACACGGAGAAACGACGCTCGTCCAAGAACCAAATATGCACAGTTATATCCCTCGGAAGCATTTGCATCTCGATCGAAGCACGGAAGAGTTAATAGAATCGTATCCTCCCAGTTTCGCGGCGCCTTTGGAGCACTTAGAACGTTGCATCTTGCCGTTCATCAATTGCGGTAAAAAACGCTAACTAATTCTCCACGATTATATCTAGCCTGGATATTTACATCGCGCATTCCCTTGTTGCAGGTATCCGATTACCCATAAAGCCAATATTCCTCCTCAAGGGTTCGCAGGGCTCGAGCAAGCGTAAATTGATCCGAATTGTATCGGAGAAGCTGGGTCTGCACTATCTTCACGCGGACTTTGCGGAGGTCCAAGCTCTAACGTCGGCGCAAACGGAGGCTAAGCTACGTATCGTGTTACATAATGCCAAACAGTCCGTGCCATGTATACTTTGTTTAAATAACATAGAGGTACTTGTAGAACACAATTTATATCAACTCTCTTCCGCAAGTTCGAGGATTCTAAGGCAATGTCTGTAGGTGTTCGGAAAGAATTCTGAAGGCCAAAAGGACGAAAGAATTATATCAACTTTCTCCGCCGAAGTGAACGCGTTGTACGAGAAACGCTCGACGTATCCAATTATTGTGATAGCCACTACGAGCGAGTCTGACATACCAGCGGAGCTGAACAGAATGTTTATCGAGACGATTCGTATAGAGTATCTAGATCAGAACACGAGAGCGGAGTTAATCTCGTGGTTACTAGCGAAGAGAAATTTGAAGCATCGAGTGAACCTGTCGAAGATTTCTGGGATGTGCTCAGACTTTAGGTACGCGGACCTCGCAGCACTGATACTGCACGCTGTGAAAGCTCATTGCGAACAGGCCGATGTAGACTTGAAATCGTTAACACTTTCGCAAGAAGACTTTGAGAAAGCTTACGGTATGATTGTCATACTATAAGAGGAATGATCGCTGTTCACGTCATTCTCTTCTCAATGCTTTCCTTTTTATCCACAGAGTATATGCAATCGACATACACCGACAGCAAGGGTGTACCACGTGTACCGAAGACTCATTGGGAAGACATAGGTGGCTTAGCGGACTTAAAGCACGAGATTATGCGTCGAATTCAGCTACCTTTGTTGAACGCACTGGGATTCGGCCAGTCTGGGTTGCTTTTATACGGTCCACCTGGAACTGGAAAGACGCTCCTGGCTAAGGCCGTAGCGACGGAGTACCAGCTCCATTTCCTGTCGATCAAAGGTCCCGAAGTGTTGAACATGTATGTCGGTCAGAGCGAGAAAAACGTCAGGCAAGGTACAGTACCGAGCGTATACATTAGCAAGTGATCTAGCAGTCTGACTAGACCATAAAGATAGGTAAAAATGAACGCTGTGTTATCTTGGCGCAGTGTTCGAGCGAGCGAGAGCCGCGGCGCCTTGTATAATATTCTTCGACGAGTTGGACTCGCTGGCGCCGAACCGTGGACGCAGCGGGGACAGTGGAGGCGTCATGGATCGCGTCGTGTCCCAGTTGCTCGCCGAAATGGACGGCCTCGAGTGTTCCAGTAATATATTCATCATAGGCGCTACGAACAGACCAGACCTGATAGATCCCGCGCTCCTTAGACCCGGGCGATACGATAAGCTATTGTACGTGGGGATTCATTCCGACCGTGACTCGCAACTCAAAGTACTAGAGGCGCTCACTCGTAAGTTCAAGTTGCGCGAGAACGGGCAGGAGTTTGGGGAACTGGTAAACCACTTGCCCGATCACACCACTGGTGCGGACCTGTACTCCGTGTGTTCCAACGCGTGGCTGAACGCTGCGAGAAGAGTTCTCAGCGAACACAGCGTGGATCAGGGTACCTCCGGCAAGAACGAATTAAACGAATCGGTTACGGTAGAACTGGAGGACTTCCTGAAAGCCGTACGGGAGTTGGTTCCATCTGTCAGCGCCGAGGAAGCAGAGAGATACAGGAGGATGCAGATAGAATTGTCCTCGGTATCGTAGCGATGGCCGGGTTAATCAGGCTTCTATCTTATAAACGACATGTCAATTTATTTCGGGAAATATGTAAAACAATTCTTTACAACGAATAGTTAAACCATGAAGGGCATCTACGCTCTACCCTACATATTGCACCAGAACGTTTCTTCTTAATACGCTAGCGCGCGACGAGGAACAGCAGCGGCGCCGTAACGGTTTCTACTCGAGGGCACGGTCGTTGAAACGGTTCCGCGTGTCTACCGACGATACGTCGCGATATACAATGTAGAAAAATAGGACAGCTAGGTCCACTGAGGCACCTACAACCGGCCACGGAATTCAGTGGCGGAGGCTAAAAGGTGCCCGCAGTGAACCACGATACTGCATCGGGTTGATTAATTCCATGCAAATCCGTAATTAAAATAAATAAACGTTTATTGCCTTCAAATGTGATCGTACTTGTAAACTCAAACGACAAATCGTGGTCTGCTTAAATATTTTCATACTTCACTACGCGCAACTCTGTGACACGTGTCCCGCTTCTTTAAACCAGGGGTTCGCAACTCAACGCCAAACGAGCGTCAAGGATTCAGCTGATACACCCGAACGTCGACGAACAATGTTACATTAAACTTATCTTTCTGTTGTATCGCGTTGGAGTTGAGAGCCTCTGGTTTAATCGACTCAATTGCACTCTCAGAAATGCGCGGCACTCGACAACGCGTTTCCTTTCATAAAGAAGAATTACAAACCTTTGGTATAGTCGCGAGGTAGGATCGATTCTGACATAATTATTCTTCGATGTGTGAAATGCACAGAAGGTATTGGCAACCCGTGATATCTAACAGGCTCGTCACTCAAAAGAAAGCCTCAACTGCGCACATTAAAGTTTCACCCGCCCATTTACGATACGAATCGATACGATAAAAGCCATAGAATTGCAAGGGATCGCCGTTGAGCGTACATTGAATTGTATCTCGCGGGGGAAATTTTACGATTACGAGTATTCTTTTAATCTTCCATGCCACTTCGTAAACCACAGACCGGTATCTCTTCTCGCGCGTTTAACATAAGTATCACATTCGATAAATACGCTAATCACTACGCTCGATAAAAGGAAAAGAGAAGAGAGGAGTTCCGTGAACAATTCGAAAGGATATCCGCTCGCTTCGAATTAAAGCAATCATTATCGTAAATGTAGTATTCGCGGGACCCGCTCACGCAGCTTAGACACTTGGCGATCTTACATAAGAGGAGGTATGCTTCGAAATATCGTGTACAAATCTAGAAGGTGTCCCGAGCAACGACCAAGGGGGATATCGATCGAAAAGAAGAAATTGTTTGAATCGGCCTTCCGTACGGACACTCCGGCCACTATGTACAGGTAATTCTCGCTTTAAGTGTACGAAAAGAACGTGATTACTCTACGTGGATCGAGATCTACGAAGGAAAGTGGTAGCGCGATTCCTCTCGCCTCGATCGCGGATAAACGAAATACTTTGTACTCGACGGGCACGAACTTCTTCGCGAAGTTCAACGTTCCCGCGCTTACTTGCGGTTTACAGAGCTTCGTCGCACCGTTTTACGCTCTCAAGCAGTCTTCTCTTCTGCGTACGCAAGGGAAAGAAATGCACTGGGACCCGGTGCATCTTCCAGCGACGAGTCGTTTGGCTGACGGGATCGAAGAAGTACCAACGGTGACGCGTGCAGTTGAATTTTCAGGACAAACCATGGGAGGGATATCGCCGATATAGACATTATAAACTGTTTGCTGGCTCGATGTGTATTCCTGGAACAGCGAGAACGTCCGAACCACTGGACACCGTGTCTCTACGCCCGAGAGACTACACACTCCTGTGCAAAACTTTCATTCAAAACGATACAAGCAAGGCCAGTTACGAACCCTCGGCGTTCGGCCCTGAAACAGAAAGTAAACCGGTTAGCTGAAGCGACACTCGTAGCCTCTTTTAAGTAGAGGGACTACAGTCTGTCTACCATGTCAAATGCCACTAACTTTGTTACAAAAGGTGTTTAGAAATTTATGATGCAAACTTTGCACGGTCATCGGTATTCAGAGCGGAGAGAAATGAGTTCCCTTTGTCCATTTTCTGCTCAAACGGAGACTAAATTATTCTATCGACCGTGAGTGTGCGTGCAAGATTTCCATCACGAATTCATGAGCGCTCTACATGTTCGTTTCTATCAGTACTGATGGATGGGTACGTCGGGTGAACGTTTCTAAGGATGTTCGTATAGGTTACACGATGATAATTCGAATTTAGGTTTGCATGTTACGGCATACCTGGTCAAGACGATTTCGTGGCAAATTCGTGCAGTATGTCACAAGCCATTTCAAGATCGTTCCTAGTTATACCGAGGGCTCTAATCACGGCGTCTTGCGCGAATCCGAGAGCCGTCAGCTTGGATATGTGCTCGACGTTCACGTTCTCGTATGCCGCGGTTTCTGGCTTAGCAGAACCGGCGGGATCGTCCTTACCTCTCATCAGAGCGGACAATCGAGCTGTATTCGCTTCCAGATTAATGTTCCTCACGACGTGCTGCCTCGTACCGGGTATCACGATCGTGTTCTCGTAATGATGGTCCTGTCTATTCTGTTCTTTGCCAGATTTCGGCGGCCTGGGCACCGACAGAGGCGGCGGCACCGGCGGCACGTTGCTGCTGGCCGTCGTCTGGCCGGACGCGGAGGACGCACCGCTGGAGCGACTAGGCTTCTCGGGTAATGTCGGCGGTTGCGGTTGCACTATGGCCATATGATTTCCCTGGGGCCGACGTATGTGAGCTCTGCTGGCTGCGAACGGCGCCAGGGGTATCGGCGGCGCTGGGGATGGCGAGGAAGCTCGATGCAACATGTCGTAGCCTGCCTCGGAGTTCACTGAAACGTAATCAACTTGTAATAGGAGTGGAGGTTTAAGACTGTAGGTACTTGAGAATTTCCCTGCGGTAAATTGGAAGAATGGCACTTGGCTACTTGCGTCTGTTAATGCTCTCGGCAGCAGACACTCACTGTTATTGTTCTGTTGATTGTCAGCGCTGCTGTTGAATACCGTGTTGACCACCGACAGGGGCGGTGGCGGTGCATTCTCTTTTGGCACCGTCAGGTGACGCCCGTTCCTGGGATGGTTGTTAGGCGTGGGCGACGGAGAGGGTCTTCTGGGAGGCAACGGTGGACTCGGCACGATTCTACGCGTGGAGAGAGGGGAGTTCGTCGGACTGGAGTCCTCTTCGTCGTCCGTGTCGTCGCAAGTGAGCCCGCCGTGGCCGTTGCACAGATCCATTATTTCCTAAAACAACGAGGCCAGCAGGAGATTGCATTAATTTGTATGCTACTTATTCAGTAGAAAGGATATTAACTCTCGTTCTACGTGTGCAGGATGTTCGCATCATTATTCCCTGGCAATTCTCTCTCGGGAAGAAGTTACATAAGAGCCAAGAAAGTGGAACAGAAGCGAAAGAGAAGCTTCATCCTCTTGAACATCCTGTACCACTAAACTGGCATTGCTTTCAGACAGCATTAGAGCTCTTGGTAACTAGTTTTAGTAGAATCGTACAAGCGACACGAAGCGCAACAGTTAGAATAGCGTTCGGTGTTAGTCTACCGTTGAACAGGATTAGTCGGGTCTGGACAAATTGCCAGCGATGGAGCTCGGTTTACCCCGAGTGCGTTTACCCGAAAGAAAAAGGTACCTATAATGCGGTGAGAACGTGACGATTAATAACGAGCGTAATTACAAAGCGTTAAAGCGGAATGGCTGTAATGCGTTTCTTCACTTACCTGCCTTCACAGCAGCAGCGAAAGCCTCTCTCTCTTTCTCTCTCTCTCTCTCTCTCTCTTTCTCTCTCTTTCTCTCACTCCTTCAGGCTATGTACATTACCGAATTAGTTTCGACCATGCAGGCGGGCAGAGAGCAATGGACCCCGTGTGTAGGTAACGAGTTATGAAAATAAAGGTAAAACGATCATGCGAACGATACAACACGATAAACACCTCGGTTCGGTTTTGTCAATGCACCCTGTCTTGCTGGAACAGTGAGGGTGCGCGCAGCGAGACTAGGCTCCAGCAAAATGGGGTGTGTGTATACACATGATGCGGATGTAACTCGATGTAATAATGTCACTTACAAGGTGAGGTCACGACCTGGATGGGACCAGCTCCAAAATGTAAGGCAGTTAAGAAACACTTCACTGCGATCAACACAAACATTTAAGTCCATCTGCTTGGACTCGTGCCCTACATTCTGGACCCGTTTCCATCAACAAAAAAAAGCGTTCGTTCTGATCATAGCGTTCCCTCGTTAGAAAATTGAAAGAGAAGGAAGAGAAACATACTTCTCGGATCCGTAATATCTTACAATAAGATAGGAGGAAAACGTACGCTACAGTAATGTTTACGAAATATTTATTTTAGACGTCGGTTTCGCTGCTGATACACGGCGGGTCGTCTAAACGGATTAATCGATCAGCAGCACTGTGTTCATTGTATCCGTCTTTTTCTCTTTGTAAATACAAGTAAATACTCTAAAGGCTACACGTGAACGCAGTAAAGAAATCTATCATTCTAATTTCGAGCTTTTGATGCGAGAGATATGGATGCTTCGGTGTTTACGTAGCTACGCTTTTAAAGGATTATTGCTCTCGTTTCGAACCGTTAATTGCCAAATCCGTGTGCCGAAGGGGAGCTGAGGATTTCTCGTCTTTGTGAATATCTTTTGAACAGGGGAGAAGAGAAGAGATACGTATATGTGTACCCGCAGCATCGAAATTCGGCATGAAGTGCTACTGCGCTATTCACTGGTATTAGATCCTTTAAAGGTTTGCTTAGTGCGTGAACGGAATAAATAATAAATATCTAAGGTAAAGAAACATAATTAACATCTTTGCCCTAGTAAAGATGTCTCACATGTTGTTACATTTCGTTCCTATCGCCAACAGGTACGTAATTAACTTCTAATAGACGTTACGGAAAAGAAAAAGAAACGACGAACGATCGATCGGTCCGTCCTACGATGGGCCATGTAGCACTTCTTCTCTGCTCGATGGCAAGCTACGCTACTTCCCTCTGGGAGTTATCTAGGGTTTTATCTATGCTCCTTTTTTTTCTTTCTTTCTCGTCAGAGATACTCTCGGAATAAGCTGCTTCATCCTTCGCGTATACTTTTACCATGTCATTCCTTACAAATATCGATAAGATACCAATTAATCTGAGGGATCTGGAGTCCCATAGAACGAAATGAAGCGATACATCGTCGATTTTATGCTACTTTTGCAACGTAAATCTATGAACGAATTCAACACCCTTTTCGAACTTTACGAACTAACGAAAGCACTGATCAGACGTTACACATCTCCTACGTTCGGTGAATAGTGTGACTGTATATGCGGATGAAGCTTTACCGAGTCTGAAAGTCATAGACAAGGTGTTGTTTTATTAATGGGACCCGCGTCAGGGGTCGATTCAGCGCCGAAGTGCTGCCTTCGATCTTCGACCGTAGAACGAGTCCAACCAGTAAAGGAACACCCTGCATATGCGTACACTGCGAAGAATACGCTGCCAGCTATACATTGGCGCATGCATTCTGAAGGTCGATTCGAAGCTTGATCAGTCCCGAGCGATATGATTCACTGTGTGGATACAAAAAGCGGATAAATTCGTACGTAAACGTTATTCGTAAATTTCAGACACGGGGATCGGCTACAACGTTACCATTAAACATTACACGCCCGCTGCAGAGACGCGACGTTCCATTATTCTAGAGAAGTTGCTGTACACCAAGCACAACTGGTTAAACGACAGGGAAAGTATCGCCTTCGCGGGTGCACAAGTTATATGAATGCAAATAACGCTTCGTAATAATGAAACGAGGACAAGATGAGTCGGTACAATAAGCCCTGTACGGTGTAATGCGAAAAAGCAACCTACCTTAGGGTCTCCATACGCGCCAAGTTTCTTTTCTCTTTTTTTTTATTCTCGATAATCTTATTCACGGGCAAGTAGTGACTCGAAAACGTGTTAGTCTAAACGAACCCGTGAACTGCAAAAAACACTCGTATTAATTCGACCGTCGCGAGAAACGTTCCGCGGGCAATTATACCGTAAGCCATTCAGCGTGTCATTCTTATGTACACAAAGAGACAATGAGAAAAGTATTAAAACAAAAACAAAAAAGAGAACAAAATAAAACAACAGAAAGGAAATTATGATTCGAACAAAGCTTACATAGAGACGAAAAAGTTGGTCCCTTTTTACATCGTTCACTCTTCGATTATTCACTTCGGTTAACTTCGTCATTATATTATGTTTATGCTTACGTACCTCGCGAGAGGTAATCGCGCTCGATGATAACCCTACAAATGATATGACATGACAATCGTATAAAACCGGAGATCTCGCGTGAAATGCGTGAGGCATTCTCTTTAAAAAATGAGGCATGTTGCTGGGAAAATTTGTTATACATAGAGCTCATTTAATGAGGGTAGGTGCTAACTCCTAGTCGGATACCTCGGTGTCGGGGTCAAGATCCCGCGTGGGGGTCGACGCGTTGCTAGCGGACGCTGAGTGCGTTGCTGGCCGATGCGTTCTTCGTGGGTCGAACGGGTCGATTACTATCTGTTCGGTCCCTTTAATTTCAGCTCGGCAGAACGGACATCCCTGCCCCTCGGAGTCCTACGGATTCACGCGCCTCATGTTAATATTCTCGGAAAGCTGCCTCCCTCGCCAAAGCATACGTCCACGCGCAGAGCGAAACTGATTATCAGTACCTGCCACGCTGTCAGGCACGGAGTGCAAAGAAGATGTCCGCATGGTTCTATCCTCACATCCTTGTCCTTCTCGGCGCAGATTTTACACAACTGGAATGTGCTACCCATCTCGCAGTACAGCTCGTATTGCTCCGCTGTCACTCTTATGTGCTCCTCCGGAGTGGGCTGCACCGCCCACGTTAAGTCAGGGTTTACGTTGTGACCGTCAGGGTACAAGTAGCTAGGAGCAGATCGTTGAGTTCGCAGTAGGGTGGTCGCAAGACATAGGGGGATTTTTTTTTTCGACGTATCTTCGACGGCAACCCCCAAAAAGTTGCCAATTGGTGTAAAAATAAGATTGTCAAAGTTTCAGCTCGATCGAATAACGTTAAGACCTGCCTCATCAGCCCTAAAGTTGTAAAAACCCCGATTTTTTTAGAAAAATAGCTGTTTTTAAAACTTTAGGGCTGATGAGGCAGGTCTTAACGTTATTCGATCGAGCTGACACTTTCACAATCTTATTTTTACACGAATTGGCAACCCCCAAAAAGTTGTCAATTGGTGTAAAAATAAGATTGTCAAAGTTTCAGCTCGATCGAATAACGTTAAGACCTGCCTCATCAGCCCTAAAGTTGTAAAAACCCCGATTTTTTTAGAAAAATAGCTGTTTTTAAAACTTTAGGGCTGATGAGGCAGGTCTTAACGTTATTCGATCGAGCTGAAACTTTGACAATCTTATTTTTACACCAATTGGCAACTTTTTGGGGGTTGCCGTCGAAGATACGTCGAAAAAAAAAATCCCCCTATGTCTTGCGACCACCCTAGTTCACAGATACTTTTAAAGCTATACCGATATTACTTCGCGTGCTTGCGTGCGTGTACTTACAAGCCTTCCCGATACCCGTCAAGCAAGGCTTGGCAGAGGCTCTTGTTGTGAGGTATGGTCTGAAGGATATCTCCATCGGACGTGACGTAACCAATGGCCCACTGTCCTAGCCTCGTGCAGCTCAGCCGGAACACGTAACTTCCAGGTCTGCAGTACTTCTGCAGGCGTGCCTTCACCTCGTCATAAGTTAGAAAAGCTACGTATCCAGGGTGGGTCACAGCCAGAATTTTCCAGTTACGCAGAAGCGTAGACCACGGCTGGAACAACCTGCGGAGAGGAGGATGGAATTAACACGGCCCTGATAAACGGAAGAAACGTTTGTCTATGCGAACGTACCTTGTAAATACATCGAACTCAAAGTTAGAAATATAATCATTGCACGTAAGATCTATCGTGGATTTCAGTGCCATGGCCTGTAGCACGGAACTAATCGGATGAACTTCGTTCAGCTTGTCCCTGAATACCTTCCATGGAACCAATGTGCTAAAAACAAAAGCAGAGGTCAGCTATCGTTGACACCCATCGCAGCAAAAGTATCGCGGCGTATGCTATACGAGTTTCATTTACTCGGGAAAGATGCAATTCATGAGCGTAATACACGCTTCTGAAACGCAGGCTCATGTTCAAGCATGTATCGTGGACTTATGGAGATAATCCATTATTTCCAGGATATTATTATGTTAATTAATTAATTTTACGAAGTCTCATTAAATTCCGTATTATCGTTAGTCAAATAATACGGTCGAGATGATAAAACGTCAGTGTCATCTTCTGTTGCAAACGAGCGTCCAGTGTCGTAACGCTCGTACACACACACAAGTATAGATTACGTGTGTGTGTATGCGAGACGATAAACGGTAGTAGATTCGTAGCCGGCTCAGTGCTGCTCAGTGCGAAAGCGGACCTTGCGGAGTGCGGTTGTCGGTTTCACATTTGCGTGGTTTATTAACATATATTTGGTAAGATTCGTTCGATCTTCACAGTGAGCATATCATCGAGCATAGTGATCGTATCATCAACGCATTCCTCGTACACCCAGGAGAACGTAGAGTTAATATCTTGCCACGATCCTGCGGAAAATATCGCGCATATCCGTACAACTCGATAGCAGCGAAATCTTCGAGGTTTGCTCGCTGAACGGCAGATGGCTACCGATTTGCAACCGTTGTGCGCAGAAAATTTGAACGCGCAGCAGTATTTTCGAGAGATCGCCGTTTCCCCTTTTTACGCTACTTCGCTAGCTAACTATGCCGCGGTGTAACGGACGAAAAGAATGCCAGGAAATTTTCTAGAATTTTCTAGCGTCGAGTTAATCTCGGTAATCGGTCATCTATCGATAACTCCTTCATTCGTACACGGTGCCACACAGTAAGGATGATTATCGGGCCCCGATTTTGAGATTAACTGCGGAGTCACCGCGCATGTTGAACTTTGGAGCGCGTTAGTCGAGTGCTTTTACTCATACAGTGTTTGCACTGGGAATTTCAGGAAACGCGATTGGTGTACCTTGTCAAGCACCGGAGAATGCATTTTTTAAAATTGGCGCTGCCAGTGGGGTTTGCGCACGTTTTCCGAAATTTTGCAGGCACGTAATTTGATAGTTTGACACCTGCCCCTCCACCCTCCTCCCTCGCTACAAGAATAGAATAACGTAGCATGCGATCTTTTATTCCTGTATCTAAGAAACTTAATAAAATCCCAAAAAATCTCAACTAAAGGGACGTTCGCTGTGTTAAACGATTACACGAGAAAGAGTTACCATTTCATTTCATTTCATAAAAATGCACGGAACCGCTTGCCAAAGAGGTATTATCGCTTCCGACGCGTACGATGAAATGTTAATTAATTCGCGAGAAATTTCTCCAAGTTGACTCGGTTTCGAAAGATGCAATCGTCATGTATACGGAAACTCATCTTACAAAGGAAATGTAGACGGACGTGTTCACCGTCTCGCGTATCATGCCCAGTGAATCCTCGTAGGTAGTGGCGGTGCCCTCGCACACGCGCGCAGCATCGACTGTGACAATGAGACCTCGTGACGACATTACGCCTCAGGGGTGCTCAACCATTCCGCGTGAAGTGAAATTACAGACTGGCGTAATAGGGACAGAGAGAAAAGTAACGCGAAAGCAAGTTTCGAACGCCGTGCGTGTCACGTACGCGCACACAACACCGTCACGTAATCGGCATCGTAAATACTCGCGCGCACCAACGGCAGAAACGATTTTCGCGCGACGCGTCATACATTAATTATGAAGTTGCAAGTAATCGTCACGCGAGTAAGGTTAGGGTTAAATTATCGCGCGGTTCTAACCTTCGTAACTTAATGATCGATCGAAACGAAGAGAGCGCAGAGTAGTAAAATGAATTCGTAGCTATAATACGTAACCTCGTTAGCGATTATACCAGATAGACGATAATTACTTGAAGCTTGTTATTAACTCACTAATGATAATTGTCATTGTATTCGTTGCGCTTTTAGATGCGAGGTATATTATAATGTTTGCCGGGCACATTTTCCCTCCTGACGTTTGCGGTTCGAATCGCAACGAGATATTCTAAGTATCGATCGATTTCAGTTGCAGCTTCAGCCATGAGCGGGAACGAGAATTACAAAGAGGCGAAATCGATTTACGATTTCACCGCTAACAATATCAAGGGCGTGGAGGTTCCTATATCGACGTAAGCAACACCTGCTAGACTTCATTTTCTACACACTGAGGTTGTAGAAAACCAGCGGTCGAATGAAACTGTTAAAATTTTCAATTAATTATGAAATCTCTACAATTTTATGGCTATTATCTTTTCTGTTCCGAGAAAACTCTTATAAAATGTAGGGTATTAACCAGGGGTTTAAAACAGTTATGATATCGGTTTCGGTTCTTGAAACAGTTATGAAGAACCGATATTCTGAATAACTGTTATAAGGAACCGAAATTTCCGACTATATCGATTTCGGTTACGGTTCTACGGAACCGATATTATATCGGTTATAACGGTTCTAGAACCGTTATTTTTTCGGTTCTATATCGGTTCCATATCGGGTCTAAAACGGTTCTGGAGTTGGTTTATTTCGGTTCGTAAATTGATTCTTATAGGTATATTGTTCCGACGAAATTGTTATATCTTTTAACTCTCCGATGGCTGTGCTTGGATTTATTTTGTCAACGCAATTTCAACGCAGACGTCTATTCTTGCTTTAGCCATCATCTCAGTAGCGTATCTACGTCAATGTTTTGATGTGTAGCTGTTTATTACTCCGTGGCGGAATCGGCTTGACTGTGAAAGTGTGAAAGCTTGCGTTTTTTTCAAAGCAACCATGTGGCGCGGATGGGGACGAATGCTCCTATACATTGTATAGGTAATTTTTAGCTTAAACCAATCATCGCGAGTTGAGATGTTTGAAGAAGCTCTTGACAAAAGAAACCCATGGACGGCCACCCCAGAATTGAAACAGTGCGATAAAATAGAAACATTATTTCTGATTTGGATGTCGCAGGATACACAAGTCTCATTTGTGAAGTGCATTTTTAGAAGCAACTACAATTAGAAATTCTAATAATAAGTACAAAATTATTTCTTCAAAATAAATTCTTAATATACAGTAATCTGTAAGCGTAATATCCACTTATTTCAATTCCTGTAAAATCGATGCGAGAATCAATTCCAGAACCGTTTTAGAACCGATATAGAACCGAAAAAATAACGGTTCTAGAACCGTTATAACCGATATAATATCGGTTCTGTAGAACCGTAACCGAAATCGATATAGTCAGAAATTTCGGTTCCTTGTAACAGTTATTCAGAATATCGGTTCTTCATAACTGTTTCAGTCAGAACCGATATATAACTGTTTGAAACAGTTATTTTCGGAACCGTTTCAATCCCTGGTATTAACTGAAGCTTTTATTCCACACATTTTCCTGTAAATAAGAAACTTTTATTTTCTCGAAAGTAGAAAAAAGTTCTAGTGAAACAGGGACATTTATTCTGCTGTGAACAATTTAAAGCTGTGACAGAGCAGAAGTTGAAACCTTAAACCGTTCGGTGAAAATATTTATATTAAAATCCCAATCCTAATTAAAAAAAAATATTCCTCACATTTACACTTTTCTCTAAAATATCTGTTGAAAAGTATACGATCCTCCAGAACTTTTATTAATCGAGCATAAAGTCACTCTTACAACGGAGTTAAAGCGTTAATGCGCTAAGTTACCATAAAACAGAAAAGAATCGATGTAAAAGTCAAAAGTTCGATAAACAACTTTTATTTATAAAAGTTAACAGTTTCTTGGGCCGCCGGTGGAAACGAATGTATAACTATGGCTAATATGTTCCTATTTACAGGTACAAAGGGCACGTGTGTTTGATCGTGAATGTTGCGTCGAAGTGTGGCCTCACACCAACGAACTACAAGGAACTGAATGAACTGTACGATGAATATTCAGAGTCCAAAGGTAGCAGAAAATTAGATGCAGTTTTATAAAATATTCATTCGAAACTTATCTACCCCGATTACCGGAACTATATGCTTGCAGGTTTAAGAATTTTAGCCTTCCCCTGCAATCAATTTAACGGGCAGGAACCAGGTGGCAGCGACGACATCTGCAGCTTCGCCGATCGACAAAAGGTAGAATTTTACGAGTACGGTGCATATGAGTACCTATAGGTGCCTGTGGAAGCCTCTATTCACCGTAAAATTGCTTCTCGTTCTAGGTAAAATTCGATCTGTTCGAGAAGATCGACGTGAACGGCGATAACGCGCACCCCCTGTGGAAATATCTGAAGAAAGAACAAGGAGGGACTCTTGGGAGCTTCGTAAAATGGAACTTCACCAAGTTCATCGTGGACAAAGAGGGCAAAGTGGTGGAACGGCACGGTCCCAACGTGGACCCCAGTAAACTGAAGAGTAACCTCGAGAAATACTTCTAAATGTTCATTTTCTCATGACAATTGTTCTTTTATATCCACGAAGAGTTGCAACCATAGCACTTTCTCTCTGTAACCGATGAAAGTATTCGAGGAAGACGGATATTCGAGTTATTCCTATCAAGAAGATCGAAGTTACTCCTATCAACAAGATCAAAGTTATACATATTAAGAAAATCGAAGTTATTCCCATCGATAAGACAAAAAAACGCACCACTCGATAATTTATTCCACTGTAGATTATAGACTCGTGGCATTGACATTTGTTGCTCTCGTCGCTCAAAGATCACGTTGCATATTCTTTGGTACCCGCGAACATCACATAGTATTATACTTTTCTATCTGCAAATGAAGAATTTCTTTTTCGTTACATGAATATTAATAATATATCTGCACGCAGACGTCTCACTACTCTATGTTTAAGTGACACACAATAAAAAGCGTGTAACTCCTATGGCAGTTTGAATATCTTGAAAACTTGCGTGCACAAGGTTCGCCACAGCGACCGTATAGATTTCTCCCGCGCGCCGTCCATTGTCTCTTCGTTAATGGCAGTAATGGCACCCGCGTACTTTCACGCTACGTCACGGCGTTTACGTTCGTGACCTAAGCCTATTTATAGCGCCATTAGCGTCTTTTATACCGCTCGATTTAATTGTCCCGCGATCCTTTCGGTGTCCTCCATAGCGGGCGGGCTCGAAACACAATGGAGCCTCCATTCCACGAACGTCCCGTTATCCAACTAGAGCGTGTCCTTGCGCAGCACCCCTTCACCCATTAGAACCACTCTTTCGAAACCATTTCTGATCAGAAACGGCTTGCTGTAAAACGTCCCCGTTGCCAGAGGCATAAAAGCTTGTGCAGCGCGCCTGCTCTATTAATATTCAGTTTTACGAGAAGAGAGAGTGTCCCGCAAGCAAGAGATTCTCTCGCGATCACCCACGTTCGCGTCAGCTCTCACGAAACGTCCCCCGCGGTGACGTTGCCAGCGTTCCCATCGCGAGAACGAGCGCGACGTTAGCTCCGCTCGAAAAATGGGTCAACGCATCGTCCCAGCCGCGTTCGGGCGACACGATGACATAATTACGGGGCCATCGTGCCCCGGCGAGCGGGTCAAGGATGCGGGTAGGACTTTTCTTCCCCCCGCGGCCCGCTTCGGAGGAAAGCAGCCACCCCGTTCTGCTTTTCCGGAGCAGTGGGTCGCGAGGGTGGGGAGGCCGAAGGAGAGTAGGAGGCTGTGCGGGCCGATTCGCGTGTCCTTCCTGAATTTCAATCCTGAACAGCTTTACGTCACCGTTAAACTGGGTCGCGTCCTCTATTGCAGGAGTGCCCCGTCGTCTCGGAGCGCTCCGGCGATGCGTCCGCAACGCGCGCCTCCACGTACAGCGCGCACATACGCGTGGCTAATGTACAAAACGAAGCCGAGAGATACTAACGCTATAATTAGTCGTCCTTGCCAGCCGACTGATCCGAGGCTCGCCTCCATTCATAGATCCGCGCTTACCCGGCGTCGCCTCGCGTGCCACGATCGCGCGAAATCCACGATTTACAGACGCTCCGCCGAACCCTACGTGGGAGTGATGCTCTATCTAGCAGAGTCGCTCGGAAATCGAAGCCCCAGCACCGCGGCGCTCGAGCTCGGAGCTCGCCGAAACGAGGAAGGTGCTCGGTGAATGTAGATTGGAGTAGGGCGTTGCATGAGCTAATTGTGAGTAGCGATTCAGCGTTGGAAAAGTTTCGCTGCTGGGATATTAAATGGGAGTCGTCGCGGCGGGACCGCGTGCCTGCGTTATCGCCGATGACTCAGAATTTAGAAAGGATGACAAATACCTGTGCAGATAAGGGGGCAGACTTCGGGCGGGCTGATGGGAACTGGGTGTTTTTAAAGTACATTTCTGAAATGGGATTTTACGGATAGAATTGCGATCGATTCTAGCCAGCGATGGTGGAGACCCTCTCGTATTGTATCTTTCGTGGAAAGGACGCGCGGTTTCTAGCTGCACGATGCCTAGATGCGATTACGCAATGTGCAGCGAAAATACGCCCATGGAAAATGTCAGTGGAACGGCTGGAGAGCCGCGTTTCAAGGATGCCACGCGATAGTTTCAAAGGTTCTGTGCGCTGTCTGTTGTAAATCTGCTGGGGCTGTGCTCCCATCGAAATCTTACCTGCTCTGTTAAGGGGAGGTTCTGGTCTAGAGCCCCAAAAAATAGGTGATATTTAGGAATTAATTAAAGGAAAACTACTATATATAATTTAATGGGACTTGTTGCATTGTATTAAGGATGTCTTATGTTATAGAAATATATTTTTTGTTTTATAATTAATCAGTGCAAACAGCCCTGGGGAGTCGTTAAAGTTAAGGCGTCAAAAAATTGATCCAAATCGGTGGGACCTGTATCTCTAAAAGTTATTATCCGATTCGACTGAAACCTTTTTTATTTTGAAGATTATTCTTTTTTCTAGGGGGGGAACTAAAAAAAAATTACAAAAATTACATTTTTTTTAGAAACTTTCACGACACTTCACGTTTGAAATCACTTTTCCCTGTATTTTTCGTCCTTTCAACGCCTTTAAAAATGATAAATTTTCAACTTTTTTGTAATTTTTTTTAGTTCCCCCCCTAGCCAGAAGTATATTCTTCAAAATAAAAAAAGTTTCAGTCAAATCGGATAATAACTTTTGAAGATACAGATCCCACCGTTTTGAAAACACTGTCTCGAGAAAAACGCGTTTGAAGTTTTACGTGAGCGCCGAGTGGCCGGTCGTGACCCATGCATTTGCCGCTACTCAAATGCCTATAACTTCGTGAATTTTACGAATTTCAACAAATCCTTTTAAACACGTTTTCCTAAAAGGTTGAACATTCGAAAAATGAAATAAAAAAAAAATCGACATTTAGACCAGAACCTCCCCTTAAGGGGTCACCCTAGTGTGACGGTTTAAAAAAATCGATTTTTTTTTTTTGCGTTTTCTGAAAGTTCAACATCTTAAAAACATATTCCTAAAATATTATAGGCGACTTCGAAACTTTGGCAACGCTGTGAGCTATGAAAGGTAGCGCGCGACCGGGCGCGCAGGTATGTATGAATCGGAGCCCTCAACGCTTGTACCGATGGTCGACATTTTTTAATTGAAAAACCGTTACCTCCAGAGCTACCTATGATCTAGCTACATGTACCGTCCCCTTCTGTGCTAAAGGGGCCCTTCCAAGTGTTATAGCTGGTGTGATTCAGTGCATCGTAGACTCTCGAGCAAAACAGCAGAAGTGAGCAAAGTGAGCATTTTACTCGAAACGACATTTTTGGCGCGGCGATCACGATATCTCAAAAACTAGTCAACTAAACGACTTAAAACTTAACATATATATTCACTGCGTGTTCTGTTAGAACCTGAACTAGAATGAAGTCATTATATGCAAAATTCGAATTTCGCAGCTCAAAAAACTGATCACTTTTTTGGCGCGAAAAAATAATTCTCTTTAAAGTGCTGCCATTTTTGTATTTTGTGATTTTATATTTTCGTTCTAGTTCAAACCTTAGCTGCGTTCATATAGATTAAGAAAATAACTGTGTTTTTTATTTCAGATGACCATGACAGCCGGGATCATGATCGCCATTTATTTGCGAGCTCCTCATTATAATCCTTCAAACATAAAATATAACTATCACTAATGATTCAAAAAATTTAAGTACATTGCCCAAATGTAACTGAATAAATACTCCAAAGTTTGAAACTGCAATATCAAGTACATTTCCTTCAAAAAAATTCCCAAATGTTGCCCTATTTTCCAGGCGTCACACTAGGGAGACCCCTTAATCATATTACCGATGGGCAATTGAAGAGTTTTAACAGTGCCTTGATTCGGGAAGGCACGTTTCTAGATTTGAAGTGGAACGGACTCAGGAACCAGGAAGAAAGCTGACCGAGTCTGTTTCTTTTTTTAATGAGAAGCGATTTGATGTTCGTTGTATTCAGCTGGAGCAGGTGCGAGGGAAAGTGTTTGAGGCGAGTAATCGTGGCGGTACTTGAGCCGGCGGATACGACGCGATTTTTGTGCAGGTGTCCGCCTCCGATTGCTTTGGTTCTTGGATATGTTTTGGAGGACCGAAAAGTAACAAATACGTACAGAGGCGGATTTGTGTGTGGGCAGGGACGAAACTAGGTTGTAAGCGCCCCGGGGCAAGGATTCTGTTTGCCCCCCCCCCCCCCCACATTTTACCACCTTGTATTGCCCACCTTAGGAGGTTGAGTCCACACTTTACATAAAAAAGGTATAATAAATGTGTTTATTAACTGGTTCCAAACATATTGCAGGTACCCTAATTTGTTTGCTGTTTGATAACAGATAAATAAATTTTAAATAGATCAATTTTAATTACTTTTCCATAAAATGTGTATCTCCTTTATTCCTAATGAAATAACGTAATATATAAATTTGAATAAAGCCATTGATGTAGCCTTTCCAAAATTATGTCTTGCCAACATACTAATTGTAAGAGATACACCGTACATGAGGTGCGGGATTGAATCAGTAGCATATACTCTTTACTATAGCATATTTTAATGACGAAAAATAAAATAATAATATCATTAAACAATATAGGTATTATACCATTAGACGTATATTCAAACGATATTTTGTAAATAATGGTTGGAAGCACGAAAAAATCAAATATACAGTAATTGTAGAAAATTGATTGATCTTTTAATATTATTTGAACAAAATTTCGATAGGGCTTACCATTTTTGAGAATTTCTTTAAATCCACACCATTGATGAATTCTAAACTTCCAGGCCTGGTGTCCGATTGCAATAAACTTTTTCAAGGATTATTTTCTTACGAAGTGGAACCATTTCAGGAGGTGAGAGCAAAGAAATACGAAAAAAAACTCAAGACGTAGGGTAAACGCACCAATAAATGAACACTTAAGACTAATGAATGAACACTTTTATAAAATTATGTTTGCGGCGCGATTGATTCCACGTGCTTCGAAAATTGTTTGGATATGAAGCAAGAAATTAAAAGAAGTCTCTAATTAATAAGTTGCTTATTTTAATAACTTATTTTACTCATTTTAATATAAAATGTCCATTCACTGGTACGTGTTCATTTACTGGTACATCCACCCTATAAAGAAGGGTCACGTTATAATGCTCACGAGCAGCGTTTTCGACGGCGCTGATATACACTTCGTTTGGCGCCCCCCGCAAATCGGCGCCCGGGGCACAAACACCCCCCCCCCCCCCCTAGTTACGTCCCTGTGTGCGGGCTAAGTAGTTTGCGGCCTAGGCTGCCAAATTTTTGGGAACGGTAAATTTGGGGAGCGCCAATTTTGAGGGCGGCAAATTTGGGGAGCGACAATTTCTGAGGGGCGGAAAATTTAGGGAGCGACTATTTGAGGGGCGGAAAATTTTGGGAGCGAGAATGTTGAGGAGCGGCAAATTTGGGGAGCGAGAATTTTGAGGGGCGGCAAATTTGAGGAGTGCCAAATTTTGGGGAGCAACAATTTTGAGTGTCGGCAAGTTTGGGGAGCGAGAATTTTGAGGGTCGGCAATTTTGGGGAGGGACAATTTTGTGGAGCAACAAATTTTGTCGGACATCTGAAAAGGTCTCGTTGTGAGTCAACCTCGGGGCAGCCTCGTGCGTCCCGATAGCCGTAGGCAGACGACGATAGCCGACGGCGCGGTTGGTCTACACCGATTCGTACAATTCGCTCGTTTAATTCGCTTTAATCGCGACGTCACGTCCCCTTCCTTCCGCTTCGGCTCACGTCCGGATGCGAGCTTAACTAGCCGCCTGCCAACGGGGACAGGGGGGCCAGACCTTTCATCGTAACTCTTCAGACAACGGGGGACAGCTGATACGCATCCAGCCGCCTATCAATGCCGTTCAACCCCTGCCGACCGGAATTCATGTAACGAACGTAACCTCCGCGATGAATTCGCCTTCGACGGGGCTGTTGTTCCCACCCACGCGGAACGTGCGCCATTTGGGACGTTCCCCGCACGTGGAGCAGAGACGGGACCAGAAATTTTATTCAAATAAAACTTTGAAAAATGATTGTCGACTGAAAGAATTAACTTTATGCGTCAAGCAATCTAAAGTGAAAGTAACTTGTATGTGATCCGTTGTGTAAATAATTTCGTATTTAGTTAATGCCCAACTCTGCATGGAAGTGAGAATAATAAAGCCACTCGAAGCATCTGAGCGAAAAGCAAGAGTAATTAACTTTCGGGACAACTGCAAATTTAAATGGACCAGTGTAAAGAAGAAAAGTTACGCACACGCGGATCCCTTTTAATCTCGTTCCGAGCGTTTTCCCGTTTCGCGCTGTTGAATGCCGCTTCCGTGGGATAAGTAGATATCGTTGGAAGCTAAAGCGTCCGCCTCGGGCGCGGTACGCAAGCTCGCCGCGATGCATGCAAATTCCAAGCACCATTCGACCTCTGCAAGCTCGAAACAGCAGAGCGGAATAGCGTTTTATCCTATATCGAATCTGACTGCGAGATCGCGACGCAACCGGCGGCGAAATGCGCGGCAGAAGAAATTATTAAAAAGGATATTGAAAGGATCTGGACGGCGGCGGTTATAAAATAAACATTACCGCGAGCCGGAGATGCGTGACGGTGTTCTAGCGTTTGACCGTGGATGCGCGCTAACGGGGACTTTGAAGGCTGGGATATTGCAACGTGACGGGGCGCCGATTGAACCTCGCGGCGACATATTGCATCCGCGTCGCCGTTGCGTTCCTGGGGCCACCAGCCTGCACCTGACACCCGATATCTCCAGGATAAACACGAGCCGCGGTCGCGCGCAACGCTGTGCACCGTCGAAACGGAATTCAAAATCCATCGATCGTCTCGCTGTCTACTGTCGATCGAGTGCTTCTCGTTTTAGATTGAACCCTTGGTTAGTGCAGCGGTCGCTCGCAAGGAAACATTTCACAACCCGAGAATACTGATTTCAATCGAACCTCGCGCGAAAGTGGAACATATTGGAGAATAGAGGGAGCACGGAAAATGGTAAAAATTGGTCAATTTTCGACCTGGCTGGCAGCGAAAGTTTTATACAGGTCTTAAGTAATCCGAAATGAATAATTGTTTACCCCGGAGACGATGGGAAAGTTATAAAATATAAGGGTAATGTTCGGAATGTCGTCGTTAGTAAAAATATTCCCAATAACACAGTATTGGCCAGAGGAATAATAATAATTTTAAGAAACACCGTTTGAGCTAATGTTTTATTGTAATGTTTTAATGTTAATCCCAATCTACCTACCTGGAAATCTTTGTTCACGACTAGCGCTTCTTTCTTTTTTTCATTTTATCATTTTTTTTTATTATTTTCTAATAATTTTTTAATTTTTTATTTATTTCATTGTTATGTAATTTGTTGTAATTATCCTTTACTATAAGTATCCTTGTTCTTTATGGGCTTGTCCCGTGAATAAATTATTATTATTGTGTCATGTCGTTATGACCGAGTACACCAGCGTGTACATTTCTCTTTTTATTCACTTAGGTTAACCTTTTACATGTGCGCTTGTAACTCGTACATTACAAAAGATATCGGAACAACATTTAAATAAATGTTATACCGTCTCTGAAGGTCTAATATATCTGTCGGGAAGAATTTTCGGAAAAATATTTTTCTTTAATATTCGCTTATTATTTATAACTTATCCATTGCCTCCGGGGTAAATAATTATGCATTTCGGATTCCGTAAAACCTGTAGAATAGGGTGGAGTGAAAAAAACTTTTTATCGATTATCAAATTCTAATAGTGCGGAAATGTTGTCTACTTGGCCCAATGAAACGTGTAAAAAATTTCAGCTCGATCGGATAATTTCTTCTGTGCGCACCAAAGGCCTTAACTTTCAAAATTTTAGTACAAAACTTAAGAAAGTGCAACTTTCTTCAGCTGGTGGATTCTACCTTTTTTCGTACCCAGGACTATATTTGTTGCGTAAATGAAGCAAAGAAACACCCGTGGCTGGTTTCGGAACGATAGGAATGGCCTGTCGGCACTGTAAACTATCAAAAAATGCAGCTCTTCGCTGACTTTGCTAACAGAACAAGTGGCCCAGAACCCACCACGCGGAGGTAGCTGTACGTCGGGCTCCTTGTTTTTTGTATTTTTTTGTTTTTTTTAAATAATTTCATTGTTTTTTTTATGTATTTTGTATTTTTTTAAATTTTAAGTTTTGTACTAAAATTTTGAAAGTTAACGCCTTTGGTGCACACAGAAGAAATTGTCCGATCGAGCTGAAATTTTTTACACGTTTCATTGGGCCAAGTAGACAACTTTTCCGCACTATTAAAATTTGATCATCGAAAAAAAGTTTTTTTCACTCCACGCTACTGTAGAAACATATCCTGTAAAAAACTTTCGTTGTCAGTCATGTCCAAAATTTACCATTTTTACCATTTTCCTTTTAACATACGATCTCTCTCTCTCTCTCTCTCTCTCTCTCTCTCTCTCTCTCTCTCTCTCTCTCTCAGTCACGGAGGCAAAAGGGAAGTAAAGAGGGAAAAATGAAAGCTAAAAGGATGAAAGGAATCTCTCTCTCGTACACCACATATCCTATGGCTTAAAGCTTTAAAGCTGTTTCTTTTTTATAATTCCCTTAAAGTTATCGCGTTTTTTTTTTAAATGAAGATAGTCCAGAGCAGCGGCGCACTCAGGATTTAATCTTGGGGGAGCCGAGTTGAAGGGATAAAAATAATTTGACTGCAAGTTCAATAAAATTCATTAAGCAATACTAAAAACTAATTTAAAGAATAAAATCCACTTTTCTTTTTTTTTTCTTTTTACAAAACCCCTTCCTCGGGGGCGGGGCAGGGCCCCTCGGGGTGCGCCACTGGTCCAGAGGAAGTCGAAATCGTAATGCCACCCACTTCCATTAAACGATTTTCATCCAAAAGGAAAAGTTTCAGTGAAAAAGCCGTAGGTATTTCACGTTTGTGACCAATTGTTGGGCGAAGGGCCATCTTGTTCTCGGTCGAGGGAATTACAGGCACACCCCGTGTGCGACATAGGCGCTTTTATTCCCGGGGACTAAATTCAATTATGTTTACCGGCCGAGGGGCGAGGTGAAGACACGTTAATGAAATAATCGTAGGAGACAAGAAACCGGAATGCTCGACCACGTTGGATTCCATTCTGCCTCGCCGCTGCTTTTTTTCCCCTCTCATACCGGCTTTCCCAGCCCACATCCGGACATCGTTACACGTATCGTGAAGAGCGGAGGAGAAGATTCTGCCCCCAGCTCCTCCGTGCCGGCGCAAAGTACGGTCCCTCGCGATACAACGGCCCGCTCTATGCGTCGGATAGATGACTTCGGTCTCCTTTCTCGATAAAAGCTCACCCCTTGCCACCAGCTTCCGGTACACTCATCACTGGAAACATCCATTAGTGGGAGAGCCAGAAACCGCGGACGGTCGCCGCGCGATACGCGAATTTAAATTCGCGTCGGCCATGCTAGCGCAAAAGAGAAACCTCCGTTCGAATTCACGGCTCGGCACTGCGCGCTACCATTCTGAGGAGCTTCCGTTACGTTACCCGTGTCACACGATTGCAAACGTGCCAGGTAGTTTAATTGGAAGTAAACTTAAGTCTGCTTTTATTTGGAATATCAATTATTATATGAAAATTGGAGCATTGTATGCAGATCGCAAGCGTACAAGCAATACGTCAAACCTCGGGCTTAATTATTTCTGGCTGCGTCACTTACGAGATGGCATTTACTTGAGAGTTTATGCCTTGAATGCGAATTTTTTTTTAACCATTCGTGGTCACGCGAGGTGTATCTCACACTAGGCGATATTTTTTCATTGCCAATATTTCTGCAAATTTTTCGACCTTAATATTAAAAGTTGGTGAATTTTAAGCAAAAAAATCGCTTCTTTCCACAATTAGTTTTTCAACTACAAATTTCATCATATCAAAATTTACATTTCTGGGAAAGGACTATTAGTTAAAAGATTCAAACAGACGAAAATGATAACTCAGAAATGTCACTGGGGTACAGTGAACGAAGCGTAAATCGGGAGGAATTTCCTAGAAAAATAAGCATTAATACCTTCTCGTAGAATTAAAGTATAGTGAAGATTTTCAAAGCACATATTTATCATCCCCGTATCAATTTGCGTCCGAGTTGCAGCCAAATAGGAAATACAACGCGAAATATCGCAAATAGCACGATATTACCAATTCCCCTAATTTAAAAAACAAGCAGGCAGCCTAAGGAAACAACATAATTTATTCACTGACTCCTTAGCGGTCTTCAGGGACTGTGTGCTCAGGGGACTGTCGCCTCCTTAAGTCTTAAGTGTTACGTGTCATATTCATTTGTTTTGGCTTTTCGCGCTTTTTGTGGACTGTTATGTTTTTTTTTTACTGTATATTCTGTTTATTTTATTTATTTTATATCTTTTTACTATAAGCTGTACCTACTGCATTACTTTGGTCAAATTTTGTATTCTAAAGGGTTCTCCCGTTAATCCAATAATAATAATAATAATAATCCATCTTTTCCAATATACTTTCTCGAGAAAGAGCTGCTTTCAGCCACCTTGTATTTCTCCCGGCCCGAGGCGAGCAATACGCAGGCGCACAATATCGAAAAGGTCGGGTAAAAATACCCGAGGCGCTGATTTTTCCGAGATACCGCGTAGGCGTAATGCCGATAAATATTGTTTCCGGTGAGATAAATCGAATCGGCGCTTACGTTTATCTTATCGGCGCCAAATTAAACGCGCGCGGATCGGGGAGTCAGGTTCCCGATCATAGTGGCGGCTGTTAAGCATCCTCCTCGTCTGCGTACGAGGGAGAGAGGGGGGAGAGAGAAGGAGAGCGCGCGTGTACAGTGACCGGATGTCCGCGGATCATTTGACCGGAAACAGAAAGTTCGCGCATCGGCGTAATCGAGTCGGCTGGCCGCACGTTAATAACGCCGCAATCGCCCGCATCCTACGTTCCCAGCAGGCAATGCTTCCCCGATAATGCTCCTGTTCAGCCTTCTTGGAAAGAAGAACGGCGTGGGCCGTGTATTTGTTGCGCGGCAAGGCGCGGAGAAAGGAGAACGAAGAAGAAATTGTAGCTCCGAGGAGCCGAGAGACGGAACGTCGGAGGTGCGCGAGGAGCGGGCAACCCGAACGGATCCGATCCGCCAAAGACGCGTCAAGTATTAATATTCTATCGTTTCCCAGGAAGCTTATTCTATTTTCATCCAGGTATTCTATAATTTCCCCGGGGTATACGTTTCCTGGAGTAACAGGCGCGATATCGGCTTATAACATTGCTCCTATTCAATGCTCAGAGAAGAATCATTTAGAAATTTTCTGAATTTTAAAATCAAACCTTTGTCAGAGGCACGTTTTAGTCAAATTATCGGAAATGCCTAAAAAATCGAATATCGCGTTGATCACCTTGTATAAGGGGGGTCCCAAAATATTTCAGGTGCTTAGGGCCTCTAAAGATCTTAACCCGGCACTGATTCTATTATTCCTCCAAGTGGCGCGAGTTAGGGAACGGTGGACATCTTATATGCCACTTTCGTCAGGTGAATAAAATTGCATCACGCAGTACTGATAAGACCAGTGTGTACTATCAGAGAATGCAGAAAGAGGTTGCGCTCGCAGCGGGGAATAACGATCGATCATATCTGCAAATGAAATTGTTACCCGTCATTCTAATCGCCGTGGCCATTTCCGGCCCTATATCGAGGCGAACTCGATACTCCGACGCAGTATCGGATCCAACTTGACATCCAATTTGACGGGCGACTTTAGCTCCGATAGATCCTCCAAAGTTGAAGCGCAACAGAAGTACGGTAGGTACCCAGGTGCGCGTGGTGTTGAAACAAGTGATCGGGATGCGAGAATACAGGCGAAGCTATGCAGATGAAAGTAGGTAAACGCGCGCGGACCTGCCGGACCGAAAATAATTTCGGCCGCAGAAGAGTTGAAGAAAATACAGGCTGGACCGCGCTCGAGTCTCGTGCCTCGGCGAAACTCGTGACGCGATCAGTCCCGGCGGCAGTCAGTCATTCATGAATTGGCTCGAACCGCTCTCTCGCCGTTTATTTATACCGGGCTCTGATAAATCGCTACGCTGGCGGCACGTAGACCAGCACACCGCCGCCCGTGACGTATTCCAGCAAAAGTAGGCGCGCGCGCGCGCGATCGCGTTTTGTAAAACGATACCGAACGGGTGCCGCCCTCCCGCCGCCCTATCGAGAATAGTAACCAGGAAACGTACGTAGCTGACGCTCCACGGGTCCCAGAACCGCCTCGGCCCTCTCCCGATTCCTCCGCCGAGCCCGCGACGATCTCGCCGGAGTCAATGGACAGTGACCGGCCGTCGACAATGCTCGCTAACGGTTCGTCCCCGATGATTTACACGGTCCGACGCTCCGTAACCGAGTATAAATGGAATTCCAATTACACCGGAAGTAGCATTGCCGCAACACAGGCCGGCCACTGTTCGCCCGGCCGCGCTTCGTGCCCAACGGAACCGCCGCCTGTGTACATACGCGGGTATTTCGCGTTTTTATCGCGTTCCACCGGTGAATCGAGCCGATATCGCTGAACCGGAAACACCGGCCGAGTTGATCGTGTTGATTCATCTTTTCGTTTCCGTTACGGGGCTCGATAAAACAGAAGGGGCGCGATAAGAGACTCGTATCGGCGGCGAGAGTGATCGATGGGAATTAACGTTATCGTTTAAATGTTAAAGTCGAATAACTTCTATACAGGATGTAAATTAGAAGTACAAATTGGTACGGTTGATGGAACGCGTCCTGTCGTGCCTCCCTAACCGACATTAGTACGAAAGAAATGCTTTTCGTGACTCGGGACGCGCGAGAAGTACAGGTCCCGTGTACAGGACGTCCAAAAATAGGAGGCGCGACTCGAACGGAAGTAATTCTTCCTGGGGGAAAGGGGGGGGGGGGGGGGGGGGTGAAATATAAACTAAGATTTCCTTCGTGAATCTTCGAGGCCACAAGAAAGAAATTTGACTAGTACTCCGGAAATGTTGTTTAAACAAAGTCATGTTATAGACGTGTAGATGCAGAAATATACGAGAATCTCTAAATTACCTTTCTAAATATTTAAAATAAGACACGTCAGATTCACACAGAGTCTGATCATGATCCGGTTCATATCGCCTATTTTGGTACAGCCTGTATAAGGTCGGCCCGTGAAAAAGAGCACTTCCGGCCGAGGAAATACATTTCGCGTGCAGGAAAGGCTTGTCAGCTGCACACGGCCCGGTTTTCGGTCGGACGCGCGATCGGTAATGTGAATAAGTATCGATGCGAGAGAGACGGACGCGCAGCGGTGGCGTTTTTAGGTTAGGTGTGCGCACGTGCGAGCCAGAAGCGCGCGCGTTTATTATTCGTTTTTGCACGCACGTCAGGCAGGAGGGGGAGCACACGCGGCGGTGGACAGGTGTGCCCTGTTTACACGATCGCGGGGCAGAGCGAAAGAGAGGAACGGGGTGGAAAGGATCGTTAACCGATAGTGGGTACTCACCTGATCCCGAAGCTCTCTTTCCAGAACTCGGACGCGTCCGCCTTGGTGATGCGGAACTTGTGCCCGGCGAACACGCCGTACGGGAAGATGGCCTTCAACTCGGACAGCATGTGACTGAAAACGAGGCTGAGCTTGGTGAGGTTGCGACGGTAATGGGACGTCTCGTCGAACATCTTCTCCTTGCCCTGCTTGAACAGCTTGATCGCCTGCTCGCACTTTCGCATCAGGTTGTTGATGAACACGCAGAAATGCTCGTTGCTGTGCAACACCTGCATCCTGTCCTCGTACTTGCTGTATATCAGTCTTAGCCGTTGGTACGTGTCCGGCAGGATGTCCAGGATGAACGGCGGTGAGTTCTTCAGGTTCATCCGCTGGTGTTGACACAACTTCACCACCTTGTCCATCAGCTTCCAGGTTTTGTCCAACATCCGCTTGTCGGTGGAGAGCTTGGGCAGTGTCATAGGGTCGGCGAAACGGCCGTGGAGCTTCTGGAATATCGAGCTTATGTGCACCGTTCGCGTACGACTGCTGTGTCCTCCCGACGACATCTTGACGTGCGCGTGCATATCCCACCGACACCCGGGACTCCCTTGCTCCCGATGCGAGTCCGCCGCGCACTTTTACACACTTCACACCTTGCCAGAGAGCCACCAGACCCGCCACCGCCGCCGCCGCCGACAACAGAACCTCGCTACGATAGGTTAGCCTGGCCTGCACTCGCGCGATACGATATACCGCATCTCCCTTTAACGAGACTCGGCGCTCGCCACTTGGACGACCTTCTCACGAAGTCGCGGCCACGAGACGTACCATAATAATGTTACGCGATCCCGCATCCTAAGTCTTTCTATACCGTACTGACAACAGTGGACAGCCACAACGAATCGACACTGACACGACTAAGCGTGCCTCCCCTCCCCGCGCCCCGCCATCTTATTTACCGTTCCGCTCGCGGCCGCGCGACGCTCCCGCGGCGCTGCCGTAGCGCGCGCGCGCGCTAATTCGAACGCACGAATCTGTGTGTTCCGCGGCTGGATTTCGGGTGTTCGTTAGTGGAAGGAACGAATGCTGCAGTAAAACAAGACGAACGTGTATTTCCATGTTTGCCTTTATAATACAATAACTTCAACAGTGTACATATAAGACTCTTTCGACGATGTAACGAATAAATTAGAAATACAAAAGAAGCCGACGATATTAGAGGAGAATGAATAGAGATAAAAGGCGAATGACTTGCTGAATTAATCGCACAGAGTCGAGACATTTTATACACTTATAGTTAGAGAAAATTATGCGTAATTTCATCAGTTTACGGTACTTGCGTTTTGGTTGCCCTGACAAGAACGATGCACGGAATACCACGTTATCTTGTACCAGCGAATAAATTAACGTTTTTAGTTACTGTGCGCGCATCTCGTTGTTTAACACTCTCTGCGAAACGTCTCCATTTCGAAGCGGGGTAGTTAAGTATCCTTCGTTCCGTTTGACTATTGTACGGCGAACTGTTCTTGGCAAGTTTGAGCAGAGATATAAGTAGTTCTACTGAGTCGAAGCGATTGCCTGGTGCTACTCTCTTATTCTGTAATTCGTTACTGGTGTCCATAATCGGAATCTACTATTGATGCTTAAGTTTCTGGCAGCCTCGCTCCTATCTTGTACTTGCAATTAAAACATAGGCTATCTGCCACCTAACTGAATCTCCATCGCGATAACAGAAACATGCTGTCACCGACTTTCTAAGTAATAACTTAATCGTAGTAAGACAAAGCTCGTCATTAAGAACCAACTGGCAGGGATCGACGCCAGAACGCAATATCTCTCATCTGAAACATTGTAAAAATATATGGTTTTACGACCTCGATAGAACTCCGCGAGTTTTATACGCAGACACGTGCGCGCGTAAACATTAACGAGACAATATAGGTAATACATTTATTTGCAAAGGAGACGTAGAAACGGGTATAGGGATTAAATTGGAAGTGCCGTACCAAAACGACACAACAAGCAGCTTAACAGAACTCCAGAGAGGAAAATTATTTTAATCGTCAGAGGCATTTTTAGCATCCCATGTGAAATCTGTTGGATGGTCCTTAGCAATTAGATCCTTTGCTTCATTTACAGAGGAATATTAACGTACGTACAATGCATGCAGGTGGAAAGGGTAAGTGTTCAATACAAAGCAGATTATTAGGAATAATTAAGAAATAGAGCATCGATCACACCTGAAACCGCAGATTTTATTTGCTCGATGCTCTTAAATTTACCTGTCATTTGGTCGGACCTCTTGATTGCCGACCACCCTAAGCTCCTTTCAACTGCCATCTTCCATTTCTTATACCTGGCATCTCTCCCTGCAAACGAAAACGAAAGGACCGTTGTATAATTGAATGAGCCACAAGAATCTACTAAATCCGAAAGGTTTACCTTCTGGCGTTGTTGTTGGCAAAAATGTATCCGTGGGTACTGATTCTACCCCTTCACCTTCGAATTCCCAAGCCTCTATACCTTCCGCGTGACCCGCTACCATCGCTGCTCCCAATGCTGTGATATCTGGCATCGTTGACCTAACTGTTAACGCGCAGAAATATTAAATATAGAATTCCACTCATGTCTCTGGATGATGTTCAGTTAAATACACTTACATACTGGTGTACCACAAAGATCCGCTTGCAGCTGCATAAGGAGATTATTTGTTGACATCTTCCCGTCCGTGTGCAACTTTGTTAATGGAAAGCCGCAGTCTTTGTACATGGCTTCTAAAATGTCTCTCGTCTGGAAGCAAACCGCTTCCAGCGATGCCCTTATTATATGCTGCTTAGTGGTGAATGCGGTTAGACCGCAGATGATTCTGTAGAAAGCACATGTTTACGTAGAGAAGTCTGGATTTATAGTGCATTGAGAACGTCATACCTAGCGGCGGATTTAAGGAAAATTGCACATGTGGCAAACGTTCTGGGATACCCGTATACATAACAGAATTGCAAATAAATATACGCGCGTGTGGAATGAAAATTATGGGAAATAAAAGACAATAGACTTTTTTTGGAAGATGGGACCCTGAGGCAGAGTTGGACGTTATTTGCATAAAATATCGAATAAATTTTTTCGAATAAACTGAAACTATTCGAGCATAACGAATAAAAATCCATTCGAATAAATCGACGAATAAAAGATGGACGCTAAACGGGAAATCTGCTAACATATTAATTAAAAAACTATTGAAATTGTCATCTTGCGGATATTAATCGATAGTCGAAATAAAATTTGCCCAACTCTGCCCTGAGGGGACTTTCTGGGCAGGGCCCCAGGCGGCAACTGCTCATCGGCCGCCCGTTAAATCCGCCACTGCTCGTACGTAAAATAGTACGCACCCTCTAGCGTCCTTTCTCCAATATGGAGCGTATAATCCCGTAAAAGCTGGCACGAAGTATACATCACCGGTACTAAAAACGCTTTGAGCTAGATGTTCACTCTCGTGAACATCCTTTATGAGCTTCATATTGTCGCGGAGCCATTTAATGGCAGCTCCCGCGACGGCGACCGAACCCTCCAGCGCGTAGACTGCCGGACTTTTTGGGCCCAACTGGTACGCCACCGTTGTGACCAACCCGTGGGAGGAGTACACCCTCTGAAAGATTAGAAGCAAAAAATTCATGAGCGTGCTCGCAACTACAGAACAAATAATCGTACTCTTTACAAGATACGCACTGTCGTGCCCGTGTTACAGAGCAAAAAGCACCCGCTCCTGTATGTGTTCTTCGCTTGTCCCCTCTTCAAACAATTCTGACCAACCAGCGCCGATTGCTGGTTTCCCAAGATCTGGCAGAGAGCAAGCAATAAGGTCATCGTATAAAACGAGCTTGCTTTTTTAATATACATATTTCAGCTTAGATATGTAACTTACGCCAGATATAGGGATACCCTTGAGGGCGTCGATCGTGATATTCCCATAAATCTCGGAGCTGCTCCTGATCTCCGGCAGCATTTGTATAGGAATGTCGAAATATCTGCACAACGTGGGATCCCACGAGAGGGTCTCTATGTTCATTAACATGGTCCTCGAGGCGTTCGTTACGTCCGTGATATACAATCCGCCCTCTTTGCCGCCGGTTAAGTTCTGTAACCATTTTTGTTTGTTTTCAGTGAGTTCGCTCGGGGATCTCTGATTCGCGCTCATCATCATCTACCATCCCTCTCGCTGCAAGGCATAGCAATCGCTTGCACACCCCAGATAAGCTCTACCACTCGACGCACATCCACGCACCCAAATGATCCACGTGTCCATCGTCCCCACTTTGCATCGTTTGTCCCTTATCGCCTTCCTCACTGCAGGCACGTTGTCCTTCATCCAACGAATCTTCAGAGCCGAGAAATACGGGCTCACTGGAAGGCCGCACAGCGGCTTGATGTGATTCTTACTTTGATCCGGGAACTTCGCTATTATTTGATCGACGACCGATGTGGTCCTTATATCGGACCAGACTGCAAACAACAACAAGATCCCGATTAGTCGATCAATGGTCCTGATATACTTAATCCAGTATTATTATTTTTGCCATTATTATTCGATTTGTATTTTGTTTTATTTTCTTTCGCAATTATTAGTTATTAGTATTTATATTCTTTTTCTATTATTATCAGTATTTTGTTATTTTTCTCAGGGCTAGACTTAAGGCTACCCTCCCGTCAAATCACTCCAGAAATAGGTCAGTTTTAAGATTTTATTTAAAAATAAACTGAGTGTCGTAGGGTCAAAAATTTTTTCGCCCTGCATTTGTACATCTTTAAAGATAATAAATGTTTTGGGAAATTTTATCTGATACTGCTGACTTTTGGTGGCTCTAACTGTCCGTGTGATACAGAAAAAGTTCCTTATCTGCGGATTTTTGAACGCCTCGTAGAATTATGTGAAAATAAAACAAACCACGAATATTCTAAGATGTTTATAAAATGGGCTCGCATTACTTTCGCATGGTTCATTTTTTGTTAATTGTATGTGAAAGGAATGTAATAAAGACCAATTACCACACCTATGGCATTGTATAACGGTTCGCCGGTGGTGGCATCCCACGCCACGGTCGTTTCCCTCTGGTTCGTGATGCCGATCGTAACAATCTCGCCCACCTTCAGCCCGAGGGCGTCGAATTTCCGCACGACGTCCTTGATGCAGGCCTTCACGGCGAACAGCACTTCCCTCGGGTCCTGCTCCATCCATCCCTCCTGGGGGCTGATCTGCTCGATGTCGATCTGGTGGGACGCCACCTCGGCGACGCGCTTCGCGTTGAACACCTGTAACGTTCGAGAATTTGCTTGTCAGTGGGAAAAGGCGAACAATATAATGACAGAGATCTGAGGTAAAAATAGACGATAGTTAACAGCTTTACGCTGCAGTGTATGTATATAATGATGTCTTACCACGAAGCGAACAGTCCGGGTGCCAACATCGATTACTCCTATAAGCGGACCCTGCTTCTTCGACGAGTTTGGCATTGTGTCTGAAAGTTAAACAACGATCTTTTAATTCATACGAAAAGAGTACTTTCAAAGGGACTTGAGCTTTCAGCATTTCTCTCAAAAGTTTGAGATTTTTGCCGCTCTTTATATTTAATTATAAATAATTCTTTTAAAATGTGATTTTTCACAGCGTGTGAAATTTTTTAAAGCCTTTCGTAAATACCTTTAAAATAGGTACGCACGTTTCCCTAGTGTAATAGTAATTGCATGTGTGATTTATCCCTTTGGGTGCTATAGAACCATACATGCGTTCCTCGGTGCACGCGATCTGTGCGGGGAACACCTATAGGCGTTCAAGGACTGTGGTTAATAGATGCGACCAGAGGAGACCCGCACGCGGCGCACGCCGAGCGTTCACCTTTCCAATATTAGGGTTAAAAACAGTTTATAAGTTTGATACTAAATTCAAACATGTATTACGTACTTCTTTACCACTTTTTCAAAAAGTTTTACTTTCTTACTGGTTTTTTTATTGATTTTAATTTTCTCTTCCCACCAATATTGCGCTCCGCGCAGTTGCCCTGCTTGGGCCTCCCTAGATCGACCCCTGTGAGCTTCCATTCTATGTAGTAATTTCGTACTTGCGACCTCTGAGACGACGCTCTTTAACTAATCTCGGTCGTCCTTATGTCACGAGCGAAGAGAACACGATGACATAATGTGCGACAGTTCTTGTTATCGCGTTTTATTAACTTCTTCGATGACCCAGTGAGTCGAATCGATAATTGCGAGATTAGAGGCGAGCCCCTAGATAGTAGATACGCGTTTCGCGAGGGTGTCCTCGTGAAAGTCTCTTACCATGACTATTCATGTTTCTAATGAAGAACATGCAAGGGCGTCCGCAGACTTTTACAGGAACGGGGGGTGCAACTTTGGGATGACGGTAAAGAAAAATATAGTAATGAAAAACCAAGTAGTCTCTTGCTATTTTGAACCCATTTTGTACTGCCAATTTAATTACAAATTTAACACCGCAATTTAAAAATATTCATTTCTTTAGTATTATTATTATTATTATTATTATTTATTATATGGACGGGAAAACCCTTTAGTACAAGTAGAACGATTTAGAGCTTGAAATAACATGAAGAAACTTAAAATAAAGAGTTATCGGTGCATAACCCAAAAGGTATTAACTTAATGAAGATCAGTTTTTAAAAATAAGCGATTTTTTCTCAAAAGCCAGGGGGAGCAACTGCCCCTTTTGCTCCATACCCCTCGCCGGACGCCCGTCCTTCTTAACCCTCTCGCTGCGGTATTCGACTGCAGTTGCGCATTTAGTTGATTTCTTCTGCCACTCACTACACTCTCTCAAGCACTCACAATCAGTGATGAAGACAGTTAACAATTTTCGTTTACTTCTATTTGCTTTCATTGTGTTTTACTCTTTTTTGCTTGTTTTCTATCTTGGCACTAGGTATTTCTTTTTTCCTTTATTTCGTTCATTTCTGTGTTTCCACTTTTATGTATTACTTCTTTACTGGCTTTCTCTATTCTCTATGTACCAAAGGGTTTTCCCGTATATATAAATAAAATAAATAAATAGTCAAACGCCGCTGCATGCCCGTTCGCTGCGGATTTCGACTAGGTATAGTTCACGCATTAAAAAGTGTATTCTCTTGTAGATACTGCGATACTCAGCATTATTCTCCGAAACCATAAGTTGACAATTAAAAACCACTTTTCATTCGTCTAAAATTGCCACTTTCCAAGAATCCTCCGAAAACTTAAATACGCAGCGAAAGGTAACCCTAAAGTGTTTCGATCAATTCTTTATTAAATCTATCCGACAGTGAAAGGTGCTTCACGTTGGCGAGGTGCCCTTCGACCCCCCACGCTCTTTACCGCTCCACAAAATCAAGCTCGCTGATAACATCCTCAATGTACCAACCTCGGTCGAAATTTGCTTAACACTTGTCGCAACAGTTCGAAGTTCAACGCGGCTTGTCCTTTGCCCTTTTCGCCAAATATAGGCCTATCCCTGCTGGTCCCAAGTCCCCTTCTCTCCTCGCTCCTTCTATGGGACTAGATACCCCCGATGTCCCTCCGCTTTGCAACACTCCGCACAAAAGCTCACGGTACATACAAAGAAACTTTGATTTCCTCGCAGAAGAAGCTACCAAAGGAAACGCCAAGGACCTGACGAGACGAAAGGTCGAGGCTGAAGCTTCCCAAAGTGAAGAAGAGTTCCCTCAAGAATCTCAAAGGACTCGAGCCCCGAAATTTCCAAGCTCCGCGGCGGAAAAGCGCACTCGTGAGAATTCGCGGAACTCGATGCACTCAATGATTACATTAAGGAACTGTGGCTTCTCGCGCAGCGTCATCCTGGTCCATCGCTCGGAAGAAGGGGCACGAGGTCCAAGCGAGACTCCGCGAGGGAAGAAGGACTGACCAGAGGGAAACGTGGTGTCGGCTTTTTTAATCGCAATACGCGCGCACGGCGATTATGGGAGAGACGTGATTCGTCGTCGTGGGAGGCTCATTATCCGCGTCTCCTCCTCGTCGCTCGCTGCCTGTCGCGCGAGAATCGAGATAAGGGAGGGCACAGTACCCACGGCGTTTTTGATAAGTTTCGATCGATTCGCTGGCGTGGAACGTGGATTCATGTCGAATAGGTCTCTGAAACGTAGAG
This sequence comes from Andrena fulva, assembly GCA_946251845.1. NCBI lineage: Eukaryota > Metazoa > Arthropoda > Insecta > Hymenoptera > Andrenidae > Andrena > Andrena fulva. The sequence continues at coordinate 93,105,016 of OX276327.1, read as the reverse complement.
CTCGCTTGGACCTACGTATCCGAGGTGTTAATGAAGCTTCAAGATCGATTCTATGTGTTAGAATGATGGAGGATCGTGCAATCGTGTGACACGTGTGCTCAGCGAGGTGTGACTCTTTATCGACACCCTGTGTATCAGAGGTCGAGATTAATTCCAGTTCAATTCGCGTCCAGGGTCGGCGGAGGAAATTTCCTCTGAGTGTGGAGTTGGGGGAGGACAAATTAAAATATCAAATTTCAACAGTTTAAAAAACAGTAGCTAAAAAAATTGTAACGTAAAATGACCTCCAAATTCACGAGTGTGGAATTCTAAGCACAGCAAAATCTCAACTGTGGAATACTTAAGGGGGGAAGCCACTGTGACCGGTCGAAAATAAAGGCTATTTCCAAGACATTCTTTTATAATGGAATGTAACTTTCTACGAAAAATCTTTATTACCAACTGAAAATACATATATTTGACTAATATTTTATGCTCGCAGATTGACAAAATTTTCGGTTGTATGGCCACAGCATACGATAACGTTAGGCTCTGCAAAAAAAAATTACAAAACGGGTGCACGTGTAACTTTTCAACATTTGATCCGAATTGAAAAATTCGAACGGTTTCTTAAAGTATATTACAATAGCTTCAGTTGCACGTACGGATTTAAAAAAATATTCATTTTTGAAGAAATGGCGGACTTGAGAAGAAATCTTGACCAAATAGTATAAAAAATCAACATGTTTTTTCAATGTTACTATTGAATGAATTATTCGATCAAAAAACTGGTACGTGCAACTGAAGCTATTGTAATATACTTTAAGAAACCGTTCGAATTTTTCAATTCGGATCAAATGTTGGAAAGTTACACGTGCATCCGTTTTGTAATTTTTTTTTTGCAGAGCCTAACGTTATCGTATGCTGTGGCCATACAACCGAAAATTTTGTCAATCTGCGAGCATAAAATATTAGTCAAATATATGTATTTTCAGTTGGTAATAAAGATTTTTCGTAGAAAGTTACATTCCATTATAAAAGAATGTCTTGAAAATAGCCTTTATTTTCGACCGGTCACAGTGGCTTCCCCCCTTAAAACGTTCCACATTACTCACGCCGACCCTGTTCGCGTCTCATTTTAACCATTGTATGGAAAGCGGGTCATTTCCCTAGTAGCACAAAATATTGGTTAAATAGTTTTTTAGATATTAAAAAAAATCCAAATATTATATGCACATACAGAAAATGTGAAATAAATGTTTGGAAAATATGAACTAAATATTCATGGAATATAAAAGAAATAAATAACTCCTTCATATCTTTAAATAACTAATAACTGCCAATGCTAAATAATAACAATAATCTTTTTCTAAATTTATTTATAATCTTTTTTTATTGTAGAAATTTAATAAGTTCTCTTTAATAACTGAGTTTTATTTTTTAACCGACTTCAAAAAGGAGGAGGTTATAGATTCGACCCGTATGTATTTTTTTATGTTTGTCCCCGCATAGCTCCTCAGCATATGGATCGATTTTGATGATCTTTTTTTTTATTCGAAAGAGGGCGATGGCCCGGTGGTCCCATCCTACACTGCACCAACATTGGCCCAATAATTTGGCAGTTCTGGTTAATAATAAAGACTACTGTCACCGAATTATTATTATTTTATGTACGTACACGCATATCTCATCAGCATGTTGTGTCAATATATGTATATAAAACCAAAAAGTCAAAAATGAAAAATTTAAAAAAAAAATTAAAACCGACTTCAAAAAAATAAAAATGCACTAAAAAGTAAAAAATAATTTTCCCCTTATTTAATCTACGACTCTCATATTTTTTAAGTCGACGACAGGTTTACACAGTGCAAATGATGAGGCGCCGACTTAAAAAATATGAGAGTCGTAGATTAAATAAGGGAAAAATTATTATTTACTTTTTAGTGCATTTTTACTTTTTTGAAATCGGTTTTAAATTTTTTTTAATTTTTTGTACCTATTCTTGTTTATCGTAAACATATGATGCTGTGTCAATTTGATCGAAATCTATTTATCCGCCTAACTTTACAAATTCCGCATAAGGGTTAATAATTCTATGTACACTACCGCCTCGCCTTTTACTCTATTTAATTGCTCTCCTACATTCCTGAATCCACATATATTTCCCTACAACGAGCAATAAAGAAGCAATAAAAATTGCACTTCTTGAATTTCTGCTCTTTTAAAACACAATCTACTTCGGTATCAGCGAAGCGAGGTTTATCTTCTTCCCCTAACGCGTCGTCTGGTCGCAAGATCAGGTGCCTTTCCCGCAGAGATGGGCAAAAAATTATTTGAAATAAAAGTTTGCGTAGAAAATTTGTATTTCAAATAATTTTTTGCCCACCTCTGCTTACCCGTGAATAAAAGGCCTCCGACGTAAAACCATCATCGGCAAGAGCGAACAGAATTGACGCGCGAAGCGTGCAAAAACATTTGCCGCATTGGATGTTGCTCCATCACCAAGTCTCGTCAAATTATAAGCACCATAAATACCAGGGAAGACGTTACGCAATTCAGCCGACGATATTTTTATTTCGCTGTTGAGCAACGTTTCTTGCGAGATAAAGGAACGTTCGGTTCGTTGAAATTGCAGTTCCCTGCGGGGGATCCTAGCGATCGTCGCGAATGACTGTGTTATTGCAATCGATCCGGGGAAGTTCCGGGCAACGACACGGCGGAGAGACATACATACTTGCAAATACGCCGCGGACGTAACGCGAAACGGATTGATAGCCTCGTAACGAACGCCTGCGTCTTCTGGTTTTATCTGTTACGTAAACGCAGCGTTCGATCGGTTCGACGCCGGGTAATTAAACGGTGTCCCCTGATAAAGCCCCGAAAATTGTATCTGTCTCTTGGTAAAGTTTCCTAAAACTGACACAAGTTTATCAGCAACCGTCGCCACTGATAAGCCAGATAGAAGATATTAGAGAACCGGTGACGGGCCACGAAACGAAATCACAAGTTTAATTGGAATTCAGGTGGCGATTATTTGCTTATCGCCTGCTGTCCACATACAGGGTGTCCGGTTTGTGGAAGGTTTTCTCCTTCATTTTAACTCCCTAATTAATTGCTTCAAACAGGAAACCTCCAAGTCGTTGAATTTGTCGCGATGGGAGCACCGTGCTCCATTTTTTTTTGAAAGTCGTATTAGGAGTTACAGGTTTATATCTCTGGTGGGTGCGCAAACGAGGACGAGTCAGAATTAATTATTAGTTTTGCGGAAGGCGCCTGGAATATTTAAAGTGTTATATAAGCACGGGTGTTAAATTTTCGATGTGGAGGTTGATAAAATATATGTTAAAAGAAACTTTTATTTTTAAGTTCGATAATTCACAAGAAAGAAGAAGAAATAAACTATTTAAGCTTGAGGTAAAATTTGAATTAGGTATAAGGTAAATGTACCAATACCCGGCCGCTGAAGGGGCTTAAGGAATAGCGGCAAAGTTTGTCTCCTAACTTAATTTGTAAAACCATCATGAAATAAAAAAATGTTGAAATGTTGAAGATAACACAATATTATACTATTGGAAACTGAAAAAAAAAGTTTATGTATTATAATAGACGTATTTATTAATGAAAATACAAAAACATGCAGATGTTCAGAAATTTCCGTAAGCGGACAACCTAAAACTGCATGTCCCAATACCTGAATTATATCGTCCCAGTAAGCGGACAACCTAAAAATGCATGTCCTGATGTCCCGATATCTGAATTATATCGTCCCAGTAGTCGAACATTTAGACTTGTTTAAAAAAATATTAATTTTCTTGCAAGGTTAACCATCTTAAACTAAATTTAAATCTATTTACTATTATAATAATGTATTAGTATAATATATAACTAAGATATGCAGTCAATATTTTCTTAGTAAATGAGTGGCGTTTCTTAACGGAAGCCATAGAAATTTCTCGAAATCTGCTATGCGTACGAAGTGTGTTACAAAATAATGAATTCTATCTAGCGATTTTCAATTTTCTATAATAATGATTTTAATTAATATTGCTAAATACTTATGCATTATGGTACTATTTTTTGTTTCTAATTACATTAAAAATTAAGCTTAAAAATAAATAAAATTCGCATTGTTGTTCAGGTACTGGGACATGGCCGGGCACTGGTACATTTACCTTACTCGTTTGCCCGCTCACCAGAGACAGAATTGGCCATGATCCGAATAAATTTTTATTTTCATAATTTCGAATAAGAATTGCGAATAAAATGAAGTTATTCAAGAATACCGAATAATTTTTTATTCGAATAATGCCCAACTCTGACCAGAGATATATATTTCTCTGCCGCAGTACCTTTCTACGCAATGCTAGAGATACTTCTGTTTTCTCTTTTAAGCTCAATACTCATTTCCACACGTTTCACAGAAATATCAATGTATTTGCCGAGCTCCTTCAGGAAATTATTACATCGCCCGCTTGATACCTAAACCCGACCGCTCGAGGGTTAAAGGGTTAACGTGTCCGAAATTCCCCAAGAACAGTTGCAATTCAGCTTCCGGGTGCGCACCACCGCGTGCGCGCGCTGAATGCATCCTGATGCAGCGGTGGCTACGCGTGCAGGCGTACACACGTGCGTGCAAGTCGAGCCCACCCTCGTCAGACCGCACCTGTGACGTTGCGGGGCAGAGGCGCGTCGAATTGGCCAGTCATGGAGGCTCGCCCGTATTTACAGCGAGGATGCGTCACTATCGAGCACGTAGCCATCATCCACTTCGGGGCGAAGGGCTTTGCAGTTTGCAGCCGACCGTCGTCTAGCGTCTCCAACGACCGTGTTGCATAACCCATTCCGCGCGTGAACCCGTGCCCCACGCTCTTTCCCCGGCTACGCGACCCGAATCCACGATATCGATCCCCCCGTTCGGCAAACTGGGCCAAAGTTCGCTCCACTTCGGCATTTCGCGGCAGCGAAATCTTGCGCCTTTGATAACGCCCTTTTAATCGAGCTTTCGTGCACAGCACCACACGTCCACCCGCGTGGCACACCCCCGCAGAGATTCTCGGGTCGTCAGCGATGTAAGCGCAGCAGCTCCGCGGGGGTTGTTCCCTAAGAGCGTAGCTCTTAGTGATAAGTGGATGGTGGAGGGACTTATCGAGGCACAGAACCGTTTCTTCGTTTCGAATGCCGCAACCGGGGTACACTGTACAGAGATAGCTCGGCTGCTATTCTTGAGGTAGGCTCTCTCTACGCCTCGCCTCTCTTCCTCGAAATATTCTCGAGAAGAGATCCGCCGATCGGAGGCGCGCCGAGGCGGGGCGTAGTGCGACGAATTGTCAAAATGAGGAGAGAGAAGTAGCAAGAATAAAATTAACCGAGGCCAGGCGCAACCTTTAAGGGGTCTCCCTAGTGTGACGGTTTAAAAAAAACGATTTTTTGTTTTTTGCGTTTTCTGAATTTACAAGAATTATATGAAGAAGAGGAAGGTGTTCTCTATGGGCCAGGCATTGGAGACTAATTGTAAGTATGATTTATTATTTGATAAATGGTTTTTTGAATATTTAAACGCATTTTCTTCGAAACGACTTTTTTGGCGCGGCGATCACGATATCTCAAAAACTACTCAATCAAACTACTTAAAACTTAACATATATATTCACTGCGTGTTCTGTTAGAACCTGAACTAGAATGAAGTCATTATATGCAAAATTCGAATTTCGCAGTTCAAAAAACTGATCACTGTTTTGCCGCGAAATGAAAGCTTGTCTTTAAAGTGCTGCCATTTTTGTATTTTGTGATTTTCTATTTTCGTTCTAGTTCAAACCCTAGTTACGTTCATATAGGGTAGATGTACCATTTGTGGCCACTGCACCATTTGTGGCCACTGTCTTATTAATTCCGATATATTAAGTATTCTTAGTTTACTTTCATTACAATGAATGAAGCTGTCTAAGGGTGGGTTATGTTGGCAACATTTCTACTACTTTATACTGTTTTGTTGTCCCGTTTTATTTAATTATCATATGTGAATGTCCAAATCTTTGATAACTTTCCACATCCTTGCAAATGGTGCTTAGCATACGACTGGTAAGAAAACAATTAGTTACTGTATTTAACAAGAGTATGGATGAAGTTTTATACATATTTATATTAAAAAACAAATATTTTTGAGATTTAAAAAAGAATTTCAACGATATAACCTAAACTCTAGTGGAATTAGGCACTGACCAAAAATGGTACATCGAAAATGGAATTGTACCATTCGTGGCCACGTAATGGCCATAAACAGTCCACGGTACAACCATTTTTGGTCAGTAGACATTCCCATTAGTAACTTATCGTACAATACCTAATTATTGTAAAATTATTATACAATAGTTAGCGAAAAAATTCTTCTAAAGTCGAAGATTTTTACGATTCGTGAAAAGTCATTCGATGATGTCTTCAACAAAATTCTTTTATGGCCCGAAAAGCAAATCATAAAGCGAAAGCGGAAAGCAGTTGAATATTTACCTGCTGTAATAACATCAGACAAATGGATGGAGATCATGTTGGCAAAAAAAAAAAAGGAGAACAAAGAAGAGGAGAGAATGATTAATAAAGAAAAAAGACTAGTAAAAATAGAAGAAAATAAAAAGATTAAAGCCATAAAGTTCGAAGAAAGGAATAAGAAAAAAAAACAGAAAAAGCAAAACCTGTCGCTACCAAAAGAAAAAGTAAAAAGGATATTGGCAGTTAATATTATTTTTGTGCAGCAAGTATTGTATTATTTGTTCAGTAGTGAACATTTGTAATAAATTAAAAACTACAATTCTTACTGTGGGTCTTTCGTATTACCAATTCTATAAGTGGCCACAAATGGAAAGCCGGCTGGCCAAAAATGGTACTCTAGTGGCCACAAATGGTGCAAAACAGTCTGGCACGATAATATAATGATTTTTTAAATAATTATGTTTAAAACATTGTTCAACGTAGAATATTTTAATTATCTGTATATTTTGGATTACACTTATATATTCTTTACTTTTGTGTACGTATTCTTTTGTAAGTTATGTATCTGTGAGTGGTACGGAAATCCTTCAAGTGGCCACAAATGGTACATCTACCCTAGATTAAGAAAATAACTGTGTTTTTTGTTTCAGATGACCATGACAGCCGGGATCATGATCGCCATTTATTTGCGAGTTCCTCATTGTAATCCTTCAAACATAAAATATAATTATCACTAATGCTTCAAAAAATTTAAGTACATTGCCCAAATGTAACTGAATAAATACTCCAAAGTTTGAAACTGCAATATCAAGTACATTTCCTTCAAAAAATTCCCAAATGTTGCCCTATTTTCCAGGCGTCACACTAGGGAGACCCCTTAAGGCTTTAGGCAGCTTGAAAACGAGACTGGTGATCCCCTCCCGACAACCGGTTCGGTTACGTTCACCCTCGCGGTTCGCAAGTCCGCGCGTATGCAACCGCACCGGCGGCGCGAGCTCCTCGCGTCGCTTGCCAGCGGAACCCGCGAGGACGTCGATCTCGTGACGCTCCGCGCGATGCATTATGCACCACCTGGCGCGGCGTAGCCGTCGCCACCGCTCCTTGCCGTTCCCAATTGCAAAATCTTATCGCTCGACACTAAAACGCAGACTAAACGCTCGACCGGCGGATCAGAGTTTCATAACGCGACCTGGTGCTAGGAAAGGAACAGAGATCGTGTTTCTGAATTTTGGTGAAAGCTCCCCTTTTAGGTGCCGTAAAGTGAGGGGACATTGCATATTTTGTGATTGTACTACAAGTGTCGAAATGCATAAAATGTTGATCTTTTTCCTTCTTCAATTAGCTGCCAGTTACCCCGTGACCGGGATAAAATTGACACATCATATAAATAGCACTAACAGCTAAAGCTTTACCAATCCGAACTTACATTAACACTTAAACTTCTTTCTTTTTATGTTCAATCCACTTTCCTTTATATTTTCTTTTAGTTTCTTATTTTATTTTTTAAATCAACATTTTTAAATTTACTTGAGGAATCCTGTAATAACGTCGCATCATGTGTGATGATACTACAAGTGTGAAAATGCATAAAATTTTTGTCCTTTTTCCCTGTACTGCCAATGTCCCCCGCGTCGAGTTTACCTATCTCCGGTCGTAGCATCTTACGAGGGGAGGCCGCGAATGGGACGAGCGATTTTTTAACGAAACCGGGCAGAAAATGTTGAGGCCGATGTGTATAAACAAATTCCAGAATATTAGCTGTGAATGGCCGGCCATTTTTATAAAAAATGGCTTTAAACAGTAAAACTATGAAGTCGTCGAATCAAAAATTGCATTTTCTGGTTAAATTATTGATACTATGACAATAACAGATAAGACTTTTGTATTCCTTTCATCAAGATCTACCATTTAATGAAGTATAAAATCGATTCGACGACTTCATAATTTTACTGTTCATAATTTTTTATAAAAATGGCCGGCCATTCACAGCTAATATTCTGGAATTTGTTTATACACATCGGCCTCAACATTTTCTGCCCGGTTTCGTTAAAAAATCGCTCGTCCCATTCGTGTCCTCCCCTCGTTAGCCTTTACACTCTATTCTACTACCCCTAACTTCCGAGCGCAAGCACGTGGTCGAAGCGGAGCATGGGAGGTGCACCTCGGCTCCCGTATCCACGCCAATCTGCATATCGATGATACGCTGCGACACGTTGGCTAAGCACATTGCCACGGCACACGGCACGCTTTTATTTTTGGCAGTATTACTAATGCACAGCGCGACCGTGAACGGCACACCTTTGCCCGTCCTCTCGTCCCCCAAATTAAAATTCATATCAAGCGGCCGCAAATCCCCTGGCTCTGCTGTTATCGCGCGAAGGAATGCCGCCCGTTTCGTAATCGCCACTGGCCGATTAAGATCGACTTCCATCTACCAAGTACCTAGACCTATCGGTAACCAGATCTCCGAACCTTGAAACATTCCAACAGGTACGGAATCCCTAAAAACTTGTACCAAGTTCGACTGCACGTGGAAGTCGCGAGAGCACAGAGTAGCCGCTGGTTAATACAAATAACAGTATGATACTTTCCTCCCAGAAGCACCTTTCACCGCTGCCATCGATACCAAGGGAACGCAGTAGGTACCATTTCATACATCTGGCGAGGCCAAAGTCGGACTCACCTTTTTCCTTGAATGAGTAATACTTAAAGATGCTCGTCTTCCGACCGGTCTGGCTGCGCTCCAGTTCCGGGAAGCTAGCCGTCTCGTCGAACGTCCCATCCTCCTCCTGTTCCAGCTCCTCTTCCCCCTCCTGGTCCTGCTCCTTCACATCCCCGACCACCGTTTCCTCCTCCATGATCCACGATCGATCTCCCTGCGAACGAGCGCGCCAGTTGCTCGCCCCGCTGTTCCAGGGCGGAGGGGAGGCGACGGAAGAGAGTGTTCACGTGCGCGCGAGGCTCGAGGAAGCCTTCCTCGCCGACTGCAGGCAGAAGAACGGTCGCGCGGAGCGACGAAGGACGGTTATCGGTGTCGAGACTCGGTTATCGGGCCACCTTAGTCCGCCAAACACATTCGGCCGAGGGAATGCGCGAGACTCGCCCGCCGGTGACTTTGCCTCTTGGCTTTCCTTCTGCTTCCCTGGTGCGGGCTCCCTCGCCGCACGCCCCCTCCCGGGCCTGTTACGTGTCACGGCGGCTTCGCGCTCGGTCCCGTCTTCGCGGCCCCCGAGTCGTCGCCTCTTAGTGGTCACGGCCAACGGCGACGCGCTCCGAAATTAACCGCGCGCACCCGTGTTCGATCACGCGCCACAGAGGGCACTATAGGGGTACTCGAAAAACCTTCATTGGCAGTTTTTGGATTGTTAAAAAGGGATCGTGATAGGTAGAACTGCATGTGCAGGAATGGACACAGGGGGGTGCAGCGGCTGCGAAGCATCTGGGCCCCGGCCTGTACAGGGGCCACAGAAAAAGCATAAAAGAAGAAGAGAGACGAAAAAATGAGAACGAAAAATTTTTATTTGATTCAAATTAATTTATAATTATAATTTGTAATCATACCATATGGTATGCGAGGACTGTCAAAAAGGAGATTAGAATATAATTTCGAATGTAATAATAGAATAGTCTAATATTATTAATGATATGGCAATGAAAAAGTCATATATTTAAATATGGTAATGCTTATTTCTTTATTTCTTTTACTTCCTGTTTATTACGTTTTTCCCATGAAAAGATGTTCTGCTTTTCTACCGTTGAGAAATTCTTTGGGACCCCAAAATATTTTTTGCATCTGGGCCCGTTTATAGAAAGGGCCGGCCCTGTACACGTGGAAATGAAATTGCAATTGATGGCAAGGGTTTCAACGCGATTTTCCCGCGGAATTCTAAGCGCGCCCCACGGGGCCCACATGCTATTATACACGAGGCGCGTTAACCCTTTAACTCCCACTGTTACACCGGTGCAACACTCATTTTAAAAGTGGGTAAAATTCTATCGTAACTTTCGTTAGCAACCACTCGTAGTATTCCTGATGGTAAAGTAGATTTCAATGCTTCCGGTTGAGAAAAACAAACTTTCTCTTCAAAAATGTATGATTGATTATTACCTCGGCCTGCCATCTTGTGCTTCCTTATACCTCTCAAATAAATCAGTGGAAAATAAAGATAATGCTTCTTTTTTTCTTAAAATAAATAAATAGAAATATAAAAGAACTATATTTTCCATTTCAATATAACAAGCTAGAACATATATATCAGTCCCACAATTTTGAAATAACGGTTCAAGGGTCTGGGCGTTAAAGGGCAGGAATCTTGTGCACTTCCCCGTGATGGCTGGGAGGAAGGCGGGATGTCTCAGAAGGGACTTGCGAGCAATCGAGTCCTAGATTGCTGAGAATGGACTGTAAGGGAACGCGAAGCATCCTCGCGATTGAATGTTGTGGTAATTGGGTAAAAACCAAAGGATAATGGGATTCAAATAATACTGTAAATTGTCGTTCCGAGGCCAACATGAAAATGCATCGGCCATAACCGAACCGGGTATGCAAATTAAAAGCAACTTTGACCGTCTGGGTGTTGGATACTAAAGGCGACGATTTCGTTACCGTCGAAGCGAAACGAGGGATTGCTCAACGGAAGCACGTCACTAATTGAATTATACCTATTTGATCTTCGACAGTGCGAATAAGCTAGTCGTTAAAAACTTCATACTTGCGAAACAATTACTGTCGAGCTTGTAATTGGCGCTCGATTCGCCGTTAATTGAATTATCGATACGATTGCAAAGTACGCCGACGTGTTTGCATTTACGCGTGACAGAAAATACTTGACGGAAAGTCCAGTTACGTGTTCACGAGATCGTGAACTTTGAGACCACTGCAGAACGTCCCACATTTTAACAAAATGTGACCCCTCTTCTAAGCTAGCGCATGATAGCACCTCGAAATAATCTCGCGAAATTATTTAAAAAACAGCAAGGGGGTATATCAATTGCGTAGGTATAAGTATAGATGATCAGTGTAACGCTTCATTGAAATATTAAACGAGCGTGAACGACAACAAAAGACACAACGAAGGCGTGAATCACAAAAGTTATAGTAGCGGTATACAATGCAAATTTATGGGAAAAAATGGCAAAAGAGATAGTCACAATTTACTTCCGCAGTGAGTTTTACAAGTTATCTGGTGGAAATTCGATGACGACGCCGTTTTTAGCTGTATGCGTATCATTTAAACTGATGTGGTCTGTAAATAGGCCGCATTTTTCCCGGGAAGCATCAGACTACCCGAAAGCAGAAGGTTCGCTTCGGCCTTATATACGAACCGAGCACTCTCAGAGCACTTGCGGGAAACTCTGCCAGCCCGCGTAGCCGCCTAGGAACGAGCAGGGAACTACATTCGTTCGCTACTGCCCCCCAGATGTCGCTCGCCGTCGCACGGCGGGAGAATACAAAGTTTCTACCGTCAATCGGAACTATTATACGAAGATACTTTACTTTCAACTTTTCGAGTTTACGTAACCATAGAATTGCAACATGCGAAAAGCTTCTCCTTGTGTTGTCAAAGGACTCGTAAGTTGAAAAATATGTAGAGATATAATTCCGCGTTATAGACAGCTACGCTAATACGATGAGATTTGCAATTCAAATTTTTTGCCCGTCTACCCATCAATGCGATACTCTATAATGACTAATGGTCAGGCAGTTCGTAAAAAGAAACGTCAGGCGTGCAATTTAGAGTAATGAATGCTTGACGCGAAGTGAATGAAAATCGTGAACAAACGATGAAACCATTCATTGAATAATTGGGACGCCACTGATTAGAATAACCTGCATGAATTAGAACATTCTCGACCTTGCCCGGGAGTATCAGTTGTCGCGTTTGACACGCGCCCTGTGACACATTAACTGCACCGTAGAACGGTAATGCAATGATAATTCAACTTTTCGCGGGAACGATCGAAATGAGCCTAAATGACGCACGCTGGGGCGTGTGACGTAAACGGAGGAAGTAATTGTAAAAAAGGCAATCGAGACTAATCTCCACTTTTTCACAGCACATGTCAACGAGGGAAATGACACAGTTACTACGTTGATAAGGCTGCCACGGCAGAGTGGGAACATGACGTTTAAAATAACTTACATGATCGTTCGAAATCAATACCAATTAGGTACTTTCAAACTCCTTTCGCGCAAAGAGACCTTCGACAAACCTAATATTACATGTCAGAGATGTAACAGTCGCGGTCGTATCTTCTTGCGTTCGTATTCAACGTGCATCACCCACGTGTTATGGAATTATGGGACCGTTATGTCACCTTACGATGCACGGTGACGGAAGCACGCGGATCACGATTGAAGCACCCTTATCGCACAGTTTCTTAGATCGATCGTCACGTTCTCGAGAAAAGGGGGCTCCTTTAAGTCAGTAGTACTGGGAAAACCGAGGTACAACTACTTACAGAAACGCTGCGACTGACGACCGGCAAGCGAACGCTTAAGGCCCCGACGTGCTCGCGATCGTTATTAGTATTCGAGTACACGAACATCGGCAACTCATCCAAACTCACGGGCTTCTAAGTGGCAGGCGATACGGGACGGAAATCAAGGATCACGATATTGGCGGCACGAGCACCGAGACATAACGTCATGCTTTCGACCGCACTACGCCATGGCTTGTTGTCGTCTGCTGGAGAACCCTGTGCACCAGCGGCCATATCCTGGCGCATGCGCCTCTCGCGCTGCATACTCGACTCTCGCGTTTGCGTCTCCAAATGAATTTCACGCCTTTTTACACAATTATTATCAAACATTCCTGTTCACATTTCTAGTAAACATTTCAAGCATTCGTAAATTAATTCATTAATTAGAAATTTGATTGAATGTAGAGGACTGTAACTAATTAAATTTCGCGCCCAAGCAAGCCGGCTGTACTCGATTCACTTCTGATTTCAAACTTCATCTCGCTGATTTATTAGGATTCGTATGGATTCGTAGTACATGTTCGTTGTGTGCGTCTCCTGTATGTATAAATATGGAATTGCAGGAGGTCCGTGAAAAAGATAAATAGCCAGATCCAAGCATATCAATCGAAAGATCAATTGATCGGGATTGCGTAGAGTAAGCATCGAGAGCAACCCCATAACCTTTAACCCCGCCGAGGTCGCGGGCCTAAATGTTCCTTAAAAAGCCGAAAAGAAATTGCTTACTTCTAGACAAAATAAAAATAAATAGAAGAAATATAAATTACCAGTGTTTAATCACTCTGCACGATAATTGCGAGCTATTACCTCCCAGGGCACTGTAATCCGTAAGTTACCCATTCGACACCTGAATAAAAAGAAACGCACGTGGAAGACATTAACCTCCAAATTCCGTAACTAACGAATGTGCTTCCTAGATATTAAATTATAATTCTTATCGCGCGTGTATGCGCTTAGAGCTTAGTATGACCGTTAAGTTGAGATCAACCACACAGCAACAGGATGTTGAAGATCCGCTTGAGGAGATGTTGAAGAAAACCGGCTGTATGGAATTGCATTATCAAGTTCAAGTATTCACCTTAAGCGCGCATTTAAACGTCAAGAAACCGTAACGTCGCGAAAGTAGTCGTGTAACTTTTAACGTGCTTTCAGGAGTGTATAGCGGAGACCCAGGACTGGAGGAAGTGTCAGGAACAAGTGAAAAGATTCAAAGTATGCATGGACGAGTATAAGAAAAAGCGGGAAGAAGCAGATTCGTAATCTCGCGAATATGTCGGCGATAATGAGATACATTAAGCGCGTGTGCAATCACACCTTAAAGTATCCAAATATCGAGAACTGTAAAATGGTACTTGTCGTGAGATCGGATATACCTATGGGAAAAGGCAAAGCTGCCGCTCAGTGTGCACACGCAGCGGTAGAGTGTTATCGTCAAGCATCGAGCGACACGAAGCACCAAGAAATGTACGAATCTTGGCTGTTAGATGGTCAGCCTAAAATTGTTGTAAAAATACCTAACGGAGAGGAACTAGTAGCATTAGCACGTAAGGCCCGTAAATCTGGTCTCATTATTTCTTTGATAAAAGATGCAGGTAGAACTCAATTAGTACCTGGCACAATCTCTGTACTTGGAATTGGACCAGGCCCGAAACAAATCATAGATAGCATTACTTCAGGCCTGAAGCTACTGTGAGTTTTAATCGTACAGGGGCTCGGCGATATGTATAAAGAATTAGTTATTAGTATGCAAATAAATATAATATATACAGGAACTTTCATAGTTTGTCTTATTCGATACTTTATTAACATGCTAAAGCTTCCTTTCGCTCCACCTAGTTCTGTACACAGAAATCAAATGCTAGAGTGTTACTGCAGGTTGATTGAAACATGCTTGGTTGTGTCTTCCTTTTGTTTTTTTTTTATAATACGTGCAATACAATCATGCGTGTAAAGTTTCTGCTAATATAGTGACCCAAGCGATCGCCTATTTTCGGCCCCGCGATTTTGGAACTGAATTCTGTGTCAAATTATACTATATGCCTTGTGATGAGACTTCAATCACAAGAAATTTTCCAAGTTGAGGGGACGATTAGTTTCCGAGATATGGGAGGTGAAAGAAGTGAAAATTTATTAACGCGTCAGCCGATACGCTCCGATGTACGGACTTTTATCTCAGTCCGATAATTTAAAGAATTAAGTTCCAAAATCGTGGGACCTAAAATAGGCGAAAAGGCACCCCTCATTTTTGGTTCACTCTTTGCGTGTCTGCTTTGTTTTAATGAAAGAAACGTACACTATACTATTCTCATTATATGATCGCATAGCGGAATTAAGGGGGTATTCTGGTCTGAATTTTTTTACAAAGAACCCATATATTTGATTATTATTTAGTTTATTGCTACATGCTTATTGATATTTCCACTATCTTTACAAATTTTGTCGATAGAAAAAAATTAAAGTCAAACGCAGTTGACTGCTTTAAAGTAATGGTGAAAAAAAACACTGCGACCGTGATAAGGCTCGTTCTAGTGATCTAAAACAAAAAATGTCAAGAGATTCTTTATTTGTATGCCTTTGGCTATCGTCCCTACCAGAATTATGATAAAATATTTTGTTTCCAAACTTTCACGGACCTTTAAAGTTGAAAAAATGTGCGAGAACCGAAATTTAATTTTCAAACCGCCGCCATTCGCTCAATTTTCAATACTTTTTTATCATTCTGGTAGGGACGATAGCCAAAGGCATACAAATAAAGAATCTCTTTACATTTATTGTTTCTAATCACGAGAACGAGCCTAATCATGGTCACAGTGACCCCATTGTTTTTTTTTTCACTGTTACTTTAAACCAGTCAACTGTGTTTGATTTTATCATTTTTCTATTGACAAAATTTGTAAAGATAGTTCAAATACCAATAAGCATGTAGCAATAAACTAAATAATAATCAAACTTATGCCTCATCAGACCAGAATACCCCCTTAAATTTAATCTAAATGATTATAAAGCACTACATTTTACCAGATTGTGTATTCTACTTTTTAAAATTAGATTATTTAAATATACACGTTACCATTGTACATTAAATGTTCCGCGGAAAGGTGTGTTAGAAAATCAATAAGAACACTTAGATGAAAAGTATTCCGTTAGAATCGCGCTACTTCGAAATTACACAGCAACACTTCAAAATTTGCATAAAAATGTGTATAACTTGTGTAAACGCGAAACATTTATATTTTTACTATAAAAAAAAAAAAAAGTATTTCTATACAACTATGATTCTTTGAGAATCGTTGTTCATATCGTTCTTTGAACTTAGTTTTATATGATTAAGTCCAAAGGTAATATTACACTTTTACAACGGAAACTTATAATCAATCGTGTCCGCTACTTCTACGAATATCGATCTATTAAAAACATTGCACCAACATTTCGATACATACGTACGCGACTTATAAACGTTCTAACAAAGTATACGTTTGATTATTCTAATACTTAATTTCTTAGAAGATTGAGCAAAAACGTTGTAGGAAACTTCTGTGGGAGCACAAACTGATATTTCGAGATGTGATCTGTACAAATTGTCAGTACTATGTATATAGTTCAAGTATCAATGCTTCAATACATTAATGCACATTTGCACAAAGAAAAATGTGAAAAATATCGTCTGAACAAAGAAATTTTGATATCATGATCTCCATTATTAATGCATACCTATATGTATAAAAGATATATTTATAATAATTTGATTATTTGAATTTTAATACAGTATGTGCTTCTTCGATGTAATACTGAAAGAAATAATGATTGCACACGGAATATTTTTTCTTCGCGAAAACCTTGTGTATAGTATGTTCGTACATAAATTCATTTATACACATTAGACTTACACATGATTCTACCCCCCCCCCCCCCTTCCTTCCGCCGTGAAGAAATTCACAATGATTTTATTTTCAGCTTTCATACTTTTTCAAGCGCGCATTGCGATAATTTCCACACACAGCAAGTATTATGCAATTACAAAACGTAGCATCAGTGACGCCGTGAAAACGTGTACCGCGGTACAAGATTAAAAAGTTTCTTAGATACAATTGTATAATTAGCTTATTGAATTCTCTACGTGTACTGAATGGACAACAACGAAGAACGATGATTAAATTAGAGTTATCAATGTTGAAACACATGGTCCGAGAGTATGACACAAGTGAACAAAAGTGTACGCGGTTACACCGTAGTGATAGGAGAATCGCTCTTCTCTGTAATGTAAATAAGTAGTAGAAGACTAATTACGTACGATAATCGTTGCTCATACCATAGCAACCTCTCTAAAGTTGTATACTTGCCAGCTAATTGTTATGTACATTGGCATAAAAGTTATAAATATACATTCGTTAACATTACCACTCTGTATCTACAAACCGCTACAACTCAACCTTGCCTCTCTTTTGCTCCTAAACGATCGAGTAATTACACATAAATACTCGTCAAGTTTACCCACTTTATTTCGCTTCCGTCAATTATTGACTTCCTATCACATACGTGAATTTGATTATTAGTGTATTCCTAATTACAGAGTGCGCAGAGTAATATCAGTCTCAAGTAGCATGTAGCAGAGTATTATCAACCCTATAAAACTCTACCGTTCTGGTAAATACAGCGTACATCAAACTGTGTAAGATTGTTTCCTCATTCGCGGGACTCGTCGCCTTTCCGACATTAAGTAATTATTTTACTAAGTTCCGGAGGTTCCACGTAGTTGTTCAGCACGTGCGGCGCTTCGTTGAACTCGTCAAGTTCGTCCCCATTGTCCGCCCCTTGTGCGAGTAAAAAGTACTGTTCGCTCCGCGTTGGCCAGAGTAGATGCGCCATTACGCAGTACGCGAAACAATCAGCCGAGTACGTGATACCTGGAAATGCAACGCCTGCATGAAGACAAATGGATTATACGTTAAACCAGAAAATTCCAGTATACTCACCCAATAAAAGTTTAAACCTCCACAACGCGCTTACTTGAAGAGCTATAAGTGCTATGATAGGAAGATAAATGAACCAAACTAAAGACGACGCGCCGAAGTGAAGCAGAAAGTTCAGTTTCTGAGTATTATGCTCGTACGTCATAGTATTTCGAAGCTCGCATAAGAACCAGATCATTATCGCGCTTCGAAACAACAGGATGAACCAGCCCGGCCATGTCTGGTACTCGTCGATGTCCTCGATAATGTCGACCTCCGTCTAGAAATGTTACGTCCACCTTTTAAATGAAATTACATTCCCGTACGAGCGCGTACGACTGTACATACCATGTTCCACACGTATAACAGAATATGGACGACCCCGTAACACAGCCATATAGCAAATACCAATGGCTTCCAAGTTAATTCCATTCTGGTTACCGCCCATCCTTTGGCGAGTAGTAGAAGCAATAGCATGAACGATGTCTGGAACATGCGGAAGCGAAAGGTGAAGGCGCACGCAACCTGACGCAGACGTAAATCCATCGATCTCGAGACTTACACGCGATAGAATATCAAAAATATCTCCGGCGACTTCCAACTGTTCGTAGCCGACTCCGTCCAGAGCGAATTTCAACACGTGTATCAAAATTAAGCAGACCGCTACGAATTCTAATAGCAAGCTAGCAGTGAATAATCTTGTTACAGGATGCTTCTGCAGTCTCGCTGCGTACAGCTGCAGCGGCACGAGTATAATGTAGCACATAAAAAAGAGCAGGTAGAGTTCTATGGTGTTCTGCCTGTCGTACGAGAACTGGTACGTCAAGCTATTTAGGCCGCTGGTATTCGGATTGCCGTTTACCAGCCAGATATCGTACTCCAGTTTATCCTCTCCGTTGTAATATTCCCACTGGCAGGTGGTGGTGTTCCTATAGCACGCGACTAAACTCATGTACCAAAAGCGCGGCTGCCAGAAATCCTGAATGACGTAGGTGAACTGGTGCCCCTTCACGATATTCCATATGGAATCTTCGTCCGAGCACAGTTTACCATCGGGGCAAGGTACTCTCCTTTCGGGAAGAAAAGACGGTTAATAAGCGGCTCCTCTCGCGATCGTTCCGTCCGATTACTAAACAGAGTGTTATACCTCAAAAAGTCTTGACCTTCCTCGTTGCAGTGGACGTCGTAGGAGCTCTGGTTCAAGGTGTTGAACATGAGAGCGCAGGCTGCGCTCTTGTCTTCCAAGGTGCGATTACCATAGTACTCTAGAAAATGACCTCGATCTAGGACCGCCAATGTGATCGGCACGGAGAAGTTGCTCGTCGACGTGACGTTGCCGAAAATGTATCCGTACGAGTCCTTCTGCCGGTGGCGGTCCGTCTTTTGGAAGCCGAACTTCACGAGAAATCGGAAGAACTCCTTCGTGTCGAAGGTGCCCGAGATGTGAGTGGCCTCGGCGTAGTCGATCCCCGACAAGATACCGGACGCGAGGCAGAACAACAGGGATGGAAGGATCGTCATTGCGAAACGCAGGCTCGATTCGTGCTACCGTCTGCCGAGATGAATGTCAAGAGGCATCGATCATACAGTTCCTTAACATTCTCCTCTTATCGAGCGCAGCTGTTAAAGATCACTGTTGCACGGGCCGATGTTGCACGGGACCTCTCCGCGTGTGTCAAGACGCAGAGTTTCTCGGGAACGTCATCGCGAGGATCGGAGGAACCGGGGCGCAATCGCGCGTACGCAGACACGGCAGGCGATTCGAAAATAACACCACGCGTTTCATCTGCTAAACGTTAATGACCCATACTTCTGATTCGAACTCGGCTTTCCTATTGATTTTCCCCACCCAAAGAGACCGGCCGCCGCGAAAACCTTCTCTCGCTGCTTCTTACAAAATTTCGCGCGCTCCCGCGAAACTGTACCTCCGACCACCGTGTACTGTTAACCTTCCTTCTCGTGATCCCATTTTCCGCTCGAGGCAGCTTGATGGAAAGTACAACCTGTACAACTGCCCGTTTGGATCTGTTCTCCCCCCCCCGGTGAAACGGCTATCAGACAATACAAGGATGACACATCAACTGTCAACGTACGTTCATATATTAACAAGAATTGATCGCTATGCGTACAGAGAAGGTACGGATGTGTACACAGGTGCAAACGTATGAACAAATTCAACAGATATTCAGCTCGATGTAATAACTTGATAGACTTTCGTGAATATAACCTCAAAGTGGAAATTCAGGATGTCTATCAAAGCAGTATCTACTCGTCTAGAGTTGAAGATGCAATGATGTATCAATGATCCGATGTATTTAGTTACAAGGGACGAAGATTATTCATGCAACATTATATAATCATTGAAAATTGAAATCCTATTATTTAATCAAATCACCGTGTTGAATATTTCCATCGCAACGGCGGGGATAATTTCGCGAGCGATTAGGCGTAAGATACGTTAAGAATTATCAAAGTTCCAACAAGTTGTAATTGTTAAAGGCTCTTTCCAGAGCCGTAGACAATTCGCAAATAGAATAATAGTTATAAGTGGTGAGTCCACTAAACTTGATTCATTGTAATCAAAGAATGTTAAATGTTCATCGCAATTCTCAACTACTGGCGCGCCCTATGATTGCTTTTGCGGCATATTTTTCTACGGCTTCGTTTCCAAATCATTCCCCTTGCCATTAAAACCCCCTGTGAACGACTCAACACGGGAAAAGCACTCGAAAATTATACTGAAAGAAGCAGCAAAAAATATTAAGCGAGTTATGCCAAGGAGACGTGTCCATTTTCACATTTGGGGGGAAAACGTGTTTCCGGTTCTCCTCGTTTCGGTGCTCGAGGTTGCAGGCGCGAGTATGAAGATTATTATGAGCATGGTATTAGTAGGAAACAGGAGAAATAATGGAAATGATTTTTACGCGCTGTATTTTATAATCTTGATGACAGGATACAGCAGAATATTGTTAAAACGAAAGAGATATTTAAAACAATATGTCTACTCCATTCGATCGAATGTTCGTTTTGTCTGATTCGTCCATGGGGCACGGTGGGGGGCGCCCCCTCCCGCACCACAGGCGGATATACGCAGTAGCGTACATAGTACATACATCTACCAAGCGTCTTCATTATGCGTCAGAGTACTGCTAGTGCACCATCACGTGGACACACAGCAATCAGTTTCCGTTGACTAGATACTTTACAAGTCTCCTCGTAAAGCGTCAAAAGTTAAGGAGTAAAAGAGAATCCGAGTAGCAGCCATGGAGGAGAAAAGGAACGCTGGAAATACCGCGGTAGAGAATACGGGGAGCAACGTCAGCCCGACGAAGAAGACCGCGAAGGCGAAGGCTGCGAAACCGGAGCGGACCAAGGCTTCTCATCCACCGACCTCCGAGATGGTGACCGCCGCGATCCGAGAGCTGAAGGATCGCAAGGGATCGTCGCTTCAAGCGATCAAAAAGTACATCGCGACCACGTACAAGGTCGACATCGAAAAAATGGCACCCTTCATCAAGAGATACTTGAAGGCGGCCATTACCTCTGGCGCTGTAGTACAGACGAAGGGTAAAGGTGCTACTGGATCATTCAAGCTGTCGGTCCCGGCCAAGGGCTCCGAGCCGAAGATCGCCAAAGTTCAGAAGACCGCGAAGGCAGCCGAACCGAAGAAGACCAGGAAATCGGTGGAAAAGAAGACGACGCCACCGACCCGAAAGCCCGCGCCAGCAAAAAAGCCCTCGCCAGCGAAGAAAGCCGAGGCTGCGAAGAAGCCCACCGCCTCGAAGAAACCTGCCGCCAAAACAGCCGAGAAGCCGGAGAAGGAGAAGGAGAAGGAGAAGGAGAAGGCGAAGCCCGCCGTGGAATCCAGAGCCATGTCAAAGAGCAAGAAGACAGCCAAAGCACCAGCGGCGAAGACCAGAACGCCGAAGCCGAAAAAAGCCACCGCAACGAAAACTTCCAAGTCCGCAGTTAAGAAATAATTGTTAGACTGTGGAATCGATAATTTTAACACTAGACAAATGGCCCTTTTCAGGGCCGCAAATTGTCATTCGATGAGGAACAATTTTCAGACAATCTAGAACAGTATTACCATCTTTTTGTATACAATATTAGAAATAAGTGTCAGGACATACACTGTACATACATGTAGACGTACTACATAAGAGAACCTAACCTATTAAATCGTTTTGTGTACGACATAAGTAAATGTTAAGATATGTACGCATAAGGGCCGAGTCTGATATTTATTTGAAATAGTATTTCAGTTTTTCTCTGTATAAGAATGTTGTTTGAAACGTAGTTATAATAAATCCCCTCGAGGGAACTAATCTTTCGATTGTTGAATTAGCAAACCTTGTATTTAGTAACGTTATTTCGAAATGCTAGAATAGGATATACTTACGAGCATTATCAATATTCACGACAATTTCTGTTGCGTTTCCGCGAAAATAGTCCTTTTTAATTTCCATGTAACCTGTAAAAGATAGGTTAGACAGGAGTATAACCCAACACATTGTAAATACATACAAATTTATATTTATTATTGAATTTATAAACTGTTCTAATATGTATGCAATAAACAGAAGTATAGCTTAGCAGAACCTGCACATGAGTTAAATATTTTCATTCCTACACATGAATACCATCGTAAACGTTAGAGGGACAGAAGATCCCGAATATCTGGATTTATATCGAAAAATTAGACGAGTAACTCATGTACCAGATATAAAAATATATATTTTGTCTTGTAAATGTACAAATTAATTATTTTTTCTATTGTCTTCGCCTTCGATATTTCTACAGGCATCCATTGTTGACCAAACCGTTAGTTCGATACGCGCACCCGGGCGCACGAAGTCCGCTATTCCATTTCAAAATGTAAACTGATCTGTTTACATTAAACAATTTGAAAATACTTGGGTTTCTGTGTACAGTGAACATGCAGAAAATTTCAAGGTACAATGTGAAAGACATAGACGATTTTAATAATTTTACTTCTCTTTTCATCATTACAGTAATTTAATTAGTAAATTTTATAAAAGTAGCATGATAGGAGGAAACACTTTCTACGATGTTTCGAGCGTAGAGAGGAACCCTATTCACCTTTCGTAGAATTTACGATAGAGTCGAGAGGCTTGAAAGGGTCCTTGGCGAAAGATGAGGCTTACTGGATGGTCACCGTGTGAGGAACGACTTGGAGTGCCGCTGAATGCCAGATGCGGTTGTAAAAAAGGAACGATATTGGAGTGCCATTCGACTCAAACGTTTTATTACTGATTTAAAGGATCGAACATAAGTACCGTTGAGGAGGTTGGTTATGGAATAGGAGAGAATAGGCTTATTCTAAAGAGAATTCTTTTATAAAAGGACCTACAGTTTTGTCTCGTTAGAAATCCAACGACCGAACCTGTAACGAAATAGTTTGCTATTTGCCTCGCCTTCGTTCTTTGCAGTCTTCTTTCATTAAACACAATCTCGCCGCTATTTCTAACGAAAATGGCTTGTCGCTGTTGCACTCCCAACGACAACTACAAAAGAAGAAGTTAAAGGGTTAGAAATTCTAACGAAACAGGAGACTTGGACTTGACGTAACAACGTATTACCAATACCTAATGTGAAGTAAGAACGAGAATTTCCTTGTTTAAGTTATTTGTGGCCCTAAAAAGGGCCGTTTCATGTGGCAGCAGCATTTACTTGGAGCTGGTGTATTTGGTAACAGCCTTCGTTCCTTCACTGACTGCGTGCTTGGCGAGTTCACCAGGCAGCAGCAAACGTACAGCAGTTTGGATTTCCCGGGAAGTGATGGTGGATCGTTTGTTGTAGTGAGCCAGACGTGATGCTTCAGCAGCAATACGTTCGAAGACATCATTCACAAAGCTGTTCATGATGCTCATGGCTTTGCTGGAGATACCGGTGTCTGGATGGACTTGTTTCAGGACTTTGTATATGTAGATAGCGTAGCTCTCCTTCCTCCTACGCTTCTTCTTCTTGTCGGTCTTGCTAATATTCTTCTGGGCCTTGCCGGCTTTCTTCACAGCTTTCCCACTTGCCTTTGGCGGCATTGTAGAATCAGGTTTCAAGCAGAACGGTTCGTACTGGTGAGAAAAGACTATGTGAATGTGCTGGGGCCTTAGTTCGCCGACGTATTTATTACGCGACGGCGCACTTGGAGCGAACCAATGAGAGCGCGCGATGGTGCTGCTAGGCTCTCAATGGCTGGCCGATGTTCGCAACAAGCTGTACATAAATACGAGCACGGCCGGTCGATGTCGAATATTTCGAAGCGAACCCTCGAGATCGAACGTTCTTGTCGCCCAATTACTTTGAAATCAACATGTCTGGACGTGGAAAAGGCGGGAAAGTTAAGGGAAAGGCGAAGTCCCGTTCCAACAGGGCAGGATTGCAGTTTCCCGTTGGTCGTATCCATCGACTTTTGCGAAAAGGGAATTATGCGGAGCGCGTTGGTGCCGGTGCTCCGGTATATTTGGCTGCTGTAATGGAGTACTTGGCCGCTGAAGTCCTAGAATTGGCTGGTAATGCTGCCCGTGACAACAAGAAGACGAGAATCATTCCACGTCACTTACAACTAGCCATTCGCAATGACGAAGAACTGAACAAATTGCTTTCTGGAGTGACGATAGCACAAGGCGGTGTCCTGCCGAACATACAAGCTGTACTTTTACCCAAAAAGACAGAAAAGAAGGCTTAATCCTGATTTTCAAAACCAAACGGCCCTTTTCAGGGCCACCAATTTCATTTTAACTATGGGAATGATCTCGAATTTCATGAACATACCAAATTTGTCCTACAAAGTTTACCTTCTACAAGTTGTTCATTTAAATGGTATATTTCGTAACAAATACTTTTAAGTCATAAAATTAAACTCCAAGTATACACCATGATTTTTGGAGCATTGTCTTGAAATACAACGAACGGATTTTCATGAACACTCCAAATTTGTCCTACAAACTTTATTTTGTACAGATAATTCCTTTAAACGGTACATTTCCTAACAATTACTTTTAGGTTATAAAATTGAACACCATGTTTTATGGAGCACTGCGACCAGCAAATATGCCATAAAACACAGCTGTTACACACGTGCGATCTATTTTCAATACTTTCCTTACTAAAGAACAATAAGAAACATAGGCTTGAGTTTTACTCATTTTCGTTTGACGAATTGGAGCGGTTTAAAGGTGAAATCTTAATTTGTTATCGATAGGGTTACATTTGGCAACACCGTATCCATAAGTATTCCCGATGAATAGAGCAAGGTAGACGCCGAGACGTGGCAACGTTGTATCGTCCGACCCATCATGTGTCACTTTTCTCGAACACCGAGTCAATACTCCAACTTCGCATTAGATAGGAATGAAGTCGTTTACCTTCTCTTGGGAGATAATATACCTATTTATGCTTTTCATTTCTCAAATGTTGAAAGAGTACATTTAATACAATTCATTAATCGTGTATTAAACGTTTCCCAAATTTTAGATTTAATAACGGACGTGATACATGCAATGACTATTCATTTTCTTATAGAGTATAAAATGAACAGTCGCTAGCATTTTCTGGAATTGCATCAGAATTTATTTAGGGCAGAATGTGCTACATATTCATATTTTGCTTTTCAGTATTTTCAGAGTAATATTATATTTTAATGTTTTCAGTTGAGCGAAAGAGTTCTCGGTTGGAACAAAATTGTGGCCCTGAAAAGGGCCGTTTGTTTGACGATCGCCGGTAATCGCACGTCCAGTATCTTCTCCACTTAACCTCCAAAACCATACAGAGTGCGGCCTTGTCTCTTGAGGGCGTAGACCACGTCCATAGCTGTTACTGTCTTCCTTTTGGCGTGTTCGGTGTAAGTAACTGCATCACGGATAACGTTTTCCAGGAAGACTTTCAGAACACCACGAGTTTCTTCATAAATCAAGCCAGATATACGCTTGACACCGCCACGACGAGCCAGACGACGAATGGCGGGCTTTGTGATACCCTGGATGTTATCACGAAGTACCTTCCTGTGACGCTTTGCTCCTCCCTTTCCCAATCCCTTTCCTCCCTTACCACGACCAGTCATCTTGAACTTTAGCGAGTACTGTGTTTACGATTCAGAGGACAAAATACGTCTGATGCTCCAAACCGCTTTCTGCGCGCTTTTATGCTTTCACGACGCTCTATTCCCACTACAGCTCCATTAACCAATGAGAGGCCGCAACGTATCGAACCGAGGGCATATATAGAGGTGCGACCGACATTTCGCTGCAGTAAAAAGAATTCCTACCTGGAGAAGCATTGTTCCATTGTCCCACAATTTTTCCCATAAGCTTACTCGTTGTTATATTCAAAACTCCGTGTGGTAACTCCATTCTGAGACCTCATCTCTGTTGGCGAGGGGCCCTTCGCTTCGAGGGACAACAAAAAGGCACTCATTGAGAAGGAAAAAAGAAAGCATTGCCTCGTAAAATGGCGCGTATTAATCAGTGTAATAAAATAATAATAGAAGAATCAAAAAAGCGATCAATTGATAAATGTATTCGCGAGATACGACATTACCAAAACAGTACAAAATTGTTAATACCAAAAAAATCGTTCGAGCAGCTTGTACGAGAAATCGCGCAGAACTTGCAGAAGAGAAAATAAAAAGAAAGTAGCAGCTTATTCTGTTTACACTGAATACTTTGCACACTTGTACCGTTTCTGTTATACGCACATGGAACAGACAGGAAACAAACAATTTAAAAGGGCTCTTTTCAGAGCCACCAAAATATCGGGGGTCATCTCTCAGTTATTGATATCAGTCTCTAATGATAAGTAAATACGTGCTTATTTCACGTCAGACTGTATTCGTATATAATTTAGTTACATTGTAAAGGTTATGTACATTTTCGTAACGAATTTCAGTGGCGCTTTCGATCCACTCCGTAAATGTATTCGCTCTCATAGAAACTCCAGGTCCATCGCTGGGACAATTTTCGTCGTCGAAACTCACTGAAATCATCTTGATGAAACGATACGGTGCAGTATCGAAAATATTCTGTGCATTTTCTTTCTTGAGAAGAACTTCCGGTCGCTATTCCCGCGCTGTTTCTGTCTCGAGAAGAACTTCAGTTCGCTATTCCCGCGCATTGTCTGTCTCGAGACGAACTTCCGGTCTCTCTTCCCGCTACTTTTTTAGTTACCGCGTTGAGTGGGAGATGGTGGTAGAGAGACCTATTCCGTATTTTTTCGATAGATGACGCCGCCGTGACAGTGCCGATCGTAAGCTTATCGTTTATTTCGCTGTCGCTCTCACTCTCTCCCTCGTCGTGGCATGAGAGCAAAGGCAAACCCGAATAGACTTTATGTATTCGCCTCGGAAAGAACTAGGTCCTCAGTCCTGAGGGGGGGTTTCTTTTCGAGACAGGACTGTACATTGTTTCTCATGGTAAGAAGGGGTCCGCCGCTATCGCCCTACGCATTTTTGGACTTCGTTAGTATTCAGTCGAAAACTGTTAACCGTAAACCGCTGTTCAAGGATTCAAAATTCTTTGGACCTAGCAAACATTCCACATATCCACGGTTATTTGCTATGCTATGTTCTTTCCATTCAGAGATGAAATTGGAGATCTGTGCCTTAGGTTAACAAGCTTCTAACGCCCTTTCCGTGAAATATCATCAAATACTTTAATTTAAAACAATTGAAACAATGTTAAAATTAATTCAATATAACTCAATATGTTAATTTGCTACATGAAAAAAAGGGAATTATTTTTTAAGTTGTCTCAAGCCTCTGTGCTCAAATCTTTTTCAATTTTTCTCGCCCCCCAAAATTTGCCGCCCTAAGCTGCAGCCTATTTAGCCTATATACAAATCCGCCCCTGGCAGTAGGGCGTATTTTAGGGCCTTTGTGCCCGCGCTGGTCTGCCAGGCCTCTCCCCACCTTACCAAGCAGGCAGTCAGGTCAGAGAAGGGTTCCCCTGCCTCGTCGCGACCGGCCAGCTGTGTCGGTTGAATTTTTTCTGAGACCACGAACGTCGGTTAAGGCCAGGTCTAAGGTTCGAATGCATGCAGCAAGAATTCATACAAAGCACGCTCACATAATTGAAATAATTTTACAAACAACTGTTCCTAAACAATTATTTATGATTTTTACCGAAGGCTATATGGCTATATATACGCACCACTATATGGTATATACCGAGGCATGTGCTGTGGCAGTATTCTGGAAGAACCATCTGTGATCGATCTCACAGATCATCGAAATACCAGGGCCGTGATTTAGGGGGGAAAGCAGGCTGCCGGTTGGAAAAAGGGTAATTTTGAGGCTCTGTTTTTGGTAAATTACAAGTTTCTATAAAATATCTTTATTGGCATTAAAAAGTACATATCTTGAACAAAATTTTTCCCAAAATATGATATAAAAATATTGATTATTGTAACCATAGTAGCCAACAGAGGCGGATTCAGGAGCCTTTCTTGGAGGGGGCGAAATATGTAAAAGTACATAAGTACATTTTTGAACTTTCTTTTACAAGATTTTGAATTTGCTCGTAATTTATATTTTAATATCTCTATCTGATACTATAGCCTAAATAATTAAATTCACATAAATTATTTATACTATAGCCTTTATAATTAAAATCACATTAATTATTTATACAAAAGAATACACATATCGTCCCCCTCTGGACCGCTCCTAGTAGCCGATAGCGTGATAGTCCTTCAGAAATTTGTTTAAAACGGGCGCACCTCAGGCGTTAACACGGTATCCCAAAAATAAAAATTTATAACATTTTATTACAATCTGAGGAAATATCTTCAGTTGTATGTACAGATTTAAAAAAAATTTGTTACGAAATAGCGGACTTTTGAAATGAAAGTGTCGAAAATCAGTAAGAAAATCGACATTTGTTTCAACGTTACAGAGAAACTAATTACCCGATCAAAAATTGAATACGCTTAACTGAAGACAATCTTATTTGTGGCCGGCATGAAAAATTTGTAGTAAATCGGATGAAAATTAACTGAGTTATCCCTGCGTCCCGTTTGAAAAACGTCGTTTCGAGAAAAACGCATTTAAAGTTTTAGAAGAATCTTCGATTACCCGTCAACGGTCGATTTCAAGCGTTGCATCAAACATACCTGCATCAAACCATCTATAAGTCCGTTATTTCTTCGAATTTTACTTGACTACATTAAGGGCACATTATTCAGACTCCAAAAATTAAGAAAATACACAAAAAAAAATCGATTTTTCATACCATCACCCTGGTTGCTTCTCTTAAAGTTGTACCCTATGCCTGACTCACGAAAGACTCCAAAAAGGACGAAGAATTTGCGCGGGAATTTAGCCACACAGTGATCGGCTGTTAGACCGTATCCTTTTGAAATTAAACATTGAGAATTTGGTGTTTAGAAACTTGCTGTTACCGTCTATCTCTAAAAATTTAGAGGGACCATTCGTGATACTTGGTTATATGAAGGAGGAACTGATTTAATGCAATTAATTAAGAAAACGCAGCTACGAGGTGAAAAATATAGCGGGAAATTTATTATATTTGTCGTCATTCTTATAAAAAATTATGCTGTTACAAAGTTTCTCTTATAAATTCAGTCCTGTAACTTCTTCGATCCAATCGATGTATCCGGTGATCCTTGAAAACACGCCTGGTTTGCTGCTGGGACAGCCCGCGTCTCCGTAACTCACGATCCCGATTTGAAGAGGAACGCCAATGTGTGATACGATAAGAGGCCCGCCACTGTCGCCCTTCGATTATGAAACAGAAAAGCATACTCTTAGAATCGGAGAATTTCCCTAAAATTATAGTCCCGGGACCGACTCACTAAATCCCACACATATGGTCAAATTATATTTATTTACCTGGCAAGCGTCACGTCCGTAACCAGCCGCGGTGCACACATGCTTGTCCGTTACGTCCCAAAATGTACCACAGTCGTTATTCGAAATTATCGGCAGAATTGCGTACTTCAATCTGGTCGTTCCCACTCCTGTAGGGCCATCTTTTCCCCATCCGATGACAATGCCATTTCTATTTGCAAAGCTCGTTCCAATTTCGTTGGATCCGGCTAACTGGACAGGTTGAATGCTCCCTGTAAAAAGAAATAGAATTTCGTTACCAAAAAACTATCCATCTCTCGCGAGCGCAATGATCTTACTCGAGAAAGGAATATTGCGTGGCATGAGCAACAGGCCAACGTCGTTTATGCTCGGCGAAAAGTCCGGGTGAAGAAACGCTTCGTCCGTCATCATAGCGATGCCAGGTCCTTGATAGAAATTGTACCCCACGCCGGATTGATCAGTAGCGCCGAAGACTACCAGAAATTGGTGAGTTCCGTACGATACACAATGGCCAGCTGTCAATACCCATCTATGTGAGATAATGGTCCCACCACACTGTGCGATCAATCCTCCACCCATCAATCGATGCACCACAGCGACGAATGGAAATTGATTCCGTCTTGCATAGCGGCCGCCGAATATTCTATCCGCATCGAGGTCCTCTATTTTTTTCCGTATCACAATTCATTCTTAATTTTCTCAATACTGCAAGCTACAAATACGTAGTATGATGGATCTAACTTGACGATTATTTTACAAGAAAGAAACGTGAACACGTAAAGTATTGTGCTAAATGTTACTAATCACAGTGTTAAGTAAAATCGTCAAGTTAGGAGAACCATTTTCAGCATTTTTTAGAATAAACACGTACCATTCGCCAGAGGAACATGTCCCACACCGTTTTCTTCGCCATGGACCAAGTAATTGGCGATCTGGTATAGTCTCGAGTTATTGATATTGTTAAGTCCACTGGATAAAGGAACAGAGACAACATGGCGGTAGAACGTTAGAACAACAACCACGAGGAAGAGCGACTTGATGCCTGTCGAAATCATGGTGACGAATGGCAAATTCTGTGTACCGTCTTCTTCCATATATACAAGTATACACAGGTATGTAATATGTATACAATCTACCTACTTACCCAGGGACGTGACTAGGGGGGGGGGGGGCAGCGGGTGTTTGTGCCCCGGGCGCCGATTTGCGGGGGGCGCCAAACGAAGTGTATATCAGCGCCGTCGAAAACGTTGCTCGTGAGCATTATAAGGTGACCCTTCTTTATACGTCTTGAGTTTTTCTTCGTATTTCTTTGCTCTCACCTCCTGAAATGGTTCCACTTCGTAAGAAAATAATCCTTGAAAAAGTTTATTGCAATCGGACACCAGGCCTTAAAGTTTAGAATTCATCAATGGTGTGGATTTAAAGAAATTCTCAAAAATGGTAAGCCCTATCGAAATTTTGTTCAAATAATATTAAAAGATCATTCAGTTTTCTACAATTACTGTATATTTGATTTTTTCGTGCTTCCAACCATTATTTACACAATAGCGTTTGAATATACGTCTAATGGTATAATACCTATATTGTTTAATGATATTATTATTTTATTTTTCGTCATTAAAATATGCTATAGTAAAGAGTAGATGCTACTGATTCAATCCCGCACCTCATGTACGGTGTATCTCTTACAATTAGTATGTTGGCAAGACATAATTTTGGAAAGGCTACATCAATGGCTTTATTCAAATTTATATATTACGTTATTTCATTAGGGATAAAGGAGATACACATTTTATGGAAAAGTAATTAAAATTGATCTATTTAAAATTTATTTATCTGTTATCAAACAGCAAACAAATTAGGGTACCTGCAATATGTTTGGAACCAGTTAATAAACACATTTATTATACCTTTTTTATGTAAAGTGTGGACTCAACCTCCTAAGGTGGGCAATACAAGGTGGTAAAATGTGGGGGGGGGGGGGGGGGCAAACAGAATCCTTGCCCCGGGGCGCTTACAACCTAGTTTCGTTCCTGTACTTACCCTTATCGCGATAATCGCCCCTCCCCCTCCAATAGACAAATGGGTTTTCCTTGTCCGGACCCAGCGAGATGGGTCCAATCGGAAATCCGACCATTCTGTAAGTAACTACACATTCCAAATGTTGCCAAGATGGTTATCCATCCGGACAACCGATCCTTTGACAATATCCTGACTTCCCGAGCTTTCCCTTTTCCCAAATTCCGAGTGTCGCCAAGATGGCTCCTTCTGATATCAGATTTCCTAAACATCCCCCTTTTTCCAAATTCCTTAGGCTGCTCGCCTACCTTGCCTCCCACCCCTTCAGTAGCCAAGTTAAATACCGGCCCCAAACAGAGGGCCAAGGCAGTCTAAAATCCCCCAGCAGGACGTCCCAGCTCCGCCAGCCCATCCGTAAACAACAACGGTCCGCGTCCCGTAAAACCGCCGCCGTTATACATTTCAAACTTTGAGTATAACCTAGCCAAATTTGAACGTGAACTCGCTAGCGACTTCGGGAAGACGTTCAGTATCAAATACTTGGGTAATAAGATCCGCCTCCAATTTGATGAAGTTGACTCCTTCAAAAAATTTAAAAACGCGCTAAGCGAGGGTAACATGCCATATTTTACTTTCTCCTTCAACTCCGAACGCGGGCTTGCCATGGTCCTTAAGGGCCTACCCGATATTCCCACCGAGGAAATTCTCGAAGAGCTGAAGAATAAAGGCCTTTCCCCCATTTCCTGTGTGTCCCTCGCAGGAAACGGGATAAAAAAACAATCGTTTCACCACATCTACAGAATCAACTTCCCGCCGGGGACCTCCCCGAACACAGTTACCAAAATTAATGCCATCTTTAGTACAAAAATTTACTGGGAGAAATTTTTCTCAAAAAAAATTACACCCAATGCTTTCGCTGTCAAGCTTTTGGTCACTCGGCCTCCAACTGCGGGCTTCCTCCCAAATGTGTTAAATGTGCCGGCATGCATCGAACGGCTGACTGCCAAAAGGCGAGGGAGTCTCCCCCGAAATGCATAAACTGCCAACTATGGCCAGTGCGCTGCCCTTCTCAGTTACCTAGAAAAAAGAAAAAACACGTCAAAACCCGCTAACGGCTTAGTGTTTAATTCTCAATTAATTCCTAGTTCTAAGTCATCTCTGGGGACAATACCTCCTCCCCCCTTCCGTCCCGCGACTACCTCGTCCCTTCCCTTTCCTTCCCACGCCAACGCCGTTGCCGGTGGGCCGTCAAGAATCCAGGCTTTCCCCCCTACTCCCGTAGCCCACGGTGCCCCTGGCCACTGGCGCCAGCCGAGTGGCGTAAACACCATGATGGATTTGATGGGAGCCATCAAAGAATTAAACTCCATGGGCGACATCGACCATATGCTTCTTTTAACACGCTCGTTCGTCAAGAAATTGAGACCCTGTTGCACGTTGGCCGAAAAGTTTCAGGTCTTTTGCTCGGTCCTTGGTAGTCTGGATTGATTTAATGCCTCTTCCCAAAATCATGCTTTGGAATGCGTCCTCGTTGCTGCGCAAGCGTAACGAGCTTATCTGTGCGGTCGCCGGACTGCAGCCTGGCATTATTCTCATAACCGAAACCTGGCTTACCCCGCAGGTAAGCTTCTCGCTTCCCGGCTACACGGTCGTTCTCGCGGACCGCCGCCCCGTTAAAAGTGGTGGCCAGAGTTGGGCAAAATGTAATCTAATTACAACTTACAAATTACGATTAAAATGTAATTGTGTAGTTTATTACATATTATTTTTTGTTATCGTTAATGTAGGTGGTTGACCACAATTTTATCTACTACTTAAATTAATGGTTACAGAAAATAATGTGTAATCAACTACACAATTACAGTTTAATCGTAATTTGTAAGTTGTAATTAGATTACATTTTGCCCAACTCTGGTGGTGGCGTTGCCATATGCATCCACTTCTCAATTAAATATCTAAATTTCAATCCGGCCGGCGCGCTCCAGCACGACGCGTGCTTCATCAAGCTCACTGCTCCCAAACTCATTATTGGAGTAATGTACGCGCCTCCCGACGCAATCAAAGACTCAGGGGTTTTCGACTCCCTCACACGTTTGGGATCTCCTTTTTTGATCGGTGGAGATTGGAATGCCAAGCATAAACTCTGGAACAATTTCTCGGATAACAAGGCCGGAAAAATTTTGTACGCCCATGTCAGCAAGTATCCATACCAAATCATTCACCCACCAGATTCCCTTTCTTGGGAAAAGTTCGAAAAATAGCTAAGGAATGTTTAAAACCTGTAAAATCAATGGCAATCTCGAGAGGCGGTTGGAAAAACGAGGCGCCCTTGAAACCCGACTCTCCGCGGCACCCAATAACAGGGGGTCCGTTTCATTTCGTATTTCTTACGTCCGCTAAAGGCAACATCGCTTTATCCTTCTCTGTCTATGAAACAGATGTCGGCGCAGATACAAGCTGTCTCTGTTGCCCCCCGTAAATCGGTCCTCCCCGCGCGTCGGCAATCCCTTTGTCGCTTCCGTTTAAACTTTCGAGCGTTCGAAAGCCGTTAGAAGAGGACGTTTAAAGATGACGACGAATACCTTCGTCCAATAGGAATGCGAAAGGAACGTGTTTATTAGTGCGTTTAAAGCTGATTGACGCGGCGCTGCGCACTGTTTA
Organism: Andrena fulva; assembly: GCA_946251845.1. Lineage (NCBI taxonomy): Eukaryota > Metazoa > Arthropoda > Insecta > Hymenoptera > Andrenidae > Andrena > Andrena fulva. The sequence continues at coordinate 93,070,597 of OX276327.1, read as the reverse complement.
CTCTATAAAAGCAGGAGACTTAAGGAGCGACGGCACGACGAGGATACTTATTCAGTGCTTACATTTGAACGTGCGTACATAGTGTTCCAATAGTGATCCAATAGTAATCCAATAGTGTTCCATTATGCCTCCCAAAGCTGCCGGAAAGGCGATGACGAAGTCCGGGAAAGCTCAGAAGAACATTAACATGAGCAAACCGGAAGGGAAGAAAAGGAGGAAGAAGAGGAAGGAGAGCTACGCGATCTATATCTACAAGGTTTTGAAGCAAGTTCATCCAGACACAGGCGTCTCGAGCAAAGCCATGAGCATCATGAACAGTTTCGTTAACGACATATTCGAACGCATCGCCACCGAAGCATCTCGTCTGTCACATTACAACAAACGAAGCACTATTACTTCAAGGGAGGTGCAGACTGCCGTCAGACTTTTATTACCTGGCGAGCTCGCTAAGCACGCAGTCAGCGAGGGAACAAAAGCCGTCACTAAGTACACGAGCTCGAAATAAATAAAGGACATGGTCTTTTTCTGGACCACAATACAAATCGGCCCTTCTCAGGGCCACCAATTACTTTTTCCGTTGGAACTCCTATCTGCGTTCAGTGGTTTAATATTTACTATCCCTCAATAAACATAATCTATTTACTAACTGAAATCAAAGTACGTAAAATATTTTCTGTCTATAAGCCCGTGATGGGCCCAATTCTAGCCACGATCCTGCTGTGAAATATGCGAGAGTGAGAGAAAGTGAGAGCGAGTGAGAAGGAACGAACAATAGCGATAAGCTGACGCTGTGAATTCTCAGAATTTATGGGGTAGAGACTAGGCTTATAGACTGAAAATACTGTATACAAATGTACTAATAAAGTTTTCAAACGTGATGCTATAGTACAGGGTTTCCCAAACTATGGTAGGCGTAGCACTGCCCACTGGTACGCGAATGCTTTTCGAATACTTTTTGTGTGCAATAAGTCAGCTACGTCCATAGCATGTTCTAACATTGTTAAAGTGTAGCATACGCATGCTGCACTGCAGTATTCATCTAATTTTAAATGCTGGTACGTGACAGTTCCTGTAGATATTTGAGAGCAGAGTAGGGCAAAATGTAATCTAATTACAAATTACGATTAAAATGTAATTGTGTAATTGATTACACACTATTTTCTGCAATCGTTAATTTAGGTAGTTGACAAAATTGTAATTAGTAATTAGATTACATTTTGCCCAACTCTGTTTGAGAGGTACGCGAAAAAACCCCTGCTATAGTATGTATACTATAGTAAGTCAAATTGAAAAGTACTAAAACGTACGAGTCGAACGATTATCCGTCGCAGCGAGCCGAAGAAACCTACATTACGTTTCCTGAATTTCACAATTTTGAAAGTGTAGTGTATCTACAAATTTATGAGAATAAAGGGTTCAACTTCTTGAGCAGCATTGGAATTAGATACGAACCTTAGTATTCAGACCCCTAGCATTTAATTTTTAAATACTTCAAGCACTATTACACTCTGCTTGAGAAACCAAAATGTCATCACACGTTAAAATGATTTGGTGGCCCTGAAAAGGGCCGATTTGATTCTCCGTCGAGTCCTTTGTTCGGCTTTAACCGCCGAAACCGTACAGCGTTCTGCCTTGGCGTTTCAACGCATATACCACGTCCATAGCTGTCACGGTCTTCCTCTTTGCGTGTTCAGTGTACGTGACAGCATCTCGAATCACGTTTTCGAGAAACACTTTTAAAACACCACGTGTCTCTTCGTAAATCAAGCCACTGATTCTCTTAACACCACCTCTTCTTGCCAATCTACGGATGGCTGGCTTGGTAATTCCTTGAATATTATCGCGCAGTACTTTCCTGTGCCTCTTTGCGCCTCCCTTTCCCAATCCCTTTCCTCCTTTTCCACGACCAGTCATTGCGAACAGATACCTTTACACTCTGTGAACTCAAAATCAACTTTGCTGAAAATTTTTTGGGTACCTCGATTATATGCCTTAGGTTTATCCCCCCCTTCTTGCCACTGCGCTTCTCGCCTGCGCACTGAACCGTTGTGCCCAGCTGCAACCGTTCCTCCCCTCCACTTGCCAACGCACGAATTAGATGCCAGCAGCTGGCGTCTCCGGAGCATAAAAGCGCAATTTTCGGAGCGCGATGCACAAACTCCTTTTGGCTTTCGTTACGCACGCATCAACTCCGACCTTCTCGAAGCGACATGGCTCGTACCAAGCAGACTGCAAGGAAATCGACTGGTGGCAAGGCACCTCGCAAGCAATTGGCGACGAAGGCTGCACGTAAAAGTGCACCCGCAACTGGAGGAGTGAAGAAGCCTCATCGCTACAGGCCCGGAACCGTTGCTCTGCGTGAGATCCGTAGATACCAGAAGAGCACCGAACTCCTGATCCGGAAATTGCCGTTCCAGCGACTCGTTCGTGAGATTGCCCAAGACTTCAAGACTGATCTCCGCTTCCAGAGCTCTGCAGTCATGGCCCTTCAAGAAGCCAGCGAGGCGTACCTCGTCGGTCTCTTTGAAGACACCAACCTCTGCGCCATCCACGCCAAGAGGGTTACCATCATGCCCAAGGACATCCAGCTGGCCCGCAGAATCCGTGGAGAGAGAGCTTAAGGTTCACACTATAAGAAGAAACAAAACGGCCCTTTTCAGGGCCAACAAATCTTTCTATCGAAGATACAACTCTTAAATATTAAACTTAACATACCACATTACCTTCCAACGAATCCCATCTATGCTGATAATTAATAAAAACCTGTATAAACGATATGCTATACAAATGGGAGAAGTTTTAAGTATTAGGATGATCAACATGTTAGGACTTGCTCAAGTAACGGCATGGTTGAAATAGGATTCACAATGAAATGATTAATGCATTTAGCAGCGCATATGTTAAAGTCGATACAACTTACACGAAAGTGTTCTAACAGGTATTATACTAATGTACACCTAACAATGATTTTCTCGAAATCATTAGATTTATGAATACGATGAACGTTATATGTTGGTTTATAGATTGCGCTACTAGGTTCTTGATCTAGGAGTAGAAAACAATCGCATATATCGTAGACGTAACCGTCAATTGAATACATCAGACGTTTTTATTGAGTAACATCCAGCGTTAAACTAATTTTTATGTTATCAGTAGTAATTTCTACTAATCTCACGAATCATTAAAGCAGTTCCATTTTTTGTCGGTCCTAATGAGCGAAATAATCGAGTAACATTAATTACTGATGTCTAACGGACATTTATAAAATACACATTTTCCTTTATCGCATTTCAGTACTAATTCCTAAATACTAGCACCGTTACTTCTATACCAGGAGAAAGTGCCTTTTCTACTATATATCTATCGAATCGAAACGTGGAACCTTTGAGGTTATACAGTATCAGTGAATACGCTGTACTTGAATTAACTGTTCCCCATTGCACTATTTAAAGAAACTGTATTGTAAGTTAATATCTGCGATCATATTCTCGCGAGTTTTTCGTGTAAGTAACCATGCTTTTCTTTTATTGGTCGTTAATAACAGAAGACATACGTGAAAGAAGGGGTTAAATTGGAATTGCACGTTCGTTCGTTCTATCGATAGTATTAAAGAACGTTGTAATCTTTGTTTGTTTAAGCTGAAGTTTAAAATGCAGTTTCACCTAGCACATCTTAGCGACAGAGGGGTTTATATTAGAAAGAATTTGTATTTTCGCGTAACGAAATCATTCTCATCACATCGGTAAAGAGTAGCGTTATTTCGAATTTCGAATCTTTTTCAGAACGGTTTTAAAGGTAATTTAATTTCGCAGCTTTCGTTGAGTGAAACCATGTCACGCAGCAATAGCGATTATATTGTCTGGATAGATACAGAGGTATTTGCTTGACAATATTTAACACTATTTTAATACTACATATGCTATATACTATAATAATTTAATATCGCTGGTTGCGCAAACATGATTACACTAACGTTTCTTCTCCCAGCTGACTGGGCTGGATATAGAACGGGACACAATCTTGGAGATTGCGTGTCTAATAACTGACAAGGACTTGAATATAAAAAGCGAGGAGTTCAACGTAGTTATTAATCAGCCGGATTCAATATTAGGAAGCATGGATGAATGGAACACAACGCATCACACAGAAGTAAGACAAACTTTCATAAACTCCTATTGTAAAGGATTTCATTCCCTGTTCATGTTTGTATATATTTTCAGAGTGGTCTGATCTACGAATCGCAATCTAGCAAAATTGACCTAAAGAAAGCGGAAGAAATGTTGTTGAATTTCTTAAAGCAGTATGTTCCGGAGGGATGTTGTCCATTGGCTGGCAATACAGTTTACATGGATTGTCTGTTCTTGCTGAAGTGGATGCCGCTAGTTAAAAGTTACAATAGTTACAAAATCATTGATGTTACTTCCGTCAAAGAGCTTGTTAGGTTGTTACTCATACATTTACATTATTCACGCATTTCAGTCGTAGCTACGTTATTAACAGCTCATCGAAATAATATGAAAATTGTTGGTAGGAGATGGAATCCAAGGATTTATGAGAATGTACCCGAAAAGCAATTGGTACACAGAGCTTTGCCGGATATCAAGGAAAGCATACATGAACTGAAATACTTCAAGGAGAATGTATTTATACCTTCGATCGTTTAATGAAGCGTATCTATTAGTACAATCTACAATGGAATTAATGTAATTACCACGTTATTGTACGCCGCTATTTATTATAAGTAGGCTCTGGCAAATTTGATTCGAAACGCTGTTTTAGTCAGCGTACGAATTGCCCACATTCCACGTGTTTCGTTTTACAATAACAATTAACAGGCGTGCTGCTATTTTCTGTACTACCGACTGCAAATAAATAGCTTGTAGCTAATTAATCACGTGTACGTTAGAATGTAATCTTTGTCGTGCTTTAAAATCCTTGTCCATCGTACTACCAGATTCTTTATCCCCAATTCCGGTTTAAGGGCGTCGCGCATTTTGGCGAAGCGCGGCTATACGAAGAGGAAAAGTTTATAAACAATTGACGACCGAAGCGCAGCGGCAATGAATTAATTATTATAAATTTAGTCGCCACGCTTCGCCAAAATGCGCGACGGCCTTTAAGCCGGGAATCCACCGGGAAGCTAAGCTATGCTATGCTATGCTATGCTATGCGATGCGATGCGATGCGATGCGATGCGTTGCTATGCTATGCTATGCTATGCTATGCTATGCTATGCTCTGCTAGTCATGCTACGTTTTAAAAAAAATTAGTTTCAATCAGTGATGGGTCGCGTATTTTACGCCGCGTCGTAAATGCATTTATGACGTGTCGCAAATGTATGTATAATATGTCGTTTTTAAGCCCATTTTATACGTGTCATTTGTCGCAAATGTCGTAAATAGAAATATTCATTATTTTACGGTTTCAACAATTAAAGTGTTGGAAAAATATAGTTCTTTCTGACTCGCTTGTTGGTTATATGCGAATACTATAGAATACTGTAGAATACGTCGATAATATCGAAAACTACGTATAATCACCGCGTTCATAACCCCAAAAAAAATTTCCAAAGCGTGGTCTTGGTCTTAACACCCTTCATTATTGTTTTGTAATTGTTTAGATAAAACTAGTAAAAAATGAATCGTGAAAGGTAAAGTAATTAGAAATAAATGTACGATAATAAATGAAATTTATTTGAATTGAAAATTATGTAAATAAAAATATCTGTTTCAGAAAAAATGAAATTGATAAGTTATTATCAATTTTCTTTTTTGGGTGTAATATCCCTTTCAGTGTGGTGAAAGCATGGACATAGGAATATAGGGACGGCGCGTAAGGCAAACTTGTTGGCGAGGGACGTAAACCCCATTTGAGGGACGGGCCCCCACCCAAGTATGCCTGGTTTTGATTGGTTGCATTTCTGCGCATGCTCTGTACCGCTAATTATGAAACACTACTAACCACAGATTAATACAAATGTCAAAGTTAATACTAAAGAAGTGATTACTTATGAATTTGAATTTGGAATATAATAAAAATTGAAGAGAAATATGCATCTACACTTAAGACCGGGACTTACTACTATGCATCTACACTTATTTAAATATATTTTGAATATATATTTACTTCAAATATAATAAAATAACCTTATTACCTGTGAAATGTAACTTTCACGTAACTCCCATTACGTTTTTTCCAATTTTGGGAGTCGGAACGGTTTTTGCACACTGGGACACAACACAGTACCATTTTTTGGTTTTAGAAATACAATTAGAAATACAATTAAAATAACTAAATATAATGTACTTTTGCGCAAAGACTTTACACAAGTTTAAACGCGACAAACATACTACGTTGCTATGCGTCACTGCGCTTGTGCGAAGCAACAGCCAATAGAAATTGGGCATAGTTTACCTCGTCGCCCTCCCGCAAAGACTTTACCCCCGCGATAATATGCTCCGTCCCTATATTCCTATGTCCATGGGTGAAAGTAAACAAATTATATTTATTATTCTATATTGGGAAACTTAGTGGAGAGGTGGCCTAAATTTCAGCCCTCTGGTGGTAAGTTGGCAAACTATTGAAAATAGGTCCGGATCCCACCAAACATTCCGAATAAGTATTTATTAATCGAAGAAGTAAAAATTTAGTGTTCAAACAAATTTAAAAACACTCGTTTTTCACAACATGTCTATTTAAACACATATAATATGGACTTCGACGGATTACGACCTACTCTCAGTAGTTCCATTTTCTGTCACTAGTTGGCGTATCGAAATTCTTGGTTTCCTTCTTTTACTGACCTTTCAATATCCATTTTTCGTCAGTGTAACTTAAGTTAATTTAATTTTTTTAATCAGAATTATATTTATTAATAAATTGGCACTTCTTCAGAACCTATACGAAAAATGTTTTATACGTTAGTTATTTTCATTCCAGATATACGACATTTATGACACATCTACGACATTTACGACATTTACGACATTTAAGACACGTGTCGTGTATAAAATAGAAAATTCGTGTCTTTACCCACCACCAGTGGTGGGTCCGTATTTTACCTGACGTAGAAAAGTGAATTCTCTACGTGTAGAATAAGACGTAGTAAATAGCTTAACTTTATTACGTTCATGTATTTTATTGTATAAAATCATATTGTTTGAAAAAACCGTTGCAGACTGCGGAACGCCATAACCTGCATGGACATACATATCGTATTCATTAAATTCAGAATTGCAACAACATACTTATTGTTGGATTATAAATTTTTTCAACCATCTAAAAACAGAACTGCATCTTCGGATTCCACACCGATTATTGATTTTTTGAAATCTTAAAATTTTGCGTTAAGTAAATTATTCGACAATGTCTTTCGAGTTGGAATTTTATAAGATGGATTCAATTTATGAACAAAGTTCCTGAAGTGGTCAGATTCAATAATACTAAATGGAATGTTACATCCAAAGAAATAATCTGCTAAAGCTTTATCAATTTCTTCAGAATCCATGTTAATATATGTAAAAATTCGAGTATCTTTCGCACACCAAAGATATGAAATTTACTAAAAAATTTTAAATTATTTATAATTTTTATAATTACATTCCAATCTTTCTTTTAAAAGTAATTGAAAATAGTGTGCAGTAAAATTCAATGCAATAGGTAGAGGTTAATAGTTTGTATTTGAATTTTTGACATTGAATACATTTTCTACATTTTATACAATTATTTACATTTTTTACGCGTGTCACGTAGTAAATTCGATGTAACGTAGTAAACCCACCACTGCCCACCACTGGTTTCAATACATTCTTATGGAACCGTTTCCACCAAAAGCTAAGTTAAAACATAGCATCGCATAGCATAGCTTAGCTTAGCTTCCCGGTGGATTCCCGGCTTTAATCTATCCTTCCAACGTCAAATAAATCGAGTAATACCGAATGGAGTACTCGGTATTCTTTAAACATCGCGTATTAATTAACCACGCGAAATTCCGTGCGAAAGCGGGCGCGAGCGACCTCTATCGGGATTTACGCGAAACGTTCAATTTGAACTTTCAACGGTCAGCATCGTGCGAAGCCTTTGTGTGTACATAATGTGAGAAACAGTGAATTATTTCAAGATAAAGAGGTACACAGATTCGAGTGAAGAGAATCAGAAGTGATCGACGTCCGGAGAGCGCTGATTCAACAATGATGAACGACACGCGGAACGGGAAGAAGGACAAGAAACAACATATACAAGTTTTCATTCGCGTCAGGTAAGTGTCTATCAAGCTGCTAGACGTTTGCCAAGCTTTCGTTTCAGCACTTTCGCTGAGATCGCTTCAACGAATACCATCAACTACTTCGAAAATCTATCCTTCGCGTTATTACAAATAAAAGGTGTCCACTATGATGTTATAACATAAAAATGTATCATCTGTCGTAATATAAATAAACGGCATATAAATATGTAAGAGCGACTCCTGTGGGAGTCCGTGGCACTCGGCATCTGTCATCCGTTCGCGCGTCGACATCGAAAGTGTTCCTAAGTACGTTCCATCGATCGTCGATGCTGTTACATTCATAGTCTGCTTTCATCTTCTCCGTGCCAGGCCGTTGAATAATGCAGAGAAGACTGGGAAATCGGTGACAGTGGTGGATACACCATCCTGCAGAGAAGTGGTAGTTCGTGAAAGACTACACGATAAGTTTACGAAGAAATTCACATTCGACAGAGTATTTGGACCTTATTCGAAACAAGTATGTATTTAAATGGAATTGGGAGCGCTCGAGGGCATATCGACGATTGGTAATGAACTTTCAGATAGAAGTGTACAACGCAGTTGTCCGCCCACTGTTGGGGGAAGTGTTGGACGGATATAATTGTACGGTGTTTGCGTACGGGCAAACCGGAACTGGAAAAACTTTTACCATGGAAGGCACCGATAATGATCGGTTGTTGCATTGGCAGGCGGTGAGTGTGAGACTGCTTTTACGGTGAATCTGTATCGATATGGAATGTAGGTATTTTATTTGCGTGTGTATTTATTTAGGACATCAATTCTGGAATTATACCTCGGGCTTTAAGTCACCTGTTCGATGAACTACGTACAATGGGGACTCCGGAGTACTCAGTGAGAGTTAGCTTTTTAGAATTGTACAATGAAGAATTATATGATTTATTATCCCCTAGCGACGAAGCTGCTAAAATAAGGTAATTATAGTGATTATTATTATTATTATTATTATTATTATTTATTTACGGGAAAACCCATAGTATAATTATGTTTTTCTCTATACAGGCTGTTACCGTAAGTATCGATAGTTAACACTCTAGGGCGATTTTTGTATTTAAAATTGTAACGACAAAATGAATTGCTCCTATAATTGATGAAATTCCTGCAATATGTAGGGAAAGGGTTGTTAAATCTATCGAAGACGAAGGGCGATAAAGGCGGATAATTTGTTCATCCTGTGTTGTTATTAAAATAAAATAATTAAAATTGATAATCTCAGGCGTGAACGGTGCACGGGTATTTAGCTGAAATCGGAGTGAATTTTCTCGGAAATGAAGCCTTTACTGCAATTTCGTCACCCCTGATGTTCGTCTTATTGTCGCCTATATAATCACCCCCAGAATATTGACTATCGGTAGAGTAACATCCTGTATATAAAATTTCTATATGTGATTGAAAGCAAATATGATGGGTCAACAGGATATACGATGATTCGACTAAAAAGGGCGCAGTAATAGTACATGGTTTGGAAGAGGTAATTATACGCACTAAAAGCGAAGTATTCAGTATCCTTCAGAAGGGATCGGACAAACGGCAGACAGCAGCAACACTGATGAATGCTCACTCGAGGTCTGATTTACAATTGATTAATTGTAATCAACTGACAAACTCTATTTAATAGGACGTAACATTTGCATTGTCCGTTGCAGTCGATCTCACACGATATTTTCAATTACCATTCACATAAAGGAGAATTCCATTCACGGGGAGGAGCTGTTGAAAACAGGCAAACTAAATCTGGTCGATTTAGCTGGTAGCGAGAATATTGGACGGTCTGGAGCTGTGGATAAAAGGGCAAGGGAAGCAGGTAGCATTAATCAATCTCTGTTAACCCTAGGTCGGGTTATAACAGCGCTTGTCGAGAAGACTCCGCACGTGCCTTATCGGTAAAGTATTTATAAGTTTGGAAATTGGATTTCTAATACGCATTTAGGCTGCAACGCCTTTCATTTCTTTTAATACGTAGAGAATCGAAATTAACGCGGTTACTCCAAGAGTCTTTGGGAGGACGTACGAGAACATCGATAATCGCTACAGTGTCCCCTGCTAGCATTAATCTCGAAGAAACGTTGTCGACGCTGGATTACGCGCACCGCGCGAAGAATATCACGAATCGGCCTGAAATCAATCAGAAGTTTTCTAAGAGGGCGTTGCTCCAGGAATACACGGAAGAGATCGAAAAGTTGAAGAAAGATTTGTTAGCGACTCGGGAACGAAACGGCATCTATTTAGCTCCGGATAGATACAACGAAATCACATCGTTAATACATTTCCAGAGTAAAGAAATAGATGAGAAGCTGCATCACATTAAAGCACTCGAAGACACTTTAAACTGGAAAGGGGTACGTAGCGGTATTACGATCAATGACCTCGCACCAATCGTTTATCGTTCGCTCGAATAAAACATTGCAATTGTTATTTCAGGAAATATTTAACGAATTAAAATCGAAGAATTCCGATCAATCGAACGAACTGTTAACTATAAAAGACCAATTGGAGGCCACGACAGATGCTTTCACATCGGCAGCATCGCGTTTGGCAATGTCGGAGCAAGAAAAGGAAGACCAGAAGTATCTTGTTAAGAAACACGCGTCGACCGAAAGTATTCTTTTATCGGAAGTACAAACAGTTTTAGATGTCACTAATACTGCCACTACAGATGTACAGAAGCTTCATGACAAAATTTATCGAAAAGCGTAAGCTACTTTGTATAAGGGGATACGAATCTCACGTAAGTTTAGAACTTGATGTTAATTTCGTGTATTCGCAGGCAAATAGGACAACGAAACAGTTTCCTTGGGCAGCACGTTAAAGCTAATATCAAAAATCGAATCAGGGAGATCGAAGCGGACGTTTCAACACACGCCGAGGCTGTAACTCAATTTTGCATGTCTATGGCCGAAAATATTAGTAAGAATACTATTTGATGAAAGTGGTATCGTTTACAATAAAATATTGATTACTTTACCTCCTCAGATGCGGAAACCCGTTCACTTTGCGAGTGTATCGATAAATCGACTCAACACATTTCCGAAAACATTATTGCCGCAACACAAAACGTAACTCTTAGTTTGGCGAAGAATATAAACGATTCTGTAAGTCGCCGGAGGGAATTAGAATTATTTAATACATAGGAAGCAATGGATTATAACATACATTCTTTTTTAGCATTTAAGATATAAAGAGTGGCTTGATAAAGAAATAGAGAATGTCACAACCGTGACCAAACAAGAGTGTGACACGTTAAATGCTTGTTCCCAGCTTGCACAAAATGTTCTCGAATTGATAGATAACGAAATAGCTGAGAATTTGCGAGATTTAAATAAGAGAGGCTCCGAGCAAATTGACAACTTAATAGAATCTACGAAGAATTCGGTAACGTCGATTTCCAAGTATTCCGTCGAGGAGTGTGATCGTTTAAATAATGATATTCAGGATGTCTGGCGGGATAGTAAAGCGATTCAAGATAGTCAAAATAGCATTACAGAAAACCGAGCGAACTTTGCAACGGTACGTATTTATTACGGACTAAGAATTATTGTGATTCTTATATTTACTATTTGGCAGATGATGGAAGATCTGCAGCGTTGCTTCAACGAATTACGGAAAGAGGAGGAAGAAAGACATTCTTCGATATGCGATACATTGATCAATATCGACGAACTGTGTAACGGTATAAATAACGAGAATATAAATAGTTGTAGGATAAACGTAGAAGAAGTAAACAGTGTACAAGAGGCACTCCAACATGACTTACAAATTGTAAAACAGACGCTTTCGGAGGAAACAGAAAAGGTAAGAAGCATAGTAAATTCTTTGCGAAGTGTCGTTTTCAAATTCCTTTCTGTTATAGTCGAGAATAGTGGCAGAAGATGCCATTGTGAAAGGTAAGGCGTTGATCAGCGAATTCCAAGCGGGTTTGAGTAAGAATTGTGATACATTAACGAGCCACAAAGATTGCGCGGAGCGTAATATACGAGAGATTCAGAGACGAATGAAAGAAGACGAAAGTCGCGTCGTATCATCGATTAAAGTAAACACAAGTAGAGTACACATAAAATTATTTCATATATTTTGTTGCCATTTCTGGTAATTCTTTTAATTTCTGCGATAAACAGGATATAGACACGACGGTTCGCAACGCTGGCTACGAACACATCAACCGTTTAAATGCTCATAAAGCAACGTTTATACATATCCCTTCAGAAATGGATCGAAAGCTTGAAAACGAGACGGAGAATGTTAAGAACATGAATACCAGAGTTACTGCAGAGTTGCACGCAGTCCGCGATAAAGTAGATAAATTCTTCGTCGACGATTTATATCGAGACGTTCCGACGGGTACGTTTATCATTCTTTCTAATCGCTTTCCGTTGAAACAGTAGAATTTATGACTCGAATGACATTTCATAGGTTCGACGCCTGCAAGGAAAGAGTTCCGATACGTGAAGAAACTCACTAGAACGTCCCCGTATGCGCGAATCCTTGCTAGGTACAGAGAGACACTCAAGGATATAGACAGTATAGCAAACGAGGAGGTAAGTGAATCGTTTTGCAGAGTGGGCATTACATTAGGGTGGTCCTCATTTTCAACAAGCGAATTCTTTTGCTCTCACCCCTATTATGGTTCCAATTCATTAAAAAGTAGTCCTTGAAAAAGATTATTGGAATCGGACAACAGGAAAGGGTGCCGACCAGGACTTAAAGTTTAAAATTCATCGATGGTTTGAATTTTTAGAATTTCTCAAAAATGGTAAGCCCTATCGAATTTTTTTTTTGAATAATATTAAAAGAGCACTCAAATTTCTACCTCTACGGGGTGACGTAGTGCGGGCCTTCAAACGCTATTATCTACAAAATGGTTGGAAGCACGAAAAAGTTATATGTACAGTAATTGTAGTAAATGGAGTGCCCTTTTAATATTATTTGAACAAAATTTCGATAGGGTTTACCATTTTAAGAATTTCTTTAAATCCTTCTCCTGTTGTCCGATTGCAATAAACTTTATCAGGGATTATTTTTTTATGAAATGGTATCGTTTTAGTGGGTGAGAGCAAAGAATTTCGAAAAAACATTTCGACACGTGTAAATAAGGGCCACCGTAGTATTATATGCTAACTGTAACGGTTATTTTTAACGCATATTGTACACGTCTAAACGAGAAATGTTATTTAATAAACGTATGCTTTTCTAGCCGATTCCAATACTGAATAACAACTCGCCAATTAAAGAGAGCTTGAATGCAGGTTGAAAAGCCGATGAAATTGTAATAATTGTAATACATATACTACCCAGTACTTCATTGAATGTGTATTTTTAAATTTGTATTTTATAAATACATTTCGTAAACGACGAAATAAAATGAATTGTGTCACGTTGAAACTGCGAGCCTGATGCCGCCATAATTTTATGTCGCACAATGTTTATCCTCCCATATATTTTTTATCAAGTAATCTCGATTGCTCTGTCGATTTTCCCCGTAACGAAAATTCTTGTCTGCGTTTCTAGCGCGAGCTACGAATGCATGCCGGCGACTCTATATAGGTACATTGTATCGTTGTCTATAGATGGAGTACCAGGAAGAATAAAAAATGGCTGTGTATACCTACCGCGTAACTCATGTGGCACTGTTTGTGACAGTCATTAGTCATTAGTGTCGGCTTGATTGTTTTCTTCGCGGTGTTTTGTCAAGTGCAAACAAACACGTCAATTCGACGCTTCGCGATGCGAAGTGCATGCGACAGCAGTAAAACATGGGTTTCTTGGAGGATACATTCGTGATTCTTGTAACACAGGTGGAAATCCCTTTCCACTAGTATAGATCGTTCTGCCGGTACTCGTAGACATTTACACGATTAGGTTATAAATGATTAACTTCCCTCCTCCAAGGAGCAAACTAATTGTAACATTTACGTCGTACAATGGGCATCGGATGAGATCGAAAGTCCGAATTGTTCGGAATGCTACCGATATATTTTCATATGTTACTATTAAGATCGTAATTTGTATTGTGCATGTGTAATTTATATTGTACCGCTACTAATACTGCCACAATAAATCTGGTGGTCCAAAATTTGTGTGATTTATTTCACGGGCTGTTAAATTTATTTCTTAATCTTGTGTAACTGGATTGCGTATGGTCAACATTAACGACTCTACCCGTGGATCTGTTTTATTCACTCGTGTCGCACGTTGCAGGTGATTTTCTTCTTAGGAGGATGGGTGTTTTTTGTAAAAAAGTTATTTCGAGATTACGAGGTCCATCACAGATTAGTACAGCTGATTTTCTCCACAACATTCTCATTGTCGTGTACCATGTTCGAGCTAATTATATTTGAAATCATAGGAGTTCTCGATTCTAGGTAAGCAAACGGTCCTGTATTCGTTCGACGTGTACTTACTGATTTCTGACGCAATGTATACTTCAGTTCTAGATATTTTCATTGGAACGCTGGCCTTTATATGCTTTTGTTTATGGTAATCGTCTTGATTCCATTCTACATAGCATACTTCATTATCAGTAATATTAGGTTCGGTACGTATAACTCACCTAAGGGGCGGGCAAACGAGTCTAAGGGTAAGTTTACGCTGGAGCTGCGATGAGAGCCGGGCGTAGAAATACGTTCTGTAGTTTTACAATGGAAGCCTTCGCATCGAAGCGGCGAGCAGAGCTATGTTTGCTAAGAGACGACCAAAGATATACGCGTCTGATCGACGCTCTTATAGTTTCTATCGCAGCTCCAACGTAATTTTACGCTAACAAGGAGAGTATTTTAGGTGTCCGCCTTCGATCATTTTGATTTTTGGATGTTATAGAGGACCGAAAAATAAGAAATACGTGTTTTTTTATTTTTCCCCGTTTTCATATTTGGGGGGTGAAAACTGCGTTCAAAGTTAGGGGTGAAAAATCATTTTTGTGGACTTTTTGAAAATCTGGTGAGTCAGTCATATTTGGCATTCAAAGACACAAAATTCGTCCATTGACACTATTCCCCTATCTCTAAGAGTTCTCGAGATATTCCACAAAAATGAGTTTTTAACCCTAACTTTGAACGCAGTTTTCACCCCCCAAATATGAAAACGGGGAAAAATAAAAAAACACGTATTTCTTATTTTTCGGTCCTCTATAACATATCCAAAAATCAAAATGATCGGAGGCGGACACCTAAAATACTCTCCTTGTAAGTCAAATTTCGCCTCAAGCTTAAACAGTTTTTTTGTGAATCGAAAGTTAGAAATAAAAGTTTGTTCTAACATGTTATCAACTTCCACGTTCTAAATTCAAGACCCGATCCTACGTAGCAGTTTAAATATTCCAAGCGTTTGCCTGCCCACCAAAGATATTCGATACTTCTTATTATGAACCTCATATCGACACTAATATTTTTTTCTGCAGTAAGACTGAAACTGATAAGGCCCTTAACAGTCATTGTATATTTTTTTTATCTGTATTTGTTTTGGAAAGTAGGAGATCCTTTCCCAATTTTAAGCCCCAAGAAAGGCCTATTGTCGATCGAGCAGGGTGTTAGTCGAATAGGGGTAATCGGTGTCACTGTTATGGCGCTTCTATCAGGGTTCGGTGCTGTGAATTATCCGTACACCTCGATGGCCTATTTCATGCGGCCTGTAACGTACGCCGATGTGCAGGGCATAGAGAGGCGACTGTTGCAAACAATGGATATGATCGTTGCTAAAAAGAAAAGAATAGCGTTAGCTAAGAAGGGAGAGGTGGTAGGGCAAGCCGAGCCTAGATCAAGGCTCTGGGGCATGCTGGGGCCCTTGAGCGGCACTAAAAGTAATCAAGAGAGTATGTATTGTATTTTCCAGTATCTTTAATATGTAAAATAAACAGTTTCACAATAACATGTATTTATAGATATTAAGCAGTTACAAACAGAAGTGATGGCCTTAGAAGAATTGTCGCGACAATTGTTCCTAGAAGCGCACGACATTCAAAACGCGAGGGAGCGTTTGGAATGGGCCGCCACGTGGCAAGGAAAATATTTCAACTTTTTAGGATACTTCTTCTCTATCTACTGCACGTGGAAGATATTCATTGCAAGTATTCGACACTCGGAGATAATCAGAGAAGTATAACTGAATTTCTAGAAAACCTCTATCGTTGTTTCAGTCGACAATCAATATAGTGTTCGATCGCGTGGGGAAGAAGGACCCTGTAACTAGAGCAATAGAAATTGCCGTTCACTGGATGGGCTTTAACATCGACGTTACGTTCTGGTCGCAGCACATCTCGTTTTATCTCGTCGGTTGTATCGTCTTAACATCGATTCGCGGCCTATTATTAACACTTACGAAGGTATGTCTCAGAAAAGTTCGTCCATCCTCGTAGATTGGTGTTTAGCGTTTATTGCGAGTAATTTGTACATATTATATGAATATTGTAAAACATGATTTGATGTTGACAAGTCGTTGAATCATCAGTCTTAGAAATTTCTTATTAAGACACCTAATATTATTTCTTTTCATTCCAGTTTTTTTACGCTATATCGAGTAGCAAATCGTCGAATATTATTGTACTTATACTTGCTCAGATAATGGTAAGATCGTCCCTTTTAATATCAGTAAGAGCGAAGACTTTCGACGATACAATTTCGTGTGTTTTCTTTCAGGGTATGTATTTTGTATCCTCGGTACTCCTGATGCGGATGAACATGCCTGCAGAATATCGTATTATAATAACTCAAGTCCTAGGGGAATTGCAATTTAATTTTTACCATAGATGGTTCGACGTGATCTTTCTGGTATCCGCGTTATCGTCAATTGCGTTTTTATATTTAGCGCATAAGCAAGCACCGGCAGAGCGTGTTTAATAAAACATTTCCTTTTAAGTGAATCGATTGTACCCTTCTGTATTTTCACGGTTGCAGCACTTCCAGTTACAAAGAATTTAGGCAGCTTTTTAATGTAGGAACGCGTTTACGTTGTGTGAAACGAGAAGATTAATTGAGAAACGTACGGACAAATTGGATTCGATATATTAAGTATTAATTTAAATATTCTTTAGAAACATATCTTTGACGCTTCTACCTCTAATACACACAATGCTCGATCAAAGTTGACATGCACAATTATAAGCTTCGAAGGTTGCGTATTGGTTTTGCCCACTGTCTACTACTTGATGAAACAGATGTAATTTAACTCGCCAAAGTAATAAATATACCATTTACATCATATCTCTACGTTGTATTTGTTTCGTTATAGTATACAATGTCCTTTTGATCACAGACGGCTGAAAAAATTTCGCGAATAATAGAAAACTGGCGTTACTGTACGATTATTGAGATTACGATGAGTAGAGCTGTGATTCTAATGGATCAATTCGATAGTCCATTCTTCTCCCATATTTACACCTGGCTTACGTACGGTTAATACATTATTATTTGGATTGTATTTGGCCTCCAATGTGACTTTTCCTAGACCTGCGAAGCAGAAAGAATTTCCCCTTTCATTTACAGAGCTCAGCGCCTTGACGCTGTCGTTGAATTTTAGATACTTACTGCGCGAAGTTAGCACGGCAGACGTGACTCCCTGAGGTGGATTGGCAATGTCTACTCTTTCCAACCAGCTCTCTGTTTGGTACGAAGCTAATTTGTCTATGAATGTTGAAGTTAGTTTCTTCCCCTCGAAATTAAGTCTCAAGTACAGATACTTCCCATGACGGTACTCGAAGCTGGCCTCGTCGTCGATGTACAAAGTGCCATTGGCCTTGCCGCTAGAATCTGTCGTGACTACCAAAGTGTAGGGATCGTTCTTCATCGCGACCGTGCTACGACGTATTCTCATCTTCCGCGGAACGATGGAGCCGCCTCGTTGGAACACCGGGATTTTATGAAGGGTCACGGGGATGTTGACTAATCCCGGCTGCTGGTACGGTTGCATGGTGTCCACGTCGTACCAAGTTACCTTCCCTTCCCCTGGGAAGTACACGTTAACGTCTGTGACGGATGGCTGAAAGACTGGGTGTACAAGTATAGAATCCCCAACGAGTATCTCGTCGTCCACGGTGTACGTTTCTGTTTCGCTCGGGTAGTGGGCCCACAATGGCCGCAGCACCGGTGCCCCGGTGATCTCGTGTTCTCGGAAGAGCGTGTACCACAGCGGTAAGTACGAATACCTCATTCTGAGAGCCTCTCTGACGATCTGAATAGTTTCTTCGTTGAATGTCCAAGGCTCGCGCCGCTTGGTCTCGATATGAGAATGCTGGCGATAGAAGGGTAGCCAAGCGCCGGCCTGATTCCACCTGACGAACAGTTCAGAGTCTGGATTTTTGAAGAACCCTCCGACGTCCGCGCCGCAGAACGACATTCCAGAAACAGATTGACTCAGGCACATCGGGTAGCTTATTCGGAAATGGTCCCAATCGGCCATGTTATCGCCAGTCCACATGGCGGTGTAGCGTTGCGATCCAGCGAAGAAGGATCTGGTTAGTATGAACGGTCGCAACGAGCCTCCCGATCTTCTAAACAGAGCTTCGTACGTGGCCATAGTCATGAGAAGCCCGTTGATGTTGTGGACGCTTCTGTGCTCCCAGCCACCGTGGTGGATTATATCCTTGGGCATGGTTACTTCAGGCCCGTTGAACACGCTCGGCTCGTTCATGTCGTTCCAGATGTACACGTCGTTCGTGGTGCCGTGGAATTTGTCCAAGCTATATTGACTTATATAATAGTCCCGTACTTTCGGATCGAAGAAGTCCATGTACGACGACGACCCCGGCCAGCACCAGCCTTCGTAATCTTTCCCGTCTCTAGTTTTAACGTAGTAGCCCAATTTGGTGGCGTCGTTGTGCACGAAGTAGCTTGTGTCGCGCTTGGTATGCGGATCGATGATGACCACCAGCTTCCTGCCCTTCGCGGTCAGATTGTGTATCATCTCGATAGGGTTGGAAAACTTGCGCCCGTCCCACGTGAAGTACTTTTTACTATCGGTGTACTCGATGTCCAGCCACATGGCGTCCAGAGGCAGATCGTGCACGTCGAAGCTCTCCGATATCTGCATCACGTCGTCCTGATCGTTGTAATTCCAACGACTTTGGTGGTACCCTAGAGTAAACATCTGTGGCAGAGGTGCTGTGCCTGTCAGTGCCGTGTACTGTTTGAACACGTCCAACGGCTTCGGGCCCAGCATGAAGAACACGTCGATCACCCCGGACTCTGACATGAAGTGGGCGTCGACCTGCGATTTCTTAGTGGAGCCGGATACAAAGTTCACGATGCTCTCTACGACGTTATTGTCCGCGCTCGATAAGATATCGATCCATGTCTCCGCGACATTGTGCCAGAAGACGCCAGCTGTTCTCTCTTTACCGTGAGCGTACAGAACAGGTATCGCCCCGTAGAGCGACATCCTCTCGTTCACTTCGTACTCGAACACATCTAAATTGTACAGCCTGTAAGGATGAGCTTGTTTCGTCGATTTCAAAGCAAAGGAATCGGCGTGCTCGGGTACACCGTACGCGTGCTCCGCCCCAGGGAAGCTGAAATCCAGAGCTATCGCTTCCGGGCCGAAAGGTTTCGAATCCTGATGAGTTTTGAAATTCTCCTCCCACACGCCTGGTTCGCTTTCCGCTCCATCTCCCGGGAACTGACTGTTGGGCGGCGCTTCAATGTTCTCCGCATTCTCTTCTTGTTCAGGTTTCCTATCAGACATTAACGAACGATTATTTATTACACGAAACGTAGAATATAACGTTATAGTACTCATTCGTTGGACGTACGTAGGCTTTGATCGATGGTGCTCGAATCTCATCAAACCCCTCGCGTTCGCAGACACGACCAATACATTCTGAGAATATAGATCCACTCTAAACGGACTGGCGTATAGTATAACTTTGTTCTCTCCATTTATCACGATTATGTGATCCGCGTTTTTCTCTACCAAAGTTAGCTTAGATGTTTGAGGCTGATCCTGGAGAGCATGCTCGGGCTCGTATCTCGGATGCAATGGATTCTTTTCGTTGATATGGAGCCTAAACGTGTTGTCCTTTAACGCAGTCAATTGCAACGCGTGGAGGACTCCTGTATCCTTATTAAACAGTTCTACGCTTATAACAGACTCGTTGTGAGTAAATGTGTCTACCAAAAGCTGATACGGCGTCTTTCCAGGTTCAACTTTTCTGCAGCGTCTGGCGATGTAACATAAAAGAAATGTTCGATTATATTCGAAACGACGGAGCCAGGCATTCGTGGAAATCGGATCGGATATTTACCTGCAGAAGCTGCTTTGCTCGCATGTTTTAAAGGTGTCTCTGTTAACTGCGTCCACAAGGAAGGGAGAACACACCACTAATAACAATAATCCCAACCTGTAATAAGAATTATTAAAACATTGAAACTATTCAGTTATGGGCAACACGTCGCTTCCATCTCTGGTAATTACATTTTCGCTTCGAATGATCGTGGAAAATGATTAAAGGGTCATGTTATTGTGCCCCTCTAATGCAATTTGCGTTGTACCCGCTTTTAAATGGCAAACTGATACTTTGAACGAATTCAGCCGAATGATATTGCTTCCGTGGATAAATTGATAAGAGCGAGGCGGTGCTGCGTATCGTACTGTTCGAAAAAATCATTTATATCAAAAACGATGTTATCATGGACACGTCAGCGTGACCATTATTGCAATAGAAAAGTAAACATTAGGAGATAGCTTGCGGCGCTCGTGGCACGGCGTATGTACGCAGGAGCCGTTTAAGAGAGGACACCCGGTGATCTCAGTGATCCCGGTCGAGAAAATATTTATCTGCAACTTTTGAAGGTTAAAAGGCCGAAAATAATTAACTTACCGCACGTACGAAGCCATGTTGAGAAGTGACTTTTCCTATACCGCGTTCTTGCTAATTCGAACGGGACAGAATCGAATTTCATAGATGGAGCCACGGGCCTTAAAATAGTCATCGGCCAGCTACGATTTCTGAAAGTCTCGATATATTTCAGGTACGTTATTATAAAATTCAATTAATCGTTTATCGTTTAGACGAGTTTAATTCGAAACATTGGATCTCTAGTAGCGTTTTCTATAATTAAGAGATATTCGGAAAATTGTTCGAGAGAGTGGCTTGAGAAGTATCGCGAACTGAATTTTCGCGCTACTTCCGTTCCCTCGATTCTCGAATAGACGCCCTCGTCGAACGGAACGAATAACGGATAGGTTTGCTTGCGATGATTACTACACGCCTCTTTTAGATAACATCGCACATCCAGTTTATTTGAATTACAAGAGTTAATGCGTTCAGTCGGCAGGGAAAATACGGTTCTATGTGTATAACTATGTATATATATATTACACAATATAGAAGTTTGGCACTCGGATCGGTTCATTCGGGGGATGGTAAAAAAGCCTAACTGTTCGCTTCTAGCATATTCATTAATCAACAAACGGATCTCTGGATAAAAATCTTCTCTCCTCTCTCGTTTTCGCGTCGATCGGAACTTATTACATTAATGCATATGCTATGAATTCGTGGAAACAGTGTTCTCTATTTAGTAGTGTACATATTTCATATATTTATATATATTTATGTATAATAATAGTCGTTATTATTATCGTTATCACTATATTAACATCGACGTTAGAGCGTTTCCTTAAATATCATAAGTTTCCTAGGGTTTAAAGAAGTCGTCGGCAATTAAGGTCACTGTGAATTTCTGCAGGCCCAGAAGACGTAACGCTCAATGCCCGCCAGATGGAGCGCGGGGGAAAGCGCGGGAAACGTCGCGCTACCAGGTATCGAAAACCGATACTATCGATCGAGGCGGGATTCGGTAGCTCGTTTATGATACCGAGGACGAGACGTGTGAACTATTGTCGGACAATCCGCGAGCGCGTTGAAAAGTAAGTGATCGCGGAGTGTTCTGTGAAAAGGCCTTGGGAAACATCGACCTTCGAATCGTTAACAAAATGCAACTCAGTTGAGGGGCAGCTCGATTCGGGATGTGTAGCACGCTCAACGAACTCCAAATGTACAATATTAAAGGGGAGGAATAAGGGACAGGGGTTGTCATAGTTGAATTCGAATGCTTGGTCACATTATTAGTCAACGAAATGCATAGTAGAGGTTGAGCAGAAGATAACGAAGAGAATCCGAGTTTTAAGACGGAGGTCGATGTTGTCGTTGTCTTTTACTTTCTTAATCCACATATATTTTTGCTTAGTGGGTAAAAACCGCGTGAACGAAAGTAGACGCGGGAGAAGTTCGCGAAATTTCATGAGAATTCGCGAGCTTGGCGTGGGTACGACGCGAGTCCGTAGAAATGCGCGGGAAGTTTTAAAACGATATGTGCGACACTCGAGCGTCCCTATGTCGAACACGCACGTTTACACCTTTACAAAAGTCGCGAGTAACTGCAGACTGTGAATAAACGACAGGTGGCCCATTTTATGTATCGATAGAACTCATTCAGGGAAATGAAAAATCTGAACTAAGCTAATAGGTTAACTGATACATGTTCTCCTCGTGCATTCTAGTGGGGGAGGCGATCCGCTCCCTAGAAGTACTCTGGCTAGCCAGAGGTCTAATAACCTCTCATTCCTTCGCAACTTTATGCAGTAATAAAATTCCTCTCTCACTCACACATCTATTAAACACTTTCCGTTTCCTTCAAAGAGTTCTACGAACCTTTGAAGCTTGCACCCACGATTTATTTACACCCTGCCAGTGCTTCTCACGTACGAGTTTGTGTATACAAATCAGAAACACGCATTCACCTTCGCAGTCTCTTTTTACAAACGTTTAGATAATTATATATAATATCTCGCGCCTGGAAGAGCTCTCTGTGTCGTTCCCCTCGAGTCAGCTGCGAGCGAGTAGAAAATACAATTCGGTGGCCATTACGGTGGTATCGGCCCTCGTCTTTAGCATGAATTCCGATTGGCGTGGTTTCGATAGAGTTTTAGGTTGGAATCGGCATTACAACCGAGAGGGATACTCTCGCGGTTAATCTCTTAGGCACATTCGATCCATAATAGCGACGATAGTCCTCGACCTTGTATCCCTTTACATTTTAGCGAGTCTAGTTCCCCCCTAGTCCCGTGGGGAGGCTATAGTACTACACAAGACACTGCGAAATACTTCGTTACAGACCGCGCGAAACGTATCTCCTTCCTACATAGGGTAAATGTATATTTATCGTTCCTGGCGGAGTCTTTGGCGTAAAAAGGAAAAGGTTGACGGAAACCCCGACCCTCGACTCGACGACGTCCGATCGGACGATTCCTTCGAAACTCTTATCGTCCCTTGCGAACGGCACCACATCGTTCGCCCATGTTTCTCATAAATGGTCCGATTGTCGCGACGCGCGCGTCGGGTGGAAAGAGTTTCCGCCAATGTTTCGGTATAAAATCGAGGCTTCCGGTGTACACCCCCACCCCCACATACTCAGCAGAGTCAATTCTCTTTAGGCACATTAAGACCAATAGTAATCGACGACTAGTCTCGAGTAGTTCGTAAGAAAAACAGTCTTTCGTAGTTAGAAGTGTCGTTACGGCCTGGTCCGCGTTAGCCGCGGACAGCCCGCCTTCTGCTAGACCCAGTACTGATTCCTTCTCAGCAAGGGGTTGTTGGTCCTCTGTGCGGTGGCCGATTGGCACGGTAGGTCCGACGTGTCGAAACTGCTCCACTCGTCGCCGTCCGCGACGCCGTAGGGGTACCTAGCTGAAACGTCCACCTCGGAGCCGGTGATACTCTCCAGTGGGCTCAGGGGTATTACCTTGCACTGGGGCAGCGTGGACGTCATCGTCGGCAGCACTGGCAACGGCGTGCTGGACGCCACGCTGTTGTGGTCGTTGGCGAATCGCTTCAAATGCGGCGTCGTAGGCATCAAATGGTCCGGAGGCCTCGGAAGGGGCATCACCCCGACCGCTGGGGTCGTCTCTGGCTTCTCCTCCTCGGCGTGCTTGTACCTGTGCTGCCTGCACCTGATGGTCACTATCACCAGCACCCCGAGCAGGAACACGCCGAGGAGCATCCCGAGGATCAGCAAGTAGTCGTTGCTCATGTTCGGCGCTATCGCCATCTCACCTTCGTGACCCACCGGGTCCATCGGCCCTCCCAGGGTGATGTTGAACTCGTCCACGTCGAGCTTTACGCGGAACTCGAACTCGCCCACCGCCGGCTGGAATATCGAGGCCGCTAGAACGAACGTGAACCCGTCGGCCACTCCTTCGTACTCCATCGTCGGGATCTTCTTGCACACCATGTAGATCACTCCCGACACCACCTCCTGGTGGGAGAATCTCACCACCTCTTTCTCCCGAGTACCCCGCTTTTCCCCCGACGACGACGAGCTCCTGATGATCCTCTTCACTTTACCGAACTTCGGCTTCTTCACGATCGTGTAGACGGGGTTGCTGCTCGTCAGCTTCGCCAGCGGCGTGGCGTCCATGTGCCGCAACGTTATCCGCGTCTTCTCGCCGGCCAGGGCCACCATGGGGTTCATGATCATCAGCGGCACCACCCTGATCTCGATCCTTATGCGCTTCTGCTCGAAGCCGCTCAGCCGCGCGGTCAACTCAAGACTATCGTTCGACACGGTAGTGTCCGTCTGCATGAACATCACGCTCTTCGACAGCAGGTCGGTCTGCTTGAAGCTAGCCGCCGCCCCGTCCCGCACGTACAGCACCCCGTGCTTCGGGTTGCCCGTGACCTCGTAAGTCACCAGGTCCTGCCTCGCGTTCGTATCGAGCTTCATGTTGCTCTCGGAGATCACGGCCACGTTCGAGCCCTGCTGCAGGCTCACCGGCCCCAGCACCGTAACGTTCAGCCTGATAGAGAGAACGTAGACGTTGAAGACCGTGTAGGTCGGGTTGAAGCGACCGTCCCACACGCGGAAGTAGAACGAGGCCGCTTGAAGGGGTCCATTGTGCTCGTAGACCAGCCGGTTCGAGTCGACGTCGTGCTGCGTGAACTTGTTCACCTGGCGCACCTCGGATATGTTCTCGTTGAAGGGCAGGAGTAGCAGTCGGCCGTAGGTCGGCCCAGATATCACATCGTACATGATCTCCTCGGGCGGCGTGTCTGGGTCGTTGGTCAGCAGGTTTTCTCTGCTGATCGTCTGGTTCTGATTCTGGACTACCGTGATGGAGGGCGCATTGGTGATCAGCTTGAAGGGCTCGTCGTTCACCGGCTCGATTATCACTGGGATGCTAGTGTTGCAGAGGAGGATGTGGCCGGGTGTTAAGTAAAGGGAGAAGATGATGCGATCCTCCAGGGTGTCAGAGTGGTCGTGGTAGTAGGCGATCTTCCCGCCCTCGATTTGGGGCTGCGAGAACGTGGTCACGTTTAAGTCGGGCAGTATCATCACGTGGCCGTGGCTGGGTTGGCTGACCAGCCTGGACAGCACGGCTGGGCTTTCGATGCCAGCGTGGGTCTGCAGGAACGACACGATCCCGCTGATGTTCATCACCACTTGAGCAGAGCCGCCCTCCTCGACCCTCACGTTTCTTACGACGATATACCTGTCCAATCCGCCGCTGGAGACGGAAATGTCTACTTGAAACACCTGCAATCAAGGATCCGATAATGTTAGAGGCGTAACGTTGCGAAGACGGTGGTCCATTTTATGCTCGGGGCTCGTAAACTCGCCTGATTGGTTAAGGATTCCGCGAAGTGCGTCTCCACGTTGAACGTGAACGAATCGTTGGCGGTGAGGTCCATAAACTGTTTGGTGTGCTCGTAAAACACTTTGCTGCTGTTGATGTCCCTCTGGGTGAACCGGTCGGCGTTCAACCACACGCCCTCGCTCGTCTCCATGATGATCTTACCCAGATGAGGGCCGTTTCGCACCGTGTACTTAATTTCTCGAGCCTCGTCCAAGCACCTCGTCGACAATAGCTTGTCCGATATCAGCTTCCTGGTTAAGGGGAAGACGTTCAGCGGAGCGTTGCGCTCGATGGACAGTCTGATCGGTTTGGTGACTACTAGAACCGTGTAGGGTTCTGACGTGTGCACTCCATCGTGCAGAACGAAATTGAACTCAGCGTCTGATCCATCTGAAACAGGAAGCAACCAGAAGAAATCACCTTTCTGCCTTCATACACAACTGTACCGCGGAGGTCGCAGATTATTCGAATATTATAAAACGGGGGTCGGGACTCAAAAAAGATTGGAAAACACTGTTTTCCACAGTACTCACTCGTGTGCGTGAAAATGATTTTCGACTGGTCAATCTGTTCCTGCGTAAAGTTGTAAATGTCCACCTCTGGAGCTGATCTGAGGGAGATGAAGCCGTTCCTAACTCCAGTGACGTTGAACGTGATATCGCGTGCTGTAGTGTCGTTATCGACGGCCGCCAAACTGTCCGAGGTTAAAGTAATCGAACCACCTTGCCAGACGACAAGTTTAGTCCTGTTAACGAGGACAGGTACTTCATCGTTCACGGGTTGCACCGTGACCCAGACGTCGAAGGGTTCGCTAGCCTTGTCCCCCGCCACCAGGACCATTTTGAAGGAATCCTTAGCGGACTCGTCGCCGTTATGCTTGTACAGGATGATACCAGCGGTGAGGTGCTTCTGCGAGAATTTCTTCACCTGGGAATTCTTCGTGGAATCCACAATGGTGCCGTGCTTCGGTTTCTCCGCGATTCGATAGTCGGTCACTTTGCCAGAATAATAAGGCGTGAGAATCGAGAAGTGTTTCTCGTCGAGTATACCGCTTTTCCCTTCCACTACGAGCAGAGTCTTCGCCTCGACGTAGAGCTTCTCGGGCACGATCACAAAGTTGACGTTCAAGTCCCTCAGCCACGTTATCCCGTTCGTTGCGTCGACCACAAACTTATCATTGGTCTGGTTTATCACGGACTGCACGTAGAACACCCGACCCTCGTTTACGAGCCTCTGATCGAAGGACTTGACCGCGTTGCCTATGTAGTCCTCCCGGGTCTCCTCGCTGTGCTCGTCGTGGATCTGCAGCTCGAGGTAGCCATTCTGTGGCCATTCCTTCAGGAAATAGACTATCTCAGAGTCTGGTATCTTCGGATGCATCACCTCCAAGCTCTTCCTGTTCAGCAGGATACTCGTGGCTTCCTCCACGAACACGGTCTTATTATTCTGAACAATCAAGGGCTGCCAGTAGCTCTCGGGGTACACCTTGATCACGAGCACGCCCTCTGCCTCTGCCCCTTTAGTCGATACCCTGAACCTGAAGTCATCCTTATCCAAGGATCCTCCGAGATGCTTGTAAGACACTATACCGTACCGCAGATTCTCCTCGGTGAACGTGTTCGTCTCCCTGCCGTGCTTCAACAGCACGCCGTGCTTGGGTTTCTCCAGTACCGTGTACTTGATATCCTTGTCAGAGGTGTACACGTTCGTCTCGACGTCCAGCTCGTCGGCCCTGAGGGCGTCCGAGCGATTGAACTGCACGACGGTCCCGTTGCCTTCCCTGAGTCTTACGTAAGGCGGGCTGGCTTGGATCTCGAGCACGCCAGCCGTGTAGAAGTGCCCATCCGTCACCCCGAACTCGAGCTTGCTGTGATCCTCCGCCTGATGCTTGAACAGTATCTGCCCGTCGTCGACGTCCTGCTGGCTGAACTCGTGGATCTGAACCGTCGGATTGGACACCCTGTAGACGCCGTTCTTCTGCGTGTCCCTGCGAGTGTAGATGAGCTCGCTGGGCTTCGTGTCCACGTCCTTGTCCACGTACGCCAAGTCCTTGCTGGTCAGCAGCCTCTCGCCCCTCGACACCACGTGGAACACCTTGTCCACCACTCGTTCCGGCGCGTTGTCGTTCTTCATCGTCACCTCCACGCGGAACATGCCGACGTACATGAAGTCCACAGCATCCACGGCGACAGCGACGAACTGGAACGCGTCCTCCCGGGTCTCCGAGTCGTCGTGCGCGTAATAGACCCTCTGCGTGGCGAGTTCCTCGGACGTGAAATACGCGGTGTTGTTTCGCGAGTGGGACCTGGAGTCGTTGGTGACGGTGAGCCAGCCGTGGCGCGGTTCTATCGTCAGGTTGTAGGTTAACGAGGAGACGCCGTAGTCCTTGGGGTTGGTCCTAAGGACCCTCACGGGCACCCTCGACCCTTCGTCGACTCTGAGAGTCTCTATGCTGTCCAGAGGCTTCACGTTCTTGCTGAGGTAGTGCCGAAACTTTAGGCTGGAGTGCAGGTCGATGCACTGCGGCGCGCTAACTTTGAACGCGAACTCGTCCAGGATCGTCGAGTAGGCCCTTTTGAACAGCCGGTACTTGAGCCTGCCGGAGTCAACGTCCTCCTGGGTGAACGCGTCCCCGGTGTCAAGCTTCCGGCTCGAAAGGAACAAATTACCGTACCTCGGCCCCGTCGCCACTGTGAAGGCGATCTTGTTGAACGCCGTCACCAGGGGGTTCGTTTGGTACCTGAGGTTCTGGGGGCTGACGGTCACCTCGGCCACGTTGGTGAAGTTGATGGGCACCCTCTTCGCCTCCTTCAGCTCCAGGTCGATGAAGGTGACGCGGAAGTCGTAGGCGTGGGGCGCCTTCACCTCCCTCACGCTCGCTTGGAACTTGAACTCGTCCTGGTTCGGGCTGCCCTCGTTGTGAAGGTACCTGATGGTGTGCAGCTCGATGTCCCTGCTGGTGAAGTGTTCGACGTTGGCCCAGCTGCTCGAGGCGTCCTTCAGCTTCTGTATGGTGCCGTACTGCGGGGGCGCGACGATGCTGTAGCGTATGTCGATGGTGGTGTCGTCGGAGTTGGTGGTGAAGGAGAGGTTCGCCGGCGTGAGGTACGAGAAGGATCGATGCACCACCACCAGGCCCGTGTTGTGTGTCAGCTTGATCTCCAGGGGATGGGCGGCCACCCTCAGGCTCGCCGGCTGGCTGCTCTCTATGCCGTCGCTGACTCTCAGGTCCAGCTTCGCGTTCGGTTTTGCTGGCGGGGGCAATTAAAGCGGCAACGATGAATTATTGATAAACGGACCGCGAAGTGGATGGTAATTAAGCGGGGACGGTATTCGTCCGCGGCGGGAATATCGATGGGAATGTTACCGTTTCCGCGGTGCACGTATGCGATTAATCTTTGCATTAATTCCGCCTGGGTAAAGGTGTCGATGGGCCGCGAAGGGTGGGTCACTCTCTCGACGTAGCCGGCGTCCGCGTCGGTACGTAAGACCGTGTAAACCAGCATGTCCGACGGCGTGTCAGCGTCGATCGCCCAGACTAACTCCTTCGTCAGGATCTTCCTCGTGCCCTGAGGGAGTTCGAAACACAGACATCATTAATCTATTAATGGAGACCTCTATGTCAGTTTTGTAGGAGACGGAAAAAGCGAGGAGCCTCGGGCGATGCGATTCGAACCCACGACCTTCAGATGCGTTGCGCGCTAGCCAGTCGCCTTAACCACCTCACTCAACGTTGACTCTCCGAAATCTCTATATTACGGATTTCCCTTAAGGAGGGATTCGCGTGTAATAACCCCCAAAAGTAACTAATATTTATGATTTTTTTTTTAAAAAACTATTCTTGATATTAGATTATACTCTTTTGGGATATAAGGAGGCATCATTAAACTTGCAGAAAATATTTTTTTTTTAACCTGATTGCAAAAAAAGGAAAAGTTTCATAAAGCGAGATAGTTTACGCTGGGATTTACCGTAATTTAAAGGAAAAAAATGAAAAATTGAAAAAGTTATAGTGTTTGAAAAAAAGTAACTTTTTACCTTCGATAAATTTACTTTATATCGATGAAAAAAGTATTATAAATAAAAACTAAAATTAAAATTTTATATTCAGTCCCTAATTCAATATTAACAGTGGTTTTTTTTTTAAAAAAAAATCATAAATATCAGATATTTTTGGGGCTATTACACGAGAATCCCCCTTAAGGGGCGCCACGTATGGTCCTCACTCGCACCATAGGTCGTCTCTCGAACGCCAAATGCCTACAGTATGTATTGTCATCCGGTGAAGGTTTTCAGGCGACAAGCATTGATAACTCTTGCCTCCGATCGAATGCACAGCTATTCCGCCGCGTTCGCTTTAATTAAACACGCTTTTGAAACTTCAGCTTCGCTCAAATTGCGTCCGAGGGTCTGGTCGGAAAATCCAGAAGACCGCAAGTCGACGCGAGCCCCGTGCATCGCCGCGATCTCGAACGGGTACAGTAAGCGTTCTCCACGGTAAAAGAGAATTATTTCATTTAAGGAGATTGCAGCACCGGCCGGTTAATTAAGGGCAACGACTGGTGAGCGACTTAAATCGATTTCGTTACGACTCGGCCGGCGCTTGCTGGTCCAAGACGCGAGCGCTACGAACAGGCGGCGATAATTTCTTCAATTCTCGATTAATTGATTTAGCCCCGTGGCCCGCGTGAAACGTCGGCTATTTCGCGGCAATTACGTTGATGGGCTATAAGTCGAGCTTGGGAGACGAAGAAGACTTCCAGGGAGAAGGAACTTGATCTCGCGACCAAAGATTGCTCTACCCTTCTACAGTGGGATTAAGAATCGAAGAATTAAAACCATCTACTTCAGAAACACACTCAATTGTCAACAATATCCTCAACATTCAAGTCCCCAAAGTCTGTTCCCACGAGACGAAAAAATGTACAGCTTCCTCTCTAATTCAGCCCTGTACCTACAGCGACGAGAATCGATCTGTGCCTCACCTGAGCCAGACGCAGCACCTTGGCGGTCGATATCTCCAGCAACGGTGGATCATTAACAGGCGTCACGTTGACGTGCAGCGGGAACCTGAGTCGTCCTTGGAGGTAGCCTGGCAACGTGTAACCAGCTCCTGCCACCAGTGTCACTTCCAGGATCATACTGTCCTCGGTGGTCTCGCTGCCGTCGTGCATGTATCGTATCTGCCAGGAATTTGATCATAATAATGAGACAATGTGTAACACGGCAAACAATGTTCCCTGAAACCTATGAATATGTATGCCTGCTAAAGGCGCCCGTGCTTTGGGGTGCGCTGCGCCAACGCTTCCATCTCGTTCTTAAGGCGAATTCACACATACCGATTGGCGGGACGGTTTAGTATTGGCAGGCAATGTCAATGGTAAAAAATATCGCTCCTCTATTTTCGAATGTGGCAGTTCATACTTGTCGGTTGCTGCCATTGGCACAAAGGGACCGATTGATACGTGTGAACAGGGTTGGCAGGAATTGTTGCGGGGCTGACAATGAGTTCCAAATGGGGGACTCCGAAAAACGCATTTATATTGTACTTCTAAACTTTAGAATAATAAAGTATTAATACAAAATTTACGATGAGCTTTTCGTGGACCGCGGGGCCATTTAACAGGGGGTGCCACCTTGGATGCACAAAGATCATGGGTTCTGTTTAGCAGTTTTTTCTTTTAAATAATGAACTGAATTGAAAATCTGATTAATGGCATTTGTTATACATCTTTTGAAGATAAAGAAAAGTAAAGAAACATTTGTTTTATAAAATTATCGCCCTTCCGAGGAGCGCGCTGAATCTGCCTGGCGCCGTCCCCGCGTGTAGGGTGACTGTACCTAATGTCGCCAGTGTTCCTAATATCGCCACTCGCTATATCTCTTAAAGTAAGCTCTAAAATTTATCGGTTATGCACTAAATTAGTATCTAAACATATGTAGGAAGACATACTATAATTGCAGCATCATGTGATCAATAATTACAGAAAGGGAAGGATTTTAGAGAATCTTAATAGTGTAAAAATTTATTGGACTATCACAATTTTACGTCACATTCAAAGAAGGTAAGTCTAATAAATCTGTGAATGCAAGAATATCTACTAGAAATACCTAATTAATGATGTACTTAAGAAATGAAATCGATTCAAATATTTTTCGTAATGAAAATAGCGTTTTTCTTTTAGCAGTATGCGTGTTCTCAATACCGCCTACCGGAGAACAATGGTTTCGATATAATGCTTGTTACAGGTGAGGTCACGAAATGTGCGGAGCAACCGAAATAAAATTTATTTGTCCAATATATACATCGGAACGTAAAAAATAAAATATTTTAAAAATCTATATTTTCAAATTTCTATATTATTCTAATAAAAACGAAATCAAAGATGGATAAAAATACATTTATAGAGCAAGAAATAATAAAAGCACATGTGAAAATGACTTTAAAAACTCATATATACATGAATTAATCAATATTTCTTGAGTAGGCGATATTAGGTACACTTTTTTCAGGACCCGATTTTTGCATGTCTTACGTTTTTTGAGTCCTAATTAACAATTTGTAGGTTTCAACGATTCTAACATATGCAACATGAAAGATGAATAATTTCTCTTTACTTTGAAACGAACTGCATGGAAAAATATCAATTATTATTCAATCGACAGCGATTTAACTTTTGCCTGGCGATATTAGGTATAGTCACCCTAAATCACGACATCGCTAGATCGACGAGCCTCAATTAACCCCAAACTCATTCTTCCCTATTCCACCGTTCGCTCAAGCTCTTGCTAAAAGGTAGTCGCTCGATGTCTAAAATTTCCCACTTTGCCCTAATTTCCCTTTGCCCTAATGTCTCGAAACTCTCCCCTGCCCGTGACTGGTCGCTTTTAAAATTAATCCTCCATAAAGATTCCCTTTCGTTGCATCCCAGCTAGTGATCCATCGCCGCGCATTAGACCCACCGTCTCCCCGTAATTAAAATTAATTAAAGCGGCAGCTTGCGCGAGCTTATAAATCGGCGATTAGCATAGCCCGTAATCGACGTGACTTCGACCTCCTCGCACGGGTTTTCGGCGGTAGCCGGCCTCGGGGGTGGTCGGAAGAAGCTCGGGAAAGAAATAACCCGGCGGTGAGACGCAAGGTTTAATAGATACCTACGCGGTGCCGGGTGGACGTAGACCCACGAAAAACCATTAATGAGCGGTGGTGGTGTTTATAAATAGAGCACTGTCGCTGGATAAATTGAGTGTAAGTAGAAGAGGAACAGGCGACCGAGAGTTCTGACGACGCGAGTGCGCCGCTCGTTCGGCCCCCCGGTTCTAAACTTAGTCTCTGCGCCAGGGACTATCTATAGCCACGTGGCCCTATGACGAACTGTAAAAGCGCACGATTTTCCATCTTTCTTTCCACCCGTCTGGGCTTATCAGGCAAGTATCCCCTCCCAGTGTTATTTGTCGTTATCAACAAGGGCGTCCACAGACATTTCTCCATGGGGGGAGAACTTTGGGCTGACAGTAAAGAAAAACATAGTACCTAATGAAAAAACAACCCTGGCGATCGCATCGACGAATCGGATCATGAAACACGCGGTGCGAGTGGAGTAGCCCTCTTGCTTTTTTAACCTATTTTGTAGTGCCAATTTAATTAAAAATTTAAAACCGAAATTTAAAAATATTCACTTTTTTAGTATAAACTTAATAAAGATCAGTTTTTAAAAGTAAGCGATTTTTTTCTCAAAAGCCGAGAGGGCACCTGCCCTTTTGCCACCCCCCCCCCCCCCCCAGCTCCGGACGCTCATAGCTTATCAATCACCCAACGTCTCGATACAAGCTACTAAGTACTTACAGTAGGTTTATCGATTTCGAGCGATCGAGGAGCGGCGCTTTCCCCGCGAGCTTACGGTACACCAAGTGTATCAATATCAGAGCGTATTTACCTTATCTCGATTAATATCCTGGATGGTGAAGGAGTGCTCGGTTCTAGTATTCAAGAGGTCCAGCGCGAGGCTGCCGTACGTAGGCGGAGCAACCAAGGTGAAGATGACACCGTCCTCGTCTACCCCATACTTGGCGATGTCCAACACCATGGCGATATTCTCCCCCGTCACGAGCACCTGCTGCCCCTCGGACACCAGCAGCGGCCTCACCGCGAGGATCTCTAGGTTCACGGGTAAGTTCGCCTTGGAAGAAGCCTGGGGAATCGAAGATCAAGAGCTTGGAGAATTTCTAGGAGGGACAGAGTTACATCCGCAGACAAAGCGCCCGAATATTTGCCTTGTAATCCTCGTCGTGGCTCGCTTTCACGCACGCGGGCTGCTCGCAGTCGCACTTGAAGGAGCTGACGCCGAGCTGAGTGCAGGCGGCTCCCGGAACGCAGGGTTCGGTCTCGATGCAGGGGTACCCCCAAACGCACCCGACGACGATGCCCTGGCTGATCTTGACGTCGGGCAGGCCCAGCTCCTTGTTATCCAGCAGCATGTTGCGAAGGCAGCCCTTGTAGCTCACGTCTCCGGACTTTAGGCCCTTGCCCAAGGCTCTGGCGCGCTTGTTCAGCTCCGTGCCGCCTATGTACACCGTCTCCGCCAGGTCCAGGTAACGGTTCCCCCCGGACGGCAGGCTGATCGTTTTTTCCTGGCGGTCCACGGCGATCCCGATTCCGCTCGGATTGAAATCAACGACCACGCGGTGCCATTTGCCGTCGGCCACCGGCGCGCCGTGTATCAACTCGGTCGGTCCGTTTCCTTTGTTCATCAGCAGCCGAATTTTACCCTCGAACAACTCAATGCCGAGGTAATCGGCGTGTGACGATTGCCCGGCGTTGTAGAGCAGCAGCCCGCTGTCCGCGCCGGTCTTCAACTCCAACTCCCATCTGCGAAACCGACGTCCAAAGAGAATTGCAGGGGCGCACCGTGGGCTCCACCCCGCCCGAAACTTGTCCCGCGTCTTCGACGGGCCGGGCGGAGAGGGGCCGTCGATGGACCCGTTGCATTAGAAGGGTGACGTTAAAACTGCCGTAACAACGTCGCCAGGGGTATTCGCGATCGAGTTAGAATTTCGCAGCCGACTTCTTCCCGGGGGCTCCGAATGGACCCGCTAAACCGTTAAGCGTTAGCGAATTTCGGAGTTTCTTAACTCTTCGAGTAGAATGGCCCCGGCCCGCTCGCATCCCACCGCTCCAGGGAAAGTTTGCCCGTTCCCGCGCGCCTCCAAATTGATTTAGACGCGTTAACGGTGTCCAATGAATATTTCTGGCCACTTTGCTCGCGGAATTCCATCGACCGGCGATACGCAAAATCGAGCGGAGTGAAAGTAACGCTTCAACCTGCGCTGCAACGCCCGCAGCGTTATGCACCGGCTAATGCACCCCCAACTTTCACTCCTCCCTATTTGTTTCGACATAAACTATACACGCGTTTTCGAACGCGCCGGCCTTCCCAACGTGATATGCAAACGTAATGGTACGTTGTTATTGCTACGCTTCAGGGACGGTCGGGGAGGAACGCGAGCCGTCTCGAAGCCCATAACAACATCGTTACTCGGCGAGGTCACGCGAGCGTTCCTGCACGAAACGCACGAAAAATCCCGTCTTCGCTCGCGCGCGCGCGATTAAACGCCACCGTGGGTAGGGTTTGTCGGTGTTTAAAAACCGTGTTTAAAAACAGGTTTTTTTATAAATTTGTAAAATTCGAAAACCGGTTTTTAAATTTAAAAAACCGGTTTTATGTACTAGAATTAATATGTAAAAAGTAATTAATTATTTAATTAAAAACGTTAACATTTCGACTTGAAATCGCCTCGGACACAAGCATATTAGTAGGGGACGCTAGACCATCTGATTCCACCATCATACAGCACACTCCGTTGCCCGAAGCTTGCAGGAAGGTTCCATGGGGGTTGCCGTGGAATGTTGCCTCGGTGCGGACATAGGAACCTTCCTTGAACATTCCAGCCATGTGGCGGTGGAACATTGCGACTTGGAACCTTCCTGCCAGCCTCATGGAACGTTCCGGCCATTCTCTGGCAATGGTCACGGAACGTTCCGGCCATTCTCTGGCAATGGTCACGGAGCGTTCCGGACATTTTCTAGCCACCTTCATGGAACGTTCCAAGCATTTTCTAGCCACCTTCATGGAATGTTCCGGGCATTTTCTAGCCACCTTCATGGAACGTTCCGGGCATTTTCTAGCAATGGTCACGATTAAGGAAATTAATTAAATTACAATAAATACTGACAATTAAATATTCATATATTTTTCTATACAAGCCGACAACAACAACAAGAACAATAATAAAAACAATAAAAATAATAATAGTATTGGCTCTGGTGGATCTTCCCAAGCCGGCGGCGTGGTGAAGATCCAGGCGTTGTGTGACGTACCTCACGTGCGACACGACAGGTTGCAAAGCCAAAGCACGTAAGAAAGCACACGCGTAAATAGTTAGAGCGTGATTAGTTATTAATTGCTTTAAGTAGTAAAAATGGTTAGAACGTGTGTGTTTTGTGGCGCAGGAGACCTGAGTGAATTGGGTGAAGGTTTGACATATCACGGGTAAGTAGAACGCATGTATATGCTACTTATAGGTTATGTCGAACTTCTTAAAAAGAAATATTTTTGTTTGTTTCATATAGATTTCCGTTGAAGAATGAAAACTATCTGCATCGTTGGTTACAGAACATGGGTCTGGGCCTGAATTTCGTACATTCAAAGAACGTCGTATTGTTGTTCTAATCATTTTGAAAAACACTGTTTCCAAGAAGGCATTTCTAAAGGCTGTCTTCTCCCTGCAAGCATTCCTACTGTATTTGGACGATATAAATGTTCTTGTGTTTTCTGTCACGATATATAAGAACAGGATAAAAACAGATTGTTTCGCAAGTAATATATATGAATTATTCAAATTAAGGAGCTTATTTTTAAGTTAAAGTAACTAATATAAAACATTTGATACCTATTAACCAACTGCAATTTTCTAATTATTTAAAATACATATATTTCTTTGCTTTGTGTGCTACAAGCTTTTACTTTTCACACAGTTTCCTTGTAAACATGCATGTACTGTACAACTTTCATATTACTTTCCGTTCAATTATTTAAAGTAACGGTGATTGTTATTTTTCCATTGCGTCGCTTCAAAATGCAGCCTGCGATTGGCGTTACATGAATGTTGTTTTTAATGAAGCCATTTTTCATGACTGAAATAATTTATTGATGACCTTTTATAGATTCATTTACTGAAGAGAAGCTGTGGAAGCTGCTGATATTAAATAAATTAATAGAGGATTCTGTGGCAAAGAAATATACAAAAAGAATCATTCATATATTCAAACATATAGTAAAATGAGTAAGTAAATTTATTATTTATCTCATTTCAGCACTTAAAGTTGTAAAATTGTAAAATAAATGCATGTATTATTCCAGGTTCATTACACGCTGCATGCAATACATTTTAAGTAAAGAGAGCGGAAGAGCCTGGAACTCCACATACGCGGGTTTGAGAAGATCCACCAGAGCCAATACTATTATTATTTTTATTGTTTTTATTATTGTTCTTGTTGTTGTCGACTTGTATAGAAAAAATATATGAATATTTAATTGTCAGTATTTATTGTAATTTAATTAATTTCCTTAACCGTGACCATTGCTAGAAAATGCCCGGAACGTTCCATGAAGGTGGCTAGAAAATGCCTGGAACGTTCCATGAAGGTGGTTAGAAAATGCCCGGAACGTTCCATGAAGGTTGCAGGAAGGTTGCCGTGCAATGTTCCAAAAGGGCGGCAATAGGATTCTTCATGGAACCTTCCTGCCATGGGAGTGTGCTGTATGGGCAACTAAAGCCGAGCGACTGTAACATAGATATAGTGTAGGAAAAAGTTGTTTAGAATCATGCCCCCGCCAACATATGTCAAGGTCAACGTCATTGGGGCTGAGTCCCCTTTTGTCAATATTTACCATTAATAATATTAGATTATTATATTATTATATTAGAAATTATATTTTATTTTCTTTTTTCACAGCCCTCGCATACCTACCATGGTATGGTCACCACAACCATAAAATTGTGGTATGTCCGTAGTATTGCCAGTTCTGTGTTTCGAGGATAAAATTCAAGTCGGTTTATGAAATTAGATTGATTTTAATCAAACAAAAATTTTTCCTTTTCATTTTGTCTTCTTTATTTTCTCTTTTCACCAAGTGTTGCAGTTCTACCCCCCTACGGTCGGCCCTGGATGCCGTCGAAAACAATGCCCACGGGGAATAATTAATGGCCATCGCCTAGAAGGGGTGGCGAGGCGCGTCTGGTTTGAGTTCGATCGCGATTAACGTCTTGTTTACAAACGCCGCGGGTTCCAAGTTCGCGAGTGTGTGCTTAAGGGCTCGGCCGAGAAAACAGCTCTCCGGATTTTCATTTTCTGGATGTTTGCTGTGCACGGCCCCCCGCCGTTCGCCAGGCATCGTCCGATCGCGTCACAGGCGGGGGAGGGCCGCACGGAAGCGGAGGAAACGGCATTGTTTCGTCGGCCGCGGCACGCAACAGGTACTGTGGCAGTTTACATTCTAAAACGAGCGTCGAATTAAGAATCGCGACGGGGCGAGCTTTTAATTCGACGGGACAAAGGCGCTGCGATCCCGCGCCGCGCCACTCTTGCCATCCCGGAGGACACGGGAAACCACTTCTCCAGTCCTGACGGAAATGGGCTTTATCGAGCTCGAAGGAACACGACCGCGTACTCGGCGCCGATCGGGGAGAGTAATTTTATTACTCGCGCTTCGATTAGTAGGTAAAAGGTTCACGCTATGCCGGAGTTTCGAAAGCGATCGACGCCGGTTTCTTATATACGACACGGTTCCTTTGGGAGCTGCGAGTTCCCGTTCTATGGACCGATAGAATTGATAGGGATTTAAGGGGAAGTCCTGGCGAAATATATTCATTCCGAAATCGGTGATATATCAGAGCTACAATCAGCTTACGGTTCAAGAATCTGGTTATTAGAGCTTTTGTGCCGCCGCTCGCGAATTCCATTAACCAAGCGAATACGCCGTGTGCATACCTTGCGGAGTTATCGATTAAAGACCGAATTGCCACGATTGTCGTGGAAATCTGTACCGAATCGATTCGGGGAGGGCGGGTGTATCCCGCGGTGCAGGGCTCGAGCGTCTTGTAAATCACGTACATATATAGATGAATTTATTATCGGCTACAATGGATCGATCGCCTGAAAGCGGTCGTGCGTCTTTCAATATTTATTCAATGCCCCCCAACCCGCGGCTCGGGCGACACTTCACGGCAACGGTTCTCAATGGCATTAATTTCGCAAACATCGTTCCCCGTCGGCCAGAGGGGTGGAGGGTTTTACCATTGTGATTCCGCCGAGCCAATCGAACTGACTGGTGGCCCCGAAAGTCTTTGTTATTCTGAAAAGTGGGGATCAAAGTGCTTTCGCGTGGAGGATGCGACGAGAGGTTGAGCTCGTTGTAACTATTAGCGGCGTCTACGCTGTAACGCGATTACGCTTGTTGTTTCAAGCTTCCCTTTAACGACCTTTCCACGGGGCTCCGTGGAAAGCCGCGACTGAATCGAGACTCCAGAGACTCGCGTTTAAAGGACTCCTCTTATCAATATCCCCCGCGAGAAGAAAGTACCATTTTCGATGCCAGTTCACGGGCATCTCAGCGAAACATTTAACCATCTTAATCCGAGTGGGAAGTTGAAGAAATCCGAGTTAGTTCTCTCCTCCATTGTCCCTCGTACTCGAGTACCGTTTATTCAACACAGGACACGAAGCGATCGCACAAAGCCGCGCATAGGAACTCGGTGTGCATTAGTTCGCAACGCTACGGGGAGTTTGTCCCGAGGTTGATTCCGCGACTGCTTTTCATATTTACGCGGGGCTTAAAGCGGACGCGCGTCAAATATTGTCGCTATACTATATTCTAGAGCTCTTACTTTTTGACCCGTCGGGTACCCGTCTACCCGAAACAACTTCAAGCCATTGAATGTGGTATTGTTCAATCATTTTTGGCTAACATCAGACTATACCACAGACAATCACAGACAATACTACATTCAATTGCTTGAAGTTATCCCGGGTAATGTCCGGGTACCCGGGTACCCGACGGGTCAAAAAGTAAGAGCTCTACTATATTCACAGCGGTTTGGTCGTCCATCGACGAGCCCCTGAACCGGTAATAACAAACTATTCGTCGCGCGTAGCGTCCGCGAGGCTTTGTCGAACTTTAATTCCACGTCTAACTTGTTCCCCCGGAGGTCGTTACGGCGCTGCGACGAATTCGTTAACGGGGCCCTCGGGGAGGACCCAATTTCGTTTCTATTATCAGCGCGGTAGGTCGAATATCAATTAACTCGGTCGCGTATGGCACGCTTAACGACGTGTCCGACGGGGGTCGGGTCTCGGCAGACGCGCGCAGGTGTAATTCACGGGATGAAAGGGCGGCCGTCGGGTTACGTACCTTGATCCCGAGCGGGGAATGGGCCTGGGGATCGCCGTGAACGAGCCGTCCTCCACGAAGCTCACTTCCGTGCTCCTGGTCGCGTCGAATTCCGGCGAGCAGTTCCACGTGACGGCAGTTGCCTCCGACTGGCCCTTCCTCGACTTGGCGTACTCTATTACCCCGGCACCGTTGTAGATTATGCCCGCCATGCAACCCCGCAAGTAATCCGTGTGTCCTGCGAACAGGCGAAATTTCAACCCCCGCGGCGTCGTAAATCCCGGGAAATTAGCCCGAGAGCTTCTTCCGCGGAATTCAAGGCAATTGGAGACCTCGCGGCAACGGGGCGGCTGCAAGTGTAGTAACTTTTGGGAAAGTAATAAAAGCAGGGGTAACGGAATATTTTTACAGGGTACAAAGTGTTTTACCCACTTAAGAGTTATGTATATATTAAACAGGGGTGGATTTGTATATAGACTAAGTAAGGGGGCGGCAAGGGGGGAACGCCGCTAGATTCCCGTTCGATGCGGATTTTGACTACAGTCCACGCATTAAAAAATGTATTCTCTTGTACTGTGATAAACATGTAAACTGCAAAATATGCTGAAGATTAAAATTTTTTTATTTATGTAAAATGACACTTTTCAAGAATGGTCCGAAAATTTAAATACGCAGCGAATGGGTTGAGCCACTTTAAAAAATTAATTTGTTTTTCCTTGTAGGAAATTAGCAATAACTCATATGTGACCTGTTAAATTGAATTAATTTTAAAATAGAGTTGACTCTTTTAAATTAAAATATTTGATGATATTTC
Source organism: Andrena fulva (assembly GCA_946251845.1). Classification (NCBI taxonomy): domain Eukaryota; kingdom Metazoa; phylum Arthropoda; class Insecta; order Hymenoptera; family Andrenidae; genus Andrena; species Andrena fulva. Next base: position 93,029,436 of record OX276327.1, on the reverse strand, counting down.
ACAGAAAGGGCGGCAGACGCTTGTTAGCCTAGAAGCACCAAACATCAAAATCCGCCCCTGATATTAACACAGTATTTAGCACTATTATTACAGAAAAATATATTTTCTCTATGGCAGGGTAAATTTTCAAAATTTGGAGCTGCCTCCTTTCTGCAGCAAAGTCTTGGGATCCCAAGATCGCGTTACTTCGGTCAATTCCGAAGGTGTCACTCGTGATGTTTCTTCGAGCTCGTTGCCTCGCGTTTTATGTCGGCAATTGGCGCGCTCGGAAGGCATCGCGCTGGATTATCGAGGTTCCGCGGGAACAGTAGCCGTAAACGCGTTTTATTCGCGTCGCGAGGGGTCGCGGGGTTGCTCGGAATTTTTATCGGGAGCCTCCGGCAATTTCCTTGGAGCGAAACCTTTTGCGCGAGCGAACAACGAACCGGGCGGATATTAAACTCGATGGCCGAGGAGATCCTTAGCGCTTTGGGGGGAAAAGGGGTGAACAGGGGACAGCGGCGCTTTGGCACGAGCATCCCTCGGTATCGTTCGCTCGCCGGGCGATCTTCATGAAAGCTCGGCTGTAATGAAAGCGTCAGTATCAAACCGCGTCTCGAGGTTGATGGCCAGATTATCTCAGTTTCGGTGGCTGCCAACCGGCGAAGTAGGGTATCGAGTCTCGCCGCGTGATTTACGGGGGATGGTCGCGTAACGGGTGCAGCAACAGCGTTCGTCGAGGGGAGTCTGATGTAAAATGCCGGGCTGTAGTACGTTCTGTGTACAAACAACACTGCAGTGTTGCCCGTCGTCCCCTCAGGGGTAGATGAACTGTAAACGAGATGATGAGGGTGTGGAAGGTGCGGAGTGTCGAAGGTGGGACTAAAATGTGTGCATTTCGTCCTGGGGCCTGCTAGTGGGCTTGTGACGTCTCAGTCCCAACATGGGATCGCGCTTGTTACTGCTCCCAAGTGTCCGGTCCCAGTCTCGTTCATATATATACAAGTTTCAAGTTTACTCCTCTCGGTCCCCATGCGTCTACTTACACTTAGTTGCGTTACAGGCTCTCATCGGTAAGGCTTTACCTAGCAGGACTCCCCTACCTTATTTGTTAGACAGGGGGATCAGGAATTAGAACGAGACAGGTTGATAGGAATTGGTAGGTTTGAGGAAGAACCTTGCGATTACGTGGGGTATCGCTACACAAGGGGGTTGGCTGGGTAATTACGAGAGGGTAACTTCATCCAGTAGTTTGGTTTCCTTTAGAAGAAAATTCCCATAGGTAAAGCCGCGTTCGAACGAGCCTGATCGAGTTTCCCTGACGGCTGGATCAGCCCCCAGGTGTTGCGTGGGTGGATGGAAGACGACGCCTGGCGCACCTGCGGCAAGGTAACGCGAGTCGCGTGAAAGGGAAATCGAGGGGCGCTTCGGGGGGTGTGCGTGGTTGGTCCCGATGATATTTTCCGGAGGGTGGAGGGAACTGGTATCGCAGTAAACCCCGGAGTCGTTCACAGCGCGGTAAATCGTTCATTCCCGCAGCCTTGCCGCAGCTACCGTTCCACGTGATCCTCTGGCCTGCACCGAGATTATATTAATTGGAGAAGTTCCGAGGGCGGTTTTTCCTACCAACCAGCCGAAGATACTGGATAATCGCTAAGCGGACAGAGGTCACTGGGAGAACCTCCCACCCACAGTGGAGCGAAACCGCTGCAAGTTTCCCTCGAAGATTTTAAGGACACCGGTGATCGAAGACGCTGGATAAACGACCTCCGCTTCATTCGAGTGAATCATGGCTGTTTTAATAGTAGATTGTGAGGGTGAGGTGTCCTCTGCGAGGCTGAATACAGCGTTGATGAAAGAGGAAATACGGTTTGCGCGGTTCGATGCGTCACGCCCCGCGATTCTTCTCGCCACCGAGGAAGGCGATAACGCAAGGAATCGCTTGGGATGTTCGCTGCCGTGAAACGGAGTCATAAAATAAATAATTTCCCGTCTCGCCGCGCTGAAGAATGTAGCGATTTACTTGGACGTTACCGTGATCAAATATTCATGGGCGGAACATTGACACAGACGTCTCGTTACGCGTATATATGTACCTACGTGCATACTTTTATTGATTCCCCCGGTGCCGAATGTGTGTCTAGTAGGGAATATTCTCTGTATTTCCGTAGTCGTTGAAACGTCATTCGATAAACGAAATTCATGCCGGGGATTCCAGAGGCGCGCTGCCTCTGCAGCTGCACAGTATCGGTCGAAAGAGGGTTTCCAAATAATACTTTCGCCGCCCCTCTTTTTCACAATTCCTTATTGCTCACTCTGCAAGTCCCCTTCGATCACCTCGTCCTATCCGCGTGCGCGTATCGCACAGAACGAAATCTTCTGCAACTTCCGCTTCTCCTAGAGATCGTTGAAAAATCGGCCCCCCTCGCGGCAGCAGATGAATAAGTCAGGCATCCCGGGCTGGAGTTTACACGGTGCATAACGTCCCAACATCCCTCAAGTGGCAATCACAAGGAACCGTGGCGAACTCCTTTTCTTTCTATTAACGTCTCCAACGTACGCAAGATTCTATACCTAAAAAATGAATTGCCCCGCACTGGGGCCGGTCCGCTTCGTTTCCATGGTTCTTTATTCCTGGGGCTGGGGGTGGCTGCCGGGGCCAGCAGGAATTAATAAGAGCTGCTCGGTGGGTGTGGGCTATGTCGTAGCATGGGGTACAAATGAATTGTCATGAATATGTAAATTGAATTTCGAGCTGGTCGCCGCGCCAGGCTCCGCGGAGGGGGACGAACGGCGGGGAAGGGCCGTCAGCGGGGCGTCCGTGTTTGTACCGATCGTATTCAATTTGGTACGCGTCACCTCGGCCACCTTCCCCGATGAATTTTTACACCCCATCCCCGGCAGCCAGGTTGCCTGGGAAATCATTGCTGTTCGCCTGCTAGCGGGGCAACGAGCATCCGCAATACTCCTCAGCCTCCTCGTAAAGCAACCGTAATCACGCCCGCTTTTGATTCACCCCCGTCGAAAGTGGCCGCGAGAGATACGCGCGCCTGGTCGTCGGGGCTGGCGAAACCGCGAATCTCGTCCCGTCGTAATTCATAATATGTTTCCCGTTTGAATCGGCCTCGCTCCGGGGATAATCTTCTCTGAGGGGTAACCGCCGACTCGCGTGCTCTTGCCGAGGAGCGTTCGACTTCCCGTCGTCGGGCCCGATGTCTCTCTAACTACGTAGTATTCGGTGTACGTGCGAAGGAGTCTCTCGGAGATCGGTGGATCGACGAGTTCTGAAGCGTTCTCGGGTAATTGGAGCCTGCCGCCGAGGAAGATCGATGACGGAAGCGTGAATGGTAGGAGATCGGGTTCGGAATACAGAGACGGAACAGCTGGTATCGTGGTATCGGGATATATACTCCCTGCTAATCTTGCTGGATGACCGTTGGGTCCGCGTCCGATGATGGATGGAGTAAATATCCCCCGTGACGCGTACTAAATAATATTGTATTTCGATGGCTCGGTACCGAAGCCTGCCAGCCGGGCAGTTTGATTCATGGCGGGGATCTGTCTTAATTTCCAGCGCTTTTCGATACAGCTTGAGCACTCGCTTTCCCTGTTGTCGCTCGCTCCCGTGGCCCAGGGTGTGCAGCTCTGTCTTCTCCTCTTTACGACGCCCTTGCTCCATTTTTAGAAGCCCGGGCAAGTAATTCGTATGCAAAAGGTTTATGATTTCATGGGGGAGATTATGTGGTGGAAATGTGTCTCCGGCTGCCGGGGGAATTTATTCGCACTTTCCTTTATAAATGCGAAGCTACAGCTTCGCAGCCTCAGCACAATGTCCTCTAAATAATACCAAACACCTCTTTACTTCGTTAACCAGTCTTCAGCGTCGATAACTCCACGATCATCCCCTTTCAGTGCTGGATTAACCAAGAAGTAGAGTAAGCACGTGCTTAGGGCATCGAGAGAAAGGGAGGCACCATATAAATTTTCTGAATTTTAAAATCTAACTATTGTTAGAAACACTTTTTAGCCAAATTATCGAAACTGCCTATGAAACCGTACATTCCGTTGAAGCGATACTGCTCAAAATCTTCGAAGTGCTTGGGGCCGCTAAAGGTCTTAATCCAGCCCTGACACCTTTCCAATCGTCCTCTCTACAATCTCTTCCAGTTGCAAAGGATCCGCGAACCCTTGAAACGATCAATCGCCTCGCTGATTCACCCCCAAACGTGGTGGTGAGTTCACCCGTCCGTTTCTAATTCGCGAGGCGATAGTTTTCACGTGGCCCCTCTGTATATAATCAGCGGTTCGTGGAACGAACGAATGCTCAAGGTCCTCGTTGATTCGATTGCGCCGGGCGGAGTAATAAAGAGAAACGCAGTGCACGGGCCAGCGGTCTCTCCCCTTGTTTCCACATCGCGGCGAGGAAATCCTGGACGATGGAGCCCGCGTTCCTCCGCAACGAAAACAAAGCGTACATTCGAGCCCGTGTGCCCGCCAGGGTGTGGCGATAGCGAAACGCGTGCCTCTGGTCGCCCCTCACCCCAGCTGTAATCCGTTTGTCGTTGCGAAAATATGAATTTTTATAACGCGTCGGTACTTGGGACGACGTCGGTGGCTCGATTCATCCACTTCCATTCGAGTGCGCGCCGCGAGATATTTCATCCCCCGTCTGCGGGTACATTGTTTTTCTACATCAATTCGAGCTGCGCCGGGGTTTATCGCGCTGAGAGCCCGCCGCGATGGGGAATGGTGATCGATGCCGGTCTAACGTCAGCGAGCTGGTGAAACGCGAGGGAAGAGAAGGGATCGATCCTCCGCGCCTCACCATTTTTCTTCCCCGTTTAACGAGACGGGCAAAGATCGCGGGAGATCGTGGAAGTCGAAGTGACGTCGGGAATCGGAGCTGAGTACGGAGAGAGACGTAGACGAGACGTGAAGGAAGGGGATCTGTTGCACGTGGTTTTTGTTAGCGAGTAGACGGAGGACGGTCGCGGGCGAGTATATACGGTCACGTGGCGGGACCATTTATCCCGGGTGAGTCAAGCCTGTGCGTCTTACCTAGAAATAGCTCGTTGAAGTCACCCTGTCCCCCGATGAACACGCCGTAGTGTATGTTGAGCTCGAAGAAACGGCCCGGCAGAAGGGACCTCGTCGTGTGTATAACGTCGATCTGCAGCGTGATGTTGGCCTCTCGCCTCGTCAGGTTCACCGCGTGCCAGCTGAGGTCGTTGAGCGTGAGTCCGCGGGCGCTGGCCATCTCGCTCTCGCCCGCGCCCAGATTAATGTGCACCTGTCGAAAGACCGTGGCAAAAAGAGCTTTTTAAACTATCTGACGGGGACATTGAAACGTCTGGGACACCTTCAGCTCGCAATAACGTCCCTCCCGCTGGGTAATTATTCTTTAGCGGGTGTCGTAGGCGGCGCGAGATTTGAGCTGCTATGGAACTCTAGGCGTCTTCCCTTTGTAATCGCTCGGCGGACACTTGTCCACTCAGTTAGCTAGAGCAGCGCAAGCGGGCGGTAAAAAAGCGCGCCGTAAAGGAAGCTCGCAAAGGACAGCTCGCGACTGTGTCCAGCTTAATCCGTTCTTTATTTAGGAAAAGCTCCGCGCCCGTGTTTCTAAGTGAATTAGAATAAAAATTAGCATCTGTTTAAGGGGCATTCGGCCGTTTAAACGGGCCGTAGGAAAATTCCCGAGGGAAAAAGAGAGCGTTGCCACGGTAATCCGGCGACGTTAAAAGGAAACAGTTGACACAGAGTAGCTGGCGTATTTTATTAATCCAAAAGCTCGCCCCTTTCACGCGGGTCGCCGCAAACGGGAAGAGATTATACGCCCGCGCGACCACCTTTTATTCTTCCACTCGATTTTTTCCTTTGCCGTCGCGTCTTGGACCCGACAGCGTAAGGCTGCTGTTGGAGTAATGCATTATCGTGTTAGCGGGGTTAGTGCGATGGTTCCCTGATAAAGGCTGTTTAATCGCGACTCGAATCGGTCACCCGGGGAGAACGCACGGCGCGGCGTTACATTGCTGCGTTTTCATATACGCGACTGGACGCAACGTGAAGAATTTCGACATCGATTTTCTCGAGAATGAAGCGCCATATCAAAAAATTTTATTCCTTTTTATCGACTTATTTACTTATTACAAGTCGAAAAGAAAGAATAACTTTTTTTTATATCGCGTTTCATTTTCGAGAAAATCGACTTTGAAGTTGTTGACGTTGCGTCCAGTCGCGTAGTGGAAACAGTACCTTTACGGGCGGTAGGTACTCCGTCGCGCGTCGACCTTGCACGGACGATCAAGCTGGTCCCGTATCTTAAATGAAAAGTCGATGGCACGCGGGGGTGGGTGGAAATTATGGCGGCGCGGGATTGGCAGCAGCCAAGGCGACAACGGGGACGGTGTTCATCGACGCCCTACGGCCAGGGTGCTCGTGTTGCCCCGATCGATTCCGTAATAAAGGCGTGAGCTTTTGCGAGTCGCAGAGCTCGGCCGGTGATAGCCCGATGTCCGATGACTATGCAGAAGCCCATTAATATGTATAAGCGCGCGAGACACGACACTTGGTCCAAGTGTAAACGCGAATTTATACGTCCCCGTAGGTCGAGCCCGGCCGCGCCGCTGCATTATCGATGCACCGGTGATTGGAAAGTGAACAATCGGCAAATATTCCGCTCGTCGATTACAGCCGATAAAAACGACGCTCTCTTTTGTTTCGCAAATATGGGGACGCGTTTCCTCGTTGGTGAATTCGCGGATATAGATAGGTAGCCTCATTAATGTACGTAGGGTGGAAACGAAAGATCAGAAAATCCCTAGGATGGCGCTTTAGAAATTCTAGAGTAAGCGTTTCCAACCCGTGGCCCTGGACTAGGGTGGAGCTTAAAAGTTAAAAAAAAATTAGATATTTTTTCATAAGTCTTACCACCCTGATTTGTTCCTTTAGATATATAAATTCTTATGTTTAGGGGTAGCTCAAGTGAGTCGAAGATTATAGAAATTATGAAAATTCAACCATATTTTAATTTATACATTTACATTTACATTTATCCTTGATAATTTGTTGAGGCTCAGACATCAGACAATGTATGTTTCCTGCTATCAGGGTACAATCTACCAGTTGCTCTACTTAATTATACGTCAGATGGGGCACAATGATACCGTTTCTCAGTTTCTATTTTTCTCAATGAACAAATGAATGCACTTGAAAAAAATTCTAGTGTTCATTGGAAATCATGTACATTGGAAATTTCACCATGATTGAGCTACCCCTAAATATAGATCAATTATGCTCACATTCTGCTCGGTTTTATTTTTTACAAAAAGAAACAAACTGAGATGTTAAGAAGATCATATTTTCATAATTAAAAGTAGAGCTCTTACTTTTTGACCTGTCGGGTACCCGGGTACCCGGACATTACCCGGGATAACTTCAAGCAATTGAATGTAGTATTGTCTGTGATTGTCTCCCATACAGCACACTTGGTTGCTGCAACGTTGCTGAAAAGTTGCAGAAACGTTGCGGTGCAATGTTGCACAGGGGCGGACATAGGAAGATTTCTGCAACATTTCAGCAATGTTGCGGTGCAATATTACCCTGCAACGTTTCTGCAACGTTTCTGCAACGTTTCTGCAACGTTTCTGCAACGTTTCTGCAACGTTTCTGCAACGTTTCTGCAACGTTTCTGCAACGTTTCTGCAACGTTTCTGCAACTTTTTAGCAACGTAATTTGCTGTAGGGGCTGTGGTATAGTCTGATGTTAGCCAAAAATGATCGAATAATACCCTCTAAGACAATACCACATTAAATGGCTTGAAGTTGTTTCGGGTAGACGGGTACCCGACGGGTCAAAAAGTAAGAGCTCTAATTAAAAGTAAGCTCCACCGTACCCTGGACAGCTAATAATGCGGCCGTGCAAGATCGTAAAATTAGTTTCACAAACACAAGGGTCAAATATCCTATATATTTGCGTTGCCCTCCTTTTTTTAATATCAAGTTTTATTACTTATTAACTAGTATATTATACTATATTTTATACGAAGCCCAGGACAATCTCTCTTCACTCAATGCGGCCCCGGACACCCATGTCCCAGAGTTTTCATAGAGCCACCAGCGATACGCTGATAGCGCCTAGAAAAGTTTAGGATTGAAGTGATGCAAAGTTTTCAGAGTGTGAACGGTGGGAGGCAAGTAACACTCGTTCTCGTCGAATTCTCTCGGCGTACTTTGCATCGAAACGAAGTTGCCGGAGGATGAGGCCATCGATGTGACCCGATCGTATCTCGCCGGCGCGATTAAGTCGAAAATCGCGGGATAATCGCGAAGGCGGTAGGTATCCAGGGGGGCGCAGAACCGCGACGCGAGACTGAAACGATTCCATCGCGCTTTTTGCCCCCCCCGTTTATCCCCTTCTCATCCTCCTTAACGATCTTCTTAACAAATTTAATTAAGCTCAGACACCGACCCCCCGCCACCCGCGCCCGACCTCTCACGGCCGGGGTCGCGGACTTAGCCCTTCGAGAAATTAGATTCGCGTGGTTTTCACGCTGGATTTGGGCGCCCGACCGAGGAACGCCGTCTCCGCCGCACCTGATGCACTTAGACGGTGTTTTAACGCTGCGCCGCGACGCCGGATTACTCGAGTTGCCGTCTCGAGGTTACACCGAGGGGGACTCGAGTTTTCCACGATCCTGCCGAATTCGGCACCGTTCCGCGAGGATCGTCGCGTAATACTGCAAGGTATCCGCGTTGTTTTCCACGGCTTCAGTCGAATTACCACGATTTTTTTCACCCGTGCTCCCGCGTAACGAGCTGAGTTGACTGATTGGACGGCAATTGTCCGGCTTTCCGAGGGATTTGCCACGTTTTCGGGACGCTAGTTCCCACCGGTGCTATTCCATTGTTTGAAAAACTTCTTTAGGGGCGCACGAGTTGTTCAGACAGAAATTAAATTACAGAATTTTGAAAGTCCCCGGAGTACTGTTACAAAGAATTTGTACTTATGTTGTAATTAGGGGCATCGGCGCACTCAGGGTTCAATCTGGGAGAGCCGAGTTGAAGGGATGAAAATATTTTCAATGCAAATTCAATAGAATTCATTAGAGGAATAGGTATAAAAATTTATTTGGAGAATAAAATCCAGTTTTCTTTTCTTTTTACGAAGCTCTTCAATTATTTCAGGCGTGGTTATATTAATCTCCTTTTTCCTTTTTCTTTGGGGGGTGCCAGGGCCCCTGCCCCCCCCCCCTCTGTGTGCGACACTGACTCAGGGTCAGTAACGCGGTAGCCGATTGTACTTAAGGGTACATTCTAGTGTAATCCCTTAAAAAATTTCGGATTTTTTTTAACGAAAATTTTTACATATTTTAAACATATTTTACATATTAAAAAAAATTTCTCTTCGATGTAATCTTGTGTAAATAGCTATAATTCTGACGGTGATAAAAAACGGTGTGGACGGATGCGGATACCACCTCTTCTTATGAACTTTGAGGGGTGGTTTCACCCTCTAAACATGCAAACGGGCCAAAATAAAAAGGCACCTATTTCTTATTTTTCGGCCTTCTAAAACATATCCAAAAACAAATGCAATCAGAGGCGGACACCTAAAAATCTTATAACTTTGTGGGGTGGTTTAGCCCCCTAAATATGAAAACAGGCCAATATAAAAAAACACGTATACGTTATTTTCCGATCCTCTAAAACACATCCAAAAACCAAAGCAATCGAAGGTGGGCACCTAAAAACGTCCCCTCGTCATCTAACACTTATACCACCCTCCCCCTATTTGTTCAAAGCCCCCGAAAAATATCTGGGACCATTATAACTCGATCCGACTGGGGCAATTAAAACCGACAACCTGCGCGCAGAAGTTCGCCGTGGCCGGTCTGCGGTGTCAAAGAGGGTTTGTGGCCCTTTTCTGCGGTCCTCCGCGTTCCCCGCCCGGAAAACTTTGGCTGCATCGTTCCAGTCAATCAGAAACTACGCGACATTTCATGCACCCCCCGTCAAACACACTCGAACTCAGCTTGTAAAACATCATGTGGCTAGCGGGGCAGAACGAGGACTTAGTTTAGCGTGACTGGCAATTCTTTCCGATCCACGCACCTTCGCTGCCGACTCTCGCGTATCAATTCACGTTCGAGCGGCTCGATTAACTTCGGCCAATCGGAAGCGTGAAATATCGAGATTCTCAGGGATCGCGGGACGCGCGTCATTGGCTTGGAATTTAACCCCTTCTCGATCGAGGATAATAATTCACGGTTCGTAGCGGGCCGCGAGCGAATCGAAGGGGGTGGCCTGAATATCCGCGGGGAAAACAATTTAATCACAGTCGTTAAGGAATCGCACGGCAAAATTCCCCTCTGCTGATACACCGTTCTCTTAAGGGGTTACGTACCTTTGATAGGTCGGAAAGTAGGGCCATTTTTATTATTTTTTTTTTTCATATAAAGAATCGGCATATTTAAAGAATCCAGATTAAGCTGTATTCTACTCGAAAAGAAATTTGGTATCTTAAGAAATGGTGAACAGGAATTGGGAGAGGGGCCTGCTACGGCACTATTTCTTAACATATCAAAATTATTTTTTTAAGAAAATACAGCTTATTAACTTATACACAACAAGGTGTATATTTTGATTTTTAAAAATCACGTTTCCTTATACGAAAAAAAGAATCATAAGAGTGACCCTATTTTTCGACCTTTCAAGTGTATGTAACCCCATAATCACTTAGGTGCCATTCTTTACACGGAAAATTGCTGGATAAATGATTAGACAGCAGGCACAGGAAAAGGCCAGCGCAGGGAGACGTTAATCGCAGCAGAATAACAAGGGGAAAAAACCGTGTGTAACAAAAGCAAACGAGTACCTATGTATCTCGATATTTGTTCGCAAACTAGCGTACAGTATTAATCCAGTCGAATTCATCCTACGACTGGGGTGTTATAGATCGTTCCACGTGGAACATATTGGTAGTGGCTAGAAAATAGTACACACCTACGTCGTCATAAAAATTCGTGACGGCTGTATGAAACCCGAGCCTGTGTCAAATATCGGCGAGCGAACTGTTTAAAAAATCTGACCGGTATGTTTACCGCGCATACGTTCAAAAATTCATTGGTAAAAAGCGCAGCGAGGGAAAGTTGACGCTTAGCTATGTAATAACGACGGCCACGGTTAACAGGACCAGCACAGCGCGTTAACGTTCACAGGGGCTCGCGTTTATTGCTACTTGCCGAGGGCGTTTGCCGTTCCGCGAGCGCGGTGTCGGGTATAATACATTCGAATTAGCAGTAACGAGTCGGCCAGGATATGAAGCCGGTCCTATTAATCGTCATGAAGTTGTGCGTGTCCCGTGGCGGGTCCTGTCTACCTCCTCCGCGGATTCTTCTCACGGAATCGTAATTCGTAACTCAGTGCTCGTCGGCGATTATTACCAGCGAGCAAAGTGGCCCTTCTGGGCCTCGCCTGGTCCCCTGCGCGTCGTTGTACCTCGTAATGCAAGTGGCGGACGACTCGTTTAATTTCAACGCGACGAGCACTCGCTCCTCGAGGCGTCGCGGAGTCACCCAGCGATCGTTAATAACGGTCTGATTAATGCATGGGGAGAATCTCGTTCGTTCGATCGCGACTCGTCGTCGGTGGTATCGCGGAACCGTAGGGGGTGCGCGAAGCGTGGAATGTACTGGTTGTTCCGTAACCGGTGGTGCAAGCGGACGAGTGGTGATTCAGCGAAAATTCAAAAAATCTGAAACTTTGCAGAAATGTAGCTCAAGTGATGCTGATGACGTCACTATTTTTTGATTCGGCGATAAAACGGTCCGAAGGGTGAAAACGTAGAGGTACTGGAACAATTGTGAGTTTTCAGATTATCGGGTATTTCTACGAAACTGTAAAAGACATAAAAAAGAAGTCAAACTCAAAGTTCCTTGGATTTTTATGTCCTATAAAGCGGCGATAGAGAATTTGCGAAAGATATTACTTTTTTCAAAATTTAGCCCCACCACCATTTTTTTCGACAATTCTTTATCACCATATTGTAGGATATCGAAAGCCATCAAACTTTGAATGGAAGTTTTTTTTCGATATTTTTTACAGTTCCGCAGATATTCGCGATAATATGAAAAGTCACGATTTCTTTGGAGGGGTGATTTCACCCTTAGAACCGTTTGATTGCCGAATTAAAATATAGTCACGTTATCACTTGAGCTGCATTTCTACAAAGTTTCAGATTTTTTTGAATTTTCGAATCGCCGAACTGCGTCACAACTCGCTCAGTTTTCTAGAAACCCCTCACCACCCGTCCACTAGGGTAACTCTTATTTTCCAACAACCCATTTCTTCTGCTCTCAACCCTCCACCATGGTTCGTTTTCATAGAAAATAATCCCTGGAAAAGTTTATTGCAATCAGCCGACAGGGAAGGGTGCACCGGTCACGGGACGCCCTCTACACCACGTAGGCTCCAATTTCCGTGCAGATTCAGCACTTGCAAGTAATCAAACGCGTCGGTAGAAAATCTGTGCCCGATTCCGTGGGCTGGGTCGGTGCAGAGGTTTAGGATATTCCTTTTCCTCGAGCCAGAGCAGGCTTCGAACGGCACAGGGAAACTTTCGGCGATTGGAAATATTTATCTTTAGCCCGACAGGGGTGGCCGCGCCGCACACGTGCTATAGCGTACGACTGTCAGAGCTTGTTGCTCCCCCGAGCTGTCCTCGCCAAGAAATTAGACCCGCTTTGATACGCGTAAAAAGGGTCGGCTGAGCGTGGTCGGAGCACGCGACAACGAGCGTCGTAAAAAACGGTGGGGAAAAAGAGAGAGAGGGGAAAAAACGTTCCCACGCACACGTGTAACGACGGCCCGGTCGCAATCGGGCGGTTTTACAACTTCGATAAAAACCGTGTCTTGATTTTAACAACGTCACGTCGTTCCGCCGTTTTATTCGTGCCATTAAAGCACCGCGGGCAAAGGCATCTTATTTATGTGCGCCACTGTTCGCCGGCGACTGGGCCAGGGGGGCGGGCGGAGGGGTTGATCGATGCGTTTCATTTCGCGTAGAAAAATCGAGTTTATCGCGAGGAACGGAGAAAAGGGGCCGTTGTTTTGTTTGGTTAAATTAAAAACGGCCATAAAATTCGTGAGGCCGTGAATTTTAACGAAACCCCCTTTCCTCCCCCTTTGATTTTGTTTAAACCAATTTCGCGGCGTTAAGGTCTCTCGTAAATCAGCGAGCCGGGCGACAAAAGCCCGGGCAATAATGAGTTTGAGCGTAAAACGTTGTTGTAAAATGAACGATCGCTCGTTGGCTGCGCGTCGATGTGTTCATCGGGCGCGGGGAGGGTTTCAGCTTTTTCGATACTGCGAGTTTCGATCTTATTCTGTTTAATAGTTTGTCACCAAACCGGTCGCGCGTCGGGAACGATCGTTTTATGGCGGGCAGAACAAACGACACGGCATTACGAGCTGTCGATCGATGGCCCCGCGACGAGCGATCCTCGTCGCCGCGTGCACCCTTCGAAATTGCGCAGCCCGTCGTCGGGCCCACTTCCGGGGTCGGTGTTTTTAATTTAATTAAACAGGACGCGCCGGGGATTTAACTTTCGCGGCCAAGCGAAATGAAACATTGCTATTTGTTGCGGAAGGGACGCCGGCTGGATCCCCGAGCTTTGTCGGCTCGCAAATAGTGGCGAAAAATGTATTCCGCCGTTCATTTGCATTCCATGTTGGTACGCGATCGACACGGCCGGCCCCGTGGAAATCCCGCAAAAAGCCGTCGCGCTGCCCCGTCGCCTATGCAGTGGAATAATAGTGGTATCGGGGAAATTAAATAAACGGTACTTTGGTTAACAACCCCTAACCCCGCATTCCCGCGGCGGGGAGTGGAGGGATATTTTTCCATCCGCGCTCCCGCGGCGATGGAGACGCCGTCGAGGCTCTCCAACTTTTTCCATCGCGTTGGATTGATTTCGATACCGCGCTTTCCGTCGACAATACGGGTGCACCCTAGCGCCCGGATATTGAGGGTAGTTCAGAGATCGCGTGCTCCCTGTCTCGTGCGAGTTTAGTTGGGTTCTAGTTCAGGTCAGCTTGCAGGTAGTTGATTTCTAGCTCGGCTCAGACGACTACCCTCTAATTCAGTTGGGATAGTAGGATACTGTCTCATTCTACTTGTATTCAATCCACTAGTGTCCCATTCTAATTAGAATCTCATTTCATTGGTACGTCAAGCTTTGTACCCAGTCTAAGCTATAGGCAGAGCTGGGCATTATCTCTAAAGGATTTCCCGTCGATAATAATAACTATTTGAATACATTTTTACTTGAATTTATTTATCTGAATAAAAGTCAAAAATATTTTTTAGGATACGTTATAACCTCTTCTCGTTAAAAATTAAAAAAAAAAACACTTCCTTTTCGAGGGTTTTGACCGGAGGGTACCCGTAAGCAAAAAATACAATTTTATTTAAAATATTAATAAACGGGTAGCAATCCTCAAAACATTATGAAATTTAATAAAATTTTAACCAGTCCCGTTTTTCAGTATAGAGAGCAGAATTTTAGGCTGCCACTGCAATGTTTTAAAAGTTGGCTTTTAAGCACCAGCCTCATACATATGGTCTAATTAAGGTCTGGTTCATTATCCACCGTTTTGAATTATCTTTCGCCCACAAGTGACGTCACATTTTTCCCGTTACCTTTGCATCACTTTGACCCGTGAACTCATATAGAGCGGGCCGTGTCTATAAGTACATATGTGCAGGTGATTATCCCTACAGTTATACCCTTGTGACTCCATTCGCAACTTGGGACTCATTTTTGATCCTCGGCTTTCATATGCTAACCATGTTTCCTCGCTGTGTCGTCAAGCCTATTCGCGTTTACGTCTACTTTACCCCGCCCGTCACATTCTTTCATCGGCACAAAAACTGTTATTATCTCAATCTTTGATTATTTCGTTGTTTGATTATTGTGATATAGTCTATCGTCCAGGTTTATCCTATCATCTTTCTCTTTGAAATAAAGTAATTAAGCTATCGACCGTATTTTTAGAATAAACAATAAGTGGTTTCGGCGCACTGGTTCGGTCAGTTAACTGAAACCACTTATTGTTTATCATCTTTCTCACCTTATCCAGCGAGTTCAAAACTCCTGTTTGCGTTTTTCTTTTTGTGCCCCGAAGTATGATCATATCTCTCATCTACATATATGTCAAAACGTCTTGGTTACGTATGCCTCAGCGCTGGATTTTCCATTTATGTTGTATTGTTCACAAAATACTCTCATCTCATATCCCGCCTTATCTCTATAATATTCTTCGCAATAATCTTTCTTGCCATGGGCCTAATTCTCGTTCTACCCGACACCAAAGTCTCCTTTCCATACCGACACACTCGACATCTAAATTTGAATCATCGTTTGCTTATATTTCGGCTCATTACTATAATTCCCTCCCACCTGATATTCGAGGGCTTAATTCGTTTCCTGATTTTAAATGTAAAGCTCGGCGATATATATGGTTACATTATGCATCACAATAACTTTCTAGTTTCTTAATGTTAGTTATTTAGTTATGGTTAGGCTTCTAACAGTATTGTACTGCAGCCTCGCCATTTACTTCGCTTGTCTTTATGTATTATTTCTTTCTCTGTATGTGTCAAGTAATAAAGACGAATAATAATAATAATAATAATTATGAGAGTGGTGTAGGTCATGTATTTTTTGTTTCGAGATATTTAGACTGCTGCGTTTGGGCGTGTAAAAAGTATTGTTCCATTATTGAAGAAAATGTTTCACAACATATATGCTCTTCTAATGTAAAACTTATCTATCATTAGTAAAATATTTGAATGTCTCCCAAATTCCAAAACTGCTCACACGTAGCTTTTCGATCTTCACAACTTAATAAATTCAAACATATTTTCGAACAGTAGTAATTTTTATTTTCAAATACTTTGCTACTAACAACTTTACCATTTTTGGTAATGTATTCTTTACCATTATTTCTCATAATTTGTCTCCTATTTTCAGCATAATTAAGTATATCTCGCGTTCTCTTTATTTTTTCCTTTTCTTGCCCCACATCTAAGATTAATACATAATTTATTTATTTATTTATTTATTTATTGTTTGTAAACGGGAAAGAGATCCCTTTAGTGTACAGGAGTGAGAGGGTGCATGTTATAAATTAATTTGCGTGAGAAACACCAGTAATCGAAATCAACCGCAAACAGTAAAGTGTAAGAGCTAAAAATAGAGAAAAGACGAAGGATGTCACAGTACGTTATTTAGAATATTATTCAGATGACGTTTGAGTGCAGAATGAGATATAGTGAAAATATCAAAAGAGCCAGTATACTTATTAGCTACTTCACAAATACGATTAATTGGATCAGAGTAGCCAAAATTCGACTTATAAGAAGTCGTGTAAAACAGTCTGGCATCCCTGAACTGCCTAGGCGGAATATGAAAATTGAGGGAACACAATATCTGTGGACAGTTAACTAGACCATTGACGATCTTGTGAATAAAAAGTAAATCAGATCCAATTCTGCGTATCTGTAAAGTAGGAATATTAAAAGATTGCATGAGTGGTACATAGTTATGATCGCGCCTCGCCATACGTTGACCAGTTTTATATGCAGCATATCTCAGGAATCTATGTTGTATCTTCTCCAGGAGATAAATATATTTGGAATGCTGGGGTGACCAGATAGTAGAGGCATATTCAAGTCGCGATCTAACAAGTGAGAAATACAAGAGTTTGAGGGAACTCAGATTCCTGAAATCGGCTGTGTTACGCATAACGAAACCTAACATCCTCGCGGCATCCTTAGCGACATTACGATAGTGATTGGAGAAGTTGAGTAATGAGGTAAAGCGGACTCCTAAATCAGAAATTTCAGAGACATGAGTAAGCGCTGAATTATTCAGACTGTACTCGAAGGATATCGGACATCTTTTCCTAGAAGATCGCATGACGTAACATTTACCCCGCATAATACAAAAATATGTAATTATTCCCTTGCTCACAAATGACTTACACAGAACAAATGACTTGCACCACTATTAAAATGAACGTGAAACTGTCGCGGCTCATTATGAAAGTGCCATTATCACGTCACTGCTCACTTAACGGCTATTTTACAGCAATTCTTTCACAATGTTGAAATATAAATCAGTATAACATAAAATAAGAGAAATCTCAATTTTGGGTTTTTTTTTACTTACACCACTTTCATAATCACCGGCACATATGGTCTAAGGTGGGGACGAACTTCGGTTCTTTACCCTACACTTCTAATTCGTCTCTATTTCCCCATTTTTCCGCCGAGGAAACCGAGGAAACATTCTTCGCCTGGGCGATCTATCCCCCGTGTTAGCTTTACCAGGATACCCATTGCGATCGGCGAACGACGGAGCCGCGGTCCCCAAAGGGAAGGCCTATTAATAGGAAGCAAGCATTGAGAGCAAACGAACCTTCAATCGGCCGGCTTCGAGTTTGATCAGGCAGTAATCCGTCTTGCCAGCGGCCAGCAGCAGCATAGCGTCCGCGAGATGGGTCCTGAACCGGAAACTGATGTCGGTCGCGCCCTTGGCTTCTTGCACGGGCAGATGAATGTAGCTTGCCCCGTAGAACGACACTGCAATAAATTTCCCATATTTATTGTCCCGATCCCGGTCCACTGTTTCTTTGAAGCGTACCGTTCGCTTCGCGTTACAGAGATAACGTGGTCGCCTTCCTCCAGCATATTCGAACGAGCTCCCACTGCTCCAAGATGAGCGCGGGGGGGTTCAAACTGACGGGCGTAAATCGCGAAAATGTGGGATTAAAGATTTCAGGCTCGTCGCTCTAGTTTAACCACGACTCGCAACTTCCTCTCGCGGATCATCGCGCGTTTTCGCGAGGAAGCGCCGAGCGCGTTAATCTCTCGATTTTAATCGGATCAAATTGGAGCTCGTAATCGAAATTTAGCCTCTTCAAAGCTCGAGGAAAACGGGCGCAATCTGCAGACTCTGGTGGATCCGTAGCGAAAATGTACAGTGTTTTTGGTGGTCTTTAGAAATCTTGGAGATTTCCACGAATCTAGCGACAGTCGCAAGCTCGCCGCTCTGTTTACTTACCAGGGACAACTTAAGCGGCAGCCCGAGGCCGCGGACGCCCGAGCTTTCTCTCTAATTTATCGCTTTTAACGAGCGCAACGCGCACGGCTGTAAATTATTTGCCGCTCGCTCGCGGATAAAAGTGTGTAAGTAGTGTGTTTTTATCGACGCGCAGCACTCGTTCCCCGTTCTCGTCCACTACCAAATAAACCATCGCCCCTTCTTTTTTTTCCCATTCACAATACCCAGCCTAGAGAGGCATCCTCGATTTCGATAAAAAGCCAAAACAGAGAAAGAAGCGTGGTGGGACGCACGCTCGGCAGAAGAGACGAGAACGAGGCCGGGCTGGAAATTAATTGATGCCTCCCTCTAGCACCGCGCAGCGGAGACGCGATATTTCCCATTAACGGTTGTATCCCGTCGGATCGAGTACGTCGAAGGGGGTCGAAAACGAGGAGGAACGGAAAAGGAGGAGAAAGGGGGGAGGGACACCAGAGAAGAAAGCGATTGAAAAGCCCGGCGGGACCGATGAATGGGCGACTTCAACTCCTTCAAGCGAGCGTTGAAGGAGAGATCTGGGATCCGACTGTACCGAGAAATCGGTCCAGCCACGGGACTCGCGAGCGCTTTGCTCCTCCGTGTAAACGATTCGAGAACGCGTTAGACTACGCGGAATAACCGCACGGGTCATTAACTACGGGCGATCCAGCTTCCTCTCCTTCTCTGGTCGACTTTTTAGCGATGGAAAAAGCGTTATCGTCCGTTCGGATTCGTGGGCCGCGGGCTTACTATTACCATGGAAATGGTAATATTTACCCCGTCGACGCGTAATTTCGGCTATGCCCACGGAGAATACGCGGATGATCGGGTCGTAAACCAGTCGGCCGAGCCGCCGGATCCCGCGTCTTTCTGTTTGCCGTTCGTTAATTTCACGCGGCTCGTGTTTATCTGTACAAGGTGCGGCCCCGAAATAACGAGGTCGAGATCCTTATCCATTTACCAGCAGATTTTCCGCTATCGGAAATGTTCATCGGCCGCTAATTACCGAGATAATAGGGCACAGAGACGGCCAAATCGGTGGCTTCTGGGCCAGCGTTTCCCCAGCCACCTCCCCCCTGCGCCTCCCCTCTACCCCTGGCTCTGACCGACAAACCCTGTGTTCTTAACGACCTGACGTCAAGACGTCTCGAGGAATCTCACGGGCCGCTGTTCCGGCGAAACTTTAACCAGACTTCGACAGGGGGTGTTTCCGCCCGATCGTCGCGCCTCGATGGAAAAATGTCACCGGAACGTGCGCCGAATTCCCTGCCAGTTGCACGCCGGCTGGTTAGGGGTTGCTCATCGAAATAAGCAGATTGGCACGAGTATCCGCTGGATGAGCGGTAGATTAGCCGAGGGAAAATTGGTTACACCGGTATACTTTTCCGCGCGGCAGGGGGCGGTTTGGTAATGATGGGAAATGATGGGAAATCGGGTGGATTAAGGCGGCGAGTTTCACCGCGCCGGCGATTACCGCTGCTCCGCCCGTGGATGTCCATTGAGTGGACAGAGATTTCGGTTTTTTCCGGGGGTTTCGGTTGTTTAATCCAGCGATTGCGTTTAATTAACAAGTCCGTCGATAGGCCCGCGGCGGGGCAGCGCCGCCGTCGCCGAAAAGGGAGCGGTGTGCCCGGCCCCCGCGGTAGGTATTAATTCACCGGCGGTATGATGGATTAGGGAAATGGGACGCGAAATATACGGGAAATTGATTATACCGTCGCGTCCCCGCCGCGGTGTTTCGGCTATGTAGATTGCTCTCGAGCGTCGCGAGGACGAGAGTCAAGGATGCTTTATGCGTGCACCATCGATCCAGATTAAGTCGCTTCCGTGGCGTGGCGCGCTGGCAAAAAATGGGTAATCCTTTGTTAACCTCCGTCGAATGTTTCCGAGCGGTTTAATCCGATCTCCGATCCCCCCGATACGTCCGCTAAACGACGGATTAGGTAGCGAAATGAAAAACTGATTACGCGCCCCCCCCCCCCCCCCCTTGATCGCCTTTCGAGCGGGCCCCACTCGATACCGTGGCCACGAGGCGGTCGAGCCAATGGCCATTCGCGTAAAGACTATAATAATTCTCGCTCGTGTTGATGGTTGTAGACGAGTCCGGCCCACGGTATTCCCCTGGGTTATTTTAAACGGCAATTTTTCAAGTTCGCCAGTCGGCTCGCATCCTGGTCTATCGATCGCCGGCCGCGCCAGCTCGATCGGGATTAATTAGTTGCTCGTCGGCGCATCGATCATCGGGCTCGAACAGAAGCGGCACCGTGGCGATTCCATTCTTTCGCAGAGACCATCGCGACCACCGTGCTCGATGGAAAATCAAATCCAACGCGACCATCCCTCTTTTCCCTCCCTTCCCATCCCACCTCCCCTGAAAGGGGGAGGGGGCGAACAATTGTCTATGCGGATTTATACATTGCCCTGTGTATGTATCTGTTATTTCTATATAACGGTTCGTTAAACCCGAATCGATGGTGGCGTCGCAAAGGATGAACGGCTCGCGGGATCGTGAACAGGGGTAACGGTACCTAATATCGCCTAGCAAAAGTTAAATCGCTGTTACTTGAATAATAATTGATATTTTTTTGTATACAATTTGTTTGAAAATGAAGAGAAATTATTCATGTTTCGTGTAGCATAAGTTAGAATCGTTGAAACCTACAAATTTTTAATTAGGACTCAAAAAACGTAAGGCATGTAAAAATCGGGTGCCGGAAAACGGGTAGCTATATTTTCATTACGAAAAATATTTGAATCGGTAAGTCCTCAAGTACATCATTAATTTGGTACTTCTAGTAGATATTGTTGCATTCACAGAATTATTAGATGTACATTCTCCAAACGTGTTGTAAAATGGTCGCAGTCCAATAAATTTTGACATTGTTAAGATTCACTAAAATACTTCCCTTTCTGTAATTGTTGACCACATAATATATAAAATGCTGCAATCACGGTAGGTCTTCCTACATAGGGTAAATCCGGGAGACGCGGTCGACCTAATATAAAATGGCTATTAAAACTAATATAGATATTACTTATTTTATCAGAACTAACCTAATATGTTCAGAATTTTATGCCGATTCAGAAACACTGGTCGATATTTGCTTTAAGACAATATTTACTGTAAATCGGGTTGAAAACTAAAGTCATGACATCTGACCACCTCTCCCGAGGTGCCGGGAGAAATGGTTTTCGTCGTTGGCAGAGACTACTCACATAATTATTCATGGAAAATTAACAAAGGATAAAGCAAAATTATTTATGAGTGAATACAACTACGGATTCATTGATATTTAATTTGTTTACGCTAAACAAGTAAAGAACATATCAAAGAAAAAGTGAATTTCCTACTGGCGATTAGCAAGGCAAATGAATACAAAAGTGAATAAATAAACTAAATAAACAAAAATAATAATAAAATAATAATAAAAAATAAAAAATAAACAAAAATAATAAAAAAATCATAACTCGACCATCTCACCTTTCTGCAGCGAGACATGGTCTTCTCGTTAGCTTTGAGAGGGAGAGTTAATATGGCCAAATACTTTGGCTGCATTGTCCCTCAATAACTCTACTATCTTATTATTCCAAACATAAATGGAAAGTAAACTTAGAAGTATATTTTAAATACGGTTCTGTACAACCGCTGTTTGACAAAAGAGGTTAAATGTAACATCAATTTACCTTTTATAGCCTATAAATCCAGAAAAACAGAGAAGGAAGCGAAATAACGCTATTCATTCAACTATTTGGCTTCTAGAGAAGTAATTGGTCTACACTTTAATGCATTTTTACGTATAGACTCTGAAATATAGCGACACGACCAACTCTCCGGCCCGACCGCGTCTCCCGGATTTACCCTATGTTTAGGTACTAATTCAGTTCATGACCGTTAAATTCTAGTGCTGGCTTTGCGAAATATACCGAGTAGCGATATTAGGGACCTGGGTGGTATTAAGGGGAGAAGTCCCTATAAACAGCTTATTTTTTTATCAATTTTTAGGATTTTCTTGCAAAGATACCAACGCGCTAATCCTTTCGGAACTTTAAGGGTACTTTATTTAACATTATAACAAGTAAAACAATTTTCATGACAGTAGAATTATGATAAATACAAAGGAAATAGAGCAGTATCTTACCCAAATAGATTTTTTTCGAGGTGCAAAACGGCACCTGTTTTAGCGTCTCTAGTAATTTTTTTTCGTTCGATTTATCGGGTCTCCTCTCCTTAAGTACATTCACCCTGTATCTGGCTGTGGAGGTTTTCGTATTACTACCCATGCAGCGAGCCGCGTCTCTTGTTACTATATTAATCCTTCCCAGCTCGATTTATTCCCCGTTGTTCCCACCCCCACAGTACCCACCGCTTCGAAGTTGATTTTGTAATTAACCCCTCGATATGTTTACTACTCCGTTCAGCTGCAAGCGACGAGCCGGCACGGAGCGCAATGCATTTTTAGTCGGCGCTGATTGATGAAGCTAATTAAAAACCGGGGAAATTTCTGGCTGGGCCGGCGCAGCCCGTCCACGTTCATTTACTTCTTTCTCCTGATACGTTGAATCAACAATTACTAAATTACTGAGCGAAATGGAAATTTCAGCCGCGGCAGCGAGCTAATTTACTCCCCCCCTCAGGAAATTCATTATTTCGGTCGCGCTTCAAAAAGTCCCCGTTTCTTGTTACCCGATACCCGGTATACCTCGCTTCGTTTCACGGAAATTCGTTTCCGTCCGTCTCGCAAAACGGTCCACCGTTCTCTCCGCACCCGCGCGCCCTCCACCATCACAGTGCCATCGAAAGGAGCCGCCGTCGCCGTCATAGCTATAACGCATTCACGGCTAGCCACTCGTTTCGCTGACCATAAAAGTTAATCTCTGTCTGTCTATCGCCGGTTCCCCGTAATACGCTCCCCCCGATTTACGCTGGCGCGCGCCGAGCGAAGTCAAGGGTGGCGTTTCTTTCGTCACTGTCCGAGGGCCGTCTATACGTTACCTTTTTCGTCCGTTTGGCAGTAGCCCAAAAGGGACGCCGTTACTGCTAAGAACATTAGCAGCCCCATGTCGTTGAGAAACATTAGGCTCCTTCCAGGCTGTCCCCTCCTCTGCCACCTTTCTTCTGCGATCTCGGCCGCTCCTCCGCGCCCTCCTCTTCTCTTCAGCGTCGATCGCCAGTCGAGGGGGCGTAGAAAATTTCAGACGCCCGCGTTGGCAGTGCTGGGACACTATTCTGGGACACGCAGGACTGTTGAGGGGTGTCGAGACTATCGAGTCCTCGCGATGGGAATCACTTGTTCACGAGGCCCCCGTTATGGCCCCGAGGGTGCCCTTCTCATCCATTTCACGGCGATGCTCGTCGCGGTCCCGCGCACTGTCGCTGTCGATGAGTCGAGCGTCGCTCCGCGCGTTTCAGTCCGCCACATTCACCACCCGTTTCTATTTTCGGTCACGAATCAGAGCACACGAAGTGCCGCGAGCAACGCGGAAACCCTGCTCGGTGCCCACGGGAAAATCGAGCGCTGCTTCCGCGCGTATCTGCCGCGAGACACGGCTCCACGGTCCTCAGGCTTCCTTCTGTCGCTGGACGACGCGCCGGCTGGCATCGTGCGCTCGTGCCCTCCTCGGCCCCCGCGTTTCCGGCGAACCAGCTACTTCCTGAAATGGCACCGCGGTCGCACAGGTGTGAAAGGGCGGTGGCGGTCGAAGCTGGGCGCGGTTTAAAGGGTTACACCAGTTTGAAAGTGGAAAAAAAAAAAATTTTGTGTAAATGATAGTTTATAGTCGCAAAAATATTTCACAATCGGCGTGCAGCATAACTTCTGCAATTCTCATTCGTTTCGCTCGAAATTTTCCAAGGGTCTTCTCAATTTAAGGATCTAACGAAATATGTAGCGGTTCTGCGATATATTAAAAATTCTTGGGTAAAGAAATGGCACCTTTTTTTCAAATCACCACAATCCTCGCAAAAAACCATACTTTAAAAAATCCCAACTTATTTCTCTAGTAAATATACTGTAGAAAATGAAAATGTTGCCATTTTATTCGAAGGAAAGGAGCAAAAATTTTTTCCGTGTACTTCAATAGCTGTACAATAAATCCTTTTTTTACAGATTTCTCATTTTCTTTATCAATTTCTCAAAAAAAATCTTAAAGAGAGTTTAAAGCTTTTTTACGCTCCAAAGTGGTGTAACCCCTTAATCAACGTTCACGTGACGGCGACCAGACGCTGGTGGTTTCGCCTGGGACGCTGTCGCGCGATTCCTTTCGAATTCGGTGGGTAATTGTTTCGGAAGAATATCGATCCCTCTGGTAACGGAGCGTAGTTACGTTTGCGCCTGCTAAATAAATGAGTGTCGGGGCCTTTTGCACAGCTTCGGAGCGGATCGCGCTGCTTTTGCAGCACACCTGGCGCAGAGACACGTGTTTGCTCGTCAACAGAGCGCCGCGACAGTGTAAACGTGCCTTTAACGCGACGTATCGCTGGTTCTTGCCCACGATTCGCCCACTCAGGAGACACTCGTCAGCGGTGGCGTTTTTGTTGCTCGAGAGAAGACACCATCGAGCCGCGACTTGTTTCTTTGTTCGGCTCGACGGTCTCGAGGCTCCTCGCGAAAGCAGCCGCTACTCCAGATCGCCGTTTGTCCCGCAGAAATTCATAAAGGGAATTTGTTTGCTGACGGGGGCATTATTGGACGGCGCTGGGAAAGTTTACGGGGAGGTCGAACTTTTCGAGTATCTAATTCATTATCAGCGGGGCGCAATCACTGTCGAAATTTCATCTACCAAAAAGGGAAGCCGCTGCCGATCGGACGCGAGCTTTGTCCCATCCATCCGACGTGTTTACAAGCGCGAAAGAAAGCTCGAGGGTCGGGCACGGAAAGGGCACCGATCAATCCCGATTCCCAGTGGTTTATTTTCCGCCGACGAGCTTTCAAATCCGTTAGAAAAATCGAAAGGTGTTCGGGGCTCCGAGCGGCTTCTTTTGACGGTCGATCGACTCGAATTCCGCTCGATAGGAAAAAACAGTGTTCCAGACAGCAGTCTAAACATTCCGACCGCCCTGTTCATCGGCCACTCGTGCCGCTTCCACTGTTCCCCGTCCGTCTACTTTAGATTCTCTCAGCCCGTGGCCCGAGGTCCTCGCGAGAAATAGCAGTGGAAGAAGAAAGCCTCTGTCGGACCCGGCCCCCCCCCCCGCGGCGCGTTTCGGTTCCAGCGAATCTCATTTGCAGTGGCCGACATTCGACACGGTCCACGATCCTCCACTAGCTGGGCGGGAGGGGTGGAGAAGAAAGGTTGCCTGGAACACGTAGGCACGCGAGCCATATTTTTCTCGACCCCTTTCCACCCCGTCCACCCACGTTCCCCTCGAGGGCAGGTTGGTTCGAACGCAGCGCTACGGCGCGGCAAGAGGGGGGGAAGGAAAGAAGAAAGTGTCCGGCATACCTATCCAGGGAAAGAGATCTCGGGTACGAACAATCAACCCCCTTGTGCTCGCTCACCTCCGATATTCAAGACTCGCGCGCGCGATCGAACGTTCGTCTTCGTGACGAGGTGACGCAGCTTCGGCTGCTCCGACAATCGTATCGCGTTGCCAACCGAAAAATCCTCTCCTCCTGCAGCTTTCTTGGGGGCGATGGATAAATATTTCACGCCGCCCTGGCCGGGGGTGGGTATATCTTGCCGCGGAGCGAGATCATTGGTGATTTCACGGAGTCTATCTATCCTCTTTACGCCACGGAGATAAACGTTTCCCGGAGAGCTTTAAACCGAGATAAGGAAATGTACGCGATATCTTCGAAAAGTCGTAAAGTCCTGTGGATTTCCATAATGCAAACCTGCTCTCTGTATACGTACGCGCGATACTGGGTGTTTCAGAATTCTGGGCGCGAGGAATATAGGAATATAGAAATATAGGAATATATAGAAATATATAGAAATATATAGAAATATAGGAATATAGGAATATAGGAATATAGGAATATAGGAATATAGGAATATAGGAATATAGGAGCACAAGAATATAGGAATACAGGAATGTAGGAATATAGAAACACGGGAATATAGGAACACAGGAATATAGAAACACAGGAATATAGGAATATAGAAACACGGGAATATAGGAACACAGGAATATAGAAACACAGGAATATAGGAATATAGAAACACGGGAATATAGGAACACAGGAATATAGAAACACAGGAATATAGGAATCCTAGCTTTACTACTCAGCTTCGCCCGGAATTTAGATTCGGATTTTATAAAAAAAAATTTCTTTTTAGTTTCTTTATGTGTGAAAATAGTCACATTCATCTGGATTAGTCAGATATAATGAGTTGATGCACACCTCGTACTCCCAGAGTTTACCGTTCGAAAGTTTTTAAACGGCAGACAAACACACATTGATATAAACTTTCTGCTTTATATGTATATTAAGATAGGAATATAAGAATTATATAAGCCCAGGGACGAGTTACGAAGAATTTTTTGGGTGACGGTGCGTTGGAGATATATGTATATCAAAATGTACAGGAATGTGAAGGGTGACCACCCGTTTAATAATAATAATAATAATAATAATTATACTGTTTTCACCCACGATACAGGGTTAATTGGAAAATGGAACATGAAGAAAGGACCGGAAACGCGCTACGCTGAACCCAGATCCACGAGCTAATTCCCTTTCCAGATATTCAGCTTTCGCAACTGGTGACTTCGATATGAATGCACCTCGCCACCGACGACCCTTCGCCACATTTTTTAATAACACAGGGATTCAGTTTTTCCAAGCGTCTATAAAGCCATGTTTCCCTACTGTGACTCTCCTTGGTCTTTCCTTAGCCCGCGTGTTAATTAGAAACGGTTCTTCATTTATATTCAAATAGAGACACGGCGAGCATTCATTTACCAGCTGCGATCAAAGGGACCTTTAAAATGGCAAAGTAATATCTTACCCTGACAAGACGAGTCTACGTACACTTGAAATTCTACACAACCCGGGGGACTCGTATCAAATCTATTATAAAAATTGCTTACACGCGTAGGAGGTTACAGAAAAGTATTAAATAATTCCAAAGCTCTTCCTCCTCCATTACGACTTCCATTACCCAGTCCAGTTTACCCCCATTTGTCTGAAACGCCCTGTATAGACCGCCCGTTTTTTTTCTCCTGGCAAAGAGCCGCACACCCCCGAAGCGGGGCTCGCCTATCGGTGAATCGGTAATGTTTATAGCGTATTTACGTTTCCCCTCCGTCCGGGGGATGAAGGGGTGGTTAGCGGAGTCTGAACCGAGGAGGGTAATACCGGCACTGATACTATACTTCCGCCTAATGTAACAAGCTTTCAAACGATACACGCGCCTGTACACAGACCGGCCAGTCTGCAGAGAGGATCGGCACCCTCTTTCTCTTTTTTTACCTTCTCCAAAGGGTAGCTGGCGTGGAAGGGGATATACACCGAGTGCAGTCGATGAAAGTGTCTGCCGGCGTCGTGCAATCGATCACGTTGTTTCGTCTAATCGACGGCCCCGTGCAACCGGCTAGGACACGCGTAACAAACGTGTCCATCCGCCGAAGAATATGCCGCCTGCGGGCATTCCGTCACGCAAGGAGATTCGCCGGTTGGCAAACGTTGAAAGCCCTTTTCCCCGAGCAGATGGCCAGCGCCGGGGAAGAGCGTTGAATACTGATTTTCCGAGCGGATCAACGTCCAAAAGCTTTGTTCCACGAAATGCCCACCGGCTACGGACCGATTCTCTCGGCCACCGACCCCCGGGAGCTTCAGACCCTGCCCGGTTAAGCGATCCCCGAGCGCCGTTTGAACCGTGCGTTATATTGGCGCGAACGTTGGCTTTCGCCTTGTCGTCACCACGGACAACGCGGGATTTCTCTCGCGTGAATCACGAGGATGAGCAGTAGCTGTCTCGATTCAAGAGCCGTGGGATCGGTTGGAGCAGCACAGCGTGGCTTTTTCTGCCGGCTCGATCGAAGCCTACGCTGCCGCGATCGTTGGGGAGACACGCTCCGGCAGCGGCCGATGGATCCTCTCTCCGGGGTGAGCACACACGCGAAATAATCCATACGGTGTCTGAGGGACGCGCGCCCACGCACGCGGCTATTCTCGCGGAGGAACACCGGCGAGTCCTTGGCCGCCGGCCGGCAGGGAAGCACGCAGCCCCCGCCGCAGGGGGTTGGAATCTCGTGAACCGTGGATCGTGGACCGTGACCGGTCGCATAGTAGGAAGCTCGGCAGCAGCAAGCCCGAGGACCCGTGTAATAGCTCACGTACGCGAACCCTGCAGGCACGCGGTTGAAATTTAAACCGCCACCCGCACTAGCACTACCATCACTAACCACCACACCACCATCACCGGAGGCAGCCACTGTCCACCCTACTGTCGCGTCGCGAAACCGAGAGATACTACGCCAGACGCCGGCGAGCTGATACCGTGTGGCATAAAGGGGATGCTGCCTTCTACCATCGAAATCGCAGCTTCGGTCGCCATGCACGCTGTCACATCAACTCCGCCGGCCCTTTCGCCCTCGCCAGGCCAGCACGGTACACCCCCCCCCCACCCCGGTTTCCGTGGTGATTTTACCGTGATCGCGGCAGCCTCCGTGCCACCGGGACGCCAAGCGCACAGGACCGCGTCCTCGCACCTCCGTTTTCGCTGGTCTCGCGTAGCGGTGGCGGCACGCACGGCGGACCGAAGGGTGGTAACGAGTGTGCGTCTGACCGTCGGAGGGAGGGAAGGGTATGTGGGAGAATGTAGAGGGTGGGAAGAGCGAGACGGGCACACAGAGAGGAGCAGCGTGCTTCGACCGGGCGCTCCTCGGTCCTCCTCTGCCGCACGACGACTGAATCTTCGGGGTGGACTGGGGAGGCTGCGCGCAGGGTCGCCCCCGCTACCTCTACCACCCCCGCTCGGCTCTCTTCTCTTCACCCACACCTTTCTCTCTCTCTCTCTCTCTCTCTCTCTACTCTCATCTCCGTCCCCGTCGCTCTTCCCACATCTCCTCTGCCGCGTCTTTTTCTGGCCTCTCCTCTCTCCACCCTCCGCCCTCCGCCTCTGCCCCCCTTCCTCCCCGCGCCACCGCACTTCTTGCTCTTTGCCGCGCTCTGTCTGCCCACCCGTCAAGCACCCCCCTGCTCCCTAGCGATGGGCATTCGATCCTCCCTGTCGCGAATTTTTGAGCGATTCCGTCCGCCGCCGGTGCGAAGATTCGATCGTTCCGGACGTTCCGCGAGATACGTACTATCCGAGCGTGCTCGGGGACACTTTGATGAATCCCATGAATTCCATGGACCCGTGACCGGTCGAGGGTATTGAAATTGGGGGTAGATTGCCGGTGTATTCTGCCTCGGCGTGTCGGGCCAGGGAAATGCGGTGGCGTTGTGACGTCGACGGTCGACGAGGTCGCACGGGGGACCCCGTCTTCCGCAACATGCTTTTCATCCCCTTAATTTCTAAGCGAGATAAGCGCTCCCTCCAACTGTTCTTCGGATGGGAGGCGGGTGAAGAAAGGCACCGCATCCGATAATGGAGCCGTTTACTCCGTCGACCCCGAGTTACAGTCGAGGCAATCCGAAACTTTGATCACGTCGGCGAAACGACTCGTAGCATCTTGAGTCCATCGCTACTCCCTCCCTGTCTCTCGCTCTCTCTCCTGCATCCTCCCTTCTCCCCTTTATTTCCCTGCGTATCTCATTTTCCTGCCTCGTTCTCGTCTCTCTTCCAGCCCCTCTGTCCCGTTGATTCACCGCCGTTACTTTTCTCCCTTTGCCTCTTTTTCCACTTCTTTCCCTTGTTCCCTGGTTTTCTCGCGATTTCTTCATCCCCCTTCCTCGTCTCCCTCCGCCCTCCCGCCCCTCACCCATTCCACCCTCCCCACCCTCCCCGCGGCCGTTTCTCTTTCTCTGTCCGCCACCTTCGCCAGCAGCCACTGTCGGAGGTGGCGGTGGCGAACTACGGGGCGGACAGGGACGCCGCTAACTTTTAGGATTTCTCTTTGTAGAAAGACGCGTTTATCTCGGGCTCAAAGGCAGCTGGAATTTTTAGCCGGCGTTACGGCGAATACCGGCGGTACTTTTTTATGAAAAGCTCGTCCATGAATTTCTACTGTTCCAAAATTTATGCCGTTCTCGTCCACCCCCCGCTCGGCCAGCGCGGAGATTAATAGTAGACCGGCCAGGGGGATGGTCGACGGGCGAATCCGCGCTCGCGGTGCGCGCACGCTTTTTCAATTATGTTTATCCGAGCCGCCGCGGCTGGGAAACAATCGCATCCCCTTTTCCCTCTCGCTCGAACGTCGCTGCCGGGGTTAATCGCGTTTCCCGCGGCCGTTTAGCAGACGGCGGCGTCAATGGCGAGCTTTCCACCCCCCTCCCACCCCCGCTGAAAAGAAGGCGAGGCGTACTTGTTGAAAGTTGTTCGATGATCTTTTTCTCGTTCTCGAGGAAAGCGGCGAAAGTAAACCGCGGGAAAAGTAAAGCGGGAAAATATTGGCCCAGGCCCCATCTTCTTCGCCCCCTTCACCCTCTTGAGCCGCGGGAGAATGATAATTCGACGATTTCCAGGCTAAGTAGTAGACGACCACGACTTCCAGGACTCTATCTTGCGCCCCCCCCCCACCGCCCTCGCCCTCCAGCTTCCCCTCTTATTCTCCCTCCGGCGCGAGTTTACGAGTGTACAAAGTAACGGCGCGGAGGGGAATTTTTGTAAGACCCGGGAGCGAGAGCGGGACGAAGCTGGGGCTCGCATCCTCAAGAGGGCCGTTTCCGTTCTCTCGAGTGCTTATCTTCGTGGATCGTGCACGTACGGCAATTCCAGGCAAATTGTTTGTAGCGAACCGTCTGCGGATTCAAACGAGCCTATTAGCGCTGGGAAACGGGGCTCTCCCCACAGTTCGCTCTCACCCCCCCCCCCCCCGCCCCTCGCGCGATATTCCGAGAAGATCAAAGCGATTCGAATTTCAAATCGTTTTATTCGCATAGGCGTGCTCTGTTGTCGTCGTCGTCGTCGCTTGGTTTTGCTAATCGTTACATCCCTTTATTAACAAATGCACCCGCGCAAGCTGCATTCTCCATCCCCCCCCGTCTCGATTATTAGGTCGCTGCGCGCCAAGTGCATCGTTCTTTTCAATCGGGACTTCAAAGACCGCGTAACCCTTTCGAGGCTTCGTACATTTGACAGAAACCGTTTCTCCGCGACCCTTTGTGCACACCAACGCGATTAACTGGCTTCGTTCCCCCCAGGCCTCTGTTGGCTGCACGCTGCGCTGTAGGTAAGTAGTGTTACACGCGATACAGACATGGGCCGGGGGCATGAGAAAGAAATCGCTTTGTTTTTAAAAACTAATCTTTATTAAGTATTATGATAGAAATGTGAACATTTTTAAATTTTTAATTAAAATGCCGCTGCGAAATGGGGTTCAAAGTAAGGCTGTTCGAGTACTCGAAAAAAGCGAGCCGAGCCGAGCCGAGTAGGGGAGACCGGGGCTAGTTGACTAATTTTTTACATTTCTAATTTTTATAAATAGACCATTAGTATTTTGTTGACTTACTGGATACCAAAAGTTTCCAAATTTCATTAGGTATACAGGCATAATTTTGAAAATCGTTTTAATTGAGTCTAGGTTGTAGTTTTTATGGTATTTAGAGTAGTGAGACGAATAAGTCAACAGACCCCGGCTACGGGGTTAGTTGACAAATATGATGGGGTCAGTTGACTTGACATTTACTTTTCAGTTTTAACCCTTTGCATGCGAAAGGTGTAGATAAACACTGTCACAGTACATCAATATAATGTGAAAAACGTATATATACGCTGCCAAATCCATCAATATAGTATACGAAACGCGTACATATGTATACTACGACCAATAAATTTTTTTATTTTTTTTCACTCCTCCACAGTGTTTTTTTTTATTAATTATCATGGTCTAAGATACTCCAATTATTTTGTACTGGTTTGTTATGGTCTATTTGGAAGACCTGAGAGTTTGGAGGGAGGATAGGGTGTAAAACTGGTAGGGGTGAGTTTGGAAGGATTTGTAGTGGTGGAAGTGGACTTGAGCAGCTAAACTCTTTGCCTCGACTGCATCTTGAGGATAAAAAATGCAATTATTAGTAGTATTCCTATGCTTAGTCAAGTAACCCCGTCCGACATTGTTAACATGTTAAGGGTCGTACGTACAAAACCTTCACGCACCGGATAAAATAAAATACCGTAAATTATAGTCAAGGTATCACGTTTCCACAAAATATTCATGAAATAACATCAAGCAGTACTTAGTGGACAAAAATTCATAAATAGTCGAAACGAAAATATTTACTTCCAGCCGACCTTTTTAGATTTTTCATTCTCACTGACAGAACACGCAAGTTTTTGTCACGGCGACACATTAAGTGGCAAGCTGGTCATTCATATGCTCCAATATTGCGAATCGCAGCATAACTTATTCCATAATACAATAATTAAAGGGAATTAGTCAACTAACCTCGTTAGTCAACTAGCCCCGGTCTCCCCTACCCGTAAAAACCGAGTGGCTCGAAAGAACCGAGCGGCTCGGTAAAACCGAGTAGCTCGAATTTTTTCGAGCGGCCCGAAAGAACCAAGAAGCTCGAATTTTTCCGAGCGGCTCGAATATACTTGGAGCAGATCGAAATTTTCGAGCAGACCGACTGTGTCGAGTAGCTTGAAGCTTGAAGTTTGAACGTTTCGGGCAATACGAATGTTTCGAAAATTTTAGGTTACGTTTGTCTACTGGAATGTAAATAATGGTTCTCAATAGGTAATGTGAATTATTAAAATGTAAGCTGTAAATGGAAATATTCTGTAACTTTTGAAAATAAGTACTAAATTCAAATCTTTCTTTTTTTCATCTTTTTCGTGTATTTATAAATGTATTCATACACTTCTCTTTATGTTATCTTTCTTCTCTTCTAACTTTTTATTTTTTCTTACTTTTTTACCTTCTTCGTATGGGTTTTACTTCTGTCGCGCCATTGTTAACACAGGGCGTTACCCGCTCATAAATAAATAAATGAATAAATAATTAAATAAATATAAATAAGCGTAATTACAAAGAATCGTGAAGTACTTGTAAACATTTGAGTATGTAAACCTTGCATTATTCATTTTTCAATTTCTCATTTTTTATTTAATTAATGCAAGATCGCAATACTAATCTGCTTGGAACAAAAAGAACGTATGAAATCACGACAGATAATAAGCATAGAATAATTATGTTTTAATAATATGTATAGTATTTACAGTATTTTACTCAATTGAATTGTACAGTATTATTTTTCTAAATTTGCGCTTAAAAAACATATTTGAACGCTTTCTCCGGCGGAACAAATAGATTTTGAAAAATTCGAGCTACTCGATTTTATCGAGCCGATCGATTCTTTCGAGCTACTCGGTTTTTACGGGTACTCGGCTCGGCTCGGAAACCGAGTCTCGGCTCGGTCCGAACTTCAAGCTACATGAATATTCGAGTACTCGAACAGCCTTAGTTCAAAGTAACAACCGATCGTCGCCTGTCAAGTTGACTGTTTCGCAAAGCTGCCCCCATCCTCTGGAAAATGTCTGCGGACGCCATTGCATACAGCATACGAAAATTATAATAGAAATATTAGCGACTCAAGGGGAACTTGCTGCAATCGGCAGAAATCATTCGTTCTTTTGGGGAATTATTTGTAAGGAAACTATACATGTAACCTTTTTATAACTTCCAACCTATATTGTTCTGTTTTTCAAGAAGGGAACAAAATCTTTTTGATTTTCGTTTCGGACCTGAAACCAAAGTCCGTCGTCGGGACCTGAAACCAAAACACCAAATAGTTTTGTATTTTTAATAAAAGTACGCTATGGAGGAATCTCAAATCGCATTCAGAAATTCAGAAGTTAAATAATGGCGAGTGTTTGAAAAAATAGTTGCGTCTTTCCCTAAAAAACTATACGTTAATTGTGCAGTAAAACTTATTAAATTTAATAATATTATTTCAGATTGAGGCACATCCATAGCGTAATTATATTAAAAATACAAGACTATTTGGTTTTATGATTTCAGGCCACTACAACGGACCCTAGACTGCACGCAGTTAGACAACTTGGCCGTACCGAAACACTCGCGCCATTTGGAATTACAGTAAATACTCGTTAGGAGCCCGTCGAACGGGGCTGGCGGCGGGCTGCTAACGCGACTGGACACTATTCCGCGCGGCCACTGGCGCGAGTGAGAAAACCCAATGAGCGAGCGAGAGGAAACGAAAGCCGACGGCAACTTCGTGTCGACTCGTTCGTTTCCTCTCGCTCGCTCATTGGGTTTTCTCACTCTCGTCCGGAGGATTCCAAGAAATGGTGGGGATAGTCGCCGGGCTCCTAACGCGTGGTAGAAACGGGCTCCAAACGAGGATTTACTGTACCGCGTTATTTTTATACCAAAAAATGTTCGTTCACTTTTTGAAATACGTAATAATGTAGCCTGAAAGTTTTAAGAAGATTTCACGTATAGTCTCCTCGCAAGAAATTCCCCCAAAAGAACCTTGATTTCTGCCGATTGCACCAGGTTCCCCCTTTAGTTGCACGCATACGTAGACTACGCGAGTATAACGCGCGGCAAACGGAGGTGCAAAACGCGAGGTCCAGCAATACCGAGCGTTATTTTTGTGCCTAACCATGCAGTCCCTATCTTCGACTAACTCGACACAGTTGCATTGACCGAAACGTCGCACCCAATCGAAAGAGAAGCTCGCTTGTTCGCATGCGGCCGCAGTTTTACCGTTTTATCGCAACTCTGATCGGTATTGCTCCCAGATACAGTTCCGCGGCCAGGTCTCAATTCCCCACAGTATCAAGCGCATCCAAGATCTCGCTATTGTTTGGTATCTGTTCCATCAGCTATAACTGAGTTCTAACACGAATCTTACTTCGGGACATCGATCGGTGGACGTCTTTCTCGCAGCTATCGCCACTGGTTCTCGACGTTCCGCTTTGGATGATCGCGCGAATATTGTCCACTCCTACCCAGCAGCTTTGCTCGCCCCCGATTGCCGCATAAAGCCCATTGCTCATCGGAAGCGACGATTCGTTTCAAAAATGGAAGCCGTCCGTTTCCCGGGAATAACGAAGCGAGCGTCTCCATTCGCTCCAGCCTTCCTCAACGCTCCGCTCCAGCGGAACCCGCTTATCCGTCTTCTTTACTTCACCAACTGACC
The DNA here is from genome assembly GCA_946251845.1 of Andrena fulva. Classification (NCBI taxonomy): domain Eukaryota; kingdom Metazoa; phylum Arthropoda; class Insecta; order Hymenoptera; family Andrenidae; genus Andrena; species Andrena fulva. Next base: position 92,994,092 of record OX276327.1, on the reverse strand, counting down.
AGCCACCGTTGGATCACTAACATTCATTTGCGGGGCCATTCCTCGCGCAGTCTGACACCGATTATTTCCAACCATCCCCCTTTCAGCACTCCATTACTCGCGGCTTCCTTCAACGTCTCCATTTCGATGACTCTCGGCGAACACAGGGACGAGCAGTAATGGTGGTCTTTCAAACGACAAAAGGTTCTCCCGCCCTTTCGATTTATCTTTGCACCAAGAATCGCCCCTTCCTCTATCTTGTCACGAGTTTTCCCCCTACCCTGTATCTAATCGGCTTTGAATTTTGAAATTCAACGCTCAACGTCCCTCGCGTTACCATAATCTTCCTCGAGCATTGAATTTATCGCGCGGACAAATCACTGGAGGGGTTGCTGGCTGTCTTCTCCAATCTCTAATGCACACTCCTTATAGCAGCTCGTGGAGGAAGAAATACCAATACCAGCTTAAAAGCGAACGACATGTCGTAGGAGTCTACCTATCATTCGACGTCGAATCGTTTGCGTATACCTCGTTAGGTGCTCGTGTCGAGGCGATTTAGAAGCGAGCCGGTCGTTCCTCCGTTTATCGTTTTTCTATAGAAGCGTGGAACGATTATAGTGCCTTCTAGGTTCCGTGTAACGCGGGGCAAAATGGCCATCGCCGCGCTCGACAATAACGCTGGATACGACAAATATTCATCCCTCGACGGGCAGATTGAAAGTGCGCGCGTGCAGTCACTCGACGGCCTGTTTTTCGGGAAATTAACGACCGTCATTAAACGCGTTTCCCCGGGCATTCGTAGCGGGGCCGTAATTAACACGTCACGCGCGAAACAAAGTGATTCGCAAATATTTGACAATTTGGAATATGATCGAGCAGGGGTGTAATGCCTGTAATGACAGCCCTCGAGCGGATCCAGCGTCACGTCCTCGGGACAGGCGCGCGTTGTATTTATTCCACTTCTCAGAAACCAGTGAATCCATCGATCCCGTGATTTCTCCCTTGCTTTGTAACCAAGGAACTCCTTTGACACTTTCAATCGAATTCGATACCTTGTAGACTTAATGCTGTGGGTTGTATCGTAAATTCTATCTAACAATTCTTTACGTGCTTCTGCTTTATCGGTGCTGTAATAACCTTCGGTTATTTTTTGCGAAATTAGGAGGATAAAAGGGAGAAAGTATTTCTGGATTACCGTTTTACCTAGACCTATAATAATATTACGAAAAACACGAAGAGAAGCAATGGGCGAGATTCAGCAATTTGCTGCTCTTAAGTCGAACCCCGAGACTAATGACAAAACGCAATAATAATAATAGAAAGAGAATATAAATACTATTAATTACAAAATAAAATAAAATAATATAGTGTACATGGCAGCTTTTATTCAGAATAATTTGCTGAACACGTGGGAAAGTTTATTTATTTATTCTTTAACGGGAAACATAGCTATTGTAAGTAAGTAAGAGGCAGTCTATAATAATTAACCTATATAACGGAAGAGGAAAAAAGGAAAAAGGAAAATATACGGAGTCGTTTTGCGGCATGGAAAGAAGAGAAGTAGAGCATAGAATAAGATATATACATAAAATAAAGGGAAAGGAAAAATAGTTAAGGGGGGAAGCCACTGACGGTCGAAAGTAAAGGCTACTTTCAACGCATTCTTTTATAATGAAATGTAACTTGCTACGGAGAATATTTATTACCATCTGAAAATATATTTAATTAATATCGTATGCTCCTGGATTGAAAACATTTTGATATGGCCACAGCATACGATGACGCGAGGCTCTGCAAAATAAGTTTACAAAACGGACCGTCGTGTAATTTTCCAACGTGTGCTCTGAATTGAAAAAGTCGAACGGTTTTTTTAAAGTATATTAAAATACAGTTAACCATCAGTTAAGCGTACAGATTTAAAAAAATAGTAATTTTTGAAGAAATTACGGACTTTGGAGGAAAAAGTATAAAAACTCAACATGTTTTTTCAATGTTACGATTAGATGAATTATTGAATCAAAACACCTGTACGCTTAACTAAAACTAATTTTATTACGAATATTCCCTGAAAATTTCAAGTGAATCCAATAAAAACTCACTGAGTTATTAACTCGTCCAGGTTGAAAAATGCCGTTTCGAGATAATCGCGTTTAAAGTTTTGACAAAATTTATTTTCTGCAACTCAAAGATCACAGATGTATACGGTCTCGTCGTGGCCAGTGACTCTCTACCTAAGTAGTCCTAAAAAAAATAAGCTTATAATCCCACTTCCTAGATACATTTGGATTTTCGGACACCTAAATACTTCAGTTCTGAGCGCTGCGCTACCTATACAAAACCTTCACTAGCTTCTAGGGCTGTTCGAGTACTCGAATATTCGAGTAGCTTGAAATTCGGACCGAGCCGAGACTCGGTTTTCGAGCCGAGCCGAGTACTCGAAACAACCGAGTAGCTCGAATAGAACCGAGCAACTCGAATTTTTCCGAGCAACTCGAATTTTTTCGAGCAACTCGAATAGAACCGAGAACTCGAATTTTTTCGAGCGGCTCGAAGTAAACCGAGCGGGCCGAAAGAACCCGAAACATTCAAACTTCAAACTACTCGACACACCGGATTGTTCGGTACTTTCGGCTCACTAGGTACTTTCGGCCCGCTCGGTTTACTTCGAGCCGCTCGAAAAAATTCGAGTTCTCGGTTCTATTCGAGTTGCTCGAAAAAATTCGAGTTGCTCAAAAAAATTCGAGTTGCTCGAAAAAATTCGAGTTGCTTGAAAAAATTCGAGTTGCTCGAAAAAATTCGAGTTGCTCGGAAAAATTCGAGTTGCTCGGTTGTATTCGAGCTACTCGGTTGTTTCGAGTACTCGGCTCGCTTTTTCCGAGTACTCGAACAGCCCTACTAGCTTCCAGAATTTCTCGAGATCCACTTTGAAACTGTGCAGGTATATGTTTGAGACCCCAAACATTATGAAAATGCACAAAAAAATGTCACAGTGGCTTCCCCCCCCCCCCCCTTAACAAACTAACATTATAAAGTGACCAACATTCCTTCCTGATATCTCTTAATCCACCACCGCCTCTAGTGCATCCCTCGAGTACCTCGTTAGACCTCGTCCACCCACGACAGCCTCTCCCTTCCCCCAAACTTACTTAGCTGCCATACATCGTAGCAGTGGACAATTAACGAGAAAGTCTGATCGTCCATCGTATCGCCGGATTCCGGAGCTTTTCTTGCCCTTGCTGGCCCGATTTCGCCACCGGTGGGTATCGACTGGTCCCGCGGAAACTTTCATCGGGGAAACAGATCTTCTTGTGTCGTCGGGCGAGCACATAACGGGCGGGGTCGATTTATGTACACAACCCTGCCCCCCTCGGCACTAGTTTCTTGCCGCTCGCAGGAGCAGATATTTTCGTTCTCTCATTCTGAAATTGACTCGCCCCAGGGGATGCATCGCGACGGGGGTGGGTAGCCACGACGCACGGGGGGATGTAAACCGATGTATCGGGGGAGGAGGAGAGAAGAGCACGGAGCTCCTAGCTGCGCCCCTTCCCGGAAGCTTTTTTGTTCGCCGCACGGAACGGTTGTTTGCGCTGCTTTCAACAGTTCCGACGATTCCGCCGGATGGCAAGGTATTTTTAAAGTTGCAACGCCGTGCCACTGGGTCTCATCGAGGGCAAGGGACAAGCGTCGCGAGGACGTTCCAACCTCGCATCGAGGGAATTATTGAACGCGTTCTAGCGCCCTTTGATGTCGCCTCGCGCGTCACCACGGGCGAGGAAACGTCTTTGCTCTGCTTTCCGCGCGGTGCACGCGGGGCCCTGATTTTTCCGTCGTCTCCTCGATCGTTTCTCTGTCGTTGTTCGACGGATGATGGCGGCAAGCAGCGATACTAAGAAGTATAAGAATATAGGTATTTTGTAATTCTTATGTGTTCGGGAGTGACGGAAAAAACGGACCATCTCGGGGGGTAACGGGGCTCGAACCCGCGATCATTCGGATCCTCCGCGTGCTGGGCAGCCGCCTTACCAACTCCGCCAAAGTTGACTCTCCGAGGTCTCTTATTCCGGGATCCCTCTTAAGGGGGTTCCTGATCCCACAGAAGCCTCGTTAAAAGCGACTTTTTGGCAAAACTAGAATTGCCGCGCGGACGTGAAAGTGCACGCGTGACGGCGCGCGTACGCGTGTGCGCCCGGGGATCGGCGACGGTTTGTTCGTCGACCTCTCGCCAGAAGAAAGGGGGAGTTTATAAATATTTCGCACGACCCTCTCGCGCCCCGTTAGGGAATAATGTCTGAGGAGCTCCAGTCAGACGGATGACGGTCTTACAATGAGACGCGCGTGGAAATCGCTGGTAGCATCTATCCACCTGAGGATCGCATACGAGTAACAACCTATGCACTCTTATCCATAGAATTCTTTGCGGTGGGAATTTCTCGCTACCAACTCGGTGCAACGAGCGTTGGGAACAGCCTATTCGGAGACTACCGGTGGCGTTCGTTTTTCCTCCCCCCGGGTATACATCGATACGTCGAGTTTCGACTAGTCTCCAGGCCGGGGAGAGGAATGGGAGCTACGTAATTTCTTGAGCGTTCCGCGGCAATAATTCCGACGCAATCACGTCGCGACCGTCTACGTTAGAAAAGGGGAGCGGAAGTCGATTACCGAACAGTGAGCCGCCGCCAGCAGTAAACCGTTTCCGCGCCCGGGAATCCGTACGTTAGTTTTGAACAGCCGTAACCGCACCCGGAAGCACGGGAACGGGGAGCACCTGCGATTGCAGCATTACGTGACTCGTTGTCGACGCTATGATACGCTACGGTACGATACCATACGATACCATACGATACCGATGCGGCGCGGCATGCTGGGCGAATAACAGCCTCTATCGATTCGGTACCGATCATCGTCCACGCGTTTAATCGCCGCGGCACGAGAAGAAATGCTTCCTCGCGGATTACATACGTTTAGCGGCGGCGGAATTGAATGATTTTAGCAATTTCTTTTAGGGGTTTTATTAAAAACAATAAAACAAAATACTTACTACAAATGATTTATTAGTCCATTAAGTGCAGGGGAAAATTTATTTACAGTCATTTTTGTATTGAATTATTTATGATTTTGGAGGATCTTTAGACCACTGCAGGAAAAATGGTCAGCATGATATCTCCTTTAAACATCGATGGGTCTGAAAAATCAAATGAAATTCTTGTAAAATAATGATGCCATTATGGGTTGACGGGCCAAATTTTTTAATTTAAAAAAATATACAAATCATGGCCCTTTGAAGTCAAATGAATTTTTCTCATGCAAAATTTTTCTTTGTAATTGTGCATAAAAAATAATTATACAAAATATACATAAAACAATGGCCCGCCAGCCCATAATGGCAACATTATTTTGCAAGAATATCATTTTTATTTTTCGGATCGACTCACTATACGAAGCACGTGTATTTTAATAAGCATAGTATAATTATGTATATCAGTAAATATACAATTTGTGTACCAAGGGATGGACCCGTTTAAATAAATAATAATATAATACTTTAAAGATTTGAAACAGATGTATATTACACTTACAAGTGTTATTCGGGTTTCCCACTTAACCTTCCCCATAAACCAAAGCACTGATTACTTTACCCCGCGGATTCCAATTATTAGCAATCCTCGGTGCGGGTTATTGAAAGCCACGACACTTCTCTGGCTTCGATGCCTGTTTACGCGAGGTTTTAATTGGAGAACGCGCGATTGAAAGTATTTCCCCGTCGACGGTGGCGTGTTTTGTTCCATCGGGCAACCGTATTCCGCGGCGGTCCATTCAGTTCACTTCCGTTCGTTAACAAACGCCACCGGTACGCGAAATTTAACAATGCCCGGCGTTCCTTCCGTCTCGCCCCTTTCGCCTTCGCTGTCCCCTCGTCGCGCCGAACCGGCGGGGCTCGGGTCGTGGCTCCCGGGACCTTGAGGAACGCGCGCCGGAAAATTATTTCGCTGTTGACCGTAATAAATTGCGCGCAATTTCCCCCGCCGTGCGCTGAGCGAGGGGGTAGAAAGTAGCCAAGGGGGGTCGGCGGCGAGTACGTGCGAAAGGGGGCGAAAAAAATGGCACGAATTTGCCGCGCTGAAGGCGTAAATCCGTCTCGGGGGCTGCATTACGGCGAAGGCGAACTTCCTTCGTGGTATAATTAGAAAACTCGCGCCCGCCTTGTACATTTCGACCGTCGTGGAATTTTCGAGGGAGCTGCAAATGTCGCCCTCGCCAAAGGGAAGCTTTCCCTACCCCTTCCTGCCGCCACCTCCTTTATATCGCGGCTCGAGTATAAAATTTCGTTACGTGTCGCCTGACCGAGTTGTTTGTGCATTCGGAAAATATGCAAATTAAACTCGTTCCAGTTTCTTTCGTTGCGCGGCGATCCGCGCTCGAGTCGCAGCGCACTCCAACCCCCGTAACGGGCAACGACGCTTATTCGATTTCGGGGGAGCCGCGGAGAAGCGAGGCGGAAAGTCTTCGCCGATCCCCAGTCTCAGCTTCGCGGCTCCAAATTCGGGATCCCAATCCTCCCGCCGACCTTCCCGGGGCAACAAGTGTTTTCAATTTCTCTTTCAATTACCCTGAATCGAAGTGTTGGACACCTCGATGACGTTCCAAGGGGCAGTGGCGCAAACAGAGGGGGACTAAGGACTTAAGGATTACACCATTGTCGCATAGATCTCTCGATCTGGAAATGCATGGATATTTTGAGAAAAAGGTTTTTAGAGCACATCTATTGCACTCAGTCTTTATTAACAAAAATATTTAATAACAAAATGAAATACTGAATAAATATCTCTTTAACACTTAGTGTCATCGTTATCCGAATCTCTGTCAATATCATGAGAACTATTCACTTGGGTCCACGTGTGCGCTGTAGGGTTAAATAAATTTTTCTAATCATCTATTCAATTTTATTGAATTTGTGTTAGAGATATTTTAATCCCTTCGGCTCGGGTTCCCCAAGATTATATCCTGAGTCCGCTACTGCAAAGGGGGAATCGTGTTTTGAGAGCTCAGAAGGAAAGTTATTCGAACGTCGATCCTGTTGCCCCTGTAAATCAACGGTTCCTTTTCCTGTGACGAAAGATTACCCCTGGCTCATTAGTTATAGGATCGCGGCGGTTGTCGCGACGCAGTCGGTATGCAGGCTTCCCGTTGCCCAACGGATTACGGTTTCGCGGCGGAAAGAGAGAAACGAGGGGGCGGCCGGGCCAATAGGGCGCGGTAATTTTATTCGAGGTGCCTCAATCCGCCGTTAACGCGACCATAAAATATTGCTAATACGATTATCGATGTAACAGTGCGTTTAATATGCGCGGGGAATTATGGAGTATCGTCTGTTCCGCGACCAGGCCGAACGGAATTTATTACCCCGCGGTGGCCGTTTTCAAACGTTAATCTGGATTTCGGCTTCATTTTCCACTCTCTTTGTGCTTCCCTGGACAAGTATCACGTCGGCCGGATTTGTTTAACTATAAATTTCAACGGGAGCGGCGGCGTAAGCCGGAAATACGCTCGCTCGCGGCTATTAGTCTGTCATCGGTCGGATATCGTATTACATTTACTTCCGTTTTCAACGCGATATTTATATCGGGCCTAATAAAAATCATACGCCTCGATATCTGTGCAGGATAGATAAAAGTATCACTTAACCCTTCGTGGTCACACCTTCTAATAGTCAGAAATTGGTCTCATGGGGTTTACTGCACTCCAGTGTCATTTTTGAATTACCATTTTCGTATTTTTGAATCTTTTAAATTTTCAGTCATAATTTTACATTCCCAATACTCGTACAATCGTGCTCTAATAGTCTTTCACTAGAAATGTAAATTATGATCTGGTGAAATTTGTAGTTGAAAAAATAGTTGCGGAAAAAAGCGACGTTTTTTGTTAAAATTCAGCAAATTTTTAAATTTGAATACAGTAAATACAGTAAATACTCGTTAGGAGCCCGTCGAACGGGGCTGGCGGCGGGCTGCTAACGCGACTGGACACTATTCCGCGCGGCCACTGGCGCGAGTGAGAAAACCCAGTGAGCGAGCGAGAGGAAACGAAAGCCGACGGCAACTTCGTGTCGACTCGTTCGTTTCCTCTCGCTCGCTCATTGGGTTTTCTCACTCTCGTCCGAAGGATTCCAAGAAATGGTGGGGATAGTCGCCGGGCTGCTAACGCGTGGTAGAAACGGGCTCCAAACGAGTTACTGTATCAAGGTCTAAAAATTTATAGAAATATTGGCGAAGACGTATACTTATGGAAGGAAATTGTCTGCTTGACCACGAAGGGTTAAGGTGCGAATTCACCACGAGATTTTACATGAGATAATTGAAATACTCAGGATTGTGAAAATTTTGAAAATGTATCATGAAACTTGTCTCATGAGAATCTCATTTTTTTCACGGAACTAATGACAAAATAATTAAAAAATAATAAAATAATGAAATAATTGTCTCGCGTGAGACACGATATTTTTGTCTCATCGTGGATTTGCACCTTTAGGGAAGCTCGCCTGCCTCGCTTTCGAACTTTCTTTTATAAGACTCGCGGACGGTGAACGAACGCTGTTGGCGGTTCAACGCCTCCTCTCTTTACCCTCTTATTTTGTGTCTATACTTATGCACCGGCATTTAGAATAAAAAAATTCTTTGCGGCGCGCAATATCGGATATCGGATTGATCCGTGTCCCTCCCGGTGCCTCTTTCGCGCTCCGGTCCAGAGGCCAGCGACGGGGCGCCACATGGAGACGGTAACCTCGCCTCGTAACTAACGATTCCCCGGTAGCCGGTACGAAAATAAACTATTTATGAATCATTCCGAGAATACACATAATTCCCTGGCTCCCTTCTACCAATCTTCTCCCTTTTTAAACGCCTTCCCTCTCGTTCGCCGCGCGACGCGCGCCTTCGAACTTTATTTCGGGTTCACCGACTTCGCCGCGCTCTTCCTTTTCTTCGATGCCCCCTTAATTCTCGTAAAACGCGGCGTAAATCTTTATCATCGGCCCGACCTCCCCCGCCTCCCCCCTTATCCACCGACCCCGAGCGAAAAGCCTTGTTTGTGGAAGTTTGAATATTTGTTCGCGCCCCCGCCACCCCGGCAGAGGGACCCGGGTGGAAATTGTTCTTCGCGAAAGAAGAATTTCGCAATTATTGACTTTGGACCCGTCGAGGGAGCCGAGCTGCGCATGCACGGACTTCCAGCGCGCCGGGGAATGATTTAACGCGAGTAATTCGATTTGCTTTTATGGCTCCAGCCTCGCTCCTTCGATGCCACCGCGACTGCTGTTACTTTCAGTGTTTTGTGACCTGTTTTATGGTTCGTACCCTTCGGCACTTCGCTGGAATTCCTGGTGCCCGTTCTGATTTACCATTTTCGTTGCAAATTTTGTTCGTGGAAATTTGAATGGGTGGTAGAGGAATTAATTTGTCTTAGTTGATTCGTGGCAAGTGCGAAGAAAGTGGCAGAGGAACGGGTTAATAAGCAGCTGCAGTGCATTCTGTCTGTCGAGTTCATTCCACCGTTCCTCGCGCCCGTATACACGAGCTCGATGTATATTTTCTTAGATTACACAAACAAATCGTGGCTAACACCCGCCGTCAAAGTCGAGTTCACGGAACGTCTGCCTGACCTACGATAATCCGTGCTCGGTATGCTGCTTTTAGAACGCGTTTCGTAATTGTGGAAGAGTAGGTTCGCTGATAAGAGCTCGTTTTTATCAGCGGCAGCGTGGAAGGTGGCACCACCGACCAGGATTCTGTTTCAGCGGCTGTTGAGCTACGATTATTGATTTTCGAATTGCTCTCGCAATTTTTCTTCGGCCACTTAAAGAAATTTTTAAAATGATGATTCTAATGCCACGTAAGGGGGGTTCTAGTGTGTGAAAATGTCTCTAGCGTCGTCGCTAAGACTTATCACGCAGGAGGTATAGAGTAGAGCTAACATCTTTTGAAATTTGGCGGCTCACCTTTGGCTGCCTTACCGATCTAGAAATTCGAGATGATTGTAGTGTCCTCTCTTCATAAACGACGGTTAGTTGAATAATTCTTCCCCGAAGTAGTATTTTCGACGAAGGAAAAGAGTTCCCCGATCCCCGAAGTAGTATTTTAGACGAAGGAAAAGAGTTTTAAAAACTTTTAACATTTTCAAAATCCACTCAGTTTCAGATACTCGCTGAAATATTCCGAGTTCCACTTATCCTTCTATCTTAACACTGTAAGTACTCGTATTGTGGAGTAGGAAAAATTGAACAACACTTACAAATTTCACATAATATATTTATTTCATATAGAAGTTACAAACGTTTCAGGTTACCTTTATTCTTACATTCTATACAAATATTGCAAGTTAAAGAAATTCTTATACAGTAATTCGTCGTTATTGTCCCGTTTTTACCATGCGTAATAGTCCCGCTCACTATCCCCACCATTTCTTGGAATCCTTCAGTCGAGAGTGAGAGAATCCGAGAACGTGTGAAAGAACAAAAGAGTCGACACGAAGTTGTCGTCGGCTACGAATGGTGTCCGCATCGCGTTGTTGTCCCGCCGCCAGCCCCGTTCGTCGGGACTATTACGACGAATTACTGTATCTAACTAGAATACCTGACAGTCGCAGCCATCGGCTCGGTTCTCACCGATTCCCAGGTCTCACCACGAGGAGGTTGCCGCGTTTGGAGACCCGTAGAGAGGTGGATGGAATCAAAGTTCCATCGATCTCCCTGTACATGAAACCCTTAGCCTACTAAACCAAGGAGATGGATGGAAACAAAGTTCCATCGATCTCTTCGGTTTAGATATAGAATCTAGGGAACTGCCAAGCAATCTCTCGATTAAAAGAAATTCAGGGAAGAAGGAAAGACGAAGGGTAAGCATGAAACGAGTATTGGATGGCGCAGTTCCTACCACCCTGCTGTCCGAGTCGAAAGGGAAAAGCGCCTCCCGGCGACACGTCAGGAGCAAACACTTGACCTGACGACTCAAGCCGACTAAAGGCGGGATCTCCTAGCTGCGACAGGTCGCAGCGACCGGCAGCTAGGAGATCCCGCTTTTACGCGGAGAATTGGGCAATCGGACCGGGTGACTTACGCAGGCAGTGCACCCAGTGTTCACGGGAAAAGGCCTGATAGCTCTCGGCTACCCTCTGTTGCGCATGCCCGCGACGAGCTGTGACGTCAAACCAATCAACGCCAAGCTGGGAAACGAAGCCAGCCACTGGCGTCGATTCGGTTCGTTTACCAGCTTGGCGTTGATTGGTTTGACGTCACAGCTCGTCGCGGGCATGCGCAACAGAGGGTAGCCGAGAGCTATCAGGCCTTTTCCCGTGAACACTGGGTGCACCAAGAGATACACCCTCTACGCCCGAAACTTTTCCCTTTGGACCAGAATACCAGGGAATGAAACTGATCCACCGATACTGATTCCATGCTCAGTTACTTGCTTCCGAATACGGAAGCAGCGGTGACCTCCTCATCAGAGATGAGCAGCCAGCAACCGAGCAAACAAACCTAATGATCCAGTGACTACTTGGCAATTTTACACGGGGCCTTAAATACTTCATGCTGTGATAAATTAGCCTAGGCTTCCTTAGATGTCTCCTTTCACTTTCACTTTTCACTATTTTATTTTTAAATATAGTATATTCTTAACCCAGGTGGTCGAGGAGATGGAGGAAGGACCAGGCTTGAAGCCCTGGCCAGGTCTCCAGGAAGTCCGACAGGTCCGAATAGTCCAGGAGGCTCCGGAACTCCAGGGTTCCCGCAGGTCCAGGAGCCTCCGACGAGGCTGTATTCCGGGAACAACAATCGCGATCACAACAAAGTGAACGGTTAATTACAATTGCGACAGACAGGTAATTATTCGACAAATGTTGATATTTCCGCTAAAATATGCACTCCAATGGCTATTACTATGATAAATAATGTTAACAACATTTACGCTAACCGTCCAGTATAAATTATTATTAACTATAATCGATAAAACTCGAGATATAAAGCAATTAGTAACATATATGGACTTGGACTTACAAATGATTTTCTACGCCGAATGAATTTTATTTTATTCTCAATGTTTAAACGTTCGATAAATGTTAATGCTTATACGTGCATCGAAGTATTTGTTATAATGCTTAAATAGTTTTGAGTTGGAGTTCGGGTAAACGAATACTTGCAGGAATATCTGTGGAACTATTTAGAAGAACAATTTGCTTTCTGTGGACGATGATGCATAGAATTTTAATTAATCCCTCTTGCTAGTAGGAAGGGCGCGTAAGGTCTACAAGGGCTCGATTAATTATTACACCCTTGTTCGAACGTGTAATCAAATTCACAGCAATCTTGTCCAACACTTTAAAGAACTAGATTTCACTGTCTGAATCCAATTTAAGTGAAAGTTAATTCCAAAAATATTGCACAAAGTTTCTTATACACTGCTTAAACATTTCAGAAAAGTAATAATAATTACTCTATTATTTTATGGATCCTCATTGCTTCGATATTTCTCTTACAGCCAGCACAGAAATTTTCAGTTGTGATCTTTCTTTAGTTTGCCGTTGGACGAAATACGTTCATAAGACGATCTTTAAACTATTACTCTAGCAAAAACATTTGTAAATCCCGGGTTTCGAGTGCCTTACTTTTACCCGCGTTGAATTGTTATTCCCACCACGCGAAGCGTTACAATCTGTTTCGAGACTTTCCCGGTAACGTTGCACGTGACACTAAAATGGTAAAGTGCTCCCAGAACTCCACAAAACCCAGAACAGAAAAATCCATTAAATGTTCGGTCTATCTGTGCACTTATTCTTCACCACTGATGGCAAACGCTTCTCCAATGAACGTCAATTGATAATCCACCTTTTCTAACGAACTTACCATTTGGAGGAAACTTCACGACTCCTCTGCATCGTCAAAACAGTGCCATTCAATGGATAGCAATTGCTGGTCGAGAGGAATCGAAGATCAGTTCAACGAAGGATCAATGATAGGGGCTGATCATTCTCGAGTTTGCTGAATGAGCCCACACGAACAGTGTGAATTACCCAAATTCAACAAGTACAAGTCCCTTCACCATTTAAATAATTTAATTCGCATCTGTGGAGTTTATCGATCAAACGAAGGGAAAGAATCTGCAATTAAGGGCATCCTCTGTTACGCGCTCCACCTGGAAGACCTTCAGGACTCTGATTTATCTACTTTTAATCATCCACTTTCGTCAGCCAAGGGCTAACAATATTTATACTCCGGTGCCATTTTATGCATCCCTTCCCCTTTGGATTCCACTCGTCCCCAAGAATGGGGTGGGACGTCTTCGGGACATGTTCATGAATGGGAGTTGATTAGGATGCGATAACGATCCAGGGATAACGCTGTGTACACGGTGGTACCTGATCGGCGTAAATTGCGCGGATATGGGTCCTTACCGCGGATGTTTGGCTTTACCGCCTGATTCACGGCACGTAATCCGAGATCATCGATCTCAATACGCTCCGGAGACGAAATTGGCGACGATCCCTTCCTGACGAGTGATAATAACCAACGCCCCGTCTCTCTTTCGCGCGTGCCACAGAATGTGTTGGAATCTCTGCGGACGTAATGATAGTATATAATGATACTTCAATTCGGCGGAAAGCGAGCAGGAAGCGGAGCGGCGCGAACGCATGCGTGCGTCTTGGCCAATTTCACACCCACGCAAAACCCGTGCGCGCGAATGTACTCGGGGAAGTAGATGCTCGCTGCTTGGTGTCGATAATTGCCTCTTCATCTGGAGGGATTTATGTATGGGGTGGTTCGTTGTTGCTGGGCACATCTTTAGAAGGGAATACAGCAGACAAAACTGATCATTTTCTACGCAGAGTTGAGCATTATCCGAATAAATTTTTAGTCGAATAATACTCGAATTAAACGAAGTTTTAAAATTATTTTATTAAAATTAGTAAACTAAAATTAATAAAAATTATTATTGATATATATATATATATATATATATATAGGTATATATATATCAATATTTATTCAGTTGAAACATTCTGGTGGATGTCGGATATTTAGAGGGTAAAAGAACATAGCAAAATTTGGGATTTTCTTTTAAGAAACTAGCGATTCGATACATCCGAAATTTCGACCATGTTTTTATGCATGTTTGAAGAAGTTGCAGGTTTTTTTTATTAATTTTTAATAATAAATATATGAGTTACGCATGCTCCGCTGCAAGACCGCTTCCAGCTAGGTAATGTGAAACAGAAAAATGAAAGGGCCATTTACTTTATACATATGTAGCTTCAATGTAATGAACCAGAATACCGATACGATATACACTTCTTTTGTTACATAAGAAAATTGCGGCAAAATTGAGTACCAACAATTAAACTAATTAAAGGTTAAAATCAAAACTCACCACTCTCGTTAATAAATATTTCTGTTTTATTCTGGTTCACCAAACTACTTTCATAGCTGCGCAATAAATGGTGGTACTTGTATTGACCACGGAATTTCTAGGCAAAATTATTCAGAGGACAAACAGGAGGACAATCTCGATTTTAATGCTAATGGACTTACACTTAATAGCTTCTGAACCCTCCATTCGTTCATATAAAAACCAGTTTCTAAATTTCAATTCCTCTCAATTCGCATAGCCGGGTATAAAAACGTTCCGCGCCATTTCAGAGACGCCCTTCGAAGCGTAGGTTGTTGTGCGCGGCGTTTCATCGAATGTGGGTTTCGGAGGCTCAGTAGGCGGTGGTAATGAAAGAAGTTTATATAAAAGTTTCCCTTATTCCATGTCACTCCCCAGCAGTGTTGGATTAACAAATAAGCAAAATAAGCACGCCCTTATTCAAGTGCTGAAACACTTTTCAGTGAAATTATCTAAAATGCCTAAGAATATCAAATCCGTAATTTTAAATCCATAAAATTTTAAATCTAATTAATTAAAATCCGTATAATACACCTTGAAAAAAAAAATTCATAAACATAGACCTCTTGTTCGACCGACAAAGTAGAATGGACCCTTAATCCGGCTCCTGCCTCTTTCAGGCCACAAGACTCATCTACCCTCTCCAGGTTACTGAAACTTATCCCGAAAGACCCTGCACCCCTTACGCTGCAAGTGGCCCAAATTAATCGCCCTGCCCCTTCACCCTTCAAAGCTAGAAATCGCGCGCTCGCTCCTCGTAAAAAACAGGGGATAGTCGAGGAGGGTCGATCCTGAAAAAAACAGCCGGTTCCATCTCCGAATCCTCGCAGGTTTCCTTGGGGGTACGTGTTGCGCCGGCTCGAAGGGTGTTCAGGCCTCGCCTCGGTTGGCATCCCTTCAAGCTGGCCTGGAAAAGGGTGCAATCGAGCTGGGGTGGTCTTTGCTGCTGTGCAGCCAGCGGCCAGCGTAGAGCGTGTGCGGCCACGGGAGAGAGAGGATTTTTACCCCGCGGGGCGAATTTCGGGGGGCGCGTGCGCCCGCCTCGTCCAAGCCCTCGGCGCCCGCGCCGCGAGGCCCGCACACGCTCGCACCGTTTACACGCGTCCGCGGGACCGGAGCGTGCCTGTGCACACCAGCAGGATCACCGCGAGCGCCTAAAAACTCGGAACGGAGCCAGCCAGCGGGCGTTCGCCGTATCTGGGACTGGAGAACTCGCCTAATCGCGCGTGCACCCGCGCGAGGCCAATACCGGAGCCCCTTTCTTCCTCGCTCCCATGTGTACACGTAGGTGGATCAGTTTCGATTCGGCTGGGGGGGATGTCAGGCGGACGGGGCAGGGGGAGGGCGAAAAAAGGGAGGAACGAATTGGTGAGAAAGGAGAGGGGGTCGGGAAGGGTGGGAAGGGTGGAAAGGGTGGAAATTGGGTGGGTACCTTAGATCGCGGCACGACGATTTACGACGGTTTGGCGGGAACGTATTTGGGTCAGCGTTTGTTATCGGTCGCGCGAGGGCCCTCCCTCACCCTGGCTTTTCCAGGACACGGCGCGTTGCGTAATCAACGGTGACCGATCGTCCTGGACCAGCGGACCTCCTCGGAGCAAGGGACGGACCTTCTCCTTTGGCGGACGGTGGTCGGGGATTCGTCACCTGGAGGGCTGTTTCGAAGCTGTTGGAACTGTAGGCCAGCAGGAATGGGGTGGATCCGCGCGGCCGTGCCGCTGGTAGCAGGACGTTCGATAATGGGGGTGGTCCCACCTTTCGGCTCGAGAGACGTGGAAACTTTCGAGGGTGGTGTAACCGTATATGTACATCTAATCTGTGGGTATTAGCTCGGTCTCTCGTGCACGCTGCGCGTACACCCTCTACACACCGGTCCTCCATCCCTCTCTGCACACTCTCCTACCCAACGAACCTTGGACGTTGCGCTCTCCGTGCTCTCGTTAATGGGATTAACCTGTTAACTGTACCATTTTTCCATTGGAACCCTCCTCCACATTCGCGGAAGCGACACAGTGGTACGTTGAAAGAAGTAGAGCTTGAGGGATTATATAAAAATAGTTGTAAGATTCTCACGTAACAGCTCCTCTAAGTAACTGATATTTACGAATCTTTTTGGAAAAAACTATTGTTAATATTGCATTAAACTCTTTTGGGATATAAGGAGGCATCATTAAACTCTTTAAAATTTTTTTATAATTATATATTTTTTTCAATCGATGCCTGATTTTGGCCACATTTACCGAAGTCTCCCTCGGAGTTTATGAAAAATATTACGGCATTGCCAGAAATATTTAGATCCCTTTTTATCCAGATTTAATACTTGACCTAATCTAATTTATATAAAATACGGATGGCACAATACAAAATACTAAAAGCCATTTATCTCAGAGCCACCACTTCATACGCCCTCTCGAATTAGCACGGCGGCAGTCTCATCTCCGTCGAAGGGAATATCCTCGCGTGGCGTCCAGCTCGCGAACTTGAAGCGCGACCGTTTCTTCGCTGGTCGATACCGGAACAGACCTAGCTGAAACGCTAAAGTTGGCCAGCTCGTGGTCGAGATTGATACAAAAGAGTCGGCGGCCAGGCCGCAAATAGAAAGGCGACGGGGAGGGGGGAGAGAAAAAAAGGGAAGTTTGGAAGTTTCGACCAGTCGATAAATCCGCGTGCGCCGAGCACGCCAGGAGGCTCGTATAAAAGTGACACACGCGCTCCACGTCTCTACACCTCGCGGCCCTTCGCTCGCTTCCATACGTCACGCTGACCTCGAGCGAGTGTCATTATTTTTATTGCCGCCTCCCTAATGAATCTCGACGTCGTGGCACGTAATTATAACGGACCCGATGGAATGATACACTTGGCTGTACTAATTCCTCCCATTCTGTCGGCCGTGATTATCTGCTCGTTATTTCTCGATAAGGGTGCTCTCTCCCCTGGATCTCCGCGTAGTATTTCAAGACGCTCCTACCTCGCTGCCTCACCTTCCGCCGCGCCACGCAGCCTCGTGTGTTATCGCGTTATTGCAACGGGAAGAAAATATTCGCGTCACATCGGACGGAAAATGTTTCAAGCCGGCTGCAAGTCGCGTAATATATCGAGCGCCGAAACGGACATATGTACATCGCTCTACGGTAATAGAATCAGGGTTTAGTTAGGGAAGAATGCCTCTACAACTGTCCTCAAATCGGTGCTATATTATTAGAGCCAATGTATTTCCGTGTAGCTGGACACCCGACTCGATACCGGTGTCTCCATTTCAGAGGCATTTACACCCCTAGGTTGGAGAACCGAGGACACCGTTTTCCTCTTTCCCTGGGCGAGTAATTGCGTCGTCAAACGTCCGAACGGTTTGTATCGTTTCCCAGAGTGTACTAACGGGATCGGGGTGGATTCAACCCTTTCCCGGCGGACGTCTTCCTCGGACTAATAAAATTGTTAACGGTCCCGGATGGTGCCCTCGCAAACGGAGCGATCCGTTTCGCGATACGAGCTGGCAAATGGCACCAATTATTTCAGCCCGCCCCGTTCATTAGCAGGAGCGGCTTTGGGGGTTACGCGTTCAAATAATTGAAAAAAGTTTACGTAAGCCTGCGACCTAGTTGGCCTTGTATCCCAGTTACAGTTATTTCACCCGGTGCTCCTTCTGAGACACCGGGCTAGCACAAGCGATTCCGTGGAACCGCTTACGACCGACGTGACGCTCGCTGGCCCATGCATAACCATTCCAACCTTCCGCGAGCCACTATGGCTGACTCGGAGCGTATGTTCGCTGAACAATATTCTTTGGGAATAAGGAAAGCTTTCAAAGAAGGCAGCATGGACCGTGGCGATGGTAACAAGTCGGGGGAGAGTGAAGCTTGCTGGGGATGTGGGAGCGTCCCTGAATTATCGGTGGAACGTTGCAGCTTTCTTCGCGAGAATTCCCGCGCGTCGACTGGCAGCGAACGCGGTAACCGCGGAAAGGTGAAACGAGGCGGGAGCTCGAAAGTCTCCGGTTCCGGCGTTCCTCGCCGCTCGCTAATAACTGTAACGACCTCTGGAACATGACGAACCGGCTTAGGAGGATGCAGGAGCAGCGGTGCATCGGGGGTGCCACGGGGCCACGGGTAGTTTGTGGTACGGTGTAGTTGCACGTGCCTCTTAGTAGTCCAGTGAAATTAGACGGATATATGGCCATTCTGCGGAATAATTCTCAGCAAGGTAAATTGTTGTACGGGCCTTTATTTCGTCGTTTTAAACAATTTGTCAAAAGTTTCCATCAGAGGTAAAAAAAGAGACTTTCGTGAATATCTCGTTATCGATTAGATTTACGACAAAAATAGTTATCTGTAATGGAATTTGTAGCTTAGGAAGTTGGGGTTGTACTCAGGGAGGACACCCCCTACATATTCACAAAGTTTCATAATTTTTGGAATTTTCCGATTCGGAATCCCTTGTCAAAAGTAGGTATGAGGGTTGAAACTTTGTAAGCCGTCATACGTGAAAATGGTTACTCTTACGAAAACAACTCATACAACCTCTTTTGTACAGAATTTCCTAAGTTACAAATTTCATAATAACTATTTTTGTCGTAAAACTGATCGATAACGAAATATTCGCGAAAATCTGGTCACGTCGATGGGGACTTTTGACATAAAGGCCCATATAAAAATTTAGCTTGCTGGAAATTATTCCCCTGACAGATCCCAATTTCACTGGACTATAGACCGCGACTGCGGCCACCGTTGCATTTCCCGCGTCCATTATCTTTTCGCGCGGAGAAGTGCACGAGGATCGCCCGACGCTTGGAAACCTGCGGCTTGCTCCATCACCAGCCCCAATGCGCGTGAAATAGATGAGAGGCTCTGGGGTGACTCGATCCAATGATTTAGTTCTATGAAGAATTAATTGGGGGTTGGCCGCTTCGGAAACCGAAGACCACTTGGTCCCTAAAAAATACGTACCTAACGATTCTGCGAAATCTCTGACCGACGCCGCAGAAGCGTAAACGGAGACAATGTGAGTTCGTTCCCCGTGGCTGATGAGGGAATGCGACCATACTATTCACAACAGTTGCGCCCCATTCGAGTGCGCTCCCCTGATTACAAAGTTTGCGCTAAGCTCGCTATTGTCGTCGTTAAGGGAACGGTTGAATTAGACATGCTAACTCGCTCAAAGCGAGCAGGCGCGATAGCTGCAGCGGCAGCTAGTAATTCCGCGTGCGACAGCGGTTATTACTCCAGCGAACGTATCCGATCTGAATTTGCAGTAATGCTACTAACGAGGCCTGGGACCTTTATCCCGCACAATCGCTAGATTGTCTTAACTACCTCTGCCGATGCAGCTACAGTTGCCAAAAGTGGCACCCCTTCCTCGCGAGAGGGGATCAAAGATCGAACGTAGCTACGTAACGCCCAAGACGTTCGAAAGTTTCAGTTATCCAGGGGTCGAGCATCAGCCCGTTGAAATAAACATATAGGTCGAGCCAGGAACATTACAGGTGAGCGCGTGTTGCCTGGGATATGGATCAGCCGGTGTGGAACTCGCTAGAATTCCAGCAGCCGGGTTTGATTCACGGCGGCGTTTAATAACGTTCGCGGATAGGGTGATTCCCCGAGAAGATGTCGGGGCTCTCCCCCGAGGACCGTAATCCCGGGCGGAAGGGCTTTTCGGGAGCCCTTGGAACGATCCATTGCCGCGGTTCCCCAGCTGTTGTTACGGCGTTGCGTGGCAGTAGGGAGTGAACGTCCATGGGCAGACACGGTGGGACGCGTATACGCGGCGAGAGGGATCGGGCCGCGACACCCGGTATACGCGGATTCGTAGCGTAGAGTCGTGGAGTCGACTCTCCGATATCGAGCGGGAGGCCCAGCGAGGGTTGCGCGCGCGCTCACCCACACATCCTCCCCCAGGAAGCACGGACACGTACGTGTGCACGCTGCCCGAGCTTACACGTGCGCAGGCTCCCACCTCCACGAGCCATCGCTACCACCGCCTCCGTCAGCGTCGCCTTCTCCGTCAGGTGGCGAGGCTCGGGGGTGGAATTTCGAGCGGAACGAAGAGGAAAGTAGGGTGGCGAGTGGCGGCGGAGCGAAACGGGAGATGTCAGGGGGTGGCTCCTCTGGCCGCTGGGGGGAGAAAGGGGTCAGGGTGGAAGAGAAAGGCACGAGGAGCGGACAGTGGCGGCGAGAGAGACAGGGATTGGGGCGACAGGGAGCGCGATATAGTGGAGGATGGAAGAGAGCGGCGGAAGAGGGGCAGGGTTGAAGGAGGGAGATAGAAGCAGGGTGTGGAGTATAGAGTGCAGAGGGAGGGGGTTGAATCTGGGGTGGTTCAGGTTGGAGGGAAAGAAGGACGAAGATATAGCGAAAAATGGTGGAGGATGGAGGGACGAGGACAGAAGACCTCCAATGTCGGCGAAGGAGATGGAAGAAGCTGATGCGAGGGGCAACGCCGAGGGAGCGGAAGGGTTGGTGCTGGTGGGGCAGAGAGGGGGTGACGGTGGAAGGGGCGGGTGAAACGTGGCAGAGGGAAGAGGGTGGGAGAGCGAGACAGCAGGAGGGTAGATGTAGCAAGGTGGTGGAAGTGTGGAGGGTGGTGGGAGCGGAGAGAGAGAGGAACGAAACGGAACAGGGTTGTTCCAGTGTGCAGCGGGCGGGCATCGCGGCGGGGGCGCCGTTCTGCTGCTCCTGTATATCCATCCAGAGTTATATGCACCATCCACCGCATCCTAGCGACCACGACGACGACGACGACGACACCGACGACGGAAAGCAGGAAGAGGAGGTGAACGAGGATATCCAGCGGCATCGCTCGAATCGTCGACCACATCGCGCGAACGACAGCATCGACGTTAGTAATAGTAGAGTAAAGTAGAGATTAGTAGTACGCGCGACGAACGTTTTACCGATACACCTTGTCGCGGACGGTGCGAGTGACGTTGTCTCTGGGGACGAGCATCTGTCGGCGGAGGACGAGCAAGGACGTGGAGCGAAGGAAGAGGGAAAACGAGCGCGACAGTGGAGAGAGGCTGCGCGAGGATAACGGTAGGAAGATACGTAGCGCGGGGGAGGTGCGGGTGGACTACATAACTCGTAAGCGAACGAGGGAAGAAGGCACGAAGGAAGGAGCCGAGGCGAAGGAAAACAGAAGACGGGGGTGGTCCCCCCGTCACAGGTTAGAGTGGCAAGGCCGTAGAGGGTGCGATAATAGAGGAGAGAAGAAAGAGAGAAAGAAGAGAGAGAGAGAGAGAGAGAGAATAAAGTGAAAGGTAGGTCGACTCGTCGGAGGGAGCCATCGAAGGTGGAGGAGCATGCGAGAGCAGCTCCTCAGTGTTCCAACATGACCCAGCCTTAGTAGGGTGCCTCTGCTGGCGTACACCCTCCGCGCCGCGACACGATACGACACGCGGAGGTGGTGGCGACGGAGGAGGAGGTTGTGGCGGAGACGGAGACGGAGGCGACGGAGGCCAGAGAGGAGCAAGAGGCGGCGGGGGGGAGGGGAGGAGGCGGAGGAGGAGGAGGAGGACGGAGAAGAAGAAGACGAAGGAGGAGGAGGAGGAGGAGAACGGAGGAGGAGGAGGAGGACTCGCTAACGACGGCGAACGTCCTCGAGGGTGCGATACACCAGCACCAGGAACACCACCGACGACGATGATCGTGACAGGAGGTGAACGGCGTACGTGCTGGAGGAGGAGGCGCCGATTCGGCAGCGTGGCGGCCGCGGCGTTCATTTGGGTCCTACTGGCCCTCGCGATCGGTCCCGCGCCCTCCGACGGACACAGGCCGGCCCCGAACAATCCCATCATACTTCAGACAAGCAGCAGCACGTCAGCTACGCCCTTGCCCGTGCACGCGGCCAACAATAACAACAATAACAACAACATGAACACGACTGGTCTCGTCCTGTGGAACAACGGGTTGGAACCAGGCGAAGAGGGCTACAACAGCACCCTTCACCACCATCACCACCAGAAGGCCGGCGGAAACTTGACCGAGGAGAAGGCGCCGCTGTTCCCCCGCGATCTCTTCACCATCCAGGAGCGGCGTCGCGGTGCCGTGATACTTCACGTGATCGGTGTGGTGTACATGTTCGTCGCCCTGGCGATCGTCTGCGACGAGTTCTTCGTGCCGGCGCTGGACGTGATCATAGAGAAGCTAGAGATCGCGGACGATGTCGCGGGTGCTACCTTCATGGCGGCCGGTGGCTCGGCCCCGGAACTATTCACATCGATAATCGGCGTGTTCGTGTCGTTCGACGACGTTGGTATCGGCACCATAGTCGGCTCCGCCGTATTCAACATCCTCTTCGTGATCGGCATGTGCGCGATATTCTCGCGTACGGTGCTATCCCTCACATGGTGGCCCCTGTTCCGCGACTGCACCTTTTACAGCGCCAGCCTGATCACCCTCATCTATTTCTTCCGCGACAATTATATATATTGGTACGAGGCGCTGGTGCTCTTCGGATTCTATTTGGCGTACGTGAGCTTCATGAAGTGGAACCAGCCGATGGAGAAGCTGGTCAAGAGAGTGATAACCAGGAACAAGGTGACCCGGGTCAGGTCCACCGATCAGCTGATGCCCTCGGTATGTACACGCCCGTCAACCACGTTAAGCATACCGCAGACGGAAAGACGAACCTTACCGAGATCAAACCTCACCGATCACATCGATCTACCCTGTGTCCATTTTTCTCACTGCTCGTCAACCACGTCCCTCTTCCACCCGTGCCGTTTCCAGCAGCGTCGCGTCACTTTCCCCACGAGTGGCCAGTGTTTCGTCTAGTCCACGGACATTGCCACGCTCGCTTTCTTATCGACTCCACTCTTTTTACCCTGGTCCCTCGCTCCGCAGAAAGCATCACGGGGCCGCGACATTGGCCACCGCTTACCCCGATTATTTCCACCCTCGCACACACCCCACCCAGTTCCTCGCATTTGCTTTTAATCGAACCGCCACGATCTCCCAGCCGAGGACGAGGTTATCCTCTGTGTACTTTAGTTAATAGAATAGGATTCACGAACGGCCCCGTTTTACTGCTTTGTCGAACATCCGCGGGACGCGACGCGACGGTTTGCTCATCGATTGCCGTGTTTTCGCTGGCGACCTGGGGAATCCTCTTTAAGCGGGGGGAAGTAGGTGGGAACAGGATACCCGCGCAAGGTCGATCTTGATGAATAAATTCGAGCGAAAAATCCCGCGGCCCGCAAGACGGTCCAATTACCCGCGCTGCCGTCCAACGGCGCGCTTAATTAGCACACTTGCCGCACGTACGTGGTTCGGAATCGGAGAAACGCGGGAAAAAAGCGAGCGGAAGCGACGTTGATGTCGCCTCAGCCTCGCTTTTCACCGCTCCAAAGGCTGAACGATTTAATTTCGCGTTAAGTCTATACAGGCCGCTTCAAAACGGGCGATCCTCTTTGTGAAAAGTAAGGGTGCAATAAATCGGCGCCTACTTAACACTGTCTCAACTCCATTAATCTCTGCGCCCGTATTTATCGCATCTGCACGCGAAATTATTATGCTAAGTTTTGGGGAACATATGTGTTTTATCGTAGACTATTGCTCGTACGTGTTACAGGGATTCATTTAACGAAATAAATTTCCCTGCTCGCACGTCCAAGTGTTTTACACAGCCAGATACAGTTTTCTCGCAGCGACACGCCATTTTTACACGCACGAAGGCACACGACTCGGAAATTGAAGAGGCTGGTGGCTCGAAAACACTTGCTCGCGTGACACGAGGATTTGAGTGCCTTCTCCCAGCGACAGACGCGTCGCCGCGCGCTGGCATTAAATATTTAATTAAACGGTCCCAGATAATTCGCCCGCGGCTCGGTATTTCCAGCTTCGCTCGCTTAATCATGCATTACGCGGGCAAAAATTGCGCGAACAATCGACGGGCCAGGGGACGGAATTTATGAGTCAATCAGCGGAACGTAAACGCGAATAAATCAATCGACCGAATTGAATTTTCCGCCAGCGATTAGTTTGCGCCCGCCCAAGGACAGAATTTTGATTTATCGGGTGAACATTTCGACGGTCCGCGATTGATTCGTCCAAATCTGGCTTCCAAAATTGAAGCGTCCGGAGGAAGATATTAAAGACACGTGAAATTTGTACTAAATCTAATCCTCAGCTACATTGTAGTCACACGCGAACTGAAAGGGAGAATATTTCCTTCACTTCACTATTATCCATCCATTCAATACCAAGCTCTGACAAATGTACTGCGTTATCCCACAAGAACCACGAGTGTACTACCCTTTTATAGACGACGAGGGTTGTGTGCAGAGTTGCCACGTTCTTTATAGGAAAATAACGCAAATTTGTTTTCGTTGAGTATAAAAAAAAGTACGCTCGAAGAAACTAAAAGAACATTTTAATCTTATTAGTTTCAATTTCTTCGAAACATATTTTTTATTGCTTTTAGCATTGCAGAGCAACTTATTATCATTTTCAAATAACTCAATGGCATTATTGCGCACAATATTCGTATTAAAATATATAAATAATTCGTTGTTTATTAAATTAAGAGAGGCCTTGTTTCTCTCGTCTCGCCGTTTCATATTCATGGCAGATGAAAGTTTCTCAGTAAATGCTGAGGTGGCAGGAACAGACAGAAGATAAGAATTATTCAAAAGTATAGAGTACATTTACGTATAATAACGTAAGATACTTTATTTTAAAGTACGGGTGGCAACCCTAGTTGTGTGTCTCCTTCAGGGGGCGTGTCTAGAATTCTATCAAATCCTATAGAAGTGACTTCAACGAAACACCTGAACACCCGACACCAGCGTTTCCCAACCGGTGTTCCTCGATACGAAGTTTAGGGCTCCCCGAAATAAAACTCCCAATATTTTTCATTTTTCATTTATAAATGATTTATTTCGATCCTACAACTCTTAGTATACAAAAGAAAACTGTTGAGGGGGTGGTTCCGCGAAATCTTAGGGAATTTAGAAGTGTTCCGTGGGAAAAATAATTTCGGAAACACTGCTCTAGCAATGGCGCACCCAGACGAGGGCCCAAGGGGTCCTAACGACCCCCCCCCCCCAAAGAGGGGGCTTCGTAAAAAGAAAAGAAAATCGGATTTTCTTTAAATAAATTTGTATAATCCCCTAATGAATTTTATTGAACTCGCATTCAAAATATTTTTATCCCTTCAACTTGGCTCCCCCTAAGATTAAATCCTGAGTGCGCCACTGCTCCAGGTAATTCGCCAGCCGATTGTCGCGGGCTCGCAGCGTTCGTCGGGCGCGTTGATTTATCAGCCGCGATCTGGATAACGCAATTAACGTTACGACAGCGCGGCGATCCATCTTCCTGACGCGTGAATAAAAATCGCCCCAGAGCCGCGCGGCCATGAGAACGTAATCGGGCCGGCTAAATATTATGCAACGGGCTCGCGTTACGAGCACTCGCTACGCCTTGCGCCCTTCCGACCCGCACGAAACGATATTAACACCGGCGGCAGTGGTGGAATATCGATTACGGCTCATCTCGTTCGCATCCCCTAATTGAGGATCGTTCTTTAATGTTGTATAACCGTGGAAACGCCCGATGGATAGACTGCCCGGCTATCCGTGTCCCTCTGCCTCCTTTTCTCTTCCCCTCGCTCCATTCCACGCTCCCCTGTATTGGTCCGGCTTATCTTCCGCGTCCATAGACAATCGGGTCGTGGAAAAGTGGCACGAAGATCCGCGTACGGTCAGATTAGCGCCGCTGTCCCAATTTTCCCAGCCCGAAGGAGCGCGCTCGATTTTGCGGGGCGGGCATCGAACGGGCCGAGGAAACGACCAGCGCGAGGCGATTGTGGGTTCACCGGATACTCCCTTGGGATCGTTAACGTTTTACCATTCTCCCAGTAAAACAGGGGATGCTGGATGCTTTATCGTTGGCAGTGATAGGGAGTCCATTGTGATTCCTTGGTATTATATGCCGCGTTGGTGTTCTCCAGGAGACCTACACACATACAGCCCTCGTAGGTGGCGTGCAAGTGGTTGTGTGGGACAATAATGTTGGAAAGTGTGCAAAATTGTGTAATGTTTGATTTGGTGCTGAGTGACTAGTTTTTCTTGGGAATACCCCAGTTCCTTTCGAAGCTGTCGCAGTAATCGTTGATACACATCACTTAGGGGGCAACCTTGTGGAATCGGCAGAAATCAAGGTTTTTTGGTGCGATTTTTTTATAAGGGAACTATACATGCAATGGATTTAAAACTTTCAGGATATATTATTGTGCAGTTCAAGAAGGGAACAAACATATTTTGATATAAAAATAACGCGGTATTTCCAATTGGCGCAAGTGTTTTGGTGCGGTGGTTGTTCAACTGCGTGCAGTCTAGGGTCCGCTGAAGTGGCCTGAAACGAAACAACCAAATAGTTTTGTGTTTTTAATAAAATTACGCTATGGATGGCCCTCAATCGGCATACAAAAATGAAAATCACGATAATGGTGAGTGTTTGAAAAAATAGCTGCGTTTTCCACTAAAAAGTTTCACGTTAATTTTGCAATAAAACTTATTAAATTTAATAATATTATTTCTCATTGACGTCCATCCGTAGAGTAATTTTATTAAAAAGTCAAAACTATTTGGTTTTTTGGTGTCAGGCCACTACAATCGTCCCTAGGCTGCACGCAACTTGGCTGTTCCGAAATATTCGCGCCATTTGGAATTACCGCGTTATTTTTATATAAAAAAATGTTTATTCCCTTCTTGAAATACATAATAATATAGCCTGAAAGTTTCAAAAAGATAGCGTGTCTAGTCTCCCCACAAAAAATTCCGAAAGATAACCTTCATTTGTGCCGATTATACCAAGTTCCCCACTTAATTGGTTGAACCTTTAACACCAGTGTCACTCCAACGCAACATGGACGGCGCGAAATATAATTCCCATTGACACTGATTAGTGATTGCCGAAAACCGAGGGCTGACGCGCTAATGACTGCATAATTGTACGCAGACAGTGCCTCCGTTCGGGATTTACATACGTCCACGTGCAAATAGTTGTGTTTCACTCTCCATTTGTGCTTCAAGCATTTCGCGCTTTCGATCACTGTCCTAAACAGAGAGATGCCAAGTGCGGCGACTTTTGCCCGACATTTCATCGCGGAAAATTCGCGGGGGCTGTTAACCCAGAATACGAGGGGGCAGGGCGGAAGCAATCGAAAGATTAAAGGCTTCGTTAATGCGAGGCCTGGAGTGGCGGAGGGCGGTCGCGAAGGATTTTGCCGGGGCCACGCGAGACGCCGAGGAAGACGTGGAATAAGTTGGCAAAAGGAAAAGGGTCCTCTCGTCATCTCTTCCCTCTTTCATTTCCATCCTCTCCCGGTGATCGCCGGCGGTGGTTCCGCCTCGCAGGAATCTTGCCGCTCTCGGGGCAAGTTACGGCATTGCAGTGTGCAGAGCCAGGCCCTCCACCCCATCGTCGAATCGATTCGACAGAGGCCCTTCCACGCTTAACCTCGCCGCCGACGATATACACAACCAGCCCGCGTACGCTCCAGCCCTCTCGTCCGCGCACCGCTCTCCTCTCCTCTCCACTCTTTGCGTTACATAAAACGTATGCACGCCGATCAAGTGCACGCTCGAGTTGCCAGCTAGCTGCCTACGAAACACGATTCACCGAGCAGGCCTGAAACAAGTTTCGAGGGTAAACCCGTGGGGCGGATGCTAATGATATAATTAACCTTAAAGGGACCAGATACGCCTAACGCTAGAGCCTGGGCGCGAGATTTCCGTGGCAAGGGAACAACCTCTGAAAGGAGATTTTAGTAGAGTTTCTTCACTCTCTTGTGAGGGGAGTTTAGGGAGGCTCATGATCCTGTCACTTTGTCCATGAATAGGTATAACGTTCCTATTAAGTTTGAAGCTAACTCTATAGCGACTCGTTGCTTTCAATCTGCCGCGCAAACACTGGGTGAAATGAACACTGAATTTTCAGAGGGCACTCGACGCGAGCCACTCGCTGGCGGCACGTGTTTAGGCATCGGGACTCTCTCTCGAAGAAGAACAAGAAGCTTTTCCGCTGGGGATCACTTTGGGGATTACTTTTCCCGTAATTGCAGTCAGATTAGTTATTTCTTTTACTATTTTGCAGGCGAAAAAAACGGTGTCTGTTCGATGGGATTTGAGAACTCAAGATTGCGTGGTCCTCCGCGTACTGGGCAGCCGCCTTACCAATTCCCCCAATGCCGACTCTAAGATGTTACTCTTTCGAAACTCTACAAATACCCAACCTAATGGGGCGCCACCTACATATGTGCGAATCACATCATCGGCCGTTCCCAAACGCCAAATGCCTTCATTTAAGTTCCATACACTTTTCCTGTCTTCGGCAATCTACAGTAGGAAACAGAGAATTACTCCACTCTATACACTCGTTTCAACGAGTAACGTCTACGTACCGCGTTCCAAGCGGAAGTTTAATTTACCCTCCAATTAGAGACGCCTGTCGCCGGGATTTAATCGTAACTTTTGACGAGAGTTTCTTCGCCAGTAATGCGGGCCGAATTGTAGTACTCTCCTTCGACCGTACAATTCACCGTGGTAATTAGGGAAACATTCTTCCCTCGCGATTGTTTTCTATCCCAGATGGGTGGAGTGGTATCGTCGAATACAATATTTCTAACGAAAAGCACGACGGCTTTCGAGCCGCTCCACTTGAACCGGCCATTCGAATCGCTCCCTTGTTAGGCCACATTGTTCGAGACGAAGACAGTCTGAATCTACTGGTCTTCCAGTAAGCAGCGCTGCTAACGATAATGCACAGCCGAGATTCTTTCGTCGAGATATCGACTCGACGCTGGCGGTTCGTCCCGTCACCTTGACCAACGACATTTCCACGCTCTTGAGGAAACGAGCATGCGTTTACCAACCCTGCTCCACCCCCTAGGAAGCAGTTGGCCGTCGATCGCTCGCTCGATCGATCGATCGACACTCCCGCGTAATTCGAAGCAGGTCGTAGGCAGGGGTGGGTTTGTGTATAAGCTAAGTAAGCTGCAGGCTAAGGCGGGAAATTTTTGAGGGCGGTTATTTTGGGGAGCGGGATATTTTGAGCGAAAGAAATTGGAAAAGGTTTAAATGCAGGGTCTTGAGACAACTTTAAAAATAATTCACTTCTTTTTCATATAGCGAATTAGCAATAACTAATAGGGTAAATCCGGGAGACGCGGTCGACCTAATATAAAATGGCTATTAAAACTAATATAGATATTACTTATTTTATCAGAACAAACCTAATATGTTCAGAATTTTATGCCGATTCAGAAAAACTGGTCGATATTTGCTTTAAGACAATATTTACTGTAAATCGGGTTGAAAACTGAAGTCATGACATCTGACCACCTCTCCCGAGGTGCCGGGAGAAATGGTTTTCGTCGTTGGCAGAGACCACTCACATAATTATTCATGGAAAATTAACAAAGGATAAAGCAAAATTATTTATGAGTGAATACAATTACGGATTCATTGATATTTAATTTGTTTACGCTAAACAAGTAAAGAACACATCAAAGAAAAAGTGAATTACCTACTGGCTATTAGCAAGGCAAATGAATACAAAAGTGAATAAATAAACTAAATAAACAAAAATAATAATAAAATAATAATAAAAAATAAGAAAATAAACAAAAATAATAAAAAAATCATAACTCGACCATCTCACCTTTCTGCAGCGAGACATGGTCTTCTCGTTAGCTTTGAGAGGAAGAGTTAATATGGCCAAATACTTTGACTGCGTTGTCCCTCAATATCTCTACTATCTTATTATTCCAAACATTAAAGGAAAATAAACTTAGAAGTATATTTTAAATACGATTCTCTACAACCGCTGTTTGACAAAAGAGGTTAAATGTAACATCAATTTACCTTTTATAGCCTATAAATCCAGAAAAACACAGAAGGAAGCGAAATAACGCTATTCATTCAACTATTTGGCTTCTAGAGAAGTAATTGGTCTGCACTTTAATGCATTTTTACGTATAGACTCTGAAATATAGCGACACGACCAACTCTCCGGCCCGACCGCGTCTCCCGGATTTACCCTATGCTTGTTGCCATATTGAAGCAATTTTTAATTGTCTTGAATTTTTTAAATTAAAATATTTGATAATATTTCGCGGAAAGGGCGGCAGACACTTGTTAGCCTAGAGGCGCCAACTTTCCAACTCCGTCCCTGGTCGAAGGGAAAGGGAGATTGCTCCTAGCGCATTTGTTTTTCCCTCTGGAAAACGGAAAAGTCTCGCAGTCGTCCGTTCGCTGGTTCGATCCCCGATGGTGCGTCAGAGGTCGCTGGGAATGGAAATCGCTGGCGAGGATAGTCGTGAATTCAATCGAACAATAACTCGCTGGATCGCGGTTCTACTCGACCCGATCGTCCGGAAGTTGCGATTAGTCGCATCGATTCCGGGACGTCCAAGGGAATCCAGGTCAACCTTCGGCGGGTATTAGTCTTCCCTCGTCGCGGGAACTCGATGAAAAGCTTTGGTGTAATTAATGTCTTTGGACGGCAGTCCTCGAACACCTAACCCAGTCCATCCCTGAACTTTGGATCGCGAGACGATGAGCGGGATGCATTTTTCATGGCGCCAGAGTTCGGATCGCGATGTAGCCTGCAAGTTTTCATAATTAAATGCCCCGTGTTCCCGTAGGTGGACGGTTTTGTTTGGCACGTGCACTCCCACGGCATACTTGCTCGATTATAGAGCTCATCCTGGAATCCGTTTTGTTCCGCTTGTCGTCCCTCGACGTTCCAGGTCGTAACTAACTCGAACGGCGCAAAAATGTTGCTTTAGAATTAAGGGGGCTGGAGGGGATCGTTCGAAGCGGTACGTATCTCGTCCAGGGTAACTCGACGAGGGAACACGCAATTAAGGAATTCTCCGTTCTCGTTAAACGAAGGAAGAAGCACGAAAACTTGGCGGTAGGCTTCTGCTGGAAACGGAACATTCTCGCCTCGAATACGGCTGTGTAAATCGCTTTCCATACGGGTTGCGTTTAGGGGTGCGCGGGTACCCGAAATTACGGGACCCGATTTGCAATTTGGGAGCCGATTTTCTTTAAAAATTCCTACGTCTGATCGCATTGCAAAAGTTATTTATTTATTTATTTTTATTTATTTCTCTTGCACGGGTAAGACCCCATTTTGTAACAGAAATGGGAGTTGTGATTTTGCAGTGTGATCAGATGTAATACGACGTCGGGTTCTTAAGTTACGAAGAAAAACGGTATGTATCACGAATTGTGACTCGGTGGTCGATTTTGGTACGGTACGGTTACCCCGACTCAGACTCGGGTTAATCCGCGGGCCGGTTAATACTAGTGTAGCGATACCTACGACTCCGCCGCAAGAGGGCAATCCGACCGAACCCGCTCTCTCGCTAGTGCTCCCTCAACTACCGATTTGTATATATACCTGTTTCATCCTACCTGCTAACATCCCGCGTCTAAGGCAGGGCATACTAGGTAAGCCTTTTAAACCTCGTTCCCCATTAGTTAAGTTACTTGACTTCCAAGTCGTTTGAATTACACCACCTATTCTTACTAATTTTTTCATGATCATAACCTTACTTTTTAAAAAACAATAGGCAATGAGCTTGCTTCAAAGACTCTCTGCTTCGCTTGAAAGTTGAAAGAAACTTGTGAAGGGATATTTCAACTAAAGTGTGAGAGTAAACAGGTTCACATTGGTAAAGTAAGTTTCGAGTTACTTGACTTCAAGTCGCTTGAAGTCAAGAAGTAGCTTGACTAATCTGAACGAGGCTATGAGTTCACTAACAGGCCCAAGACTAAACGCCGCGCAGCAGCCCTCCTTTTCTCTCCCTCCGTCCTACCTTCCAACCGTGTTTATACCCCCGCAAAACTAGCATGATAATCCATTCTAACCCATTCTACATTTTCCGGTGAATTTGAAATGTCCTCCTTAGAATCCTCAATCAATCGACTTTCTCTCAATTATACTACCTATAACAGCCCATTTAAATCCCATTACCATCCCCCACATCTTCCCCCTTTATTCCCTCTCGCCACCAAGGAGCCCCTTACCAGCACCGTCTAAATAAATAAATACAAGGTTCGTCTGTCCCTCCCGCCTCGGGGAAGCGTCCCCGCGGGAGTTCATTTCCGCCAGGCAAGATACCAGGTTTCGATCGCGCGGCCAATCTCGAGCTGGTATTTGCGTAAACGTCCTCGCGGCTCAAAGTGGGGAGAGTTCGTTCCACGTTAATGGAATAGCCCCGCGTATCGAGATGTTGAAACGGATCCGCGGGGGGCGCTTCCGGGGAGGGTTTTTTTTTTCGCGCGGGAAAATGGAACGACAGCCACGATGGGAGAACAACGGCCCCGCGTAGAGCCTCGTACCGATCGTCGCCGTCGGTTTGTTTTAATTACTAGCGATCGGCTGGCCGGCCCGAAATCACTATCGATCGCGTAGAGCGCCTCGGAACAACACGACCAATCATCGTGCCTCGTAATTACTGCGGGGCCCCAAGCAAGCACTGCTCGTTACCGCTCGACACCGCTCTGTACTCTGTATCCCGCTTTCCCCTGCCAAGCTTGCGAGATGTCGCGAAGGAAAAACAAGGGAACCGCCTTCCGGGGGACCGAGATGCCGTCGTATCGATCCGAGGGTCGCAATTATTCGCACGATTGAAAAGTAAGTTCCAAGGATTCCTGCTTTCTTTTACTTCTCCCCCACTACTCTTCTTCTTGCTCTGGTCTCTGTGCTCGTTAATCGTAGCGACTGGCCTTCGGTCGACCCACGACGCCGGCACAGTGGTTCAAAATGCGATTTTAGCTGAGCGAAATTATTTTTGTTATTGTTTATCCCAGTACGTGTATATATTTTAATAGTATTTACTCGGTTATTATTTTTAATGCTTTTTCTACTTATTTATGATTATCTCTTGCTTGTTTTTGTGTGCAAGTAAAAATACAGGTGTTCTGGATAAAAGTTAATATTCCCAGATTATAATGAATTAGTTCAATGGAAAATTTACAAATAAACCAACAAGTATTTTGGTAAAAATATAAAAATGCATATAATGTATGTAGAGTAAAAAAAATAGCGCGAAGCATTAGGAAGTGCTGCAATATTTAGTTTCTCTGGTACTTTGATAAATACATTAATAGAATTTAAAGACAACTTTTGCTGGTTTCTGCAAAAATACTCCATTTCCTAATAACCTGCAAAATACCAGCAAGATGTGTCCTCAAATTCTATTAACGTGTTAATCAAAGTACCAGAATTCTAAATATTGCAGCGCTTCCTAATACTTCGCACTATTTTTTTGAATTTCCTAAAATACTTATCCGTTTATTTGTAAACTCTAATTGATTATAATCTGGAAATATTAACTTTTATCAAGAACACCTGTATTCTTACTTACACACAAAAACAAACAAAAAAAAATCACAAGTAAGTAGAAAAAACATTAAAAATCATAACTAAGTAAGTACTATTAAAATATATACACATACAGGAAAAACCAATGCCAATAATCATTTTCTTCAGCTAGAACCGTATTTTAAACCACTGCGCGTCGTCCTCCGTCCTCCGTCCTCCTTTCCCCGTCCTCCGTCACCCCGGCTCGATCTCTGTGCACGACGATCGATGTGAACTGAACGCTTTCCCGCGAGCACTGCATTTGCCGTGTGACTGTGCGCCGCTTACCGAACATCACCAATCACCCTGCGAAACAATTACATACTCGATTGTCGTTACTGTGACTTTTGTAACTGGGTGTTTCTTGCTTGCAGCACCAGAGCGCCGCCCAGGCATTGGTGAGTCGCATGTCTATCTCTCTCTCTCTCTCTCTCTCTCTCTCTCTCTCTCTTTCTTCCCCCACATTTATCATCCTCGTTGGCAGTCGCGTCGCCGTGCCTCGCTTGCTAAACTCGCCGTCCCCGTGCCTGTACTCCTCTAAGAGGATTCAACGTCTCCCATCACCGTAAAGCTTCTTTCCAACACGAGTTTAGCAAGCGAAACCGTCGACTTGCATGCTTCTCTGTGCCGTACCTTGCCACGTCATGTGCCTCTAATCGATGTACTTCTATTCATACCGTTTCATATCCAACACAAAACACAAGGCGCTCTGAAACTCGTGCTTTATACGATTAGGATTAAGTCGAGCATGGTCGGCGCTTTGGATGTGAAGCTAGCCCACACGAATTCCGTATGCATCGCCTCGGGCGCGACACTTTCCTTCCAAGGGTGCACGACTTTGGGAGCGCCTTGTGCAAGAATAATCAGCCGAGTTCCCTCCGTGGGATCGGGAGAGGCAACGGAGGGAAACGGAGGGGAGTCGCAGCCGCGGGAAGGTATAAATATTCAAGGGTACAAGGCAGACTGTCGCCTGATCCCCCTCGGCGCGCCCTCATTGTCACCTTCGACTTGAGCCGCTGCGGCTCTGATCTATCTCTCTCTCTCATCAAGCACCCTTGGTCCGGGATGCACCCCCGGCCGGCGCGGCCGAGCCGGTCCGCGCATGAGAAGTGGCAGCTGCGACAAAAAAGAATCGTTTATCCACACCCTCAACCCCGTTTCCGCATAATAGATACGCCGGGGCCGCGTACACACCTACGCAGCACACACGGGTGCACGCGCTCGGTGCCGCGGGAAGAAATGCACTTAGGGACGGTCGAAAGTGCACGGTGCGCGCGTTCCGCGCTCGATAACAACATCCGTCGTAACTACCGGTAAGCAGGGACGATCCGAAAGCACTTTGGACAGGTACGAGGGGGCCGTCGAGTGCCCACCGATCAAAGTGCGCCCGCTCGTTTCAGCGACGGCGGTTCGACGGATCGCTCGAATCACGCGTCAATAATTTATTCGCCTAGCAGGTGTAGTAACCGCTGACGCCCTGAGGAGGACACGGCTCGTAAAGGAAGCGTAAAATTTTATACAAACTTCGAGCCCTCGTTAATGATTCATCTGCAACCCCCTGGCAATACGTTTGGAACCAAATAAAGTGCAACGGTATGTAGGGTGACTGTACCTAATATCGTCAGGCAAAAGTTAAATCGCTGTCGATTGAATAATAATTGATATTTTTCCATGCAGTTCGTTTCAAAGTAAAGAGAAATTATTCATCTTTCATGTAGCATCTGTTAGAATCGTTGAAACCTACAAATTGTTAATTAGGACTCAAAGAACGTAAGACATGCAAAAATCGGGTCCTGAAAAAAGTGTACCTAATATCGCCTACTCAAGAAATATTGATTAATTCATGTATATATGAGTTTTTAAAGTCATTTTCACATGTGCTTTTATTATTTCTTGCTCTATAAATGTCTTTTTATCCATCTTTGATTTCGTTTTTATTAGAATAATATAGAAATTTGAAAATATAGATTTTTAAAATATTTTATTTTTTACGTTCCGATGTACATATTGGACAAATAAATTTTATTTCGGTTGCTCCGCACATTTTGTGACCTCACCTGTAACAAGCATTACATCGAAACCATTGTTCTCCGGTAGGCGGTATTGAGAACACGCATACTGCTAAAAGAAAAACGCTATTTTCATTACGAAAAATATTTGAATCGATTTAATTTCTTAAGTACATCATTAATTAGGTATTTCTAGTAGATATTCTTGCATTCACAGATTTATTAGACTTACCTTCTCCGAATGTGACGTAAAATTGTGATAGTCCAATAAATTTTTACACTATTAAGATTCTCTAAAATCCTTCCCTTTCTGTAATTGTTGATCACGTGATGCTGCAATTATAGTATGTCTTCCTACATACGTTTAGGTACTAATTCAGTGCATAACCGATCAATTTTAGAGCTTACTTTAAGAGATATAGCGAGTGGCGATATTAGGAACACTGGCGATATTCGGTACAGTCACCCTACACATATGAAACGCACGGTGATGTTAGATTGGTCTATTGTATAGTAAAGACACCAAAAATAATTTAGACTTTCGTTTATTATGTAATAAAAAATACAGAACAAACAAAATGTTTGGCTCCAAACTTATTGCGGGGGGCTGTAGGACGCGTCGCGTATACTCATTACTTTTCGGGCGTAGGTAGGTACTATTGCTCCGCCTCGTAATTATGCAAGTTAAGACGCGTAAATGGCCCCTATAATTACATCGGGGCTACTAACGAAAGGTCACTGTGCAGAGCAAACTTTTCCATTACGTCTGCCGAATCCTGATGAGAAATCGATAAGCCGCGGGGCCGATCGGACCTCCGAAAGGTCTCACAATTGGAAGGAGCCCGCATTCAGGCATTAGATTCAGACATTAACCGCGACGTGATTCGTTTTCCCGACCGCAACACCGTGGAATCGTCCCCGGCGCGGCCGATGCAGGTTATCCAGCGCGATACGAAGAAATTCACTCCGGCCAGACAGTGTGGAAAATCCAATCGCGCGGATAATCGAATTGTCGGGTCGATGAATCGGGATACCGGCTCCGCCGGTCGTCGGGATCGGTTTTTCGCCGCTAGCGCGCATGTCGTCGAGCGTCGCTCGGAAGAAGAAGCCACGGCTTTATTCCTCTAAAATCGAAGCCGTTCCCCCGATCCACCGGCGCGGCCAGATGCACTCGAATTTTATCCGGAAGAGGAAACGTCACGATAAGGTACACGGGGATCCACGCGCGCCGTTGCTCTTTGTTGCATATTCTATCCGAGAAAAGTTACGACGAATCGCGGATACGGGAACTGGGTCGGCAGCAAAAGTTGCGTAATTGCGTCCCTATCGGTTCCGATAGCCGATTCCAGCCGGAGAGCTCGGGAATGAAGAGTGGAGAGAGTGCCTCTGGTTTCGCGGGCCAAAGTAATCGCAGTTGGCCCAAAGTTCCTGCTTCTGAGCTCCCACTTTGCCCCACTCGAGTGTAAACAGTCTTACATGGATCATCGCGGGAGCTCTATCATCGCGACAACTGACTTGGGCCGTCTTTCCTCCTTCGCTCGGGAAGCTGCGACTAGGCTGAACTGGGTTTCAGGAGGAGCTGAAGTGGAATAAGGTTGTCGCGGTGAAGTAGAACGGAGGCTGAGTTCGTAAAAATTGCCACTGAATTGATATCTGCTCTGAACGGAGCAGCGACTCGATTCAGTCGGTTTCTAGTTTCTTGGATCTTTCGTGGCTGGAGTGATGATGATAGGATAGGACAGAGGATCTTTTCCTCCCCTGGAGCCAGGGTAAAGCAGGGTTTCTGTGTCACGGGAATCACTGTGTTCCGTCATTACACCCTAGGGTGGAACGAAAAAATTGAAATGGTGTGATTGTTTCCTAATAGTAAAAAAGCTTGCTTTTAGTGATACAGATTAGGTCGCAAAAGCTAGATTCTGTCCAAAAAAATTGAGTTGTAAAAATCTTGAAATAGGGTAAAGTACCCAATTACTGTCAGCTTAAGAATTGACTCTGACATTATCGCATAGATTTTGTATTTATTGGCCAAAAGTATAAGTTTTTCTATTCTTTTTATTATTATTTGATACGTTTAGTTGAAGAAAAAATATTTGTGACTCTCAAACACTCTATTTTTACTTATATATTCATTGATTTAAAAAATATGTTGCCAAAAACCAAAATGCTTGGAACGCATTCCCTGTCACCCAAATATTAAATAAAAAAACTTAATCAATCGTTGAATTTCAATCGGTATTACTTTCCATGATGCTTATATTATGTTTTGTTATGTTAATAGCTTAAATATTACAATTATAGCATTTCTTTAATGCCTTGTTTTTTCTTTCGCTAGTAAGAAAGTCATTGTTTTTACTCTTCTGATATCCGCTTAAAATTTTGGAAAAAATTAAGTGTCAACAGTTTCAATTGTATGCTAAATTTTTTTATGTACGATTTCACAAGATTTATTCGTTAGCTTAAGTAAAACAGTTTAGGGTGACAGTAATTAGGTCCTTTACGCTATTAGGTAACTTCTTGTTTTTTTAAACATGCTTTTAAAGTTTTGTATGTGGTCATTTTTTTATAATCTTAACACGTTCACTGTCCAGACCTCTGCGTACAAACTCGTCTCACAGAACATTTGCGTTTTCATTTGTACATAGAATATATGTATAACCAGCTTTGCTACACGGCTTCGCCCGAAATTTAGATTCTGATTTTATAAAAAAAAAATTTTGTCCAAATGTTCAGACTCATCTGGATTAGTCAGGCATAATGAGCCGAGGCACATTTCGTGATCCCAGAGTTTATCGTTCGAAAGTTTTTAGGCGACAGACCAACACACAAACATATAGAAGCTTTCTGCTTTATATATTTAGATGTATCGTCACTCCTTCATCGTAGCAGCTTTCTGCAGTTGTTGGATAGCAGTCAGATAGGATACACGGCTAGGAAATCTAACGAGTAAAAAGTGCTATCGTACGATAAAATAAAATTCATAAGATAAATAAAAATGATTTTTAAGTGACTTGTGTCACCTTAAGGGGTAACACCACTCTAGAGGCAGAAAAAAAGACCTAAATTTGACAATTTATTTTGGGAGTATGACAAACGGAATAGAATTCCTTTTCAGGGAGTTTATTTAATACATATTGAAGTACGAAAAACAATTTTTTTATTGTCATTTTTATACAAAATGGTGGCGACAGAGTCCGTCGTCGAAAACAGTTTTTTTGAAAACACCGCCACGGGAGGACGGATTTCTCGGCATGTATGAGTCCTGGAGCAAAAAACAAAAAAAATTATAATCTATATACAATTGGCTTTGGAAGTACGTAGCTGTTTTTTTTTAATCAATTTTTGTGGAAGTGGTACACTTTTTAAGAAATGAATCGATTTTTTGCCCTAAAAATGAGCATTAAATTGTTTATAAAAGAAAAACTTTACATTCTATCAAAAAACGGCTACGTACTTCCAAAGAGAATATTGTTGTGAAGCTACTGTAAAAATTTCAAATCGATCCATGCAATAGTCTCCGAGAAATCCGTCCTCCCAGTTTGAAAAAAGTGGTTTCGAGAAAAACGCGTTTAAAGTTTTATGAACACTTTAATCCTTGAAATTTTTGTTTACCTCTAATCTGCGATGCCTGCACCATACATTTGGCCACCCAGGTCGAAGTTCGTCTCCTCCTCTTCCTTCCTAGATGCTTTTAAGGATATTCGATTTTTTAAATCCTAAAGTGGTGTTACCCCTTAAATCAGTCATTAATAGAGTTCAGATTTTGACAGCTAAAATACCATTATAAAAAGGAAACTTTTGCCAACAATTAGAAGTCACGAATAATAAAAAAAAAAATCCGCCTCTATACCTCGTTCCACCCTATTACCCCCCGTTGGAAGGCGACTAGACAAAATTTGGTCTTGTTGCGCGAGTATCGACTGAGCTGCAGGCGACAGCTACAGTGGAGTCTAAGAGTCTTAGCAGAAGAATTCGTCGTTGGCCTGAATAGCTTAATCGGTTAAAGATTGAGTGTCCCGGGCCAGCAATCCGATCTGGCGATTCTTTTCCTCTTGCAATCTGGGCTTCGATTCACCTGCCCCTTCCCGCCGCTCTATAAACTCTGGCCCGCCTGATTGCTCCGTTCTCTCAGCTTTCCCCTCTCGTTTCCAGCCAGACTTCTCATCGTGTCGCTCTAGTGTCGATTTAGGGGCACATCGCGGCGTGCCGCACTAGTAATACGATAATTCCCATCCGCGAACGGTGGGCTCGCGCGTCAGCAAACTGTGCTCGGGCCTGACAACACAGCGGCGACAGTGACGCGGTCTCGACACTTGGTCCGTCGAGTTCGACGCGTTGTTGTCCGTTTAATTAGGTGTACTCTCGCGGTCTCACTGGGGTCGCGTCACCCTGACGGACGCGTTGACCGAAGGAAAGAATTCCTGTCGCGATACGAACCCTGACAAGCACATATACCTCTCCTCAATGTCCACGAATATTGTTTAGGACCGATGCGGTACAGCGTTTAATAGAGGGAGCGCTGTGGGTGTTGGGAAAGATTCGGTACGCTGCGTTTCCGCGAGCTGCGATGCGTCGACGAGGCGCGTTAAATTTCCAACGTTATCGCGGAACGTGTCCCCGGCTCTGTCAGAGTATCGACAAAAGCGGTAGCGCGCCGTTGTCACCGAGTTACTCGATACTCTCGCAGGGGTAGGTTTTACGATCAACTAGGTTCGAGCCGAAACAAAGCAGCCCTACGCCCACGCGCCGGCGAAGAATAAACCACGTATTCTAGAAAGTCTTGGATTATACCCAGTGACCTAGTCAGGGGCGATCAACGGTATGCCTGTGGAAAGGGGCTCGAAGACAGCTGGCGAACGTGGCTGGGAGAGTAAGTGGCCAGGGTGAAACGGCGACAGTGAATCGAAGACGGTAGTAAGCCGACTCAATCATTTATTTACGAATATTCCGGCGGCCCCAGGTCGCGGCGCATGCCAGGCCCGCTGCACGTTAATGCACACGGCTTGTGTGTGTGTGTGTATGTTCGATGCTTTAATATTAAACGACCTTCCATTCATACCGCAAACAGGCTTTCCGATTCATTGCCATCCGCTGGGCCCAAAACACGTATCCC
Organism: Andrena fulva; assembly: GCA_946251845.1. Taxonomy (NCBI): domain Eukaryota; kingdom Metazoa; phylum Arthropoda; class Insecta; order Hymenoptera; family Andrenidae; genus Andrena; species Andrena fulva. The sequence continues at coordinate 92,953,192 of OX276327.1, read as the reverse complement.
TTTAATGGCGTCGCTTCTTATCGGGTAGTTCCACGAGGGTTGCACGTGAAATTGCATTAAGGACAGCGAAAGGTTGAATTGTAAAGTCGGGGCAGCATTTGTCACCGCACCTCGCTTTGTTGCCGTGAACGGTTACCTAGCTAACTGGTCATGGTAACAAATGTAGACAATGTTCTGCTACTGCATATGTACCTACTGTGACTCGTTACTTGCTTCGGTAAAATCACCCGCTCCAGAGGAGCAACGCGTTACCTTTTGAATTTAGTTTGGACGACTTCGCGTACCAAGACTCGTTACCGTCCGCACGAAACGCACACATACCTATAGGGGAGAGGCTTGCAGGTTGCCACCCCTAAGCTTTTTTTATCATAACTCGTCATAAAATTAACGTATCGTTGATTTATGGTATAAGTTGGAAAGAGCAAGTGTTGAGCTACAATCCTGAGCTACAAATCATACAAACTCTCGAAAAAGAAAAATTATACTGCAAATTATCGAAAGTATCTAAAATTGTCTCCTTGAAATTTTGGCTCGCAGGTTGCCACCCCCAAAAAATTGCTAAAAGTGTAAAAAAACTCCATTAAAAACCTAATTCAGAAAACTTTTCAAAATTTATTAAGTTTTATTAATAAATTATATTATTCAGATTTTCTTGACCTGCGTGCTGCCATACTAAAAATTTATAAAAATGTAAAAAATAAACCAAAATATGACTAAAATGCAATAAAAACGCTTCACTTCAAACTCAATGACATTTGAGTGTAAACAAGCGGGAAAGAGAGAGGTGGCAACCTGCAAGCCAAAAAAGGAGGCAACTTGCATTCCGACGCATTTTTAGGAAAATATGAGAAAAAATTGTCAATTCATGATATGTTTGGAAATCTGTTTGGCATATGTAAATTAGATAAAAAAGACAACACAGTACGTATAGTTATCTTGAATTGTCGATGAAAATGTTCAATTTACGAGCACAAGGAAAGCACACAATTTCAATAATTCAGTTTCTTGACAAACACTATATTACCCTTCGCTCAGCAAACACAGCGTTATTGCGTCTGTCCGCTCCAGAGGTTATAAAATAGTGACACCTACTCTTTTAACGTCGATGTGAGTCAGAGTTGAGATTATGACATTGCTAGAAAGTCGAAATACAGCAGGGGTGGCAACCTGCAAGCAGTGGCAACCTGCAAGCCTCTCCCCTAGTATATAAATCCCCGCTCGACAAGAAAGTTATTGCCAGTCGTTCCTGAACACTTATAATAGCCTTCCTAAAAATTGTATCCTTTTTTGCCACTTTTGGCCCGATTAAGTTAATTAAAAATTCAAATCCATGTTGCCATTTTTACAGTCTACAGACAACTGGAGCGCGATGAAATAACGGTAGAGAGTTATGGGTGCGGGTAACAGTATACAGATTCGAACAGATTCAGAAACGGGTTCTGGATCGAACCTCGTTACCATTAAATAGAGTAACGCGGTAACAGAGCGCGGTGCGTTAACAAATGTGGGCCCGGCTTAAGGGGGTATAGGACTATTGAACGACTGAAATCGACGGTTTCTTGTCGGTTAAATTGCTTAGACACCAAATAATCGCCGTACTGGCACTTTTCACAGTTTTTTATGTACGCATTAACGAGTAATGTGAAATAAAAAAATTGTCAGAATGTTGAAAATTATTCAAGTTATTTGACGCTAAAGATGGTCCCGCGTAGCGCGCAGCTGTAATTGGTGTACATAGTCCCAGGTGAACCAATCATCTAAAAGCAAAATGCTTTGGGATGATTAGTTTCTGCACTAATACATATCGTGTGGAACTTTGGTGGCGAATTTAAACAAACATTGTAAAAGTTACACACGAATTAAGTTTTTTCCACATTTTTATGGGAAAAAAATCGTCTTTAATGAGTTATAAAATGTGTTTACAAACATCCAATGTTAATGCGGAAATTCCACACGATAGAGAAAGGAATTCTACAGCTCCAGTTAAAATTTTAAGTGAAAACATTCATTCGTTCAAGAGTTATGATGTACACCGTGTTTGAAAATGTAGTTTCTAGATAAACGGCTTGAAAGTTAAGTCCCATACGCCAATACCGCTCTGCGAGGCCGTTACTCGACGGTGCACTCAATTACGTTCAGCGCTATAATTTCCGTAATTATTCGAATTTCCTCACGATACATTGTTGTAAATGTTCACAAAGCGTGACACTTTCAGAATTAATAATGATAAAAAAATCGATTTTTCGAGATTTCAATAGTCCTATACCCCCTTAATAGACTACTTAACATTCTCATCGAAACGTTCCGTTCTTTTTCTGCTTCTTAACCCCCGATGCAAAAAGTTATAAATTCGACGCCTATGTTTGCGTGTGTGGTTGTTTGTCTATTGTTCCGGAGCTCATCAACAAATGATCCAATATTGATGCGGTTCTTTGTTTTTTCTTCTTTTTCTCCCCCACGAGGCACGTTGCGCGGTCAACTCGGAATACGTCTAGATTTTCCATCAACAAAGCGACTGTAAATTGGTTCACCAGTCAGGTCGTCGAATGTATCGCACTTTTTGTCGTTCGACCCACTTGCCGCGAGAGTGGAATATTTTAGCGCCGCGTTTCGTTCAATTACGTCAATCTATTCGAAACAAAGGATCAGGGAGACAGTCAGGGACCATCGTACCGTGTCACACACCGACATCTGTCACGACCACGCGCCCAACCCTTATTTCCCCGACGACCTCGGTAATCCCAAGTTCGCTCTAGGATCTCATCTCTGATTTCTTTTCGAAAATGTGATCCGATCGACAAGTAACAAAATGCCACCTCAACTCTAGATAAAACAATTTTCTAAACTCTAAACAATCTTGCAAAAGAAATCTCAACTAACTCGATCACCGTTTCAACAAACAATCGCCCGCCTCGAATAACAAGATTCCGCGCGACCTAAATAATTGCAGACCTCGATCGTCTTCGCAAAGTTTCGTTCGTTGTTTCTTCTGGGGCAGCAGCGACTCGACTTCCGTCCTGCCTCCCCGCCCCGTTCTTCGAGTCCACGAAATGGCCGAATTGTTTCCAGCCGTGGCTCTCGAGGAGCCCGTACCTTGCGACAACGGCGCGGAAAGTTTGCTAGCTGGGAACAACTGGCCGCGTCCTTGGTCGTGCTTTCTGCGAAAGATGTCGGCGACAATCGAGTGCCGGCTCTCTATTGTTCGCGACTGCGACGAAGGAAGCGAGGCACCGGATGAATCCGCGACTCACTTGGCCTACTCGCGCCCGTTTCCCTAACGGTGCACTCTTGAAATATTGCCAAGCGACGATAAACGCCCACGTTCCCGATTCAATGCTCTCCTCCGTTTCGAGCGGCCGTTACACGCGAAAAGGGCGGAGGAAATATGTATGTAGAGGCGTATCGCGTTTCACTGGACGAGAACGGTGCTTTATTCGCTCCAGCTGGTCGCTGGACTGGCCTCGCCGGAGTACTTTTCAAATTGGCGCGTGCTTTCGCGCCACGGCCACGCCACTTGGCTCGGTTAGGCTTGAAGGTATAGGGTGACTGTACCTAATATCGCCAGGCAAAAGTTAAATCGCTGTCGATTGAATAATAATTGATATTTTTCCATGCAGTTCGTTTCAAAGTAAAGAGAAATTATTCATCTTTCATGTAGCATATGTTAGAATCGTTGAAACCTACAAATTGTTAATTAGGACTCAGAAAACGTAAGACACGCAAAAATCGGGTCCTGAAAAAAGTGTACCTAATATCGCCTACTCAAGAAATATTGATTAATTCATGTATATATGAGTTTTTAAAGTCATTTTCACATGTGCTTTTATTATTTCTTGCTCTATAAATGTTTTTTTATCCATCTTTGATTTCGTTTTTATTAGAATAATATAGAAATTTGAAAATATAGATTTTTAAAATATTTTATTTTTTACGTTCCGATGTATATATTGGACAAATAAATTTTATTTCGGTTGCTCCGCACATTTCGTGACCTCACCTGTAACAAGCATTACATCGAAACCATTGTTCTCCGGTAGGCGGTATTGAGAACACGCATACTACTGCTAAAAGAAAAACGCTATTTTCATTACGAAAAATATTTGAATCGATTTAATTTCTTAAGTACATCATTAATTAGGTATTTGTAGTAGATATTCTTGCATTCACAGATTTATTAGACTTACCTTCTCTGAATGTGACGTAAAATTGTGATAGTCCAATAAATTTTTACACTATTAAGATTCTCTAAAATCCTTCCCTTTCTGTAATTGTTGATCACATGATGCTGCAATTATAGTATGTCTTCCTACATATGTTTAGGTACTAATTCAGTGCATAACCGATAAATTTTAGAGCTTACTTTAAGAGATATAGCGAGTGGCGATATTAGGAACACTAGCGATATTAGGTACAGTCACTCTAATGCGTCCCCGAGATATAGCGACTTCGTAAACGCAGCAGGGCCTCGGGTCCTTAAGGGGAATCCTATTTTTCGGCTTCAAGCATAGCAAAATTTGGGATATTTGTTTAATCTTCAAGGTAATCTGAAACAGAAAAATGAAACGGCGTTTAACTTTATACTTCAATTTGATGAAACAGAATACTAATAAGTTATATACAATTTTTGTTACGTAAGAAAATTTGAGAATTTTGATAGCAAGAATTAAGGTTTGATTTGAAAACTCGCCACTCTCCTGAATAAATTTTTTCTTTATTCTGGGTCATCAAATTGAAGCTATGGTCGATCATGCATCCTATATTTATTATTTAAAATTAATAAAAACAAACTGCAACTTCTTCAAAGATGCTTAAAAACATGGTCCAAATTTCAGATGAGTCGAATCGCTAGTGTCTTGAAAATATCCCAAATTTTTTAAGTGTAGCCCTAAAAATAGGATTCCCCCTTGACACCTCCGAGTGTTTCGATGATAAGTCAAACGCCCAGGGACGTATTCAGTTTATTTTTGGGGCATTAGTTGTTTGAGAGCAATACAAGAAAGCTCGCGTAACCAAATACATAATTATAGCCCTGTAAGGCCCGGTCCAGATCTGAACCGAACGCCGAACCGAACGCACTTGAGTAGTTAGATGGAGTAAGACGAGTGATATACTTGTCTTGCTCCGTCTAACTACTCAAGTGGCGTTCGGTTCGGCGTTCAGTTCAGATCTGGACGCGGCCTTAGATCTGGACGCGGCCTAACAAGTAGCAAAGGACACATTTGGCGGCTAGTCGCTTCAATGGCACCCCTTGCACACTTCTTGAATGGGTCTCCCCTTGGTCGTTATATCTCGGGGACGCACTATAGGCTCTCGCAACGAGACTTCTCCTCTCAGTCACATTTAATCTCGCCTCGCCCCTATTTTACTCTACCTGAAGTTTTCATCTTGTCTCGGCTCACCTTCTTGTAAGTCCACTTGTCAAAACACATAAGGAAATCATAAAAAGAATAATACAGCTGCGAGTATAAAATACTTTTGCCCCTCTTGCCATTTTCTCGTTACTCTACACTCTTCAGCCTGACGGTTGACAAAGTGACTTTTCTCAAGAACGTCTTCCACACCTTTCCCTTATTTCCCCCGCTTGTATCAGCAGGTTGCAGGACACCCTATATTTCAATCGCCTACCATGGAGCACGCGGCCTTTCTTCCTCCTCGTATAATTGCCTATAATGCTCTTACCGATAACAGGCCATTAAGTGCTCCTTCATCCAGGCGAGTGTCTCCTCTCTCCTGCTCCGCGGAGCCTCTCAAGTCCCGTCTACGCTGCAGGCGATTCTTCGTTGTCCGATTAGATAAATCGGGGAAACTCTCGCTGGCTATATCCTCGCTCCACCCCCGGGCCCTTTTGTCCCCTTTCACCTACATTAGTTTCTTTTCCTCTGAACTTATCTCCGCGAGGTTCGGAGCCACTTCCATACAGCCAGCGGCACGCGCATGCAGCCGTCATTAATTGTGCAGAAATCTCACCGGGGCTCGTCCTCTCCTCGCTATTCTTCTCTCCCGTGGCGCGCACCAGCTCGCCGTTTCTTTTGCCCCGCGAATCTGGGGTAAGGTCAGGGTACCTGACGCTCCCAGGACACGTGATAGCGCGCGCATATGTTCCCCTTGCACGAACACGATCCAGGAACTCGTAAAACCGAGTCACTCACGTTCTCCACGAGCAGAGCGTATATATGTGGGTGAAACTGCGAAAGACGTAAATTCAACCGGCTGATATTCGTCGCGTGTAAAACTCCGCCAGCACCCACGCGCTCCTCTTACGAAGTGACTTCGAAACGACGTGCACGCGTCGATTTATTTCTCTGGCTATTAACAATCACGAGGAAATCACGCGTGTGACGTGTCCTGATTAGAAAGTTCTCGATTGTTCCCCGTGCCAGCCGGGAAGTCAGCTCGATGGGCTTCTGCAGCTGGCGTCGAACAGTTGAAACTGATTCGATCACCGTTGATACCAGTTGCACGGATAATTAGCTGAAATTTTCCGGCACCCAGGCTGGGCCAACGATTTCCCGTCCAGGCTGAATTGATCGACAGAGTGCTGCCGATCGATTAAATATACTGGAGTTGGGGTTGAGTGCTTTGGGACAGGCGAGGCTGAAATTAAGCCACGAGTAGGAGAGTAGTTACGAAATAATTTCTCCGGCTTCATTACTTACAAATACATTCGTGAAACGGTTAGGTACTAGAGTAGAGAGTACGTAGTGCATTTCGTTTTCAAATAGGGAGTCTTCCATTGTAATTGAGGAGCTTGCAGCAAGAGGGGTGCAGCTCCATATTTACCCACTTCGAGGAAATTAGAAAAATTATTTATAAAATTATTGCTTTCACTTATCATTGAAAAGAGAACACTATTTGAAAAATATGTATTTTCATAGAATAAGTAGTAGTTATTGAGTTGATAAGATTTTATTTCTATTTTTGGCGAAATAATTCTATAATAAAAATATTAATATTAATATTAATATATTCTCACACGATAAGTATTGGTAATTGAGTTGATGAGTTTTTATTTCTATTTTTGGCGAAAACATAATCTGTAATAAAAATATTATTATTAATATTATTTTTAATATTTCTATTTTAATATAAATTAGTAAAATACACGTCATAACAGAAAAACTGTAAAAATTGGAGCTGCACCCCTCTTGCTGCAAGGACCTCAAATTTAATTCCAGTGGCAAGACTCGACGGGGCTTGCGTTTAGCGACAATCTTCGAGCGATAATTCAATTATTCCCTGCCGAGGGGGACGGAACACGTAGGTGCAACAATCGAGCCAACTCGTATAAATTTGTCAGCTGTTGGAGTAAGCTGCTTACCTCTCATGCGCTCGGCTGAACACGCAACCCTCGAAACGCGTTACCTGCGACCCCACCTTCCACGTCTCTTCAGCAGCGCTTGGTAATTAAGAATACAGGTTGATTGTTTCCCTTTTCGCAATTATCGCGGTCCAGGAAGGTTAGACCTAATACATTTCAGTGAAATGCTGTTCATTGTAGGGGTTTAGTTCAGTTAGGGTTACTATATGGTATCCAAAAGGAGAACATGTCCTCCTTTTTTCACTGAAATGCAGTGTCCTCCTATTACCTAAAAACTCAACCACTATTTACCAGATTCAAAAATGTAAAAAGGGACAATCTGCTTACAATTAGTCTGAAATTTCTGAAATCTGAACTACGAAATTTTGAAATTTCTAGTCTGAATTTTCCTTCGATTTCAGACTAAGTAGATTGTCTTTCTGTTTCATTGTTGGACCTGGTAACCCTAAGTTCAGGGTTCCTCAATCGGTAGTCCACGGGCCGGTGCCGGTACATTAATTAAAAAAAATTAAATTCATAACATTAGATTTAATAAATAAAATACCATTTACATTGGGTTTTATTTCTATCTTAGCCGTCAGCCGGTCTGCGAAATATTTCTTCTATTTTCGCCGGTCCGCAGATATATAAAGGTTGAAGAACGCTGGTTTAGTTGGAATGTCGTGCGCAAACACGCGCCTCGTCGCGATATCTCCTTCGAAATTCGCCACGGTCTATTTATTAAGTATTCCCGGTTCGACATTCGACGGTGATAGCTCGCGACCTGACAATACAAGGTACCTATAGGTACGTTCGTGCGCGATCCTTGAGTCCCGTCGATACCTACTTTCCGCGTGTAAACATCACTCGCGGTTGGAATTCACGATCGTCGGCGTGGATGCTTCGCGGTTTTGTGCAGTGTGTTCGTGTTAGGGGAAGACGCTGCATTTCCTCGACTGGAACCCGCCGCGGATCTAACTGTATCACTGCAATTGCGAATAGGGGTGTGCATTCTCGCGAGAGACACGCTGCACGCGAGGTGAACCTCTTTAATAACTTTCTGCTAGATAATTCGCGTTAGTTCCTCCACACTTGTCGACTGCTTTTCTGTAGAATTGTATTTGTATCAAACGGTGTGACTTTCTACGAAGAAGACAAATAAAAAGAGTGGAGTAGAATTCCTTCGTAAGAGGAAGGAAATTTCTGTGTAACTTGAAGCTTAGTATTAAGGGGACTAGGCAGTCGTTTTTCGTGAGAAATAGACTCTGTCCTTTATTTATTTGTAAACAAATGAAAGCACATCCAGATATATGCTTTTACCCAATGTTTATTACTACCATACAGATTGAAAAAAAAGTAATAAGAAATATATATGTGCTTTAAAAATGGCGCTGCCGACGGGTAAACATTTTAACGTTTGTCTGTCGTTTTGCTTTAATATCGGTGTTTAAATGTGACGTAATCCGATTTCAAAGGCGAGATTCTTGTTTGTTGGATTCATAGTTTCCGCCCAAACCTATAAAAACAACAATTAAATCAAAATCATGCGATTGGTGGCTGAAAAACGGCGATTTTTCCGAGAAAAATTCGTTCTTATTTGTGCGCTGCAAAAATCCGGTGACTCCTCAATTTTTTTATAAAAATCTCGAATTTTTACGGATCATATCAGAGGTTTGGGGCGAAATGGCACATGTTTTACACATCCTGTAATTTTTTTCAAGTCGATCTGAACCTCCATTCGTTCGCAATCAGGAAAAAACCAAGAGAAAAAAAGATTCGAGAAAATCGCGTTTAAAGTTTCTGGGCAAAGGCGACGCAATAAGTTACCGCTTGATCTTTTTAGCTGCCAAATCAACAATTTTGCGAATTTTAATATAACCCAAACGGCATTTTATTCAGAAAAGATAGTACTTTCGGAAAATGCAATAAAAAAAATCGATTTTTCGACTGCCTAGTCCCCTTAAGGGGAGAACTTAACTTAGAACGCTGAAAAAAGGTGATTTTCGAAATTTTTTTTAACACAAAAATAAAGTCGATCTTTCTAAAACGTTAGGGGTATTTTAATATACATTTATACGATACAAAGTTTACTTAAAGTATACTTCTGAGTTACTTCGAATTTCACACTGAATATTTAGGAATATATTCTCTAAGAGTAGGGTAAACGCACCAATAAATGAACACTTAAGACTAATGAATGAACACTTTCATAAAATTATGTTTGCAGCGCGATTGATTCCACGTGCTTCAAAAATTGTTTGGATATGAAGCAAGAAATTAAAAGAAGTCTCTAATTAATTAGTTCCTTATTTTAATAACTAATTTTACTCATTTTAATATAAAATGTCCATTCACTGGTACGTGTTCATTTACTGGTACATCCACCCTATTACCATCAATTAAAGAAAAAAGAATCGAAAACTTCGACCCTGTAAACCAGGTTCTCCCCTTAACCACCCCTGTCTGTGGTCCCCATGCTCGTGAGAAAGCATTTTGTTCCATACCTCTCGCTTGTCTATCTCTTCCGCGATGAATCGCTTCGATTCTCGAAGAAGTACCTCGCGTTTCGAAAGATCCAGGCACTCGTTACTTTGTCTCTATTCTCGCCGTAATGGCGCGCCGGAAGATTTATTGGAGCCTGTGCCGCGACTCCTCCACGGTCGGATTTATATTCTGCAGACGCGGAAATATGCACGTCTGAGCGCATTAGAGCTCGCGCGCAAGGGTTCCGGCAGTTCTTGGCGAGGATCCCCGAAGGCTCGAGCGTGTAGGCACTTTCGCGACGCTCTCGACCCACTATTCCCCTCGAGATCCTTTAACCTGCCCGAACTCGTACAATTTTTACCAACGGGAGCAAATACCGCCGGGAGGAACAGTCAGCGGAAATCGAAGGACGTCTCTCTTGGCACGAGCCTGGCGAGGAAAAATTCCGTCTCGCGGAACTTTCAAGTGCCCTACCCCTTGTCTCTGTTTTTCGCGAATCGCGCGCGGATCTGGCCTCCGTCGTTTATCGAACGCCAAAGCGATCGATTCGAAGGGGTGCAGAGGGAGATCGAGAGTGGTTGTGAGCTGTTAAACTCGCGAGCAGTCAACTGCACTTGCATTCGACGCGGCGTTTCTAGAATAAGGGGACAACCCGGTTTAGGGCACTGAAAAAAAAAGGTAATTTTAGCATCAACGATTAATCAATTTCAGCGCGACAAACTTGACATTTTTCAATCAAAACTTTTTTTGTGTTGTATAAATATATAGATATTAAAATACCCCTAAAGTTTTGGAAAGATCGAATTTGTTTTTCTTTGTTAAAAAAAAAATCGCGAAAATCACCTCTTTTTCAGCGTTGTAAACCGGGTTGTCCCCTTAAATCAGATAGGGATGGTTTTAGATTTTAAATATTGTCAAGTCAACAGCGGTGTCATTCGATTCCCCTCGGCGAGACCTTCGCAAATCACTTAACCATCTCAACATCGCCCTCTTCAGTCGCTGTGTCTTTTCGATCAACCAAGAATCGCCTATTACCTACTTGCGTCGCTTTTCTAAGCAACGAAACGGCACTAGAGGAACAGTTTGCGCAGGCAGCATGGTGCCCTTAAACGCCACGAAATGCTTGATAAGTCCACAAAACTTCTCGTCGAGTGCACTTTTTGGAAGTGCACGGCTCAGAATGGTGGTAAAGAAGTCCCTTTCACCCCCCCTCGCAGCACTCGGCTCCGTTATGATTACGAAAGTTACGGAGCCAGGCGCGAGCTTGGGTTGCACGAATATCCGCCCGTTCTCGCTGGCGATCGTTAAATAATTCCTCGTCCGCCAGTCTGCAGTTCATGGTTTATTTAATGAGCCCCCGTGTATCCCCGGCGAGTTACAATCCGCGCCGCGTTGAAGCGGCCCGTTAAACGCCTCGAAGGAGAACTCGAAACCCCCAAGTGGCCCTCGGGATTTAAACGGGCGCGAAAACGCGACGCTGGGAAATTTTGCGACAGGAAACTGCGCCAGATTTCGCGGCGAAGTTAGACGGTTCGAATTATCCGCCCGCCTCGCCTCCCCTACCCCCGTCAAAAGGGGGATTTAATATCGCGAAGCTGGTCCAAAAGCGACGTTATCAATCTCCGAAGCAGTTTCATCTTTTGTGAACTACACTGGTGTCATTGAAATGTAATCGAGTTCCTCGATTTTAGTTCCAATTAGAAAGAAGATGGTTGGATTGAATTTTGGGGTTTTAATGGAGGGTGCAGTTGGAAAGGGGGTGATAGTAAAACTCATAAATGTGTTAAAATATCATATTAATTTATTATTGTTGATGGTTGGTAACAGTAAGTAGCGCACTCAGGATTTAATCATGCGGGGAGCCGAATTCAATATTTTTAATGCAAATTCAATAAGGTGAAAATTCATTAGACGATTATAAAAATTTATTTAAGGAATAGAATCCAGTTTTCTTTTCTTTTTACATTAATCTCCTTTTGACTTTTTTTGGGGTGCCAAGGCCCCTTGTTGACAGTAAATAACAGAATCTAGCGACATTTCTAACAAGGGGTTCAAGCTTCTCTGTTCTCCACTCTTTTGGTTGCCATTTTTGCAATTCTTAACACATATGTCACTTTATATGTATTTCTTCTAAAATTCACGTAATTTGGGGGATTATATTGACAGAACATTTCATTCGGAAAATGCCAAGTTTCGAATTTTGTGGGACTGTTTCAACCCTTAAAATGGAAATTTAAGAAAAATAAAAAACTACGTGTGTCTTAAATTTGAGACAATGATAGTAAAACTGGACTATGTAATCGACATTGAAAAAAAATAATTTTCCTATTTTATATGATTAGTACAGCCCATTCGAGTACAATATTCTTAGTAACTGAATTTCGCAAAAAATGTGAGTTATTCCGCTTTTGCTCTAAATGCCTGATATTTCTGTGATAGCGAATCTTCTAAGTGAATCTCAAGTCTTCAATGCTGCTTAAAGTGAAACTGAAGCGCTGTACGGAAACAATCTTCTCCACATTCTCGTTTATTTTTAAGAGCATCCCCTCATTCCGATCGTACGCAGAGAGCTCGAAATTCACCGTTGAACCGCTGCCTCGAAAATTTTTCTCGTCCTTGGGGTCGATCGGTTGATCCGTTTCCACTGGCACACCCTGTACACTGCAAACGTGGTCGTTCAAACATCCCCCTGTCAGCCAGAGGGCAACTGGAGCGAATCAGATATTCGTTCCCGTTTGTCCAGCAAATAATCGGGATCAATCCACGTTGTTACATCCGCTGTGTTCTCGTTATTACATCGCTTCTGTTTAAAGTCGCCCCCTCGTGTCCGTACGAGCCGTGTGCTTTTCCACTTGTTTTCTAGTTAGAAAGGTCATTATCTCGTTGCCGAAAGATACTAGATCAACGAACACGCGGATCCGTAGCACAGGTCTCGTGGTCGATTCGAAATCGAGCTTGGAAATTGCGTCTATTCGCATCATCGTCAGTTAGCCACTATCAATCCAACTACCATCAACACTGAAACCGTTTCAATATACATACCTACCCCACGCCGCAGATCATCGACGATAATAGGAATACGCGGAGAGCTGAAGAGCTCAATCAAACCCGAAGGGGTCAGGCCAAAAAATATTGCAGCGTGAAATCAGAGTTGGGCATTATTCGAATAATCTGCGAATAAAAATTTATTCGTTATTCTCGAATAATTTCATTTCATTCGCAATTCTTATTCGAGATTATTCGAAGAAAAATTTATTCGAAAAATGAATAAATATTTATTCGAAGAATGAATAAATATTTATTCGAAGAATGAATAAATATTTATTCGAAAAAGTAATAAATTTTTTATTCGGATAATGCACAGCTCTGCGTGGAATGGGCGGGGATGAATTCAAAAGGGCACGACTTTGACGAAGAAATCGAAGGAGAGACGATAAAACCAAGAAAGAACTCGATTCGCGTTGAAAAGACGTTGAAAGCTCCTTTCCCGCGGGGGATACTCTACCGAGCAGCGTTTCGTTTTCGAATTAATGTCGAACTGAAGTCCCATTAGACGGGGCCGTTCGATTCGAGCCAGCCCTTTCATTACCGAGTTTCCTTGAGCGCATTCGACGGCGCTTGAACGGGACTTCCGTCCTGACGACGCATTAAAATTTACGACCCCCGCGGGGGCGAACTTCCCTCTTCGATCGGCGCGCGTCAAAACTTTGCGGTCGAGCGTATTTATGAGCGGCCCGCTCTGCAACGGCACTCGGCTTACGAAATCGACCTGTCCAGCGTGCGTCAAAGTCGATCCGCCTCGATTCGATTTCCACCGCGATCGTGGAAAGTCGGGCTCTGGCGATACCTCCTACGACGGGAGACGTAATTGGAAAACGGATGCGCCCTGACGAGTCGCAGCGTTACGAGTGCGCCATTCAGCTGGATCCGATGTATCGAGTCGTTATCTCTCGCTTTGTTGTATCTCCGCGTTAATCTCGCGGCGCACCATTCAAACCACCGCGCTGTATGGTAGGGGGGAACGGGGCTGGTTGTCTCAAGGGGTAGGTTGACTAATTCTTAATAACTTTGCACCGACATATGCTCTACTGCGGAAAGACTTACTGTAGAAAATTGACTGTAGGAAGTTGTTAAAGACACATTTAAATACCTTAACCCTCACTCTGTGGACAGGGGTGCAAACACACCCCGAGCTAATAAAAACGTAAATAAATGTTGCCGAATGGAAACTTTCCGAAGTATTCTTAGGAATGCTATCTGTGACATGTTCCACACACAATTTGATAACAAAAACTTATTTTTCTTTACTTATAGACAACTTTTTAATTTTTGTATTTTAAATGAAATGTTTTAATTATATTTACACCTATCTTCTTAAAAATCAATAAAATTTCACAAATACTTACGCAACCAAAGTTTCTTTCTGTACATTTTGCACTGAAAATGCGTGGGGTGTAATTACATCCCTGTACACGGTTAACGTTAAAATATTAGTAGACAGAGTGAAGGTAAATAATTGTGGTCACGTTAAGTCAACTTTAATAATTTAATCAGGTAGCCAAATATGTGCCTTATCAAATATAATAACCAGTTTAATGATATTTCGTCCACACAATTTATTAAAAATCAAACACTGCAGAACTGGCCTACCAGCCCCGGTCTCCCTATACAGTACAGCGTAACAGGTACGGTGTAGTTACGAAGTGAACCTTGCTCTATAAACATGCCCCGAGTATAAGAACGGACCGGTTAGGCTTCATTCAAGACTGTATAAAGTATCTCAGCTCCGTGTCCAGCAACCTTATTGCGAGGTTCACGAGACTCTGAAGTGGTAATGCCTGGTATGATCCTGGCTCGTTCCCCCTGAATCATTGTCGACGCTTGATTGCCGAATTTACGACTTCGCCATGCCTCTCGCGCCGATTCCGAGAGGATTCGCGAGCAGCGAGCGCAATCTCGCAGCGAAACCGCCGCGGAAAGTTCGGGTAATGAGAGCGCGAGTAACGCGAGCGGCCCGAGGGGATTCGCGACGGAGGAGCCGAATTTCTACAGTGTTCCCTCGCGAACTCGGGGAAGGCTCGACGTCGGGCGAGCTTCGGGGAGGTGCAACTTCCGCGAACGGTTTGCCTTGTTAATTAAGAGATTACATACAACTGGGATGATCGAAACGATCGATTTTTCCAATAAAGAATTCGCAGAAGCTACGACACCAAAGGAAGGCCAATTCTATGGCCCCGGAATTGATCATGTTCTGTAAATTAAAAAAAAAAACTATAGTTTAAACGCTGTTTTCTCGGACGTAAGTTTTCCAAATCGGTGCCAATGATATTTCAAAAACTACTGCACCGATTTCAATGAAACTTGGCACGATTATTTCTCACATCAATATTTAGTCTTTACCATATGGATTTTATTTTAACATCCACAGTTTGTTTTCAATCATTAAAGAACTGATTAAAGTTTTCCCAGAAATTGCATTTTGAAGTTCAACCACTGATATATTTTTTAAAAATGAAAATTTTAAATGTAGCGTATGATAAAGACTAAGTACCTAGTTTATTTTTCATACTTTAAAAGGAACGTTTTTCCTTTTTCCTTTTGGACGACCCCCAGAGGGGATATTTTTGGCACCGTAAACTTCTTACGTGACGACCCTGGTTTATTCAAAAGCAGCCTCACGGCGAACCAGACGAATATTATCTTCATTTTTTGTTTAAAAATATTCTTCAAGTTATAAGCTTTCAAGTACATGTTACGATCTTCATCGACAAAATTACATTTTATTGGTAAAAAAATCATAAAAAGTGCCTTCTTTTCACGGTCCTAGGTGTATGTAACCCCTTACCGCGAAAGTAACGAAGGATAAGTTTACGGTATCCACTGTCCGTATCCACCCCTAATTCGGCTAGCAATTGAACACGGCGGAGTCGAGTGAAGCCGAATCAGCTGGTTCTGTTGCTCGTCGCCGCAGCGTTTCGTTACGCGGCCATTGTTGCACACGCTTGAGCACTGTAGCCCCGATTCATCTGCATCTAAACGAACAAAGGGGACAGCCCCGTGGGGGTACGCGCGCCTCGTGACCCGCGACCGAAGCTGTTGCTCCGCTATCCGGAAGCGACCTGAAAAGTAGGCGAGCCCCGCGTAGTCGGACACCTTAACGTTTCATGCATAGCAGATGAGCCTCGAGTCATCTTCCTCTGCATTCGATCACACCCGGTGCAGCGAAGGCGTATGATAGTTAAAGTATCGTTCACCGAGGTTCCCGGGATTCTCGGACAGCAGTGCGAGTAAGGCTGCCGTCCGGGAATCCAGGGAACTCGGACTACAACTCACGCTTGAATTGGGTTGCCAACTTTTTTCCGTGAGAATGTAGTACTTTACGGCCGAACGTGTTACAAAATATAGTGCATTGCGAAAAAATATAGTACCTTTCAGAGGAAAGTGGTACAAAATAAAACTACATTAATATACTATATTAGTATATTATTGTGCGTTTTGTTTGACTGCACTGAAAGTCCAAGTGTTAATAGAAATGAGGCCATTTTTTTATGCGAGATAGACTGACCCTGTTTCTCTCTTCCCGCCATTTCATATTCATTATAGAAAAAATCTTCTGTGTAAAAGCTGAAGTGGCGGGAATAGAGATGAAAGTATGAAATTATTTTATATAAATTTTGACAAACAGATCATAGACAACACCTTGTGTAAGTCGCCTTCAAAAGTTTAAAGTTCAACTTCGCAAATTAAATCTCGATGTTATCATAGAATAAAAAATAAATAAAAATTGTTGAATTCTGTCGATGCATCGGAAATATAGTGTTCTTACGTACTGTATCTTTTTCTAACAGTATATAGTAGATACACTAGACAAAAATATAGTACAATACTATATATCATAGTACAGTTGGCAACCATATGTGAACCTCCTCCGCTTCCCATTGCTCGATCCCCCGCGATCTCATATACTACCTAGAATTGATACAGCAATGTAAAAGCTGCGAGACTCCGCAAAGTGTACGGCTTCAAGGTTTCGGAAGAAGAGATCTGGGAACCTCACATGCCCCAGATAATAATAATAATAATAAAATGCGAAAGCTCTTCTTCCGATACCTAAACTTCTGTATCCCTCCTACGTGCTATACCTTTGAAGAGAGGCTTATCATTGACACGGCCACTGGCCAGCCCTAGAATTACCCATGAAAGAGACAGAGAAAGAGAGCGAAGGAGAGGAGGGAGCATGGTGGAGATGGATATTGTTTGTATTGAGAGACGAAATGACGTGTGTGTTCCAGCAGCATCCGAACGCGACGAACAGTAGTGAGACGAGCGTGGGTGGCGTGTCGGGTGCATGCGGAAGCAGCGGCATACCGGCGGGCGGAGAGGCCGGGTGCAGCAGCAGAGGTGGCAGCAGCAGCGGTGCCGGTGGCACGGCGGGACAGGGCTGCGAGCAGGGCGCCCACGGTGGCCCCTCGTCCCATTCCAGGGAGAGCCACGCCAAGTTCAGGCACGGTCTGCTACAGCTTATGATCCACACGATCGATCCGCTCCACGACGGTCAGTCCCGCGCCGGTATACCAACTCCACACTCTATCACTCTCGCTTGCCGCTTTGCCTTAGCGCTGACAGCACGCTCTTAGCTGGTAGTCGTAAACTTAACTTCCATATACCGTAGAAACCTTGATCCCCCGACTGCACGCGGCGTCTACCGCCGATACGGGCTGCTTCTCGTAGAATCTAGGTCTCGAAGAAATTCGTAGAGATGCTCGACGCCTGCCAGCCTTGCATCGATCGTCTTCGAGCCACGGGACGGTCGATCGCTACTTTCTCAACTTTCTTGGCACCGCGGACGGTCGAGCTGCCGCTCTTCGCCGTCGAGGAACCGCGAGACTTGTACAGCACGAGCCCCCGACAGGCGGAGTGCTTTTAAATGTAGAGTCGCGCGAACACGCGGCTGTCTATCGAGACGGGGCTTCCGCCCGAGCTGGCAAACCTTGGGAACCTTGGAACGTGGTCTGACAGGTGATTTAAGGGATGCGAGGTGGAGACTACTGTTTCTTCTAACAGGGGAAGCGCGTTACCCGAGCGTTACATTTTTTTTTAAACTGTGAAATATCAGACAATTTTTCGTTTGTGCCCATTTTCGATTCTTCGGGTGAAAACACACCCTAAGGGGATGTTCCGGTCTAGAGTCCATAAAA
Source organism: Andrena fulva (assembly GCA_946251845.1). Taxonomy (NCBI): domain Eukaryota; kingdom Metazoa; phylum Arthropoda; class Insecta; order Hymenoptera; family Andrenidae; genus Andrena; species Andrena fulva. The sequence continues at coordinate 92,935,213 of OX276327.1, read as the reverse complement.
GTAGGCGATCTTTACAGGAATTAATTAAAGGAAAACTGCCACAGATAATTTAATGGGACTCTTTGCATCGTTTTAAAAATGGCTTAAAGTATAAACATATATTTCTTCTTCTCTAATTAATCATTGCAAATGGCACTGGGGGTTCGTTAAAGTCGAGGCGTCAAACAATTCATCCAAACTTCATGAATTTTTTCATTTTATTAAAGGTTGAAAATTTGAAAAATGAGTTTAAAAGAAATCGATTTCTCAACACTCTTATACCGGAACCTCCCTCAAGGAGTGTTTTCACCCTGAAGAACCGAAAACAGGCACAATCTCCGCCTTGTAAGTGTCGATATACACGTGTAATTAGCTTGGAAAAGTTCTAAATCCCGCCGCATGTTTCTACGATCACAGGTGTACAGAGATTCGAGACATCGTTAGCAACTCTGGCAACTCTCCCCCTCGCGGTGCAGCGTCCCGGGCCGAGTCGGTTAATTGAGTCGCGTAAATAAACGTCGCTGCGCGGAGCCCGATGAAATTTAAAATTCCAATTGAAATCCGTTCATTCCGAACTAAGTAATTCCGCGAGGCCTTGGACCTGTAACCCAATTGACCTACATCGCGGATTCTCGTCTCGGCCTCGATACGGGCACCAATGTTTCGTAGACAATTTTTCCCGGCGACGGGGGCCGCCACTCTCGCGCTGCTCACAGTTTGGGAAACGGCCTGGAAATTCGTCGACGGCCGCGACGGCTGCGTTGTTTGCTCGTCTGTGCTGGTTTCGTTGCATGACCGATGGCTGTGTGCGCGCCGTTGCGTCGGGCGAAGTAATTAAACGTTACGAGCACTCGGCGATAACGAGCCAGAAGTTCAATGTCGTGCACGGTGCGCGCTGGGGCCTGCGTGCGCTGTAGCGCCGCGCCGTTCTGCACGGTGTAGAAATCAGTAGAACGAGTCGCGACGTAGTCAGACGCGCGTTGCTCTGACAGCGCCTGTGACCTCTGACGCGTGGACGCGTCGCGGGACTTTTCAAGAATTTGATTATATAGTAAAGTCTCATTTGGAGGGCCGAGATGCATAGTGGTGTAAGCCAGAGTTGTGCGTGAACTGAATAAAAAATTATTTGAATAACGGATCAAATAAAAGTTACTTTGACTTTAGATTATTTGACGAATAATGTTAATTTTTGTATTCGACGAGAATTTGTTCGACGAGTAAAGTTAACCCGAATCAACTTTATTCAACATATGACGAATACTTTTTTTTTAACTTTTATTCGTTATTTTATTTTAGTTTACTGTTCTAAAAAACTGTACATATATAATAAACACTACTATAATAATAATGTATATACCTGAAGAGTTAAAAGAAATTTAATTTCTAATTTTTTTTCTCACTTCTCAGCACAAGGCATGAACAGCATCAAATTAGCATCAGCGCATTCGTTATATTAATTTATACTGTTCAGGCGTTGTGCTGATAACAACGACGAAACTTATTACTCGGACTTACACCGGTATGTTTCGAAACGCTCTGCGCTTGTTAGTGCTAAAGAGAAATGTTCTTATTTCTCAGTCAAGAAAGGAGTCATACCTTAATTCATTATGAAAGTAAACAGATGGAGCCTTTAAGATTTAAAAACTGTTGTCAACTCAAATTATCAAAATGTGCACTTACACGATAATTCTCAGCCATCCATTCGAACGAGGAAAGGGCCGACTTGACAGTGTAGCAATTTTCAGAAACGAGAGACAAGGAAACAAGGGGGAGAAGAGTTTCCCCAGCTGGAGGCACCCAAGTCGATTCTCTCGTCGAGGGTAGAATAATCGATAAGGAGAATCTTTCGTAAATTAGAGGAACCTTGAGTAGTTTGATACCGTGGTATATCGTAGATTGTTTTAATTTGTTAATTGAGGAAGAGAAGGTAACACATCATCGCGCTTAATGGCCACACTCGTATATCGCATCCGCGGCCAAGTTGCCAAACAATGGGAACGCAACCTTGGGATAACAACGCAGTCGTGGCACCTAGATACGCGTCCATAGTGCATCGACGAGCGATCAGGTCGACAGATTAGCCGCGAGCGATACGATTCGACAGTGACTAGGGGAATAAATGCGAATACGCGGTGGCTTCTCCGCTGCATATCGCCCTCGCCCCCTGTCCCGCGCTGCCCTTTACGTATTTATGGATCGAGCCACGGCCTCGCCGTAAAGAAAACTCCTGAAACGTTATTTTTCATCGGCTGTGTAATGTTTGCCAGACGGACGTGACAATAACAGGGAAAGATGGGGCCGATAAACGATAACCTTCCCCCAGTTTCCAACACTGTCTATTACTATGAAAATCTTTTAATGTCGCCTATGGGTTCCTTCGCCTAAAATATCGAACCGATCAGAGTTAGAAAAAATAGAATATTGCTGTGGGTGAGTTGAGGAAGGGTGAATGTCAATGTTTGGCTGTTTTGAGTTGAATAAAGTTAAAGTTAACCCCTTCGACCCTGTTGGGACATGTGCGTTATTTTATTGTTTTTTAATTAACCTGAGTTCATACTAACATCTTTGATGGGCAATTATAAGAATAAGCAACGTAGTAACGTGCTGGATAATTTTTGTTTTGGCAGGGTATATGCCGGTGGAATCACAGTGATATACATCTCGTTCTTTACACGCGTAATTGAATTATTCTCTGAATTTTTTATTGTGGCCTTCCAATTTATAGTATGATATAACTGTTTTGCTTAAAATGTTTTTAAATCATGGTTTTTATTTATCTTATTATGCACAGAGAAGTGCATATGCGTTTTCGAGACACATATGTCCCATTAGGTATTTTCATTTTTATTCCCGAATACGGTCAAAATATTTTTCCCTAGTTACGCAGCGAGGGTCTTCTTTCCCACTCCTCTGAAATACGTAGACTTGATATGGGAGGAATATCATAAGAATACATGTACGACATATCGACAGACGATTGGATGTGTTTCACCCTATTTATCTTTTCCGGAACACATATGCCCCATTCAAAAAAACTGCTGGGACTCATATGTCCCAATTTTTAAAATTGACACACAGCTTTCAAATTCGATCTGTACCTATCCGTAGCTTAATTCATCCGATTTCTACAAGAAAATATAATAAAATCCAAATGCAAAAAAATTAGCTCGAAAGGGTTAAGTAAACTTTCTGCTGCCAATTGTGGCAGCCTTCTTGATCTCACCCACAGATGTTACCATCCACAGAATTTTATTCTCTTACCCAACCACTCGCGTCTCCAAATCAACGTAACTGCCAGAGATTCCCGCATTCCTTTTTTACGAAGCCAAGTTGCCGCGTAATTGCTCGCAACCCGATACGATTTGACGCGAAGCGACGTCTTGGGAACGGAGTCTCGCGTTTCTATTTTTCCCGAGCGACACTCGATCCAGCGTCCGCGTAATATTAGACCGCGCGATCGACGCGAAGAATTTACGACGTATACGTGGCCCATTCGCAGGAAATGCCCCGGCGAGCCTTCCCTCCTAAAGTCGCTGGAAGCCGAGACACTTCCGTCTCCGCTTCGCCGCGGTAAAGTGCGCTTCCTCTCATGCCCCGTAATACGAGCGCCGCGCCGTCGATTGCGTTTGTGTATACGTCCGACCCGTTTGCCGCGTGGAAGCTCCGATGTAGAAGGATCGCCTGAAAATCCATATCTCCCTTGGAGATGGGATCGCGTGCATTTTCGACCCTCCGCCGGCCCGACCACCCTCGTCCAGCCCCCCGTCGATGAAATTTGTACAAGTGTCAGGACGGGTGCGCTCGTTAAGCGACCGCTAAACGAAACACGTGGATCGCGGTTGGCGTGATCGATAGGAATCTTAATCCAGAAGGTAACCCGGTAATCTCGACGTTGAAATTGATTTCGGGGGCTATGCGCGTGCCGTGTGCAGAGCTCGGTATATAAATGGGTCAGGTCACGCGCGAATGGAAAGAAAAAGGACGATCATCAATTAGACAACTCTTTCGCGCCGTTCCCCGCCGTTATAGTTCGCGGGATGGAAAATTTGCCAGCGAAAACCGATCCCACGAAAGACCCTTTTAATAATAATAATAATAATTGTTTATTAACGGAACTGAATTCCACTTGTACATAAGAAATGGCATCAAAGCCCTTAGCCTAAGTCAACGTCGTATTAGGGCAGTGACTCCCAACCTGTGGGTCGCAAAGTGTTTTCTGGGGGGGTCGTTTTTGAGTCATTTTTTAATATTATTAAGTTAGAATTGTATTCTGAAATTCCTACTTTTAATCTGTTTTCGTTACCTTATTAAATTTGAAAGGGGATCGCGACTGATGAAAGGTTGGGAAACACTGTATTAAGGGGAAACTAGACGACCACCCTTCTTAGATAATTATATGATCGTTGTATACAATTGGATTATTCACGGGCAACTATTGCACCCTCGAGATTCTCATTCCACGGTCGATGCCGCGTCGATCACGACCTCCCCCATTTACTCCTCCATTTCCACAAGCCTTCTTCCTCCTCCTCCTCCTCCTCCAGGAGGATCTGGCCGCGAAAGCCCCAGCGTCATTAATCTCGATTGCATGGAAAACGTTCAATACTAGATCTCGATAGCACACCGATTGTACGCGCGCCTGTGTGCCTCGCCTGAGAAGCGGGGAAACTTTTTTCCCCTGCCCCGTCGGTGGGGCGCGCGCGCCCACTGAACCAGCCACCTATTTTTCTCGTCCCTTCCCTCCCCTCCCGTGGATTCCCCCCGTGGCGTCGCTCGCGAGTCGGCGAAACACAGGAGGGAGCAAGGAAGAAAGGTGAGACGGGACGAAGAAGAGGCAGCGAAAGCTGCGGGAGAGGCTGGGGAGGGTAGTCGGCTTCGAATGAATTTGCGGGACGCGTTTCGAGCCCGTATATCCGCCCCCCGAGTGGCGGTGAGTGGCGAGCATGTATCGGGACCCTGACCTAGAAACCGCCGAGTATCGATCGCGACTAGCGAATCCACACTCGGGGCTCGCCTTCCTTTTCCCTTCCTTTTCCCTTCCTTTAAACTCCCGGGCCTTCAACGTCATCGAGACATCGCCTCGCGCCGCTACTCGAGATAATATTCAGGACGAATCGCTGTCCTTCCTCCTGGAGGATACTCTAGCCACCCCCTTCATATCTCCAACGGCCTCCACCGCAGGGAACACCCTCGAACCCTGTTTCCTCCTCGGCGAGCGAACCTCCGCGGCCTCTGGGCGAGATTTTCCAGTCAGAGTGGATAACAGATAGGGTGCTGAATCGACCAGCAGATCTGTTCCATCAGTCGCTCGACCAGCTTAGGGGGTGAGGATAAATTCGACGGTAAACGCAGACGGACGACTATCGTTTTCTCTTACGTATTTGCGTCCCGACGCGACATTAAGGCGATGCGTCTTCGCTCGATCGAGTGAACTTTTCGCTCGCGAAGTAGTCATCTGAAGCGTCGCCTCGGCTTTGCATTTTGAAAAGCATGGAAGGAATAAAACGAGCCGAGGTGAGGCGAGGCGCAGCGAGAGGCTGCATTAACAGCTGAAAGTCTCGGGAGGAATAGCAAACGCAGCAACAACGCTCGCGTCACTCGCCGTCGAATCGCGTCCCAATCGAGCGCGTTATTTATAACGAACGAGATGCACCAGTTCCGCCAGGTTTTTTAATAACTTGCAGAGAATGCGAGGCGGATGGGCGGCATTGTGGTAGAAGGCCAATCGAAATCCCTGGTGACGTTTCCATGTAGCAGAGAGAAGGGCGGGAGGGGGGGGGGGGGTGGGTTTATCGAAAATCCCGGTCCCGCGAGTCACAGTCGCGATTACTCGCCGCTCCCCCGGGGATGATATTAACAAATTGGGCCGCGCTGCTTTAATTCCTACCCTTCTGCTCTCGAACCCCTCTCTCGCGACTAACGTCCTGTCACACTTTTACTAAATTTCCGTCCGCTTAGTTCGCGGCCCTTGTTCCATTTACCAAGAGACGCTAGAAGTCTGTCCTAAATATCGCGTCCTTCCTCTGATCCTCTCCAGCTGCTCCTCTGTCCTCCTTCCTCCACTTGAAGAAAAACGGAGGCAAGAGGCACCTGAAAGTCTGTCGAATATCGAAACTTCGTCAGCGTCGAAATAACGAAGGGAACTGCACCAGGCTCCTCCAGGCTTTCAGAGAACCAAGGAATTAGAGTGGATAGGGGCGAACGGTGACTAAAAAGCAGCGTGCGCATAGCGACCTTCCACCGACAGGCTGAGGTGATCGCGAGCAATCAATCACGTCAGCGTCTGCATTACAATTACCTGGCAGCCGCGTCTAATCGTTTACACGCAAGAGCCCTCGCGGCAACCCGACACCCCCGAAAAGAGCCCCACGATATGGATCGATACTTCTCGATGTTGCGCCGTTTTCCGTGCAGAGCCTCCCTTCCGTTCATCCCCTGTCCCCGATCCCTGCGATTCCCTTCCGCTGATCGAGAAAGCCTCACGCGTTAAGGTATGCTTTCCTATACGCGTCTGGACGCAGCGTCAAGAAAGTCGATTTTCTCGAAAATGAAGCGCGATATCAGACAAAGTTACTCTTCCCTTTCGACTTATAACAAGTAAATAAGTCGATAAAAAGGAATACAATTTTTTCGTGTTTGGCTTTGATATTCTTCACGCTGCGGCCAGTCAAGTATAGGAAAACATAGCTTTAGAAGTGGAAGGAAGGATTTCTCGCTCGCCCCTGGTGACCCAACGTGTCTTCGAGAGGAGAACTTTCATTAAGCAGACGAGCAATCACTTTGATCCGCCGTTGAAGCGAAACGAGGGGAGAAGGAAGATGAGACTACGAAGAATACAGCCTCGCCCTGTGACGAGGAAGGATCTCCTCGCGAGGCGTTTAACTTACTCAGAATGGAACTGGAATACTTAATTCACTCGACGGGAATTGGGTCGAAATACATGCTACGTTATCTCGCAGGTTCATATCACTCTTCGTCATCAATCTGCAATTTTGAATGTCTGAAATAGCGAGGCAGCATCCAGAGGCAAATTGTCATCAGTTTCTTCGGATTCCTCTCGCGAAGCTCCGAGATGAGGACGGAGAATTGCTTGCTGGCGAAGGCTTAATTTTCTGGCTAATTCGCTAAACGACTCTGGAAGACAGCGGCGCGTTGGTTATCTCGACGCGACCGATTCGAATTTAAAGGCAGATTAGCTCCGGGGACGAGTCATCGAGACGTACGGCCGCGCCTGGCAGCGGCGGCGATCTCTCTGATCAGATCTCGCGCCGCTGGTCCTTTAAGGAAGCTGATGGCCCTCGATTTAGGAGGCACTCGACTGCGCGCAGGAAACTTACTCCGGGATAACGGAACTTCAAAGATACCTCGCCTGCTGAACCCGCCCGGATTACGCGACTCACTTTTCCCAAGGAACTTTCCACTTTCGTCGCCCGTTTCATCCGCTGCATTCATTGTCGTCCCCCTCGGCAATCGTGCTACATTTCCCGCGAGTCGGAGAAGCAAGGAAAGAGAGGGTGGAACGAAATTCCTGTTGCTGCTGAATGAAATTGTCATCGGGCACGAACGTGCGAGAAATCCTTGGCAAGAACGGCACGGCCCGGTCACAAAGGCGGGCAGCTTCTCGGGTAACCTTTCCCGCCGCGACCTACCGCATCCGACAAACACAAAAATATTTGCCCCATTAACAGGGGCGGTTTTTATGGCCGCGCGAAGGACGCCGCTCGATCTATATCTCCATCCTTAACGATCGCCTCGCCCGATGTCCTTTCCCCTCCGCGTGCTTTATTCTGTACGCGAGTCGACGGCGCCGTTTAACGAGTGGCAGACCGTGTTTTCTTTCCAGCCGGCTGCTCATCGTGCAAAACCTGAAAGGCCCGGCCCGCGCTCTAAGGAGGAGCTCCGCTACGCGCCGCGATTCCGAAGGACAGCCGCGGCTCCGGCTCGCTTTAATTGTTCATAAAACCGGAGCATGCCCGCTGAATAAACCCGACCCGATCGAGTTTTGTAGGTTAATAGGTGACACTTCGGCCGACCTGACGCGGACTCGTTCTACTTGATCCGGCCTGCCTCTTTCGATCCTTCCCTCCCCAGTCGCAGATCTGCCTCGAAATTCTTGTTGGACAAACCATGGGGCTGGGAGATAGGGTGCAGAGTGATGAGAAAAAAGGTGGGAGAGTTTAAAGCGTAGCTACTTACACTGAGGTGGAATGAAATTCTCAAAAATGTGTGATTGTTTTCTAATAGTGACAAAAGCTGCCTTTGATGATTCAGATTAACTCTTTCTACACACTACATTTGCTCCTTTTTTATCAGCAGAATTCAATTACTGACACAGGCGAAGTTCGTTGGAGTTATTGCCGATTAACTTTGCCGCGCACCTATAGGCGCCTTCGGTGCGAGCAATATGAAATAAGCGCCTATAGACGCCTGGCGGTACAACGGAAACAAATTTTCAAAACGTCTTTAGGCGCCAACAGCAATGAAAGGGTTAATCCCGCGAAAGCTAGATTCAGTCGAAAAAAAATGAGGTGCCGGATGAACCTTGAAGTATTAGGTAACCTTTTGTTTTTTAACCCTTCGTGGTCACCTTCTTAGAATCACAAATTGGTCACATGGGGTTCACTGCACCCTAGCGTCATTTTTCAGTTACCATTTGAATCTTTTTACTTTTGAGTGATAATTTTACATTCGTAACATTCATACAATCAACATTTACCAACGACATTAGAAGTCACGAATAATAAAAACAATGGTGCCCCTACATTTCGTTCCACCCTAATTTACACCACTCGCTGTTTCAATAAAATTGTCGACTCACTTCGTAATTTCCTAAATCGGACAACGCTCACTTCCTCCTCCTTCCTCCCTTTAAACTCTCAGTCTACAAAGTACCTAGCCCTAATTTAAGTAGATGCTCCTTTCCCCCCCGCCCCCCGTGTTCGCCCTCTACATTTCCCTGAATCCAGCCGTACCTTCGAGTGTATTTATCTTCCCTTACGTACAGGGGAGTGCAGCCGCGAACGGGGGAGGGAAATACGAATGGGAGGGAGAAAAAAAATTACAGAAGCTTAACAGCTTAAAACACGGACGGTCCATTCTCCTTTCGCCCTCCGCCCCGTCTCTCCCTCTCTTGTTCTCCGCCGCCGAGGCTCTCCCATTCGCGCGTTCCTCCCTTGTGCCCTTCCATCCAGCCCGAGGCGGCTTAGGGGTCGATACTTTCATCGCGGCACGACTTCTCGCCCTCGGCTCTTCGCCTTTCTTTTCTCGCCTCGTTTCCAGCTCCGTGGATGAAGGCCACTCACCACGGGCTTTCTCTCTTTGACCCAGCATCAAGCCAGCGCGGGCCCGCGATTGGTCGAAGCTAATCGCCGAATTACGTCCTCCTCCGCTGCCACGTATTCCTTACACACCCAGGCTTTTTTTTTCTCCCCCCTTTTGAGAACGCAGGCTCCCGCAATATTTCATGCGTTCATTTCGCGCTGCCGGGACGGAGGATCCTGCCCCCCGGCGGAGCCCGAACGAGAAAGTCATTAGCAGAGCTCTCAATAGAAGAAGACGCGAACGATTGCAGTCTTTGAACGCTCGACAGTTCGTAGCCAATTTCCGCGGTCCCAGCGGCCGCGCCGCGGCGCTCTGTTAATTATTCCGACGGTCTCGCGGCGAGCACCGCGCCGCGGGACTTCAAAGCCCGCCGTTGTTGCCGCGAATATTTACGGGCGAACGCCGCGGGACGCTGCATTATTTAAGGCGGACGCGTCGAATTAAGACGCGCTCTCTTCGCGCCACTCTGCCCGCCGGTTAATCGATAAGAGAGACTAATGACGCGACGCTAGAAGAGGAAACCCCAGGCGGATGCTGGCCTATTCGACGCACAGATGCCGTGCGCACGTACGCGGGAAGAAGGACGCGTAGGAGAAAGAGAAACAAGATAAATAGCAAATGAGCCTGCCCCGAGGCTAGACGGAGAAGTATATACTTTCGTATCGCTCCGACTTGCACTGTTCTCCTCGCCCTTCCCCCACGTGGAGCTTCCTCTTTGACCTACAAGGGAAGTTAGGCACCCCGGGAATTCAGATAATTATGCAAAATTGTGTGCGAGTGTGTCATGCGTAAGACAAATCTAGTTGTTGGTGGTGCCATTATTGCGGTTTTGGGGGATGAAAATACATTTCGTGGGATATCTCGAGAACGGTGAGAGATATCGAAAAGAAGTATAAACAAAAGTTGCATCTTTTTTTTATATCTACAAAACTGTCTAAAAATAACTATCGAAAATCCATACTTTCAATTTACCCCACCACCAATCCTTAATTCGTTAATTACTTTTACGCAGTTTTGTAGATATCAAAACAAGATGCAACTTTTCTTTAAACATATTTCCAATATCTCCCACCGTTCTCGAGATATCCCACGAAAATGACAATTCTACCTTTTTCTCAAGGGGTGAATTCACCCCCTAAAACTGTACTATGGCACCAACAAAAATAGGTTCGACTTACGCATAAACTACTCTACTTGCGCATAAAGTTACATGATTTTCTGAATGTCCGGGTTGCCTAACTTGCCTTGCTAGTATCACGCGAACCAGCGCAGGATCGTTTCGCTGAAAATCAAGTCACCATCTGAAACTATAGCTGTTACGGGGCGATGAGCTTGGCAGGGGTTGGAGAGGGTAGCGTGCGAGCGAAGCGTTGGAATTTTACTCTCCGGCATCTCCGGACACGTTTTCGGACACTGGGGAATGGTGATTCCTTTTCACCGCGCGTCGAAATTAACGGGAGCGCCTGAAATAATTCTGTCCCGTTCGAGGGGGAAACGGTCGATACCAAAGTTGCGAGTCATTGTAGCCGAAGAAAAAGTTGCTTCGTTTGCGGAAGCGCGGACGCGATTCCTGTAACACTTCTTTTCTCTTAATGAGGCAGCTTGTTCGCCCTGGGGACGCTCGCCGAGACGGACTCGGCTAGGTTCCGCTGAAAGGTCCTCCAAGGACGTTCAATGTCGTAAGTTGACAAGAAGTGAGAGCGCGGGGAGGTTGAATGGGAGAAAAGTAGCAGGCACTGTGTTGCAGAGGAAAGGAATCCGCGACACCCCGGGGCGCGAATTTTCTTGGAAATCACCGCGCGCTAACGATAACGGAACGGAAGTCTCGGTTGATTCACGAGGCGTATATTAATTAAGGTCATCTCCGGAAGGGGAAAGAAAATCGCCGCGAAATTAGTTCTCGTCGGGAGCAGGCGTTATCACTGGGCGCTGCATTTGCTGAGGCGACGCTCCTTAATGCGCGAGCTTCGTTAGGAAGTGGATGGAATAAACAGGAATATCGAGTAATTCCTCTTCGAGCACTGGACCACCCTTCGACTATTTAAATTCCACCCCTTCGCCGTTAGTAGAAGGAAATGTAGGAGTTCGGCGTTTAGGAAAGGCCATGGCGCGATTGGCACTTAGGGTGAACTGTACAATGAACGGCACCCTAAGCGGAAATTCCAATTGGAATGTCTATATTTTTTTGTAAAGTTTTTATATCGACGTGCGTTACGAAAAGTAGCACGTTTCAATTTTCTTACGAAAAGTAGCACGTTTTGGTTTGCCACGAAAAGAAGCACGTTCCATCGTTTCTGACGAATATTAGCACGTTTGGCCTTCTGCCGCGAAGACTAACACATTTGACTGCCTCGCCACGAAGAATAGCACATTTCGTACTGTTGCGACGAAAACTAGCACGTTATACTGTTTCGCCACGAATAATAGCACGTTTGGGAATTTATGGCGAAAACTAACATATTATCCGGTTTGGCCATGAAGAATAGCTCGTTTTGGATTATACTGCAGACTGCAGAAACTATCGCGTTTCAGCGCGTGGGCAGTTTAAAAGAATTCAACTGTTGAAAATATTTAATAATAAATAATAATTCCATCTAATCTCCAAAAGACAACACATATGAAAATTTTAATCTACATAATTTAAGTAAGGGAGGGTGCGGGAATTGCGAACGCGGGGTAAACGCGAACATGCTACTTTTCGTGGCAAACCGCTCTAACGTGCTAGTTTTCGCAGCGAAAGACGAAACATGTTATTTTTCGTGGCAAACCGCTCAAATGTGCTAGTTTTCGCAGCGAAAACCGAAACGTGATAGTTTTCGTGAGAACGAAGGCAAACGTGCTACTTTTCGTAAGAAAATTGAAACGTGCTACTTTTCGTAACGCACGTCGATATGTTCTTAACTTCCAGTTAAAACATCTTGAGCACCTATTAAAGCTTTTGTTTTAAAAATATTCAATGAAAAACAAAAATGGACTTAAAGGTACAATCATTGGCAAATTTGAGGTTATATAGAAAGAAATAGTTAAAAGCGAAGTTTAAACAACTTATTTCATTCGCTATTAAATACCTACAACACTTAGTAAATCTGTATTTCAATCCATAACTTAATTATAAAGCGGCCACATCTCAATATTTTAAGAAAACGCCCTTTGTCCCAACGCTACCTTTAAGACTTTTTTGTGGTGTTGCCAGCTCTAAAATGTGTAGTTAAGCTACTGGGATAGTACAGTTTTGCCTAGGTGGCGCTATTAAGTAGAGTCCGAAACATAGAGACCTGAGGGAGTCGGCTTTAGCGGAGCCGGTTAAAGGTCTAAACACACATATCCGTTCCGTCTCAGTTCCGTGTCAGTGTGCCAGTGGTAAGAAGAAGAGACCCTCTACGCCCCTCTTCTTCTTACCAATGGCACACTGATACGGAACTGGGACGGAACGGATATGTGTGTCTAGACCTTTAAGGTTAACGGATATGTGTGTCTAGACCTTTAAGGTTAACACACATATCCGTTCCGTCCCAGTTCCGTATCAGTGTGCCATTGGTAAGAAGAAGAGGGGCGTAGAGGGTCTCTTCTTCTTACCACTGGCACACTGACACGGAACTGAGACGGAGCGGATATGTGTGCGCAGACCTTAAGGCGGCTGGCCAGCGCGCAGTGGGTCCGAAGATCGAGGTGTTCCGTTTTTCTCGTACAGAAACAGGAAACATTCTCCGTCCCTCTTTGTCATTGCTCCGTCATGTCGAAGGAGGTCACGAAAAATGGTCCAAGCAACGCATGAATCCATAACAGATTTACCAAGAGACTTGCATTTCTCAATATTATTGGTGCACAAGAGTTCTCCCGGCGGCAGGTGTCGCGATACATTCGATATTCCGAACGGGGGCCGTTAAGAAAACGAATGCGCGTCGTCAATCTTCCTTCCGTTCTCCGCGCGATCTGCTTTCTATAAAATTCCACGTCCAAGGGCTAGAGGGCGAATATCCTGAACTGTCTAGCATTTCAATGGAGCGCGAGGGATGACAAACAACGCCGAGGGATGATCGTATTTGCCCTCGACTGGCCTCTGGCACGCGGGCCGTAAGTGGATCGCGCCTAATCCGCTCGTTGTAATTTTCTTAAACACGATTTTCCCCGGCGATCTGCTCCGGCGCGATGCCGTTCGACGCTGATGATCCAATTGGCCGCCGATCGCGACAGTTAAACTGATTAAGCGCGTGACAAGCGGCTTTGCGACTCATCCGTGGTTCGTAAAACGTTGGCTCGTCGACGCGCCTTGTCGTTGCAGCAGAGTCGCCACTCGTAGGATCGTAAACGCAGCGCCCGACACGTAGGGCCGCAATTAAGTGAATCAGGCTTCCGTATCGAGTGGCCCTGGTGCCAGGCAACGGTATTCGCGCGTCGTTAGCGCCCCGGGATCGTTTCGGCTCGCAACCGATTCGCGAAATGGCCGCGCAAAGTAGAACGGTAGCAATGGCCGCTGGAATGACGCTCATAATTATTTCGTAGCCCCAGCTTCAGCCAGATCTTGAGCCCACGCTTGAATGGAACGGCGATGCATCCGGCCGGTCTTGTGCAGTGGCAGAGCATGCGGAATGTTTGCAATGTCCTTCCGCTGGACGGAAGGGGGCCCATCGGGGTTGGGCGTTGGAGGGACGATGGGGTGGATCTTTTGCTTGAGAGTTGCATTTTATAGCCTCTAGATGGCCGTCATGGGCGTTGCTCGGATATATAAGAGACGAGCGCAGAATTGTCTCGAAAGAAGATGACGGATCGGAACAAGATGATGTGTTGAAAAGAAACAGAGGATAGCGCTCACGTCGGTTCAGGGGTCGGTAACTCGGGACTTAATGGTACCCTCCCATCAAATCACTCCAAAACAGGCCACTTTTAGGATTTTATTTAAAGAAAAGTAAACGCCGTAGTGTTAAAAAACTTTTTAGGCTGTCTTTGTACATTATTGAAGATAATACATTTATCTTTTTAATCACGCGATTATCTAGAATATAGAATCCAGAATATCCAACGCCCATGACGCTGGTTGGCGGTTGGCTAAGGTAGACTTTAACGAAGTTACTTGTCAGTATAGCTGAAGGAAGGCGTGTGTACAACGGTAGCCCGTTGCCGGTTCGTTTTCCTCATTAACCTGCATCTCTGGTGTTGTTCAGGCAAAGTGGACGAGAAAGCGACGCAGCTGCACGCGATAGCGTCGCTGAAGGTGCTGCTGGACGCTACCAGGCCGCACAACGGCGCGGCGACGTCCACCGCCGCCCATTACTCCGGTGCAGCGTCGAAAGAGACCACTCTGCAGCTGCAGCAGGGCTCCCAGGGCACCACGACCACCACCACGACGACGACCACCGCTGGCACCACCGCCGGCATCCAGGAACTTCCTAACGGCGGTATAGCAGCTGGCCTCGACGCAGACCTGGACTCGGTAATTGTCAAATTCGACGAATGCCTAATTCCCTCCCCCGTCGCGGTCCCAATTATTGCGGTCGCATCGGTCGCCGGGGCTTCCGGTTATCACTCGTCCGCTCTGCCCCGAAATTCGTTGCTGCCCGATGCGAGTCCATTAGACCCTCGCGCTCCCCTTGCTCAACGTTCTCCTTGCTTCTCGTGCCGGCGAATCTCTCGAGGCCTCTAATCACGGGTCTAGAACGAACCTGCTGCTTCCCAGCAACGGGGTTGCCGCTTTTCAGCTGCGAAAGGTCAAGGAGGAACGCGCTTAGACTGCTACTTACAGATAGCTATTCGAATAGTAGGACGCATGGGGCAAAAGGGGCAGTTGCACCCCCTCGCTTTTGAGAAAAAATCGCTTATTTTTAAAAACTGATCTTCATCAAATTTATGCTAAAAACGTCAATATTTTTAAATCCCGGTTTTAAATTTTTGTAAAAATGGATTTAAAAAAGCAAGAGGCCTACTCCACTCGCACCGCGTGTTTCATGATCCGATTCGTCACTTCCGAACTATATTTTTCACCCGATGGTTGGAAGAATACCGCGCACCTCTTGACGCCCCTAGTTACAGGCGTCCCTTGACATTGAAGCTTACGGAACCCATTGTTTTTGGGTGCTCCAATCTTCCCCTCGGAAATAATGCCTTTAAACTCCCACCGGCATAGCAATCCATTTCCCAGGCGTGAGTAGACGTGCAGGACCAAAGCCGACAGGCCCTGTCGTCGGCCGCTGTTCGCCGTGCCGCTGAAAGATTGCTGGTACACTTGAATGCCCCGAGTCAAGTGAATCCGCGCTCGGCGTGCAAGCATGAAAGCCCGAGCGCCTGGATACCCTAAGTATTTCAATATCGACAGACCGTGAGTGGCGTGCGAATGTAGTTAGCGCGGGCCAATAGCAGCCGAATTCCTCGCCAAAGCTGAGCTCCCAGCTGCCGCAATGCCGGCGAAACGTCGCCGCGAGTTTCCACGTAGACGCGAGTCGCGCCCGGAAGCCTCGTCTGACCGCAGGAACAATGGCCGCGGGAGCGCTAATTCGGCCGTGTCGCTCCCTATCGCGGGCCAGGGAACGCGCCTCGCGAAACTCGGCCCCGCTCGGGCTCGTTTCCCGTCACGAACCCCTGGGCCCTCGAGACCCGTCCGTTTTCTGATCCCGTTCCCCGCGGCCTCGTCCGAAATAACCGTAGTCGCCGTAGCCAGATTCGTCGAGCCAATTATCGTCTATCGATCGCGCCGGAGCCAGTCCAGCGGAGCGACCAACTTCCACGCCGAATAACTTCGCGGTAACAACTTCGCGCCACGGTTTCTTCTCGTAATTCCCGCGTGGAGGGCGAAGGGGAGGCGCGAGGGAAGCGTTCAACCCTGATAGATGGATTCTGAGAGAATTTCATTTTAAGTGGGGTGGTACATGGGAACGGGGGGTGTTTTTTATAGAAACGAGATACAGTTAACTGGGATATAATTAATAATAATTATTTATTGCACAGTAGGCGTTACGAAAGAAAACATATAAGCAGATTGGAACAGGAAAATAGTTAGAAATTATATAGTACGTGTAAAAATAGAAGAGTGCTAAAGGCGAGGTACAGCTGTCAGCTGTTGTTACCCTAACCACTTAAAACTACTTAAAACTACTTGAAACTAGCACTAACAGTGTATACGGAAAACAGATGTCGATGGCCAAATAACGTCATCGCGAGTAACGACTAAAGTCATATGTGTGACATTAAAAAATAACAAGAGTAAGAGTTAATTGCTACTGTTGATTAGCAAAAAATAATGTCACTGCGCGAATTTCAGATGGAAGGAAGTTGTAGTAAAGAGTGGAACAATAGGAAAAGGAGCCAATTCATCTAATTCGTTTAATTCTCCCATCCACAACACGCATCCGGAAGGAGGTCATGAGCGATACGTTTTCGCGTGTGTATCAGGCACCCGAAAACCTTCGCGCTGGAAATTTTCCTCGCCGTTTCCCCCACGGGAGGGCGTCCCATCCCCCGGTCGACCGGTTGTCGCTCAACGTGAAAACGTAACGAGCTATATCGCCGCCACCCCCGTCGCTCGACCGCTCCTATCTGAAATTCCGTCTGTCTGCCCGCGGACAGAGATAGATATTTGGTGATTCGGGACGGTCCTGCCGGCGCGATAGGAAAAATGAAGCGGGGACTCCTTATTTTCCGGCCAGTCGACCTCTGACAAACGAACCCCACCAGCTTCTCATCGACCAAGGGGCGAGACTGCTACGAAGGGATTCGTTGTTACGGACACTCGATTAATCTCTGGAAGACGAGTGGAAGTTTATTGTTCTTAATGTTTCTGTAATGTTTCCATCTACTAGTGCCGGATTAATACCTTTGGAGACTCTAAACACTTGAAAGAATTTGAGGCCCCCTTATACAGGGTGATCGCTTCAACGCAATGTAGGAATGTTTATTTAGTTCAATCTCAATCATTCTTCGATCGTTAATTTTCTCTCATTTCCACTCTCTGTCGCGCTCGCTCTAATCCACTCGCCACTGATTCTCATTTTTCCACTGTTTTCATTATTTCTTTCTTTCTTCTCGCATATAACAGGTGGCGCAAAAGTCCACATCCGATTTTCTTAGTCATCGACTTTGGTTTTAAATGAAACAACGTGGCGTTTTTTTGTGGTACAATTTATTGAGACTCATAAATTTTATGACATCAGGTGCCAAAAATAATATCCAAGAAATGACCGCCATTCGAATTGATGCAAATCTGGGTTCTTCTGAAGAATCTGTGGGGTTAGATTTTCGATTTCGTGTTGAATATTATCCTTTAATTGTTGTAAAGTCTATAAACATTGGTCTAAATTTACGTTGTGTTAAGACCACCGACGAATTATTACGTATAAACATCCACAGAATTTTTCCGCGTTCTTGAAGGGTATACTTATTCATCTTTGTGGGCAATAAATTTCGTGAGTCTCTTCTATTGAAATGTCAAAACATCACTGACATGAACACTTAGCGATGTTATTACTATGTGAAAGATTTTAAAATTCAGAAAATTTATATTTCGCTCCGCTCTCTCCTAAACACGTGCTTATTTTGTTTATTGCTTAATCCAGCACTGCCATCCTACGCTCCTGAAACGTCCTGCATAAGGGTAGCCGCTATTAACAGCCCGTCATTCACGTTCCACGATAATGGCAGGGTGTTGGGGAATTGGGACGCTTAATACGTGGGAGAGACGTCCTGGAAGCAAGGCAATCGCGAAGAGTGGCTTTTTCCCCGAACGAGACTTTCGTTTTCGAATCGGCCGCCGTCAAAGTCTCCCGCCATATCCGACAGCTCTCGCACTTAATGTCCTTTGTGGCCCATTCCTATCTCGGCCTCTCAACTTTTTCGTTTCTTTATCAGAGGGTGGGGAATCTCGAGGACGATCGCTTGCATCTTCAGGGTCACTGCTTCCGAGTACCGTGACTAACGCACGCCCACCGCAAGATTGCCAAGAATTAATGGACCTTAAGAGACAGCTGAAATCTGAGCCGCTAATTCCGGAATAAAACGAGCGTTCCGAGCAGGGATCGGCTTTAGCGATTAAAAGAATTGACAGCGCGAGCTTTTCACTGCTATTAGCCGACGGTGGGGGCTAGCTCGCGCGCGCGCGCGCGCACGCGGATCGCGGGGATTCTCGAACCTCTTTGTCCCAAATGAGTGAGAAGACCTTTTCATTTTGAATGCACCTCGAATCTGGGTCAATTCTGGCTACACCGGGCGTCGGTGCGCTGCACATTGCCTATTTCAGTCCCTCTTTTCCTCTCGGATAATCGAAGCAAAGTCACCAGGCGATGGCTCTTCCGTCCGAGTTCCGCGTTTTCTAGCACGCGGCCACCTTCCTCCGCGAGCCTCAAGGTCTTCGATCTCGATCGACGCCCTCTTCGTTCGCCAAGCCCCATTTGTCTAATGACTAGCCACCTTCCTTTGCTTACTGAACGAGAAAACTCCTCTTCGAAATCAAAGGAACACAGCGCCACCTCTGGCATTGCCTTCTAGCCAGACAAGACGACGAATCCAGTACTTGTCGAGACGATTTTTCGATTAGTGTCTTGTTTTTTCTTTTATTAACAAAAGAAGATACGAGTAGTTGCCATTTTTCTAAAGATACATTTTTTCAAAGTCGAGAATTTTTTTAAGAATATTCGTGCAAAATTTTATTCAAATCGGCTTAGTAATCTCTGCGATATTTTCGGTACGAAGCTGCTACGGTACCATTTCTTAAGATATCAAATTTCTTTTTGAAGGGAATACAGTTTAATTTATATGCAGCAAGGTGTATATCTTGATTTTTAAATGTGACGAGTCTTTATATGAAATAAAAATCATAAAAATGACTCTGTAATAACCCCTTAATTCGCCTTTAATCATTTTTAAACGCGCGGCAGGAGTTCCTCGAAGAAATGACCCAGTTAAGGGGTTGAATTCTCGAACCCTCTATCTTACAACCCGTTACGTTAAACGACTAGGCGCTGTAAATTACCGAAGGTCCCCGGTCGGTAGATTTACAGCTGCCGTGGCTGAAAAACTTAACGCGCGAACCGACCAGGACGCTTCCTCTTGGCTCCGCCAGTAGAGGAGCCGCGTTCTGGTCAGACGCTGGTGCTCAGACGACCAGGCAGCGAGATGATCGGTGCGCTCGCCGAGAATTACACGTGCTCGTTCTACCAAGGCACCAGCAATCCTCGTAAAACGATATTCTGCTGGGAAAGCCGTACACCTTGCGGGGGCCATTGTGTTGCGGTTAGCCGAGGATGAACAAGGGGTTGGCTGGGCGCCTTTAGCGCGGTTTTCGGAGGCCTTGTGTCTCTGTCCGCGGAGCTTTATTGTATAGCACGACATAATAAGCGCGGCGGGCCAAGTGTGTCGCGGATGATAAAACTCCGGCTTAAACTTAATTCCATTCGACCGGATCCACTGAACGGATTAAGCGGACCGCGTTAATTAGGGAGAAGGGTGTATTCTTCTCTTGTTTCTAAACGAACCTTGGTTTGCAGAAGTTTGCCTGACTAGAGGCGCGTCTCTGTTCCAGGGAGACGAGGATGAACCTCCAGAGGCCTTGGACATGGGCTGGCCCAGTAGTCCCAAGAAGAGACTAACTTACATTCTAGTCGCGCCAATCCTGTTCCCTCTGTGGCTCACCTTACCGGACACAAGGACACCCAAGGGTAAGTTGAAGTGGAAAATGGAAACACGGATGTCGGTACCGTAAAAGAAGACACGAGTACTAGGCAGAGTTGGGCATTTTTCGAATAAAAAATTATTCGTTATTCTCGAATAACTTCATTTTATTCGAAATTTTTATTCGAGGATTATTCGAAATTTGTATTCGAAGATTATTCTTAAATATAAAAATAAAAATTAAATATAAGTATAAAAATAAGTATAAAAATGTATTCGAATAATGCCCAACTCTGGTGCTAGGATAATATTCGGGGTTCAGAAGTCAATCACTGTGAGTCCATTGGCATTAAAACAGAGATTTACACTGTTTTTCCACTGAATAATTTTGTCTGCTTAGTAATTCTGCGGGCAATGTACCGCCGTAAAGTTATTACTTACGTGTGCAAGTCGGGACATCATTGATTTGCCAACTGAAAGTTTTAACAATAAAGAGGTTTTTGAACTACATAACTCATTTCCAGGGAAAGTTGGACTTACACTGACTGCCATCTGAACCCTCCACATAGATCGTCAATATTACCCCTATTTATTTAACTTCACCTTCCCTTCCCTTCCCCCCCCCCCCCCCCCCCCACACCAAAAAGTTCACCGAGCTAAACCACGATACCCACCTAATATGTACCCCGATACTAGAATCCCACGCTTACAAGCCTGAAATTTGTACCACTCGTAATCAGAATCAGCCACGTTCTCCAGCCGAGTAACGTGTTAATTTCTGGAGATACACATCCCCAGCAAATCTGCGCCGCAATTTCAGCTATACGTGCTCGCCGTGTCGCGGCATTAACGAGCCACGCCGCTGCTAAAACAATTTGAATATGGAATGTAATCTTTGTGGCCGTGTGGTTCCTTGCTTCACAATTCCCGGCTGCTGAATTACAGCGAGGATCACCATCACTGTACAGACCGCAGAAGGTTACAGGTAGTACCTCAATGGACGGTTCCTTCCCCTTTGTTCTCCTTCCCTCCAACGGACGTTCCCCACGATCGTTTCCGAACGCGGCATTGAAATTTTTCCGAGAATAGCCCGGCGAAGCTTCTTTCCTTGTTCCGCGAAGCAACGAACGATCAAGCCCGGATATTTCTGTTAGCGTTGTGCAATATTCATCGCGACCGCTCGATCGTCCGAGCCTCCCAAGAACGTCCCCTATATATCCGAAGGTTTTGGGGATGCAGATCAGTTGTTGGGAATAAAAGCGTGGGAAGTGGGTAAGGGGCGGCCGCTCCGTCGTTGCAACGCAGACAGCGTCGCTCTGAGCGGTGTCGGAATTTAATGACGCAATTAAACGCGCCAGCAAGACGGACGCGGACGACGCGCGCGCGTCTGTTATTCAAAACCGTTTCCCGGCCGCCATCAATCACGGACGTGCTGCATTATCTCGGCCTATTAACGGCCTCTATTTCAACGCGACACAATGCCGCCGACGAAAGATGATATTGACACGCTAATTTCGAATCGGCGGCTGATTGTTGCGGCCCTTCGCCGCTGCCTGGCATTCAGCCGCGCGCCTCTCATTGTTACAGAAAATTGCCAGGGCGGCTCCTCGATTTCGATTGATGCCGGCGAGCGGGAGCGAAAACTCCTCCCTCCGCCGCGAATCATTATTGTTATTATTATTATTATTATTTATTATTATACGGGACAAGCCCAATATGGTACACGTAAAATAAAATAAAAAGAACGCAATGATATACTGTTGATTGAGTACCGACAAATAACACAAAAATGCCTAGGCGAGGAAAAGGTTCCTATTGCACCAGCTGCGATCCTATAAGTGCAGTGACCGACCGTCTAAAAGCTGCCAGAGAGGTGCCAAAGAAATCTACTCTGTCGGCCAACTCGCACCCGCGCAAACATACCCTCGTGATGGGGTCACTCTGACGCATATTAGTCCGAAAAAATTTTACCCGAAATAACGGCGTAAATCGCAATGGTCTGGACAGCGCGCTAAAGTTAATTAAACCCAGCAATTGGGGACAAGTAATGCTCCCATTAATGATCCTAAACAGAAAGGAGAGGTCGGCCAACTCCAATCTCTGCTGGATCGTCAGGAACCTAAATCTTTTATAATTAATAAATTGTTATTACTGTTACGTCTTTATTGCGCACGCGCTGTGTGCATAATTACAGAGAATATAATTTGGAAGTGAAAAGAAAAGAAAAGGAAGCAGGAGACCATAGAAAATTGTGTCGCACTGTTAATCTTTGCAACTACTCTTTAGGGTAGATAGGTGTTTCAATAGATCAATTATGTCGACATTCCACGCACTGTAATTCAGTAGCGCACTCAGGATTTAATCTTGGAGGAGCCGAGTGGAAGGGATGAAAATATTTTTAATGCATATTCATTAAAATTCATTAGTAGTAATGTAAATCATTAATAATAATGATAATATCGAGAAACGGAAACGGAATACATACCATAATAATGTAAATGTATGAAGGCTCAGTTTTGGTAGCTGTTTTTAAGCCCGGTTCGGAACACCAGTACAAGGCGATGATCCGCGAATAGATCCTATTTAAAAAGCGAAGGGTGGTTCAGAAGATAGGTTTTGAGAGCGCGTTTGAAGAAAGGAAGTGAATAATTTTGAAAAGGGCGTTGGCGTAGCGAGGGGCAGCGTACGTGAAGGAACTGTTTATTTGGGAAATGGCCTATCATTCAGGTGTGGGCAGATAAGTCGCGTTCCATTAGCTGGGTTGTGTTTAGTATGTTCACTTGGAGAAGTAGAGCCGTCGGCGGCTCTAGGTAGCTTAGTGGTTAAAGCAGTGATACCTTTTCTATACGTTGTTATTCGCGCAAGTGCTTTGCACAGTTTAATACGCTAAGATTGAGAAATTAGTTGGTAAAGGTCACATAGGTCAGCGTCAGCAGGTATGTGCGATATTCTATAAGCGGTTTGAGACTGTGCGTACAACCCGAACAGGGTCTTTAGTCTTTACAAAAATCGTTACATTTGTTATTCATTTATACGTTTTAGAATTATGCTGCCCTCCTTAGTTAAAATGTCCTATCCAGCATTAAGAAATATTTAAATATTTAAAGTACCATACGTGTTTTAGCTTTTAAGTAAAGTTAGAAAACCCTACGTGCTTCGTAGAGATCTAGAAACAGTCTAGTATATTTATTTTTTTACAAGGACGGCACAAAGAAAATAAAGAGGGCAGTATGGTTCTTATTGTTGTATTTTTTGGTATTAAACGTATAAGTTCGGCAAGCGAAAGGTACCAGGTTCGATTCCCGGTCCAGGCACCCGATCGGCCGACTCTTTTTCTCCCACAGAACCACGATAAACCCGTTCTATTACCGACAAAGCAACCTCGCGCCGTTTCAGTGATCGAGAATCGTTTCGTACCATGAAAGCGATGATTGCAAAGCGAAAGGACTCTATTCTAACCCGAGCACTAAAGATCCACTAAGATTTACTAAGAATCATTCTCCTCATCAAATTATCTTGAATTGGTTCCGGTTAACGATTAATGAGAGTCGCCGGTGTAACGTCCAATATCGGGAAGGAAATTGACGGGCAATTTCCGCGCGCGCGCGCCGACGAAAGATCCCCGTTTCCAGGGGCGCGATGGGGAAACTTTTTCGTCGGGCCGGGCGGCGGTTAAAGCCGAGCGAACGGAACGACCCGTTCGAAATACAGATATCGCGGATTCGCGGTCTACTTTCTGCGGTTTCGCCAGTTTGCGAGCTCGCCAAACGTTTCGCGGCTCCCATTCTTCCCTAATCGCCAGCCCCCTTCTCTTTATCGACGCTGCTATCCCCGTATCTGCTTTAATCGCGGCTCTCGCCCCTCCGCGGCGGGTTGTTAGAACAGACAGCTCGATGGAAATAGAATTCCCTTTGCCCGCGAAGCGAGCGATTTTAATATCGACGAGATAGGAGAGTCCGACTGTCCAATGTAATCACAGATAGTCGACCTCTGACGCTAGATGATCGCGATACAAGGCGTTGGGCGTGGCGCGCCTCGATACATACACGATTCCTCCCGTCCGATACGTGGCTGATCTAGAGACGCGGTAGCGTCTCGACGCCAAGTACAGGAAAGACACCCTGTATATGTCGACTGTCGCTACCGCTATCATTTACTCGAGAAACGGCTATTCCAACCTAACCTGAAACCTATTTCATTAATATCTCATGACGCCTGCTATATTTTCTAAATTTAAAGGCATTTTTCTTATGTAAACCGCATATAAGCTTTCGAATAAGACCAAATTTCAATAAAATCTGTCCACGCATAACAGAGATCTCATAATATCGTCTCATGGATCTGTCAGAAACGGTAAGATTTTCTTCTCCAGGCCAAAATTTCGTCAACATAATACGTATATGCGTTACACGCACACCTTCAGCCAAAAGAAACTAGTGTATGTTTCGTTTATATGCGTTTTATTATGCGTTACACGCACACCTTCAGCTATTCAGCCAAAAGAAACTAGTGTATGTTTTTCTTCTCCAAGCCAAAATTTCGTCAATAATACGTATACGCGTTACACGCACACCTTCAGCCAAAAGAAACTAACACTTCCAACCGACTCAGGAGTCGTTTGCTTTTATAAATGCTACGACACTTCTTTCACCAGCAAGCGTAACTTTATATAATTTATCTCACTTTCCTTGAGGATGGTTCAAATCATGAACCGAAACGTCGGATTTTTCTATAATTAATTACGAAATAGCGGTGTTTTCTTTATTTTATTTTCAAATAATAAAATAAATTGTTGTATAGTGACCGAATCAACGCGCCAATATCATCTTATTTAACAATTTCGGTCGAGAATCTCAATTTGAAATTTAACACATGTTTCGTTCGTCAAATGCTATTGCGTTACCTTCACTATGCAATCTACTCCAAATTTTGACAGCTTACAGTCAGGTTATAAACCTGGCGAGTGTCAAATAAGGAAAGTTGTCAAAATTTTCTGAAATGTCACGAGTTTTTACACCACAATCCACACAAGACACTGAATTATTGTCTCAATTAACAAGGTAAGTCGCCAAAATTTTTTAATAGAATTTTTATGGGGATTTGTTTTTATACCAGCAAATTATTTTTAATTTAGGGTTTTTATGTAAACCTTATCCCCATAAAAACTTCAAAAAAGTAAAAAAATTACGCCAAGTACATGAAATCAAATAAATCACAAAAAATATAATATAATATAATATATATTAAAAATTATCTGAAGTCATTCTCTATGCAAATTATCTTTGTAAAAAGAAGTGATATCCCCATAAAAAACTTCAAAAAAGTAAAACAATTACGCCGAGTACACGAAATCAAATAAATCACAAAAAATAGATGATAATATAATATTAAAAATTATCTGAAGTCATTCCCTATGCAAATTATCTTTGTAAAAAGAAGTGATATCCCCATAAAAAACTTTAAAAAAGTAAAAAAATTACGCCAAGTACACGAAATCAAATAAATCACAAAAAATAGAAGATAATTACAAAATAAAAAAAAGTTGTGAAATCAAAATGAGCTGCAAGTACATAAAGGTGCTTTCCCGCAGCGTGCAAAGGCGACACTGTGTAACGCAATGTAAGATTCGGTGCTTTCCAACTGTGCTTAATAATATTAAGCAGATATATTTTTATAGAAATAAATATTTCAATACCAATAAATATTTTATTCAAAATACTTGGCGCTGCGAAACCGAAAAAATGTTAATTGTCTTATTAATAGTAAATTAATAATTTACAATAACTCACTTACAATCTAAAATACATAAACATATACATATTAGAAACGCGGTCAGATTTATTCTACATATATTTAATTCTAATATCATACGTAGCTTATGCACACGCACACATACACACATTCACGAATTCACGCACAAGAAAGAAAGAAAAAGATTAATGCAGTTTATAGATATGTATTCAGTTTAACAACACCAATTCGGTGAGCAGCGCCAAGTATTTTGAATAAAATATTTATTGGTATTGAAATATTTATTTCTATAAAAATATATCTGCTTAATATTATTAAGCGCAGTTGGAAAGCACCGAATCTTACATTGCGTTACACAGTGTCGCCTTTGCACGCTGCGGGAAAGCACCTTTATGTACTTGCAGCTCATTTTGATTTCACAACTTTTTTTTATTTTGTAATTATCTTCTATTTTTTGTGATTTATTTGATTTCGTGTACTTGGCGTAATTTTTTTACTTTTTTAAAGTTTTTCTTCTACTCGCCGCGAGCGTTGGAAGTGCCAAAGGAAGAGGTCTTGTGGTGCATTTCCACTTCTGGATGCGAAAATGGCACGCGGATATCGATATCGTGCGCCTAATGCGGTATCGACTACGATCTCGTAATATCAATGATATCGACTGTCCTTCGATTTTCGAATTATTTAAACTTAATGCCCCACCTGGGAGTTTAAGGAAATTTCAGCTTTCTCACCGGTTACGCCACACCTCTGCTTTCGGTGAGAATAACTTCATTGATTGTTTGCGTAACTTAGCCAACAAGTTCTGTCACGCTGTAGACTATTTTTCAAACACCAGCGTGTCTTTCAAGAACCAGCTCTTAAGGGGGCATTCTCATATAGAAGGTCGATTTTTTGCCTTTCTTTAGGGACGACGCACAGAAGAACTACACAGTTTTCAGCGATGAGCATTATCCACACGTGGTTATTAACATTTCAATAAGTTGTAAAACAATTTTCAGCCATATATAATAATTTGGTCTTTTTGTTTTAAATCAGCGGAACAGCTGAAAGCGTGCGCACCCTGAGGCAACTTTTTTTGCACACGCTTTACGATATGACCCATATCTCCATTAATTATCATTATATATAGCTGAAATTTTTTTTACAACTCACTGACATGTTAATAAATCCGCGTGGATAATTACTGATGGGTAAAAACTGTGTAGTTTTTTTGTGCGTCGTCCTTAAAGAGGACAGAGGATATCGTCCCTCTAGACGAGAATACGCCCTTAACTTTAATGCGCAACAACTCTGTCTAATTCCTTTTGTGTTTGCGCATACTACATCTTGTCACTTGTTACACATTTCCATCTTGTGCTGTGTATATTGTACCCCTTACCAAGGGGTACCTACCCCTATATAAATAAATAAATATTCGTTCTCATGAACGAAGGACCACATTTCGAGCTCCGTTTCAGAAAACTTCCTTTCCACTGCCAAATAAACCCCATCGGCGAGAGACATGAAAGAGTTCATACCCATTTGGGAAAGGAAGGCGTTTAAAGTTCCGGCGTTCGATGGAAAGAGCTTGAACCTTTTAGAAGGGTGCATTGAGATGTCCGATCGATCCATTGATTGTTCCAGGGAAGAAGCTGTTCGCGGTGACGTTCATCGGGTCCATCGTCTGGATAGCGGCGTACTCGTACCTGATGGTCTGGTGGGCGAACGTAGCCGGCGACACGGTCCGCATACCACCGGAAGTGATGGGCCTGACGTTCCTCGCCGCCGGCACCAGCATCCCCGACCTGATCACCAGCGTGATCGTCGCGCGAAAAGGATTCGGCGACATGGCCGTGTCGAGCTCCGTCGGCAGCAACATTTTCGACGTGACCGTTGGGTGAGCACACATGAATCTCGACACCGGCTTGCTTCCGTGATTACGGGGGACAAAGCTCACGGGAACTTACTTGCGAGCGCAGGTTTCGCGGGAAATGCGAGGGCGGTAATAAATTTATCTCTATTGTCATCATGGAACGTCCTTCTTCTGATTACTGCAACTTTATCTTCTTTTCATTTTTGGCTTGGGAATTTAGGAATCTATTGTAAATCTAGGAATCCGTCGCCAATTGAGGAGTTCATTGCAAATCTAGGAATTCGTTGCAAATTTAGAGATTCAATGCAAAGCTAGGAATTCTTTGCAAATCTAGGAATTGATTTCAAATCTAGAAATTGATTTCAAATCTAGAAATTGATTTCACATCTAATACAGAAATTCGTTGCAAATATAGGAATCCGTCGCAAATCTAGAAATTCATTGCAAATCATATTTCCGTTCGCAAATTGCGACGGCATCCATCCAATATTTTGCCTACCATTGACGATTTAACTTCATCGAGTCACACAGAAGCAATTCCTGCCATTAATCGCTAGGGTTCCGTTCCCCCGGCTCGACGAGATAATTCGTCGGTATTTGTTTTCTGCACAGTCGGATGTAGGTCGCGTATGGATTTACGCGGCTCGGTTATAAGCGGCCATCGCGTCGTGTTATCGAGGGCATCGGTTGTGGCAATTTTCACACGAGACAGACAATCTGTTGCGACCCTATAAGCGAGCTTCTAATGCCCACGAAAGAAGCGCGTTTAAGAACGTCCTCTTCCCTCGCACGGCAGCATCGATTCGACCTCCTTCGAGAGGAATCTTCTATTTTGTCCACTTCCGCGGAAGAACCAAGATGGCCGTGGCCAGACGTACCCAAACACGAGAAACAATTGCGACATTCCAGCGTTCAGATAACGCTTGAGCGAGCTTTAGGAGCAGGGCTTATATTTCACGAAGGTGCACGGTTTTCCGAGTGCCTTTAAAGTCAAGATCGTTATTTTAGGAGCCATCATAAACAAGACTGTTGAGAATACACTGCAGGAACGCTCCCGTTTCTTTCCTCGGCACCCGACCAACCGTTTCTCCCCCGATTTTTAAGAGAAACTTGCGCGGCGAAACGCCTCAGCTGTATCTTTCACGAGCGACGAAGGGAGATCGGATTTTCAGGGGATCCGTTTCATAGACAATTACGCGAATTTACGTTACGGGCGAGTTCGGGAGATTGCTCGGTATGGCCAGCAGGGTGTTCTTCCGAAGGCGGTTAAGGCGCGAGTAATAAGATTACGTCACTTTGAGCTGGTGGAATCTCTCGTTAGCCGGCACTCATCTCGCTGGAATATGCCCGGACGATCCTCGTCGGACAACGTCGGCAATTATTTTAGAAAAATCCGGCCACTTGCTTCGTTACGTGGCGCGTTCAGGATCGGACAGAAAATCGCGAGCCACGTTCCGTAATTGTACTGTTGGATCCAACAACGGCCTCTCAAGGACACTCAAGGACCCTCTTTGCATAAAACGCGTAATTAAATTCCTCATTCTTTTCTACATATGCCCTCTAAATTTCATTGTCGTATCTTTAAAATTCACAGAGCTATAGTAAATTTTGTGACTCGATGTTGACTAACTGACTCTGACTCTGATTCTATATTACTTTCAAATATTATGCAAATATTAAATAAATCATAAAAATGTTAAAACACAACATTTTTTCTATATTTCTCGATTTTATGCAAAAAGGCCCTGAGAGGGCTGCGATTAAAATTAATTTCACTGATTAATTTATTACATAATTCCAATTGTAACAATGCAAGTACAAAGCACATACCTATATCAAATTTTTAAATATTATAGACAATTTTACAACAACTTCACCATGTGTAAAAAATATCTAACTTCATAATATTTAAAGATACTTTTCTCGAAACTGACTTTTCGCACTGACAGCCTTCTTGCATCCAACAGTACAATTGAACTCACGGCATAAAAACGATAAAACAGAATTCGGAAGAATTATTCCAACGCTTACTACTATCGCGAGGAATTAAATCGTCGATCTGACGATTCACAAACTACTGTACAGCGTTTGATGGCACTCTGCAAGGTGGCACACGAACCGCTAGGTATTATACATAAGTAGCGAGTGGAACGGCTGTTCTCGCTCGCCTAAATGAGAAGTTTAAAGCAGCGGCAAGTGATAGACGGCGCGTGTACTCGTCTGGATGGATCCTCGAGACGGTGCAGCGACACGACGACGTGTCGCGATACTTTTCCTTTCGCGTGCCGGATAACACGCAAAGTTTCTTTAAGGCTCTCGATCGATCCCCTCGCGAGGAAGAGCGCGAGTGGGTGTCTTCGGGGAACGGAAATTGCTCGACGTTGGGAACGATTACTTCTTGAAAGGGACTAAAGAAACGATCTCCCGACAGATTCGCGATTGGCCGCTATTGGAAATATCGGAAACACGTACCCGACACACAATGCATTTAATTGGATAACATAGATACCGCTCCGCGATTCCCTAAATCAATCGCTTTGACGTTTGGGTAAGTCCGGGATAGTCGGTCGACCTAACACAAAATGGCTATTAAAACTAATACTGATATTATTAATTTTATCCAAGTGGAAAAACTAAGGTTCGCTATGGTTGGAACCACAGAGGCCCCCTAACAATAAATACTTGCAGAATTACAGCATTTTGAAAGAAAAGGTTCAACTTTTGCTAAAAATTTAGCTGTTTTCGTTCTGTAAAATTAATTGTTTACAAGATAGAAACTCGTCCGTTTCTCCAACCATAGCGACAACCACAATGAAGAAAATAAACCTTAGTTTTCCTATTTTGAATGACCATAACAGTTCCCACACCATCGTTTCGTGGGAAACGAATTTTTTTTAACAACCTTGCGCCACAGACTATATATATGCGATATAAAAGCTCCAAAAAATTCTGAGTGTTACTTCAAACGTACCTTAATATGCAGGCAAAACGCCAGACAGTATAAACTGATACTTTATGTTAAATAAATTCCCGAAGATGGCTAGACTAAAGTCCCCGTTTAAAGAAACATGGTCACCACCCCCACACACCAGTCTCTCCCAGAGATTTGAATATCCATTTCACGGCAGCTGGAGCACATTTAAATTAGCCGCGATTAAACGAACAACTTCCAACGCTCCAAGACTTACCAGATCTTCGAAACTTTGGACCTCCCGGGTTCTTTCTATCCAT
The DNA here is from genome assembly GCA_946251845.1 of Andrena fulva. Lineage (NCBI taxonomy): Eukaryota > Metazoa > Arthropoda > Insecta > Hymenoptera > Andrenidae > Andrena > Andrena fulva. The sequence goes on along the minus strand of OX276327.1, from coordinate 92,904,486 downwards.
TAAGTCCCTCAGAAACGTCAAGACCCCGCGAGGCGAGTCGAACTTCAACGCGACCGAGTTTCTGGAAAACTCGCGAAAAATGGTGTCGGAAGCCCGCCGCCGTTGATTGTACGAGGAGGATTCGAACGGTGCGCGGACGTATAAATTGGAATTTCACCGGCGATCGGATAGAGCCAGGAGGAGAGGCGCGGAAAATTGGTCGTTGCGCCAGCCCATTCAAGTATTCTCGCTATTCCCTGTAATGGCGTTCCCCGTTCGTTCCACCGGCCTCCCGTTCTGTATTATTATATCGTTGGCGCGCGAAATGGCAGAGATGCCAGGCGCCGCTCATTTCCCAACGACGATCCGTTCGGGGAGGCCACGCGTGGGTCCTTTTCTCAGCGCGGTGTCGCATTGCCTGCAAATATCCGCGGGTCCCTTCGGGTCACGACCCCTCGACATCCGTGCTTCTTCGAGGGTGGTCCTGGAACGTTCCGAGCGTTGCCCCCGGGTTCACCTATTTAAGCGACAGGTCCGGCGTATTTGCAGAATTCCGCTCTCTATCGGTCGGGGCCAACGAGCTAGTGATAGAGCCACATGGATAGTCAGACGCTGTTACAGAGATAGTTTCCGAGTGATTTTAAGTGACCAGTTGATTCTGTTTCAACGTGCAGCGACCAGGAGCAATCGATATCGTTAATGACGGCCCGACGGTGAAACTAAAGTCGATAACGTCATCCAATACGCACCAGCGCGAGGACATTCACGTTCCAGATGCAATAAGCGCAAACAGAGCTTTGTCCCCCGTCCGGCGGTGGAATTTTTCCGATGCGAATGAAATAACGCCCTCCTCCAGGCCCCTCGCTTCCAATCCCGTGGCGTCCCGTGTTTGCAGAGACGGCCGTGTCTGTGTGCGGCTCTGCGCGCGCGACAGTTTGTTGGACGAGTCGAGATCAACTCGGCAGGATCTTGCGAAACGCGGGCAGAGCCGCGCAGGCACACACGTACGGATGCGCAGGCACGATTTCCTGGCAACGGTTCGGCAATCGACTGGATCGGAGATCGACTCGGTTGCACGCACCCGTGGGTCTAGCTGCCAGCTGGCAGACCGCCCAGCCCGAGAGCAGCGGAGCGCTTCCCTCGCCGCTTTCGTAGCTCCGCGGCTGCCAGTCGGGGTAAAAAGGCGCATACATTCCGCGTAAGACGCGATTGCACCTCGAGGATTACGATTAGAATGCGTCCGAGGGGAAATAATGCCCGACCGGCTGCCGCTCCGCCGAACGGGATTTATCGAGTCCGCCCTGTCCCAGTTTCTTCCTTAATTCTCTGCTCTCGAAAGCTTGGCATGAATTAACGAGCGGGCGCGTAAGAGCGCGTTTAGAAACCGCGCCGAGCGCTGGCGTGCTCTCTGTCGAGGGTCTGGAGATGGAGAAACGAGAGGGCCTTCTTAGACGACGCCCTGAATAAAGTCCGCTGTTGTCCCTTTAACGAAACATCGCGTTTTCTGTTCGTAACTTTTCCAACCTCTTGCAAATGGTAAGAGGGAATGATCGTGAACCGCCAAGTGGGCGAGGATGTCTCAAAATGTTCTGGGTACGTTTATGGTGAAGCTGTGATGAATGATCAGAGCGGCGATGAGAAGATAATAATAATTGAAGAGTCCTTGTAAAGAACACTGTAAGTGCCAAAAATCAAAATCTTCAGGAGAGAGAAGACTCTTGCCTGAGCTTAAATTATTTACGAAATTTGATTTGTTTTGATTGCTAAATATGTTTAAGTACACAATAGCCCAAACTCATCACAAAATTTTCTATTCTTTGCATTAATATAGTCCAAATTCATGAGAAATAGATTTGTATTTGTTGAAAACCCTGCATGTGCCCGCGGTACTATCTTTTAGCACTAGGTATGAGTAACTTATTTACAAGGGGACATTGCATTAAAATTCTAAACTATAGTATTACCATTGGCACGTAGAACATTTTCCGATAAAGTTCCTTTTTTCGATTTTGGCACTTACGGTGATTTCTACAAACTCTTCACTTCTTCCTCAGAATCATTCATGTTTAAATAGGTAGTTCGCCTTTGCGAAACCTTAAACTACTGAAACTGTACTATTATCACAGCTCCACTATAAACACACCAAAGAAAGATATTAACGAGCAGTTTTCATCACTATCTGATCGACTCTCTTGTAGCTTCTGTCGCAGCTGCAATATAAGCGTACCCAGTGGCGCACACAGAGGAGGAGACCAAGGGGCCCTATCACTTCCCAAAGAAGGGGTTTTCTAAAAAGAAAAGAAAGCTGTATTCTATTCTTTAAATAAATTTTTATAATCACCCAATGAAACCCAAGATTAAATTCTGAGTGCGCCACTAAACGTGCCCTAAGATTCCAGACAAACAGCCTGGGCGCGATTTCTAGAAAAACGTCCCGCGCGAAACGGAAGGTGGAACTAGGCTGGATTTCCGGTGGCTTTTCTGTCGACAGGCTTCCTGTGCCGTGGCTGCTGTACGGCCTGATCTACGGGAGGCCCGTGGAGGTGAACTCCGTGGGCATGGTGTGCAGCATAGCGATCCTGTTCTGCATGCTGCTGTTCGTCATCATGAGCATCGCCTGCTTCAACTGGCGGATGAACAAGGGCCTCGGCTTCACCATGTTCCTCCTCTACTTCGTGTTCGTCGCTATCTCGCTGATGTTCGAGTACGAGTACCTGGTCTGCCCGGCCTAGGAGCGCGACTGGATCGCGGCCAGCGAGCGAAGTGGTCCAGAGAGGACGGTCGATGGACGAGCAACCGCGGGCCCCGTCACCGTCACCGTCATCGTCGTCGGCGAGTATTCCACCGACGAGCAGTCCGCCTCGCGCCGATCGAGCGACGGACGGACAGCCTTCCCGAGATAACTATACCGGAAAACCGCTGACGCGCTCGCCCTGTTCCCCTCGAAATCCCTACACCCAGCCCATTGGAAGCCCCGACGCATCGTCGGGGCTCCGTTCGCGCGTCAATCGGGCGTCTAACGAAGCGTTTTTGTTCTAGTCGAAACACGTTGTACATATTGTATAAACCTTGAAATACCTGAAACAAAATACTCGTCTGGTTTAAGGATTAGCGCGGCGGTGCGTTACGCCGTGACCGATCCGAGGCGGGCGCCGGACTTATCTAGCCGCAGCGAGCGTGTCGGCCCCGATCGTGCCAACGATCGCGCGCGCGGCCTCAGTGTCTACTTTGTATAAACTAGCAGCAGAGATCCAGCCGTTTCCCCTTTTGCCTCCTCTTCTTCTTACTCTACTTGTCGATCTTACGCCACTCTTACACCTATCTCTTCGTCTTACTGTTACTACTACTTCCTCTGCGACACTTGTCCTAGTTCTACGCTCGCGATTCAGAGCAAGATCGAGCGCGTCGACGCCACTCGTCGGATTGCCGGGGAGCCGGTGGACGCTCGGCGCGGATCTGACGAGGGGCGACGGATGCCGGTCGATGCTTCTCGCCTCGACTCGCGGACTCTGCCAGTGGCGTTAGTCGGACTGCCAAACTCGTCTCGCGACGAACACAATGAATCTCGCCATCGCGTGGAACGCACACCATCCCCGACCCCGTCCCGCGATCTCTCGCCGAGTCCCATCGACTCTTTGGCACGATCCCGTCCGAAGCAGCGCGAGTGGACGTTCTCGCGCGGAACGACGGATGGACCGACCGCTCGCTCATTTCTCTCTCTAACATCAAATCTCTTTTCGCCTATAACAGTAGACTCTAGCTACATACTTTAACTCTGCCGCGGACGCGCCCTGCCGCTCGGGCATTCCCTCTGAAAGCAGTGGCGGATTTAAGGAAAATGGCCCAGATGGCAAACGCTCTGGGACACTCTGTGTAGGTAACAGAATTACAGATAAATTTGCGCGTGGTTTGAATATTACGGGAAACAAAAAAGAGATAGTGTCTGGATAAAATCATACTTTTTTTGGAAAATGGGGCCCCTGAGAGGGCCATTGGGGCAGAGGCCCAGGCGGCAACTGCTCATTGGGCGTCCGTTAAATCCGCCACTGTCTGAAAGAGATCTAAAGCGATCTCCACCACTGAAAGCGAATCCTACCGATCGTCAGAGCCGGTCCGTGCGCGCGCACGAGGAACGGACGCGTCCCCGACATGGATCGCGGAATCGAGGGGGGTGAAGTCGAGTGTCCTTCGTCCACCGAAGTGCAATTTGCTGGCCTGGTTGCTCAGGGTATCCTGCGAGCTTCCCAAGCTGCTGTGCCTAGGTACCAGGAACTCTAAAGTCATAAAAGCCAACCCTCGCTCCGCGAACGGTCCTCCGCTCGGTACGCGCGCCACCCCTGCCGTGCGCGCTCCTTTTTAACCTCGATTTACTCTACTTACTCAGCAACTAGTCCGCGTAAGGGGCAACAAACTCGATCTTTCCTAATCGACCTTCCTAAACGCGGTAGAGGAAACTAACGAAGGGACGCGCGCTCGCGGCGAAGGGATCGCGCGGTCCCGGCTCGACCCCCCTATCGAATCGAACACCCGCGACGCTTCGCTCTGCACCTACTCTCGATGGTATATTCACCTTGCGGTCGAGCTGTCGCGCGACCCTGCGCCGCGGATAAAAGCGCGCGGCACGCTGGACGAGGCAGCGACGCGAGCGATCACGGAGGGAGGATAACGGCCTCGTTCGGTGGATCGAGGATCGAAGCCTCCAGCGACGAAATCACGCGAGACTGCGGTTCCGTGGTCCCGCGTCGACACCGATACTCACTAAGCTATTTTTTCGCTACCATACTCTCGAGTTTTCGATGTCACGTTATGACACGCTACGGTGATACCCGTTAGACAATGTTGAATCATTATTATTACCATTATTATTATTATCGTTGTTACGTGTACAAGCGAGGAGAAACAGAGAGCGAGGGAGAGGGACAGTTGTACAGATGTGGCGACCACGGGCGTGAATGTGACAACGGGAGAGAATGCAAGAGATTTTTAATTCGCGTTAAAACAGACTTCTGTATCATATATAAATGAAATGTTTCAAAACGTACGTTTTACGCGTAGAGTAACGTAAGGTGTAGCTCTAACGTGATAACGACTAACGTTAAGGACACGAAGGTAACGGCGGAGGTGTGACTGTTGTTCATGGGAAGGTACCGCCTGAACGCCTAACAGCGGCCTAGCTTTTTACTAAAACGACGAAGAACGGCGGCGCGCTCGGTGACGCTGGGTAGCCGAATCGCGGAGGAGGCGAGCGATTGAGGTAGGGGAAGCAGGATGATGGACGCGTACTCAGCCGAGATCCACTTTCGCACGTACTTCGAACGTTGCCGTAATTTTGTATACTTCTCGACGCGGATCTGGACGAAGAAGGGGCATCGCTCGCGATCCGGCAGCCCGCTCGTTGCTGTTGGACCCAAGCGTTCTCGACCCGTAGTCGATGGAAGGGTTGCACTGGGTTCGCTGTATCGCGAATCTTAAGCTTCTGAGGCAACATTCAGCGTGGGTCGCGGCGATCGGTATTGAACTGCGAAATGATGAAGCTGTTGCAAGAATATTAGAGGAAGCTCTTCGAAGGAAGGAGAAACTAAGACCTAGAAGTGGAGGTAGATACTGTTGGTAGCTGGAAAGAAGTCCCACTGCCCACTAGCTGAAATGTCACAGGGGCAAGGGTCGCCCGATCGTTCCACCCAATCACCTCCGGGAAATCCTACCTTTTAAATCTCACGATTTGTTTCGTTTGCGTTCTTCGTTACGTGCGCGACGGACTTTGTTGGTGGGGATCGGGTGGAGCGGGCGGAGGATTCCTCTTGCCTACGGTTACCAGGTCTAGAAATGACGCCCTCCTTTTCAAACGATTTCAGACTAGATTTTCCTCCTTTTTCATTTTTGGAGATGGGCGTCCTTCTTTCCAAATGATTTCACACTAGATTGTCCTCCTTTTTTATTTTTGGATCTGATAAATAGTGATGGAATTTTTCCAGGTGAAGCCAAGGCGAGTGGATCGCTTGAGTTGTGGATGAAACAAAAAATGACATTTTTAGGTGATAGTAGGAAACTGCATTTCAGTCAAAAAAAGGAGGACCCCCCTTTTTGAATACCATATAGTACCTTGCCCCCAGTGACGTTTCAGCTTGTGGACAGTGCGACTTCTTTCCAGCTCCCGATCGTAGATCGCCGATCGTCGCGCCTCTAGCGGCGTCCCGTCTACTCGCCAGCCTTATCGTCTACCTATACTACTTGCCCACTTCAGCCTTCGAAGTCTCTTCAGAAGCAACCATTCCGCGCGCTGCAAATATGATCTCCACGTGTACAGAAGAGCCTTCAGCGAGCCTCCGTTCTCCACCGATCGAGGCCCTCGTCTTCAGATCGATCAGAGCTCTCGACGAGGTCGTTCCTGCCGCGACGATTAATACGCTTCCGACCGCGAGACTGTTCTCCCTGACCGACAGGCTCGCCCTCGGCGGAGCGATCGAACACGAAGGATCGAGGGTGCTACGGGATCGAGAAACGCTCGAGGCACTTGGAACGGAAGGAGGGTCCTCGCGAGACCGTGGATCCCGGATCGAGCGGGCAGAAAGCGCGTAGATACGACGAGCGAGCGGAGAGGGGATGGAACCCTTAGCGAGAAGTAGCCGATAGGACCGTAGCGTTTCTTAATAGTTCTTGTAAATGATTAAAGCGAGAGAAGCAAGTAGCGAGAGATGCACAATACGATCTTCCCGAAGTATCGATCACCGATCAACAAAACGTTAAACGAACAAAAAAAAAAAGAAGAAGGAGAAGAAGAAGAGAGAAAGAACGGCGCCCTTTTTTGCGATCTAGCGTTTTTAGCAACACGCCGAAGGAGCGAGTGGGAGGGAGAGAACGTGTGCGCGAATGTCTGCGTGCGCCTGAGTGACGAGGGAAGGGGGGGGGGGGGGGGAGAGATTTCGTAGCTTCGATTAAACGTTTTCAATCAAACATTTGTTATCGTAGCGCGTGCCGATATCGTAACGATCCGAGTCCGCTCCACCGGCCGGGAAACGAACAGCGTTTATTTATCATTCGTACAAAGTTCGTGGAAGCTTAGGAGACGAAATTGAACGCCGGGGACGCACGATTATGGGCACGTAGAGCACTTCTTGCAGAAGCGATATGTGGCCTGCATCACGGGTGTGGCCGCGAACGAGGGAAGCCAACCCCTGCACCTTCGAAGCTCCCTCGCCCAGCGAGCTGCCTACGCGCTCGACGAACGAACCCCGAAACGATATCCTGCCTCGCAGGATCTATTAGATTCTAGAAACCCAAAGATGAACGTCAACCACGAGCTGTAGTGACGACCAGGGGCTTGTGACGCTCGAGGCCACTATCCCCAAAGTCTCTTAAACAAAGCCTTGTGCAGACACGGGGGTCGTAGTTAACTTAATTCAAAATTTGAGGGGTGGCTTCGAGGATTAACGATCTTCTGCCATCGATCTACTACGCTGTAGTTCGTCGGGCTCCCGAGCCGTTCTCCAAACTCGAGTCGCTCGAGAGTTCGTTCCACATTGTGTTCGTTACGTTGTTCTCGTTAGAATCCGCGCACGGAGGGTAAGCAGGGAGAACGGATGAGCGGGAAATCGCGTGATAAGGCGAAGGTCGGCTGGGAGGAAGCTTCGAGGCTCGGGAGGGGGCTATCGCGCTCGTAATTTGTACTTTATAATACTTTAGGATAAAGATCGTTGAGGGTGAAAGGGGATATCGAGTTTTCGATTTCGTCGCGTCCAACCGATCGCGGTAGGGTCCGTGGGAAAACGCAGACGGCGGACGTCGCTGCGATCGGCCGGACGTTTGCGGCTCGAGAATCATTTTTATATAAATACGCGTACGTGAGGGCGATCGTTTAAGTGGAGCCTTGCCTGTCGTCGAAAACGTCACGCGAGCGAGCATCTAGGCTGGTCGAGAGGCTTCGTTCTTTCGGGCGGTGAACACACGAAAACGGGGAAGGTATTTATCGAACCGTTCCATTCTATATCACTCGTACGATGCCACGGTTACCTTCAGCTCCTTCTCCTCGCCTCTCGTTCGCTGTAAGAAACCCCACGGCGAAGAGGGGAGGATCCTTAGATTTCGTTAATCGATTTCGGACCATCGTGCCACCTCGGTTTCTGGTCGCTCGAGCGGCAAGCTGATGCACCATCCGCGTCACGGAGCCCGCGATCCGCTCAGTCACGGCCGGCCGACAAATTTTTCCACCTGCTTTCTATTTAATTTGTGTTGCCTTTATGGAGTTAAAAAAAAAGAATTACATTTACATTTCGTTTCTGTGGGAGCAGTAGCGCACTCAGGATTTAATCTTGGGGAAGCCGAGTTGAAGGGATAAAAATATTTCTAATGCAAATTCAATAAAATTCATTAGGGGATTATAAGTTTTATTTATAGAATAAAATTCAGTTTTCTTTTCTTTTTACAAAGCTCTTGAATTACTTCAACCGAGTTGAACGGGTGTAAATATTTTTAATGCAAATTCAATAAAATTTTTTTAAACAATAAGATTCAGTTTTCTGTTTTCAGCTTTTTACAAAGTTCTCGAATTACTTCAGCCGTGGTTACTTCAATCTCCTTTGTCTATGAGTGCGCCACTGTGTAGAAGTTGGGTTTCTTTATTACTAAGCGTGCGATATAGTTTTCTAGCGCCCCTATACGGCTCACAACTTGCATAATAGGTTCCGTCGGCTCTGCGCTCAGTCCCCAACTGAGCTCACGAACTGTCCCCTTCCCGCGAGGAATCGCGGGACATCGAACCCGCGAGGTATCCGTTCGCCGGGACCGCTCTTAAAACGACACAAAGCCCTTCGTACATGGAGCACACAGAGCACACGAAATCGCGCGTGATATGTCAAGCAGTTTGGGAACCGGGCCGGTCCCGGGGAGAACGCGATCCACGGCGACGATAGGGGTCGAAGGAGGGCCATGAAGCTTGTCGCTCGAGCACGCCGCTGTCGCGATGCAACGGTTACATAAATTCGCTCTCCCTGCCAGTCGGTCGATCGTATTCAGGGAACACTGTTCTTTCCGCCTGGCCGAGCAACGCTCCTCCGATTGCCGATCGTTTCGTCTGTTAGAGAAGAACCGGGCCAGTTAGAAGGAGGGGGTTGGAGCGCGAGTGCTTGGGGGCGCGAGGTGTGCGCGTATGTGTGAGAGAGAATGACGGACGAGGATGGGAGGGAAGGAAATTCCGCTTAATGGCTTAAAACATATTCTCTTGGCAATGACGAGGCGCGAACGCACATATCAAAGAGAAAGAGACGTTGACGATTATATATATATATATTATTATATATAAAAAGGTAACCGATCACTTTAGCGGTATTACTAGCGACTTAAATCGTAAGGTACAGATTAGGAGAACGGAAGAGAGGATACAAAGCGTTACAGAGTTTCTATATGATTAAAAGATTATATTATATTAAATACGTATTATATATATTATATATAATATATATTATATACATACTGTTTTCGGGTCGTGTACGGGGCCCGTCGGCCGATCCCTCGGGGCGCCAGCGGTCGCGTGCGCGCGCACGCACACATACGCACACGCACCGTATACTTGTAGGGACGTGGGTGCGCGCGCGCGCTGCACGCGTGAAAAGACCGCCGGGGCGATTATTATCGATCTTCGGCGTATGCCCGTGTTTCTTGTGATTAGTTACCATACAGACGCGCGCACGTGCACACGGGCGGCGACACAGCAGACGAACGGCGCGCGGGCGCGCGCTCGCTCGCGTACACACACGCGTGCGATACGTTTAATATACACATAAATATATATATATACGTGCGATCTCGTTTGTTCCAGTTCTTTTTTCACGTATATATACACACGCATATATATATATATTTTATGATTGTCGTTGTTGAATTCGTCGCATTACATAGGGTTTTACCCCCGTCCATCGCCGCAGTAGTAGAACTGGATACGACCGTAGTTGAGGGATCCGGATTTTACGAGGTAAACAGACAGAGATAGCCGATATCTAGGCTACACCGAGGAACCTTTAGTGGGAGCGGATAAACGGTGAAATATGATTATAAATAATACTATTATGTATATATACATACGTATATGTGTATATATATATACATACCATATACATAATTATATACATAAAAAAAAAGAAGCGCATATAAATATGTAAAGGTTCTAACGTTGTATACGTTCGGGGTGAGAGAGTCCGAGGATAGGATGATTTTATTACGGTAACGCTTTCTTTCGCTCGTGCGTACGAATATGTGTCATTGTCGTTCCGTTTTTAACCCCATCTCTGCCTTTGAGTATCCACTTCGCGCCCGTGACGCAGCCCCGACTCGTTTCACCTTGGGATTCTTGTGTTCCGCGGCGGCGGCCTGCGCGCTTTGACTGTTCCGACGCGTCGTCGAGTGTGTTCCCCTTTTTGTCACCGGTCAAGAAGCTACGCAACCGTTAAACGGCAGCCGAGGCGCTCGAGGCCGTCGGTCGACAATCCAGAGTTGCTCTTGGGTTGCACAAGCACGATAGTCCTGAGTCATTCGCCTCGACCATCGCCTGGGCGACATCGAAAAGTGTCCTCGCCGTTTCGGTGCCGAATCAGTGGACGCTCGGCGGCAATCGCGAGATTTCGTTCTGCCTTTGGACACGGGCGGTACTTGTCTCCGCAAAAGCGTTGCCTTTTTTTTTTATGAATTTAGAGGCGCGAAGTGGCGAAACGGCGGCAGAGCTTGGGTTAAATCGGGACGCGCGAATGGTCGATTCTGTTTCTCGCGGATATTTAGGGTACACGCGATTAGACGAGGCCCGCGTAGCACGTACATATTATACATATTATACATATATAAATATTATGGATTTTACTGCGGATTGCAGCGCGCGCGTGCAATTTGCTCGAGAAACAACGAGGTCTCGACAACCGTTCGATTTGACGATTTTTTGTGATACCAGTCGATACGCAAACGGGGCGAATCGATCTTCTCGATGGACGACCACTGCTTCTCCGTTTGTCCCGATCGCACGATAGGAACCCTTTTTTTCGTACGGATCACGCCTGGGCGCCCCCCGGCGGGGGCGAGGCGGACGCTGCACCAACGACCACGTGTTATTCACACCTCACGCAGGATTGAACTTTCGGCTTATACCTAGAGGAACCGCTGATCGCGCGCGAGCGAGCGCAACGGAGGATTAAACGCGGGATTCAGGGGGAGGGAAAGGGAGTATAGTGAAAATCTCGCAAAAAAAAAAAACAAACAAAACGAAAATGTAACAGGCTGATGTTAAAAAAAAAAAAAAAAAGAAAACGTCGCCGCGGCGGAACCGGTATCGAGGGAGCGACGGGGATCGGTGATCAGCTCGTTAGTCCTGATCGTCCTCTTTCATTTGTTTCCTTAGCTTCTTCCCCTCGACTTCTCGAATGACCCTGCAAAAGTTGCGCGAACCGTGGCTTTTCCCCCCCACATCGTTCTTAAACGTTGCTCAGCGATGCCGCGATCGTTCCCGAAAATCGATAATCGTCCAGGATCGGCCGGATGCCTGACGCTCGCTCGACGCGCCGTCGCCGCCGCGGTCGACACCGCGTGCAATAAAACCAGGATATATAAACAATATTAATATCATTATATACAACATTTTTACGGCATATACGAATACGACATAGAGAGAGCAGGCGAAACAAGTTTAGGATTAATATTACTTGTTGTTGTCTACCATAGCGTTGTAGTTACGTACAATACAAGGTAGAAGATTAACTTATTGGCAAGCTGAGCGGCGTGTGAGAGGGAGAGCGTGTGTGAGAGAAAGAGCGCGCGAGAGAGAGAGAGAGAGACCGCGTGCGAGCGAGAACGAGAGCGAGAGCGAGAGAGAGAGAGAGAGAGAGAGAGAAGAGAGTCAGCGCACTTGTCGAGCGTACATGTTACTATTATTACATAACAGCGACTATATATATATTCACATACATATGTACTGTACATATACCTATGTGTATATATATACATACTCGAGGAAGCTAGTTACTTGAAGCAACAAACAAGCGACAGAAAAGAAAAAATCCAATGATTAACATTATATACAGAAGAAGTCTATACATATAAACTTTAAACGAGAAAAAAAAAAGAACGTGTGCCTATGTGCGCACGTGCGTACGCGCGCGTACGTGCGGACACACTGACAGCCCCCCGAAAATTTCTCCAGCATCCCGTCCCGCCTCCGCCCCAAATTTCTCGCCACCACCCATTTTGCAGCCACCTTCTTCTTCTAATCCTCCATCTCCTCCTCCCCCCCCCCCCCCCCCCTCTTGTCGTTCGCCCCGATCCTTTTCCTTCTGGCCGCCAACCCCTCCTCCCCCCCCCGGGTCCATCCCTCTCTCCCTCCATTCTTCACACGCACTTGCGCACATATCCATGACGCATTACCGTAGCCGTGTTGTGTAGGGAATGTCTTTTAACGAATAAGATACGATTTCTCATGTTACATGTTATACGAAGCAAAAGCGCGCAGCAGAAGTAACTTACGAAAGAAAAAGAAAATACAAAAAAACGAATTATACCGAGGATAATACCGAGACAAAAATCTCTTCTCTGGTCAGTTGCAGGATCGCTCGAACGTTGTCGGATCGATTATTCGCGCCGCGTGAAGGGGATATGATATAGAGGGGGAAGAAAGGGCAACGGGCGGAACGCTAGAGGAATGACGAGAAGGGCACGTTCCGTTGACGAACGCGCGTTGTCGGTGCGGCCGCGGAGTCGCGCGGAGACGTCGGGGAGGGTGCATTCCGGCGAACGGAGCGCGCGGGGCGCGAAAGGAGGAGCCGAGGAGGCTCTTTCGCTGCGTAAAGCTGGGTTTACATTTCGGTGATGCGATTCGGCAGCGGATTGCAAGTGGAATAATGTAAACAGTGCTTTCATTCCGGCAGCTTTCGACTCGATCGAAAGTCTGCTTTTCGATCCAGCGTTTAACCCCACCATCGAAAACGCAACAATCCAACGTTACTGGAATCATCTGGACGGTTTAATCCGGTGCTGGCTTGAGCGTAGTGCGGTGTATACTGCTCGACACTAATTTTTGCCGAGTATATGATTATGTATACATTAATTGGAAGATAAATGTCCAAGAAAAGGCATATAAAATTTTCTTAAAAGAAATTTACATACAGCTTTCGAAAACTTATAACGAGGGCTAATTTATTGCGACACACTTTTTTTGCGGTAATCTTTGTTGCTTTGAATAGTCACTTGTTTACTAATTCTTAAAGGGTCTAGCTGGGTAAGCATAGGAAAATCGGCGCCGCCACCAATTTTAGTCAAATAATGCTCTTTGCCTAAAGAAACACTGAGAAAAAAAATTGAAATCTCTACCCCCTCTCGTTAGGGTGATAACAACCCTAAACTTTACCATTTTTTTTCTCAACAACTACTTAGGATATTTGAATGCTTCTAAATGCACGCAATAGATACTTTTTTCTGTTTACTAATTCTTAAAGAAACAATACGCCAGCTTCTTCTAACTAATAATGAATAACTTAAAACAATGCAATCTACGTATCAAATGATACACTATTTACTTTGCATAAATTTCGTTTAACTTTTCGCGTGACCGATCAGTAAAAAACAGTGCCCAGCAGTATATATATGTGTTTACAAAACACGTACAGTCACGTGTATGTGTGCCACTAACAGCTCACCACTTTCAACGGTGCAGAAAAGACTGGAATAACGTAGACATCGACCGATTTCCAAGCCACTCGCTTGATCCAGCGACTGGACTAATGTACCTAAACCCAGCTTTAATCAGCGTCGCCTACTGTGCGCTCACTCACGAGTGCCTGGAATCTCGCGACGTTCGCTTCCACCGCTACACGTACACTCCGTGCATCACAAGCTGCCCGTGTTGATTATTACTGTCATTATTACCGTTTCTTGTATCGAGATGCGCGCGTATCGACCACGCACGTGCGCATGTAGCCGCGTGTGTCGCGCCGGCCGCGGCGTTCCTTTATCCGCGGCTCGATTTTATTTCCCTCTCCGCCCCGCCGCCCGATCGCTGTGCCTGTGTTAGCGGTCGCGCTTCCCTCGGCGCTCCTCGATAAAGATCGTCGAATGGCAAAGCATCGATCGATGGATCAGCGCTGGATGCGAAAGGGCCATTTGGCCGAATACTATCGCTGCCCTGTGCTGACACCCTCCGTCGTTTATCACCCCCTCCGTCCCCCGTTGTTTTCGCCGCACATCCCTCTTTCCTTATCGCGCTCGCGGTTTAAAACACTCACCGCCTATTCGCCCGCGATCATTCTCCCGCGGCTCCGCTGCCAACTCTTTCCGGAGAGGTCTGTTCATTAGTACGCGTCCATCAATATGCATCGACCTATGGATAAAACATATCCCTTTGAAATGGAAATTTCTTGAAAAAAGGACCTTTACCGGATAGCAAAACTTGAAAGGATCTCGGCAACTATTTCCTCGCTCGACGCGATTCCACGGCGAAGGAAATTCCCGGGCACGTCTGTGCAGTGGCGCAGTCAGGATTTAATCTTGAGAGGAGCCGACTGGAACGGATAAAAATATTCCTAATGCAAATTAAAGTTTAGAAAAATTTATTCAAAGAAAGAAATTCAGTTTTCTTTTCTCTTTACAAAGCTCTTAAATTACTTCAGTCGTGGTTACATTAATCTTCTTTTCCTTTTTCTTTGGGGGGTGCCTTCGGCCCTTCTGGGTGCGCCACTGCGTATGCGTATTCCGTTGCGGCACTCTTTTACACGAAGCACGATCTGAGATCTCCTAAGAATTCGAATTTCAACAAAACACTTACTCGAATAAACTTCCTAACATCATTCCCGAACAACCGTTCCCAATTCCGCCCAGCGCTAAGGCAACGTCACCCCTCGGGTTCCCAGCCGGCGGAATCAATTTGAATTCGCGAGTGCCGTTTTAATGAATAGCTCGCCCCTCTCGAGCCTCTCTTTAAATCGAACACTGAAAGAGCAATTGAATCCACCCCGTTGAAATCGAAGCACGCGGATGTCTTCGAGATCCTCGGCGATACCGAGGGATGTTTCGGATAAAAGTTCTCGCAGAGGAGATATGAAGATCGACTTCACTGTTCGGTGAATGGAGCCATTCGGCTCCCGTCTCAAGCGTTTCTAGATATCGCCGACGGTTTCGTGGATTTAAATAGGCCACCCCGTAACTCCTGCGACTGTTGGGAGCAAAGGATATCGCTGTGCCCAGATAAGCACGATCGAGGCGTCAGCACATGCAGGCGGAGAAAGAAAGGACGAGGGGATGCACGATCCGCGAACAATGCATCGGATATGCGGGTCAACGATGCCAAGTGTTGCGCCCGGTTTTTTTTTTCTTCTTATACTTAACTTTGACCGAGAGAGAGTGGCAGAGTACTCGCGGCACGGTGTATAGGCGGAAAAGTCGGGCGGTGGGTTATCGATCATTACGAAGCAGATGCATACACACACATACACACGGACATGCATACACAGGTACACACGTATATATATACGCATTATTCCGTACCAAGTACGGCTAGAAGCTAACCGAGTAATTTAATATAGAATTAAAACAGTCAACTGTATCGCGATTAACGGAGCACGAACGAAGAAAGGCCTGCATCGACCATCTTTCTCCTCCACACTTTTAACCCGATCCTCCTTCCCCTCCGAGAACCCTCTTTGTCCCAACCACCCGTCACCACCCCCCAAGCCACAAGTTATTCTAATGATTCCTGCCTCCCTCTAACCCTCAACAAGAACAAGACAACATATTGTAATCTATTGTAGATTGTTGTAGATAAATTATACGGTTTGACCGTACATTGTTACTTTTTGTCGACAATATAAAATACACAGATATATAAGTAAATTACATCTGTTGGTTTACGTTCATTTCAGCCCCCCCCCCCCCCCCCCCCCCCCCGTTTGATGTGTTTACTCTGTTGGCAAAGGGAAGTGTCTGGCGATGATTCTCTGGTGGGCGGGTAAACGAGTATAAGTCAGAATTATTGGTTTTGCAGGGCCGGCCATAGGGGGCGCAAGGCACTCGAGCTCCGGGCTGTACAGGGCCCACAAAAAAGGAAAAAAGAAGAGAAGAGAAAAAAATATGAGAAGGAAAAATTTTTGTTTAATCAAAATTAATTTAACTTTACAAACCGAGTTGAATTTCCTTCTCAAAACTCTGAACTGACGATACTACGTCAAAAAATAAATTAGAATATTATAATTTATGTAATAGAATATTATATTAGAATATAGAAGTATAATTAAAAGAAAGTGTAATTTCTAATATAATAATAGAATATTCTAATATTATTAATTATATGGCAATAAAAAAGTCATATATTTAAATATCATACTCTTTATTTAGTTCTTTTATATGAAAGTTGCCAACATAGGTATATGTTAAAAGAAACTTTTATTTTTAACATCGATTCACAAAAACGAACAAAAAAGAAACTGTTTAAGCCTGAGGTATAATTTGACTTATACTCGTTCGCTCGCCCACGAGAATTGATACGGCAGCGACGTTCGTGAAATTAGTTTTATTCGTTGTTCGATACAATGTAAAAAATGGTACAGTAACGGATTGAACAAGCGTACACAGTATCGTGCATGTCGCGAATCAATGGTTCGATAATTATTTACAACTGCTACGGAACTGCTTCATTCCACCGATCAGTGAGTAATACCTGGCATGCTGGGTGAGCCGACGACGTCTATTATGTCGGCTTTGACCTCGGGCTCCGCTTTCGGTAGCAGCGCGGGAGGTATCGTCAGCGTCTGGAAATTGTGCGCTATTATTGTTGTCTCTTTGTAAAACCGAAGCTCGCTGCTGGCAATTTGAAAGGAGCGTTACCTTTCCAGGGGCTAAAGCCTCGTACTGGTGCCTCAACGATTGCAATTCGTAGTCGCAAGTCGATAACGCGCTTTTCAATTCGTAGTGTAAAACGATGTCGCTTCGTAATTCATTAAACTGCTGACATATTTGCTCCGTGGGCGGCGGGTTTAACTCTGGAACGAAGAACGTGTTAATTATTCAGTTCGGAGAGGGACTAGATTTAGACACACTAATGTTAGATACCTAGTCGCAGTTCGTTGAGCATCTGTTCGATACCCTTCATCTTCTTTTGGCCTAAACTACTCGGCAGCTTTATTCTCTGCGAACGGAGCGACACGCCGCTGTTTTTGAAATCGGGGAACTTTATTCCGGCCGATTCCACTGTCTGAAATTTTTTTCGATGTGCGTAAGTACGGTAAGTTCTCGACGTAGATTGTTATTACATCGAAATTATTTACGTGAGAAGCGTCAGTCTTATTCGGCCTATTTCTAGCGGAAGCGCCACTCTTCTTGGTAGGCTTCCTCTCGTTCTTTCTCGGGTCTGCTTGATGATCAGCCGCTGTTATCAATTTCTGCAGGTCTTGAGTCTTCCTGTCCCTTTCCTTCTTTCTCTGTTCGATCTTTCTTAATTCCGCGAGCAACATTTGCTCCTCCTCCACTTGCTCGGGCGTTCTCTCAAATAACTTCTTTAGTTGCTCTTTTCTACGCTTTTCGTGCTCTGCATCAAATATATAAACCTTATCAGTGTGGGACTTTGCCTTTGTTAACGCAGCGCACACTTGATAGTACCTAAACATTCGTATACATACACATGAATAAGTAGAAGTAGCGAGAAACACAAAGTCGCGCGACGATCACTTGCCTTTCTTTCAAGTCCTCTACGGATCTCGCAGGGAATTTCGTACGATCCCATCTGTCCTTGATTATAATGAACCGCAGATCGAACCTCCTGCACAAATCGAACAGGTGATCTGTCTCCGCTCTGGTCCAACCGTTCGTAACCAAATGTTGAACGTACTCGGCGTTGGTGTACGTCGGAATAGGAACCCTTTTATTGAATTTGGCAAAGGGATACTCTTTCCCTGCATCCGCCACTCGCCTCCAGTGATGGAAGACCGCGCCGTCCGTTCTGGCAGGGTTAGTGAAAGGTGTCCACTTCCATGGCCTAACCTTCCTCATGCCTAGCTTGGCCCTGATTTGTTTATACCCCTTCGCTGTGTCGGTGGGGAACATAGGTGGTACATCGTTGTTGTCCTTGCACAGCAATGCGAACACCTCACGATGCATGCCCTCTGGCCTTTTTGGTACTTTGTATTCATATTTTTTCCGGTTCTTCTTATCGCTGCCTATAATCGATTCCTTCGTCAGCTCACTGGTAGTGGGCACCTCGATATCTAATATATCACGTACGTCCGCCATTCTGTTAATTTCCGACAGACTCTCGTTTTATATACAGGGTCGAATGGCTTACATTGAGGTTATGTTGGATACTACGCGTAATAAATACATTGCCATTTCCACAAGCTTGCGAAATAAGATGTGCGGAGTAGTTACGTGAAGGTGCGCTGTATTATGTTTAAATAACTACCATGTTATTGTGAGTACATGGTTAAACACCACCCTTTATCGTCACGAACTGGAGTACAACCACAACCCCGTCATAAGCTTAGGAGCATCTATTAGTGTACTATATAGTGTTGACACTCGTGACATAATCAGCTCCTTCGAAAAGTGCGAATCGTATATTTATTC
Source organism: Andrena fulva (assembly GCA_946251845.1). Classification (NCBI taxonomy): domain Eukaryota; kingdom Metazoa; phylum Arthropoda; class Insecta; order Hymenoptera; family Andrenidae; genus Andrena; species Andrena fulva. Next base: position 92,885,931 of record OX276327.1, on the reverse strand, counting down.
ATTCATTCGAAGATTCCAGTATCTCATTTAGGTAAACTGTAATTGACTGTGCATAAAATTGCACAGTAGTACATATGATTTGCTGCTTTATAAGAGAAATTTAAAAATTGGTCGGATAATGGGCATTAAGCGCTACAACCATCTATCGGTGAAAGCTGCAAATTAAAACGATGTGAAAACTGGTGAAAACGCGTCTGCACAGACGAGGTACAGGCATTGAGCTATAAGAATACCTGGAGAGGGAACAGCAATGGGAAGAAGTAGAGGCGACAGCGGTCTGAGGGAAATAGAAGATGATACTTATAGCTCAATGGGTACAAGATAGACCTATCACCTTATGGATGTTCGTGTCGCCATCGACGAAGTATAGAATAGACCTATCACCTTATGGGACTTCGTGTCACCACAGACGAGGTATAGAATAGACCTATCAACCAATGTATTTTTGTGTCACCGGTTTGGGGGGTCCTAGGACCCCCTTACCATTTTAGTGTCGCATGCAACGTTACCGGTGAAGTCTTGAAACAGATTGTAATGCTACGCGTGATAGGAATTAAAACTAAATCTTATCGGAAACATTTAAAATCTAAAACGGCCTGAATGTTACGACTAATTTCAAGAAACATGTTGTATAATTCCGTTTACTAATAAATTTTGATAGAAGCATAATTTGCACGTATTTCTATAAATTTCGATCAGAAATATTATATAAATACAATGCGTAATAAGCATTTGTACAGTCTCTTAGTTAGGTTATATTTTCTGTCACTTCGATGAGCGAATTTTCTGTCCTCGAAATTACAGAAAATATAACCTATATGCTATACCCGATTTCCTAAAGATACTGTTGCGGCGTAATAATAATGTTTAGGAAGGATGATAAAATGTTCACAAATGTAGCATAAAAGAACGAAATAGCCAATAAACATTTATTCTCATATAGCATATACATAGGTTATATTTTCTGTCACTTTGCGGCGCCAACCATATAATATTCACGCGCATCCAGCCTGCGCATTTTCAGTAGCGGATTTGAGAAGCGGATTTTCTGTCCTTGAAGTGACAGAAAATATAACCTATATGCTATACCCGATTTCCTAAAGATACTGTTGCGGCGTAATAATAATGTTTAGGAAGGATGATAAAATGTTCACAAATGTAGCGTAAAAGAACGAAATAGCCAATAAACATTTATTCTCATATAGCATATACATAGGTTATATTTTCTGTCACTTTGCGGCGCCAACCATATAATAATCACGCGCATCCAGCTTGCGCATTTTCAGTAGCGGATTTGAGAAGCGGATTTTCTGTCCTTGAAGTGACAGAAAATGTAACCTATATGCTACATAACAATAAATGTTTATTGGCTATTTCGTTCTTTTACGCTACATTTGTGAACTTTTTATGGCTTAACATCCTTCCAAAATATTATTGTTACGCCACAACGGTATATTTATGAAGTCGGTTATAGCATATAGGTTATATTTTCTGTCATTTCGAGGAGAGGACCACATAATAATCACGCGCATCCAACCTGCGCATTTTCTCTTCCGCGGAAAATTGACTTGTGGTCCCAAGCGGGAGAAAAGTCATTTCATTAAATTGTTTATATTTAGTGGGATTATTACTAGGGACTATAGCCATAATTAATTATTTTATATCTCGAAGAACAGTCTTTAAAATTTTAAATAATTAGTTTAAGCCCTCCTGACATTCAATTGACTATCCTGTTAAGAAAACTATTAAAAATGTTATATTACGCGTCTAAATACATGCTTTTCTGACTTTCTTCCTGCCATAAAATATGGTAAGATCGGATTTTTCGAGTCGGTCATACATATAAACGTTTTACAACATTTACGCTTGAGACAACTCAATACAGTATTTCCTCTAGTTCCTATCACTCTTCTAAATATGGAAACATAGGTATCAGGTTTACACAGGTTTCTAAAATTGTTCAGAAGCTACCGACTCTTTATGACAATATGTTGGTCGGCGCTTGGAAGGAATACAGGGGCATTAATATGTACTATCCTCTAATAAAAAAATATTTTTTTTATATTTTTTCATCATTATGCAAACATCTGTATTGTATGTCAGGTTTTTCTACTAAATTGAAACCAATTACGACGCAGTTTGGTATGAGGAAGGTACGGCAAAAAATTGGTACAGAGAGAAGTAATACCTATAATAACATTTTTTTAAAGCCCAACAAATAATACGATAGCGAACGTTCAGTCGAAATGCGGCATTTTTCTCATCGATTGTTGAGGTCCGGGCCCCCGAAAAGTTTGTCTTTCTTTTTAAAACAAATGCCGTTCCCAGAAACGCGATGCACCCGAAGGTAAAAATCGATACGACTTGAAATGTCTTGCAAGCAGAGCTCACTAAATCAGGCGCTTGCTCTTAACGAATCTTTTCCAGTTCGTAGCACTTGTCAAGTCAAATATGCCAATAACACTTTTTGCAAGCAGATGGCTAGAACTTGACACGATGTTAACAATTAAAATTGCACCGTCTCTAACATTCTTAAGTATGTACATCTGTATGTATGTATGTCCTAAGTCAGGCATCGGAATTAAGTGAACGCGGCGGCCGATTTTCAGAAGCAACGCCTCCTTTCTCCCCCCGCGCGTCGTGGCCCCCGCGGCGGCCCAGCAGCTTGGAGCGCCTCAGGCCCGTACCACGTGAACCGCGCGTGGCGTATTAGGGCGACATTGTATCAATAGGTTTCCACATCGGCCCAGAGAGCACGATTGTCGATGCGGTTTTATTTTGTCAACGCGCCACGCGCGGTTCATATGGTACGGGCCTGAGACGCTCCAAGCACTTAGGCCGCCGCGGGGGCCAAGACGCGCGGCGGGAGAAAGGAGGCGTTGCTTCTGAAAATCGGCCGCCGCGTTCACTTAATTCCGATGCCTGTCCTAAGTAATGATGAGTTTGGTGCATCGGTTGATTGCTGACAGACGTGAGACAGACGATGCGTTGATACATTGTCTCGCTCTCGTCTTTCGGGCGTCTGATACTGCATCCTTCACGTGCGCGGCGGGCCTGATCGCTTATTTATACGAAAAAAAATATTCGTGCCGCAGCTCGCTCGCGCGGCCAGGTAGCGATCAGTAGCCAAAAGCGGGAACGCGTGTTAGACAAAATCATCTATACTATTGAAAAATGAAATTTTTATATTTTCTATTTTATTTTCATCACAGTATTTGTAACATATTGTATGAAATTTTCCAGATGAAAGGAAAGCCAAACACGACGCCCTTCCTACAATTACCCCGATTGCGCATGAATCCGTTACTTATACTTCCTCCTCCTCTTTCTTCCATTAAGTGATAATGTAAAAATTTATTTAAATAACTTACAATTAGAATTTAAAGTATATTTGGAGACTAGTAAGAACGGTATCTGAAGAATACATTTCTGCTTTGATTGCATGTTTTTTGTTGATATAGGTACAATGAAAAAAACAATTAAGCCCTAAAAAATTATTTTAAAGAGTAAAACTAATGAAAAAATTAAACCGTGCAACATGAACTTGAACTCGCACCCCAGGAATACGAAGTTAGAATTTTTTTTTAGAACTTACACTCATTTCGAAGCCCAGCTATATTTCTGCCAATTCTGAGGCAATCCTTTTTACAAATGTCCACCGAACCAGAAGTGTAGATTCACCCCCGAAAGCAGTGTTCATTAGATTTTAATAAATAAATAAAAAGGGCATATTTCATATAAAAAACAGTTCGTTTCTTTCAGCACCATCTCATATGTGCATACCTACTTGTCCCAATGACGTCGTGTTTGATTTTCCTTTTATTAAAAAAATGTCACTAATTTTCCATAAATGCTCGAATAAAGACCTAACAATTAGCTTAGCATGTGCACACTGTACATAAATGTTTTACGCATTTAGCTACTGATTACTGCATTTGCAGAATTTATAGAAGAAAGTGAAATCTGCTTCAATACGGGCGTTTAGGCATAGCTCGTCCGTGGACCGACATCGACATGCGAAAATCAGGCGCACGGAGAACGCAAGAAGACAATGTATCATACTTTGTTGCCGCTGCCAGAATGATCGTTTGTCGCGTAAAAGACCTTCGTGCCGTTTCTCACTTGCTTTTATTCTCTTTTATTCCCTCCCATTTCATCTCACTCGCGAGTCGCGACGTCCGTAAATCCAGAACCTTTTTTTCACTTGTGCTTTAAAAAGTACAATAGCTGTGTTCTCATATGTACATATCTAGGAATAATCAAAACAGACCTTAACGCAAGCGATACGCTTGGGTACTATTTACAAATTTTAAATCCATAAAATAGTTAATAAGGGGAAACGGCCAATCAATTTGTAACGAAACATAGAGTTTTAACTACTAATCCACCGTTCCCAAGTAATAAATAAACTATTGCAAAATATCCTCGGGTCCCGAAAACTACGAATTCAAAATTTTACAAAAACGTTTGTATTCCTTGTTCTCAATGATGTATACGTGTCGTAGGATGGGCACCGTCTATTTAGACATGCGCGGAGTGCGGAGATTTGCGGGAATGTCAGTAACAGCGTCAATTTTTAATATTTTTCGACGTACGACACGCGAAAATGTTAGTTAAGTGTTCCACAACACGTAAAGTACTAACAATCAATGTCATCTTGCAATTTATAGTTTGTAGAAGCTTTTAAGAAGAGCCATATTTCGGCGCCATATAGTCTTCAGATCACCGAAATAGATTTTCGGAGAAAAATCCACGTGAATCCACGTGAGTCGTTGACAAGCCGAGCCAAAGCGTAGCGTAACGAAAGCCTGCCCTCTATGTCGAACAGTCACTCTGAACAAGTCACACGTATACAAGCACGCACACACCTTTCAGCATTTCAACACATTTCAGAGTAGTTCCGGAGTTGGACGCTGTTCATGAACAGAGGCCGCCAGATTCAGTCCTCGAGTTATGGGTCGGTAACACAGTTTGGGTGGTGACACCAAGTCCCATAAGGTGATAGGTCTATTCTATACCTCGTCTGTGGTGTCCAGTGGTGGGTAAAGACACGAATTTTATATTTTATACACGACACGTGTCTTAAATGTCGTAAATGTCGTAAATGTCGTAGATGTGTCATAAATGTCGTATATCTGGAATGAAAATAACTAACGTATAAAACATTTTTCGTATAGGTTCTGAAGAAGTGCCAATTTATTAATAAATATAATTCTGATTAAAAAAATTAAATTAACTTAAGTTACACTGACGAAAAATGGATATTGAAAGGTCAGTAAAAGAAGGAAACCAAGAATTTCGATACGCCAACTAGTGACAGAAAATGGAACTACTGAGAGTAGGTCGTAATCCGTCGAAGTCCATATGATATGTGTTTAAATAGACATGTTGTGAAAAACGAGTGTTTTTAAATTTGTTTGAACACTAAATTTTTACTTCTTCGATTAATAAATACTTATTCGGAATGTTTGGTGGGATCCGGACCTATTTTCAATAGTTTGCCAACTTACCACCAGAGGGCTGAAATTTAGGCCACCTCTCCACTAAGTTTCCCAATATAGAATAATAAATATAATTTGTTTACTTTCACCACACTGAAAGGGATATTACACCCAAAAAAGAAAATTGATAATAACTTATCAATTTCATTTTTTCTGAAACAGATATTTTTATTTACATAATTTCAATTCAAATACATTTCATTTATTATCTTACATTTATTTCTAATTACTTTACCTTTCACGATTCATTTTTTACTAGTTTTATCTAAACAATTACAAAACAATAATGAAGAGTGTTAAGACCAAGACCACGCTTTGGAAAATTTTTTTGGGGTTATGAACGCGGTGATTATACGTAGTTTTCGATATTATCGACGTATTCTACAGTATTCTATAGTATTCGCATGCAACCAACAAGCGAGTCAGAAATAACTATATTTTTCCAACACTTTAATTGTTGAAACCTTAAAATAATGAATATTTCTATTTACGACATTTGCGACAAATGACACGTATAAAATGGGCTTAAAAACGATATATTATACATACATTTGCGACACGTCATAAATGCATTTACGACGCGGCGTAAAATACGCGACCCATCACTGGTGGTGTCACCACCCAAACTGTGTTACCGACCCATAACTCGAGGACCGAATCTGGCCGCCGCTGATCATGAACAGCGTCCAACTCCGGAACTACTCTGAAATGTGTTGAAATGCTGAAAGGTGTGTGCGTGCTTGTATACGTGTGACTTGTTAAGAGTGACTGTTTGCGACTGTTTGACAGACATTCGACTCGCGGAAAGAGATATTCGACTCGCGAAAAGAGACATTCGACTCGCGGAAAGAGATATTCGACTCGCAGAAAGAGATATTCGACTCGCGGAAAGAGATAACAATAATATTTTGGAAGGATGTTAAGTCATAAAAAGATCACAAATGTAGCGTAAAAGAACGAAATGTCCAATAAACATTTATTGTCATGTAGTATATAGGTTACATTTTCTGTCACTTCGAGGATCCGAAAATCATCTCCTCGAAGTGACAGAAAATATAACCTATATACTACATGACAATAAATGTTTATTACGCGTTGTATTTATATAATATTTCTGATCGAAATGTATGGAAATAAGTGCAAATTATGTTTCAATCAAAATCTATTAGTAAATGGAATTATGCAACATGTTTCTTGAAATTAGTCGTGACATTCAGGCCGTTTTAGATTTTAAAGGCTTCCGATGAGATTTAATTTTAATTCCTACCACTCGTAGCATTGTAATCTTATTTTAGACTGAATCGATAACGTTGGGTGTGACACGAAAATGGTAAGGGGGCTCGCGAGCCCCCCGAGCCTGTGACACAAAATTACATTTGGTGATAAGGCTGCCGTCTCACTGGGCGGGAGGTGTGTGCGTACGCTCACACAAGCTAAGTTAAGCGTGTACGTATACGCGTGTAGTAAACAAACCGTAAATTACAACTTTCGTCCTGGAATCGGCAAGAAGGAAGTTTTTGCGGGTTTAGTTGCCTTCAGTAGACATTCGTGCAGGGTGGTCTGGTGCGTTTAAACGCTAATAAGCACCGTATGTTGAAATAATAATGAATTTATGAATCGTGTACTCAGGAGTCAGGACAGCCCGAAAAATGACAGAATGAAGCTTCAAGGCTTCTCCGTCACCGGCGCTGATGGTATATTCGTGCCTTGTACCATCAAAACCGGTGAAAGTCCAAACTAGCCGATAAATGTAGGAAAGACATAGTTGCCGAGACCCCGAGACGTATCGAGAGTCGAATCGCGTTGTTGCCGCATTTCCCCTATTACTATTTTGTCGTCAGAAAGGCTTGAATGAATCACGGCGAAGCGGCTAGAGAACAGAGATGGGCAAAGATAATATCTGGATAAATTAGAATAAAAGTTCGGTTCGAGAGGCATAGAGTGTTGCTGCGGTGGATTATGTATTGATAAAATGTAAAACGTAATGTTCCTGGTAACATACTGCTGAGATTTTCCAGATTAAAATGAGTTGAAACACGGTATAAATCAGTTTATTTCTAGAACTGTACTAGATAATTAACTATAAATGTAACATTGCTAACCTCATAATGCTAAAAATAATCCGATTTATACTGTGTTTAAATTTATTTTCAACTGGAAAGTCTCAGGAGCAGGGTTGCCAGATCTCCGGCATTCAGCCGGAGTCTCAGGTTTTAAACCGTTGTCCCCGGCCTCAGGCAGGCACAATAAAAATCTCCGGCAGAATAGAGAGTATGTTGCAGCATGCCATCTATCGGAATTAGCGTTTTTTTTAATTTAAAATAGTGCAACCAATTCTCTCTAATTCTGTCAGTTCGGCCAATGTCGAAAGAATCTTTTCTCTTATGTATCAGACCTGGACAGATAACAGGAACAGAATGAATGTCGACTTAGTGAAAGCAGAACTTATAATAAAATCAAATTTGAAATATAATTGTCAAACATTTTTTTAACGCATTTCAAAAAATAAAAAACTATTATTATCAGTAATGAATTTGTATGAATATTCATAACACTCTTATTACTATTATTATGATTACTCCTTTATAATAAGTTATTATTCCCCTACAGCACACTTTGTTGCAGGAACGTTGCACACACGTTGCAGTACATTACAATGTTGCCGTTTGGTTGCAGGTTGCATTGCAATATTCCTGCAACATTGTGGAAACATTGCCATGCTATATTGCAATGGCCACGTTTGTGCAATATTGCGCTCGCAACGTATGAGCAATATTTCGGCAATATTGCACACACATTGCCGAGCAATATTGCAATGGCCACGTTTGTGCAATATTTCCGCAATATTGCACACACATTGCCGTGCAATATTGCGCTCGCAACGTATGAGCAAGCTTTCGGCAATGAATCCGCAATAAATCCGGAATTACGCGGAACGATACTGAAATGTCGACACAAAGAATACAGTCTAAGATTCCACAGGCTATCGCCGAGGGAATATATGCGAACGTGGACAATATTTGACATAAATAATTAATACAATTATTTAATTAATACTATAGAGTTTAAACAAATTCATTAACCATATACAGCAACAAAAGATATTTGTAAAAAAAGTGTTACACGTGCCAATTACTGCCAGTGTCCCTAAAATATATAAAAAAAAATGATGTTAAACGATTGTATTAAAAGTGCGCTAAAAACTAAAAAAAAAAACATTATTTTCTTGTACTACGCAGGATATTTCATAACAAAATATGCATCAACTTAATACAATATCAAGCGTCGAAATGAATTTGTTGTGAAATATCCGACTCCGCGATTAGGGAGCTGTAATGGAGTTTGTCAAAACGAATCTTTGTTTTTAAATAATTTGAGTTTAAGGTGTTGCACGGTAGGAATGTAAGTTCGAATACGTAAGTAATGTTCTCAATCAACAGTTCTAGCTGCAGCGGTATAGTGTTCGTCTACGGTGCTACGGGTCGCGGGTTCGAATCTCCCTGGGATAAAATAATTTTCTATTTAATAAAGATACACGGACGTTATACTCCTATGATTCTGCACACATTCGTGTCGTCGTCGCCCCTCTCGGAGACACGTCCGATATATATAATTAATAAAATCCCGTTATTTTTATTTTGGCCCTACTGCCCGAAACGTTGCTTAACCATTGCTGTAAAATCTCAGAAATGTTGCGCGAACATTGCTGTAAAATCTCAAAAATGTTGCGCGAACGTTGCTGTAAAATCTCAGAAATGTTGCGCGACTATTGCTGTAAAATTTCAGAAATGTTGCGCGACCATTGCTGTAAAAACTCAGAAATGTTGCAGAAATATATCCTGCAATGTTGCCCAGGGGCGGACATAGCAATTTACTTGCAACTTTTCGGCAATATTTCGTGCAATGTTTCAGATATTAAACCGCAACGTAACTGAGACATTTCGGCAACAAATGTGCTGTAGGGGTTATAATGAATTTTAGATGCCTGCTTTTCTGATTGATATCTCCGGCAAATGATCAGGCCTGATCTAGCAACCCTGCTCAGGAGTATGTTATTGAAACATTCATGCCGATACGATAGCGAATGTGGATGTTTTACATTCTATCAGAACAAACAACGTAAACAATCATTTTAATATATTTTTTATGAGTAAATATAAATATTGTTCCCCCACGGTTATTTCCTCCACGTCGTCCTGGAGATTTTGTTCAAATTGAATTATGTTACAGTCCATGTGAAAATAAGGAGGATTTAAATAATCATTTTGCCAAATTCGAAAGGGGATTTTCAAAAAATCGATGAAGGTTGTGTACTTTGAGGGTCTGTATGTATAAAATAATTTTGAATGTGGCAAAGTGTGATAACTTGAACCCCTCTTATTTTCACATGCCCTATAACGTGCTTCAATTTGAATAAAATCTCAGACATTGCGTGTTCAAAGTGATCCGCTTGGCATGGAATGAACCGTATATACGACATTGTCCATTCCAACCGAAATTGATTTTAACCCACTTCCAACTATCGCGTTCTTTATGAAAACGATAAAAAGCAGCTGCGTTCGGGACACTATAGTGGCATCGCAATTACCTAAAATACAAAATTGGGGAGTTGCCAGTATTTGAAAAAGAAAAGGGAAAAGTAGTGAAATCTACAGATTTATTAATGAAAAGCCTAAAATGATAGAAATATTAATAAAACACTTATTCGTTTTACCAAAATTTAATAAATAAAATTGACGTTTTTAACTTGTGAGTCATGTGATCTCAAACGCCAATCACGGCGCGTGACGTCATTGTGCAGTAAACAGCGATTTATATACATATAGCAACGAGTGACACTTCGCGCATTTGCTCATACAAGTTTATATTAAAAAATATCGTTTACGAGTACTTATTACTCGATTTCTTAGGTAAGGAAAGTATTAGGCACTCACTCATTGCAACATGTTCCAATCAATTACCAATATCTGACACACAATCTAATATAACCTCAATGAAATGAAATAATAATAAATGATAGTTAATAATAAGTTAGTTACTTACATTGAAATGGTCTTCACAAAAACATAAATTAGATTTTGAAGACAACTGATAGTTTATTCTCGCAAGATTTAGCCACTTATTGCGAATATTTGTTTCCAGCCGAACATGAATAAATAACTTCTTCGGTGTACGTATTGAAGTGTTCTCACAACAGGGAACAGCACAGTATTGATAATAATTTTTATTATCCATTATTTTTGTGAGAAAAATTCACTCCTTACTGTCCCTAACCACAACTTTCGTTGTTTACTGTACGTTGACGTCACGAATGGTCACGTGACCATGCAGTGCGTTTTCGCGGCCATTTTTTTATTTCAAATAAAAATTACATTTTTTTCATTTTAGAGGTGTAGCAAAAAATTAATATTTTTTTACAAGCATATTTTATCATAATGAACAGTTTTAAACACTTTTAAAAATTTTGTCAACTCCCCAATTTATCGAGAAATAATCCGTCACCTATGTACGAATAGTAAAACTAAAAGTGAATTGTTGTGAGATATTGTGAACCTTATGCCACCCGAACCTTATGTTAAGAAATGTAAAAATTTCTTCATATAAAGGGGGAGGTGTGATGTCCCACTATTTTTCGTTTAATTTTTTTCTCATTTCAAGCCACCCGAACCTTATGTTAAGAAATGTACAAATTTCTTCATATAAGGGGGGAGGTGTGATATCCCACTATTTTTCGCGCGGTATTATAACACCACTCCTTGCAAATCAATCAACATAACTCCATCAAAATCCCTCATACTTAAGCCTTACCCCTTTTTCAAACCCAACTGATCGTTTGGACGATGCACCTTAGCGGTCCCCATCTCGAAACGGTCAATCCAGAAATAATCACTGATCACCTTGACGATGTACCTTAGCGGTCCCCATCTCAGGATGGTCAGCGACGACCTCCAAATCCCCTCTTCGACTTACGTGGCATGACCACTTCCCTCCAAATCTACTCTAAACAAATCCCTCGTCCTTAAAACCCTCTCTTAAATCGAGACTACGTCTCACGCCCTCTCTATGACCAAAGAAGTCAGTACCCCGTTTACCCCTTTCCAATACGACCTCCTAAACTCCACCAAATGGGTTGAGTATTCCGCTTCAAAGCCCCATGTAAAAACCCCAGAAATGTTACTGCGACACAAATTTACAAACGTGATCAACACGTGATCATTACTGCGACGCAGATTTGGCGTACGTGCCATGGAACACACCGCACATACCCTTCACCCATTACCAGTACAAGACAAGGCCACATAAAACCCCTAAACACCGACTCTATTAATAAGTAATTGCGACGCATCTTCAAAGATCAGTCAAGGTGCATACCGCGCACACTCTTCACCCCTAACAATCCCGACAATAGTATAAATACAAGGCCCAAAACGGCCAGAGCGCTCTTCTACGGAAATCACTCCCGCGAAGTGTCTCGTTACTCTTGCAATATTTTACAAGTGTTAACTTACCACTACATTAAATTCAGTGCTCTACGGCAAATATCGTAAGCCACTATTATTTCATATTACTATACTTATATCATCTCCATACCATTTATTATTTCTTTGTTAATAACGCTTATTGCGTACATATCTCTATATTGTGTATTTCAAACGTTTATCGTATTTCTTTATTAATTATACTAAACGCTTATTACATTTTATATTATTTTCTTGTATTTATCTCGTGTATTTCATATTCATACAAATATTACGTTATTAATAACCATTTATATAAATGTTCTTGTGTCGATGCTTAACGTCCAACGCATCATTATAAATACATATTTGAGTGCTTAGAAAATAAACAAACACTCTTGTTCCGAAATAACGTTTCGAATTATTATAACGCTCCTCCGGCTACGAAAGCCACCAAAACCAAAACAGATCGCTGCAACAGCTGATTTCGGCTCGCGATACGCGAGCATAGAGTTTCTTATAGTGTTTACACGGCGTACTTTCACATAGGCCGCGTACAGCCATATGTCTAAACATATTTCGAGGAAATATTCCTTCTAACTAAGTGCAACGTTAAAACCCACCAAAACCAAAACAAAGTGCTCTAACGGGTGTCACTACCGGAGGGATTATAGTCCAAACCTTCCCTGGTCGTTCAGTGCTACGAATCTGGCATTCGCGCCTGAATCCTACACACCTTAGTGCAACGAATCACGTATTCGCGCCTAACTTCCAAATCGCCCTTAGAGCCACGAATCACGTATTCGCGCCTAAATTCCGACTCTCCCTCAGAGCCACGAATCACGTATTCGCGCCTAAAACCCAAACCAATTCAGAGCTACGAATCTGGCATTCGCGCCTGAATCCTCCTTACCTCGGAGCTACGAATCTGGCATTCGCGCCCGAAAGTCCCACCCACCTTCAGAGCTACGAATCTAGCATTCGCGCCTGCATCCCTTCGAACATTCAGTGCCACGAATCTTGCATTCGCGCCTGAATTCCTACTCTCCGCAGTGCCACGAATCTGGCATTCGCGCCTGCATCCTACTCTCCGCAGCGCCACGAATCTGGCATTCGCGCCTGCATCCCTTCGAACATTCAGTGCCACGAATCTTGCATTCGCGCCTGAATTCCTACTCTCCGCAGTGCCACGAATCTGGCATTCGCGCCTGCATCCTACTCTCCGCAGTGCCACGAATCTGGCATTCGCGCCTGCATTCCCTTCAAATAAAACCCCATATGTCATTGTCCCCAAAGACCTTCACCCGGGACGTGACATAATTTTGGTGACAGCGGTGGGATCCGTTAACTGTTTATAGAAGTAAATTCTCGAACATACGGTGCCCACAATAGCCCAATATCTAGTATGTGTAACAGATTTCAACGACAACATCTGTCACACCTGTGCCACCAATTTGTGAACCAATTGGCATATACTAATGAACTGACCTGTGTTTCGGGCGGTGTAGCAACGACCACGGGAGGCTATAATATTTGCCTTCACTGCTTCGATCTGGATCCAATCGAAGTGAACGAAATCAATCAGGAACATTACTATACTTTAGATAACGTATTCCCAGAGTGCCCTCGTTGCAAAAACCCCTTATTCCAAACGCGTCCCCTAAGTAGTTGCTCCGAGTGCACCGAACGTTTTCTCCTCTTAAATAGGAACCATTACGGGTTAGTAATTTTTTGGTAATAGGGATAGAACACCCTAAATTTGAATAACGGCAACCGGACGCCCTAAAACTAACAAGTCACTTCTAAAGTAAATAAATACAGATAGAGTCAAAACGATTTTAAACATGTCTGTGTACGACGAAACTGACGACCCTTGCACAATGAACCAAGACGCGGGCCCTTCCATGAACACTATAGGATAGGTAGATACCGCGACCGCCGAATTATTGGAACGGGTGCAATTGCTGAAACAAAAACAAGCGGAAGTTAAAAACTTGCACGCGAGAATCGTTGTAAATAAAGGACCCAATGCGCAATCGGGCAGCCCCACGTTGGAGGGTCTTTCCGATCAGATTCAAGCCATCCGTGAAGTGGTGGATAAACTTCTTGAACCTCCACCAATGGCAAATAATTTCGCCACTCCGGGTTCCTCTCGTTTCGATAGGAATTATCGGTGATAAGTCGTAATAAGATTCCGGAGGTATTAAGGAATAGCTATATCCCGTACCAGGACCCTTCGCCCCAGATCAAATTAAAGGACGCTATAGAGCCGGTCCCAATGTTTAACGGGCATAATATACCCGTGTTACAATTCGCGAGAGCTTGCAACAGGGCCAGAGCTCTGGTTCCCTCGCAAGCCGAACCCCAGCTGGCGAGGTTGTTACGAAACAAGCTACAGGATCATGCATGCTTGGCCGTTGAGGATAGGGTTTTTGACTCCGTAAACGATTTAATAAAACAACTCAAACGCACATTTTCCCCTGCAAAAACGCCCGACCACTATCGTGGGGAACTCGCGAACATTATTAAAGGAACCAACGAGCACATGTTGGAGTACATTTCGCGCGTAAAGGACCTCCGATTCGCCATTCTAGAAGAAGATAGAGAATACTACCGCGACTTCGCACAAAATCGCCCTCAGGACTTAGATCGTCTGACGTTAGACTCATTCGTCGACGGCCTTCTGCCTCACGCAAGGACTAGATTAAACGAACATCATTTCGAAACGATCGATGAAGCTTTCGATCTCGCTGTCTTAGTAGACAAAAAGATTGAAAGGGATCGCCTCAGGTTTTCCGAACAAAGGGCCCCGAAGCCAACGTGTCAAATCTGTAACAAAACAGGTCACGACGCACGGTCCTGCCGAAGCAACCAAAATACAGATTCCAGACCTTCCGAGGGATACCCTCCAAACCGCGCCGCGGGACAGAGCTACCAAACACCCAAACCCCTGCTCCCATACTGGGAGAAAAACCGCCCTCCACCCCCAAGACCTACAGAGCTACGCATCTGCGGATACTGCCAGAAGCCAGGACACCTCATCTCGGAATACAGGAAACGGCTATTCAATCGTGATGGAAGGAACTCTGAGACTTTCCAGGAAAGAGATTCGGGAAACGCCCCGCCCCCACGATCAACTACGGATGCGTACCGTGGAACGGGCCAAGCAGGAGCGCGTCCAATAATAACACAAGCGGAACCGGGAATGCCAAAACTAGGATCGCCACCGCATGGTTAAATACTGTTGGCGAAACTCCGTCCGTAATTATCCGGTCCCCAGACTTTGAAATAACACCAGAATTAATGATTGATACTGGCTCTGAAGTGAACTTATTGAAAATTCACGCCGTAAAACAATCTCAAGATATAGACTTGAACAACCAGGTTCAACTTAGGGGCATTGCTAAAGACCTCGTCTCCACCCTTGGGACAATACAAATAACTTTATTGGGCAACGATGTTACGTTCCACGTAGTCGAAAACGACTTCCCTATTAAACCACACGGAATACTAGGAACTGAATTCTTTATAAAACAGAATGCCTCAATACATTACTCAAAGAAACAGTTGGAGTTCAACGGAAATTCCATTCCGTTTGTAAACAGGGCTCAAGTCGTGCTACCCGCTAGATTAAAAACTGTTTCCTTTATTAACATATTAAATTCAAATATAAAGGAAGGGTATTTACCCCGGTTAGACTTAGGCACTGGGATTCATGCTGGTAACGCTCTTGTCCGTAATCAAGACGGCACAGCGTACTTACAAATAATAAATTCTAATGAATTGGACATAACGATCACAATACCTACTGTTGTATTGGAAGAATTTGAAATTGTGATTCCAGAACCCAAACAAAGACGAACAAAAGAGACTATGACGTCTAAATGTGTCACTCCTATCCCCGCCCTAAATTCAAACAAGTCCCTCTTACCCCAGGATCCGTCGATCCACCACACCGAGGCACCCGCGAAAGTGCACTCACTCTCACCCCCTGTGCATTATGCCAGATCAACCCTCCACCCAAATTTCCTTGAGTCTTTTACTATTGCGTCGGGTGAGGAAGTATCGACAATTTCTGAAAAATCCGCAACAAGGATGGAACGAGTGCTCGAACTAATTTCAACGGAACATATGAATCCGGAGGAAAAACTTCATGTCCAAAGAATTTTAAGTAAATACCATGACCTTTTCCATTTACCAGATGAGAAGTTGGGTCATACGAACGCTATCCAGCATGGGATCCAGACAACGGACCCAGTGCCTATCAATACTAAACAATATCGCTTCCCTCCAGTACACAAGAAGGAAATCGATAAACAAGTGCAGAAATTACTAGATCAAGAAATTATAAAGCCCTCATTATCACCCTACAATTCACCAATCTGGATTGTGTCTAAGAAACCAGGACCCGATGGAGAACTCCTATGGCGAATGGTACTCGATTTTAGGGATCTAAACAAAAAGACCGTTCCTGACGCTTACCCAATTCCTAATATCAATGAAATATTGGACCAATTAGGGGGAGCCAAGTATTTTTCCGTGTTTGATCTAGCCTCGGGTTTCCACCAAATACCCATGAAATCTGAGGATGCACATAAAACAGCTTTTTCCACACCACATTATGAATTTGAAAGGATGCCATTCGGACTTTGTAATGCACCAGCTACTTTCCAACGTCTAATGGATCATACCCTTACTGGACTCCAGGGCACGGAAATGTTCGTATATTTGGACGACATCGTCCTTTACGCAAGTTCCCTTACTGAGCATTTAATTAAATTTAAGAAACTCGCTCACCGTTTGCGAGAAGCAAACCTTAAGTTACAACCTACGAAATGTAAATTCCTGCATAAGGAAGTCGCTTACCTGGGACATATAATTACCGAGGAAGGAGTAAAACCGGATCCAAATAAAATCCAAGCCATTCAGAAATACCCTGCACCTCGTACACCGAAAGGAATTAAAGAATTCCTCGGTCTAACCGGCTATTACAGGAGGTTTATCCCGGAATTCTCTAAAATGGCTCGCCCTTTAACCTCTCTATTGAAAAAGGACGTACCATTCGATTGGGGAACGTCCCAGCAAACCGCTTTTGACCACTTAAGATTCGCATTGCAGAAAGAACCTATCCTGCAGTACCCGAATTTTGAACTAGAATTTCACGTCACTACTGACGCCTCTGAATACGCTATAGGAGGAATATTAAGTCAGGCTGCCAATGAAAAGGAACTACCGATCGCGTACGCCTCCCGTGTTCTGAATAAAGCAGAAACGAATTACTCAACAATAGAAAAATAACTTTTAGCCATTGTATATTGTGTCAGATACTTTCGACTTGACCTATATGGACGGAAGTTCATTTTATTTAATGACCATCAACCATTGATTTGGCTACACAAGGTAAAGGACCCTACGTCACGTCTCGTTAGGTGGCGGCTAAAATTAGCAGAATGCGAATACGAAATTCGTTATCAACCAGGCAAAAGTAATAAACTTGCCGATGCCTTATCCCGTAATCCTCCCGCAGTGGAGGCATATCCAATACGACCGCGAGAGGAAGCTGACGATGACTGGGAAGATCAGCCCCCGGCTAAACGAGGTCCCGGGAGGCCCCGATTCACCAAGCCATCGACCTCCTCGACTAGACCCACGTATAAAACTCGCCCAAGAGCAAAACCTACCAGGGTACAGCCGCACCGAAAGGTGCGCCAAAAATTGACAAGTGCAGTAAACCCACCAGATCCCCTCTTAATTGGTAAACCCGCCGGAATCGATGAGTAGCGAGGAAGAAGAAGTGGATCAGGAAGAAGAAAGGGGATTAGCGGACGCCCCTATTATTTCGTCTCCACAATCGCCAACGCCGCAGGAAGAGAACGACCTTGACTCCGAAGTGGCGTCCAACGCATCGGATGAATCAGACTCAGAATCTTCAATAATTGAACTAAACGATTCTTTGGACACAGCATACGAAGCAGATCCCGAACGAGATATCCGAATAACGCCATCGATCAGTCGCGACCCATTGTTCCTACGAAAAGAAACGCTCGTTTTCTTTTTAAGCGTAGATGGAAAACCTTGCGACAACGGAGCGAAGGAACTGCAGGAAACGGGAATCCTGACAATACCTGGCGACCTCCCACTGGGTAAGGCCCACGTAACCCACAAAAAGGGACAAATCCTTATAGGGCTGGTTATTAAAGAAACACAAAATACACCATTAACTATGACAACTTGGGGCAAAGCCCTTTCCTACTTTAAATATGTGGTACATGAACTCCAAATACAATCATTTAGTATAGCCAAAACATCAAACTTTGATCAATTAAGTTGGCAAAATGTCATTACGGATATCCTCGAAGCCGTCGACAAAGAGGACATCAGTGTCACCATATGTTTACAAGCGGTACGAATACCAGAGGAATCGGAACACCTAAACATTATTACGGAGAATCACGCATCTGCATTAGCCGGACACAAGGGCGTAACGAAAACATACAACCGAATTCGTCACCACTACTTTTGGAAAGGAATGAAGAAAGCCGTGGAAGATTATATTCGAAAATGCGAGGACTGTCAGCGGAAGAAACTCGTCCGTGTTAAAACCAGACAACCAATGATTCTCACTGACACGCCTGGACAAGCCTTTGACAAGATTGCATTGGACATCGTAGGACCGTTACCTACCTCTAGAGAAGGAAATACCTATATATTAACAATGCAAGACTTACTAACAAAATACTTCGTGTGCGTACCCCTTAAACCAGGGCTCTCCAGCGTAGGGGCCCCTCACGCGCCTGCTTCCCCTTCCAATCTTCCTCTGGCGCAGCGTTCCTTCCGTTGTCAAGGAGACCGCGCGACGCTGCGACGGCTGCCATGACGGGCTAGCGTCTTTGCGATTAGCGTCGCGCGGTATCCCTGACAACGCGGACGAGAGTGGGAGAACCCCAAGCGCACGCGTGCGGGACCTTGGAGAGCCCTGCCTTAAACAATCCACTTCAATAAAAGTCGCAGATGCGTTTATAAAGAAATTTATCTGTCAATTCGGAGCTCCCAGAGCCATCCTCACCGACCAAGGAGCAAATTTCACTAGTAAATTCATGAAAGCTATCGCGCAAAAATTTAAAATCGAACAATTTCGAATCACAGCTTTTCACCCACAGACCACACGGTTCTCTAGAGCGATCGCACCTCGTCCTAACGGAATATTTGAAAATGTTTATAAGTAAACACAGCGACTAGGACGAATGGACAGACTTGGCCGCGTTCTCTTATAATACCAGCGTCCACGAAGGCACTGGTTACACCCCACATGAGTTAGTGTTCGGGAAAATAGCCCGGGTACCCAGCCGAAGAAGGGTGCCCGAAGATTTTGAAAATGAAACTTACAATCATTACCTCTCAAGGCTAAGGCGCGAGGGTGCAAGAACTGCAAACCGCTGCAGCAGAAAAACTAAAAGAGTCTAAACTTCGTTACAAAAAATATTATGATCGGCACATAAACGAAGAGACCTTCCAACCGGGCGACTCCGTTTTCGTCCTAATAGAACCGCGAAAAGGAAAATTTGGGGACCAGTATTCTGGTCCACACACCATATTAGAGGTGATTCCTTCGCAGAATTTAAAGATATCATGGAAGGGCAAAACTAAAATTAAACACTCTAATAAAGCGCGTCTTGGTCGCGTACGCGAGAATCCCGGTTGAACACACAAAATATTAAAAGCTCTAATTACTTTACTACAGATCAATCATTCGCAGCGATGCCGCATAGACGGGGCAACCGCAACCCCGCCAAGGCTCGACCGAAGGGAGGGGGAGCCGCGAGGAAGCTCTCGCACTTGCGGTGGCTGCGCAGAGAAGCCATGAGGGAAGAGAGGAGCACCATCCCCCTCCTCCCTTCGATAACAGAATTTATCATCATAAGGGAGGGAACGTCGGCAGTGGAAACCATCACAATAGAGGATTCCCCTCCGCCAACCCCAAGCGAAATAGAATCCCTCCAGGAGGCCACGACACCTCGGCCCCCTAACAGCCCTCCCACACGTGGAAAAGCGGAAGAAAACCCACTCCCTTTCCAGAATCCACCCCCAACTCCCTAAAAACCTAATCCCCTCCACCATCCCGCCTTGGCCAGGAGCGGTAGAAATCTTGGACACGGGGTCAGCTACAAAAGTCTCAGGACACGAGGAGCTGACACCCGAGTTCTTAAGATGGTTCGATGACCTGTATCAGAGCGGTCAGGACCTCACCTTCCTCCTGAGCGGCGACGACTCCCCCCCGAACCCTCCCCACACCTATACCCTGTACAGATCCTAAAATTCCTCCCAATCCTTCCTTCCTTTCCTATCCTTGTAAATAATCCCCTGTATATAATCCCTTTAGGAATAAGTCAAAAGTTTTTTTTTCCTTTACTATTATCATTTTTATTTTAGCCCTTTTGGCCACATATTTCTTTTATTTCTTTTGTTTTTTTTCCTCCACCAAGTCTTTTCTTTTCTTTCGTTTTTATTTTCATTTCAAACCACCTGTACCTTATGTTAAGAAATGTACAAATTTCTTCATATAAGGGGGGAGGTGTGATATCCCACTATTTTTCGCGCGGTATTATAACACCACTTCCTTGCAAATCAATCCACAACTCCATCAAGAACCCTCATACTTAAGCCTTACCCCTTTTTCAAACCCAACTGATCGTTTGGACGATGCACCTTAGCGGTCCCCATCTCGAAACGGTCAATCTAGAAATCCCGTCCCCCTCTTCGGCCTACGAGGCACGATTTCCTCTCTATCATTAAACCTAAACAAATCCCTCGCCCCAAAACCTCGCCAAATCGAGACCACGTCTCACCCCCTCTCTACGACCATCGATTCTAATCCAATCATACCCCTTTCCCGTTAAAATACTCCAAATCCGTCGGGTTGAGTATACCGCTTCAAATCCCCACATAAAAACCCCGGAAATGTTAATGCGACGCATATTTACCTTCGTGATCAACACGTGATCATTACTGCGACGCATATTTGGCGTACGTGCCATGGAGCACACCGCGCATACCCTTCACCCTAACCAGTACAAGACAAGGCCACATAAAACCCCTAAACACAAAACTATTAATAAGTTATTGCGACGCATCTTCAAAGATAAGTCAAGGTGCATACCGCGCATACTCTTCACCCCTAATAATCCCGACAATAGTATAAATACAAGGCCCCAAAAGGCCAGCTCTCTCTTCTACGGAAACCACTCCCGCGAAGTACCACGTTGCTTTTGCGATATTTTATTGTGTTAGCTTACCACGTCAATAAATTCAGTGCTCTACGGCAAATATCGTAAGCCACTATTATTTCATATTACTATACTTATATCATCTCCATACCATTTATTATTTCTTTGTTAATAACGCTTATTGCGTACATATCTCTATATTGTGTATTTCAAACATTTATCGTATTTCTTTATTAATTATACTGAACGCTTATTACATTTTATATTATTTTCTTGTATTTATCTCGTGTATTTCATATTCATACAAATATTACGTTATTAATAACCATTTATATAAATGTTCTTGTGTCGATGCTTAACGTCCAACGCATCATTATAAATACATATTTGAGTGCTTAGAAAATAAACAAACACTCTTGTTCCGAAATAACGTTTCGAATTATTATAACGCTCCTCCGGCTACGAAAGCCACCAAAACCAAAACAGATCGCTGCAACAGCTGATTTCGGCTCGCGATACGCGAGCATAGAGATTCTTATAGTGTTTACACGGCGTACTTTCACATAGGCCGCGTACAGCCATATGTCTAGACATATGTCGAGGAAATATTCCTTCTAACTAAGTGCAACGTTAAAACCCACCAAAACAAAAACAAAGTGCTCTAACGGGTGTCACTACCGGAGGGATTACAGTCCAAACATTCCCTGGTCGTTCAGTGCTACGAATCTGGCATTCGCGCCTGAATCCTACACACCTTAGTGCAACGAATCACGTATTCGCGCCTAACTTCCAAATCGCCCTTAGAGCCACGAATCTCGTATTCGCGCCTAAATTCCGACTCTCCCTCAGAGCCACGAATCACGTATTCGCGCCTAAAACCCAAACCAATTCAGAGCTACGAATCTGGCATTCGCGCCCGAAAGTCCTACTCACCCTCAGAGTTACGAATCTGGCATTCGCGCCTGAATCCTCCTTACCTCGGAGCTACGAATCTGGCATTCGCGCCCGAAAGTCCCACCCACCTTCAGAGCTACGAATCTAGCATTCGCGCCTGCATTCCTTCGAACATTCAGTGCCACGAATCTTGCATTCGCGCCTGAATTCCTACTCTCCGCAGTGCCACGAATCTGGCATTCGCGCCTGCATCCTACTCTCCGCAGCGCCACGAATCTGGCATTCGCGCCTGCATCCCTTCGAACATTCAGTGCCACGAATCTTGCATTCGCGCCTGAATTCCTACTCTCCGCAGTGCCACGAATCTGGCATTCGCGCCTGCATCCTACTCTCCGCAGTGCCACGAATCTGGCATTCGCGCCTGCATTCCCTTCAAATAAAACCCCATATGTCATTGTCCCCAAAGACCTTCACCCGGGACGTGACAATATCTCACAACAAATTCACTTCGAATTTGCCATGTGTTTTATTTAGAAAATATATATAAAAATAAATTTATGGTGTTAATATCACATAATTCACATATAATCATAGGGCACGATATTTCATAACACGATATGAATCACTTTAATACTTCAACTTCTGGTTGCACATGGTGCCCCACGATTTTATTTAAAGTGAATTATTTAAAGTGATATTAACACCATCAAAATTGTAGTATGTACAAGAAAATAATTATTTGTTAGTTTTTAGTGCATTTTTAATTAAATTTTTTTTATATATTTTTTATTTTCTAGTTTTTAGTGTTTGTGGATTTACATTTCACAGCTCAAACTTTTTTAGAAATATCTTTTATAGCTGTATACAGTTGAACAGTTTGCTTAAACGCTATAGTGCTAAAGTCACTAAAAAATAATTATTTTCTTGTACTGCAATTGCGATGGTGATATACTACTAACGCCGGCAAAGTTTTAGTTTTACTATTCGTACATAGGTGACGGATTATTTCTCGATAAATTGTGTATTTTCGGTAATCGCGATGCCACTATAGTCTCCCGAACGCAGCTGCTTTTTGTCGTTTTCGTAAAGAACGCGAGTGGCTGATTTCAAGCTTAGAGCATACATATATACATGGAGGTATCATTGCCTTACAGTGACTGCCTCGAAACCTTAGAGCATATACTATGGAGGTCTCATTGAAAGCTTGAAACTGTCGCCAACATGGTGAGAGAGAGAAAGACATGTGGGAGCGAGAGAAGTATATGTCCTAATCGACCGCAATGCGCATGCACCGATATCGCCGGCAACGATCCGCGGTTACTATGAATATCGTTGTTTACGCTCGTACGTACCTTTTGAAAAACGGTTATATGTATTATGTATCGAGTTGAAATTAAAAAATGCCATGCCGATTTTGCTGTTATGCGGTAACCGAGATAAATCGGCTTCCTATTACTCGTAAGTAAATATATATAATATTTAATAAATTAAATTAATTAAAGTATGTCGTGCACACAAGTATGTGATAAATTCAGGTTCATTTCTGATACGATACTTGTTCATATTGGAAATTTAATATTAAATTCATTTCTTGTAAATAGATTTCCGAAAAACAAGGAAACTCGCCAGAAGTGGCTAGCTTTTTGCGGCATTGATGAACAAGTTTTGAACACTGTTACTAAACTGTGTTGGAATCATTTCCAAAAAGATGATATAATTTGGCTAGCTAGATGTTCGATTCTTAAGCACAACGTTGTATTCGTTTTTAATTTATTTTGGCAAGGTGGTCAATTACTCCCTTGATTATGGAATAGTCCGACCACATGTGTTTTTCTTACTGTAAACCTATCTTCAGATTCAGGGAGCGAAAATTCCATTATACAAGATAGGAATCTGACGTTAGAAGACTGAGACGAAAACGAATGTGTGGGATGCGGAGAAAACTATTTCGAAATCTTGAAAAGCGACAATTGTATTAAATGTGTGCACTAGGAAATAAAAAAATGCAATAAAAATGAACAAATAATTATTTATTATAAATAATATTATATTATGTTAGGATATTATGTTTGGTGGCCGTGGATAATCAATTAGAGAGTAATTATTGGTAGAACATGATTAAATTTATTGAGAATAACAACTTTTCATCATAGACAATCACATGTGCCACGACGCCCGACATTCAATCGCCATCCAGCTATCCGATGCTTCACTTCCGATCGAACTCCAGACATAACGATAAGGATCGCCCCTCCACTCTGTAAATTCCGCTATTAAGAATCGATTCCGTTGCCAAGGGAAAATAAATGATGTTCAGTCGTTCCAAGCCTATTGTCATGTGAGGTTCATTCTACCCGACTCTAGGTCTAATTAATAAGCGTACTGCGTGAGCCGAAATTATTATTAGACTGCGTCCATCTCTAAGGAGCTGTCGCGCTACGAGTCCTGTTTAGAAATAAAACATTGTTTTATTTCACGTACACTGGTTTCACGTGCTATTCCGAGCCGTCCAGCAGGACACGTGCGAACCAATACACTGTGTCACAAATTTTGCGGATTTCCCCGTGACATTTTGGCGATCTCCTGTGGTGATAAGTGTCTTCTCCAAACTTCCGAGGCCAGGACTGCGAGAGCCTGCACCCAACGAAGGGACTGCGAGAGCCAGCGAGACGACAACAGGAAGATCGGCCTGAGAATTTCCACTATAAGGAATCAAGGTAAGCGTGGCTCACCATTCCTTCATATATAACATACCGCGAACCTCGCGTTGAATATTATACGGACTCGTCTGAAAACGAATCCCTTATTACAAAAATGCAGTCAAGATTAGATAAGCTAGAAGAATTAGTTGAAGGTGTCAACGCTACATTGACTAAACTAATGACAAATATGGAACAGAACCACACAATACTACAGACAGACATCGCGGTGCTAACGCAAGAAAATGCTTCAAGAAGAGCAGAAATTAAAGAGATAGGAGCTAGAATAGGTAAACTCATGACCACCGACGATGAACGATCACATCATTCCGTCATATCGGAAGATGAAAACGACGATCCTGTTCCGCGTACAGGAGCAAGCGCCTGGCATGACCCGAACGTCACTCCGTCCGTTCCGATCGTGAAATACCGTGCCAATATCCCAGCAAAGGATGTAGTACGCACCATCAGATCATTCCGCGGTCGCGATGACACTGGAGTCGAAGATTTTATAACGTCCATTAAGATAGCCCGCACGCAATGTAAGGAGGCCGACTTTCTATTACGTTTAATTATTGCCGAGAAAGTAACAGAACACCCAGAAAGAAGCATTAGACATTTAACGATTAATTCCTACGACGAACTTTACGACGCTTTACGGAAACACGTAGCACCAGCAACTACGGTAGGAAACGCACGTAACAAGCTAAAGGATATCAAGCAAGGCAACACTGAATCCGTGCATTCGTACAACTTAAGATTCCGCCAACAATATAGCGAATTAAGATACGCAATTCAATATAATTACGCGAAACCCCAAGCGCGCAAGGTGATGCTTGACTCGGAAGAAGAATCCTCTAACCAAACATATATCCAAAATCTCCGTCCAGATATCAGCCGGTTGGTTTATGCCCGACACCCTCTAAATTTGACACTTGCCCAGCAATGCGCGACAGAAACCGAAACATGGTTACGCGAAGCATCCTGTCGCTCCCAACCAAGTTTAAGGACAGCGCCTTTACCAAGGCGTCCCCAATCATCACGTCCGACGCACGAATCATCAACAAGCCGTTCCCATCCGACGGCAGCTGCGTCTACCGAAAACCGTTCAAATATTCCAGTATCACCCACACCCCGTACGAACCTGAAGTGTACATATTGCGGTATAATGGGTCATACAATCAACCAATGTAGAAAACGAAATTTTCAGTTACGTCAGCAAGGCAAACTCCCGCCTCGTGTAAATCAACTGACGTACTTGCAACACCAAGAGTATCAAGAACCTCAGGTAGACTACGACACATCCACGCACAGCTTGGAGGAATGCGAAGTAAAGGAAGACTACTCATTGACACAGGATCAGGAATAAATTTGATAAAATCCTCGTTACTCAATGAAACGTTAGCAAGAATTCCAGAGAACCAAAATTTTTGCATGGGTCGCGATTTACATACAACCAATAAAAGGGTACAACTCGTCAGTTTAGGCAAAATACATGATTTTTTTGAGATACCCGATGACTTCCCGATATTAGAAGACGGTATAATCGGATTGCCATTCCTCGACGCACATAATTTTACTATCACCAGCAAAACGCTTACTATAAGCGAACTGACGATTCCATTGATAAACGAACTTGCTATCCCCGCGAAACAAACCGTCTCAGAGACAATTCAAACAGCTGATGGAATGCAACGCGTTCTATTTACGAATCTTCTCAACTCCGATATTCGTACGCCTATCAATAATATCACATTCGAACACCAAGACGCGCCATTAGGACATCGTCTACGCCAACTGATGGATAACGTCCGAACAAACCACCTGGAAAAGAACATCCGGGAACCATTAGAGAAAATAATCTTTTCGTACTCTGACATATTTTCCTTTAATGACGATCCGTTACCCGCAAGTAAACTAACATCGCACTGTATCACAACAAGCAGCGATAAACCTGTATTCATCAAACCGTATCGACTGCCGAAGTGTCATGAACAAGAAGTAAAGTTACAGGTCAGCGAAAGGTTGGAAAAGGGAATAATAGAAGAATCTGACTCAGATTATAACGCACCACTGCATGTAGTTGCTAAGAAAAGGGACGCGAGTGGGAAAATAAAATGGAGAGTAGTTGTGGATTTCCGTAAACTAAACGAACTGACCGCCCTCGACGCATACCCATTACCTATAATCGATAATATACTTGACAGTTTAGGTAAAGCCAAATTTTTCTCGGCCCTCGATTTAAAGTCCGGATTTCACCAAATCCCAATGCACCTCAACTCCAAGAAATATACAGCATTTTCCACACCTGATGGTCACTATCAATACACACGAATGCCATTCGGTTTAAAGAACGCTCCATCGACATTTCAACGTATGATGGACAAGGCAATGTTAGGATTAACCGGAAAATACTGCTTCGTTTATTTGGACGACATAATTATATTCGGCGCATCCCTAGATGAGCACAATCGCAATCTTGCAATAATCTTTCAACGTTTACGGGAAGTAGGTCTTAAAATTCAGCCTGACAAATGCGAGTTCCTCAGACCAGAACTCGAGTATCTAGGTCACAGGATCACCCCTCATGGTATAAAACCGAACGAGCGAATTTTAGAAGCTGTAAAGAACTTCAGAGTACCCCGGAATCTTAACGAAGCTCGATCATTTCTCGGTCTTACAGGATACTACCGCAAATTCATTCGCAACTTCGCAAAAATTGCAAAACCTATTACCGAACTAACACGTAAAGACGTACCTTTCGCGTGGACAGACAGGTGTCAAGTCGCATTCGAACTCCTACGATCAAAACTATGCGAGGAACCAGTACTTGGCTATCCAGATTACTCTAAGCCCTTTACACTCACAACCGATGCATCAAACGAAGGTTTAGGAGCAATCCTCTCACAAGACGGTCACCCATGTTGCTTTATCTCGCGTACTCTAAATGATGCAGAAAAGAATTACACGACAACGGAAAAGGAACTCCTAGCTATCGTATGGTCAGTTAAACGTCTCCGACAATACCTCCTAGGCAAAAAGTTTAAAATAATCACCGACCATATGGCACTTAAGTGGCTGTTCGGCGTTAAAGACCCATCATCTCGATTATTACGATGGCGACTCCGCCTTGAGGAATACGAATTCACCATTGAACAGTGCAAAGGGAAAGAAAATACAGCAGCCGACGCACTGTCCCGCGTCTTAGTCAACCGCCGCATGAACGCTGACACACTCGTGGAAGAGATCGAATCCGATCAGCCGCTGGAAGAGGGCATCAGCCGTACAGCCCCTCCATCGGATTTCGACAATTCTCTAGCACACGCAGGTTTACAAGATACAGATACCTCCGACACAGAATCAGCTTCAATAGCCCCATCAGAACCATCAATTTCCCACGATTCACTACCACGCGAATTCAATGCATGGCGGGAGCAATCACTTCACGTACTGAACACCGAACCTAACGCGCACGGCGGCCAATGGATTCGAGTATTTCGTGAAGATCTAAAGGTGGAATCTGACGGACCGTGGATCGGCGAGCTTGGCACGAGACTCGCCGAGCCCACGCGCCGTGAGAACGCTCATGGCTCGCCGAATCGCGAGCCTGGCCGACTCGCCGATCCACGTGCCGTGAGAACGCTCATGGATCGCTGATTCGCCAGCCTGGGCGAGCCTGTGCGAGCCGAGCCGACTCGTCGATCCACGTGCCGTGAGAACACTCATGGCTCGCCAACTCGCGAGCCTGGGCGAGCTTGGGCGAGCCGAGCCGATCCACGCGCCGTGAGAACGCTCATGCTCGCCGAGTCGCGTGCTGTGAGAACGCTCATGGATAGCTGATTCGCGAGCAGTGTCCACGGGAAAAGGCCTGATAGCTCTCGGCTACCCTTTGTTGCGCATGCCCGCGACGAGCTGTGACGTCAAACCAATCAACGCCAAGCTGGTAAACAAACCGAATCGACGCCAGTGGCTGGCTTCGTTTACCAGCTTGGCGTTGATTAGTTTGACGTCACAGCTCGTCGCGGGCATGCGCAACAGAGGGTAGCCGAGAGCTATCAGGCCTTTTCCCGTGAACACTGTTCGCGAGCCCGGGCGAGCCTGGGCGAGCCGAGCCGACTCGCCGATCCATGTGCCGTGAGAACGCTCATGACTCGCCGACTCGTGAGCCTGGGCGAGCCGAGCCGATCCACGCGCCGTGAGAACACTCATGGCTCGCCGACACGCGAGCCGGGCCGAGCCTAGGCGAGCCTGGGCGAGCCGAGCCGACTCGCCGATCCACGTGCCGTGAGCAGTGTCCACGGGAAAAGGCCTGATAGCTCTCGGCTACCCTCTGTTGCGCATGCCCGCGACGAGCTGTGACGTCAAACCAATCAACGCCAAGCTGGTAAACGAACCGAATCGACGCCAGTGGCTGGCTTCGTTTCCCATCTTGGCGTTGATTGGTTTCACGTCACAGCTCGTCGCGGGCATGCGCAACAGAGGGTAGCCGAGAGCTATCAGGCCTTTTCCCGTGGACACTGGCCGTGAGAACGTCATGGATCGCCAATTCGCGAGCTTGGGCGAGCCGAGCCGGCTCGCCGATCCACGTGCCGTCAGATTCCACCTTAAGACCGAACAACAACCACGCATGGCTCCTTCGACTCAAAGAAATGATCGAAAAACGTCCTAATAAAAACCTCAAAAATATTAAAGTACAAAGAGTTGTACATCAGACCCATACTCGGACATCGAACGGTACTGGATCAAAGAATACTTGCGATTCCTTGACGACAGGTACACACCTAACGCTAAAATCACTTTTTGCGCCAATCCTCGCATGACAGAACTCTCAGCAGAGGAAAGGCGGCAGCTCATTCTTGAATGTCATAATTCCGGCATTGGACAACACCTAGGCGAAAACAAAACTATCGCCAAAGTAAAGGAGAAAGGAAACTGGAAGAATCTTGAAAAAGATGTCATAGATTTTGTTAAAACATGCGACAACTGCCAACGAAACAAATCGAATCGTATAAGGCATCGCGAAGAAGCAGTCATCCCTGACACAACTCTGGAACCCAACGACAAAATTGCCATGGATATCTATGGACCTCTACCTCAAACAGCCAACGGAAGCGTGTACATTTTATCCATACAAGATATGCTCACAAAATATCTCATGCTCATCCCTCTGAAAGAAACCCGTACAACAAACATCATAGATGCTCTCATCAACCATTACTTGTACATATTTTCATCGCCTAAGCATGTCCTCACGGATAATGGTACCAACTTCGTCAGCCACTTGATGCAGGATTTCGAAAATACCTTGAATATCAGGCACATTCGAACCACAGCATTCCATCCTGAAAGTAACGGAGCACTGGAAAGAACACATGCCTTAGTGAAAGATCTTATACGAACAGCCTTACACGGGAAGGACTGCAACTGGGACGAAAAGTTAAACATGATATGTTTCGGCTATAACACCGCATTGCATGATGGAATTGGAATTACGCCATTCGAACTCACGTTCGGTCGCAAGGCAAACTTAACGTCCACCATATCCACCACCCCAGCTCTCTCCAAAACTACGCTAATTCACTCCTGGAAACAGCGGCACAACGCCTACATCGAAGCAGCAAGAAAACGCATTGAACCGAATAAAGAAAAACATAAGAACCAACAAGACGCAAGACTCATTCGCTATCAGCAAATTTTCAACGAAGGGGATCTCGTAATGCTACATAATGATTCTCCTACATCTAAAATCGACGCCGAGTGGTTGGGGCCGTACACCATATTGACGTCCAACTCTCCTAATTATCACATTTTAAAGGACGATCGGAGCTACAGAGTCCACGGAAATCGACTTAAACCGTATACGCGTTAACAATTTCGAACTGTTACAGGGTGCAATGATGCTGTTACCAATACTCGTTCTCATCTCAGAAGTACTAGGTGGCGATATTCCTTCCGTCACCGTAACGCGATTCGAGCACACACCGAATCTTCACCTTGATCCCATCGGGCCGACACGACTCTACCACAAGCAATGGAAGACAATAGTCTACGTGGACCTCAGAGAAGTGCGACAATCCGAGCTGCAAATAACACAGGCTCTGCATCACCCTCTTCTCGCCAAGGCAGGCCCGCTCACTATGTCTGTATTGAACCATATTATCAATAGATTTAAGCGTAGTTTAACTCAAAGAGACACATTGTTAACCAGTTTAGGATATAGCAAACCTATCAATCTAGAACATAATGTACGACAAAAAAGGGGAATACTTAACCCAATAGGCGAACTAGCTAATATATTATTTGGCACTCTTAGTCAAAAAGATGATAGTTATTATAACACAGAGATAGAAAAACTATATGCAGATAACCGTAAACTCAGCACTCTCATCGCAAACGAAACGTCGATTCTAAAAACGACACTCAGGGATCAGGAAACGTTTAAGCTAAAAATAACCACTTTCATACAAAATCTATCGAACACAACTAATGTTGCAATACACAAATTAGAAACTCAGGAACTAACGTTACAATATTTACTCGAATTTTCCGAAATTGGTACGGAACATAGCGAAATGATCGAAAACCTTCGATCACTATATAGTCACTAACGGCAGACAAGGCAAAATCGATCCAATCTTACTCAATCAGGAGCAAGTCAAATTAACTCTTTCAATATTAAAATCGAATTTTGGCATTAAACACTTAATAACCACGGATCCTGATGAATTTGCCTACAAATTCCTCAAGGTCGCAAAAACAAACATTTTCATACTAAACGGTAACAAACTATGCTTCGAAATTCAAATTCCGATCATCGAAGAAACCGCGTATACCTTGTACGCGTTAGTAACTATTCCTTTACTCACAGAACAATACCTACACGCTATATCACATAGCGAAAAATTTATATTAATCGATCATGAAACGCAGCAACATTCCGATATCACCGAGCGAGAAATCGACAAGTGTCTCCTCTTCAACAATATGTATATTTGCGAACATCTCTATCCTACACTCAACTCCGAACTAACCGATCCTTGCTTACGTTTAGCCCTAGACCGCCTACCAGCCAACAGAGACTCGTGTCCTATTTCAATCCTCACAACTAGACAAGCTATTTGGGTACCCCTACATTCTAAACATTCTTGGATACACGGCTCCTATGGTGCAACAGTACTTCGAGTCACCTGCCCTGACAAAATCGGCACAGTTACCACTCATTTCTCCGGAACCAACTTGGTAGAAATACAACCAGGATGCGTAGGGTAGATGTCCCGATTAACGTGCCCTGACGCCGACTTGCTCACGACGGAATTAATAACTGATTTCTCTCACTATAATTTTGCTTGGTGAAAATTTATATTGGTATTTTGAACCTTTCTCTTTATTAAGGCATTTTTTTCGGGTTGAAAATGTTAATTTTTCATATTTTGTTAATTAAAATAAAGATACATGTTTTTGTCCCAGTAACCGTGCCCTGAAAAAATGCGTTGTCCCAATTCCCGTGCCCGTTTTCGAATAGCGTTCCCGCGGTTAGGTTATGTCTTTCAACTTTGAACTGTTCAAAACATTTTTTTGTTCTACGAGAGGTGTTTTTATGTCATTTTAATATGACCTCTTCATTGCAAAAGCAAAATATGCAAATATAAATTTTTGTTCACCCGTTCTGAGAAACGTAAGTAAGGTTAGGTTTAGCAGTTACAGAGGGAGCCAGTGGGCACCGCGGGGCACGGTAAATAGGGACAAGCGTTAAATGCCTGTCCCAATTACCGTATTCACTTTAAAAATACGAAAACGTTTCAAAAGTGCTCATTTGGCTATTTTTTAATAAAATTTGAACCTTTTATGATATAATAAACACTTTACATGAGTGCAAATCATGATAATTATCAATTTATTCACTTCTGTAAAGTACGTGTAGGTAACGTGTACGTGTAACGTAGTACGTGTACGATTTAGGTAAATCCATCGAAATCTTCATATGCATTTTTGAAATTTTTTTTACTATACTTTAGTTGTTTAAAAACGCAACTTTCTCGTTTGTAACACATACATTAATAGTTTAACTTAATTAAAAAAATTTCTTTCCTTATTTATTTACGCGAGTTTTTTTGTACGGCGTCTTTAAGTACAAAAGCACGGTAATTGGGACCGAGCACGTTAATCGGGACATCTACCCTAAGACACATACGCACGGTTACGCTTTACTCAAGCATGGACGAAATAAATCCAAAATCCCTCGCCATTCCACTAGGCATTTCCAACTTTACCCTACCTTCTTTAAACGATACAGTCACCGTATATGGACGAATACCAGAACTTCAAGATGAAATACTATCATCCTCCTCTCTTCTACATAAATCCAGACTCGACGATATAACCAAAGAAGCTCAAGAAATCTCAACTCACGCTAGAATTCTATCTCGTTCCGAAACTACCTGGACTTTTCTACAAATCCTCACAGGCACTTGTCACGTCCCGAGTAATGGATAACCTTATCCTAAAACGCGGGAAGTTTGAATGACAATCTATAATGGTTCGTCACTGAGGGTAGCTCGTCAAGTCGATTACACGCCTTCTAACGCCCACCACCCAATGATTTATCTAGACTTAAGGTTGAGTAACTTATTTACCGAGGGAGGGATTAGTTTAATCAGCAGACTTTGAGGATAAACTAATTTATTTGTAATGGAACAGTAGAGTCCTTAATCTTACCTTAGTTATGAATGATAGAGGTTGTTTATAATATAATTTTAACGGTGTAAATGAAATAACTATTATTAACTTATACACTTGTCACATTTAAAATGTAAACGCAAAGATAACGAACTGAGTTGACTATCGAAGTCCCTTCGACTGCCCTAACGATCCCTGCAGTCTTACTTATATAGATTTTGATCAAGAGCGCCAATTATGGTGGGGTTCGCTTGGTGACAGTCGATCGATATTCAATCAACGCGGCGGTCCGAGCACCCCTCGAGTCACCCCGCTATCCGTGGAATCGTCTTCCACGTATAGCGGTTGTTATTCGAGGAAACACGGTGTGAGTTGGCCTCTTATCGCTTTACTAGCGAACAGTCAGCGCGTGAGAATTAGCGAAATGTAATTTGATCTAACTTGTAATAAAAATGAATATAATGGTAACATGAAATCAATATTTGAAATTCGTAACCCATCGCGAACTGTTTGCTCAGTCATTTTCAAAATTGTTCTTTAATGTAGAATTAAATTAATTGCGGCTATAAAATAAGAATAAGCGAAATACAACTATAGTTACATATCTTAATTCTACGCCCTCTATAAACGGTGCATGTTACACCTTTCCCCCCTCGGAGAAATAAATTTCGGCATTGTAAATGCGAAATTTATTTTATATTTCACTTATTCTTTTACAAAGATCTGAATAATTGACCGGTTGAACCTGAATTGGTGTTGTTGACTGCGATGGCGGTGGAGCGGATGAAGTTAAAATTTCCTCCAGGGGTTGTCTCGTGTCCCGTTTTGGTTGCTTTGAGGTAGTGTCTCCGGCTTCCGTTTGAGGTTGTTTCGCCAGGTGGATTAAAAGATGGGTGATGGAGCTCCATAAAGCTCCAACGAGATGCAGGCTGCATCCATATACCATGTGCAGAGTATACCCGTGTACGAGAGTATCTATTATTAATTTCACGGCTCGTATTAGAATGAAGATCGTAAGGACCCCTGCGCTGAATGATCCAAAAGTTATGAATCCCTTCCAGAGTTTTGCGGTGGTCCTTTCTGCTATCTGCCTTATAAAAGCCTCATCAAATAGTCCAGTGATTGATATTGCGTCGGTTGGTATGTTTTGTCCGGTTACTCCTCTGGCTATGGAGTTTAACACCGCTGGTTTTTCGGCTGGGAACATAATATGATTACGTAGTTTTTCTAAATCCTGTTCAGAATAAATTCCGCTTGTTGCCAATGAGTTGGGTATTAAATACTTCCATGTTGGGTGAGTAAGGGGTTTAAGGTTCTGTGGTGCTATTGCCTCTGATGGATCAGGTGTAAATTTAATCCAATTATCTTCGATTCGGTACATCACCGGCAGAATTACGTTACATTCTTTCATTGTGCCGAATTTCGTAATGATTCTTGATTTTGGTATCAAAAATACTGACTGATTTTGGTGCGTGACAGGCAATTCATTATAACATACCTTCGTGTGTCGTACCTTGACTTCCACTGGAATACAGCGGACTATGTGTATTACCACCTCTCCAGCATTGATAGCGATATGTCCTGGTGCCTTTGTGATTACGTAGGCCAATTCGTCAGGAACCAAGGATGCAAATATATCTAAATTATCCACAGGGACATTTGTCTTGTGCAAAAATGTGTTTCCCGGTTGGGTTTCAATTATAAAGAGTTTTGGGTGTTCTGTTCGAAGTAGGGTATAACCACAAAGCGATTGTTCTGTGGTTTTGGTTAATGCAAATGTTATGTCGTCCGTAGTTAGAGAATAGACTACTGGTGCCATTTCTTGTGTATTCTCTAAAGTTTTTATCGCATCTCCCTCATATAAAACGCTGTATTGGCTTAGTTTGCAAGAATCCAAGGGCATTGGTCTCCAAAAGGTGTGTCCATCCTCAAGGTCGATGCAGGATTCCTGATGGTAGAGTAATACGCCCAGTGTTTAATTTTACTGCCGCACTCGATGTTCGGAGTTGGATTTCAATAACAGCTTGGACCAAAGCGTTGTTCCAGGTGCCATATGGGTCCGAATATTGTGCCCCTGAGCACCTTCCGTCTATACCAGCCGAACCTGCGAGCGTTGCACTACGGAATGTTGTTGAATTAGTAACAATCCCAGAGAAGTACACCCCGTTCCCTAGGCTAAGGGTGCCATCTTGATGCATCTGCAGACATTTGGTGTATGATATCTCTTGAAGATATTCCATCTGGCCATTATGTACGGCCGAAACATGCGAATGCATTCCGCAATAATATATAATTCGCCTGATTTTGACTTTACACTGAATGACTTGTGTATGGTCATATTCCGATAATTGAAGCAGTTGTATATAAGTTTTTGTTGAGTTTACTGAGTTGACAACTATGTCACATTCATCAACGTCCAACAGTGATATCGTTGTATGATTCAATTTGGATCCACCGCAGTCAAACCCAATCAGGGCGGTCACGTACAATATTAAGTTAGCCGTGATGAGTCCCACACGAAATAGACCCATCTTGTGGGTTATACCTCTGTAAATTATATGTCATAAAATTACATGTGAATGTTTAAGCTTATTGGTATGGACTATCCTAACTTTATTACCACATTTTATTTTGACGTTATTAGGGCCTAATTTCTCTACGATTTGGTATGGTCCAGAATACTGATCGCTTAGTTTATCTTTTACTGGTTCCTTTAAGAGGAACACAAAGTCATTTGGTTCAAAATTTTGTGCACGCACGCGTTTATCATAGTAATGCTTATACCTATGTTTCGCCTAGATTAAATTTTTTTGAGCTTCTTCTTGACAATCGCGTAACCGATTATATAAATTTGTCAAGTATTCTACATACGAAGGTTGCATCCCATCCTCGATCGGTGGGTGTGTTGAAGGAATTCTAGCGGTTTTCCCAAATACTAATTCATGAGGAGTAAAACGAGCCCCTTCATGTACACTTGTGTTATACGAGAATATTCCTAATTGTAACCATTTATCCCAATCTTGGGATTTTTCAATATTTACTCTCAAGTATTCTGCCAATACGTGATGGGATCGTTCTATTGACCCGTTCGATTGAGGATGATATGCAGTGGTTTGGCAATGTCTTATCTTAAATCTTTTTGCAACGTTTCGCATTAATGATGAGAGAAAATTCGTTCCCTGGTCAGTCAGAATTGCTCGTGGAGCTCCATAGACACAAATAAAATGTTTTACAAATGCATCAGCTATTGTTACTGCGGTTATATTACTAAGAGCTACAGCTACTGAATATTTAGTCAAAAGATCTTGTATTGTAAGGATGTAAAGGTTTCCTGATGGGGTTACAGGCAGAGGGCCCATAACATCCATCGCAACCTTGTCGAAGGCCAACCCCGGAGTGTCCGTTATGACCATTGGTTGCCGTGTTTTTGCTCGCATTAACTTCTTAAGTTGACATGTACGGCATTTTCTAATTAATTGTTGAATTTCGGCTTTCATGTTTGGCCACTTGAACCGTTGTTTAATTCTACTTAGGGTCTTTGTTACCCCCTTATGACCGTTAACCGGAGATTCATGTGTTTCCGAGATGATTCTCTGCCTTTCTGTGGGTGGCGGTTCTGAGACCTTTCCTTGACAATAAGTTATTGTAACCGGTACATCGTTGAATCTTTCTTTAAACAAATTATCAATATAACTCCAAGACAATTCCCCTAACGGATCGGTCCTGCGTATACTAAAAGATTTTAATTGAAGTTCAATAACTGCGGTATAAATTGCTTGAATTCCTCTGATAAAAGAGTCTTCGTCTATTATGCAAGTTATTCGTGCCAATATAGGTATTGCAATTATTTTATGATTTCCCACGGTGTATATGCAAGGTCGATCCGGAGTTAGGATGTCACTATTTGGGGGTAATTGGTTTTGTTGAAATTCTAATGAACCTTTGTCGGCCGGTAATCCATTATACGTGAGGAAAATCACTTTAGCATCTTTTTGTAGGGATAGTGTTTCTGTTGTTTCATGAATTCTAAGTTTTGGGGGTCGTAGTTCATCCGTCACTATTGTTTCTTCGGAATCTTCATCGTCGTTTTCTACCTCGGAATCTGAAGTATCTGTTTCCTGATCCTCGTTAAGCAATTCTTCCGTCTCAGGTGATGTCAATAGGGAACCTACTAGATCTGTTTCGTCATTGATTAACGGAATTCGTATATTTGGAACGGTAGGAGTCACTTCTAGATCATCTACATTATGTAATTCTCTTATCCCGGGTTCAAAATTTCGATTCCTTGGAGTAATTGGGGAGAATGCCCATACAGCACACCTCGTTGCAGCAGTATTGCAGGGACGTTGCTGCAATATTACGTTGTTGCAGGTTGCATTGCAATATTGTAGGAACGTTCCTGCAATATTGTCGTGCATTATTGGAGTGGCAATGATCCTACAATATTGCAGCAATATTGCAATTTCGTTGCCGTGCAATGTTCCGTTGGCAACGATCGTACAATATTGCAGCAATATTGCGCCCACATCGTCGTGCAATGTTCCAGTGGCAACAGTCCTACAATATTTCTGCAATATTGGGCGCACATCGTCGTGCAATGTTCCAGTGGCAACGATCCTACAATATTGCAAGAACGTTGCCGTGCAATGTTCCATTGGCAATGATCCGACAATATTTCTGCAATATTGCGCGCACATCGACGTGCAATGTTCCAGTGGCAACGGTCCTACAATATTTCTGCAATATTGCGCGCACATCGACGTGCAATGTTCCAGTGGTAACGGTCCTACAATATTTCTGCAATATTGCGCGCACATCGTCGTGCAATACTGTAGTGAAAACTTGTGGAAACATTACAACAATATTCTGAAGCAACTATGACTTTGTCAAAATTTTTCGAAATATGTACATGACGTCGAGTGGATTCTACGGCGTGTTTCATTTAACTGGATACGCACCGCAATATTGCCGAAGAGTTGCAGGATCATTGCCGGAACGTTGCAGGACTACATATTCGTAATGTTGCCGCAACTTTGCAAAAATACACACCTGCAATATTGCGAAGGCGGACATAGGACTGAACCTGCAACGTCTCTGCAATGTTATGTTGCAACATTGCCATCTTGCACCGCATCATTGCAGAGACGTTGCTGCAATGTTATGGTGCTGTGTGGGTGGTGGACAGGGTTCTGATTCCTCGCTAACTGAGGACAATGGAGATGATGATTCTGGGAAATCCGGAGGTGTACTCGAACTTCGACTTCTCACTGATCTTTCCGCTAATTGGAATGGAATTGTGACATTGGTTCCGTCTATTTGGATTATAGGGAAGATTTCTTTTACTGGCGGATTGCGTGATAAAGCGTCGGCATTACTATTAATTTTGCCTGGTTTATGAATTATTTCATATTCGTACTTTGAGATTTTCAGTTTCCATTTCCAGAGCCTGGAAGTTGGGTCCTTAATAGAATTTAACCAAATTAGAGGCTTATGATCTGTAACAATAGTAAATTTCTTCCCGTATAGATAAGGTCGGAATTGGGTTATGCAATAGATCACCGCTAAACATTATTTTTCGATAGTTGAGTATTTCTGTTCGGGAGGGCTAAGAAGCCGCGAGGCGTATGCTACGGGCAGATCTTTTTCTGGAATTCCCTGACTAAGAACCCCGCCAATGGCGTAGCCAGACGCATCTGTGGTTAAGATAAATGGTTTTGTGAAATCCGGATATTGAAGGATAGGTTCTTGGATCAGGGCATTCCGAAACACTTCAAAGAATAATTGTTGGGCATTTCCCCACTTGAATAATTTATCCTTTTTTAAAAGGTCGGTGAGTGGTTTTGCTACTTTTGAAAAGCTACTTACAAAGCGTCGATAATATCCAGCCAATCCTAAGAACTGCTTTATATTTTTGGCATTTTTTTGGTACAGGAAAGTTCTTTACACATTCTATTTTCTTTGGATCTGGTTGGACACCATTTTCACCAATAATGTGCCCCAAGTATGTGACTTCCTTTCGCAGGAATTCACATTTATCGGGTTGTAATTTGAGATTTGCTTCCTTTAGTCTCCCCATTAATCGCCTAAATTTGATGGCATGCTCCTCGAGTGATTTGGCGTAAATCACTATATCATCCAGGTATACAAAAATTTCGTTTCCTTGTAAACCTGATAAAACAGTGTCCATTAGCCTTTGGAATGTCGCTGGCGCATTTTTTAATCCAAATGGCATACGTTTGAATTGAAAATGCCCGTGTGGGGTTGAGAAACCCGTCTTATGAGCATCCTCAGTATTCATTGGGATTTAATGAAAACCCGATGCGAGGTCAAAGACAGAAAAATATTTAGAACCGCCCAATTGATCAAGGATCTCAATGATATTAGGGAGTGGATATGCGTCACCCACCGTTTTCTCATTTAGCAAACGGAAATCTATGACTAATCGCCACCGTTTATTACCCCGGGAATCTGGTTTTTTGAGTACAATCCAGATTGGGGAATTATATGGAGATTTTGAAACTTCAATTATATCGTTCGCAAGGAGTTCCTGCACCTGGTGCAAGTTCATAAAAAAAGTGTTAATATACAACTCATAACAAAGTTTGCCGTTATTTAAAAAAATAACGTCAACAATTTCAATAAAAATAAAAAAAAATGATAAATTACTATGGAAAGTGCAGAAATATCTGCAAACCTGTATCCATGTTATTCTGGTACCAATGTAATAGATAGGTACTGTTCACAAAGTGTTAATACATTCTTACGAAATTATACAATATTTGGGTAACCTTCCAATCGGCTAATTGGGTGAAGCGACCTTATTGTCGACTGTACCTACTTCAAGTGGACTATATAGTGTTCTGGTAATTAGAAGATAAGTTACATGAAGATATCTATTAACAGTATATATTTCTATTATATTTTGATGATCGTGGCCGATTGTTGTCATTTTTATATTTAGCTGTAACCAACAGTGTGGGTTCTTACGTCTTGGGGCAAAACCGTACGGGGTAAAACCGTACACCGAACGACGGTTCGTAAACTAGTGTTCCATTTTTGTTTAAAAGTGTCAGCAAGATGCCACGTAATTATAAAACGTAAAGCACTTAAACCTAGAGAAAATAAATATGAAACTAATTTTTTGGTATATTGTTGCGAAGAATATGGCCGAGCCGCTTGGATCAAAATTGGGTCCAATGTACAAGGTGTGGTGGATGGGCACACGAAGGTTGCACCAGCTGGGGATCCGAAGAACTCGACGATTTTCAATGCCTAACGTTGTTAATTTAGACCGTATATATATATATATATATATATATATATATATATATACGGTTTTGCCCCATGGGGTGGGCAAAACCGGAAAATGGAGCGGTATTGTTTTATTGTTCAATTAAGTACCCTATTTAAACTTTTCAATTATATTTTTGTTATTTTGTGTTGTTTATGAAACCCTTTAATAAATACCGATTTCATTACCCAATTTATTTTATTATTTAAAAAGTTATGGACCTAGAACTTTAAGTATACGGTTTTGGACAGGTTTCCCCTACTAAACTATTAGGTACTAGTTTTATTTAACAATATAATATCGTATTCTTCATATGTTTATTTAATAAGAGGTATGAAAATCATAACATAGGTAAGTAATCAATGGTTTCATAATAAGTATTGAATTGAAAAGAGAACTTGTCAAGAATAATACCTAAATAACATTTTTTTTATAAGTCACATGAACCGAAATACATAGAAATTCTATAATATAATATATAATATATACATTTCAATAATAGAATATATGAATATACATCTACCTATTATTATACTATTTATGTTTTGAAATTCAACCTGATAGTATTATAATTATAACACATCATCGTATTTAATTTAATTTTACAAGCAAAACATTTTCTACCTTTGTAGGACTTAAATTATATCTGTTATCGTTTAATATAAACTTCAGTGTTGAAAAGGCACGTTCAACGCTAACCTGTGTAGCAGGTACACCATGAATAACTTTTACTGCTTTGTAACGGTGTGGGAATTTGTATTTCACCCCTTCCCAATAATACTAGTTTACAGCCATTTTGCGCAGCAGATACCACTATTTTTTTCTTATGTAAAATGGCCCGCTGATTTCGAATACAAGGTCTAAAAAAATTTCTATGGATACGTTTTCGAGATATCGACAGGTGAACTTTTTACCTGTCTGTTAAAAAGGTGATCCCACTTAATTGCGAATATCTCACGTTACGAATGACCGATATGGTCGAAAATTATCTCAAATTAAAGATAATTGAATCACCAACAAATCTACCTTACAACATTTTTAAATCGTGTCAGTAGTTCGGGTGAAATTACCCGAACGGGTGAGTTCGGCAACTTACCTCGTGTTTGAGACTGCATTTTGGTTGCAATTAATGGTACAACGACACATATCAGTGGCGGATCCAGGGGGGGGGGGGGGGCGTGCGTTAGGGCAAAATAGCTGATTTCGGGAATTGCTTCCAATTGGGCAGCTTTCTGAGGAAGCTCAGGAAACCCGTCATAAAGATTTTAAAAGAATCAGATGTGAAAATACCCGAAAATGTTCCCGATTAGCAACAAACGAAGACATACTATATAAATTACTTTTAACGTCCGATCCTTATATATCTAGTATGCGAATGAAATCATGTACCAAAAAAATTCAGAGTTTAGACCTTGAAGCTGAGGAATTAATATTGCACACACTAAAAGAACAACCCGACAATAGCGGCATATTGCAAATATATTAATAATAACACCTCTGTGACCATGTATCCCTTCTGTTTAACTATCCCACCTTTACTCTACGGACTGACCGAACGTTGATAACTTTAAACGCTAATAATTTGAGCAGTGGGACGAGGGGGGAAATGATCGTTACGTCATTATTTAGAGGAGAGTGTGGTGAAAATATTGCAATTGATCCGAAAGTGGAACTTTTTGGCGTTTGGAAGATATTCCTAATCAAATTTGAAAAATGTCGCTATTTTCGTTAATGCATATAATAATATTTTTTAATGGGTTGTTTTTATTAGTTACTAATAAAAGAAAATATTTATCGCAAAAGTCTGGTCTTTAATTTAAACAAACCGATTTGTTGCTACTTTTCTTTATTATTCGAATTTTCCTTATAACTTGGAAACGAAAAGTTTCACGAAACATTTTGCTTAAACCACTGTAAAGGGCTTTAAATAAGGTACCAAATAAACAGAATTAAATTTTTTTTAATACAAATAAGTTAAAAAAATTAAAAAATAAATAAATAAATAAATGTAAAAGATATTAAATTTTACATCATTAGAAAGGAATAATTTTTTCCTATTTTTAGGCGTAAATTTCATTCCGATATCTTAAAAAGAAGACCCGAAAGGCGGGAAATTTTAAATCCGGCCCAATGTGCGCCCGAGCCGCTCGGTTCTTTTATTTTGCTTACTCGCTTTTACCGAGTGCTCGAACAGCTCTAGTGCTTATGTCGGACAGTCGAAGGAGTTTTGTCTTTGCTAGTGCGTCATAAAAGTGTTTTATGTTAGAACAAATTAGCAGACTGTGTCATCTCTCCGTCATTTGCGTGTTCTGATTCGTGTTAAGAGGCCGAGCCGACCTTTCGCAGTCTTTGCTAAAAGACGAATTGTCGCCTTGCTGCCGTAGCAGGGCGTCCCCACAGTCCGTAACGTGTTTTGTTTTCTGTCGCTGAACGTTTCCTCTGTTAGCAGAGGCAACGTCAATCCAAGCAAGAATGCCGTCGAAATAATGTCGCCACGATATTTCTCTCACATTTAATTATTTAATATTAAGCCTGTGGTTGTGTCGATATATGATGGATCGTTTTGTAATCAAGAAGAGTGACAATTCCTCAGAAATCACATCACGTGATGAAATGCCTACTATCTCGCCTCCTGTTATTATTGAAGCAGAAGCTAGTGCGCCATCCTCGACAATATCGCAGCTCAGTGTTGCCACAAACCAGTGATGGGCAAAATTTTTAATTATATAAAAATTTCGAATAACGAATAAAAGTTAAACAAATTATTCGTCATGTGTTGAATAAAGATAACCTAGG
This sequence comes from Andrena fulva, assembly GCA_946251845.1. Classification (NCBI taxonomy): domain Eukaryota; kingdom Metazoa; phylum Arthropoda; class Insecta; order Hymenoptera; family Andrenidae; genus Andrena; species Andrena fulva. The sequence continues at coordinate 92,842,392 of OX276327.1, read as the reverse complement.
TTATCTTTATTCATTGAATAACGATAATTTTTTTATTCGTGGAGCGTTTCAACTTCAGCGCCTAGTAAAGTTTTCAACTTTAACTTTAACTTTATTCGCCGTTGAATAATTTTCTGACGCACGTTCGAGCCGCCGAGGATCGGAGTAATAATTGAGGCGGTGAGGACTGACACGCGCGTTAGCGTTTCGCGTACATCCTGTAGAAGAAATTAATCTAGTTTAATTATATTTGGAAGTTTGTGAATATGTAGGGGATGTCCTCCTGAGTGCATCGCAAGTTTGTTTGTTGCCTAAATTCACATTGACATATTGTTTAAAACGACGAAATAAATGCACATGCCAAAATGCAGCTGGCTGTGAATTATTCCGTAGGTAGACAGATCCCGATTTTACTGCACTATAAATGCATTTTATGCTTTCAAATAGGTATCCGGTTTTGCCCTATTTTCCTCGATAATGTATTTACAAATACAGCTAAAAGTAAGGTTTATTGTTTATATTTTTCAGCAAGACAACAAATATACTTCCGAACTGAACAAAGTGAACAATTATGGGACAAACATATGATTTTAGTCGCGCAGTTCAGCGCGGTGGTTGGTATGGGGGCCCCAAGTCGGGGACGGACCACTCTCCCCTCCCTCACCATTCTTTGCCGCAGGCGTGTCCACTGGGGGTTGAGGATGTGGCCACGGAGTGGGGATGGCGAGGGTGCCTTCTTATACACCACAGAAAACTCTGCTACGGCAGTTATCTCACTATGGTCCTAAAGGGCCTCCCTGAGATCCCTGTCGACGAAATTTTATCCGAGCTTAAAATTAAGGGCCTAAACCCCTCCTCGTGCTCAATTCTTAGTGCCAGAGGGCGAAATGGCCCCAAAAAGTGTTATCAAGGTCAACACGATCTTTAGCACCCGCATTTACTGGGAGAAATTTATCTCCCGGAAAAACTACACGCAATGTTATCGATGTCAGGCCTTTGGCCACTCCGCCTCAAATTGCAGACTGACTGCAAAGTGTGTCAAGTGTGCTGGTGCACATCACTCCTCAGATTGTCAAAAAACAAGGGACTCCCCACCCACCTGTGTTAATTGCTTGGGACCTCACACAGCAAATTTCAGTCAATGTTCTTCACTCCTAAAATTCCTAGAAAAAAGGAATAACAAACCAATTTCTTCTAACGGTTTACTAAACAACAACCTACTTAAACCTAAAGCCGATCCCCCTCTCTCCTCAATCCCTCCCCACATCACCTCCCGCCATCATCCTCTGATCCCTTCCCCCTTCCTCTCCTACTCAAATGCCGTCTCAGGTATCCACCGTCCTCCCACTTCTACCTCCCTCCCTTTCCCTTCCAACTCCGGGGAATCAGCTGGTGCACGACGCGACAGTGGGTCACCATTTGGAGTCCAACCTATGTTCGATTTAATGTCAGCTTTTAAAGAGCTTAACACAATAGTTAATGTCGAGCAAATGCTCTCACTTACTCGATCTTTAATCGAGAAACTCAGACCCTGTCGCACTCTTGCCGAAAAGTTCCAAGTCTTTTTCACTGTTATGAGTAGGCTGGACACGGTCGATGTCTCTCCCTAAAATATTACTGTGGAATGCTGGTTCGCTTCCCCGGAAGCGAAACGAGTTGATCCTCGCGTTGGCCGGGCTGAGGGCCGGCATAATCCTGGTCACGGAGACGTGGTTTTCGTCCACTGACGTGTTTTCCCTGCCGGGCTACTCGATGGTTCGCGCGGATCGCCCCTCCAAGGGCGGCGGCGTTGCTATATTTATTCACGAGACTATCAAATACCACAGTCTCCCGCCCGTTAGTTTCCCTTCGTGCGAGGCGTGTTTCATCAGGCTCGTTGCTCCCCGGATCACCATTGGTGCCGTATATGCTCCTCCCTCTGCTATCAAGGACTCGGGAATTTTTGACGCCCTTATACGAATGGGGTCCCCATTCCTGGTCGGGGGCGACTGGAATGCCAGGCATACCTCATGGAACAACTATGCTACTAACATGGCCGGCAGGATTCTGTACGATCACTACTGCAAAAACCCCTATCGTATCATTTACCCGGACACATTTACTGTCTTCCAAGGATCCACTCGTCCGTCTACTATCGATTTCTTCATTACTGATTATTACATTAACGTCAACTGCTGCACTACGGACGATTTTGACTCTGCACATCGTCCTGTATTGTTAACCTCTACGTCTAGCTCTGTCCTTCCTGGAATTGACGCCACCACTGACTGGGAGACCTTTAATAGCCTCACCCTACGCTACAAAATTAAAAATAAACACCCAACTACCACGCATATCGACGATGCTATCAAGGAACTCACCTCCTTCCTACACGCATGCCGTCGGAAAGCTACCGTCGCTTCTACGACGACTAACAAGGAGGCTCACCTCCTATCCGACCCCACGCTTCTGTCGCTCATTCGGCACCGACGCGCCCTACGACGCAGTGGACAACGATACGGTATGCACTTCATTGCACCGGCGATCCGTGATATTACGGCCACCATACGCAAAAGAATATCATTTCTACGCATTCGTCACTGGGACCGCACTCTTAGAACGTTCAACAAGCCCGATCCAACCTTTTGGTCTATGTACAGGAAAATCACCAACACCAAAAAATTTAAGACGCTGCCTCCTCTCCGCGATGGACAGGATATTATAACGTCCGACGATGGCAAGGCGGATCTTCTGGTTGCCACGTTCCTACGGAACCATGACGACGCGGTCCTGCTACCGTCTCCACACACTCCTCTGGTCAATGGCTTTATTTCAGCGCTGAACAACGCTCCAGCCGAAGGGACGCTATGCGTCCCCCTCTCCCCCGACCAGATTTTTAATTTTATCAAACGCATGGCTCGGAGTAAGGCCCCGGGATGCCACGGCATCACGGTTCCGATGCTGAAACACTCCTCGCGCTTAGTCATATGTCAGATATACTACATTTTTAGATCCTCGGTTTCCCTGGGATACTTTCCCACTGCCTGGAAAACGGCAAAGGTAATCCCGATACCAAAGCCCGGTAAACCGCGCGAGCTTCCTAGTAGTTACAGGCCAATCAGCCTCTTACCCAGTCAGCCACGTCCATTTGAACAGATTTTGCTCAACGCCTGACTACAAATGTTTGTGACAGAAAGACTACAGATTTGATACAGGATTTGTTATATTCGATGATGAAAGCAGACTGACAGCAGAAAGCCGACAGATTGTGCTGCCTTAACCTGCGAGCAGATTGGCGGCAGGGTCTGCTGTACAATTTAATGTCAGAAATCGAGCAGACCCTACGCACCGCTATCTGACGGCAGATAGGCTGCAGAAATCGAGCAGATCCTGTTGACATAGCCTGCGAGCAGTTTGACGGCAGACACTGCGGAGAATCTGCTAGTACAATTTAATGTCAGAAATCGAGCAGACCCTGCGCAGCGCGATCTGACGGCAGATAGGCAGCAGAAATCGAGCAGATTCTGATGTCAGGATCTGACGGCAGAATGGCGGCAGAAAGTAAGGAGAGTCTGCTGATACAATTTAATGGCAGGAATCGGGCAGATCTTGCGTACCGCGATCTGACGGCAGATAGGCAGCAGGAATTGGGCAGATTCTGCTGACATAGTTCACGACGCGAACACGTCAGGCGGCGATCGGGCGAGCGCTTCTCGCTTGCGAAATAGCACCGTGGCGGGAATAAGTGGCCGAGGGCTCGATCATTCAGGGCTCTCGAGTACCACTCGCATTTGCCGGCATTTCACTGCGGAGTATACATATATTTGGTGTACCCGTCTCCAAGGGCGGTATTATCAGTCGTTGCTTAAGACTAAGATCGTCTTAAGCATCCGGCATCCTTTACTAATCTACTAGACTAGTAGAGGATGCCGCGTGCTAAAAACTAAAAAACGATTGATGATAATACCGCCCTAAGATGACTGAATGAATAGTAGTTATCATTAATTCTTTTATATTTGGAAAAACTGTCTTTAAAAGTTTAAATAATTATTTTGAGCCTCCCTGCCATTCAATTGACTAACAACCTGCTAAGTAAAATATTAAAAATGTTATAATACTCGTCTAAATACATGGTTTTCCAACTTTTCTTTTTCCATAAAATATGGTAGGAACCAGATCTTTCAAGTCGGTCTTATAAACGTGTTCTATATATTATTTACGCTTAAGACTTTCGCACTGTTTTTAAATCTATACTATTATATAAAATTGCCTACTATGTCCGCATTAAATTATGGTTTTGCGGTCAGGATCTGCTTGATTTGTGACGCCAATCTGCGGGCGGTTTTTGTCAGCAAGATCTGATCGAAATCTGACATCAATCTGCGGTCAGATCCTGATGTCAGGCTCTGACCGCAGAACTATAGTTTAATGCGGACATAGTAGGCATCGAATCTGACGTCAGGATCTGCTCGCTATCTGCCGCCAATCTGCCGTCAGATCGCGCTGCGCAGGATCTGCTCGATTTCTGCTCCCAATCTGCGGTCAGACCATGGCAGCAGGATCTGCTCGGTATCTGCCGTCAATCTGATGTCAGATCCTGACATCAGGCTCTGACCACAAAACCATAGTCAAATGCGGACATAGTAGGTCCCGAATCTGACGTCAGGATTTCCTCGAATCTGACACCAATCTGCTGGCATACTGCGGTCAGTTTGTTTACTGGGTTATCCATCATTGGCAAGCTGTTTGAGAAGTGCATTCAAGCGCATCTAAATCAACTCCTTTTAAATAATAACATCATTGTCGACCAACAGTTCGGTTTTCGCGAGGGTCACTCTACTATTCAACAAATTCTACGCATCTCACCCATCTCAGTATATTACCCATCAATTAAACACAAACCGCAGTACAGCAATGGTACTCCTTGACTTGTCCAGAGCATTCGACACTGTTTGGCACGAAGCCCTCATTTATAAGCTGAGCCTCGTCGGACTCCCGACGGGCCTCATTAAACTCATCGCGTCCTATTTAACGGATCGTCAGATGTTCGTATCATTCATGGACACCAATTCCAACACCCACCGTGTGCCAGCAGGAGTGCCACAGGGCTCTAATTTCGGCCCGATACTTTTTAATATTTACATAAATGATTTGCTGAAACACGCTGACTGTGAACTCGCTCTTTACGCCGACGACACAGCGATCTTCACCTCGTCGTGGCACCTCTCCACGTTGGTCCTCCGACTCCAGTCTTACCTGGATCATGTTCTTCAGTTTTTCTCGGCCTGGAAACTCCAGATCAACCCGACGAAAACCGAGGCGATCATTTTCTCGAGTCGCACCTCAGTCCTCTCTGCTACGGACAATCACAAAATCCACATCCATAATAACGCTGTTCCTTGGAGTAACCAGGTTAAATACTTGGGGATCCTTCTGCACCAAAAAATGGCTTAGAACGCTGCAATCGCTGACCGAGTTGACAAGGCCCTTAAAGTCTCCGCAGCCTTATATCCGCACATCAGTCATAAGTCTCCCCTTAACTTTAACCTGCGTATAAATATTTACAAGACCTGCATCCGTCCGGTGCTCACCTATGGCTCACAGGTCTGGTGGACCACCACCAAAACCAACCGAGAAAAACTACAACGCTTCCAAAACAAAATTCTTAAAATAATTACTGGCTCCCCTACGCTCTATTCCACCAGGGCACTTCACATTGACACGGAAGTCCCCTATATCTATGATTTCATTCAAACTACTATTGATAATTATCGCGTCGCTGATCACATCAACCCTGTGGCTCGCCGCACTGACACTTTCGACATTAACAAAATCCCGTACAGGGTAAAAATCCCTTTCCCTATGTCCAGATAGGCTAATAACCTTTAACTCAACTATCCTTAAGTTTTACTTGCCTACGCTGAGTTAGCTTACGCCAGGCCTGCACAGGGAGCCTTTTTGAGCGCCTAGCGGCAGGCGACCAGCCGTACGCCGTTACTAAGGGTAGAATCGGTGAGGCGAACTGCAGTAGTGTAGGTGCGGGCTCGTAGCCGCGTAGCGTAAGTATATATGCTTGGGTTCCTTACGGGGCCCCAGTGCAGAGCAGGTCCCGTAATATAATTCGGTGGGGTCATGAAATTCCCAAAACATTTGCTACTGCCGGCATTTCGTATGACTTGACGGTTCGATTCTACTCATAATAAAACATTTATTACTAATAATACTTATCTTTTCAGTGACACATAAAATAATTAGAAGGTTAATAATATAGAAATAAATAACTCGGACACAAGGAAAACAAGTAGTTTTCAAGTAACGATATATATCATTTATAAAAGCTAGAGCATGATATATGAATAAATATATATACATATGTACAGTACGCATCTGGTGCTTATCATTGCACATAGTAATAGTCTTATAGGTGTAATATTATATACATAATAGTATGTATATATAGTGAACAATACACGCAGTATTCATGAAGAATACGAGATGGAGTATGTAAGTCAAATCACACTGACAACATATAATTATAAATAAATTATAATAAAAAAATAATTTTAAAGACAAGCTTTTATTCAAATGTACTAAGAAAGAAAAAATATTTTTGACACTTGTTGCACATTTTTTCCACTCTATTGCAAGCAGTCTAATTTCTCAATTCAAAGTCTGCCCTGAGATCTAACCAGATTAAAAGTCAATACAAAATTATGTTGTTTAGCAATTAGTTTTTGTATAACCTTTAATATTAAATTTTACGCCCCACGCTGTTTTTGGTTATATGAGAGAATTCTTCTGAGGCACTCATTTAGGCCAGCATCAAAATTTTTTTTCTTTTTTAGTACATTTTAATAGAAGCTTGTCTTTAAAATTTTTTTTATTATAATTTATTTTATGCATTTTAGATTTCTTAATACCTCGTCACGGGGTAAGATTGCAAAAATGATCTATTTGTTTAAATTACTTAAAAGTTTCTCCCTTGCTAAATATTCTATCCTTGGTTTGAGATTACGATTGGTGCTTAAAAGCATAAAGCATTTTAAATTATAGTCTGTAAGCTTATTCCGCTGTGCTGTCTTGCCCTTTTTCATAGTGGAGAATAATGTTTCGCAACAGTACGTGAACCCGAACATTGACAATATTTTTGTAAATGTACTGTATAAATACGGATAGATGGTGCAATCAATGTTTTTATAAAAATGTAAAATATTTATTTTATTATCAAATCTTTCCCGCATTGTTGGATCTAATCTTAAATTTTTTATATCGGGCTGCAATTGCGGTGATACTGTTTCGAAATCTATTGTAAATGGGGAAATAATTAAATTTAATTCTTTTTCGATATTGTCCAGGTCCACGTACCGTTCCGTAAACTCGTCACCCAAATTACGTAACGCAGTTTGATACCGATCAAATTCGGTATCCTGTGTGACATGGGATTCTAGTTTTGGGAAGTTGCTAAGGTCTTTTTCGGCTAATTCTGCCTTCCATATTTCAATTTCTAACTTGAACTCACTAATCAGATTATAATACTCATAAATTGCTCGATCTTTCCCCTGTAATTGTCTATTTAATTTATTCAAGTGGTCTGCCACATCTGAAAAAAATCCCAAGTCACACAGCCAATCTGCATTACGTAATTCGGGTGCGGAATATCCTTCCATTTCCAGAAAAAGGGAAATAGCATCTCGGATGTGGAAGAATCTGTCTAAAGTATTTCCGCGGCTAAGCCACCGGTACTTCTGTGTACAATGGTATTTCACCGTAGTCCGAGTGCAAACCTTTCAAAAATGATTTAAAGTTTCGCCGCCTCAAACTGTTCGTTCGGATGTAATTAGTAATTTGTATAACTACGGACATTACATGCTCCATCTCGATACTCTTTGCACATTAGTTTTGCTGATGTATGGTACAGTGTCTAGCTGGAAGGATCGGAAAGAGCGTCCCGCGAGGGTCGCAGTTTATGACGGTATTGCCTCGCGAATCGGCAGTGGACAAGGTACCACCAGCCGACAGAACAATATACGGATTAACTCGGAGCGAAGGAGGTCGAAATACCTGAGAAAAACGGTACGTTGTTGATTGGCCCTTCTCCACATCTGGCAGCAAAATGTTTTCCGACAAACGCCTCGAAAACAGCCCATTATCTAGTTGTAAACGAATAAATGAATTGTGTTTCGAAAAATACGAAATTGGCGGCTGTAAACGATCAAATGAATTTTCGCTTCGCTTTGGGCCGACTTTTTGCCTATAAGACAAACGCCTCGAAAACAGCCCATTATCTAGTTGTAAACGAATAAATGAATTGTTATATAAATAATTTATTTATAATTATATGTTGTCAGTGTGATTTGACTTACATACTCCATCTCGTATTCTTCATGAATACTGCTTGTATTGTTCAGTATATATACATACTATTATGTATATAATATTACACCTATAAGACTATTACTATGTGCAATGATAAGCACCAGATGCGTACTGTACATATGTATATATATTTATTCATATATCATGCTCTAGCTTTTATAAATGATATATATATCGTTACTTGAAAACTACTTGTTTTCCTTGTGTCCGAGTTACTTATTTCTATATTATTAACCTTCTTGTTGTGGCCAAAATGTCGCCTTTTTCTTTGGAGGGTGTAAGGCTCCGACGACACAATGTCACTCACTCGTGCAATTTTTTACAACCGCAAGAGTTCACTGATTATATGGTGATTGGATCGTAAAAGGTTATTGATGAAATCAAACCAGACACTACAGCGCGTAACAATTAACGATTAATATATATTTTAACCAATAACGATTTAACTGATTAAAGTACAAGGTTGAGTTATTATTGATACTACGCGATTGCAATGTCTCAGAAAGCTGTATGCTATTCTGTTGGTGCTGATGGTAAGAAGGTTGCTTTTGATCTGCTGAAAAACTGTTCTCTCCGGCGCTACGAAGCCCACGAAACCCTTGCAGGGGTGTGTCTTAAACCAGGAAGTGATACAAAAACTATTGCCTATTGGTTGAACTGACGTGGCTTGGACGATGAAAATGAACGGAAAGGGAAATGTGACTTCGGCAAAACCGAAGCGATCAGCGTGTCGCCGCGTCGTCTGTTTGTTAGTATTAGCGTCTAGAGAAACGCAATCTCGACTCGGTCGAAGAGTCCCTATTCCACAATGCCGGTTGTAAATTATTGAGTCCCAAACCGTTGGGCTCCAACGGACAGACCAAGTGTTTGCCACGTGCGGAGTGACATAGGACAGAACACCCCGATATGCTTAAAGTTTGAAAAATAACACTGTCACGCTCAACACTTCTAATTATTTTATGTGTCGCTGAAAAGATAAGTATTATTAGTAATAAATGTTTTATTATGAGTAGAATCGAACCGTCAAGTCATACGAAATGCCGGCAGTAGCAAATGTTTTGGAAATTTCATGACCCCACCGAATTATATTACGGGACCTGCTCTGCACTGGGGCCCCGTAAGGAACCCAAGCATATACAGGGTGTCCCAAAAATGTCGGACTTCCTTGAAAGGGGTTACTCAGGGGGTGATTTGAAACAACTTTTTCCTTAGCGAAAATATTGTCCGAAGCTTCGTTAAGGAGATATTAACCAAAAACCCCGACCAATCAGAGCGCGCGCCTTCCGCCTGAGTTCCCGCGGTAGCGTTGGCTACGAGGTAGGCGACCGCGCTTGTGCTACGAACGTACGAACAAGCAAGTCGGCATGCATCGAAGGAAACCGCGTTACACATTTTTTTTTTTAAGCAGAATCTTAAATAAGAATAATTTGAAGTGAGAGGACAAGAAGTACGTAAATTTCGTTTTTAAATAAGGCATAAACGAAAAGGTAACGTAATAGAAAATGTACGACAAGTGATCGTAATTCGTTATTGAGGTAAAAATCCGTAGTTTAACAACGGTCAACACAACTAAATTTAAAAAATAATATTAGGTGTATGAATAAATTCTTTCCGACTGGAATTTCTATCGCGGTGGTATTCAGAAGCTGCCAGAAAAATGGCAAAAGGTAATTAACAATAATGGAAATCATTTCGATGATCGAGTTGTTTTCATATTTTTTAAATCGAACCGTTATTGTACCCTAAAATCGGAAAGAATTTATTTTCACACCTAATAATCACCAATAAATTAAATAAAACTCACCCTTTCGGACATTCCTTTCCTTGCTTTCCTTCCCTTTTCGGAAACCTGTGTCACTAGGCCACTGTACCGATCCTGGTCATCGGCGTCCAGTGCTCAGCTGATCGCAGGGTCAATGTACCGAATATTCACTTCACTGCACGGCTACTAACACTGATCACTGAATTTATTTTTCACGGAACGTGTTGTTCCTACGTTATAAAAATTGGTGGCCGCGAAAGGGGCCGATTACTGTTAATTACTGGGACGAGATTACTACTATTACCCGGCGAAAAGAAAACTCGTGGCAGACTGTCTCGGGCTGTGCAGTCCGCTGCTGTGCAGCGATCAGATACGGATCCGACCGACGATCGTCAAAACAAAAGCGTAGGCTACGCTTGGTCAAATCGCTCTATCCCACTCGATCTCGTGTTTCGTTCGATCTCTCCGTCGCGCGGTGCGACAATGTATGTGGCAACTTCAGCCAATAACCAAAATACGTGTGTCCCGTCTTTAAAAGTGTGCCCAAATAGGTGACTCGACCAATCGTCACAGCAGCGGACTACACAGCCCGAGACAGTCTGCCACGCAATTTCTTTTCGCCGGGTAATAGTAGTAATCTCGTCCCAGTAATTAACAGTAATCGGCCCCTTTCGCAGCCACCAATTTTTATAACGTAGGAACAACACGTTCCGTGAAAAATAAATTCAGTGATCAGTGTTAGTAGCCGTGCAGTGAAGTGAATATTCGGTACATTAACCCGGACGCAGTGTGATCAGCTGAGCACTGGGCGCTACCCAACCATAAATCTTTTCGTCCACCGATAACCAGGATCGGTACAGTGACCCAGTGACACAGGTTTCCGAAAAGGGAAGGAAAGCAAGGAAAGGAATGTCCGAAAGGGTGAGTTTTATTTAATTTATTGGTGATTATTAGGTGTGAAAATAAATTCTTTCCGATTTTAGGGTACAATAACGGTTCGATTTAAAAAATATGAAAACAACTCGATCATCGAAATAATTTCCATTATTGTTAATTACCTTTTGCCATTTTTCTGGCAGCTTCTGAATACCACCGCGATAGAAATTCCAGTCGGAAAGAATTTATTCATACACTTAATATTATTTTTTAAATTTAGTTGTGTTGGCCGTTGTTAAACTACGGATTTTTACCTCAATAACGAATTACGATCACTTGTCGTACATTTTCTGTTACGTTAGCTTTTCGTTTATGCCTTATTTAAAAACGAAATTTACGTACTTCTTGTCCTCTCACTTCAAATTATTCTTATTTAAGATTCTGCTTTAAAAAAAAAATGTGTAACGCGGTTTCCTTCGATGCATGCCGACTTGCTTGTTCGTACGTTCGTAGCACAAGCGCGGTCGCCTACCTCGTAGCCAACGCTACCGCGGGAACTCAGGCGGAAGGCGCGCGCTCTGATTGGTCGGGGTTTTTGCTTAATATCTCCTTAACGAAGCTTCGGACAATATTTTCGCTAAGGAAAAAGTTGTTTCAAATCACCCTCTGAGTAACCCCTTTCAAGGAAGTCCGACATTTTTGGGACACCCTGTATACTTACGCTACGCGGCTACGAGCCCGCACCTACACTACTGCAGTTCGCCTCACCGATTCTACCCTTAGTAACGGCGTACGGCTGGTCGCCTGCCGCTAGGCGCTGAAAAAGGCTCCCTGTGCAGGCCTGCCTTACGCTTTCCCAACGCGTGTCGAATCTTTACTTTACGCGCTATCGCGTGTTTTTCCCCCGGTTCTCTCTTATTCGTGTTTTTCGTTCGTGTGTTGTCCTGTGCCGTCCACTAATTATGCTCCTTTTCAGATTCAAATTTTCACACGTATTCAGGTTTTTGCGGTTTTTTGAAACTTTTCCGCAACATCTACTACCACTTCGTCTAGCTTACACTGAGCTCGGTAATACCACTCTTATATACTGATTGGCTGGTGACTGGGCATTAGCTCAGAGGGACGGCCCATAGGGTGTGGATTCATCCCCCCCCCCCCCCTACTGAAAGGATTAAATTTATAAAAAAAAAAAAAAAAAAAAAAAACTGCTACGGTAGTTATCGTCTCAGTGAGACAGTTCGCTTGTGTCTCCCGCGGTGTATGGACGTGTTCTGTCCTCGGACCCACAACGCTGAGCCCTGACTGCTTCCGTTACTGATTCAACTTGTTTTTCGACTCTTGTCGCGGTTACAAAAAACCCTTCCGGTTCACAGTGACTTCGTTTAGGAGTGATAAAGCCATTGTTTTCACTACCTAACATAAGGATTTCCCATAATTGCTGCCTTTGGCAGCCTGGACGTCCACAGGGACCCCGAGGACCCTGTATCAAAAAATTGAGAAGGTTCAGACTTCAAGTTAGCTGACCTACCCACCTCCAAGCTTGTGAGTAACTCCATATTTACTGCACCTATTTCTAACATGAATATGCACACTGGCAAGCGCCCCGCCTAGTGCGCTATTGACTCTCAGACTCTAAATTCCTCGTCCGAAATATCGGATCGCTCGGTGTCAGCCGATTTATTGAATCCAGGGACCGGAAATCCCCCTGGAAAGAAAAAATCTAAGAAAAGGAGAGGCAAGAGTTCCTTGGATGGACTCAACCCCTCATCAAAGCCTCTGTGCGGCACGCCAAACCCGCTGCCATCTCTTATGATCTCTCTTCCAGTAACCACACGTACGGACTCCACCACAAACCTGGAAATTATTCTCAATGTAACCACTCAAAATCGTTTTAACGCCCTGGCCGCGTTCAAACCTGACCACCCGATACTGACTACCTCGACCTCCGATTCAAAAAAAATGGCACCGGAAGTTTCCATGTCCTCTCCGATCAAAACAAAACAGCCTACCGGCTCACCCGGTGAGGCCAATTCAGAACACAGCGGTACGGTTAAAAGCAACACAACCCCCCCCCCCCCCCCGTTATATATTTCAAATTTCTGCTATAGCATACCGAAGTTTGAGCGAGAGCTCGCTCTAGACTTCGGCAAGTCTTTTAACATTAAATATCTGGGAAACAAAATCAGACTGCAATTTGACAACATCGACGCCTTTACTAAATTTAAGGGGGCACTGAACGACGACAAAGTTCCCTACTTTACCTTTTCCCTCAACGCTGAGCGTACTCTCACTATGGTCCTTAGGGGCCTCCCCGAGATCCCTGTCGATGAAATTTTATCCGAGCTTAAAATTGAGGGCCTAAACCCCTCCTCATGCTCAATTCTTAGTGCCAGAGGGCGAAATGGCCCTTCTAACTACGCCCTCTACAGGGTGACATTTCCTGCGGGTACTGCCCCAAACAGTGTTATCAAGGTCAACACGATCTTTAGCACCCGCATTTACTGGGAGAAATTTCTCTCCCGGAAAAACTACACGCAATGCTATCGATGTCAGGCCTTTGGCCACTCCGCCTCAAATTGCAGACTGACTGCAAAGTGTGTCAAGTGTGCTGGTGCACATCACTCCTCAGATTGTCAAAAATCAAGGGACTCCCCACCCACCTGTGCAAACTGCTTGGGACCTCACACAGCAAATTTCAGTCAATGTCCATCACTCCTTAAATTCCTAGAAAAAAGGAAGAACAAACCAATTTCTTCTAACGGTTTACTAAACAATAACCTACTTAAACCTAAAGCTGATCCCCCTCTCTCCTCAATCCCTCCCCACATCACCTCCCGCCATCATCCTCTGATCCCTTCCCCCTTCCTCTCCTACTCAAATGCCGTCACAGGTATCCACCGTCCTCCCACTTCTACCTCCCTCCCTTTCCCTTCCAACTCCGGGGAATCAGCTGGTGCACGACGCGACAGTGGGTCACCATTTGGAGTCCAACCTATGTTCGATTTAATGTCAGCTTTTAAAGAGCTTAACACAATAGTTAATGTCGAGCAAATGCTCTCACTTACTCGATCTTTAATCGAGAAACTCAGACCCTGTCGCACTCTTGCCGAAAAGTTCCAAGTCTTTTTCACAGTTATGAGTAGGCTGGACACGGTCGATGTCTCTCCCTAAAATATTACTGTGGAATGCTGGTTCGCTTCCCCGGAAGCGAAACGAGTTGATCCTCGCGTTGGCCGGGCTGAGGGCCGGCATAATCCTGGTCACGGAGACGTGGTTTTCGTCCACTGACGTGTTTTCCCTGCCGGGCTACTCGATGGTTCGCGCGGATCGCCCCTCCAAGGGCGGCGGCGTTGCTATTTTTATTCACGAGACTCTCAAATACCACAGTTTCCCGCCCGCCGGTTTCCCTTCGTGCGAGGCGTGTTTCATTAGGCTCGCTGCCCCCCGGATCACCATAGGTGCTGTATATGCACCTCCCTCTACTATCAAGGACTCGGGAATTTTTGACGCCCTTATACGAATGGGGTCCCCATTTCTGGTCGGGGGCGATTGGAATGCTAGGCATACCTCATGGAATAACTATTCTACTAACATGGCCGGCAGGATTCTGTACGATCACTACTGCAAAAACCCTTACCGTATTATTTACCCGGACACATTTACGTACTTCCAAGGATCTACTCGTCCGTCTACCATCGATTTCTTCATTACGGATTACCACGTTAACGTCAACTGCTGCACTACGGACGATTTTGACTCTGCACATCGCCCTGTCTTGTTAACCTCTACGACTAGCTCTGTCCTTCCTGGAATAGACGTCACCACCGACTGGGAAACCTTCAGCAGCCATACTTTACGCTACCGAATTAAAAATAAACTTTTAACTACCACGCATATTGACGATGCTATCAAGGAACTCACCTCCTTCCTACACGCATGCCGTCGGAAAGCCACCGTCGCTTCTACGACGACTAACAAGGAGGCTCACCTCCTCTCCGACCCCACGCTTCTGTCGCTCATTCGGCACCGACGTGCCCTACGACGCAGTGGACAACGATACGGTATGCACTTTATTGCACCGGCGATCCGTGATATTACGGCCACCATTCGCAAAAGAATTTCATTTCTTCGAATTCGTCACTGGGACCGCACTCTCAGGTCGTTCAACAAGCCCGATCCAACCTTTTGGGCTACGTACAGGAAAATTAACAACACCAAAAAATTTAAGACGCTGCCTCCTCTCCGCGACTGACAGGATACTATAACCTCCGACGATGGCAAGGCGGACCTACTGGTTGCCACTTTCCTACGGACCCATGAAGACGCGGTCTTGCTACCGTCTCCACACACTCCTCTGGTCAATGGCTTTATTTCAACGCTGAATAACGCTCCAGCCGAAGGGACGTCATACGTCCCTCTCTCCCCCGACCAGATTTACAATTTTATCAAACGCATGGCCCGGAGTAAGGCCCCGGGGTGCGACGGCATCACGGTTCCGATGTTGAAACACTCCTCGCGCTTAGTCATATGTCAGATATACTACATTTTTAGATCCTCGGTTTCCCTGGGATACTTTCCTACTGCTTGGAAAACGGCAAAGGTTATCCCGATACCTAAGCCCGGTAAACCGCGCGAGCTTCCTAGTAGTTACAGGCCAATCAGCCTTTTATCCATCATTGGCAAGCTGTTTGAAAAGTGCATTCACGCGCATCTAAATCAACTTCTTTTAAATAATAATATCATTGTCGACCAACAGTTCGGTTTTCGCGAGGGTCACTCCACTATTCAACAAACTCTACGCATCTCACAGTACATTACCCATCAATTAAATACAAACCGCAGTACAGCAATGGTACTCCTTGACTTGTCCAGAGCTTTCGACACTGTTTGGCACGAAGCCCTTATTTATAAGTTGAGGTTCGTCGGACTCCCGACGGGCCTCATTAAACTTATCGCGTCCTATTTAACGGATCGACAGATGTTCGTCTCATACATGGGCACCAACTCCAACACTCATCGTGTGCCGGCAGGAGTGCCACAGGGCTCCAATCTAGGCCCGATACTTTTTAACATATACATAAACGATTTGCCGAAACAAGCTGATTGTGAACTCGCTCTTAACGCCGACGACACAGCGTTCTTCACCTCGTCGTGGCACCTCTCCCCGTTGGTCCTCCGACTCCAGTCTTACCTGGATCACGTCCTTCAGTTCTTCTCGGCCTGGAAACTCCAGATCAACCCGACGAAAACTGAGGCGATCATTTTTTCGATCCGCACCTCAGTCCTCTCTGCTACGGACAATCATAAAATCCTCATCCACAATAACGCTGTTCCTTGGAGTAACCAGGTTAAATATTTGGGAATCCTTCTGCACCAAAAAAATGGCTTGGAACGCTGCAATCGCTGACCGAGTTCACAAGGCCCTTAAAGTCTCCGGAGCCTTATATCCGCACATCAGTCATAAGTCTCCCCTTAACTTTAAACTGCGTATAAATATTTACAAAACCTGCATCCGTCCGGTGCTCACCTATGGCTCACAGGTCTGGTGGAGCACTACCAAAACCAACCGAGAAAAACTTCAACGCTTTCAAAATAAAATTCTCAAAATAATTACCGGTTCCCCTACGCTCTATTCCACCAGGGCACTTCACACTGACACGGATGTCCCCTATATTCATGACTTCATCCAAACTACCATTGATAATTATCACGTCGCTGACCATATTAACCCTCTGGCTCGCCGTACTGGTTCTTTCGACATTAACAAAATCCCGTACAGGGTAAAAATCCCTTTCCCTATGTCCAGATAGGCTAATAACCTTTAACTCAACTATCCTTAAG
Source organism: Andrena fulva (assembly GCA_946251845.1). Lineage (NCBI taxonomy): Eukaryota > Metazoa > Arthropoda > Insecta > Hymenoptera > Andrenidae > Andrena > Andrena fulva. Next base: position 92,825,579 of record OX276327.1, on the reverse strand, counting down.
TTTTACTTGCCTACGCTGAGTTAGCTTACGCTTTCCCAACGCGTGTCGAATCTTTACTTTACGCGCTATCGCGTGTTTTTCCCCCGGTTCTCTCTTATTCGTGTTTTTCGTTCGTATGTTGTCCTGTGCCGTCCACTAATTATGCTTCTTTTCAGATTCTAATTTTCACACGTATTCAGGTTTTTGCGGTTTTTTGCAACTTTTCCGCAACATCTACTACCACTTCGTCTAGCTTACACTGAGCTCGGTAATACCACTCTTATATACTGATTGGCTGGTGACTGGGCATTAGCTCAGAGGGACGGCCCATAGGGTGTGGTTTCATCCCCCCCCCCCTACTGAAAGGATTAAATTATAAAAAAAAAAAGAATGCTACGGCAGTTATCGCGGATCCGTCGTTCACGTACGAACAAGCGATTTGAAGCGTGCTTTTATTTGGTATTTCCAAGTGTGATTACTTTGGTGTATTTTTTTAGTGCATTAGTGCTTTCTTCTACTAACAGGTAAGTTCTTTATTTATATATTTCTAAAACTACTCTTTTTCTTTTCAAGTACAGTCTTTACATATTTTTACTTCTTCCCCGTCGCAATAATGTCTGACAGATTTCCATTGAATAAGTATTACATGCGTGCTAAAAGAGCATTCGATAAGTCCCTTCAGGAAGACGCCACGATATCGTCAGCCACTAATTACCAACTTTTACTTGATTTTCCTCAAACTAATAATTCTGCTTCACCTGGCACTGGTACTCCTCATTTAGATTCACGTTCTACAAGTTCATTTCATGCTCCGGCTATTGATATCCATCCTCCGTCTGGCAGTAGCTCCCAACTTTCTTTTAATATTTCGGAAAATAATGTTAATTGTCAATTAGATTCACCTTCTACAAGTTCATTTCATGCTCCGGCTATTGATATCCATCCTCCGTCTGGCAGTAGCTTCCAACTTTCTTTTAATATTTCCCGAAAATAATGTTAATTGTCAATTAGATTCACCTTCTACAAGTTCATTTCATGCTCCGGCTATTGATATCCATCCTTTGCCTGGCAGTAGCTCCCAACTTTCTTTTAATATTTCGGAAAATAATGTTAATTGTCAATCTCGTGTAGAACAAAATTCAGCCAATAGTCATAATTCCTCTTCTCCTCTAGCCCAGTGGGCTTTGCATCGCAATGTTCCTCATAGTACAGTTAATCATTTGCTTTCAATTTTGAAGGAATCATATTCACTTGATTTGCCATCTGACGCCAGAACGCTTTTAAAAACAGAAAGAATAATCGTAACAAAATGTGTTGAGCCAGGACACTATTATCATTTTGGATTAAAAAATAGTATTTTACATCTTATGAAATCTGTCGGTGTATCTCAGATTCAAAATTATACAATTTATATTAATATCAACGTTGACGGTCTACCACTTTCTACGAGTTCCGGTAGCCAGGTGTACCCCATTTTATGCAATATTGCAGGATTCAAAGATATAGACCAGCGGTGGTCACATCGGGCCATTTGGGAGTAAGGCCTCCATGCTGTTTACCGTAGCCGCGCGGAAGGGGAGCTCGAAAGCCAATGGTAACGTGGGCGCGTCACGGATAGGGAAAACTGTAGTAGTGTGCGGTGCAACCTCATGCCCGTACGATAGGCTAGAATGACTGGGATTCTTGGGGGCCCGAGCGACCCTCCAGTGGACTGTGGTGTACAAGGGGTCCCGTCGGGGCCCCCCAAGGAACCCAGTCATTCAAGCCTATCCTACGGGTACGAACCTGTGCCGCACGCTGCTACCTACACATCTACAGTTTTCCCTATCCGTGACGCGCCCACTTTACCATTGGCTTTCGAGCTCCCCTTCCGCGCGGCTACGGTAAACAGCATGGAGGCCTTACTCCCAAATGGCCCGATGTGGCCACCGCTGATATAGACATTATCGGCATATACCATGGGTATAAGAAACCCGAAGATGCCAACTCTTTTCTCCAAGATTTTGTCAATGAAGCCATAGACTTTGTCAATAATAGAATCGCTATTAATGGACAACTGTTTTTTATTAAAATAAAATCATTTCTTTGTGATGTCCCTGCTAAATCTTTTATTAAGTATACAAAAGGTCACACCGGATTTTATTCTTGCAGTAAATGCCATATCAGAGGCCGTACAGTAGCTAGTAGAACTTGTTTTCCAAATTCAGATACAATTCCTTTAAGAACAGATATTGATTTTAGATTACAGATTGGAAGAAAGCACCATAAGGGCACATCGATTATAGAAAATATTCCCGGCATCGACATGATAAATTCCTTTCCACTAGATTACATGCATTTAATTTGTCTCGGCGTAGTTAAAAAAGTACTTCTCAAGCTATGGTGTCGTGGCGAACCCTGCACAAAACTTTCAAAATCAACAATATCCGAGATATCTACAAAATTAATAAATTTGCGGAATAGTATTCCAGTCGAATTTAATAGAAAACCTCGAAGTCTGGATGATTTAAAAAGATGGAAGGCAACAGAATTTCGTCAATTTTTATTCTATACAGGACCTGTAGTTCTATTCCGCACAATTACTGAGAACAGATATAGAAATTTTCTCCATTTACACATAGCATCAGTTATTCTATCCAATTCAAGACACTCTGTCTACATATATTGATCGCGGAGCTAACCTGTTGGAAAAGTTTGTTTCAAAATTTATAAAATTATATGGCCGACAATACGTGTCCCACAACATACATAATCTCCTACATATTACAGAAGATGTAAAAAATCATGGCCCGCTTGACGAATTCAGTTGCTTTCCATTCGAGAACTTTTTACAAGGCATTTCGCAGTGCGTTAGGAAGGGTCACCAACACCACCATTACAGCAAATAGTCAAACGCCATTCAGAGAAAATTAATTCTTTACCAGAAAATTTGCACCCTAACGTAGAATACCCCTTTTTTAAAGATAAACATTTTAAAGGTCCATTAATCGACGGTGTTCGCGACTGTCATCAATTCAAAAGGATCGTATTTCCAAATTATACTTTCAAAATTAAAAATCCCAACAACTGCTGCTGTCTTAACAACGGCAGCATTATTATTATATACAATTTAGTTTTATCCGACAATAAACAGTTAATAATTGGTAAACCATTTTTAACACTAACAGATTTTTATACAGATCCAAACAAATCTTCACATTTAGGAATATTCGTTGTAGATAATTTAGGTCCATTACAAATTTTTAACATCACAGACATATCTTACAAGTGTGTCAAATTAGAAACAGAAGGCAAAATTATTATATTTCCGTTATTACATACGACTCTTCCGAAACACTAACAAAATGCTCTTTCACTTTTTATATTTTCCAACTTCTAGCCATACAAATCATCCAGGTTTCGAGGTTTTTCCTGTTTCATATATTTGTACTTCTTAACGTAAGAATACTACTAACCTGTACATTTGTTTTATTGACGAGTTATTAATCCAGAAAAATCATGGAGCACGGTTGGAGCGTCGTCCACTTTATTACCAATGGCGGTGCCGTCGACATGGCTACAGGCAGGCAGCTTCATGGGCGCAGTTTCCAGTCAAGGCGATTACCAATGCCAGTATTGGTACCTTGAAATTTGCACAATAATTACTATTTATTACATTAATTAATGGTTAAGTGTATACCAATTACTTACTATTGTGTGCCTGCAGATGATTATGACACAGTTAGGGCCAAGGCTATAGAGGCGCAGAAAACGCTGAATTTTTTGTCCCAACAAGACGAAAATGACAAAAAGAAAGGACGAAAGAGGAAGCTTTCGGGCAGCAAGGGGGAAAAAATACCGAAACCCAAAATGAGGCAGACGAATCCCTTATTTGGTGGGTAAATACAAAGGGAAAGTATACTATATAAAAATTATAATATCTAGAGATAGTTAATTCTATTTGTTATTGTTTACTTATTGTTTTGTCATAGGTCGGACACGCAGATCATGTGTATATTAATTCTAATAAGTGCTTTTCATGCTCACCTTCGTTTCTGCAAAGTTTTTACATCAAACGTGTTTACATTTATTATATTTATTTTCAAAGCTAATACATCTCGAGTGCCAATTTAATTTAAAGTAACTTTCCACACGTTTCCGATTTAATTTTGTTCAATGCTGCAGTTAGTATTTAAATATTATCTCTTTGACAGAAATAATTCTTATCTTCAGATACTATTTCTGGGAGCCCCACGCATGGCAGAACATCGCGCGGGAGCACCACGCACGGCACTACATCGCGCGGGAGCACCGCACACGGGAGCACACCGCGCAGGACCATGTCGCACGAGAGAATCTCGCACGGCATCACCTCGCAAGAGAGCACCTCGCATCACGGGAGCATCATTGGTAAGCTAATATATGTATTTATGTACAGATACTGTAGGCGGAAATTCTTTTTTATCATTGAAATGTAATAAACAATTTCCAGAAAACACGGGCAGTTGTTGCCAACACTGTACAGTACTTACGGACATTGTCAAAAAACTGGCAACCCAAATGCACATGTTTCGGGCTATGCAGGTGGACAACATGCAAATATTAATAAAAATGAATGCACAAATGGAAAAGAATGCTCCCGCAAAAAGCAAACCATCATTATTTGCGAAATTTAAAGTAGAGTTTCCACTGAAAAGTGTAGAGGAGTTGAATATACTAGAGGATGGTATGCGAAATCGGGAGGATTTTGAAGATGCAGTAAGTAAAATATTTACATATGTCGTGTTTAAACTTATTTTCGTAAAAAATTATGGTGGGGATAGGTCATTGTATTTTGCAGAAAATGTGTAATGTAAAAAATATGTGAAGTTTCAAGCTGTTTTTAAAATTCGTTTTCGGTATTTCTTCGATATGAATTTATATGTACTTTGTTAATGCTAAGTAATTTTTAAATTTTAGATCAATGAATTGGCCAAATACCGTGGATCGAATGTGTACAACTGTATAAAGAGGATGATGACGCCCCTAATGGCCAACGAATTGGCCATTAAATACAGTTGGCTGGGGCGAAAGGGAAAACTGCCCTTTAATAATTCCCTGGTGGCGAAATTGATAATAGGTATGTAAATGTCATTCTCATTTTACTGTTGCTAATATTGATTATTCTCTAACTTCAATATAATGTTTCATCCAAATTCTTGTTTAAGATGCTGCCGAAAAAGGAAAAGTTACGGGCAATAGGATGGAGACGGAACAAAATATTCAACTATGGCTGAAACGAGCTTCCGACAGGAGAGGGGACAGGCCAGTTTAAACTGTATGTTTTAACCGTTCTTAATTATGCTATTTCATACACTGAGATTCTTAATTGTAAGGCAGAAGGTGGAAATATCTAACAGGGTAGTAATACGGACCATGTCCTTGTTCATCAAATAACCTACAATAGAAAAATTTCCAAAATAATAAGACTCTGTATCTTTCCATCCTTTATGCCACTTGCTATTGTCACGTCCCGGGTGAAGGTCTTTGGGGAAGATGACATATGGGGTTTTATTCGTAGGGAATGCAGGCGCGAATGCAAGATTCGTGGCGCTGCGGAAAGTAGGATGCAGGCGCGAATGCCAGATTCGTGGCGCTGCGGAGAGTGGGATTCAGGCGCGAATACGTGATTCGTGGCACTGAATGTTCGAAGAGATGCAGGCGCGAATGCCAGATTCGTGGCACTGCGGAGAGTAGGATGCAGGCGCGAATGCCAGATTCGTGGCGCTGCGGAGAGTAGGATTCAGGCGCGAATACGTGATTCGTGGCACTGAATGTTCGAAAGGAGGCAGGCGCGAATGCCAGATTCGTGGCGCTGCGGAGAGTAGGATGCAGGCGCGAATGCCAGATTCGTGGCACTGCGGAGAGTAGGAATTCAGGCGCGAATGCCAGATTCGTGGCGCTGAATGTTCGGAGGGATGCAGGCGCGAATGCCAGATTCGTAGCACTGAACGACCAGGGAAGGTTTAGATAGTTATGGTCCCTGTGGTGACACCCGTTAGAGCACTTTGTTTTGGTTTTACTAATTGGATTTACCGTTGCATAGGCGAAAGAAGTTATACGTAATAATTCCGAGAAACTCGTCTAAACGTGCGGCTATACACAGGCCATGCAAAAGTATGTTAGTAAACACGGCAAGCGCTCTCGCGTTCGCGAACTAGAATCAGCTGTTTCGTTACCTTGTTCGTTTGGATTTTTAGATCTCTCGTAACCAATGGGTAAATACAAATAATTTGAGGCGTGATTGAAACAAAGCGGTTTATTAGCTTTGCTGGAGCGTTAATTATAATAATGCGTGGGACTTTAAGCATTGACACAGTACATTTATATAAAACAGTATAAGGTATGAAATATATGTATGAACATGAATAACAGGTATATAAACCGGAGAAAGAAGTACGTTTAGCAATGAACGTTAATAATACACAAAAATGCGATAAGCGTTAGAGAAATAATATAGAATACAATAAAGGTTCGTTGTACAAAGTATATATATATGTATGCAGTAAGCAATAATGAACGATGAAATGTGAACGCAGTAAGCGTGAATAAGAACAATACACAAAAATGCAATAAGCGTTTAGTAATTAATAAGAATTTCGATAATGTTTGAAATACACGATATCGATACAAGTCCGCAATAAGCGTTATTAACAAAGAAATAGTAAATGGTATGGAAATGATATAAGAATAATAATAAGAAATAGTAATGGCTTACGGTATTTGCTGTAGAGCACTGAACACAGTAAGCTAACACAGTATAGATAGCAAAATTGCGTAAAGAGACACTTCGCGGGAGTGGTTTCCGTAGAAGAGCCAGAAGCTAGAAGCTGATGTCTAGAAGCTAGAAGCGTCAGAAGATAGAAGCGATCTGGCTGTTTTGGGCCTTGTATTTATACTATGGTCGGGATTGTTAGGGGTGAAGAGAGTGCGCGGTATGCACCTTGACTGATCTTTGAAGATGCGTCGCAATTACTTATTAATAGAGTCGGTGTTTAGGGGTTTTATGTGGCCTTGTCTTGTACTGGTAATGGGTGAAGGGTATGTGCGGTGTGTTCCATGGCACGTAGGCCAAATCTGCGTCGCGGTAACGATCACGTGTTGATCACGTTCGTAAATTTGTGTCGCAGTAACATTTCTGGGGTTTTTGCATGGGGCTTTGAAGCTGAATACTCAACCCATTTGGTGGAGTTTAGGAGGTCGTATCGGATAGGGGTAAACGGGGTACTGACTTCTTTGGTCATAGAGAGGGCATGAGACATAGTCTCGATTTAAGAGAGGGTTTTAAAGACGAGGGATTTGTTTGAAGTAGATTTGGAGGGAAGTGGTCATGCCACGTAAGTCGAAGAGGGGGTTTGGAGGTCGTCGCTGACCATCCTGAGATGGGGACCGCTAAGGTACATCGTCAAGGCGATCAGCGATTATGGATTGACCGTTTCGAGATGGGGACCGCTAAGGTGCATCGTTCAAACGGTCAGGAATCTGGATTGACCGTTTAGAGATAGGGACCACTAAGGTATATCGTCTAAACGATCGGTTGGGTTTGAAAGAGGGGGTAAGGCTTGAGTATGAGGGTTTTTGATGGAGTTGTGGATGGATTTGTGAGGAAGTGGTGTTAAAATACCGCGCGAAAAATAGTGGGACGTTACACTATCTTGCTCAGCTAAATAGAAAGCGTTCCTCTGGGAATGCTCACATTCGAGTAGTTATCTTACATTTACTCTTTATTCTAATTTTGTCTTTTCATTAGTTATACATATATCCATCTGCACCTTTTCAAAAGCTTTTTTAGGAGTGTCGGTTATCCGCATGGGTTGTTTGGTCTTTGCAGAAAGAATTTTCTCTATTCTGACCGATGTCAAAACTTGTAAAAGAAGTAAACTTAGTCATGATTCTGTAAATTCCATTGCCGTGATTAAAACAGCTTTTAAAGCCCGCGGAGAAACTAGTTCTACAATTTCGATTGGCCCAAATCATTTCACATTAATGTCAAGTAATAATTTATATTCGTAGCCATTAGTTTCGTTTTTATTCAAATTTTTAATAATATTTTGGAATTAAATTTGTGTTTGTGGTTTATATTTGCAATCGTTTCGTTTTCTATCTAAAAGTTATCTTTTTTTCATTCTTGCTTGATATCTATTCATTTAATATTTCTCAACCGATTTTGTCCTCTTTTCAAAGGTGTGACATGCTTAATCACTTAGGGACAAGTTTTTCATCTTTATAATGTTTAATTTTGTTTGACTTTAGATATCTTAAAAGTTTCTTCAATAAAATGTCTTTAATATATTATTCAAGTAAAATTCGTAAACTCTTCTCAGAATCTTATATATGTATAAATACTGTTTCTATATGTTCATTACTTCTCATATTTTTGCATTCCTTAAGTTTTTGAATATTATTTCATTTCATTTCTTCTCATACCTTATGAACTCTTTTTGAATTCAAGATATTACTTTTAGTCATTCTTTTTGATTTCTCCCCAAGTACATGGAATTTTAAATGAATGTTTCTAAAATTGTGTCCCAACTATTGATGCTGCGGGATGTTTTGTGATGTATCATGGGCATGCAATGGAAAAGCATATTGTACAATTTGTTAGACTTGAAGGACATTTGCCTCGGTTTTGAGTGTGAAAATTTATGAAAAAAAAAAATAACTTGTAAAAACAGATCCTACAAAAAAGAACATAAGCAACCATGCCCAAATCAGACGATAAGATGGAAACAGAGCCATCCATTGCTCAAACATCAAGTACAGTGGCTCCAGACCAGCCGAGAGGTGTGATTAGAAAAAGAATAGTTGATGCTGGAGACCCTACTAGAGAATTGATGGATCCAAAAAAGCCTAGGATTGATTTGAATCAAGACTTAAAGATAAAAGTGATAAACTTCATGATCGCGTCTTTCAAAGCCATACATGATTTGGCCAAGCTTAAAGAAGACAAGGACATGGAAAGCATCAATATTGGATGCCAAGTTCAAAACATTGTATTTACTTGCTACACTGTTCTAAGGCAAAAAGCCAACGCAACTGGAGGGAGGTTAGCAGAAAGGATTTCTGGGACAATATTCACCATTACTCATAAGAATTCAAAGCACACAGTAGAGAGGAATGATGCATATGAGGCAGTAAATCTAGCAGCCACCACTGCAGGTGTCCCATTCATTCCTGTATCTGGATCCCAACAAAGCTGGGTATGGCGTGGCAAGCCCATTGATGAACTTCCTAACTGGGTTCGACCTGAGGTTTAGTGAGCTCCGCCTAGGGCATCATGTGATGAATATACGCAAGGACAGAGGAGAGACATTGGCTGTTAAGGTAGCGCAGTATGGTTTAAATGGCGCCCACCATGTGTTACTTGAAGGTGTGACATTCCCACCCGAGAAAAGAAGCGCCATGGCTCAATCCTTAGGCCCAATGACAGTTTTATTGAATTACATTAAAGCAGAGGGGATTTATGCGAGAAAATGGGAGATTGCAGCCAAAAGAGCTTTTGCTCATTTTCCTCATATTGATAGTATATTGGAGGCAATCAAAGGGCCAAAACCTGAGGCAATATATTCAACCGTGCAAGCGATGGGAGACCTTTCTCTTTTAACCAGCACAAGGCAAGCTACTAGAATGTTCCCACCTCCTAATGCTTTCTACAAAATACTATCAGCTAACAACATCATAAAGAACAACTTCACATTTTCGGGACCTGGGGCTTTCTTGTTTTACAAAGAATTTCAGAAGACAAAATGGGTGATGGATGGAAACATGTCTGAAGCACAAGCTGCCCAGATTGTATATCACTGTACTTTTGGAACCTATAAGGAGGACTTGAGCATATTATCACAGATCACTGACTACCAGAACTGGGCCACTTGGGAAGATTTTGGAGGGTGTATGAGGCAGGCCAAAACATGTGGAAAGTCTGTGAAATTCACCCCAATACAGCAAAAGTATTACTCTAAGTTGAGCTCTGCCAATCAAACAGGGTTTTTAACCTCCAACTATACTCAGTTGTCAGTGGTGCCAGTGTTCAGCGGGAAGAGAAGACAAACTTTCAGGGATAACTTCTTTGACTATCTTGCGTCAAAACAATCAGTCTTCGTGGGTAGCAAATCACTACATGATATAGCGAGCAATCTCAGGCAGGTCATAGATCATGTTAAAGCTAAGGTTGAGTCTCATCAAAGAGAAATTGACATGGGCACTACGGGGTGGTTCGAGATTGAAAGCCTGGTAAATGAGAAGGGTGGGAAACCAGTGGAGATTGTGCCGACAGGACGATCAATCTTCTTTTTGGGAAATAATGAATGATTTGCAAGCGGTGGGATTGCTTCAATTTGCCGGCTCGTGGACGCAGGATTCGAAGAGCAGCCATCTGCAAATCCGAATACTTGGTGGGATTGTCTTGGAGCGTTAATAAGTACCGATTTCCCCTCTTTGTCACCGGTAAGGGTCCTACGATGTCCATCTGCACCTTTTCAAATGCTCTTTTAGGAGTGTCGGTTATTCGCATGGGTTGTTTGGTCTTAGCAGAAAGAATTTTATTCCTCTGACAGCTTGAACAAGAATGAACGAAGTTTCTTATTTCCTTTCCCATGTGTGGCCAGTAAAAGTCTTCCCTGATTCTATGGAAGAGTTTCTGGATACCGATGAGAACGGAAAGAACACGAAAGTGTGTGTGAATTCGAAGAGAGAGGGAGGTTAGCAGAAAGGATTTCTGGGACAACATTCACCATTACTCATAAGAATTCAAAGCACACAGTAGAGAGGAATGATGCATATGAAGCAGTAAATCTAGCAGCCACCACTGCAGGTGTCCCATTCACTCCTGTATCTGGATCCCAACAAAGCTGTGAGCTCCGCCTAGGGCATCATGTGATGAATATACGCAAGGACAGAGGAGAGACATTGGCTGTTAAGCAGGGATGTGCGGGTACCCGACTTTTCGGGCTCGGGACGGGCCGGAAACTTTCGGGCCAGATCGGGCGTGATCCCGATACTTTCGTATTGCTCGAGATCCCGACAGTCTCGGGATCCCGAGACTCAATTCGGGCTACAAGCATAGCCGCCATGAGCGGGAAATTTGACTTCAGGTCGACTCGGCAAAACTCGGACGCGATCGGCTCGAAAGCTATTAAAGCTATTAAGAGTAGACCGAGATGAAAAGAATTATGTACATCATTTATATCAATACCAGAGTGATAATTTGTATCTTATTATTTATTTACATATATATATATATGTATATTCATTGAATTATGATTCAACAGGAGACAGAAAGGTAAAAACTTATCACTCTGGTATTGATATAAATGATGTACATAATTCTTTTCATCTCGATCTACTCTTAATAGCTTTAATAGCTTTCGAGCCGATCGCGTCCGAGTTTTGCCGAGTCGACCTGAAGTCAAATTTCCCGCTCATGGCGGCTATGCTTGTAGCCCGAATTGAGTCTCGGGATCCCGAGACTGTCGGCAAAGAGTAGGTATAATAAGAGGCGTCACTCGACAAGGACAGAGATAACCTAGGGAAATCACTAGACAACCAATTTAAATGCCCATTCGGCAATGATCGCTCAGCTTCGGCAATGATCGGTCAACTTCGGCAATAATCAGCCAATTGCGGTAAGGTACATTTAGTCGATTTGAATATCCCGCTCGAAATAGACAACCAATTTAAATGCCAAGGTCAAGCAAGGACTTCAAAGGTTCCGCCCGGAGTGACGCCTCTTATTATACCTACTCTTTGCTGTCGGGATCTCGAGCAATACGAAAGTATCGGGATCCCGCCCGATCTCGCCCGAAAGTTTCCGGCCCGTCCCGAGCCCGAAAAGTCGGGTACCCGCACATCCCTGCTTAACAGCCAATGTCTCTCCTCTGTCCTTGCGTATATTCATCACATGATGCCCTAGGCGGAGCTCACAGCTTTGTTGGGATCCAGATACAGGAGTGAATGGGACACCTGCAGTGGTGGCTGCTAGATTTACTGCTTCATATGCATCATTCCTCTCTACTGTGTGCTTTGAATTCTTATGAGTAATGGTGAATGTTGTCCCAGAAATCCTTTCTGCTAACCTCCCTCTCTCTTCGAATTCACACACACTTTCGTGTTCTTTCCGTTCTCATCGGTATCCAGAAACTCTTCCATAGAATCAGGGAAGACTTTTACTGGCCACACATGGGAAAGGAAATAAGAAACTTCGTTCATTCTTGTTCAAGCTGTATGAGGAACAAAATTCTTTCTGCAAAGACCAAACAACCCATGCGGATAACCGACAGTCCTAAAAAAGCTTTTGAAAAGGTGCAGATGGATATAGTCGGTCCTTTACCGGAAACGAAAAAGGGCAATCGATACTTATTAACTCTCCAAGATAACCTTACCAAGTATTCGGACGCAATTCCACTGCTCAGTATTGATTCAGTCTCTGTGGCCATGGCTCTGGCTGAACAATTTATCAGCAGATTCGGGTGCCCTAGAACTATACAAACCGACCAGGGGAGTAATTTTGTTAGCAACATAATGAAAACCTTTTGTAGAATATTTAGAATCCAACAAATTACCTCGACTGCATTTCATCCACAATCCTTGGGATCCCTCGAACGGGCACACCGAGTTTTCATGGACTATCTAAAACATTTTTGCACAAAGACTGACTGGGACGATTGGATTCGATTTGGTATTTTTTCATATAATACGTCTGTCTACGAAGCTACCGGTTTCACCCCCCACGAGCTTGTATTTGGTGTAAAAGCTATTACTCCCTCAGAGTTTATTAAGCAACAGGTTCCACGAACGTTTGTCGATTACTTGGATAACTTGTTTTCAAAGGTAACCACGACACAGGCATTAGCAGCAGCGAATCTAGGAAGGGCAAAGCAAAGGAGCAAACTCGATTATGATAGGAAAGTAAACCCTCGTAAATTTTCTGTAGGAGACGATGTATATTTGTTCAGGGAACCAAAAACATCAAAATTAGACTCCAGCTGGTTAGGACCATACAAAATTCTTAGAATGTTTAACGACTTAAATGCAGAGATAGGTATAAGAGTTAACAAAACTAAAATAGTTCATGTGAATAAACTAAAATTAGCCTGCGTAAGACTAGACTCCTTATAGACAGTTACCTTTATTATGATACCATTGTTGTACTCCTTTATTGTTAGAATGTGCTACACCACCTTGGCATAAGTTAAGATCACTTTCTTCCAATTGTTTGCGAATTCGATGCTGTGTTAGTTTAATTTAAAATTTCATGTACTATTATGAATTACTTGGAAACGGGTGTTTGAATAAATAAATCTCACCTTCCTCCCTTCACCTAGGTGTGTAATTACAGCGCAATGTGGTAAAACGCTCGTTTTTGCAAGTGGGTATCGATTTGTTTATAATCTTGAAGTTCCCTCATTAAAAGAATCTAACTATTTTCAAACACCTCGGGCTTGCGCCAACTTCACCTTGTCTCCCTTTCCTATTACAGTCGTGTGATCCAATTTCGGACTTCGCGCTTCTGAAGCTTATACTACACGCCGCTAGACGGGAGTCGCAACACTTCCCCCCTAGGGATCCTCTAGTAAGGGATCGGACAAAGCGCCCGAGGCTGCGGATTGGTTGACCGCCATTGATGGGAATGATGGTGATACTTCCGGCTAAAACTGTTCAGTATTGAATGGAAGCTCAGCGTGTTCGGAAGACCAAAATATTAGTGCGATTTATTTTTGTGAAATTTTTTATATTATCTGTAAAGTAAGTATAATATACAGATAAATAAAATGATTAAAATGTTCGTGTAAGGAAATTATGTACGTGAATATGTAATTGTGTACGTTATTATTATTTTAATTGTAATTTCTATTGTTTTATTGCTTGTAATATCAGGAATGCGTCTGTGCGAGGCCACACAAACATTTTGATTCATTACCTTCTTCATTTTTCAGGTACATAAAGAATTTGTTTTATTACTTTCATATTTCAGGTACATATATCTTCATGTATAAGTATTGCACGAGTTATGCAAACATCCCAAAGAATAATTAACGACATACAAGAATGTAAATTTATGTCAACTGTAAATAATATATCTCATTCAATTTTTTACAATTGTATATATCTTGATGCAGTGGCATCGATGACAAAATTGTAACTATAAATACAGATCTTTATACTTCACATGTACGTAACGCATTTGGAAATTTCCAACCCTACAACGTTAAGAATTTCTTAGAAATATAGAAAATGAAATTCAAAATTTTCAGCTGTAAAAGCTTATATCTTGAAAATGGTAAACATTTTATTGGAGCAAGTTAGACTAAATCGGTATCAATTTTGATAAAGAATCGCTCCTGCCTTTATTCATGTATCGTTATAAAACACTCTGTATAAAACTTCCGCTTAATTGTGGATAATCGTATCTAAATCAATTAATCCGGCCAAGTGGGTGAACATAGTTGAATTCGAATTATCCCGCCCTCTAAAAATCGGTTTCCTGTATTCCCAAACATGGCGGCCGTTGTCCTATCCCTTACTAGAGGATCCCTAGGGGGTCCTAGGACCCCCCAAACCGGTGACACAAAAATACATTGGTTGATAGGTCTATTCTATACCTCGTCTGTGGTCGTGCATCTTATCGCGAGGTGCGCGGTGTTTGTTTTGCCAAGGTTTTGCAGGGACCTAGTGATCCTATCACGGTATTCTTCAAGCAATTTCATGCTGTCCTGCCTTTCCTGCTCGGTAATATCCCCAAAGTCAAACCACAGACCAGGTATAGAATAGACCTATCACCCAATGTAATTTTCTGTCACCGGTTTGGGGGGTCCTAGGACCCCCTTACCATTTTAGTGTCGCATGCAACGTTATCGGTGAAGTCCCGAAACAGATTGTAACGCTACGCGTGGTAGGAATTAGAATTCAGCACGGGTAAAACTAGGTCATTTTCTGAGAGTCGAAGCCCGCGATTTACAAATGTTTCTGTTAGAGTAACAAGTTAAAGATCGTCTTATGAACATATTCCGTTAAACGGAAGAGAAAGGAGAATCAAAATAAAACGATATCACATTCGCCTTTTAACCTTGTTGTCCTATTCGGGTTTATTTAACTCAAAACAAATTTTATTCGCTCGCAATAACGTAATTTCTAAAAAGAGTGCTTTAATGTTTTTTTTTTAAGAGCACCTGTTGCTGAACCCCACCCATACATCATGTGTTTGCGCATACATTAATGATGGTCTATACGATATCATACAGACATATAGTAATAACAATAATAATTAATAATAATATCCTTCTACCGTATAATATTATTTAAGAGTAACATATCAAACCCGTACACACCGATATGGTGCAACTTTGCAAGTCTGTAGAGTAGCCAAAAATATTTGATACATATTTTTTGAAAAGGGAATTCATTCTCCTCCATAGCTATACGAAAAATTTATTTGTTTAAACTATATACTAACAATTAACATTTATTTGTCCATTTTTTCTGGCAAAAAGTGAACTGATGATTCAGTAAGTTTATACAGTATGTCCGATTTGTTCGTATACACGCTATTCTTTTTCTAACTATTGAAATAGCAAAAAATGTTTCATATTAAAGTTTTTTTTTTATTTGATGGAGGAAACTGAATAGAATATTAGGATTTACGTTTGAACTGTTACTTACAGAGATTTCAATATCATCGTAATTTTTTTTTAAATGGAACTATTGTATATTTTTTGTTATGCATTTCAAAACGCGCTCAACGATGTGTATGGAGCGCATGTTTGAACAGTAATTTATCCGGATATCTTTATGAACATATTGGTGGCAAATTTCAAGTAAATTATGGACCAGTATAACAAATGCGGATATTTTGGATTTTTTACTTTTAGCCGTATAATAACTATTATTATATGCGTAGTTTACTCCTATACTGTGCAAACTCGCGTCTTCGAGAATATGTCGCCGAAGATGTTATAAATTATTATGATGTTTTGGGTAATTGCACTGTGGCATACGGCGCTAAGATGTCCTCTGAATAGCCAGCATAGGTACACTAGGTCTAAATGTGGCGTGGTACTAATCCCCGCAATAACAGGTATAGAAGGTCTACAGGGGGTGCGTTCCACTTGCGCCCAAATCGCCCGCAACGCCCGCGATTTTCATTAAGGGGGTAGTGGAAGGTCTGTGAAGTTGGCACCCCCAAATTAGAATTTTTAAAAAAACTCGATGGCATTCGTTTGTCCATCGTTTGTCCACGTTTGTCCACCAAAATATTTCGTTTTTACACCCTTAAAAAAAAAGTTATGAACAAATTAAGAAAATTTGTCATCAGCACCCTCCATGAACACTTTTTAACTTTTTAAAAGAGGGATACGATTGTCCACGATCTAGCATCGTTTGTCCACAAAAAATTTTCGTTTGTCCACCCTTAAAAAAAAAGTTATGAACAAAAAAAATTTTTCACCGGCAACCTCATAAAAACTTTTTAATAATTTAATGGGAGGAAATGATTGTCCATCGTTTGTCCACCCAAAAATTTCGTTTGTCCACCCTTAAAAAAAAAGTTATGAACAAAATAAAATTTTCACCGGTAACCTCATAAAAACTTTTTAATAATTTGACAGTGGGAAATGATTGTCCATCGTTTGTCCACGTTTGTCCAACCACAAATTTCGTTTGTTCACCCTCCAAAACCGAATTATTAATAAAAATAGCCAAGAAGTACGATACGGTTAAATCGACCGCGTAAAAGTCCGATTTTTTATTAATTAAACGATGGAATCGTTTGTCCAACGGCGGTTTTCGGTAGTCTAGATGTAGAAGACGTTTGTCCACCCCAAGATTTCGTTTGTCCACCCTCCAGAATCGAATTATTAATAAAAATAGCCAATAAGTACGATACGGTTAAATCGACCGCGTAAAAGTCCGATTTTTTATTAATTAAACGATGGAATCGTTTGTCCAACGACGGTTTTCGTTAGTCTAGATGTAGAAGACGTTTGTCCACCCCAAGATTTCGTTTGTCCACCCTTCAGAACGGAATTATTATTAAAAATCGCGAAAATGAAGGGTACGCCTGAATCGACCACGTATAAGTACGATTTTTTATTAATTAAACGATGGAATCGTTTGTCCAACGGCGGTTTTCGGTAGTCTAGATGTAGAAGACGTTTGTCCACCCCAAGATTTCGTTTGTCCACCCTTCAGAACGGAATTATTATTAAAAATCGCGAAAATGAAGGGTACTGGTGAAGCGATCGCGTATAAGTTCGATTTTTTTCGAATATATTATAAAAATCGATTATTCTTACCGTAAAGGTTTGAGGTGTTTGGTGGTATATTATCCAAAAATTTTGCACACACTTCGTTGCGTCACTTTATTCGAACGACACTTCAATTTGTACTCCTCATCGAACACTTCACACTTTTCACACTTCTGCAACACGTCCAGAATAACGCCGGACTGTATCAGCGTTTTTCTAGGCATTTTTCACAAATGACCACAATGAAATCGCAAAACGGTAAGTAATATAATGGCGTTTTCGGACGGTCGCACTGGGGCGGACCGAGTGCGAACCCTACCCAATCGGAAGCGAAGAGTGTGAACTTTTTCGCCTCCGATTGGCCAAAATTCGCACTCAGTGCGCCCCAGTGCGAGCGTCCGAAAACGCCATAACTCTCACAATTACTTCACAAACCGAAAATTAACGTACGATCTCACCAGAGCGGTCTGTGAACAATGACTGACTTTCGAGGTACGTGGTTGGAAAGAATTCGAGGGTATCGCAGGCATTTGTTTCGATTTCAGCAGTGGCGCGTGGTGCCGTCCGCGTTACAAATAGGGATGGGATCAAGTTCAATATGTACTGATGAATCCGAGTCAATTCCAATACAAAAGTTTCACTTCATGGGATTCGAATACTACTCATAAGAGCTGGCGTTTCATTCTACATACTTCCAAAGTACTTGGGTTATAGAAGCCGGTTTCGAACCTCAGAAAAAGTAGCGGCAGAGTTCAGAATGTACTTCTAAGTACTTCGACGTTTGAAAGAATCGAATCTCGTAAAAGTAGTATTTGAACCCTGAAAGATAAAAATCTACATAGCTTAGATTTACCAATATCGTACCACTTAAGATATTTTTCGTTGTATTTTGTATTTGGTACTAGATTGAACGCAAATTAATATTGGATGTTGAAGCTTGATGTTTTAGGCATAGTTTTTAGTTAAAAAATTGTACATAACCTGTACATATAACATATAACTTAAGTTTTCAAATCGTTCTGGTACGATTGCAGTTGTACGATTTTAGGAAACATGATTGATCAGTTTATTTATACATATCGATTTAAACTTCATAATAAATGTAATATGTACATAAAATGAGTGTGAAATATTCTATAATAAACCCGCTTTTAGAAAAATAGAAAAATGCAAGCTAAAACTGCATTGTTTGATTATTATCAGCTAAAATATACTGGTAAAATGTCATCAACCATACTTGATTCTTTTAAATGTTTATATTTATAGCACGCATAAACTAGGGTGTAAGCTTGAAGGTTTTATTTTTGTTTCTCATTTTGCATTTACTTTATGTTTTTACCATTACATGTCGGTTCTACTCACTAATTATTGAGAAATGTATGAGGTACGATTTATGTGACCACATAGTTTGATGACCGGATAGTTTCGAACAGTTCACGATTCACGAGTGTTTTGAAAAAGAAAAACAATACTTTTAAGGGAACATTCTCAAGAAATCGCTAAAAAAATAGGTGATGTTTAGGATTTTTTGTAAAAAAGTATACAACTTACAGTGAAAAAACCTTATGGGTTTTACTTATTCGTTGTTCAAGGATAGGAAAAAAATTTAATTTTCCAGTAGTGGCTCGATTTCTACGTGGCGCTCCTTGCTCTGCTACAATAAAAAGCAGCGTCGACGGTAGGCCGTATAACTCTACGTAGGATTGTTGCAAATACAGGAACCAAAGATACTCTTATATGTTATATCAATCGCTATCGTATCAGCCTATTAGAAGGTACAGAACGTAAAATGACGATGTTTGGTGCACGTTTGAACATAAACATGCTAAAAAAAAGGAGTAATTTTAAACCTAAAAATGTTAATAACGAAAACCTATGACACCTAAAATTTATGATCGAAGGCTGATACGATAGTGAATTTAATTATAAAGAAAATATCAGTATCACCAAGGTTTCTGGAATCGGTTCATAATTTATTTTGTTATGCTGATTGCTGACTATCATTCGAAGCTTTTATGAGTACCAGAAGTTTCCTATTCTGTGCAAATGTGTGATTTGTTTTTGATGAAAAATACAAGTAGTCCACATTACATTTATTTAACTGTATTATGAATAACAATTAATTTACTTGACAAATACACAAAACACTGTTAACATTTGTAACTATTAAGGAATAATATTTGATTGACAATTTTTGGCTTCAATCTATTTCGTTTTTTACTAAGGACATTTCCTGCCTTCGAAAATAATCTTTCTGATGGGACGGACGTCCCCATGGTGCATAAGTAATCACGAGCTAGTTTCGTTAAAATAGGGTACAGAATACTATTTACAGACCAATATAATAAAGGATCTTCTTTCCGATTCACGTACTGTGATTTTAAATAATTGTGTATCTCTATAGTAATAGCGGATGAACTAGACACGTGCTCGTTTATATTGGCAACTTCGGTATCAAAGGATGACCATAATGAAATATGGGCGTCATTTTTATTCGAATCATTTAAATCTTGGGAAATATCCGTACTTGTTGATACATCGTCATACAAAACGCACTTGGCTGCTTCTTCGATTAAAGCATCGCGTGCACAAGCAATGTTTTCATTTGAAGAAAAACTTGCAGTTTTGAAACGAGGATCTAATAAAGTAGCTATTGCATAAAAATTATTATTTTCAACATCACTTAGATAATATTCCATATAATAAATCAACTTTTGACGCAAAATCTGATCTAAACCAATATCATCGGTACTATCGGTAGTAACGTATAAAAGAGTACTTAGTTGCTTTTTTAGTGGTATTATTTTGGATAAATTTATATTTTTTTCGCTACTAATTTCTTTTGTAACATGGGTTATGTCCAGTATTTCTTTTTAATGAAATATTATTAATTTTTTAACATAAGGGTTTTGTGCATACAGTTTACGGCTTCGCTAGAGTTTTCTGAGTTTTATGTTTCAAGTCTTATAACGATCCGTTAATATTTACTCAAGTTATCGCAATTTATGTTTAAAAAGATATTGACTTTGGTCGAAGAAATTTTTTTGTTTATAATTTTTATCTCGAATACTAGTGATTCGACAGAAAAACTGCAAATAGAAAAAATGTGTGCCGTGATGACCTTTACAATGCCATATTTTTTAAAATCCAGTTTAACCAAATTTAATTTTCCAATTTTTCTTAGCGTTTGGACAATACTTTTTCGCATTTTCGAGCGCTAGTTCCCCTTATTGCATCCGAGCCCTCATTATTATACATTTACATTTTGATTCTGTGAAAGTAGGATTTCTTTATTATTGCGTCCAGTATAGTATTTTAGCGCCCCCTTCGACTAGCGCCCTTCTCCGTCGGCCCTGCTTACCAGAAATTTGTATAGATGCGTAGTTACTTTGTAACGCGGACGGCACCACGCGCCACTGCTGAAATCGAAACAAATGCCTGCGATACCCTCGAATTCTTTCCAACCACGTACCTCGAAAGTCAGTCATTGTTCACAGACCGCTCTGGTGAGATCGTACGTTAATTTTCGGTTTGTGAAGTAATTGTGAGAGTTATGGCGTTTTCGGACGCTCGCACTGGGGCGCACTGAGTGCGAATTTTGGCCAATCGGAGGCGAAAAAGTTCACACTCTTCGCTTCCGATTGGGTAGGGTTCGCACTCGGTCCGCCCCAGTGCGACCGTCCGAAAACGCCATTATATTACTTACCGTTTTGCGATTTCATTGTGGTCATTTGTGAAAAATGCCTAGAAAAACGCTGATACAGTCCGGCGTTATTCTGGACGTGTTGCAGAAGTGTGAAAAGTGTGAAGTGTTCGATGAGGAGTACAAATTGAAGTGTCGTTCGAATAAAGTGACGCAACGAAGTGTGTGCAAAATTTTTGGATAATATACCACCAAACACCTCAAACCTTTACGGTAAGAATAATCGATTTTTATAATATATTCGAAAAAAATCGAACTTATACGCGATCGCTTCACCAGTACCCTTCATTTTCGCGATTTTTAATAATAATTCCGTTCTGAAGGGTGGACAAACGAAATCTTGGGGTGGACAAACGTCTTCTACATCTAGACTACCGAAAACCGCCGTTGGACAAACGATTCCATCGTTTAATTAATAAAAAATCGTACTTATACGTGGTCGATTCAGGCGTACCTTTCATTTTCGCGATTTTTAATAATAATTCCGTTCTGAAGGGTGGACAAACGAAATCTTGGGGTGGGCAAACGTCTTCTACATCTAGACTACCGAAAACCGCCGTTGGACAAACGATTCCATCGTTTAATTAATAAAAAATCGGACTTTTACGTGGTCGGTTCAGGCGTACTTTTCATTTTCGCGATTTTTATTAATAATTCGGTTTTGGAGGGTGGACTAACGAAATTTGTGGTTGGACAAACGTGGACAAACGATGGACAATCATTTCCCCCCATTAAATTATTAAAAAGTTTTCATGGGGGTGCTGGTGAAAATTTTTTTTTGTTCATAACTTTTTTTTTAAGGGTGGACAAACGAAAATTTTTGGTGGACAAACGTCTTCTACATCTAGACTACCGAAAACCGCCGTTGGACAAACGATTCCATCGTTTAATTAATAAAAAATCGGACTTTTACGTGGTCGGTTCAGGCGTACTTTTCATTTTCGCGATTTTTATTAATAATTCGGTTTTGGAGGGTGGACTAACGAAATTTGTGGTTGGACAAACGTGGACAAACGATGGACAATCATTTCCCCCCATTAAATTATTAAAAAGTTTTCATGGGGGTGCTGGTGAAAATTTTTTTTTGTTCATAACTTTTTTTTTAAGGTTGGACAAACGAAAATTTTTGGTGGACAAACGTCTTCTACATCTAGACTAACGAAAACCGTCGTTGGACAAACGATTCGATCGATTAATTAATAAAAAATCGTACTTATACGTGGTCGATTCAGGCGTACCTTTCATTTTCGCGATTTTTAATAATAATTCCGTTCTGAAGGGTGGACAAACGAAATCTTGGGGTGGACAAACGTCTTCTACATCTAGACTACCGAAAACCGCCGTTGGACAAAGGATTCCATCGTTTAATTAATAAAAAATCGGACTTTTACGTGGTCGGTTCAGGCGTACTATTCATTTTCGCGATTTTTAATAATAATTCCGTTCTGAAGGGTGGACAAACGAAATCTTGGGGTGGACAAACGTCTTCTACATCTAGACTACCGAAAACCGTCGTTGGACAAACGATTCCATCGTTTAATTAATAAAAAATCGTACTTATACGTGGTCGATTCAGGCGTACCTTTCATTTTCGCGATTTTTAATAATAATTCCGTTCTGAAGGGTGGACAAACGAAATCTTGGGGTGGACAAACGTCTTCTACATCTAGACTACCGAAAACCGCCGTTGGACAAAGGATTCCATCGTTTAATTAATAAAAAATCGGACTTTTACGTGGTCGTTTTAACCGTATCGTACTTCTTGGCTATTTTTATTAATAATTCGATTCTGGAAGGTGGACAAACGAAATCTTGGGGTGGACAAACGTCTTCTATATCTAGACTAACGAAAACCGTCGTTGGACAAACGATTCCATCGTTTAATTAATAAAAAATCGGACTTTTACGTGGTCGATTCAGGCGTACCTTTCATTTTCGCTATTTTTATTAATAATTCGATTCTGGAGGGTGGGCATACGAAATTATTGGGTGGGCAAACGAAGCCAGATCGTGGACAATCGTTTCCTACTTTTAAAAAATTCAAAACTGTTCATGGAGGTTGCTGATGACAAAATTTTTATTTTTTTCATAACTTTTTTTTGAAGGGTGGGAAAAAAAAGTGTTGGGTGGGCAATCGTGGGCAAACGATGGGCAATCATTTCCCACTGTCAAATCATTAAAATGTTTTCATGGGGGTGCTGATGAAAATTTTTTTTTTTGCCATAACTTTTTTTTGAAGGGTGGGCAAACGAAAATTTTTTATGGGCAAACGTGGGCAAACGATGGACAAACGAATGCCGTTGAGTTTTTCCAAAAATTCGAATTTGGGGGTGCCAACTTCACGGACCTTTTTGAAACGTATTTTTCGCTGGGAACGCACCCATAGTGTTCATAAACGCATACAACGAATTAGCGTCGGCGTGTTGGGCCGACCGTATCGTCCGTGCTATGTTTTCGTCTTTGATTCCACCGATAACCAAGTCGATGATATAGTTATCAGGCATGGTGATATTTAGTAACCTTATCTTACTTAACTTTTGAAAACAATAGTCACCTAACGATTGCCCAGGCGTAGACTCGTAATTCGCCGCGTCTTTAAATAATTTGCTAAAAGGTACCAACTTACGAATTAACTGAATGAGGGCCTCCTTCGTATCAGTCCATTTGGCTGTTACCTGTCTGGTGGTATCATACCACGTGCGAGCATGGCCTCGTAATCGTCCTGCTATCAATCCCATGATGGATCGTTCGTCCCAATCATATTGCTGAGCAACCTTGTCTACGAGTTCCACCCATCGTTCCACCGTCAGATCGTCTTGTGCTGGATCGAAGACCGGAATCATTTTCTCGTCCCCAGCTTGCACGTTCGGGCGTTTTTTCGACGGTCGGTTGCGCTGTAACTCCTGGACCATTTTTTCCAACTTTTCGAAGCGCCCCTGTTGCCGAGCTTTGATTGACGAACTACGAGAACTCTTCCTCCTTTTACTCGGCCCCGCAGAATCCGGACTACCACGTCGCGAATCATGGCGGCCCATAATTCTCGCTTCTTTCTTCCGATTATGTGCACTACGCACACCTCACTTCACAAACCGCGTGACGCGTGACTGTATCCCACTTCTGAATTGTAAGAAAGAAACACGTGGAAGGAAAGGGTGGTCGCTAATTCGAAAACTATACAACTCGCGTCTTACTGTACTGCAATTTATTATTCAGTCGCCGTGATACACGCGCGTATATGCCAATCGTGAACAACGAACTCCGTCTCGCCGGTCACCTCGCTTGCTTCGCGCGTCATTTGTTTTAACGCGCGATCCTAGGCCCACGTGATCGTCGGTCAGAGCGGGCTCTCTTCTTATCCTCGCCTTTTGGGTTGCGCTATGGATTCGGTTGGGATCTTACACAAAACTCTTTTTTTTTTGTCGACTTTTGCTCTAATTTCAACACTCATATTATTAGATATTAACACAATCTCGTCGAACCATGACCAGAGCGGGCTGCATCGGACCTTCCTCTTTCGAGTGAGACCTCACCCAGCTCAAAATCTGCTCATATAAGGACAAAACGTATTCTCCCAAACCCATGTTTCGGGCCACATTGTGTCAGTATACAGATCACTGTTTTACCTCGTGTCTACCCCCTCTCGCGTTCACCGGGCAGTCGCCGATCTATCGGTATTACCATTTCTGTGCAGAAAAATCTGCTGTAATACCGACCTGCCGAATCGGCCAGGTCACGTCATGATGTAAAGACATTAGGTGTGCTCGTGCGCAGCCTTCCAGATTAGCCAATAACGTGCCCTTCCCAAGATCGTCCATATTGGATTGTCAACCAATACGACAGTTGCATTCAAATCTGGTAACGTAACAGTACAAACTGTTGTGAGTCTCGTCATGATATGTTTTATTCTCTGACTTTAGATCATATATTTATTTCTTTAATAAATTTATGTCGCAAGGGTTTTCTTTCCTAAAGTTAAAGAAGTTTTTAAACTAAATTAAAATATTAATACTTAAACATTGCAAGTATAATTAATATCGGCATCATTACTTTAAAATACAACTCATTATTAATTAAACTATACCGTATATCTTCATGGGACATAGGCTCCTCTGATTGTAATTTATTTTCTTCATTACTTGGTAGTAATACTTGAGGCAGAGAAATACATACGGATTCAATTGAAATAATTTTACATTTTTTATTACTTGGGTCACTAGGTTGTGGGTAATCCACTAAGGCTTTTCGCTTATTTCTACAATTACTAAAATATAAATATCAGTGATTAAGTATAAATAAAAATGACTTCTTACTTCCTTTTTATAAATTGCAAATCTACAGTTTACGCTACACGAAGTTAGGTAGTACATTATAAACCCCATAATGTAACTAGGCGGCCATATTTTAACATGGCGGAAAGTGGGAAGGCGCAGTAGAAGACGAAAATGAGCTGCCGGTCGAGCACACCTAATGTCTTTACATCATGGGTCACGTGACGTGTCTACCCCCTCAAGTCTATCCTATACCTGGTCTGTGTCTACGCCATTAAGCTATAAGTATACGTGGAGAGAGAACAGCAATGGGAAGAAGTAGAGGCGACAGCGGTCAGAGAAAAATAGAAGATTACGGGTGAACCTATCCTTCTTCTTCCTATTATCCCTCTCAGATGTCGCTTATATCGACAGAAAAAAAGCATTAAAAAAATATGACGCAACCCTTTGCAGTTCCAAAACACGCATTAATAAATAGAAAAAAACCTAAACCCAGCAAAACTATTCTTTTTGTGACAAAAAACAGTTCCAAAGAACGGCAATTCCTTAAGGCGTTACAGTGGAAAGATCCCTTAAATTAGGTGTATACATATATTACAGCCCATTATTGTTGCAGAGAGATTAACAATGTCTGGAAAATCTCTCGGAAATATGAAGAACGCGTGAAATATGTGGGAAGAGGTTTAGCAACGCAAATACTTGAGAAAAGGTGGGATATGTGGAAACTGGTAAAATGTAAGGCACGCGCGGCGTGTGGTTCAAGAATAAAAATTTTACTCACAAGACTAGTAATTATCAAAAATAAGTAGGGCTAGAGTATAATAAATCAAGGCCCTATTACGAAGATCAAAGAACAATATGTTAAATTAATAATCCCGCATTTAGATGTAATCACATAGTTGGTTTTATGCACTATATCCCGTGTAACATGTCTTAATACTAATAAAAATGTTATACCTATGAAACAGTACTATTCATTGTATCTATATAGATATCACATTACAATTCAGTTCTTTTAAAGGTAACAAATGAAATGCTCGTTTTTTACATACTAATTATAAAAACAGCTATTAGAGAAATTCATATCCACGCTATAAATCTCCCTCTTTCTATAAACAATGTAACTTCCGTTACCTAAGGGTAAGAGAGTCATTTAAATATACAACGATCCATCCGCCGGACCCAGATATCTTATAGAGATAAGTATTACATCGATCAATGTCCAAACACCTAGACCTCCGAAACTGAACACTTTGCCAATCCCCTCTTGCCAATGGCCCAAATAAAACCTGCAGATTATATCAGTAAGCATATAACGTTCTTATTCCAATAATAATTATCGAAACACAGAGCGCGGACATACCGATCTGCTCCAAAACCTCCCAAAGTGATACTTAGAATTAGCGTAGTAGACCATCGATATCCCACGGTCCAATTGCACAATAAATTCTTCATAAACGTGCGTCTTCCCAGACACAGTATATCCCCGCTCACTGTGCAATTCGTTCTATAATATTGTTGAGGGGACGCCACGGAACTACAAGAATTTTTTTGCTGGCACTCGTGTTCCCAATGCTCCGTCTGGTAACAATACCGACACACGTACTTCCTCTGGAAGTTCTGCTCGCCCTGAAATTTCATTGTACAAATCATTATCGAACGCGCATAATAGACACCATCGCGCTACGTTATTGTCGCTTACAACGCAATCGATCTGTTCTAAGACAGAGCAATTTGCAACGTATGACGCTCCATACACGCAATTAAGATTTAAATTACACTTCAAGCAGTCTCCGCTTAGTTCTGAACAGGCAATACCCCTCGAACATAATCTTGCAGTCTCCTCCTGTGGCGATCGAAATCATTAGAATCATTAATCTTGCTACTGAAACTGTACTTCATAACTTCTGTATTACCTTTTTGCTGTTAAATGCAGGTGTAGAGTTGACGTTGGCCTCTTTCAATACATAACTCAACACGCTATCTGTAAAGAAAGCGTGGACGAGAAATAAGAATAGTTGCACGCTAAGGAAGAAGATTAAATCCACTGGATGGCTTACCATAGCCCATGTAAGCCTGCTTCACGGTGGTCGACAGAATCGCCAGAAGGATGAATATCACATTTCTCGAATTGATCCGCACAACATTCATTGTGGGTAATGTTTAATTGATCGAATCGACGCTCGGCGTAAACGGGGATTCAATAACCTTTCACTTATCTACGTACGGGAATGCATAGTTCTCTTTGTATATACGGCACGTCCACTTAGAGTGGTCAGGCGACATTCGTAAGTTGCGAGGAAACTTCGGACACCCCGATTCGAAAAGTAATCGTACAATCTTCGAATGTAACGCGCGATGTGATCCGAATCCGAGGAATGATCGTGAATGATCGGATTAAATATTATTGAGTTCGACGGCAATCAAAACAAAGCAACGTGTTTCTAGGGACTAACTATCTTGGATCTCTCGCGTTCGATTCCATTGACGTTATCTACATTCTCAAGGTGCGTTTAGAGCAAACGAACGAATGCTCGTTCGCCTCCCACCTTAGAGCATATAAACATGGAGGAAGCATGCAATAGGCGAAAATGTAGAGGGCGATAGAAAGAGAAAGATATACATGTGGGACACCCCCTCTCTTTCTAGCGCCAGGCGGCGCCCCTGGCGTTAGAAAGAGAGGGGGTGTCCCACATGTATATCTTTCTCTTTCTATCGCCCTCTACATTTTCGCCTATTGCATGCTTCCTCCATGTTTATATGCTCTAAGCCTCCCACTTCGACAAAATTCGTGCTCATTTAGTATAAACTAGTGATCCTCTAGGTAGTGATACGCAGATGTGTCCACCATTTTGGCCTAAAGCGGAAGTCGCAAATTGGCGGGCACATTTTGAAATAATCGAGAAAACTGAAGTTGTACTATTTCCTTCTGCCGTTCTTCATACAAATTAAAACATGTTACGTTAAATACATTAGACTGTTTCTAGATCTCTACGGAGCACGTAGGGTTTTCTAACTTTACTTAAAACTTTACTTACCTTTTAAGTAAAGTTAGAAAACCCTACGTGCTCCGTAGAGATCTAGGGTGCATTCCATGTGACGCATTATGCGCATAGACTGCAGAGAAAACCGTTCCGTCAAAGAGTAGGTATAATAAGAGGCGTCACTCCGGGCGGAACCTTTGAAGTCCTTGCTTGACCTTGGCATTTAAATTGGTTGTCTATTTCGAGCGGGATATTCAAATCGACTAAATGTACCTTACCGCAATTGGCTGATTATTGCCGAAGTTGACCGATCATTGCCGAATGGGCATTTAAATTGGTTGTCTAGTGATTTCCCTAGGTTATTTCTGTCCTTGTCGAGTGACGCCTCTTATTATATAACCTCCTCTTTGGTTCCGTGTCAGTCTATGCGTGCATTGGTTGCGTTGGTGGAGCATAAGATTCCCTAGAATTCTCCCACCTCTAGCGCATGAAGCGTGCAGTTGATGCGTGCATGCGTATTTGTCTCTTTACGTACGCTTTGAAAAACATACACCAAATCGACGCGCGTTACGAAAAGTAGCACGTTTCATTTTTTCTACATGCAGTTATCCGTAAGAAAAAAATGAAACGTGTTACTCTTCGTAACGCGCGTCGAAATTATGTGGTCCCCTCCTCGAAAGGACAGAATATATAACCTATAGATATGCTACATGACAATAAATGTTTATTGGATATTTCGTTCTTTTACGCTACATTTGTCAATTTTTTATAACTTAACATCATTCCAAAATATTATTGTTACGCCGCAACGGTATCTTTATGGAATCGGGTATAAGGTCATCCTATCAAGCATTTAAATCTGTAAACCTAAAAATTGAAGCTAAAATCAATTAGAATGTAATAAAACGTACGAATTTGGTAAACATGAACAAATTAAGCTAAAACTTACTATTTTGATGAAATATACTCAGAAAATGACGTCATGAATGGAAATTTTGATTTCTTAATCACGAATAATTACACTCCACAACTTCCTAATCCGCTCCCCAAAGTGACAGAAAATATAACCTATACGCTATACCCGATTTCATAAAGATACCGTTGCGGCGTAATAATAATATTTTGGAAGGATGTTAAGACATGAGAAGTTGACAAATGTAGCGTAAAAGAACGAAATTTCCAATAAATATTTATTGTCATGTAATTAGCATGTATGTAGGTTATATTTTCTGTCACTTTGAGAAGGGGACCAATCGAAAGATCGATCTTTTGCACCATAATGTTCGATTTTTTGGATCGATTTTACAGTATAGGTCGATCCTATGGAATCGATTCTCGGGGAACAGAAATCGTGTTCCAATTCTATATTATTTATAAAAAAGTTTCCCGGTCTCTGGAAATTTAAACTGAAACTACTTTTCTGGAACATTAATGATAGAATTTTGATTTATTGAAAATTAGGTTATAAAATATCACATAAGACGCTACGTGAGTTCCCCCGCCTTGTAAGAAAAAGTAAAAAATTCGCGATTTATATACAATTATATAGCCATGTGGTCCATGGGCATATGAAGAATGTTCAGGATGGAATACCCCTGAAGAATACATTTGTGATTCGTGTGGTAATTAATTTTAAAACAAAAAAATAATATTTTTTTATTAATTTAACAGTTTTCTCACTTCTTTTGTAAAGAAAAATCATGGCCGGAATTACCCCACGTTAATTCCGTAATTCCAGTCAAATGAACTTTTTTGTGTTATTGCTTCCAACTTTGTTACAACGTAAATTTATGCTTTCTCGGTCATACTAATAAAATCTAGACACTTCAAACTATCAATTCATATAAAAAAACTAGCAAATGTGTAAGTTGCTCAAATTTTATAGCGTTTCTTTCTTATATAGCCGGAAGTACCCTACTTTCCCCTGTTTGCAGTATTCGAATTCGAAATACAGAAGCACACGTAAAGCGACAAATACGAATGCGCGTAATATGCGCATTGACTGCCCATGCTTTTATTTTCTGCACTTGCTGCACGCATTATGAGCTAGAAGTTGGAGGATTCTAGGGAATTCTACGAAATTGGTACTGCCATCTCTGCACTCGCGGTATGAATTGCAACCAACGTAACGGTCTCAATTTCGAAGCGAACAACACATCCCTAGAAGGTTTTAGGCAGGGTCGAAACGAAAGATGAGGAAGGAAGCAAATACGTAGCGCGCATTTTTATTTCTTAAAGGCTTTTACTGCTAAGTTTTTCGAACGTGCTCTTATAATGCTAACTTTACAGCTATACTCTAACCCAGAAGACGTACTAGAGCCTGCGGTTCTATTCAATAGCCTTCAAAACCTTGAATTTACACCGGACGCGGATAATAAATAACTTCATTTTTCCTTTACACATCTGTTTACCAAATTACGCTGGGTAAGCAGCAGTTCGTCCTGTAAAACTCATAAAATATGGTCTTCGCTTTCAATAATTGTCGCTGTTCAAGAAGAATAGAAAAACTCAGGTTGAGAAAATCCAGGAACCAATAAAGCCATCAAATTTCGTTAGCAGTCGGTCCCCGATCCTTAGGACGAAGTAACCGATGTAGTTAGGAAGCGTGCTTCGACCACCGTCCAAAAGTCTCGAATTAAATTTAACGTAATCCATCCAACTGCATAGCTAATTGTAAGTAAGTTTGAACATTCCCGCGCAACCTCACGAGCATCAAACGCATCGAAAACCGTTCCGAGACGTTACTGCGGTTCAAGCGCTGTTGGAATCGGAACGCTATGAATGCGCGCAGCGACTGCGCTGCGATCTATGCGCATAATGCGTCACATGGAATGCACCCCTAGAAACAGTCTAATGTATTTAACGTAACATGTTTTAATTTGTATGAAGAACGGCAGAAGGAAATAGTACAACTTCAGTTTTCTCGATTATTTCAAAATGTGCCCGCCAATTTGCGACTTCCGCTTTAGGCCAAAATGGTGGACACATCTGCGTATCACTACCTAGAGGATCACTAGTATAAACAGCAGTCTTCACTTGCAACTTGCAACTCTTCATCACTTTGATTTTGTCGAAGTGGGGGGCGAACGAGCATTCGTTCGTTTGCTCTAAACGCACCTTCAGATAATACGCCGTGCATTTATCTCCCACGGAATGAATGCAACACATATCGCGACAAATCCTCTCATTGTCGGAGCATGCATTACCAATATAAATACTTTCGGCGTGACGCTTGAATGTCTCTATACAAGCTGCTTCGATCGTTCGGTGTTATTAACAGGATCTTCTTTAATACGGAGGCCGAGAGCAGGTGAACACGACCCGTCACGATTGGTGGAGATTGTGCTCGAGTTTTAGTTCGATTCCTTTGTGTCGCAAGTTACAATAATTTCTAACTTCAGATCGACTTTCTAGATAGCATTTCCTTTCAGGCAGGACAGATGCATTTTACATGCAACCTGTGCGACACTAGTTTTGTAAATATCGGGACTGACGGTCTCGGTAATGGACGGGCAAGTCGGGAGAATTTTCTTTTAATATCGCCCGTGGCCCTAGTAATAAAAGTGATGTATGTACAACGTCTCTTCCTATCGGTACGGATGACTGGATACTTGCTCGAGAAACGATACGCAAATTAACGAAGCCCCGTGTTCTACTACACTTGCTTCTAACAATCAGCTGACTTCCGGAACTAATACGGGCAGGGTGACAGGAAAATCCGTACCGTAGAGGAGGGGGAACGTACGCCTTGTGGAGGGGGAACACCTACCTTGGCGTCGATTGGTTTGACGTCACGGCGTCATCACCCACACATATACCGCGCTGCTGTAGGTGTTCCCCCTCCACTACGCGTATGTTTCCCCTCCGCTACAGTAGGGATTTTCCTGTCAACCCTGAATACGGGAGAAGGTGTTAGTGAGGCCTGGTGAGGCCTTTCGTTCCTTCCTCTTGACATCACGCATTTTCGCAGACAGAATAACAGACAAATAACTTTTCACCACTCGGCAAACCTAACGATCGAGGACTGACACGTTAGGTTCTTGGTAGTTTAAGCTTGCTCGGTGATAAACTAATGTTACGTTACGCGTAACAGTAAGAACTGTCGGAGAATAACTCGCAGGTAAAAAACTTGCTAACACATTGTCGCGATCCGCAGGCTCGTTAGATGGTTATATTTGTTTTATTTAACGCGATTTATCACCACTCCGATAATTATCAATCGCCATATCACGAGCCGAGTGCGAGAGAATATTTATCTACAGATCATTCTGGTTCACGTTTTAACAAACAATTTGCTGGTCCCTTAAAGATAACATGAATTCTCAAGAGAGTACAAGCAATAACCAGAAAAATGCGGAAACGAGAGTGGACGGGAACCTGAAGAAAAATGGTAATCAACCTATCGAGCAATCGGCTAAGCCGTCTAAAGTTCTGCAGCTTGAAAGTAAATTATGCAGAGATCAGCTTAAGCTGAATAACAAGCTGGGCGAGAACACTGCCAAGAACCTTTTGTCTTCTAAGCCTTCGGTTGCATTGGCCAACGGTACGAGATCCCCGCAACCCGCTACGTCCAGTTTCACCAATTCTATAGAACAAGAGACAAATCAGGACATGCCGAACGCGTATGTATCTTCCATATTCTTAAATACCAACAATATCGTGCCTCCGATCGTAAACGCAGATGCTGCGAGTCGAACGGAGCATGAGACGAACACGAGCGCTTTAAACTCGCAACAGATACATTTAAATTTATCTTCCAGTCAAAGTAACACGCATCCGAGTCACGCTTGCGCGTCGATCTCTTACAACGCCGGCGAGACGTCCAGTCCTAGTTTACATTTACATAACTCGGCGCCCGTTTCGCCTGCGATACTGCCGAACTTATCGACGGCCAGGCCGAACGAGGATATCGATATGAAGAACAATGTGGATTACGTTTCTGGAATCGAGAAGTGTCCGTCGAAAGTATCGTGCAGTTCGGACTCTAGCCCCGAAGCGGACTGTGCCTGGGCGTCGAAGTCGGACGGGTCGAAATGCATGTTGAATAATATCGGAGGTAGCATAGGGTCGACGAGCCAAGGGACGTGCTGCTTCTTAACACCTAATATCAACGGAAGTAGAGAAGTAGCAGGATTAAGCGGATTACAGAAGGTAGGTTTGTATATTTCTTCGCGCGTCGGGAAATGCAATGCGCTACACAGAAATCTTTACTCGCCCGTGTACCAGAGTATACAAAGGGAGCAAAGCGAGAGGCAAGATTCGAATTCAGGCAACGAGGGGGATTTGTCGGACGGGGAAGATTATTGCGTTTACACGTACAAAGGAAACGACGACGCAGTTCACTTGGCTAGGAAAGAAGAAGCGAATCGGGGGCAGGTGGAAGAGCAGGACGAAGAGGGGCAATACAACAGCGGTAGATCAAGCCCAGAGATGGACTTTCTGGAAATGGACTTTGATCCTGGGCCTTCTTGTGAGCAGGTATTTGATTTATTGCAATAGAGGTGCAATGTCATTTCTTATAGTAATGTTTCCCATACAGGACACTGGAGATAGCGACTTGGCCTCTATAAACGAAGATATACAAAATATAGCATCAGATAATATAGACCCGGACCCAGTATTAAATGATTTAAGTAGCTGTAAAGTTGTGTCTCATCAAGGAATTGCTTCTACGTCTCAGTATCCGAGACAGAGCGTGCAGAATGTGAATCCTGCGATAGTCCAGCCAAGTTCTAGCAGTCAATCTTTACCGGAATTAGTCGCACAGCCCAGTACTAGCGGCGCAAGCGGTACTTGATTATTTTTTATTTAGAATATCGAGAAATGTGTCGTTTATCCATGGCTATGTATTCGATTACAAATCCACAGGGAAATGGGAAACTACTAGATTATATCGTAATTTAGGATGTCCCTTACGCGAATCGTATGGATATCACAACACAAGCGGAGATCTTATCTCGCCCGGTGACAATAGTGACTCGGATTCGGAATCATCGACAGCTTCTGTTCCAGAGAACTCGAGCTTAAATTCTAGGAGGGTGAATCTCAGTTCGACGCTCTATCATCGTATGATGGCGAAGAAATTGATGCTTAATAAACAAGCTGCGTTCAATCAGAGTGGTGACTCGAATCTAGTTAATATATTTTATTGCTACCAATCGAGATAAAGTTATGTTCTACGTAGCGACAGCAATGTACAGAAAGCTCTGCTTTACACTTCGCAGGAAAACGAATTATGCAATGAACGGTTAGACGGCCTCGTACCAGTTGAAAAAGTTATGCTATGGAGCGAGCAAGAAGCTACAGTAAAACAAGTGACACAGATCGGAACCTCCTCGTGCGGTGCTACTTCTGCAATAAACGCTTTGGTACACGTATAATTAACTCGCACTTTGTGGCTGCCCGAATAATTTAACTAAACGATGATTTTCCCGCAGTTGGCTTTGAACGTATCGTTTTCATTGGAAACGTTAATGAAGGGTGTTAACACTAGACAGAGGGAGCCCGGTACAGCGCTTCCGCGATATTTGTTAAGCCGATCAGTGGCGGGATCGACTCACAAAGATTTGGCCCGCGGCATCGCTTTGTGTACAAATGGATCGGTCGTAACGAAGTTCTTTGCATTTTACCCAGAAAGGAAAGTTTCTTTGTCCCATTGGCTGCATTATTGGATTTCAAGAGGTATGTTTAACAATGTACAAATTAATACTCAGGGCCCGATCTAGGAAAAATGATTTTTGCCGCTCTTTATATTTCATTATAAATAATTACCTTCAAATATAACTTTTCACAGTGAGTGAAACTTTTTGTAGGTATTTGTTGAATAACAAAAGCCTTCTGTTTTATAAAAAAAAAATTTAATATTCATAAGTTACCACTTAAACAATTTTGCCGCTCTAGGCAGTTGCCCTGCTTGCGCCCCCTCCAGATCGGGCCCAGTTAATACTGAGGCAATATCGCATCGATGTGTTTCGGTTCAGGTGCCGCGCCAATCGCGACGTTAAATTTACAACATTGCGGACAAGGCTGCGATATTCCAGATGCGTGGCATCATCAAATGATATTTGGTGTAGGACGAGGAGGAATATATTTAACCAATCCGTTAGAATGTTTACCGGAACAGGTTGGTTGTAATTGAAGTGACTCGATTATTCAGATACGTAAATTCCACTTACTTTTAGTACGTTTGGCATCAACTCGTAAGTCCTAGTGTTCTGCTGATCCGAAAAGCGGACGTTTTAGCTCACTGGAACGTTAACACGGATCTATCGCCACTCACTACTATGAATCACACATGGAGGAAGGCCAATGTTCTCGGTACGTTTAATCTTTATATTTCATAAATGAAAGGTAAGGCGGAAAACGGGGAGCGTCACGAAACAGCTTTATCGAGAAAATTAGGTTTTAGTCCGCCAGTAAAGAAACAAGGTTCAATGAATTTAATTTTCTTATATAATTTCTTCTTTTACTTTGACGACAGAAGCTTATGTTTAGGCAAAGAGTGGGGACATTCCGTATTTTATTGCAGTGCAGAGTGGACATTTCCTGTTTCTAACCAGTATACCAAATCTTTAACGTTATCTTACGGAGGTATTCGAACT
Source organism: Andrena fulva (assembly GCA_946251845.1). Lineage (NCBI taxonomy): Eukaryota > Metazoa > Arthropoda > Insecta > Hymenoptera > Andrenidae > Andrena > Andrena fulva. The sequence continues at coordinate 92,789,786 of OX276327.1, read as the reverse complement.
TTATAACACTTTGTGATTCGACAGTTCGGTTGCCACCAACAAAAATATTGCTATAAATCGCAAAATCACGAATAATGGACATTCCCTGTTTTTTCCCCTCTTACCCTTCAAATATCTAACGTTATTTTTACGCCTCTGTTCTATTAGGTCAAGTTGTGTCAATGGTACGCGAGGCAATGATCCCGACACAACAACTTAATAACGCAATGGCCTCTATAACTCACATTCGCATCCCTGCATCTTACGAAGCAGGCATCACGTTAGTTATGTGCGCAGATTCCGCTGCCGCTTCAGAGTTGTTACATGCTGAACAATTACCATTACTCTAGTCTTGTTAATCAAAATTAATAAAACCCAGGTTGCCCCCCTCTCTTCGTTTGTAATGAATTTAATTAGCAGGCTGGTCCGCACAATGTTGTTTACAATGGTTCATTTACTATGTAAAGGCAGTTTAGAGTCAGAACTGAGATAATCATTTACAATTTTGACACAGGAACTGTTTGTATTCAAAGAGTATATTATCGATTAAAATATATTTCAATAGAATACTTCCGTTTTATATGCAGTTATATTTATAAATTCGTACATTAAAAAAAATTTTAACACAATTCAGAAAGATCGTATGTTCTCTCTCGAAATGTTTAAATTTTATAGAGAAAGGTTAGTTGCGCACGATATCAAATTTTCCTTCATTCTTTCATTGCTCTTAGACAACAAAAGGTAAGTAATTTTTTTTTCTTAGTTACAGAAATGTCTCGTCGAGTCCTCCCAGTAAAGATATTTTGTTAGAGAATTTTAAAAAAATTACATTACATCGTAAAAATCGCTTTGGTGGTTTAAGATAGAACTTAGGGCTGTGTTTTGTAGAAATTTCGGTACACAATGTTGCGTTACGTTTCTAAGCTATTCTATGTTGGAATCATAAAAAAGTTGTATCTGCTGTGGTTACGTTACTCAACGCACAGAATTGCCTTGGTCAATTGCGTCTGACATAAATATTGGATTTATGTAAATGTACACAGTACAATCTATAGTCCACCAAGATTTTTGTGCTCTCTCGGAGAGTTCACTTTCGCTTACGACATACTGAAACCAAAGCAAAGCATCGGTCACTCGTTAAAATCAACGCAATACTCACAATTTAAAATTCAAGATTCTGCTCACCTTTCGATAAGCGACGCACGCATGGTCGAGGTAATAGTAGCTGGAGTAGCTTCGTTAAGTTTAAAAACACTTTCGATGACCGAAAGCTCCGTGGAAGTAGTCTCCAATCCACAAAACGACATCCAATCGTTTACAACCATTCCCGCTGCTATAACATCGCTGCCTCTATTTACGGTTCCTGCCTACAGAACGTTACGACACGTTTAAGCTCCCAGTTAAACTTCTCGCTCGTTATATCTGTACACGAAATAATCTTACAGCCAGCGGCACTTGCAACAAGGATGACAATTCGTCTTGGTCTTGTATAGACGTCTTTGGATGTACCAAGCCACCTCGATTCGACAGTACCGAATAGGAACCCACTAAAACGTTACTCGCCACGGTTTGCCTGAAAACTTCTACGTTCAATGTGTCGGCTAAAATTTCTTCCGTTTCCTGGGGATAATAAGTGGCAAACGTTATAGCGAAAGGAAACTCGAAGCAGCCGCTGCCAGTAAATACTTGCCCTATCAAGGTCGGGATGCACTAAAGCTACGTAATCGTTGCAAGCGATAACATTGCCGAGAGCAGAGAGTCTCTCTTCGACTCTCTGCACTTTGACGCTATCTGGTAACGAGTTTCGTATATGCTGCAACTCTGTGTCTGTTGTCGAGTTCGGGACCAACAGGCCACTTTTGTTCCCTGTTTAAATTGAGTGTTTGGATGAAGCATCTTATCCGAACGCAATTCTGCGAATCTTTACTTTTCCGCTTACCAATGCACAGTCGACCAATTATACGACATCCTGCGACCGACACGTGAATTACGGGAATGGTTTCCGCTAATTCTGCCTCGAATACACTGCAATTAACAATATCTGTTTTATCGAGGGTAAGGAGCTAAGGTGTGTTCCTTGTGAACGTACGGTACAGGTACATAATCGGATTGGTAAGCCGCTCGTGAAAGCTATTTCACCATCGATAGTTATTTCGCAAGGGTGATGAATCATATATTGGACAACAGAGCGGTAGGTAGTGATTTTGATCTATTATTACCTGTAAAAATTCTCGGAACCACCGATTGCTACGAGGCAATAAGAATTTGTTAGCTTGGAGAAGACTCCGATTTCATTGTTATTCTCGAACTGTACACGTACCGCCATAATCGCGCTGTTAATTTACATTAGCGTATTTACACTGGAGTGGAATTTTGAAAGTGAACGTGTTATGCTCTTATCGATACTGAAATACACAGTCTAACCTATACTATGCACACGTATTTTCTTCTGCCGCTACACGAGGATTTACAGCAATTTACAGGATTTGTCAGCCGACACGGACTAGGCAATGTTATAGAAGGGATGACGCGCCATTAGGGTGTTACGGTATCACGCGGAAACACTTGAACATGGCTTTATGTTGGGTGACCCCGCATGGCAGATTTAGGCGCGCCAAATTTACATTGTTAACGCCCGATTTCTTCATCTCTGGACAAAGTCCCGGTTAGCTAGCGGCCAGCTAGATGCTATCTGCCAGATGGCAGTAGCGCGTGTTTCTTCACGCTTTTGGATCCTATGGTTAACTGACTGAAAGGTTGACGCGGCAACGCCGCAAAAAAGGGAAAGCGACAACTTCATTGCGAAGCTGTTCAAAAGTGATCGCATGGTGATCGCCAATAATCGATTCGATCGATTGACGCTATTGAACGCTTAGAGCATATAAACATGGAGGAAGCATGCAATAGGCGAAAATGTAGAGGGCGATAGAAAGAGAAAGATATACATGTGGGACACCCCCTCTCTTTCTAACGCCAGGGGCGCCGCCACATGTATATCTTTCTCTTTCTATCGCCCTCTACATTTTCGCCTATTGCATGCTTCCTCCATGTTTATATGCTCTAATAGCGAATTCGGTATCTCGCACTGACTCCGTGCTAGTGCCAGAAAACGACCCTGATTGGTTGTTCTGACCGAGACGAAGATAGCTCTATGAGAATCAACCAATCCAAGTCATTCTCTGGCACCAGCACAGAGTGAGTGCGAGATACCGAATTCGCTATAAGATTGAACGTTGTTCAACAGTATTCCTTCTTTAATCGAAAACGGCATCGAAAATCTATATCATCCCAGCAATCCACATGATCTTTCCTCACTCTTAATATATACGGTCGTCGGATTCTACAAAATATTTCTTCATCCTCTTCTTCTTCCAAATATTCAAAAACGTTAATATTCATGATCACATCCATTTCTAAATTTTTTCGTCGAAGCGCCTTTTTCAACAAAACTAAAATCGCTTGACGTCGCGAAGTATACACTGGCGTCAAAGAGGAGGTATAATAAGAGGCGTCACTCGACAAGGACAGAAATAACCTAGGGAAATCACTAGACAACCAATTTAAATGCCCATTCGGCAATGATCGCTAAGCTTCGGCAATGATCGGTCAACTTCGGCAATAATCAGCCAATTGCGGTAAGGTACATTTAGTCGATTTGAATATCCCGCTCGAAATAGACAACCAATTTAAATGCCAAGGTCAAGCAAGGACTTCAAAGGTTCCGCCCGGAGTGACGCCTCTTATTATACCTACTCTTTGCTGACGTCCAGAACAGTTTCACAAGCATAACTCTGTTTCACATTCCCTACTTCCCCCACTACTGCAAAAACGCACTAACTGGCAGTTCCAGCAGTTATCCGGTGCCCGAACCTCTAGTCAAATTGACCGGAGGACAACTGGCAGATAACTCGAGACTGGAGGTGAAGAAATAGGCATGTGCCAGATATCTGCCAGATAACTCTGACTGGCAGATATCTGGAGGTGAAGAAATCGGCCGTAAGTGAAGCAATCGAAACTACGAACAAAAGCTTTCCAATGACTACTACTTATTGTTAGAGACGCTTATTAAATAAGCGTACCATTGATTTCGGTTGCTTTGCAATTAATGAGCATTTCTGCATAATAATCCCCGCTACATCACGTTGTAGAGTTTTCTGTTGGTATGTTGTCTGCCTGTATGATTTATGGAATGAATGAAGTGGGTTATTAATGTTTTATATTTAGTTCTTCTTTTATTGTAAATATTTATCGAGGTCTAAGATTTTGTTTAATATTTCTAAAGCAGTTACTTTGTTCATAATATAATTTGTCCTCAAACAGTTTAGACATGTTTTTCTCTTACGCTCTAAAGAGTAACGATCATGATTAATTGGATATCCTCCACAACGTAACTACCCAGTGCCCTCTGCGAGGCACCGCTTGAACTAACTGTGCTCGAAACTTTCTACGAGCTTGCCACTCTATGTGCTGACCATTTGACCAATGGTACATTTAATAGGGGGAAATATGATTCAAACCATAGACTTATATAGACGGAGCGGAAGAGAGGACTGTTGGCGAGGGGACTGTAAGATCGGAGGGGAAAAGGCAGAAACCATACAGGCAATTCGGTAGTTAGGTTCGGATGTATTCGGTTCTTGTCGGTTCGGCATTAATGGCTATGTTCGAAACATAACCACTGTTGCTCAACTATTACTGTTCTAAAGCGTCGTAGTGGTCGTTGTATATAATCATATATTAATTGAGTGTAATAATGACTTATTGCGTAGTAATCGGTTGTGCAAATCGCAGGAAAAATAAAAACTGCGAACAGTTGGAGAAAGAAAATATAAATAATGATAGTATTCGATTTCACATGTAAATAAATAAATATACATACATAACCAACAATTTATATATTATAAATATAATCTTAGAAATTCAAATGTGTTGCTTGATTATCGAATAGATAATATGTTTATAATAAAAATATTTATTTTTTTCATCAGTTATGTCGCAGCAAATGGGCGATATATATCTATTATACTATATAATTATTTATGCATATTAATTATGTTTATGAACTTTTAAGCTTACAAAATCTTTAAAAATATAACTATTATTGCATATATCTATAAGCACGATTTTATTTAAAAAAAGCTTCATTCTATTTACTAATTTTGTTATATATATAACCTACATGATATGCGAAAATTTGAAATATGTATAAGTATACCTAACCTTTTCGACTAATTGTAAGTATCCCTCATATATAGATATATATGTCATTGAATTTCCGAATAGCCCCGAGGAGGAACGGAGTTACCCGATTTGCCTGTATGACAGTCCCCTTACCGCGAATCTTACAACCCCCCTCAGACACGCTCCGTCTATATATGTCTATGATTCAAACCAGTTATTTTCTATCGTTACTTGAAGTTAATGGCGTTTTCGGACGGTCGCACTGGGGCGGCACGAGTGCGAACCCTACCCAATCGGAAGTGAAGAGTGTGACCTTTTTCGCCTCCGATTGGCCAAAATTCACACTCAGTGCGCCCCAGTGCGACCGTCCGAAAACGCCATAAGCTCCGAAACGATAATTGAAAACACTGCACCTATAGATACATAGTGAAAATGACCAGCTACATAATATGTGTCATGTAAAATAATATCAATTGATGAATTTGACAGTATTAATTCTAGTTAGTTCCCCTATTACGAATAAAAAGATAAATCCCAATGATCAAAGAATTTGAAGGTTTATAATTAATTTAGCACCACGATAAGTGGCTAATCATTTGAAAACTTTAATTCCTTTAGGGATTACTGGAACGAGCAAACGAAATATAAATTAACTGCTTAAATAATCGTTGAGTTATACTTACAATCTGTTGGCGACGTCGCTATACGCATGCTTAATAAGTTCCTCGATATACGAAACATTTTATTTAGATTTATTGTTCAAGTAAATGATACAAATGTGAGACTAGCGTGTAATCAGGTATCGTTAGCCAGAACTTACAATCAATTACGCCAAGTAGTCCTTGCACAATTCCTTTATTGAAAGTGTTTCAATAAGATCGGCGACAGTTATGCAAAGAAAATGTGTCGTTACGCGCGACCATTCAAAACCCTCGGCGCGCGGCCTCGTATAATATTAACAAAACCAGTAACTGCTGAAAATCACCGCTTTATTAACAACATTATTGTAAGCGTTATAAATACGACTCGTATAGTTTCTCATTTTTGATTGGTTCTGACCTCGTACGGGATCATCTCCGTCGGAGCGTACTGGCAGTATTATTTTGCGAGAGAAATCGTCTTCACTATGAGATCTATCGATATATTAACATTAGCGACGGAATCGCGTTCCCCCGGTTGCCCGAATCGGCGACGACAATGCCAACCGAGTCGCGCGTTCAGCGTTCTTTTGTGCGTTCAAGCGACAATCTTTCGTCGGATCTATCACACGACAAAAGAAACAAAAACACACATACACACACACACTCGTACACACACACACAAAACACACACAAAAAGAGAAGAAGAGAAAGAAACGAATTCACCGAAGACCCGTCGACCGTAAAGTGTAAATTCTCGCTTCGGCTCGCATCTTTTCGTGGTGAATCATAACGAACGGAGGAAATGAGAGCGAATCGCGATCGATCTCCTTACTTTTAATTCAGCGCCCACTGTTCAGTCTCGTCCTATCTTCTCCCGTACCACCATCCTCCTCCTCCGGGTTTCCCCCCCCCTACGGCATGTGCGGGCGTGTCGTGTACATCGATATAAAATAGAAACAGTAAAATTCTTCAGTTGTTCGAGCTCGGCTTGAACGTCGTATACTGTGGCGGCTTCTCGATCTTGCAGTGGGGCTTCAGAGTCGCTAAACGATCTGGTTTGAGAAACAGCTGCTCCCCCTGCACAATGTTCATCTTCAGGATCTTAAGAGGGTCAGTGGATTCGCAGGGGGGTGTGCGCGGCGGGATCGCGGCCACCGCGAAACGCTCTACAATTCTACGGGGACCATTACGTGGCAATCAGGGAATGATTAAAACTAGATAACACAGGGTGCAGCTTGTGCGCGGCTTCATACGTGGAGAAAGTAAGCAGGGCCGTTTTACTCCCCTCGGTCTAGCAGTGGCGGATTTAAGGGTTTTTTCGGGAAAATAAAGAGGTGCTTTACTAAAAACGGGGTGAGTGTTGTGGTGCGGAAGAAAATATATAGTGTTTGGATAAAATCATAATTTTCTTTTTTTGAAGATAGGGCCCACTACGTAGCAATTAAATGGCGGCGTGCCCAGGCATATGACGTCACGGAGTAAGAGAAGGGGAACATCTACAGCAATATCAGTATATTTGTGTTGGTGACGCCGTGGCGTCATGCCAACCGATGCCAACGCCAAGCCAATCCAAGCCAGGTGACGTCATATGCCTCGCCGCGTAGCGACTTCGCTTGGGCCCAGGGCGGGCCAGAAGGCCAGGGGCCCAGGCGGCAAGTGCTCATCGGGCGCTCGTTAAATCCGCCACTGCGGTCTAGCCGTCTCTCCGTCGAGCATCGATATTGTTCCCGAATCATGCGTCGATGGAACAAGATGCAGCGACGGATCGCGGTACAGCCGGAGGCGGGATAGATCCTCTCGACGGGGGATCGATCGAAATCGTGCACCGTCGATTTAGCTTTACCGGATTGAATAATCTGTTCTCGGCTGCGCCCGGTGGTTTCCGTCGAAGCCCGCGTAATTAGTTGCGTGTATTAACGAATACAAAAGTAAACACCCTGGGGGGCCGATATTGTCGGTAATATTAAATAACGGCGCAGTAAATTGTAAATAAACATCGAAGCTCGATCGACTCGTACGCTGATGAAGCACGGGAAATTGTTATTTAATCCAAATTCATATTTTCGTTTCTTCGTTCGTCCCGGTGCATAAATCATCGTGCCATAAAACGGTCCTGGATCGATCTAGAAAGCTGAATGAAACGGACTGCTGGGAGCTGAAGCAAACAGTGTGCGATTTAGGTGAACGTTGACACTGTATATACACGATTCGAAGCAGGGGTTTTTCGCCAGATGGAGTTTATTAAAACTCAGAGCTAAAGGAGAGATTAAAAACCCGTGGTCCGAAGCGTAATGGACGACATCGGTGACACGTAGGGTTGCCAAGTTTTTCCGGGAAAATATAGTACTTTTCGGCCAGATGTGATGAAATATATAGTACATTCTGAAAAAATATAGTGTTTTTACAGAGGAAAGTGGTACAAAATTAAACTACATTGAAACGACATTTTATTTTTTAAACGTATACTTTTGGCGCATTTTGCATTATTAATTAATTTATTGGTCGAATGTTTGATTGCACTGAAAGTATAAAGTAACATATATAAAGAGCTCATTTTGTATGAGAGATAAACTGGCTCTGTTTCTCTCTTCCCGCTACTTCATATTAATTATATAAAAAATCCTCTCTGTTGAAGTTTAAATTCGCAAATTAAAGTTTTGATGTAGCCATTCAATAAAGAAATTAGTAAAATTGTAGAATTTTGTTGATGCATCGTAAATATAGTATTCTTACGGGATACATATACTTCCGAAAGGGACTGGTGGCCGATCGAGATGAGGTTTGGAGGGAGGAGTGGGGAGGGGGTGTGGACCGGGTTTGTAGCTCCGGGTATTTATTAGTTTCCAAAATATTAATAAAAAATTATTGTTAATTTTTTTTTTTTGAAATTTTGTTTGGACGTAGGTGCGGGCACCCCTACCCGGCGACCCTCCCGTCCCCGCAAACTGTTTTACGAACTGCTGGACGCGTTCCCCTTAGCTCCGCGTGCTCCTCAGGCACCGGAAAGGCACGCGTATTTAGCTGAAATTCAAAGTCAATTTTCTTGAAAACGAAGCGCGATATTAAAAAATTGTATTCTATATTTTCGTCTTATTTTGGCCTGTCGAATCGCCCCCTAGAATATTGACTTTCAGCAGAATAACACCCTATATAGTAGGATGGGTCGCATTCGCAAGTTGCTGGTTCAAATCTCGAAACTCACATCGGTTCGCTACCATGCTTTACGCGCCCGCAAGCGGGCGCGCACCCCCCGCACTAATCTAGCCCCAACCAATACCAATATCCAGAAAAAGTTGAAAAGTGGAATGCGTTATGTCGGAATAAGTCAACAGAAATACTAAAAGCTTTTTATTAATATCTCGGAAACTAATAAATTCCGGAAGCAACAATTTTAGATTTAGGATCCACACACCCTCCCCTCTCCTCCCCCCAAACCTCATCTCGATCGGCCACCGGTCCCTTTCGGAAGTACAGCCTTCTTACGTACTATATCCTTTTCTGACAGTATATCACTAGACAAAAATATAGTGTAATATTATAGTACGGTTGGCAACCCTAGTGACACGTGCCAATCGTCGCGGCATGCTCGCGAACGGTTTCGCAAAAGGCGAGCTTCTCCGCTCGCGGTGCGCACAGGGGTTGTTACTGGTGTGGGATCTGATAACAAACGGCAAACGCACACGCATCTGTATGATCATTTTTTAATGACAACATCATACAGGAAAGAAGAGTGCTCTCTCGGTGTTCTCGTGCGAGCTCGTTTCCATACATGGTACAGCGGTCGCCTCGCGTTCATTACCCGATTACAGTAGGGCGATGGAGGTTTACCGGCGTCGACGGCAGTCTCGAGATGCGACGAGCAGCTAATTAATCGTTACAATAATCCTGCTGGCGGTAACAATGTCGACGGGAGAAAGGGGGAGGAAAAGACCGTGCCGCGTATCTCCAAGGACACGAGCCATGCGTGCGGAGAGCCGTAATTTCAGCATGCGCGCGGGTCGTGCACATGGTGGGATGATTTCACGCCGTCACCGTTCCCGTTACACGCAACAAAACGGGGATCCCCTTCGACGATCGAATCGCTCACGGCTCGCTAACGAGCGTGGTGCGTTGCGCGTCTCGGTGCAGCACAGTGGGACATTTTGCCTTATTTCTGACGAAATCGTAGAACTTTTGATAGAAATAAGATAGGGGGACGAATCTTTTTCGAGGTTAAAGGCAAGATGTTGTTGCAGAATAAGAGAACAATATGGAAAAAGTATGACGAAAAAGTTTTGACTTTGAAAATCTATGTCGAAGTTGAAATTTCTGAAGAAGGGGGTCCATCGTTAAATTACGTAACTTTGGCGATTTCTTACCCCTTCCCTCCCCAGTATAATAATTCGTAACATTTTATATTCCCACCCCCTTCCTTACGTGATATTTTTTACATTGCATTTTTTCCGTAATTAAAGTTCTTTTAAAGGTTTATATAATTCATTTAACTTGGTAAAAATATTACGATATACGCTACCTGACTGCCTCTCCCCCTTGTTCTTGAAAACGTAAGAGATTCGCGACCCCCCAGAAAAGCCTTACGTAATTTAAGAACGACCCCTAATGTATGTTTGAAGTTTTTCCTTGACCTGTTGTACACCGTTTCCTATAAATTTTGATGCGCTGAATTCCAATCTGTATGAATTACAGTTTGCCTTGCCCTTCAGGATTCTTTCCACAGATTTTCAACGTCAAACCTTATGTGTCATACTTTCCCAATATTTTTCCCTTATTCTCCAACATCTTAGCTTCAATCTAAAAAAAGATTCACCCCTCTACCTTTCCTCTATCAAAAGTTCTACGATTTTGACCAAAAAAAGTACCATTTGTCCCACAGTGTGCCGTTTCAAAGGAATAAAATGCACGGCCCTGCATGCCCCTGGCGGTTGACTTCGGACAGGCAGACGCGCGTATGTACAGCGGGCGAGCGTAACGTGTATCGAGCCGTCAGCATTATTCCCTTCTTAAAACGAATCGTCGTCGTTGCGTTACGTGTACACGTGACGCGGGCATCTTCTAAGCACGTCCTCGGTATCGCCAGCGTTTCGATTATCGGGCGAGCAGATCGGTAATCGAATGCAACACGATTATCCGTGCTTGTTAATCACAACGGCGGTTACAGGCCGTCCAATTATTATACCAACGGGATCCCTTCGGTAACGGGTTATTCATAGTAACTATCCTCACAACCGTATAATATTATATTTATATAAACTTTGAAAGCTTCTTCGATACCTCGATACATGATCAGCCGACTACTCGGCCGATGCTGTCCGTATATATATATAAAGAAAGGAATACACTTAGTGCGAGTCAGTCTTTAGTTTTGAAACGCCGCGGTGGACGCGTGGCTGTAGCGGAAACGGCCCTGTGTCGACGCGAGAACGGAACGAAAGCGGTGGCAGAGATGCGATGCAGGTTCGTCAAACGATACTTGTAATGCAACCGCTTGTCGTTGATACAGTCACTTCTTATGTAACGCGGAATTTTAATATATAAAGCAGTGTATATGTTTGTGTTTGTCCGTCGCCTAAACACTTTCGAAAGGTAAACTGTGTTAATCCAGATGAACGTGATTATTTTCACAAAAAGAAATAAAATAAGAATTGCAACATCAGAATCTATTAGGCAGGATTAAATTGGAGGTTTGAAAATTAAATAATTTTATATTAAATTTAATTGAAAATGAAATCTTAATATAATTTTCCGGGCGAAGCCGAGTAGTGAAGCTATTATAATATAATATGCGCTGCTAAAGATTAGGCTCGCGTGTTACCGCGCGGATGTGGGTCAAGTTGAATTCCACGAGGTAAGTTGACTAGGTTTGCCCTAGGTCAGGGCTCGAGTTAGACTAGTTATTTAAGTTTACGTCGAGGTCTCGATCAGGTCTAGGTTAAATCTCCACAATCACAGTTACGATACCCGAAAGCATATTCGATTCTCTCTCTATCCGAAAGCAACTCGACCCACTTTCGCGGCACACCTCGGCGGAGGGGCCATCGACGGGCCAATCTGTTCGATCGTCTGTCGTTAATTAACGCAAAACGACGAACAGCTCGGACGGCGCGGGGCATCGCGAGCGCGTTACAGGAGAAGAGGCTGTATCCGCTACTTACGTACACGTACCTAAATTAAATTACCTACAAGGAGATTGCGGTAATTGGGAGTGGGATACCAGGGGGAGAGGGGAGACTAGATGCAACCAAATGCATGCGTAATGCACCCTACCGACCGCATAAATCATTCATATGACTATCTCGATCCGGGGGAGGATGGTTAGGTCTGGTAAATGCCCCGTGCAAGTCTATATTCTCGTCGTGACGTTGCCACACGAGCATTCCAATGGAACCGACCGCGTTCTCAACCAGTGGCGGATTTAACCGGGGGCCGATGAGCAGTTTCCGCTTGGGCCCATCTTGAAGACAAATTATGATTTTATCTAAACACTATATTTTTCTTTGATCCCCATAATTTTCACAGTACACGCGCGGAAATTTATTTGTAATTAATTCTGTTATGCGTACAGGGTGTCCCAGAACGTCACCTGGGCCTTTTCCCTTAAATCCGCCACTGTTCTCAACGCATACGTGTGCACGCGCCTGGGTTTAATAATAAATTGATCGTCGCATCTATGTACACAGGAAGCTCGAAATCATTCGGTTCCCCCTTTTAACTGGGCGCGATGATGTTCTAGCAGCGGGGGTGGATTGTTCGGTGGAGTGGGACTTTAACGCGATGCGATCGATCGGCGCGAAAGGGGGTAGCATTAAATGATCGCGGGCCAATACGGACTGCTCTCATTCAGGGGATTATCTGCATTGAAGTGGAGCACGCGAGCACTCTCCGGTGCGTATTGAATATATGTATACCGGCGCGATGCTTTCGCTACGAGGCCACTTACCGATAAGTGTGAACGGAAAGTTAGGGGGAACGGAAAGATAGAGCGAAGAACGGGGGTAACGGGCGATGAATGCAACGTATGCGTTCAGAGTGGCCGGCACCGGCTCGAGGAAGCGCACTGGACGGGACGGTGTGTTTGCGTCGTCAAGCAGACTACGCTAATAACGCAGGTTAAAGTCGCTTTATAAGGTGGAGGAGGGTGAGTGGTCGGTCCATTAACGATCTAGCGGGACAAAAGTCGCAGGCCGCACATAAATCATCGGTTAGCTGGAAATGTTTATTATTTAATTGTGAAACACGGGTTTCTTGGAATGTAGAAAACGAATATGAATTGTGCTTTGTAGAGATTTTTTGCAACCACTTTATTTAGAATGAATTACACATTTTAGCCCCAGCATCGCCGTTTTTGAAGATAGAATTATATTATAAAATAATTATCGAGTTAAGGATTGAATGTGGAGGTAACTCGAAAAGTATACATTTTTCGAAAACTATTTTTACGCAGTTTTATATAGATATAAAAAAATGATGCAACTTTTGTTTATACTTCATTTCAATATAAAAAAAATTCTGCTTTTTTCAAGGGGTGATTTCACCCCTAAAACCGCCTTATGGCACCAACAAAATAGGTTTGTCTTACGGATGAGTTACTCTACCGACTTGCACACAAAGTTGCATAATTTTCTGAATTTCCGGATTGCCAAACTTCCCTTATCAGTAGCTTGCGGTATAACAAAGATTCATTAAGTTTAGATGGGTCACGATTTTGGACTTCTGTCCCGCTAAACCATCGATAGACAGACCACTATGGTGCGTGGGGGTGCGAAACGTTTACGGAGATTCAACTACCCGCCAGGCCAAGAACTAAGGGGGTTCCTCCATGCCAATTCCTGCCGATCCTCTGTATCACGTGTAAATATTTGAAGGGTGTAACGGATGCTAAACTCTCGAATGCGAAACTGTCCTTCTACAACTTACAACCAACGATAAAACACACGGAGCCTCCTGCCTCTTACAAAAGTGTCGGGGAGACTCTGAGCCAGGGAGGGTGGGGGATCATGCTCCATAACTTCTATCGAACGAAATCGCATTGCAGCGGGGAAAACTGAAGCAGCTCGCCGCGGCAACGGAACGAAAGGAAACGAAACGCTTGCTCGAATTCAACCCTTTTATGCGGAGTTTTTTCCCGCGGGGGAGGCCGCTTTCGAATGCTGTTTCCGGGCCGAAAAAAAGGCTCCACCTTAACGCGCACCCTCTGCCTCGCGAGCAGCCGAAATAAAAGTCCCGCGGGTGGAATGGAGGCGAAAGGGAATGTTTTAATTGCCGGGGAAACTTCGGCCAAGAGATCGCGCATAGAAGGGCCGAGGGGAGACTGGACGGTGCTCTAGGAACGGAAAATTGAAATGCACCGCTTAAAATAGGAGCGCGGGTTTCAGCGAGTCCGACGGAAAAAATGGCTCGTGCATTCGCGCGGCTTATCGAGGAAAATCTCTAGAGGGAGAGATGGGGAGGATAAAGTAATACGGGAAAGGAGGAGTCGCTCAGCGACGTCGTTCTTTCTACTTTGTGAGAATAGTTTTCGCCTCTCGTGCCTCTTTCTATCAACTTATCTGACCTGGAGCGTGTATTGTGGTCCGTGGGGCTGCCCGTGGTGATGATGATGCCTCTGATAGTGCGACTGCTGGTGCGGCGGCTCGTGCTGATAACATTCCTGTTGATACTGCTGCGACGGGACAGGCTTCAGAACGTGATTGGGTCGTTTTTCAGGCGCGAACTGCTGGCTGCTGCGCTCCATCGTGTCCACCGCTAAACGGGGATCCTCGATCATCGTGTTCGAGGCCTTCGTGCTGAAACATACGAGGCTGTCCGCTCGATTTTCGCACGTTCCGCCTCGATCCCTTCTTTTCTCGCGCGGTGCTCGAGGTGTAGGTACAAATTGGCCCGGTCACGTCGCTATAAACTGTCCACCACGACCCTCGCTGATAAATATAATCGCAACGTGAATTATATTTATCAGCGAGGGTCCATTATCCTCTGATCTGACTTACGAAGTGACGTGACAGAGCGCGCGTTCAGAGAACGAGGAAAGGAATCAGCAGACGCTCGCGATGCCGGCAATTAGCGTAAATAGAGAGAGAGAGATTACGCGGAATAATTCATTAGCGTGCGGGACTCCCATCAAAGGAGTCCCCCCTGTTTTTTTTTACCCACGTAAATCGCCCCGACGTTTATTCGCGGCGGCGGACGCAGTATCGCGTGCTTACCAGTGCACTTGCTGCAGCGCGGGCACCGTATTTCTGGGCACGCAGCATCTATCCGAACGTAGGAAACAAACGAATCCCATTATCAGGACCGAGAGCAGCGTAAACCCAGCGACAGCGCCGATAACGAGTGGAATCTGTAACAAATACGGCGGCAGGGGGGCAGGAGAGAAGAAGCTTTTCGCAAGCGGGTGGCGAGCGAGGCGCCCCCGTCTCGCGCGCGGGATATTTACGCATTCGGCCATTTTAATTAAATACCGGCTGCAACGATCATTTAATTGGGGCCACTGTGCGCCAAATAGTGGGGCGGGGATACGCGGGGGCATCCGCTCGGAACATCGCCCGTATCGACTGTTCCCCGTTCCGCGAGAAATATCCTCATAATTACCTGCCCCGGCTCCTCCACTCTCAGCATCAGCGAGCGGCGATCGCTGCCTCGATCGTTCTCCACGATCACGTGGTACAGTCTCTGGTCCTCCTTCACCGTGCTGGTCAGCTCTAGAACGGCTATGTAACAATCCTCCACCGCCAGTGGCTCCAGATCCAACGCCCGATAACGCGACTGGAGCATCTCACCTGCGAACGTGCCGTGGTCAGACCTGGCTAACTTCATCCTCGGCGATGCAGTGGCCCTGCGTTCGAAGGTTACTAGCAGCGCGGCCAGATTGAGCGCTTTATCGCAAATTGGGCCATTTTGAGAATCAATTTGTGCTTGATTTTTGGCAAAAACCGCAATTTCTTTATTTATTTTTTCGTGATTATCAGAAATTTTATAAAAACAAAAATAGTAAAATCACGTGCTTTTATTCCGGTTACACGAGAATCCCCACTTAAGTTACTTTTATATCTGCATTTTTATTATCATCTAACCCAAAGAAACGATAATTCTGATTCAATACATTCAATTTGTATTTTGGCGCGATGCGATTTAAGTTTCTGAAATCTGGCCACACTGGTTGCTAGCGGATTACGTCGAGGGGGGTGAAACGAACGAAACAGAATTCAAGGAACACTTTCACTGGTTGCATGCAGGATCGCAAGTTTCCTTTTTGGGGGAAACGGGATGGTCACGACGCGATAACAATGCTGGAGGGTATGAGACACGTTCTCTCCGGGGATGACGAGAGCACGATGGATCGAAGGGTAGCCGCGGAGGACGCGGTGAAGAAGGGGGTAATTAAAGGGGGAGCTCGCGGCTAAAGGGATGCTCCAGTTAATTAATCGCCGGTGTACCGGTTTTCAGTAATAAGGAGTGCCAATTAGTGAGAAGAGACGTACGTAAAAAAACTGAAAGGGCAAACCAAAGACTGGAATACTTTTGGCGGTACAGCTAGAAGAAGAGCTAGTCTAACCAGCGTGGAGTCTGGTGCTGCCCCATTCCCAAGCCACGAGCCGAGGCTTTGGGTCGGAGCACAGCCTGATCTCTAATTTCGCCGGGTTCCCTTCGGTCGTAGCGACGACAAACTTCTCCGTGACGGTCGGCTTCACCACCTACGACACACGTTCGGTCCTTAAATCTCCATCTAAGACTCCTTGGTCCTCGCCTCCTTCAAGCCCACAAGCAGACGCCCTTTCGATCACCACGCGCTTTAGTTTCCATTTACAGACATTCAATTTACGAAGAAAAAAGTTTTCCCCGAACTACAACGCTTTTTTCCCAAATGCTTTGGAGCTGACACTTCTATAGAGAATTTTCCCGCGTCTATTCCGCGAAATATCCGCGAACCACAAGTGCCGCTCGGTTCACGGAGGGCGAAATGTAGTGGTGAGCGAGAGCGCTGTAGAGGCGATCAAGCGTCGACAGCTTGTCGTGGAAATGACGTTTTATGCCACTGTATTTTTTAGCTTCCCTCGCGCCAGTTAAGTGTAGATTTTTCATTTCGCATTTAGACACGTCGCGATGCAACGGCGAGCTCCCGCGCGTGTATTTCCGCGTCAACAGTCTGCGCGGGCGAGCGTAATGTTATTAATTATTCACCGATTGGAATCGTCTGTTTTCCGATTACATCGATTTCCGCGATAAAAGCGTGTAAGCGATTATAGGCAATCGCGATGCGGAAAAACAGACTGCTTTTCGATTCTCGTTATTCGCCGCGGCTCTAGGGCGATTAAATTTTAACACGGCTAACTCGCCCCCTCCCCGCAACCGATCGATTTACTTGCAACGGATTTTCCGTGCGAATGCTCGGGCAGCGCAACGTTCTGAAATTCTCGTTACGCTCGAGTCGAAAGAAATGGCTCGCAATTTCGCCGGCCGTGGATGCCTGTACGTCAATTCTCCACGGTCGTGCATCCTTACCCTGGGCGCGCCGACCACTTGCAGAGACACAGGGTCGCTTTTAACTTCTCGGACGTTGCCATTGATCTTGTTGGAGGCGAGACATATGTATTGACCCTGTTGCTCGTACGTCACGTTCGTCAGGATCAATCGTTGCCCGTTGCCGCATTCCAGCGGCATTCGGCCGTCGGTGAAGATCTGGGCCCATCTGGTTCGATGACAAAAAAATACACACCCACCGTCTCATTTCAATTCCACGCGCTTTTCATCCCCTGGCTACCGCGCGCGATCCATTGCAATTTGAACGCGGTGTTCCGAGTTCGATGACTCGCGCTGGAGGTTTTTAATACTTGTAGGCATTACAGAGCCCCCTGCGTTTAAATACAGGAAGTCTCTTGAGGGGACATTCTCATCAAATCGATCAAAACATAGGTGAGCTTTAGGATTTTTTTTTAAAGTACCTATACAACTTGCAGATGAAAAGCTTTATGGCCTTTATTTATTCGTTGTTCGAGGATATAAAATTTTTTTTTTGGTTCCCTGTAGTGCTTTGATTTCTATGTGGTGCTTAGTGCATTGCCGTAACAAAAGGGGGAGTCGACGGTAGCCAGTATAATTCGACGTAGGAATGTCTGAAATAAAGAAACCGAAGATATTCTTGTATGTTATATCAATCGCAATCGTATCAGCTTTTGAGAAGGCAATGAGTTTGATCACAAACATGCAAAGAAGGAGTAACTTTACGCCTAAAAATGTTAATAACTAAGAAGTACGACCTCTAAAATTTATGATCGAAGGCTGATACGATAGTGAATTCAATCGTGTTTCGAAATAAACGCGTTTAAAGCTTCTCTTGTACGCTACGAATTTTGTCATGTAACTTTTACTGAGTATTCTTCAGATACTATGCTATAGATATGTATGTGCAAAAGAATAAATCGATTTTCTGAAAAATTTTGACGACAATGTCCCCTTAAGGGATCTAAGCACTCGATAGCTCTACGACTCTTTAGCTAGCCGTTTTATGCTACGATTCCGAGGCTAAATCTCGACCACGAGTGCATTTAGCTCCTAACACTTCGTCGGCCGCTCGTTTTACCTGTATTCAGCTGGTGGCGTGGCGTCGGCATTGCACTCGAACGAGGCACCGGAAAAGAGCAGCGCAGTAGTCAAGCGATCCGGCCCCACCGAGCTGATCGTCGGTGGATCTGCATAGAAATCGGAGGATCTATTGATCGCAAGACTATATCTCTGGTGGGCGGGCAAACCAGTATAAGTGAAATTCTGGTCAAAACGGAATAAGTAGGGGAGATCGGGGCTAGTTGACTACTTAGTTCCCTCTAATTGTTGTATTATAGAGTAAATTGTGCTGCGATTCGCGATATTGAAGCATAGAATGACTAGCTCGCCATTTATTGTGTCGCTGTGACAGAAACTCGCGTGTTATATCAGTGAGAAAAAAAAGTCGAAATAGATCGACGGGAAGTAAATATTTTTGTTTGGACTATTTATGAATTTTTGTCCACTAAGTACCTACTCTAACATTTCCCACATTGCTGTCCTTTACTTATACATATATAAGTTGAGTTATGTCGATGAATACGATGAAGAAAATAATAGGGGGAGTTCCCCTAGTGCCGGACGCTGAAGGTTTTCCTTAAATAAGAAGAAAAAAATAATATTTTAATCTTTATACTCTACGTTATTTATAAGATAACAATATGAGAAATCAAAATTACACAACAAAACATTCAATATTATCATTATAGTTAACTTAAAATACGGTTAAACTTGATTATTGCGATTTGGAGAAATCATTAGGTGGCACCTAGTACCGGACACAGTAAAAATTACTGATGCAACTCAACACAGTCTCAATATAGTTTACAGTGATCACAAATATAATCCTCCGAACATTCGGAAATATCAGCACAAGCCTCGTGTGCCCATTTTTGGCAGCTTGAACACTGAATTGTTTTGGCAAATCTACCTAATTTACACTGTAAAGTAATTTCTTTACCAGATTTTATACATTTTATTTTATCAAACAAAGTACTTTTTGGAATACCATATCTCGAACATGCCTCTCTTAGGCTAATTTCTTTTGCCAGAATTTTCTGAAGTGCAGGTTTCAAATTATTTTCATCACATGAACCTTTTTTCGTGCTATTCATGGTGGCTACGTGTATCTTTTAAACACTGAAACCGAAATAATAAACAGTAATACAAATAGGGACACACAAGATTCAGATTTGTACTGACCGGTAATAGGGGACAACGTTCTGTCCGGAACCAGGAGACAGTGAACAGATTAAAAAATTTTTTTTTTGTGGAAACCAGTGCACTGTTTACACAAAACACAAAGGTAATTAAAAAAATACTTACCAAAAGATACAATAACACAACTCACACGTCTTTTAGCTAGGAATATTGGTATATATAACAATCTAAACTTTACACGATTCACCGGATTCCCGTCACACCCAACAATCAATCAATTTCTTTAGCGAATATCACGCGACTGGACCATGTCGACACGTGATCGTTGTTTGTATTATCCCCTCTACGGTTTACGCGAAAGAACAGCTAAATAGCGTTTGAACTGTCACAGATATAGCTAATGTCCGGTGTTAGGTGCCGTCCGGCGTTAAGGGAACTCCCCCTATCTCATCTCAAGCTAAACCAATTCTTCTTTCTTCTATTTTATGAATCAAATTTAAGAATAAAAGATTCTTTTGCTCAATTTGTACTTTAATTCAAATTTTGTAATTTTTTTCGGGTATGAAGCCTAATTTGAAAGTCCAATGGGACGAGACGTATGTTATCAACTTTCACGTCCAAAATTTAACACCTGATCTTACATAGCACTATAAATATTCTAAGTGTCTTCCCGCAAACCTAATAATTCTACAATGGGTGATCCAACGAGGTGTTGCGCGACGGTTCAACACCTTTATCCTAACCCATTTCCACCCCCGGCCGCTATTTTTACAGAGACACACCGTGCATTCTTAAAGCCCAGTTCAATCGAGGGTGGCTTACTTAATAGACCGTCGGCGTATTCCACCTTCGAGGGCGTTAATCGCGGATATTTTCAGGACGCTCGCCGGAGGCCGAGGGTGGAAACGAGGGCAGGAAACACTTACAGTTGACGGACACTTGAACGGACACGGGGTTGCTTTCACCCTCGGTGTTGGTTGCCTCGCAGATATACACCGCCGCGTGATTCCTGTATATCGGCGAGAACAGAAGCGTCTCCCCTATGCTGGCCACCTCCGTCACACCGAGGCTCTTCGTCCTCTTCCAGAGGATCGAGGCCGAGGGATTTGCATCGGCCAGGCACCGTATCTCCAGCTGATCCCGACCCTCTTCCAGTTGACCAGTCGGCACTCCAACCAGTCGCGTTTTGGGGGCGTCTGAAAAATGCCATCGCGACACGGTTCGCTGTACTTCGCTCCTCTCAACTCTCCCCTGCCCACAATTTCCAGTCCAGAAGATGAGATTTTAATGATACTTCCGCGATCGCGTCCGACACCTGCATCGCCCCAAGGCGGCGAGATTAATTCCCTCCTTAAAAAGAGTCCTCCGACAAACGAAGCAAAGGGGAGGATTTAAGCGGGATCGCCAACCTAGAATCGCTATCACGTTTTTAATCACACCGCGAAAAATAAACATTCCCCGGCGATGGAACGGGGGCAGCGAACGTGGCAAGTTTTCAGATTAAATCCTTGGTTAATGAGCGCGTAATTAAAAATGGCCCCCGGGACGCGTCGATGCTCGGACCCAACCGATCGCGAATGTTCTCGCGCTCGATTGGGGCGAAGACGAGCTCCAGCCAGCGGGGAAGAAAACGCGAGGCAGCGAGGAGCCGATAATGGAATGGATAACAAAAGGACACGCGTTCGCCGTAAAGCGCCGGGGACTGCGGCTCGAAATAATGAATCAAAGTTGGAGAGGTTCTCCGGGAGTTTCGTTATTCCTTGTCAGGGATAATTAGTCAGCCGCGGCTCGCGAAAAATTCAATTACGCCCGCGCGCAGTTAATCCTGTGGCCGTTTCAAGCATCCAGGGGTGAAGAGGGGGATCGGACGGAACTGCATCGGCTGAATCCGGTGCCCTGGCGAATCGGCGCGCGTCCAGGGCCTGGAAAAATCGCGGGGCCATTCCTCCGTCTCCTCGATTAATCGACGAATTCAAACGAATCGATTAAACCTCGCGACTCCCCCCGGGGTGAAAAGAGTTAATTGGTCTTCTACGATGAAAGATTGCTGAGAAGGGGAGGGCGAAGTTTGTAACGTTGCCAGAACAATGCATCATCACGGGAGAGCGGGTCGGATGGATCCAGCCTGAATGCTTTCGATTTTTCCCAGCAACTCTGGGGGCGTCGCGTTTGATTAATGCTTATTGAAACGGCGCGCAAATGTTGCGCTTTTCGTTGAATGCAATTTACCCGTTTAAACGGGCTTGTTCGACGTATCCCCCATCTCGTAGGCCGCGCAAACTTCCGCGAAAGTTGCGCTCGCCCGTTTCCAGTTGCTGCTTTCATTTCGACAAAGGGGCCTCCTCCTGCCGATTCGAAGCAACGGGCGTGGAAAACAATTTACCGCGTTAATACGCAATTACCTCCCCTTCCCTCTCCCTCCGCCGCGCCCCTCTCTCTCTGCCGTCGGTCTCATCCCCGAGCTCACCCTGTTGATTTAAACCAATGAAACTGCTCGCCGGCCACGGAGAAACGTCACGAATGACGGTTAATTAATGTTGGTGTACAGATCCAAACTGTATTAATTAATAATTTCGCCCCCGCCCTATTTCCCCGGGGGCCAAAAATAACAAGCTCCTATTCAGACTTGGAAATACGATTACCCAACTCCCAAAGAGCGACGGCTAGAGAGACGGGCAAACTATGTAGGAAACGTCGGCCGCGGACGCTGCACCCTTCGGACGCGACTTCGCTGAACGCGAGAGGCTGACTCGGTTACGGGATTAATTATTTGTTTTGCCGAGTGTCTGCTCTAGCGGAGGATCAGAGATTCGCTGGAAGTCGCGGGGCTCTGCGAGCAGATATGGCTTGGTTCTTAATAGATCGATCAGAGGGTTGACTACATAGGTGGGAAAGGGAACAAGGAACAACTGTGGGTCAAGTATCGATTGGTACGTTTCTGGTGGCCGCGGTGGCGGCGAAAAACAATAAAACAACGTGATCAACAAGAAGAGTGGAGGGCATTGAAACAATTGCGGCGTAAAATAAAGCGAAGGGCCCGGCCCGGCTCGTCTCTGTAGGCCTATTGGGGGAGTTGAACGCATAAAAATATTTTTAATGCAAATTCAATACAATTCATTAGGTGATTATAAAAATTTACTTAAATAATAAAATCCATTTTTTTTCCTTTTTACAAAGCTCCTTCTTTTGGGGCGTGCCAGGGCCACATGGCCCCCTCTGGATGCGCCATTGGCCTTAGGTATAGAGTTGACAAGGGGCGCAGAATGGTCTTTCCACTGTGGGATTTTTTAAAATAAAGTTTTGAATGCAATATTACAAGTTGTACCCTAAATATTTTAAGCTACGAATAAAAATTCAGAACACGGCCATTAAAAAGTTCAAATAAGCGTATTAAACATAGAGGGCGCGATTTGGCAAGTTCGCCTAGGGCGCAAAAAAGGTTCCAGCCCCAGATCTAGACGATAGTACCTGCATTACGTTAATAAAGCGCTTGTAAACCGATTTCTGTAGTTTCGCAGTTGGCTGTAAAAAGACGTATGTAGTTGCCTTTAAGAGGTTAGGCCACCTTGGACGGAGAAAAATTGCAGTCATTTTCGACATTTTTTTTAGGAAGATAATAAAATAAACAGAAACTTTAATATGAAGCCTGTTATTATACAACTCTCGCCGGAAAAAAAACGTTTTTTTTTCGTACCAAATGGCGGCGGTAGAGCCGTGATACACAAGATCTTGTGGAGCGACGTTTTCCACGGTGTTCAATCTCACGGCTATACCGTTTGACTTAGAACAAAAAACCAAAAAGCTTTATTTTCTGCATGCCTAAAACTATGGAAGCACGTAGCGGTTTTGCGATATCTTGAATATGTTCTGTGCAATTGACACTTTTATAAAAAAAAATGCACTTTTTCTCTCCATGGTCAGCATTTCGAGACAAATTAATGTTTCTGTATTTCCCTACGTACTTCCATAGTTTTAGGCATGCAGAAAATAAAGCTTTTTGGTTTTTTGTTCTAAGTCAAACGGTATAGCCATGAGATTGAACACCGTGGAAAACGTCGCTCCACAAGATCTTGCGTATCACGGCTCTACCGCCGCCATTTGTAAGAAAAAAATACGATTTTTTTCCGGCAAGAGTTCTAACCCCTTAAGGGGGGAGCCTGGTGTAACTAGCTGGAAATCGAGGCATTTTTCGGGAATTTTTTTTAAAGAAAGTATTTAACCGATCTTTCTGAAACTTTCAGGATATTGTATTATCAGGTTAAGGAAGACAAAAAAAAATTTTATTAAAAATGAGCGGCAAATAACAAAATTATAAGGGCTTATGCCCAGTCCGTTGGCGACGCAATTGTTACACTGCGGGCAACGTAGCGTCTTTTGGTTTCATCTAAAACCAAAAATCGAACAATTTTCGTTTAGTTTATGAGTGTACGCACAGATCGTATAAATTCATAACTTAAAAGATGCAAAATTGAACAAATGGCGGCCTCTTGAAAAAAAAATTCACTTTTTCCAACGAAATTTTGCCTTAAATGTGTAAAAAAAAGTTCTTTATTTAAACAATATCATTATACTAAGAACGTAGCCCTATGAAGAAAATGTTCACAAATATCCGTGTACAAGGCCAAGTCGATTGGTTGAATATTTTTGGAGTTACATTGCCCGCAGATTGTAAAACTGTCGTTTCGAGAAAAACGCATTTAAAGTTTTGTGGTAACCTGGCGCTCCGTAGCAAAACCGGCCATATCCGCTTTAATTTTTCGAATTTCGGTTTGCGGCTTTGGGAACACATTATTGTGATGTTCAACTATTGATTTATGCAAAAAAAAAAAATCAATTTCTTCGACCCGCTACACCAGGCTCCCCCATAGACTTATATAGACGGAGCGGAAGAGAGGACTGTTGGCGAGGGGACTGTAAGATCGGAGGGGAAAAGGCAGAAACCATACAGGCAATTCGGTAGTTAGGTTCGGATGTATTCGGTTCTTGTCGGTTCGGCATTAATGGCTATGTTCGAAACATAACCACTGTTGCTCAACTATTACTGTTCTAAAGCGTCGTAGTGGTCGTTGTATATAATCATATATTAATTGAGTGTAATAATGACTTATTGCGTAGTAATCGGTTGTGCAAATCGCAGGAAAAATAAAAACTGCGAACAGTTGGAGAAAGAAAATATAAATAATGATAGTATTCGATTTCACATGTAAATAAATAAATATACATACATAACCAACAATTTATATATTATAAATATAATCTTAGAAATTCCAATGTGTTGCTTGATTATCGAATAGATAATATGTTTATAATAAAAATATTTATTTTTTTCATCAGTTATGTCGCAGCAAATGGGCGATATATATCTATTATACTATATAATTATTTATGCATATTAATTATGTTTATGAACTTTTAAGCTTACAAAATCTTTAAAAATATAACTATTATTGCATATATCTATAAGTACGATTTTATTTAAAAAAAGCTTCATTCTATTTACTAATTTTGTTATATATATAACCTACATGATATGCGAAAATTTGAATTATGTATAAGTATACCTAACCTTTTCGACTAATTGTAAGTATCCCTCATATATAGATATATATAATGTCATTGAATTTCCGAATAGCCCCGAGGAGGAACGGAGTTACCCGATTTGCCTGTATGACAGTCCCCTTACCGCGAATCTTACAACCCCCCTCAGACACGCTCCGTCTATATATGTCTATGGGCTCCCCCCTTAAGTAAGGGTAGCAAGAGAGGTGAACTAGCAGCGCCCTTAGTGCCTCCCACAAGAATATTTTCCCATGGAAGCATTGTCGCTGGATCCGTTTAAACTCCAGCACGTATCAGGCGCGAAAGCATAAAGTGGCGGGCCAGAGGTGAGGGATGAAAAACTCGGCCGACCGGCGGGATGCCCTGGAATCGAATCGCGTCGTTTCTATGGCCAGTCCAGGTAGCTTGCGCAGCTGTTCATTTCACGTAACAATGATTCCGAAATACGCGCGAACGAACACTCGCTGACCCATTCACAATTTCAGCTACCTCCGCCCCTCTCCGTTCGCCGTTTCCAACCCACTGTCCCACTGTCCCTCTTTTCCCCTCTATTACCCTTTTTACCGTGGCCGTCGGCGCTTCATAGGAAGCCGCCCGCGGGCAACGGCCGTGGATGTAGGTGCGGACGCTGGCCACCCCCGCGTGTGCGCCGGGGCCGCCCCCATTTGTGTGGTTGCACAGCGTGTTCCTCCGCGGGAAAGCCCCCGCAGCTGTTCCAAGCGGGCGGAGGTACTCGCTTTTGTTTTCTCTTTCGCTCGCCTCCCCAAACTCCATTCCCCGCGTTTCCCATCGCTCGCCAGCGTGCACGTAGCCGTGTGATTGGCAACCCCCGAATCGCCGCTAATTTTGCCTTCTTCTCCACAGCTCTTCGATGGACCTGACGCAGGACTCGGTTAAATACGAACGCTCGGTGTACTCGCGCTACCACTCACCCGCGTGTATACGCACGGCCGAGTCGGGGACGCTGCTCGGTCGTGAAAAGCGTGCGAACCGTCGAGCGAGCCGGGTCAATCGCTCTGAGGGTGGTAAATTAATATAGCTGACACGACAGTCAGCGTTTGCTGGTGTTCCGCCGTGATTCCCCGCGAATTCGATTATCGACGCGTGCCCGATGGAACGAAACGGGAACGCGGGGATATCGATTATTGGAGGAAAAATTTCGCAGTCCGACTGGACGCGGTGTTTCCCAGGTTGCAGCGGTAGTATCGGGGCGCCGGCCGTTTGGGAAGTTTACCGAAGACCGTGGCGGAACACGTCTGGCCCCCGTCAGCTGTACGCTGGAAAGCTACGTGGCCGGTGCATAAATCGCGCCGCGCCGCGCCGGTCTCTCTTGGACTTTTCAATAAATTCTGCAGGCCGGCGGTATTCGTTGCCGAACAATGCTTCATGAATATTCGATCAGCATCGGTGCCAGTAAATTACGCGCAAACGAGCGCAACGTTGATCGAAACAAATTCATTATCGCGGGGGTGGACGGACGGTCGGGACGATAAATTTTCAAAAGACTGGGGAGAAAAATTTGCGAGCGAAGGGCCAACTTCTGGGGAGATTCTGGGGAGAGAGCAACTCCGACGCACTTTTCAACCCGTTCAAATATATCCCGCTGTATTATGCTCGCCCTCGCGTTCCCAGTGTTCCACGGAACGGCGCTCTGTTCCCGACGATACTCCGGATAAAAGTTAATTAACGAATTCGCGCGCGATGGCTTAATTAAAGGGGACGCGGCGAAAAATCCCCCCGAAAACGTTGAAACAGAAATTCCTCTGACGCGGCACAAAAGACGCGAAATGTTCGTTACACCGTCCTCGGAACTCTCTTCCTTTCTTTTTCGCTTCGCCCCTTTCGCCCCCCCCCCCCCCCCCTTTTGTTCGATCCGCCGTCGCCGGCGCCTGTAAAAACAGAGGCGTTTGAAGTTTACCCGAAGAACGAATAGCCTCCGTCGGACTCCAGCGTCAGCTGCGCGTTCGAAGCTGCATCCACCGTGCATAAATTCGCCACCCTCTCCCCCCCCCCCCCCCCCTTGCTCCACCCACCCCGACAGGAAAAGATGTAACTTTCTCAACGAACTTCGTTACGACTGTCTTCCTCAAAGTGAAATTCTCGATTTGGCAGACGCTAATGCAATGCGCCGACTCGTATCAGATACGGTGACGCAATCGGGGGTAACTCTGTTAGCTTTGAGGCCTCGGGCACCCGCCACAAGCATTCTTACGAGAATTCTACGGTCTACTACGACTCTAGCCTGCACCATTGTTTGCAACGAAAAGAATAATTTTAAAAAGCTTCCCAGCGCGGGAAAGCTCGCATCTCCCTTTGCAACCCTTCTATCGCCACTTCGCGGGAGGCTCAAAGTTGCACGATGAGCCGAGTAGCCGCGATACATTCGTATCAGCTGCTCTCTCGTGGAAGAGTGCATCTACAAAGTGCAAGTCGTCGTTGCGGCAAAGTAAACGTCCGCGTTAGGTCCGGGGAAAGGGTGGCCGAGGGGTGGACGGCGCGACGGGGATGATTCAAAATTCCCGTGAGCGTTCCGATCGGCTACGGTATCCACCAGTGCTTCCAGGCGAACTTTTCAATTCCCGCTGAAAAATCCCAGACACTAATGCCCCTAATCAATATACGAGACGAGCCACCCCCTGGCGTCTTCGCTTTCGCGACGCTTGTAAACCGCGCCGCACGCGTCTCGAATCTTACCGCTCCCAGGGGGGCCCTCCCCGAGATTCGAGCTCCAACTTGATTTCACTGGGAACGAATTACCAGGACGGGGGGCACGGAAGCGATTAATAGAAGAAAAATTTCGGTTCGCTCGTCGCTTCCCCCAGCGATCGATTGGGAATCTGATTACCGGCGAACTGTGCGCCGCGGTTAAATTGCGTGCTGAGCATTAAAGGGGGAAAGGGAAACTGCCTCGACTATTTATAATCTTAGCCGTTATTTAAGAGTCGATTGACCGTCTGACGAACCCCCGGCTGGGGTTAAAAATGAGAGTACTCTGGTATTAATATCTCCTCGAGGGAGTCGTTCCATCGGAAGCGTATCTAATAGGGGAGAGTTGCCAATATCATACTGGTTACCTAAATCGTACCTCATCAATTTCTCAGTAATTAATGAATATAAACGATATCTAGCTATAGCTGTTCAAGCTGCAATATTTCGTAGTCACTTGCGTTCAGATTAGTACCGAATATGAAATATAACGTAAAATATCTTCTAACGCAACCTTCTTCTATTTCTAAACTAATAAAGACACAGCATTCTCCTTATCGAAGCAACATAAACAGCAGGTATAAAAGGAATACTGCTACATTTCGAAGCATTCTTCCCCTCTGAAGGCTTTTGTACAGCCGTGACCACGCCTCCATTTTTCATCTCGCCACGTCGATACGATGCTCGCGTTCCCGTTGCAATTGATATCGATAACTATATCGTCGGAGGTGAACTCTAATACGGGGCAAGAGAGATGTTTCTCTCGGTTTCGCCCAGGCGGTCCGTTT
The DNA here is from genome assembly GCA_946251845.1 of Andrena fulva. NCBI lineage: Eukaryota > Metazoa > Arthropoda > Insecta > Hymenoptera > Andrenidae > Andrena > Andrena fulva. Next base: position 92,761,237 of record OX276327.1, on the reverse strand, counting down.
CGGGGCGGTCGAATCGATTCCGCCCGGGCCATCAGTCACCGGTGTACGCGCCGCGGTGTTTCGTAAAAAGCGATTCAAAATTGTCGGACGATGCAGCGGAGCTCGAATTGTCGATAAGGCCGAAAAGCAGGATGTCAGGACGCGGCGTTTTGAGGGAGATTGATGAGGGCTCGCGGTTGCCGGCCCCTGTGTACAGAGTTAAATTGCTGCTCGGCGGGGGTTGGTAGCCGGGAACGTTAGCAGGAGGGAGGGTTTGAGGTTGGCTCGCTGCACACGCAGCTTTCCTGTCGGCCTGTCGTTAACACCGATTTATTCGTCGCTGGATGTTCTTTCGGCCTCTTTCCCGAGGGCAAATGACCGTGTCGGGCACAAGCAACTACGTCCCGAGCAAACCCGCTCGTAAACAACCACCATTTCCCGCAATATCGATGTCATTTGTACTCATTTGCTCTCGTTACACGCTGCGAGCCGCCCTTCCTTTCCGTTCCGAACGCCGCGCACGTTTCACGCCGCTTGAATCAGCAGAATAACATACGACGCTCTGCATCCAAGTCGAAGATGCCTCGTCGCACGAGGAACGGGAAAAGAAAGTTTCTCCATACGCTGAAAGCCTCCCTTTTGGGCTGGGACGCGCGAGGTGCAGTTACGCGCAGCATTTTAATCTTAACTCTGCATCTAAGCGCGCCTCGGTGCGCGCCGCGATCCAAACGAATTCGGCGCACTCGCGCAGACCTCGCGGAATCGAACTGCCGCGGATGTTTCGGAATTACTCGTTCGTTCCACCGAGGAGATTGAAAAAAAGATCATTTCCAAACTCCGCGAATCTCGTTAAAAAAGTTGGAGAGTCGGAGGAACGGGGAAAGTTTGTTCGCCGAGAGGATACTGTGATCATTCTTAAATATTAATCCCCCACGCTGATCCGTATTAGTGTTAAGCACTGTTTGAACGTAACGGGGCGACTTTATAATGAGGGATGCTTTACGGTAAGCTTAAATCCCGTTTATGTCTCCTGTAACTCGATATGGTCTGTTAAACTACTTAGTTCCCGGGAATTAATTTCTCCCGATGTTAATCCAGCGGACGGTGAGACGCGCAGGCGACCGTTGTGGCGTTGAAACACCGAACGCGGAGGGAAACGTTTGTGTCGAATATCGGGTGCGGACAGTATTGTCAGGAGGCCGCATAAAGGTCTAAACACACTTGTCAGTTCCGTGTCAGTTCCGTGTCAGTGTACCAGTGGTAAGAAGAAGAGACCCTCTACGCCCCTCTTCTTCTTACCAATGGCAGACTGACGCGGAACGGAGACGGAACGGATATGTGGGCACAGACCTTAAAGGGGAGTTTGGAATAAGAGACCTGGAAGGATCGACTTCGGCGACGTTGGTAAGGCGGCTGGCGACCAGTGACCCAGGGTTTGGAGGACTCTAGCGTGGCACCACACCTACAGGAGCGGTGGTAATGAGTGCGTGAATTGACGCCAGCGCGCCACGTGGCGACAACGCGAAACGAATGTGACGTCACAGGTGGACTCTGTGCCACGAAAAGATGCGCTTTGCCGGACTCTAGCGTGGCACCACACCTACAGGGAGCGGTGGTAATGTGTGCGTGAGATGGGAGCCGCCGAATCACGGCCAACCAGCGTCACCGGGAAATATGTTGTCGACGCTGGTTGGCCGCGGCGTCACTCGCTTGGCGCTGGTATATATAAAAAATATCATTTCTATAATTCTGATGATGCAAAAGTATTAAGTATTTGTCTTACCTGATTCCTTATTCATGTCGTAATGAAGTGTAATTTCAATTGAATGAAAAACTTGGAAAAACTACTAAAAATGTTCGATTCACAATCGCACGTGGCGTCTTTGGCGTTGGCGTCTATACATTCGTGACGTCACATTCGCTTCGCGTTGTCGCCACTTGGCTGCCTTCGCGCTGGCGTCAATTCACGCACACATTACCACCGCTCCTGTAGGTGTGGTGCCACGCTAGAGTCCTCCAAACCCTGCAGTGACCAAGTAGCGCAGCGGATCCGAAGATCGCAAGGTCCGAGTCCCGTCGCACGAGGCCCGTTGTTTCCCGCGATTTCCGAGATATAGGAATTGCGAAAGCTTTTTTACTACAGTAGCTATGCACATAGGAATAAAATAGGCGTACTCACAACGCACGTCGAACCTCACTTCCGTGCTGGAGGACATGGTCGGGTTGGTGTAGGCCGGATGAATGGCGACGCACCTAATCGGCTGTCCGTACCGCGAGTGCTCCGCCATAATCTCGCAGACGCTGTAGGTTGCCCAAGTGCGGGGATTATCCACCTCCGTGGAGTTTACCTGGGGCCTCAAGGTCCTCACTTCGGTCTCGCCCACGTACCTGCGCGCATTTCCCCAACCACCCCCCGAAAATTTGCATTTCCAATGGCCGCTCTGTAACAACTCTGCGCGGAGTGAAATCCCACGGACGCCGACCCATCTCGCTCGCTCCCGCCTCGACCTTCCTCCTCCGACTAGCGCGCTACCCTCGCGATCCCGCCCCCCCTTTCCCTCGCTTTCTTGCCGCGCTGCGAAACCAAAGATTGGAGCAGGCAATCACCCCGGAGTTTGCCTCTCCACTCAGCAGCCTTCGAGTGTCTCGAGCCCCGGAGCGGGGATTCTGTTGCTCCTCTGGAGGATATAACGCGAGCTCGCGAGGGAACAGCGACCCCGATGCGGGATGCGCGCGAGAAAGCTCGCCCCGATGTCATAACTTTCCCTTCGACGGACCGGTCCCATTGGCCTGTCCGAGTTTTAACAAACAGGAGCGCGCGCGCAATAGATTTTCGAAGTCGTATCTCTCGGGGAACAAAGCACCGCGCGACAAGAATTTATACAAACGATGGCAAGAGCGCTGGTCACATTTCATTGAATCCACTCTTTCAAACAACACTTTCAGCGACCCACCCTTGAACAGAATCCGCGACGAAGGAGCCAAATTCAGTTAGAGATCTCCGTGCAGCGGCAAACGGGACCAGTGTATCCGCTCTGACAATAATCGAATCGTTTGTGCGTATCCACAGGCTGGGAAATGTTAATTAGGGTAATTCCCAGCGTGAGAGAGAAAGAGAGAGGTTGCCTGGATATTCGCAGACTGACCCGGCACGCGACGCTCCCTGCCCGAAACTTTCGACCCCGCGTCAAAGTTTCGGCGATCCAGAGGCCGCCCGCTCCTTGATTCGCCTATAAATTAATTAACGCTTCTCGCGTAGCTTATCATCCAGCGCCGAGCCGTTATCCCGCCGTTTCGTTACGTCGCCGGGCTTTCTGTTATTCCTGCGCCTCCGGGGTGCAAGCAAACCTCCCTGTAGCTCCTTAACTTCGTCTAGATACCCGGCACGGAATGGATCATGATTATTCATGGGCAGCAAGAGCAGCGCCGCTACCATCGGCAAGATCCACAAGGTGCATTACGGGCCAGGATGTTCGCGCAGGGAAAACTAACCGTCGTCGCTTCCAGCAAATGAGAGAGCGAGAGAGAGAGAGAGAGAGAGAGAGACGACGACGCGACGGCTCCGTGTTATATCAGCGTGCCTCCGCGACGAACGGATAACGTGAATACCGTCCCTTTTGGAATAATAGCTCGGGAGCTCGACGAGGGCCCTCGTCCAGCTTCTTTCCGACGTTCGTTAAAGCCGCGGTTACGACTCATAAAGCCTCTCTCATTCCCGTCGCGAGCACACGACGGAGGATTCAATTTAAAAATTAGATCGGATCCGTTTCTCCGCTCGCCCTCGGAGCTCGTCGATTTATCCGACCGAGACGCGGGGGTATTTAGCCGACAGTCGTTCGATTCCCGTGCAACTCCAAGTAATTACAGTGGCAATCGCTCGATTACGGGGGAAGCCCGTCTCCGTTACGGATGTCGGCGCGAAAGACACGGGGCGGAATTAAGTTGTCCAAAGTCCGCGACGAAATCGACTCGGCGCCAGCTAATCGAATCAATCTCGAAAAGGAGCGGCGACGATCGAGCGACGCAATCCTAGGGGCATTCAAAGCGTTTCTTTTAAAAAGCCACCGCCATTACTCCGGCCCTTCCTGGGGCAGGATAGCCGCGATCGATCCGGAGATCGACTCTCGTCCGTGTCCGCTTCTTTCGCCGAGGGAAGGTCGAGGCGAGAGGGGTCCGCGGTGAGCGATATTAAAGTAGTACGGAATCTACACAGTGCAGCGATTACGAACCATTTAATTAGAGGCGAAGGATTCCCATATCGCGCTCTGCAAGTGAGCGTAGCGATCTCACCTTCTCGAGCTGTCACGTTGCTGCCAGGTAGAATTAGACGGTCCGCGTACTCTATCTGCGGTCGCTGAGGGCTGACTGGAACCAGAAAATCGGCAGAGGTTAATTTGGCCGCCGGATATCTGGAGACACGCGACTCTACGTTCGACGGGGCGTCGATTATCCTTGCGTTCAACTGGTCCTCGTTGATTGGCTTTGTTAGGCCAATCGATCGCGATGCTCGAGCGCGATGTTCTTATGAAAATTCGATTACAGGGAAGCTGTACCGGGGTGTTCTGACTAGACGAGCGCGAGAGAATAAAAGTAGATCATCCCCCCGATTCTAGCAAATACTCGTCGCGTTTATCAACTCAATTTCGTCAGTTTACGCCAGTATTACGAATATACAGGCCGCGGTATCCGTTCCCCCGGTGTGCGTTAACCTCGGCACAATGGGAATAATGGGGATGAAAAGCGACTGGGGGTGGGTTCGGTGAACGCGGCAATTCGCCTGGCAGAGTGCATGGCAGTCGAATACAAACAATCAGCAGTAAAATTGATATCTTATTATCCGATGTTGCGTAGATCGGCTGTGTGCCTACTGTCGCTTTTCATCGAATCAGGGGAGCCAGCGGAATTAAGCTGAAAGTTCACCTCTGACGACCAGCCTGGCTGGCTCGGATGCCAACGCGTCCTGCGTGGTGAAGTCACTGGCTGTGACCTGGCACTGCCACAATCCGTCGTCGAACTCCAGGGTGGCGGACCTCACCCACAGGGAACAGTCTCCGTTGTCCGGGGAGCCCACCCACTCGTACTTCTTCAAGTGCATCCCGATTGGCTGTAACAATTCGGATTCGTTGAGTTCTTGTTACGCCCGTTGCCAATCAATCTACCAGCGACCCGACATTCCCTTACTTTGACCCACTTTGTCACTCGGTTATCCCCTGAATCCACCCCAATTCTGTCCCCTTCCTTTCCAACCCCTTCATCCCGCTCGCCCTGACCAACGCAATTTCGCCCACATTCTGGCTACACGGTGTTTCCCACGGTAAAAGTACTTCGAGCGAGTTCCTAAGTGGTTAAGTAGATACGTAGTCAGCCGCACGTGGTCGAGGCTGACCATTCCTACGGCACGACTACTTGATCGCGGAGTTACTTGACTATCGTCGAAAACTTGTAATTTCCTGCAAACTCCCGTTTGTAGAATTTGTACTTTGGGGAATAATTAGAACGACAGGGTAGATATTTTCGCAAGGGGACATCAATGTGTTCAGGTCTCAACTGAGTTCTTAGAGTTCTCTATGTAGGATATGATAATTTCTTTTGAAGTTTACATGGCCAGTTACCTGTTCAATTCTTGTTTTTATTTTATTTTATTTTTGGCGTTTTTGTGGTTTATAACCTCGTGTGACGTAATGTATTTCGTTTCTCATATTGTAAACAATGGGGTCTACCCGTAAAAGGAAATAAATAAATAAAAAAACTCAAGGTTTTCGTTAGAAATATCGCAAATATGAAGGGGTTTCGAGAATTCACAGGGTCTGAGAGGCGATTACGAGTGTGTGCGTTCGCATGTGTAAAGATGAGTCCTTAGTAATCACCAATGCGAGGGTCTTTGGAGACCGCAGGGTTGTGGGAGAGTTCTGTGAGTTCTTGGAGATTGTTCAGCGAGTCTAGTGGGCACTGCTACAGGTTTAACTAAGTAGTGTAATAGTAAAGGAACATTATATCTGCCCTAACTGTTCTACTACCGTGACTCACTGCCGTTTACATACTCGGAGGCCCTCGAACCTAGCTTCCACGATATCTCTCGCGCAGAAGTTCGAGGCAAATCAAAGGCACAAATCAAAAATGGCTCCCGCAGAGCCCGACAGACAATGGCCAGCGTATGTCAGCGGTTTGGGCGATCGTTTAATCGACGAACGAAGGGACGTCGATGGTCCCTCGTTACCGGAATCCTCTCAAGCACTCCCCTCACTTTCTCCACCTCCCCGGCCCGGTTCCGTCGGCCCCAGCTCGCGCGTTTCCTTCGAAATGAATCATCGGCTCCGGCGTTCGAGCCGCTCTTCTCTTCTTTCTCGTAGATTAATTCGCTCCCCAGGCTGGAAAGTGCGGCCCTAGCAAGTTTCGCAGTCATAATGTGGCCGTAATTCAAGGATCGATCCTCCACGGTGCCCATATAATCTATCCCCTCGTTCTACTCAACCATCCCCCACGCCGCCACTCGTGTTTTAGAGGCCCGTTCTCACCCCCGCCCCCTATCGCCCGGCAGGCTATCGGGGCCACCGTTATACGCCTTGTACATTACCCGCGCAAAACTGGATCACGGGACTCGGGTTTCAGCCCTCCCCTCCCGCTCGCCAGGAAAAATCTCGTCGTTCGTCATTTAAGGCCATTAGCCGGTTAACGAGTTTTCGTAATCCCTGGCCGACCGGCCGCCCCATGGAAATCCTCCTTGAGTTAGGTCTTGCCCCCGGAAATTGCCATTTTTTTTTCGGCCAAGGTTCGCTTTAACCGCCTCCCGCGAGCCGTGCGCTTCAAGCGGCTGCTCCGCACTGTTTCCGCGGCGAACGTTCGCGGTGCGAGAACCAGGGGGTTGCCGAGATGTTCCTCCGAAGTGGGAAGTTGATGAAGCTAATTAACAGCGGAGTCGTTTTAATCCAGAAACGCGTCAGCTCGCGCGAGATCTCGTGGAAGCGGGCGCAGCCGCTCGCCGAGGACATAGATTTTTGTTACCTACATCCGGACTGTGCTCCCAGAGAATATATTAGTAATGAACGCGACACAGTTCCCGCGGGAGCGCGCAGTTTATCGTTTCAGCGGCAGACACAATAATACAATGGGAAATCCTCGCGATGATTATTTGCGCGGAGCGCGGGTGGTGGCGAAGAGGGAGGAGGGGAGGCGCGGCCCCAGGACAAGAAGAATAATGAGTTGCCGGCGCGTTGACGTTCGCCGCGTTCACCGCGTTCACCGTTGCGAGCCGAAGCGACGCGTACGCAATTACACGGATATTAGCGTCTTACCCGCTGCTAGTGTTCGTCTTCCCGATGATTTTTCACACCAAACTCCGGGGAGCAAATTTGAGTACCGTAAACTGGGGGAACATTGGCAGGACGAGGTAACATTGGCAGCTAATTAACAGGTATACTGTTCGACACTATTTTTTGCCGAGTACAGGTACCTGTCTCCGCTTTTCCTATTGTGCTCGTAAATTTGACCACATCTCGCCCCTCCTGGAAAAATCCAGATGGCTCCCAATGAGACAGAGATGGATTCTCCATCTCTGTTGCATTGTTTATAAAATCCTTCGCGACTGCTCCCCTCCTTACTTGTTTAACCTTCTCCCTACCAATGCATCCTTTCATACTGCTCACTCTACTCGATCTCAAGACCTGCTCTCCATCCCCTATCATCGTACGAACTCCCTTCGCGCTTCTTTCTCCTATGTCGGTCCCCATTATTATAATTCACTCCCTTCTGAAATCCGCGCACTTCCGACTCTCTCCTCCTTTAGATGCTCGTGTAAGTCTTTTCTGTTGCTTCATCCGTTGTAATGTCTCATTGCCTTCTTTGCGATTGGTTAGTTTGTTCTGTTCCTATGTTTTCTACATATAATACGCTGTCCTGACTTCTTTCAAGCCGTGGTTAGGTTATATTTTATTATTTTATATTAATCCTAGGCTAGTATGTTCCGTCTTCCTTTTTCTTTTTTCTCCTTCTGTATTATTTATAAATAGGTTAAGTTACCGCCTTAGGTTAAGTTGTAAAACAGTCTCGGACTGAACTTCGCCTGTGCTTTTGTCGATGTTTACCCTCCGTTTATTGCCCTCTGTTATATTTTTGCAATAAAAGACGTTAATAATAATAATAATAATTAATTGAAACATAAATGCCTAAGGAAAGACATACAATCTTCTTAAAAATCATGTAAGAAGTAAATAAGACAGAAGAAAGAATTTGGATACACGAAATTTACATAGAACTTTAGAAAACTTATAACGAGGGCTAATTTATTGCGACACATTTTTTTGACGATAAAGTTTGTCGTTTTGAATAGTCACTGCTACTGGTTTCCTGATTCTTAAATTTGAAACAATACGCCATCTTCTTCTAACTAATAATTGATAATTTAAAACAACGCCATTTGTGTATCAGCTGATACCCTATTTCCTTTACAGGAATTTCGTTTAAATTTTCGCGTGACCGATCGGCAAGAAATTGTGTCCAGCACTATATTAAAGAAGGAAAAGGATAAAAATTTGATGCATTTTGACACTTGTAGAACATTCACTAAAAATGTTAATTTTTAATTTAAAACATGCCAATGTTCCCCCAGTTTACGGTATCCTTTGGCGCCCCTGTCGACTTTGAATTTGAATGAAAAAGTGAAGTACTGATTAAACAACAGGATGTCACTGATCAATCTAAATATTTAAACAACATGAAGCAATTGTCATCCAGGACGAGGGCTCGCGACAAGAAAAACAGAGTTGCTGGCGGGGGAAGTGACTTAGGTGTCTCCACTGGAGCGTGCAGGGGGAGAGGATCAGAGGGCAAGTCAGCGTCACCGGTGTCATTCATTTAAAGGATTAAAATCCGCGCGCGCTCGCCTGGCGGGAATGTACGAGCGTTCACTTACTTAACGGAAAGGGCCCTTATTCTGCTTCCCTTTTCGCCCCCCGTGCCAGTCGGGTCTCGGCCGTCTTCGTCCCTCAGGCAGAGCATCCACCTTTCCACCTTTCCCCCGGCCCGCTGTGTTCTCGGGAGAGGGCCGCGACCAGCAATCAGCGTAATGCACCCGCAGACACACCCCGCCGCGCCAGCCGCCCCCGTCTTTCCCTCTCTGTCCACAGAATCCCGCGCCTACACTCACACGCGGCGCGCGCGAGCAAACGGCCAGGGTACACACCCCCTGGGCCAAAGGCCCTGATAACGCCGCTCAGCGAGCCGGCGAGCGGCTCGAGCGATGCAGACGCAACGGCAATCTCTTCGAGAGCAACGAAATAGATCGCAGGAGCGGAGGATCGATGCCACGGGAAGCGAGAGCTGAGAACAGAGAGAGCCGCTTCCCCACCCTTCCGGCCACGAGACGCGCGGACCCTCTATCTCTTGTTCTCGGACTTTCATCCCCAACCCCCGGCTCGCGGAGGCGAGCAGCAGCTAGCACCAGAGAGCACCAGCTCCTTTCGCTCGGCGAAAAAGTTGTTAACTTGGAGATTCATCGCCGACTCTTTCGGGGCAGGGGCATGTCCGTTTGGTAGGAAGGGGTGGGTTCGGTTGTTCATCCGCGAGCCGCGAGCCACTCTTTCCCGGCGGGGTTTGCGGCGGCTTGAACGAGCGTAAAAGGCGCAGCAGAGGCTCCCCTCGTCGGCATCTCTCCACAGAGGTAAAAAGAGGCTAGCAAGAAGCTGGATAAGAGGGTGCAGGCAGACGGAGGAGGAGGGAGCTCTCTGGTAATCCGGTGAAGGCGATTCCGTACACCTATTTCGCTAAAGTGATTTCGTGCCTTCGAAGGATTCGACGTTTCCTCACGGAATCACACCGCGTCCCGTCGAGCGTTGCCGGTTGCTCTTTCGCCTCCTCCCTGCCGCAGGCAACCCCCCGGCTTCTATCGCCCGGGAAAAGTGCATCTCGTAAAGCTCCGGCGCATGTCCCGTTCGTTTCTAATTCCAGTATTACGTACCGCGCTGCTTCTCGAACGGGAAATCCTTTTTTAAACCGTCGTAAGCCGAACGAGCGCGACTCGCCTCGGGACGTTTAATCGGCCGAGGCGTAGCTCCGCGCGCTCGTAACCTCCCTCCGAGGAATCTTCGGCTACCTCTTCCTTTTATTCCCGTCGGAAATACCGTGAAAGTGGACGTTCGAGGGGGCGGCAGACGCGACTTTTTACCAGGATATTTCTCGGTCCATTTACAGCGCATAAAATCGGGATCGGGGGGGGGCTCGTCCGTCGGCGGCGGCGTCTCGATAGCCGACCCGGAAGGAAGCGCGAAGAACGCCCGGTAGATCGTGGACGAAGGGTGTTCGTGGAGTGGAAAGGCGCCCAAGGGAAGGGCTGGCCGTCGTAAACAAGAGTAGCTCGGATCTCCCGAGAAAATTATCCCGGTCGTTATTTACATCTTTCATAAATATTCACTCCCGAGGAGGGTAACTGAGAAAGAAGAATCGCCGGGCGTCGGCTGGGGGGTAGAAGCGGAGGGAAAGAGGAAGCGAGGAGAGACGCGGTTCAACAGGAAGTAACGAGAGACCGCGAGGGGTATAAATCTTGAGGCTTTCGGAGGCGATCTCGTTTCAGGATCACCTACTGCGAAAAGGGTTGCTCGCTTGCTACTCTAGACGGTAATATGATATTCCTGCCATCGAAACGGAGGCTCTGCTTAGCCACATCCCTGCTCGAACATTCTTTCTTCGGTCGCCTTTCATTTGGAGTAATTAAGCTTCGGGGGTAATTAAGCTGCTGGAGTAATTTCAGCCGTTTCAAGCATTTTATTTGCTCCGCGTCTGTCACGATTGATTAGAGAGATCCAGCAGATGTTCCTCTCAACACACTTCACCACGGCCATCTCTAATAATACAGGCCGGAATATGTGAGCTTCCAACACCGCGTACAAAAAAATTCTTGGTATATTTTTTATCCACTTTTTCTTTAACTTTTCATCCCGAGGAAAGCGAAAAACGGGCGTATATTTTGCACCGGATGTTGCATAATTGCTATTGCGTTTTGGGTACACAACACTTGTCTGGCATCTGTAAAGGAATATTAAAAACATACTCTCCGTAGGTGATTCATTACAGTTTCGTATTTATTAATACAAATACAGAAAAATTGTGAATTGAAATGAAGGTTATGCTCGTTTTATATTCACCGTATAGTTCTATTTTTGCCATTCTAAAACTTTACACTAATATATTGTTTTTAACACTTATAGACCACATCCATAAATTACACTTAAATAAGTACAACAAATCCACATTATATCCACATATCACACTAATACCATATAACCCGAACGGCTTCAACATAATTTTCATAGGGCTGATGACTGCGTTCATAGCGACTACAGATAGCCGTGACTTCTCCCACGAATACCTTTTCCCCTTGAATCACGCGATACGAATATCTAGGGTAAAGTTCTGTACACTGCCAGCTGCCCCTTCGATATATACATTCTGGTTTGTCCAAGCAAGTGCGACTAAGCTGGTCGGAACGCAGTGTCAGGCAAACCGCCTGTAACCTGTGCATATCCTTACTAATATATAAAAGTGAAACGTTGTCTGTTTGTTTGTCCTTCTTTCACGCCTAAACGGCTGAACGGATTTAAATGAAATTTTGAATATTCATTAAATACGCCCTAGATTAGATTATAGGCTATTTATAAATATGCTATCTAAAATAATAAATAATAATAATAATAATAATAATTCCCGGGTGAAACCGGGTAACGGGTCAGCTGGTATCTAATATTTGCATTGTCGTTTCCCAATGTCCACGGAAAATGCGCGGGCCTAACAGGATGGAGCTATTCCTCCAACTCCCAGAAAGTCGATGCCGATGATAAACAGAGAAACGTCACTATTGATACACACGGATCCTCTCCCCCCGAATCGATATCACCGATGAGCACACAAAGGGGAAAGCTTACTCCTGAAAGACCGTTAGGCAAACGCCACGGTTCCGCCGAAATGATCGCGGAACGTTGCAAGTCGAGCCACGAGCAAATGCAATTCCCCGAGGCAGAAACGGTGGGAATTATTTCAGCTCTCGTGGCTCCCGTTTCCGCCTACTTTTTCCATCAATTCTTACCCGCGGAAACGGATATGTACTTCGAGATAAATATAATCGCCCGTTTCGCGGAACCTGCCAGCAGCTCTTGCGTTTTCCAGCCCCTCTTTCAATTCGCGCGTTCGCCATGCTCCCCCGCGAGGAAGGCAAGATTCCTCCGCTCATCGACGTAGACGTACGGTAGAGAAAATTCGGAGTCGTAAATTTCCCGAGGTGGTACACAGAATTAGCTTTTGAGGGATTGGTTTAGCAGGGGTTTGGAGTTATAGTGCCGTTTATGTAATAAGATACTTCTCGAAAATTGATGAACAGGAAGTAATTTAAGAAGGAATTGCTTCGTACGTCCCTGAACGAGGTTTCGGTCACTCCTTCCCAGATTCTCAGTTTCAACCCCTTTTAAGGGTACTAGGCAGTCGTTTTTGTAAAAAATGAAGCATTTCTTTTTCAATTAATTACAGAGAAATAAATTCAAGCTGAGGGTTGTTCTTTGACAAAATGTTTATTAACATCGTAAGCTCTAGAAACATGTTTGTTTCGCCAAAAATATGCATTATCTATAGAAGAGGCTTTGTAAAAAAGTTTCTTTTGTTTTGCAGCGATTTTAACGAAACGAAACGAAATTCAGCGACCTGCTTGTAAATTCTACTTCAGAATACCTCTGGTTCTGCACTGAACCTATGAAAGAAGAAAATTATGAAAATGACAGCAACGAAATGGCGATTTTTAAAAAAGTGCGTTTTTCGTTAGACAAGGATGAGGCTTTAGTTTCTTTTCATAAAGAATAAGAGTTTTAAGTACCTTCACTTTAAGTTCAGGCCGAAACTACACATTTTGTGAACATGCTCGAATTTGATTTGAATCGGTTGGAACCTCCGTTTTTTGAGTTATCACTGCAAAACAAAAAAAACTTTTTTAACCTCTGAAACTTTAATGATCCATTTGTTGCGTCATACATAGGGTGACTGTACCTAATATCGCCAGTGTTCCTAATATCGCCACTCGCTATATCTCTTAAAGTAAGCTCTAAAATTTATCGGTTATGCACTGAATTAGTACCTAAACATATGTAGGAAGACATACTATAATTGCAGCATCATGTGATCAACAATTACAGAAACGGAAGGATTTTAGAAAATCTTAATAGTGTAAAAATTTATTGGACTATCACAATTTTACGTCACATTCGGAGAAGGTAAGTCTAATAAATCTGTGAATGCAAGAATATCTACTAGAAATACCTAATTAATTATGTACTTAAGAAATGAAATCGATTCAAATATTTTTCGTAATGAAAATAGCGTTTTTCTTTTAGCAGTATGCGTGTTCTCAATATCGCCTACCGGAGAACAATGGTTTCGATGTAATGCTTGTTACAGGTGAGGTCACGAAATGTGCGGAGCAACCGAAATAAAATTTATTTGTCCAATATGTACATCGGAACGTAAAGAATAAAATATTTTAAAAATCTATATTTTCAAATTTCTATATTATTCTAATAAAAATGAAATCAAAGATGGATAAAAAGACATTTATAGAGCAAGAAATAATAAAAGCACATTTGAAAATGACTTTAAAAACTCATATATACATGAATTAATCAATATTTATTGAGTAGGCGATATTAGGTACACTTTTTTCAGGACCCGATTTTTGCATGTCTTACGTTTTTTGAGTCCTAATTAACAATTTGTAGGTTTCAACGATTCCAACATATGCTACACGAAAGATGAATAATTTCTCTTTACTTTGAAACGAACTGCATGGAAAAATATCAATTATTATTCAATCGACAGCGATTTAACTTTTGCCTGGCGATATTAGGTACAGTCACCCTAATGCATATTTTTTACAAAACAAACATGTTTTTTTAAAGCTTATGATGCTAACAAATTTTGTGTCAAAGGAAAAGTCTCAGCTTCAATTTATTTTTTTGTAATTAAATGAAAAAGAAATGCTTCATTTTCGCCAAAAACGACTGCCTCGGTAGTACTCTTAACCCAACATTAGAACTTTACTTCCGTTTATGCCCCTGCCAGTTTTACCCCGAATTTTCTCCACCATCGACTGAGGAAGCGCCGACATTTCACACAGAAAATCCCCGAAAAATCGCGAATAAATCTTAATAGCGAAACTGTCTCGCGCTGCATCGAGCCTCGCGAGCCCTGTCTCCGAAGACGCGCGAATCGATAATGAAGATGGATTAGCGAGAGGAAAAAATGTATTTGCCCCGCGCTCCCGGTCGGGAGGTTGCATTTAGAGCCCGTAAATCGCTACGACTGCCACGGGGGAGCAGCTACTCTCGCGATCAATCGATGATTACCTCCCGCAGGAATGTCGAAACGTTGCATTGAACAGGCTTGAAGAAAAAAGCAGGGCAGAGAGCTATCGGGTCATCCTGCAACTAACGCGGCTTCCTTCGTTCAACCCTCGACCAACCCTTTCACCATCTAACGACTTTCCCATACGCATTTCCAAGGACTCCCTCGGATATCTACACACGAATATTAGCGCGCAACCATTCGAAAGAAGCACTCCATCACCCCCCGATAATATCGCCCCCTCAATTACCCCTCCCCAGCCGTTTCCCTTCGAAACAATCTCGAGGGCCGCCTCGCCACGAACCCGATCGTTTTCGGCTAATTACTCGGATTAATTATACATTCGCCGTCGACGGAGGAGCCGAGAGGGTGAGTCGACAAGCGTGTACGGTCCTTTGTGTCCGAATAACGGCACCGCGAGAGACAGGGGCGAGGGAAGAGGGCTAGAGAGAAAGAAACGAAGTGGTCGGTTTCCGCGATGCTTCTGGGGGTAAACAAAGGGGGGGTCGCGCACAAAGTGGACGGATAAGTGGCGGTCGAGTGGTCGCCGGTTGCTTTCGAAATTTATCATTTAATCTTTCCGCGTGGCATTCGCGGCATTGTGGTCTTGGACGGTTGCGTCGCCCGCGGCTAAATGCGTTTCGAGAGACTCCACCGACTCGCCCCGCGCCACCTCTCCCTGTACGCTTTGCCTATAGGCTTCGCGCACGAGAGCACACGCGTACCCGGCGGTGCCAGCGTCCGCGCGCGCACACACAGGCGGTTATATAAAAGCGGTGCGTGCATTAATTTGCATATTAATTCGCCGAGAGTAATCCGGTTTAATGACATCTGGATTAGGGGGAGATGTCGCCGGGAGACACGCGCCCGCGCAACAACGCTCGCGGCCGCCAGCCGTTTTAAGAATATTCCCTGGGCGTATAAATACGTTTTCATAATCATTCCGGGGCGTTGTATTAGAGCGGCTTCAACGGCCCCGTTGCACGCGCCGCGTTCTGACCAGTTTTACGGCCACGCGTCGCCCGTTTTCCACCGTCAATTTGAATATTAATTCCCCAGGGTGATCCGGGTTAATGACATCAGGATTAGAGAGGACGCGGGGGGGGCGCGCGCCGCCCCGCGTCAATTATCGACGCGACTCCGGGTCAACTTTTTCAAGCGTACGGAGTCGTTCTAATGAAACGATGGCTTCGAGGAAACGGGGGAGAGTCCCTGGCGTCTTGCCTGTGCCTCGTCGAGATGTCTTACACTCGCGAATTAGTGAAAGCAGGGAGAAAGGGTGACGTCTTACCGTCAAAGGAAGCTTGCTTTTCAATCGCTTCAAGAGGCGACGCCCTCGCGCGCACGCGACCGTTCGTCAGAGAGCCTTCCACAAAGCTGCAAGCTTCGTACTCTGTCTTCCTTGGTGTCCGAGGCCTCACGCGGCCGTTGTTCCGCTTAATTACGCGCGTTTTCAGGTCCGCGGATGGCGAGCGAGCTCCGCCACGCCGATTGTCCGTCCCCCTTCTGGCACGCGCTTGTTCATCGGCGCAAACAGAGGGGCGGAAGAAGGGAACGCGTTCAAAATACGCGTGTAAAAAGAAATTGCATTCAAGAGGGAAGCTGGGTCCAAGGATTTCTCCGCGTCTGGGTAGTTCGCCGCGTCTCGTTCACCCCTTCACCCGCCATCTCCCTCGACCTTAGCTTCTCGCTTTTCACCGTCGGCTGGGCGAGTTTTTTCAGTCGAGGCGTTGTAACGACTTCAATTTAGAGGCGCAGTTGCAGCGGCGAAGCAACTTTTTTCCACGCGCATAAGCGTCACGAGTTGGCCGCGGGGGTGAAAGAGGACGGAGAAAGGGTGGAAGGAAGTCGAAGGCGGGGCCGGGTGCCGGTGGACGGGACGTGGACGCGCCCGGAGAAAAGAAGACGCGCAAGAAACCCGACGGAAACGAGCCTGAACGCCGCGTTTAACTGCACAATTGCCGTAATAAAATCGTCTGCCGTTAAATCTTCCGAGAGAGACGCCGCGTCCTTCCTTCTTCCCTCTTCTTTTTATCACAAACGTCCCACGGACGCGTTAACGCGCTTGTTTATTCCGGAATACTACCAGCGATACGGGGGCGGTCTAAAAAGCGCCGATCCGCCTCTTGTTACGTTAATGCCACGGCAAAGAAGCGTTCCGATCGGGGGACATTTGTCTGGGAAAATTGGAGGGCAGGGCAGAGCTACCTTGCCCCTTACAGGGTAATTCTGGTAGAGATGGACCGATGAGAGAGAAGGGCCAGTTGAGAATGTGTCAAATTATCCGTCAAATGAGCAGTGTGTCAGTGTGTTCCTTCGTTGTAATCATTGTAATCGAGTGTGTCTGTGAATTTTGACGAAAATCAACATTTTAATTTCTGGAAAGGATAACAATTTTTTGGGTGGTCATAAGAATTAGTATAACTCTGTTGTTTGAACAGACATTTACACCAATCTCATAAAATAACTTGCAATTACATATAGCTATAATGCTAACCCCCAACCGTGATTTTGAAGCCAATAATGGCGATTAGATGGGCCACTGTACCATGCGATTTGGGATAGATGGACTACATATACTCGCTAGTGATGGACCCATAGTGCCTTTGGGTAATTGCCATCCCCATAAAAAACTTTAAAAAAGTAAAAAAATTACGCCAAGTACACGAAATCAAATAAATCACGAAAAATAGAAGATAATTACAAAATAAAAAAAAGTTGTGAAATCAAAATGAGCTGCAAGTACATAAAGGTGCTTTCCCGCAGCGTGCAAAGGTGACACTGTGTGACGCAATGTAAGATTCGGTGCTTTCCAACTGCGCTTAATAATATTAAGCAGATATATTTTTATAGAAATAAATATTTCAATACCAATAAATATTTTATTCAAAATACTTGGCGCTGCTCACCGAATTGGTGTTGTTAAACTGAATACATATGTATAAACTGCATTAATCTTTTCCTTTCTTTAAATCGTGAGTTATTGTAAATTATTAATTTACTATTAATAAGACAATTAACATTTTTTCGGTTTCGCAGCGCCAAGTATTTTGAATAAAATATTTATTGGTATTGAAATATTTATTTCTATAAAAATATATCTGCTTAATATTATTAAGCGCAGTTGGAAAGCACCTTTATGTACTTGCAGCTCATTTTGATTTCACAACTTTTTTTTATTTTGTAATTATCTTCTATTTTTTGTGATTTATTTGATTTCGTGTACTTGGCGTAATTTTTTTACTTTTTCAAAGTTTTTATGGGGTATTATATTCTATTTTTTGTGATTTATTTGATTTCATGTACTTGGCGTAATTTTTTTACTTTTTTGAAGTTTTTATGGGGATAAGCTTTACATAAAAACCCTAAATTAAAAATAATTTGCTGGTATAAAAACAAAAAATCCCCATAAAAATTCTATTAAAAAATTTTGGCGACTTACCTTGTTAATTGAGACAATAATTCAGTGTCTTGTGTGGATTGTGGTGTAAAAACTCGTCACATTTCAGAAAATTTGGACAACTTTCCTTATTTGACACTCGCCAGGTTTATAACCTGACTGTAAGCTGTCAAAATTTGGAGTAGATTGCACAGTGAAGGTAACGTAATAGCGTTTGACGAACGAAACATGTGTTAGTTTCTGTTGGCTGAAGGTGTGCGTGTAACGCGTATGACGAACGAAACATGTGTTAGTTTCTGTTGGTTGAAGGTGTGCGTGTAACGCGTATACGTATTATGTTTGACGAAATTTGGTTGAAGAAGAAGAATCAGAAGAAGAAGAAAAAAATTACCGTTTCCGACTGATCCATGAGACGATATTATGATATCTCTGTCATGCGTGGACAGATTTTATTGAAATTTCGTCTTATTCGAAAGATTATATGCGGTTTACATAAGAAAAATGCCTTTAAATTTAGAAAATATTGCAGGCGTGATGAGATATTAATGAAATAAATTTCAGGTTAGGTTGGATTAGCCCGGCGAAGAGTAAATGATAGCGGTAGCGACAGTCGACATATACAGGGTGTCTTTCCTGTACTTGGCGTCGAGACGCTGCCGCGTCTCTAGATTACTTAAATTTTCATTAAATGCAAAGAAAACGAACTTAGATTACAGAGTTTTCAGATAGTGCTGAAGAAGGAACAAATGAGATGCATATTTCAAGTGAAGATGGTTATGAAGACTGGAATAAAAATATGCGTGATTATTGTGGGAAAGAAACAGCAAAATAAATAAGTATTTAGTAATTATAATAATATAAGAAATAGAATTAATCTTTTTTTGTTTACTGAAACAATGTTTTCGATAAAAATAAATGCTACGAGTCAATTTAATGAAAGAATATAACTTTTATCGAAGTGGTCCAACTCACCCGTAGTACTATTATTTATTTATTTACGTAGCCTGCGCCTCCAATTTATGAACATATTGTGTTGTGATCATTACATGTCCTAGAAAAGATAGTTCGCTACAAGACAGTGATAAGTCAAATATTCAGTACCTAATTCTAAAATATTTAAGCTTGAGACAATTTTAAAAACGTGGTCCATCTCGACCGGAATTACCCTAGCAGCGCTTCAAAGCAGGCAAATGAAAGAAGACGCATCCTCCCTATTTGTCAAGTCGTCGCGACGAAGAAAGAAGCGCGATGGAACGCGGACGGTAAGAAGAAAAGGATTAGGGGCAGTTAGGTGCCTTCCGAAATTCATAGGGCGCGGCGAAAAGTATTTTCCTCGTGACCCGGCTCGCCGGAAAGCGTAATTTGCTGGCGCGAACGCCAGGAAAAATTGCGGCTCTTGACCCGGCCGACAATGCGCCGAGTAAAGCGTGCCTCTGTACGACTGTAGCGGATTCGTATTTTAATTCGGCGTCGCTCGCTCCGCCCGTGTCGCGTTCAACAATTTTACAAGCAGCTTGCCATGCCACGCCGTGCCAAGCTTTTCTTGCACTCCCGCGACTTCTGCACGGATTCATTACGCGCGCTACTTTATCTTGACAGCGATTTACCATGCCCTTCGAGTTGAAGGGGGAATCCTAGTTTTTGGGCTAAAAAACATAGCAAAATTAGGGATTTTTTTTTTAAGAAACTAGCGATTCGATTCATCTGAAATTTGGACCATGTTTTGATGCATCTTTGAAGCAATTGCAGTTTTTTTTATTAATTTTTAATACCGATAAGTTATATTTTTTTGTTACATAAGAAAATTTGAGAATTCTGATAGCAACGATTAAGGTTTGATTTGAAACTTTGCTGGGCGTGATGGTCGATCATGCATAACTCCTATACTTATTATTAAAAATTGATTTAAAAAAACTGCAACTTCTTCAAAGATGCATAAAAATATGGTCTAAATTTCATCTGAATCGATTAAAATTTATTCGTTTCTTAAAAAAAAATTCCCAAATTTTGTTATGTTTTTAACCCCAAAAATAGAGAGCTAGTTGGCGCGTGAATTATTCGTATTTCTCTAGACACTACGGCCAATAAGAGTGGTCAATTCTGGCCCCTTTCTCCTAACAGCAACCAATAGCCTTCCACCTTGAGGTTTTGAAGAATTCGCGTATTACATACGCAACACAGCTGTCTCCGTATTAAAAAACGAGTGGATTCTAGCTGAAAGTTTCCAGTCAAGAAGTTTTCCGAGACAGAAGTTTAATGGTCCTGTCAGATTATTGCGCTCGATGCTACTATCACCGCCGCGAAACCAGAATCGCGTCCTTCAGCTTTGAGATCGCGTGCACCGAGCGCCTCAATTGTTGCGCGACTCTTTCATCGTTCAGGTAGCGTGCGCGGAGCACCGAGGAGAACTTAATTACAAGGAAAAGACGATTACGCGGGGGCGGCCGGTGAACAAAGAGGGGAGTGGGACAGTGGAAAGAAGTCGGAAGGAGAAGAGGGGTAGTTGCGCGACGCGGAATAAAAAGTTTCCTCGGAATTAACGATAACGACGATAATGAAGCCGAGTGTCAGCGACGGCATGGACGGCCGATTATTGTTCGACGTCGGATATCCTTGAATCTCGAGAACCTTTTCTTCCCCGCGAGTTCGCGAGATGTTCCTTTCTGCCTTCGGTCCCGAGACGACAACCCATCCCTCTGTTTAAAAGAACGCTCTTCGAGGAGGAGAAGTAATCCCACGGGAAAGAACGAGTCGGCCTTTTTTAAATATCTCCCCTGGAATTTCATTCTCTCGTTTCAATGTGCGCGTTACGAGCGCGACTACTCATCTAAATTCACGCGCAGCTGTCGGGGCTGGCTATGAGTTCGCGCTCGGTCAACCGTCTCGCGGCAACGACGTTCTTCAAGACTAGCTGACCAAATAGGTCTCCAAGGGCGATGCGAATTTATCCCGCGGGAACTACTCGTACACACTTCGTTCAACTGAACAGCACTGTGGATTCTTGCTGCGCTTCCTTGAGAAACGTCTCAGGTTAAAAGTTTGCGCGAACTGGTCAATCAAGAGTCTTCCCTCGTTCTCATTTCCTACCCCCGGTTCATTCCGCGGAATATCGAGAGTTTCGTCGGTCTATCGTGCCTCGCAGGCCGTCTCGCTTTCAATCAAGTGCCAGACAGATAAATATACAGCCGTCTTCGACGTACGTGGCGCGCATAAATATCGAGAACAGCTATACAGGGTGTTTGAATACAGGTGGGCAGACGAAAGTATGTAAAGCCGGAAATTAAGAGTCACGAGATCGAGTTTGAAGCTTTGTATACGAGTTATCAATTGTTGACAATACGGTTGAAGCCTCGCGGGGGACTTAGACTACTGCGCAGTAGTATGATCGTTAGCTAAGTCAGGCACTGCGAGGGCAGTAGTCTAAGTCCACCGCGTCAGACGCGGAGTATTTGCTCGAAAAATCGATTTTTTATACATATTTTCTATTGGTAGGAAGGTTCTTGAGTATTCTGTTGAAATTTTTTTTTTGAGAAATTGGAAATAGTAGCGAAGTTACACAGGTTTGAAGTTAAACATGTGGGAAGCGGATTGACTTGAAGATTAACTTTAAACGCGTTTTCCTCGAAACTACGTTTTTCAAACTGGTCAGCATGATTTCTCAGAAACTAACGACCGATTAACTTCCAATTGTACATACATCTTCTATATACCTCTCTCTATGGTCCCTACAAAAATTATAAAAGTATCAGCAATATTTCCATGTTTTATAACAGATTATAACAGATCAGAGTAAAAAGATTTGGTTACGTAAATGAAACTTACACGGTAAATATACAAGGAAGACTTTCACGAATCTCGCGCGAGACCAACAATCAGCAGCCGTTTTAGAGAAATATTGACTTTGGACGAAGAAAAATTTTCTAATAATTGGATAAACGAGCCGTTTATTTTGAAAGTGGCCTAACTCCATTTTTTCAATTTTTTCCGGTTTCCATAGTTACATGTACAACTTCGTGTTATTTATCAGTAAAGCATTTCAGGTTGCTTATAACCCGAGCAAATACGATAATTCTTGACATATAAGTTTTCAGAGTTAGTTCAATAATCGAACCGTGTAGTTTGAAAGTGGCCTAACTCCATTTATACTTAAATCAAGATATTTACTATTGATAATGTCGGAAAGCAGTGATGAAGGTGATTTTAATTAATTAGTATTTACAAGTTAACCTCAGTTTTTGGACAATTGCGTTAGTTGAATAACCAGTACATTTAATTAATATAAAACTTAAAATTTAATATTAAATTTTAGAAATTATTTTACCCATGGGGAAGAACAGAACAAGACTATTTAGTTCGGATAGTGAAGAAGAAATAGTAACTAATGATTTAAAAAAAAATCGAAAAAGAAACAGAATTATAGAACAATATTCGTCTTCAGGGGATGAAGATACGAATAACAATGGAGAAGAGATTAATGAATCATACATCCAAAAAGTGCGAAAGATTAAACGGAATTCAGGAAAAAGATATTGTACTCAAACCGGAAATATTGTAGCTGAAAAAAATTTCGAAAACAAAGATTGCCGTTGTCGGAATGCTTGCACAAAAAATTACGTTGAAGAAGAAAGAAATAATATTTTTGAGAAGTTTTGGGGTTTGGGAGATTTTAACAAACAAAATGTATTGCTTTACGAAGCTGTCGAGCGCAAAATTGTGGAACGAAGACGTCCAACAAACGGAAAAGGTTCGCCAAGAAATTGGAGTTTTAGGTATTTGTTAAATTCTAAAAATGGAAAAGTTCCCGTCTGTAAAAAATTCTTTTTGGATACTTTTAAAGTAAGTGAAGGACGCTTAAAACGAGTATTAAACTCTGCAAATAATGTAGGCAATGATTTACGTGGGATGAATGGTTGGATCATCAAGAAAATTATCTGAGGAAGGGAAAAAGCACGTTCAAAACCATATTAAAAGTTTTCCTAAATTTGAATCCCATTATACCAGATCTCATAATCCTAATAGAAGATATCTACATTCTGATCTAACTCTTAGGAAAATGTTTAATTTATACGAGCTTCATTGCGAGGAAAATAAAATAAAAGCCGTTAATGAGTGGACTTACAGAAAAATATTTAAAAAAGATTTTGATTTACATTTCCACCAACCGCGCAAAGATGCGTGTCAAAAATGCGACTTATTAAACATCAAAATTAAAGCATCGAATGATGATGAAGAAAAGAATAAACTTACAGAAGAACACGATGTCCATTTAAGACTAGCAGAATCAGCTTGGAATTCACTAAAACAAGAACAGGAGCAAGTATCACGTAATTCAGATTATTATTTTGCTTTCTCGTTCGACTTGCAAAAAGCATTACCATATCCCAAGTTGACTACCTCAGTAGCATATTACAAACGCAATATGTATGTTCTAAATTTAGGTATTCACAATTTTCATAACGATAATGTTTACATGTACGTTTGGGATGAAACTATTGCATCCAGAGGTGCTCAAGAAATTGTTACATGCATCCTAAAACATGTTAAAAATTTAAGAAGTGAAAGACACATTATAGCTTACAGTGACATGTGCACCGGGCAAAATAGAAACATTAAAGTAGCTTTAATGTGGTTAAAAATTGTCCAAACTTTGGAAAATAATGTGGAAATCATAGATCACAAATTTTTAATATCAGGACATTCGTTTCTACCAAATGATAGAGATTTTGGCGTGGTAGAAATGTCATTAAAAAAAAAATACTTTACTGTTCGTTCCCCAAGATATATTTATTACCACGTCGGGGTAGACCAAGAAAGTTCGAAAATATTGTATTGACACCACTGTATAAAAATATCAGACAAATTACAACAGCAAAATTCAAGGACATAATGGACGTATTACGATATATGTATACCACCGGAACATCATGATTTCTTCAAATCCCTTTCACACGCACAAAATGTAGATGAGTAGTAAATTGTTTTGTAATAAATTTATGTTTGTAATTTTGTACGTTATGTAGTTAAAAAATGTTTTGAATCGCATAAATTATGTTTCCGAAGTGTTTTAACGATATGTAAAATAAATTCAGTATTGTTTTTTTCAATTTGAAGCATCTTAAATTATGTTGAATGGACTTGGGCACCTTCAAATTTTATAATGAATCTGGTTGTTAATTTTGGAAGTGGCCTAACTCCATTCTTGATAAGAAAATGCATATTATTCACTTAATAATTGCCACTATTTTAATAGGAACTATAAATTTAACATCCTTAGATACACTTAAGCAGTATGACTCATTAGTATCCTATACGTATATTTTTAAATTCATTGAAACGCAAACCCTTAAATATCTGGATTTGAAGATAAATGGACTTAGGCCACTTTCAAATAAACGGCTAACAGTCTGTAAATAGAAAAAATGTGTGTCGTGACCATCTTTACGATATATTTTTTAACATCCAGTTTAACAACATTTAATTTTTCAATCTTTCTTAGCGTTTGGACAATTCTTGTTTCGAGCGCTATAGTCCCCTTACTGCCCCCGATCCTCAATTAATAACTCTGAACCGAAGCCTCCAACGCAATTTTCTCATTCCTGATTTGAAATGATGCCCAACCACAGTCGACCACACTGTACATATTGGTAGCCAATCAGTATGCAATACATGCACAGTGTACACGGAGATTTCAAGTTCGTACAAAGTGCAGCCAGACATGCGGCGTTATGTTTCGAGCTGTCCCAAGAATGGGGCGAGCACGCGGAACGAAACATTTAGCCTCGAAAAGTCGCGGCCTTTGAGGAATCGCGATCTAGGGAACCACCCGTGATTTTCTGGATGCAATTTTCTTTTCAAGCTCGTTGGATTCGTTCCGAGGAAACCGCGGAGCGTAGCCACGGCCGTTGAATACCCGCGGTAACAAAACTGCCGGCTCCTCGCGGGATTTAAGTAGGTAATAGTAAGTAAATGAGGCGGCCTTGGCTCCGAGACTTCCCCGGGAAAATTGTAGGCGGCGTGAATGGGCTGGCTTGGATTTAATTAAAAAATTTTTTCAAACGGATAGCCCACGCGCACCGTCGTCACCGTTGAATGCGGGACATTACCACGGCTCTTTCCTTAACCCTGGACACATTCAGCCAGCAATTTATACGGACAACGCGTACGCCGTAATCCCCGCGGAACGTAAGACCACGGCCGCGGGAGAAACAAGGGGTAGTTGGATTTCGAGAAATTGAAAAATGCTGCCTGACCTTCTAGAATCTAGTAGACTCGGAATCTTCTATGGTAACGGCGGAAAAGTACCTAGGTTTCGGCTTCTAACACGAGTATAACGATTTGCATATGTAATATTGTAGCTTGATCCTCCTGGAATCGAGAGACTTCTCAGAAACCACAGCTCTGAAGCTAGTCTCGTCCTCGTTACTATATGTCTTCCAGCAAAATACCCGCGCCTCGCCACGGTAGAATAATTAAAGGGAATTACTTTTATATCTGTTTTTTTTTAAGTAGGTAATTTTTTATGTAATTAGAGTAACCTTTGTATAATGAACATTTATATATGTATATGTTCGTTCGCACATACTATATTTAGTACGACATGTCACAAAAAGATCTGTTACCAAATCCAGATTTGATCCTTTAAGGGTTGATTAGGGCACAATTTAGAAATTGGTTTTTAGACATATGTGTTGTCAGGCTAAAAAGCAGTAGGTATCGATATCGAGTTGGGCCAAAAAGATTTTGAAGAATCCGTGAAAACACATTTTACATTACCCCTTCTCAACCTGTTAGACGTTGATTAGGGCAATGTCCTGAAATTGCTTTTTAGGCATTTCTGTGGGAAACCTTTGTAAGTAAAAACCAAGATGATATCTAATCGGGCCTAAGAGATATTAAGGAGTCCGAGAAAATGCACTTTACTCCTTTTCACTTCCTTGGGGATGCAATTTCCAAAAATCCTTCCTTACTGGTTGGGTACGTCATAAAAACAATGTAGGGTAGACCGGGGGCGGTAGTAACAGGGGGGCGAATGTAAATATCTCAAAACATATAATAGATATTAACACCAATTTTGGATATATGATGAAGAATGACATTTGGAATATACACATCCATGCCCTAAAAGTACAGATACGCAATAGACATGGATAGTGAAGAAAATAACTTTTCGATACCCCAAAGTAACTTTTCCTTACTGACTTAAAATTGTAATATAAACACACCCTTTGCAAGTATGTGCTTGTTCGATTTTTTAATCTGTAATTCGACCTTTTTCAAACTAATATTGATCGTTACTTGGCACTTTTAAGCGTCTCGTTAGTCAAAATTTATAATTTAAGTTCAAAAGCATGGTCGGGGGCGATTGTAACATCGGCAGTCGAGGTCGGTTTTACCGCAACAGAACCGAATAGGGACAAAGAAGGCGAATAATATTGTCTTATTTGCATGAAATCATATAGCATAGCACAAGCAAACCAAATGAAAAATGGGTGCAATATACTGAATGTAAGGATTGAGCAGATGAAGAATGCACCAGCCAAAACGCCTTTTATTTCTGCCACAATTGCGATACCACATAATTTATTATAGATTTTACTTTTTTCATTTATTATTATAATTTAAATCAATAAATATTTTAATTTTGTAAAGTTATATTTGTGCTACTATCGACTCCATGCAGTGTTACAACCGACCCGGGGTCAGGGACGGTTGTAACACTTTCTCCGCTTCTCATTTTTTATAAATAACCGGAATATTACTTGACATACAGCGAAACTGTTGTGGCTCAAATAATGTCAGATAAATAAGTAACATTTTCGTAAAAAAACTTTTGTTGTAACTGTTATAGTTTTTGCGTAATCGTATTCCAAAGTCAAAGTGTTACTACCGCCCCCGGTCTACCCTACCTTCCAGTAAGTCAATATACAGATTACGGGTAATGGAAATTTCCCACCGTGTATTGTATACAGGGTGTCCCAAAAATGTCGCGTTTCCTTGAAAGGGGTGACTCAGAGGGTGATTTGAAACAACTTTTTCCTTAGCGAAAATATTGTCCGAAGCTTCGTTAAGGAGATATTAAGCAAAAACCCCGACCAATCAGAGCGCGCGCCTTCCGCCTGAGTTCCCGCGGTAGCGTTGGCTACGAGGTAGGCGACCGCGCTTGTGCTACGAACGTACGAACAAGCAAGTCGGCATGCATCGAAGGAAACCGCGTTACACATTTTTTTTTTAAAGCAGAATCTTAAATAAGAATAATTTGAAGTGAGAGGACAAGAAGTACGTAAATTTCGTTTTTAAATAAGGCATAAACGAAAAGCTAACGTAACAGAAAATGTACGACAAGTGATCGTAATTCATTATTGAGGTAAATATCCGTAGTTTAAGAACGGCCAACACAACTAAATTTAAAAAATAATATTAGGTGTATGAATAAATTCTTTCCGACTGGAATTTCTATCGCGGTGGTATTCAGAAGCTGCCAGAAAAATGGCAAAAGGTAATGAACAATAATGGAAATTATTGCGATGATCGAGTTGTTTTCATATTTTTTAAATCGAACTGTTATTGTACCCTAAAATCGGAAAGAATTTATTTTCACACCTAATAATCACCAATAAATTAAAGAAAACTCACCCTTTCGGACATTCCTTTCCTTGCTTTCCTTCCCTTTTCGGAAACCTGTGTTACTAGGCCACTGTACCGATCCTGGTCATCGGCGTCCAGTGCTCAGCTGATCGCAGGGTCAATGTACCGAATATTCACTTCACTGCACGGCTACTAACACTGATCACTGAATTTATTTTTCACGGAACGTGTTGTTCCTACGTTATAAAAATTGGTGGCCGCGAAAGGGGCCGATTACTGTTAATTACTGGGACGAGATTACTACTATTACCCGGCGAAAAGAAAACTCGTGGCAGACTGTCTCGGGCTGTGCAGTCCGCTGCTGTGACGATTGGTCGAGTCACCTATTTGGGCACACTTTTAAAGACGGGGCACACGTATTTTGGTTATTGGCTGAAGTTGCCACATACATTGTCACACCGCGCGACGAAGAGATCGAACGAAACACGAGATCGAGTGGGATAGAGCGATTTGACCAAGCGTAGCCTACGCGTTTGTTTTGACGATCGTCGGTCGAATCCGTATCTGATCGCTGCACAGCAGCGGACTGCACAGCCCGAGACAGTCTGCCACGAGTTTCCTTTTCGCCGGGTAATAGTAGTAATCTCGTCCCAGTAATTAACAGTAATCGGCCCCTTTCGCGGCCACCAATTTTTATAACGTAGGAACAACACGTTCCGTGAAAAATAAATTCAGTGATCAGTGTTAGTAGTCGTGCAGTGAAGTGAATATTCGGTACATTGACCCTGCGATCAGCTGAGCACTGGACGCCGATGACCAGGATCGGTACAGTGGCCTAGTAACACAGGTTTCCGAAAAGGGAAGGAAAGCAAGGAAAGGAATGTCCGAAAGGGTGAGTTTTCTTTAATTTATTGGTGATTATTAGGTGTGAAAATAAATTCTTTCCGATTTTAGGGTACAATAACAGTTCGATTTAAAAAATATGAAAACAACTCGATCATCGCAATAATTTCCATTATTGTTCATTACCTTTTGCCATTTTTCTGGCAGCTTCTGAATACCACCGCGATAGAAATTCCAGTCGGAAAGAATTTATTCATACACCTAATATTATTTTTTAAATTTAGTTGTGTTGGCCGTTCTTAAACTACGGATATTTACCTCAATAATGAATTACGATCACTTGTCGTACATTTTCTGTTACGTTAGCTTTTCGTTTATGCCTTATTTAAAAACGAAATTTACGTACTTCTTGTCCTCTCACTTCAAATTATTCTTATTTAAGATTCTGCTTTAAAAAAAAAATGTGTAACGCGGTTTCCTTCGATGCATGCCGACTTGCTTGTTCGTACGTTCGTAGCACAAGCGCGGTCGCCTACCTCGTAGCCAACGCTACCGCGGGAACTCAGGCGGAAGGCGCGCGCTCTGATTGGTCGGGGTTTTTGCTTAATATCTCCTTAACGAAGCTTCGGACAATATTTTCGCTAAGGAAAAAGTTGTTTCAAATCACCCCCTGAGTCACCCCTTTCAAGGAAACGCGACATTTTTGGGACACCCTGTAGAACGCAATCGCGTAGAATTTGTCCCGGCGCGTAATGAAAATAATATTTCCGTCTTGACTTTCAATTTTGCAGCAGGGCTTTCACCGTGCTGAGCCCTCGTTCGAAGTGGATTTACACGACCGCGAATAGCGCGGTTTATCGAGGCCGCGCTACTGCTATCTCGCGGATTTGTTAATTTAAAAGGTAATATCCGAGGGCGTGCATGAAATACTACCCCCCTCGCCCGATAACCTACGGCTGGGTCCACTCGCGCGTATTTCCGTATTGTTCCTCTCCAGTATTTTTTTCTTCCCCACATCCCCTCTCGTTCGCACAGCATCGTTGCCACCCGATCGAACTCAATTATCCGCCCCACCGTTCGTTCAAGTTTCTTACCGCGCCACTGCCGCTACACGGACAAAGTGACTCTACTTTCGTTAATTGCCATTCTCGGGCCGCGCTATTCGGACGAGATAAACGAGCACGCGTGAGAGTATCACGCGACGCGGCCGTATTTCACTTAAGTTCGACCATTCGACTTGGTCGCCCGGCAGTCACCGGCGACGAACGAGTATTTATCGCCGGCGGACGCGAAACGTCCACTTTCGGGGCCAGAAACTTATCTCGAGGCGAAGTTTACTGGCACCGGGGGGGGCCGAGCCGAGAAAAGTTGGCTGCCAGAAGGTTACACGGCGCGCCCGCTAACAATGAACTGCCTAGAATCGCGATAGACGGCCTGGAAAGTGTCGGAGGGAAGGGCCTTTTCCCTGCCTCTCCGTCAGATAACGGTTTCTGTGAATTTTTTAAATTTTTCCCTTTCAACATTGCGCTCCGACCTGCGCTAGACACACAGACACGCGCGCGCGCGCGGAACGAATCCTTTGTTCCTTTTGAGAGATTGCAATTTTTTTCGATTCGTTTTGGGAGCTTTCCCCCCCGTGACTTTTTATCAATCTCCATCGATACGGGGTTTAATTCCCTACTATTTCACGTGATTTCAACGCCCGTTTTGTTCTCGTTTGTACACGTTGTTAGCCGTCAATCTCGACGGGAATATCGCACTGACGGGTACATACGCGGAAATTGTTTAACTTCGTTTCGTGGAAGATATCTGATGGCGTGACGGCAGAATCCAGCTTAGGCAGTGCTGGATTAACGAATAAACAAAGTAAGTTATTTTGGTACTATGATCACATAGAAATTTTTTGGATTTTAAAATCTTTTATATGTATGGTAATATAAATATTGTAAAGGGTTTATATATGCGCATGTGTGTGCGAGAGGAAAGAAAGAAAACAGTGGAAAGATGAGAATCAGTGGCTAGTGGATCGAGAGAGAGAGTAGGGTAAATCCGGGAGACGCGGTCGGGCCGGAAAGTTGGTCGTGTCGCTATATTTCAGAGTCTATACGTAAAAATGCATTAAAGTGCAGACCAATTACTTCTCTAGAAGCCAAATAGTTGAATGAATAGCGTTATATCGCTTCCTTCTGTGGTTTTCTGAATTTATAGGCTATAAAAGGTAAATTGATGTTACATTTAACCTCTTTTGTCAAACAGCGGTTGTACAGAATCGTATTTAAAATATACTTCTAAGTTTATTTTCCTTTAATGTTTGGAATAATAAGATAGTAGAGACATTGAGGGACAATGCAGCCAAAGTATTTGGCCATATTAACTCTTCCTCTCAAAGCTAACGAGAAGATCATGTCTCGCTGCAGAAAGGTGAGTTGGTCGAGTTATGATTTTTTTATTATTTTTGTTTATTTTTTTATTTTTTATTATTATTTTATTATTTTTGTTTATTTATTCACTTTTGTATTCATTTGCCTTGCTAATCGCCAGTAGGTAATTCACTTTTTCTTTGATGTGTTCTTTATTTGATTAGCGTAAACAAATTAAATTAAATATCAATGAATCCGTAGTTGTATTCACTCATAAATAATTTTGCTTTATCCTTTGTTAATTTTCCATGAATAATTATGTGAGTGGTCTCTGCCAATGACGAAAACCATTTCTCCCGGCACCTCGGGGGAGGTGGTCAGATGTCATGACTTCAGTTTTCAACCCGATTTACAGTAAATATTGTCTTAAAGCAAATATCGACCAGTTTTTCTGAATCGGCATAAAATTCTGAACATATTAGGTTTGTTCTGATAAAATAAGTAATATCTATATTAGTTTTAATAGCCATTTTATATTAGGTCGACCGCGTGTCCCGGATTTACCCTAATAAAAGATAAAATCTTACGAATTCTTATAATGCGTGAGGGAGGCGTTAAGAAATCGCCAAAATTATCCTTACGTTATTTAAGGAGGGCCCACAAAGAAACGGGCCTACCTACATTGCGTTGAAGCGATCAGCCTGTACAAGGGTGCCTCAAGATTTTTTAAGTGCCTATTGCCTCTAAAAGTCTTAATCCAGCACTGAGTTTAGGTTTAGCTTATCAGTAAACGACTACTCACTTTCTGATCTTTCTGCCAGATGCATTGGCCCCTCTTGCCGAGCACGAGACAGATCAGCTTCGCGTCCTGGCTAGGATTCACCTCGGTGTACTGGGGCGTCTCCTCGAACTGTTGGATGCCACGGCATACTGGAACAGGCAACAAAGAGACTCGTTAGTTTAATCGAAAACCATGCGATTCGTATCGAGCAGCGGAAAAGCGTGCCTCTCCCCTCTGTATCGGTGGATAGAAAAAGGGTTCTCGCTACATGGCCGAGGTGGAAAGTGTTGTTTCGAAACGAGGAGAAGATAACGGGGTGGGCCGTGTAAGCGGGCTCAGCCGGCTGTTAAAGCAGGCCGTTGCTCGTTAAAGTTGTTATTTAATTCGCAACTTCGGTAAATTCATTTAACCCGGCCCGCTCCTCAGTTGCCAGACCTCCTCGGGTTCACCGATAAATCCTATCAACGAGATAATCGCGTCCATCGTTGCGAACGACGCGCCCTTAATTTCGACGACGGCGGAAACGTTCTCTCGATTAATCGGCGCCGATTAATTCGCGTAAGCGACTCGCGCGCAAACTTCCTAATTGATAACCCGTTAGACTCGATTACAAGCATTGCGGATTTTACGGGAGATGGGATCTTTCGGGCGCGGCGCTACGCGGGGTGTTGCGGGCTACGGGCCTCTTGTCGGCGAACACTCGCCTTCACTCCGTCGCAGTATCCTTCAGAAACGAAGCTGGTATTATTTGCAAACGGTATGGTCCTCGCGCTCTAACCACTAAACTTTATTTGCCTTGAAATAGGTACAATGTAGCCTCTAATAGTTACTAGTGTTGATAGTTACTAGAGTTTCCCAGAGTTTTTAGAGTTAGAGTAAAGGTGGGTAAAAGTTCGCAGCGGGTAAGAGTTAGCACCATGCGAATTTCATGGTTTGAGTTGTGGCAGTTGCCAATGGTGATTGGCAGTCAATTGTCAATCAAGGTAAAGTCACTAATGTCGAATTTCGTGGCTGTGTTTCGGTTTGTTATCTTACAATGCGGTAAGTACTGAATTCGTTAGTTCTGATGTAATATTCTCATGTTTGGTAATCAATATTATTCCTATAAATTGATCAGTAAATATTTTAATTAATATGCCGTCAGAAAGAGCTGAAATTCTTCTATTAAAAAGTGCTAATAGAAGTTTTCAATTCTCCTCACAGATAACAGGATTGATTAAACAATGTAAAAGTAGCTGTGGGGGCAAAAGTTCGCACAATGCAGTGGGGCAAGAGTTCGAATGCTAACTTTTGTCCCAAAATAATTTGACGGGTGTTATATGTTCATTAAACTTATTTTATTTCTAGAGTTTGCTAAATTAGTAACGAACACCGATTAAACCGACTATAAAAAATAAATTTGAAATTAATTATCAATTACAACATGGAAATAAATTTTGAGTTTATGATAGTTGAGCCACGCTGATATCAGCTTTTGATTTTTTTTTTATTAATTTTTAATCCGCAATATTTGTCCAACATACGTTTTTTATTAAGTTTTTGATTAAAAAATATGACTTTATTTTATTGTCCTATTCATTTATTGTTAGAACTTATAAGGGGGCAACCGGCCGAAAACCAATTAGTGAGATGCTTCAGATCGCTGGAGATAAACATAGAAGCAGGACTTTCAAAAAGAAAAATCGCTGCAGAATTGGGAATAACCGAAGCGTTCTTTTACCACACAACATGCGAACTTTTACCCCACATAGCGGGTAAAAGTTCGCATTTGACACTTTTTGGAAATATTTATTTTATATAAGTTGTGACAGGTAAATGTACATGAAGTCACTGCCTATCGAATAATAAGGGATAGTAGTTATTTCTCACAAAACGATATGACTATCAGTGTAATACCAAGGATTTTAGAGAAATCTAAACTTTAAGTGCGCACTCTTGCCCCACATTACTCTACTCTTTTTATAAAATAATAATTGGTTGGCAAGGAAGAATTAATTAAGAAGCCAATGTATTTTATTAGTTCCTTATTTAATAAATAATGTTAATTCGAAGTTTGATAATTGAGTTTATTGTAACTAAAGAAATATTAAGAATGGCACTATAACAGCCTAAAGAACTTGACTAATGTGAACGAGGCTTTACAGACGTATGCACGCGACGTCACTACCCCACCATCCAAATATCCAATTCGGAACAAGCGCGAGCGATATCTATGTTTACGATATCTGCGTTACCACGGTGCATCACGTCCAAGTGAACCCGTGATTCGATTCCCCAACGATTAGCAGCCGGCGTGAACGCATCGAGCTCCATGTAAAGGCCGGCGAAACGCCCATACGCGTTCCCTTCTGTCCAATATTTCGCTGGCAGGAGCGGCGACGACGTGAAAGTTTTACGCGCGCCAGCGGGCCGCGGCATTCTCGCCGGATTGCCCCGTTAAAAATTCAATTTTTCACCGAGATGGGAATGATTAATAAAGCCAGCTTTTTGCCCGGGTGCGCGTTTGCGCGGCCCGGCCCGGCCCGGCCGCGGGAATAACTTTGCAAAATTAACAAACCGACGGCTTTTCGTTTCGCCTCGCGACGAGCTGAGGGGCGCCTGTTTTACGAGCGTAGTCCGCGGGAGCGCGTGCCGCGAGATTACATCTCGCGCGAAAGCCACCGCCGGGGATATATTGAATCAGTGTCCCCGGGACGCGAGGCTCGCCGAGAACAAACATACGCTTCCTCGAGGAGCGCGCCTCGATAAGCTACGTACGCCGGCTCGCGGAGGAAAATAATTTACGGCCCTGATTCACGGCTGGGACAAAGACCTTGCCCCAAGTTACGATGTAACTTCCCTTGAATTATGCATCCCCAGAAACTGCCTGGGACTTATTTCCACCGGGCTGGCAGAGATAAAGCGGCGCGGGAATTCGCCGAGTTCCGGCCAGTTGCTCACGGACGGCTCGCGAATTAATATCTCGCGGTATCGGGGATACTTGGCGGGAATATTTCGGCGAAATATTCCAAGTGGCGCGATCGAGGTCGATGGAGGGTTGCGGAGGGTACCGCGGCAACGCGATTCATCGCCGTAAACTTGGGTCTCGGGATCATAGCGATTCCGACGCGGCCGATCCCACTTCGCGATTTTGCTTAGTGACGAGAAAGAAGACTGGGCGATTCGAGGCACAGAGAGTCATGGACTTTGGCAACAGTTCGGGCGCGGATTAAATTCGAGGCTGGATCCGCTAATCCAGTTTGTGTATCGTGGATCCAGGAATACTCCCCGCGTAAAGTAGACGCATTTGCAACAAAATCGCGAGGACCTCTTGCTACCGGAACAAGGTCGGACGAGGCACTGGGTCCTTGTGAAAAGTTGAACGTTGGAGATCCATCTGTCTATTTGTGTGCGCGGACACCGAGCACGTTACGACGAGCAAAATTTCACGAAAACAAGGCTGTTTGCGCAGCCCACGGGGCAAAAATATAAATTAAAACTATTAAATAACGTGTTCGGTATAAAACTCTCTACTCAACTGCGACTGCTCTCATTATGGGAGCTATACGGTCGTTACTGAACTCGCTTGCGCTACTTGCTAAAACACGTGTACTTTAGGGTGGTCCACGGCTTCGTGGAAATTTTTTTTTGTATTCTGTGTTGCTCTCCACGAATCTGTTTTAGTTCCTTAAAGCAAAAGAAGTGTGTATATAAAAAAAATTTGCTCAATGTGTCGCTACGATTTGCAACATTATTTTACACAATTAACCTTTCGTGGTCACACGGGGTGTACCGCACTCCAGCCATTTTTTTTCCTTTGCCAATATTTCTGTAGATTTTTAGACCTTAATAGGAAGAATTTAAAAATTTG
This sequence comes from Andrena fulva, assembly GCA_946251845.1. Taxonomy (NCBI): domain Eukaryota; kingdom Metazoa; phylum Arthropoda; class Insecta; order Hymenoptera; family Andrenidae; genus Andrena; species Andrena fulva. The sequence continues at coordinate 92,726,069 of OX276327.1, read as the reverse complement.
GTGAATTTTAACAAAAAGAATCGCTTTTATCCACAACTATTCTTTCAAATACAAATTTTAACATATCAAAATTTACATTTCTAGAAAAAGACATTTCTAGTATTACCAATGTACAGTTATACACTCAAAAGTTAAAAGATTCAAAAATGCGAAAATGGTCACTCAGAAATGACGCTGGGTGCAGTGAACCGCATGTGGCCAATCTGTGATTATAAGAAGGAGTGACCACGGAGAGTTAAGTGTAGGGGAGACCGGGGCTAGTTGATTAACGAGGTTAGTTGACTAATTCCCTTTAATTCTTGTATTATGGAATAAATTATGCTGCGATTCGCAATATTGGAGCATATGAATGACCAGCTTGCCATTTAATGTGTCGCCGTGACAAAAACTTGCGTGTTCTGTCAGTGAGAATGAAAAATCTAAAAAGGTCGGCTGGAAGTAAATATTTTCGTTTTGACTATTTATGAATTTTTGCCCACTAAGTACTGCTTGATGTTATTTCTTGAATATTTTGTGGAAACGTGATACCTTGACTATAATTTACGGAATTTTATTTTAGCGGTGCGTGGAGGTTTTGTACGTACGACCTTTAGCATGTTAACAATGTCGGACAGGGTGACTTGACTAAGCATAGGAATACTACTAATAATTGCATTTTTTATCCTCAAGATGCAGTCGAGGCAAAGAGTTTAGCTGCTCAAGTCCACTTCTCCCACCACAAATCCTTCCAAACTCACCCCTACCAGCTTTACACCCTATCCTCCCTTCAAACTCTCAGGCCTTCCAAATAGGCCATAACAAACCAGTACAAAATAATTACAGTATCTTAGATCATGATAATTAATAAAAAAAAAATAACACTGTGGAGGAGTGAAAAAAAATAAAAAATTTATTGGTCGTAGTATACATATGTACGCGTTTCGTATACTATATTGATGGAATTGGCAGCGTATATATACGTTTTTCACATTATATTGATGTGCTGTGACAGCGTATATATACACCTTTCGCATGCAAAGGGTTAAAACTGAAAAGTAAATGTCAAGTCAACTGACCCCATCATATTTGTCAACTAACCCCGTAGCCGGGGTCTGTTGACTTATTCGTCTCACTACTCTAAATACAATAAAAACTACAACCTAGACTCAATAAAAACAATTTTTAAAATTATGCCGGTATACCTAATGAAATTTGGAAACTTTTGGTATGCAGTAAGTCAACAAAATACTAATGGTCCATTTATAAAAATTAGGAATGTAAAAAATTAGTCAACTAGCCCCGGTCTCCCCTATATTATTCCTGAATAGTGTAAAAAAATGTTGCATTTGTGGCGGGTATAAAAATGACTTCCACTAGTACCCACAAATCTACAAGGACGTCAGCTGGAGAGTCGTTAATTGGAAAACAGACAAAAACTATTTCCCATGGCCCTAAAAACGACTAATCCTTGACCTCCAAATACTGTCCGATTAGTTTCGATTTTTGCACAGGTGTTAGCATGTTTGTAACAAAAGCATCTTTTTGGAAATCCTACATTTTATACTGGAAAAATGGACCACCCTAAGTAGTGTACGAAGCAGGCATGATTAAGTAGGTATAGAATAACGGCTCCTGGGTCAAAGTCACCAAAAAGTAACTCCGCAAAGCCTTTATAGAATTGGGAGTACATAGAGGCGAGCATGGAAACGATCTCAAGAACGGGGGGTGAAAACAGCTTGCCCCAGGTTCGTGGCCCACTTTAAAACGGCCACCGTGCGTTTCGCAATACAGAAATCTTGGCGAACAAAAATCTCCATTCATTTCTTTCGTACACCTACAGCGTAGACCGGTGAATTGAACGAGCTGCGGGCGCAAATGGGTTAAAGATGTTTTTCGCGTAAACTCGACGGGCAGGGGCGGTTGGCCCAGAATTTACACGGCTCCTTCCGCGGCGAGTAAATCAATACGTTGTCGCGTGCGACGCACAATAAAATTCTTTATCCCGTTATTAGCGGCGGTTGTGTTTCTTTCTCCCTTCCTCCCTCCAGTCCCTTTGAGCTTCGTCCTCTCCCACCCTCGATCCCTCCACGCGCTATCGATGCCTCTGCCCGCATTACGGTTTTCCGTCTCGCTGGCTCCCACTGATTGGCTTCTGAATCGTCCAATTATTAATCTCTCATCCGGTTTTCCGCGGAAGCTAAACCGGTCAGGTGGCGTGTGATAGGTCGTTGGACTGTGCGTATTAATCAAGTTTACGGGCCAAGCACCAGGCTCGCGATTAATAACGCCCCGCGCGGTCCTCTATTGCATCGCGCCGATGTCAACGAGGGCTAATGCACTTTCATCGGCTACCCTTGCGCCAGCTTTCTGTTTAAGACAAACGTCACGGTGGAAGCGAAATTGAATTGTTGCCATTGAGTCTAGGGGTGCCAATGATAGAGTTTCAAGGCGATCTTATACACAACGGCCGCGGCATCGATCGAGGGTGCAAAAAGCCGTGGAGCTTGTCTAGGAATGAACCGCGTAATGCTGGCAATGCGAGCAATTTCACGCCGGGCGACTCCCGGCTCGATTCGGTTTCGATTGTGCCCGCGGATTACGAAGCAATTACAGCCGCTTCTCCTGCCCGATCGGCTAAAGAGCTGACCTTTTCGACATCGCCGACGAACGATTCGCAATTTGTTTCCGACCAGCGATCACCCAGAAATCACGGATCACCGCGCGCTTATTACATCGTCCGCGGCATCGGCTCCTCCTCGGGCACGATCGAGCTCTAATCGATAGGCAGCTCGCAAGAATCCTGGCCCCGTTTCCGTCGATGGCATTTCAGTGCCAGACAACGCCATTGTACCGTCCCTTCTTTCAGATTACTCTACAAGGCTCAGACATCGCTCAAGACACGCCGCATCCATCCCATCTCCGGTAACGAGACACCGGTAAATTACTTTCGGAAAAGCTTCGCTGCCAAGCTGCTGTCCGAGGTTATTAATTATTGGCATTTGTCGCGGTAACGACGTCACCTTCTACCCAGCTCCTTACAAATATCCTTGAATATTTCACCAGTCTCCACGGGGAATCATCCTCTTAGAGTCTTAGAGACCGTCATCTTGAGATCCCGAACAGCTCGATTGCCTAATTGCGTCGCGCGAAAATTGCTTCTCCTGAGCGGCACCCTGCAGATCACGATATGGAGATTTTCTTTAACGGTGTATTTTTCGGTCGATTTTCAGCCGAGTTCATGATTATTTTTCTAGGCGACGAAAAGGGATACAATATTGGTGCTCTGTATACACTTTTATTCATCTTTTTAACTGTTTGAAATCGTGAAAGATGATTTAAAATGTTTACAACATTATACCTAAGCGGTCGTCATTTGAACATACTTGCTAACTTGTCCCAAGGCTCGCGGTTTTCCCTTTGGCCAGAAAAATTGAACTAAACGTTTTTGTAATCATTATGTCGCCATCGCCTCTATTAAAATCAGGTTAATATTTTATAAACTTTTATTATTTTTTTTTAGCATTTATCAGTTACGAAAACCCAGTTTGTAGAATTATTTTTAAATATCTAATCGTGGTAGGGGCGATGGCGACACTCGTAAGGATGAAAAAACGTTTGGTTCCATTTCTCTGAAAGTTCGGAACATTTTAAATCATCCTTCACGATTTCAAACAGCCAAAAGATGAATAAAAGTGTATACAAAGCACCAATATTGTATCTTTTTTCGTCGCCTAGAAAATAAATCTGGTAATCGGCTGAAAAATCGGTCCTCTGAACTGGAATACCAGCTTAAAAAGAAAAGCGCAGTCAACAGAGTAGGGATGGGAATCGATGAAATCTGATTATCACGTGCGCTTCTTGCGGATCTGACAAACAATTAGCGGTTCACAGGACCGTCCGTTGCCCGTGTTTCTCGGCGGTGTTTTCAACGCTCGCTGCGCGGACGAAACGCGCGGAACGCTGAGCGAATTCTTCCCAGCGACGGATCGTAGCCGACAATTTTCCGATAAACAGACTCCCCGGGAAAGCTGGTTACCGTTCCGAGGCATTTACATCGATCCGCCGGCACGCGGGACGATAATTCCAACGGGCAACGTTTTCGCAGCACTCCGCGCGAGGACAAACATGCGCTGGCCCGCGAAGCCAGCCAGCCGGATCAACGTTCCAAAGAAGGAGCCTTCGAAGGAAATACGAGGGGAAAACCACCTCAGTCTGTTTTTCGATTCGTGCCACGGTAAATTCGTCCGATTTACAATGAAGGGGGTGTACTATCAGAATTCTGCATTAGCGATCGACGCAACCCCGCGTCTAATTATCCCTGTAATTAGATTCGGCGGACGAGCAACCGGCCTATTTTTTGGGCTAAAAACATAGAAAAATTTGAGTTTTTTTTTAAGAAACTAGCGATTCGATTTATCTGAAATTTGGACCATGTTTTGATGCATCTTTGTAGCAATTGAAGTTTTTTTTTATTAATTTTTAGTACCGATAAGTTATATGTTTTTGTTACATAAGAAAATTGTGGAATCCTGATAACAAGCATTAAAGTTTCGTTTGAAACTTTTCGCGGCGTAATCATACATAATTCCTATATTTATTATTAAAAATTGATTTAAAAAAACTGTAACTTCCTCGAATGTGTATAAAAGCAGGGACAAAATTTCAGATGAATCGAATCACTAGTTTCTTAAAAAATATCCTCAATTTTGCTATGTTTCTAGCCGAAAAAATAGAATTCCTGTTTAAGGGGCATTCGCAAACACAGCCGGTCCGCGGCCAGTTGCTTCTGAATTTATTATCCCCCCGCCTGGACGGGATCTCGTGAATAATGAACGTTAGGATACATTTCTTCCCGGCTAAATGAAACAGCGACGTTCGAGCGGCGCGACACAGAGGGATCGCGGGGAAATTGCGAAAAAAACGCAGCGGGAGAGAGAATAGAGGAAGGAAAAACGAGGAGTTTCAATATATCGCCGGGTCCGTGACAGTTTTTAATCGCAGAAGTACGTTATTGGGGACTCGGTATATCGTATTCTCCCGGCTCGTGCACCGCGCGCATTCCACCCCCGCACCCCAGCTGCCGTGTGCACGACCGCGCTGGACTTTTCCCTCTATCGATGCTCGCCGGCGTATTCGCGGGCGGCTCGCTGTATTTCCGCGGGGCCGTTGCGCGCGTCTCCTTCGCCGACATTTTCGCGAATTAAATCCAACGCGATACATATCGAAGCTGCGAGCTGCCGTCGAGTACTATGGGGGCGACGTGGGATGGACAGGTTGATAGGCTTTTTCGATATCGATCCTCCCATCCGAACCTGTTGTGCAAGGCTTTCATTTTAGAGGACGTTGCAGGGAGCGATCTCTAAGATTTACGGCGGTACCGGTGACCATTTCTGCCCCGAGCTACAGCCCGACGACAAGTTATTCTCGATAATACGTAACGCGAGCTCAATAAAGACGAGGAAGTATACCGATCGCGCTTTATGGGATTTTCAATTTTAAATTCACCGCAGCGCAGCCGTTAATAAACGGGCAGCTGGCGGCTCGGAGCGCTCTATCGTGATTAAATGTCAACACGATCGGGGCCGGGGCGATATCGAGTTATTTCAAATTTTTCCCAATTACGAGGCCGCCCGACCAGGGGCGAACGACTTGCTCGGCTCACTGTCACCGCGAACGAGCTACCGGAGCTACACCATCCCTCGTACATTTTTACCGCATGGCAAACACTTTTTCCACCCCGCGTCGAACAGTGGACCAGTTAATACCGCTGCGCTCTCGTTCCGCGACCAAACAATCTGAATCCTCGTTGATTAATTTCGCTAAGGCGGAACGCTAGTGTTTAATAGCTCGCGAGCGTAATCAGTGGGTATCGAGACCTTCCCGCCTCCTTCTCCTCCTACCCCCTTTCAACAATCTGCAGCGCGTTGCGAATTCGCGGGTCGGGTCAACGACACCACGCTCGCGAAAGCCGAGCGCGCTTTTTTAAAACCCCGGGACGATCGAGTGTGTTGGTAATTAAATTGTTGCGCGACGTTAATTCGCGCTCTCTCGCTGCCGGCGGCTTTCGCCCTTTCCCTCGACCGGGTATCGAAGAATTGCCAGTCGATGCTGCTTTCCAACGCACAAACAAATGTATTTCGCGATTCACCGCCCAGCGGCCTTTATACGCGGCATTAGCGCGGGGTTGCAGTTTCGGGCGCGGTCAAAAGAAATTACCGATCAGCCAGCGCGTGTGTTTCCCTGTTTTTCCTTTTAGCGCGGCGGACGTGCGTACGGAGAGGATTTTACTAGCGGAACGGCCGGGCGAAAGTTTCCCCTAACCGGGGGCTGCTGCGCCATGGCTTTACCGCAAATACACTCGAGCGGAGCGAGCCATTCCACCGAAAAATTACGGTTTAAGGGAGGCAGCGCGACAGGGAAAATCGTTGTTTTACCTTGCATCGACGCTCACCTCGAACGGCTGTTTTCCGCGTTCTCGAGTGCCGGTCGGGTGGAAAGCAAATTCGCGAACGCTCCTTCAGAGCTGCCAGCGAGACGGGGAGCACGCCAGTAATTGCGACGGAAATCAACGTATCGATCCCGAAACGAATTATAGGTACACGCTCGCGCACACGCCGAGGCGAATTACTCAACCAAAGTTTCGCTAATCCTCCACCGATCCCGCGGACCACGTCCGAAACAACCACCCCCACCAGCCGCCGTTTTCCACCCCTTTGCGCTTACTTAGTTCGCGGTTTTACGAAAGGACATCTGTCTTAAGGGGGTATAGGACTATTGGGCGACTAAAATCGACTGTTTCTTGTCGGTTGGATTGCTTAGATACCAAATAATCACCATACCGGCATTTTTCACAGTTTTTTATATACGCTTTTACAAGTAATGTAAAATAAAGAAATAGTCAGAATGTTGAAAATTATTCAAGTTATTTGATGCTAAAGATGGTCCCCCGCAGCGCGCAGCTGTAATCGGTGTACATAGTCTCAGGTGAACCAATCATCTAAAAGCAAAATGCCTTGGGGTGAGTAATTTCTACACTAATAGTTATCGTGTAAAACTTTGCTAGGCGAATTTAAACAAAAATTGTAAAAACTACACACGGATCAATTTTTTCCCCACATTTTTGGGGGAAAAAAATGTGTTTAATCAGTTATAAAATGTGTTTACAAACATCCAATGTTGATGCGGAAATTTCACACGATAGAGAAAGGAATTCTACAGCTCCAGTTAAAATTTTAAGTGAAAATATGCATTCGTTCAAGAGTTATGATGTACACCGTGTTTGAAAATGTAGTTTTGAGATAAACGGCTCCAAAGTTAAGTCCCATACGCCAATACCGCTCTGCGAGGCCGTTACTCGACGGTGCACTCAATTGCGTTCAGCGCTATAATTTCCGTAATTATTCGAATTTCCTCACGATACATTGTTGTAAATGTTCACAAAGCATGGCACTTTCAGAATTAATAATAATAAAAAAATCGATTTTTCGAGATTTCAATAGTCCTATACCCCCTTAAGGTAGTTCCTAACCAACTAAGTTAGTCAAATTAGAGTTGGGTAATAAACGATAAATGTAAAGTAGTATGATACTATAGAAATAATAATAATAATTTTTAACATCATGTATATATATATATATTGTAAACAGTTCAATGTTAATATAAATAATTGTAATACGAAAATAGAATATTAAATTGGTTAGCGTAGTGAATTGGAGCAGCAGATCTGACAACATCGCATTCATTCGGAGCGTCTTTTATAACCAAAATGTCAGAAAAATGACATTTTGTGACAAAATGACATTCATATGAATTTGAATTATCGTCCGCTATTTAAATGTCTATATAAACATATCGATTGTGCGACGTTGCCACGTTGATTGCTCTACGAAGTTTCTGAAACATTTGCACGGAAACCTATTTTTTATGGGCATTTACGAAGAAACTATGTGGTCAGTTTTGCAGAAATTAATAAATTCATTTACTGACATTTCGATGTACTTTTGTGCCATTTTTGATATATTTCTATAATATGGTTTTCCTGCTTCAGAAGAAAAACTGAAACTATAACCCTCTTTTTTTGTTTTCGCCATATGCCACTGTGTTAAAATGCATCAACTTTAATTAACAATTTCTCGATAACTATGTGGTAAATCGATTTTAAACTATGTACAAGGGTTTCTTGTATTCCAAATTAGTTTAGTACGAAATCTGAAAGAATTCTGTAATTTAGTACATTATTCAGGAACTACTTTAAGGAGAGCTGCCACTTTGGGCGCATGAAAATCATGGGTCTGTTTAGCAATTTTTTCTTTTGAATAATGAACTCAATAGAAAATCTGATTAAAGGCATTTGTTATACATCTCCTGAAGATTAAAAAAATTTTTTTGTGTATTTTTTTCAACAAAATGGCGGTGCTAGAGTCGCTGCGATGGTGAGCCCTTTACAATGGACTCGATATACGGCGTTGCATGGATCTCACAGCCTCTTCAGCCAGTTGGCTTGAAATTTGGAGAGAATGTTCTTTCAATGTTAATCTAAAGAAGTACCTACACATGGATTTTACGCTTGCTTGAAAATATTTTTAGCTACAGACATTTTTGTAAAAAACATTTCTGCTAAAAATTCTTTAATTCGTGTCATGTAAAAAAATGAATTTTTTTTATTTTTATTCGAGGAAACACCAGCTCGGAGATCCGCGCAACGCCGATTGGCGAGTGAAACGTAAATGACAATAACAATAATTATAAATATCAATAAAAATAAACAATAATTTTTATTTAATCTTCGAGAGATGTATAATAAATATCATTAATTACAGTTTCTAAGCAATTAACAAAATCTATGAGTTTCATGCGTCCAAAATGGCGTCTCCCTTAATGTTTGGTCGACACACAGTCCGCGAGATCGACCACCGAAAACAAACGCATCCCCACGAATTATGTTGATACAGTTCTCCATGGTTTCACTTTGCCGCCAATTTTTTTCAGCCCCCTCCGTGTAATCTAAATTCCTCTAGCGCCCAGCGACGGGACAGACCGCGTATTTATTTTCCACCAAGTAGGATTCGGTCCCCGCGACAGGTCCAGGTGCCCAGAAACAAATTACGTTTGCGTTGCTCTGTGCCAGAAAAAAAATATATATCCGCGAAAAATATCGCGCGCGATCCGACCCTTTGCGCAGCTTTCAATCTGCCATTTCATCCAGCCGGGAATTAATTTTCATGAAACGTCCCCTCTATGGAAGGGGCTAAAAATTTTTCCTCTCCTTCCCTATCGACATTTTTTTTTTGCAAGGCGTGCGCGATGTTTAAATTACACCGCGTCCCCGGTAAGAAAATATTTTCATACGCGTTCGCCGAGTTGTTTTCGTGCAGATTGCAAAAGCTGTCCTCGCCCGATACCCGAGTCCCGCGAGGATATTAATTTCATCGGACTGCTCCGTTTTCACGGTCAAAGAGCATGCAGAGTGAAACGCATATCATTTCGAAGATTAATTATTTTAGCAAATGCTCCAATGATTCCCGCTCATCGATTAGCTCTATTCGGTGAATGATCGAATAGACTACACCGAAACCTGCATTGATATACTGTGCCGTGCAATACGCTTCGGTTTCAATTCGAGTTACATCGACGCCTAAAATATCCAAAGCGGCGAGATACATACGTCGGCGACTAAATTGCACGGTAGCCGCATTCAGAACTTTCACAGAGAAACGCTCAGCGGTTTTCGAGGAGCGTTCGCGGAAATCTAATTAACAGGACTGCGTTTTCAGCCCTGGCTTTTCGTCGGCGGGGGAGAGAAAAAATATTTTTCGGCGGATGAAAACCGGGGGAGAGCGCTCCCGATCCTCGGCGACGCTCGTATCTCGTGCGAACGCGATGAAATACGCAGTTTCGATCGATTTAATCTTCTGCATTTCCGGCGCGAGGGAAACGTCATCGCGAACGGCTGAATTTTTTCACTCCCCCTGTCAGAAATTTTTACACGGCAATTCCCATTCGACGATTCAATCCGAGGCTTTGCCTGTCCCAGCGTCTCTCGCGGAACGTAACTCGGAAGCGTTTGGGAGCGTTAATTTCGAGGGAGCCAGCTCCCCGTCGCTTTTACGCGCGATAATAAAACCAGCCGGGGACAATCGTCAAGTATCGCGAGACACTTGACCCGATCAGCGTCGCTCGCCGCAATTTTCATACTCGGCGATGCTAGCCGGCCCCCCGTTCTGTTCAGCGAAAACAATAAACTGAGTTTAAACGCGCAGTAAAAAGTAACTACCCTTGGAGACGCGACCACGCGGCATCGCGGGCGTTTGCAGCTTAATTATCGGCTCGTTTGCGAGGCAATGCGCCCGCGGGGTACTGTTATATTATTATGTAGGTCATCCCATATGTAACGTGACTTCTCTGGGCTCCGAGTTTTAAACAAGGCAGGATTACAAAATTACGAAAATTACAAAAATCGGCAGTATTACAAAAGAAGTAGTTTCGTACTAACAAGGGGACACTAAGGTCGACGGGAAACGGATTTTCCTGAACCTTGCAGTATTTGAAGATGTCGCCTCCGAAGTTAATTTGGCAAAGGCAGTAGGGCGCGCTTCTCAAGATTTTCCGAGAAAATTTCATTTGAAAATCGCTTTACTCGGAGATAAGCAGTTTGCGTTAACGATTCAACAAGGAGTCGAGTGGTCAAGGGTGTAGCGTGACAGACTGATAATCGGTAGGTGCCGCAAAAATTATTGTTTTCCATGCTTTTATGATGAATATCACCCTGCTTATCTCCGAGTAAAGCGATTTTCAAATGCAATTTTCTCGGAAAATCTTGAGAAGCGCGCCCTACTGCTTTGCCAAATTAACTTCGGAGGCGACATCTTCAAATACTGCAAGGTTCAGGAAAATCCGTTTCCCGTCGACCTTAGTGTCCCCTTGTAAGCTACGTTTAAAAATCACTTGCGCGACTTAGTGCGTAGAAATGCTGACACGCGTGGCCTCTAAAGAAGTTAGTTAATTGCATAGCTTCGGTTTGATCTTATATAAAACTTTTGTTTGTTAGTTAAATATATTTTACTTTAACTGGGTTTTATGCAGCTTTTAATCCTCTAGCAGAATATGTATATTACACACGTACTGTAGTTTTAAGTTAATGTTAAAAATAATACAAATTAAAAATCAGAAAAATGATAACTTTTTGTCCGCTACTGCATGGAGAATTTGTTCTGTTCTCTTTATTTCCTATTATTATAAACTAAAGGTTAATATACCCGTGCAATAATAATAATGAGTAGAATAAAATCGTTTAAGTGGGAAAACGATGAGCTCTCGAGAAAAACTCGAAAACGTAATCGAAGAGTTTGCTGAATCAGAGCCGAGGGAGTTTTCCAAAAGGGGAATAGAAAATGTGATATTAGCGGATACAAAGCTGACAGAGAATTGTAGAAAATGGGAGAAAATACGTCACTGATTAATTACTACCAGATGCTTTTGAATTTTCACTTAATATACCTACATAGCGAAAAGAAGCGTATTACTTATGGGGTGAGCCAATATTTGGAAAATATGGACGCGAAGACCTCTCTCCCGCCTCTTCGCCGCTGCACTCTCGCCCATTTATGATAGGTACGCTGGCTGCCATCTCGGTCGAAACTTTTCGCTATCGAACTTTTGCCCTGCTCCCGCAGCTCGCTCGCGCGGGAGCGCTACACGGCGAGAACAACGGGAGCGGTTTAATCGAAAAAGTGGCGCGCGCGGGCGCGTGGTATTCGAAGTTTAATCATGAATCTTGAATGAGAACGCGTCGATCTCCCGGGGGTTATTTCGATATTTGCTGCAGATGGTCGCGCGGAGCACGCGAAGGAACGAGCACGCGCCATCCGAATGCAGCGTCGTACCGGTTTTCTTCCTTTTTCTGCTTGCTCTTCTCATCCCGCATCCAGGGAAATTCCGTTTTAACGTCTGCGCGTACAATGTGTGACCTGATTCTCGAGACAGCGCAGCCTATACGCAGATTGTATACGTGTCATTTAGCCTCGCGACAGCCTCGACTTCGAGCCTGCTCTTCGATACCGCGACCGGGCACTGGGAGCCCCGAAACGGATGGGGTGTTCGCAGCGGCGGATATAAGGAAAAAGGACCAGGTGGCAAATGTTCGAAGGGGCCATTTTTCGGGAACATCGAGAGGTAGGTAGTTTAATAAAAACGGGCAAAATGTAGTAGTAGGGGAGAGGTGGGATGAAAGGGACACTTGTGTTTAGGGCCAGATAGTAAAAAAACTAAATAACCATTCGAGTTCTAATTGGTAACATTAGAAAGGCCAGTTATCTGGTTATATAAATACACGGTCCTATTAAGCTTCTCTTTATATTTACATATCATATTTGTCGTTTTCTAAAAACGTGTGGTTTATCCCTTTCATAAATTGGCTGTATTGAAAGGGACATGGGTGTTTATGAATGGGACAGTGTAATAAAAACAGGTAATATTAATATCATTTCTTTAATTATTGTTTATGCAGATACCGAAATCACATAGGCTATTTTAATTCATATATATGTTCATATATATTCGTAATAGGAACTAAAAACTCAACAGTTATGCTTATGTAACTAAACAATCTTAATAACTATAAATAATGATTTGTCTAATTTGTCTAATGTTCGGTTTATAGATAAATGATTCTGTGTTTTTGGCTTGCCTGACCAATCTAGCTAAATGTGATTTGGCTATATTGATACACTTCGCAATCGATCTTATTGAGGTTTTTTTCTCAATGACTTCATGCACTGCTTCTTGTATTTTATCTGCACTAACCCGTTTTTAGGCGGCATATTTTCACTGAAAAAAATGAAGAATGGTAAGGTTTTGAAGGGGACATGTATGAAAGGGACGCCCCCTTCATAAATGTTTGTTGTGTCCCTTTCATAAATAAAGCACTAAAATTGAAAATCTAATTCCTACAATTACAATATGATTCAAAAAGGATCGGACATTATACGATATCGTTCTTAAATAAATACCTGTTTAGATGCAGTAATAGAAAAATCAGTCGCGGATAACAGCACTTCACAATACAGTTCAAGAAAATACTAAAAGTTATACTTTGAACCTCAAAAAAATTCAAGTGTGTATTTCCGTAGTCGTAGATACGATAGCGGCTTGAAATTTGGCTTGATTACACATGAATGATTGTATGTGGGATCAGGAACCCCCATACCATAAGAGAGGGCACGGAAGCATTAAGATCGGGAAGTCGGCGGTAGCCGAGGTGGTTAAGGCGGCTGATCAGCGCGCAAACCTAGAGATCGCGGGTTCGAGTCCCGTTGAGGCGACTTCCTTTTTTCCGTGATCCTACATTTGGTGTCAGAAGTGGGATGGGGGGAGCACCGATCGCCACACGGAGCCGTCCACTAAGGTCGTTGTCTGCGACGTGAAATAATAGACGCAAGGTCGTAAGAGGTGTCAGCGACGCGAAAAATAAGCGACACCACCAAGTGCGACGAATGACATTCGAGGGCGAATGTCGTCGCAGGAGGGCCGAGTGTGGGATCAGGAACCCCCATACCATAAGAGAGGGCACGGAAGCATTAAGATCGGGAAGTCGGCGGTAGCCGAGGTGGTTAAGGCGGCTGATCAGCGCGCAAACCTAGAGATCGCGGGTTCGAGTCCCGTTGAGGCGACTTCCTTTTTTCCGTGATCCTACATGTATATATAAAATAAAAACACTTTTGGCCTGGGCAGATCCTTTATCTTTGAGATAATGACCATGTCCCCTTCAATACGTGTCCCTTTCATCCCACCTCTCCCCTACAGGGAAAAGAGTATATTAGTGTTTGGATTAGAGCTCTTACTACCCGCCCGCCCGGGTACTCGAGTACCCGGTGAGACCCCGGGTAGAAAAAATTACTCGGGTACCCGGGTACCCGTAGGATACCCGACTACCCGGGTAGACAAAAATTACCCGTGTGTCCATGAGATACCCGAGTAACTGAAGTGTGATGAGATAGTTGAGAATTTCGATTTGACAGCCGATCGTTTTTCGACTTTCGATCATTTTCGGCTAACCTCAGTAATGAACGGAATATGCTGTCAAATCGAAATTCTCAACTATCTCATCACACTTCAGTTACTCGGGTATCTCATGGACAGACGGGTAATTTTTGTCTACCCGGGTAGCCGGGTAATTTTTGTCTACCCGGGTATCCGGGTATTGCACGGGTACCCGGGTACCCGAGTAATTTTTTTCTACCCGGGGTCTCACCGGGTACTCGAGTACCCGGGTACCCGGATACCCGGGCAAAAACAATAGCTCTAGTTTGGATAGAATCATAATTTTCTTCTTCTGAAGAATGGGGCCCTGGGTGTGTTTCATAATTATGGGTTGCCGTGGGTAATTCATTCATTTTATATTCAATTTTTTTCGCGAAACCCTTGTACCATACGTAGAAATGCTGCTATGGGTCAAACTGATCCTGCGTCTCACTGATTCGTCTCGCGCGACCATATCCACCGTTCGTTCCGAGGGTTAACTGGCTCTGTATTCTCTCGAGAGTTTAGTCACTATCTTTACCTAAAGGAATCTGGTGCCTATATTCATTAATAAATAATGTATAAGTGCGCTGTCTAAAAGAGTGAGCTTCAATTCCCCATATCCTACGAAGCTCTAACATCGCGTGACGTAACAGTCCTCTTTTATAATCGTCGCGTAGAGCAGAAGGGATCGAGTCTTGGTGTGAGGTTAAATAGGAAAAAAAAACATAGAAAGTATAAACTCCCTGCTGAGCTCACAGCCCTTGAAAAGGTACTGGCATTTGGTAAGCAGCGTAGGTTTGCAGCCAGCCGCGACACGCGTGAAGCGTTCAGATTTCAGATGGAGCAAAAGGAAGGATACGAGGGGCGATTGTTCCTCGCGATCGCGATCGCAACCTCGTCCCGTCGTTTCGTGGCTAACGAGTGAGCTGCAGGCTCTCGCGCGCAGCGAAAGCTTTTAATTGCGTTCCTTGCCGCGGGAATCCTGCCGTTATATACACTGGTTCGGGACGATCCCGTGAAACGGTGCGTCACAAAAGCCCCGAGGATCCAGGGGAAGGCACAGGGCAAGGAAATATCGCGCGGGACGCGTGCGACATCCGCCCGGATGTCCGGACCGTAACGACGCTTCCGCGTCTCCGCATCAGCCGGGGCACGAAAAAAGAGGTCTGGCAAAAACCGTGGCGTTAACGAGGATCGCGGGAGCTTTGTACCGTAGAGGAAACAGGCGCGAAGAAGGTACAGCCGGAGGGAAAAAGCTCGTCGACGAAAGCGTGTTGCACTCCGCGAGCCTATAGCTTCTGGATTCTAAACGCCCCGATCGCGTCGGGTTGTTAGAAAGCGGGAAGGCTAAGGAGAGTAGGTACTTGTTGCACGCAGGATGAACCAACAGCTTTCATAAAGAAGCGCCACTTTCCTCCTTCGAATAATGATGCGTTGATCAGCTTACGAGAGAATCGATCCAGATCCCCGTCGCGTATCGAACGCGCTCGCTGGGGACCGGCCTGGCTGGCCAGCTTATCTTTCGCTTTCCCGTTTAATGTTCTCAGCTCGGTCCCGATTGTCCCGGACAATGGAGTCCCGGCTTTCCATCAGGATACAGCGAAATCGCGAAATGAAAGCCGGCTGGGCGCGGAGGGACAGGGTGGGCACGGATTCCTCGCGCGGTACACGGATGCTAGGCGAGCACACGCCGCGCGCCCCGCCGCTGCGAAAAAGAGGGATCCCCGTTGTCGGGGGTGGCAGAGGGTGGCAGCGTTTGTAGTACGCGATAATTCACTCTCGGTCGCAGAGGCGGCAGCCTCTGGAAATGGAGTCACCACCCCCTGCGAGTCACCGGTGGGCCGGCGAACGGGTGGCCGGCTTAAACGGGTTTGTATCCTCGATGAGGGCCAAATTAGGTGAGCGCGAAAACAGCCTATACACTGTACCTACTCTCCTGTGCCCTGTGCAACCTACACCACCTGCCTGTACAGGTTGGTTCACCCTGGAGGACCCGCGGAGGAATTAGCGTTCCTTAAAGATTGAAGATTCACGCGAGTGTGGTCCTATAATGAGCGTACCTACCGAATATGCGCACTCTCGGGGTTCGTGGAGTAGTTGCGGACCAGCTACTGTTATTTAAAATTAGCTGATCCGTTACCCGGTTTCACCCCGGGAATTATTTATGTTTGCGAAATAAAAACGCCTAAAAAAAGTAAATAGCCTATAATCTAATCTAGGCCGTATGAAATGTATTTGCGTTCAAAATGTCATTGAAATCCAGTCTGAATTTTTACATTTTCATGAATTTTAATGAAAAATGGTCTGAAGTTTTATATTTTTATCCTATAAATTTTGTCTTCTCCTTTTCCAGAGGTTAAACTGCATACAGGAAATGAATGCAGGGTTCAGGTAGGTGGAGCCTTCTTCAATGAATAAAACTCTTCTAAACATGTACTACTTAATCTGGTGCAAACTGCGAAACAGCAAAGAAAGGGAATGTATCGAGGGTTAAATAAATCAATAAAAGATTGACAACATGGCGCGAAGATTTCCGAGAAACTTGAGCATTACAGATCAAGACAGACCATTGAGTAAACCACCGAGAATCTAGAAGATGGAACGTATCACCCCTCGTGAAACAGTCTCTGCGAACGCGCGCTGACGAGACCTGGAAGCAGCTGGACAGGCTGGTTGACGCGACAGAGAGAAAAAGCTTGGGTCGCGGACGGGAATATTCCGCGTTTTGTGTTTTGATAAACGACCTCTAGAGAATTAAATTCCCTCCCCCCCGAGCCGCCCACTCCCCGCGTCACCCGCCCTTTTTCTCGTTTTCGACCGGACCAGGAGCGTTTCGCTCCCTTTTTCTCGGCGTTGCATGTAACCCGGCCGCGGGCCACGTCCAGAACGTAACACAGATTAATCTGTTTGTTGATCCTATTCCCCTCGCGCCTTTTTCACCTCCCGTCGCCATTCCCTCCCGGCCTTTATGCGTACATCCTGTTCTTTTTCTCTCGCGCCGCGAGATTTTCTCTTTCGTTACCGTCCAGCTGCGTCCCTCGCAGATTTCCCCACCCTCCTGCGAGCAATGCCTGCCGTTTCATCATACCCCCGGCCCTCACTGTCCTCTGTTTTTCCGCGTCCTTCTTCCGTTCTCTTTCGCTGCACCGTTACAGGCTGCGATTAAAACACGTGGCCCACGGTGGTGATTTTTGTTAATCATCGCTCCTCGATTTACACAGATGCATCTCGAAAACACCCCCATTTTTTAATGAAATAAAGCGCAGTTTTGGAGCAGAGTGCCCTGCTTTGGAAGCAGCCTGTAGAGACGACGTGACGGCACGATCGCGCCCCTTTGCCTCGCGCCGTTCTTTTGTTCGAGCAAGGGGGGTGGCTGGAAGACGGAAGCCGGGGAAAAAGGGAAACAGAGGAGGCGAAGTGGGCGAAATTTCGGCTCTATCGGCAGAAACGCTTAATGGAGCGCCGTAATGAAACGCCGGGCGTAGCAGAGAGCTTGAAGGGGCACCGTTGCAGGAGCTGGAAGGTCCGCCTTATATTCTATTTTTTCCCTGAATGCCGATGACCCGCGGGAAGAACAAAGAGAGGCGAGGGTACGTTTGGCGCGCGGTGGCTACGAGAAAAATTGATCGTTTTCCCGCGGAGCACCCCCGCGGGGGGGCGCAAACGGGTGGTAGGGATGAGGGTCCGGCGCAATTAAGATCAAAAGTTCGTCTATCGGCGCTACTTAATGAGCAAGCAAGGGCATGGGACCGTGCCAGACGCTTTCAGGGGCCGTTTCCGGGCAGCTGCATAAAATTAGCGCTCTTCCTACCCCGCTGCCGCCCCGGAGCACGAAAATAATAAGTATAATCGCCGGTGAAACGAGGGCCCTTTCCATGCGAAGCGACTCGAAACTATTTTATGTATCGCGGAAGGCGGGAAACGTCCCGGGCGGCAGGTTAGGAATTGAACTCGATTGCTGCATTAGTATATGGCGCGATAAGACCGCTGCCGAGGGAGGAAAACAATTTCTCGAGCGAGCCCCGAGCCGTCGGAATGCCTCGTTTCCCTCGAGCTGCTGAAAACGTACCGATTTATCCGGCTGCCGAGACGCGGGATCGTAAATTTCACCGGTGGAAGCCGAAGGAAATTCGACGCATTAGAATATCGCGTTTTAACGAGGCTCGAGGATCGCGAGGTCGACGTTCCACGGTGGCAAAGGCGGAATTCTTTGGCCGGCGCGACGCTTTCCTGCCTGCTGGCGCAACCGCATCGTACAAATGTATACCGGGCTGCGGGGGGGGATCAAACGAACGAGGAGGGGGTCGGAGGGTGGCATTGCACTTTGTGGTAAAGACCGTCGATAAGTCACGCCGCCTCCTTTGACATCTCCATCGCCAGGTTACTCTCTCCTTTCTGCCGATTCTCCCGTCTTGAATAATTTTTTTTCCTCTCTCCCCCTCTCGCGGTCTCTCTCTCCCTTACTGTTCCAGACACCAGTGGAGATGCTCGCCGAGGAGGTCGCTCCTTCTTTTCCCCCGAGGGCAACTAATGCTGCCTTTATTACCCTCGATGGAGCGACAAAAGGCTCCACTCGTCCTCCCGCAATTAATTCCTCTTCTCGAGAGGGCTTACATTATGGAAATAAATACCGGGAATTATTTAAAACCGCGGCCCCAGTGCCTGGGGGCCATCGAAAGATCACCCTTTGAGTCTTATTGTCGGACTTGGTCTTTTCCTTCCTGTTCCGTCTGTTTTTTATTTTAAACATTGATACGTAGTCCCTATTCGTTGCCGAGATGTCGTTGAACGTTGGTCGCCAGCGGCACGCGTAGCTCGCGTTCGAAGCATCGCTAGGTGGCATTAAATATGTTCTACCTAATATTTGCCCGGCCCGCTGGTCGCATTTATTGGTCGCCGTTCACCCTGTTTACTCCACTATTCGCCGGGATCGTCAATTTTTCATTCACCGCCTGCATCGCCCGCGGGCTTATCGGGGATCCGTGCCCACTCCCGCCGCTATCCATCTCCTAATTTATATTCCGGCGCGTCCACGGGGGTGGCTCGCGTAGAATTGCTCGCGGAGTTCGCGGATCTCGATCGGGTTTGTTTCCACCTGAACCGAGAGAGCCTCGTCACCATCCGCCGATACAATATTTATCGCGACGCGTCCGTCATCAAATAATTGCCACCGTCCGACGCGTTTGTGAGGCTTGGCGTTGCGGAAAACGCCGCCCCATTGTTCCCTCGCGAATATATTCCGCCCGATCCGACCGCGGCGCCATTCGAGAAGCGTCGATTAAAGCTCGCCCGACAAAAAGGATAAAAAATATGAAACGAAAAAAATGTTTGGCGGCCGTGGGCGATTTCGCGCGGAACCGTCATCCTCATCGAGCCTCGCGGTGCCCGATAAAATCACTTCCGTTTCCACGGCGCCCACTGGGCCGAGGTGAAACCTGTCACCGGTTCTCGATCGACCGCGCTCAATTATTTCTTTCGGCGATGGGGACGATGAAAAATAATGTAACTTTCTCTGCCAGGTACAACCTGTTTTTGTAACGCGGCGAAAAACCTGTAAAGCAAATATCTGGTCGGACCGATATTTTCGTCGGCTGTCCAGCGCGGCGACCGGAGACAGCGAGGGATGAAAAATTAGTCGACGTGGACGTTTTCCCCCGGAAATCCATCCGCTCCGAATGCATCCACGCTCGAGCCACCGATTCGTTTGCCGGGTCATTAGTAACCCCCCTTTGTTTCCCTCCCGCGAGCGCGTATCAGATCCGGGCTCGCCACCCTTTGACGTCGCGATAAATGAGGGTAATACGAGTGGTAATAAAAGACGAGGAAAGGGCGCGCAATGTGTCGCGAAAATCTGCTAGAAATTCTACCAGTGAATTAATCAATCATCCTGACAATCATCCATCGATTGCGCAGAAATCGATCCCTCGTCTGCTTGAGCGTTCTATTAATTCCTCGAAGAAGCTATCCGTAAAAATGTGCAGAAGCACCAGCGAGAAGCCGGCAAGGGACTTAAATTCCGCGATTCCGGGGGGCGCGTTGCGTGGAATTGACCGGCGGGAAGCAATATCCGTGCTGAAAGTCGCGACACGCCGCTCCCGAGGCAAATCGAGTAACGGTTGATTCACGGCGGCGGGGAACGCGGAAGGGAATAGAGTGGAGGCGAATCAGGACCCGTGATACGCCCAGGCGGCGGCGTACGAGAGTGGCATCGCCGCCGTTGTAAGAGAGGAATCCACCGCCACCCGCGCTATCGATTATTTCCCTCGCATCGGGAAGATTTTCTATTACTTCGTCCGGGGATCTTTCCCGAGGAAATTAAATTTTACTTGGACGCGCCGAGAATTCTCCCAGGACGATTGATTCCGCCGCGCTGGTAAGAACCGCCGCGCGACTGCTTCCATTCTACGGCGTATTTGTTCTCTCGCCGATATATAATTACTGGCTGACGAGCACCGCGCTACGTGACGTCGCCCGCCTTGCCGGGGATCGGAAATTTCGCCAGAAATGTTTCTGCGCGATTCGGGATGATGGGGGCCTGGCCGGGTGAAACGTTTCATTTGCCCTTAATCTCCTCCGCGGGGTGGAAGAATAGCGCAGGGTTAAGTGGAATGGATGATTAAAGGTCTGCGCACACATATCGGTTCCGCGATGGCTCGTCAGTGTCAACGGTGAAAAATATCGTTTTCCTGCTTTTGAGGTAAGCAGGTCACACTTGTTCGTGTCAGTTACTCGCGCTGAGGGCGGTAAATCGTCACGGAACTGATATGTGTGCGTAGACCTTAAGCGGTCTTCCTAGTGTAATGGCTGAAAAAGACTTCATTTTGGGGGAATTAACACTAGAACTACCGACGTTTGAACGAAGCTAGTTCTACGAAAACCAGTCAAAATGACTGGTCTTTAAAAAATACGTAATAATTCCAATGAAAGCTTTCAATTTTGTTTTTGTTAGGGTCCATTTTTTACCCAAAACTCGAGAAGCTTCCAATTCCGTGCAAGATATTATACATTCAAGCATATGGTCGTCAATTAGTAAAGGAAATGCGGTATTTACTTCATTTTTAAAGATGTTTCTTTTGGCACATCCTGTGGGACCGGATATGTCTTTGAAAATATTATGAAGTGGTAATCTTCCAGGAGTACACCCTTCTTGTATTTTTCCCCAACAGGTTCCGTCTGCGCTAATTTCATTTTGACATTTTGTAGAATAATTTCATTTTCATCTTCAGAACTTGAACACACTCTAGCACGTCTTCTTTTACGAAAATTCAAAGTATTTTCAAATTCACTTTCTGAGGACTCCTGAACGTTTTCATTGTCTAAAACCTCATTATCACTATGCTCACTATCAAAAAGTTCATCGTCACTATCCCATAGTTCAATTTCAGTTTCTTCTGATTCACCTCCACAGTCATAGAGTTCATCGTCGTGGATATCAGAGCATTCCATTGGAATGTCGTTCAGTATTTGCAATACTTCCGAGGTTTTCAATTGTTTCGCCATTTTCAGGACTTATAAAATAAAACTAAAATAAAAAGAACTCGTAAAATAAAACTAGTGATTATAAAAAAATTTATATTTGTATTCATTTTTCTCATTTCACACTAATTGAAATAATATGTCGTTTATTGAATATATTGTATGATGAAGAATGAATGCATTATTTTTGCATTAGCATCGTAATCGATCCGGAATTTTCCTGATAATTATCACCATCATATTGAATGATACGCAGCAAACATTCTAAAAACGTGTGAAAAGTTGTACAAAACGAGGAAACTGGGTAAATCAGGTTCGGTAGCCGGATTGTGGAACCCTTTTATACTTTGACAAGTACCAGTCATTTTGACTGGTATTGGTAGAAGTAGCCGTGACACAAAATTATTTTGATTTTGATTACATAAAAAAAAATAAAATTCATTTTATTACTTCTTTAGTTATCGCTGCAAAAGTCATAACATCATCGCGGAAAAAAAATGTAACATAAAGTGGGAATTTTAAAATGAAATAGTAAAACCAGTCATTTTGACTGGCGTGGTAGTTCTAGTGTTAAGAGACAAGCATTGCGTCACACTAGGAACGCTGCTTAGAACGCTAAAAAACGGTGATGTTTAAGAATTATTTTCTCAACAAGTATAAGGCGAATGGTTTAATTTAATTAAATTAAAAAATAGTTTAATTTAATTTAACTTCTTGCATAAAAACGTCGATAGTTTTCCATCCGAATGGTAACATTTTCTTTAAAATCCCATAACTAAGATACACAATTTGACAACTCCGGCGGCGCGGCGATATGAGGATATACCAATAAAACACTGTTGAATGAATTAAACGCCCTTAATGTTTTGAAAATATTCGCTTGATATTTGTTGAGAACAATTCTCAAAAATCACCGTTTTTCAGCGTCCTAAAGCAGGTTCCCCTTAAGACGATGCCGATCCTCGCGACGGAGGAAGCGGCGACTACAGCTGGAAGGGAAGTGAAGAAAAAAGTGGGAAATAGCGTGAGGACGTCGAAAACACCATCGCCCGGGGTGCGCATTTTTATTCCCCCGCGAAAGGCCCATTCTTCATCGGGATAACGGGCACGCAGACGCGCGCATCGAATCTTTTCAAACTCGCCCTCGGCCCCCGCCCCCGCGCCCGGTGTCATTTGCATTTCGCGGGAAACACACGGCACCGGGAAGCTAACGCGCGAAATTCCAACGCGTACACGCTGAGGCATACGTTGGTGCGTCGGGGAGAAAAAATCGCGGCAATATCTGGGGCCCGTGGCGTAGCTGCAGCGCGGGGACAATGGCGAGCCGTTGGCGAATTTTCGTTGAAATAACAGTTGAAAGCACACGGCTCTGTGAAAAATGTCGTCCCTCCTCACCCCAGCCTTTCTCCACCCTTCTCCCTGGCCGCCTCTCGCGTCTGCAAAGCAAATAAAGTAGAAACCGGGGCAGGGCGAGGGGGCAAAAGCCGCCACCATCGCCTCTAGTCGCCTCCACCGACCACCGCCGCCCACTCTCTAACTCTCCACCCCCTCGCGCTTGCACAGAGACCCTTCGCTACCGGGACACACTGGCGTAACCAGCCCGAACACCAAGGGATATTTAAAGCTTCCACACGCTAGCGAGCAAACCTCGAGGAGCCCTTTTTTTCGCTCTCTCTCTCTCTCTCTGCCTCTCCGTCGGCGATCGTAAATAAGGCGGGGCGTAAAATCGGTAATCGTAAATCTCGGTCCAGCGCGATTTAACGGGCCGCGAGCTTTCCAACGGACGTCGCCTCTGTGGAAAAAGACGAATCGAACGCTCGCCGGCCAAGCCGTCGATGAGAAATGAGAGCGAGGCGGGGGGGCCAGAAAAAAAGCCTTGGCCGGTCGCGAGCTTCGATACCGAGTCGAATGGAATTTATTAGGAGTCCCTTTGTCCGATAGAACGTTCCAGCGTAGAAAATTCCAGCCATGCTGGGGCGCACACCTATGCGGACCTGTGCACGGGCTCGAGCCGGCTGAGGCACACGTGCTTCACATACGCGCGATTTCACTCGACCACGTACCCGGAACCACCTGATTTCCCGGCCCGCAGGCGCCCTCCGGCTACACGCATTCGCGCCATTCCCTTCGGAACGAGGAGCCTTCCGCCTCAAGGATGGACAGTGTAGTTTCCTCTAAAAGACCATCAACGGAGAATCACGTGGAAACAGAGAAGCTCGACGTTAAACCGACCCTTTCGCTTCCCGTTCACCTGATTCGAAGAGTAGGTAAGCGTCACGCGTGCGCTTCCAAATGTTCCTGATTCCTTAACTGGCTCGCCCTCGGGCACCCAGGGACTTCCCCTATTGCTCGCGGCCAGAGTTTGGCAATATCCAAATAAATTTTTATTCGAATGATTTCGAATAAGAATTGTGATTAAAATGGAGTTATTCGAGAATAACGAATAATTTTTTATTCGAATAAAAAATCAATATAAATTTATTCGTTATTCTCGAATACCTATCTTCATTTTATTCGAAGATTATTCGAATTTTTTTATTCGAAGATTATTCGAATTTTTTTATTCGAAGATTATTCGAATTTTTTTATTCGAAGATTAATCGAATAAAATTTTTTTCGAATAGTGCCCAACTCTGCTCGCGGCTTCCAGATGCAAGCACCATGCTTTCAGAAGCTGGTCAGCATCGCAGCAACGCTACCGCGGAAAAGTTTCAACATGCAGCGGGGAGAACCAGGGATCAACCAGGTCTGGATGCTGTTTCAAGAAAGCACGACTTAAGGTCGGATTTCCTATACGCGTTCATCTGTTTCTCCCTTACACCGAGAGCATGGAGCGGCGGGGAACAGTTCCTCAAAACTGCGACGCCGCGAAGGATCTTCCTCCGACTAAATCACTGAACGAACGGGAAATGGACAACAGGGTGGAAGATTCGGCGAGGACTCGCGACGAGGAGAAATGATGGAGAAGGATGCGCGCGGGGGGGGGGGGGGGGAGGAGGGTAGAGACGCTAAAAGCCGACGGCAGGGTGGTGCGTTAACGTCGTACATTTTTATTTTGCATTCCGTGTGCGACCCCGGGCGCACGTACGCGGCGGTCGTATGCACTTCCATCTATTTCCAGCCGTAGAGGCCGGGGACGCGGCTTGAATAAATATTCAACGACTCTCGCGGACCGTGCTCGAGATTTTTCCCGTCTCTTCGGCAACTGAAATCGAGGGGAACAAAGAGGGGGCGAACGATCGGGGAGGGCCGTCGGTTTAATGGTTTTCTGAAAGCATCCGTCGATGCTGATGATCTTCCTCCCTCTCGCAGGGGGAAAGGGAAGGCGCGTGTATCGGAAGGGGATGACGATTCGTGGACCTCTCCCTCTGTCATTTCCAAAGATGGTCACGAATCACGATTCCTTTGTCTCGGGCGCGGAATTTTTGCGAGGACGCAAAGCGCGGTAACGGTAGATTAGCCAAAGGAGGAAGAAACCGAGCGCGGAACCGCGGACAGCGTCGATATTTCTGAATAACGAGAGAGGCTGGTCAGGAGCGCAGCGCCAGGATAAATTCCGCGTTCGTTCGCGGTTAGAATATCGGTCGAACGACCGCGGAGCACATCGGCCTCGTTTTTCATCTGCCGTGCTTTTTCCCCCCCGCTCCGCGTCATCGGTTTATCCGTGCGATTTAACGGAATTAATATCAGCGCGCGCGTGACCAGATCGTTAAGCCTGCCCGCGTGTGTACCGACCTGTGTACACGAATAATCTGTAGGTCGCCTATAGGTATGCGCGGCCGTGTGCACGCCCATCGAGATGACCCATTCGATTCTCGACGGGAGCATCCTGCCACCGAATCTGCCAAACCAATCGTATCTCCTCGGTGCCCGTTGCGACCTTATTTGCGTGTCCCCTGGATTATCAACGGAACGGAGAGCATCGCGGCCACCGTCCAAACCCCACAGAGTATTCCAACCATTCGCCGGCCGAGTCTTCTCAAATAGTAATCGAAATTGCTCTAAGCGGCATCGAGATTCAACGTATCTACTAACAAATCACTCGAACGTGAACTCGTTGCGGATCATCTTTCGATCTCTGAGTCGCCAACAGCGCGCGGTAGCTCGCAGATCTAGATGGTCGACTACTTATTTAGTGTAGGAGCCGGAAAAGCCTCCGGCGATGGGACTGAAACCCGCGATCTTCAGATCCGCCGCGTGCTGGCCAGTCGCCTTAAGGGGGTATTACACCCAGAAATTCGATTTTTTTATAATTTCTAATAGTTTGGGGTTTTGAAAGTATGTCCCTAAAATATTAAGGTGAAATTCGTAGAACTCCAAGAGTTATAGGGGCTTAAGGCCGCAGCGTGGCACGTAATCGTTCCCCTCGACCCTTGTATCGAAAGAGCTGCTATGACTGCCAGCAAAGAAGAAATTTTTTATTGAAAATTTCAAATTTTCGGGCAAAAAATCAGGACTTCAACTTCAAATAGTCGCCATTTTATTTTCAATTAATCTTTCGGGAAATCCCTCCGTGAATCAGAGGATACATTAATATATTAACGAAATCTTTTTTGTTTTTCTATTTTAGATAATCCGGTTCCGAATGGCAGTGCTCGTCCCAAAACAATTTTTCAAAAAAGGCTTCTTGGATGTCGCTGTAATTTTATTATAAACGTAAATATTTTTCGACAAAAAGTTACCAATGTTCTTTTAAATGTTGCTTTTTTTAAAGTGCAAAAAGTTCTGTAAAAATATATTCTTCGTCTTTTTAAAAAACAATTCACAAACATTCGCCCTCTTTTCGGTCTCCTGATTACTTAAGTATAACCCCTTAACCGATTGGGGATTCTCTTCCGCACCAACAGAAAATTAACCAGGCGCACCTACATATATATGTATGCCAATATCGCACCATAGGCCGTTTCCCAAACACCAAATGGCTACATTAGCTACTGGCCGTGCCCAACGCAGCCTAACATCGGTAATCTGACGCGAACCGGTGCGTTCCGCGTAATACAAGCAGTTGGCAACTTGTAAAAAAGACAGCGTTCCATTTCCATCGTGATACTAGAGTAAAGGTGGGTAAAAGTTCGCAGCGGGTAAGAGTTCGCACCATGCGAATTTCATGGTTTGAGTTGTGGCAGTTGCCAATGGTGATTGGCAGTCAATTGTAAATCAAGGTAGAGTCACTAATGTCGAATTTCGTGGCTGTGTTTCGGTTTGTTATCTTACAATGCGGTAAGTACTGAATTCGTTAGTTCTGATGTAATATTCTCATGTTTGGGAATCAATATTATTCCTATAAATTGATCAGTAAATATTTTAATAATATGCCGTCTGAAAGAGCTGAAATTCTTCTATTAAAAATTATTATTGTTGTTGTTATTATTATTATTATTATTAAATTAACGGGAGAACCCTTTAGATACAAAGTATAGAGCAAATTAGTACAAAGATAAAGTAAATATAACAAAAACATACAATAACA
The DNA here is from genome assembly GCA_946251845.1 of Andrena fulva. Taxonomy (NCBI): domain Eukaryota; kingdom Metazoa; phylum Arthropoda; class Insecta; order Hymenoptera; family Andrenidae; genus Andrena; species Andrena fulva. Next base: position 92,699,125 of record OX276327.1, on the reverse strand, counting down.
TAAATAAAATATAAAACAATAAAATAAAATAATGTGAAATAAAATAAACAAAAACAAACAAAACAGTCTGAGCCCTAAGACCTAATCTGAACACCAAAGGTGCTTAAATTAATTTAAATTAAATTGAATTACTGAGGTAACAGTCTACTAAGCAATACTGAACGAAGCATTGAACTATTAGTTGTGACAGGTAAATTTACATGAAGTCACTGCCTATCGAATAATAAGATTATGATAAAACGATATGACTGTCAGTGTAATACCAAGGATTTTAGAGAAGTCTAAACTTTAAGTGCGCACTCTTGCCCCACATTACTCTACTCCCCGTGTCGTGATCCGAAACGCAACGACACTTGAGCACCGACCGGTGCGATCGACTCCACATATGCAAATCTAGATGACCGGGAGGTCCCAGTCGCTGGATGGATCTACTTCGATACTTAATATTAATTACCTCGGGGAGCGGTCGGGACGGCTCATTCACGCGTGCACGCGCGATCCTGTTATGTTCGTGGTGACCGTATATCGTTATTAAAGCCCGTCCAGCACCGCTTTGGGACGAGCGACACGCGGAAGCGCACGCACGTATATTTGCGTGCAGTTAGACGCGCCCGTGCAATAAATTTTCCCGCGCGACACGCGATTCAGCGACTATAACCGCGGCCTGACGAACATCGCCTGCAACCTATATCCGCGCGAAGCAGCTTAACGTCGTTCACCTCGCGAGTCTTTTCGCTCCTCGCGTCAATGCTCGACTCGACGCTGCCCCGCCTCGAGAATCCTCCAAGTTGCCTGATTCGAGGAGTTACGGGGCAAACTCCGGGAATTACCCTGGCCGTGAAAGCGAGTTACAGGCGAGCATCATCGACGGTGCCGTTCTTCTTTACGCCGCGAAGTTTGCCGCGGCCGCTTCGTCGCGTTCCGGGATATTAAAAAAAAAAAAAAAACTGCGGCGCAAGTTCCGTTTACGAGCGCTTTCATGCAGCGCGAAGCGGCGGTGCAGTTCCGCGACGGTAACGCGGTGGATTCAGTGGCACGCACGGGCGCATATAGCCGCGCGCCTATGCAGTGGCAACGAGCGAAATAAAAACGGTGTCGTACGTGCCCCGCCGGGGAATGGGCGGGGTGCGACGGGCCGTGGTAAAAATGTGCGGCACATCCAGGACTGCCGGGCGACCTCCGTATATCAGGCCTGATTTAGGAGACAAACCGTAGGACACGAGCGGCCAGAATCACAGCCACCATTGTCGAGCTTCGTCACGTACCAGTGCGCCGCACCAGCTTCGGATCGAGGCTCGCGACCACGACTTTTCTCGTCCCCGTTTCGTATCTGACCCTACCAGTAACCAGCTGCGGGATATCCCTTTGCGACTCGGACAGACATCGAATATTCCCATCTCCCGTGTCTCGTGGACCGTCGCCCTCCTCCGACTCCTCCCGCTAGCTCCGTACGCACGTGCTTTAGAGGAGTGCGGCTAAAATTGCCCCGTGCCTATTCCTCTGTGACATCCAAGCCGTCTTTAATTTAATTTTTAATTTTTAATTTATTTGCAATAGACGGGTTACGTTAAGAAAGAAAGACAGAGAGAGAAAGAAAGGGGGCAAAAGAGTTGTGACGTCCCACTATTTTTCGCGCGGTATTTTAACACCACTTCCTCACAAATCCATCCACAATCCACCAAAAACCTTCAATCTCGAGTCATACCCTACTCCCTCACCCAACCGATCATTTGGACGATATACCTTAGTGGTCCCTATCTCTAAACGGTCAATCCAGATTCCCAATCGCCGATCACCTTGATGTTGTACCTTAGCGGTCACCAACACAAGATGACCTATACAAAACGCCACCTCGATGATGTATCTTAGAGATCCCCATCACGAGATGATCGTTACAAAACTCCTTCGCCTATTCGCCATATGAGGCACGAATCCTTCCCTTTAAAATGAATTCAAACAAGTCCCTCGTTACAAAAACCCTCTTAAATCGAGACCACGTCTCAATCCCCTCTTTACGATTCACAGAGTCCAAGCCACTCTAACCCTTTTCCTATAAAATACCCGAAACCCATTCGACGAGTTGAGTATCTCCTTTCGCAGTCATAAGAACCCCAGAAATGTTACTGCGACGCAAATGTACAAACGTGATCAACACGTGATTATAATTACGACGCATTTGGCGTACGTGACATAAATACATCTATTAATAACCATACCGTTACAAAAACCCCCAAAATCTACTGCGTCTTGTTGCCGAAATCTGTCAAGGTCTTTACCGCGCGAACCCCCGCAGTACTCCTGAAAGATCCTATAAATACGAAGGATCGAGAGCCCAGAGCTCTCTTTTGTCAACAGACAGTTATCCTAGTGAGAAGTATCATTAAAACAAGTGTTAATAATTCTAATCAGTGAACCACGACAATCACTGTAAGTCCTCTTATATATATCATTATTATAGTGCATATCACCCCATACCATTTATTACCATTATTTATCAACGTTTATACCTTACTTATTATATTCTTTCACTAATGCTTATAGCTTACTTATTATATTCTTTCACTAATGCTTATAACTTACTTATTATATTCTTTCATTAATGCTTATTGCTTATATATATATCGTCATTTATGTTCATGATTCATATTATAAATGTTGTGTGTGAATACGAAATCTTACCACGCTCAATAACCATAAACGAAGCAAATAAACCGCTTTGCTAAAATCTCGCTTTGAATTATTGTGTATGCCTCTCGAGTACGAAACTTCCTAGTCCAAACAGACGGCTGCAACAGCTGATCTCGCGTGGCGCTAACAGTGTTTACAAACGTACTTTTACATAGGCTGCGGATAGCCGTATGTCCAAGCGGATTTCGCGGAAACATTACGCATAACTTTTACGAGGATGCAACAGTAAATCCTATTATCGAACCAAATCAAAACAAGAGTGCTAACGGGTGTCCCTCAAGTACTAATTCGCTTTAAAACCTTCCCTGGTCGATTAGAGTGTCGGATGAAAGATTCGCGCCTGATCTTTCCCTCAAATTACTTTCAGTGTGACGGATTCAATATTCGCGCCTAAATTCCTCTCAAACCCTCAGTGTGACGGATTTTAGATTCGCGCCTGGCTTTCCCTCAAAACCTTCAGAGTGCTGGATTTTAGATTCACGCCTGACCTTCCTTCAAACCCTCAGTGTGACGGATTTTAGATTCGCGCCTGGCCTTCCCTCAAAACCCTCAGAGTGACGGATTTTAGATTCACGCCTGGTCTTCCTTTCAAACCCACAGTGTGACGGATTTTAGATTCGCGCCTGGCCTTCCCTCAAAACCCTCAGAGTGCTGGATTCAAGATTCGCGCCTGTCTTTTCCTTCCCCATAGTCATCGTTCCTAAAGACCTCACCCGGGACGTGACAGAGTATACAATATGAATCATTCAACGCAACAAACGTAAAAGTCTTGTACGGAAAAGTTATCTATTGAATCAGAGAAAAAGTCAAGTTGATCGTGATAAGAATTAGCAATGATACATTCGCGATCGACGCAATTATGTTCACCACAGAGGGTTCGATGAGCTTTTACATTAAAGAGATTAGGTACGATGCCTCAGGCTCTTGGTGGTTACATTGAAATGTAGTTGTTTTAGTATGGGTTGACAATTCATTCCGCTATTTATGACGCTGAGTAAAAAGGATAGCGTTGTAGCTGTTCGACTGCATCTGTCATCATTGATCCCAGCCTTTCGCCGAGAATACCGACACCGTGCTCTTACAGCGCGGCATAATCGGAGAAGTTGCTTTGTTCCCACCCACTCGAAAATCCTCGCTCGGTTGTTTAGCCGCATCTCCGTGGGAATGAATTAAATGAGCCGCTGCTCGGTCCCGTTGCCACGCGCGGGTAATGTTTTCGATCGAGACACCAGCGCGTTTAACCGGCTAATCTCGTGAAAACTGCCGGCTGGAATTTCTCGCGCGCGAGCTGAAACTTATCCGCCCACTCTCGACCTCGATGCGAATACCACAGTGGAATTTCATATCCGACACGGGCGTATATCTAATTTCATCAATTTCCCCGGCAGCCATCGAGGACGGCTAATGAATTAATATTTTCGCCGCGCCGGAAAAGCGAGGAGCTGGATGCGTGGGTTTGAAAGAGGAAGCGGCGCGGTGTACGCGCGCGGTCTTTTTCCAGCGGATATCGCGTCGGGACGCTCGGAATCATCGAGGCGCAGGGAGTCGAAATTTATACGTTTCCGAAGTGCCCTTCAACGGTTCGGCCCTTCAGGTACGCTCGCGAACGTTTTCTCCGTTCTGCGCGAGCAGATCGAAATGGAGCGGAACGAGTACCGCCGACAAGCCGATTTCCCATGCGCCGCGATTTTATTATCGGCCTCGACTCTCTTCGCCGATCGAGTGCCTCAATGCAATGATTGCCAAACGGAGCAGATTTCTATCCCATTTCCCTCCGAAATGTGGACAAATACGGGACGCGTGTCTGCCTCGCGGCGAACCAGCCCGGCACCGAATGTTCGCCGTCTAATAACATTGGAAGCAAGTCAGATACGTTCACTTTCTCTACTTCCCATTTAGGAACAGAGTCGTTTCAATAATTCCTTGATCCAATCGAGATGGGATCGGTGTTCAGGTTCGAATCGGATTGGCGAGGAGGGCAGAGATCGATCGCGTGGCATATGAACCCAGGATCAAGTGGGCCTAGTTGTGCAGAAAGGTACCAATTCACAAAATGGCAGCAAATTAGTTAAAAGCAGTAGGGATCCCAGAATGTTGTGATCTTTATTTTGCAAAAAATTACCAATCCATACAGCAACTCTTACGTTGTAGAATTATTACACGTAAAACTACGTAGCAAGCCAGAGTTCCACTTTAGACTTAAAAACAAACACTACAGAAAATTTAAAATAATATTAATTATACTACTGCAGAAGATTCTGTTAATACATGAGTTTATCTGGTACTTGACCGCAGGATTTTTGTTTTCGATGGAAACTTTATTTTTCATTCACGAAAAACGAACAATTCAAACATCGAAAAATCGTTCTTTTCCGTTAAACGGCCGCTATTTTGTCTAAAATTAATTTTTGAAAAAATCCGTCATTCAAGTACCAGATGTATTAACTCATATCCCTAGTAGCATTTTTGTTGGCCAACGGTAGCCAACAGTTGGGAATCAGTTGGGAGGTGGTTAGTAGTTTCGCCTACAAATCTTCTTTGCAGGGCCCAACCGTTGAATGTTGCATTTGCATCCCGACAATTTGCCTACGGCTGGGAATCAATTGGGAGGTGGTTAGTAGTTTCGCCTACAAACCCCGTCTATTGGGCCAACTGTTTAATATTGCACTCATCTTCCGGTGATTTGTCTACGAATAACCAATTCTGGGCCAACTAATAATGCCCTACGGAAATACATTTAGTTAAAGATAATAAAAACAAATATATAGGTTCGGATGAAAATCAAATCATATCCCAAAGTAATTGAAAGAATTTTGAACCCACATTGGCTACACTTTTTATGAAGTCTGTCTGGGGGAAGAGAGGGTTGAGTGGAACGGTTGACGTCGACAGTCACAGGACGCAAGCCGCCTCGCGAGCGAAATGGTCCCGTCCGTCATTTTGTACACTGTTTAAGGCTACGGTTATACTGGATCTTAGAGCATATACGAAGAGAACTAGTTTAAAATGAGTCCACCTAACTTTTTAATTTTGCCAGTTGAAATTCCAACATTTTCCCGTTACCTATAAATAATAAGTATAATTCAAAATCCAACCGTTTGCCTACCGTTAGATTACTATTACATATAGTACGGTAGGCCCTATAAATGGTTGGGCAACAGTAGGAAAGCCTACCTTGGCCATCTGTTGTTGGCCCAACCTGAAAAAAAGTACCAAATCTAACTGTTGGCCAACTAATATTATGTGCGTGGCCCAACTGTATGCCAACCAAAAATGCTACTAGGGATATTAACAGAATCTTCTTCACTTTTCGATTTCAAATGAGCCAGCTCGGGGAAATCGTGCTCACCGCAGAAGGCCTTTATAAGAACAGCTTCCAAGAGAGTGGCTGTTATTCGTTAATTTTTTAATATTTTTCTATAACAAAATTACCGAAAGTTGCTGAATATATGTACTTTTAAAATAAGGAACTAGATGTAAAAAATATATATTAGATTTTCCATAAAAAATTCCCCAAAATGACGTTTTTTTTTCGCCTGTCAACTAGGCATGGTCCTTTAAGACCATCTATATTTCTATAATAAATACCTATCTACCAGTTTACGAGATTTACGTCCATTTAGTGAACTCTGCCTAATCACCTGACATCGCTACAGCCGCCCGAAATATTCGGGGCGGCTCCTTTCGCTGAAACAGACGCTCAAGGATACACGGTGCCCTGGATGCAGACGAAACATCCAATAAATAGAGAGACGTTTGCATATGCATACCGAGCGGTGCGTTCGCTCCGGCGGCTAGCAGCGCGGTGCCAGCTCCTAGCTGTTCGCATCCAGGTACGATGGATGCCTGATGGCTCAACTCGATATACATACCGTATAGATAGGCCGCGCATTAAGCTTTGAATTACGTGACTCATCACGCAGAGTGGAGCTTAATACCTGAGCTTGTTAATTACATGCAGCCCACCCCCCTCTCGTCCACACACCAATCACCCCTTCATTTCTCTGTTCCTTCCGCCCCTCGGCGGCTGTCCGTTGCGCTCGTGGTCAAGCTCCGACGATGCGTGACGGCTTGACGCGGCGCGGTAAGTCGCAAAGTCGAGCTGGCGAAACGGGCTGCCGGATAATTGGGAAAATCGACTAATGAAAGCGTTCGACTGGCAACTAACGAATCGAAACTGCGCTTTTACACAGTGCGCAGGTAACTCGAGGATAAGCTGCAGGTGAATCGAGTCAGGGGAATCGAAAGAGTTCGCGTGGTTCGTTTATGTTGGAGTTGCGATAGAAAGTCTAAGAGCGTCGATCAGACGACGATAAAAGCTGCGATAAAATATATTTTTTGCTGTGTTCATGGTGAAGCTGTGATATTAGTATAGTTGAAGGGTTAGAGGGAAAAAGGATGAATGTCACAAAACAGTTTTATCGAGAAAATGAAGTTTTAATAGGGTAGATGCACCATTTGTGGCCACTTTAAGGTATTGTACCAGTTTTGGCCACTTCTTAAAAAATATAATATTTTTCCGTGTAAGTAATAAATGTAACCTTATATTTCTTGCGGTATACTAAACAAAATATTTATGATGTGAAATTCTCCACATAATAATGATCTGCAAGCAATTTAAAAATAAGATACACTGCATTCCACATTAGGGCATCCCGACGCCCCTACCGATTTGCGACCGATCTGCGCAGCTCTATCTACTACCCACGGTTTGAACCGCATGCGATTGGTCGTGGTAATTTCCAAGGAATAACTGGTACGTCCCAAACGCGGGACCTGACCGTTGTCAACGTAAACAGTCCCGCACGAAAAGTGAACAGAGAGAGTAGAGAAGGCCGTGCGACGGAGAAAAACATAGGCGGTTAAGTGGGGAGGCGGCGTAGCAACGTCGCACAGTGGTCCCGAGCTGGAAAAAACCCTAAATTATGAAAGCCGGATTTTTAGGTATCGATTATTATTTTCTGGTAGCCAATGAACCAATGTATCTTACTATGAAAATGGATATATGATTTTCTCTTTAATACGGAAGTAAAATGCATCTGAAGTAGACCTTTCGTATTCTAGCGGGATTCTGACAGATTTCTAACCAAAGTTTCAAACATTTTCCTTTCACTTTTGGGGACATTTATAATCAAATGTATTATGTATTATAAACGGGTATAGTCTCGACTATGTATGACGAAAATACTTTTCAAAAATACAGAACCAAAATCATGTTTTCGAGCCTTAAAGTAAGGTACGTATAATTTCAGGTTGTAACTGCTTTCTGTAGGCCTACAAAAAAAGCTACGCGTTCCTACGTTCTCTTGATGATATATTTTGAAAGTAGATACCATCACACAAATGTCCTGCAAAAATCAGCTGCTACTTCTTGCAACTTTAGCTGATATTAATGTTTAAAGTGTGAAAACGCATGAAATTTTGGAGGTACAGCAGGACTCCCGAATAGGTTCCCGGTTCTTCGCTGTGCGTTTCGAATGATTTTCGTGCCTATACAAAATTGTTACTCTCATAGGAATAGATTCCAACACAACGATTTATCACCATGCCAAATGTGTGTATTGCAAATCATATGAAATTCATAAAAGGAAATTTGAAACCACGCAATACAAAGAATCGTTAGTAATACCTGTGAATGCTCTCGTGACATGAAAACAGCAAGTATAAACTATAAAAGTGTGTTTTTGTTTATTGTTTTAAAGATTTGTTTTATCTTATATTGAAATTAATATATCTTATAATTTACAGCTTGTGTAAACGGCTTGATAGCGGATCACGGTTTATTTCAGATTTATTACTACTTAAAAATATTTGTAAATAAACATGACTGTTGTATATAGATTAATGTATAAATAATTTACGTATGTTCAAATATTAGTTTATAACGCCTAATTATATTATATATTGAATAAAATTTGATAAAATTACACATTTCATTTGTAAAAAGTCATTAAATTATTTCTTTAATATTATATTAAGTTTGATGTTTAAGAAGTAATACGAAACAAAAATAATTAAAAAATATTGAGAAATGCTGAAGTTATGAGTTTTTTCCACTTTCTCCTCTATGCGTCGGACCACTGTGCGTCGCCTGAGGGTCGTGCCTGCGCGAAATCTGTATGCTCTAATGTGGAATCAAGTGTAATTATGCACATGACCAAAAACAGTGCAGTGACCATAAACGGTACATCTACCCTACCTACTTCAGTCCAGCAGTAAAGAAGCAAGGTTGAATAAATTTTCTTATATAATTTACTTCTTAAATAAGTTCTTCTTTTACCTTGACGACATATGCTATAAATCGCAATGTCGCGAAAAATGGACATTCCTCGGTTTTCCCCTTACCTTTCAGTATCAGTCGTTTAAGGTTTCGCAAAGATACGCCATTTAAACATAAGTAATTCTGAAGAAGAATTATTATTATCTTCAAGTTCCGTAAAATGGTACCTACATCGGAAAAAGTCTACGCAGTAGACGTAAACATTGTGTTATATTTAATTTAACGTTTACTTCATCTCGTAACTTATCTAAAAACAAATCTGTCATTGTGAACATCTGTTACGCATCAAGAGCGATAATAGCGAAAAAAGTACCTAATATTTGATTCTCAACGCATATACCGTTTGGCAAGCGTAGCTCTGCTCGCTGCTTCAATGTAAACACTTCCACTATAAAAGTATAAAATGTAGGTACATATGTCTACGCTTCGCTCTCATCACCGCTCCGATCGTTTATCGCAGCTGCAATATAAACGTACCCTTACCTACATGGAGCTTTGTGCCAGCTCCGTGCTCGGTAACGGATCAGCCCCGCTGATTCTCAGACACTATTGGAGCTGACTCGAACCGTGTTTTGGGCAGTTGCAGCTCACGCCCAAAAGCCTCTGTACAAGCGTCGACTGTGGAAGGACGAAAACATTAAGCGGAAAAAATGTTCTCATCGACGGCCGCGCGCCAGGCCAACCGAAAATCGCAACTGGCCTCGATCGAAGCCTTTACCACATCGCCCTTCTCCCCGCGGCAAATCACCGCTCCTTCTCTCTCCCTCTGTTCCGTCCACCCCGAACGCTCAACCGGTTCAGCTGGAAAAACTGGGTCGAACGTGATTGGCTTTTTTCCTGATTTTATTGTGCGTATTCGCTGCGTCGCGCGGCGGTTTGATGAAAACGGCTTGGCCGGCGGGAGCGCGCCGAAAGGATTTCGCGGAAATGACGAGCCCCTCCGCTGCGGCCACTGCCGGCTCGCCTACATCGGCCTTTTTTTTTCCCCCGGCAATCTTTCCACCGCGGTACAGCCGTAGAATCCGCGTTCCCCGGGCTCGATGCCGCTACGCAAATTATACTCGACTCTCCCGGCGCTGTGTGCTCGCGAGCTCGGGGTGCAAAAATTCGAATTCACGGACTCGCCTGCTCCCCGCGCTCCACTCCGGCGGGAGCGGTCTCGCGAAAGCTCGGATGAAATATTAGGACGCTCGCGGGCGAGACGAGGAAAAAGACTGCCGGCCCGGGGAGAAATTAAATTCCCCGCGGTGCTGTCCTGTTTCTCTCGCGATTCCGGGACGCTGCCGCTGTCCGTCGCGCTTACGAGCCGTTTTTCTCGGCTGTCGCCGTGGAAACTACCGTTGGAAACGTCGCCCGTCAGGTCGCCGGGAAATCAGGGACACGTAGAAATCTTCGAGTACAATACGCTGCAGGTTTATCGCGTGACCTTTTCCATCGGCCGCTGCGACGGCTACGGGGGCCCCCGCATATTTCACAGTAATGGTAACGATAAATCGTGGGAACGTGACCATCGAGGAGGGCGAACGCCGCGCGTGCCCGCGTCCGTGCATCCACGGTTCATCGATCCGTCGCGGTGCACGCGGAATTCGCCGGACGCTGCGCGGAATTCGGGCTATGCGATCGAGGGATGAAGCCTTTCGGCCCCTGTCCGCCTTCATCCGAGCTAATGGACCGGTCGCGGTAAGATCGCGCGGAAAGTCGCCACCGCTGGACCGCTCGCGCTCGAATCTCTCAAGGATATTAGATAGGGGCGGGCCTAGGAACGCGAGCAAGTCCAGAGAATTCTCGATGGGAAGCGAAAAAGTTTCCCCCGGCCTGAAACAACTCGGGCGAAAGTTACGGGAAGAGGTCGGAATCGAAGCTGGCCCGGGCTACATTTGCGATATGAAACCACCTTCGACCCTCTGGCTTTGGCGAGTCGACCACGTTCTACCGCAAGGAGCACTGTTGTCAGCAGGGCGTCGCCTAAATGTGATTAAAATGACTAATTGTGAGACACCGTAATGACAATAACAATGTATTTGACAATCAACGATAACAAGATGTGGCACAGGAATTTCGGGCGCTGACATATTCGTAATGCCATTTATCTTTTCCGGGACTATAATCTGCCACATGCGGTTTGGAAGGAGGATTCGGGATACTTGGGCGCTTTTACTAGCCCAGGAGTTTCACATCAGGAAGCTGAAGCAATTGACACGTTAATCGAGTCATTCAACGAAATTGGTTTACTCCAGAGAAACGGCATCCACAATCACAGGGGCATCATCCTAGATCTTGTATTTTCGAATGATACTTCCTTGGGCATAGTGGCGGCTCTGGAGGTGTTAGTGGATGCTGACCTACACCATCCGGCGCTGTGGACTTCGATCACGGTGCAGTCGGCTGGCCTGCTATCCGGGACATCTTACTCGCGTCCAGTTTTTGGGTCCGGGGACTACCCGGCCATCAACCGTTTGCTTGGCTCGATTGACTGGGATACCTGCTTACAACAACTGCCCCTGGACGACGCAGTAGACTGTCTCTATACGCATATTAATCAGGCTATCGAGCGTTTCATTCCTAGACGCGTCTTTTTTCGGTCATCCTTTCCATGCTGGTTCTCGAAAAATCTGAGGCACATGGTCAGAGCCAAAAAGATGGCGCATACCCGGTTTAAGCTTTCACACTCTTGGGAAGACTACTTACGTTTCTCGCAGTTACGCGCCGAGTGTAAAGCCGCGGTGCGCAGGGATCATAACAGGCATATATCTCTGGTGGAGGCCAGCATTCCGCGAAACATCAAGTTTTTCTGGGGTTATGTCAACTCTAAGCGCAAAGCGAATGTTTTTCCTGGAGTTATGACATTAGGCGATGATCAAGCGGACTCCGCTACGGGTATAGCGACGCTCTTTGCCGAGCATTTTAAATCTAATTATGCTTCGCACCTGCCAGGTGTGTCTGGTGTGAACCTTAGCGCTCCACCTAGGTGGGATATTCCGAACTTGGATATCGGCTTGGCAGAGGTCTTTGAGGCACTGGGTGCACTGGATGTTAATAAGAGTCCCGGTAATGACAATGTGCCTCCGTTTTTCCTTTCGAGGTGTCAATGCGCGTTGGCGAGGCCCCTATGGATCTTATTCAACCGTTCGTTGAGTGAGGGGCTGTTCCCTACCCGGTGGAAGCCCAGTGTGGTGACGCCTATTTTTAAAGCCGGGGATAGACCGGACGTGAAGAACTATAGACCAGTGTCTATCCTATGCTCAATGAGCAAAATTTTTGAGAAAATTGTCACGGCAAAGCTTTCCTTTTTCACAAAAAATAATGTAATTTCCTCCTCGCAGCATGGCTTTGTACCGGGTCGTTCGACTGTCACTAATTTGGCAGTTTTTGGCAATTACGCCGCTACCGCTTTGGACAGGCTTGCGCAAGTCGATGTCATATACACGGACTTCTCGAAGGCGTTTGACTCTGTAAACCATGGGTTACTTGTTCAGAAGCTCGCGCTTCTTGGGTTCTCAGATGGCATGCTGGAATGGATCAGGAGTTACCTGCACGGTAGGACGTTCGCGGTCAAGGTTCAGGGCACTCTTTCGGAGTACTTTCTAATTAATTCCGGGGTACCGCAGGGGTCTCACATTGGGCCTCTATTATTTATCCTTTTTATAAATGACATGGCACAGCAATTCCTTTTTGCTAAACCGCTTCTGTACGCGGATGATCTAAAGGTTTTCGCGGCAGTGGATTCTCTATCGGATGCGCTGAGTATGCAAGCGGACTTGGATCGTCTCTCTGCATGGTGCAGTGTGAATGGCCTCAGGTTAAATACATCCAAATGCCACATTATGTCCATGACCCGACGGAAGAGTGCACTGACCCATGATTACAAGGTCGGTGACACCATATTAGGTAGGGTCTCTTGTATCTGCGATTTGGGGGTTACATACGATTCGAGGTTGTCGACGGTCCAGCATGTCAGAAATATTTGTGGAGCTGCCTCTAAAACTCTTGGTCTTATCAAGAGATGTACAGTGGATTTTAAGGCCACACACGTGGTGCGTTTGTTGTACAACACACTGGTCAGATCGCGGTTGGAGTATGCCAGTGTTGTTTGGGCGCCACACCAGGCGAAATATAGGCAAATGATTGAAAGGGTACAACATAAATTTCTTCGGGCTGCTAGCCATTTGATAGGTAGGGGCATGTCCTTTGACGATCACGATTATGCGCCGGTTTTGTCGTGTCTGAATATGGACACTCTGGGGGACCGCAGGACTGCTCTGGATCTCACCTTTTTGCGCAATCTGCTACAGGATGAGATCAATTGTCCCGAATTATTGGGTTTGGTTGGCTTCAATGCTCAAGCCAGATCGCTCCGCTACAAAAAACTTTTTCAATCGCGTTACTTTAGGACGAATCTGGCTGAGTTGGACCCGTTGAACAGAGTGTGTAATACAGCAAACCGCCTATCTTTAAATGCGGATATTTTCTCCGACTCTTTGGGCACATTTATATCGAAAATTAAAATGACGTTGAGAGGTGTAGCTCAGTAGTATCACAAAATGTTAATTTGATGGTTATCTGTGATGTCGTTGACTTAGGCTTAAGGGCTTTGATGCCATTTCTTATGTACAAGTGGAATTTAGTTTCGTTAATAAACAATTATTATTATTATTATTATTATATTTAGAGTGTGCAATAATGTGTAGAAAAATCCTAGAGTACAGAGAGTTTGAATTACTTAAAAAATAGGACTGAGGTGCAAATGTTCACTGAGTCCCCTATAACCTGTACCTAGGGTTGGTATGGTCACACTGGGACTGTGTGTCTAAAAGAGTTACATTGATCCCCTCTAAGTTACTCGTATGAGGTTTGATTTAGGACTGATTGTGGGACACTTTTGCTGGCTTGAATGCAAACTAAGTAGATAATTCCCTTTAGGGGTGGAGTTTCATTAGATCAGTGGTAGGAAACGTTGTCTATTGGCGGAAGATGGTTTGGGAGTAGTTGCTAAAGAAATGTAAGAAAGGGTAATCTTGATAAAACCGGTAATGAATCTGTGAGCTGGTGGTCGCGAGGCCGTCTGTTAATTGTCCCGTCTATCCTGGGACCCTCGGCCCTGACTTGGGCTACTAGCCTGCATTTCCGATACGAGGAACTGTGAATCTACGGCAGTCCCTGGTCCACGAGGCGCGGATTGGCAGACCAAGCGTCTGCCAAATGAGGTTTCAAAATACAGGACACCCTTGCGCGCCCTTGGGGATCAGGCGAAGGCTCGCGCTCCTCAACAAGCACGCCTGTAGACGAATTCCTACACGGGGCTCGGTGTGCAACGAGTGCGAAATAAACGATAAAATATTGCCGCGGAACCAAGCTCTCGGCGGTGGCTCATTAACCCTCGTTTAGGGAGAGCAACGGTAGTTTCCCCGACGGCCGTCATTCTCCCGCGAAAGGAACTGCTCCGAGGAGACAGGCCGAGGAGAGTGCAAGAATCCCTCTCCGTCCCATTAGCCGCCACGGAGATTGGAATAAATTGATACGATTTACGCTAGCGCGTCTCCCTCCACCCACCTAACGCCCAGCAAGGTGGTCGGGCACCCGTCCGCCGAGGGCTGCGCGGAAAACCCAACGACCGCCGAGATTCATACGGGGGATGAGCGTCAATTTCCAGACGCTTTGATTCGGCAATTGGAACAGATACTCCCTCACCCGGGGAACGACCGACTTGCCGCGGAAACGGGACCCCGCAAACTTTGTCTTCATAGCGCCATTAGACGGCACGGAAACTCGGATAAATCACCGCCATTTCTATTGCACCTAGTCGCGAGGATATGTCTCATCCATCGCGCGAGTTCCAGCGGGGGGTTCGGGATTACGCGCAGCGGGCAATCGTAAATCTGGCAGCCGTCTAATAGTCCTCCGCGGGACCGTTCTTCCCCTCAAACAAATCCGATAAATATTGTTGTCGATAATGCGCTCCATCAGCTGCCACTTCTGGGAGAAATTCTGCAACGGCTTGCGCTTAACCCTTGAGCTTATTTCGCCGCTGATAAAGCTTTGATACGAGATATCCTTTAACGAACGATAAAAACTGATCTGATTGTTTGCGAGGAATAAGTATGATAATTGTCCGCCGCGGAGAATTATGCGGGCCGAGCCGAGATAAATCATCGGCATTTGCATGGCTGTGTTTTGACAGCGAGGCGCGCTACCTGAACGGATGTATCTGATCTTGAGCGAGTCGGACACACGTCAGTTTACGGGAGTGGATTTACGGCAACGCGCGATCCCGTATCGTTCCAGCTCCTGTTAATTACGCGTCGATCGATCTCCGCGAGATGCAAGGCCGGATACACGGCCCTGCGAGCGCGGGGCTGAGCGCTCCGGAAGATCGAGCAGAGGAATTCCGCCGGAAGAAATCTAAAGGGCGACCATCGCGCGGTCAATTGGCCGCGATAAGGAACGGATCGGGGAAAGCATCGCGCTGTAAACTATTTACGAGCTTCTTTCGGGAATTAATCTCTGAGAGGAACGATCCGACTTTCCCCTGCACTTCCGCGCCCGTGTAATTGGAATCAATTTCTTTCCCTCGGATTTAAAGCTACCCTTTCACCGGCCCGCCGCTGGGATAGCGCTCCTTCCTAGTCGCTGTCAAACTCGTTTCGTCGACGCTCCGTTACATCATCGAAAACCCCGGGCAAACTTATTCTATCTTCTCGGACGCGACAAACTTCTTCGCCCGTTCGCTGAACCCGCTTACACGGTTAAACTTCCCCCGATCCGCTCCGAAGCCGTTACGGTATTACTCGATCGCGGTAAATCACGAATTTCTACGATAATCTCGCGCGATCTCGCCCCTACAATAATTTCCCGGCGAAATACACGAAACTGTAATGTTACGTGTAACAGCGATACGGTGTGCCAGCGACGTGGTCGATGGAAGGCAACAAGGGTAACAAATCAGTGACGAGATCCGGGATTAATATCTGCGGCGCGGGTTTAATAATCTTCGCCGCCCTATGTTTTCATTTTGAAAATGCTGCGCGTGGAAGCGAGGAACTTGGCAACTCGCGACTCAGACATCGCACCCTTTGGAAACTGGCAATTTCGAGATCATGAATACCATCCCCCAAAAGTGCCCGGAGCGGAAACTCGAGGAGGGTCCTGGACACGACCGCAAATTCATCCCCCCGTAAAGGATCCATTAAAATCTATGGGGGTGTGTGCTTTAGACTGGACGCGGGATGAGGGCTGGAACATCGCCGCCGGTGCACGTCCACGCGTAGTAAAATCGATACACCCCGTAACGGATTGTTTTCGCGGCAAAGCTGACAAGTAGTCGGCAGATCAAAGGGTAAACCCGGCGGAAAGAAGTGTTTGGTTTCACGCGCGCGATATGTAGGTACTTTGTTACACGGGCGGCTTCGCCGCTGAATTCCTCGAACGAGATTACAAGATTACGCTGCTCTCGGCTGGCCGGATGCTTATAAAGAAAAACTGGCAAAGCGCGTAAAGTTTCACGAGGGGGGGGAAAAACTAACGGGCGGAGCGGAGGTGTACCGTGGCGCAAAAAGCATTCAATTTCACCGACATTAGGAGAACGACGATTTAGTTGCAGCGTCTCGGGGCTAATGCGAAATAAATGAAAGACAGAGGGACGGGTTGCTCGAGCTTTGGCCCGCGATTGCCTCGCAACCCCTGCAAATGAAATTACGAAGTAGCGATGGATTCGAAACGCTGCGAGGGCTACTCGAAATTAAATAGATCTTAAAACTTTTTAATTAAAGTTCCTCGAGAAGCCGCGCTAAAAGCACCGATATCGAAATCAACGGAAGTAACGTTGAACCTTGGGAGAAAGATTTATTGGTCCGGTGATCCGAGGCAGTCGCTCGCGCCCGAGAGAGCCGGATACCCATTGCTACCCCCGCGGAGGAGTGCGGCTAACGTTTCCACCCCCTGGGGACGGGAGCCCGCGGCGGCACCTCGAGCAGGTGCTCCACCTGCCGTTGTTCTCGCTCTGTTTCCCTCTGTTTCTGAAGTGTTCCCAGTGACGCGGCCCGAATACCGGAAATAGTGGAGGATGAGAGGTTTGGTGGGCGGTGGATGGCGGGTGGCGTTGGCCGGGCCAGGAGAGGGCGAGCGGAGCTGCAGAGGTCGGAGGTGGCTTAATTGGCCGGTAATTGCCACTGTCTGCGCCACGGCGACAATAGGACGCGAAGATTGGAACTTTACCAAATGACATAGACGCGGCTGGAATACGTTAACGATAATCTAGTAATAGGTCGATCTCGCGGGGACAAGATCGCTCCCCGTGGCGTCTTCTTTGCGTGGTTCCCTCCCGTAATGAACTGTCGCGCGCAACGAGCATTCTATTTCGCCTTGTTTTCGAGCTACATATGTACCTACATTGCAGATCCAGAGAAAACACGAAGTATTCGTCTGTGTCCCGGAAACAGGAGCTCGCTAGATGAACGCTTAAGGGGTTGGGCCACCTTGGAGGCCCGAAAATCATATGTGAGTTTCAGAATTTTTTCAGGCGAAATTAGAAAACAAATTTTTTTTTAACAAAAAAGCGTCGCGGGTGCTCTTCCATTCTTGCAGTTTTTGAAAAGACTCTCCACACGGTTACCAGCAGAAGTGTCGTATACTCTGACGTAGGATAGAAACCGAAAATTCTTATAATTTACATGAAGTTTACTACAGAAGCACATAGCGATTTGTGGAAACATTGATTTCTGTGAAAATCGTATTCGTAGTTTTCCTTAGCCGAGAAATTTACCTAAAATTTTAAGCCTAAATTGTATCTAAAATTGCCTGCAGCAGAAAAAGTTTTTAATGAATCGCAAAATCCGTATGTATGTACGTCTGTAGATAATCTATTATAGAAGATACTATTAAAATTCCAAGTGCATCGAATAAAAATTGTTCAACTTATGCTGCTAGCCAATTTGAAAAAAGTGATTCCGAGAAGCTTCGCGGGATAACGCATAACTCGGCCATTTTTTAATATTTTGGTACAATATTTATACCTGCCCTAAACATAAGTAGTATAGAAATAATTTTCAACCTCATAGTATCTTAAAAAAAAAATCCGTCTAATTTGGTGCTGTTTTGAGCGTCTCAGGGTGGCGTAACCCTTTAATACACCTTCGGCCCAGTCGATTGATTCGATCGTTCAGGTGAGCTCCCTCCGCGAGGGTCGCGAGAATTTATGGGGTTGAAGAATCGCGACGGGTAATTGCGTCACGCGTCGATGCGACCCGTAAATTCTCGGGCTAAGCGAACCCTTTCGGCGTCCAGAATAACTGGGTCACGGGGGAACGAATGCCCGAAGCGGCCCACCCCGAAAATTTCCCAGAAACATTCCACGCGCCTCGTAAATTTTCCACGAAAGGCCTGCGAGTCGTTAAAACGCTGGAGCGAAACAGAGAGAGGGACTCCCCGTTGATGACACTCGTTTCCATGCGAACGACGCGTCGGTATCGACTAGCGGCGGTGCTTTTTTTCCGATTCGTCCATCCCCCCGCAGGCCTCTCGATCCTTTCGTCCCCGTCACACTCGGCGAGCTTACTATTTCGACGAACGTGTTCCGTTTCCGCACCTCGTGAGACCGAGTGGCTTCCGTGGAGCAACAGCATTGAATATAGCGCGCGCGACGAGCCCCTCAAAGGGAAAACGTGTGAAACACTGGTAACGAGGTTGTGCAGCGATCCCGCGACGATTAAAGAACGTACAGGTACGAAGCAGCAGCTCCTGGGAACGCGTTGCAAGTTACCTATACAGGAATTTCGGTCTCGTTTCAGGACCGCTTGAGCGGATAAGGGACGCGGTCCGCCCTTCGTCATCGCGCACCCCTTCGCTCTTTTTTACGTTCACCTTTGAATCCCAGTAGCCAGCGAATCGAATATTTCTCTCTCGCTCTGCGATATCAACATACGAGTCTTCTTTGATCTTGTTTCGTAGATGTTCGACTGCATTGGAAATACGGGGACCCAATGAACCGAAAAGAGACATTACCCGCGCTGCCACGGGGAACGATACTTTGCCGCGTATTTCATATTCCGCCGGGGCCCAAGACGGAATACCTAACGACCCCGTCGGGTTTTCGCGCGGGGACGGGAGGAAAGGTTGGCGCGCGAAATCACGCGAACCTCTGCTAACGTAATCCGTGCCGTCTCTCCACTGCGTACAGGATTGCTGTGCCTTGGGATCCTCGAACGTGTTTGCCAGCGATTCTGCGTTAAGTATAATCGATGGCAGGGACACCGGCAAGTTGTGAGTTTAGCGAGGCGCGCGGAAAGGCGCTCGCGAGTGGACACGGCAAACAGAAAATCAGAAGGACAACCGATCCCTGCAAACAAGCTTCCTTCGTTCGCTGTGAAACTCGCAAGACGAATTCTATAAATTGCCCGGCGAAGAAGGGAGCAGTGAAATTTCCGTAAAGGACAGTGGAAATTCCAGTGAATCGGATGGTTTTAAAAAAGGAGGACCAGCGGTGCAGCGAGCTAGGGACACGGAATATTACACGGCAGAACGTACGGTCGATTAGGCCGCGTTAAATTGGGAATAACGGGCGATCGCCCTTACGATTTCCCTGCAGCGGAAAATCGGGGTGCACGCCTCGTGCGCCATCGTTTGTTTCGCGCTAAGGCCGCGATAATGAAACGGCACGCGGGTCGTAAACAAAATACCTACGTGAGCCCACCACGGAGGAACACTCGATTAAACAGTATACCTTCACCTATATGAAGGACAACCACCAATTCTCAAATCTTCGGAATAGCGTACATACTATAGAGTGAGGCACGTAATTTCACGACTTCGAATTACTCGTTAACTACTTGCTCTAAGAAAAAAAATTAAATCATATCAAAAATCTCCGAACCCGCTGCGTGTAAGGCAATAGTTCGTTTCTGACATTTTTATCGAGATATGAAGGTTACGCAGAATGTAAACGAGGAATTTGAAGTCCACGAGTTAGGGGCTTCACCCTGTTGTATACTAGGTACCAACGGATACATCTGGGGGCACGGCAGTGCCCCCGCCGAGTCGAGTCGGGCACTTGCCGTAAGCACTCTTTTCTGGAAGCAACTCAGCGTACTTTTCACCCCCCCCCCCCCCCCCATATCTTTGTGCTGGAGTTACCTAGAAACTTGAAACTTTACTGAAACCTAGTACTATGCAAACGGAATAAAACCTCAAAATTTCACGTTTCTATCTTTTATAGTTCATAAGATATTTGAACTCAAAGTTTCGCAATTTCGACACTGACCGATCATCAAAATTCAGTCGTACTTCTAGGAGCCCCAGAAACTTGTACTTTGGTAGAAAAATAGTGTTTGGGATACAATGAAAGGGAAAATTCAAAAATCTGGAAAAATCCTCTTCACTAACAATTTATGAAAGAAATTCGATATCTCTGGAACCACTGAACCCATAACCATGGAATTTGATAGGCAGGTTCCTCTTAGCCCCCAGGTGCTCGCTAATAAATTTAAACAAAATCTAGCTACCCTATTACCGAAAAACGTTACATGAAAGTTTAGTCCTCGCGCACGCGACGCATGTTTCGGCCCTGACGATGACGCCGTAACGTAGTCACAGCGCGGAGCCCCCCACTCTGCAAAAAACGCTCGAGCCTCTCACGTGAGGCGCGAATAGAGATAGGGAGTGGGCTATTCGGAAAACAGTGGCTGATGCCCAAACACAACCCGTAGCTAAAAAAGAAAAGAAGGATCACTTACAAAAAGAAGTGAAATCCCAACAAAAACATTTCATGTAAAAAATGGAGCCGAGTCTCGTGACTCTTTACCCATAAAAAGTGGTGAGATGTCATGTAGAGTCGAGTCTAGCGCTCTCATTAACTCTTACACTTTCATTCACAAATCACTCCAAGTCTACATCTTTAGTTAAAGAACATTTTGTGACTTGGCAATTACACAGCACAGGGAGGTTATCAGACCTTACAATGTTCTGTAAAATTAAGTCCACACTATAAATACATATACGTTCAGTTCCTGTATAAATATTATTTTATCCACTACTTTATTAATAAACGTGAATATTAAAATGTAAGCAACTTCCGTCACATTCTCGTACTGCATAATTGCCAAGTCACAAAATGTTCTTTAACTAAAGATGTAGACTTGGAGTGATTTGTGAATGAAAGTGTCAGAGTTAATGAGAGCGCTAGACTCGACTCTACATGACATCTCACAACTTTTTATGGGTAAAGAGTCACGAGACTCGGCTCCATTTTTTACATGAAATGTTTTTGTTGGTAGACCTCTCGCTTCATCGTCACGCTTATCCGCAGCAGGGCTTATAGGCAGCTAAGCCACCTTCGTGTATATTACTCTTATTTTCCTGCAATAAAGACCTTTTATTCTTATTAATACTCGCCCTAGAAAATCCCCAGTCTTCCCCAGCATTCTGCATGCGCCCTACAACCACCCTGTATCCCGAGGAAAAAGCGACGAGGCACGAGCTGACATTTCGTCGATACGCCATCGCCGGTGGTAAAAGAACAGGGCGCGGTGAAAATGCCGCGAGGCCGTATAGGCCTTTACACGCGGCTATGATCCGCGACCCTTTCGCCGTGCGCGCCTGGACGAGCCGGAAGTTCGCGCTCGTAGATCCGCGGCAGCCTTCGAACGGCTCAACCCCGTGGTATCACTCGCCCCAACCCATCGATTCTCCCGCTCGATTGATTTCGGCATGTAGGTCGTACGTGATACTCCATCTGCCCCGGCCATTATCGCGCCATGGCTCTCTCTTTCTCCCACCCGTTTCTTCCCGCGAACGGCTTCCTCCTCGCGGAATTACCCGACGCCGCACCGAACCGGGGATTAAAAAATTCTCGGCAGCAAAGCCGAGCTCGGAGCGAGCGCAAAGTCAGGGAAGAAGGTGGTTCCAGTAACTTTTCCTTCTCGCTCCCTCGTTTAAAAGAGCGAAATTCGTCATTGGTTTCTTTAACCGCGATTGGTATAGAGTTGAAAGAGTGACTGGCCAATGTAAATGCAGTCGACAGTTGTAGAATTAGCAAAGTAATTAATCTTTGTCAGAAAAAGAGAACGGTTAATAAGTAACCGGGGTTCGTTGTTAGAAATCTTCTTGGTCCCCGTCGATAAATGTTCCCATTCGTGGCAGCGCGCTCCGTTTCCTCCTCACGATCGCTACGCTCCTTTCCGCTCGCGAAATTGCGCACGGATGTCGAGCAGTAAGCAGGATTAAAGGACAAGGAACGGAAAAGTGGAAAATGCGGGGCGAAGGGGCGAGGGAGACGTAATGAAATAAGCCGTAGTCGATCGGTGCAGTCGCGTCTCGAGCCTTAAAGCAATTAGTTGCCGCGTGGAAAGGTACAGGTACAGACAGAGGCTGGGACGTCGAACGGTGAGCGCAGCCCGAGGAACAGAAAAATCCGACGTTTCCTCGGATTTATTAACGCCATAAGGGACGCTGTTCCGCCAGGGATACGTCGCGAAAATGTTTCTCACCCTGGCTTTTCCCTTGCTCCGGCCCTCTGTATCGCAAAATCTCGCCTCGTCGATAGCAACAAAGCACCATCGACCGCCGAGAGGAAAAAGGAAGGAAAAGGTTTCGGGTGGAACGATAACGAAATAAACTTTTTCCTATCGCAACAGCTGCCAGGCGAAGCAATTAACCTTTGAACCGAGCGTGGCTTGCGAAAATTTATTATCAAGAGCGTCGATAATTTCGGAGCGGCGCCGCGCGTCGGTGGATCTTTTCCTCGCCGGATTCCAGCATCGTTTAGCTTCCTTCCGAGCTGGATCCGATGGAGTCGAAGAAAGGCCGCGGTGGAACACGAGGAACCGGTGGAAGAGCGCAGTAACGAAGCAACCTCTCGTCGATAGCGGCGGCTGGGACGTGCACAGCCCGGAGCAATTAGCCTCTGACACGGAAACGCGACAGGAGAAAAAGGAAGGCGCGAGAAAGGCCTCTGAAAAGCGTGGTAAAAAGGAAGATCATTGGAGCAAGTGCGACGTGGCGGGTCCCTTTGTGCGCCACGTGGCCTGTACTTAACGGAAACCCTTCGATATTCCCCTTAAGAATTTTCCTAAGATCCTTGGGAAACGACCCACGAAGAATAAGCCACCGGATTCCTGGCCATTAACGGTGTCGCGGTGCACTTTAGCAGCTGATTGCGTTCCGGCCGAGATCGCAGTAACAAGTTTACGACGCTGCAGTAGAACAAGCGAGCGTTAGTCAGACACAGGGTACAAGTGTACTTCGAGACGTGTCCATTCGCAGCGCTGTTGCACGGCTGTCGAGCAATTACATAATTCGCTCGCCAAGGATTCCATCGGCGTCTGGGTCGATCCGCCTTCCAATCCGTGCCGTGAAATCTCTTTCCTCCGCCGACTTGTACGCGTGTCGAACGTAATACGGCTCGCTGAACCGATAAAAATAATTAGATTGTGCGCGAGCGCGGGGGTTTAAATTAATTTCATCGCTTTAATGAGCTCGCTTTTCCAGGCTCGAACCACTCGCAGCTGTTCTCGGTGCAAGGGTGGAAGGGCGGAGGTGGTGTCGACGCCGCCAGGGGAAAACGGGGCTCGACTTTTTTCCAATTAATAACGGGGCAGGAAACGTCCGCCAAGTAACTAGTTTTCCGCCTCGCTCGTAATACGCTCGCGGAAGATTCGACCGCGTCCACACCGAGGTCCCGTTGTGAGTCCGACGAAAGGCAAAGCACGAAACCCAAGAATTTCGAATGGATTTCTATCGGATTTCTACCTGCATTATTAGTCCAACATTCACTGTTCCTCTGTTCCTCGGATGAAGTTTCCCTTGGCGAATGAAAGAATACTCCGACAGGCTGGGTAATCGTTAGAAGGTATCCGTTTCCACGGTGGATCGTCCGAAGAAAACGTCTCCACGAACAGATGGGAGAGTAGATGTTCATCAGCTGAGAAGCTTCCGAGAGCCGGATAGCTTGGGCTTTTCCGTGTCACGTTGCTAAACGATTGCGGTCCGCCGTTTGATCGCGGCGTTTCGCGGTCGCGAGCAAGCCTCCCGCAAAACAAATCCGTTAACCCCGTCAATTACCGCGGTGTGCCTAGTTACGGGCAGCTGAATCTGCGGGAGGTTTATTCGCGACGACTGCCCGCGTGTCCCTCCCCAGAGACGGCCACCAGGGAAGGGACGCTGTTAGGAGAAAAAAATCTCCCGTGGCCAGTTTAATGGCGCGCGCGGCTCGTTATGCGCCCCGTCCTAAGTATATTACCAGCTTTTCCGGTAATTAAGTTAGTCGTCGCTGGGTCGAGGCATTAATTTCCGCGCAAGTTAATGCCGCTCCCACGCTCGCCTGGTCACCGTATCGATACACGCGCACGTGTAGCCAGGAACAAGCTTTCAAGACTCCTTCCGAAAAACTCCCAGTCTTCGGTGAATACAAACGAGCTGCGGCGTGGGCCAGACAATTGGTAGGTCAGACAGGTATTCAGGATGCCAGGTCAAACAGTGTTCCCAACACGATCGATCATCCTGTCGATCGTCTCGGACGGCGCAGCGAAAGGCTTTCCCCTCGCGTGAGCAGTCTGCACTGTCGGCAGACAGGGATTGCTCGGGCAAAGCGTTTAGTCGGCGTATCAGTAGTCTCGGCCCGGCTCTGAACGGGCGACGCTGATGGACCGTAATCGGACAGCGGCGGAGGATGTATCCGAATCAGTTGGCATCGCTCGCGGCGCGGCGCGTCAAACTGTTGCGCGTGGCGATCTCGATTGGACAGAAGCCGGTTTCTGTTTAGGGAGCGCGCGACGACGCCTCGCATTGTCGATTAGTCGGGGGATCCATCCCGAGCGGGGAACGACCGTAACTCGGCTGCTCATCGATCGAGACCGGGGGCGGGGCGCAGCCAGTCCAAGTGCTACCGATAAACGATCGAGTTCCAATTAAGGACAGAAACCGAGCTTAATGCGCCGTGAAATTTCGATCCGCAATTCCGCCAGCCGCGACACCGGCGAAATTATTCCCGCGAACGGAGAGCCTTAGAAAGCCGACTCGCGGAAACGATTCGCGAGGAGCGAAGCTCGCGCGTGCACGCGACATATAGAGCAATTATGCCCGCGCGACACGCACAGCTTGCAAAGCCAAGAGGACAAAGGCCGGCCGGTTCAACAAACGAGCTTCAAAGCGTCGAATTTAATGCGACAGATAATATCGCCTCGACGAGGGGGGGGTGCGGGGAAGTATTGTTCGTTTTCAGCGCGGCTAATGAGCCCCCAAACGAGCCACGTCCGCGATAACTGACTGCCTCCGATCGCTCTGCTCTTCGGGGGCGTACGCCGCGATCTCTTTAATAACCGTCCGCGCGGAAACCACCATTATGGCGAGACGGAGCGGGTCGAAATCCGCGGCGAAAATCATCTCCGCTGGGAAAACTACAACGCCCTTCGCATCCGTCGCGTGCGTGCTCCTCGGGATTAAACGTTGCGAACGTGGAAAAGAACTCGACGGCCGCGGAAATTATTTCGCGCGTTAGGGAGGAAGAGGGCGGGAGGGAAAGTCGACGCACGACTGGAAATTTCATTGGAAACACACGGCGTTTTGTAGGTACACCCGTGGCCACACGACCGCGAAAACCTTTCCACCTTCACCTTCCCTACCATTTCCTTCCTTCCTTCCTTCCTTCCTTCCTTCCTTTCTCCCACTTCCTCCGAGGCTGGGGCACCGCTCGCGAGAGCGAGACGCGTCGTCGACAGACTTTTCCGCGCGGCACTTACGATCGCCGGGTGCAAACAACGACCGCCGGCGTTAATGGATGTGCCCCGATAATTGAAACGTTTCATCGATCCGGCGTTCGCTTTTTTCGCGACCATTTTGAGTGAGAATGCCGCAGAGGTGGCGATGGAAACTGGAAACGCGATCCGACTGAAATCTCTGCTTATCGAATATCCAGTAGCGATATTTTATCGAAGGAATAAAACCACGCGCGCACTGCGAACCTGTTAAGAGTCCCCTGAAGAATGTCTAGCGATGCTGATCCTAAAGGCAATGACAGTTTCGTCGCAGCAAGGATCAACGACCTTAAAATGCCCGGGGATATTGTTCGAGAATTTCTTAGAACGGCCATTCAGCGAGGGAGAAAGCATTTTCAATTGCCCTCGCCCTGCCTTCTTCGATTCTTACCCCCGCTGTCTGCCTACCTCTCTCCTCAATATGCGATATCTATATTCCTGTAAGAGGATCCAGCCGGTCTCCCTGACTAATTTCTTATAAATGGTTTCCACTCGGCCGGCTCCTGGCAATTAAGACGTCCTTTGTCTTAAGAACGCCTACCCACGGCCATCCAACAAGGCGGGACGAGAAGTCCGGTACACCGTCGCTACAAGGTGGCCCAGAAATATATGAACGTACTTTGTACGCGGGCAGCCTCGGAAAATATACTTGGCAAATAGCGCGCGACCTGCTTCTTTCACCAGCGTAATTGCAATTTGTATTGTTTGGCCAAGCTCCAGCTGCTCCAGCAGGCATTATTTTCAGCCCGAGCACGGAAAAAAGTTGAAGGGGGACATTAATAAAAAATGAACAACAAACGCGCGGGGAAGATCTTCTATCCGAAGACGAAACATTTCGGACAATCGTGGCACGTCGTTCTTGCTGAAGTCAAAAGAGAGCAAAGGGATCGTCCTTGAGGATGAATCTCAGTGACAATTTTAGCCAAAAGTTAATCAATTTCCAGGATATTAATCAATTGTCCGGAATTTTTGTGACAATTCTGTTCAGTGTTTGATCATTCTGTACATAAGATTTGAAGAATTTTGTAGTTATATTTCTTGATATTGCGTTTTCCCATAAGAATATATGTTAAACTGAAAGTTAAATAATATAAAAAAATTTCCTAAAGTTTCGCGAGGGGTTTTACTATTGCAGAAAGATTTATTCCTTCAATTTTCAAAGATTATCGCTTATTTTTAATGTTACTGAAGTTCATCCTTAAATTACGTAAGGCTTTTTGGTCAATGAGGGGGTCGCGAATTTCTAACGTTTGTTTACAAGGGGAAAATAGAGTTAGGTAGCATCTTACGTAATATTTTCTTAACCTAATTTTCAATATGAGTAGCCCAAAAAGCTATATTTCATCGCGACATTTGAAACCGAATTAAATGAATTATATAAATCTATAAAAGAATTTTAATAACTGACAAATACAATGTAAAAAAATATTACGTAGGAAAGGGGAGTGTAGGGGTTGGAATATAAAATCTTACGAATTCTTATATTGGGAGAGGGAGGGGATAAGAAATCGCCAAAGTTACCCTTACGTAATTTAAGGGGAGCCCCAAAGTGCGAAGAGTGACGCAGTGTGGTCCTGCTAGGATTTTGTTGATTTGGCAAACGAAGGCCCTGGAATGGTCACCATAGACAAAAGATCCATGGTCCATGGGCAAGCTGACGTTCAATTACCTTTGAGCGTTGGTAAACAGTTTAAACGGCCGCGGTACCCACATGTTCTTCTACGCTATTCGCGTTCTACCCTGTAGAGACGAGCGCCGTTGAAACATTTAAGCAGGTACAACAGATTATGCTCGCGGGTATACCGCGGAGGCCGATGCTTCAAAGTGCGTGTCCTCCATAATTCACTCGGCTAGGGCTTGAATTACGCGTACTTGCCGGGGCATTCTTAGAGAACAATGGGCCAGACCGCCCCCCGGGCAAGCGGTATTACGCGATCCACCGAAACACTTAATGGATCTCAATTCGCCGCGGGAAGGACGCTTAAATACCCTCATTGTGGCGAAACATTGTCGTCGAGGGTGATCAAACTCCGCGCTTAGACGACGACAACAACGGCGATTCGCTTTTGATATCTGCAACAAAGAGTCCGAGCAACTCGCGGCTAGCTCCACTGCCATAGGCTCGAGTGACGACCGAGTTGGCTTTCCTAGAGCTGCGTTGAAGTTTTGTATCGATGGGAGAAGAAGATACTGGACTATTACACTATTAGAAGATTCTATATCCGTAGGGGAAAGTGGGACAAAACCGGGCGCCTAATGTATTCTCCTTGCTAAACTTTGGACGCCGCTAGAAATCTTAATTGAGAACAAAGTCCTTCTTTGAAAAAACTAATTTGGCTCACAGGAAAAGAAGATTTCTCCGGAAGTATTATTCAAAATACTTGGCGCTGCGAACCCGAAAAAATGTTAATTGTCTTATTAATAGTAAAATAATAATTTACAATAACTCACTTGCAATCTAAAATACATTACGAACGCACACACAAGAAAAAAAGAAAAAGATTAATGCAATTTATACATATTTATTCAGTTTTGCAACACCAATTCGAGGCGCAGCGCCAAGTATTTTGAATAAAATATTTATTGGTATTGAAATATTTATTTCTATAAAAATATATCTGCTTAATATTATTAAGCGCAGTTGGAAAGCACCGAATCTTACATTGCGTTACACAGTGTCACCTTTGCACGCTGCGGGAAAGCACCTTTATATACTTGCAGCTCATTTTGATTTCACAACTTTTTTTTATTTTGTAATTATCTTCTATTTTTTGTGATTTATTTGATTTCGTGTACTTGGCGTAATTTTTTTTACTTTTTTAAAGTTTTTTATGAGTTGCATGTACCCGGTAAAATATAATGTAATTATAAAACTTTTATTGCTATTATTTCAGAAGCCATAAAGAAAGTTATTTTAACAAATATTAACTTGTACATAAATTTATTTTTATTTATCTAGTAAACAAAATTCAGAAATAAAGGTCTCGTCGGAACTCGAAATTTTTAAAAACTACGACGGTCTTTGCTCTGCGATTGATCTCATACCGTCGTGAGATCCAAATGATACCCGATCCGATTCTTGTACCCGGTTATACCCCACTTTCCCCTATGTTACTAATGGAAGATTCTCAAGGGAGCGAACGCGTACCGCGAGGGAGCACCTGCTATTCAGAATGCAGGACGAGTGGTTCGACGTCCGCGAAGAATTATTCGATTGGCCGACAAGTAGTAGCTTTCGCAGCACGCTGGGGAGGGGCAAGACGAATCGCGGGGCGGGTTTAATTCCACGAGCCGTTGCTAGGGTAGGGGATGGTAAATTGGATTTTTTTCGCGCTGTCCCTTTAATAAACGTTACGCCGGCTACGTAACGAACGTACGCGGCCCGGAAGCGGAAGGATGCCCGATCGTCTGAATTGCAGGCGCATGGAGACGCTCGAATTACTCGTGTTCCGGCTGGGGCTGAATAACAATCGCCGCCGGCCGCCCCGTAAAATCCGCTTCATTTAATTTGCCGCTGCAAAGTGCTTTGAATTTACCCAATTTCCGGCGCGGAGACACTGGCAGCGATCGAACCCTCGCTCGTGGGGGCCGCGAGCGCATAAACTCCCTGCTCGGAATTAAAATTTACAGGGCGAGCGTCGCTCCTCGCGTTTGCACGCGCTCCTCCTAGACGGATCATCTCGAAACTTCGTTGCAAGTTTTGAGATTTCACCGGAGCACCGAGGGAGCTCGTCTAAAGTTGCTCCTTTAACCCCTTCCGCGATACCCATCCATAAACTATGTCTGGCTCAACCGCGCGCATTCAATTATGTGATCGCTAGGGGTACCTAACTGCCGTTAATCGGAAAGAGTGCAGCAATTGCGATTACTTATCGCATCCTTGTGAACAAAGGTCTCTTCAACCACTCCAAGCTAAGGAGTAACCCAGCCAGTACACCCAGAACGAATAGAAACACACGGTCCGCGCACGGGAGACGCTGAAAAGCTCGCGGAACGAGCGGACAATCGTGGCCGTGAGCGTTCCACAAGCTACGCAGACAGGCGCGAGTAGGTATACCGCGGGCCGTCTTGACGCCAGAAAGAGTTGCAAGTGCCGTGCGCGGCGCAATTAACGTCGAAAGAATTGCCACGGGTCCCAGGCAGCAGGCGGGACGTCAGCCACTAACAAGACGCGGTGGCCAGGACACAATTGGACTTTGCGGGAATCGCCCGCGGAGGCCAGCAGGCTCGCTCAAAGAGAGAACCAGCTGGTTGGAGACCTTTAGCCGCGTTCCTGGTCGCGTTCCCACAGGCCCCGGCGACCCCAACTATGAATTAGAGACGCGCACCGGCGCGAAAAGGCTTTCCCTTGAATTTTAATGGCGGAGTCTGCCGTCTCTCGCGCCTTTCCTTCACCGCCGGGCCAAACAAGTGGCCGATGTATTCATGGAGAATAAAGTTTCCGCCGAGAAACGAACTTTCCCCAGCCGTCTCGCGGCGACACCAACTCCGCCTCCCTTTTTCTCCGACTTCCTTTCCGCGCTTTTACCCGGCTCCTCGCGAATCCCCGCGATCCTGCCCCGTGCTCGGTATAATACGCACGGTTACAAGAGTTACGCGGTCTTTCGACCGTCGCGCTGGGAGCTTGTCCACCCTGCAGCGACATTTTCTGCCCGCTTCGCGTCTGCGAGCTCGCCCCTCTTCACCCTCGCTGGCCAATTTTTGGTACAACCGCGAGTTTCCAGGCACCGCAGGCTGCCGGTCGATCCTGGACAAGTCGAAAGTTCTTTGGTATTTCTACGGCAAACGCTCCCGAAGCCGTGCACGGAGAGCCGGGATCAAAGTTGCGCGGAATTTTGTGCAAATTACGCGCGAGCATATCGCGTGCTCGGCGTTATTCGCGGGGAAGTAGTTAATTCTACGTCCCCGATTCATTTACGTTGTTCTATGTCGCGGAAGCTTGATGGCTCAGTGATATAAGTACTTACCTACAAGTTCGTACGCGTCCGCGTAAGGAGCGTCTCTGAAAGTCCGAGAGGATATTTCGTTCCAGGAGTCCGATAAACTATCGGAGGAGTTGGTACGCGCGAGCCTGCGGGGAATACGTAAAGCGCGGGCCAAGAAAGTAGCTACCGTTCCCGTTGGAAGGTCAGCGAATTTAGTTTGTAATCTGCTCGAGAGTATTCCGGTAATCAATTGAGAGGCAGCGGGCGCGGGCCGAGGAGGAACGTATTGGCTCGGCGAAACTGTCGCCCGAGTCGCGATAAACTTGCGCGGACGGTGCACGTACCGAGGGAAAATTCGCGAGCTTCCGGGACACGCCGTTTTTACAGCGTCGTCCGACGGATCCTCGAGATATACTCGTGACCAAATTTCCACGGATTCGGGTCCCCACCTTTCGATTTTCCGCCCGCGTCGCAGTTCGTGGACGAAACCCGAGGCGCAAGGGCTACGTTATTATTCCTTTTTGCGGCGACGACGAAACGGGAGAGCCTTCTTTGAAACTCGAAGCTTCCCAAAACACAGACACCCAGGTTTTGATGAATATGGAAGATGAGCCTCGTAGAAACACCTTCCACGCATCCAATTTAATATTAGGTTAGTGCATATGAAATTGCCGTTTCGCGTGGGGAAGTGTAAAAGCAGACTTTGAAATTCATATGTGTTTCGGCAGCCACGGAAAAAACGGGACTCGAACACCCGCGATTCTTGCGGATCCTCTGCGTACAGGGCAGCCGCCTTACCAACTCCACCAAAGCCGATAAACTATGGAAATATATTTTTTCTTCGTAATTAATCATTGCAAACGGCACTGGGGAGTCGTTAAAGTCGAGGCGTACAAAAATTCATTCAAAACCATTGGTCTAAAATAAAAAACAATGCCAGATTATTAAAGGACATGAAACTCCGTAGTGGACATACCATTAAAAATGAAGAAAGTAACTTTTTTTTAGAAAGTAACGACACTTGAAGTTTGATATCACTTGTTCCCTATATTTTTCGTCCTTCCAATGCTTTTAAACATTACAAATTTTCAAAAATTTCAAGCTGTTAATGGTTTCTCCGCTACACAGAAGTAATACAGTTCAAAATAAAAAAAGTTTCAGTCGAATCCGCTAATAACTTTCCGAGATATTGGTTCCACCAATTTTAAGAACACTGTTTCGAGAAAAACGCGTTTAAAGTTATACCCACGCTTTCGCCGCTACTCAAATGCCTATAACTCCAGGAATATTTCGAATTTTACACAATCCTTTTCAACGCGTATTCTTAAAAGGTTGAACATTCGAAAAATGAAATAAAAAAAAATCGACTTTTAGACCAGAACCTCCCCTTAAGGGGGGTCACTCCAGTGAAAATGAACTACCTCAGAAAGATACAAACGTGCAAGAAAAATGATACGAACTGCACAATCACGAAGAGAACAGGCATTGCAAGAAGAAGAAGGTCCAACGTACGGAGCAGGAGCGTTTTAGTTACTACGCCAAAACATAAAAACTTTATAACTCGGACAAAAATGAAGTTTTCGAGCTGAAATTTTTTCTGCAGTCTTTGTATACAATATTACAGAGATAAGGGTATGGATTTTAAAATCGAATAATTTTTCGAAATTTTTTTTTTAAATTTTTGAGAAAAAAAATGTCACTGTATTAATTCTTACATAATTCATTTCAGCGTAAAAAATAATATGGAAATACATATTTTCAAATTTTGATCTGTAAAATAACTGGTAGTTCATTTTCACTTGAGTGACCCCCCTTAAGGGGACTAGGCAGTCGTTTTTCGTGAGAAATAGACTCTGTCCTTTATTTATTTGTAAACAAATGAAAGCACATCCAGATATATGCTTTTACCCAATGTTTATTACTACCATACAGATTGAAACAAAAGTAATTAGAAATATATATGTGCTTTAAAAATGGCGCTGCCGACGGGTAAACATTTTAACGTTTTTCTGTCGTTTTGCTTTAATATCGGTGTTTAAATGTGACGTAATCCGATTTCAAAGGCGAGATTCTTGTTTGTTGGATTCATAGTTTCCGCCCAAACCTATAAAAACAACAATTAAATCAAAATCATGCGATTGGTGGCTGAAAAACGGCGATTTTTCCGAGAAAAATTCGTTCTTATTTGTGCGCTGCAAAAATCCGGTGACTCCTCAATTTTTTTATAAAAATCTCGAATTTTTACGGATCATATCAGAGGTTTGGGGCGAAATGGCACATGTTTTACACATCCTGTAATTTTTTTCAAGTCGATCTGAACCTCCATTCGTTCGCAATCAGGAAAAAACCAAGAGAAAAAAAGATTCGAGAAAATCGCGTTTAAAGCAGGGTTCCTAACCGCGGCCTAACCCTAACCGTAACCCGGGTTACCCAGGGTTAGTTCCTGTAACCCGTCGTAACCGGGACGGAGCGGGTTACTATATAGTACACAGAGCAGGTTAACCCGCTCGGAGCGGGTTACAAGTGATACAAGAGTACATTCACATTGTTTATATTGCTATCAATTAGACGGGTAGAGTGAGTCTACCCTAATATGTGCATGCAAAATCCGACTATAATATAGTATATCGTAATAATTGTGTGCAGTTTTAGAAATATAAAGTAAGAAATATATTATTTTGGAACACAAATAATATGCCAAATTTATTCATTTGTAAGAAAGTGGTATGTAAAAATAGAAACTCAGTGTTCAATACATATGAGCATGCAATATATGTATTATGTATGTGCTATACATAAAAAAATATGCAGAAAATATATGCAAAAGTATATGTAACTGAACAGTGTTAATTCGTAAAATTGTTTAATTTCTAGAATTTTTAATGCTTATAGATCCGAATTCTTAAAAGTTTGAAGTTTTAAGCTTTTGAAACTTTGAAAATTAGAAAGGTTGAAAATTTGAAAATTTGAAAATGAAAAAATTTGAAAATTAAAACATTTGAATGTTACGAAATTTAATAATCCGAAGATTTTAAGAATTTGACATTTCACACTTTTGAAAATTTAAAATTTTGAAAGTTCGAGCATTTGAATTCTTGAGCGTTTGGAAATGTATGCAAAAGTGTTATTTTCGAGATATTTGGATGTAAACTGTTCAAATGAACACAACCGAATAGAACAGTAGAAGTTAAAAACAAAATAAAAAAAATTCTATGCGTATTTAGAGTCAAATAAGTAGTTAAACGGACAACGCATGTACCCAGCTCAAAATGAGTTAACTTGTTCCTGGTAAGTGTATTCAAAACCCTCCCATAGTAACCCGGTTACAGTTCGGGTTAGGATCCCTGAATTATAACCCATTACAAGAGCGGGTTAACCGGGTTACCAGCCCCACAATCTTCTGGGTAACCCGGTGTTGCGGGTTACTCCACTACATTAGAGAGCCAAACCCGGTTAGGGTTACGGTTAGTAACCCTGGTTTAAAGTTTCTGGGCAAAGGCAACGCAATAAGTTACCGCTTGATCTTTTTAGCTGCCAAATCAACAATTTTGCGAATTTTAATATAACCCAAACGGCATTTTATTCAGAAAAGATAGTACTTTCGGAAAATGCAATAAAAAAAATCGATTTTTCGACTGCCTAGTCCCCTTAAGGGGCTTCCTAATCCCACAATGATAATCTTCACTTTTTAGCTACTTCGTTCATTTTATATTGTCGAGTTTTTGTGGCAGGTATCTCTCTTCAATCGTTATTGTACCCCCCGCATAAACAAAGGAACTTTTCCGCTATCCGCGATCAGCAATTTCATATGCACCGACCCGACACAATAACCGGGCTAGCTCCAGGCGAGCTCCGCGACTGTGTACCGCTCGCAGGATCATCGCCGGTTGGCCGCGATTCCAGTCTGGAGCGCGCGAAAACATCGGGAATCAAATTACCCGTTCCATTATCGCGCTTACAGTTGCAGCCAGCCGGCAAGTGACGAGCGTATTCATCGGGGAGCGAGATTGATTCACTCGGGTTTGAACTTCTGCTTCGTAAACGGCAAACTAATCGTAAGATAATCCGGGAGGAGAGCGCGGAAACCGCGACGCCATAAACACTCACGGACTCGGTTGCTCGCCTCGTATACGCGGGTGTGCACAGCGACCATGCAACCCGATCGACGTCGATACCTCGCCCCCGTCCCCCGCCGCGCCGGATACTCTCTTGAATACGTCTTAATTAATTAAACGCGATGCGTGGCGCGAAATCCGCTGAATCTCGACGCAATTACGGGCCACTTTTCCCTGCCGGCTCGCAGTCACCGAACTCCCATCGTTTTGCGACCGATTTGCCACGCCACGCCCCACCTCCCGCCGACGGTTGTTCCCATTATCGCTGTGATTGATCGCGCTATCGCGTGTCGCTCGAATTGCCGCGCCTCGGCCAACCTCCAGCTATGATACCAATTACGTTTTTCACCGCGAGCCCCGGTTCGTGACTTTCCCGATAGGCGACGGCCACCGCCGCTTCCCGAGCACCACCTTCTCCGCAACAATTCCCACCAAGTCAGATGCTGTTCTATACCTAGATCGTTCGAGTTCGGGGATCGTGCTCGAGGATAACATACCCGAGGCCCCTGGAAAGAGTTACTCGGCCAGCGACGGGTGGTTCGAGCGCTCGCGACAGCCGAGAATATTACAGGAAGGTGGACCCTGGACGCTTCCGGAAAGCTACGGTCCGCGTCGGCCGTAAATTAAGAAGGAAACGAGGGCAGGCCACGTTGCGACCGGCCGATAAACGCGAAATTACGATCGCGCGCGTACGGACGATCGGAATGGCGAGCGATCAGGGGCCGATTAAGCGATAGCGTCGGTCACGAAGGTAGGAATCGACGCGCGCCACCGCTAATTACGGATAAATATTGCTCGCGCCGCGCGGAATAATAAGGCCATGAAATCGGGCGGACGGTTTTGCCAAGGGACGAGCACGCCCGGCTGCGCCCCGCCGCCGCTTTAATAACCGCGAGAATCTGCGATTCAATATCCCACGCACGGTTCGTTTAACCGGCGTGCACAAAGGCCGCGTTAATTATGGTAATTAACCTTTATTCCCGGCCGGAACACTCAAGAACGATATGCAGCGATTCGTAAGAATGGGGCGCGGGGGCGCGACGCAACTGTGGCTTACTGGCGAGCTAATTCAAAGGGGGAAACATTTGGACGAGCTCGCGGCGCGGATTACGCGAGCCGCGCACGCGGCGGGGATGGTCGACGGGACAGTTCGTTTGTCGGGATTATACGTCGTTCCGCAAACGCGCGCGAAACGAGACGCGGCCCAGTTAATAATTATTAGCCCCACGCGAAACGAACGGACGGGACGCTGCCGATCGATCAAACGGCCGGCCTCGTTAATTGCGCGCCGATCCCGCCCATAATCCCCGGAAACGTAACAGGTAATTTTATCCCGCCGGAAGGTCCGATAAATAAATATTACGTAACGAGCTGTAAACTCGCGGCCACCGCCGACGTCGCTGGCCCCCGTGTCAAGATTAACAACGATAGGAATATTTGGAAAAAAAATGCGCAGAGAGAGAGAGGGAGGAGGATAACGATCGTTGGTCACGCAACGCGAGTACGCTGGAATCATCCCCGACCACGATGCTTTTCCGCCCGCGGAAACGGGAAACTCGTTTCGGCGAGATTGCCGCGTTGTCGCGGACAAATATTGCGCCGCCGAAATGCATAGATAACCGCGATTAACCGATCCCGATGATCGGCACGCGCCGATTTCCCGCTAATTACCAATAAATATTTAACGTCTAGTCGGCCAGGCAACCCCTCCCAATCTCGAGACTTTGCATGTCGAATTCCTGTGCGATGATCATCGTGTATTCGGTCTGATCAAGGGTTAGAGCATATACATATATGCTCTAAGGATCAAGGGACAGGCGCGGAGAGAAAGAATCGGCGATCGGAGGTCAAACTGGGCTGATTGGCAACCGATGGGAATGCAAACGTAGAAGCAACAGGAAATGGCGTATAGTTTTAGCTTGTAGAGTTGGTACAGTTGCTGTATTTCAGACTCTGCGCGTGAAAATGTGTTAAAGTGCAGACCAATTGCTTCTCTAGAAGCTAAACAGTTGAATGAATAGCGTCATTTCGCTTCCTTCTGTGTTTTTCTGGATGTATAGGCTATAAAAGATAAACTGAGGTTATATTAGAAAATTTAAATTATTTTATATTTTTTGGATAATATGTTTTTCTTTTTAATTTAATTTTCATAAGATAGTAGAGATATTGAGGGACAACGCAGCCAAAGTGTTTGACCATATTAACTCTTTCTTTCGAAGCTAACGAGATGACTATTTCTTCCTGCAGACAGGAGAGATGGTCCCAGTTATGATTGAGCTAAATAGATGGTTCACTTTCAAATTGCCTAGAATGTTTAGAAAATTCTGTCGACTGGCTAAACTAGTGATAGAAGTAATAGTTGCGGCCGGAAACAAAAACTAACTACCCAGGCTCAAAAAACTAAAAAAATGAATATTTCACTGTTCATTATTTACAAATATTAAAATAAAGTTTTTGTTTATTTATTTTATTCGTTTACTTTTGTGTTAATTTACTTTGCTAATCGCCAGTAGGTAGTTCACTTTTTGTTTGATATGTTCTTTACTTGTTTGGCGTAAACAAATGAAGTTTCAATAAATATATAGTTGTAAATAATTTTGCTTTCTTTCGATTACGTGGGTCATCGCTCTCAAAGTCGCAGGCGACCCCTCCTAACGACAAGGACCATCTCTCCTGCTTAGCACCTTCGGAGAAATGGCCAAAAGTCATGACTTCAGTTTCCACCCCTATTTTCACAAATATTATCTTAACCCCTCGGCTACCACCTCAGTATCTGGTACTGACCCTCCGTTTTCCACTGGGCGCCCACCTCAGTATCTCGTACTGACCCTCCGTTTTCCACTGGTGGCCCACCTCAGTATCTCGTACTGACCCTCCGTTTTCCACTGGTGGCCCGCCTCAGTATCTGGTACGGACCCTTTTTGTAATGCGGCTCCCGCGTCAGTGCCAGATACTCTAGAGGCTGTCTGTACCGTGATGTTTCAGTGTCGAGGCCTCAGGTAGCAAAGTGTCGTTTTCGTTCCGAGGGCCCGGGCCTCACAGTCAGTTTGTCATTTCAGGGGTCGGTAGCTGAGGGGTTAAAGCAAATCGACCAGTTTTTCTGAGTCAGCATAAAATTCAAAACATATTAGGTTCATACTGATAAAATAAATAATATCAGTTTAGTCTTAATAGCCATTTTATATTAGGTACACCGACAGCCACTAACGCCGACAAACGCTACTAAATGTCTCTGGCTGCCTAGTTTCAATCCCAGTATCTCTATTCAGACAAAGAAAGATAGCGCTCTGGGGTGTTGATGTTCGACCCTGTCCTCTACGGAGTATCCAGCCGAAGGAATTGGGAAGGAAAGCAGCAGCTCGTAAAAATAATGCAGAATCCTAGCGAGCGGTTTACCGCGCCAGGAATGGCCCCTACTTTTCCATTCCCCGGAATGTATGCATGAGGGGACTCAGGTGGCGCCAAGACATTCCAGCCTGGCTCGTGCATCGCCTCCGCTAAATTTATAATCCAATTCCTCGGCGGTGCTCCTCCTGACACGCCCGTCCGTTTAGATCCCCCCTCGAGCAACCTAATCGCGTCGCCGCGAGCCCACCCCCGCATCGGAAACGTTGTTTCGCGGCCTCACTGTTTGCCGATCGTCCAAATTATGTTCCGGTCAGCCAATAATCCCTCACCCCTGCACCCTGTCCCCTGTGAAACACCGGAGGACACTGCATTTTCCACGTACGCCGTTGCGCCCGCACCGCCCTACAGCCATAATGTGCGGTCGCTTTATTGACAGAGACATTCCGATTATTACTGGCAGCAGGAGGGACGCGTTGCCTCGGCTGCTCGTATTCTTGCCGTACGAGCTCGTAAATTCTTGTTCCTGGTGAAACCGCGACCCGTGTCCCCGTTCGATCGATCCTCCCACCCTACGAGCCTTTTTCCACCCAACCATCGAATTACAAGTATCGTCGAAACTGAAACAACCGCTGCCAGCCTCGACGCGGAGCATCCGCTTATTCCTGTACGATTACGCGGTCCAATAAACCCGACGAGGGTGCCGGGCGACGAGAGCAAACCGCGTCTTCGAGTGTACCCCGTGAGTATCGGCACCCAGATTCGTCGCCTTGCTTGGATTCCCGCGAATTCCTCGGAGCATTCCTAAACTCGAAGAATTAATGGAGGAAGCAAGCGCGCCTCGTTCCATCTGCGGCTGGAAAGCGGAGGGCCCGGAGGCCGGGACCGATCCTGCGATTCCAGTCGCAGCTCGCACAGAAGGGACGATAAAGGATTCGTCGCATTGCGATAATTCGCAGCGGGCGACGCTTTTAAACGCGGGTCAATATTGAGTCAGTCGGAATCGGCGTAACGCGCTGATTACTCTCGGCAGCGCGGCGGTTTGGCACGGAATACCTGGCGGATCCCGGCTATTTTGTACCCGTAATGTCTATTAAATATTAATTCTGGGAACGCGAGGCTTCTCCGCCATCCGACGTCACCTACCGCGCCCACACCCACCCGCTCGGCCCCCTCATCTGCCCTAATGATCCGCGCCCCTCCGCAAATATGTAAGCGCGATGCAAACACCGACGACAACAATCAATCGGGATTAGCTGCATAATAATCGACGCGGACAATGCGGCGTCCCCGGCGAGGGTAAAGCTTCCCCCTTTTTGCGCTCGCGGTGGAATTCCGGGAGCCTTTGTGGCTCGGCGACCAACCGGGAATGAACGTTTGCTTCGCGCTGCGACAACGAAGCCGCGGAAAAGGCAAACCGCGAAAAATATTGGGAGTGAAAGTCGAAGAAAGAATAATTCTTGGCGAATCGAAGGTAATGGAGTGAACCGTGGCGTTTTCCATGCGTCCGGGGAGAGTGCGCTTTCTCGTGTGCAAGCTTCGCGCCGCACAATGGTGCGGCTTGGGAACGTTAGTGACATTTGTGTATAACTTTTCAACTATAAAAGATATCGGAATGAAATTTGCGCCAAAAAAAAATCAGGAAAAAATTATTCCCTTCTAATGATGTATAATTTTATATTTTACATTTGTTTAATTTTTCTTTTTCCAATTTTTTAAATCGCATGTTGGGGAAACTTTTCGATTCCAAGTTATAAGGAAAGGTCAAATACTACTGTCAGAAATCGTGACGAAATCTAGAGTTTCATTAAACATTATTATTCATTTATTATTAATTAATTCAACGAACTAGAGCCGAATATATGCATGAATATTTCTAGAAACCATTAGTAATACAATAATAATCGCAGACAGTTTTAAACAGTAATAATTTGAAGTATGGGCTGAAAGGGGAAATGATTCTTTCATGATTATGTAGGGGAATGTGTGCTGAAAGTATTCCAATTGGTTAGAATGTGGGACTCGTTGGGACTTGAAGGATATTCTCCTCTTTATTTCATTGAGTAGGTATTACTTTTTTAATACACCATGAGCAGTAATTTTTAGTTGAGGGTGTTAATTACTAGAAAAAAGCAGAGAGGAAAAATGCCACTTTTAAAATGTCCATCTTTAACTGTTCGTCCCAATTACAATTTTTATTAACTTCTATTAATACTTTCATTTTCGTGACAGATGGACATTTGGGAAGTATTATACATTCAGTAGATATCGATATGAGAAAATTGATGTTTTAGCCAAATGTCACTAACTACCCCAATCCGGACCACTGTGCGCCGGTGGAACGCGAGCGAAGGTCGAATCTTTCGTGGGTTATAGAGGGAGGAAACCTCGAATCACGGGCAGTAATGGAAGACGCCGCGAAAATAAGATCCACGGTGCCGCACCGCTGAAACATCCCCCTGAAACCCAGACTAACGATTATTAATAGTCCAGGCGACAAACGAGGGTGGCGAAGGGGACGGAGCGCGAGACAAGAGCAGGCAAGTTTCCTAGGAAATTGGAGCGCGCCGAAGAAAAACGAGGGGCCGCGACGTTTGCTTCCCAGAGAGGGGCAGGGGGTGGAAAGTTCGACGCAGGGTCATGAATGATTCAAACGGCGGCGAGATCGAATAAACGTAAAATACGTACAGCGTCTGCTTTTTCCCCTGTCTTTTAGCCCGTTCCCGAGGCACGCGATTTACGATTCGGTGAAACGTTACTTTACCGAAGAAAAATACTCGTCGCTCGTCAACCGCGTTGCTCGTACGCCGGGGCACGCGATTTTTCAAACAGTCCCGATGCTTCGGTGATGCGTCGCGGAAAATCGATCCCCCAAGATTCGCGAAAAGGTGGCCCGCTCGAGTAACCTTGATAAGTTTATCGCGGCATTCGGTGCACCCTCTGACGAGACCCTGTCAGCGAATGCGCTCGTACTTGAGGGAGGGAACCGCATGGAAATCGAGTTCAGCTACTTGCACGCGTCGCGAGTCGTAAAACGAGACGATGCTATAAGAGATCTCTTTATGCCATCGGCAACTGTTTCAGGAGATCGACTGAATTACCAACTTCAGCCCGTTCTCCGATATGAATTGGAATTTGGAATTTACCAAAGACTACAAGTTACTCTTCCCTGAATCTTCGCGCGTTTAGTACCTATCAGCAGAAATATCTGTGGGGAAACTACCTGCGTGCGAAAAGTTACTCGAAATCGCGTGAGAGTTGCCGACAGAAGTTGGGAAATGTCCTGGATTTTCAGCGCGGAAATCAGCGCGATACGGGGAAAGAAGCGGAAGAAATGGTGTTCGAAGTCTATTGAAGGGATTTCCACGCACGCCTTCGGGCGAGTAGCGGGAATAGTGTGAGCGGAGGGCGAGAATCGCGCGCGTTCCATGCTTCCGAGGCACGTGTGCAGATTTTACGGCACGTAACGACAAATTTTAGCGGCTTACGGGCAGAAATAGGTGAGAAAGGGCGGCGGAGCGAGGGTTGGGGATGGAGCGGGGGTGGCAGAAAGGCGGCACGGAAGCGGCGCACAGCCGGCGTGTGCCCGCAGCCGTCGACTGATTTATCGACTAACCTCAGCAAACCGGAGTCGAGCTACGTAGGCTGCCGCGAGTGAATCCGATGGAAAAAGGAACAACGAGGAAATCCTTCCGCCAGCTCTCTTTTGCCAGCCAACTTCCGTCCCGACTTGATCTCGCGAATTCCACCCTCGAATCTGTTAAGCGCGAACAACCGTCCAAACC
Organism: Andrena fulva; assembly: GCA_946251845.1. Lineage (NCBI taxonomy): Eukaryota > Metazoa > Arthropoda > Insecta > Hymenoptera > Andrenidae > Andrena > Andrena fulva. The sequence continues at coordinate 92,657,248 of OX276327.1, read as the reverse complement.
TTCCGTTCCGCTCGATACTAAAACCCATTAAAAGTGGCACGAGCAGCAACCTTGTTCCCTGTACTTTGTCGATCGGGGCGATACAGTGGACGTACCGCGAGCTCGTTCAACCCCCGGGCTCCTGTTAAAGTTGAAACTGAATTCGGACGCGAATCGCGGGCAATTCCCGCTTCCATTACCTCTGTTTAATTTAAATGTTAGGCGAGACGGCTTATGACCACTTAATCGACGGAAACAAAGGCAGCAACGGTGAGCACGGGTAACCGGAAATCGACGAAACGTCCTCCTCGCCTGCTCCGACCCCGGAGGTCGAGCCCTACCTTCACGCCGTGCACGTCAGACCCGTGGAATCGATTCTTTTTGATCGCAAACTAATTTCGATTAACAGCGAAGAGGGGCGGGGCTGGGGGATGGAATAATATGGCTAATATCGCCACTCGCTATATCTCGCAAAGTAAGCTCTAAAATTTATCGGTTATGCACTGAATTGGTACCTAAACATATGTACGAAGACATACTGTAAATGCAGCATCGTGTGATCAACAATTACAGAAAGGGAAGGATTTTAGAGAATCTTAATAGTGTGAAAATTTATTGGACTATCATAATTTTACATCACATTCGGAGAAGGTAAGTCTAATAATTCTGTGAATGCAAGAATATCTACTAGAAATACCTAATTAATGATGTGCTTAAGAAATGAAATCGATTCAAATATTTTTCGTAATGAAAATAGCGTTTTTCTTTTAGCAGTATGCGTGTTCTCAATACCGCCTACCGGAGAACAATGGTTTCGATGTAATGTTTGTTACAGGTGAGGTCACGAAATGTGCGGAGCAACCGAAATAAACTATATTTGTCCAATATGTACATCGGAACGTAAAAAATAAAATATTTTAAAAATCTATATTTTTAAATTTCTATATTATTCTAATAAAAATAAAATCAAAGATGGATAAAAAAAACATTTATGCAGCAAGAAATAATAAAAGCACATGTGAAAATGACTTTAAAAACTCATATATACATGAATTAATAAATATTTATTGAGTAGGCGATATTAGGTACACTTTTTTCAGGACCCGATTTTTGCATGTCTTACGTTTTTTGAGTCCTAATTAAAAATTGGTAGGTTTCAACGATTCAAACTTATGCTACTTGAAAGATGAATAATTTCTCTTTACTTTGAAAATAACTGCATGCAAAATTATCAATTATTATTCAATTGATAGCGATTCAACTTTTGCCTGGCGATATTGGGTACAGTCACCCCATAGAGTAAGTACTCGTGTAGTTGAATCTGTCGAGAACACTCCAAGGATGCGTGATATTAAAAATTCATAGCGTTCTGTCGACTGCGTCACGTTTACATACATACCTTTCAATGATAAATCAATCTAATAACCAGGCACCAGGATTTAATATCGCGCTTCGAGCGCCGGGGTTAATTGGTCAATTAGCGGACGATGAAATTTGATAGCGCTGAAAATACGAGCCCGCGTCGAATGTGATCGTCGAGCGATACGCGATATCATGAAAAATAAATTCCGCGCAAATACGCGGGCCATCGAGCGGCTCTAAATACAGCGAGCTCGCGAAAGGAAGCGACTGCGGCTTTCAAAACTACCCGAGCTACGATCCAGCAAGCCATAAATGTAGTACACTGTCACGCCGCTATATCGACGAAACGACAATTTTTGTTCCGATATCGACTGCCAGACGTCCCGACCGCGACGCACGGATACAACGGGGAGACGAGCGCACCGTATTCCCGGCTATTCCAGCGAATAATCGTGCGTTCGCGCGAATCACGGCTGGTGGAACATGTGCCACGCGAAACAGAGGGTGAAGACGCGACTTTCGGGACGGTGGGTAAACTCTGTAAACTCGCTATGGGCTCAGCACTTCTTGGAATCCTTCGGTCGAGAGTGAGAAAACCCGAGGGTGAGAGAACCCAAGAGTGAGAGAAGCCGAGAGTGAGAGAACCCGAAAGTGATAGAAACCGAGACCGACCGAGAGAGAACGAGTCGACACGAGCGACGTTACCGTTGGCTACGAAAGAGAGAAAGCATAATACTTTGTCTCCCTTCATCTTTCACGTGCCTATGCTCAGTGTCTCTCTCGCGCTCGGAATCGTCGACACTATGCGTTATGCGCTCCCCGCCAGCCCCGAACCCGAGCCCATAACGAGAGTCTACTGTATCTTCGTCCCACCTGCAGCCCCTCCGCCCCCTATCTTAATCAATTTCTCGCCAAGGTCGAACCGTCCGGTCCGAAAGAAGAGGAATCGGCTCGCGATCGATCTCCTGGACGACGCTAATACGCGACGGACTGTTTGTCGCGTCCTCGTCCGGGGATTCTTCGATGGGAGAAGGGTTCGCTTAAGTGGTAAATCTTGTCGGACGGTGGTTGGCAAAGGTGGCGGGGCTGGCGGTGGCAGAGATGGGCCCCGGTTGACTAAAGTTGACGGCGGTTCCGAGCGCAGCGGGGACAGAGTTTCCGAAGTTTCGTCTTGCCGTGTTACGTCTCCATCGAATTCTGCACGCCCCCGCCTCCGTCGTTCGCCACTGTCATCGAGTACATGCACGCGCGACGGCGACGCAGGGGGCGGACGCTGGAGGGGGTTGCACGCGCGAACAAGCCGAGCCGAGCCGAGCGGAGGCGGTGTGCCGGTGGCACGGGATCGTCTTAGCGCAGCGGAGAATGGAACGGACTCGCGCGTTCGTATAGAAAATAACGGCCAAGTGTGGCGAGGGATGCGCGTGTAACGGGCGTGCAGCATGTGCCACATAAGAGCAGGACCGCGGATACATAATGCAAACTGTTTGGCCCAAGCCTCGGTCACAAGTTTAACTTAGTTTGCTACATAGGTGGAGGGTAATTGCATTTACTCCGACGTCTGTAGGTTCTCGCGCGATTTCGGCCCTGTCCCTCGCTTCCCTCGCTTCCTCCGTCTTCGCGCCGCTCTTCCTACTGCCTCTCCTTTCCCGACCCCTGTCTTTCCTTCGATTCGCTCGCCTCCGCAGCCAACTCACCGGGGCCCCGATCCGTGAACGATGATTCGCAAAACTGCGAGCAAACACACCGGCCACCTTGCCGCTGGCCAGACCGGAAACCGTGCCGCGACGCAATTTCGCAGTTTCGCAGTTCCCAGACTTCGTTATTGCCTTCGCCACTCGCAGCGCGCTCCGACGTACGTGCGCGCGCCAACTTCCAGCTGCCGCTGCCCTGCCCGTGATTTAAACGCTCCACGCGATAGCCGATTTCCTCGTTTCGTCCAACATCCCACGGTCTTTGGCGATTGGAGGAATAAATAGATCTCACAAGTTTCACCGTGAACCTTTTAACTGCGTGAGAAGCTTGAATAAGCAGTGAATTCGAAGAGGACTCGCGGTCGTGCGATCGAATTCTCGAGACGGCGCGGTAATTGGAAGAGGCCAATAACGCGAATCGAGCGGAAGAATGACCGAGCCAGCCGGACAAGTAGTACATACCAGCCAGTGGTCGCAGTCCGGTGCACGGACATCGAAAGCAGGGCGCAGCTAACGACAGGGCCGCGTCGTAATCCAATGATATTAGAGGACGCGTGCACGTACACCGGCCGTCCATTCTGCGGTCCCGTGTAAACTGTCGGCCGATGACACACTGCCCTGTCAAAATCAGAGGCACCGCGAGTGGCGGAAAAATCGCCGGGGAATCGGGGGGGGAAACGGGCAAACGGCCCTCGTAGTCACTCGCCAATTAAAAGTCGAGTGAGATGGACCACTGGGGCGCCTACTGTTCGCCCAGCCACCGTTCGCGTGCAATAAGAGACGCCCGATTCTTTGGCCGTTCCCGCGACGGCTCGTTAGCTCGGCACGCGTCATCGAACTAAAGACGAATCATCCACCAACCTAGCCCTACTAATTGGACCGATCCTGTCCGTGGCTGGCCAGAGTTTCACTCGAAAGGAGACCAGTCGAAGCGACGCGATGGAAAGTCCCGTTTCCCATGGGTAAACGAGGGGCCGTTTTTCCCTCCAGGGCGACGGCTGTTTGCGGGGAATCCAACCGATTCTCCGAGGGGTGAGGCGCACACCTCGGAGCTGCGAGGATAGTCGTCGTTTACCCTTGCGCGCCCGTGCGAGCACCGTTCGGATAAACAAACGGGACACTCTGACGTGCCTGGCAGAATGTCAGAGCGACGCGAAATATGGAGCGGACGGCTCGCGCAGAATTTTCGCAAATTCCCCTCTTATATTCTCTGCAGCCGGGCAACTCGAGCGTGAAGCTGAACCGTGGCAGAAGCTGCCGCGGGAACAAAAATCCCGATCGACGCGGCGCGCGGCCCGAACGGAGAAAAATTGCGAGCAGGAGTTTGCTCGCGGGACGTGCGATGGTTTATTAAACGATCGCCGGGAAAATCGTGATTGCGAGCTCAACAATCTCCAATGCTCGAGCGCCGCTGCGAGGCGGGCGAACAAACGCCGCGTCGCGCAAACTTGGACGGATTCTGAAGCGGAGCGACGGGGACCTTGCAAACACCGCGACAAGCTAAATGGTCGTTACGCCGGGACCTGCAGGCGCATTCGAAAAGTCGACGGCCGGGCCGCGCGACGTCGCTCTCCACGGAACGTCGAACTGCAAAGTGCTCTCGAGAAGTTAAAAACGCGCTAAGTTAAAGCATCATATCTACTCGCAACCCATCCACCGGAGTCTCTGCACCGACACGGTCACGATGCACGTCGCTACACCCACTTTTATCGACGCTTCGCCCCGGAAACTCCGGCAACTGCAACTTTTCCGTCCAATAAGGACCGCTCGCTTTTCGCGAGACTTTCCTTCTCCACTGCAATTATTGCAGCCCCACGCAGCAATGAGAATGCATTAACATTCCTGTGCAATCGAGTTTGCCGTACGGCTGCGTCTGGAGCTCGATATTTTTGAGAGACGACGCCGGGGAAGTTGCGAACACTCGAAACCGAGCATCATAATTCTCCCAGACCCCGCTCGCGGAATATGCACTGGCGATCGATCTACAGAAGCTAATCAAAATGGTGGAAGTTTCGCGCGTCATCCACGTGATACCAAGCTATCTAGGTGACGAAGCCAAGCGCACCTGTTTCGATTACAAGAGATGGTAATTACCTGCGCGTAATTTCTGAATGATATTACAGAGCTAACAAGGGATGCCCGGTTACCCGAACACCGCGATTTATTTTTAAAACCGTGTAGGTTTGTAGAAGATCTCGATAGAAGTATCAGGCGATTTATCGTTTGTACCCGTTTTCGGTTCCTCAGGGTGAAAACACCCCCTAAAGCTTAAGGGGGAACACCACTGTGACGGCCGGAAAAGTAAGCCATTTTTAAGAATTTTTTTCAGGAATAATTTACAGTTTTCATAGAAAAATTTTATTATCTATCTTTAGTACGCTGTCTTAAGAGACTATACAAAAAAAAAAATAAATAGAAAAACTACCATAAATTTTAATATATTAATTAATCTTCTAGACCTCCCCATGCGAGCTGGTCGACTATGTAACTATGGAACAGCAGGTCCGAAATTAAATTTCTTTTTTTTTTTATAAACCATATGAGTGTAGTTTCCGTTGTGCGTACGCTTTCTTCGATTGAAAACAAATTTTTTTAAATACGCACGAAAAACTGTCCATCTTATTCGCGGATTTTCGAAAATTTTCTTCTAAAGCGCACCATTTTTACAAAAATAATTTGTTTAAGAAATCGGTACGCACAACGGAAACTACACTCATATATTTTATAAAAAAAAATTAAATTTGATTTCGGATCCGTTGTTCCATAGTTACACATTCGACCAGCTCGCGTGGGGGGGGGGGGGGGGGGGGTCTAGAAGATTAATCAATATATATTAAAATTTATGGATGTTCTTCTATTTTTTTTTGTATAGTCTCTTAAGACAGCCTCCTAAAGGTAGATAATAAAAATTTTCTATGAAAATTGTAAATTATTCCTGAAAAAAATTCTTAAAAATGGCTTACTTTTCCGGCCGTCACAGTGGTGTTCCCCCTTAAGGGGGTATACCCGTTTGACAGTGTGAAAAAACGGATTTTGTATTTTTTACATATTTTCATAGATTGATGTTTTAGGAATATTATAAATCAAGTCCGATGTAAAAATTCGGAAGATTGACGAAGTTATAAGCATTTGAATGGAACAACCCAGGTACACGGGGCAGCGCAGCGCGGTGGCTCGACCGATCGCAGCGGAACTACATTTTTCATTACGGTGGTCTTTTTTACATATTTTCATAGATTGATGTTTTAGAAATATTATAAAACAAGTCCGATGTAAAAATTCGGAAAATTGACGAAGTTATAGGCATTTGAGTGAAGCAACACAGGTAGCACGGGGCGGCGCGCGGCGCGGCGGCTCGACCGATCGCAGCGCAACTACATTTTTCATTACGGTGGCCCTAAAAACTCGCGCTACGTTCAACCAATTCACTTCCAATTTTGCATGCAGAATCATAATAAGATTCCGCATCGTCCAACGAAGGCTTTTTTTATTCCGATTCCCCGTTTATTATTTATAAAGAAAAAAGGTGGATTTTTCTCTTAGAAAAATCTAACTTTACCTTTGATCTCTCACCATTTCTTTATTTTTCAAAATTTTCAAAATCGGCTTCGTTGGACGATAGCTATTGACATACTTTATAAGAAAATTTTATTGTTTTTGATTTCAGACACGACATACAGCTGTTTTCAGGGCCACCGTTTAGCCGTCTAAAATCGAAAGACTTTCGGATGTGTATGCATAACTTCCCAAAAACAATAGTTTTTTAACTGAATCTTTTTTTTTTGAGTAGTTCATAATACTATGTAAAGATAGTAAAAAAACGGGAAATCTGCATCGAACCGTTGACGTGTAAAAAAATCCACCAAATGTACACATTTTCCGAGGGTTCAAACGGGTATACCCCCTTAAGGGGGGATTGCGCTGTGCTAGGCCGAAAAATAGGTAATTTTTGTGAATTTTTTGTACAAAAACGATTCGACAAATTAATTTGAGGTTTGGCAAGCTGTTTTATTGTATCTTGAGCTATTGTTCTGAATTTTTGTGTGGCAGTGAAATAAAACATGACCGATACAGAGTGTTGACTGAGAGCGTTGAAAAAAAATCGGGTGCTCCTGGCGTTAACGGAAAGTACTGTAAGGATTATTTGAAACACAAAAAGGAAACGAGATTCTTGTGTATAAGAATGTGGCTATCTGTGGTAGTAGTTCCATTAAGGAAAATAAAATAATGTTAAAATGGCAGCCTTCTGAAGAAGATGAATCGCCCTGATTTGAATGTGAAAAAGATTTCGCCCAAAAATCTCGGAAACTTCTTTAAATAAAAAAGGAACGGTAACAGACACGGCAATAGATCTACTACCACAGATAGCCACATTCATATAGATTAAGAATCACTTTACTTTTTGTGTTTCAGATAACCCTTACAGTACTTTGCGTCAACGCCAGGACCACCCGATTTTTTATCAACGCTTTTTCAGTCAGCACCCTGTTATCTGTCATGTTTTTTTTCACTGTCACACAAAAATTCAGAACGATAGCCTCAGATACAATAAAACAGCTTGTCAAACCTCAAATTAATTTGCCGAATCGTTTTTGTACAAAAAATTCACAAAATATTACCTATTGTTCGGCCCAACAAGGCGCAATCACCCTTTAATGAAAACTGTAGTAGTAGTAAAAAAATTATTACAATGAAAACCCAACAACTGTTTATGCTCTATAAAACTAAGTAATCGAATTGTTTAAAATTTGTAGTGAGGAACGTTCTTTTATTTAAACTACAAAATTTTTAACAATTTCACTGCACATTGTTCGGGTAACCGAGCTTCCCTCGTAAGTGGCTGCAGTTCTCTAGGACATGCAGCGTGGGTGTTTGGTTACGCGTGATTGGCGTGCGCGAAATCGAACGTGACGAGCGCGACGGGAATGATTTTTCCGTCTTGAAAAGAAAGCACTCTATCAGCGCCCGACGGCGATTAATTATCGAAAAACCGGCGAACGCAGGATCCGGCGGTCGGTTCGAGCTACACGCTGCAGCTTTTCCCCGGGACAAACGTTCTTAATTAACTATCAATTCTCTGGGATTCGACTGCGACCCAGATTCGCGGCTGAATGCCGCGTAACGAACTCGAACGCGCCGGACGAGCGGGGCCGCGGGAGGAGAAAGGAGGATACATATTAAGCTGGGAATTGGGCGCGGGCAAAAAAGTTATTTCGCGGCGAATGGAAATTACTCTATCGCATTAGAGCGTGGAAGTGCGATTGTTTGCGCTGCAGGCGCGGTGCACAAACACGACGCGCGGCGTCGAAAATATATTCCGCGGGCGGCACGCTTGATGGGCGGTCGCGCCGGGGAAATTGGGTCGCTATCGATGAACGGGACGAGTAGCTTGGGAATTCGCTATATCGCCGGGCATGCGAGCGTGTACGCGCGCGATCCGACCTCCTTGGACGGACGGACAGCTGGATGGAGGCTCGCGCTTTCTGCCCGATTTCCCATTAAGCCATTAGACCCGGTTCTCCCTGAAACGGACGCGAGATCGCCCCTATATACCCCTAGCATCAGCTCTGCTCCTCTCCTTTCCATCTGACTCTCTCTCTCTCTACGAGTCCATTATCTCTCGCAATATCCACCCCGGGGCTGAGTTCCCTGGACTTTCGAGTCAGACTTAGGAGCGGTTTTATTGGCACTCGCAAACGTGCAGCTAGCTAGCCGAGCTCAAAGAACAGAGGCCCCCCCCGGTCTCGTAACTGTAACTCCCATAGCTGCCATGCCCGCGAAGGAAACACAGCCCCCCGACATGCGGAGCCGTTTTTCGCCAAATGACGCTCGTCAGCGCCAGCAACGGCGCATTTGCTCGTCCAAACGCTGCGAATCGAAATGACAGCACTCGCGTGTGTGGGGGAAGGAGCGGGGCTGACTGATATGTGTCTGTTGTCCGTCAAATGAGCAACAAATAACAGCGCATTGTCGGGAGCGGAGTGCGCACGGCGTGCGCGCAAACGAGAGCTTGTGCTTAACAATGGGACGGCGGTCCAGGACAGAACTTTTCAGGGCTGGGGAACAATGCCAGGAGACGGGCGACAGCCGGTTTAATTAAACGCATCGTCAGCTCTGTATGGCGACACGACGCAACGGTACCGCGGGACCGCGCGTGCAGCCCGTCTACGGCCACAGGGAGCCAGCGACGCGTCGCGTGCGTACGCGTGTCTACGCGTCCACACACTCGACAGATTTCATGCACGAACCGCGACGGTGCGTACGCCATTCATGCAGAATTCAAAGGGTGGGCGCCGCATCGCGACAGATAAGTAAAACGAACGAAACCAGGCCTTGTTAACGGCAGAATCGGCCCGGGAACCGTTCGGATAGAGATACAGCTGTCTTCGGTCCCCGACAATCGAGGCTCCCCCTTTTCGACGCTGGCCACGTCGAGATACCGATATTCCGATCGGACGCGGTCTGTCTTCGAACAATACGAAGCGTCGCCGCAAGGAGGCATTCTAGCCGCGAGCGGATGGTTCGATATTAATTTATCGTAGCCGGCAGCTAGTGCACGGCGATAGAAGCTGAAATTGCAATCCGCGAGCCTCGGTGGAGGGAGCGGGGTCAAGCCCGTGGAACTCGTCAGCGTCAATTTCGTCGGTGACCGAATCGAGGCATGGCTGCGTGGCCAATAATTTGGAATCGCGCGAATTAAGCCGTCCAATTTCACCTGTACGCGACCAGCAGCCGTGCGCGCGCGATCCTCGCTGCCTCCTAACGAACCGGACGCAAAAGCAACTCGCGCGTGAACGCTCATCGCAAAAGAGTGGACGCGCGCCTGGCGTGGAGGAAATGCCTGGTAACGAATAACAATTCGCAGAGAGTGGCCGCGGAGTTCTTTGCGCGCAGCGAGCCATCGAGATCGCGGAAAGGCGGCGACTCGAGCCAACGAGCAATGAGCTGTCCTTAAAACCAGTGGGATCCAAAAGTATGTCTTCCTATTCGCGCCTGAACGCAGCGTCAAGAGATTCAAAGGCGATTTTCGCGAAAATGAAGCGCGATATAAAAAAAAGTTACTGTTTCTTTTTTACTTATAACAAGTAAAGAAGTCGAGGAAAAGGAATAGAATTTTTTGATATGGCGCTTCATTTTCGAAAAAATCGACTTCGAACTTCTTCACGTTGCGTCCAGACGAGTATATGAAAACCTACCTTAATGCGGCAAAAGAGGCGCGCGTGCAAAAATCCGGGCGGTCCGCAACCTTCGCGCAGCTTTTATGCACGGCTACTGGAGCGAAGATAAACAGCAGCTGTGTGGTATAAAAAGTTGTAAAAAAAACCTTGTTCGATAGAACGTGGGAGGGCAAAGAGGAGCGAGAACGAAGGTGCGGAGGACCAAAAGCGAGGCTCGTTGGGAAAATCGTGGAAAAATAGACGCCGCGGCGAGAGAAGCTGCGAAACAAGAAGACAAAGAGGTATATCGGAATCTGCGCTTTCCAAGGTGCAGCAATAGCAAGCGCGCCCGCGCGCCTCCGCACTGAAGCTGATTTTTCCGCAGAGCTTGCAGGAGTCCTGCCTTTTCCGCGAAGCCGCGCGCTCCGTCTCGCCGAAATTTATTCGTCTGCACAGCCCCTTAAATCACGCCCCCGCGCACCCCCGGCCGCCTAGCAGTCCCGACTGCTTGGGGCAGCCACCCTGGCCGCAGCCACGTGCTCCTTCGACCCCCTTTCCCTCCCTTGCCAACTGGTCGTGGCGCAGGCCCTGTTTCCCAGAGTTCTGCGGGGAACAGCGGCGCATATTTTATTTTCCAAGCCGGCTGCATTGACAATTTGCAGCGGCGTTATGTAAATGCGGCGTCACGTACGCCCACCACGCGCCGCGGCACGCTCCTCTCCCTCTTGCGCGCCAAGAATAAAAGGGTGGCGAGAGGGCGGCGAGGCAACCGCGCTGAGGAGCGGGCGAGAGAGGAGAGGCGCGAGAAAGTTTTGTCGGCGACCGATCGTTCGGAAAACTGCACATTGGAACGCTTTCACCCGCTTCCTCGCGACCGATGGATCCCGCTGCGAGGACGCGGCCCGTTCCTGACAGATCTCCCTCGCGCCACTCGCGCCTGCTTTTAGAGCGGCCGCACTCCTCGCGGTCCCCAGGATGGGGGACGATTGAAACGTTTTCAAGAGGATACTCGAGGGACACACACACACACACCGGAATCCAGCGAATTTCCCGGCGACTCTCGAACGGAAACGAACGGCTGCGCGTATCAAAGCCGCGGTTGCTGCAACTTTTCCTCCGACAGACGGCAATGTCTTTTGCGTAATCCGTATCAATTTTACGGCTACAGCGGAGATACACGAGCCGCTCGAAGGAAACTTCGATCGAACTCGCCAGGGTGTGCATGTATGCATCGGGGATAAATATGTAAAGTAAATATGGACGACGCAAAGCAGAGGAAATTAAAGGCGCCGAGGCGAAACGGCGAAATAAACGTTGGCGAAAAAGAAGCACGACGGGGGAGAGAGAGACTTGTAACGAGCGGGGGAATATGTTAATCTCGAGACCGGTGGCGCTATACATATGGAAATGACTAGCGAGCAGAGTCAGCGAGCGATGCGTCGCCCGACATTTTCTTTCAGCAGATTCCCCTGGAAAAACGGCTGGGAGAAGCTTCTTGCCGGCAGGATTTTTCCGTGTAGCTACGCGTTTCGAAACGGCTGCCAGGCTCCCACCCCCCACGGCGACCCCATCGAATTTCCGCGAAATGATTGTCCACGCCCCGCGCTGCCGGCGATAACGACGAATAATTAGCGACATTCGGTAATTACTAATTTGACGTATCGGCCGGCGTATCGTTTAATTAGCACGGGGGGGGGGGGGATAATCGGGAGGCGGAGCGCTCGCTGGGAGCCGGCTGAGTGATCGCGGCGAAAACCTTTTCAAATTTTTTTAAAAGCCTTCCCTCGTAGTCTGGCGAATAAAAGGGGGGGGGGGGGGGGGAAGGAAGCTCCGGGCTCTCGCAACTTTCACCCAAGTGCCACGAATTATCAGTGATATTCGGGAGCTGCTATATCGAAAGCGTAAAGGCGGAAACGCGGTCTCACTCGTTGCTCAACTTTTTCGCGGCGGATGCTGCGGGGCTTCCTGGCCTCTCCAAGAGACTCTTGAAACGAATCGAGTAAGTCTCGAGTAAATCGAACGCCTCGACGAGGCGGAGACAGACTCTGGGGGGAAAAGGATGCGAGTGTTGCTGGCTGCAGCGAAGAAGAATAGCGGGAGCGGTGTATAGACGAAGACGCGTGGCAACGAGTCCAGATATCGTAATTCCATTAAGGCCTGAATTCTCTGTAGCCAGTGGGACGGCCGCTGGAACAATGTGTTTCTTTCGAACAGAGAAAACACCGTTGGTCAATGTACACGCGTCGCGCCGCGTACAGGACGGCTCAAAACCGTGCTGTTACGTTTCGTCGCAAAGAAAGCTGGCTTTGTTAGGAGATAGATCGAGGCAGTGCCTATATTGCTCGACACTATTCATTGCCGAATATATGATTATGTAGGGGGAGTTCCCTTAACGCCGGACGGCACCTAATACCGGACATTAGCTATGGGTGCGTTCCGATTTTCGCAGTGAGTGCAGAAATCGCAGCGGTTCATGCGGTCTTGAAATTACAATAACCTCGATACTATTAAATAATAGTGATAATGAAATCAGCAGCTGTGATTCGTCTGATGAAAGCGAAAATGAAGATGATATTAACTTGCCATTTAGAATCAGAATTAATATACATATTATCATTAATTGTAAACAAAACACTCGGACAGATTATGTTTTCCTAAAAATGACAGATTATGGAGAACATTGTGGAGGTTATTCCGGGATATTCGATAATAAGTATGTAATTATACATTTGTATTAAAAAAAAACATCACATGAAGTTTCTTCGGAATAATAACGTAAAAAAGTGGCATTGTAATCATGAGAGAATTAATTGTTTTTATTACTTTTCATTAAATTGTATCAGCTATTTCCAATAGAGAAATTCAAATAATCAAAGATTGGAAAAACAAATACGCATGCACGCGCGCAGTGACTGCTTCACCTCTGAAATTCTGCCTTTGCTGCACGCTCGCTGCACCGGTAGTAGCATCGTATTGGTGGAAAGTGAGAGAAATTCTAGGGAATCGTACGATGCCACCAATACGATGCCACCAATTTCATGCACTCACTGCGAAAATCGGAACGCACCCTATATCTGTGACAGTTCAAACGCTATTTAGCTGTTCTTTCGCGTAAACCGTAGAGGGGATAAAACAAACAACGATCACGTGTCGACATGGTCCAGTTCCTAAATAAATCCTAAATAAATTAATTGATTGTTTGGTGTGACGGGAATCCGGTGAATCGTGTAAAGTTTAGATTATTATATTATTATTATTATTATTATTATTATTATTATTATTTCGTCTTTATTACTCGCAAACAAAGGTAAAGTACATAGGCAGAAAGTAAAGGCGCGTAAAGGCGAGGCCGCAGTAGAAACTGTTAATAGGCCTAACCATAACATAAAATAAACTAAAACTAAACATATTAGTACTACATGTACTAATACTAACCATACTTAAACTAATTGAACACAGAAATATGAGATATGAAATATGATATCTGGAATGCGAAATATGATATATGAAACAGATAGTAATGAAAGAATATACAATGGAGGCGAATGCGCATATATACCAATATTCCTGGCTAAAAGACGTGTGAGTTGCGTTATTGTATCTTTTGGTAAGTATTTTTTTAATTACCTTTGTGTTTTGTGTAACCACTGCACTGGTTTACACAAAAAAAAAAATTTTTCAATCTGTTCACTGTCCCCTGGTTCCGGACAGAACGTTGTCCCCTATTACCGGACAGTATAAACCTGAATCTTGTGTGTTCCTATTTGTATTACTGTTTATTATTTCGGTTTCAGTGTTTAAAAGATACACGTAACCATCGTGAATAGCAAGAAAAAAGGTTCAGGGGATGAAAATAATTTGAAACCTGCACTTCAGAAAATTCTGGCAAAAGAAATTAGCCTAAGAGAGGCATGTTGGAGATATGGTATTCCAAAAAGTACTTTGTTTGATAAAATAAAATGTATAAAATCTGGTAAAGAAATTACTTTACACTGATAATTAGGTAGATTTGCCAAAACAATTCAGTGTTCAAGCTGCCAAAAATGGGCACACGAGGCTTGTGCTGATATTTCCAAATGTTCGGAGGATTATATTTGTGATCACTGTAAACTATATTGAGACTGTGTTGAGTTGCGTCAGTAATTTTTACTGTGTCCGGTACTAGGTGCCACTTAATGATTTCTCCAAATCGCAATAATCAAGTTTAACCGTAATTTAAGTTAACTATAATGATAATATTGAATGGTTTGTTGCGTAATTTTGATTTCTCATATTGTTATCTTATAAATAACATAGAGTATAAAGATTAAAATTTTATTTTTTTCTTCTTATTTAAGGAAAACCTTAAGCGTCCGGCACTAGGGGAACTCCCCCTATACAGTGGAGGATGCAACAATTCGGGCACCCTTTAAAACAGAATAACTTTTTTAAAATAAATGCCCAAGAAAAGGCGTGTACAATCTTCTTAAAAATCACGACAGAAGTAAATAAGACGGAGAAAACAATTTGAATACACGAAATTTACATAGAACTTTAAAACCCTTAAAACGGGGGCGAATTTATTGCGACAAAAGTTTTTGGCGATAAAGCCTGTCGCTTTGAATAGTCAATCCTTTACTAATTCTGAAATTTCAAACAATACGCCATCTTCTCCTAACTTATAATTAATAATTAAAAACACTATTTACTCTACACGAATTTCGTCCAGCAGTATATTGCCATTTCAGCGCACAAATGTCATTACTCGCATTGTTAAAGTCCGTTCAGGGAACTCAGCACAAAGCCAGCGTCACTGGCAAGAAACCATCCTCTTCCAAAGTAAATATTTCTCGTGAAATCAGAAAGTGACGCGGCACAAGTTTCCCTTCCCTCATCATTCAAACTCTGTCGCAGTCTAAGTCGATTCCACGTCGTTTGCACCCCCCCTTGTCTCAACGAGACTGAACCGTCGACTAAACCCACACATTAAGCTCTCGAAACAAGCCCGTATCGACCGAAAAAGTTATTCCGCTATTTATGAAGTTAACAACGACACGGCCCTCGTCCAAGTTCTCCAGCGCTTCAAGTGTGCAGATTTTTGAAACGTCCCATACAGAGGGGCCGCGGCGAGTACCTACATATATACCTACAGGAATGAAATGGAACACGTCCGCGCACTTGGTCCGACAGGATCCACTCTCTTCGGGATAGCCGGGAGTATCGACGTCCTCGCGCGCCAGGAAAAATATCAGCCCTTTGTTTTTATACGGAGTGCCTCTAACCCCCCTTGTATCTAACCCAACACAGCTCGCCGATGCCTCTGCACGTCGCCATTTCATCCCCCTTTGTACGCAGCGTCGGGGGTGGCCACGGTACCCTCTCGAATCTCCAGCCGCCTCTCTCCTCCTCGTCGTCACTTTCCTTCACTTTCTCCTACCGTTCGCCGGACGGCTCGCGAGCAGGCAAGTTGGAAACAATGTTTCGCCGCTGGCTGTTTGGAATCGAGTGTGGATGCCCCCGGGCTAACCGATAGCGTGTCTCCACCGCGGTAGTTTACGGATAACGTTCGACTCGTTCTACCGCCGCTGGTCCGACGATCCATCCACTTCCGACGGGGATGATCCCGCGGCGAAATTAATAGCGGCGAATCCGGCGGCGCTCTTTAAGCCGCGGGAGGGCTTTAATTAAATTTTGTTTTCGCTCTCGAGAACTTCTTCCAGTCGCGGTTTCTCTTTTTTTTTTCGGAACCCATTAAAACTTCCCTCTCCTTTCGCTCCGGTTTTTTAATTCCCTTTCATTTGACTTTCTTCGCGGTCGCCTCCCGGGCGACCGAGGCCGAGTTGCAGCGAGAGTTACCGCGAGCAGCCGGGCCGAGACGTTTCCGAGGTTGAAATTAAAATGGAATCGCTCCGACGTGCCCGTGTCCCTCGCCCCGCCCCTCTCTCCGCCGATGCTCGATAATCCCGAACAAATAGATCGAAACGCAACGGGGGGGAAAATTCTTTTCCATGGCCTGGCCCGCTTTAATTAAATTCGCTCGCCTAACGAGGCAATTTTTCCCCGAAACTTGCGGAAAGTTGAGGGCGCTCGATTAAAAGACCCGTCATCCGTTTCGCCCGCCCTCTCAATGAAAATCCGCGAAAATATCGCGATCGTCTCGACTGGGCTCGGCTCGTCGTGCAGCTCCTCTCGGCGAGCAGAGAATTTTAACCAAGCGTATACATAAATATATATCCTACGAATCAAAGATCTGTTCCGCGGCGGAGATATTCACGGCTGTCGATTCTCATACTCAACCCTCGCACCCTCTATTCCTGAATACTTCCTAGCCAGTCTTATTAATTCTCCTTAAAACAAAAAGCTGCAAACGACTGGCTGGAGCGAACGGAAACGAGCTGCATGCGCCAGATACGTGTGCATAAATATGCACGACTCACACACGTCCCACTCCGCCCCGTTCCCCCGGAGCTAAACGATGCACCCGAACGTCGCATCCCTTCGACGCGTGATTTACGCCCGCGTACGTGACTTCCTGTTCATGCGATCCGTTGTCGTCGATACGACCTGCCTCCCCCGTCGGCCGACAAAGCGCGGCCGACAAAGTGCGCTCGACAGTCTGTAAATAACGAGATGTAATCGAAGGAGGAGAAGCTCCTCCGGAAGAAGGAGCGACCCTCTTTCGCCACGCACGCAGCAACCCTCTTGAAACTCCGCTCGCTCGTCAGAAAAACACCGATAAGGCCGTTTCGTCGCCTCGGATCTCTCTTATAGTACCCGCGAAGATATAGCGAGGTCGTAAATTAAACACTCGAACAGCGGCGGTCTGATGACCCGGCACCCAGGGCTGCGCGCGGTATACTATTGTAGGAATATCAGTAGGAATTGAGTATCAGGCCACATGCCCTGAGCCCTGAGGCCGACCCTGAACGAGGCCCGAGCCCCTTATCTGCCCATTATATGTATCTATCAATTCGCTCGTTCCGACTCCCAGAACATGTAAACAGACACTCGCTACCATTTTTACGACCTCGCTATATCTTTGCGGGTAGGGGAGACCGGGGCTGGTAGGCCAGTTTTTCAGTTTTTGATTTTTAATAAATTATGTGGACGAAATATCATTAAACCGGTTAGTATATTTGATAGGGCATACATTTGGCTATCTGATTAAATTATTAAAGTTGACTAAATGTGACAACAATTAAGGCATTTTAATGTTTTTCTAACACCTTACATGCTGGTCAACCAGCCCCGTGGTCGGGGTTAGTAGACTAACAGTATGGGGTAGGTTGACTATAGGTGCAATCAGTGAAGAAAATGTTGTTAGCAACTTATCTGAATGGTAATAAAATAGCACAATGTCACGAGAGTTGTTTCATTATAAAATATTTATTACTTTTTAATAATAAATAACAATTTAAACCATCACTGGGGTTGGTTGACCAGCTTAGTCATGTAACCCCGAACGTTATTAGTCAACCAGCCCCGAACGATCATTTTGACTTCAATACTCTATATAACCTTTTGTTGCGGATTCGACTCGCCGAAGTTCGAACGGTCGAGAAATTAGGTTGAGGTTTAGATGTGATTTCGCGTATAAGGTAGTCCTTAAGTAAAACCGTTAAGATGTAACACAAAGGTCACAAGCACTGTATATTTACAAGCACGATTACACAGTTTATGAAAAGTCGCTCTAATCTACCACACACAATTAACTTGCTAGACCTTATCTAACTAAGACGCGAAAGTACGCTCCTAATTGCGCGCGATTCGACTAGTTCGAAGCAGAGACATCCTGGAACGTTCCAGGGCAGCGCAAGTACGCAAGAGAAAGGTACACACTAGTCGCGTCAACGGTTCTTGGAAGAGAGAGCATCGCGATGATGAGATCGGGCCGTTTCGCCGAATTCTGTGACGTCAGCACCCCACCTAACAGCTGCTCGTCCTGAGCAGGACGAGGACCGCACCGGTAGAACACAGTCGCTCACGCGATGAAGCGAGAGAGCTGCCTAATTAGCTGAGGTGCGCGTCAACAGATGGCCCGACCGATCTCATCACCGCGATCGCGCGTACCGCGATCTGGTCGCGTTGGTCGCTTTAAAGAGCGCGCGGCTTCGGAAGCGAAGCCGCGCCGACTTGGCCTGTGGCCGTTTGGGCCAATCCCAAACACCTTTAATTATTTATGTAAAATCAAAAACGCAGTCTCAGTAGGTCGTTTAATAAACAAACTTTAAAATAGTCCCTTCGCATTAATTCTACTGTAACTATATAGAGCGTGGAAACATCAAATCTTTAAGAAAACATATTTACTTACATAGCCAATTTTTCGATAAACGCTGGTAACTGCCAAACAACGTGTAATGGTGGTGGCGGAAACAAATGAATGACATAGTAGAAGTGACTTGTTTCTACAGAAAATCGCTCAGCGGTAGAGCACACGTTAGTGAAAAGTTATTAACATTTAGTCAACCTACCCCTGGGGCCAACCAGCCCCGGTCTCCCCTACTATACCCTACTTAGCTATTGTTTTGAACAACTGCATAGTTGAAGATCGAGCGAGTGTCGTGATTTTTCACGCGGCGAGAGGTGAACGAGGCTGCGCGGAATCCTTGCAACTGTAGGAGTCAGGGGTTTGGGAACCGCCTATGGTGGAATTGGCACATAGGTGGCACCCAGAGATGGGCAACATTTTTAATTTGTAGGCATTTTTGATGACGATAGTGTCGAGTGAAGGAAGATAAGCCAGACAGTCGGCCGATCATCGGCCGACCGCTTGGGGGGCTGTTAGTTTAGGGTAGGGTTACAGGCCATGCCATAAACAGGCGACACAGCGAGCGACCATCGATGGCGTATTGGCGGTGAGATGACTGTGAGTCACGTAGCCGTTAAGGACATTTTTGACTGCGTTTGGAACAGTTCTCTGTTGGCGACCGACGAAAGACGTTGGCCGGAGGAACCGTCCCGTGGGAGATCACTTTTAATAAAGCTCTATTAACATCATTCTCCTCAGTTATTGAGTGACCACCTGACCACGCTCTATCCGTGATTTGCCTTCCTATAAATTAAATAAAATTTCGAATAACAAATTCATTCGTCAACTCGAGTTAACATTATTCGAAACATGACGAATAATTTTTTTAACATTTATTCGTTATTCGAAATTTTATGTAAATAAAAATTTTGCCCATCTCACCCCGTTAAGGGGCTATTCGCAGTTAGCGGATCAAAAGTTAGGATTTTTTTGATTTCGTCCTTTTGGAGGCAGCAGATTTATTACAATACGATTTATTACGATACAATTGTTCGTCAATAAACATTTAAAAAAAGAAACAACGGGCGACTGGCCAGCGCGCAGTGGATCCGAAGATCGTGGGTTCGAGTCCCATCGCCCGAGGCTCTTTTTTCTCCAACATAACTCGAGTGGAAACGAAACGCGGGTTCGTCACAAACAGTAGGTCGATGTCCGTGGGATCCAGAGGCGGCACAAGCGTGCCGGATAAGCATCCAACGTGGCTTAATCTGCCATAGTGGTGTCAGAAGCTGTAGACACATTGGAACGAAACGGTCGGCTCCGATGTCTCGCGTCGCGTCCTGTCCCATCCCCTGTGCACTACGTGCATAGCTCTCTCGCGTTACGACACCATAAATTTCTTAGCCCGCCCGTTAACGGAGCCCCGTGAATCACACCACAACCCCTTCTCAAACTACAGCCGATGTTTTCGCGGCTTTCCATTGGGAGATTGCGAGGACCCTGCGATTTCGCAACAACTCGAGTTCAGTGACCTCCGGCTCCGCAGATTCGGCCCCGTTCGACTCGAGCCTGGTCAGCCGCTAAAGGTGAACCGAGAGGACACAGCCTCGAGAGCAGCTTCAAAGACTCGCGGGAAGATAACACGAGCGGTTCCACTTTGTATTCGACGCATTGTTGTGCGATCCGAGGCTCGCGAAAGGAGAAACGTGATAATAACGATGGGCAGGACAAAAGATCGCGTCTGGAAGTCCCTGGTGGAAAGAGCGACGGCGAGCTTCGGTTAAGATGGGTTAAGACGCCAATTACCGAAATGCACGCGGCCAGGCAGACGTTCGCAAAATTGCTAGAAAAGTGGACCATCGAAAGCAGAGTAGCGTCCCCGAGAATGGGCAATTACGTAGCGTACGGAGACGCGGAACAGCGTTCAAGCCGCGCAGATAGAGCGGCTCGCGTAAAACGCAAATTTACGTCTCCTCCGTGTCTTCATTTGCTCATCTAATTAAGCGAATTTCGCGCGGCTTTCGGATCGTTACCGGCGCGCTGCAGCACGGAAGCTAATCCGACCAATTAGCGGCATGCCTAAATTGAATTCCGCCTCGATTCGACGGCCCGGTATTCGTCGCCTCGGATAACCTTCGCGATCTCCTCGCACGGCTCCCAGGTCCCAGCAATATCACCTTTTCTCGAGACGTGTTCGTGACCCTGGCTCCCAGGTCACGACTAATCTAAGCGCGCAGGCGTCTGGATGCAATAAATGCGAGGCAGGGAAAGTGCTCGTCGCGGATCGCCAGTTTATGGAACGCGGTCTTGTTTTACCAAGGATAACTCCGCGAGAGAGCAGCGGCAGTTTTCATTTCAGGGATATCCTTCATTAAGGTTCGCTGTGAAAGTTGGAATCCAGCCGCGGTGGCACGATAATGCTGCCAGCCGAGAGCGGCGAGGAGGCCATCGCAAAGTTTCGGAATGAAAAGCTCGGACGGATGATAAGGTCCGCGACGAGGAGCGTCTTCAGACGATCTTAACGTCCTCTTATCGATTCTCCCGTTCATACACGTAACAGCTACTTAATATCCCGTGGGTCAGCGGTATCGATCTGAATTGCTGCGAGGGTGATCGCGCCCCAGCCCCAAGACTTGTTAATCCGATCCTCGGGATCGTCAAACTTTCCGAGCACCGGGTACCAAGCGCTTGTACAAGGAGACCCGCGACAATGCTGATTTACACCCCACGGGAAATGAACCGTTTGAGGGAGGATAGGGAAACGCGAGCGAGACGACGAGATTACTTGGCGGCCAAGTTTCGATTGTTCTTGCCTAACAGTGTATTTCGTGGAATCCCCGAGCTGTCGCGTCGACCAAGAGAAACCAAAGTTGCCCCTCGGCGGGAACGCAGGATTTCACGAGCGGCCCGCCTGCAGCCGGCGAAAGGAAATTCGAAGATAAAGATGCTCGGTGCACGCGGCCCGGGTATTACGAGCTCAAACAGCCTGACTATCGATTCAACACTCCCCGCGACGGCAACGATCACATTATCCTCCCGATGGGAATAAAAATCGATGGGACCTTGAGTCATCCCCGACGATATATCCTCGTCCCCGAATGGTAACGGTAATTCCCTCGCGAGCCTTTTAATTCAATTACAGACGAACGACTCGGGATATCGTCCTTGGAGCGGGATCGCGTTTTGCATTCGGCAAGAGGAACGCTCCATTCGAACGAAGAAACGGCGGTGGCCCGGCTTTCGCGGATCTCTTTCGTATTACGTTGCTGTAACCGGAACGAGCCTCTGCGGAAGCAATTTTCCCGTCAGCGGAATCGAGAAAAAAACCGGGCCACTGGAGCGATTGATTCCCCACGACGACGGCGCGGCGCGGCGCGCTCTCTGCTCGCCGACGATCTTCCAGTATTCCCTCGTTTCGCCGGGAAAGCCAGCCGTGATCCGCTTATCAGTAAACGAGCCACCGTTGTTAATCTCGCGGTCCGACGTCTCGCTGCTGCTCCCTCGAAATTAACGAGACCAGCGCGGTGGCATTTATCTTTCCGGCCATTGTCCCTCGTATGACTGGGATATTCTTGCGAACCGCGCGCCTCCTTTTTCCCTCGGTCTCGCTGACCCTATCGGGGAACTCGATAACAAGAACGTCCACCGAGAGCAAATATCGATCAACCAACGTGGACGCGTAATTGCCGCTATCCGCCGCGTGCCGATGGAAATTTACATAACACTCGGCGCCGGTGATTGGGCCACTGGGACATCAGATTTTATGGAGCCCACGGGGGTGGACGCGCCTGCACGCCCGGCCTTCCACCCCTCTGCTGCCCCTTTAAAAATTCTATTAGCCCGGAGCACACGGGGCGGCGCCTTCCCGACATCGAAGCGGCCGAGATACGGGGAACAGCTTTATCATTTTAAAAGTGTGCCTGTTTCAGAGACCGGCTTGCAAGTAAAAGCATCTCGATCTGGTAGGCAGCGAGCCCCGACTCTGTACACGCGAGGAACACGAATTCGGAGAGTGGATCAAGAGTATGGTAGGAAGTTTATGCAGTGGCGTAGCCGCGGGATTTAAAGTTCTCGCCAGGAGGTTGCGGCACGTTCTGTCATAGTTTATGCCTCTATATGCACCCTGTTCCCGTTCCGGGGCTGCAACAGCTGCACCGGCCTGCGCCGTGTCACTGGGAATTACGACAATTTTGAAAAACTGTGTCTGCATGTTTACGCGACCGCCACACCGGCTCCGAGCATCCAGCCTCCAGCTTCGCCCCTGTTTTCGATGCAAATGCCCCACGGCCGCGAGCGCGCGGAAACGTAATCCTCCTTCCGCGGAATTTTAAACCGCCGCCGTGATCTACGAGCTCGTCGAGATCGGCGGGGCCTTCCGCGCTTTTCCGCGAAGCCGCGTTATGGAGGACAGTTGAATCGAATGCGAGCGTAACTCGCCGAGCCCCCAGCGGCCTGCTCGATGACGCTCGATTGCGGCGGACTTTTAATTCACCAAAGAGAAAACTCGATCCACTTTTTAATCAGCCGACGCCAATTAACGCTGGCTGGAGGCGAGTGGAATCGAGGTCTCGTTACGCAAATTTACGGATTCAGCGGAGTTGGCACGCGCCCCACGTAAGAGTGTATACGAGATACGTGGATTAGCAATTAAGGGCAGCCTGTGTCCCGTCGAGAGCGCGCTTACGGAACTTCTGCGGGAACGTTCTCGCGAGAGGAGAGAGCACCAGGGCGCGTGCGTCTCGGCTACTCGGAATGAAGAATTCTGCTGGACCAACTTCCATGCGATCCAAGTATATTCCCCTTAGAAAAGCTTCGGAATTTCAAACATTTCCAATAGGCCAGGGGCCGCGGCGCCGTGATTTATAATTCTGAACGCGCGATAGAATTATTAATGCGAAAAGTTCCCGAGAATCGGGTCTCGTTCGTCCTCTGGAAATCGGGGGAAACGTGCGGGAGCACTACAGGACGAGCGAGAGACGCGCTACCCGTCAGCGTCGGATGGATCGTAAGGAGCACGTGGTCCCCGCGTGAACTTTGCAACGAAATAAGGAAAGTTCATCGGCAGCGGCACCTCGTGGGTATCTGTGTAAATGCAAGGCGCTGCCTCGAGAAGAAGGTAAGAGAAACCCTTCCAAGGGAACTGAAAAATACCAGCTGTACGTGAAAACTGATTAACACAAGAAACCCTTGGAAACAGATGCCTCCGTGGTCCACCCTGGAAGGGGAAATGGCCAAGTGAATCTTGGAGAAAAGGAGCACTCCGGTTGCGAAACAGAATACGCGTTTATTTTCTTCAAGTAAAAGCCCAGCGGCAGCTGCTCTCCGTGGAATCGCCGAGCAAAGGGAACGCGAAACGCAGCGGAGATCGCAAAGGGAATTCAAGACGGGACGCGTTAATTAACGCGGTAATAAAGGTTTTAGCGTTCATGAGCGGACCGATCACGGCGAGCGAGTCACTCCTCGGCAGTCCCTACCGTCCACTGTTTCAGTCCGGAGGGAGTCCGCAAGTTCCTGGGATGTCTCAGGAATACCATCCGAGCCGTAATTTTTCCAGACAATGCGGTGATTAATTTCCCTCTAATTGGGTCGAAGTCTCACGCGAAAACGAGCGACGGCCAGTCCGGGGCTTTTTATCCTAACGTCCGCGAACCGTAGGGTCCGCACAAAAGAGGTAGAATTGCGATCAGATTTTTTGCGCTTAGTCCATTCCCCCATTCGGCTGCCATTTCCCGGTTCGTCTTTCACCCTGCTGGCTTTCGCGCCGCTGTATCGACTGATACGGATAAACGCCGCGTAATTCAACTGGCCTCGATAGCTCCGGATATGGAAACGAGGTATTCGAACTATGATAGGGCAAGGATTCCTTCGAAACTGACTGATCGCTGCGATGAATCAGCAAAGGATGACAGTCGAAGCTAATCGCATTGACCGCTAAAGCTTACCAAAAAGCTACCTCCTGCTATACTCCATTAGCTTCCCCGTGCAAATATGCAGTAGGAGCTTGCAGCTTCCGGCCCCCCCCGTTCCGCTTAGCCCCGGCGAAATCGATGAACCAGCGGCCTGTGAAATCGCCAGAAATTTTCAATCGCCCGTGTTCCTCGTCCCTCGAACAATTCCAGGGAAAAGAGGACTGACGATGTAGGAAGAACTCTTTCCGTGGGCCACGTTTCACCAGTTTTCTCGCCCTCCATGAACGGGAAAGCAATCAGACGCGTAACAAAGTTGTGACTGCGCCGCGCCGCGTGCACCGTTCGCGAGAACGATTTACCCGCGAGAAATCGGGCAGAAATAAAACCGTGCCGAGGATATCTCCGCGATGGCCGAGGAACAGGATGGCGCGGACACGTTCGAGTGTCCCAGCGCGCCAGTGTTCCACTGCTCGCCCTAAAAAGGAGCGTGCCCAGTGTCGGTTAATTGAATCCTTTCTGGTCGCTGAGGGCGCTGGAAATTCGCGCGCCGGCCGCGTGTTTGCCGAGCTCTGTAAATCGGGCGGCTGCAACGACGTTTTATCGCGGAGAGAGTCGAACCAGCGGGGCAGTAACTTTTGTCGCTGGCCGCCAGCCCCGCTCTGTTTGTTTGGCGGACCGTTTACCCGCGGCCCCCGATCTTTGTATGCCCGGAAATTTAATTTATTCCGTTCGAAAAAATCGCGGGCGGCCCTCGCTCGGTCGCATCGCCGGAATAAAATAATTCGCGGGGGCAATATTTTGCGGGGCCGCTGTTTTCCTTTCTCGCCGCGGCAAAAATTGATTGAAAAGCGCGTAGAACTGCCCGGGGCCGTTCGTTGACCGCCACCGATCAATCGGGGCCGGCGATATCGTTGCTCGGTAGCTCGGGAAACGCGAGCCACCGCGCTCCCTCGATTATCGGAACGTCTGTTTTCCGAGCGAACGATTATCCGAGGCAAACGACGCGTTCGGAACACGTGTTCGCGCTGGCGCCTACCACGCATCCATGCACGGGGACACGAGCATTGTGCGCCATTCACTGCCTCGCAACTCGGGGATAAACTGACTGGCTAATGATCGCCGGCCCAGCCACATCCAGATTCGCCCGATTTTCTTCCCTCTGCCAGCTATGTATTTGGTATTTAGCATTTAGCTTTGCTTACCACCTCCGACGCAGCGACAACGCGATCCTCTTAATTCTCTGCTCGTTCAATCATGCTGGTTAAGGGGGGACTATACTTTACGTAAAGCCAAAACAGCCCATTTTTGGGGAATTTTTCTGGAAAAATTACGAAGCACATCATTTTGATGCTTTTTATGGCTTTATAACATTTGAAGCCATGTATTGACATGTATTGTAGATATCGCTATCGAGGCATCATGCTGCAGCGTCGCCGCCGAAGTTGCTAAACGGTGAGGATTCTTCTAGCGCCTTCGATTCTTGTCTAGAATCATAAAACCAAAAATATTCTTATTATTTACGAAACTATATCATCGATGAACCTCAAGAACAATAAAAAAAATCGGAAGTTCACGAAATTGTAGAGCTTAGGAGAAAAAGTACCATTTTTTAGGAATTTTTTAATCCCACTTTTTCTCTTAAGCTCTGCAATTTTGTGAATTTTCGACTTTTTTATTGTTCTCGACGTTCATCGGTGATATGATTTCATAAATAATAGGAATATTTTTGGTTTTTTGATTCCAGATAAGAATTGGAGGCACTAGGACCCCCACCGTGGCAAAATGCCTCGATAGCGACATCTGCAGTACACATTTTTAACATAAATTTTTTTCAAATCTTCAAATGTTAAATATAAAGCCGTACTAAAGGTTCAAAATGATTTGCTTCATAATTTCTGCAGAAAAAATTCCAAAAAATTGACCTGTTTTAGCGTTGCCTAAAGTATAAACCCCCCCAAACACCTCACTACCTCCATGACGTAATCCCTCGTAACGCCATTCTTCCAATTCCAGCCATACGAGAAGTGTCCCCATTCCTAACTTCCCTCGCTAAATTCTCCCGCTCTTTTTCCTATGTTGCACCTCATTTCTATAATCTCCTACCTGATGCTGTCTGCGCACTTCCTAATCTACCTTCATCATCCTTCTTTCCCACCAGTGCCAATCTGTACATTGTGTTCCATAATAGTCGTTACTTCGTGCAATCCGGTATGTACCGGGAGATGCGACTTCCGAGCCACTTCTAGAATCCCCGTTCCGATTTTGCAACCGTCACGCGCAAAACAACACGGCCGTTTATCAGAAGGACTCAGCAACATCGAGCATCAGCGACGCGCGGAGCTGCTGGCGAACTTCTCGGTCGCGTTCGCGCCATTAGCGGCGCGCGGAAAATACGTTCCCAGGATCCCAGGATCCGATACACCCCGTCGACTGGATATTTCGCCCGGCTGTTGCGGCCGAGAGCACGTGGCGCCAGTTGGAAACTGCAGTTACAGTTTCCCCGGGCGTAAACTCGGATTCGTCGCGAGGACGCGTCCTCGGGCCGCGAAGCCCGTGGGAACGGGAAATGCCGCGGGGTTAAGGGGTGAGAAAATGGAAAACAAAGTATGCGATCGAAATGTTTTTCACGCGGGGGCGAGGCGTTAGTCGCAGCGGAACGGGGAACTAGGAGTTACGGTCGACGCTCGCGCCGACCTCGCGACGGCTTCTGATTCGCTACCCTGCCGTTCCGTGCGTAGCTCTGCGCCCGGAGCTCCGTTCCTCGCCGTAAAACCGCGCTGCGCGTAAAAAAAGCACCGCTATGGGCAACTATTTTACGACGCATCCATTTGAATTTATTCAGTGTAAAGACATTTATCGCCGCTGTGTTGTCGGGGAGGCACGCAGACGCGGACTGTTACCGAGGTTTCGCGATGGGGTGCGCAAGCCGCACCGCACATGCGATACGCGCCGAAAATCAAACGAACGCTTTCGTGACGATTGGATCGACGGGTGAAACGGAAATGGTAACGGCGAAACTTAACGATGCGATGCGGGTAGCGATGACAGGAGTAGGAGTCAGGTGAAATCGGAGAGCAACGATACGTACTCGAAACACCGATAGAATACGGTTAGGCTTCCCAACCGTCAGTGTTATCACTGCAACATCGCCTTTATTATTATCGCCTGTGCCTTGCATTATTATTATTATTAAATCGACGGGAGAACCCTTTAGATTACAGATTTTATAAATACAGAGACATAATGAAATAGCATATGATAACATAACATAAAACATAAAATAAAAAGAGAAAATAGAAAGTAACAAACACAAAACAAAACAAAACAAGAACATAAACATGAGGAATAAAGACGATTAATATTAACACGTTGACTGCCCACTACACCGATCGGCGTGTTTTTTTCAAGAACAAAATACACCGCTATCGGTGTAGTGGGCAGTCAACGTGTTAAGGTCGGGGCCAGATATATTGGCCGGTGAGTTCTGTGAGGAGTATTCTCCCACCACACCGTTTGCCTGCCTCGGTGCTCTTTTTCTCACCGTTTTCTGACTCACTCTCGTTCCATCTCGCTCTCGCCTTCACAGAACAAGAGTGAGCCAAAAGTGGTGGGGATAGTGCCAAGCTTCTGTCGTGTAGGTCAAACCGAGCTGTCAGCGTAGAAATACACACATCAGAATAGGTGTGCGTTAGCTCCGAAAAAATTCAGTAGCTTTATTGGTCAGAACATTGGCCCGTATGCATAAAAGCAAATATAAGCTTTTACTAGTGATTTTTCAAGCAAATACTCAGTTCCGTATGCAATAAAGTATGAAGTATTTATTAGAAATAGTTTTTACTTATTTTCCAGTAAATACGTAAAACACGTATGCATAATACAAAGTACTTACTGAAAACTGCAAGTAAATGCTAGTGTTATTTTAAGTCTGCCAGTCGTATGTCTTAAAATGTCTGCTCAATCGCAATCGTGGCGTTGTTCATGCAAATTCGTGCCCACAAGGTTTACAATAATCGAAGAAACCATACCCGAGAGTACCGTGCCCTGTTCAGATTTGAAGAACACCATTGTGAACTACCTGGCGGACACATTTTTAGACAACCTTTTTTTTTTTTTTTTATGCATACGGGCCAATGATTCCTTCTCGATAGCTTCATCTCGTATTGGTCTACGCATAGCTTCGTAACGCACACAACTATTACGCTAAGAATAAATAACAGCCAAACAGCTAGGTTCAGGCGGAGCCGAGCAGCGTTCCCGTTACCCCACCATACCCTTCGGGGGCCACGCAACTCCAACTGACAAATCCATGATCGTCATATGGTGGTGCTTGATTCCTCCTCAATCGCTGCTCGCGAAAACGAATTCACCGGCCAATATATCTGGCCCCGACCTTAATCATGTAGATGAAAAAGGGAGCCTCGGGCGATGGGGACTCGAACCCACGATCTTCGGATCCACTGCGTGCTGGTCAGCCGCCTTAACCAAATTCCCTCAACGCCGATTCCCCAAGGTCTCTATGTTCAGGGCTCCACTGAAGTGGTTAGGCCACCTTGGACGAAGCAAAGTTATAGTAATTTTCGGCAATTTGTTTGAGGGAGATAATGAAATAAATGGAAAATTCGATATGAAGCCTGTTATTCTACAACTCTCGATGAAAAATACGACTTTTTCACTCGCACCATAGACCGTTCGCAAACGCCGAATGCCTACAATAATAATAATACCAATGGCAATTATAAACTGGGAAACGATCGAACAGTGCCGCGACCGTTTCCATAGCCACGCCAGGAAGATCGTTTCACCGCGTTCGCGGAACGTAAACGGGCAACGCGAATCGATGCGCCAGACCTAACCCAGGCCGGATGAAAACCGCGAGAGTAATGCTCGCCGCGTAAGCCGAACAAGCCGTTTAAAGCCGCGACTCGATTAGCACGCAAGCCCGCGGATTCGTCAGTATTTTCTGGCAGCGGGACCTCATTAAAACAGGCACGCTTCGCAATTTGCCAATCGTCGTGCCGATGGGAACCGAGGGGGAACAGGGCATCGTTGCCTCGGCGTTTTATCTCTGAAGGCGTTCCTCGAGATTCAGGCCAATCGAATACAGGACTCTGCGCCCTTAGAAACTTCCACGGACACGGAACGGAACAGAATCGGTCGGAAGGCGAGGGTTCGGATTGTTCCGAGCGTGCCGAGACGAACGTAGCAATTACTTAAAAGCTTCCAATTGTTTACGAGCAGAACGGCTTGGCTGGAGAGTTTATGGGATTCGTATCCCAACAGGTGGTAGAGAAACGAAACACGCCAGGCCGCGACCCCTTTCAGAAGAATCATTCCGGCTCGCATTAGACTTACAAATCGCTGGTCACGCCGGATAACGCGCCGTATTCTACCCGCTTCCTCGTATAATTCAACGCGTTACCGGCTACATACCTATATAATTGTTCTGGCCACTCGCGCCCGTAGAAATCTCCGTCTCGTACCGCGTATCGCGGGAATCCAAGAGGGAATGAATTTGAAACGCGAGGAATTTTCCGGCCAGTACCATATCATTCCAGATATAACGAACGTAGCGTTCATACAGCGCGTTATATTTCTATCCGAAAGTTCTCTCGTTTCTCTCCAAATGTTCCCAACTAAAGTATCGTTCAACGTAGCGGGGCCTACTTTGGCGAATAAAATTATTTGGTACCAGGAACGTATCGCTGCGCTGGCAACGCCAGAGCATTCCGCGAAACCTGATATTCCCAGAATCGAGTGGAGCAGAGTAGATTGAAGAGGGGAGCCGTCAAAGGATGTCGGCTGGGTTTGTTAAAGATCGACGAACAAAACGCGAGGCTTTCCATTAGCGGGCTAACCGAATGAGAAATTCCTCGTTCTGAAGGGCCCGGGAATTCCTCGTCTCATCGAGGAACGTCGAGGAGTCGCAAGGAATCGCGACGAGGGAAACGAGCACGAAGAGCATCGCGGCCCGTTAAATGGAATCGTGGCGTTTCGCGAACAAAGGAAAAAACTGTGCCTCTCCTGGCGGCGCGATGTGACTCTGCCAACCTGCCGTTGGCTTTGTCCTTGCGCGCTCTTTCAAAGGGAATGACCCAGAGGCCGAAATTCACCTACGTGTGGAACAGTGCACGCGTCCCGCAAGCCTGCACCACGGACGACGCGACGACGTCTCCGCCAGCACGCACCGTCCCGGCTGCTTCAAGTTTAATCAAACTTTCGAAAAGACTTCCGGCGCCAGGCGCGCCCCTGCATCGCGATTCGTGGATACACTGCAAACTTCCGGCGCTGCCGCGAAATAATCCAAAGAGTCGGCAACCCCTTCTGCTCCCGCCCCAGTCTCGCGATCGAATCGCCCCCGGTACCAGACACCCCCGCGACCCCAAGCCAGAGAAGGACCGTCTTTCGGGAAATTTAATCCTGTTTCGAATCCTCCGGGAGACGCGTCTAATGTGCCACCGCCCTCCCGTTTCTCTGTTACCCGGCGTTATCGGCGTGTTTTTATCGCGACGAACACCAACTCCCGTTACATCTCCCAGACGAAATTGCACGCTATCGTGCGAGTTTTTCCTCGCGAGATTCCTCTCAACTCCTTCAACGACGGAGTCTTCCTGTATGGGTCGCTCAACGACTACAGGGGATGCGGACAAATGAATGAGAACGGGAGGAGCGATTTCCCAGAGGCGTGAACCAACGCGGTGTTTAGAGACACGGGAAACGCAGTGGGCGAAAATGTCTCGGAAAATCGGGGAAATTGGTTTCCGAGGCAGCGCCGTTGTTGTTGGATGGATAAAAACGTATAGTAATGGGAGGCGTACGTAACCCGAGGTGCTGGAATTTCAGAATGGACAGGCCAACGTGAAACGCGTGCGTACGCGTGGACACGTCAACCGACCACGTGTAGGTTTAATCGTGATGATCGCTTTGCAACGTGCTTCCCGTGTCTGTTACAAGTTCCCCGCTAATTGAAGAGTCCTTGTAGAAAAAACTGCAAGTGCCAAAAATTACTTACGAAATTGAATTCGTTTTGATTGCTAAATATGCTTAAGTACGTAACAACCCAAATGGTAGTCCAGACTCGTGAAAAAAAGAATTGTATTTATAGAAGACACTGTATATGCCACCTCTTAGTTGTAGAGAAAACTGAATGTGCGTTTCATTTAAATTTGCAAGCATTGTGAGTGTTAAATCCTGATTACCTATCGCTTAAGTGGCTCTTGCATTATTTTCTACAGAAGTGGCGCCGGACGTAGGGGAGAGGTGCTATAAAAGGGACACTTTTGTTTAGCGTCCATTTCTGACAATGTCGTTATAGGTATTTAAAAAACAACTACATCACAAGAAAGCGTGTTTATTTCCCTTCAATAAAAGTATATTGCAAACTCATCAATTGTAATAGAAAATAACAAAATCTTCGATTTTCCAAAAAGTGGGAAATGTCCCTTTTACGACTAGGTGGTTTTAAATGGGACAGTATAAGTCATGAAAGGGACACGTTAATAAAAATAAACTTATTAAGTATTACAATTATAATTCTAAATCTTAATGATACAAGACAACGAAATCTACGAAAAAATTAAATCTTTGTAGTATAAATCATCAATATTTTATTATTAATGACACATGGAACAGAAAAAATTGAATGTGACGTCGAGTGGATTCTACGGCGTGTTTCATTTAACTGGATACGCACCGCAATATTGCCGAAGAGTTGCAGGATCATTGCCACAATTTTGCCGTTTCGTTGCAGAATCATTGCCGGAACGTTGCAGGACTACATATTCGTAATGTTGCCGCAACTTTGCAAAAATACACACCTGCAATATTGCGAAGGCGGACATAGGACTGAACCTGCAACGTCTCTGCAATGTTATGTTGCAACATTGCCATCTCGCACCGCATCATTGCAGAGACGTTGCTGCAATGTTATGGTGCTGTGTGGGTATAGCACCTATCCCCTACCACCGGTACCATCTTTTAGCACTATTGGTAACGTATTTACAAAGGGAAATAGCATTAAAATTCTATACTATAGTATTACCATTGGCACGTAGAACATTTTCCGATTAAAAAATGTTTTTTGGCACTTGCAGTGTTTTCTACGACTCTTCAATTCGTTTCAACTAGGGGCAGTCAAAGTCAAGCAGAAGCTCCAGCTTTTACTTTCCCAAGTACTGCTCAAAGAATGTTCAAGGTAAGCTCCAAGCCAAACAATGTCCCGTGAACAACATAAGCTAACGAAGGCGAGATTGCAGAAGTGAAACACGAAAATTCTCAACTAACAAAGAACTAATAATCTCGGCTCCGTACGACTCCGGCACGAGCTAAAGCAGGTAGCCAAACTGGACTTGGGACAGATTAAAGCTAGTTGAAAACCGAGCCTAACTCCGCTTTACGGTAACTACCATCTCATGGCTGCCGTTTCACCACTTTGTGGGCAACTTTTCCTCCATATTTCGTGGCGCGAGAGCTGATGCTCGTTAACAGCAGCACTCGCATAGGTAGGTAGGTATACCTACGTATACTTACAAAGCCTACTTTGACTTTCTACGTACGGTTGAATAGATGAAATTTGTAGGAAAACCTTATATCAGTGTTCCTCAACCGGTGCATGCCGGTCCGCGAAACATATCGCCAGAATCGTGTAGCCGTTACATTAAATAAAAATAATTAAATTAAATTGTAATTTTATAACACTAGGTTTAATAACTAAAATACTATCTACCTAGGTAAGTACATTGGTTTTTATTTCTGTCTTAGCCGTCAGCCGGTCCGCGAAATATTTCTCCTATTTTCGCCGGTCCGCAGGTGTAAAAAGGTTGAGGAACGCTGCCTTATACTATAGTTTCAATTCGCCAGCCCCTACCTCATTTCCTCAAAAACTTTCCCGTATTTACAGGAATCCCCCGTATCCCAAGGACCTCCAGCTCGAAGGCAGCGAGGGTCGTCGCCGACGTTAAACATTCTTCGGCATTCTCGCCGAGTTATGGGAAAACGTTCGTTAAGGCGAGCAACGGGGCGTAAAAATAACTTGGGCTCAATCGAACCGTCGAACGTGGGTACACACACGGGCGCGCGATCCCCCGACGGGTGTTTTCTGAGGACACACTAGTCGCGAGCCACGGAGTGCTCTTTTACCGTGTGGAAAGTGTGCTTTTTCGACAAAAAGAACGGATCCGGGGAAAATACGAAGGCATTCGGGGGCCCCGCGGTAGAGCGGTATCGGTGGAGGACCGCGAAGAAAATGTTTGCCGAGTCAACGGAACGTGTTTTCGCGGCGCGGAGCGGTTTCTCCGCCCCATCGCCGCGCGGAAAGACATTAAAGCACGACCGGGGCTTGTTTAATGTTTAAACGGCTCGACTCGACTCCGTTGCGATGCACCTCGCCCCCCCCCCCCCCGTCTGTTGCTTTTAAATCTCGGGCGAACAATTTTCGCGGCGGAGGATCGAGGAACCCCGCGGCGGCCGTCTTTGAGAAAATCAACGAATCGACTGGCGACGGGAGAGATGGCGCGAAATAAATTTCAGTAAGGAAAAAAAGGGAAGAATTCGTATCCGTCGAAGCTTCCTCGGGATTCCGCGAAAAGAAAATAACACGGCGGAGGACTGGAGCGACTGCGAGTTTATCGGTCGACGAACCGAGCCGGGTGTCAGCGCGATTCAAAATGCAATTTGCATCGGCGACGACTGGGTCGCGGAAATCGCGAGAGCGGCCTGATTAGAGCCAAGTTTCCCGCCGCTGCTCGGCCAAGGATAAAGCGTGGTGAACGGGGCGGAGAAACGAGAGGAAAAACGGGAAAGATTTGCCTCGGCTAATTGCATGAGATATGCGATTGTTTCATGCATATTCAAGGGGTCCTCGAGCTGGAAATAGCCGATCGTGCTTCCTTCAGGCTGTAGCCTACCGCGCCCTTCTACTTTTCGCGTTTGCTTTCCTTCTTCGCGAGACGTAGACGCGCCGCGCCGTCTTCGCCGGATGCCTCCTCGAACCAATGTAATCCAACCGCGAGCCGCCAAGTAGGTTCTCGATATTAATTAAGTTCTCGATCTTGCTCTACCCTGCTGCTATCAATCCCTTCCTCCCCTGCGCTGAAACTCGCGAGACATATTTACCCCATTTACATCCCGAGCAAATAATGTCGACGAGCGATCAACGTAAATATTACCTAAGGTAGCTCGATAACAAGAAATTCTCGCCCCATTGGCGCTGCTGCCGCGGAAATTTACAGCGCGAGGAGCGGAAAAACCACCACACTTTTTGACGCACCAAGTTTTCCTTATTTTTCTATAAGTTGTAAAATAACATTTTCTTTCTGTAATAAATATATCCAAGTACATTGAAATAATTTGTTACTGTTATGAAGCAGTATAAACGTCAAAAGCAATGCAATATATTGTTTCGGAAGTTAAAAAATCTTGTAAGGAAGAGGAATTTCGCGATAAAGAAAATCATTGGCGTAAAATACAAGGCAAGGTGTCTGAGATTATTCGGAATAGTTCATCGCTTCTCGACTGTGGCAAATGGAAAAAAAAGCGGTGATTTCGTATTCAGGAGAAATCTTGGAGGATTCTCGACGAGCGGGCCGCGGTCGAACAAGCTCGCCAACTTTTAGCTCGCTTCTTCGCCGAGCGGGCCGCAATAATCGCGGATCCTCGAAGTTTCGTTAATGCGAGAACATTCCCGAGCGAAACACAATTTCGCGGGACGGACCGAGCGCCTCGAAATCATTATCGAATTCTCGGTGGAAACGTTTCCGCAGCGGCGCGTCCATCCCGCCGGCATCCTATCGGCGACCGTTCCTTCGAAATATCGGCAGAATGATTGATAACGAGAAAACTGGGTTGCGGATTTATTTTTTCCTCCCATTCTTTGTTTCTATCCCACACCGCGGCTATTGTCCGCGCTCCCAGCCGATTGCCCCCGTTCACCATCCCCCTGTGAACCTGCCTGCACAGCTACAGTATTTCATAGGTTTTCCGTCGGTTTTCGACGTCGCTCCCGCACGGGGACCATGGAATTTCAGTTCGAATTACCGTAGAAATATTTGTCACGGAGGATCGCGCATACAGGGAATTGTAACTAATTCCAGCACAGACGGCCGCGCGCTCTGCAGTTCTCATAGCTGGGATTCTATCGGCAACGGATGAATGGTTCACCCCCGAATCGTCGATGATTGATAGCGAGGGAACTGGGTTAGAGTTGCGTGCCTTTTTTCTTACCCTTTCAATTTTCGTGCGTACGTTCGCGTTGTGCCGCTCGGTATAGCCGATGGAAATTCGAGGTAGTAGGGTAGACCGGGGGCGGTAGTAACAGGGGGGCGAATGTAACACGCTAAATATCTCAAAACATATAATAGATATTAACACCAATTTTGGATATATGATGAAAAATGACATTTGGAATATACACATCCATGCCCTAAAAGTACAGATACGCAATAGACATGGATAGTGAAGAAAATAACTTTTCGATACCCCAAAGTAACTTTTCCTTACTGACTTAAAATTGTAATATAAACACACCCTTTGCAAGTATGTGCGTGTTCGATTTTTTAATCTGTAATTCGACCTTTTTTAAACTAATATTGATCGTTACTTGGCACTTTTAAGCGTCTCGTTAGTCAAAATTTATAATTTAAGTTCAAAAGCATGGTCGGGGGCGATTGTAACATCGGCAGTTGGGGTCGGTTTTACCGCAACAGAACCGAATAGGGACAAAGAAGGCGAATAATATTTATTTATTTATTTATTTAACGGGACTAAGCCCTATATATATAGTAGGAAGAACAACACCTTAGTGTACAGATGCGATAATACATATTATAATGGCGTGCGAAAAGAGGTTACAATAGAATGTTTGAATGCCTCTACAGAGGTGCCAAAAAAACTTATTCGATCTGCTACCTCATTCCCTCGGAGACAGATTCTGGACATAGGATCCCTCAGGTGTAGATTAGTCCTGTAAAACTTAGCCTGAAACAGCGGGCACCCACGCAACGGCCTTGGCAATATGCTAAAGGAAATTGTTTCCAGTAATTGGGGACAGTTAATTTGCCCGTTGAGAAGCTTGAATAAGAAGACGAGGTCCGCTAACTGTAGGCGCTGCTGCATAGTCAAGAAATTAAACCTATGCAATATCGGCCCATAATCGTGGTCAAGTCTGTGCATTGGATGCCCGAGGCGAAACGAAGCAAAACGCAGAAACCTATGTTGAACTCTCTCAAGTGCACCCAGAAGGTAAACCTGGTGCGGAGACCATATCACTGATGCATATTCCAATAAGGGCCGAACAAGAGCATCATAAAGCAACTTAAAGGTACGCCGGTTATTAAACCCATGCGAATGCCTCATTATAAATCCGAGCTGCTTAGCGGCAGCATTAGTGATCTTTTTTACGTGTATTTCGAAGGAAAACGCAGAGTTGTATGACACCCCAAGGTCGCACAAATATTGTCTTATTTGCATGAAATCATATAGCATAGCACAAGCAAACCAAATGAAAAATGGGTGCAATATACTGAATGTAAGGATTGAGCAGATGAAGAATGCACCAGCCAAAACGCCTTTTATTTCTGCCACAATTGCGATACCACATAATTTATTATAGATTTTACTTTTTTCATTTATTATTATAATTTAAATCAATAAATATTTTAATTTTGTAAAGTTATATTTGTGCTACTATCGACTCCATGCAGTGTTACAACCGACCCGGGGTCAGGGACGGTTGTAACACTTTCTCCGCTTCTCATTTTTTATAAATAACCGGAATATTACTTGACATACAGCGAAACTGTTGTGGCTCAAATAATGTCAGATAAATAAGTAACATTTTCGTAAAAAAACTTTTGTTGTAACTGTTATAGTTTTTGCGTAATCGTATTCCAAAGTCAAAGTGTTACTACCGCCCCCGGTCTACCCTACATGTGTTCATTGGGTCCCGTGCCCTTTTCGACGATTCGGGAAGGATGAAGATCTGGAGAATCGAGGGACCGCGAAGAGTTGAGAAAGAGAGCGAAGAAAGGGAACGGGGCAAAGGACTCGGAACTGTTCGATATCGGTCCGACTGGTTCCTCGAGAGCAAGGGCCTCGAAGGAGCTCGGAGATTTGGAAAGCAAGAGAATACGTCGGGACTTGATGCTTCCTTCGCAGGTGAATGGCTTCCGACAATAGTATTGTGTTTCTTAAAAGCACGTGCAAGCCTGGCGAACGATGCGGCGGCTCGCATCCGTGAAACCACTCAGCCTGATTGAGAGAACGCGAGGGCGGTTCGCCTCGCGCGATCGAATCTATTCGATTCGATTAGACTCGGTTGCCGTACGGCTGCGGTCCAATGGGCCAACTTCATTTGCAGGGACGAGACACAACTTCGCCGTGGAAGATTTAACGGTGACTCAACAAGTCTCGCGAGCCAGACGATCGATGCACGCTTCAATACGTATTACATACTAAATATATACGAATAAGATGATTCTGGCGCCTCGCGGCCGGAAGTAAGTAGCTCGCGAGAACGCCATGTCGTTTCGCGCGCAAAAGTTTTGAGGTTAGGCTTCCAACGAATATTCTACCTCTATCCACGGGAAAACTATTTAACCCTTTCAATACGGCGAAAAATCAGTCCGAGTGCGCCCCATTGCCGGGATCAGTTATTTCTCCTCCAAGCGATTATTGGATAAAATAACTTTTATGCCTAAAAGGTTGAAGGTCTTGGAGACACATAAACGTCCCCATAACAGCGCACCATCAACAATTTAGAATCAGTTTGGAGGCCCAACTTGGCGTTATTTTCTGTCCTAGATGTTTTTCAGTAACTGGGACATATGTTGTCCCAGCCGTAATATCAAAAATTTTCCAGACTGGGACAGCATATGTCCCGTCCGGTGCGAAAGGGTTAAACCGCCACCGTAGATCATTTCAAACAGAAAAATCAGTATTTTCAAACTCACCGCCAAAGAGAATGTGCACGAGGAGCGGGAGAAATCGGTATCGGCGTGTTCTCGACATGATGCCCGGTCCTCTACATGAACCGCTGCTCCCGCCGTGGAGATAGTGGATCGTCTAGTCCTCCGCGATCTCTTTGTCCTCTTGGCGAGACAGTTACTCGAGAAAGAACACAAACTCTCGCGCGTATTCGGGGAGGTGACACGGCCGAGTAAGCAAACGATTATTCCCTGCGCGCTTTATTTACATATAAAGAAGAAGGTACGTCGAGCACGATAGATCGACAGGCGCGGAACAGGTCGAAGCGGGGAAGCCGATCGGTACGGGCAATGGCGAAGAGAAGTTGCGCGGACCAAGTCTCGGCTTCGACTGGCGCGCGGCGTCGCGACGTATCTGACCCTCTGATAACCGGCCGGCCCCCCTCTGGTTCAACCACCTCCCCTCGCGCTGCCTCGCACACTGCGTATCGTTAACCAAGAGACACCAACCCCCCGTCGAGGCCCGCTCCCCACCACCTACTAATCTGCGATTTAGCATGAATCGTGGTCGCGCGTCACCTCGCCAAAAGGACAATGAATTTATCCCACGGAGTAACTCGGGGCGCCGAGGAACCACGTGTCACCGTCGCGACGATGCGACGAAACGCGACGCGAAGATCGTTATGATTATCGCGCAGCATCGCCCGGCTGATATCAGTTAAAGTCTAAATCGCACCACGTGACCGTTTATCTTCAATTCGAAATTCGTATTACGATCAACGTCTCGCTGCTTTTCAACACTGTATAGGGGAGACCGGGGATAGTTTGGACACGGGGATACATTGGACAGTTTGAAAATTGTCTCCATAGTGTCATGATGATTGCCATTTTTTTTTGTAGTTTGTGCCTATATGCACACCAAATCAACTGATATTCAATATGGCGTGTTGCATTCACGAATGACAAGGTATGTCACACTTTTCAATTCTTGTATGTTACTGTATAATATTTTCACCTACTTTTTGTTGTGATTCGGATACTTCATTATGGAAAAATTTTATTGTAACTTTTTTGAGGCATTGCTGAATGTGTTTAGAATAAAGTAATGCTATGCAAAAATCAAAGTATCCTTTTTTAGGAAAGGCACGAATAATTTTGTTTTCATTTGATATGAGGGGTTACATTGGACAGATAACACGTAGGATAGGCTTGAATGACTGGGATTCTTAGGGGCCCCAGTGCTGCCACTGGCCCAAAAGGCCACTTATTTCGGCCTATGAATACGAGCTGGCACCGCACACTACTACATACACTCTTACAGTTTTTCTTATCCGATGTACACCCGCGGTATCATTGGCTTCGAGTTCCCCTTTCGCGCGGCTCTGGAAAACACCATGGAGGTCGGGCTCCTTAATGGCCCAACAGGCTATTTGTCATTTTAAATAAATTATATATTCATTGGATTATTCATTATCATTTCTTTCCATCTGTCCAAACTATCCCCGTGCTATGTCCAATGTAACCCCACCAATGGGGATACTTTGGACAACATGCATCTCTGAACTTTTTTCATCTCAAAGTAATACTAGGGAATGTAAGGCCCGTTTCTCAGGTTCAAATGAATAGCGCACATTCTGAGCTATCGAATGGTGTACAATTTATAGCCGTAAGGCATCTTATAGGCCCGCTAAAGACTATTAATAAAAAATTGTCCAAACTATCCCCGGTCTCCCCTACCTAATTAATTTAAGCGGAGCCGTTCTTGTACTTCGCTGCTCGCGCCACTCGTAATTCTCCTGTTCCATTAATCCCGAATGGAGTCACGGACTCGATAGAGGACGAGTCTGCCGCTGTTCGAGGGCAAAGATTCATTCGCGAGTGAATGGGAAAGAGCAGAGGGGCGAACGGAAGCGACGTTCCATTTTTTAGCACTCCGCGACGTTTTACGAAGACCTATTAAACATCGCCTCTTTGTTCCAGCTGTATTAATGCTGCAGCGACTCGCAGTCATTGCTTGCCATTTACTTTCTGTTTAATGCGGGCGTTTTCAGCGACGAAGGGGAGGAGAGAGAGGTACGATGCGAACACCAGTCTCAGGTAATTGTAACCCTATAAAAATCAGAGAATTTCAAAGTGTTACCAACCCAAACAACTGAGATTTCAATGGCACAAAAGTAATCGTGAAACGAAGGTTAAGAGATCAGTTGTTTGATGAACGGGATAACCGTAAGTTGACTGAAAGTTTGAGAGTGTTGCTACGACGACTACAATAAGACGCGGACATCAGGATTATGTTTGTAAGATTTGAAGAGGATCGAATGATGCCCGCAACACCTGGGAATTTATCAATCATAATATTATGAAAGGTACGGCTTACCTTGCGTATCGTTAATATCGTATCCTTCCCATGAATGTATGCGAAAACATTCGTAGGCTATTGTAATAGACCGGCGTGATGCCAGGATACGGAGGAAGGGATACGATTTCCGTTACGAGGATACGCGTCCGATCGGTCGGAAGTGAGAGACGCCCGTAGTTAAAAATCCGCCGAAGATATTAAACGCGTGACGAGGGTTTTACCGTATAAACCGGATGTTAGCGCCTCTCGCGAGTTGCGCAACAGTCGCCAGGCTTAGCAGCGTTGCAACTTTTTGGCGCCAACTGACATTCCGACTGCAAGGCGCCTGTGTATTCCAGTTCCGCGACAATCACACTGAGAAATCAGTACGTACGCGAACGGGGGATATTAAAAACGGCCGTTCGCTCATACGTTACAGTCATAAAAACGTTGTAGCACGCGTACATCTAAACATAACCTCGGTATGGTTTCAGTGCCGCCAAGGAGAGCATCGAAACGGGCTGCTGAAACTCCTGGGAGGAGCACCAAAGAACCGAAGCAGTTAAAGCAAAGAATAGGTGAGCATCTCCTTCTGTTTACGTCGCATACCCACCGCGGCTGTAGTCCCCGCGTAGAAATTGCCGCCAATCCGGGAGAATCTTATCGAAAACGGAGTAAAACCACGATGCACATGGATATGTTTGAGCTTCACGATCGATAGAAGTAATTTACAGTTTCTCTCCAGCTGATATCGGACTCTCGTCTCGAGAAACCGTCCGCACGATTGTTTCTGTCCTGGCGTTACGAATATTACGTGTACGATGAGCAGCGTGATTGTGCCCCCCCTTTTTTTTTTCAAATCATCGTCCACTCTCGTAATATCTAATCGTTCGCATGCAATTTCACGTTTCACGTACAGTTGTAAAACCTGACTTACGGCGATCTCCGACCAGCGGTGTGGTGCTGGTGGTTGGACAAGGCGACGTGGGGCAGCTTGGTTTAGGAGAGGATATCATCGAAAAGTTACGGCCAGCGGTCGTCCCGGGATATCAGGATGTGGTGGCCATAGCCGCTGGCGGCATGCACAACGTGTGCCTGAGGGAGACCGGAGAGATAGTAACGTTCGGATGCAACGACGAGGGAGCGCTGGGACGCGACACGTCCGCCGAAGGGTCGGAAACTAAACCAGGCCCTGTGAACCTGCCTGGCAAAGTCATTCAGGTGACGGCTGGTGATTCCCATAGCGCCGCTTTGTTAGAGGATGGAAGAGTTTTTGCATGGGGCTCTTTCAGGGTATAATTTTCTTTTCGTTTGATATCTTATCGGTTAACTGTCTCGTATGGGACTGGATTGTAAACGACCAAAATATGCTTTCAAGGATTCCCATGGGACTATGGGTCTAACGTTGAAGGGGAACGAACAATTCCCGATAGAAATCCTGCCCAATGTAAAGATAGTCAAAATAGCGTCTGGTGCTGATCATTTAGTGTTGCTTAATAAAAATGGGCACGTGTACACGTGCGGATGCGGGGAGCAAGGTCAATTGGGGCGAGTAGCTGCCAGAGCAGCTAGCAGAGATACGCGCCACGGTATGGGCCCACTGTTATCGCCGGCTCGAGTCGAATTCAAAATTACCAAGAAACTGGAGTTCGGCGATATATGGGCTGGAACGTACTGCACGTTCGCTAAGGAATATCACTCGGGAGATATATATGTATTTGGTTTAAATAATTACCATCAAATTGGTAAGTATAGAACGAATGATAAGGGAAGACCGAGTATAGCAAAAGATGCTACTTATATTTATGTTAACCGGTACGAAATAATTTTAGGTCTAAAGGAGCCTAGGACTCATTTCCATCCACAAATATCGAAAACCTTCAGTGGGAAGATTTGGAAACACATTAGCAGCGGGCAGCATCACACTATCGCGCTAGACAATTCCGGTCAAGTATTTGTTATGGGTCGTAAAGAATACGGCCGTCTCGGACTCGGATCTAATTGCTCGGATGCGAAAGAATTAACGGCAGTCCCTGCCGTAAGTTCCTTCAAGTGTGTCGACGTTGCGGCGGGCACCGCCCAATCTTTCGCTGTTACAGAATCAGGTAATTCTCTTTTGTCATTGCTCAAATTAAGCTGCATGTGCAGTAGTGGTGTAACACCGTTCATCTGCGCAGGAGATTTGTACTCGTGGGGCATGGGGACGAGCGGGCAGCTAGGTACAGGAGAAGAAGACGTCGAAGAACCTGCGCTAGTTAAGGGAAAGCAACTAGAAGGGAAAACAATAGTACGCGTGGCGGGCGGAGGCCAGCATACGTTGACACTAGCGACAATCCATCCAGCGAACGAAGAAACTGCTGGTTAACGATGTTCTTTATTAAGTTTGAAGTATCTCTGTGTGATAAAAATATTCACAACGAAAGAAAAAAAAAATGTTTACTCGATGACCATTTGATTCTCCTCGCGAAAAAAAATCAGATTAAAGGGGAAAGTGTAATTGAGAATATTTTTCACGGTATATTGTAATTTTGACATTAACATACGATACTTAAATCTGTACATAATTTGTTGTGCTACCAAAAATTGCATCATGCTTGTAATAATTAATATATAAATAAACATTTTTCTACATGTGAACCATATTTTCTTTGCGAATGGTAGCTGGTAGCCATTTTCACGTCAATGCCATTGAAATTTCCAAAATCCCTAACGTCTAGAGATGTACCGACTAGTGGCCGACTAGTCGGTTAAGCCGACTATCCGGCCACTTTTGTAGTCGGCGAATAGTCGGCAAAAAAGGCCGATTGATCGGCTCCCTTTTTGTGAATATTTGCCCATTTTTCGTTTTCCTTTTCTAACAAGTTTTATAACTTTGCTATTAGAGATGTACTGAATAGTGGCCGACTATCCGGCCACTTTGGTCGGCTTCTTGGGGGCCGATTAATCAGCTAGTCGGCTAGTCGGCCAAAACCCTAGTCGGTACATTATTTTTTGGTAGTATGGGACCTTTAACTACATAGTTAGCGCTCTCGGGTATAAGCCGGCCGATGCTATTAGCTGCAATGCTGACGAAACGTCCGAGTTAAATTTACGATTTTGAAGAAATCATTGTTGGTACTTAAAAAAACATTTTATTCATAGCTGCATTGCTAAATACAGAAGGAAGTTTTTATTACAATTTATTCTAGTTTACATAAACTACAGAAATAAGTTATAACCCTAGGAACTCGATATCGATACCGCTATCAAATTGTGTCTCTTATCAAGGGCCCTGTTACCTAGAGGAAAAACTCTTAAATGCTTAAGTAAAATTTATGTGAACCTCTTCCTCGGCAAAATGTTACTTCGCTTTACTTAATTTGTCTTTGGTTGTTCCACAACTTTGCCCTTTAAGAAAGTATCTTCTTGCATAGAGATCTGCGTTAGTTTTTTCCCAATACGCTCATGAACATCCAGGTATTTAGCGATACAGCGATCGAGGCATATCGATTCTCCCTTGCTCAGCTCTGGCTCGACGTATTTCGGCGGAATACACTTTCTGTGACACGCAGATGTCATACGATTGTACATATCGGACATCATCTCTATTTCTAGGTCTTGCACTAATTTCATTTGATCTTCGTCGAGTTGAGGTAAGCCAGCCATGTTTATAATTTAATCGCTCCTTACTTTACAATATTTAAAGCCTTAAACAGACGCTCTACTCTA
The DNA here is from genome assembly GCA_946251845.1 of Andrena fulva. NCBI lineage: Eukaryota > Metazoa > Arthropoda > Insecta > Hymenoptera > Andrenidae > Andrena > Andrena fulva. The sequence continues at coordinate 92,612,961 of OX276327.1, read as the reverse complement.
CCATAGTAGCATTGCGTATACGCTCTCTTGCTTTCATATTTCTGTATCTCTTCTCATCTACGTGTCTCTTAGAATATACGAAACTATATACCCCCGAAACAGCAATTATAACCCTGCAAAAGAATGAATGCACAGAAGATGAGTATTAACTTTAAAATGCATAAATGGCATAGAACTAGTAAATGTCCCCAGACGAATAAAGAAACGCGGACATTATTTACTGTTACGCAAACATTACTTGTACTTGTTCTTACTAACAGTTAACCATAAACGAAAAGTCTGATACGGAAAATAGGGACCACAAATGGTTTAGCTTCGCGTACCTACCATCCAATCCCTATTTTCGTCACGGTTGGTAACCCCATTCTTTTTTAATTTATGTTACAACGTATTTCTATGATACTAAGCTAATAAACTTTTGTATACCTGTTCAATCATGCAACCACGCGACCATGTGACCCTTACGCCATTTACCCAACTTGAAGTCTTTTCCCATTGACTTGCTGAATAAGCGGAACGAACGGGTGAGAGGAAGAGAGAAGAAGAAACAGTGAGGAACAAGATAAAGAGATGTATGGGCAACGTAAAATTTTACGAACCAGTATCTTGATAAAAATTCGAACTAGATCCACTATGAGGCAGTACAGTGATTGGTCAAAAAGACTGCAGTTAATAGAAACTTTAATAATTTTCAGAGTATAAAATAATAATTTATATCGCCTATTTAGTTCACACGCATTCTGACGCCTTTCATTAACATTCGCACGTTCGTTATTTATAGTTTCAAGGTAAATTAGGAAAATCTAGTGAATTATAAGTTTCATAAGAGCACGGTCTGATCATTCAATGTCGCATCATCGCATGTAATATCGATATAAGATATAAGCTTTAATCTTTATTCTTTAATCGCAACTGATCGTAACAGAATTGGGATCCCCAGTAAAAGCACGATCGTAGAAAAGGTAATTTTATATTCCGTTCAACAGTTTAAAAGTAGCAGCTCGTAGCATGATACCTTCTCCGTTGTATTTTTGAAATTTGACACTATATTCGATGATTAAGAACCTAACATGCTGATGGAAAGAAATAATAATATCGTAAAGCAAGGTAGAAAAATCTGGACTAAGTGGAAATACAATTTTATATGAGCCAGTGACAAGTGTATATATTAAAACTAGAAACATGTTAAGAGAAAGCAACATTTTCACGCACAATATCGATATCGCATGGAAGACGTTCGTCCGAGAATCTGGCGACGTTCCCGAAACGTGCCCAAAAAAGAAAGAGTATCGATTAAGATTCCAAGGAAGCCAAGCGAAGAAGGTCTACGAAGAAATAATAAATCTAGAGGGCAACGCGAATGTACAGTCGGAAAGGCAAAAGGCTTGCAAACCGAGAACGTCTGTTCAAAACAATACGACATCGAAGTCCACCGTTTCCGCTGAGAGAGTGAAAAACGGTGAACTCCCCGAGGAGAAGGCTACGATTAATAGCATATTGAAAGCCGTAGAGCAAAAAGACATGAAATTTTTAACGAGGTACGTAACGCAAGACAATGTTAATTTAACGGACAATTTCGGTTGGACCCCTCTAATGTCAGCTGCGTACTGCGGCCACTTAGACGTCGTTAAAGTCTTATTAAGCCTCGGAGCCAACAAGAGACCTAGAGAGAAATCTGGTCTTACTGCGGCCCAACTAGCTTTGAAGAAGAATTACTTAAGCATAGTTGCCCTACTCAGAAGGAAAACAGAATCTAGAGCCCGTAAAGGTTCGGCAGAAGTAAGCAGTAGAGACACGAGCACGGACAATCGCGCAGAGTTAATAGAACCTTTGAAACATTGCGATGGAAACGTACACAATAGTACTCGTAACGAACATTCGCAAGGAACTGCGGCGTTTTACTGCGAAATTTGCAAGAGTAACTTTTACCAAACAACTTGGAAGAAACATCAGACATCCACGCTGCATGTATTCTGTACTAAGCCGAAGCTACCGAACGCCATGTACGGAATATCGAAGCAAAACAAAGGTTATCAAATGCTTTTAAACACTGGTTGGGACGAAGAAGGTGGTCTTGGTCCTTCGGGGCAGGGAATACAATATCCCATTAAAACGTGTCTGAAGACTGATAGGAAAGGAATAGGCCAAGCGAATGAAAAAGAGTACAGAGTAACTCACTTTAAACCCGGAGACACTACAGCAGTTAAGAACCATAAGTATAAAGGGCAACCAAAGGGCTTAAAGAAAAGAGACAGAGAGAAATTATTAAACAGAGATGTTAGGAAAGAGAGAGCATTGCGTATTGCTTTGTCTTAAAGTTCAAGAAACTTCGGAATTTTCTAAACTAATGTTTCGCTTTCTTTCTAAGACCGAGCGCACTGTCATTTTCATACTTACTGCCTATTTTATACATACGATATGTAAGTCAATCATTTACTTCGTGTTTTACATAGTTTGCTAAGATTTGTGTAAGAATCTTTTCCGGAGAAGGTGGTATTCGAACAACTGATTATAGTTTTTGTTGCAGATGAAGCTTGGTCAGCAAGAGGCATTAAAGCATATACAACAGGTGGAAGAGAAGGCAGGAGAGATTCTCACGGATCGACAAGAAATAGTTGCTTTGGATAAAAGACGAAACGACGATCGGGTTGGGATGAGGGCATTGCAGAAGGAGAAGGGTCGGAAAGCTTGGGTAACTGTAGGGCCATTGCTGCTTAAAATGCCATCTAAAACTGCAGAGGAATTACTTACGAAAGGTTGTCATTCGTTTACTGAAGCGTTTGCATTAGCCTATTCAGGACGAGCGCGAGAAAACCCTACCAATCGGCCGAGCTCGGAACTAGGGCTCTAACGAATATTCGAATAATCTAAGTATTCGAATATTCGAATACCACAGAATTCGAATAATTTCTTCGAATATTTGAACCTTCGAATATTCGAACTTCGAACTTCGAACTTCGAACCTTCGAATATTCGAATATTCGGATCTTTCGAAGTTATGATTGCACCGAATACCAATCTGAACATGAGATATTTATTCACAGTTTATCATGAAATTCTTTTCATATTGGCCTTTACAATTATTTGTTTCTCAATCGATAAATTTTTAACTTTATTAATCTTTGGTAAATTTATACATTTTGAAACAAAAACAACCATCAGTTATTAGTATTATTTTTATAATAATGAGTGGACAACCCCGACGGAATCGGCCAAGGGCCCTCTCCTCTAGGCCCACCCGTGTCCCATCATAACGGATGACAAACAGTATAAGCAGACTTTTTTGTAGGAAGCTAAAACCCCATAAACAATTTTGAGGAACTATAATATTTTTATTTTTCCTTCGTTACTATAACGTTATTTTAAATACCCTAGGTCCCTAAATTTAAATAGAATTTATACTTTTCGTTGCAAAATTCATAGAACCAATGATTAATAAAATTCCAAATTTATCGTTTGAAAAACAAATAATTGTAAAGGCCAATATGAAAAGAATTTCACGATAAACTGTGAACAAATATTTCATGTTCAGATTCCTATTCGGTACAATCAGAAATTCGATTGAGCAGAATATTCGAAGGTTCGAAGTTCGAATGTTCGAATATTCGAATATTCGAATATTCGAAGAAATTATTCGTATTCGAAATTATTCGAATCATTCGAATATTCGAATAGTCGAATAATTACAGGTCTACTCGGAACAAACGCACGAGCCGAACGCGACGAGAAATACGGCGCCGTCCTGAATGGGCTCAATAAGTGATGCCTATTTTTAACTTCCTACATTGCAGATCAAATGGAGTGCGACATTGAAATCAACAAGATTAGAAGCGAGCTGAAAGTTAAAGTGAACGAATTAAGGGACTTGGAACTTAATCCATCTGTTCCAGGCTTAATGTTGCAACCTATGTCTCATAAAGAAATGTTTGCAATAAAACATGCCTGGGGTGAAGGTTCTTAAATCTCCACAAGTCCTGTATTATCGCGAAAACTTTATTTTAAGTACATTTCTATACTTGTCGTTTTATTTCTGCAATAGTTCATCTTGTTTGCGTAAGCTCTGAATAATATTTAAGCCCATTACAGAATCATACATCACTTTCGTTATATGAGTTTCAGAAACCCGGAAAATGTTGTATTTGCGTTAGTAATATACCTTGGATATAAAAATGTATATATTTACTTTATACGTTGATCAAATTTATTTCCGGAATATGCGTGAATTTGTAGAGACTTATCATCATTTTTGCAAACAATTGTTTTTATAAGTTTTACGTGTGTAGGATTGTATAAAGTGTAAAATAAAACAGGAACAAAGTTAAGTTTCAGATGTATGTATGTCTACGAAAATTATTCGAATTATATTTTGAAAATGAATCACTTGTGAACAATTTAACCACGTATAATTCTTTGTATTTAATTATATAAAGCCCTATCAGGGTGTATCGATCCAATTTTAGCAATATCTGTACGGAGTATTGTTTTTCAACTGTATAAGTTCAATATCTTTCCCTACTATGGCATCTTGTATTTCTTGGGAACAAGTACCATTTACTTCAGTACCATAAAGAATAACACACCTATCTCGTCTATCGTATGGTGTGATAAATAAATATGTTAACAATTTCTGAGTCTAACCTAAAACATATTAAAAGTGTTGCACACATTTTTAAATACTTAAAAATCCAGAAACTTAGTACCAAGGATCGCCCATTCAGGTGGCGAATATAGTTTATCGTTAAAGATGGCGCGGTTTAAATCACGCATTGGATGGTTTAAAAGATGATCAGACTTTACGTTAACCATAGAAAAATGTAGCTGGTAAACCGTATAGGATAAAACAGATTTGTATCTGCGATATATGAGTATAACCTTAAATTTTAATCATTCTACCGCAATAAACAATAATTGTTTATTTAACAAGCAAGAGAGGATGTCGTCCCGAGAAATAGTAACTATCCAATTGGGACATTACTCTAACTTCGTTGGCACTCATTGGTGGAACTTGCAGGTATTTGATAAAACAAACTTTCTTTCGTTTAAAATGTATAATGCTAATTGTATTTTCCTTTTCTGCGTTTAGGAATCTAACTTCTCCTACGACCCTGCTAATCCATCCGAAATAAATCATGATGTTCTGTACAGAGAAGGGCAAAATGTAAAGGTACGAGCCAGCGGAGAGTATAATTCTTCAAAAATTATATATCAATGCAACGGGATTATACATTTTTCAGAGGCAGACTACTTACACACCTAGACTGTTACTCGTAGATTTGAAAGGAGCACTTGGATATTTGAAAGAGGAAGGTACTTTGTACGATGGTTTAAAGCGCAATGAAACACCGCTCATGTGGGACGGGGACAAAGTGGAAGTCACTAGCGAAGAGACAATTGCCAAACCCGCATTTATTAAACAATTAGACGAATCCTCTGAAACTCCAGAACCAACGTCGGCTGATTTAGAAAGCGATGTTAAGTCGTGGGTAGATTATATGCTGCCTAGATTTCACCCTAGAACCTTGAATATAATTAAACAGTACAACCACGATTGTACGACCCATCCATTCAACATTTACAATTACGGAAAGAATTTATGGAATACCGAAAAATTTTCGGAACGCTTCTCCGAAAGGATACGATCCTACGTCGAGGAGTGCGATTTGATGCAAGGTTTCCAGGCACGTGACTAACTGCGTTCGTATAAATGACCGTTACCATGTTATTTCCTAATATTGGAAGTATGTTGGACTACAGGTGATTCTAGATTCCGTGGACGGTTTCGCTGGGCTCGGAGCATCGTGCGTGCAGCATTTAAAAGACGAATACGGAAAGAGCATTCTATCGTTTCCCTGTATGGACAGCAGGATAACTGAACCCTCTAAGTCCGATTTGATAAAGGCACTCAACACGGCTCTGTGTTGGCAAGACATAGGAGAACATTCTTCGTTATACAGCCCACTCTGTTGCGGACAAACGGGTTGGCCTCGAGCTGGCGATCCCCGAATCTTCGACCATTTAACGTACAATTCTGAACTAAGCTATCACAGTAGCGCACTGCTGGCGACTGCCCTGGATACGCTGACAATGAGGTATAGACGGAAGGAATACCCAAATGTCGTTTTAGCCGACATGTGCGCGGATCTGAATAAACTAGGCAGAAAGGCAGTAGCAACGAGTCTAACTTTGCCATTCCCAATGACGGATAAGATGGACTTGATCGACGTCCTGGACGACTTTACCGGGGCATTGTGGACGAGCCTGACGCCGAGCTGCGACATACCGATGGATAAACAAATGCAGAGCCTTGTGTTGCGAGGAATCCCCGAAGATAGATTGAAACGACCTATTGCCCAAGCGTCGAAACAAATGCCGAAGCCAGCATACAGATGCTCCACCGTGCACGAGATGATGACCCTTTATCTAGCCTGCACTTGCCATGCATCGGCGACGTACTTGTCGACCATTTCGTCGCCGCTGATGATTAAGCATCCGTACCCGAAAATTTTCAGTAACAACGTCGCTGAAACCGGAGACATTGTTGGGTGGCCCGTAGGAGCAGGTGCTTAAATGAATTACTGTGAATTTTCACGTGGTTACATTTTTCTAATTAACTCTCTTTCTTAGACGTGCAGTCTGTTCCCGTGATGGCTGGTTTGCACAGCGGAAGCGGCCTTTCCGCGATGTACGAATCTTTGCACGAGCAACTGAGTCGAATAAAGAGTATAAAGAAATTCCACGCATTTACGGACTCTGGTTTCGAAGAAGACGAGTTCAAGGAATGCCTTAACCATCTGCTCGATTGTAAAGAAAATTACGAGGATCATTATGTGTAAATTGAGCTACTTAATTTAAATGGTCGCTAAGTTATTGCGTATTTTTTTTGTAATACATTTGTCTTTGAAGATAAGACGTGGGTGTTACTTTCATTCCTATCTGCCTCCTACTTCGTGAACAATAATGTTAACAAGCTTGAGTCGGATAGCATCGAATTCGACTTTTCTCGTGAATTCCTGACTGGGACGTCCCTGAAAGTGGGAGCGGCCGCGACACACCCTGGTTATTAGATTTCGTATCGAGCATCGGGGGTGCGAAAACTCAGTTGCATGTTCCAGCTCGTAAATGGAGCAGCTTTCTAGCAAATCTTTTTCGATGTGCGTACCCGGATCACGCGTTGTCGGTTGTTTCTGAGCGTATCACCTTATTCCACAGGAAATGGGAAACAAAATAGCCACGTTTACCGAGGAACAGCTAGAGGATTATCAAGATTGCACCTTCTTCACTCGCAAAGAGATCTTGAGGTATTTATGCATGCAAAGTGTTCAGAACCTTGGAAGGTACGCAGCACTTGTCAAGCTGCAGCAAAGTGTTATGTATTGGTAAATGTGGATTCGAAGAGGAAACCTCTCCAAGTGAGAACCGCGTTGCTAGCAGGTTTCTAGCAGTGGCATAGATAGACTCACAAGGGAAGATTAACAACCCGGAAATTCAAAAAATTATGAAACTTTGGGGACACACAGAAGATATATGGGGATGTATTACGCATTTTTTTTGCTGCCCAAATTCACTCTAAGGGTGTGAAATTCACCCCTGAAAATCCGGCTATTTTCCGATTCTGTGCTATAACTCGCAAACTGTGAGAGATAGAAAAAAAGTTTTCAAACAAAAGTTACTTCTTTTAATTAGGACTATTATTTGGTAAAAGCGATACGCGAGTTATAACACAAAATCAGAAAACAGCCAGATTTTTCAAGCGTCAATTCATCCCCTTAGAGTGAATTTGGGCAGTAAGAAAAGAAATTGCGTAATACATACCTACATATTACCTGCAAATCCCCAAAGTTTAATAATTTTTTGAATTTCCACGTTGCAGATCTTCCCTTGTCAGTCGCAGAAGGCTTCTCTATTTCTCGACAGTGCTCCCAAACACATTCCAATCTTGGGGTCCCATGTTTCACGTTTATCAACACCTTCGGTTTCCTTTACCGATCCATGTACACGCGCAAACTTTTTACACAACGTCGGTTTGTCCTCTGTACGTGATTTTTTTTAGGATATACAAGCGCTTTCGCGAAATGGGTAATCCCGGCGTGGTTCCACGGTCCATGACGCCGCTGCAGGCATCGACTCTTCGTATACCGCTGTCTTGTTTGACGCGTATACCGGAATTGAAGGTTGTTGGATTGACCTTACGAAGGTTCGACGGGAGGCCGAAGGTGTCTCACCTATGAAGCTCGTAACGCCCGTGTTTCAGGAGAATCCGTTCAGGCAACGGATCTCGGAGGTGTTCACGAAACGTCCGAGTTCGGGACAGTCGTCGTCCGCCGAGGGGATCTGCTTCGAGGAGTTCCTCGAGATGATGTCGGTTTTTTCGGAGCAGGCGCCGCGGGACTTGAAGGTCTTTTACGCGTTTAAGATTTACGGTACGGACCACCACGTGAACCAGACAGCCGGACGGATCGTGAGAGAGGTTCGAGGTCGGCCTCGTTGTATGTACCTATAGCTGCTCGGTCTATGTGACGAGAGAAGTACATACGGCGTCCGGGCACGATATTCGCGTTGCACGAGAGAAGTGCTCGCCACGAATTGGCTATCGATTGTCCCTCTGCGCGGTCAATTACCATTTTACGCTATAATCCGATAGATCGGTTGCGTCCTCTTTATAACGTTCTGCAATTTTCTGTAGACTTCGACGAGGACGGAGTGTTAGGGATGGGCGATTTGGAGCGCACCTGTCGGCAGTTGGTCCAAGACGACTTGAACGCCGACGAGGTGGCCACCGTGTGCAGGAAAGTCCTGGAGGAGAGCGACATCGACGGCGACGGTGTTCTGTCCTACCTGGAGTTCGAGCACGTCGTGACCAGAGCCTCGGATTTCATGGCGACATTCCACATAAGAATTTAATCCCTATCGTATCGGAAGACCAATAAAACTAACTGCCAATCCACGTGAAACCTAGACCTTACGCAGCACCAGCATCGTTTTGCATCTCGCCATCAATCTCCATTCCGATTCATCGGGTCAGGCTTATAAGGCAAGCCGCGGCGAACAGAGACGTAGACTCCCAGCCGCTTCTTGACCTACGAATTCGAAAGCATTCGGTACGCGCGCAGAGATGGCCGTTGCTCGGGGAGAATATGTGGTTTGCCGGAATAGACGGTTGGTGGCTGACGGTAACAAGTTTCGCAAACTCACGAGGGATAATTATTGGCCCCGCGAATCTGCGGGCGCTTAGCGAAGCGCTACCATATAGCTTCTTGCGAGTCACAGATATACTTTCTTGTACGGCCTCATAAGTTGCCCCTGTTGAGCAATAACGAGCAATGCCGGGCTAAATAACCAGGCCATTCGTTCTCGCTCCGGACAGGAGCCCCCTGCGCCGCCTCGCCGAGGGGAATCTCCAATAAGATTTCGTGACTTTTACAAAGATGTATAAATCAATTTCACGTGTAACGCAGAGTCGACGTGAACGGGGAGAAAAAGCGCGCCGAAAGAGAGGCCCGATTCAACTCGGGGACCTTGTTAGTTAAGGTTTAAGAGGATCGTTAAAACGAACCCGTTCAATCGCGATGTTAAGGTGTTGCTGTTAAGTAAAACGCGTTGTTGGGAAGCCGCTCGATCTGCTGAAATAACGGCAGCAAAACCTCGACGGTCAGCCGGTGGTATTGAACGAGGAAAAACGGGAGAAAAGAAGAAGGAGGCACTGTTCCGAAAGAACCTATCATCAGTGTCACGTGGCTCGTGGTGCAATGCAATCGGATGTTTCCGATCGTGCAAAATGCTCCCCGAATTGACGCTTCTCTACCGCAATTCGTTTCTTATTATATTAACTCGTCGACTTCACCCCTAAAGACACGTGGCCGGTATTAAGAGAACACCCTGTATAGAGATGGTTCTGGACCGTTCGGAGCTGCGATGGTAGCGCGACGCCGTAGTCCGGTCGTCTTAAAAAGCGGTCGAAATCGGAGATACCGCCCTGTGTTACGGAGCTCGACCAGTTATAGTCGGCCGCACGGTAACTAACCGAGTCTCGGGACCAAGGCCATCCGGTCACTTCTCATCCCTCTCTCTTCCCCGCCGGCATCCCTGCCGTTTCTCTTGTCGGCCCGTCCGGAGGCCCTCGGGGTCCGAGAGAGCCAGCCCCCTTGCCTCCTGGGTCCGCCGTCGACACCCTCTGCGCCTCCCCCGTCCCTCGCCCCTCTCTCCGCGAGGATCACCGCTCTCCAAGATACCAGAGTCTCCCCCTTGGTGATCTCCGTCGAGTAACCAACCACCTTCCACGCCAAGGTACCCGCCGCGCCGCGTGCATTCTTGGGCCTCGTCGACTTCACTCCGCTCCACTCCGCTCCGATTCAGCTCGATTCGAGCGAACTCGACGAGACGCGACGGAACCCCGTGGTCGCCGCGGTTCCAGTCCAGAGGAAGAGGAATGAGGAGGCAGAGATAGCGGGTGGCGGCGGTCAGAGGAAGAAGAGCAGGCGGAGGCGAGGAAGCCGAGGAGTCACGGAAGAGGAGGGGTGGATGATAGCGGAGGCGGTTGGCTTCGAGGGCAGATTTCAACCTAACCTTTACAGCACCCTACGTGGGCGAGTTCGAGGAGATCTCTGGAACTTTCCTCGGGCCCAGCGACGACCTTCTCTCCAAAACTATCCCGATGCTCCGAGTAACAGAAGGGGGGCTCTCGCTAACGCTCGCGTTCGATTATTCCTTCGCTCCGCGCCTCGTAAAAGTTGACGCCGCGCGCCGACACCGGTAACGTAAGTTCTTCTCGTAACGATTAAAAAAAAACCGTTTCGAACACGCGCGAGGATCTTGAACCGACCGAAACCGGACACGGAGCTTCCATCTTTCTTCCACGCGTTATTCGCGTAGCCGGTATTCAGATTCGTCGCGAATCTCGACGTTGGGCTGCTAGGTACCGTTTGATTGGTCAAGTCGCTCGTAAACGCGTGGCGGCGGCGCGTCACCGTCTCTGGAAAAACCGCGATCCATGTAGACGTTAGGGCAGAAATGGCACCTGCGATTAGAATAATCGATGGGGGACGATTATCCTCCGGCCAATCAAACTCCTCGGCTGAAAAAGTACGTAGTTTCGTTACTCTCCGCTGTACGACCGAGACGGGGAAGGGAGTAACGACCTCGAAAATTCCAGCGTTAGAGGCTGACGTGAAACTCGGCGTTTGACGCTCGGATCTGGAGGATCGAGGGTTGCTGCACCGCGGAAAGCAGATATATGCATATACCTGTGCATTGCTCTCGGACTAGGTAGCGTCCCGACCGCTGTCTAGTCGAAATAATATTGGCGGTGTTGCGGGCACATATCGTAGTGGTTCATAAGGAGGCGAGAGAGCTTGTATATAGAGAGAACCGTCTACCAAAGAGGGGGAGGAAGGGTTCCAAGGAGCCGGTTGGCCAACGGAATGTGGCTTGACCGGCCGACCATCCCCCGCCTCCTCTACCATGGATCCATCGAGAGAACCAGAGAGAGAGAGATAGAGAGAGAGAGAACGAGAGCCAGATAGAGGACTGGCCCAACTGCCTTTGGATCCTAATGGGGCCCATTGGGGTGCTCGAATATTCTTTAGCTATCTCCGACCATCTTCCCTCTCAGATTTGTAATCCGGCGAGGGCGCCGTTTTTTTGACGTTCCCTCCCAAGTAGGTAGGTACCTACCTGCCGGTTCCCTGATTTTCGACGTCCGGGCTGAACGAGTCGACGGCGCGGCGTCGCTTTATTGGCTAGAATCGAGGAGGCCGGAGCCTCTAAGCCAGGGGAACGAGCCGTGATCTATCTCCCCGCGAAACGAACCGCGATTTATGCGTTCGAACGTGCGATTAGGCAGGCAGATATAGGTGCCGCGCGTATTATTGCGAGTCTATCTCGATCTGTCGCAACCGCCGAAGGTAATTGCAACTTCGCCGGCACGATTATCTCTCCGCGCGGGCAGCAAGGCGGCAAAAATGCCTGTGAACTATGCGGCTGCCCGTTGGCGACGCGAGGGGCCCGATCAAAGAAGACGCGTCTCGCGATCCTGCCGCGTACACGTGGAAGCACACGTACGGACAGCCGCCCGTTTCGCATTAACGATTCGCCGTCGAGGAAGTTTCGCAATTCGCGTAATTGTATTCTTCTAGTAGCCGCGGGTCCGTGGCGGCGACGCTTATTCCTGAAATTACGTCAGATCGCAATGACCAGTCGGCCTGCGGTTCAGCGTTGCATTTTATTTAAAGTTCGAGACGCCGTGAACCGGTAAAGGCCACCAGTCGAATAAAACTCCGACGACGCTACTCAAAGAGGTTTCGCAACTGGTCGCGGCCGGTAGATCAGCTTTCCGCTCAAGTACCACCTAAATTTATTCCACGAACGTTCCGTGCATTCGAAAGCCGCCGTGTATCGTCCGCGCGGAATATCATGCGATTTCCACGTTTTCGGCAAATAAATGTGCTTATTCCCGGCTGGAAACCGATGGGCGGAGGAGGAACGAGCAACCGATAGGAGAAACATCGAGGCCGTCGATCGCGGGAGCAAGTTTCCCTCGGTAATTGCTGAAATTTCGCGTCACGTCATTCCGCGCCGCAAACGAGCGCCGCGCGAGCAAGCTTCCCTCCGAGTTTCGGTGAAAAGAGCCCAGGCCCCTTTCTCTTCTCCTTTCAGCAAAGTGGCGATCGTTTGGCAGCGAGCCTTGCCTCGTAAGCAAGCGTGACAAGCGTAGACAGCCGTGCCAATTATTTGCACAATAACTCACGTTCTTCGTATCAACAAACAAACTGCAAACAGTGCGAACACGCGAGGCGCGTCGCTCGGTTTAATCGTTCAGCTCGCTCGCACGTGGAGCTTTTTCCTCCATTATCGTCCAGCCGCCTGGCCGTTTCCCTGCTCGGCTTACGATTCCGTGACTGTCGTTGATAAATCGGATCGACCTACGATTCCATGCGTAATTTGTTAGCTTACGATCGCGACCCGCGCACGCACGGAACTGGAAACGTGCACGGTCAGGCTGGAAACTTCCTCGACCACTCGGCTCCCTGGATATTCTTACCGATGCAAAACGCCCGAGCCATTGCTCTCCGCGATTACGAAACCGGGCGACTGGTTAACCCTCGTTGCCGTGATAATTCAGCCGGACTTTTGCGCCGCGCCGGTCCCAATCGAAAGCAATGAATTATCCGCGGCTACTCGCGGCGAGGGATCGGCCGCGCCGAATAATTACGGCCACCGTGACATTATGGCGGTAATACCACCGCGGAACCTCTACGGCACGGCGTCCGTTCGCGGAGACACTGATCGATGCTCGATCGTTTGCGAAAACTTCGCGTCTCGTTACTGTCGTGCCTGCGGAACCCCCGATCGCTATCGGATCGGAACGGTTAAGCTGCTTAGCACGCAGAAAAACGGCGAAAAATCGCGGAGCCGCAGTTTAGAAAGGTTGCTTGTCGCCGGAGTTTCTACCGGGCGGACCGGCGCGGGCCAGGAGCTTTCGTTTCGCCGCGATCGCCGGTCATTTCGAGTGAAACGATGCTCCTGCCCGTGAATTTCGAAAGGTCGCCGACCTTCTAACGCGAGGCACACCGGTTAATCTGGTAGCGCGCCGCGCAATGGAAAAACCCCCGGTTTCGAGTGGTCGGGGCTGCCTGACAAGTAAATAACGGACGATCGTGCTTGCACGTCCGATCGCGAGCAGAAGCTTCAGATCGTAAGCGATAAATAGAGCGAACGGCTGGCTCGCGTTTTTTAATTGTTCCGTCCAATTACGATTCGGCCTCGGTGAATAAGTGAAAAGTGCTCGGCCCGCAAGAAGAATGGGACAGTCGTGCCGATTTAACGAGGCATCCGCGAATGGTCGCGGTCGTCGGGGTGACGGTAGATGGCGGCGATTTAATCGCGGCTCTTTCGTGCTCGCTCGCGATCAACGGAGGTATTGTATTCCCCGAAAAGGATCTGTCGCGGCTAAAGATAGCGCCCGGCGAAATAGCTCTCTCCGGCCGGGCCATATTTTCGCGCAGCTCCTCTCCGCCAGCCATTGTTCCTTGGGAACCGAGGTAGATTCGCGCGGGATGAAGAATAATCGGGGTAATTCCTCGAATTATGTCAGCTCGGAGGAGCAGCGAGCGGGCACCGATCGATCGGAACCCATTATTTTCCAGCCGTGAGCGGTTTTACCGGCCATCGGACGGGATACCTGTTCGGGGGAAAAAAATCTGTCTGCAAATAGCTTCGAGAAAGCCGCGCGATCGTCTCCGATCGCGGAGCAGCTTAACCGTTCTAACGGCCGCGAAGAGGTTTGCGTACGCGAGGGAGCGCGTAGAAAAATGGAGAAAAAGAGGGCCGGAGCGTAGGTACCTACCTACATCCGGATGACCGTGCGTAAAACTGAAGCAACACCGGTCGCCGTAGGATCCGAGGGAAGGAATAACGACGAGCACGTAAGCGGCGATGAAAGAAGAGGAGAAGGCGAGAAAAAGCCGAGTCGAAGAAGAAGAAGAAGACGGCGAAGAAGAAAGGGCAGAAGAAGAGGACGAGGCTCCTCTGTTGGAGGGTTTGCCGAGGAGGTCCAGACCAGGTTCCATCTGCATAACCGGTATGTGCCGGCAATGTAGACTGGCATGAAGGCAGAATCGAGCATGTCCTCGGCACGTTATATCGTTCGCCTCGTCCTCGCGCGACGCCAACTGTAGAGTGTAGAGGGACCTCGAGGCGGTGCAAGGAAGAGGAACGAAGCGCGGGCAAGCAAAGAGAAGCAAAGAGAGGAGAGAAAAGAGGAGACGTTGGGCAGAATCGCGTGGAGTACCTTCGAGAAGGAGCCACACGTGGTGCCAGCGAAACTGGTGGAGAGAAAAGCGTAGGCGCGAGTATCCGCCGACCGATGACATCATCGGTGTTCTGCCTCGAGTCATTCTCCCGGCAGAAGACTCTCTTGCTCTCGAAACTCTTTGGAAAACCTTCCAGCGATCTCGATCTTGCTTCGCCGTCGAAATCGACTGGTCCCCCCGTTCGGTCACCGGGGAGACCTGTTGGGAAACTTTTATTTCCACCCCGGCCAGCTTGAAATGTTCGGAGAAGCGGACTCGTACCGGAGCGGCCGCCGTTCAGCGGGCACACGCTCGTTATACTTATCTAGTCGTTCGGAGACTTCAACACGCCGACAGCCGCAACCGCAATGTCGGTTTCTCTGCAGCGCGGCAATCTCCTCTGTTATATGTATATTTCATCGGCGACAAACGCGCATATCCACCTCCAATTAACTCCTTCAATTATTTCTTCCGCGAAAAAGCTATCAGCCTAATTCAGTCGGCCGAGATCCGAATGACGAAGGTTAGCTTCCGGGCGGAATGAAGCTGTTAACCCGGCCGATTAGCTTCTCAGATGCCTAATCGTATGGAAATGTGAAACGGTATCGGCCAGGGAACGTTAGAACGAATTCTTTTGTGAAGGTATCGGCGGCCTCGTTCCTTAGAAAGGATCCACAGGGAGCTCGCGCCGGCCAAATAAAGATCCGTTCCATTATCCGCGGCGATTCGAATGGATTTACGCCAATGCCTGGACGCCGATGATACATTTTCAGGGGAAATACGCTGCCACGGCGGTGAGCGAGCGCCAAAGGCTTACCACAGGGAAAACGTCGAGGGGGGAAGTGGTAGGGCTGGGAGAATCGAAGGGTCTCTGTTAAAATTTTACCTGGGACACGTAATCAATGGGACGGTTCTGGAGAAATAGAGAAGGACGGCTCCTCGGCCTAATGGTACATCCGTCGAGGAAATATCAAGCATTGTATCTGACGGGAGGGGGCACAAATCTTTCCTATGAACCGCAATGACGTCTGCATCCGTTCGAAATCGACGATCCGTGCAACTCATCGGGACGTTCGTTCCCTCGCCGGGATTTATCGCTGTATCTGGAATGCACGATCCACCGGCGACCGTTTCCACGGCTACCGACTCGTTTCCACAACCGCCCGCCAAATAAACAAGCTTTTCGACGATTACGATTCTCCGCCCACGCCCGAGCGTCGATATCGGGCCCCGACTTGGCGCGAATATCCTCTGAAAAACGTCCACGTAGACCTGCCTCGAAGCCGCGGAGAAGTTCTGCGCGGGGCGTCGCTCGTTTTTCCCGAGCTGACGGGAAAAGCAAACACGAAATCCGTCGCGCATTCGTTATTTACGACGTAGGAGAAACGAAATAGTGGCGGACGGGGCGCGGGCCGGTGGACAGTGACGAGCGTTTGCCAGAGGAATGCACGGCCGAGGAGGCAGGCACAAGAAAACGCGGCAGCGTCGGGGAACCTCTCTAAACTCGAAACCTGCGCCGGGTCCCTCACGAATAAGGGGCGAGACATCCATAAACTTACTTTGGACCTCGGGGCTCACGGGGGTTCTGGGTAGGTTTTTCTTTTTACAGGGCCAGGCAGGTGCGAACCGATTTCTATAGTCTTCGCTCGGTAACGGCTGTCCTTCGTGCCAACCGTCCACCTTAGCACCGGCCTCTGCCGAACGAATCCTCTCCTTCGATCGAATTAACAATTAACGAATCCACGTTGTACGATTCGTCTTTCATTATAAAACAGGGCCCTCGACAGATGCGAGTAGAAGCTTGTCGAATACGAGACTTACCGCAGAGAGTTGAAGGATAGTCCCCGTTAATAGGTAGAGTGCTGGCAATTTCCATGGGTTCGAGTCCTGAAAAAATACAGGAATAATAAGTTAGCATAACGGTGTTCGGAGCGCCTCCTTTGTTTTCTAAATGTTGAACTCCGTAGCGTGAGAAAGGTTTGTTCGCAAGGCAGAAGCGACTTTTCTTCAAATTTATAAGCGCTGTTGAAATCGAGTGGAGGACGAGGTCATCGAGTGTCTCGCGGCTCGATCGTGTCGCGATGCGATCAACGGCGAAGAAGGTTGCTTGAAATAATAAAAAGTCAGGTGCACGCTATGAAAACGGGAGAAACACCAAAGCAAGGACGAGGCACATCCGCCGGAAGTCGAAGGGCGTCACGCCAACGCTTGTGCGCAGGGCTGAATTAGCTTTGTACCTGAACAGGCCCAGGCGACTTACCAGAACCGGGATATAACAGTACCGATCCTTTCCAAGGATTCGCCTCTCCGACGAACAATAAATATCGCCCCTGACCGGCCATCCGTGCCGATTAAGCATCCCTCGAAGGAATCCTCCTAACAATAAGTGGATTTCCCGATTGTTCGAGGAGTCGTGGAAATGGCCACTCTGCTCCCTCGTGCGTGCACGCCAGTTAACGCAAACGGCTCGTCGAGGCCACGGAGCCGACAAGTTCTTCGACACTTCGTTCCTGATGCAAATCGAGAAAAGTACACACGCGGTGTATATACTTTTCTTGCCCCCGACTCGTGTCAAATCGATGATCGCCTACGTAGTCTCGAGTGTGCCCGACGACGAAAAGAAGAGGCAACGTATTCTCGCGAGCAAATTTCTCAGCGTGAGTCAGAAAAGCGAGGTCGACGGCGACCTTCGAGGACCCTGTGCTCAGGGCAAGCCGACACGCATGCAAAATTTCATTCACGTAAGCGTCACGTACGGCTTAACGTTGCAATAACATTCCGAGAATAAGTTGGGGTCCGAAAGTTCGCCGGTTCTTTGTTTCACGGCGTCTAGCCGAAAAAAGGGCGAACCGCCTTGAGAAAAAGGAGTGCGTGCCCGCTGCCCGCTAATCGTTCGGAATCGCTCGAAATCGTCGCCGTTTAGTCCCCCTTATTTAGCTACAGCGAGGCGGGAACGGTGAAATAAATTGTCGTTAAGAAATCGAGCGAATTAAAAACCACACCCGTGAATAGAAAGATCCGTCCCCTACCGGAGGGGGGCATCCCTGCAAGGAACGTCCAGCCTCGAGGATCGAGATGCATCGAGCGTTCAGAGACTGCTCTTTCATCGTTGCTCTTTATCTCCACATTGAAATTATGCCCGCGCATCATCCAGCCGTGCGCATACCTACCTCCCGTCACGGCGCTGCCTTTCCCACAAACTGAAAATGGATGACACGTCTAGTCGCGGAACTTCCCAGGGCTCACTTTCAGACAGCGGAACCGATTCCACGTCGCCTTCAAGCAGGCGTATCTTTTAGGGTGCATAAATGTAGGTAGGTAGGTAGGTACCTCGAGCGCAAACGGCGCGGCGTCGGGGCCAAAAGACCGAAACGCTCTCTCGCCCGGACCAACGTTCCGCGGGGGTCTCGGGCTAATTATTTTTCGGGGCTATACAGGGCCCCGAGCTTTTGCTCCTCGAGTTAATTGAACGGCCGCTTAAGCAGGGAATTAGCGTAGGCCTGCGTCCCGAGCTGGCGACGAGGGGCTCGATCTCAGACGCCTAAAATCGCGATTTACATTCCGCGCCACGTATCGCCAATTAACAAGCGCGGTATGCGGATGGCGGGTAGTTGCGTGTCGCAATTTTTCCACGGCAAGAGCAACGCATCCGGGTCAAAGTATTGCTCGGCGAGCCGCAATTGCATTCCGTAACGTATTACGAGAGGTCCCTCGTCCGGGAACGAGTTCAACGAGAGAAACCAGGCGTCGGGTCGCTCCGCGAGCGAATTTCGGTCGAGCGGCACAGCGCGCCGTGATTGCACCTACCGGTGGAGGCGAGTGGTGCGCGTTAAAAAAATTCGTAGACTATCCGAGGCACCGGCGGTATCGGCGAGGCACGCACGAGATTCCCACGCAAGGTGTACCGGATCTTCCCCACGAATTCTCGTATTCCGTTGCTAATAGATTCGAGAAGGGTCGACGAACAGTTTCGTAGCGGGGCCCCTCGCGTTTCCTCGAGGAAAAGCGGCGCGAAGGAAACGTGCCGGGTGCTCGCCACGGATCGGTAATTTGCGGCCACGATCTGCGATCTGGGATCCGCGATATCGCCGATGTCAAGGCGCTACGGGATTCGCCCTGTTCGTAAAGTACGAGAAGCCTCGTGGACATTCGAGATGGGGTCGGGCAGACGCGGGGCGGTTCCAGGAGAAATCTCGGGAGGACTCGTCGGCGGCGATCGTCGCCGTGACGTCGACGATTTTCTTCGAAAAACGAGAGGACAGAGCGGCTACGTAGGTATACGTACGAGGCCGAGCCTTCACCTCGATCGCGGCTTGCACGCGCGCCTTCACCTACACGTATGCACGTGTACAGGCAGGTACGCGTACACGGCTGCGAGTCGAGAGAGCGGTGAAACGGGAGAAAGAAGGAGAGAGAAGGGACGAGAGACACGTGGAGAATCGTGCAAAACGCGGGAGAGAGAACAAGAGGAAGACGAGAACCGGGGAAGGAGAGAGAGGATGTGAGAAAGGGGCGAGGATGGAGGTGTGACGGGGGGTTGGGGGAGGTAGAAGGTGGGAGGAAAAGGAGAAGGCGCGAGAGATCGGTAGAGAGGGGTCATTGGTTGTTCGTTGCGCACTCAACGTATGGGAATCGTTATGGACCGACTATAGTCGTTGGAATGCGTCCTTTTTTCCTTTTTGTGTCTCCCCATATACCTGGCGGGCTGGTCTCGCTCGATTGTGGCGACTATGGTGGCGGCGGCGGTGGCGGTGGCGAACCTCTTGCGGACAATCCTGTCGGCCGGCGACCGGTTAGAAGGAAAAGGACCGCGACGGCGCTTCGACCGACAGATACGCGGAGCCCTCGGCCACGCCACGCTTCCACCGAGGATCCTCCTGTGCACCGAGTACCCTGCGCGTCCAGGAACGAGGAACGCGGGGGTCACGAGCCGCGAACCCGTCGATCGGAGGGAAGGTCTAGGTTCAAGAGGAAGTAGAAGCGCTCCAACTCGCCCACGGCCGGCCAACGCTGAAGAAAGCGGGCAGAACCGAGGTACCGTCGGGTCGCGGCTCGCATCGTCTGAGAAATCGAGCATGGCTCGAGGACAAAGAGTCGAAAAGGAGGCGGTACGAGTCAACGATTACCCGTAAAACGAGGAAAAAGAGCGAGAAGTACGGGACGTCGATGGAGGAAGGATCGCGAACGAGCAAGAAGCCAGAGGAGAGTGTACCGGCGAAGAGGAGGACCAGGGAGAAGCCGGCGCGAGGAAAGGAAGAGCCGGTAAAGCGATAAAGAACGAATCGGCCAGGTAGATGAGAGTTAGAGGGACAGGGATGCCGCGGTAATGCTCCGAGAGCCGACCGAACAAGAACACCGACCAAAGATGGACAGAGAGGTGGAGAGAGGAGGAGGACGGTGCAGAAGAGACGTGTAGGTAGAAGGACAGGTAGTCGACTCGAGGAAAGAAGGAAAGAAGAGCGAGAGAAGAGCGAGAGAAGAGGCGGGGGCCTGGAGAGAGGAAAGGAAGACCGAGGAGGAGAGGGGAGCGGAGTAGAGGGGCGAGGAGTGGAGAGGAGAGGAGAGACTCGTTTCTCTCGTATGTATGCCGACGGTTCGGTTCGGTGACGTCAGGACGTCGATTTGAACGGACCAATGGGCGTTCGGAGCGAGCCTGAAGAACGACGGAGAAGGGGGAAGGGACAGGTGGGGCCCCGAGGGGGGCTCTGGTCTCGGGGCTCAGGGGGCTACGGGGGTAGGGGTAGCTCGAAAGGTGCGTGCGGCCCTGGACGTGGGGCGCGGGGCCAGTTGATCAGTGAGTGCGGTAGTGATCTCATCTCGTACCGCGCCAGGTGTGACTCTTCTCTCTTTCTTTCTCTCTTTCCTCCTCCTTTGGTCCCCGAATCTCTACGTGCCCTTGGCAAAACGGAGGAGGAACCAGTACCGGACTTAAAATTCACCGATCGACTCGTGCGTCTTCCCGGCTCTCAGATACCACAGGTATGAAATCTTTGCTATATTCTTCATCACGAATACCCTAGCAAGATCTTCCTTCGTGGAGGCACGCTATGTATATAGCATATAGTAATCAAAGTATAAATTAAACTTGACCTTCACACTTTTGCCTTTAGCTCACGTTTAGCTAGAACTTAACGTACAGCTCCGAATTCGAAACGAAGGTGAAATCGAATTCGCGAGTCGACACCTCGGGCTTCGATCGTCTCTCTTTAGCTTAGAGACGGGACGAGAGATTTTTCAATTGGATTTAATCGGTTTACAGCAAAAGGGACACGGGTAATCGGGGACCGAGATGATCCTCGGTCAATGCATTCGACAAGGTCGAGGCGAGGTTTGCCGCCTTCGCAACAGACGCAGGCGCATTCTTTCCTAATCTCCGTTATCGTTGCCATTCTCTCATCCTCGACGTCTCCCGTTCGTTTGCATTTCCTTCCCGGCGATCGCGTTGTTCGAGACCGAAATCTGTTCACGGCGCTCCCCCCGCTCGTTCGTGCTCACCAGCGTTCGGCGCTTCCCCTGAGCGTCGGCTCGTTGCCGATTCGCACCGTTTCGCGTGCGAATTTCCGCGGCCCTCTTAGCAACAGGTTGCACCCGGCAGGCGCGGCGTGGAAAAATAAGAGTGCTTCGAACGCTTTTGTTCCTCCAGCTCTCTCGTGCACCTCGAATTTCTGCGCGTCAGTCGATCGCGTCGCGCCTCCCCCTCGCCGGCAAACGAAAATTCACGTCGAGTAACGACGCGTAAACGTTCTTATCAACGCGACGCTAATTCCAAGCTGTTCGAACTGGCGTTACAGCTTACAGCCACTGCATAATAGGCAACCGTAACGGTGGTAATTAATAGCACGCGTGTCGGCCATCGATTAATTACAGCAACCGTTGAACGATCGACTACTTAATCGTATCCTCACCGCCAACCGACTCCTTTCGAACGTTCACGAATTTCCAGAAAGCCAGAAACTTCAGTCACGTGAAATTAATCGATTCTCGCGAACCATTGACCCGCCTGTTGTAATAAGCAAGCCCGTTCCAGTTTGCGTCCTTTTTTTCCGTTCGCAAGAACAATCCAACAAGCGGCAAGAAATCGTCTCTCCCGCGTCGCCCGGTCGACGTTGTAGCATTGGCGGAAGCTTGTATCGCGAACGATCTTCAACGTGCCGGCGAATGCATTCGAGATTGGCACGGTAGAGCGAGCGACCGAGAAGTAAAACGTAGATATGCATACGTGCATTTGACCGCCTCGCGTGCATAGTACCGATCCGTGAATCCTCGCTGCGAGTGACACGCCAATCGGTCGATAGAGGAAGAGCTTTGAATTTTCCCCAAGATAACGAGGCGACGATTTTAAAACGAATTCCGCTAGCCGAGCCGCGCTACGTTGCTCGTCTAAATAGCAACGGCTACCGAAAGCTGACTTTTTCTTTAGCGATAGGCTTGTCCTCTAAACTTACCGATTCCCGTCTAACGGCCGGCCGCCAGTTCCACATTTATCCTTTACGTGTTTGAGCATTCAAATTCATGCGGGACTAACTCGTTCCAGAGAACTCGGCGCCGACTTGCCCGATGAATCAGAGCGTCCGGTATTGCGCAAAGATCACGCGATTAATGGAAATGAAAACAGATCACCTATAATTTTCCCGGCCGTAATTAGAATAAACTTGGCCGCGGGCTCTGCAAATTTGTCCGATCGACGCGAGAAACTGTCCGCTCGATCGGGATTCCCCGGTACCTGCGAACGGAGAGAGGAGACGACGAACCAGGGAAGAAGGAAACGAAACGAACAACCAATGGAACAGGCAAGGCGACGGCGGTCTTTTTTTTCGCGTCTCGAGTCCCGTTCCGGAGCGGCTAGGAAATTAAATCAAGCTCGATAAGTACACTCGAACGGTGATAATGGCTACAAGCGAAGCGACATTAGCCCCGGCTATCTCGAGTACTCGTGCAGCTGTGTTTGCGTAAACGATTGGAAGTCGCGTCGAAAGCCGGTCTCGCTAGGAAACGAATTCACCTCGCCTGGCTGCATCGTCCCGCGGCCGAAACTCCCATTCACCCAGCTGTTCGCACCGTGGATGCGACGTGCTCCTCAGCGGAAGGGTAAGTTGCCGATTATGGGAAATCAGCGTGACTGTCGGCGAGGTTTCCCCGGATCGTTGCGCAACGAGCTTCGGGGAACGCCGCGAAACTTTGCCGATAAAAAGTACGGTCAATAAGGCGTATCGTGCAAAGACCTGTAATGGCTTGGCCGGACACGGGACTGTTAATTAGATCGTTAAACCTCGCGGTTCCTACTCGGCCGATAATTAGTCCCCGCGTGGCACATCGATCGTAGATCTCCTCCAGTGGAAGCCCGCGCGATGCTTCGATCCTCCGGCTATCTTCCCGGCGGCCGTAGTTTCGCCAAATTCTCGGTACGCCGCGCCGTTGTTACTTTTTATTCACGCGGGAAGGTGCGATAATTGTACATACAAGCGAGCAGCCATGTCAGACAAATGGAACGAATCGAAGGCCGGCTTATCGTGAAAGATAGGTATATATTCGCTTGTATTTGCCGTAGGTACGTGACGACGGATTTCGCAGCTCGGATAAGAGGCATTCCTCGAGCTGGCTCGCGTTAGAAACGAGCCTTTGCCTTTTGTCCGCCGCGTCGGTGACTCGCCTGTGCCTGTACCAGCCCGGCCAACGCCAGCGGAGGTGGAAAAAAAAAAAAAAAAAATAAAAGAAAATTGACTTTTAGAAAGTCGGATATTATCATTGAATCGAGGTCTAAATCTTGTATGGCTAGTCTTCCTGTAACGCCCCGCGCCACGATAGCGAGCCAGAAATAAATGGACGGTTCCGCAGGTGAGTGTGCCACGGCTCTTGTTCATTTTTACTCACTTTCCTGGGATCGTTGCTACTTTCACTGCTACGGATAAAACGCGCTCGCGTCGGTGGGGACACCGTTGCGCGGAATCGCGGGGATCGTCCCTGGCGAACGCGTCCAAGTTCAACTACTTAGGTATCGTTCGATCGTCGTCCGAGAAATCCATTGTTCAAATATGCTTTCTCGCTTCTCGAATTTGCCGACGGCCGAACGTGGCCGCGGACTAGAGGTCGTGCCGCAATCTACCGAATTATCTATTACGAAAGTTGATAACGTTCCTGAGAGGCTGACGCGTTTTGCAAGCATCGGATCCACGATAGCGGCGTGTTATTTAAATACGAAATGGCTGTCAAACGTGTCCGGTTCGCGCACCGCTGAGCGTCCCGCGAGTCGGCTTCTCGAAAAATCCGTCGTCCCCGAGTCACGGTCACCGCGTGTAATATTTACATCCCGATGGAAGAGTTCGGTGGAAACGGAGAGAGCCGAAGCACGGGGCGGCGAGGAGACGGCGGAGGGAAACGGCGAGGCGGCCTGATAATAAAATCGAATCGAGACACGAGCGCAACGCGGAGAGATCATAAACTTTCTCCGAATGGAAGTTCTTACGAAACCTCGCACCGGTCTACTGGCGAGAAAACCGGAGTCTTTGTATCTGGCTACAATGGAGGCCCCGTAGATATCGTGCCACGCGCGATAATCGGTAATCGATGATAAAACGAAGGACGAAATTCAGTTCCATATGCCGCCTGACCTTCTCTCGATTTAGCATTACGGGCCGCTGCCGCCGCATACACTCGGATTCGCCAAACGTATAATCAACGGGCGAGAACGTTTGTTGGAGATTTATGCACGCTGCGCGCGATACTCTCAGAATCCGGTTTATCTCTCGGTACGGTACACGTAGCGCTCCGCGAGAGACATGTACTCTTTCCTGGAGTCGCCGGCGAGCTCGTATAGTCGGGCAGAGATGGGGCAGCGGGAAAAACACGACGATACGCCGCGGATGCACGGTTTTAAGGCGAGGTAATTATGACGCAAGTAATTGTGACATAACGCCTTACACGTCGATTCAGCAAAACCGTGCTGGGCCCCGTCCCGCCGCTGCCGCACCGCGCCGTGCCTATCCTCTCGTCCCCATCGGCCGTTTAACCACGATTCCGCCAGCGAGAAAGAGCACGGCCGCTGCGCTTCCAAGCAGAATACCTTATACATGTATCCCGTCTGGCCCGAGCTACTCGCTTTCTCCGCGTTCGGGTGCTTTCCATATCGCCTCGTGCTTTCAGCAGGGGGAATGATTTTGGCCTGGAAACGCCACAAGAATTTCCAGGTACACGCGCTCCTTGTGCGAACACCCGCCCGCCGGCTATTCACCGCGCCAACCACCCGAATGCCCGCGGTCTTACCCACGGACTTTCACTCCGAAATGTCAACGGTTATGTTTCACTTTTCAAGTACGTGCCCGCGTATCGATCAATCCACGATTACCCGGCAAACGGGCGATCGTTGTAAAGCGGCTTAACGATTCCTTCTTCTTTCTGCTTGCAGGCACCCTGGGCGACACGGACAGGACACACGTGCACGCCGTTCATCTTCGCCAGGAAACCACTCGCGATCGAGAATGTCGGACGAAAGGTTGATCGATTCGTCGTACGTCTGCCGTGTGATCAACGAGCCACGGCACACGATTCGAGCATCGTTTATCTTTAGGTTCTCGCCACTATAAGAGCTGGCATCGCCGAGCGGATAGGCTGGGCTGCTGGCAGAGCGGTTTCTCTAAGGATCATCGTCTACGGAAGAATTTCAACGCCTTGAGGGACTCTGGGATCTTGGCGCGGACATTTTCTTTGGTTATCTAGCTGTATGAGTTTTATTCGACATCATAAAGCTAGGTTACCGGAGTTAAGCTCCTCGCCATATCAACTCCAGCGGTTCCTCCGCGAGAATCGTGCGATCAACGTTTCAGCGAGTACTTCGAAATCTGTCGTTTGTAACCGTGAACTCGATCTATTCGACAGATTGATGCACGGACGCGAGAATGGTTGTCTATGTACGATTACTGTAAAAAATAAAGTATCTCATTGTGGTGAATGTAAATACATACTGGCCACGTCCGCGTGTTGAATAAATACAAATTCCGACCAGACAGAACAGCGTTCCTTGAAATTCCCCAATTTCTAATAAATATTCATCAAGAGAGCAGAGGAAAGAAAGCTTTTCTTCGGAATTAGTAGTCGCCGCGCCGAAGCGACAGTGAATAGAAAACGAAAATGCCTCTAACGTACTCGAAAGATTTCTGTATTCCCTTCGCACGTGAACGTACGAGTTGGGCATTTGTAATTACTGGTAGTGTCATTGCCACGTGACTCGATTACGTATCGTCAAGTTTTCAGAACTCACAAGTATCGATATCGCTCTCCCTACGTGATCATATTCCGCGTTTTAGAAAACAGCGCGGCTCGAACTTCTGCTCTCTCGTTCATTCGTTCGTGTCTTAACAGGAAACTCGTTAAACACAGGCTCGTACAATGCTCGCGCTCTTCCGATAAATTCTATCGTAAAAAAATCGACGAGCAGACCAATCTCTATTTAAGAGAAAGAAGATGGACATCTTACGTATCCGAACTGAAGAGTGGAATGAAAGCAAACGGGCTGATACGCAATTAGTTAGCGAACCGTGGATTCCCTTGATTCCTCATGAAAGGTGCATGGATTTATTCGACTATACATTTATTTGTAACGATTTCAGAGGGCGCCACGTTCCGGTGCATCCTATGGAAGTCGATACCGACTGGACTTTCGCGGTTTTTATGAATTCTTTCTGGCACATTCAGTATTCGATCGCCTCTGGTCTTCTCTTTCCTACAACGAAACGCCTGAATATAGAACTTGATAAAATAGAATCATACAACTTTAATGCCACTAAATACAGTGCACTCCGCCCATTAGCAATGTGTGCGTATTTGTTGCATGCTGTGATTCATTCTATGACAATTGCGTGGGTGTTTGTACGTCAGATCAATTTAGTAGCAAATCTACAGCTAGAACGAATGAATCACTTATCAACTTCTGCCAATGCAGATATATACTAGATCGAGAATGTTCCAAAATCTGAGCACCCGTCGCCCTTTCAATCAACAAAGTATGACTCGAGTTCGCTGAATGGTGATACGTAAAAGCAAGCGAATAGAAATTACATTGAACGTAATTAAATCATCAACGATCCCTTTCCCATGCGCACACATGAAACGTCCCTAATGGTGGACCATTATCCCCCAGACACGGTTGGGGAAAATGGCTCGCTTTCGTTCCCGCGGGCTGAGCGACGAACATCCTCGCTAAACCGTCGAATCACGATTAAACGGGAAGCATTTCGATAAGAATTGCCCATTTGCCTTGACCAAAAACGTCCCATCATGTTCGATTCATTTGCCCATAACAAATGCCGGAAGTACCACGTTAAGGGAAAAAAGAACTAAAGGAATTTTTACGAAGCAAGGCGAAGGCCTTCGTAGCTGATTAAAAGAGAAACGCGAGCTCGTATTTTCCGCGGATGGAAACTATCGTTAACACGGAGGAAGATAGGCTATCGATTAAAAATTACTGGAACGGATTCGTATTCCACCGGATATAGGGTGTCCAGGGAGGTGAAAATGTTCTAGAACGTTCTAGAACATTCTAGAATTTTCGTGGGTATATAAAGCGGAAACTAATCGACGCGCCACTTCATTCAATAATCTGCCAGGTGCCCGATCCTGTGTTCGTTCGTGCATTACTGAAGAGCATTTTAACATTGATTTAACTGGACACAAAGGTAAGTGCAGTCGCTCCCGATTAATTTTGAAGGAATATTCAGCGCGTTTAGTGAATTCGCAGAAATTTTATTGCGTAAGCAACGTGTTCTGTATTAAATCTTGGAACTTTTATCATACCGTCCATTAAACAGTGTTTGAAATTCAGTATCATCGTCGCAAGTTTGCACGCTTATACATCGAATACTTTATATTTGCGTTCGAATATAGCCATTTCTCGATTTATCGTGTTTGATACGCAAGCCGATCCACGTGCTTTATTCCTGTGAAAGTATCTTCTTCCTAAATTGTGCACATATACGGTAAACCTTTAAGAAATTCATAGAAACTCAAAAGCACATGCTCTTATCGTACACGTACACTTAATTATTTCGCACAAACAGTGGTCGTAGAAATTGGTAAAAGACGGTTTACTTAAAAGCAGGGGAAATGCGAACACACGAAGTATTATTTGACATTCTTTAATATTAATTTCAGATGGCGACGCAAATGGAAACCGAGACTGCGGAAGTAGAGACCTTTGCCTTCCAGGCAGAGATCGCTCAGTTGATGTCCCTGATCATCAACACCTTTTATTCCAACAAGGAAATCTTTCTTAGGGAATTAATCTCTAACTCGAGCGATGCCCTCGATAAGATACGCTATGAATCTTTGACCGATCTTACCAAGCTCGACAGTGGGAAGGATTTATTCATTAAGATTATTCCGAACAAGAACGATGGTACCCTAACCATTATCGATACTGGTATCGGTATGACCAAAGCCGATTTAGTGAATAATCTTGGTACGATTGCCAAATCTGGTACCAAGGCGTTCATGGAAGCTCTTCAGGCTGGCGCTGACATCTCCATGATCGGTCAGTTTGGCGTGGGATTTTATTCCGCCTATCTGATAGCGGATAAAGTTACCGTCGTCTCGAAGCACAATGACGACGAGCAATACTTGTGGGAGTCCAGCGCCGGTGGATCGTTCACCGTCAGACACGATCCAGGCGAGCCACTGGGGCGTGGAACAAAGATCGTTCTTCACGTGAAGGAAGATCAAACCGAATACCTGGAGGAGAACAAGATCAAGGAAATCGTTAAGAAGCATTCCCAATTCATTGGTTATCCGATCAAGCTGGTTGTCCAGAAGGAAAGAGAGAAGGAGCTGAGCGAAGACGAAGCGGAGGAGGTAGAAGAGACGCCAGAGGAAGATGGGAAACCAAAGGTTGAAGATTTAGCGAACGAGGAGAAGGAGGAGGAGAAGAAAAAGAAGAAGAAGACCATTAAGGAGAAGTACACGGAAGATGAGGAATTGAACAAAACTAAGCCTATTTGGACCAGAAACCCTGACGATATCGCGCAGGAGGAATACGGCGAATTCTACAAATCATTGACCAACGATTGGGAAGACCATTTGGCTGTAAAACACTTCTCCGTAGAGGGCCAGTTGGAATTCAGAGCTTTGCTTTTCGTTCCTCGTCGCATGCCGTTCGATCTGTTCGAGAACAAGAAGAGGAAGAACAATATCAAGCTGTACGTAAGAAGGGTCTTTATTATGGATAACTGTGAAGAATTGATTCCAGAGTATCTGAACTTCATGAAGGGAGTGGTCGATAGCGAGGATCTCCCTCTGAACATTTCTCGCGAGATGCTTCAGCAGAACAAGATCTTGAAGGTGATTCGCAAGAATCTGGTTAAGAGGTGCCTGGAGCTGTTCGAGGAGCTCACAGAGGATAAGGAGAACTACAAGAAGTTCTACGATCAATTCAGCAAAAACATTAAGCTGGGTATTCACGAGGACAGCGCCAATCGTAGTAAACTGTCGGAGCTTCTGAGGTATCACACTTCGGCTTCTGGCGACGAGGCTTGCTCTCTTAAGGACTATATTGGCAGAATGAAGGAGAGCCAGAAGCACATTTACTTCATCACTGGAGAGAACAAGGAACAAGTTGCGAATAGTTCCTTTGTCGAGCGCGTAAAGAAACGTGGCTTCGAGGTGGTCTACATGACCGAACCCATCGATGAGTACGTAGTCCAACAGCTGAAGGAATACGACGGAAAGCAATTGGTGTCTGTGACCAAAGAGGGATTGGAGCTTCCAGAGGACGAAGAGGAGAAGAAGAAGAGGGAAGAAGACAAGGCCAAGTTCGAGAACTTGTGCAAAGTAATGAAGAACATCCTTGACAGCAAGGTCGAGAAGGTTGTGGTATCGAATCGTCTGGTCGACTCGCCTTGTTGTATAGTTACTTCGCAGTACGGCTGGACAGCTAACATGGAGAGGATCATGAAAGCTCAAGCTCTGAGGGACACGTCCACCATGGGATACATGGCGGCGAAGAAGCATCTTGAGATCAATCCAGATCACGCTATCATTGAGAATCTACGCGAAAAGGCAGAGATCGATAAGAGCGACAAGGCGGTAAAAGATTTGGTAATTTTGCTGTTCGAGACGGCGCTTCTTTCCTCAGGTTTCACACTGGACGAACCACAAGTACACGCCGCCAGAATCTACAGGATGATCAAGCTGGGTCTTGGTATCGACGAAGAGGAGCCTGTTCCCGAAGAACCGAAGGCAGAGGAAGATGTTCCTCCCGTCGAAGGCAATGCAGAGGATGCTTCGCGAATGGAAGAAGTAGATTAAGCATTTGATCTGAATGTGATGTAAGAAGTTAATCTCATTGTAGTCATTGAAAGACTGTTGAAATAGCCACGTTTTATGTGGTGACACTAACCATCCTCATTTTCATTTCCTGTATCATAAGATCCTTACTTTATTTATCATACCAAATTTTGTTTTAAATACCAAATATCTTGGAATAAGTTACACTTATAATAAAGTAAAATTTACTACTATACGTGTGTGTTTATTACCATCTATATACCTAGAAACCATTAAATAAACTTCTTAGAATAATGTAGATATAAGGAAACAATTAGAAGAGACGAATAATCGTTATGGTTACGGTAATCGCTCGAATGTTAGATTTTAGATTTATAAAACTCTGGCTTTTGTAATGATTTCCTCCGGTTTGAACACATCAATCGTTACTTAAATTTAAACAAGTAATCTATTACGCGCTGCATTATGTCGCTATTCTACACTGCCCATTTCTTCCATAGAGTCGGAAAGGTTTCGTCGATTAAATCAGAAAAGCTGCGCGCCATCCAACAATTTCACGCTTGAAATCGCACGAGGAGCCCTCAGAACTTCGTACCCGCAATGGTATTTGGCGATTATTTTGTGCTCGCTAAAGTGTGTCAAAAAACGCCCTCTACCTGACGGTTTAAAACGAACAGATAGGAGATTTGGTTGCAGAGAAATCATAGCCTCCGCCTTAAACGGACAGATTCTAAAGAAATATGATGGCGAGTAAAGGGTGGAAGGTCAGTGCATCGGTACAATTGTAAAATTGGTATACCGTATGTCAATGTATGCGTACAAGAACAAATAGGATTGTAATCTCTGAAAACTGAATTTCCGTAGGTAGTAAAACCCCACGTGCCGATGATAAAGTTCCGTAAGGGCGGAATTAACAGAGGTAAACGTCACATTAATACTCCTTCTGGAATCCGTCTGTTGAAAAAGCCCACTGAAATGATTTTGTTATTGGTTAGTAACCACAGGAGCAGCGAAACCGTCAGGGCAGCCAGGGCCGGCGACGCTTCGACAAAATAAGGGTGCGACGGGCCCCAATGTGATCGTTCTGCCAACAATAGAGGATATTCATCTTCCCTCGCGGCTCCAAAGACGACGCATAGACGAGAAAGAAATTGCATACATCAATGCAAGTATAATGCTGTTTTATGTCCTACTACTTGTGCACTTGCGATTGCAATGGATTTTCAAAGGAATTTCTAGTCAACATTTACACACGCAATACAGTATTCGCGATATTGTATCAGGTTTTTAATGCACAGTGTGGTTTCTTAAATGCACGTGAATCGAAAGGGAAAGTGTGCACTAATTGAGTTTTCTCTGTTATAGAGGGGCGGTCCAGACTAAATTCTTTAAGCGACTATTAGGGCATCCCTGATCTTAGAGTAATAGGAACAAGTTATTTTCTTCTCATATCTTTCTGTACAATATGTTCTGTAAATAAATGAATGCAAGACGTGCTGCTTACAAGTTGTACATATTTCCGTTGTCCATCTATCGGACAAGGTCTCCCCTTTGCCTGTGTGACATTGCCAGAACCTGCTATTTCTGGCCAGCTTTTTGGCTCATTCTTGTAACACGTAAAGCGTGTGGATCTTAAGACAACAGGAGAGAATCTTGGTAAAATTGTCACACGTGTCACTGTAATTCTTGTATGAATAATCCAGAATTATTATTGACGCCAGTCACCATCAATTACGAGAGAATATCAACTTTTTAAGTAAAAGTTGTGAAAGTTGCAACCCGAGGTTTTTTTTTCGTTTTAGAATTCTGTTGCATGTACCTATATCATTCTATGGGATTAAGAGCAAACGGCTGAAAGAAGTTGTAAACATTGAACTTTCCTCCTGTCCTATGACGTCATAAATCGAATATTAGAAATCCGGGGATCGTTTACTCGAGGAGAAATATTTTAGGAGCAAAAGCCAATAGAGACAGCCCTGTTCCATGACAGAAATAGCAGACGACAGTGCGCTGCGTCTTCCATCCGCTCACGATCCCTGGACGCGATAGCGGAAGACCTGCGATCGTTTTGCCTTTTATCGAAACTGCGAAAATTACACGAACGACGAATTTACGAATATGTCTGAGATAACGGATTTCGGTCCGAGAAAGACGATTTTTATCCTAGCGATTGTGGCTGGATGTTTTGCGGTACTATGGCCGAGAATTTTCTATCCTATGCTCACTGCATCTGTCACTCCGCATCACACCACCGACACTTCTGGTAAGATTCTAATACTTTTCATTACGTTAAAGATCAACGATACGTTAGTGAACGAAATTCCGAATTCTCTGATTCATCCAGTCCTTTGCGGTTGCTTTCGTTGATCTTTTCTGGTAGACCGTTCGATCACTCGGGTACAAATGGTACCTCTCTCGCAATGTTTCATTTCTAATATTTCGAGTTAAGCATTCGGATATGTTAAATGTGATTTCATATACCTCTGTGTGCCAACAATGTATTATATTCATGAATATTTATTAGCATGCTGCGACGTAATATTTGAAAGTGATGTCACTGCTGCGGATATCATGCATGAAATTTGTCAGAACATATTGAAGCATCATCAAGTTGATCCAAGAGTAAGAGACGTTTTGAGAACTATAAAACTGACGCCACAAAGTGCAAGTTTGTGTAGAGAAGAAATTTTAGCCAGATGCGGTATAGATCTATCTACGTTCCTCGCAGAAAGGGAACGATTGGGAAAATCTAACAAACAAGTTTTGGAAGAGATCAGATCAGTTAATAGTTCCCTGTGTCTTAAAATGCACTTTGGTATACCTCTTTCTCAGTTAGGAACACCGCATCTCATCAGATATCATATTTTAATGCCACACAGTAAGAATTATAAAAGGTTCTATTCAAACATTCCGATACCAGCTACTACTAACAGATAGCATGTGCAACTTTGTTACACTTTGAGCATTAAGTACCGTATCAAGTATCTATTAATATAACACGACTAATAACTTTGTTTCAAATTTTAAATATGATTTTGACGCTAATAATCTTGCCAATTATACAGGATATCGTCGATCCAGTCGTACAATCCGAAGGGGGTCGATTCTTTGCGTGAAAATAGATCGAAAATGTGCGATAAGGTTTCTTCGTACGAGGCTTGGTTTTTGAAAAAATTGATTCTAGGCAATTTCCCAACGAAAATGATTTTTTCTCGCATTTTCGATGTACCATATTAAACGAAGAATTAGCCGCTTTCGGAATGTACCGCCAGCTCGATGACACCCTGTATATGGAAAGCAGATTCGAGTTATCCCTTCTACCTTGGCGGATTGCCAAAAGAGCAAACATAACTACCGATGAGTAGATGGGGATAAGTTTGGCCTATAATCATAGTTCCAACGGCATCTATGTAACGATCTCTTCTATCATTTACAAAGATTGCAGTCTAACATTATTCCTATGCGATTTAGTAAGAACAAAATGAATGTAATAGTGCTTTGAATTCTGTTTGTTTAACAGTCCATTCTGCGCACGATAGCTTAATAAAAAATATTTATATTTTTAGGCACAATACGGCAAGAACGACGTACACCACCTCATGCAGGTGGCCTACATCCTGCATTGAGGGAACGTGGTAGAGCGATACCTTCTACGCACATTGTACCGAAGGTAGCAGATAGACCCGATCATGTGATACCGAAGATCAGACCACCCTTGGGTGGTGCAGGGCACGTTGTCCCAGCGCCAAATGGGAATGGCACTATGGGAATCATCATGCCGCTGTATACCTTAGGCATCGTACTGTTCTTCCTGTACACAATTGTCAAGGTAACTTTTCTTTTCCATCGTACCCCTGGGGACCGGAGAGGACTGTTGTTTATGGACTGTTGTTTTACCAGGTGCTGAAGAAAAATTCGGATAGCGAAATCATATCGGAATACCCGGGAGCCGCCGCGGAAAAAGAATTTCGAAAGATGGTATTTAGCCCCGAAGCGTTTGCTACTGCAATGACCGGCGGTACAATGAATTACGAGAAGGAAAGGTCACCGTCACCCCAGATGCCTGCACCCACCATAGAGGAGTTGAAGGATCGTAAGTTTTTCCGACGTTTCTTTAAAAAAATGATTAACGACACTGGATTTATATCATCATTAATGCAGTGTTTTCCTTGAAAGCTATTTCCTTTAAAGAAATACTGAAAAATAAGGTACATGTTTTTTTGAGTATCTAATCAGATTTTTAAAATGGTGTTGCATGATGCAAGGTTTGCACAATTAGAACACACACGTATTTATACCGCGAATTTAACGAGGAGGAAAGAAAGAAATATTAGCCTAAGATTACAGATATTGTAAGTACTGGTGTATATATTCTCTGAACACATTTGGTAATGTTATACATGCTGGAACACAAGAAGCGGCAGGAGACATAGAGATAGATCAGCTGAGACGTCGTTTGGTCGAGACGGAAGCAGCCATGGAAAGAATTGTTGTCCAGATAGGCAACATATCACGTTCGGTTATGCATAGTCCAAGCTCGCAAGAAGAACTCAAGGTTTACTAGAATAATTTTGAAGCAATTTACCATTTTCCATTTCTTAGCCCTTAGAAATGTGCACGTTGTTGTGTTCTGATTGCGTTTCAAGCTTTACCCGTTCTAATGTACATTATATATGATACATATTGTACATTTAGCGCGACATCGTCGAGAAATTTTTGCTTTTTCTATATTTCAATGCTTCTGGATAACCACTTCTAAATTGACCATTTTTTCAAATCTCCGTCTTTATGGAAAGTGCATACTCATATTTTAGCTGAGTGAAATACTCGTTACAAGCATTTAAGTCCGTCGACGTATTAAGTAATAGAATTTATAGTTCTTATCTTTACATTTAAATAGTAGATGGGCCTCCAAAGTCCAATGGTCCGGCAGGGGTCGATCGCTCATCTAAGGTATATTCTTTGCCTCGAAAGTTTTCTAACAAGAGTAACCAAAAGTTTGTGAGAAACTGTTTCTACTGAATTTTTACTATCGTTTTCAAGGCTTGTACCTATCTTAGGACACTAAGGATTCATTTTCGTAATATTATAACAGTACATATTTAATACTATGAAATAAGGATGAACCTTATCCTAAAGCACATTAGAGACGCTATATTTAGTGCAATTTTTTTCGCATCTTTATCGAAAATGACCTTTACCGCATGATAGTGTTGTTAATTTTGAGAATCGATGTTAAGTTTATTTCTCTCTTTTCATCTTAGCGTTATCGACCTTTTTTTTTATAGTGCAGCATGGATTTCTTAATACTTTCGTAAGATGAGTGTTATTTATTTAACGTTGTATGTTATATATATATATATATATTGTGGCCCTAAATGAAATTACATAGAACATTTATTTCGTATTGATTTATGGGTATTAACATTTACAGTGCAGTAGCATTTATTAAACGCAGCATACACTTGTATTTATTTTACGTTAACAAATGTGTAACTACTTTGATGAAGCGAGTGGTATACGCGACTGCTCATTTCGACGATGTGATTTGCAGGACGATGCCGACGCCCAGGCTGAACATAGTAAAGCAGATGAAGAGGTAGAAATTATAGAGAATTCACCGACCGTTAAAGTCATGGGTATGGAAATGACAGCTAGTTGCGAGGGTAAGGGTAGTAGGCCTACTACTCCGATAATACCCGTTCCACCCAGGTAACGACAATTCGAGCAATACGTTCGCGAAGATGAAACGTCCAACAACTGGAGTTGCATTGTTTTAGTAATGTTGAGAGGGAGAAAACGCCGCCTAAACCAATATATTTAGAAGGTGCGCTTCCTCCACAGTGTGAGCTACTTGTAACAGATTCAGAAACACAAGCACAAAGGGCCGAAGAGGATTCAGAAGGACCTGTTGTACTCTCAGGCAAAATGACCCTCTCCCTCATCAGCCTCGACCAAAATGCAGCAGTAAGAAAACATTAGAATTACCAACAGAATCGAATGAATCTGCGGAGCCTTGTTTTATTTGGTGATTCTTTTATTCATTTAATTGTTTGCTTCTATAGAGATTCCTTAACACGACAATGGCAAATCACAGGACCTCTCATGAGACACAGGAGTAGCTTTTTCTTAGCGATAACTTTTATAAATTCGACGCTAATACGACGCTACGCAATAGCAGTTACTCACACTCTGTGATTTGCTTCACGTATTAATACCTAAATTCTATTATGCATTGGATTTGTCATTAATCTACTAATTTTAGTGTAAATTATGTACACTATACATTTTACACGTTTACTTTTGCTATAAACATTAATACCCCATAACGTCAAATTATCCCCTAATTAAATTACGTTTTTACTCACGATGCTGCTGTCGACGTTCACTTTACTCAACTAACTAAACGCTGTTAACTATTCTACCCATGGGTACAACATTTCGTTATTTTCTTTCGATAGGAGACACGGAAATTACGATCAGAACATCTGTAGTTAAACACAATCTTAATTGACCTTTTCTTGGTACACATTAGATATGAAAATTGTTGCAATGATATTGAAACTAAAGGTGCTTAATATCGTTCCATTGAACTAGGAATCGGAAGAAGGAAATCAGGTAGTACGGGGGACAGGCGATGTAACGGCCTCAAATATGGAAAGCTCGGGAGAAACGCTAGATACTCGACAATTTGAAGGTAGAGGACAAGAAGAAATACAAGTTAGAAAAGAAATTGAGAATGGAACCGAAGCAGATGAAGTAACGGGAGAAAAAGAGGACGAAAAAGAGGAACTAGAAGATGATGAAGATATGGAAGAAGACGAGGAGGAAATAGAGGAAGAGGAGGACAGGGGTGCAGAAGACGAAGAAGAAGAGTATGAAGAGGAAGAAGTAGAAGAAGTAGAAGAAGTAGAGGAAGTAGAGGAAGAAGTAGAGGAAGAAGTAGAAGTGGAGGTGGAGGAGGAAGAGGAGGTTGTGGAATATGATGACGAAGAAGAAGATGAAGAAATAGAAACAGGAGATGATAAGGACGAGGAAGGGGTGGAAGATGTGGTAGAGGAGGAGGAAGAGACGAGTGAAGAAGAAGAAGAAGAAAGGGGTGAAAGAAGATTACAAAACGTTAACCAAATTTTAAGTAAGAAATTCGAATGAAGAGGACAGGGTATTCAATCGATACAGGGTACTAAGATGACGAAAACGGTAGGAAGAATAGCGAAATGAATCGAAAGGGTGTCAAAATAAACGAGGGAAGTGTAAAGTGGAAGAGAATGGGAATGTTCACAGTGGGTTGCCTTATAGTGAAAAGACAATTGAGAATTAAAGAAACAATAATAACCAACTAACGATTGATTAAATCAGTGTTTAGCAATCTTAAAATTTTACGTATTGCAGTAAGAAAGGATTAACACAATGATTGTCAGAAACAGCAGCAGATGATAGGGACGTTGGTTAAGCACTGCCAAACACCTAATAAGTTCATAAGACTCGAATTTACTGCATGCTTACACTGTTGCCTGTTGTACCCTTTGTACACTTCGTAGAGTCAGAAATTTCTTAATCAATGGGGCCAAGAAAAGAGGCAGTGCTTCGCGCACATGTCCGATAAGTGTCATTGTGCAATGAATACTACAAGATTACAGTACAGTCAATAAATGCTACACAGTTGCGAACACTGTTATGATATTAGTTTTCTACCGGGTATGCTGATTGGCAAGCACTGATCTCTATGCTTGTGCACATACCAGTTGTTTCAGTTCAATCATGTTTAGAATTTTTTTTATCAATGTGAAACAAGCTATTTTGTATGGCGCTCTTATTTCTGTTGCATTCGAACGAAAGTTTTTCATATCGTAGTTTGTAAAGCCACTTAGTAGGTAGGATTGTCATTTTCATACCTATGCTTAGTCATGCAATACTATATCGAAGAATTGTACAATAAACGAAGAATTCCTTTGAAGATAAGTTGCTGTCGAATGTAATTAGACTATTACAGGAATAGGCAGATTTGTAATTATATTCTGTTCGTCGCTAAATACAACTTTTCCATTTAATTGAAAAGAACTATTTAAGCTTACATATTTTAGGGCAGTAGTTATCTTCGATATTGTTATTAAAAAATAAAATTATATTATTATATTAAACTTTGGTGTTTATTATTACTCGTTTAGAGTTCGAATTTCAAGTCAATTAATAGATATCCCTTTGATTACGCATCGGGAATTTATTTTTGCGGAAATGTATATATAGTTTCGATTTGCCAGCATTAGATATTATATATAGTGCGATATTGTATGTTAATAACATAATGTTATATAATCTCTCGCAGCTCCATCTGTTTCGTTTAAATAATCTCTGTAACCTATATGTACGTAGTTACGGGATTACAATTGAATAACTGGTTTTCCTTGTAAATTACGGAACTCTTCGTTTCCGGTTTCACCGTAAATTCCGCGGCCCCTTACGGTAGTTTTTCGAACGGAATAAACACATTCTCCTTCAATTGGATTTTATACAGACATTAACCTAACCTGCAAAAAGATCATTTCACCCCGTAATTAACGAATTATCGGCTGACTTTCACCCATGTGTTTGCATTCCCGCGAAGAAATATGCGACCTTTATTTTTTCACAGATAAAGTCGCATGTACCATTCAGAAATTTCGATTAATAGACGCGACAAAATTGTAAACACGCACTTTCGAGTATGTTTTGCTGGAAAGTATCTTTGAAACTCACACTGCATAAGTACGATAGATGGGAGTAAGGCGTTTCCTCCGGTATTTCTTGATAGGCATCCCTATCGGGATTACTATTATCGACACGGCTGGTGGCATAGCCAAGGTAGAAGGAATCTCTATGCAACCGACTTTAAATCCAGATGACAGATATCCTGATTTTGTGTTTCTGAATCGTTGGGCAGTTCGTAGTCAAGAGATTCATCGCGGTGAGATAGTATCAGTGATATCTCCCAAAAAGCCAAGCCAGACCTTGATTAAAAGGGTCGTGGGACTTCCCGGGGACATTATAAGCTCCCACGGATATAAAACAGACATCCTGAGGGTACTTGAACATTTTACTCCGTAGATAATTACTTCTACTACTTCACTGAATAATAGAAGCACATGTTCCTTTGTTAGATACCAGAAGGATACTGTTGGTTAGAGGGAGATCACCTAGGTCGTTCTATGGACTCTAACACATTCGGACCAGTTCCTCTCGGTTTGATAACTGGCAAAGCTACTTTCATAGTGTGGCCGCCGACTCGCTGGCAGTACCTTTACCCTTCTATGTCGCACCACAATTTTCCATTAAATATAGCGAGAGTATCAGCTAGATAAACTTCAATCGAGAGAAGAGGATGAGGGCTGTCAGCTTTGTTAAAAGGCTGCAGTGGGATCTCCCCGGTACTGTGTGCCGGCATGGCCTGACGATAGGAGATGTCGACAATGACGGTGATAATGAGTTAGTCGTAGGTACCGCGGAGGGAGAGCTTTATATTTTCAAAGTAAGCTATTCGTTTACCGATCCGTGTTTTGAACCCTTCGCCACTTCTGTGGAAGCTTTCGAAAGTCTGCTTTAAATCACTGTGCAACAGGGATCTGAGTTATGGCAGAAGATACCTGGTTTAGGTCTGATCACGAGCGTAGCGATTGGAGATATCTTTAATTACGGTCGAAACGCGTTAGTTGTAATTTGCGGAGATGGCTGGGCACATATATTTTACAGTCCACGATCGGTTAATCCTAGCACCATCAACCCAACGTCTGCTCAACAATCCAGTAAGGAAACGATCGATCAGGACACCATCAAGATTGGTAAGTTGAAAATTGTACTCTGGCGTCGCAGCGGGTGGTGATATAACAAGCTTTCTGAATTCAGATCAGGTAGACGGCAACAGCGAGGTGAACGAGTTGTCTGGTAAAATGGAATGTGTTCATGTACAAAGGATTCCAACGAATACAAAGGTGGTGTTGGTGGCGGATGTTGATAAAGATGGTGCGAACGAGATGATACTTGGCTTGACCGATCGCGTAGTTAGGTCTTACAGATGGTCGAGCACTCCGGAGCTCGGGAGAGGGAAGTTAGTCGGGTTGAATAAATGGGAGTGTGCCAATCAAATAGGAACAGTTACGTTACAGGTATGTATAGTGAATACAGACAAATTGAAAATCATTTCAACGTAGGGTGATAATTAAGATTTCGATTCCTGTTTAGCACACGGCGGACGGAACGCCAACTTTATTAGTTGCTCAACCCGGGGGCACGTTCATGCGAATCAAGTGCAATTCCGAGGATTGCCACTCGGAACACGAGGCTCATAAAACGAGCAACGAAACGGCAGCAAGCTGCGTGGATTATCAAACGCTGGGAATATCACGAATGCGCAACCAGAATATTTCAACGGAAATCATCGGAGACTTGCAATGCGCCGAGAGCAAAGCGTCGAATAACGAGGCCAAAGAATCTTCGGCCAAGCAAACTGTCCCGAGTGAAGTTCAACGCGGCAAGCACGTCAAATCCGCGTCGCTGGAGCTCAAAGGGAATACTTCGCAAACAGAAACAAGAAAGAACAGTTTGGATCCAGCGGAAATACGTAAAAGAACCTCGACTGCAGAAGACTATAAAACGAGCAAAGTGTCTGGGAAGGCTACCGCTGCCGGCACAGATCAAGTCGACGGTAACCTGATGGGTGGCAACGTGATTCTTGCCGATTACGATGCGGAGCCAGAGAAAGAATCGTTGCTGCCCACGTACAAGGACTTTTCTCTCGAAGACAACAGCGACAATAATAACGAAG
Organism: Andrena fulva; assembly: GCA_946251845.1. Lineage (NCBI taxonomy): Eukaryota > Metazoa > Arthropoda > Insecta > Hymenoptera > Andrenidae > Andrena > Andrena fulva. The sequence continues at coordinate 92,572,107 of OX276327.1, read as the reverse complement.
AAAGCTTGAAAGGGCAGGATAAAGCCGAAGCGAATGAGGCGAATACGAAGAGAAGCTCGTCACAAGGGAAGCCTTACGCTCTAGCCACCTTAGACGGGACTATAATGCTAGTCAAAGATGAAGTTATATTATGGTAAGGCTTGAAACACTTCCTCTGCACCTGATCGATTTTAATGCACGTACATGCTCTCACGTTTCTTTCCTTCAGGGCCATGCAAGTAGATCACCAGATATTCGCTTTGTGCCGATTAGACGTGACTGGCGACGGCTCTGACGAAATAGTGGCTTGCGCTTGGGACGGGCAGACTTACATTTTGGACCACCAGCAGAACAGTGTCCGGTTCCATTTCGAGGAGCCAGTCAGAGCATTCTGTACGGGTATCTATAACGTATCGCCTGGAATCTCGACACCTTGCCTGGTGTACAACACCTTCAACAACAAGGTAACTATTTTTCGTCCTCGCAAGGTGCAAATACCTGCGAATACAGGAAGCAGCCATGAAACGTTACGCGACGATATGCTTGCAGATCTTTCTCTACTACGACGTGACGCTTCCGAGCATGGTGATTAAACCGTTGAATCCACTGGAAGAGCTTGATCTTGAAGAGAAGCAAACTTTGGACGGTCTCCTGGGGAACTGTAGCGATATGGAAAGACAACAGAGGATGCAACAGTTTACCGAATGGTTGTTGTACGGAATGTCTTAAGAACGTGTAACTCTTGTTAGACTTTATGTAGAGGAAAGAAAAATACACGCATATTCTTCCAAGATACCCGTGTTGTTCTTGCACCGCGCACGTTTTTGTGATTGACTGAACTGTAATCGCCGGAGACATTGGCGATGTTTGAGCAACGCCCGAGCAATTTATTGCGCGCGTCCGCGTATCTTGTCTAGCCTCGGGGATGTTGTTCTTTCCGTATGGACAGAATATTCACTGCCGTTTGCCATAGCGCCCGTCGGGATCTCTGCCTTATCGCGACGGATATACGACCGACGAAAATTCTTATTATAATTTTTTGGCAAACAAGGACGCAACGGTATCGGTTACCGAGTATTTCGAGGCCCGGCTAAAAATCCGCGGGCATAACGCTACTTGACTATTTGCGGAACAGCGGGAAAAACAGAACTTTATCTGTCTATCGTAAATTAAGCTGTTGTTCGCGTAGTATCAGGTAAACATATAGCATTGGTCCGGGCGTCATCGTCCTCAGTAGGAATGTAGATCTCATCGAGTACTTTTCCGCGATACTGCTGCACGGCCGTGCTCGATATCCGCACGATTAGATCTCCAGATCTCGCCCACGGATAAACCGATAAGATCCCGAAAACTCCTCCGAGCCGCCAGTTACCAATCGTCGCCGCTACCGATTCATGTGGAAACGTTAATGAAACCGTGATAGCGCGGCGAGAGAGGAACGGGAAGCTTACTTGATCGTAAAAGCTGGGAACAGGTACAGTGGTTTCCTCCGCCGCGGCGCGGCTTATCGTATTGCAAAGAAGACGAAAGAGGAAAAAAAGGGCGAAATAGGACGCCTTGTTATGTAGTTGCGACGGCTTAACAGCGGCTACTTTATCGAGTGCAAGTGTCGATAGCAGCGTGTCCCTGCAGTGTTTTCGGTGTGACTTAACTTCTGGCTCGATTAATTCCAGAATGGCAGGGAACGCAACGGAGCCGAGCCTCCTCGGGCAAGAGCTGAGGCAGCTGACTTTCGGATGGACCGATTACACGCTTTTCACCGGCCTTTTGGGGATCAGTGTCCTGATCGGCATTTACTTCGGCTGCTTCGGCAAGAAGCAGGACAATACCACCGAATACTTGCTCGGAGGGAAGTCGATGTCCTGTTTTCCGGTTAGCATGAGCTTAATCGCAAGGTAAACAACGATCTCGCGAATATTCCTCGGGGATGGACGAATGTACCTACGTTCGTCAAGATACGAATAAAGGCTAATGGGTTTCTCTTCGGTTATTTCAGTCACATATCAGCGGTCTCGTTGCTCGCTATACCCGTGGAGGTGTATCAATACGGCACACAGTACGCCGTCTGCGTTTTTACGTCTTTCCTATCGTTTGGCCTCATCGCCCTTATTTACGTGCCTGTGTTTTATCAGCTGCAACTGACCAGTACCTTCGAGTACTTGGAGATACGATTCGCCAGGCCGGTGCGGACGTTCGCCTCGTTCCTTTACACCCTGTCGCTGGTCATTTACGTGCCGCTGATCATCTATGTGCCGGCGTTGGCCTTCTCTCAGGCGACTGCGATCAATCTGCACCTGATCACCCCGATAATCTGCATCGTGTGCATATTTTACACGACCATAGTAAGTCGCTGGCAACTGTCATCCCTTCGAGACGGCGGCCGTGTTTGCGCGCGTAATCTCGCGGAACGCGCCCCGTTACGAAACGTATATATGCACTGCCTAGCGCTATGAATGAATTTTGATTTAACGTGGAATTATCAGTGTCGCCTATCGCTCGTCGCGTATCCGTCTTCGTCAAATGTTTACAATGTTTGCGTCTGTCAACTCCCGCGAGATCGTTCGTTAAACTATATGTACACATATCATATGCACGCGTAGAACTGTTAAAGGGAAATAGGGAATAGAGACTCGTCAAAACGTTACGCCCCAAGATGAATCGGATTTCGCCGACTCGTTTCACGGTGGATCGGCAGGGCTATCGATAGGGCCGCCTCCGACAGTAGATAAATCTCTCTTTGGGGATCCTTAGGGTGGCCTGAAAGCTGTCGTATGGGCGGACACCGTTCAAATGACCGTAACAATAGGAAGTCTCCTCGCCGTGCTCATCTTGGGCACCGTGGCTGTGGGTGGTGTGGCCGAGACCTGGAGGGTAGCGCACGAGGGCAACAGAATCGTGTTCTGGAAGTAGGCGAAATCTCTGATCGGTTTAAGTTTTATCGGTCCGAGACCAAGTGCCTTCGATTCGCGTGCTAATAAGAGGATGATTTTCGCAGCATGGATCCGAGCCCGTTCGTCAGGAACTCCTTCTGGGGCATGTCGGTGGGCATGACGATAACGTGGGTATCGGGACTGGGTATCAGTCAAATGTCGATGCAGAGATTCCTAGCGATACCGACTATCAGAGAGGTTCACAAGTGAGTACGAACTGCGATGCTTAGTAAATTGTACTGGAGGATGCAAGAAGGGCATCAGTGCCAAAAGTCAGTTTCGAGAAAAGTATTTGTAAACATTACGAAGATAGATATTTTTTATACCTACATATTGAAGATGTTGAACTGTCTATAATATTTGAAAATTTGATATATGTCCTTTATAGTTGCATTGTTACAATCGGGATTATGTAATAAATGAATCAGTGAAATTAATTTTAATTATAGCCCTCTCAGGCTCTTCTTGCATAAAATGTAGAGATATATGTAGAAAAAAAAGTTGTTTTTTAATATTATGTTTTATTATTTATTTAATATTTTCATTATATTTGAAAAAAATATTGAATATTGAATAAAAAATTATATAAAAAAAATTTCATGTTAAACGATTGTATTAAAAATGCACTAAAAGCTAAAACATAATTATTTTCTTGCACTACAATTTCGATGGTGTTAATATCGCTTTAAATAAAATCGGTGTTTTGGGGGGGGGGGGGGGGGGAGGGGGTGAAACCAGCCTTTGAAAAAATGCAGAATTTTCTTTTTCTTGGGCTATCTCGACAACGGTGAGAGATATCGAAAAGACGTAGGTACTACCTATAAACAAAAGTTTCATCTTTTTTTATATCTACAAAACCGCGTAAAAATAATTATTGAAGAATCCATACTTCTCAAGTTACCCCCACCCTTAATTCTTAATTCAAGAATTACTTTTACGCAGTTTTGTAGATTTAAATAAAAGATGCAACTTTTGTCTAAACTTCTTTCCAATATCTCTTGTTAGATTCTTGAATATTTTATTTTTTTTATTGTTTTATTTTGTTTTATATATATTACTTAGCATGCTCGGTATCTTGACTTCATTTGCTGTAAATTTGCCACTCCTTTGCGTAGGGAAGGTAGGAAATATTAGATTTTAATTTTTGTAAAAAATTGCAAAGACGCCAAAACCGTAAAAATATAAATGTGGTGCCTTGATAATTTGAATATGAAATCGGCATTCTAATCTTTTCGAATTTTTTACAATTCGATTTAGCAGCTGAAAATTCTGAAAAAATTCACAGACATGTATACCAATGGGTAGAATGCCTCTGATTTTTTTTATCAGTTTCTATTCACTAGAACAAAAGTAATGGAGCTTAAACTGCAAATTACGTTTCACCCCGTAACTACCCTAGAAGTAGGGATGTTGGGTTGATACTTGGCAGAAATAGTATTTTTTGAGGCACCTACCGATTGTTGTACACCAAGTTCAATTTGGTTTGAGGGCACTTTTCACTATGCTTGCCCGGTTAGACCCTTTACCATAGCTCATTCGTTTTATGCAAAATGGCTCGGAGGTCCTCAGGCCGTTCTCGCATCCGACAGTGCAATTCATTTGGGAACGATACGTTTGTTTCTACAGGGCGATTGGATTCACGGCGATATGCATGGTGGCCATAAAATGGGTGTCGGTGTTCACTGGGCTGATAATGTACGCCAGGTACAACAAGTGCGACCCTATAAGCACCCACGTACGTTTCCCTGTACTCGTTCATCCTATAGAAGCGCATCCCGTGTGTCCCTTAAATCTGATCGGATCAATTGGCCTGCAGGTAATCGCGAGGAGCGACCAATTACTTCCGTATTACGTGTTGGACGTTGCCGCGGATATTCCAGGACTTCCCGGTCTCTTCCTGGCTGGCCTGGTCAGCGCTGGCCTCTCGACAATGAGCGCTAATTTGAACACAGTCTCTGGCACGATCTACGAGGATTTCATCGACCCCTGGCTACCGGAGAGCAACAACAAGGAATCCAGAGCGGCGAATATTATGAAAGTACGGAAGAAAATTTTATTTTACTAAAATATCCATCTGCATCGCTAGATGTCGACGAGCAAAGTGTGTTTGATTCGCAGGGAACGGTGGTGGTGATAGGGTTGCTCTGCGTCGCACTAGTCTTCCTCGTGGATCAGCTGGGGGACATTTTCCAAGTCTCTTTGAGCCTGCACGGCATCACCTCTGGAGCGATGCTGGGCATTTTCACCCTGGGAATGTTAGTGCCATGGGCAACGGCGAAAGGGGCCATAGCAGGTGGATTACTATCCCTGATATCCACGAGCTGGATGATCATCGGCGCTCAGGTGAACGTGGCTCGCAAGCGATTGACGTACCCACCCCTTGTCTCCTCCACCGAAGACTGCCTGAACGTGGAAAGCCTAGTCAATCGGACAATGACGCACGCGAGTGCCATTCCGCCGATGCTCGAGGAGCAACCCTTCCTCCTCTTCACCGTATCGTTCATGTACTACACCCTGATCGGCTTCATGATAACGATGGTGGTGGGGACGATAGTCAGCTTCATATTCGGCGTTCCCGATCTGCAGGACGTCGACAGGAACCACTTCCCACCGATTATTCAGAGGTACGCGCACTTGGGCCACGCTTTAAACAGATTTGACAGGAAATTATTGATAAGCCGGAATATCTTTCTCGTTTTAGGCTGATGCCCGCGAAAAGGTACACCGAGGTGCCGATGCACTCGGTTCCAACGGCGTTGATCATGAACCCGGAGAAGGAGAAGATCAGCTCGTGAACAACTCTCCACAGCGTCGTGTTCGTGGTACTTTTAAGAACGAATCCAGCGACGACCAACTCGCGCGCTAGAATTAAACCAACTTTCTAATATCGCCAAGGAGTGTTAAGAACAAATGAATCCTGGAACGATAAGGATCGGGGAGCATCGAGCGACGGCCCGGTCCCGCTCGCCACGAGAAAGCTATACCGTAACTGGTCCGCTCTGGGTTGAAAGCACCCATTAGGCCCCAGATGAGGGTGTCAAATTGACTAGATTATATATCTGTCCCACGCATCTCAATACAAACAACTCTCCCAAACATCTGGAGGAACGATGCCTATCGGATTAGGACGAATGTAAATGCGAGGGGTGTTTTCTGCCGAGTCATTCGTCGGCCCCGCTCTCGAGAATCCGCGACAGATCGATCGTAAAATATGCGCCACGGTCGTTGCACGTGTTTCCGAGCGGCGGTCTACCTATTCGCCGAAATTCAGGAGGTACATTAAACGCCACGATTTATCGCCGGCAGTGATACTCGTCGTACTCGAGGTCCATTTGGTACGGGATAAAGATGCTTTGCTTTCATTACGAACGTTTTATCATTCCACAAACGGCGGCCCAACCTCCGCGCACTTTCAAAAACTCTGCGGGATTTATCGTTAAGCGGTCCGCCGTTCTCCGCCACAATAGAGAATACATTATCGACGTTGCGAAAAATCGATACCGCAGATATATCAAGGTAACACAAAGGGCTCGTATGGAGAAACGGTTCGACCGCGGTGCTATCGGCCACGGTTGACCGATCTGGATGCGTAGCTAACGCGGCTTTCTAAGGTAGGTAGGTAGCTGCGCCATTGCGGACTGTTAACGCGTTCAGCTCCTCGAGCTACTTGAGCTCGTTGCGTCGAAGCCAATGCCGGATCTATCGGCCGTTTCGTACCGTGAATACTTACTCGATTCCGAGGGAATCGAGCAGCGACGGGGAGATACAAATCGCGGCCCGGTTGCGTGCCACGATTCCGTGGAGAAAGTCGACGAGACGGTGCTAACCCTTATCAAAAGCTGAAGATGTTATCCCCGGGTTTCGAGAGAACTCGGTCGGCGACAGAGGTGATTCGTGAAGAGGAGTCGTGGACGTTACACGCTGGGTCCGCTGTGGAAACGGCACTTCTGTCTCCAACCGGAGACCGCATTCCACCGAACCATTTTATTTTATTGGACTGAAAGGTGTCAAATATAGGTGGCAAGGGCCCACCTACTTACATTCCTCTCGCCACTGGCCCTTCTCCCTCCACGGCCCGTGATTTCATCGTGTAGGTAAAACCTTCGAGAGAGGGGTCGCCCCTTTGTGGCCGGGTGACAGATTTCTGACAGATTCTGTCTGATTTGGTGTCGAGTGACGGAGACCCGAGAGGGCCGATCTCGCTGCCTTCTCCCAGTTAACTAGCCCTACCATCTCTTCGTCTCGCTTCGCCCTCTGCCTCCCCTATTTCGGCGTACAACGTGTATACGTGTTACTTTACGCGGATATTCCTCTGAGAACCCCTTCCCAGTAACTTGAACGTCTCGCGCGGTGGTTTTCTAATCAGAGCACAGCAGAAGCGATCGCTCTATCTAGCCAAAGGTTAAAATCTCGTGGCGGGGCGGCGAGGAAAAGGTAGGAGAGAGCTGGTAGAAGAGGAAGAAGGGAAAATTCGTGCCAGTAGATATCTATGGGTCGTAGAAGCCACGGGTAGGTATACACGGAGCTACCGTCGGAGGTTTGGCTTAGGTTCTAAGCTGTCGGTCTTTCTTCCTCCCTCTCGTCGAGCGCAACTATATGACGGGGCTGCCTGGTTTTTGTGGGGCCACGGTGTATACGCGCAAAAGCGCATAAAAGCTGAGGGGGCCGTACGGTGTGGGATACGGCTTATTTCAGCGACAATGCTTAGGGCCAGGCGCGAGCATAAAGGAGCATAATGCAGCCTGCTAACGTGAAAATTATTCTGTCAAACATTCGGACGTCGGATTACCGCGGCGACCTCGTGTCCCGGCAGGACACGCTTTTTCAGAAAAGGCACGGCCAGATATACAGGCTGCGGGCCGCGCAGATGCCGAAAGGATTTCTCGGTCAACGAGACGATCGTTGATTTACGCGTCAACTTGGACGATGGCAAATTGGGAGGTCGCCCGGCGAGCGTGGACGCGAAATATATCCGACCATAAAATCCTAATCTTATGCGATACTTAGGGGGGCGGTTATGCCAGCTCGATGATATAATTCACGCCGCTGGGGCCAATATTTTGCCGCGCGTTATTGTTTCTGCGGCACCCGCGCCAACACCTAAACCGCGCCGCAACCATGTCTCGCGTATTTCGGTTACACCTTTATTTTCGTTCGCGCGCGGTGCGTGGATATTTGCATCCGCAGCCACTAGCCATCCCCTTGCCGCCATCCAATATGTAAACAGTCTCTATGAGAATGAATGCCGAAGTACGACCGTCTCTCGCACGCCTCTCGTGTTGCCGAAAACAGAGGGAGAGAGGAAGGGAGGTAGAGGGAAGATGCAATAGAAAGCAGTCTCGGGGTGCAGACGCGCGGAATATTGTGACATTTCTTTCTTGGCTGACATTCAATTTTCAGGCTGGTAACGCGGTGCCCGAACCGCACACACGGTACGCCCGTACCCATAGAATAGAACACGATACACCCATCTACCTTCTCCCTTCCCCTTTTTACCGTACCAATGCAACACAGCCGCACCCCGGCTGCTCTCACTACATCCAAACAAACAAACAACAACCGCCGTCTGGTTTTCTGTCCACGAGAACGACACCCGCCATCCGCTGCAAGGAATATCATCTCGCAGAGATGCTCCCCTGTGTATACCGCGGCACAATGCCCCAGCATTTTCATCCTCGGCACCGTGGAGAAGCGTATTCGAGGGAAATTACCCGTGCGCCGGTCGTTTTACGCGCGCACATAGCGAGGCTTAACCATCCCTGAAAATTGCACGCGATGTTAACTGCACACGCACGATCCAGACCAATCGCAGTGTTTTAGGGACGTTGCATCCGAATGGAGAGAAATTTGCGTTGCCCGCTATTCATCCGCGGGCCGAGGAAAGAAAGTGGAGCGCCGCGGGAAGTCGGAGGGTGTTTAATTGCAGAGTGAACCTCGGGAATTGTAGGCGCAGTGGTGGGGAATACGAGTAGTAAGAGATGAATCTATGAATCCTGGCTGGCCCGAGATACGTACGTATATCTAGCGCGGCTTCCGCAGCCCGGGGGGGTGGGAAGGTGGAGACAGATAGGAAGTAGGGAAACGTTAAAAGGAAAAAAGTGTTGCTCAGGCTAGGATGCTGGCAGAGGCAGGCGAGTTGGCCCGCTGGCACGACCGCGCTTTGCCTCCAATTAGCATCTCTCTTAATGACGATCACCGAGGTGCACGCGCACCTAGGTACCCCTGATTGCACGTTCACAGCCACTGTCCTCTCGTGTATGCCCTCTCCATGGTACATTACGCGGAACGCATACGCTTTCACGTGTACGGTCGGCTCGCGCTGGGAGAGAGCACGAGAGAAGGACAGAGGGGATCTATAAAAAAGTCTTTTCCCCGCCAGCGACGTTCGCCCCACGAGTACGTAACGCGTAACGAATGCAACGTGCACCCTGCACTCTCGCCCTCCCTTTTCCTCCCCTTTCGCCCCGCGGCCCCCTTCCTCGATCCCCCTCCATTCCCATCCCCACCCTGCCCAACGGGGGATCTTTATTTTTATCGCGGCCAGGCGGCTGGAAGGTACGTGGCGTACGCTCACCACGCCCCTGCTGCCTTCGTCCCGCCAATCGGTCCGCCGGCAGCCGGCCATTTTGGTCCATGCGGAGGCTGCGCGTTCATTTCCCCTCTTTGTCTTCCACTCGACACCGTGACCTTCGGGTGTGTGGGTGCTCCGGGGAAGGATGCTGCGCGCGTGTGGCCCGTGAACGCTCGAGAACGCGTGCACCGATGGTGGGGGCGCGGAGCGGACAAGCCGAACCGTGAAAGTGCGCTCGGTTAGTGTTTCCCGAAATTTTTGCCAATTTGGGGGACGCAAAGTAGTCACGGAGCGGCTCGCGAGCGGCAGCGGGATCGCAACGCGTTTCGCAGCGGTGTGCATCGCGCCGAGATTTGGAGAAGTCGCCACGCCGAGGATGGTGGGGGTCGGAAGAAAGTAGGAGGAGGGCCCGCGGCGAACGCATCGCTTCTCCCTCTTCGATATCACGCAGGATCGCGTACGAGCTTCCTCGTTACGTGGAGGACGAGCGCTACCGTTTAATGGCCGATAATAACGAGACGGGGACGAAAGGAGGGTAAGAGCGGGAGGCTCGAACGTACGTTCACCTTTTATCATCCAGGACCCCACGCTCAGCGGTTGGGTGGGAGTGGAGAGTACACTCTGGGAGGCCGGAGGAGCCGTAGGGATCTTGGAAACAGCGACCGAATTTCCGAGTCGCCGCGTTCTTTTTCGATAGGTACGTAACGCGCGACTTTCATCGGTACTGCTCGCGGGGGAGGGTGAAGCGGGCACGCTGCTCATTACGTATCACCATTAAAATTCCTCGCGAGTGTTCCATCGGAGGAGAGCCGTGGCTGCGGGGTGGTAGAGGGGCTGGGGAAGCGAGCTGGAGGACGGACCACGAGCCTGCACACCTATTTGCCCTTTCTCTCTGTCCTCCCCTGGTCCTCCCTCCGCGTTTCACGCGACGTCATCGGCCGTGGACGCGTGTGCGTGCTCGCGGAGGCAGAGAGAGGTTGGCCGAGGGAACGGTGGGGAACGCGCCGCGAGAGAAGGTAGGAGAAGGAGGATCGAGCGTACGCGATATTCCCTCGGAGCCTGGAATTTTTCTCGCCGGATTCTTCGTGTGTGTTCCATCGGGCGGCGGCTCCAGCGAGAGAGGGAAACGCGGCGCGGCGTGGCGAGGGTAAGGGGGCGAGAAGAGTCCGAGAAGAATACGCGAGGAGGTTGCGCGCGGACGCTCTGTCCCCTCGTCCCGTTGTTGGCCAGACCGAGTTCACGGGCACATCCTGGGGACGCGGAACACGGCGACGCGACATCCACGTCGCGCGCGCATCTCCCGCGGCTCGCGTGTGCGTGATCGCGCGTGTGGTGGAAGGCTGGTTCACGGGGGAAGCTGGTGGGAGACCCCGAAGGGAGAAGCCAGGAGGACGAAGGCAGCGCTATCGAGTGGCGGTACCAGGAAGCAACGGCGTCGTCCGTCGTCGCCGCCGCCGCCGCCAACACCGTGTGTCGTCGTCGCCGAGAGAGAGAGAAGTCCGCCGCCGAGAGAGTATCCGAGATATCGCCGGTCTCGCGCGAGATACACGAGCCCGCGAGCTAAGTGAGTTTCACGCAATCACCGATCTCTCCCGTCACCCGTCTCTCCCGTCCCACGAATCGCTCGGCAGCGCCGCGACGAGAAGCGAACCGACGCGACGGGAGCACAAACACGCTCCAATTTTCCCCTCGTACGCCACCTCGAGCAGAGATACCCCTGGCGAGCGCGATCCTCGGGGCCGGCCCGGCAGATATACCGTGTGTACGTGCTCGAGGACAATCGCGTTCCGCGTGTGACACGACTGGCTACCCTGACGACAGAGGGTTGCGAGTCCGCGAGTTCGCGAGTGACCACTACCACGACCACGAGCACTACCACGACCGAGAACGGCACCCGACGATCCCTGGACGCTGCGGCGGGGCTGGTCAAAACGGACGGATATCCTGCGTGGAGCGGTGGAACGGTACGCCGAGGGTTGCTCGGCAATTGGAAAGGTAAGGGATACTCGCCCGGATGCTTGCCGCGTAATTGCCGGATGAGATACGGTAAACACCTGAATTAAGCATTCCACGGGGAATAATTATTGTGCCAGCACGCTAATTTCACCCCCGAAAGGGGTACGCCTGTGTACCTTTGGTCCACGAGTGATGCTGGGGTAAGGAGTTGATCGTATCTCTTGCACCGACGGTGCACAGTGTTTTGCCGATGGAAATTCGAGCAGAACCCTTCACCCTTGTACCCCATGTTCCCGAATCATCGAATACGCGCCACCCGCGGCGCGAGGGCAGAGGATCCACAACAGCAGCCAGGCTTTGGCCTCGTGAACTCGTCAGGATCGTTAACGGGGACAATTAACGGTGGCTTCTGGACCTCACCGGGTCCTAAACGTTTGGAAAACCGGTCTCGATAGTGTCGAAGTTAATCGCAGGGAATGTGACGATCGTTCGCGTCGAAATAGGTACCACGGGTAAATATTTATCGCGCGCGGCGAATTCTCAGGGGGCCGAGGGCGAGCCGTGTTTGATAACATTCGGGCAATCCTGTGATTACAGGTTGTCGCTAGCACACAGGAGAAGCTTCCTGTTCCGGCTACACCGAAGTATACCGTCCGAATACATTCCTCGAAAAATACGCGCGCATCCCTTATTTATTCCGCAACCACAATAAATTACATTCGGTGACGTAAACATTGCCGCCTAAGAATGGTCGCGAACGCATGCACAACTGTACGCGCGTAATTGAATCGAGAAGGCATCGCTACAATTTAATTAGTCGACCGAGATTAAACCGCTAGATTCGCCGAGCGAAATTGAATTTAGATTCGGCGCCATCGCGACACGCCCTGCTTAATACACTTTTCTTTTCCTGCCAGGCGTTCTAGAATAATCAGCATTCTCTATGAATCATCCTCGATTGAGGATGGGATGCTTCTTCGATCTCGCATTCTCGTGTTACGTGCTCCACGCGGAGAGATGAGATACCGAATGATTTTCATTAGCTGTGTTAAACGTCTGCGGCACCAAATTGCTCCATGATGATTGGAGTGCATACTTGGAGTTTATGGCGACTGATTAAAGTAACGGAACGAGGAAGGCATTCGCGTAGCTTGAAACTAAGTAGATCCACTTCGAAATGGTTCACGGTAGCGAATCGCCGGGCCGTTCCGTTAATTGCGACCAATTAACGAAACGCCCTCTCTCTCTCTCTCTCTCTCTCTTTGGCCTCGCGTTTGATGATCTTTCGGGCCTATTCACGATCGGTTCTGCCTTTACTTTCGGAACGGACATTCTGAAGCGGCGGTAAACCATCGTGTGTATTTGTCCGAGTAGTGCAACGTCATCTCCGCTAATCGTCACGAAAAGTCCGCTCGCATGCGCCTTTCCGATAAAGAAAGCTGCCGCTGGTGGAAACCAGCCGCAAAACACATCAATCTCCGTAGCTACATTTCGTATAGCGGTCAGTTGGCTCGCGCTTGGTATCGCTGGTTACAAAATAAGCCACAGTTTGTCGCGCAACGATGCCTACACGTACACTTGACGTCGGCAATCGGAGCTGGGACGCTCCACTGATTCAAATTGAGCGTGAAAACAGTGGGAAGATTGAATTCAGTATTCGAGGAAAGTTAGCGTTGGCTTTCGGAGCACAAAGCCGAGTATATACGGGTGTTCCAAAATAGGCGGCGCAGCCCGATCGAAGGCGATTCATTTGGAAAATTTTTCCCCAGGGTAGAAAGCGAAGAGAGATGATTCCACTGAAAAAGGTTCCCTAGGGAGGATCGTCGTCTCTTCTGCCATCTCCATCCTCCAATTATTATCCCTTATTAATCCCAGATATTGGTCCCTTAATAATACGGGGGAAGCGGGACGCGTCCGATTTCGCGACAGCGTAGTATCCATGGTAAGTTGCTCGTGCTTTTTACGGGACAGTTGGCGCGATTGGTGCGGCCAAGTTTTCGTGGCGAGAAGTGGCCGACGACGGGGGGTTGGCGATATGAGTCCCGCGTCCAGGCACCAAACGGGCTGACGGACAAACGGACAATGAGAACGAGGAATGCCCCGCAGAGCGAGACATGAAGACGTCACTCAGAAACGGTAACGGCCAGGACGGGGTCAGGTTCGACCTGACCGTTCCTCGCTGGCTCGAGCCAGCTGCGTTCTCGCCCGAGTCCGGAACGAGTGAGTCAGCGACGGGCCTGCCAGACCGTCGGACGTCGCTGCAGGCGCGACGACCGAGACTCCTTTCTCAAAACTTCTATCCGAAACTTCTACTGCATCCCCACGCAGAGCCGCGATAACACGCTGCGCGAGGCCGACGGCGGCGGCGGCGCGGCGTTTCCTCGGTGCACACAAAACATTTGCGCACCTAGCGAGAGAAGCGCGAGCGGGGACCGGCGTCCAAGCAGATGCAAATCATATTAGACTTTCTACCGAAGTTTAGAATGAAAAGCGAAAGGCCGTTGAAAAGCGTCGGCGCTTCGCAACGGGGACATAAATTAGCCAGCGCCGGGATCAGCGCACGTCGACAACGAGTGATTTACACGCGATGACAACCCCGTCGGCGATAGTCCGCGTCAGGAGCGCGCTTCTAGTCGCGTGTTTATTATCATGATGTAATCGTGAGCTTTGACGGAGCTGTTACGCGAATCCGCGGCAAGGAGGCGGTTAAAAACCTCGTCGTAACGTATTCTGCTACGAGACAAACTTCTCCAATGAATAATTTAATAGCAGACGTACATTCAGTATTATTCGAAGAAATTCTACTACCAGTTGTCTTTTGACGTTTGTCTTTTGAATAAGTTCATCTAATGAGGTGGCTACCGGTACGCGTAATCTAATCCTTCCCAAGCAAATCCGATCTTTTTCGGCCAGTAGAATAGGCGAGAATCCTCAGACCAGTTAAGTAGATCTGTTTCAAGGGGCTGGCACCTGTGCGGTGGCGCAGCGGCGCGTGGAGTGTAGCCGAAAGGTTTGCAAATAGCTTTGGGTTGTTTCTCGTTGCGGTGGACGATGAAAGGACGACGGCGGCTATCTATTCGTGCGTCGGTGGAGAGGCGGCTAGGTAGTGGACACTTGGAATAGTACGGGACTGTAGCCACAACAGAGACCCCCCGGCTTGGCTAATAATCAGCCTCATTGTCATCTCGAAAAACAGCCTCGGCTTCCTGGGACCCAACTGCACCCTCCAGCTCCCAGTGAACTGTCCACTCGACAGTTTTCGCTCTTCCACTATTCTCGTCACTTTCTTTCCTCTACACCAATTAGTGGTTTCGTCGGAGCTCGCCAGGGGTCCTGGTTATCCCGCAAAAGGTGCCAGAAGAACCCTACTCTGGAAACACCTGGACGCGGGACACTGCTCGCCGTTCGTTTTCCTCGCAGAATTCGGGACGCAGCTCGCGCGCCGAGCTTCCCTTGGCGCGTCTCCGCCGGGAAATGAGAATATTTGCGATTCGCAGAAGCCATGGTTGGTTGAGGAGAAAAATGAGTTTTATTTGTCGGGGCAGCGCGGATCGGGACGCGACCAGCACAAATCATTATTAACGACTGGCATTGTGCGACCAGTGCGTGTTGTTCCGTTTCATATGAAATATAGCGAGCGGTGGATCTTTATTAAGCAGCTTTCAACTGACCAGCGGCGAGGCGTTGACTGCGCTTTGAACGCGTCAATATCATTTTCGCCAGCGAATAAACCGACGCTTTCATTACACATCGCCGGCGGGAAAAGTAATTAACAGTTGACCGTAAACATTTCCGCGACGCCTGGTTCGTGGCCGATACGTTCCACCGACGGTACAGCGAGAACAGCTTTAGCCGCGAGAGCAAAGTCGCCCTGAAGAGAGGTGAACGCGTTGCAACTGCGGCGGCGAAAGGACTTTCGCGAGTCCGTGCTGGCGATAACGAAGAATAACACGAGGACGGTGGAACGTCTACCCTCGGTTGCGTTATGTACATCCACCTGGCACGAATGTCGGGCTACCTTCTGCGCGGAGAAACTCTAATGAATCGGCCGATTACACGGCATTCCGAGGTCTCGACTTAATCGAACGCGCAGGAACAACGGAGCACGAAGATCGATTACGCGTTACTAAAAGGGGCAACGGGGCCTCGCGAGGAGGAATAATTCAAGAGTGGTCCTCGTCGATTTGGTGGATCGTTTTCTAGGCGCTGTCGTTCTCGGTCGGGTCGGTTTATAATAAGGCGCTATATGGAGCCGCGCGCAGGTGTAAGGAGGTGTCCGGCACCTTAAGGCTTCCAGTAGGGTCGAACGGAGCGGCATATTTCATCCATTGTCGCCCCTCAACTCCGGCGGCGGCACTTTTCAACTTTTTATAGAGATTTTTATACCGCTATATCTATACCGCTCTACGCTGTCGAGGAGATGCGCCCGAGCGGACAGAGACGAAGAGAAAAGGCGAGAGGCAAAGGGAGTGAAGCAGAGTGAAAGAGAGACGGAGGAGTAGGCGGCGGCGGAGGGAGGGTTCGCCCCGTCGCGCGGCTCTGAATATGAATATAATAATGAGAACGGGTTTCGTCGTCGTTCCGCTTCTCCGCTCTTCGTCCTTCGGCCGCTCTTCAACCTCTCCTCTCAGGACTAGTCTCGCTCCTCATTCTACCTCCCGTCCTCCTCCTTTTCCGCTTACTTCGACCTTATATACCTACACGTGCATAGGTGAGGGCGCGAGACGAGACGGCAGCAACAGCAACAACAACAACAAAACGAGACGTGTCACTGTACCTGTTAAATTGCCTTCTCGCGCCGAACTCAACCCTCCGCTCCTCTCTGACGCCAGCCGATCCGTCGGCTTCTGCCGCTCCTGCCGGCGCGGCGTGATTATAACTTATAACCGCGTATCCGAACCGCGCGCAGCCAGCCGCGGTGGCTGCCACCGGCAAATAAAACAATTACGATCTTTGTCCCATGCGCTCACCGCAGTTCCCTTTCGACCAACAGCTGAGACACGTGCTCGGAACCAAGAGTCTCGCGGGACTGTAATAGCGAGAGGAGAGTAACGTGAAATAGGTAATTTAATGAACGCGCTATGCTTGGATTGCGTTTAGATCGTATTTCATCGGGGCCTTGGAGCGAGCTACCACGTTTGCTATTAAAAGGGATACTTCCTGCAGAAGTATTGCCTTGAGATTCAAGGAAGTATTAGACTGGTACTTATGAAACTTGCCGGGACGGAAAGCATACGCGATGTCTCGCTTCACTGGGTCCACGTCCGTACGCTTGATACAGAAAAGGCTATATGAAAATTTGCCTGCCCCAGAGTCGAAGGAGCCTCGTAAATTGCTAATTACGCGTCTGCCAAAGAGTGTCTCCCAATTAACCGCCGCGGGCATCGAGTCCAGATGAAACGGAACCGCGCCACCGAGCGCGGCGAAACCCGTCGCGCTACCGAAAACGTTCTCCCCGGGCAACTAATCGTAATCATCCGCGAGGCAGATTGTAAAAACCACGGGGAATCCTTTCTTCCACGCTCGTTCGGCGCGGGTTGCGTGTATCAAGCGCGATAGTGACGATAGAGGGGAAAAAGGGAGAAGCCGCGATGGATCGAACGGAAGGCGGAACGAGGAGAGAGTGAGAAAGGGAGAGGGACGGTGGCTGGTGGCTGGTGGCCGGTGGATGAGGGCACGAGGAGAAAGAAGAGGCAAGGAATGTTGTACACAAAGGTGTTGAGGTGGATAGCCGCGTGTACGCGGGAGACCGGCAGAGCGAAGAAAACATCCGAAGAAAGGAAAAAGGTGGAAAGGAGAGAGAGGAAAGCAGAAAGGGGGTGTAACAGAAGGAGAGCCAGAGAGGGAGAGAAAAAGAGAGAGATAAGGAGGAGGAACCATTTGCATCGGTGGGTGCGTGTATCGGGCTATCGATATATTACGCGGCTGGGTCGGTGTGCGTGCAAAAGGGTGAAAAGGAGGGACATATTTTATATTTATGGGTATTTGCCGCTACTGTGCTCTCGCGCCGGCCGCGGCGGCTTGTGGCAGAGAGCTAACCGGCATCTCTTTCCCCCTCGCTCGCTCCGTCACACCGTCTCCCTCCGTTTCTCTGTGTGTGACTCTGCTTTGGCCTCCGTTCGGTGCTCCTATAGCAGCTTCCTTCTTCGATCTACCATGCGCTCCTCTCCCTCGCCTCGGACAGTTTGGCCGGCAGTACAGGACACAAGCAGCGGCCGGACCATGTGTCATCTCCCATGCCATCCCATATTCCGTTCCTACCATGATATGCTCAAGGCTCGTTCCACGCTCACGCTGGATATCCTTTATGGGTGTGCGCGTTTGTCCCACATCTATATATAGACGCGGGGTGCCGCACGGGGTACAGCCAACACCATAAGAACTCCGCACTGCCAAACCTCCGCAGCCCAACGGCAACGTGGGCAGCACGGTAGTCCTATCGAGTTCCCCAGCTCGCGCCTCCTTCGAAACGGAACCAGGAAGGAAGGCGAGATGCAACGGCAACAGCAGATAGGTAGTAGACGTAGCTGAAGAGAATCTCAAGCCTTCCGCAGGCTTCCGAAAGAAGAGTTTTCCCACAGGAAATATCGTCCTCCGTCGTTGACCTCGATCCACAGAAGCGTGATTATCGCGAATTTCTGCCCGTTCGATTACGTGGCCGTGGAGATGCGCGCAGCTGAAATTCGCGCGTCCGAGAATCGATCGATCGTTAACGATTCAACTTGGGTCGGAAGCGCGTACCTGCGAATTACGGCCGGTCCCGAGCGAAACGCGGCATTATTAATTCCGCCGCGTCGGCTTCTACGCCGCCGAGCCTCCCATACCCGGGACACCTCGACCAATGATTTACGCGTTAATTTCAGGAATCCCTGGAGGAAGCTCGATAGGGTTCCTTCGAGGCGGGAACAGCCGATAGACCGATTTCTTACGAGGACTGTACGTTTGTTGGAATCATCGCCGGCAACGGCAACGGCACCTTCGCTCTCCTTTTTATTTCGATCGCTCTTCTTCTTCCCCCGCCGCCCCTGCTCTCCCCCCCTGGCCGGCCAACTTTTACTTTTTGTATACGTTTGCCGAAGAATTTATGAGCGTGGTTTGTGACTCGGGCCACCGGGTGCCTCATCCCTTAATTAAGGATTGTGCCACCGATTTGCCGTCCCCTTCGTGAATATGTCTCTTCTCGGCGCGGAGCGGCCACGCTAATGACCTTGACCCGGCTACGAACCGAACCGAAACCTTCGAATCCGGCGACCTTAATCTTCCCGGCGTTCTCACCCAGGTGAAAGTCCCCGCGTTATCGCGCCCGTCCTGGACTAGACCGTCCGTCGGGAAACCCTACGGTTCCCCGTTACGACCGACCGACCGCCACCAAGTTAATCCTCCGCCAAACCGAAAAACGAGTAATATCCCTTGTTTCGAAGAAACGAACTGTGCCAGAGGCGTCTCGCGGAACAGCCGACAGGCTAATCCCCCGGGGCTTTCGGCGTGTAAAAATCTTCCCCCCCCCCCCATTTACGATTCGGGTCATCGAATTATATCGCGGTGCGCGACACCTCCTCCACGGGCCGTCTATCGAGCCGGTGGGGAAAAAACGAGGAGGAGGACCGGGGCGGAAGAGAGATCGTGTCGAGCACATTGCGTGAATCCTTAATGCATAGCGACTACGGGCGACGAACCGTGAGCACCCCGTCTAATGCCTTCTAAAAGCATCCTCCGAAACCCGACGAGAGGAGAGC
The DNA here is from genome assembly GCA_946251845.1 of Andrena fulva. Taxonomy (NCBI): domain Eukaryota; kingdom Metazoa; phylum Arthropoda; class Insecta; order Hymenoptera; family Andrenidae; genus Andrena; species Andrena fulva. The sequence goes on along the minus strand of OX276327.1, from coordinate 92,552,935 downwards.
CTGAAAACGAGGTTGAGGCGGAGAACCAGAGGCGGAGGCTTGGTCGAGAGGAAATACGAGGAGCATTAGCAGCGCGGAGATTGAAAGAAAAGAGCGGAGCGAAGATAGCGGGTAGGTACTCGTGGAAACGGGAGAGGGTCGAAAAGCTCGCGGGCGAAAAGGGAAAAAAGGAGGAAGCGACGGGGGACCGTCGCGGAGTAGGGGACGAGCGACAGGGAGCATCGTAGAGTAATTTGTCGAAGCGTGTCCGAGGAGGAAGAGCCACCAACGAGTCCTTCCCCCGCGTTCCTCCCTTTCTTCGCCAGTTTGTCTTGCCCCGGGCGCAACAAATCGGGGGTTAACCCAGCGATGCAAAACACAACGCCCCAACCATTGCGCGCCGGCGTCCGTTGCCATCAGGAGCACGGCTGGATAGTTCCCAAACACTCTCTGCTTTTCTACACCTTCCTACGTGGCCGATTGAACGGCCGATCTATTGCGAGTGGCGGTAGAAGTTGCAGACTTCGCGCCACCCTGTGCAGCGTCTGTTGACTTTGAAGGTGACACGACGCACGAGGAGTTCGCGAGAGAGGAAGGGACTAACGGTTCCGAGCGTTGGAGCCGGTGGATCGATAGGACCGGCTAATAAAGGAGTCACGCGTTTATCGCCGCGCGTTTAATTAAACGACTCGGTAATACTCGAGTGCCGCGGGATAAATCAACATCTTTACGACTCGCCGTTCACTAAACGTACCCACACGTTAAAATATCGTACGGCATGTGACGAGCCGTAATTATGAGACGCACCCGTTACGAGAGCTTTTTTCCGATTGGCCAGGAAGGGAGGTGAGCGAGTCGCTTTGCTCGTGCCGTTTCCAGCGCGTTCACGAGCGTTTATCAAGAGGCAGGCGTGCTCTTAAAACGAACGCGGGCCGGGATAGTAACCTTGCTGTCCTGGCCTACCTAGTCACGGTAAGCAAGCAGGGACAGCCGTAAAAGGAACGAAAGGAGCCGGGTCTCAATGGAGCCGGTCACTCGTGATTGCGATCCGTGATTCCGATCGCGCTCCGCCTCCCTGGGACATCTGTCACGCGCGGAATGGAATTTCAAGCAGTTTCCTTCGGAAAATAAACGGGACCGCGTCGCGGTAGCTACTCCGCCCGGACATTCAATTATCGATGCCCGTGTTAAATCAAGCGGATCGACCGCGACAGCGTGCGTGTGCGTGCTCGTCGCTCGATAACCGCGCGTAGAAAGGTTCGTTGCGGCTTAGATTTACGGTGGAATAATTAAGGGACCGTCTTACGCGTGTCCCGCGACGAGCTTTGCAATCGAACCGGTTCCCAGCCGATCGAAATTAGACGTCGTTATCGCTGTCTGCGATAACGACATCGCCGATGGAACTGGAAACTCGCGAATCAGCTTCGCGAGGCGAAACGGCTGGCGAAACTTTTCACAGTCGAGAATCGGGAGAATACGTAGTTGGGGGTCCGCGGTAGGTAGGAGCGTTCGAAAAGGTGCGCTCTTTCGCGCGGAATCCTAGCGGAAGAGACCAGCCGAGATTACGGGACGTTCTTGCGGTTCCTTTAGTGGGAAAACGATGTAAACTCGAAGGGAGATGCAATCTCGAGGACCTCGCGTCCCTTGACGACCGACGCCTGTGGTGCGAGCCTACTACTTAACCTTCCTCCCCCTGCTTTCCGAGGACCCGCTACCCCCCCCTTTCTTCTCGCAGATGGGACCAATGTACCTTTTTGTACTTTGCATCACTTAACGCTTCGCCGAGCGTTTTCACGTCCGTCGTCTTTCCCGAAAGCGCGGCTAGAAGCCGACCACAAGCACGGGGTTCGAGACCTCCGAGCATGTCTCGAATTTGAAGGCGAATCTCGATATCCTCTTCGGAACGTAACGACTGGAAGATCGTTTAGAATACGCGAAATGAAAGTAGCTGCCTCGCGCGCCATTCGTTCAACTACGTTCTTTGTAAGGTTGAGATTGTAAATGTCGTTGCCTCGCAGCAGAGGAGCGAAAAGAAAGGTGAACTGAACGATTGAAATTCTCGGGACCGATTAAGATTCCTATGAATGAAAGATCGACCCGCGAACGGATCGCCGTAGCGATCTCAGATAAGCGTAGACGAGGACCTGAATGACATAGGTTCGACCCGATAATCTGAATAATATTACGGGCTTTAAGAGGACTTGCGCCGGAGCGGGAGGTCCAGCCACCTGATCGAGGGTCAACTTGCCACCTTGAGCAGGAAATATAAATTAATTTCACATGGCACGGGGGTAGAAGTCGTGAGGCAGAGGAGGTAGTAGAGGGTGAGCATCCATTCGGTTTCCATTCATCCTTCTAGCGGGGACTATAAATCCTACGCCCTCAGCTTTATTGTCCGGTTCGACCTTACTTCGTGAGAACCGGACGCGTGGATAGTTTTCTGGCTGGAATATGAATCCCTTCGTGCACTTGTTTCGACCTGGCACAGGGTAATATATGTGGTATTCCTCTATTCCTCGATTCCTCCGCCGCCGGCTATCCGTCGTTATTTTACCTCGCCTCGCACCCCATTATATTGCCGACCCTATTTCACTCGGCACGGTTATCGAATCCGGATGAAAAAATGAATTTCATGGGGGGGGGGGAGGATCGAAATTATCGGGGAGCAGATACTCGGAGAGCTGCGGCGGTCCTATTTCTAGATAAAATCTCGGTATTCAATTAGCGGCCAGGGTGGGGCCCGGGTATTAGGTAACTTGGTAGCAATAAACGAGTCGTTTGCCGGTGATTAACTACACAGGGAGATAGGAGAGAATCCCAAGGGGCGTCGAGGAACCCCCATGAAGGCTTTGCGCAGTCTGTCCGCGTACGGAGGACCGTTTCCAGTCGGCGTTTTCTTTCCCTTTCGGCGGCCGCAGCGCAACGCAACGGTCCGACGGGCATGCACACACGTGGCGCGATATATGCCCGAGAGAAAAGGGCCGTTTAATCCCATTGGGAGTGCTAATCTTTGCGCGCAGGAAACCCCCCCGCAAATACCCCATAAACGCCCTACCCGGTACAATGGCCCGCTGCCACCAACCGTGAAAATAGGCCGCAATGTCAACCCCCGATTCATCTCCCTATCGCGACTCCTCCACTCGTCAATTTCTTGCAAATCTGTTAACGCAGTGAACGCGCGCTTTCTCTCTCTCTCTCCCTCTCGCGCACTGTTCCTCCGTCTCTTTGGAATTCGAATCGACCGAACTCTCGATTCCACCTTTCGAACGGTCCGTTTGAAGAGGTTCGTCAAGACGGGGATCACGCACCTAATTCCTGGTGTACTTATTATGTTGCATCGAGTTCGGATTAGATTAGAAAGCAAAGAATTCTTGTGCGGAGGAACGTTGGGACGGTGGGACGCTCGAGCGCGCGTCCACGGCCACCTCGTCCCCGTCAGCTTTCGAGAAACGAGACGCCCGGACAGGTTGACGCGTGAGATGGAATCTGCGCCTACGAGGGACGCCCGCAGAATGTATTCTACGTGTCGCCGGTGTCAAATGGTTAAAAGAGTCGAGACACGCCTCGGCCAGGGGAGCACGATTGGTAGGAGCGGCCGTGGGTCCTCTCCTCTTCGACTTCCGTCGTCCCATAAAACTATCTTGTAAAATAGCGTCGGCGGACCGAGGGTGGCGCAGCGTCCACCCTTCACGAGAACATTCGGCTGGCCCCGTTTCCTCGCTCCTCCCGTACCTGTTGCCCCCACGTCACAATCCACCACCTGGACAGGTGGATATCTCGGAACATTGTGCCCCGCTCCGATACAATATACCATCCGCGTCTCGATCGAGACCTCGCGTCACCGCCGTGTCACTGCTGGCCCTCCCTCCATTCCTCGACTTCGTCAAGTTTTTAGTCGCGCCACTTTTCGAGCGCTAGACGCGTCGCCCTGTAATACGATAGATATATCCCTACAAGAAAAGTCACTTCGGGGCAAACGGAATTCTATTAGCCCCGCGCGCCCCGACTCACCCTCCTCTCCCTTCTCCAGCAAACTTCAAAAGCGTGCAACTCTTTTGAAACTTTATACGCCCGATCGGGGCCCACTTTACTCCTGATTATCTTACGCTCTCTCGAATCATCAGCCAGCCGCGTTAGAATACTAATCCACGATTCTACCCTCGCTACCTACGCGCCATATCGAAGGGTAGAGACAAGGCCGCAGCACAATGGCTCCTAAATAGTCCATAATTGACGCACGTTCGGGATTCCACGAAAGACCGGAAATTTCCAGGCGCTATTGAACGAGTTAAAAGCGTCACAATGCTCATTGCCCCCGACCATCGCTTGAGATTTGCAATTAGGTAATTGTTTGCGATCGCCCCGGGCGCGGAATTTAACGGTTTCCACGAGGCGCACTGAATCATTAAGATTGACGGCATTTGACGAGGGTTGACGGCGCATAGGTACGCGTTAACGCCGGGGCCACATTCATTGTCTTACGGTGGACTCGTTTCGCCGTGAACCGGGCGGACAAGGGACACTTCGGGGAGTCATAAATTACCCCGCGCTGCTACCACGTGGAAGGAGGGTGATCGCAGCAAGTGCGGAGACTGCCAATTACCGCAAGTCATTGACGTCCTAATGGGGTCTCCTGGTGGTAGAGAGGAAGGATTAGCCGTTTGTCGAATGCCGTCGATTCCGATCCTCCTATTGGCTCAGAAGCTACGCTCCGCGCTCTACGCTCTACGCGGAAACCACCCTCCGATGCGACGGGGGAACGGGGTAAGGGTATTACCGAGATTACGCTCCGGTTTTTCGGATTACACGACCGATAGCTGGAGCTTCCACGTTTTCCGTATTCACGCGCAAATTTCGAGTGCCTTTCTTCGGCCGGCCGTGTCCGCGCCAACCTACATTCCGCGCCGTAATTTATAACGAGTCGCGGTGTAAATTGCCCGTGGCAGCCCGCAAGGGGGTCATCATAAATGCTCGCGCCTCTAAGCCTCGGATATAGTTCGAACGGTCGTAAAACTTTAACGATACGCTCGACCCTTTTTTTCTCCTCGATCGCGCATACCACGCTGTATTACTGGACCCTCGCGGTCATTTCCCAGGATCCACTAACCAGCTCGATAGCGCGCACGGGGACGAAGTGGGCCGCGACCACGGCGGAGCGGAGACTTCCGGCCTCTCTCGCGGGGAAACAATAAAATCACGCGTCGAGTAACAGGATTTTCCGCGTTGCTAACTGATTCGCCCTAAACGGATCAGGCGAACATCTGTGTAGCGTCGAAGCTCGAAGCGAGAACGAGGAGCGATCGCTCGGGGTTAAGGCCACCGTTACTCCCCGATTACTCCGGTTTCGAGTTAATCCAAAGTGGCATTGTTTCTTTCCGTTTGCGCTAGTGAACGGAAAGCCCGCTGGCTTCCTTCCCCCAAGGCTTTCGCGTGGAAGCGCCTCGCCGCGACTCCAGCGGAGTGCGGAGAGCACGCAGGGAGGGGAAACTCGCTCGTTAGGTAGTAAGACGGAAGTCATTGGATCGCTCGTTTAACTTCCTTCCCTTCTTCTGTGCGCCGATGATCCTCCGAAATGGCTCGATCGAAATTTACCGTGAGATCGCGCAGCGGGCGGCCAAAGCTACGCTTCTCTCACCTACCAGACGCTTCGTATCGCGCCGCGTCGCGCACCTGTGCTCACAGAAAAAGCAACGGGAGAAGAAAGCGAACGCTGGGGCCCCGGAAACGAAATTCGCCTAGCCGCCCTGGCCCCGAGTGCATGCCCACATCGCGCCGTTGTGTGCACGTCTGCGCGCGGTGGACGCGTAGAATGGGGAAGACGGAGGCCCGGGACACATCGCGTTTTCAACGCTGCCGATGCAACAATGGAGACTTCGGTCCTCGGATCGAGTCCGGCACAATGCGCCGCTGACGTGTTTATATAGCTGCAGAGGGCCCGGAGAGGCTGGCGGAGACGGGCCGTACACGGGCGACCGTGTAATTTAGTTATAGATCAGTTTGTTACAATTTGGCGTTTCGTTTGTACGGGCCCTGTAAACTGTGTTTACCCAGGCCTCGATGATCGACGAGTAAACGCGGTTTGTTTAGGAGCCACCCCGCGCGGACAGACCCTCCGACACGGCTTGCCCTTTTTCACCCTAATGCGAACCTCCGTATGCTCGTCTCTTTTTTTTATTTTACACACAATACGCCCCGCGTGTCGGTAGAAAAATATTACTTTGCACCACGTCGCGGGCAATTCTCAATCGGGTGACGAAGCGACTGTGAGGTCTGAGTCGAGGCGAAAAGAGCGCAATTCTACGATCACGAGGGACCTCCGGTCTGGTCAGTGGCGCAATCAGGATTTAATCTTGGTGGGAGCCGAGTTCAAGGGATAAAAGTATTTTTAATGCAAATGCCATAGAATTCATCAGGTGATTATAAAAATTTATTTAAAGAATTACATCTACCTACCTAGGTAGTTTTCTTTTGTTTTTACAAAGCTCTTGAATTACGTCAGCCGAGTTGAACGGATGCAAATATTTTTAATGCAAATTCAATAAAATTCATCAGGTGATTATAAAAATTTATGTAGAGCATAAAACTTCCTCCTAACTGTACGTGATTGATCGACAGAGGAATAGCTAAATAGTGGCGGAGCAGCTTGCTCGAGTGGGTGATCTGGAGATCGGTCGGCAGCTCTTTAAATCGCCAAGCCGCGTATTTGGAAACGAGCCTCGCATAATAGTGGACACGGCGCAGGTTAAAGATCCACAAAGGGCCGCGCCATTGAAAGCCGGCGATACTTAAGGGACCGTCAACGAGAAGCTTTAACCCTTATTGCCGGAGATACGTTTATTCTGGCACGGAAAGCCCGTCGAACAATATTTTAGTCGTGTATTTGGAAGCAAATAGATGTGTACATGCTAGCCGCCGAGCTAATCCGAGCCAGATCTCGGGGAATCTTTTGGCTTTGCCAATTAGACGTTGTCCCGGACGGAGAAAAGAAGACGACACCGAACAGGGGCCGAAGGGCTGCCCTCGCGGACAAGGGGGTTGAAACGAAGAAGCAGAGGCTAGGAACAAGGGAAGAAAGACGGTGCAGGGCTCTTCTTGCTGACTGCGCTCAGCAGAGAACCCAGTTTAACGCGGGCTTTAACCAATTCAATTCATAGGCTCGGGTTAAGCCAGGATTTGTGGCTTAGCACTGATGGTGTTTGCTACCACCACGAGAGATTTAACTGTTTCTGCGGCAGACCGTCCTCGGACCGCCGGCCAGGTACTTCTATGTGTGTTACACGCACGCACCACCGACACGGAGCCATCGGTTTTCCACCGCGGATGCAACAAACTGCAACCTGTTTCCTTTCGTTAATCGCCGCCCCAGAGAACCGACATTTTCTCGTCCGTCGACCAACTTCTCAACCGAACCTTTCCCGCCCTACATTTCGGAGCAGAGCAGCGGCGCCCGAAGACGCGATTAAAGCGGAATTGGAGAAACCGATATCGCGAGTGGAGAAATTTTATCGAAACGCTGCAACGCGTAAGATCGAACTATAAATCCCGCCGAAACCTTTTATTCCCGAATAAATACCGAGTTCGAGCGATATTGGGATCCATCGGGGAAGCTAGGGTTCGGGAGGCGTTTTAGGGGCGTGGTGCGAAGCCATTAACCCGAAAGCAGCGTTCGAAAGGTCGTCCTCGTTCGCGGAAACGTTGAGAGGCATACCGCAGTAATTGCCACATTTTGCATAACTATAACGATAATTTTAATTAGAATAATATACGCACACGCGCGACGAGGGGCGTTCACGATGCCGCCCACTTCTCAACCCTCACGACGATTTCTCTAATCAATGAAGCATCAAATTTGTCCGCGGAGGGTGAACAGATCCGCCGATGTAAGGATAATCGGAGAGTTTCGTTCGAGTAGGGGAGACCGGGGCTAGTTGTTACAGGGGCAAATTGTTACAAAGCAGTTTAAAATTTTTTCGCTTGGACTATCTCTTCGACGATGAAGTGACTGATGTGTTTCAACCATACACACTTGTGTATGTTGTGTGTTTGTAATCGGTTCACGCGTTGTCACTTTATTACAGATTTTTGTGTTTTCGGTACTAATAGTAACTTTTCTCTTTCTACTTGAATCTTTTCTACCGAACAGACAGATAAATGTATGTAAATGAATATTACCAGGTTTGAATCAGTGTTCTTTTAGCTACAGATTGAATACACCCAACTGGTATGAACTTATAGCTGTTTATACACAATGGTGTCAACCGGGGCAAGTTGTTACACACGACAAGGGGCAAGTTGTTACACAAGACAAGGGGCATGTTGTTACATACGAAAAGGGGCACGTTGTTACAGAGCGAAAGGGGCATGTTGTTACATTGTATTTAGTAATTAATTTATTAATTTAATCCTTTAGTTACCACGAGTCACTATAGTAGTTTCCCGCTAAATGATTTTTCGGGGACGGAACACATAGAATGCAAAAAGTGGGCACATGAGAAGTGTGCAAAACCAAAGAATCACTTTTACGTGTGCATTAATTGCGAGTCCCCGTATGAAACGGACGACGATAATTGACGATAATGATTTCAGTAGTTTTTATTATTTTTAAAATAGATTTTTTAGTGTATATTTATTGTAAAAGAATTCTTAACATTAGTAAATTTACTTTTGTCCAAGAAAATATAATTATATTACTCATAATAAGCCTCGTTTCGTAAAATTTAATTCTGTAACAACTTGCCCCGTATTGTGTAACAACTAGCCCCTACTCGGGGCACGTTGATACAACATGTTTCGACTTTCAAAATGGCTTGTTTCAAAGTCATGGTTTTCGTTTAATTACATTCCATAGCGGTGATCGGTAGAGGAAAGAACGTACTTTAAGTAAGAGTCATTGATAGTATTGAATATGGAATCCAAAAAAAATAAAAAATAAAAAACTGAAAAGTGTAACAACTAGCCCCGGTCTCCCCTATTCGGGAGGAACACTTGTACGTTGTTATATAATATTTCACGACGCGGCTCGCTCGCTGACATTAAAGCGACTCCAATTAAAGTTTCCTAAGCACGATTTTGCGGATCGTCCGCCTTTCACTTGCTTTTTGCGCGACCCGCCGATACGCCGGAGCGATCTATTCTCTTCTTTCGCGGGATAGGATCATTAATAAACGTTGCTGCCGCGAAAGTTTGACGGGGAAACAAGACTCGAGTGTCTGCGGTTCGAAAGATCGGCTTGGAAATACTGTACGATCCGCGCGAAACGCAATCGTTCCTGGTTATTACCTGACCTTCCCGTTAGGCAGTTACAAAGCACTTAGCACTCTGTGCACCCCTCCATCAACCCTGGCGCGTTAATTTGGAAAATGAGCCGGCTTGTGCATCAAAAGTGTTTCTGTTTTATAGTTAGATAGCGCGTAAGAAACCTACGCCGATTTAGACGTTCTCGTTAATTTCAGCGAGCAGGTACGTACACGCGCGGAAAAGTTGCACGAAGGAAGATGCAAACGCTGAATATACTTGAGAAATATCTAGCAGAACGCATCGAGGGGAAATTATTCGGCCCAGCGTCCCCCCTCGCGGTGGGACTTGATCGAGAAGGCACACGCGCTCGAAAAAGAGAGGCTGGAGGCTGAAGCGGATGAAGCGGGCGAAACGGCACGGCGGCGTGGCGCGGCGGATCGGTGTGCCGTGGCACGCCGGTAAATATGTGGCTGCCACGGCACATATGTATCCGCACATAGCAGCCCAGTTGGGCCTCTAATGATGATCTACGGTTAGCTACCGCGCACAGCTTCTATAAACCTCCTAATTTCTCCTCTATAAATTCGTCGAGGAAGGCCGGGGCCCCTTCCACCCGGTGGCTTTCTCGTGGTTTTTACTCTTCCGCGACCGATCGGTTCCATCTCTCTTTCCCCGCAACCCGTCGTAAATACGCAACTGTATTTAACGTCCGACGCGGTGCGTGTGTTGGCCCTATCCAGGGGCCCTGCGCGCCGCGCCCCGCGACGCACGCTACGCGACCGCGGATCATTTATTATTTACCGCCCGTGTGCCTGCCCCCTTATGTGCCTCCGCCAAGACAGTGACTGCGACCGGCCGCGGGGAGGGCAGAGATACGCGCACCAACCACCGCCACCGCGCAGGGAAGAGGAGCGAGAAAGATGTCCGGTTCGCGGTATCGCGAGGACGACAAAAGCGACGCGGAGTCCACTTCTTTCTCCCCCCCTTCCGGCTCTATCGCCGTCCCTCCTTCTTCTTAACTTTTATTCCCTCGGAACTAAATAGTGTTCTGGCTGGTCGCGGTGGAATTTATTTTCGTCCGCCGCCGTCCCCGCGCTCCTCTGTCCCGGTGTAACGAACCCGATCCACACGCTTTTCGCGCGCCGCGCCACGCCGCGCCACGATCCACATCGAGGATATCTGTGGAGTTTGGAATCGACACGCGGAACGGGGCGGAGTGTGCACAGCGCCCAGGAGATCCGCGTGCCCGCTTTGTAAACCGGTTACACGCGTACGCCATTGGAATTCGAGTGAAAGTAATGAAGTCGCGGGAGATGAGGCGCGTTACGCCGAAGACGATCGCGAGCGGTCTAACGCGCCGAGGAATTACTTTCGGTGCAACTATAAAATCCCATTCGACCTTAACGAATATCTCAATCCCGTATACTCCACGCCCCGAGCCAACAGCCGCTTTATTGATCATCAATTTTCATTTCCTTACGCTCCCGTGAATCGAGAGCTGAACGTTAACGATCGCACGGCTGCGGGAGTGTGGAAACCGTGTTACGGGAGCGAATCGGATCGAGGATTTCGCTACGAGCGAGTTACCAAAGAACCGGCTGGATCGATTTGTTTATCGTTTATCGGGTGACCCGAGTGTGCTTGGATATTCTGTCGTAAAGGTGAGGATCGGTAGAGGTTTGGCAGCGGGGCTGGTTAACCAGCTCGTTACTTTCAACGCGAGGCTCGTAGAAATTTCACGGCCATACGGGCGAGCAGTGGTGAAGGGGCTAATGATGATCTTAGTACCCCACGAAATTACTTCCCTCACCGTAATCATCGCGGCTGTAAAAGCCCTGGAAACGAGGACTAGAGTCGATTGCGGGGAATACTACAGGCACCCTAATATAACTCGTTTATTGCGCCCGCAGGACAAGGTGATTTTTCGAAACAGCGCTTCCGCGGGCCCAAAGGCTAATGCGCTCCTCTGCACACATACCCCTTCTCACCCTTCCTCGAAAAAAAAAAGGAGGTATGAAGAAAGGAGGGAAAAAAACAGGAAACTCTACAAAGAAATGTAGCTTTAACCTAGTGCGAATCTAAGAGGCGCCCAGGACGCAGTGTCCCTTTTACGGTCCAGGAGGGATCGAAGGGCGAATAGGGAAGCTGGAGGAGGGAAAACATCAGGGCGGAGCCTGAACACAGGAGGAGGAATAAAACGCGCAAACTCGATACACGCCTCTCTGTCTCTTTCTCTCCAGGCTCCCTCTTCGAGCAAACCACCCCGTCCGGGTTTCCTCTTTTCATCTTTATATAGATTTTTTACCTCCCTGCCTCGTCTCGCGCCGAGAGGCCTGCGCAAACTTGTCCGTGCGACGCCTATAAACTTTTTCTTCTCGTAATACATACCGCGGTATATGCTCGTTTATTCGCGGTCTTGACGATTTCGAGGCGCGAGTATGATCCACGACGGGGATCGATACGGAGGAAAAAGATTATCAAATTACAGAGCGTCTCGTAACTTCTGGCGCAACCGAGGATAAAGTGTTCGCGACAGTCGTAAACTTTGACAATTGAGGCATTTGATGGGAAAAGGGCACATAGGCTTATGTGCTCTTTTTCCGTAAATCGGTTAAATCGACTCAGGTATATGTTATATATATATATATATATATATATATATATATATATATAATATATCAAGGACATTTCTTCTCCCACGTTTAAATTAGCTAAACGCTGTTTTGTTACGTAGCGTGAGCGACATGCAGCTAAGTACATAGTCGCTGACCGGTCGTGCTGCCGTGCTGTCTACTGTCTAGTCGTGCAATACGTTTGATTTTGTGTAAGCGAGGAACTATGGAAAGTGAGGCGTGTATCGAATCCGCAAGGAAAGAAGCGAATTTAGGAAAGATGAAAGTGATTTGTAAGACAGCTTGCTGCAAAAATCGGAGAAATTAATACTTACTTAAAACATAACATTTTTTGTTTAGTTTTGCGCTTCATTTTGTATTTTTATTTAAGCGATGTATAAAAAATGGCCAACGAAGTATGTAAACAAAATTATATGTAAATAACTAAACAAAGAAGCAATTTTGTTACGAATTTACCCTATTTACGGAAAAAGGGCACATAAACCACTTGCATAAAACTATTAAATAAAGACACATATCATTTTCAAATCATGACTTCTGTTTACGAAACGTTTGAAGGATATGATACTACATCCTTAAAAAAAATTGGATTTAATTGCATTACTTTTCATTAAGTTATACTATAATGAAAGCTTTGAAACCGATTTACTCGAAATGGCATTTTGGCGTATGTGCCCTTTTTCCATCAAATGCCTCAATTCATATTAGAACACGCGAACTTGATAAGACTTTACAGGTACAAGCATAGGGGTCAGGCTACGGAACATTTATTTTCCTAGCAAACAGTTTTCAGCTGCATTACCAGCTACGGGACACCACGTGCTATAGATTCGTGCATATGGAATGCCATTGCTATAGGAGCTTTTCATCTATCTACTTCATGGAAATAACTTTCATCTGAATATTTACAATATTCGAGTGTCATATAGAAATCACACGATACACGAGTCACGGTCATAATGCCTGGTGATGCCTGGTCGAATATCGTTCAGCCTGTGTAATCGTAACGGTAAATAGGAACGCTGTAGGAACGACACACTACGAACTACACAGGCGCGCTAGCCTGGTATACAGAATATAGTGAGGCGCGTAGTGACATCCAGCGGATGCCACGGTCATTACGCCCTAATCTCGCAGCTTTTTTACCACTCTATGCAAGATGTGTTCTCGTGACGCTTCAGCATGTCACTACGCATAACCAATTTCGAGGGTTTTGCTTTTCCACTTACGTTGGCCTGATGCTCGGGGTGGTCAGTGACATCGGGTCGCTGGATCGTCAGGTAGCCGGTTTCTCGGAGATTCACAGCCCAGGATCGATGATCGTTGACCTTTGACAGGCTGCTGCTATATCCATGTATCCATGTACGGTATCTATAATTCCAGTGAGTTCACTTCACTTGCACGGTCACTGAGAGGCACCGAGAAACGAGACAGGCCTCTGTCGCGCGCTACATCACTGTTGCACTCACGCCATCTTCTTTTCTACCGCGTTTTCGAACATTCCACGATGCGAAAATCGAGCCGCGTTCCTCCTTCCCCTCGCCCCTGTCGCCGAGACCAGCGACCGTTAGCACTAATTTACTCGAATTAACGAGCCGTGTGGTGAAATTTGCGCCAGGAAACACGTCGAACGGGTGCGTAGAACAAGTTTTACTGGTATTTTGGTCAAGCATAACGATGATTACTCTTAAATACGAGATGAGACGAAATCTTTGATCGGGTTGCGGGGGAATGGACTCGCCCACTGCACTGCGGCGAATTTTTCCCTTTAACACGCACAAATTTATATAATTTCCAAAATTGATGCACTCACTGTATTCTTTGGTAGATAATTCCGGGTAAAAACAAAGAGATATGGGAAGGGAGGTTGGTGACAGGTATACCAGTATGTCGCATTCTTCGCATAGGTAATTGCTCCAAGAAAAAAGGTGCTCAGCGCGGAGGAGGATCGAGAAAGCGCGATTCTTCTTGGAATTTAATGTCGGGTAGCTATGAAATTTCGTCTTTCTTCCTAAAGATACGAGAAATTTCAGTTTATATAGCCGGTTTATTGTTTCAACCGAAATTAAATCTTCTCATTAGATTACTAATTTTGCCATGCGTATGTCATATTTTATAACAAAATTCTGCCGTATACCGCTATACAAACATGTAATTATAAGTTCTCGAACGAAAATATTCATATATTCATTTCTTATATTTTTCACTTATTTTTCGATCGTTATTCCATGCTATGGGAAATACCAAGCTACGGGTAAAAACTTGTTTTTCGGTGGTCAGTGGATTAGCTCGCCCGCCCTACCTGCCATATCGCGCGTTCATTTTAAATGAACGTAATACTGGGTACCGATTAGAACTACATTTTCATCATTTAATTAGAGGAAGATGTGAAAATTCTCCAATTCAATGCCAGAAGTGCGTACAATGGCTCCTCTGGGAGGGAAAATCGTTCTCGTTTAACCCATCACCTCCGCGAGACATTATGCATGCATTAATCTGGACATATTTATAGTGGACTCGTTACCAAGGAAAGGACGGTTCTGTGAAAGGCTCGGATCGCGTGGCACTGATGCTGACAGATCAGAGATCCGCAGGTAGACAAAGTATTAACCGTGCGAGTTCTCAGAGACCGGTCACCGACACCCTGTAATGTTTACCGTGGTTAGTTAATACCCAGAAGGGCGTTAGCAGACAATGCCCGCTTGAGTAGGCAACCGTTTGAGGGTTTTTCCCAAGCGAGGTACTCCTTGGACAGTGACCATAGTAGTCCCCGGGCAAATCGCAACTCTGTCGTGCTGCCTGAGTTGAGAAGAACAATGGCCAGCGAAGAAAGGGTCTGCGTAAAGTGTTATTAATTCCTTGATGAGGGCATCGTATGCCTGTGGCGCAGGTAGAGGATAAGGGGTTCTGCGCGAGCACAGCTGACACTTGCCTCGACGTCACGTTCACGATTTCCCCAGCAAGACGTACCTATCTACGTGGTTGGGTTCCATTTTTACGTACCCCCGACGGATAGGAAACCGTTTTAACGATCCCTCCGCGGGGGTGCTTGTAAAACTACATACTCGTCTGTGAACACTTTGGTACGGAATATTTTTTCCCCCGCCAAAGCAAAATATTTATCGTTGCAGTTTAATATCAGAGCGTAGGTAGGTATCGCAAGCGTTGCGCAAATGTTTAGGAAAAAGCTTCGATTATTATTTGTGCCGAGCACGGAATATTATAAAAATGTATCCTGTCGTGACGTGTTTTCTCGCTTTCCCTTGTGTTTCGTACCAATTAACCCATTACTTAACAATTAGTGGGCATTAGCAAAATAATCGCGAGATGCCGCTGAGATTAGGGAGGTACGTGTGCACAAGTGCGCGTGGTGTGTTGACGAGGACATGTGCGATGGCTGTGCAACTCGTTGTACGAGAGTTCACTATCTCTCACTCAATTTGAGCCTCATCCGCCGTAAGCGGATCGACCAGGCTGGCCTTTTAACGTCGGATAGTCTCGCCTCTCCTGGCTCTAGAGCATAGACGCCTATAACAAACATTATCCGCCATAATGCCCCCGTGTAAACATACCTACCAACGTGCATCGTCGACCTCTCATCTCGTCTCTTCTCCTCTCTCCTCGTCCCATCTTTTTCCGGCGCGTCGCCATCTCCCTCTGCCCATGGTCCGTCGACCGGATAAAAACTTGGAAGTTTATTTAGCCGTTTAGCGCCTAGCGGGAAGTTAAGTTTTTCGGATAAGCCGACTTTTTAGCATGGTCCCCGCTACCCTACGCTTTCTTCCGGTTTAGCACGCGCCGCTACTCAACTCCGATTCAGCTCTTACGCGTGCCCCTCTCTCTCTCTCTCCCCCCCCTCTTTCTCTGTTCGCGTTAATTCTGCGGGACTAATCGTACCATTAACCCACTTTCCAACGATGTTAAACAAGCATTTGAGGGTTCATCGGCGCGTTGGATAAATCAAGTTCCGGGGAGGTGACCTCTTAAAATTCTGATAAACAATCGAGAAGCTTAATGCGACAGGAAAATTGGGCATTGTGGGTGGATCTGAAACTAAGGTTAGTCAGCTCGTATTCGTAGGTTTTTCGAGGCCACCGTACCGGGCTTGCCGAGTTCTGAAAAGGGCCCCCATGGGTGGCCATTCGTACGAATCCCCCACCTCTGCCGGGCCCACTCCGAAATCCCCACCCCCGTTTTCGGGAAGGGACTGAGGCCAGGCCCGGAAAACTATTTAGGGATGCCGCAGTGGGGGTAGGTCACAGTTTAACCGAATCCCTACACGGGGCATCAAGTATTCGTGCTTGGCACAAGCGGGTTGTTTGTTGCACCGCGCAGTAGGTATTTGGCGCGTACAGCCGTCGGCGCGCCGCGATTAAGGCAATTCTCCTGTGCTGCTCCGTACTGCCGAGTACACCGAGACCCGCAGTGACTGCGATAGTTTGGATTATGTGCTGTGACAGACGTGTGACAATCGTACGATTATAGTTTTGGATTTACGCGAGTGAATGTCTGAATATCTTGGTTACGGCGAGCCGACCCAGAACTTGGTACGTAGCCTCGACGAATTTAATCCACCGATGGTATACAGCAATATAGTTTAGAAACCCCCGAGTGACAGGAAGTCCGGTGAAAAGAGCGTAATTTTCCGCGTTCAAGTCTCCACGGGTTAGGAGAGACGGAAAAGGGGCGAGTATACGCGTGTCTATCCCCTGGAAAATTGTCGTTTGCGACAATAGGGGCGGCTTCTTTCGCGTTGACGTCCATTGTGGCAAACTTTCCCGGGTTTAAAAGGAATGCTAATATCGTCATTGTGCGCCGCCAGGGCGACGAGGAACGTTACCTTCCGAATCTCACGTTCTTGCACTTTGTACGATCCGTGCTAGAAATAGTACGGGTCCGTTATTGTGACGAGGAATTCGGGAAGATTGCTGCCCTCCGTCGATGCACGCCATAGTTCGCTTTACGCTTTAAACATTAAGCGAGGAGAAAGGAGGACGGTAGAGGATGCGCGGTTAATCGTGACGTCTGTATTGTGGTTGCAGGTGGAGGAGTACCAAGGATACGATTGCACGCGAAACAGCAACGTGCCGGTACCAGAGGGGCCGGCGACAAAAGTGTCAGAGAGCAACGCGAAGCTATCTTTGCAATCGAGCCAGACCAATCATCGGGAGCAGAACAGCTGGTGGACAGCGGAGGAGGGCGGAGGTCAGGAGATAAGGGAGCGTGATAAGGGTGCAGCTGTGGCGGGTGAGCTGGCTTGCCTCGCGGGCTACATGGCGGGGTACCTGAAGGCGGCGGGAGCGACTTGCGCCCCGACCGGTAGTCCTCAGTACCACCACCACAGTCATCCAGCGATGGGGGTTGGTACTCATCCACATCCGCACTCACACTCGCACCCTGGGGCACCACATCCTGGTCTACCATCACCCTTCGCCCTCGCAACGCACGGTCATCCGCACCCCCATCCCCTGGAGCATGGACTCGCGGCATTCCCGCAAGGTTTGTCTTCTTACTTCTTTCAAATACGCATGCACCATTGTTTCGCGTCTCGCCTAAACCGCCAAGCGGCCCGGCCGCCTTGGCGCCGACACGTCGGGGGATTACGCGAACCGCGCCAACAGTTCAAGGGTTGCGGCGGGTAATAAACAAGGGCTATTGACATGGTCGCGCAGGTAAAAGCGTGCAGGCGGGATCGTGAGGTGGCGGTAGCTGTGCAGTTGATGACCGATTGTAAATAATTCTCCTTCTTTTTATTGGGGGCTGTAGGTAGTTCGCTTTGTCCCATGGCTTTCACGAAAGGGGTAGCAGATATCGATACTGTTTCAATTGCTTTATGGATTTTATATGAATATGATGTAGGCAGGTAGGTATAGACACTTCTATTTTCGTCAGTGGACGTAGAACCGCGCTGCGCGTTTCGCATTCAGCTTTAAAATTACGTATGAATAACTTCGAGCGCAGTTTAGACCTGCTCCTCATGCATTTTGGGAACTTTAAAGGGAGCATTATATTTATTTCGAGCGATAGATCGGCGGGATTTTACTGCCATTCGATTACCTTATTGAACAGTCTCGAATATTTTCTGTTGTTTACTTTCAAGCTCTCCATCTTATTGTTCGGCGAATGATGCGCGTATCAGAAATTTCGCGAATCGCGCGACGCGTTATCTCCCAGCAAAAGTATTGCGCCCCGTCCGCCATAGTAAGTAGCTATTATTGATTGTCATGCAAATCGATGCATCGACTGAAGCCATACGAGGCCGAAGTAAACTCGGGGCTTCTTACCTATAGTCAGCTTGTATCATTCTGTGGCAGGCGCTCGAATGCATTTCTCTTCGACGTTGCCTTTAAAGCATCGGCAGAATTTTTCATTCGAAAATTCCGCATACATCTGGACCAATCCAAGCCAAATAAGTTCTCCGTGAGTTCCGCGCGATGGGCTCACGTCCAATGCGATATCCGTCCGGACATAATGGGTATTATAATGTCAGATTCCTACGCAGCCAGAATTGAACGTTGCTTCTTTGATCCGCGAGATATTTCCGGTCGCAACGTCTCATCCTCCCCAGCAAACGCTTTCGCTCAACTTTCATTCTTCCACTCTCTGGCTACCTTTCATTCCACTATGCGCGACTATGAAATGGAAAAACATCGCTTTAAACGGATTTCCCAGCGCCACGTGCAAAGTGTTTTTGTTTGTTTACGAGTCGGCAAAAAATAGTGGATCCCGTCGTGTATTTTCAAGATCCCTTTGTACAGAGCTTTGCACGAATGCCGCAATACGGGTTCGGTGAAAAAACGCGGCGCGATGCAGGAAAAAGGAACGTAGGGTCCATTAACGCGAGGGCATCGATCAAGTGGCCGATCCGCGAAAAAAGAACGGAAAAGCTTTCTACCCCGTGAAAATTGAGCAGCGAGATAGAAGCTTCAAAATGGAAGATTGTTTCCCAGCTTGGAACTCGTATAAACGTACAAGTCGCGATCTTTTAATTTTCAAGACACCGGGGGGTGTCGAGTTGTTTACGTCGCGGGGCTTTACTATAAAACCTGTGTTCACGCGGCTTTCTTCGTTTCGAAAGTCCGTCGCTGCGCCTGCAGTTTGTTGGTTAAAACCGGAAGAGCCCGGTATAGATACGCGTACCTTCTCTCCGTGTCGTCGTCTTTTTCGCGGCGGTTTGAAAGGGGCCCAGAGAGGCGGCAGAGAAAGAGGGAGTGGAACGGCGGCGAGGGGGTGGGAGGAGGGGGCAGAATGCCCCAGCGAAGAAGAGTAGAGAGAACCATGAGAGTAAGCCGCTTATCAGGGTGGCAGCAGGCACTATAGGTCCAACCAACGCAGATAGGTGGGTTTCCATGGAAACACGGATCTGTCCGTTAGGTCCCTACGTATCCACGTCCAGCCGCCTATCCGTTGTAGGCGTATCCGCTACACGAAAAGCCGTGGAACGAGAGAGGAACGGACCGTGCGCCTCTGGCTCCGCGCGCGCCCCTGCGAAAGAGGCAGCCGGAGAACGGAAGTGGCCTGGAGGACCGCGAGAACGTGCAAAGGGCTTTTACGTTCGTTTATCAAGTAAACGTCGCCGTCGCGGCCGAGTTTGAATTATTTCGTCGGTCGCGAACTGGCGACGGAATCGACTCTTTTATTCCCGGAATGCATAATGCACGAGGCCCCCCGTGGCGCGAAATCACACAATTAAAACAGAGATGAAACTTCGCGAGGCGACTACGCGCGACCTCGAGGTAGCCTCGAGGAACGTCGACGCGACGCGTTAAGGTCGAAGCGATCGTGTTACGAGAAACGATGTTAGAGTCGCGTGCGCGGGAAGAGACAGTCCGTGTCGGGGAACGCTCGGGCGCGTCGTATGTCAGTATTTATTTTATTATGCAATCGCACGAGGGGGCCGTGCTTTCGGGGGCCGGGAAAAGAGTAGTAGCCCCGGGCGGAACGGAGGGTGCCAAAGGGGAGGCGTGTTGAAACGTTGTCGTTAACGCGCCGAGGATTCTGCCCCGGTGCTCGGGGACACTGCGAGTGTCAGCGGGTACGTGGGAATCGCGTCACATGCCTCGCCCTTTTCTCACTCGACTACTACTATTTGTTGTCGCAGAGAAATTGCCCGTCCACTTAACTTCCTCCTGGCTCCCGGTGGGATCGCGACGCGTAAACATCCACGCCTCTGATTCTTTGCTCCGAACGACGATCGAGGAGTAAGCGAGGAACGATTCCTTTAGCTCGCCTACTTTGGCCGATGCTAATTAGTCCGAGAAATTTATAGCCCAGTAACAACGCGACGTTTGATCGGACGAGCTTGTCAGCTCGATAGAATTCCAATCACTCAATTGGGAGTCAGGTTAAGGGCGGCACGTGGCGGAAGCACGTGCGCCCAACGTCGTTACCAAGTGGCCACAAAACGTCCGGCTAAACAAGCACGCGCGAGAGCACCGGGGAGAAATCTTATTCGGAATCGCGGCAGGAAGAGTTCGCGTGGATCGACGCGTGCCACGAGTAAATTGAGTAGGTGGATGGTGTCGTCCCCGAAGCCCCGAAGGAGGGGTCGAAATACAGGTCCGCTCCTAATTGCAGGATAAACACTCGAGGCTGAGTGAAATATCACGTACAGCGATATCGATACGTCCCACCTCTTCTCCGCTTCTATGTACCTATGACTTGTTCCCGTCTTCTGGAAGTCGGTCCCATGCATCGACGAGTGGGTCGTTGATTTCTCATTCTTCCATCGATCACTTTCCGGGGGAAGGTGTACCTACTTCCCTTCCGATACACGCGGTCTTCGCCTTTTAAGATCGGTATAAGCAGGTTGCCCGAAGTAGGTGGAGCCGTGGAACCGTCTAAGAGGAAGCGATGGAAAAAGGCATCGGATGGTAGACTGTAACACGAAGCTTATCCGATTATTCGCTTGTCCCAGATGTGTGTTGGTATTTCGTTACTTACTTATGCTCCTCTCCGCTAGATTACCGGCGTAAGAGCGACTAGATCCGAAGGCCACACGCGTCTCCTTCCGTTCGTTCGTTCTGCGCTTCTAAAGTTCTTGCATGGCCCTGCGCGGTGGCAGGTGTATCGTTCTCAGGTTCAACGATGCCGTCCCTTTTGTCTGACGTTGGTCTTGTGCAGGGAACGATCGCTCGTTGGACGACAATGTCCCCCGCAATTGGCAATTCCAAAGGCGTGAAAGGCAAACTCTGACCTCCCTGCGGTTATCTACTTTGGTGCAGCGATTTCGCGGAGGTCACACTGTAAACGCAAAGTCGACCAAATGTTTTCGTAGCTGATGGCCTTTTAGAATTCCCTCTCCGAAAGGCAATGGCACGTGCTATCATCCCACGGTCCCCTGAATAATCCACCCCTCCGCCTACGTCCTGCACCGTCTAGCAGCCTATTCGCATTTTAGCTTTTAATTAATTTTCGATTCCCTTCGCGGCCCGTATTCACTTTCCCTCGATCTTCGTCGCCTTCGAATTTCGCTACCGTCGCATCTCGTATTCTATGAATAACGAAGTAACCGTCGCGCCGCCGTCGTGGAACGAGTTTGCCGCCTCGCCGGCTTCGATTCTCCTTCGATTCCACGATGCTCGCGCGAAACGCGTAATTTATGGTTCAATCTCGGCGACTTAACCGTTTTGATGAATGGCGCCGCGGCGAGTAGCCAGTTAATTTACCAAATAATTACACCGCGCTATCTGTATCTGATTGTGCCGGTCTAGCGGCGTAATTGATATTAATTTCCATTTTCTAATTCGACGGGCTCTCTGATACAGAATTCTCTCGCGTTATCTCGCTTATTTATTATCTCACACGCGTACCCGCATCTTATCGTTAATAACAAACGCGGCGAGCATAATCGCGTTTCTTAGACACGCCGTATTTCATCGCGAGCATAGTTTTAGATCGCGCCGCGGATAAGCAAGCGCCAGGCGAATAATTCATCTGACCTGACCGCGGAAACTCCGCACCGCGGCTGAGTATTGGAGACGATAATTAATTAAATTCACACACTTTGCGATCAATTAGTCATTATCGTTATTTTATCTATCACGCCATTGGGGAGGGCGCTTAACGGTCCACTTATTTGTTTAAAGATAAAGCGTGAACCGCGGTAGGTATCTCCGTTTGCTGATACACGCAATTCAGAGGACATTCCCCGGGAGCCGGGAGAAATCACTGTGAGATTTTGTTAGCAGTCCATTGACTTCCACGGATTCCGCTCCACTTTGTAGCTCGAAACACGAAACCCCACGCGGAGGGCAGGAAAAAATCCAATAAACAGAAAACGAATTTGCTATTAGGGTCGAGTCTGATCTCGTTGTGGGCCAATGAGCCAGAGCAACCCTTATATCAACCCTCGGTCTCGTCTCGCGCTGACGATAATAAATCGAATCATACTCCAGGACGCAGCGGGTGTTTGCTGTCCCATTAGGGTTGCTTAGCCAGTCTCCTTTCGGCAAATCGACGCTTCTAAATTGATCGCGTGCCGGGCCTGAAAACATTCGCGCGGGATCGCCGTGGAAAATATTGTCGGTGATATTTCGGGGGCAGCGAGTGACGGATCTGTGTGCGCTCGAGCATCGGATCTCCTCTGGCGTAGAATTCAGGCAAACGAAGGGCTTTTCCTCGCGCCCACTCAGCGCTGCATGGAAGCAGGCGGAAGACCATAATCGGAATTCCATTGTCTCGTTGCTGGATAAGGGCCTGGCTTTCACAGGGGCCGATGTATAGCCGGCAAAGGCCGTCGTTAACGGTAGCGCCAACGCCCACTCGACAATCAAGCATCCTCTCGCTGGATCCGTCCGTTCCTCTCTCTTTCCCCTGGAGCGGCCTTATCCCTTCGTGTCCCAGCCTCCGTCGCTTGGATCCGCTATGGAGGCAACGGAACACGAGATACGGATCATAGATTCAATGATCGCTCGGCGTGTCGTGCCCATCGCCATCGTTGCGACGCCGACGGTAGCCGACCGGCGTGGAATTTTACATTGTGGCCAGCGCAATCTGCCTCCAACATCTACCCGGCCACCACGCTGATAGCCCACTCGACCAGTTCGTTAGGCAACGATCGCGCGTATGCATCATCGTCGGCGTCATCGTCATCATCCTCTGCCCCGGCGCGCTCTTACGTATCGGTCTTGGCTTAAGGTTAAGGGAACCGTTCGAGGGCTGCCAGAAGAGATACGACCGATACAACCGATACGGCCGATACGACGATGGTCGTGGCCCCCGTGGACCACTCCCCCTTCAACATCTCTCGTCTTGCTGTCAGTTTTCATCGACGCGTCTCCTAGCGCTTCTGTTTCGTCCACGCTTCTCTCCTCGTGGCTCTGCTTCCACGTCTCTCCTGCCGTGCTCGCACGGACACGTGTTATCTTCGCAATAATTATTATTTTTAACCTCGCTGAGCTGATACGCGCGGAGGGACTTAAAAGGGAGGAAGAAAGATATATACGCGGGGACTCGCACAATGTCTTCTCCACGGTTGCTTTCTCTTCTCGCCATAAACCACTCCTCTGACTTTACTCTCACGGTAGAAGCTGCTGCTTTTAATTCCTCCTTTTTTTCTTCCTCTTCTTTCCTCGCCTTCCTCGCCCGTTCCTCCCTTCGGAGCCCGCTGAACCTACTCGCCGCGGTGCTTTCTCTTTTTCTGACACGCCGCAACTTTTTCCTCGCTCTGGTGACGCCGCTGCACCTCGATCGACTCGACTCGCCACGCCGGAACAAGCGCGGACAAAGGGCACGCGAGCGCGGGGGAAAAGAAGACTCGGCTCGCGAAAAACCGTATCCGGCGCAACCTGGGAAAGGGCGCGGTGGAGAAAGGGGAGGTTGGAGGTACCAAAAAAGTTTCCATCTTTAGTTATAGCATTATAATTCCTAGAAACGGCTCGTGAAGCCGGACTTTAAAATACTCGGTTCGGTGGATCGCGGAGCACCGAGCGAGCCTCCGGACTGGTATCCACCATTCCTTTCTCGACTTTACGATCCAGCTTCCAACCGGGAGACACTGGCGAGGCGCAGTTTTCCAGGCTCTTCTTTTTATTGGTTGGCCAACGGTGTACGTTGGCGTGTCGGGTACCGTCGTTTCCAAAGGCAGCTGGGAACGAACCGCGACTTTGGTCCTCTGGATGGTCGTGTATTCCGGGGTGTACCCTTCCCCGTCCCCTCCCGCCCCTCTTCTCTCTCTCCTCTTCTCTCCTCTCCTCTCCTCTCCTCACCTCTCCTCTCATCTCCCCCGTTCCACACCGTTCTGGCTTGTCCCCCGTCCTCCTCGCCCCGCAACCCCTGTGACCCCCTCATAAGCGGATTACGTGGGTCCCGAAACGAGCCAAGCGAGGCTCGATGGCACGAGGAAGGTAGAGTAGGGTGGGCCGAAGCGGGGGAACTGTTCAAAATTACGCTATCGCGACCTCGCAACGCTTACACCCCTCCGCGCCACCCCCTTTTCGGTCCTCCGGTCTCTGCGGTGGGTGACGCCTCACCCTTCTGGAGTCGAGCAGCCTCGAGTCGACTCATCTTCGTCCTCTCGACGCGCGTCCTAGATGCTCCTTTTCCGCCGACGACGTCAAATATTCCGGTCCTCGAGCAGCTTCGACTGACCGAGTCGTAAATGCCTCCCCGCGCTCCATATTCCTTACACGGGGTCCTCGCTACACACACAAGATTAACGTCCACGATCGTTCTAGATACGCCCGCCTGTCTTTTGTCGCTCCTGCGGTTCTTTAATTTGCGTGTCCCGCTCTCTTCTGTTCCAGGAATGAACCAGCGCAAACAGCGCCGAGAAAGGACGACCTTCACCAGAGCTCAGCTGGACGTATTGGAGGGACTCTTTACGAAAACGCGATACCCCGATATCTTTATGCGAGAGGAGGTGGCTATGAAGATTAATCTGCCCGAATCCAGAGTTCAGGTAAATTGAGACACCTTCGTTCACCACTTTCCTCGCCTTAAACGCTTCGCCGTACCTACGATGGGTAGACAATATCGGGGGTCCTCCGAAAGTTTACGAGGCGCGGTGGTGCGCCGAATACATATCGTCGATATCAATTCCGGGGTGTCGGAAAAGTCGGGGACCTCGGTAGCTTTATTCATCGCGGATAGGGCGCAGGGCACGCCGCGTAACAAGTCAGCGAGAGAGATGGAGGCTGCTTCGTGCTTCGGCAAGCACGGACGAGATTTAAGGTATTTACACAACGCGGTGTCGCGTCGTACGTCCCTCCGGTTTCGCCATTGTCCCGGCCGTGGCTGTACATTGATAGATGTGCCGACGAGCTCGTTGACGCTTTTATTGCGGTCCTCGTGACATCTTTATTCGCGATGGGGTGTCTCGGCGTCTCCGAGGCACGATCGTGACGGGAATGCCGAGCCCGCGAGTCCCTCGATCGAGCCTCCATTTTCCTCCCCCCCTGCGGATCATTAGCGACGGGCACATTTTCCCGCCGCGGAAAGTAACGAACGATCGCGTAACGAGAAGCCAGGACCCGTGTCGCCGAACCGCTTTACCCTGCGCTCGGTGCCGCCATCGCGAGATATAGGACAAAGCGAGGAAATTCCGCCCAGCGGAGTTTCCACGCGAAGTTAAGCCTCCCCCCGTGAATGGAGGCGCAACTGCAAAAGGGTGTAACACACGCACGGTCGCGGTGGCACACGTGTGCGCCGTGTATATTGTAGCCACGTGAACGAATAATATCCGTGAGGGGAGGCGGCGAGGTGGGTAAGAGAGGACGGGGGGCACAGGGATACGTGGATCTAAAAGTTTCCGAGGGAGAAGGAGAGACAGCTAGATCGCGCGGGGCAGAGGTGTGTGTAGGTAGAGGAACACAGAAGCACGATGTATGGAGCACAACATATAGTTGATTTGTTCCTGGATTATAGCCCTTCGTCCTATCTCGCTCGCGAGTTTCTATACGCGCCTGCCTCTCCGCTACTGTCTGCTAGAGAACGACACAGCTGCGCGCGATGTTTGCTACGTCTGAATGCACCAGGTCGTTGGTCCGTCATTTACGATCGAGGAGCGCGTCAAAATGTTAGCTCCTCGGCGAGAGAGAGAGAGAGAGAGAGAGCGCGGGGAGGACGGGAAGACCCGAGAAGCCTTCTTCGGGGTCAGGTTCGCGTCACCAATTTATTCGCATAATCTCGATTATCCAAAAGTATACGCGCGGCCGGGCGCAGGAGCGACGCGAATGGTAGATTACAGGTTATCGTAGGAACGATCGTCGAAGCGACGAGCAGTCGAACGGACGTTGCCCTGTTTCCCCCGGGGACGTGTCGCGCATAGGTGCCTACGCGGACAGGGCACACAGGGCTCCCGCGAGATCGTATTAATAGTACAAATAAGAAAATATATTTGTCATAACGAAACGTCAACGCAGCTGCCGCAGCCCGTGGCCAATGGGTTGGTTCTCCGCGTTGGATGCTAACCAGATGGTGATGCAATTTACACCTAGCCATCGATACACACGGGTAAAACTGGCTGTGGTCGCCCCCGAGGGCTTCCGGGTGGCACCGTGGCCCGCTCGGTCGGTTTTTGGGGTAGCCGTGAGCTCCGGTTGTGTGTTGTTCCTGACGGGGGGTGTCGCTGTGCAAACACAGGGCGGTAATGGGCGTTTTCTCCCTCTCGTTCTTCTTCCCTCGCGCCCGCAGACCTTCATCTCCGTCCCTCTCCTCGGGATCATTTCTCTTGCGGTTGATACGCAATATCCGCGTTTCACGCGCGACGGATCTTCGCACCCCATCTTCGGGGGATGTGTTTGCGAAACGAGAACTCGCCCATTGCGCCGGCAGATAAGGAACGGAACAAACAGCCCCCCCCCCCCCTGCGTCGCATCTTTCGCGACTCATTGGAGAATCAGCCCGGATTCCTAAATTCCGTTCGACGCCTCGACGCCCTTAACTTCTCAGCATCCCCCTTTGAACCGGGGTCGTTGTCCCGTCGGTTCGTGGAAAGGGTTTTCCTCGTTCCGAGCCCTCTGTATCCTTCCTTCGTCCTCAACTCGACCAACTAACATGGAATTCATAGCCGCTTGGAAATCCCGTGTCCGCTTCGGCGATTCGCGCTCTTCGCAACAACTGTTACAATGCCGTCGATAATAACAACAATGACGACGGGTCCCGCTTTTAAAGGCACAGGCATAGATTCATAGGATCGCACCCCTGGCCACATTGTGTGCCGGGATTACAGAGGGTGCGTGAGGGGGAGTGAAAAGGGGGCTCTGCGCGCGCGAGCTTGCGGCCTACCGGGGGATAGCGAGGACTCTTTGTCCTTCTTTCCCTCCTTCTTCACAGAGCAAGGCTAGAGAGAGAGAGATTTTTCGATTCCACTTAGGTACGCGTTTCCTCGTGCTTGTTGTTACGCTAGCGTCGCGAACGCAAACGCAAACGCGAGCACGGCGTCGGTGCGGTGGCCCCGTAGGTAACCCACGGAGCTAGACGCATCTACGTATAGGCACATATATGTACATAGGCGAGCGCGTATTCGCGGGCAGAATCATTCGATCTCCACTAGCGGGGTGAAAACAACCCCAGCTCGTACGGTGGGCTTTTGATTCGCGCATGCGTGCCGACAAACACGGGCAACGCGAATCCCGAGGGATACACCGATACGTCTACGAGAAAGGTATGGAAGCTGGACGCGTACGTGCACCAAACCCTGCCCCGGTCTCCCGCCCCCGGCTCCTTGTTATTGTTGCGATTTAATGAAATGTTACGGCCGTCCGCCCGCGATTACTTTCCCATTGCACCGATTAACTCCCCATTGATACGGTTCCGTCCCTCGTGACGGGACACCTTTTCTTCTCGGCAATCCCCCGGGCGATGGTTTCCCCGAAAGCTTCGGAGACTCCCCACGGAAGATCCCGCCGCAGTTTCGCCTCGTTGCTATCAATTCGAAAGAGAATTAGCGTCTAGCGAAATAGAATCAGGATTGCCAGAGATCGCAGTTAACCTTCACGTTCCCTCTGATCTCCTCTGCGCAGGTATGGTTCAAGAACCGTCGGGCAAAGTGCAGGCAGCAACTGCAGCAGCAGCAACAGCAGCAGCACCAACAGCAACAGGCCTCCCCGACGAAGGGGTCGTCGAGATCGAACCAGACGCAGAGCAACGGGAACAACGGCAACAACGGGAACAACGGCAACAAGATGTCGACGAACTCGACGGCGACGCCCAGCAGGCGTTCGTCGCCGGTGTCTCCGCCGCGCGGCAAGGAAGCACCGGGCCCCAACTCCCCGTTGCTGGCTACCACGTCCACGTACCCGCGCCTCGGCGTCACCCCGACCGGCGGCAGCGGCGCGAACGGCGCCCTCACCACGCCGTCTCCTCCGTTGACCCCGGGTTCCAGCCAGTTACCGCCGTCGTCTTACCCGCCTCCCATGAACCAGATTCATCACGGCGAGTATGGTTTCACTTGGAGTTCAGCGTCGCCGGGCTCGGTGAACCCGAGCCAATGTTACGCCGGGCAGACCTACAACGCCTACCAGAACCCGTACACCAACGGCGATTATTATCAGACCCAGATCTCGCATATGCACCACAGCCCCCAGGGCAACTACCATCATCCCCAGTACCACCACAACATGACGCTCACCTCGTCGATGTCGCACTTGACCAGCCATCATCTGAATTCAACGGGCGGCAACGACATCGCCGCGTCGCCCTCGGACTCCGACGGCTACATACTGCCCGACCAGAAGTACCAGACGATGGTATAGCGGCCCACTAGTAGAGCTGTTCAAGGACTCGGAAAAAGTGAGCCGGGATATTAGAGCTGTTCGAGTACTCGGAAAAAAGTGAGCCGGGATATTAGAGCTGTTCGAGTACTCGGAAAAAGTGAGCCGGGATATTGGAGCTGTTCGAGTACTCGGAAAAAGTGAGCCGGGATATACTCGGTTCGAATAACCGATCCGAACCGAGCGCTACGTACTCATATACTTTTCTTTATTTTACCTTCCTATTCTTTGTTTTTCTCTTTCTTTCCGGTCTTCCTTCGTAATTGTGTTTGTGTTGTGTTATTATTAGCAAAGGCTGTTAATCGTTAATAAACAAATAAATATATATTCATGAAACAGTTGGACTTATAAATCTCTTGCACAATTGATAGAATTTTTTTCTCGACTTAATTAATGAAACATTATAATATTATGTGTGCTCTATATATCTCACAACTTGTCAATGAAAATGAGGAATATTTGTAGGAGATCGTACGGAAACGCAACAAAACTAAGAAATATTAACATAATATTTTGCACAATTTAATTATTCGCTGCAGTATATTACAAACTACACACATACTATGTACATATTCATTAAGTCAATTTAATTTGTTTATTTCATATCGACGGGATAAACCCTTTATTACAGAAATATCATATAAGAAGAGAGAATACAGATAATAAGTATGATATTACAAGGTACACGATAACAGCACAGCGTTGTTTGAACTAAGTTCAAGGCAGATTTTATCCCGTACTCGGTTTAACCCGATACTGTGATCATTGCTGAACCTCAGCAATAATTATTTTCAATAATTGATCAATAAATCCGGTGTAAGTATATCTTGCAGATGCCGAGCTGCAGCTCATGAAACTAAAAAAAAACTAAAAATAATAATAGTATTAATAATACACAGTCATATCACTGCATAAATACATTATATTTTTAAATTGGCGGATAAGAAACATATTTGATCAACCCTGTCGGTCAACAGGCAGGTACGTTTCTGTGTCACTACGTTGCCTGCCAATGAAAATAATCTTTCACTGTATACCTGCGTGGCCGGTATACCAAGGAAATTTGCGGCAACTCGTGCCAAAGTTGCATACCTAGTGGAATTCTCGTTCCACCACTTTAATATGCAATATTCTGCCGAAATATTTTTTTCGGCAATATAAGCACTTAATTCCTTTTTTTAACATGTCGGGATAATTGACCTCTTCATGTTCAGAAATATTATTTAAAAAGGTGAAGAGGCTTGCCGATGGTGATGGTTCTGCCAGAAAAATGAAATATTTAACGTACAACACTAGACGCAATGTCACATAATCTTCTGATACTTTTATACACACCTGATATTATTTCATTTCTTTCTGTACTTTCTGTACTTATCTCCGTTACTTGCACCATATAATTGCTTGCAACTGATTCCAAAATAACGAGAGCCTCGCGCTTCTTCTCCGCCGTCAACAACCAATCCTTAACCCGAGGGTCCATGAGCTTTGCTAGTATCAAGGTTTTGGAATTTTCTACATATAAAATCGAATCTCCTGTTTATTTCAATTAATAAATTCTTTGTGAACGGCAATGTGTCTGGTGTGTTGTCTTTTGCAATGATTGTCATTAGCGTATCTTTTATCCCATAAATTGCGGGAATGCATCGGGACAATGTTGGTGCGATTTCTAATATCAGTATGTGGGTGGCGTCTTTAAACAATTTTAATGCATTGCAATATTCGTCGATCATGGACCACTCGCAACTATTAATAGTGTTGGGCATTCCATTCCCACCTAAAACAGATGTTAAGGCTCTTCGTACTTTAATACTATTATTATTTTTAGTTTTTTTTTAGTTTCATGAGCTGCAGCTCGGCATCTGCAAGATATACTTACAGCGGATTTATTGATCAATTATTTAAAATAATTATTGCTGAGGTTCAGCAATGATCACAGTATCGGGTTAAACCGAGTACGGGATAAAATCTGCCTTGAACTGAGTTCAAACAACGCTGTGCTGTTATCGTGTACCTTGTAATATCATACTTATTATCTGTATTATCTTTAATTTTCTGTACTCTATCTACTTATTCTGATTAATGTCCGCTGTTCTCTCTGTATTCTCTCTTCTTATATAATATTTCTGTAATAAAGGGTTTATCCCGTCGATATGAAATAAACAAATTAAATTGACTTAATGAATATGTACATAGTATGTGTGTAGTTTG
This sequence comes from Andrena fulva, assembly GCA_946251845.1. Classification (NCBI taxonomy): domain Eukaryota; kingdom Metazoa; phylum Arthropoda; class Insecta; order Hymenoptera; family Andrenidae; genus Andrena; species Andrena fulva. The sequence goes on along the minus strand of OX276327.1, from coordinate 92,522,163 downwards.
TAATATACTGCAGCGAATAATTAAATTGTGCAAAATATTATTTTAATATTTCTTAGTTTTGTTGCGTTTCCGTACGATCTCCGACAAATATTCATCATTTTCATTGACAAGTTGTGAGATATATAGAGCACACATAATATTATAATTTTTCATTAATTAAGTCGGGAAAAAAATTCTATCAATTGTGCAAGAGATTTATAAGTCCAACTGTTTCATGAATATATATTTATTTGTTTATTAACGATTAACACCCTTTGCTAATAATAACACAGCACAAACACAATTACGAAGGAAGACCGAAAGGAAAGAGAAAAACAAAGAATAGGAAGGTAAAATAAAGAAAAGTATATGAGTACGTAGCGCTCGGTTGCTTCCAGCCGCGCGCTTCTTTCGATCCGCTCGCTTCATTCGAGCTACTCGCTTCATTCCAGCTACTCGCTTCATTGGAGCCGCTCGGCTCTTTCGAGCGCTCGGCTCGGATCGGAAACCGAGTCCCGGCTCGGCTCGAATTTCGAGCTACTCGTATACATATACGAGTACTCGAACAACTCTACCCACTTGACCCTCCGGGATATACCACCGCGGCCAGGAGGCCTCGGCCGCCACCAGATCCTCCGCGGCTTATCCCTGGCGTCTCAACACCGTGGCCAGCTGTCTCGAGATGAACGGTAACAACGATTCCAACGAGAACAGACTGATATAGGTAAACTGATTTCATATCGAGCTGATCGGGCCATCCAGTCGCAAGCGTCGGATCTCAGACAGCGTCGTCCTCCCACGAGTCTCATGACGGATCCGAGCGCGTCGCCGATACGAATCTCGAGGACACTCGGCGGAAGCACACGCGCTTCCTCGTGGATTATGGCCTCTTGTACAAGTCGCAGCTTCGCCTACGGACGGAAGAGACACGCGATCATTTCTCCTGCCCTCGACGTCCGAGTTAGCTCGCGTGATCGGAAATAATCGCGGTTTGGACACCGCATGAACGGTTCGCAACTTGAACTTCGTCCGGGCCGGTGTAAACGCCGATGAAGATCGGTGCCGATTGTCTGTCATCGTCGTTTACGGAGCGCCCGTCGGAAGCTTCAAAACGAGAACGACGTCAGGACGTGAACGCGAATGTTTCGAAAGCGCGGCGGGAAGGTACGCGAGTGACGCGATCGCTGAGAGGACGGGGGAAGTCATTCGCGATACGTCCCTCGTGATTTTCAGCGTGACCGCGTCGAGACGAAACGTCGGAGCAGATCGAGCGATGAGTTAGGCGCGGACCGGTCTGTGATTTCTGGAGGACACGGAAATACGAGTCGACATCTCAGTAGCAAGTGTCTTCAGTTCGATCGAAGATTGGGAAACGTTCCGCGCTCCACGACTGTGTTCCGAATGTGGAGAAGCTTCGCGAGTACGATCGCGGCACGATCGATATTCCCGCTGCTGTTTGTCTCCGAAACAGCGAAAAGAAGAGAGCTGGTTCTTCGAGTTTCGAGCATATCTAGAATTGACGCGCTACACCCGTCGCCCGTTGACCAGTATTTCTGTTTCCCAGCGCAAAATCTTCGATTAACGATTAGCATCCGCGGCATTTGCAAAAGTGGATTGAAAGCGATCGCAAGGCGGCCACCGCTGCAACTGACTTCGTCTCCCGCTTTAATGAAAACCCAGAGACAATCGCCGGATTGGAGAGTCTAATCGATCTAATTGTCTAATTGTATTTGACGAGGGTGAACCTCGTGCCCGTATCGTTCCTTTCACCTTTTTTTCTGCGACGATCGAGAGTCGCGCGTATTTCATTCTCCTCGACGGTCAACCTTTTATTTCCGTGATAGAGAGAGACTCGTCCGTGATGCGTGAGAGCCGGCGCGCACCGAGGACGGGGGAAAGAACTCGCGTACGATGCTCGAATCGACTTGTACATTACTCATCCATCTGCGGGAGAACCGCGAACGGTTATTATTGTATCGTACAGTTATTTGCAGTTTTAACGCAATACGACGAGAACTCATCATCACTGCCGCTATTATTCTTAGTGTTATCATCACGATCTTTATTATTACGATTAATATTGTATTGATAATCATCCATATCAAGTACGGTCAGTAGCCGGAAGTTTGTGTAAATTGTAAACGTGGAGAGGGCGCGTGTGTGTGGGAGTGAACGAGAGAGAGAGAGAGAGAACGATCCGAGGGCTGTCGCGTACCAGCGGCGGCCGAAGATCGACGTGCGAAATCCCTCGTGAACTCCTGAGAGGTCGCGTGGATGCGTTATCGCTGATTCATTGTACGAGGCTACTCGGACCATCCTCGTTCGCGGGGCCGAGCTGGGGCGTAATCCAACAATTCGAAACTACGCGCACCACCTTCTAAGAGAAGTGTTTCATTATCGTGTAATGATTTCCAAGCAAAACGAAAGATTAAAAAAAAAAAAGAACGTAAAAGACGCATGCTTAATCATGAATGTATATTTCGTGTATACAACCTTAATGGATATTATCGTAGTTTAGAAGATATACATACGATTTCAAGATATCAGTAACATTAACGATAGCAGATGATAACGTAAACCGTAACGATTATTGTGCACACATAGACGTAAGAACACACTTTGTAATAATACGACCCGAATGTACATAATTATACCTAACTTGTAAGATACATGATTGTTCCATCATGTAAGAAGAGAATCTTCCTACGTCAAAATAAAACATCGCATATTATTAACGATTTGTCGACTCGTTTACCACCGAACACCCCTCGCGCCGCGCGACTCTAATTAACGTGAAATTATTTCTGCACACACGGAGTGTGATTCAGCCACGCTCCGTCTTATTCCGTTTCGATGCAACGGGCTTATAGATCGCGGGTCGACCTTCTATTAATCACATTGATGGTCGCAAAGATCTCACCACCGCGCGCGCCGGGGGCTGTAATTTTGCTAATGCACCTGAAATTAATTAACATTAAAGCGATTCCGCGTCCCATTATTCGAGCGAGCTCGTGTATCGATCGCGAGCCATTAAAAGCCATATTAATTACAGCCTCGCGGTCACCGTAATCGCGAATGCAATTTGCGTACGCGCGACGCCAACCCCTCTCGCTGTTATCCTGTTTTCCGCGAAATTAAAAAAACATTCGCCGTGGGAAATAAATTAGCGAATGTGTGCCTCGACACGGGACCATCATCAATTCCAGTTGCTACATAGGTACGTAGCAGATTCTGTTTGTAAGGAATAAGGAGATTCGTGTAACCGTGACTGAAGTAATTCAAAAACTCTCTGAAAAGAAAAGAAAAGAAAACTGGATTTTATTCTTTAAATAAACTTTTATAATCACCCAATGAATTTTATTGAATTTGCATTAGAGATATTCTTATCCCTTCAACTAGGCTCCCCCCAAGATTAAATCCTGAGTGCGTCACTGACGTCTAAGTAGTATGCATAATACTTTTCATTCCTCTTAGCCTCTGCGAATGCTTTTCAAAAACATCCACGTAGATACAACATCTGCCTTTCCCTCATCCTTCCTCCTATCCCCGTTCCGCCCCCGCCGCTTTTTGAAAGCTCATCTTTCCAAATGAAAGCGTTATCCTCCATTCTCTATGCACACGCTGATTGCATAACGCGTAATTGGTGCGCTTATTAATTGATACGCAGCTTCGTTTGTTATCGTAACGCACCCACGTTCCCTTTGACGCAGGGAAGCAAAGCAGGCCGAATTATGGGGGAGACGCTAGATGACTATCGCGATCAAGAGGATCGCGGGCGCGGAGTCCTGCAACGGTCCATTAAAGAATCACAGGTGTTCGAGGACGCGTGCGTTGCGCGGCGGGCGCGCACGTACAGCCATGTAGCCGGGGACCTAGAGAGGGGTAGCAGCAGCACGCATCTCTAAATGGCCTAAACTTGAAGGACAAAGAACCCCAAGCAGCCGTAGGCAGCACCAGGCCGGCCTGCGCCTGGCTAATTGGACAGATCGGGGTACCTGTCTACCTTTTGACGGCGTAATCCGGCATCCTTTCTAACTCATCAAATTAACGGGCTATAACAAATCGGCCGGGGTGCCTAAGTAGGTACTTCCCGAGCCCTTTGATGACCCTCTGGCATAATCGCGGCGCAAATCCTTCGCGACTTTCTCTCTAAAAGAGGATCTCCGCTGATAGGGAGCGTTACACGTCCGAGTGCGTGTAGGTAGATACTTGTGCGATTCAAATCCACGCTCTCTGTTTGTCCAGCCGTTTACTGGACAGCCAGTCGAGAACGTAGCGCGAACCTTGGCCGTGCTTAATCCAGCGATAAGATTCTCTTTTAATTTACTTAATTCGTCGAGCTTACGGGGGAGATCGCGAAGAAATACAAGCGGAACGGAAGCTCGCAGACAGAGTCGCTAAGTGAATAGGAAGCTTTCGATCCTCGGGAGACGTGAAAAGTAAAAAGAATGCTGCAACGGCTGCAATCAGATTAGACCTGGCGCGTAAACATCGCGTTGAAGGATAAATTATATGGCTATCGTCGGGCGCGTTCGCTTTTCCGCGTTTAATTAAGCCGTTCTCCTCGCGGGAAGGGGAAGTACGACGGAGGAGAAGAGGAGAGCCGGAGGGTTTGGCGCGAATGGCGAGGAAGCAACGCCCGAGGATTCTTTTCGGACGGGTCGTCTGGATCCAACTCGAGATATCCTGGCGACATTTTAGACGGGTTTGCGAGTGTCGACCGTTCACTTTCAGCGCGGCGAAGACAATGGCCTTGAACTTGGCCGAGTGCTGCGGCGAAGAGTTAAAATCGGCTTGCGTTTAGCCGGATCCCATTATAACAACTCGGAGCCGGCCGTAAGCTTCATGGCTTGGTTCCGCTCACTGTGTCACCGGGCTAAGCCCCGACTTACCTACCTATCCTTGCAAACCGCTCTCTTACCCCTTTTCCTACAGCCTCCCTGTCTATGCCGGTTTAATACTCGCATTATGCCCTATTGCCACACCTACTGATACTTACCCCGCCGCGCCGTCGGTGCACCCCCGCAAGACGCTCGACTGCGGCCACCACGCGCTCGTCCAATCATTGTTTGATCGCCGACGACCGGCTGCGACCAGGAATACTACCTTGAAACAGATTTACGCCGTACGATTAGCTACCGTTCCATTGTTTTTACCTGACAGATTTACGAGGACCTTTGCCACCTCGGATCAATGCTGGACTTGTGGTCCGCCGTGCTGCGCCGTGGATCTACTTACGCTTAATACAGTTTCCATTGTCAGCCCCCACGGGGATCGGTTTTTTTAAACGCTCGCGAACTGTTGCGGGTCGGTGCGAGCGCGCGCCCGCTTTCCAGCACTCGCCTAAATCTAGGGTGATTTCGGGAGAGACGCACCTGAAGGCCAGATAGCACCGTACATCCCAAGGACGTCCTTTTCATGTCCAGTTTATATCCGAACGTCCTACGTCCATTTTGAACATACATAGGATGTTCTTAGGACTTAAATTTCGGATGTTCTAGGAACGCCCGTTTCTTCAGTCCTACGGACGTTGTTAGGACTTAAATTTCGGATGTTCTAGGAACGTCCGTTTCTTAAGTCCTACGGACGTTGTTAGGACTTAAATTTCGGATGTTCTAGGAACGTCCGTTTCTTAAGTCCTACGGACGTTCTTAGGACTTAAATTTCGGATGATCCAGGAACGTCCGTTTCTTAAGTCCTACAGACGTTCTTAGGACTTAAATTTCGGATGTTCCAGGAGCGTCCGTTTCTTAAGTCCTACGGACGTTGTTAGGACTTAAATTTCGGATGTTCTAGGAACGTCCGTTTCTTAAGTCCTACGGACGTTCTTAGGACTTAAATTTCGGATGATCCAGGAACGTCCGTTTCTTAAGTCCTACAGACGTTCTTAGGACTTAAATTTCGGATGTTCCAGGAGCGTCCGTTTCTTAAGTCCTACGGACGTTGTTAGGACTTAAATTTCGGATGTTCTAGGAACGTCCGTTTCTTAAGTCCTACGGACGTTCTTAGGACTTAAATTTCGGATGATCCAGGAACGTCCGTTTCTTAAGTCCTACAGACGTTCTTAGGACTTAAATTTCGGATGTTCCAGGAGCGTCCGTTTCTTAAGTCCTACGGACGTTCTTAGGACTTAAATTTCGGATGTTCTAGGAACGTCCGTTTCTTAAGTCCCACGCACGTTCTTGGGACTTAAATTTCGGATGTTCTAGAAACATCAAACAATCTTGTAAGTCACGTGATTATTTTGCACGACTACATTTCGAATGTTCCGAGAACATTCGTCTCGTAAGTCTTGTGAATCCTTAGAAGATCTAAATTTCAGATGTTCGAAGAACAACTGTCTTGTAGGTTTTGCAGATGATTCAGGTTCGGTTGCAAAACAGTCTTACGACTGAACCTCGCCTTTGCGCTATTTTTTTGTGCAATGAAGACGCTGAAATGCTGAAATGTTCCCAGATAGCTTACAACGTCTTCAAGACGTCTGTCTTAAGTCGTCGTTAAAACATCTGTCTTGAGACGAATGTGAAATTTTAAGCAATGAGTCTAGAATGAGGGTCGAATGATGATATTCTGTAGAATATTTCGCGTCAATGCACATTTTTTATAAACTATTAATAATTGTTATATACCTAGAAATTGGAGTTATTTGGAAGGAAGTGTCTTGAGTAGTTGCGAAAAGCAGTTGCTTCGTAATCTTGGAGTCCTGGGTTCGATTCCCGTCACCGCGAAATTTTTTTTTCTTAATGTCCTAACCCAGACTTGATGAAGACGTCTTTAAGGCGCTTTTAAACCATCTGCAAAACGTTTTTAAGACGCCTTTTGGACGTATTTAACTTTACTTTCGGACGTTCGGAAAACGTTCTGAGAATGTTGACACAGTACGTCCTCAGGACGTTCCACTTTGTAAATAGTACCTTTCTACGACATTTAAAGAACTTAACGAGGACGTACAGAGGATATATGGACCTTCTCGGGACATTCTCCGAACGTACAGTACGTCTGGAACGGACGTCCTTCGGACGTACATAAGATGTCTTTGTGCTATTTGGGAAGGAGATATGCACCACTTCCAGTTTCGGCCACACTAAACAATTGGCATTGGTTAATACTACTTATTGTTAGTATTCTAGCCTACGAACATAATTTCATTATATAAAACACATCGATCGTGTTGTTTAAGGGGGGAATCCTATTCCCATACAGCACACCTCGTTGCAACAGTATTGCAGGGACGTTGCTGCAATATTACGTTGTTGCAGGTTGCATTGCAATATTGTCGTGCATTATTGGAGTGGCAATGATCCTACAATATTGCAGCAATATTGCAATTTCGTTGCCGTGCAATGTTCCGTTGGCAACGATGGTTCAATATTGCTGTAATATTGTACGATCGTTGCCGTTCAATGATCCATTGGCAACGATCCTGCAATATTGCTGCAATATTGCGCGCACATCGTCGTGCAATGTTCCAGTGGCAACGGTCCTACAATATTTCTGCAATATTGCGCGCACATCGACGTGCAATGTTCCAGTGGCAACCGTCCTACAATATTTCTGCAATATTGCGCGCACATCGTCGTGCAATACTGTAGTGAAAACTTGTGGAAACATTACAACAATATTCTGAAGCAACTATGACTTTGTCAAAATTTTTCGAAATATGTACATGACGTCGAGTGGATTCTACGGCGTGTTTCATTTAACTGGATACGCTAGAATATCTCGTTGACCGTTGAAGATATGAAAAAAGTGTTATCGCGGGAGTTGTATGTAGGTACATGAACTTATAGAGGAGATTCGAAGATCAATTTAATTTTTTTAGATAAAGTAGGTACTATATTTTTTAATGTCTGAAATTATTATTATTATTATTAAACGTGTTTATTGCACAAATACGTATATACAATCTAGCAAGAGAAAAGAGAGAAGAGAAGACAAATGTAAAGGTTCAGTCTAAAGACTGTTTTCCAACCTAACCTAAAACAACACCGGGTGAAATTTGTAGTACGTACCTATAGTGTTACAAAACCCTAATGGGGTTTGTCAAATGAGCCTTCGTTTTTGAATAATTTGAGTTTAAAGTATTGCACGGTAGGAGTATAAGTTCGAATACGTAAGCAATCTTATCAATCAGCGGTTGTAGCTGCGGCAGTAAAGTGTTCGTCTACGATGCTACAGGTCCTCGGTTCGAATCCCCCTGGGGAAAAAGAATTTTCTATGAGAAAAAGACACACGGGCGTTATACATACTACTACGATTCTGCACACATTCACGTCGTCACGTCCCTCACTGCCCGAAACGTTGCGGCGGAAATACACTCCTGCAATATTGTTAAGGCGGACATAGGAGTGAACCTGCAACGTCTCTGCAATGATGCGGTACAATGGAGTTGCAGGATCATTGCCACTATTTTGCCGTTTCGTTGCAGAATCATTGCCGGAACGTTGCAGGACTACATATTCGTAATGTTGCCGCAACTTTGCAAAAATACACACCTGCAATATTGCGAAGGCGGACATAGGACTGAACCTGCAACGTCTCTGCAATGTTATGTTGCAATATTGCCATCTTGCACCGCATCATTGCAGAGACGTTGCTGCAATGTTATGGTGCTGTGTGGGTTCTTTGGGCTAAAAACATAGCGATATTTTAGATTTTTTTTTAAGAAACAAACGATTCGAATAATCTAAAGTTTGGACCACGTTTTTATGCATCTTTGAAGAAGTTGTAGTTTTTTTCTTATTAATTTTTAATTGTTTAATATAGGAGTTATGGATGATCGACCATCACGCCGACGTTGTCCGCTGGTGTGCACGATATTTCTGTAACCACTGTACCGATTACCTTCAAATTTGGCCTGAATGTCCAACAAACATTACTTTTTACTTTGATGACCCAGAATACCGATAAGTTATATACTTCTTTGATTACATAAGAAAATTGGCTCAAAATTGTATAGCAAAAGTTAATGTTTCAGACCTTTCAATTTGGAAACCCTTCACACTCGTCAAAAAATTTTTGTATTTTTTTCTGGCTCGTCAAATTATGGCTACATATGTATAGGTACAGTGAAATGCCGTTTCATTTTTCTGTTTTAGATTACCAGGAAGATAAATATCATGCACACCAGCGGACGACGAATTTTGCTCGGCGTGTTGGTCGATCATGTATAACTCCTATATTTGTTATTAAAAATTAATAAAAAAAACCTATTGCTTCAACAAACATGCATCAAAACATGGTCCAAATTTCATCAGAATCTAATCGCTAGTTTCTTAGAAAAAAATCCCCAATTTTGCTATGTTTTTATCCCAAAGAATAGGATTCCCCCCTTAAGTGCATTAAAACTGAAAAAACTTTTCCTTACGAAATATTTCTGTGAACGGTGAGTAAAATTTTGATTACCATGATTTCGCGTAGCTTTTACTATTATTATTATTGGTTTAAATAGTGGCAGTAGTTTCTCCTCTCGGCATAACAACGTGTTTTAACATTTTTTCTGCCTACTGTTTTTTTGTCCCTACATTGAGGGATAGATGCACCTCGAAATCGAAGGAGAGATGCGCCACCAATTAATCCTCTTCAGGACATGCCGAGGGTATACATATACAATAAGAAAAGCAAATGCTGGTGCCAGAGCTTCGCGGATGGAAGAACAGCTGAAAAAAGCTATTTCAAAGCTAAGAAACAAAGAAATGGGTCTAAATGCTGTTTCTGAGTAGTATTGCATATAAAAAAAGAATCTGTTAATTATAGGAGGAAGTAAAACCAGAAAAAGTAAACCAGGCAATACAGAAGAACATAATAAGACAGTCTGGACTGCAGCCAGCAATGATTAGAACTATGAAGAGTGAGACCAAAACAGTAAAATCTGAGATAATTTTAACTAAGGGAGAGACTAATAAGAAAGAATCAAAGATTAAGCCAAAGAACAAGGGAATCAAGTTCGATTAAAACTCTAATGACTATTGTAACGAATGCTTAGAACATTACAAATCAACCAGTTCTACAGTGGATTGGATTCGTTACCTGGAGTGCTTAAAATGGCTCCATGAAACATGTACCATATATCCATGCATCCTCCATTGTGTAACATGTGTGGAAGAGAAAAAAAAAAAGGATAGGAGTAGGGAGAACAGGGTAAAAATAAATAAATGCATCTCTCCCGAGTCTGAAGTGCATCTTTCCTTCGGGCTTAGGGAGAGATGCACTTTCTCGACGTTTTTTAGAAAGTTTATTGCAATATTAAAATAAAGATTTTATAGACTTAATGTTATGTTCTCTTCAAGAGACTGAAATAAATAATTAAACTTCAGACTGTATAAACAATAGAAAAAAATGTGGTGCGTCTCTCCCGAAATGACCCTAAACAACGTCGAACTCGATCCACGGTACCGCGGGGGAATTGCGATTATCGCGGGCGTGCGGTAAGGTTTGACCTATATCGTGCGTTTCGCGCGGGGGGTCGCAGGTGAGAATGCATTCCGCCGGCATTTGTCAGCGAGTGTTTACGTGCATTACACTTTTCAGCTGCGCCCCGCCGGCGAATCGAGAAGTTCGACGCGCGAGAGTAAATCATGCATTATGAACGGGCTCGGGAAAAGTTTCGCGTTAAATTTCCTGCAACTCCATTTACAGCTGCCTTCCCATATTTCACTCGGCCGTGGACAGCGCCGGCGACAACTGGCGAGAGTAAACCGTATAAATAATGCACCGTCGAGAATCGGTTTAACAATTTCGCGCGAATTTATTCATTAATTCGAGGACGTCGCGCCGCAGCGAACGGCCCACCCTCTCGAAACCTCCGCTCGGTTATCCAGCGTGAAACGGGGCCCCGATTGTCGCGATTTTTCCGCGAGGCGGGGCGCGTCTTGTCAAAGGTCGGTTAATTATTTCGATGGAGGATTAATCGCGTGCGAATCGAAATGAAAGGCAGAAGAATCGGCTCGCCTCGCGCCGGGAAAGAGGATAAAGCAGCCGGGATGAAATTTTTACGCAATCTCGCTGGCTCCTAAAGTCCGGAAGGGAATTCTTCCTCGATTGGCAATATCTCTAACGAGGGAAAGGCGGGGGAGAGGAAAGAATAGGCGCGGGAGGTGGGTTGGTTCGCGAGGGATCGAAGGGAGGGATCGGTGGGATCAAAGAGGCCAGCTCGCGCTGCCGTAACTAGATTCCCCGTTCCCACTTTGAGGATTGCTTAATGCTCTATAAGCGGCCGTTTTAAACTCGATGAAATCGAATCAGGCAACGAATCGAGATCGCGCCGCGCCGCGCCACGCCGCAAATTCAATTGAAGGACTCGCATCGGTCGGTGCGCATCGAAACGTCGCTGGTCCCGACTTTCTGGCTTTGATCTTCTTCCACGCGCTCGAACTGCGACTATCTTCCCGTGGAAAGTCTCGCGTGCGTCATGCCTCGTAACCGATACAGCTGTTTTCTTAATTAGCAGCGCTGCTGACGCCAGACGCCACGCGTTTGCTGGGAGTCGTCGTAACTATTTAATTCCAGCTATTCCGGTCACTGCCGTCATCTTCTTTCGAGAAAAACAACGTTTCATACAAGTTCGGAGCATCGAGGACCTTCGGGAGTCCCAGGTCTTCCGCTACGGTTCCTTCGAATACGGAGTTTGTAGCCCCGCGTCGATCCTTCCTTCGGAGGAAGTCGATTCGGCCGATCGCGCACAAAGTCGATCGGGCGCTCGCATTTTTTTACAGGGCCTCGCGGCTCGCTCGACCCAATTACGCTCGCCGGTCAGGCAGAGGGATCAGAAGCTCCGGCAGGGAGTCAAGGGGCGCGAATGCATTGTTAAGCTCCCTCTGTCCAAACATTCCGCTTGCTCACGAGTAACCAACACACCTATCTTCCTTCCCCCCCTCTGCCCCTCTCTCTTCCTGCACGGCACTCTTCGCCTCTCGTTCCACGCTCCACGACCGTGCCACCCTCGATCTTTTCCGTAGCCTGCCGCGAGAAGCATCCACAGGTAATCCTAAAAAATGGACCGTCGGTTTCCGCCGCTGCGGGGTCGAGCACACGTGGAGATTCCTTCGTCACTCCTCCGCGTACCTTGCCTACGTGTTACCGCCGATTTGACGCGCGTACGCGGTTTCGAAATCGACGACTAACAGGCGCTAGGATAGAAACCGGAACTCGGCTCGGATGATGCCCGAGCTGCTAATTAATCAGGCGCTGCGTCGGCATTCAGCCATGCGGGAAGAGAGAATCGCGTCTAGGATTCTCTTTGTACCCTATCGCGGAGCATGGAGAAATCGGTGCTCGCCAGTTGCGTCGGTGTTGAAGTTTACCCTTCCCTCTGGGTTCAAAATGTTGATAGTTTTTAAGGCGCTGAAGTTCGGGAAAGTCTGGCGTGAACGGATAGGTAGCTCGCAAAGATACTTCACCCTCCGGCGACCGAGGCTTTCCCATTTTAAGGAACCCGGGGCGGTCCTTGGCAGCGCAAAAAGGACCGTGTACATATAAGTTGGTCGCGCACGGAACGAGAGCACAGAGAGAAGAGGCGAGCGAAGAAAGAAAAGAAACGGTGGGGACAGGGGGTGGCGGCGAGGGGTGGCCGAGGGGAGCGGAAGGAGAGCGAAAAGAGGGAAAGATCAAAGGTGGAGGGAGGGAGAGGGAGAAAAGAGGATAGAGGGAGACAGAAGCGAACTCTTCTCGGCAAAGGATCTGCCGTGCACGGGAAGAGAGAGCCGAGAGAGGGTCCTATAAATAATTAGCGAGGAGTCGCTCTCCGCTCGGCGGGCGTAAGCCGCTTACAACCCCCGTTCACCCTGCTCCTCTCCGCGCGGCCTGCCTTCCCCTGGCCCCTTGCCCCTGCCCCTCACCCTCGCAGCATCTACCTTCCCTCGGTTCTCCACCACCCGATTGCTGCCCCTCGCGGCCGCCGCCACCCTCTTCCTCCTCCACCTTCTAAACCTCCTCCTTTTCCTCCCAGCGCTCTCTCAGTTTCTCTCCGCAACCGGGGAGAATTCCGGGCAGCCTACGTTCGCCCTTCAGCAGCAACCCTTCGTCAAGAGCTGCCGTCTCGAGAGATAGCAAGAAGCAACGCTGCGCGCTCGTCGAACACTAGCTGCTTCGTCCATTCAGATTCAGGAACGTAGGTACCTGCTCGGTACGATCCACGGCTGCGATGCGAGGTTTATCGGTTCGGCAAGATCGAGTCACTAATCGATACTAATGAGCTGCACGCGCTGCGCCTCTATTGCGGGGATTGCTTCCGCGTGAACGGATGATTGGCCGGAGTAGAGCTGAAACAAACTCGACTGACTGCGCTTCGAAATGGGTTAAGAGCTTTGCGGTCGAATAATGCAGCCTGCTTCGTGAACATTGCCCGTGCTTTGGCTACTCGATGGCGAATTAATGCCCATCGAATTCCATTCGCCAATCGAATAACAACTCGATAGGGATATGGATCAAACTCCTCGGTGCTCGAATCTTCGTGACCGATAGGCCCAGCCCCGTTTCCCGCGAAACTTCCCGCGGAATTCCGCTTAATTACCCCGATCGGCCCGGTGCTAAGGACGATCGTGAAAAAACTTTTTAACGCGCAATTGAAAGTTGAGAGATCCACTCTGCCGCTTAAACGAGCTTAATGCCGCCGAGCTTTGACCACTGTCAAACTCTCTGGTCGATGGAGAAGTCTGTTTCCCGTGGTTCGATCAATCGTGTGGATAGATATACTTTCAGTCGCCCCGTAAGCAGTCGTGCACCCCGCAGGGCGAATGGGGTGTAGCTGGACGTGTACGCGATTCGCAGGAAAGGGAGACGTCAGGGATGGGTTTGTCGGCGCTAGGACCTACAACGGATCGGCTTAACATCGGAGGCGCCGATGTTGACTAACTGGGCTAACAACGTCGCGGCGTTTGCCACCGGAACGTTTGCCAGTCGGCACGTGGCACGGCCTCTCCGTGGCTGCCTAGTCGATTAGCCGAGCTTACGTTTATTCCCGCCTCGTTTGTTGCTCCTTTCGGCGTTTCGCCTCTCCACGCTCTCCTTCCTTTCTATTTGCTTTAAATTAACTTTCCTCTCAGCCCTAGGAGGCCCCGCTCGAGGACTCTGCTTTCGTCTGACCGTTTCCCTGCCCTGCGACGGCCCCGTAACTTCCTCGACGAACCCTCCCGAGAATGGGATTACAAAGACGTAAGAAGGAATCGCGAATTTCTTGAAACGCGCTGCGCAGAGTCGCGACTCGACGCGTGCATATGGGCGTACGCGCTCGGCTTACGTGTGTGCATTACCTTACGCACAAAGTGAATCTCGGATTACCGGTCTCTGGGGCTCGTGGAAACCCTACACCACCAGTCGGTGGTAAAAACAGAGAAGTACCAACGACGTCCGGGGAGAGCAGAGGGAAGCGAGAGGGACGAGGAGAAAAAATAGGGAGCGAGGAAGATCGTGAGTTTGATGGAAGTCTGGCGTTCTCGATTCGTGTTTCGGCAGACGCTGGTCTCATGGATGCGCTGTATTAATGGGACCGTAATAGCCTATTTGTGATCGCTAATAGCCGAAACCCGGCCTCTTCCCTTCTCGTCGCCGTTTTCCCTATGCCGCGCTCTACTCCCTCGGGAAATCTGGACGGTACCCTGCAAAACGGATCGCCGCTCCTCTCTCGTCAGCCAGCAACGCGTACCTTTTTCCCTGGCCCCTTGTAGTGCCACGCAAAAGGCTTCGTTTAAACAATCAGCGCAGACCAACTGACAGCGGAACGTTTGAAAGCCATCACTTCTCTTCTGGTGTCGTTCTTCGCGGAGCCTTGGAGCTGGAGTGCGGAAAATTTTTACCGCTCCCCTTTTTATCTGAATTTTATTTCTTTTATAAACGCAGACGAATGAAAGTTTTTTAAATACTCCCTCTCAATTGTTCATCGTTTAAAAAATATTATAGGTATCGTAGGGCAGCGAAGCCCGGTGCTAAAGTTGCTTGCCTAAAAACTGCGAAATTCAGGAGCAAGTAGGTTTTGATGTCGGAGCGGAGCAATTAAAAAATTGGTTTCTTCGAGACCATTACGACTGTGCGTAACTGATTGCGTGCTTCCGGCGGGCAAAGGTCACGTACGTGAGCACGGTTAAATTTTCCTTCCGAGGGGGTGATCTCCGTGGGCGTTGCCTGAAAAGTCGTCCACAGAAAGGAAGAGGAAGAAAGGCCGGACGAGTCAGACGCGCTTTGTTCGAAGGAAATCTTTCGCGTCCGGCGGAATGCTGCACTGCTCGGACAATGCCTGGTGGAGGAAGCGGAGGACGCGGGAGACGAAGCGGAGGAGCAGGTAGTCGCCGATGGACGACCGGTGCAATCGCCTCTATGGGCCGACACCGGCAGAACCGATCAAAAACTCGTTAGTCCCGGTTCGGCATCAAGGATAACAAATGTGGGAACGCGGACTGCTCCCTCGGAACACCCACTTCTGCCACCTTTATTCCGCTCGCTCTTCCTGCCCCCGGTGTTACGCGATTTACGGTCGCCGCGCGGACCGGAACAAGGCGTACCTAAAATAATCGGATCTTCACTTCGTCTTTCTTCGCTGGAGAAATACGGCGCTACGGTGACGGGGAGGCTGATAGAAAGGCTGGTAGGCGAAGTCGCGATCAGCGGGGTCTCATTGATCCGTGCCCGGATTACCGATATTTTGACAGAGAATGCAATTCGTGGTAGGCCGGCGACGGTGACGCAGGTGACTGTCGGGAATCAATTTCTTATTGGTCGATCGGTATCTCGATTCCCGCGAGTATTACACGGCAAAATTACGTGAATGGGCGACGGGATTGAAGCCTCCGCGGGGGCCCCGCTCGGAGATCAGCCATTGTTTGGGAGAAATCGAATTATAAGTGGCCGTCGATCAACAAGTTCCGCGCGCGTAACC
Organism: Andrena fulva; assembly: GCA_946251845.1. Lineage (NCBI taxonomy): Eukaryota > Metazoa > Arthropoda > Insecta > Hymenoptera > Andrenidae > Andrena > Andrena fulva. Next base: position 92,506,316 of record OX276327.1, on the reverse strand, counting down.
CGATTCCAGTCAAATTTCTCGATATCCTCCAGCTCATTGTCCCGTCGATCGATCCCTGCTCGATCGTTTTCGCCTGGCTTTTGTGCGCGCCGTACACGACGCGGACGCTCGGACGTTGTTGCGCCTGCGATGGTAACCTTTACCCCGTGGCGGGAAGGTTTTCCCGCAGCACCTGCTGGGCACAAAAGTGTGTCCCGACTGTCAATGGTTCCCGTGGGGGCGACCGAGATGACCAGCAATACTGTCTCGCAGAAGAATAGCCGACGCATCGGCCGTCGAGTCCACTCGAGAGCGTCTCGGGATCCACCTGAACATGACTTTTCCCTGGTGGTGATTCTATCTGCACTTACGCGATCAATCACTATCAATGGCGCTCGTTGGCGGGCATAGGTAGCGGGATTTGTCCGTTCACGAGGCGTTCCACGTGGATTCCCTGGGCGCATAATGCGCGTAATAGAGTCGGCCGTGTCGGTGCAGTCGATCGAATTTACATTACGACCAATGATTCGGTGAATCGGACGGTAGTCCGACGACGAAAGCAATACCGTTCAGATCTCAGATAAAAGATCACGGAGGTGGGTAATCCGCGGCGGGATTAAGAGGAACGCGATCCATCGGAAGAATTCAATAACCTAATACGAAAGCGTCCCTACACGCGCCATTTCGGTATCGATCGAAACGGAGTCGCGCGGTAGTTAATACAGTTACCTATACGGAGTCTAGAATCGCGTCTCGTGGCTGCATAGTTGGACGGAAAAATTGAAGATTTTCATAGCTGCCGCGATCGCTACCGATACCCCGTAACCCCGAGACGTGTGTGACCTCGGCAGAGTCGGTCGGCGAGCCGGGTAATTCATTGACTTAGTAACTCGGTGACTTTCACCGGTGATTTACGCTAAAGCTTCATAAGCGGCTTGCCTCAGTTTCAAATTCCGTTCTCTCTCCTCGTCAATGAGCTCTGCCCTACGAGGCCGCGCACCGCAGGGAGAGAGAGTGAGAGAGAGAGAGAGGAAGGGAACTAATAGTATCCGAAGCAACGGGACGAGAAGAAAGCGAGAAGGAGACGGAACGGGGAGGAAGACAGAGAAAGGGAATTGATGGGAGAGCAGGGAAATTGAAAGGAAGGAAAAGGCGACGATAGATGGAGAGAGATAGAGAGAGGGGGTGAGGAGGGGCGAGGGTGAGCGCGGAGAACGTAGCAAAGGTTATTTGCACCGAGTTGTACTTTTTTCAGTGCTTTTTGTTCGAACGGTTTGTCGAACGGCTCAGCCGGCTGATCTTCGGGATGATGAGCATGAACTACATTCTATATAAAACCCGGGAGTATTTTAAGCCCTGTTCGAATGTGCTTTCGCGGTGTGCCGCGGGACGCCAGGCATCGATCGTTTAACCGGAGTGTCGTCCTTTGGCGGGCTGTATCGAAGATTTCGGGAACCAGGCGCTCCTTGCCTCGCGAACCGGGCAACGATCAAAAACGCCCGAGCAAATTACGCTCGCGACTGGCGAACGTGCTCCGGGCGGGACACCTCGTCTTCCGACACCTGCGTTTTTAACAGAAACGAGACCAGATACGAGTAATCCCCGGTTGTTAGATTGTTTGCTACACTGACGCGTGTAATAATCTTGAAGTGCTGTGTTACGATAATCGAGGTCGGCGTGGCGAGTGCGCGAGATAACGAGGCCGCAAGCGTACGCTCGACTCGACTCGCCGCGCCGTCACGGGGCAGGCAAGCGTTATGTGTTGGATGAAAATAAAAGATAAACCATTCCCATGCTGTTTCTCGTTTCGCGAAACGGACCGAACAGATAGCTCATCTTCAATATTGCTCTTCGCGCGGGACACGGACGGTGCGTGCGATCGACGACTCCGGGGATGCTTATGTTTCCACGCGGGAATAGAGTGCACACCGCACCGTGCGATAGGATATAGCGTCGCGTGAGCCAGCATTATCCGTGCTAATTCAGCAATTAAACGCTTCGAATCAGAATCGGCGCTTCTTACTTTAATACCGTTGCAATGTCCATCGCACCACCAATAGTCCAGACTATAGACTGGCCGATCGAGCCCTGGTTACATACCTACTCTTTCAGTCCCTCCGCTGTCGCGTGCTCCGTTCCAAAGCGGCCGCAAGCTTTCTTTCTTTATCCGCGCGTTTCGCTTCTAGAATAACAACGACTCTCCGAACGCGGGATTCGTCGCGAAGAGGAGGATGAAAGGAGCGTGAATTTCACCGGTCATTAAGCCAGCGTCAAAATACCAGTCCATAAGGCGTCGCGAGAAAAATGACTGCGTTTGGTGGTCCAAGCGCGCCTGTCACGTGTCGGCGACTCGCGCGACGAGTCAATTGGTCAATGAGGAAAATTGGCTAAGAGTTCATGAATGGGCCGGCGTGAATAAAGTGGCTGCATGTTAGTATAGGTTTATGGAAGCAAGCCGGTTTTAGCTACGCTAATAGCATAGTAATGCTGGCTGATCTTTTCGAAATCCCGTAAGAGCATTAACCGGTCGCACGTGAGCAAGTTAAATTGCTATGTTGTGGGTATACGCCCGGCTGTGCAGCTATCACCTGGCTACAGGGCGCAGCGAAAGGAGGAGAGCGTCGCGGCCGAGTGTCAACGTCTCCGGGAAAAAAGACAACCAACAGGCGTGCTCGTCGAATGCCTGATTCCCTCTTCTACTCTAACGAGATTAATCGGGAACAGTTAGACGGATCGAAGCTCGACGATTCCACGACTATATCGCCCTTTAGGAAGTCCCATTCGATGGAGGACCATCGAACGCATTAGCCTTTCGAACTCTTACAATTAGACAGGACTCGAGTAGAAAGTCGCGAGATTTCCACCCCCTCATCGTTACACAGTGTTACCTACTCCAAATCACGTCGTACCTACTCCGAAATCTCTAGATCATCGATAATAGAGTTGATAAAGCTTGAGTGGGCGAAAGATGACGGTCGACAGACCGATCGCGATCAGAGACGGAGGATAACAGCCGCGACCGTCCATTTTCTTCTAAATTCTAATCTATTCGCGCGTCTTCGACGAATGTTTAGATGAGAGCAATGGAAAACTACGCGCAGAGGTAGAGAGAGAGAGAGAGAGAGAGAGAGAAAGGCAGGAGGGAAAGCATGAAAGGGGTCGGAGGGATGAAGAGAGAAGGTGCGGGCTGGAATATATTTTTAGAGACGGACTGTACGTAACGTGGTGGTGAGCAAGCGTTGCCATCGCGGCTGGTTAGGTCGGTTAGGTTGGTTCGCTTGGGCCACGGCAATTGGTTCCCCGCCACGTCGCCGCAGCCCCGATGCCACGGCCCTGGCCACGCCAACTTTCCATCGGCAGACGCGGTTCGTCGTCACCCACGACTCCGTCTCTTTCCCTTCCCCGCCGGCAGTACTTCCGCCCGTGTCTGGTCGCCCCTCTCTCTTTCCATCGCGGCGTCGTTTCGCCGCTTCTCTCTTTTCCGCCCACCCTGTGCTCCCTCTCTCTCGCCGCGCAAACGCGACAGGGGCTGGCTGTCCCGCTTCGACCAGGTGAGCCCCGGTCCCGCTCTCCCTTCATCCCCCGTTTGCCCGTCCTTCCCACGGGGGAATCGCCTACCCCCGACCCGTCGCGCACCCCATCCCTTCCACGCGCCCGATTCCTACCCTCGGCCCTCCCCACGGCCGGCTCGCGGTCCGGTCTCCCGCGGCGGGAGCCGAGCGAGCGAGCAAGCGCCCCCCTCGCGCATAACCCCTCGGCCAAGAGAGCGATCCGTAACAACTAAAGTTCTCGTGAAAAGTTGAGCTGGGCTCTCCTACGCCCTCCTGCTATAATAGCCTAGCCGCGCGCTCACTGCTCTCTCTACCTACCGTCTATCCCTGTCCATCTGTCCCGGGTCTGTCCCACATCCCGCACGCGGAACAGCCGACACACCGAGAGCGCGAGGGAAACAGCGACAGAGACAGGGAGAGGGAGAGGGAGAGAGGGAGACAGACCTACGGACGGAAACAGAGGTGACCCGCGAAGGAACAGGAGAGACAGAGAGAGAGAGAGAGAGAGAGAGAGGGGGGAGAGAGGGAGAAAGAGAGAGAGAGAGAGAGAGAGAGAGAGGGTGAGAGTGAGAGTGAGAGTGAGAGTGAGAGCGAGAGGGGGAGAAAGAGGGAGAGAGAGACGCGGTCGGATTAGGGAATAGAATAGTCATTATCGGTCTACATATCCGTGATATACTCTATCGGGCTCGTCCGAAGGTAGTGCGAAACGTCGCGGCAGTAGCGACGAGCGTGTGTGCCGCGCGACCAACCTAACCGGATACCTAACCTTCGCTTTCGTCCCTGTCGAACGTCACCGGCACACCACCGCGCCGAGCCGATCTACCGTCCGCCAGCCAGACTCCAACGCGAGGATTACCCGTTTCGAGACGAGCAACACCGTTGACAACGATTCCTCTGGGCCACGGGTGAGTATCTTGTTTCTATCTTGCTTCCGCGGAGCGCAACCTCCAGTCGCGCTCCAACCGTCCGACCGGTGCCGTGATACTCTAGTTACGCGAGTGAATTTTGTGACCGTAACGTCGTCCACGGAACAGGAGAGATCCTCGTTGGTGCGAAGTGTCGTGATTTGTTTACGGTACCGTGTCCGGGACCACCGCGCCTCGCGCGTCGATCACAGTCGCCGAAACGGGCGCCAAGCTTTCCGAGCAAGTCTCTCCGCGGGGTTCCGTTGCCCCTGTGGAACGCCAGAATCGCAAGGATTTTCGGTGTGATTGGTGTCTCGTAACAGTGCTGGACAAGAATCGCCAGCGACGCGTCTATCGATCGGATGTTTACTCGTTTCGTAACAGTGACTGGGCTTCCCTTACCAAGTACCACGTCGGAATCTCGAGCTTCGCCAGCCGTAAGTTGCCGCTCTTTAAACGCGAAACCGAGTTTTCCAGCTGCAATTCACGCCTAGGTACGAGTGCGCCGTGACTGGGCAGTAGATAGATTCTCTCTACGTCTCTCTCTCTCTCTCTCTCTCTTTAAATCTGATGTCAAGCGGCGACCTGTTCACAGCGGCGATTTTATAGACGCGAGCCGTCCCGTATGATTACTTTTCGTGGTGGCTGGAAAAGAAGATTGGAACACGTAGAGGGGGAGAGGGTAAAGCCCGAGCGACCGAACAACCGAATTCGGACGCTGCGGTGCGCGAAAACCTCGGAAATGCCGGCATTTAATCGACGAGGCGTACGCGGCAGCTTTCATCCAACCAAAGAGAGAATGTATAAATTTCAACGCGGGAACGTGCACGCCCGGCTGTATGTAGTCCCCGCGAGGCAATTTTTTTCCACCCCGCGAATAGAGAAAAAAGCCTGCCGAATTACAGCCGTTCGGAAATAGCCACGCGGTTTTCCCCTTTTCAAGCGAATCCTTGTTCCCTGAAAGGTTGAGCCTCGCCGCGTTCCATCGGCACTCCATATATTCGCCCCGTTTTTCCCTCGGAAACGACCCGAGGGGGAACCGTCGCGACCTGCCAAGGGGCGAAAACATTTACGGCCATTACCTTTCCTGCAGCGAATAATACGCTGGCCGAGGAGAAAAAGATTTAATCCGACGCACAGTCTCGCGCAAGCGTCGATGCACGTTTTGGTAATCGCGACCGGCACCGAGCCACTGCCGAACGCCCGTTGTCGTTCGGCAGCTAAATAACCGCCGCGACTCTCCCCGGGGAAACTTTAATCCGCTCATATTTCTTCTCGCATCACCGTTTTATCGAGCGATTCATAAACTCCGTCTGCTCGAAAAACTGCCGCCGACCGTGCACCCATTCAGCTGCAGGGGATGCTCGAAATCACTGATCCCAGCCGAACAACGGCGATAACCGGTAACAACGGTAACAACGACAGCAGATAACAGCGCGGTAGATCGTTTCGCGGTGAGTCGCGATGCAAACGCTGCGGGGCCACAGGCGAGATCGGGCAGCGTCCTTTTCGTCGGCAAACTTGAGCGGCACGGTCACGAATGTCGGGGGAAATCTCGCGCGGACGTGGCGTATCGTTCGCGGCTGCGATCCCGAGGCAAGAATTCCGCCCGAAAACGTTCGAGCGTGGCAGCGTACCGAGAGAGCTAGCCAGCAGGATTTCCACGGAAATAATCTGCTTACGGTAATCTTCTTGGCTTGCCTCCCTCCCGGTTAAGGTCCGCCTTCCACGAGGAGGACCTTCGTCTCCTAGTCGTGTATACGCGCCGGAGCGTCCTTCCCTGCACCGGAGAACGTTTCGAATCCTAGTCGGTGCCGGGTTTTCACACGTTTCGCGGAAACTCTACCGTTCCCGTGCCGATCCGAGGCGACAGCGTAACAGCTGCTTGACACGGTACGCGGGGAAATGGTGTCCGAACGGAGAAGAACCGAGGTCCGTGGACCGAGGAAGCGGCAGGTTCTTAAGCAGTGCTGCTCGGGGAAGCGAGTCTCGATAGGATTGTTCGGCCATTCGAGAATCCTACAGCGATCTTATCACGTGCGAACGGTTCCAAGATGGCGAATGACTTCGGGGAAAACGGCCGGAACGACGAGGTCACCACGAGACCGTGAACGTTCACCTAAACGCACAAAACCTCCTCGAAATTGGCTCGGAGGAATCAGTGAGCTTGGCCGATCGTGAGGACGGTGCTGGGGGAACGGAGAGAATGAAGGAAGAAGAAGAAAAGGAGAGGCTGATCCCCGTGGAGAGGAGGGTACTGCAACCCCAGTGGAATCTTTTTTCTTCCATCGAGGAATAAAAACTAACTACCCGGCTGAGAGAAAACGGCCCCGAAGATGGGTATATATACGTACATAGATACCTACGTATAGCCCCATGGCATTTCCACGGGAATTAAGTTTTACGCTCAATGAACGCACAACAAGGGGGTCCTTCGGGCTAAATTGCATTGAATGCGACTCGGCGAAGAAACGTTTCCTCTTGGCTACGCGGATGCCACCTCTTAGCGGGGGTATTCAAGTACCATCCCGCTGTACAAGACGCTCGCGGACAGGTTTTGTTCCGTGGAAAAGCCCACCCTCGACGTTCGAGCACCGGTTCGCGACCTTCTTCCATGAGGATGACGATTCGTGGAAGCGTAACGTGGCTGCTCCACGGAACGGCACCCCTGCTCGGCGGTTGGACGCCTCCAGACACCGTCGCGATTATCGTTTCGGTGGTCGAGCGGAGAAGACATCGCGTCGTCTCGCAATAACGATCGGGGCCAGGAAATAATGGGTAGTTGAAATGCATATTTGGTAAAATCGGTTAATGCCCGGTAAGAACCTAGCTGCTGGCTTTCCGTGGTGCTACCAGCGCGCGGCGCTCTCCTCTTCACGCACAGACTGCACGATGTACGGTGCACATCCATTGTGGACGCCGGGGCAGCGAGAGAGTGCTCTTCGGGAACAATGCGGTTGTGTGCAAACACTCCTGGAAACAATGCGGCCGGAACTTAACTTTCCGCGATAGCTTCGCCAGAGTCGCTGCTCCTGTACCACCGAATATAACTCCGGCGCAAATTCTGCCCGCAGACTCCGCGGCAGTATTTCTTCGCTCGGCAGCACCAGGGTGCCTCGATATTAAAATATCATCAATAACGCCCCCCGCTTCATTTCAGTCGAGCTCGATCGTGTGTACAGAATCCTTGATATGGAAACTACCTACCTACTATTAGGTACATGGGCTCGGAACAAAGCTGAAACATTCGCGCGAAACATACGGACGATCTTGGCCAATTCTTTGGCCTTCGAGAGCAGATGGTGTAGTATTTTCGTGAAACCGACGGCATGGTAATTAATTGCTCGTTAGGTAAAGGGGCGAACGTTATCTGGTTGCGGAGGAATCCACTTGGCGAGACAGCGGAGCCGAAAATTAGACGCACGTGGCAGTGGGTGGTCTATTCGATTCGCAGATACGATCTGCCGGATGTTGGCGTGGCGCATTCTTAAGCGTGGGCGAGAGCAACCCCCCGAGACGCGCGTAGGTACACATGCTACGGAATAATGGGGATTTAACAGTCATTAGGGACAGCGTGCCGGTATATACGTATGTACGTCGATTGGTAACACAAAGTGTTTGCAGTAGGGCCGGACTGACGAAGGGCGAGGGTGGGGGTGGCTGGTTGCAGCGGGAGATCGATTCATCGGGGGTGGAAAAGGCAGACTCTCCTGTCTTTCTCCGACTACTCGCAAGTTCTCTCGCCCTCTCCGCGCCACAGCAGGGTCGTAGACTACTCGAGGGCACTCGAGGGCACTCGAGGGCCAATCGAGTGGCGACTTGGGCATTTTGTCCACACTTGGCCGGCTGTAACAAGTGCATTGTCCTGTGCGCCGAACTGCACAAAGATAAAGAGACTTCTGGCTACCGCGACGAGCGAGGACACTCGAGCGCCCCTTCGCCCCTCGGACAGTCCGATCTCGCGGCGGTCTTTTAATATCGCGGCAGTGCAAATAAAAGTGCGGCGGCTACGGTAATAGAGTTGCTCCCTCGGCGAGCTACCCTTTGCCTGGAAAACCGCGCCGTTATCGATGGGACCGCGATTTCTGTTTACCGAGGTGGAAACCGTTGCGCGGCCACGACGTCGGACCTTGCCCTCCCGTTGGTGAATTAAACGTGTGCGGTGACGGTGGCCTGGTGACACGGGCACGAAAACCGCAGCTACCAACGGCAAAGAGGATCGCGGGAGAAATCGACGCGGCGATTATTATTGCCGTTCCAGTGATTGTTTGCGCGTTCCTCAGCCGCGGGCCACCGCGCCCGTGCCGCGCCGGCTGGCATGTAACGAGTGCTTTGTGGCTAGTGTAAAGCGACGAACTGCACAAAGGTAGAGAGATTCGCGCCTGACTTACTTCACGAGCACCCTCGAGAGTCAGCCGCCCTTTCTTCGCTGGCCTTCTTTTCATAGCCAGCCAAATTTTAATATAGCCGGCCGGGGAGGAGGCGTCACGGGGAAGCTCGCGCTTTATGGATTCTCTTTCAACCGGCTGAAACTTCATTTCGCTGGAAGGATCTCCAGCGAACGATGTAATTAAATGGTGAAACCATTGCCGCCGTACTGTTTCGACTTGCGCCTCCAGTTTGTCACTAACTGCGCGCCTGTCCCTTTCTATTACCCTACATTCCGATTGATAGAAAGAAACCGCGGTCCAATCGACCCGGGCTTCGAAATTGTGAGAAGTTGAACCGGAATTCAGTGGTTTCAACGGTTCTGCCGTCGGATGACGGTGTTTTGCGCGGCGAACCGTGGCCGGGAATCGACTCGGAAACATTGAAGAACATTGGCCAACGAACGCAGCGGGGCACGATACACTGCGGAAGTCGAGTGGCAGTCGAGAGTCGACGTGGGTGTTTCATCCATATTTGCGCGAAGGAACTTTCGCTCGAGTAATCGCACGAGTACCCCGAAGAGCGCTCTTCACGTGGCGTCGTTCCTTTCATACGCAGCTCGTGGCTGCGACGCAACGCGGCCACCGAAACGGGAACAATGCTTTATTAAAGCGGGTTTATCGATGCGAAATTTCATTTCGAGCAAGTGCACCATTGTAAACGCGATCTACGGTGCACCGCGAAATTGCCACCGAAGACGGAAATTCGCCTGCGAGTACCCTCCCCTGTTCACGAACGCGTATTCTTTCCCCAGCAGCGTCCTCTCGAGCTGTTCTCCGCCGCGAGTCATTTCCAAGACACTCGGCCGCCTTCTGTCGTCATCCGATTGTTTTTCGCGTCGCACATGTTAATTAGCAGCCGATTAGCTCCTCCTAATCCGAAACATATGCGAGGCGGTGACCATCTCCCGCCCCGCAACGCAACGGGGAACAATACTTTGCGGAGTGACGGCGTCGCAGATGTGGAACGCGCGGCGTAGACGTAATAAACGGGAAGGCAAATAAATTAATAAGCCTGGGGAGAAGGAGGTGCGAGATCGAAAGCCGAGCGGAACGGGGACGATAGACCGACGTTCTTGACTTTGTAATCGGAGAGGATAAAACGCGGCTTAAGCAGCGGCTAAACGTGAAGCGGAAAGGCTGCGACGCGTACCCCGAAGTCGCCAGGGTCGCCCCTTTTTCGACGCGCTTCTCGGTTTTCGAGAGCAACACGCGTTTTCGGAATTAGGCCCCGCGTCCGTCGTGGCCAATCGGGGGAGGGGGCGGCGTCGAAAAGTGCCGGAGTCGCGTTGCATCTTCTGCGGATTATCCTACCCAGCCAGCTGCCAACCGCGTCACTCTTATTTCCACATTCAGCGATCGGTTTCGATATTTCGACTTCCGTTTCGAGGCGGGTTTCCCCGCTGGCTAAAGTGTCGTCCGCTAAACGACTTCGCTGGCCCCTCGCTGGAGTCGTCTTTGAATGTCCGTTCGCGAAATTGCGAAAGAATCGGTGCAAAACTTTATCTACCAGTGACAACCGAGCGTAAGACATTACGCTCGTCACGCTCGTCACGCTCGTCGACAATCGTGTCGAGCAATTTGCTTCGATTGTTACGGACGCCCACTCGGGCTCGAGCGTGGCGGGGAAATCGGCCTGAATCTTTGAATTTGTATTTCAGAAACAGTGGGTGATTCGACGGAGCAGAGGAGGTCCGTGTCGAGAGGCCGCGGCGGCGCGGGGGGGTGGTCGTGGTGGGGGCCGAGGGGGTGGTGATGTGGCCGAACAGCCTCGGCGGTACTTCCGGCTGCAGCGGAGGCGCCGGCGCCACCGATCTCGGGGGCCTCACCGCCTCCACCACCTCAGGTTCCGAGCTGTTCGGGCCCGCCGCCTTCGGTGCGTCGGCGGCCGGGCCCTATGGCGCCCTGAAAACCAACCCTTACGTCAGTGCCCTCGGCATGCCGCCGATCGAAGCCCTCCACTCGACTATCGGCTACCCCGGTTGTACTCCCGCCGGTGAGTCCTACTACTGTGAGTGCTCCTTATCTTATACTACTTATAGACGTCGATTTTACATCGCCGCGCGAGCGTACACCCTTGCAAATTTCACGAAACACCTGCACGAGTCTCCTTTCACGTTCTCTTAAAAGGTAACCCGAGGAAACAGCGAAGGGAACGAACGACGTTCACCCGTGCGCAGCTGGACGTTCTCGAGGGACTGTTCTCCAAGACCAAGTACCCCGACATCTTCGCGAGAGAGGAAGTGGCGATGAAGATCAACCTCCCGGAGTCGAGAGTGCAGGTATGTCGAGGCAGACTTCGCGCGAACGCAAGGTCGTCGGTTTCGTCGCGCGACGAAACAACGGGGGTGCCCGGGTCGGTGTCTCGTTACCGAGGGGTAGCAGTGTCGGCATGCAGACACAGTACGTAGACAGCATCGATTCACTGGACGCTCGTGTTTCCTGGACAGTGGGTGTTAACCGAGTTAGCATTTCACCCCGTGTCGCTCGTATCGTTTCCTCGTTGAAAAGCCCGACCGCGTTCCTACGCGCGGAAAGGAGAAAAAAAACGCATCGAATCGTCTCGGTGGTTTTGTACGATTCAGAAGGCAAATTGCCGTGACGGAGATCGTTCGTTCGTGGAATCGCTGACTACTGACGCCGTCACGAACGACTCCGTGTCGTCCGAATCGACTTTCGAAGCCGACAGGGTCCGAAAACGTGTCCGCGCATATTCCACCCTCATCAGCGGCGGAAAGGGCGCACCGTGTCCGCAATTGCGGGCCAACGCACCTGGTCCCAGCCCCGCAAATGAATTGAATGGGTCCAACCGGGCCCATAGTCTTCGGCACGTTCGTCGCCGACTGCATAACCGGGGCCCGTTCCTCACGGCTCGTGTTTTCTGACCCCCGCGCGGCTTTTCAGTCTGGCGCGCCCGTTTCACGCGATTCCCTTGCATTCTATACTTATAGTCGCTATACTTAATCGAACATGCGATTCTCCTTTCTCTTGTACACTTTGCAATTGGAAAGAATAGCTGTTCGATAGTAAAGCGAGAAACGCGGGGTGTTTCATCTAACACCAAGGCCCGATTCGAAGGTAATGAAGGTAAAGCCCTCGGCGACGTACAGTGGCAAGTTAAAACTGGGAGAATTCGTATAGAGGACGTAGAAACATACACCGAGGAGCAGCTTCAGTGGAAGAACGCGGGCGGCTCGTGTCGTTCCCCAGAAAATCCGTAGAAACCCAAGCTCACCTCTCCGCCTCTAACATTGATCGCGCGGGGCTTCTCTAGGTTCCTCTCTTTCTCTCCTCTGTCTCTCCCTCTCCCCCCTTCCCGCGCCTCGCCACTCTCGCCCTCCTCTAGCCATCTCTCCCTCGCCTCTTTATTCTCCGTCTTCGTTCTTCCAGCCGTTTCGTTCCCTCTTGTCCTCCTCTCGAGGTCGTTCTCGCGTTCTGGAAATCTAGGAGGGCGAACGGTGGATCGAAGGACGAGCCGAGTCTGTTGGATACACCTCGCGCGAATCCAGGGCTGTCCGACGATTCATGCGAAATCTTTGTATTTTCTGTTGGATAATGCAGCTGCGCTTGGACGCGAACAAACTTTGGAGCAGGGTTCAGGAATTCGGCAGGGCTCGCCTTTTATTGTTAATAAAGCGTCCGCGTCGACTGTCCCGCGTAGAAGGCTGCGTTAACGAACGAGTCTGAAACCTGGCTGAAACGAAAATGTCAGCAGGTATCAAAGCCGCAGGGACTATTTCCCTCGGGACAGTTTGGTCGCGCGTCTGTCGACCGCTTAGTTCGATTTTCGTGATTACGTTGCATTGACGACGGCACCGAGCACGAATGGGGCGCACACTCGTGCGGGTTTCCGCTCGCGTTACCGAACCGGCTTCATTAGTAATTGATAGTTGCGCCTGTGCCGCATTCCCTTATAATTGGCTATTACGCCAGCTTTATGAAAGCTCTGTACGCCGGTACAGAGGCCCCATGCTCGTTTCCTATTGGGCTCGAGCCTCGTTGCGCTTCAACGGCAAAAATATAGGTTACAAGCGCCATTGAACTGCGTATAAAAGCGCGGATCGCGCGTGCAACGACTGCGTTTCATTATTTCTCTCATTGTGCAGCTACGTCATTTCAACAGAATCCTTACGGATGCCCCGAATCACGTGTGTCCGCAGGTGTGGTTCAAGAATCGGCGAGCCAAGTGCAGGCAGCAGCAGAAGCAGCAGCAGCAGCAACAGGACAAAGCTCCGAGGTCGAAGAAACCACCGGGGAACCCGACCAACAATCCGCCCTCCGGAAAAAGTCCTTCGATTGGTACCACAGCCACGCCTGCCGCCGCGGTGCCTGCCACAACACCCCTGTAAATATCAATTACACTAATATCCGCATAGCTGGCGCAGAGCTCGCGTTACAACCTGTCGTTTCACCCCAAGAGCACCTACTTAACCCTTTTATCTTCTAATCGAGCAATGGAGCAAGCGCACCTTACCAAATTGACCCGCCAGCTGTAAATGCAATAATCGTTGAACTGTAGATAAGAGGCGACTGTTAATTGTACGAGTTATCAGTGTGCGAGATCCATGCTTGACAGTTGAAACTTATGTGCACAGGAGCGGGGGTACAGGTGGTTCGGCGGCCAGCTCTCCGGTTCTCTTGAGGGATTCTCCTCAGTACAAACCACCGGGAAGCGCGACCAGTTTACTCCTGACGGCCAGTACAACCCCGCCGAGTGTAAGTTATCGACCAACCGCGGGCTCCCCACCCCGAAACCCTTATCCCCTGTAGGTAAACTCTCACGGAACGATTCTGGGCTTTTGCAGCTGGGGGGAACGGTGTACAGCAGCAGCGGCAGTAGCAGTAGTATCTGGAGCCCGGCTGTTACGGAGAGCGGGGGTGGATTCCCCGGTGATCACCAGAGGCTAGCGTGGACTACAACCGCTTCCCAGCAGCAGTGCTATCAAAATTATTCGTCTTATTACACGAACATGGACTACCTCTCGCCAGCCACGCATCAACTGAACGTTGTGGTAAGCACGGGCGCAACGAGGGGCGCCAAGTTTGTTTTTTAAGGGGGGAAACACTGTAACGGTCTGGAAAGTAAAGGTATTGCGGGGATTTTTTTCAACCAAACAACAGAAATAAATCAATGTATCGCTTAGTGTAGTTAATATGTACATATTCAAGGGTAGAGAAAAATGTTTTCAAGCAAATTCATGAATCCGCTTCCGGTATAGGTACTTTTCGTCAAAATGTGCGCTGCGGCAAAATCATTCCTCTGGCGTTGACAGTGATTTAGCCATACGGTTAATCTGACTTCAAAAAGACAAAAATATTTAGAAACTAGAAGCCGGCGTCTATTGCAGGACGTACAGAGAAGTCAATATCGTAAAAGATAACAAAGGGCGGACCACTGAAAAAATTTCATATTTTAGGGAAAATTGTTGATAAAAAATACAGAATGGGCCGTTAATTACAAAAACCTTAACGTCATGTAATAGAGGCGGTTTTTTTTAACAAAAAGTGGCCTTGCTCGTGTTAATTGGGTGTATAGTTTTCTTTTATACTGCCAACGCGATTGAAAAATGTAAGTAATTCTAAAGGTGGGATTCCACTGAGGCAACGCAAGGCAACGTGTCGCGTGCGATGATTGCGATAGTGATTGCATGTGTTGCATGCGAAAAACAGATTCGACGATGTTGTCGGTTGCCGGTTGCCAAAAAGTTGCCTCAGTGGAATTCCAGCTTAAGAAAGTCGCGTCCAAAATGCCACTCGGTTCGGTCGCGCGCTTCACACCGTTTCACGGAAAATACTATATCTCCGTCAATTTGACGAATTTCTTCATAAAATTTGGAGAGATAATCGATTTTTCCGATTTCTTACACTGTTTTCCCTCCCTAATCGAACGAGAAACTTTCCATGATTTAATCACTGATGAACATTGCCCGTTTGGTCCACAGGACGGCGGAGGCGGCGGCTTGGACAATACATGGAGCAAAACGAGGGACGAGAGCGTCTCGTCTTGGTTCTACAACAGCGCCGGTTGGGCCGATCGAAAGTGAACGGCAGAGTCGCGCATTCATGCAAACGGCTACGATACATATCATCGACAATAGCTAAACGGACTCTGTACGTCGCACGCGGCCAAAAGACAGTCCATTTCACCTTAGACATATCGTTAATCGCGATCGCCAGGCACTGGTCCAGGTCCGCGTGACTCGCGAGTGCCCATATCAATTTTCTTCCGTTTCGTAGAACCACGTAGCCGAAACTTAATCGATGTAACTTGTTTCGTGCGACCGCCTGACACTCGTCAGTGAAGCAGCTTGTCGTAATAGACGTTCCAGCGATCCCTTCAATGTTCACTTTTTAAATGACCGTTCTCTGAGTTCCATTCATCCGAACGCGCGAGCTTCCAAACGGCCCAGATAGCCGGCACGACGGAACTTAACGCGCTCAATTCGCTATCCTTGGTTCGTTGAAATGTGCAATTCTCTATCTTCGATGGAACGATCGACTGTTGCGACGCTAGTCATCTAAATAATGATGAGGAGAATAGAGGGGAGTAGAGCAGTCGTACGTGTACTCCGCGTTGCTTTACTTCGCCAAAGTCAGTGTTGTATGTGATACCGTTCGTGTGTGAGGATGTTTAATTTCCGGCGAGCGTTTGCCGTTAAGCGAGTCACGAATGTTATAACTGTGCACTGCGGCGAAATGACCGTTCGCCAAAATGGCACGATCTCCCAGCTAGGGCAAGGGCTCTGATGTATATAATATAAATAGATCTACGCCGTTGAAAAGGAACAAAGTAGTTAGCCGGAATTTCCAGGAAAACTCAAGGGAAAACAATAGATCCTCCATTACCTTCGTTAAGGACTCTTCGGTAAGAATCATGTACATGTACGTGTGTGTACGCGCGTGCGTCAACGCCACGGCATATACTGTGTACATAAACGATGATAATACACGAGGACAGGCTGATCGTCTATGTAAATATGTACCATTTTCACGCGGCGGAATTCAGAATCGCCAGGATGTTCAGAGGACATTATTATGCACTTGAAAGTTCTTGTTTTTGTGTCCGCATCCGTGTCACGGATTTTATCTCGGCAGCCATTTCTCTCGGTCTTTGGACCAGGAGCGAGGACGGGATTCTGCTTTGTTGTAAATATACGATTAACACTACCGACTCCGTTTTCCAGCTGCAGCAGATAGAGCGGGTCATCTGGAAAATGAGATGGAAAACTCTTGGCAAACTTTATTTCGCACTTCGTCTCTCCTCCTGGCTCTATTGCCGGGAGCGTTGCCATATACATATACGATCACGTTCGAAGATAAGACTTTATAATCCCTTTTATCCTTTCGATTCAGATCCTGTCCCACTCCCCTCGCAGGCTCCTCTCGTCCTCCGCTAATTGCTTGGGAATCAGGAATTTCGTATCAAAGACTGTACATTTGTATTGAATTATCCAGAATGTTCGACTAGTGGGCTACACTTGCGAAACTGTACATAGAGAAATATACGTAGATGCTTGAGACGGAGCAATGGTCGGATCTTACGTACCACCCTCTTTTCGCGCTAACGATCGGCCCTCCCTTTG
Source organism: Andrena fulva (assembly GCA_946251845.1). Lineage (NCBI taxonomy): Eukaryota > Metazoa > Arthropoda > Insecta > Hymenoptera > Andrenidae > Andrena > Andrena fulva. Next base: position 92,489,871 of record OX276327.1, on the reverse strand, counting down.
GAACAGTCACTCTCCATTTGCGTAATAGCCGTCGACGCGGCATAGATAATAGGCACGGTAAAGAGAAGTAAGCAACAATATGTAAAGTGGAAGAACTATATAGTAAATGTAGGGATGTAAGTAACATGACTGTGTAGATTGTTATTATAAATACTATTGATAACGATACGCCTATCGAGGAAGAGAACAACGACATACGTGTCATAAGCTGTATGAAATAATATATCGAATTTGAATTGTAACAGCGTTGTCGTTAATTCCTGCGAACGTTACGGATACCACGCCCCGCTCTAACCGAAGAATATCGTAGCGCATCTCTGCTGAGAATTCAAATATTTTCAAATATCCCGCGCTTACTCCCCGGACAAGAACCCGCGCCGTCCCTGCCGGTAACTTGTTTCCGCGGCCAGAAGAGGCTGGCATCTAGCGACGGTATTCGGCTCGAATCGAGCGGCCGTGAACCCTTGGAGTAGGGGTCGCCCTGGCTCGGCGTGGGTTAGCGGCCCTCAGTATCGCGCGTCGTTCCGTGGTGTTCGGTCTTGTTCCGAGTTTGGTTTCGCGCAGTGTGCTCGCTCGTTCGTTGGCTCGTTGGCAAGCTTGAAACGGAAAAGGGAATAGAATGACAGCGACGTGAGGGTTCTGGGGAACAGGACCGTCTACCTCGTCTCAGTTGCTGCCCGTGTGACTTCCGTGTCGCGTGCTTCCTCCGTTTCGACGGCCGAAATGATGGGCCGCCTCGACGTAGCTACGCTTCTCCTCTGCCTTCGTGAGTATCGTGCAAGCTCGATTCCTTTATCCCCCCCGTAACCCCTCCATCCCCATGATCCCCTTGATCCCCCCCCCCCCGATCACGGCAATGAATCACGAAAGGGGTGAAAGAAACGGAGCAGCAGAGACGGAGGCGGTAACGGTATCGTTTTTCTCTCGGAGCCCGCTTTCTCAGCGAATCTCTGTACTCCGTTTCTTTCTCATCCCGCCGGCTACGCTGTAATTATGGTTAATTGGGCCTGACCGCCGCCGCTGCCAGACAAACGGCCGCTTTGTGCAATTTGCCTCCTACTTCCTGGATCTGTTTTTAGGGGGAGGTGGGCTGCGCTCGGACGCGGAAATGTATTAATCTGTTTATCTCGCAGGGCCCTTTGATATTTAACTACCTTTCGATCGCCTCCACTGTTTTACCCATCTACCAAGACACCAGATATATTTCAGCCACGTTTAGTTGCCGGGAATAGCAGATGGGTGGGGTGTTGATTTTCACTAAAAGAATCCTTGACTCTGCGGGTGCTGTACGCCGATCGAATCGGTGACGGAAGTATCGGATATTCCCGTCAAAGTCGCATCGATGGCCCTTTAACACGACCGCCCGATTCGGCGTGTCGTTCCGAAAAGCTGCTCGGGGCTCCAATTTGCAGTCGGCAGGTCGAATCGGCCGTGCCGATCTCTCACGTGCACCGCCGCGAAATTCAGCTCCGGCACCGGTCACTTTGATACTTGCCTGCGAGTGTATTGGACATATTGGCCGGGTGGATGCTGGGCCACGGCCTCTCTCCATCGCCCATGATGCCGGCCGGTTACCCGCTGCTCTCTCTCTCTCTCTCCCTCCCTCTCTCTCTCTCTCTGCCTCGAAGAGGAGAACCGGTTCGATAGCCATGCACACCTACAAAGCGAATATACGCAGACTCGGCGGAAAAGGGGGGCCATATTACGTATCCACCTACCTAATATCGACGGTAAGGTCGTATACGTGCGGCGCGGCGGCTGCACGTGTAATTAGTAGCGATGCTCGCGATCTCGAATCGCCTCGGCCTCCAGGCCCCCGGACCTCCTCGCCTCGTCGGTCTGATATTTAAAAAATGCGAAACCGACGAGGCGAGCTATCGCGGGCACCGCTCGCGTGAGATTTATCCTCCAGCTCGCAGGGAACACGCGTAGTCCTCGTCGCGGATTAAATCTCGAATGGATGGCCGCTGGTAATCAACTTATAACGCTTGTCTTGTACACACCGCGCGTATCTAGATCAACGGGAGCGATTCGATCGATCTCGAGTCGTCGGGGTACATATTTTTACGAGACTTCTCTCAGCCATTCGTAAATGACGAACTGGAAAAGTTTGGATCGGTAGCGGAGACAGTCTCGATTCCTGGTAATCCGTGTTGGAACTTCGCAAACTGTTCGGCAGATTTTTCCCACAAATATACACTTAACTGACTTAGCAGCTCAGCAAAGTGAGGTGAGTAGTTGAGACGCTGCTTGGCTGCGCGCGAGCGATAAGGCGAGTGTTAGTAAACATTGATCGTTGGATAGTCAGAGGAGGGCTGATCAAATGACTCCGGTTGTTCTCTGCATTTAAATCCCACGGACATCTCGACACTCTGTCTGTAGACGGCTCGTTTTGGAGTAGGTACTAATCTTGGATCCTGCCGTCGATCTCGTTCGAACACCACGGCCGTTTTCCTTTCTCGAGGGGAGTAGAGCACGGTGGCGGAGTTTCAGGGACGCCCTGCAAACAGGATCGAGCGGAACATTGATCGGCGGGCTGAATCGAATCCCATGGCGAGCGAGTGCGTGCACGCGTACACGCGTATGGGCGCGCTGCCGATGGATGGGTTCGTAGCAACCCCTCCCGGCCCCGCTTTTCCTTTCTCTGCCCCACCGACCGGCCACTTGGCTATTCATCTTGGTCCGGTGCTCCTAATTACACGTCTCGGGTTACGGATGAGAACGACCGTCCCGGCGTTCGGAGACGTCCTGTGCCCTGAAAAGGGGTACCAGTACACTGCTGCTTTTTTCCTTGCTCTTCCTCTCTCTTTCTCTCTCTCTCTCTCTCTCTCTCTCTCTCTCTCTCTCACCCCTGTCTTTTTTACACTGGTTGCCACTAAAGGCCCTTTGTCCGTGGGCCGGCGTGCGCGGCTATTTTATACACCGAATGTTATTCAGCCTCGGAGTTACTTGCAATCACCCTCCCTCTGTCCTCCTGTCTTTCTTCGGCTACGTCTGTTTCGCTCCGAAGCGTTTCTGAAACCGCCGCGCCGCTGCACGGGCAAGGCGAAGAAGATCGCGAGGGGTCGGGTCGACAGGGGCCGAGCACCAAGAAAAATTGTATTAGCCCTTTGATCCCTCGGCTGGTGGAACGGCTGGTGGAAGAGAGCGAATAGAAGCAGAGGCCGCGGGTAATGCGGCTATTTACGCATAAAGAGCGATAACGAAGCGCTTTTCCCGGGGAACAGCGACACTCAGCGGCAGGATCGGTCACGCGCGCTCCGCTTCCTCCGCGACATCCTTCGCCGAGGAAAAGTCACGTTCGTCCCTCTGTCCCCTTGATCTGCAGACGTTTCATATTTTTCTAACTCGCGCGCGGCCACTTCTCGGAGCCTGTCTGGATAGAAGCTGCACGGGGGCAGCGCGTGGTCTCGGCTCATGCCGCGGATGTGTTCGTTACTCTGCCCCCTTTCACGTCTTTCGCAAGAATTCGACGCACGTTCGCTCCTCTTCCGAGGCACCCATGCTTCAGCAATCCTTATATACGATGACTGGAGAGTTTCTTCAATCGCGATTCTCATCCTTGAAAATTGTTCAAAGGAATTTCTGCCTTTGGTCGTCGGAGGTTCTTGCGCACCCGTGCCGCGATAGAATTACTCGGCTGATATTATTAATGAGGGCTTGAACGCGAATTCGATCCGAGAAGCCCGCGCGTTCAGTGGCATTCCTGCCTATTTCCCAAACCGTTAATTGCGCCGAACTCTGGATAACTTGGCGTGGGTACGACCCATCCATTTAAAAGGAAGAAGGTCGCCCCCGCGCAATATCGGCAATTCACGCGGCGCGGAACGTATCAATTACGCGGATCGCTTCGGCACAACGGTAAGAATAATTAAAGCACGTTTCTCGGTATCGCGGCGTTAGAGGCGGGCGTTCTATAATAACACAGGAAGCATCGACGAACTATGGGGAACGTGATAATCTTCGGGGCTGCAGTTGAGAAAATAAAAAGCGGCAAAGGAATATCGCGAGGGAACGTGACTCGCCGAGGATATCGTCGCGATAAATAGATACCGGTATCGCGGACGATACCGAAATTTCCGGTCCCGTATTTCGACAGGAAGCCGCTGTTCTGCCGAGGGGGGCTTCTTTTTTTCTAAGCCTTTGACTCGGCTGGTCGACGGTCGGTGCGTCTGAAAGCGCGTAAAACGGCTCGTCGCGAGCGAAAGCAGCGTTTGATGACCCACGCGGAGCGCAAGAGACGCGGATAATATATTTCGAGCGGCGACGAGCCCACCCGATATGCTTCTTTGAAATTTCCTCCTGCCTCGTCATTATACGCAGCGCGCGCCAACTGAAATACGCCACATTTCGGCCTCTCTCGTTCGATCGGCCCTTTCAGTTCGACGAATCCCCTTTGACCCGACCACGTGAACGACGCCCTCTCGCCGTATCCCAGCCTCCCGATTTTTCAATTTTTTACCCGAGTACCTCTTTATCGCGTTTCCCTTCCCCGTAACGAGTGTTTTCCTTTGCACCGAATGTCGCGGGTCGCCCCGCCGTGAAAATTCGCGGCCACTCGTGCCGCGCGTGCACACGTTGCTTTCGACGCGACGCGCCTCCAATGCACTGCCGGCTGTCGCATGTCGGTCGATTTTCCGAAACACTCTGCACACTGTGCTGCGCCCACTGATCCGTATCCCAGGGAGCTTTGATGACCGTAAGTGGGAAGCTCGGAGGCGCGAAGGGATAAGGGACTGGAAGGTGCCGGGAAGGTTTCTAAGCAGAAACGCTAGCCGCTGGAGTAGCACTCTGACAGCCAGGCATCTGGAAATCTTCGTCCGATAAGTGGTTAACGCGTCGTTCCTCCGCCGCGTCTCCTTCTCGCTTCAAATCCCTTACCTCCCATTACGACCGCGCAGACTTCTCCTTTTGTACCGTCTGTTTCCCTGAATCCCGCGCCGCTTTATTTGCTTGCCTAACGAACGCCAGCTCGCGGTCCTCGATCCGAGCGAGACGCTCGCAATAAGAAATTTTAAGGGCGAAAGTTTATTTTAACGACGCGCAATAAGAAATTTCAAGTGCCGGGGACGAAGGGAAGCGTGTCCCGTCGCTTCCACCGCCATGCCACTAATTCGTCCTTCGCTTTTGTGTCCGTTTGCGCGAAGCGCGACAGAGTGGCGTTACTTTTTCACTGTCAAAAGGGCGTCGCTGTCGGTATATACTCTGGCTGCCGTTGGATCCGATCCACGGGCAACCACGCGGCTCTTCCCTCCTCCCTCTTTTTCCTTTTTCTTTTTCCTTTTCCTTGTCCCCTTCTCTCCTCCCGCTTTTCCCTCCTCTACTTTTTCTCTTTTTTTTAAATAAGACCCCGACTTGCTCGCGTCTTGTCTCGACACCCCGAGACGAAGAAAGGGAGCTCGCAGGCCGCGGGTATTCAGAATCGTGAAAAACGTCCCGAGAGTGTGAATTTCACGGTGCTCGGGGCGTCTGGAAGGCGGCACCCCGGACACAATTTGCAGCGACGACCAGCCGTGGCCACGGTCCCGTGAAAATGTACGCCGCCGTGAATTTTTCCTTTCACGTGCACGGGGATACGCGGGCGCGCGGCCAGTCGGCACGAGTGCAACTTACCGCCACGCGTAAATCATGTCCGCGTAGTTCGCTGGCCGCGAGTCGCGTGATAAAGTGCGCGCTCTGCGTACGCGCGATGAATTATGCATCTGCATGCATTAAACGGGCGTCGCGAGGAGAGGCTCGTTCGATACGCGCGCGAAACTGTTTTCGAAAAGCGAGGCCCGCCTCGGCTCTCCCCCGCTTGCCGCGCCGCGCCGCAGTCAAACCTTCTTCCTTCCGTCTGTAAACGATCCGCTCTGTCAGAAGAAGCCCACGCCGAGCAGCGAGGCCCCAGAAACCGGGAATTTCGTCGCGAGCGTTCGCCTCGCTCCTTATCATCAAGCTCGTAAATCACCGAGATGCCAGTAAGTGGGTAGCTGCTCGAGGAGATGGCAAAGAATCTCGGCGAGGCACGAGAGGCATCTGGCTATCGATTTTTCGATTTTAACGAGCCAGTCATTGTCGAGAGAGGGGCAGAGCGGTAACGAAAAGACTCCGCGTCGTAACGAGGCAACTTCTGCTCGGCGTTGTGGAACTTTGCTTCTCGTCTTGCATAGCCGCCGAGACATCGCGCGCCGCGAATAATAATCAAACGGCGTACACCGAAGCGTCTTCTCTCTCCCCGCCCGCGACCGTTCGTAGGAGGGAACGATCTCTTAACCGAGAGAAAATAGCTCGGCCGGTTGCTTTGAAGCTCGCCGGAAGTGTATCAAGAGCAGAGGGAAACGGGACGTCCTTTGCGATCCTCTGTGCTTTACGAGCTGAATCTTCTGGATCCTCCGAATCCTCCTCCGGCGCATACGTGCACGCGCGTGTCCCCTGGCTAGCGCGTGCAAGCGCAGCGGCCCGCGGCAGCCGAAAAATCCGGCCGCTTGTGTAAACGTCATAAAAGCGGCGCGAACAGCTGCAGCCGTCCACCGAAGAAGGATGGAAGGCGACCGAGATGTTTGGCTCGAGAAGGAAAGTAATCTGGAGAGTTGGTCGTAAAAGCGGTCGTGTTTACCCCTCGGGGAGGTTCCAGCTTCGGCAGCCAGCGGCTTGGGCACCGTCGTACCGCCGCGTGTATTCTTTTTTTAGGATTCGGCTGTCTCTCGCTGATAAACCCTGCTCCAACCATTCACATTCAGCGAAAGGGTCCACCGATGGGAACGGTGACTCCCTTCTTTGGCTTGTTCCGCGACTTCTCTCGGTTTAGAGAGCTTGCGCTCCGATAGACGACCGTCTATCGATTATCATCAATGTATTCACGTCACAGGGACAGATGGAGGAGATTAGAGGTCCATATTGTTGCGATCTAAAAGCAATTTTCTGCGTGTCCGTTATGCCTAATAATTGTTGCTCAGAGTTGCAAGAATACCATGGGATTGGCTTCTCGAAATTTGGTCGAAAATTACAAGGTCCGTGGCTCGAATCAGCCGTGTTGTAAATTACGGGTTCCACGGGTCCCGCCGCCGCCGCCGCCGCCCCCCCCTTTAGGATATTAAGGGTTAATCCTGGGGCCAGGGCGATATAATAACAGGACCCGCAAAAGACACGAGTGAAATTCGAAATCGACGGAAGGATCCAAGAACAAGGATCCTACCTGGGCTTGGAATTAGGTGGGGCAGCTAGAGCGGGTCCGGAGCGAGGCAAATAAAAGAGCAGGGGTCCCGCCTGGATAGATTTATGACCGGCCATTATTGACTCGGGCGTTCATGGTTAACGGTTAAAATGTATGGCTTTTCGTGTCGCGGCCATAGTAATAATGGGAAAATCGTGAAAAAGAAAAGCTGTAAAATTAAGATTGCGGACGTTCCATTGCCGCTGTTCCTTTTTATTACTTTACGAACCTGAAATGCTTAACCCTTTCGCTGCGAAAAGCCCCTGTATATGACCTCGGCGGGCCGATGGTCATTTCCCAACAACCTATAATAAATTTCATTCGAGGAAGAATCGTGAAACGTTTGGAGAATCCCACGGTTCGGGGCCTTTGAGGTGTTTGCGGTTGCTCGAGTTCGGGGCGCAATGACGATCCATTTCGCGAGTCGGGACATACCTTCTGTTCAAGCGTAATTGTTCTGGCCCCGTCGAGCTAATTAATTACCTTTCGAAAAGCCGCTGAGCGTAAACGAGATGAATATTCGGCGCGGCGCGGTGCGGCGATAGGTCGTGCAGGTGTGCCGGCTACGGAAACGCGACAATCGATTTTCACCCCGACACGGGGAATTTAACCCGTGCCGGGTACACCGGGCGGTGTTTGCGAGAGCGCCGATACCATCGGGGCCGATCTACATTCCCGAATCGCGATTCAACGCGTCCCGCGCATTTCCACCGATTTTTCCACACTTTCTCTTCCTCTTTTTTGCGCCGCGCAAGCGGCTGCGTCGACGGAGCGAAAAAATATGCTCCAGCAGATGATTCTTGTTACGGCTGTTCCCATCTCCCCTTTTTGCTGGCGCTCGTGTCCCGGCTTTCTCTCTTTGCCTTCTCTTCGCTCGGCTCGTGCCCGTCGAGCTCGCGAGCTCGTACAATGCGGTTCGTTTGATTTGCCCGGCCGACTATTTGCAGCTCGTTCCCGGCGTTTGTTCGGCCAGCGTTGCGCGAACGCGAGCTTTTCGCGTGTGCGCGTCGCCCGAGAGCGATTAAAAAATGACTAGGACGTCCGCTGCATCCAGCCCCGGAATTTAGCGGTGCTCCCAGGAGGGCGATTACATTAAATGTACTTCTGGTGAAATCCTGATTTACGAGCTTCCTTCGTTTCCTGTAAAAAGTCTGACGCGGGTGGATTAATGGCGAGAACGCGGCGAGAGGGAGCCTCGGCCCTATGACCGTTCCATTTCAGTTGCATCGCTCTGCCCCTCGACAACGGAGTCGATACGAAAGCTTAAGGGTGACGTTAAATTGCGGTAAGCCGCTTCCTCCGGTCGAGAAGGAGCTGCATGCTCCTCGTTGATATAGGTACGCCCCGCGATCTCTGTCCTGGCAAAGGCCCTCGTTAATAAGCGTTCCTTGGCAAGCAGATCGAATTCACGGCTGCTTTATGCAAATGCGGGTACACGCGCGCGGAAAACGCGAATACGATCCTCAGCGGGGAACACCTGCCTCGCTTTTTGCGAATATCACTCGGAGATTCTCCCTTGCCCCTTGCGAATGTACGGACACGCGAAGCTATATGTAAATTGTGTGCAAGCTCCCCGGGGAAATACGTCTACGTTCGTGGACGGAACGCGCGGGAAAGCCTGGAGGAGGAAATGTTGGGGAACGGTTTGGCACGAGCGAAACAAAAAATTGCGTTAAACGGCGCGCCGCGAATACGGGGAGAAGGGCAAAGTGTCGGAGAAAGAGATCGGTATCCGTGGGAATCAAAGGACATCGATACAATGCCATTGCCCCGTGCTAATTATCAATCAGCTTAATGAGGCCTCCGCATTCAAAGCTCCGCGTTCGCTCTTGTCAGCTTCCGATATAGTCTTGCTCCCCCGACGCTCTTTGTCCTTCGATCGCTGCCCCTGTATCCCAATAATTAGCGAAATTTTAATTACCGTATCGCGACTCTTTTCCTGGTGATTTTCACCGTTCCACCGATCTGCTCCGTTAAGGACCGATAAAACTACCCCAGTATTTGGGAATGGATTCGGGCGTGGATTAGATCTATTGTTTTTGCCCGGGTATCCGGGTACCCGGGTACTCGAGTACCCGGTGAGACCCCGGGTAGAAAAAAATTACTCGGGTACCCGGGTAGACAAAAATTACCCGTGTGTCCATGAGATACCCGAGTAACTGAAGTGTGATGAGATAGTTGAGAATTTCGATTTGACAGCATATTCCGTTCATTACTGAGGTTAGCCGAAAATGATCGAAAGTCGAAAAACGATCGGCTGTCAAATCGAAATTCTCAACTATCTCATCACACTTCAGTTACTCGGGTATCTCATGGACACACGGGTAATTTTTGTCTACCCGGGTAGTCGGGTATCCTACGGGTACCCGGGTACCCGAGTAATTTTTTTCTACCCGGGGTCTCACCGGGTACTCGAGTACCCGGGCGGGCGGGTAGTAAGAGCTCTAGCCGTGGATAGTTAAATAAATCCCTAGAGCACTCGGTCGGCAACCGAAAGATCCGGGTTCGAACTCTGACCTAGCAACCCGAGCGACTCCCTTTCTCCCCGGAATAAGTACGTTTCCATGTTCCCTCCCGCGCGTCGAAACGTTAATTGGCGCGAACGTTTCGGAGTTATTGCCCACGGTACAATGCGAACGGTGGTTCGCGCCAATTAACGAGGCATTCCGCAACAGGAGGCAATTTTATCGGCCCGTCTAACGTTTGATCGACATGTTTGCGCAGTGGCGTCCGTATTCGGCCAGGACGGTGACCTCTACTTCTCGGTGAGCCCCGCCGAGCACTCCGTCGTCGAGGGATCCCCGGTGCGTCTTCGGTGCGAGGCGCAGCCCAGCTCGAGCGTCAAGTACTCGTGGAAGATCGACGGGCAGCCGTTGGCGCCGAGTCCTCGGAGACACCAGGACGGCGGCGACCTCAGGATCACCAGGGTCAACCGAATCCTCGACAGCGGCAACTTCGTCTGCGTGGCCACTCACGACGAAACTGGATACTCCATCGAGAGTTCACCGGCCAAGATCGACATCCAATGTGAGTACTTAGATTGTACGATTTCATCGCCCGCTCTACTCTTCTCGCCCGTCAGCGATTATTCCGTTCGCTTTCGTCGGTAAGAATTTCTCGCGAGGCGTCGTCGGCAGCTGAAAACGCGACAGATTCGCAATTAATTCAGCCCGAGGCGAGGGATCGTTATCTGTTCTGGAAACTGTATCACCGAGTCCCGCGGCGAGCGATAATAGAGCGCGTTTCTTGGCGCAAACACACGGGGATTTTTTAACGAGCGCCGGCTCGTACGCCGGCATTTAATTAATAACGTCCTCGGTGGGCGTCGAGGCCATCGAGAGATTAATCGTGTAGCGCCGGCTCGCGCACCGTGCTCGCATGCGAGCATGCGAGCTGAGCCGAGCCCGCCGAAACCGATAAACCGATATATAATCCTGGCGGTTCACGCTCCCGTTGCTTAATGGACAAAGTGCGAACGAAACGAGAGAGGGGGCGAGGGGGATAGCAGAGGGATAGCAGAGGGACACCAGAGGACAGTCCCAGAGACCGTTGCCCGGACAAGTCAAAGCGACGCTGCGCAGGATTTCACCGTGGCTATGTTATTCTCACGGCACTTTTTAATCGTCCTTTCTCCGCAAAAGCGCAGATCAAACGCCCGCCGTGCAAGAATTACACGAGCCGAACCAAAGGGAGACAAGTGAACGGAGATAGCGGAGGGTGGCAGGGGGATTGGGTGGTAGAATGGGAGACAGAGAAAGACAACGAAAGAAAGAGTCGAACGCGGAAGGGATGAGAGGTAGAAATCGATTGGCGATGGCCTAGCCAGCCGAACTCGAGCCCCGCGAGCTCTTTCCCTGTATCCGTCCCACACCACCCACCCCACCCCCTCCTCGTCCCTGCCCAATTATTCGCCAACGCGACATTAATTAAGCAAGATAATTCGCCCTCGAACCGGGCTGCCCAATATGGCGTCTGTCGATGCCAGCGGGGCAAAGCGCGCGCGCGTTTTAATGATTCGAAAACACTCGAGGGTTGGTCCACGGGCATGAGAGGCGCGGAAAATGAATCCGGCGACGGTCGCCGACGACGGCGACGAGGAGGAGGATGGCGGCGAGCGTCGAGACGGGGCCAGGGCGATGCGAGCCGCGAACGGGGGGAGGGTAACGGCGCTGGAAAACAGAAAACGAGGAGCAGGAATAAACATATAATGTTACGAGCGGTTTGCCGTTGCCCACCTGCGGTGGCATTTTTTTCGTTTTCATTTGCACTTGAAAACGCGCAAAATGGGCGCTTTCCGCTCGCAGGACGAGGGGGACCGAGTTAAAGCGTGGAAAAAAAAGAAAAAATACACGCGCGGCGGCGCGGGCGTTTGGGGTGGCGCCGCGATATTCAATGAATAACGAAGAAATTTGCAAAAAAAAAAAGTACATATTATTAAATCGGGGAAACGCGGGAGAACGGGAGAAGAAGAGAGAAATAGTGGTGAAACGACGGACGCGGGGTAGCACGGGGGAAGGGTGAGGAAAGAGAGAAACGACGCCAGGGCGTCGTTAGCGGCCCGGCACCTCGTTATCATGTATCGTTTCGTAATTATTATTACACGCTGCTGCCAACCCGGTGAAGTGCACCGAGCACGAGTACATTTAGCGCGTGCTTAATACCCGTCGCCCGGCTCGATTCCTTTTGATAATTGCGATAAATATAATAATGATAATGACGATGGAACGTTTTCTTCGGTTCGCGTCGACCCGGCGGCGTTTCCCGCCCCCTCCGTTTCCATCCAATGCGCTCCGTCTAGTAGTCGCGCAATTTCCTCGCCGGTGGCAAGCTCATTCATCGCGGATCCTTTAGAATCGCAGTCTGTCGCGTCGTGCCCGAAATAATCGAACCAGATATCGTTTAAACGTTTAATCCTCCTGCTCGATTGATTATTTAGACTTGTCTGAAGCGCCACTCGCCAAAGGGTATCGATCGCACCAAGTGGAGAACGGTCGCAACCGACCGGTCGGTTGGCCTGCGGACGGAGATGGGCAAGCGCTCCAACCATTCGATTCAATCGAAATCAGGAATCTTCCTCGGAACCGCACGGCCGGAGGGACTCGGCCTCAGCGTCACACGGTGGACACGTATTCGGATAGCTAATTAAGCGGCCCTTGATATGAACGTCGCTGGCCCGCACGATAATTACACGCCGCTCGCTCGGCGACCGAGCTTTCGTCGCGAAGGCCAGGGCCCGTAGAAAGATGGCCACCCGCGGTTTCAGAATTATGTATTACCGCCGATACGATTCCTCGGTTACACGCTCGTTCGAAACTTTTAACGGACCAGCATTTCACCGCTCGATGCTTTCCCCTCTCGTCGGATTCCCGTGTATCGCCGCGCGCATAGGATGTTTGAAAAAGGCCGCGGCGAGCTTTGTCAGCGAACAGTAGTCGTAAAAACGAGGACCCACGACACGGTCCGCGGCTATAAATGCATCGTATAATTCACAAAATTCCTTATCGGTTAAAGGATGGCCTACTCGGCCCCTGCGGCGTTTATGTTCACAGTCCATCACTTTGAATCGCCTTGTATCCCGGCGCACGGTGGTCCGCCTAAATTTTTCGACAGTTCTGCACGATAAGCTCCGGCGGACTATCTCGCGTATTTCGGAAACTTGTATTACAGGCAGGGACGTTTCTGTTAATCCCATAAACACGCTTTAATGCCCGTAAACTCTCCCCCGCGATGGATGCGAATGGTTATCTCGGCGCATTTTCATTCCATTAAACGAAACGTCTGCGGACATTCCCGGGATTCCAGCGAGGCTGTTTTTCGGAACGGCGGAAATGCGTTTTTCGCGTTCCACGGATTTCCGCTCAAGCTGGCAGAAGTGGAAATTCGTTCGTTTTCGTATCGCAGCAGCTTCCAACGACACTGCGTATCTAATCTTCTTTCTCTAAACTCTAAATGGAAAAACCGTAATTAGATTCATGGAGGTCGAGCAGAATAATTGCGCGATATCGAGAAGCGACGCGGAGCCGCGAGCTACGATCCGCGAGTCCCGCTTTTTCCACCCTCGAAAGGTCGAGCGTCTGACGAGTGATCTCTCGAACACGCTCGGCGATGACGAGCTGGCCCGCCGTGAATATTCCGCGTACCTCGTCGTGAAAACCATCCCTTTCCCTCTTTTAATTTCCAACCCCTCGGCTCGCGGCCACAGACCGGGCTACGAGGGACGGACGGGCGAAGGCACGGGGGTAATAACACGCCGAGGAGGAGCCTTTGTCCAAATAAAAAAATAACATCTCGCTTCGCGACGAGGAAGAGCCTGCTGCGATACGCGACAATGGATAGGAAGTTGTTCAGCCCCGAGCTACGGCAACTGCAACGGGGGATGAGAGAAAGAGAGAGGACGAGAGGCGAGGTTCGAGCGAGGGGCTGGATTCTCTCACCAACGCGCGGCGCGTATCGTCGACTTTACGCGAGATCGTATCTGATTTATACGGCGCGTACGTAGAATCGAGGCGCTCGACGCACGGCTTCCTACGCGCAAGATAATATTGAGCACTCCTATGAGACCGTATTTACCGAGTTATTCCACGCGCGACCATGCCTCTTGCATTGTTCTTCTTCTTTACGACCGCCACCGTTCCGCCCAGGTATCCCTTAAATTGGGAGGGCGATCGGCGAATCTACGCTACAAATTCCAAAGTAAACGGAAGCGAAAGCTTCGTTTCTGTCATCGCGCCGTAGATGCAAGCTTCAGCGAGGCGACACTTGAAGATAATAAAAGCACTCTGCCAGACGCGGCTCGTTTAACAGCTCCGCGGGTTAAGCGTTCGCAGTGAGAAATAGCCGGGCTATTAATCTCCCTTCGCGAGATTTAGCAATTCCAGGGCCCACGTACCGAAAGTGTTAACGCGATTTCAGAGACGAGTGGATAATGGGATCGAAAAGTGGCTCCAGCCACCGTGAAAAATCCTGTCTCCCTGACTTCTAATGGGGTTGGGTCCGCGACTAACGACCGCGGGAACCACTCGCGTCCTTTGCCGCTCCCCGTTTACCTTCTTCGCGGCCTCGCTCGACAATTAGACCTCACGCATTGTGGTCGACAATGAGCCATCCTCCTCCCGGAATCTCATTTCCTCCGCGAGGGGCGGCCCTCGCGATCCTTCGGCTTCGCGTGTCGCCTCCGCCCGCGATGCCTCTCCAACAATTTACTCGCCGAGCTTCCGTCGATGCCGCCATTAGCGGTTAATCAGTCGCTTTGGAAATTCATCGCTGCCGCGGCTTTGCTTCCACCCGATTCGGGCCACTTCTCCCGCCAATGGTACGACTTTAATTATGCGGCCTGCTACGTTTCAATTGTGCGGGCCGCGCGACTATTTCCCCTCGCGGTTAATGAACGTGTTCCCGCGAAACGATACCGTCGCCCGTTCAATTCACTCCTTTCCCCAGTTTTGTTCGCTCGTTCCTTTGACGCCGAACGAATTAATAACCGCGATTAATTTACGGGCACATACATTCGCGGCGAACGTTTAATTGCGACATAGGTCGTGAACGCGGCCGTAGTCCTGCGAATCACGGGGCGCGCGCGTGTCCGCGTTCTTGGTCCGGATTCTGGCCGCGCGTTTCAACCCCCATGGCTGGCTCGGCCGCATAATACGAGGCCAAATGGCAATTAGGCTTGCTGCATTGTACGTCACAACAATGCCCCATTTTTCAGTTGGTCCGCATTGACGGGAAGAACGCGGGCAGTCCCTCCTCTAAATACCACGGTGAATTTACTGGTGCCGCGCGAGGGGCGCGTGGCTTCATCCAGATTCATCGGCATATTAATGACACCTGGACCATAAATCACGGCCGATGATTTAGGAATGCGGAGGAAAGGGGGGATGGTGAAAATAGTAGGAGGTACATTATAGGGGTTGAGCCACGCGGCGCTGCTCTCGCTCGCGCGCATTTATTCCTCGCAGCCGCCCCGATGCGCGATTTCCTCTCGTGGCATAAACAAATACTGGAGAACAGAAGCACCGTCTCGAGGTAGCTTGGAATTATATATCCCCTTTAAGGGGAGGAAATCCGCGGCATCTCGACGCGAGCCTGCCACAGGGATTCTCTCGTTCTTTCCCCGTCCCTCCGCCAACGGTCCCCACGTCCCCCTCGCCCCTCCTTGCTCTTACTCCCGGTCGGTCGCGCGCAGGTGGAGAACTCAATTCAAGGAGGGTTTGCTTGCATTTTCATTGTCTCGCCTCCGCGTGGGCTGTACGTCGCCGTCGCCGGCGTCGACATCGTTGGCCCGTCAGCCAGCGAGACGGAGGAAGGAAAGGAAGGAGAAAGAGTAAGTGGGAGAGGAGTGGGTGGGGTGGGGTCGGGGGTGGCGAGGGACAGAAGGCGGAGAGGGGGTAAGCTAATCGTTGAGGCTGCAGCCCGGGGCGGCTGCATTTTTTAAAAACACTACCACGAATGCTCGTCGCGAACGCGTAGCACGAGAAACTCTTTCTCCCCCTTTCCTTCCTTTCTTTCTTCTCTCTATCCGTCTCTCGAGCTCGGTGTATCACGCTAGCTCTGCCCCGGCGCATTGTGTCGAATGAATTGCAGGAGCGCGCCGTGTGCAATGCTTCTCGCCCGGGCTACTCTCGGGTGACCCTAAAAAGGAGTAAGTAGAATCGCGCGTTGCCTCCGTAAATTGCGCTTCCGCGATGTTTCCGTGTTTTATGTACGACGCTCGTGAGACGGATTAAAAGAAAAAAGAGCACGTCAAGCCCGCTCGAAACGTGCCCCCTCTTAATCCCTCCCGTGCCTCCTAAACACCGTGCGCAATTTATGTCGCGTAGCAACAAAATCAACTCGCCAGACTCTAAGGTAAATGTACCAATACCCGGCCGCTGAAGGGGCTTAAGGAATAGCGGCAAAGTTTGTCTCTTAATTTAATTTGTAAAACCATCATGAAAAAAAAAATGTTGTTGAAATGTTGAAGATAACACAATATTATACTATTGGAAACTGAAAAAAAAGTTTATGTATTATAATAGACGCATTTATTAATGAAAATACGAAAACATGCAGATGTCCCAGTAAGCGGACAATCTAAAACTGCATGTCCCAATACCTGAATTATATCGTCCCAGTAAGCGGACAACCTAAAAATACATGTCCTGATGTCCCGATATCTGAATTATATCGTCCCAAGAGTCGAACATTTAGACTTGTTTAAAAAAAAATTAATTTTCTTGCAAGTTTAACCATCTTAAACTAAATTTAAATCTATTTACTATTATAATAATGTATTATTATAATATATAAATAAGAAATGCAGTCAATATTTTCTTAGTAAATGAGTGGCGTTTTTTAACGGAAGCCATAGAAATTTCTCGAAATCTGCTATGCGTACGAAGTGTGTTACAAAATAATTATTTCTATCTAACGATTTTCAATTTTCTATAATAATGATTTTAATTAAAATTGCTAAATACTTATGCATTATGGTACTATTTTTTGTTTCTAATTACATTAAAAATTAAGCTTAAAAATAAATAAAATTCGCATTGTTGTTCAGGTACTGGGACATGGCCGGGCACTGGTACATTTACCTTACAGCAGATTGTCTTTCGCCACGAGCGAGAACGCTACCTTACTCTGTTCTAATACCGCATTGCCCATGTTCTCGCAAGCGCGTAAGGTAAATGTCCCAATCTCTGGACACGTCCCAATACCTGGACACTAGTGTAAATAATGCTGATTATTACATTTAATATATGCTTTATCCATAAAAGAACTATTTTATTCAATTACACAAATATTTAATTAAATATATTCATATACATATTTTTCTTAGTAAACTCGTAACACTCGTAATAAAAATAAATTTTCTTGAACTGACCGGTTTACACCATTTTAGTATTGCCGTTAGCTGATTTGTATAATAATGTTTAGTATATTGGTACAACTAATACATTTTTAGGAAAATGTTGCTTTGTAGTATTATTTTCTGATTGAATTATTAAAATTTATGGTCGTATTAGTTTTTTATTCGCGTGTCTATCTATCGGTACAGTGGAATCCCGGAACGGCCCGAAACCTGACCACGCAGACCATCTATGCAAACTGCGACTTATCTTACGCGTTATTGTTGACGGAATAATACAATAGTTATTTAGGACTGTAGTACTTATTACTTTGTATTGTACTTATCCTTCTGTAAGTATACTTCCCCTTTTTATCTTGTTTTAACGATAATATTTAATTTGAAAGATTTTTTTCACATATAACCTTAAAATTAGTCATTCGATAATCTATTCTTTTTACACAATTTCATTTACTGATTTCCATAAATTACTTATATAGAAGAAATATGCCAAAAGAAAAGAGAAAGTCTTATAAGGAAAAACAATATAATCAAGAAGATAGTTAAATTGGGACACCGGGACATATTAGTTAAGCTGTCCAGGTTTTGGGACCGTAAAATCGGGACACCGGGACATACTAGTTAAGCTGTCCAGGTTTTGGGCCATTGTAAGGACTACGAATTTTCAATATTTTACAAAATTATTCAATCCAATAATGGTTTTTTTTTTTTAATGATAAAGTACACACGGTGCCCCATGCAATTGTAAAATTGTTTATATATATATATATCGACTTGTATAACTGAACAATTCTCAAACGTGTTTCCGCCGTACCTTAAGGGGAGGTTCTGGTCTAAATGTCGATTTTTTTTTTATTTCATTTTTCGAATGTTCAACCTTTTAGGAAAACGTGTTTAAAAGGATTTGTTGAAATTCGTAAAATTCACGAAGTTATAGGCATTTGAGTAGCGGCAAATGCATGGGTCACGACCGGCCACTCGGCGCTCACGTAAAACTTCAAACGCGTTTTTCTCGAAACAGTGTTTTCAAAACGGTGGGACCTGTATCTTCAAAAGTTATTATCCGATTTGACTGAAACTTTTTTTATTTTGAAGAATATACTTCTGGCTAGGGGGGGAACTAAAAAAAATTACAAAAAGTTGAAAATTTATAATTTTTAAAGGCGTTGAAAGGACGAAAAATACAGGGAAAAGTGATTTCAAACGTGAAGTGTCGTTATTTTCTAAAAAAAATGTAATTTTTGTAATTTGTTTTAGTTCCCCCCCCCCCTAGAAAAAAGAATAATCTTCAAAATAAAAAAGGTTTCAGTCGAATCGGATAATAACTTTTAGAGATACAGGTCCCACCGATTTGGATCAATTTTTTGACGCCTTAACTTTAACGACTCCCCAGGGCTGTTTGCACTGATTAATTATAAAACAAAAAATACATTTCTATAACATAAGACATCCTTAATACAATGCAACAAGTCCCATTAAATTATATATAGTAGTTTTCCTTTAATTAATTCCTAAATATCACCTATTTTTTGGGGCTCTAGACCAGAACCTCCCCTTAAATGTCCAGGTATTGGGACATTTACCTTATTATCCAGAGGTACGATTTCCCGGGAATTTTCAGGGCCTTTCACCCTTCGATAATTACCGTGAACCGCTCCGAGGAAACCGAAGATTCATCGGTCTGCGCGAAAGCTCCTTCGTTTGCCACATGGCTCAGGTAGAACGGTGATCTACACCCTTGAAATATTTTCTTCGTGTTAGAAGAACCATGGAATGGATCTTCTACTTGCATGGGGCAGTGAATCTTCGCAGCGCATCGCACACCGGTTTTCCCAATGGGTTTTTCGACGGCTGAAAGCGCGCCACTCGAAACAGGAGAATTTCCTTGAAGGCGGGGCGCGATATTCCCCGGCTCTTTCGAAGCGTACCCGGTCGATTTGTTTCGCGCGACTTTTGTCTCGTACGGCGCGACCCCTGTCTGTCAAATTACCGTCATCGAGGCGAACAATCGGGGCCAAGTGTACACGGTGAGGCGTTTCAGCTGCGTGGGGAGCACCGTGATCATTCCGCGCGCCAAATGAACGCGACTAATAGCGCGGGGCGGATAGAGTGCGCGAGTGGTTGTGCGTGAAAATAAAAAAAGCGCGCGGCCAAACGCGGAGCGAAGAGAGTGGACGGGTGAGAGTGGCAGACGCGCGGGGGCCGAACGGAGGCAGAAGGAAACGGAGACGGAGCAAGAGTAAGAGAAAAGAGAGAGGATAAAAAAAAGCACGGCAGAAGGGAAAGAGGTCCGATGAATACGGAAGACTCTGGCCTTTCCATTAATTACGCTCCTTACTAATTAACCTCGCGCGTTTTTCCCTAATTAGTTGCGCGGCCCGAGCGGAAAAAAGGCTTGCCCGTATAAGTCGCTCGATCGCGATTCAAGCGTCGAGACTGTCTCCCGTCGTCGCGGAGGAAGAAGGGACACCTGTTCATCCGGGAAAATGTAGGGAAACGACGAGGGCCGTCTGAAAAATAAAGCGACGCCCGATACGAATGTGTCGCGGCGCGCCGCGAGCTGCGTGTATCTCCTCGACGAACCGGAGGGAGAGAGACGGATGGAGAATTAACGGGCGCCACTCGGCAAAACCACCTGCAAAATCGACGAGCGCGCGAGAGGGCCGGGTCATTTTATTTCGTTGCTCGGGGCCCGACGTTCAGTGTAAATGGCGCGGGAGTAGTCGCGAGCTCCGCCAGACCGGATTTTCCACGGGGAAAAATGGACAGCCACGATGAAAACGGGAGAAATACCGAGCCCCCGGAATTGGTTATTTCACGGGACACGGCGAATGTATTTTTCATATTACGCTGACGTCGGCCAACCGCGTTCCACCACAAGTTCCCCGGGGCAACGTTTCGCCCAGCTAAACTTTCCGCTTCTGCTACTCTTTTACGTTCCGCGATGGGAAAAATTGTTTTTCTTCTTTTTCGGGTCGCGGGCGAAAATCGCGTAACGAGTGTCGTCTGGCCATTTCGCGGATATCTCCGAGCGCATACACTAGGTACTTAGGGAGCTCTTATTTTCGACTTTTGAATTTTCTTCGCGGCGCCACCAGAATAGTTCCAAATAATAAAAAAAAAATCTGTGTAAAGTTTCAGCCCGATCGGATAACGGGGAAAGGTGCCCCTGGGCCCCTGAACATTTAAATAATTATGTAACAGCTCACAAAGTCGATTTTATATAAGTATCCTCCAAGTTATTGATTACATAAAAAAACATGTCAAACGAAAGTTGTAGATCCAGACGAGGAGCATCTTTTATGTTGTATTACTTTTTCTCGTGCGACACACGGTTTTCGAAAAAAGTCCGAAAAACTGAAAGAAAAGGACTAAATTTTTCAAAACTGAAAGTTTAACCCTTTCGGTACCAGCACCGGATATATCCGGCATCCATCTGATGACCTGTATGGACCAGTGCCACTTTAGTCGGTATCTTCAATAGTGTAAAAAAAGAAACAAATTAGTTAAAAAAGCACTTTCGCGGAAATGTACGCGGTACCGAAAGGGTTAAATCTTTCTCGAACACCTTTTACTTATGTAGGCGAAAAGAATGTAATTTTTATTTTCGAGGACTATTTTTTAAACATTTATTGGGGGGTATTTTTTAAACATTTTGGCATATACCGAGTATGCCAAAAAGACCGATTTTTTTTGCATATTTTCAGTATTTGATATGTCATGAATGTTTCCTGAAAATTTGGTAAGGGGACCTATTTTCATCCTCCTGGGCCGCAGATTGTCCTTCGCGACACTTGGCGTCGGCCTCCGAGTAATCTCGAAGCTAGCGTTTTGAAGACAATTAATTTCGCTGGTGCGCCGGATGCATCGATGGATGCAGATCCGCCGCTGATGGATGCGTCTCGATCCTTGGGAATTACGGGCGCGTACGCAGCCGGCACTATCATTACGAGACGCTTCTCGTTCTCTGCCAGTGGCCCCGCGACGATACTCTCGACTGCGAGAAAGGGGGCCGTGCCGAACGATCGATCCATTTGCGTTCAGATCGCTTGAAAATGCAGTGGTTCCTTAGCGGCAGCCGCTTTTAATGCGTCGCCGCGGCGGATGCGCTGCTGCTTCGTGTTTGCCGGGAAAACTCTTGGGACTGCCGCCGACAGAGAAGTCGCATGACTGCACAATTTTTCTTATCTCGTCGTTACCTTCCTAAGCTGTTACCCGGCCCCCCGTTTTCCATTGCTTTCACCTCGTTCTCGTATTGTCCCTCTCTACCTTGCGCGATACTTCTCGCGACCTCGTTGCTCCCTCGCGAGCAACACAGGGGAATGAGCATGTCGGGGGGGTTTATGAGTTTCCGATGTAACTGGAATTGTTACAGGAGTCTGGCGCGTGAGTTGCCCGCGCGAGGCATCGATCGCTGGAGCGCGCGCATTGTTTGGCTCAATTTCACGCGAGAAAGCGAGCGAGAGCTAGCGGGTAGCGGGCGCTCGACCCTCGAACTCGAGCACAGCACAGACGGGGGACGGAAGCGATCTCTCGCCGTTTCTGATTTTCAGACGCAACAATGGCCGCTTTTGTTCGACGATCTGGCATCGCGTTGCTGTCGGGATCCGCTCCGAAAAGGGGTGTCGAGCGCGACTCATTCGTCAAGGCGCCCCGACGCCAAAAACGAAATCCGAAATTCCGATTCAAGGAGCGCCGGTGTTATCGGTATCGCCGCTGCGTCCCTACTCCCTCGATCCTTCGGCCCTATCGCTGTCCTTCTCGCGCTCTCCCGTCCCTCGCGTCGCTGTTCAGTTGCCGTTATCTCGCGCAGATGCAATCGGCGCGACGCTCGGTGCAGTTGCATTCCGGCGAGGCACCTTTCATCTTTCCAATTGCATGCCGCGAGGGAACGCCACGGCCTGCGAAACCTTCGTCTCCCGATCGGTCAACGATCGTCCGATTCGGATGGAATTTTTCCTCGCAGAGAAGGAGGGTCGTCGACGACACGAAATTACGCTGGAAATCGGGATTCGAGCTTCCCGTTATATTGAACTTCTCCCAGATGTTTGCCTCGACTTGCCGATCGATCTCGCTCGTCCGCCGCGCCGTCTGCAATCTCGAAAATCCTCGCCCCTCCGCTTCCCACGGGCTGCTCCGGTACGATGCATCGCCGGCATTATAAATTCAGAATTTCACGACTCCTTTCCGAGCAAGCGCCGAACGTCATTGGCCGGAATATCCCCGAGAGAGAGAGAGAGAGAGAGAGAGCGCGCGACGCCTAGCCCCTTTGTTCCCTATGACAAACATGCTTTTACCTTGTGCAAACATGCTCGTTGCAATTTTCCACGCTCTCCAGAGCTGCGCGACCGCGTAACGGGTCGAGTGCTCGCCGCTCGCGAAAAGGGAATACAGAATCGTTGCATCAAACGGCGGAGCTGCACGTGGCCTGCTGAGTGCCAGTCGCCGTTGCACGAAAAAACTAATTTATCTTCGCGTCTCGGCGTCTACCAGCGTCGTGGGTGTACCCTTGTATCTGCCAGCAGATACGCGACACTATTTTCAGCAATTTTATCTGCCGCCAACGCGACTCTCGCTCGTAGCGACGATCCCGCGCGCGCTCCAATCGATGCTCTCCCATTCACAGCTTTCCCATATCGATTCTTCGATTGTTCCACCGCTTCGGAATTGGACAAAAAACCCCCGGCAATCAGTTCGAAATGCGAAATTGCTTTTTCCCAAATAATCTCGCGTTTTGGTGACTCCGGGTGCAACAGGAGCATCGAGCGTAACCACCGAGAAGTGATCGGCGGTGCGCGCACCTGCCTGCAGCTTGTTTTATTGATTTACACTTGCTCAAATGTACCGGGAATGTTTGCCGGGTAAATAGCACGATTCGGCGGTTCAGCGGAGCATCTGAGGTTCTTCCGCAACGCTGACCCCGATATTAGAATCATTAGCAAAATTACCCTAGAATAGATTTAGAATTTAGCGTTTTAGAGTGTAGCGTTGAGTCTTAACGTTACTTTTAACATTTCTTATGATTGTTTGTTGCTGTTTCTATTTTAGTTTCACGGATTAGGCTTCCCAACACTGCAGCCTCGCCTTTCTCTTATAAATACCTACACAGGTTTATTCTTTCGTGAGTAGGGGAGACCGGGGCAGGTTGTAACACGGGGTAAATTGTAACATAAGTAAAATCTTTTGAACGACAAATCTGGTAATCCACAGCATGCGAGAGCTGCTTGACGATATTAGCACCGTCGGTTTTAGTGACACAAACGAGCGTTATGTATTCATTTTGTGGTAATAGCCCAGAATTTTAGTATTTAGAGCATGAAAGTATATGTTGTCTTAGCACTTTTATTTCAATTAACCGTCATTAGGAACCGTTTGAATTTTTGTTTCTTTGTCGCAAACGAATCAGTACATATTGGTTTATTATTATGTGTAGGCATTTTAGTGATTTGATTTTTAGTGTCTCGTTTGCTGAGATAAAACGCAAAAATTCGACCTCGGGGTAAATTGTAACATGTTAGTATACTTACTCCGCTCCAAATGGTGATGAAGCAAGCTATTTGCTGACACACCGGAAAAAGATGCTCTAAACGAACAACAGAACAATCGAGAATCCAAAAAATATAAAAAAAGTATGAAGGCAAAAGTAAAGACAGCGAAGAAGAAGATTTTGATAGAATCAGATGAATAAGCAATGATCGCTTAACTCGTGTATATCAAATGTTTAATAATGATCTGTGTTTTCATTTATATTGTTTAGAAATGGTTATTTATGTTCATATTTGTATTTAAATAACTAAAACAGATGTGTTACAATTTACCCCCGACTGGGGCAGATTGTAACAAAGGTTCAGATTTGTTTAAGATGAAGCTAGATGTTTAAGTGTCCAAGATTTTGTCACGTACTTTCGCGCAATTAGTTCACCACATATGTAAGTAGTAAATCACGCAAATTATTTCCTGATTGAGGAAAACACTTTCGAGAAAAAACTGTGTAAACTTTTTTTGTTACAATCTGCCCCGGTCTCCCCTAATAAAGACTATTAATAATGATAATAATAATAATAATAATAATAATAATAAATCGTGTCGACCAGTGACTACGTAATAAAGAGCCTTTCGCAGCGTATTTGTTCGGTCGTGCCAGAGACTAGACGGCGCAGCTCGGGCGGGCGAAAACTCAGAACGAGGAAGAAGGTAGATGCTCGCGATCGAACGCTATCGAGTTGCATCGAACCAGCTAGTTTTCCGCAGTTCGGGACGCGGAAGACGCAACGCGCGGCCGTTTCGTAACATTTAACGACCTTACAGCGCCGCGGTAACGAGAGTGATATTTTCACGCGAAGTTGACGGTGACGCAGACTCGTCGGAGGGAGGAGGACGGAGGTTGAGTGCAATGTAAATCGTAGGAATATCTCGAGAGCGACTACACCGCTAATAAAGCTTAAGTATTATTCTTGATTCGCCTAGGTGATCCTTGACTCCGAGATGATACCTGGCAGCAGACTCCCACGCGCTGGTTCGACGGTTCGAAAATAATTACCTACCGCGTTCCATTCTCTCTCCGCCCGTCTCTCCCTCGTTGTTGCTCCCCCTGGAAGCCAGGTTCGTCTCTGTCGCACGGTTTTTGTATTCCTCCTGGGGTGGTTTTGAGGATTGGCACTCGTGGCACGTTCGCAATACACTCGGTCTCCCTCGACTCTCTTTCTCTTCTCCCCGTCTCCGTGCCTCGCTCTCGCTCCGTCTGTCGCTTCTCCTGGAATTAGATAATTCAAGAACTGTTCGAAGCGAGACTCGTTGTTTTTTCGAGACGGGGATCACGAGCTGGATCCTCGTAAACGCTTTATTTCCTGAACAGACGGCCCTCCTGGATCTCGTCGACGGTGGCGAACGACGTGACCTTTCCTGCAATTCTTCTTGCGAGTAGGTATCCACGGCATAGAGGGGGCGAGGGGCCCCCCGAGTAAGTCGTTAGAGCGCGGACCCACCGCGAGAGAGCGGCGAACGGGAATGTTAAAAGGCTCGCAGGGCTTGTATAAACGTGGAGTCTCGCTCCAATTCAATATTTGCTTTTTATTTCCTGAAAGGTGGCCCGGAGCGACGCGACGCGGGCACGATTCTCACGGCGCTATCTGTCGCGCGAACAGTATCTCCCAGCGGCGATTTGTACTGGATCCTCTTGTTCGGGAAAGCAAACGGATCGGCACCGTTCTCCGTTTTTTATTACCCCGGTAATCCCCGCGACCGTCATCGACGATCAGCGATATCGTATCTCTGTCGGCGCTCGAGTGTTTCCATTCCGGAGCGGAATTTATCTCGTCCTTTTACGACGTCTCATAAATGATGTAAGCGCGTTCCGATGCCAGGCGATAGGGCCGCGGCCGCGGCCGCGCGAAGCGGAGCGATTGCGTTCGATTGCGTTCGATTGCCTCTCGTGAAAGCGTTCACGAGTCGCCGCAGCTCTCCCCAAAATCCCATCGCTACGAGTAGAAAACGCGTGGCATTATTCAATGGTTAGGCGATCGATGTATAATGTATAAACAGCTTTGAAAGTCGAAGCACGGCGAAATAATTGCGACGCGAGAAGTAACGAGGCGGAGGCTGGTTCGTTAGTAAGTTCGCTCCTAAAAATCCGCTCCCAGCCCTCCACAGCCATCCACGCCCACCCCACTATTATCCCTTAACAGAAACACACCCCTGTCCCGCGAATCGAATCGAGCCGCATCGAGCCGACTCGGCGACACGGAATTATCTAGCGAGAATCGATTCTCGCTCGTTAACGACGCGCGATTCGGACGCTCGCCGGTTTCGCCGCTCAATTAAAACGAATCGCGCGCGCCGCTCGATGAATCGCGGATAATTAACATTAAACGTTCTTTTCACGGCGGCACGGCGCGGGGTCTCCCGCGTTCCGCAGTTCCCTCGTTTTCGTCCCGAACAATCGTCGACTGGTTTTCTCGTTAATCGGGCCAGTCGGAAAAATGTCGTCTACAGTCTCGCCATTCTTTTGTCTCCGCTCGCGTAATAGCGCCGCCACTCGACGGAACGTCAGCGTTCCTTATCTTATCGCTCGCACGCGAAATGGTCTGCGATTTTTCGTAGAAGGTCGCTGGATGTTCCACAGCGATATGCACGCGAAACGAAAGCCACCCTCTGCGCGTTAAATCGCGCGCTCCGTGAATAATTAGGCCCCGGGGCTCCCATTATTCTCGACGAAATTCTCGATTTTCGGGCGGAAAAAATTCTTGCGGGATTAGGCGAGCAGTTTCCCGAAGCGAGGAACAGAGTCGCCGTCCCAGAGCTGGCAGACGAGGGCGGATAGGTACAGTTCTGGAGAGCCATAAAACTTTATGGTGCGTTTGCATCGACCGACCCTCCCTTCTCTTTCCCTGCCTTACTACCATCCCCATGGCAACGACCGACCCCCGAACAGAGCCACCCTGCATCCCTCTCCTTCTCTCCCCGTGCTTCCTCCCTCTTTCTCTGGCTCCGGCTTTCTCTCCTTCTGCCGCGATGTCCCTCGATCTCTCTCGCCCGCCCGACCGATCTGCGCTCTCTTTCTCCTTTTCTCTCTCCAGCTGGCCGTCTCACCCTCGATTCCCTTTCTTCGTCTTCCAGATAGCAGCTCGCGCGAGGGCACGTCGCCACCGTCTCTTTCTCTTCCTTCGTCCCTTTCTGTTCCTTGACGCGCTGCAACGTCGCGCGCCGCTCGTTCTACCCAGAGCGGTAGAACGAAAAATCGGTTGTTCCTTCGATCGCTGAAGCTCCTCGGGAGTTTCAGAATTTCAGGCGGTTGCCTTGTAATCCACGATCCAAGTCGCGGCCGTCATTAGTATGCAAAGGGTTAACTCTAAGATCTACGGATGGTGCTAATTCCACTCGATACACAACCATACTCCAATATTTGTAATGCATCCGGCGAGACTCGCTCCCTGTTTTACGATTAGAGGACGTGCAGTATATTTGGAATACCAGTTTGTTTAAGACGAATAAGAAATTACGGCAGCGGCTTGGAACAAATAAAACTGCATAATATCATTTATATTTCAAACTCTCAGTAATAATAAAAAACAAAATGTAACCGAAACTTTGGCCCAAATGAAAAATGGCAGGAAGTATCGATTTCGTTAAGGTGCAGGTAATTTGGAATACCGGTATTCCAATTTACCTTTATTTTATAAACTTAAAAAAAACATGTAGATAATAAAATTATTTTCTTTTATGATCTAATCAGGCTCAAAAATCACAATATAGGAAGAATCTTAGGTAACAGCAATAGATGAACAGCGCTGGCCCAAACCGACGCGGCGGTAGCCGTTGCGCGTGCAACAAAAGCATCGCCAAGCTTTGGAATATTCCATAGTTACCTTCACTTTCGGTAGGGTAGATGTCCCAATTACTGCCACTTGATTTATTATATGTAATAAAAATGTAACGTATAAAAATAAATGTACAAAAAATAGTTATTATTAAATGGAGATTCTGATTTACATGAAAATAAAAAAATATATGTACTCATATGTACCTAGGACAAGATGATTTTTTAGGTAACAGTTATAGGTACACTAGGATCGCTCGCGAATTTTAATTAATTATTAATAAATTCTTCATATTTAATTCATAAAACTATTTTTTTTTAATGAAAGAGATGTTAAATAATATTATGTTTCAAACTGAAACAATTTTTAGGTTACACAACACGCGAAATAATTAAATGAAGTGCGGTTATAATTTTAAGGTGGCAGTAATTGGGACATCTACCCTATTCCAAATTAGCAAGACGGCATTGAAACCTAAAATTTCATGGCACACTTTGTATTCTCAAAATTATCGCAAAACCGACACTGAACCATAGGAGGAACATGCAAATGAGTAGATTAAGTGTTTAAAGGCGCGTTTACACCAAGGCGAATACGAACAAAAACACGAACAAAAACATTTCCGTCTTTTCTCGCGAACATGGTCGCTAACACGCTGTTCGTCTCGTTGTAAACGCGAAATAGCAGTGTTCGCTAACATTTGACCCTACTAATAGCCGTGAAATCCTCCGGATGCCCAAATCCATGAAACTTGGGTCTTGCTGTCCCTTGCCATTGTGGGACTGCTCGTAAACAGACGACCCTCTTGGACCGTCCGCCAGCAGGTACTCCACAGAAATAGTATGCGTGGCAAGCTCGAATAAAATGTTTATATTTTTGGTTTTAGCATAATGAGAATATTTCCAACGTATGGATGAGATTTTTCTAATAAAAATGAAACCAAACCCGACGCAATTCAGACAAGTTTGAGTTCTGCTTTGATATACAGGGTGTCCCACCGTAGAGTGGACAGCGGGATATCTCGTAACGTGTTGGAGATAAAAAAATAAAAAAAAATACGTAAATTAATGGTTCGAGGGGGCTACTTAATTAGCCGCGACGGATTTTTTTTTCGATTATTATTTTAAAAGATACGATGGTCAAGTTCGGTTTTTCAAATGGGACGATTTTTTTTTAAGTCCTGAGTTGATAGTGCGTTCCAAGACAAATTCAATAAGCTTTAATGTATACACTTGATTTCCACTGGTTTTTGAGATATTGCGCTTGCAAATATACTGATTTTCACTGGAAGAAAACCCGCTGAACGAGCAAGGACCGGGGTCGGTCTTGCTGGCGCCACGGGTGGCAGTGCCTGCTGAAATAGATACCTACCTGCCAAAGGTCTACGCAGACCCAAAGGCTGGACAATTCTTTTCCGTCAGAAATGCTACTTTGGTAGGTACATCTGCGGAATCGAGAAGCGCACCGTTACTTTTATTTCGCACTTGCTTCTACGCTCGGATGGCCGGTTATTTTGGGAGGGGTACAAGTTCGATTGGTTAGGTTAGGAGGTGTGAAAGTTGCTAGACTAAATTTCAACCATAGGGAGCAGATTGTATTAGAACCAATCGGATTTGCATCCCTCACAAACGGCTGCTCTCTTGAAGAGGGCCTTTTCACGGCAATATCCCCTCCCCAATGCCCACCTTCTCTCGCGCGGAATACGTCAACGCATGCTTTAGGTTTCGATATTGAAGCTCGTGTTTATACTCGAGAGGACCACGCGTCGACAGCGGGCTACCCCTTTTCTTCCTGTGTCTCCCCACGAGGAGTATTGCCGGTGGATTGTAGGAGCGTAGATGTCTGGATACCAGTTATTGAATTCAGGAGACGATAGAAACACTTTATTACAAAACACACATGTACTATAATATGTAATAAAGACGTCTAATAATAAATAATAATAATAATAATAATTAAAGTAAATCGTATTCCTCTCGGGCAGGAGTACTGATAATGATCGAACTTGCGCCCCACTTCGCGCAGACCGATTACGCGGAGGGTAGTCGGGTGTCACACACTGCACAAATGATACAGAGTAATTCTGGAGCAACGCCCGTCAAGGAGATGCGGCCTGATACCCCGTGGCGAGGAAAGCCCTTCGCAGTGCCTCGCCCGATTTTTATGGCTTTTTCCGGAAAATGGTACGAATCCTGGGCCGAACGTAGCGAATTGGGGTCGAGTCCCCGCAGTCGAGGGTGAAATATCCATTACAGCGTATTAAGAAATTCTTTTCTTCATCGTGTCGAAAGGGAAGTGACGCCAATGGATTCCTTATGTTTTTCCGATAAAACTGACACCAAGAACGACGTAATTCGGAAAATTTACGTATTTTTTTAATTTTTTTATCTCCAACACGTTACGAGGTATCCCGCTGTCCACTCTACGGTGGGACACCCTGTATGTATATCAAAGCAGAACTCAAACTTGTCTGAATTGCGTCGGGTTTGGTTTCATTTTTATTAGAAAAATCTCATCCATACGTTGGAAATATTCTCATTATGCTAAAACCAAAAATATAAACATTTTATTCGAGCTTGCCACGCATACTATTTCTGTGGAGTACCTGCCGGCGGACGGTCCTAGAGGGTCGCCTGTTTACGAGCGGTCCCACAATGGAAAGGGATGCGGATCGCCAGGTATCATCAGAAATGTTCGTCCACTGCGTTCCTACCGACGCAAACATCTTCGAGAACGTTCGTACGCTGTATTCTGTTCGTGTTCGCGGCGGTGTAACCCCGGGTCCACACCAAGGCGAACACGAACAAAAACATTGTTCGCGAACTTTTTCGTCTGTTCTTGCCAAGTCCACGTCGCTGCGAACATGAAAAAAACTCAGCGTACGTTCACATACGGTTCGTACGCTGAGTTTTTTCCATGTTCGCAGCAATGTGGACTTGGCAAGAACAGACAAAAAAGTTCGCGAACAATGTTTTTGTTCGTGTTCGCCTTGGTGTGGACCCGGGGTAAACGCGACGAGAACAGACGAACATGTTTTTGTTCGTGTTTTTGTTCGTATTCGCCTTGGTGTAAACCCGGCTTTACGCTAAAGCTTTGACATCTTTTAGCCATGATTGGAACGATTGAATACTTGCTGAAATAGTTTTGCAGATTGATGTTTTCTTATTCTGCAGATTAAGTCGAAAATGTCGAAATGGCGGTTTATCCACAAATGTCATTAGTTAACAAGTCATTAGCCCCTATTATCTACGGTGTTATAAATTAAATAGCGTTAGTAATTTATTAGATACCTCGGTATTTCAAATTACCAACAGTATTCGAAATATGCTGCACTTCCTCTACCCTCCCTTCTGGACCACAGCTCACCGGCATGGCCATCGTTCCATCTTGATCCTTGCTGCATACGCTCGATACCGCGCAGACAACACGCCTGCAGCGCTTATCTGCCTTGGCCAAGGCGGTGGCGTCACGGGTTCCTTGAAACGAGAGCGCCGCGCCGCCAGCGATACGGTTTAAAAGTAAAGGAAATCGAAGCAGACCGTAACAGGAAATTTGTTTATTTCGAAAGCAATCGCTCGCCGCGATCTCCAGGGGATCGGTATGAAGTCGTCTGCACGCCATAGGGCGAACGCGTCGCTTTCGAGTACATAGCTGAACATCTGCGTGCGCTCCTCAGGACAATGATCAGCCTGATCTCGCAGTGCAAATATACAAATAGTTCAATACTTACGACAATGGTGCACGGGTTACACGCCCCGAGGCATTTTCTCTGCCTGACCTTTTCCGCTGACCTCGCGCCCGGCTGTGTCGAGCTTTTTCTACTCGACGCACTGTCCCGACGGAAAGATAACACGTTTTTTTTTCGTATACAAGCTTGTTCACACTTTTTTCGCTTACAAGCTTGTTCGCACTTTTTCCCACCCGCCCTAGTAGGTCACGGACTCCATTGAGAAGTGCCGCCGACTTAAAGGGTACGGACTCAAGACGACGTTTCTTTCAGCCGAGCCGCGCGGCTTGCAGCGCTCGACTTTGCGTCGTTTAAACGCCCATATTCTTCAACTGCAAAGCAGAAGAGGCACTCAACCCATAACCCTAACTCTCTTACACTGAAAAATGACAAATTAATCGGCACGTTTTTGTATGATTTCCTAAAGAATTTGGTAAGTATGTACATACATACTTTTTGCGAAATCGCTAGATGATCTGTCGTATAGTTTTCAGTGTGTTCCATTAAAAAAAAAAAAACGGTAGCATGACAGTATGACATCTGTCGTAGTTGGCTGAGAGACCAGGGACCATCGGGGTTCCCCGCAACGCGTCTGAAAACGAGTATATGTAGACCGACCGGCGGTGTCTCTGGCCGACACTCTTGTCGACGAATTAGCTCGCCTACCCTTTCATCTCTGAAAGTCCTCTGTCCCGCTTCATCTCTCCCAGCTCTCTTTCCGTTGGCCACCGTGCCGCGTCGGCCCGCTCTCTCTCGGCTTTTTGCTCTTTCTCCTTTTTCCTCGCTTTTTCTCGCTGTTCGCGAGGCTAACGTCCCTCGAGCGAAAGAACCAGGCCCGCCGCGTTTCTCGGCACGACGCGTAATCCACTAATAATTCAACAGGAGCCAGGCGCGTCGCGTCGCCGTGGCTGGCCACTGTTCCCTTCGCCCCAGCGGGACCACGGGACCGCTGGACCGACCTCTCGCGCTCCAACGCGTTCTTTCTTTCCACGAAAGCTTTCCAGGGAAAACCGCGGTTTGTTTGCACGCCTAGGATAAACAGCGGCCCGGTGGAAAGGTGGGATCGCGCGGGGAGGAGTGGCGCGGAAAACGGGAACGGGACCGGTCGTTTACGCTCTACCCTGGCCCGGGCGTGCTTTTCTTCCGCCCCTCCTCGACCCTCCACCGCGCCTCGCCGCGCCTCTGACGTCCGTCACCCCTTTGGCGGTATTCTTTCATGTGCTTTTCGGTTTACAATGTACGTAAACGATCTCCAAGGGGAGTGTGCTTTGTCTTCTCGGGGGATATTAGATTTGAAACGCGACGCTTTTAGCTCCCCGGCCCGTCCATCCGCCTCGGCGATGCCCCTTTCGCGGGGAGAATCGTTACAATTCAACGAGGAGAATTATTCCGTTTTTATCCCGTCAAAGGCCTCCCAGCACTCCTTCGCCCCGTCGCGTTTCCTTGTTTTGCCTGCACCTTCCTCCCTCGTTTACCCCGTTCACTCGTGTCCCCGGAAAATTTTAATTCGAGTGAGCGTTGCGCGCTCGATGTACCCCTCCAGTGGCCGCCACGAATCGCGTGGCTCAGGAAAGTCGGGGGAAGCTTTCGTAGCCAAACCCTCGGCTGATCGAGAATTCCCTTCTTCTCAGTACAAGGTAAATGTCTCAATTTCTACTCATTTAAGAAGTTACTCGTCATAAAGAAGGTGTAAAAACCTTGTTTGTGATCAAAATTTGCAGAGTAATTGATTCATTCTTGAGTAATAAATCAACCAATTCGAAAACTATTTAAGAAAGACATTTCAATATGTTTAACTATTAGTAATTTGTAATTAACTATAATTCTCTAAATGTCCGTATTTGTTTGTCCGTTTTTGGTTTTTCGGACTTTTTTCGAAAACCGTTTGTCGCGCGAGAAACAGTAACACGTACATACCCTAGTAGCATTTTTGGTTGGCCAACGGTTGCCAACAGTTGGGAAATAGTTGGGATATAGTTAGTGTTTGTGCCTACAAATTCCCAACACAGGGCCTACGGCAAAAAAGTTACGACAGTTTGCCAACGAATATTCAACGTTGGGCCTACAATTGTTATGGTTGGTTAATTAACAAAAAGTTACGACAGTTTGCCAACGAATATCCAATGTTGGGCCTACAATTGTTATGGTTGGTTAATTAACAAAAAGTTACGACAGTTTGCCAACGCATATTTAATGTTGGGCCTACAATTATTATGGTTGGTTAATTAACAAAAAGTTACGACAGTTTGCCTACGAATATCCAATGTTGGGCCTACAATTACTATGGTTGGTTAATTAACAAAAAATTTACAACGATGATTAAATGTCGTCTTAGAAACGTCAGAAAATTTGCTACATTAAAAAACCTGTTGTGATTTTTCTTTTCTTATTTATAAATACGTAATGAGGACGTCTGTCTTAAGACAAATGTGAAATTTTAAGGAATGAGTCTAAAGGTCGGATGATGATATTTTGTAGAATATTTCGCGTCACTGCGCAGTTTTCATAAACAATTAATACTAGTTATGTAACTAGAAATTATAAGTGTTTACAAGGAAGTGTGTTGGTCAGTTGCGAACAGCGGTTGCTTTGTATCATAAGTGTATATTACCGGTTCAGGGGTTTTTTTATTTTTTTATTAACCCTTTCAGTACGGCGTACATTTCCGCGAAAGTGCTTTTGACTAATTTTTTTTTTTTTTTTTTTTTTTAAACTATCGGAGATGCCGACTAAAGTCGGCGCTAGGAACGACGGCTCGTTCCGTGACGCCGGATATATCCGGCACTGGTACACACAGGTCATCAGATGGATGCCGGATATATCCGGCGCTGGTACCGAAAGGGTTAAAGACCATTTTTCCCCGTGTCCCACACTGCACAATGCGTGCGGTAAATATAGATTTAACAGTACCTGTTAGGAAGTAATGATATAGGTTAGTAATTAGTCAGTAAGGACACTAAACGAGTTCCTATGAGTTTCGCATGCGAGCGAACCAGTAGGATTATAATTTAAATTGTATGGCCTTTTTTCTATGTTTATTCGTCGCCAACATATCCACTGTACGGTCGTTTGACAATAAACATTAGTAATAAAAAAAAAAAAAAAAAAAGCGGTTGCTTTGTAAGCGGAAAGTTTGGGTTCGATTCTCCTCACCGCGAATTTTTTTTTTCCTAAACCAGACCTGAAGAAGACGTATTTACGACGTCTTTTGAAGTTCTTTAAGACGCCTTCTGGATGTTTTTAAGAGGTTAGGCCACCTTGGACGGAGCAAAATTGCAGTCATTTTCGGCATTTTTTTTAGGAAGATAATAAAATAAACAGAAAATTTAATATAAAGCCTGTTATTATACAACTCTCGCCGGAAAAAAATCGTATTTTTTTTCTTACAAAATGGCGGCGGTAGAGCCGTGATACGCAAGATCTTGTGGAGCGACGTTTTCCACGGTGTTCAATCTCACGGCTATACCGTTTGACTTAGAACAAAAAACCAAAAAGCTGCATGCCTAAAACTATGGAAGTACGTAGGGAAATCCAGAAACATTAATTTGTCTCGAAATGGTGACCATGGAGAGGAAAATTGCATTTTTTTTTTTTATAAAAGTGTCAATTGCACACAACATATTCAAGATATCGCAAAACCACTACGTACTTCCATAGTTTTAGGCATGCAGAAAATAAAGCTTTTTGGTTTTTTGTTCTAAGTCAAACGGTATAGCCGTGAGATTGAACACCGTGGAAAACGTCGCTCCACAAGATCTTGCGTATCACGGCCCTACCGCCGCCATTTTGTAAGAAAAAAAATACGTTTTTTTTCCGGCGAGAGTTGTATAATAACAGGCTTCATATTAAATTTTCTGTTTATTTTATTATCTTCCTAAAAAAAAATGCCGAAAATGACTGCAATTTTGCTCCGTTCGAGGTGGCCTAACCCCTTAAGACGTCTTTTGGAAAGAAGCCTTCAGTTGGGCCTATGGAAAGAAACCTTCGGTTGGGCCTTCGTGTTAAGTGACGTTGGGCCTACGTTGGTTACAATCGTTGGCCCATTTA
Organism: Andrena fulva; assembly: GCA_946251845.1. Lineage (NCBI taxonomy): Eukaryota > Metazoa > Arthropoda > Insecta > Hymenoptera > Andrenidae > Andrena > Andrena fulva. The sequence continues at coordinate 92,454,736 of OX276327.1, read as the reverse complement.
AAAATAGCGCGACACTTCAACAGTTGGCCAACGGATAACACGTCATTGGCCCAACAAACTCCCAACAAATAAATGCTACTAGGGAAAAAGATGCTCCTTGTCTGGATCTACAACTTTCGTTTGACATGTTTTTTTATGTAATCAATAACTTACAGGATATTATATAAAATCGATTTTGTGAGCTATTAAACAATTATTTAAATGTTCAAGGGCCCAGGGGCACCTTTTCCCATTATCCGATCGGGCTCAAACTTTACACAGATTTTTTTTATTATTTGGCACTATTCCGGGGGGTGTCGCGACGAAAATTCAAAAGTCGAAAATAAGAGCTATTACAGCACACATTAAATTGTGAGGTTTTGTTACTAAAATTGTGGTGAGTAGAAATGCGGACATGACGGCGATTCACTTGACCCTAAACCTACTCACCTGTTTTCTACTTAAAAAATTTAAAAATAATATAAAAATCTAAATCTAGAACACATTATCTGGTATCTGTTTTTGTTATTAAATAAGAAACTTGGCACAAACAGCTAGAACACGCTCGAAAAATCATGAGTCTCCTGTTTTAAAAGGTTTTCGTCGCTCATGTTGTACTTCGTTTAGTCCCAAGCTCGTGCAACACTCGCGTAAATGTTGAAATAATTTAGAATTATTTTGTCACAACTATAGTACAAACGTAACGCTTATAATAATAAGAAAAATACGACCTGAGTAGAAATGGGGATATTTACCTTTTACCCTTTGGCTCAGGTTTTGGTAACTTGTCGCTTCCGTGAAGATCCAGGCGCGGGCTAAAGTTACGCTAGAAAAAACAGATAAAGTTTCCAACTAAGCCGTGGCCACGCGGCAAACGAACACACGCGTGTCGCGAACGTTTCGGTGATCTCCTTTGAACTTCTTTTCAGTTTAGAAGGAGCACGTTGTCTCGTCTCTGTGCGATGGGAAACGTGAAAGTTTGCCCGTTCAATGGTTTCGATTGAAGGTCCTCTACGGCTTCAAAACTCGTCAATGGCGTTTTTACTTAAGGTAGAAGTGGGCTTGCCGGGGCGTCTGTCGGTGATATTTTTACGTCGCGGGCCCACTCGCTTTACGCCCATATTAAAAGTGTAATAACGGGTCTGGTTTTCAAAAGAGCCGCGCGCCTTTTAAGCCCGCCTCCAACCAACCCATTATTTCGATCGTCCACGGTTACGGCCAAGTGCAGTCCAATATCGGCGGCACTCGGATCGATCGCCCTCGTGAATATTTCCCTCTTTGCTGGAGGAAAAGCCGCTTCCGTCGTTTGTTTCAGCGGCTGGTTGTCGACCGCCCCGGGCCTTCGCTCCCGTCGAATCCTCGACGTCGTAAACTATTGTCCCGACACTGATACCTCTCGCTTTCCCAACGGAAACAAAGGGCTTGGAATGTCGAAGGTTAAAGGTCCCTCTCGCGAGAAAATCTGCTTCTTCACAGGAAACTGTCTAAGGGAAGAATCTTTCACGCGGCTACACAATTTTTCTGGGGAAACGCAAATAGATATCGTTCTCGTCGGCATGGAAACGGGACTGTCGATATCTTACGGTAACTTCCGACTCTGACGGCGATGTCCCGTGACTTTTTTGCCGAGCGATCACTTTTGTCGGCTGCTCTTTCGACTTTTCTCTCAACTTTCCTCGTCCCTTTGACGCAAACTCCCTTTTCACGCTGGCTGCTGCTCTTTACAAGACGGAAATCGAGCGTGCAAACGGCTTTCGACCGATTCCCGTGGAACGCTCCATTAGGGAGGAACGCCGGCTTCTCGGCTCACAGGATATCAAAATCAAAGCGCGACAGTCGCCACGGCGAACCGAATCGTTCATCGAGATCGATAATCCGTTAATCGAGACCCTGTTAATTTGCGTGGGCCACTTTGCGCTGGACGGTGGCGGAATCGAGCACCCGGACCGGCCCTACGCTGTATAGGGACCTCAGAAAAAAGAAAAATAAAGAAAAGAGATAGTAAAAAATTTTATAAACCGAGTTGATCAAATTCATTTCACACTCTAAACACAGAACTGGCAATATTATGGTCACACCACAATTGTGATTATGGTAAAAAAATAAATTCGAATATAATTTCTAATATAATAATCTAATAATGTAATATTATTAAGGATATGGCAATGAAAAAGTCACATATTTAAATATCTTAATGTTATTTTTTTTTATTATTATTTATTAAACGGGACAAGCCCAATATGATACACGTAAAATAAAATAAAAAGAACGCAATAAAATACTGTTGGTTGAGTACAGACGAATAATACAGAAATGCCTAGACGAGGCAAAGGTTCTTATTGCGCCAACTGCGATCCCATAAGTGCAGTGACAATGTTTACTTGTGTATTTCTTTTATTTTTTTATTTTAGTTTCCCCCCTCCGGTTATTATTTTCCATTTTTCCGTGAAAAGTTGTTACGATATTTTACCGTTGTTTACCGATTCTTTGGGGCCCCAAAATATTTCTTGCCTCCAGGCCCCTTTATAGAGAAGGCCGGCCCTGATGAGACATAAGGTGTTTGTAAATAGCATAGATACCATTGCAAGGGCGAATTATTCGATAAGTAACGCGTAACTTGTCTCCTCTAATTCGATCGCGTCTGACCGCAGGCTGACTTAAACTACTGTGTGGCATCTGGGTGGTCCGTGTCGTAACTTGTACCACTCCTGCGGAAGATTACGCGCATCTGTTGACGCGTTCTCGATCCGTTTCCGATCTAGGGCTGCGCCCTGCCAGCTGTCCGGTTTGGGGTTCGGAGATTCTGTTTCTAGTTTTCTACCCGACATCGACACGTGGGGTAGCCGAGAGCGCCACAGCTCGTCAACACGTATGTGCATACCTACGCGAATTGTGACCGCGAAGGGAGGAAGGTTCGCGATACGAAAAGGCTGAAGGATTTCAGGGTCGCCGTTGGAGTGACGGTTGCCAAAAAGGCAGAGGTGGAGTTCTCCGCGAACGGGCTGTGGCTGCAGGAGCCAGGCCGTCACCGACACGCACGCGCGTTTTCTACGGTGTTTACACGAAAGTTAATCTCGACTGCGTGGTTAGTGGATGCTGCGGAGGAGCGAGAAGGAAGAGCGGCGGAGGTGGGGCGGTCGGACGCTGCCGGCATACACGATGATAATAATAAACGTTGCTCTCCCTTTCTTCTGGCTCTCTCTCTCCCTCAACGGTTCGCCCGCTGCTGCTCTCCTTTTCTTCGTCTTTTCTTCTCCTCCTCTCACTTAGCGCGCGCGCTGCCGGCGGTGCCTTTGATCTCTCGCTTCGTTTGTGCATTTAAACACGGCTTTCCGAGTAGTGGAGTGAGCGGGCTGGAGCGGAGCTCGAGGAGGACACGGGGGAAAACCCCGTAAAACCGCGGCGGCGGGGGAGGGGGTGGGGCGATGCTGGAGCCGGAAAGAGAAACTGATAGAGAGTGAGAGACAGAGAGAGAGAGAGAGAGAGAGAGAGAGAGAGAGTCGGGAGTCGAGTGGCCGGGCAAAATCTCGTGGAGACCTCAGAGACGCAAAGTGAGTTTCGCGATTACAAACGAGCCCTTCTTCTTACGCACCCCCTCCCGCGTCTTCTTCTCTTACCGTACCCCTTGTCCCGGGCTTTCTTCCGCCGTGCCTCTCCTCTTCCATCCTCTGCTCCTCTCACGGTCATCCCACCGTGATTTCGCCTCCTTTCTTCCGAGCTTTGTCACTCTTTATTGTCGCATTGTGCGCCGAAGGACGGGCGGCAGCCCTCGAATATCCGCCTCCTCGAGGATAACTCCTCGAGATTAATGCTTCTTAATGGACTGAATGCCGAAGGAGAAGGCGCGCGGGCATTTTAACGCGGCCCTTTAATCCGTTCGTGCGCGGCCACGACCAAGGCTTCTTGCGCGGCGGAAAAGAGCGAAGCAACGCGGCCCGCCTCGGCACGGCGCACTGATCAACAGAGTGGATGAGGGTGAAGCAGGGTGGAGGGTGGCTGTTATTCGGACTGCGCGTTTTCGTCCCGGTTGTTTCCATTTTCCTCACACCGCCAAGGCATGGCACTGCTTTGTCCCTTGCGCGTTGTTCCACTCACGTTGTTCGATGCAGTATTGAAGGGAGTAATTTGCGGAGTGAACGCACGCCGCTTGCCAGCTTGCCGTAACAGCGTGCACCTTCGTCGACGCTAATTGCTAGTAATTAATATTGACGCGGATGGTAATCGACGCGGGGCGAGCGAGATACATCAAAGGCATGCTTCTCTCTGTTGTTCGATTGTGATCTCTTTACTCGCGGCCTCCAGGGGCAGGCTCTGCGCTCCGTGATCCTCTATGCACGCGAATTCGTTCGAATTATATTATAAGGTAAAAGTCCCCATTTCTACTCATGTACCGATTTCTACTCATTTCCTATTTTTCTTATTATTATGAGCGTTACGTTTGGACTATAGTAGTAACGAAATAATTCCAAATTATTTGAACATTTACACGTGTTTTGCACTAGCCTGGGGCTGAACAAAGTGCAGCATAAACAACGAAAAACTTTTAAAACAAGGGACCCGCGATTTTTCGATCGTGTTCTAGCGGTTTGTGCTAAGGAACAGCGACACTATTGGTATTCGATAATTCGACAGAAAATAGTGTTTGCAGTGAAAATTCTTATTTAGTAACAAAAACAGATACCGTATTGTGCTCTGAATGTTGAGTTTTTTTTTACTATTTTTAATTTTTTTAAGTAGAAAACAGGTGAGTAGGTTTAGGGTCAAGTGAATCACCGTCATGTCCGCATTTCTACTCACCATACTTTTACTAACATAACCTCACAATTCAATGTACGCTGTAACCTCTATTTCTATTCGAAGGCATTTTATTTTTTATTTATCATTATTTTATGATTTACTATTGTGTTAGAAAACCTCCTCATACAAGATGTACCTTATTTCAACCTGAAAAGGCAACATATTATGTGAGCAGAAATTGGTACAAATGGTGAGTAGAAGTACGTACATCGCTATTTTTTCGTGAGCAGAAATACGAACATTTAGAGCATTGTATTTAATTACAAATTACTAATAGTTAAACACCTTGAAATATTTTTCTTAAATCGTTTTCGAATTGGTTGATTTATTATTAAAGAATTAATCAATTGCTATGCAAATTTTGATCGCAAACAAATTTTTTACACTTTCTTTGTGACGAGTAACCACTTAAATGAGTAGAAATTGGGACATTCACCTTACTTGGTACTTCATGTTATAGCCTAATAATTTCTTCCCTTATTGAGTCGCCGTCTCTTGTCTTCTGCCCCGGTAAAATGAACCAAGAGACGATGGGAAACCCCGCGTATTAGGGGAAATATTAATTCGCGGAGTAATCAGCCCGTAACGGAAGTTCTGGAACTCGTCGACGCCGTTTCCTCGCGAAACCGTAGAGAAAAGCTGGCCTCTCAGCGCGTCTCGCCTCGACACGCCACAGCTCGATTCGCCTCGACTTCGGAGCGATAAAAAAAAGCCGTCGACGGCAGAAGCATCGTCGCGGATAAAAGTAAAGGGATTGGACAGGCTGCGCGGACCCAGTCGGCTGTTAATAATGCTACCTCGGGGATGCGCCGCTCCGGTCGGGAGTAGTCGTCTCCATTTCACGGGTAACCAGGCATCCATGTAAAGTAAATTCCGTTCCCGCCGAGTTTTTTCGGGGTCTCGAGGCTCCCTCCTCTCCGACTCGTCGGATCGAAGGGGGGCCGGGCCCCCTGTTCGTCGGGCACCAAAGGGAACGCAGGAAAATTAAGGAGTCGGAGCGATCCGTTAATGACGTGTGCGCGCCTGTCCTTGAGAGATCTTTCCCACCGCGGCGCAGCGGCTCTCCCGCTCCGAGGATAATTTTGTAATGGGAAATTCGATCGATGGAGCGTGGCATTTAAATCTGTACGCCGCGGCGCGGCGGCAGCCGACGCCCGTAATGAAATGGAGCCGATACGATACGCCAGGCCGTTAATGCGTATAAAAATATGAAACGCGACGGGAGATACGCTTTCCTCCACTGACGCGGTCAATTGAATGGCGCTCGGTCTTTCCCTACCTCTTCTTCCCCCTTTTCGCACGCGTTTTAATAGCGAGAGTCTGAACGCATTACGGACCAGTCTCGATACACGAGACGTTGAATCATTACTGTTTACGACGGTTCTCTTACGAGAAGAGATGCTCGCAGAAACAGGATTGCAAGAAAGCCGTGCGCTGACGATAAGACCGCGACGGAAGGTTCGAAGGAGAGATAAAAGATTCAATTCCAAAGCTGTCGCTGGATATCAGAAGCGGAAGCTGGAGATTGCTGTTTCCGGCCCTAAGGTCGGGGCGATCGATCGACTGGAGGGCGAAGGGTAACGAGTTAAATTAACGAAGGAAGCCTTATCGCGTTGACGGTCCCTGGTAAACTGTTCGGCAAGTTATCCTCGATATGTATCTGTCTCGGGTTTCCTCCCCGTCGCGCGGCGAGATCAACTCGTCATTGGCCCCTTCGCTAACAGGTTACCCGTCTGCGGCTTCCAGATCGCCAGTCCCCCCGCGTGCCTATATTTTCGAAGTAGCTCGCCGTTTATTCGGGGCGCGTCAGAGGCGTTATTACGGGGTCCCGGTCACGGGCGTCGCATAAATCGCGCGAAATGTCTGACGAGGAAAATCCGTCGGACGGAACGGGCGACTGGCGTAAGGTCGTGGTCGGGAATACGAAAACGAATACATACATACTTTGGGGGCCCGTGGAATCCTATCGGCGATAGAACTCGGTGGAAAGCCCGAGGACAGGGCCGAGCAGAATTCCAGAACGTGGAAAGAGCATCCGTAGGACAATGGGAGGGAAAGCAATTGCCGAGGTCGGGAAGGAAGACGAAGGAGAGGGCGAAGAAGGAGGAGAAGAATGAGCCAGAGGGTGGAAGTTGTTCCCTGGGAATGTCAGCTCGATTCCGTCCTCCTTCCTTTTTGCTCCGGAGGGATCAAGCGGCCGCGTCGCGTCGCGGCACAGCGCGGCGGCGGCCTGCGAGCGAGTGTAACCTACCGGAGGTGCAGCCGCCTCGAAACCCACGGATTTAATCGAATCAAATAAAACATCGTGACCGAACCCATCCGTCCTTCTTCTCTCCCATCTCTCCACCTTCCCCTCCCCTCGCCCTCGTTTTTCTCCATCATCCCCCGCCCCCCGCCCGTTACTGCCCATCTCTTTTTCCCCCCCTTGCGTCTTTTTGCTCGCGGCTTCTGCGTTCGGCTCGTCCTGCGGCCACGACAGGACGACGGCAGGACGACGTACAGTTCTTCACGAAAAAAGAACGGAGGGAGCGAGGAAGAAAAGAGCTGCCTCGGTGGCGACGAGCAGCGTTCGATGATCCGTCCACCCGGTTTGCGCGGAACAAACGCTTCGCCTCCACTCGTCCTCCTCTTTTTTCTTAATTTACCCAGACTTTGTTGAAAGACGTCGGCAAATAACTTCGCCCGCGTTTTAAGGATTCATGAACCACCGAGCTGCGCCGCCACGACCGCTCGCGACGTTTTTTCCAGCAACTGCCGGGCGACGGATCTACTCGATTCCCTCCGGTCTCACCGCGCTGGCTTTTTGTCCTCTGACGGGCGACCTTGCTCTCGAAAATGATCCTTCTCGACTCGCCGGAGTGGACCGATCCTGCCCTTAAGCTACGCCGCTATTTGCTGTTCGGCTTTTGCGATGAGTTGCTTTCTCGGAGAAACGTTGATACAAATGATGGATCGGTTATTAGGGTGATCCATTTTTTTCAAGTATAATATATTTATAGGTTTTTCACAAGGTTGCTTTTGTTCCAAACATGCTAACCAACATCGCTGCAAAATTTGAGCCTATTCGGACATTTTTTTACGCTGTTAAGGAACAAAAACAGGCTTGTGGAGAGCAACAAAGAATACAAAAAATTCATATTAGAAATTTTTTTCCCTAATGCGAATTTATTTTTATTCTTTGTTGCGCTCCATAAGCTTGTTTTTGTTCCTTACACGAAAAGAAGTGTGTATATAAAAAACAGGCTCATATGAACCATATTTAGAGGTCGCTACGATTATTTTACACAATTATTTAGTATATAGGGTAGATGTTCCAATTACTGCCAGTGTCCCAATTACTGCCACTTTATTTATTTTATGTAATAAAAACGTAACATATGAAACAAAATGTACAAAAAAATGTTATTATGAAACGGAGATTCTGATTTACATAAAAATAAAACAAATATATGTACTCATATGTACCTAGTGCAGCGATGCCCCGATGGGCGGCCCGAGGGTACGAGCATCCATCGCATTTTCCAAAGCTCGCGTGGAAGGGGGTCTCGAAACCAATGAAGTTGCAGGCATGTAACGGATGAGGAAAACTCTAGTAGTGTGCGTATAGGCTCGTACCCTGAAATCAGCATGTAACCGTTACATGCTGATTTCATTGTGATTAAATTGATTTGACTTCTGGTTATAGGCTGATTTCAAGTCGTTTGGATTTGCGGCTATGGGTTCTATTTTTTGATGACAGGATAATTTTTTAAACCCTGGGGGTTTCTTTTTCTTCATAAGTTTGTATTGCCATCCAAACTACGTATGCCTGCAAAGTTTCAAGTCTATTGGATAGTTGGAAGTGGGTTAAAATTGAGTTTCTAGATTTGACCGGAACAAACATACATACAAACAAACACACAAACAGAGGATTGAAGCTGAATAAAAATCGTTTAATAAGAAACTTTTTGTTAATCAGAGGTGTAAGTGGGAATGTTCAAGTCTATTTCGCCCAATTACATAGTATTGTTTAATCATTAGTCAATTCCTGTTTATTTTCCCAATTCCTAAAATGTAGAACACTGGGGCTCCAAGAGTCCCAGTCATATAAGCCTACGGGTACGAGCCTACACGCACACTACTAGAGTTTTCCTCATCCGTTACATGCCTGCAACTTCATTGGTTTCGAGATCCCCTTCCACGCGAGCTTTGGAAAATGCGATGGATGCTCGTACCCTCGGGCCGCCCATCGGGGCATCGCTGACCTAGTGCTTAAAAAATAATATTGAAAAATGAAAGTGCAATTTAAGCGCCAAAAACGCGACGACGTTAGTAGGAAGTGATGGCGAAATCGTACTAAAGAAAGGGTCGCAATTTTACTATTCAACCTCTATCTATTGCATAAAATGAATTATTCCGGTCTAGAAGAATTACTTTAATGATGTAACGAATAAAATACATAATATTTATTGTTAAGTTATAATAATTAACGGTGACATCATTAGGGACAAAATTTTTGGGCTTGTCCCTATTACTGTTGGCAGTATTCGGGACAAAAAACGTGAAGTACGCATAACTGTCATCTCTCAAAGTTCAAATTCTTAACCTCAAAATCACGTGTAGCGTGTGAGGCTGTGATATTAAATTATAGATAAATATTAAATGTACACATATATTAAATTATAATAAGATATAAGACATATGTATAAGGTACAGCTTCTTTAAATGAAGTACCCAATAATATAGATGACAATAATGAATTGTTACAGTTACCAGCATCATTTAAAAACACACTGTTTTGGCCAAAGAAAAGTTTTTTAACTAAAGAAACTGCAAAACAACCAAAAGAAAGAATACCCACGGTAATAACCAGTGATGAATGGAAAAAATATAAGTGTGAAAAAGAACTCCAGAAAATAAAAAAAAGAAATTCGATTACAAAATCAAAAAATTAAAAAAGAAAAGGTCGAAGAAAAGAAGAGCGAAAAAGTTAAGAAAAAGAAAACAGTTTAATATATGTATGTTATAAAAATTGAATATATTATATGTTTTAATTGTATTACAATGTCATGTTTTAAAAGTTTCACATATATTTTATGAACAATTACAGTATATGACAAATAAATTAATAATTCCAAAACTATGCGTTCGATAAATAAATTAATAATTCCAAAACTATGCGTTAATGCTGAACCTCGCCTACTCACCATTGTAATTAATTGTAATGGTGAATAAAGACATTTAATAATAATAATAATAATAATAATTCTGGCTATTAATCAGTAAAAAGGACTGGCAGTACCTAATCGAGTCTTAGTAAAAAGGACCGATTGTAATCGGGTCTCATTGTCAATAATAGGGACCGTCAGTTATGTGGTCACAGTTATTAGGACCGACAGTTATTGGGTGGCAGTCATACGGACAAGACGATTTTTGAGGTGACAGTTATAGGTACACTAGGACTGCTGGCGAATTTTAATTAATTATTAATAAATTCTTCATATTTACTTCATAAAACTATTTTTTTTAATTAAAGAGATGTTAACTAATATTATGTTTCAATCGGAGACGATTTTTAGGGTAAACAACACGTAAAATGATTAAATGAAGTTCAGTTATAATCTTAAGGTGGCAGTAATTGGGACATCTACCTTAGGTATTATTCCTTAGTAGCGTAAAATAAATGTTTTTGTATCAGGTAGAAAAATTGCTTCCACTAACAAGGAGAGTATTTTAGGTGTCCGCCTCCGATCATTTTGATTTTTGGATATGTTATAGAGGACCGAAAAATAAGAAATACGTGTTTTTTTATTTTTCCCCGTTTTCATATTTGAGGGGTGAAAACTGCGTGCAAAGTTAGGGTTAAAAAATCATTTTTGTGGAATATCTCGAGAACTATTAGAGATAGGGGAATAGTGTGAATGGACGAATTTTGTGTCTTTGAATGCGAAATATGACTCACTCACCAGATTTTCAAAAAGTCCACAAAAATGATTTTTCAACCCTAACTTTGAACGCAGTTTTCACCCCCCCCCCCCCCCCCCCCCCCACATATGAAAACGGGGAAAAATAAAATAAACACGTATTTCTTATTTTTCGGTCCTCTATAACATATCCAAAAATCAAAATGATCGGAGGCGGACACCTAAAATACTCTCCTTGTAAGTAGTATCCCCAAATCCACAAGGATGTCAACTGGAGAGTCATTAATTGGAAAACAGACAGAAACTCTTTCCCATGCCCCTAACAACGGTTAACCCTATCGACCTCCAAATATTGTCCGATTAGGCTCAAATTTTGCACAGATGTTAGCATGTTTGGAACAAAAACAGCCTTGTGGAAAATCTACATTTTATATTGAAAAAAATGGACCACACTAATCGGCATGGTTGTGGAGAATCAAGAGCGATTAGTTTTTCTTGAGACGCTTTTGTTCCTTTACCGAAGTGAGTCTGCGTAGGTATTTGCAGTGGTGCTCCAGCGAGCAGAGACACGCAAACGCTTCGGAATTCACTCCTGGGAAAATATTTACCAATATCGAATAAAATCTGTACGCCCAGCGTAACGGGAACGGGAACGCGACGGCGGAAACGCCGAGGCCGCTAAATTATTCGAAAGACCGTGGCCTGATCGATTCGCGGGAATTTCTGTTTCAGGGATCAGCGAGGCGAGCGTGCAGCTGCAGCAGCCGAAGCTACCCTCCACGATCCGGGTGGGAGGCGAGGTCGAACTTCGATGTCACGTCGATGGCTCCGGAGACATGAAATACGAGTGGTTCAAGTTCGTTGCACAACTTGCTCCTATTTATCCGCGCGCCCTCAAATAACCCCGGCGCTGATAATTCCGCAAAATCCGCGACTCGGAGGGCGTCGCAACCCCGCGCGCGCCCCTCCGCCCTCCGTCTCCAACTAACTTCAGCCCCCGCATAACTGACACCCGTCGTTTACACGTAACTACCCTTGAATTATCAACCGACATTTTCCTGTACCCTCGTCTCGCCTGTCGCAGCTTTTCACCTTTCGCGTTTAACCCCCCGACCCGTCGAAACCGTAGACGGCTATCGATACGCGCTAATACACCGCGCCAGACACCCTCCTTGCGAACGCCCGATGCGAGAACCTTGACGCACCCGTTGCAGGAACCGCGAGTCCGTTGCGAGGAGCGAGCGGATCGAGATCAAGAAGAAGAAGCTGCACATACACAGGGCCGTGGCCGAGGACAGCGGCATGTACGGCTGCCTAGCGAAGAACGATGCCGGATCCTCGCCGAAAATGGAAAGTTACCCCTTGGTCGTGTCTGGGAACGAGACCGCCACGATAAAGGTCGTCCCGAGGAACCTAATCGCCAAGCGCGGCGAGCTGGCCGTCCTCCACTGCGTCTTCGAGGACGCTGACTCCGTTCAGTGGTTCTTCAAGGACATCGGGCCGCTCGAAACCGAAGACGAGAGGACCGTGTTCGAGAACGGCACTTTGATGATACGCTCCGCCGAGCACAGAGACCAAGGATTCTACTCCTGCCACGGGGAGAGGGGAGACGCCACCATTACGTACACGGTTGATCTTCAGATAGCATGTGAGTAACGCACACGCTACAGCTTATAGCTTTTCATTCGCTCGATCCTTTTCCCGACAACAACATCCTGTGCCCGTGACGAAAGGAGGATTGTATTTCGCAGATTTAATGAACCTCTCCGCGGCCTCGTTCGAGCCTCTGCTGCCGAACCAAGTGGCAGTCGTCGGGGAGGACCAGGAACTCCAGGTCAGCTGCTTGGAACCCTCCGGTCTGCCGGCTCCCAAGGTCTACTGGAGAGATCCCAAGGGACACATTATAAGCGATTCCGGGCCGGTGCGCGTTCAGGATAATACGCTTATCGTCGCGAAGGCTCGAATGGGCGAGGACGACGGCAATTATACTTGCGTCGCCGAGAATATGGCCGGGGAGACCGATATATACGCTCAAGTGCTCATTTCCAGTAAGTCTGCCGCGCTGACGTTAAGACGCTCCAGTTAAGATAAACTTAAATTGAAATTCAAGGGAGTAACGGGAACGTCGCGAAGCGTTTCTTTTAATTAGCGTACTGCGGATCGTGTTAATTAAAACGTGTTTTCGCTTTACTGATTGGAACGGTCTTCATTCTCTCCGCCACGTTCCCATACTTTCGCTTTAATTTTTCGATTACCATTCGGGGAGGAAAGAAGGGAGGCTTCGCAGTACCTAACAAAGCCTCCCGAAAGCAGCGCGTTAACGTCAATGCCTGATGCGCGATTTCAGCTCCGCCGACGCTGATAAGCTCCCCGGAGGGCCTGAGCGTGATGGAGGGGGACCCCGTGACCATGACGTGCTCTTACTCCGGGATGGAGCCGCCGGTGACCCACGTGCGCTGGCTGAAAGACGGCGAGCCTCTGAAAGAGAGCGGCGGTCCGACGAGACACCGAGTCACCGATCACCACGGTAACGTGACCCTGCACTTCAGGAGCGCCGACCTGTCTGACAAGGGCACGTACATGTGCGAGGTATTCACGAAGGGCTTCCCGTCGATATTTTCGGAGCGGGCCGGCCTGACGGTCGAGGAGAAGCTCAAGTTCTCCCCGCAACCGGTGGACAAGCGGCTGGAGCTTGGCTCCACGGCCAAAGTGCCGTGCAAGTCTCAGGGTGCCACTAATCCGATGGTGAAGTGGACGAAGGAGGGCGCGGGGGAGGAATTCCCCAAGCACGTGCAAGATATCAATGGGACTCTCCACTTCAATGGCGTCCTCGAGGAAGACAAAGGCCGGTACACTTGTATAGCCAGCAACGCGCAGGGATCGATCAACCACACGATCAGCATCGACGTGATCAGTAAGTGCGACCCCTCCGAGACTGGCCAATTAATTAACTTTCAGGCGACGACGCTGGACTGGATGCCAGGGGGTAGATACGTGTACGTAGCGATAACGCGGCATGTTGTCGTTGCAGTTGCGCCGAAATTCACCATTCAGCCGCAAAATCCGACGGAGGCGATCGAGGGCTACCCGGTGATGCTGCACTGCGCCGCCGAGGGGGACCCGAAGCCCACCATCCAATGGGACAAGGACTCGCGAATGAACAATCTGAACAACTCTCGCTTCGAGGTGCTGGCCAACGGGAGCTTGTACATAAAGGAGGTGTACCTGGGGGACGAGGGGAAGTACGGGTGCACGGCGGGCAACAGCGGAGGCTTGAAGAGGGAGGAGGTTCAGCTGAACGTTAAAAGTAACTATTTAGCACCGCGAGCTCTTACTCTTACCCTCGCCTGTTTCGCAACGACTCGGCGGTGTGACTCTGCGATGGTTTTCCAGGCGACACCTACAGATTCGACAACGATCTGGATGCGGGGGACGACGGGTCGATGATGACGAAGACGGTCACGATCACTCTGAGCGCGGCCGCGGCTTACATGGTACTGGTCGTCGGGCTGATGGTGTACTGCCGTTACAGGAGGCGTCGCAGGAAGCAGCAGTACCTCCAAGAGCAGGCAGAAGGTATATATCTCCTCGAATCGCTGCGCGAGAACAGCGCTTCGGAGCTCGCGCCGTTGTGAGCGCCGCCCGCCAATAATCACGATTTCAATCGCGCAGAGAAACTGGAGAACGGCGAGGTGCAGGAGGAGCAGACCGAGCTAAAGGAGACGAGCAACTGCAAGATGAACTCGACCGGCAAGAAAAAGGAGAACCGCGATTCGCACAACAAGAGCGACGGCGCGGACACCGCTCACAGCCAGAGCAGCAACCAGTCGAAGAAGTCCAAGTCCAACTACGATAAGATCGCGGTGTCGCGCAGCAACCTCAAGGACCTGAAGCCGCTGGGCCGCGGCGAGTTCGGCGAGGTCTACTCGACCAAGTACCAAGTGGACGGGGACAAGGAGTCTCTGGTGATGGTGAAGAGCTTGATCAACACGAAGGACGAAATGGCTCTGCAGGATTTCAAGCGCCACCTGGACCTCTTGCACAAGCTCAACCACGAGAACGTGGTGAAGCTGATCGGCCTGTGCCGCGAAGAGGAGCCGGACTACATGATCCTCGAGTACACCGACTGGGGCGATCTGAAGCAGTTCCTGATCGCGTCGCGGAAGGACAACAACGCCAGCCCGACGCACGAGACCGCCAAGCAGCCTCGCGCGCCCCAGCTCTCGGTCGCTCAGATCCTATCTCTGTCCAATCAGGCCGCCAAAGGGTTGAAGCATCTCGCGGACAGTCGGCTTGTGCACAAGGACATTGCCGCCCGGAACTGCCTGATCGCCAGCAACCTCACCATCAAGATCTCTCTGCCGTGCATGTCCAAGGAGCCGTACCAGCAGGAATACACGAAACACCGAAACCAAGTGATCCCGCTCAGATGGCTGCCCTACGAGGCGGTCTACGAGGACGAGTTCTCCACCAAGAGCGACGTCTACTCGTTCGCCTGCCTCGTCTGGGAGATGTTCCACCAGGGCGAGCTGCCCTTCAATAAAATGAACGACGAGCTGGTGCTGAGCGCCCTGAAATCCCTCACGCTCTCGTGGAAGCCCCACAAGGCAGCGCCGCCAGCTCTCCAGGAGCTTCAGGTGCAGTGCTGGGACAACGACCCGCGGGAGAGACCCACCTTCGACGAGGTGGTCTCGAAAATAGGTGAAATTGTCGTCGACAGTTGTCTCTAGATTGCTCGACAACGCCACGAGGCTCTAAATCGGACATACTGAAACAGGGGTAATGATTGCGCGAAGGATGTCGGAACAGGCCACTTGCTCGACCAGGTAGGCTGGAAACCATCGGTGGGAGAAGGTAAGGTTTGGTGGAACATCTCAAACGCTGTCGGAACGTCTCGCGATGCTGGCGAACCGCGCGGAACCTAGCTCCGCGAGGTAGATACGTGGCTGGCCGATTTCGCTCTCGCAATGATTACTCGTGTCGCGGTATTCTGTCGCGTCCATTAGGTCGATAAGGTTATAATTTATTTGTAACACAGAAGGATCCGCTCCAATGACTGCTAACGTCGGATTAAGTAAGGATACGTACGGTCCCGTACACGCTACAATATTATACGGCTAACGCAATATTTAGTACTCAGTATCTCTCAGTGTAAACGGTCTAGGTATATCGATCACCGCACATCGAATAATCGTAAGATACGCTATGTTGTCGTTAACGGCAGAAGAGATCGCAGGCCACAGTGTGAACGCATCGTTAAGAAAGTATCACGACCATATCAACAATGTAAAACCAACGACGATTTTTATATCTGCCTAATTCGCCTCTACACTCGTTGTATTCCGTTAAGGTCTAAGGCTTAAGGATTATTTATAGCGTACACTTGCGTCTGAAACGTACATATACATATAAGAATCTCTATATATATATAATATATGCGTACGTGCACTGGCTGGGCCAAGCGTGCGAAGCCATTCGCGTGACCGCCAAGCGTGCATAGTTTCCCGCAATTAGGCGAACGGCTGCGAACGCTTGGGCCATCTCGTGCACGCACAAAAAGGAGGAGAGAAGAAAGAGCCAGAAGAGCGACTGCTCGATATCGACTGGACGAGGATAAAAGCAAACGGCCTTGTACATACCGAGGGTATAACTGTAAGTTCGTTCGTTAAGTACAATCGCGAGATCCGAGTTTTGGCTTGATTCATCGATAAACACTTCCGAAGGATCGCGACGCTATCGTTCTCATTGTTTCTCGTTTCTTTCCGGAGAAAGTCCTCGTCCCTGCTGGGCGAACACAGCGAAGATTTCACGGTCGCGTGGAAGAAATTCTATATCGAGCACTACTTCACGGACTATTTTTGCATTCGACGAGGAATAGGGTAAGAGTCCGTCTCGTCGAGAGCCCGCCTTTCTCTGGGAACAGCCCCGAACTTCCGCGAGAATGTGTCGGACACCTCGACCGTCCATATCACGAAATCCGTACATACAACGAAGCCGTTTCATTTCGTTTGTCGAGAGTTCACATCGTTTACGCGCATCATCCGCACTCGAAGGCATCGCGAATTGCTCGAGCTCGGTGCAACGCCCCCGCCCTATGTTCGCCAATTTATTCTTCGAAACGGTCAAGTCCGATTCGTCCCGCAACATTCGCTTTCTGTCAACCGTGCGCGCCCGTTCGCGTGCTTCCCGAGCTCGAGGGACGAAGGGCTCGAAGCGTACAAACAACCCAGAACCGCAAGCGAGCTGTTTGTTAGGCGTACAGGATTAAAGGGATAGTTGAGAATATTCAGTGTATGATCGTATTAACGTACTCCGCATCCGATATACATACTACTGCGATTACTATAATAGCTCACGTAAGGGACACACGTACGCGTACAGAGCTGGCAATGCCGCAATTCGAGAGCAGAGAGGAAGGATCTCCCGGTCAGCTTGGAGGAGGATGCGGTCGAACAGTGTTCCAAATATTCCTCAGCTCTGCATACGTATACGTATATAAAATATACCTATAATGTACCATATACGCATCTAGATGTACGAGACACTAAGGTAAACACTGCCAATGAGTAATCTCTGTAACGTTAAAGGTTCATAATCATAGCGAATACGACCATTCCCTAATTTAATGCACCCTCGTCGCACCGAAGTTGCACGCATCGATCCTTGTCCCCGTGGGTCCACGTAGAGTCACGACTTTGCAAGAGCATCGAACGTTGTCGTTGATCGTTCGCGCTTCTAAGCTTCATTTCAAACGAAAGCCGTTTTCGGGTGGACGAACAACTCGTTCCTTTACAGTTCCAATGGGTTACTCTGCTTTCTCTTCGTTCACGGTACAGACCTCTTCCGTTCCGATCGCCATCGTTGCTGGGAATCGAGGATCGCAACGGTCCGATCGACGATCAATGTTCGCCAGAGCGCTTGCAAACGTCCGGTCTGGGTTCTTCAGATGCTTCCTAAATGTTCGCAGTACATGCCGACAGATATTCTTGTAATGTAAAGTACGTTGGGAACATACCTTGCAGCAACTTCGCTCGCACCTTGTGCTCGTTCGAGCCGATCAGTCGGCTGGCGGCGAGCGCCTGACTGTGCTCACATCATTCGCTGACCGAGTTTTCCGGGGCTACGACCGTCGACCCGTCGACTTGCCTCGGCAGAGCGCAGAGGCACCCCACGCGCGACCGAATGGCAAGGCGGGGGTCGGCGTGGCTGGACACCGAAAGAGAGAGAAGAAACGCTGCGCCGGTGATTTTTAACGAAGCGACCTATTATATTATGCCTAATGTGTCTAGTCATATACGGTGGGAAAAAGGAGAAGTGTAAGCGAGCAGCGAACGCATGATCCATTTTTTAAACGACAGTTTCATATCCCTAGGCGTTTTGTAATCGATTTCTTTTTTACAGTATTTTGTAAATATTTGTACTTTTTTATCTACATCGTACTTATGAATCTTTGAAATAGTATGTGCTACGATTAAATAAAGGTGGATAAAAATGAAGATGGTGTTTCGATAATTACCCCCTAATTAATCCCTTTCCAGGTCTGTGAAAAAGGATTTGGAAAAAGTCGATGGCATTCGTTTGCCCGACAAAAATTTTCGTCTGTCCGCCCTTAAAAAAAAAGTTATGACCAGATTATCCAACCGAACGATGGACAAACGAATGCCATCGATTTTTTCCAAAAATTCGCATTCGTGCGTGCCAACTTCGCAGACCTCCTTCCGGCTTCGACGATAATTCGCTTGGTAGCAACCCTGCTGGAACTGCCAGTTAGAACCGCATTGAATTTTGAACTGGATCTATCTGGTTCAATGCGGTACTACCTGGATTTCCAAGCAGTGATTTTTGGCAGTTCAAAAAATAATCCGGTTCAATACGGATATCCAGATCGATGGATGAAATAGGATTTGCAGGTCCAAAATTCATCAGTTTCTATCAGCAATTGCCATTTGTATAAAACCGGAAGGCTCGTATCCGAAATTGCGGATCAAAAATCTTACGGATTCAATCTGCAAATCCACAGGCTCTTCCGAGTCCGTTGTGATCCGGATTGGCAGAGCAAATAATTCACGGAATGCTTATGGGGTTCGAAGAGAAAAAATTTAGCCCGGTTTCCAATGGATTGGCGGATAGAAAATTAATGCGGTTCCTACCGGTTTTACGAAACTCATATTTCGAAATAATTGATTTGGTTCGAACACCGCTAGGTGGCCACGGTACTGGTAACTCCTCTCGCGGCAGCGATGTGCGCCGCGAGACATAAAATCGGCGCCGCGAGTTAACGAGGCAGCTTGCTCCGTGCAGGGTTGCCAGGCGTACTGAATAAATGGTGGTGTGCTGACGTATATGACGTCATACGGTGTAGGAGAAGGGGAACACCTACAGCAATAACGGTGTATTTGTGTTGGTGACTTCGTGACGTCATGCCAACCGACACCAGCGCCAAGTCATGCCAAGTGACGCCACTAACGATTAGTACCACAATTCATCGCATGGCGTGCACAAGTCGAGTAGTGTATATAGGTCTATGCCGTCTTGTGACGTCATATATGCCAGTACGGTGTACTGAACCGCCTGGCAACCCTGGCTCCGTGATCAAGACTTCGATGCAAGATTGATACGGCAGAATCTCTTGATATAGTAGGTTTAAGAATAAAATTATATCAAACCTCAACTCACGGTGTAAGTGGTAACGGTTATTCGATGACTCCTTGGTAACCTGAGTAAATCGGTCGAGAGACCATAAATGTGTCGCGAATACAAATAAAACCAGGTAGTAAAATGGCTTGGAAAAACTGATGAGTATCATCGGAATTTTGATCTACACTTCTAGATTCTACTTAGAAACAACTAAAATTTTGAGTCGATTTCACCCAGAAATATGTGTGTTTGAACCATAGACATATATAGACGGAGCGTGTCTGAGGGGGGTTGTAAGATTCGCGGTAAGGGGACTGTCATACAGGCAAATCGGGTAACTCCGTTCCTCCTCGGGGCTATTCGGAAATTCAATGACATTATATATATCTATGAGGGATACTTACAATTAGTCGAAAAGGTTAGGTATACTTATACATAATTCAAATTTTCGCATATCATGTAGGTTATATATATAACAAAATTAGTAAATAGAATGAAGCTTTTTTTAAATAAAATCGTACTTATAGATATATGCAATAATAGTTATATTTTTAAAGATTTTGTAAGCTTAAAAGTTCATAAACATAATTAATATGCATAAATAATTATATAGTATAATAGATATATATCGCCCATTTGCTGCGACATAACTGATGAAAAAAATAAATATTTTTATTATAAACATATTATCTATTCGATAATCAAGCAACACATTTGAATTTCTAAGATTATATTTATAATATATATATTGTTGGTTATGTATGTATATTTATTTATTTACATGTGAAATCGAATACTATCATTATTTATATTTTCTTTCTCCAACTGTTCGCAGTTTTTATTTTTCCTGCGATTTGCACAACCGATTACTACGCAATAAGTCATTATTACACTCAATTAATATATGATTATATACAACGACCACTACGACGCTTTAGAACAGTAATAGTTGAGCAACAGTGGTTATGTTTCGAACATAGCCATTAATGCCGAACCGACAAGAACCGAATACATCCGAACCTAACTACCGAATTGCCTGTATGGTTTCTGCCTTTTCCCCTCCGATCTTACAGTCCCCTCGCCAACAGTCCTCTCTTCCGCTCCGTCTATATAAGTCTATGGTTTGAACATGCATTTACGATATGCAAATCTGTGTAAGAACTGGTAGCAAAATAACTTGCAAAGACCAATAGATTCCATTTTGGTTTGGATCTGGATTTCCAACCAGCTTACAAAATGAACAAAGTTACTCAAGAAGTTTACTAGTAATATGCGAGTTACTTCGTGTAAATCCGAGCAGAACCGATGACAAATTGTGCTAGGAAATGCAGATAGATACCCTCAAGATTTTTACATGCATATCTGGTTTGAAACTGATAGAAAATATTTCATCTGGTTCAATCTGGATTTTACGGGAAGAAAACCGCATCAATCCGGATTAAAAAATTTTTTATGCGGTTCTAACTGGCAGTTCCAGCAGGGAAGGCGATTGGATTTGGGACGGAGTTTAGGTAGGTGGTGAAATGAGAGATGACGGTATTACCTAATCAAATTTATTTTTACTTAATATTTCGTGGTACAGTCTATGTCTATTACGATATATAAAATAACGTAGTCGTCGAATCGTAAATGGATGAAACGAAAGAACGTTCGTAACGCCGACTGAACAAGCGGCCGGAAAAGAAAATTCGAGTCAGAGGCAGTCGTACGGTGATTATTAAATACTTTTATGTATATTTATATTTATAGTATTTATATATATATTTCGTATATGTATAGGAAATCAACGTGTATACGAAGAGAAAACCGATAAACGCAGTTCGACGCGAAGAGTATGTTTAGTAATATTTATATATTTATATATAAAGTCTAATGAATTACTTAATCCGTTACTTATAGTACTTAATTCATTAATATAGTAGCAGCCTCACTCTCTAAATAGTACTAAATATAATAATGGTATAATGCGGTAATTATCGTTAATATAGATTATTAACATTATAAATAATAATCGTCAGAATCGTATAATAAACAATAGTACAAGGTGTTTTTTGTGGTTTTAGTGGTTTTTTTTTTTCTTTAAATGTTATCATATAGTAATAATCACAATAGCGTATTCTGAAAAATAGATCAGGGTCCCGTGGGCAGAGAGCGGAGTACCTGGTTACTTGCGTCTATTCGCAAAGCTACAACTTCCTTTCCCGCAATCTTATCCTGCCCCTCGGGAGACTTTGCTGGGAAGCTTTTCGCCGGCGATCGAAGACCCTTCCCCGTTCAAAGATCGATCCGCGATTCCTTTGGCGCCGATCGATCATCGGCCAGTGGCGCAACGGTCCCGCTGCGAGCCGCGCCTCGTGCTCGTAGACAGTAGTAATAGTAGTAGTAGTAGTAATAGTAACCCTAGGATTAATAGTAGTCGGTAGCATCGTTCCTATCTACCGATTCGCAGTAGTAGTACCATACGATATCGCTCGTTACTGTTGCTCGGGACCGGCGAACCGGGCCACGGCAGGCTGGCGAACGTTCCTCGAAAAAGTCGCGGAACGTCGGAGTGTCGCGGCGCGAGCACCCAGCGGGATCGTTGCTTCGCCACGAGGAACGCGATCCTCGCGAATTTCGCTCTCTCGTTGCCTCGCTACCTCGTTCTCGATCACGGTGGCTGGATGTGGGAGAAGGCAGTGTCGAGGAAAAGTCTCGATCGCTTCGCCAATCCAACATTTCCAACCGACATTAACTTTCGATTAGAAAAAAAGGCCGCTCGAAACTCGCAGTTGGGCTACCTCGACGCGTCGGTCTGCACCAATTCCCGACATCCCTGTTCTCTCTATTTCGCCCGCACGTTCTATTCTCCCCAGCAAGTCTCTCCCATCTCTCCTCCCACTCGACTCCGTCTCTCTTGCTTTTGCTTTCTTAATCGCGTCTCTGCCACTCTGCCTAGGGAACCCACTATAACAGGGCACTATGAACAGCAGTCTGCTGGCTAAGTGACTTTCCGAATCTACAATCGCTCCTCTTCATTTTCTCCCTCTTGCTCGCTTCCCTCTCGTTCTCTCATTCTCTCTCCCCTTTCTCTCGGCACTTCTTTCGTTCTCCTTTGCTCCTTCGTACTCGCCCCGCTCGATCTTTCAGTCCGGCTCGCTTTCCCTCCATCCTCCTTATTCCAGTACCCCCCTTTTCTTTTTTTCCACCGCCCCCTAAGCCCCTCCGGAACCGCGTCACCCCGACTTTTTCCAAGCATCTCTTCCCCCGTGAATATCCTCTACCTTCCCCCTTTTCCTTAATAGCGAACTATGTCAGGCATAACAGACGCAATACGGTAATGGAAACGAGTCTCTCTCCGCACCCGCACCCTCTCCTTTTCCACTCATCCGCTCCCACCCTTACGTTCCCTCGTCGCGAGTTCTTTTTCTGTTTCCGGGAAAGCAAGTGTCGCGAGACAAGAACGACCACGAAGAGCGCGGTAAACGAACGTCTCGAGAGTTTCGCTGTTATCGGTTATAGTACCGTTGCCAGAGTTAACGAAGGTACGTACCGCGGGTACAATTGACGACGATAGTATCGCTGACAATAGCGGCACCCATCGAGACTCACAAACACCCTCTGTTTCGTCTGTTTTGCTAATTACGTCGTGGAGCTCCATTCGTGCCAATTTCGCCGTTACTGAATACGTTGCTGATACGCTTAACGGCGCCCAGTAATTTCGCATGCGATACTTTGTCCGTGTTCTGTCCGTAGCAAGCGGAAGCGCAGTGTAACTTGGAATTGTCGAGAATTCGTGTCCGGGACGAAGCGGCGATCGGTGAGCATCGATCCGCCGAGCGCCACGTCCGCGAGGACGAAGGAACGCGAAAGCAAGCCGGGGTCCTTTGTTTAAACATCCACCTCGGAATCCACAAAAGCACTCGTTGCCAGCATGCTTCTTCTATGTCAGCATTCACACTACGTGTCAGCCGATAGTAAATCACTACTGTACCTTTTTTTCGCGTTATGATATTTTTTTTTACTTTACTTTTTTAATTATTTTACGTTTCCTTCGTTAATATTAGACGTGCCGTGTCTCTACCGTCAGCCTACTGCGAAAAAGACTACTTCGTCGCCCTCCTATCTCTCGTCCATTCTCGCTCTCTGTCGCGCAATAAATTTTATTTCTCATCCACTCACGGGCACGCACACACGCGCACGCGAACACGCTCGCTCTCTGCTTCCTCTCGCACATTCCGCGGCTCTCCTCTCGGCATTCGTGCATCATCGCGCTACATCACCCATCCTTCTGCGTTTATAAAGAGTATTATATAATATCATTCTCGTGTCATTACAATATAATTATCGGCAATAATATACCTTCGGTATTAATGCATTATCGTTATTATTAGTATTATTAATTATATTATTATTCATTATTATTCATTCCCCTGGTACTATAATCCTTTTAAAATCGGTCGGACTCCCCGCGAGCGGGCCCGCGAGGAGTCGCGTGAACAAATGGAATCTCGCCGCGCCGAAACTTTTCGCTTCTCTCATTCTCTCGTCCACCTCTTCATTTCGCAGACATTCGCACGTACGCGCACACTCTTCCTCTCGTCGATTAATCTCGAATGGTGTTCTCGCTAGTAAATTACGGCGGAGTCGCACGATCGTGCGCGATAATTAAGTCAAAGGCCCCGCACCCCCGTCCTGCCCTCCTCCCGCAAAATCTGCGACCCCGGCCGGGGAAATCGGATTTTCGCATTTCAGAGTCGATTAGCGTAATTGGCAGCGCGAACGATAACGTCCTGTCGATGCTAATTAAAATCCGCGACCCTCGTACTACGATTGAGAATTATGCTTGCGGTTTGGTTGTAATTGACAGCGAACGCTTGTTGCCCGGTGGGAAACAGCGATCTTCCAAGACTTTGGCTAAAGAACGGGAAACCAGGCGACAGATTGCCCCGAGCGCGAAAACATCGCGAGCAGTTCGTAGCAGTGGAGCTTACGATCTCTGTGAGAAGAAAGAACACGGGGTGGCCAGGGTCGCCCGTTACGGGAGTGAATTCTTGCAAAGGCGCACGACAGTCGATTAGACTAATTAGAAATTCGACTCGCTCTCTCCCCACGTTCCCCTCCCTCTTTCATACACACGATCGCTCTGCTCTCTCGCTCTCTCGCTCTCCGGTTCTCGCTGAATCGCACGCACGATCTCGCGAATATCTGTTGGGGGGTGGCAACGCACGCTCTGCCCCCGAATACCGTGCGTGCACCCCCGGCCGAATTTCTCTATCAGTTACAGTAAAAAATAGCGTAAACGGCACTGTATTAGGAAGAAGCAAAATACGTGTTACGTTCTCGTTACTTTATCGTTGATAAATACTATAAGTGTCCTTCATTTTTCACCTTTTAAAAATCCTCTGGTTATCGCGATCGTTTTATTACTTTAGTTATCAGTATGATTATTACTCGGTAGTTATCGGTAATTATTAATTAGCGGTACATGCGGTAATTAGTGCTCGCCCGTCTTGGAACGCGCGACGAGAGCCCGGACCGCGTGTCATTTTCTGCGGGGGTGGATTCGGGGCGTCCACGCCGGACCCTCGTTCTCTCGTTCTCTCTTTCTCTCTCACACAGACACACACACACACTTGCGCGCGCTCTTTTCTCTATCTTTCTCCCTTTCTCTCTCCCTGTCTGGAAATACCAAGAGGAAACAGAAGAAGAGAAAAGAAACAAAGGATCTCTACGTATATGCAGACTATGTATAAGTGCGTATGTATTCTCGTCATGTCACTCTTTCTCTCACACTTTCTCTCGCTCTCTTCCATTCACGCTCTCGTTCTCTGTCGTACCCTCTAACCACGCTCTCTCGGTCGCTCCGTTTGTCTCTCTCACTTAATTACAAAGCACGAAAGGGGCGGCCCGGTCGCTCGGCGAGCCATGTCTCCTCGCACCTCTGTGAACAATATCCTCTCGACCATCTACCATCGACCCCGTCGGTAGCGATTTCGGCGCGACTCGATCGACGGATCGCGGGGCGGCCGGGCCACCCTTTCCCGAATGGCTCAACGCTAGTAGTTTAAACTTCATAATTTTAGGTACTAATGTGTTTCTCTTTTCCTTCTTCCTTCTCCACCCTCGCCCTTCGACTCGCCACTCGTTGGCTTACAATTCGTACAACTTCGCCTATCATTGTAAAACTATGACGTCTAAAATGTTCGAATTAACGCTAGATCCTCGATATTAATAATCAGATCGGATAAATTAATAGTCGTTAATAACCGTGTATGTATCCAACTAGGCTAGACTTCGACGGAAAAATATATTTATAAAAAGTTATAATATTAATATACGTTTCAAGCGTTCTATATATATTTTTTTATTTATATTTATATTTATTTATATTTATATTTATATATATACCGTTCGCTAATCCTCTACTTATGTCTAAGCTTTCATCGTCAAACTCTTGTCCCATACATGCTGCGACGTCTAAACGCGGGCCCCTCCCTCTCAAACGAGGAGAGCCCGCGTGTCTACCTAATATTTTTTTTTTCTCAATTTATAATCGTAATAACTGGTTAAACTTTTCACGCTCAAGCACACGCGCATTCTCCCCTTCCCTCCCCACCTCTTCCTACCATCCCTGCCCACCGTTCGTTCTCTTCCTCTCCCCTCAGAAATGTACAGACAAATAAACTCGAGCTTCTCAAGCGATTGAAATGAAATAATGCATGAAATCATCGCGCCCCGTCACCCGCGACCCGTCGGCGACGGAAACTTCTTCCAAAAAATTTCGTTTCTCCTCGCCCTCCTTACCATTCCTCCACCTTTCTCCTAATTCCCCTCCGTTCACGATCCAACTATACCATCGCGGACCAAGATCCAACCTCCGAAACGAGAAACTCAACGAACAACACTGCCAAAAACAATTTCGTCCACGCAACAACACCTTTGAGAGTCAATGTTCCTCTTTTTTTTTTCTTTTTTGTATCTTGGATGGAATCCGTTCCTTACTGGCTTAAACAACATGAACGCGCGAGCTCCTTTGAACACGTTTTTTTTTTTTCTAACACGAATCATCCTTAACTTTCCCCGTCGGGGCCTTTTTTGTTCCTTTAACTCTTACTAAAAGCATCAACGCGGTTATAATATCGTAAAGATTATACAAGTCTGAATTTATTCTTTCACTCCCGCCGTGCTGCTATCTCGAAAAATACCCGTCTCAGCCTTTCATGCATTACTTGATTCCAACACGTCACGCGCAATTCGATCGCTCTCCTGCATCCCCATTTCCCTCGCGATCGCGACTCTGGTGTCCCCCGATTGCTGGATCGTCCGAACCTCGCCGACCCGTTCGTTTACCCTCTCCAGCCAGGCAGCGCGAAAGAAAGCCAGAAACGTCGGACCGGACGTCCAAAATTTCCGCTCGACTTTGGCGACGGGCGAACTGATCGACCCGTACAATTTGTGGCGTGTAAAAAACAGTGGCACCGGCTAAGTTTTTCAGTCTCGCGATGAACACGCACGATCCGATCGACGGAGCTAAGGAAGAAAAGAACTGCTGCGTCCTCGAGTGACGGTGAATAGAAAAATAGGAAACTTCTGAGCGCTGCCGCGCGGCGGACGCGGAGGGTAAAAGAAGGGCGGCGAGGGATGGCCCGTAATCTGTCTGCTCAATTCACCGAGGCTGTTCCTCGCGCGTTGCCTTCGAACGTGAACAACGGGTGTGTGTCGGTTTTGTGCGAGGGGCCACCGCACAGTGGTTTAAAGGCGGAAAAAACCTAAAAGAATCATGTCACAATTTCGTATTGTTTTTTTATCGGTTATGTATTGGTCATTTCCTGTCACTTAGCCTCTAAAACCGATTACAAGTGCGGAAAAACTCGCACTAAAGAAGTATGGCCAAAATTTCTACATATCACTAAGTGGACCTGTTTTTTCCGGAGTAGTTTTATTACTCATTTTTACATAGTGTAGGACAAAAAGAGGCAGAATTGAAACTGTTGTCAGAATATAGCAATATCTCAAAGAATACCGAGGTGTTTTAGAAATCACCATTTTTTTCAGGTACCTCCGTCTACCTCCGCAACGACACTTGAAAGGTTTGAAAGTACCCATTTTGAGGTACAATTCCCATTAAAAAATTTTACCGTCTATCACCGTCTGTACCGTATGCAAAATGCTTACTGAAGAATTAAAACGATCATTTTACGTACTTTGTTTCGACAACTTTGTCTAAACATTGTACAAGTACAAAATCCGTTAAAAAAAAACGATTATTGTAAGTTAAAAAATAAATTAAAAAATTTAAAAAAAAAACCCAAAAAATAAAAAAAACATTTTAATTCTCTACAACTTTTTTAGTGGACAAAATTACATTGAGGCAGAATATGAAACAGAAATAATTAAAAAATATTGAGAAATGCTGAAGTTACGAGTTTTTTCCACTTTCTCCTCTATGC
Source organism: Andrena fulva (assembly GCA_946251845.1). Lineage (NCBI taxonomy): Eukaryota > Metazoa > Arthropoda > Insecta > Hymenoptera > Andrenidae > Andrena > Andrena fulva. The sequence goes on along the minus strand of OX276327.1, from coordinate 92,426,988 downwards.
GTCGGACCACTGTGCACCGTTCCAGCTCGTTTTGTGCGCCTCCAACGTTCAACCGTCATCACAACGACCAACGGGGTGCCTAGTTTACGAGTAATATCTTTGGTATCATGCCTGAGTCTTCCATTCGCGAAAAATCATCACTAAGAGATTTAGTAGAACCCTAACCGGATAAAACGCGAACTCGTGTGTCGTATCAAACTTAGAAAAACGTCCGCTCCCCTCCGATCGACGTGAAAAGCAATCCGTTAAAAATACGCTACTCACACACCCCCGGAGGTGCAATAAGATACTTCGCGACGACGAGAAGCGTCGGCTCGATTAATATATGGCAGCTTCGAAACGCGCGGATTCCCGCGCCCCTGTGTGTACGTGTGTCCAATGTGTCCGTGTATAGGTGTGTATAAATCGTGCCTCCTTCTCCTGTCAACCTGTCGCTTCACCAGCATGGACACCGAGCGCCCTGCGCCTGTCCCTTCCAGACTTCTCCGGCCACTTTTCCTCCGTGCGCGCAAAGTTGCTTGACGCGCGCGAACGTCAAAGCCTTTTCACAGGGACAGCAGCTGACCAAAGTCTCACCCGTACGGACATTTACCGCGTCGGAAACATCGCAGGGCGCCCCTGTCCTCTGCAAGTGAAACGGGACCTAACTCATCGTAAGAAACGCGATGAAAATTTCTACCGCCGACAAAGGAAACCTTGTCCGTCGATGCCGACACCTAATCGTATTCTAAGAACGATGAACGGATAGAGAGGCCCACCCCTCGAGGAGTCTTTTCAGTCTTACCGTTTAGGGGGTGAATGTATCCGGGCGGGCCTCGGCTCGTCAATTAAAAACGGGTCGATCGGTCGATGGACAATCGACACCATCGACGAGGGGCGTCGTAACGAACGCGTGGCTAAAGAATATCTTTCCAACCGCCACATGGTGCGGAGTGGAATAACTGCGCACAGTTGGCACGTGCTCCGCGATCATCCCCTCGACAATTTTCCTTGAACATAAAATAGGCGAGCCTGTGTCGTGACTTTGCCTCGCGCCACACGTCACGAAACATTGTAGAAGGGACGTAATAAGCGAAGTTGGGCTTCTGCTGCATTCGTGGGAGTTGGAGCGATATTCTTGAGCAGCGCGACCTACGAGCCGGTTCTCTCGTGTGTGATCTGTGTATCGTGTGCGTGTCGAACAAGAACAAGAACGAAACGAAAATGAAAGCGGCGCGACACCCTCGCTCGATTGTTCACAGAATAGCTCGCAAGTGTCTTTGGCCATTTAGCGAGACCGCGGGAGACAAAGTCGCTCGACGGATAATTGTGCAAAAGACGAATGTGAGATCAAGATCGCGAAACGGAGTGAGATCCCACTTTCCCGTTTTATCGACAATTTCGTAACGACTCGTAGGACAGCGGCGTCGACTCGTCGACGGTTCAACGCGATTTCGGCGGGAGGCCCTGAAAGCGCAGCGATGAATTCTTGTGAACAAAGGACCATGAGTTGATCGCCGCGTCTATCGTGCAAAAAGAATCGATTCGTCGAACAGAATTGTTCGAGTCGCGCCTTCCCCTCACCGTCCCTCACGCTTCCCGCTCCCTCTCTTTCCTCCTCTCATCCTTTCTTTCTCTCGCTTTCTCTTTCACTCTCTCTCTCTCTCTCTCTCTCTGTGAACGCCTAGAAAACATCTCGTCATATAGAATATATCACATACGCGTTACCTCTAAACACACTGAAATAAGAAGCACTTTAAGATAGATGTCTACGTGTACCATCGGGCCCAGATTCTAGAATCCAGATGGACTGATTCTCGTCTCTCCCCTTTTCCCCCTGCCGCTCTTAAGAACTCTTAAACCGTTGTATATGTTATTTTTCATCTCTTTGTATATATGTATTATTTACATACAAGCCCTGTACCTCTGTCTTTCTCTCTGTCTCTGTTCTGAACACTCGTTCCTTCTACCTCGCCCGTTCGTTTCTGCTGTCACCATATCCTTCCCAACTGTTCCGAAACAACTCTCGCGCACGCTTTCTCTCCCCCTGCTCACTTCGCTCTCTGTTTACGTATATTGTGCGGGTAGTGAAACGCGCGTTTCCGAAACGTACGGGAAAAGTAGGAATCGGTCGCGGGAACTGCTCGGCGACAATCATCGTCGCTCGACTGTACACGTGGCAGTTAAGAGAGCCTGCTGATTCAACCAACCCATCGTAAAAGGCAACATGGCGATCTCCGCGATTTTACGGGGAACGATCGCGTGTCTACGGCGGAGTGCCGTGATTACGAAGCCCAACAGTGCCTCTTCCTCTTTCCCTCCTTTCCTTCGTTCTTTCTTTGGTGCCAGCGACCGATTTGTCGCGACCAACGAGCAACGCCGCGATCGCCGCGCGGGGGTCCCTTGAATATCGAGGCACGCGGTAGTATTACGCGAACAATAAATGGCACTGTCGATCACTCGCTCGTTTAAATATTACAACATTAGAAAAATCGCAAGTCGAGTCCGACGATAGTCTCTTTTAATTGACTTCACACGAGAAGAAAACCATGCCGTAATACTACGCGCGGTTTCGGCAGTCGGAACCGGATACGGGGCAAAACGGCAGAGATCGCGACGTTGCGCGGCATCGCGTCGTCCCGTCGATCGAGCCTGACCACCGAACTCGATCAACTCTGCTCGCTCGGCCGGGACTACGCGAGAAAGGCTCTGCCTCCTCTCGGGGGGGGGGGCAAGGGCTCGAAGCGATTCGCGACTTACCCGTCGATCGTCGGACACCGTATCCCGCGGGATGGTCGCCTGGCCATGCCCGGAGGAAAGTGCTGGGTTAGGTTCTGGTGCTATCGGTAATCTCTAGACTCGATCGACACGCATATACGACACATGTGCGTCGGTGACTCCGACGGTCTGAAACGCAACTGAGGATTAAGCGAAAACCGCAACTAACGCGCAACGGAATCGACGAAAATTAAACCAGGGAAGGTCAGCGCGCTTAGGTGGAGCGCGTCGAGGTGGTTCCCTCGACGGCTTGGACACGCCTTGTTCTCACTATACACGATCAGAACGCTCGGCGGAGCCGTAGTAGAACTGCGTCTCGGCCGGTGGCGTCGCGTAACAAGAAGCGGAGTACGACGGCGGCGGCGAGGAGGCCGACGCCGACGACGACGACGACTATGACCGATAGATGAAGCTGCAGGGCGGCGTTGGTGGCGGCGGCGATCCGCCACCTCCGGTCATGGCGATCGGTACGAGGGTGGGCGAGGGTGACGAGGAGGGAGGAGACGGGGAACTGGACGATACGCTCGAGGGTGGCGAGGGCGACTCAAGTGCCCTCGGGCCCGCGAGCTCGCGGTTCGATTGTCCCCCGGACGTCACAGCGCGACTACTCCTGGCCGCTGTCGTCGCGTTGTGGCGATTACGTGCCGGCCGTCCTAGGCTCCGGTGACGGCCACCTCCCTCCTCGCTCGTTTCTCAGAGATAAACCTTCTTCACGCTCCGGGTGGTCGCGAACCCGTCGTTGCGCCGATACGCATCGCCCTGGTGGGACCGCAGGGTGCCGAAGTTGTCCCTTGGCCCGCGGAAACCGTACCCGTCCGGGAACTGGAATAGAGTTTCCGTCGGGGTCGGCGGTGGCTTTCGCATCGTGCCCTTTGGGGAATGTAACTTCGGAGGCTGCGGTACCAGAACCGGCTCCGCGTACGTCACCTCCTCCTGGGGCAGTAACTTTGGCTCAGGCGCTTGCCTGCTGCAACAGCGAAACCAAATTGTCAGCCTGTTTGTCCTTTTAGTAGCTAACAGGCATCGCCGATTCGACCCTCCCATCTGATTGCAGTCGGATCGAAAATGTTAATTTGGCGATGGTTAATTGAGGCTATCAGCGCAAAAGTGGCCTAACCCACAATTTTCGGTGAATTGACATTTCAGCCTCCACCTCTCGTACAGAAAAATTTTAATTTTATAGTGGTCTGAGTAACCATCCAAAAACATGTACAAAAGGGCAACGCAAATACGTGCTTTTGCACTGAAATTAGAGCAACGTCTTTAAAACGTTAATAACACTGTCCGACAAAAACAGGCGATTTTTGTATTGTTGTAATTGTAATTTGTCCGTGAAAATGACGTAGCACGTCAGGTTTTTAAGAAAATTGAGGTTAAACATGCCAAAAAGCCTATTTTGGCCATATTCAAGCCAATGAAAAGAACGGTAGGTCCTGCCCAAAATCAGACTAAATACTCGAATTCGGCAAGAAAAAATGTACAAAATAAATATATAAACTATACATATATAATACAGCAACAACCGCAATCGTGCTCGCCGAGGGCAGACTTTTTTTCTTAAGCGCTCTAGGGTAGAAGCCCCAATTACTGACACATTAAGGACTGACTAATATTATTGCATAGTATCTGTATTTATTGACTAAAAGTATAAGTTTTTTATTTTTTTTATTACGGTTTAATATGTTTACTTCATGAACAACATTTTTTGGGTCTTAGAATTTCTATTTTTATATATAAATTCATTAATCTAAAAAACATATTTCTAGATCTATTACTGCCACCTCTAAAACGTGTGTGACTGAATTACTGACACCCCAATTGCTGCCAGCTAACCTAATACTGTTTATTACTCATTTTACGGTTATGTCGTCTCATGTTCATGAGCAACTACTGCTATGACAGTAATACCAAAATGCTTGAAACGCTTGTACCAATCACTATCACCCATATATTAATTAAAAAGGCTTAATTAATCGTTATATTACGATCGTTGTGACTTTCTATGATACTTATATTGTACCAAAAAAGTATTGTTTATTATGTAAATAATTTAAATATAGTAATTATAGCCCTTTCTTTAGTGCCCTGTTTTCTCTTTCACTAGTAAGGAAGTCGCCATTTCCACTGTTGTCATCAAATTAAAATTTTGTATCGTCTTATAGAAAGTAATGAAAAAAAAATATTAAGTGGTGCATTTTCTAGCGTATAGATTATAGGTTGAATTACATAATTCTTTTTGTGTATGACTTTACAACGTTTATTTATTCGTTATTTTCAGTAAAATAGCTTAAGGTGACAGTAATTGGGTAGGTGTCAGTAATTGGGGGTTCTACCCTAGTTATTGGCCTGCAACTCGGAGCTACAGCTGCATTTTGATTTGATTTTTTTTTTAATAATGTTGTGCAAATAAGTACAAATATGGACATAAAGTTTTTAATTAATATAATTTAATGCTTTTTCTCTATAAAACATCCCTAAATATCGCCTCCTTTTCAGGCCGTTTTAAGTCCTCAATTTCATTAGACGTAATCTCAAAATAAAAGTTTTGGGTTTACGCCACTATTGCGCCAACAGCCTCAACTGGTCCCGCCCAGTTTACGGGCGAAAGCACGAAGAAATCGTGACCCGCGTCAGAGTCGCCACTCACCTGTTCACGTTTTGCCGTTGCTCGAAGTACTCGTACTCCGTGTCCGGATATGGCAGATTGTCGTCCTCATCTTTCCTGCATTTCCTGCCGCACAGGTAGCCCGCCACGAAGCCGACCAGCAGGGCCGCCAACGCGCCAGCCACCACGGCCATCACCAGTGTTTCCACCGAGTACTGCGGCGGCGGAGAGTCTGCCGCTGATACCTCTGGACCTGAGTCAACCGAGAAGCACGAAACGACGTGAGCGATCGTTCACACCAAGTCCCTACCTCAAACCGGTAGCGATCTTCGCAAGAACTCGCAGCCTCGTCTTACCTGAACTATCTTGCTCTTCGTCCTGCATGATATTTATGATCTCGCCCCCCTGGCCGTCCTTGTTGGGGATCATCGAGTCCAGAGGGAATTTGTTCTGATTCGCGGAGATGGCGCCGACGCTGCCCGCGTCCTTGTTCAGGCTTTTGCTCGGAGGGCAGGAGGCGTGCAAGCCGGTCGCGACGCTCTGCAAGAACCTGCTGGCGTCCGTCGCGGCTGGGCCGACAAGGGCCCTGCACTTGCCCTCCACCTTGTCCCAGGCGCAGTACGGGTCCTGCAGGGCCACGCACTCGCCGCACGACAAGATCCTATCGCTGTAGCAGCGGTGGAGCCTGAGGGCCTGCACCTGACTGTCGGCGATCACGACCAGTCTGCCGTCCTCGAGGCCGTCCCCTGCCTGCGAGGCCCTCACCACCTTTATGCCCCGCACCGGCACCGACGACGGGAACGCCTGGATCTCCTCGATCACCACCGGGCTGACCTTCAGGTGAGTGTCCGCGGAATCGGCGTTCACCGCCTTGATCACCTTCCCGTTATCGGTGCCGATGAACAGCACGTCGTACGTCTTGCCGCCGGGAGTCTTCACTTGGGGATCCACGGCGATCTGAGTGAACCTGTAACTGCAGATTCGACAGGCCGCGCGTTAGAACCTTGGCACGACAGCCTTGAAGCATGGAAACTCAAGGTGAAAGAATGACACTTACTGGAAGCTGGTGCGGATGACGATGGGCTGGCCGAAGAAGCTGGGCACCAGCTCGTCCATGAGAGAGTGCGTGTGGATGAAGTTGAGGGTGAGATCGGGCAGGCTGCGTGAGTCGTTGACGCACTGTCCAGGTCTGGGGTGGGGTACCTTGGCGCTCTGCACGGGCAGCCAGTTCGAGTTGATGGCACTCTGCTCCTTGAAATTTCCATTGAACGCGTCGGTGATGTCCTGCAAGGAGAAGGCGCAGACGGCCGAGCCGCTGATGCTGTTCACCGGGGTGGTGAACGTGCCGTATATCAGCTGCGCGGACTTATTGCCGTACTGACCCGATATCAGCTCCGTCGTTGATTCTGCAAATAACCGCGCGCTGTAATTTCGTGGCCCTTTGTTTGCGCGCGGCGCCGCTACGCCGGCAGCCGTAGGACGTTTACGAGTCGCCGGGAAAATTTATTTCCCAGCCCCTCGAGCGAGCAAATAGCCGCTTTTTAAATTCGATGACCCAGCCGGTCGATCTCCGATCTCCAGGGGAATCGATTTCAAACGAGAAGGAATCCCTGCTCGCTGAACGCGTTTGTGCCCATGAACGACGGAGATCGATCGCCTAAGCTGACAGCGCAATCGAAGAGCGAACGAAGCGTGTACTTACGTATTTCATTGAAGTAGAAAGGAAAGTCTCCGGTGACGGAGCAATTAAGCCGGGACTTTAGGAACGAGGTCCATCTATTGCGATAACGATGGGGACCGCCTCGGTCGTATTTACAGACCCTCGCCACGCGAGAGTAGACTGTCTGCAAGAATGGCACGAGAGGGACCAGCGTGAAAAAGGTGTTGCCATTTCTCGCGGGGAGCTCGGCATAGAGCGCGTCGCGGGCTGTTCGATAAAATCGCGCGTCCCAGTCCCTCGATTCCCTCCAAGCCCAGATATTACGCATGCACGTGTATCGTGAATATGTGTGTACTACGTAGGTGCGCCGATGCATCTTCCTCGGCATGAAATTACGCGCGATGGCGGCGCGAGAGAAACTCCACGTCGGTATCTTTGACGATAAATTGGACCCGACATCCGCCCGCAACTTGCCCCGCGGCAGCAACTTTTCTGTTTCGCCGCAAACCGTCTACGAGTTAGAGCCGCCTTTGACTACGCAGTTTTTGTTAATCCGTTAACTGCAGAGGGTGGCTCGGCTTGTAGTGAGAATTTAATAGCCGCACGAGTACAGGCGAGTAAATATAGTGCTGTGCGGTGTGCATTTAGCGCTCGCTGCGTGTAAAACGAGTTAACTCGCCTGTTAATCATAAAGTGCGACCTAGTTAACAGGTGAAGGGAAAAAGCGTATCGTGACGCCACGAGCAGGCCAGATGCACGCCGGCTACAGTTGAAGGGGACTGCTTACCTTGCCACAATTGATATATTCTACAGCGGTCTCCCGGAAGAAGAAGTAGACGAAGTCTCCTTGGGACATGGAGCTCACGAAGTTGGGCGCTGCAATTAGAATGCGCATGCATTACAAGGCTATTACTGTTATTGCGCACACCGCCGGGTAAACGGGCGAATATAAAGTTCCCTTATAAATAAACGAACGTGATAACTAGCCGGGTTGCGGGGCAACGAACGGACCGCAATAAACCACGCAGATAAGCCGGCTATGCATGCATGCAGCTAGCTGGCGGGGAAATAAAGACGCGCTCGTTCGTTAGAAATTCGCTAGTTCATGAGAACGAGTGCCAGCCCCCGCGCGGGATTCCCGTCGGAAGCTGCTCGAAACTGCGAGGGACACAAATGGAAGGATAATCCGCCGCGCCCGCATCGATTCCCCGTTAAAAAATCATTACACCCGTTTCGGTGTCGATTCAATTACCGCCGGCAGACTCGCCCGCGATCGTCCAAATCAATTTCACTTTCCCAGCGCGGAGGAGGAGCGCGCCCGGCGACTTGCACGCCGCGGAAATAAGCTGGCTAGGAGAATGCGCGAGAGAACCCTTTTATTTCCTCGGTTATTCGAACGGTGTCCCGGTGAAACGACGCGGTTCCTTCTTCCTTCGCTCTCAATTTTTCTCTCCTCTCCTCGGTCGTTCCGCTCCCTGCCCCCTTGCTCGCCCCCTCGGCCACCGTTGCCCCGGTTGTCGCGCACAAGCGCCCGATAAAGTGGGAAAACTTTATCGATTTATTAACTTGACAGGGTTTTCATAAGCTTCTTAGGATTCATAAAGTAATATTAATCTCGCGCGCCGCGTAGGTATATATCCGACCGACCCGCCGCGCTTCGACTCATAAATTTTCTGTCGTTTCCTCTCCTCCTCCGCAGCCCAGTGGATCCATCTGACGTTCCGCCTGGTCGTCCAGCTGTCTTTCTTTCTCAAAGCATTTAACCGCGTCTCCATCGAGACAAAGCGCCGGAGGAAGTCGTGGTGGACGAGCGGAACGAGTGGGACGAGCGGGACTAGGGAGAAGATCGAGAGAACCAACCCTCTTCCTCCTCGTCTGCTTTTTCTGCACGACTCTTTCTCTCCGCGGGTAGGGAAATGCTCGACTTTAGCGCGGGGTGGAATGACATTCCTGGCGAAATTCACGACGCTCCATCCAGTTCAACGAATGTTCCGATGTGTGTGAAGTTAGCTCCACTTTTTTATTTTTAAAAATTACGAAGTCATTGTTGTACTAGTTGGTAATAGCTTTGTACCGCGTTGAACCGTTGAGAGTTTCCAAAAATTCGAAACTGTTTTTGAAAGAATGACAAAAACCAATTTTAAAGCTAGCCCCCTCCTTTTTGGAAAACTTCGTTCTTCTCGATTCTACTGCATTGTACCAGTGGCACCGAGTATTGTACCGTTCGGAAAAATAGTTTAACTATTTTGGTTTCCATGAAAAATCAAGAAATGCAAAATGCCTAAGCACCCATATGAAATAAATCGTCCACGCGCAACGATTTCATTTCTGATTCGGCGGCACCGGTCGTAGAGTTCAACTTGTCAAACCGAATTTTTGTAACATCAACCCCGTATATAGCTGAAAATATGGTAGTAAATTACTAATAATTTTAGCTATTTGCGGGTTGCGGCCTATAATATTGATTTATTTCTCTATCGTTTTTATCATTTTCTGCTTGTCTTTTGCAATTTCAGCTATTCTTGCGACACCACCCGGATGACGACTTCGTCGTCAAATTCTTGAGACACTGGTACCATGCTCGGTGCAACTAGTACAATGCAGTACAATCGAGGAAAACGAAGTTTTCCAAAGTGAAGGGGCTAACATCGCAATTGCCTTTTTTCAATTTTTTCGGAAACGGTTTCGAATGTTTGAAAACTCTTAACGGTACAACGCGGTACAAACCTATAGTACTAACTAGTACAACAATGACTTTTTAATTTTTCAACAGAAGGGGGCTAACTTCACATATACATATAGCGTTCCGAGCCACGATACTGGAAACCCGACGTTTCGCACCACGATAATTGTCAATGGGCAACAATTTATTTGGAACAAGGTCCGTAGAAAAAATGAAGCTCGAACCGAAACGACGTTGAACTTTGTTTCGCTTTTCCGCGGAATGCCGCGCCGAAATACCGGCGGACGATTTTCGAATTCGTTCGCAACGAACGCCAGAAATTCCCGGTACGACGAGAGAGAGGGCGAGAGAAGCAGAGAGGAAGAGAGAGAGATGGAGAGAGAATTGAATTTCCAACGAACCGAGGGAAAATCAATATTATCCAGCGGGTGGGGAAACTTGATTAGCGCTCGTACACCGTTCAATTAAAATACTCTGGCGGACGAGTCAACCCCGTGGACCAAGGTGACGTATCAATTTTATCAACCCCTCGGTTTCTCACCGCCAAGGCGACCCCTCGCGGAGCCCCTTCAACTTGAAGCTTTTTTCGAAACGTCGAACCGCGAGGCTCGTAAAAATTTCGGCTCGTACGTGTCCCGGCGCGTCATCCCTCGCTATCTCCGCAATAATTCTTTCCGACCGGGGCTCGAGCCCGAATAAAATTCGACCTTTCGGCAAATTCGCAGGGGAACCGTAACTCTTTCTTCCCTCTTCGGTCCTCGACCAACGTTAGATTTTATGCCACCGCTCGCCCTGTCGCCTGGGCAGCTCGACGTCGCGATTTACGAGGGATTGGCTCGATAAAACAGTTAATAATAACAATCCACGAGAGCTGAAGAGGGACTCGATGAACGGGTACGAAAAGACAGACAGAGTGAAAGAGAGAGAGAGAGAGAGAGAGAGAGAGAGAGAGAGAGGGGGAGAAAGAGAGAACGCGGTGGCCCTTTGATCCGGATTAAAATTTCCCATCGACGACGGCACGGAGACGTATTTAGTCGGGCGTGGGCGGTGCGGTGGGCGCTGCTTTGTCATTATAGAGATATGGAATGGCCGTGGAATAATCTGCGCGCTCGCGGAGAGCGCGGGCTGCCTGCGAAATCCACGTACACGCACGGTTAATCTCGGAATTACACCGCGTGGATTAAAGCCGGCGCGGCGCGCAACGGTCGTTGCCGCGGCCGATCGCGACGTTTCTGAGTAATTTCTCGCCCCCGTGGCTCGGGGCCAGGATTTTCAAAGTCGAACCCAACCTCCGCGCCCTACCCGACGCTCTGGAATTCCTTCTGTGTAAATACCGAATCGAACTGCCACCGCCCACAACTTTCGGCGGATACTGCGAGCGCTTCGAAATCTCGCGCTTCACGAGGCACAACGTTTGCATAAATAGCGTGCAACTGTTTTGGAGGCCGATGGATTCCCGCGTGATGGATATTTCGGATTATCGACGACCACGGAAGAAGAGGAGACGCGCAGAAATTCGGGTCTACGAACTTTAACTCCACGGCCCTCGGTTCAATGGCGAAACATTCGTGTGTAGGGTCACCTGTCCACTGAATGAACACTTGAGCTGCATGTCTGTTAAAATTAGTATTCAAAAGTCGTTATTTAATCTACTGAATGTTATTTCTGTAAGCGAGCTGTTTTGTTACTAAAGTCAGACATCCCGGAACACAATTCTAGCAATGTTTGATAATTATAACTTTCATTAAAAATCTGGCAGAGGATTAAATAAAAAATGAGCCAATGATCAGTAAATGAAAATCAATTTGTAATGAATGAACAGGGGTACCACAGTGAATGAACGGGATGATAACAGTGGTTAGGTTTCCAATGTATTTAGACGATTTTTTTTTGTAAATAATTCTTCATTCTCCAATTGCAATAATATTATTGATTTGATACTTTACTAGTCTTATAAGATCATAATTATGCACAGTTGAATTTTGGTTTCTGCGGTGGGTTAATCTAACCTACACATTGACGGCGAAAGTGTCCAGAGAAAAAAGACCGGGTAACCTGGTAAAGTTAGAAATGTCCAGCGAATGTCCAGTTCATTCGTTGGTATTGACTGGTATCTCCCATCCAATGCATGAACACCTAACAAACTCGACAAATCCTTAGAAATCCGTTATTTCATACAGTATTTTTCGTTAAAGGAACATCTATACCAGCGATGCCCAGGTGGGCGGTCCGAGATAAACGAGCATTCATCGCGTTTTCCAAAGCTCGCGTGGAAGGGGGTGCTCGAAACCAATGACGTTGCGGGCATGTCACGGACGGGGAAAACTCTAGTAGTGTGCGTGTAGGCTCGTACCCATAGGCTTTTACAACTGGGGCTCTTGGAGCCCTAGTGGTCTACATTTTAGGAATTGGGAAAATAAACAGGAATTGACTAATGATTAAACAATAAGATTATATAATTGGACGGAATAGACTTGAACAGTCTGATTTACACGTCTAATTAACAAACAGTTTCTTATTAAACGATGTTTATTCAACTTCAATCCTCTGTTTGTTTGTATGTATGTATGTTTGTTTAGTTCAAATCTAGAAACTCAATTTTAACCCACTTCCAACTATCCAATATGACTTGAAACTTTTCAGGCATATGTATTTTGGATGACAATACAAAATTATGAAGAAAAAGAAACCCCTCAGGGTTTAAAAAATTATGCTGTCATAAAAAAATAGAACCCATAACCGCAAATCCAAACGACTTGAAATCAGCCTATAACCAGAAGTCAAATCAATTTAATCGCACTGAAATCAGCATGTACCGGTTACATGCTGATTTCAGGGTACGAGCCTACACGCACACTACTAGAGTTTTCCCCGTCCGTGACATACCCGCAACGTCATTGGTTTCGAGCACCCCCTTCCACGCGAGCTTTGGAAAACGCGATGAATGCTCGTTTATCTCGGACCGCCCACCTGGGTATCGCTGATCTAAACTATGTAATTATAACAACAAATTTATCATAGGACCATTAAATGCACCTCAAAATACAAATTGTAGATATCACGTAACAAGACTTACCTTGAACTTTTGGGACGCCATGAAGACAACTTTTGGATAAACGGAATGAATGTCGTATCGGTTATAATTAAACAGAAAAGACGCTTTTGCGAGATATCCGTGGGTCTCCAGTAGTCCAGTCTAAATGTCAGTGTCAGTTTCAACGTGAAGTGAGCGCGATAGGCGTTAATTTTTCGTATTATACGAGCAACGTTCCTTCACTGGACAGGTCACCCTATAGACTTGCATTCGATTTTGAAATAATTGCTTATTCGCGCTCCCCGTGGAAGATACCTATAAAGTTTCCCCACCGGTATACAACGGGGATCGTTTAGTATACGCGGACGATAAATTCCCTCGGATGTCCCCTGCTACACCGAGCTTCTTCTGCTACCAAAAACACTCGAGCTGTTTACTCTCCATATCCATCGAGCACGTTCCACCCTTATTTTAATTTTTAATCGCGCGGCAACATCGACGTTTCCGGCGCCGATTCATCATACCCGCCCTCCCCTATCGTTCTCCAGTAACTGGACAAATATTTACTCACCGTTGAGGCTCTTGGAGTCGTACTGCTCGGTCTGCAGCGGCTCCCTGTAGATGATCGGGTCCATCCCCGCGAAATCGGCGACGGTGCCGGTGTAGAGCTCCCCGTCGACGAAGACGAAGGTGCTGTTGTGTCGCGGGTCGTACGGGCACTTCGCCTGGCCCCCCTTCTCCTGGAGCATCGAGTAATTACCGGGGTGCACCCCGTAGTCCCGGCACATCGGCTTGAACGCGTTCGTCGCGCACACAAGCAGCGTGCTGGCATCTGTCTTTACCAGGATGCGGATATAGTTCTGGCAGTTTTCCTCGGGCGTGCCCTTAACCAGGCACATCTTCACGTCACTGTCGGTCGAGTACCAAGACAAGCTCTGCTGCTCGGTCAGATCGGTCAGGCTCAGGTTGTGCACGAGATTTCTGCAACGAGGAGAAAGAGGTATACGTGATTGAACGGCTCGAGTCTCCGCCGCCTTTGTGCGCGACAGCCTTTTCAGCGCTGCCTGAATAGCCAGAGCAGTTTGACAAATGGAAGATCCCGGAATCGAGTCCCGGCTCAATAATCGCGCGACCGATTCTTTCCCTCCTTGCTTCGCAAGCTTCCGCCTTTAAACTCTCGCGAAATGCCGCGGTGCAACGCGGTCGAATGGGTTATTAAAGGATTTACAGGGAAAGGGAGACACCTAGGCGAGCGTTTCAACTGCCGCATTCCCCGACACATCCCCCATCCGAGCCCTTCCCCGGTTATTTCTCCAGCGCTGGTCCACAATTTATTCTGCGGAGGATACTCCCGATTCCACATTAATCACCGCGCCACCGAGACGACTCTTCCGTGTCCTTTTACCTTTTCCGCTTATCCAACGCGAATTCGCCAATTTCCCGGGGAAATGCAGTCAGTCCCATCGCGTCGCATCGACAGAGGGGAAAAAAGTCGATCGAAAGATCGAGCAGCGGAACCACGGAGGATTCGAGCACGCCGACCCGATCCGTTTATTACAAACGGAGGGAGGATTTATGGGGCTCGCGCGGCTCGAGATTAATATTCCTGGGTCGGATCTCGCGTTGCCTCGCGAACGCGCGACTTCGGGGACGATTTAGTGCTCCCCGAAGGTACAGCGTTCCACCTCGCTGGCCTCCAAACAATCTCGACCGGGTCAGGACCGATCCACCGGGGAAAAAAGCGAGTCTAGCCGGCTGGCAAATCGATGGAACAATTAACGTAATTCGAGCAACGACGAGCGGCGTTCACGGTTGCGACCCAATTATCGCGACGCTCCTGACACCGCCGATCTCTCGTTTCCCTCTCTCGCGAAGATAATCGATCGGCCGAAAGCGACCTGCGATAGGGCGGAATCGAGTGGCCCGGTTGTAGTGGCTTCGATTAGGGACGGTGTTCGAGGAGGCAGCGATTTCTCGCCCAAGGAAAATGGGAAACTCGGCTCGGACGAATTTATCACCGACCTAAATGCTACACCGAAGAAACAGGTATCCCCGACGTTTCACGTTCCGCGTCGTATCGCGCGTTTTAATTACAGTGTAACTTTCCTATCCCCAGCGAAGCGAGTTCTCGTTTTTTCATTTTTTTTTTCTCTTTTAAAAAAAGATCCACTGGCCATGAAGTCGCGCTGCCCCGGCGGCCGGATTCGAAGGCTCGTAAAATAAAGCGTGCAAAGAAGTTTCTAAATAAAGTTCGACGATCTCATTAACAGGGAAGAACAGCGCTCGGTGGCTGCTCTCAGAATTCATCGTCGGAGAGGAGAAAAGGAGTCGTAACAGGAGGAGGGAAGGACGAAGGAGGTGGGGCTGTTAGAGCGAAAATCCGTGAAAACGAGCTTGCCCGTGGAAAATACTCCGCACACGTACACATCGAGAGGGCCCGGCTCGGCCCGGGCGTCGATCACACGGGCCCCTCGAACGAGCCGCGCAAAGAAGGAGAAGAAGAAGCGGTCCTTTAATTAAAGCACTCGCTCCAAATGAATCCTCTATTTACCTTCCGCCGACCAGAAGATAGTTCCCGTCCCGGAGCACCAGTCGAAAGTAGTCTGTGTGCGTCTCGTTCCCCGTAAACTTGAACACATCTTCCGCACCTGGAAAAGAAAAGCAGAGAAGCGACGGTTGGTTTTTGTTCCATCGTTTGAAAAGTGGAATTATCTTATTCATCTAATTAGTCGACCCGACGGTCTATCCACGTCGGCGTCGCTCCTTTCGCGACGGCTAACGGCGCAGGACCAAAGACGCTCCTCTACCTATCCGTCCTTTCTCCGCCCGTCGTCGTCGCGACGACGGGGGTAGCAGGTCGGCTTAATAAGCGTAATAAGTTCCTTTTGACCGCAGACCCGAAGGACAAAGCTCCGACCGATCATTAACGGATGTGTCTCTGCGATCGGCCATTTTTTCAGCCCCCAGGAAGCTACTTCATTATCCGCTAATTACCTATCTATTAGTTCCTACGGCCCTCTCCCATTTCTCCCAGATCGATCGACCCTTCCACACGCCCGCCACCCTCTACCTTCCTCGCGATCTTCTTGGAAACCGATCACCGCTCCCTCCCGACGAACGGACCCTCAGGAATTTCGCCGCCGTGATTCTAAGAGGGTGTTAATCACCGAAACGGCAAATCTCGGGAATTGGCGTCTCGCGCGTACGCTAATTGTAAGAAACAAAACGATTTATAATAATCGCCTTGAATTACGAATCGCCGATGGAATCCGCGACATCGAGCCACGCCGCACAGTGGGGCTGGCGAGGGAAAAAGTCCTTAAGGGGGTATTCTGGTCTGACGAGGCGTTTTCGTCGCGTTATTTCGGAATTTTTTTACAAAGAACCCATCAATTTTATTATTATTTAGTTTATTGCTACATGTTTACTGATGTTTGAACTATCTTTACAAATTTTGTCAATGGAAAAGAATTAAAATCAAACGCAGTTGACTGTTTTAAAGTAATGGTGAAAAAAAAAAACATGGTGTCACGGTGTCCATGATTAGGCTCGTTCTAGTGATCTATAACAAAAAATGAAAAGAGATTCTATATCTGTATGCCTGTGGCTTTCGTCCCTACCAGAATGATAAAAAAATATTGAAAATTAAGCAAATGGCGGCGGTTTGAAAATTAAGTTTCGATTTTCGCACAATTTATCAACTTTAAAGGTCTGTGAAAGTTTAAAAACAAAATATTTTATCATAATTCTGGTAGGGACGAAAGCCACAGGCATACAGATATAGAATCTCTTTTCATTTTTTGTTATAGATCACTAGAACGAGCCCAATCATGGACACCGTGACACCATGTTTTTTTTTTCACCATTACTTTAAAACAGTCAACTGCGTTTGATTTTAATTCTTTTCCATTGACAAAATTTGTAAAGATAGTTCAAACATCAATAAACATGTAGCAATAAACTAAATAATAATAAAATTGATGGGTTCTTTGTAAAAAAATTCCGAAAGTAACGCGATGAAAACGCCTCGTCAGACCAGAATACCCCCTTAAAACGAAAGTTGTATTTTTGTGTATCCATCGCTCTATCCTGATAGCCAATGGACCAAAGTATCTAACCATGCAAACAGATATGTCATATTCATGTTAATTACAAAGAATTAAAAATTGATCTGAAGTAGACCCTTCGGATTCTAACGGGAATCGTGTCAATTTTCTTACCGGAATGGCAACTTTTTCTGAATTTCTGTATAATTTTGTACATCATGTATTTCGAATGTGTATAGTCTCAGCTTATTTGTGACATAAATACTTTCCGAAAACACTTCACCGTAATCCTACTATCCAACTTAAAATGGAGCTACGAAGTAGGTTCAAGTTTCCATTAACTGTTTTAGGTTTATAAAAAAAAACTTCCGCGTTCCTCCGAGCTCTAAGATAGTTCTATTTGAAAGCAGATACCATCTACTAACAGCCCTGTAAAAAAAGGCTGCGTCTTTTTGCAACTTTGGCTGTTATTAATACATAATCACAGAGATGCGCTGTGTATGCGATTTCGCAGAAACTCATAACATCGGCATTTCTCGCTATTTTTGCATACTTTCTATTTTATATTAGTTTTAGATAGTTTTAGTTTGTATGGTAAAAAACAATAAAAATTATAAGTGAAGTATTGTTACCAACAATCGTTATAGAGAAAACATATTTCATAATTATTTACTAATACTTATATAACATTCCTTGTTTCATTATAAATTAAGATTTCAAGACTTATAACTTATGCTTTATTTTACATACGCGTATGATCGCTTAATATTTATGAAATCTGCATGTACAAAATAAATGGTACCTACTATTTCAATACCGATTGCGTTTCTTCGTTAGGTGGCAATGATTTATATTTCGGCTGTGGGCTTAAGTGACTAATGGATAAATCTGATGGCGTGAAAAATCATATAAACTGCACCTTGATTTGATTTGTTGCTAAACGAGAACACTCTCTGATATGATGATTTCTAGTGGTGATTAGCTAGGGTATTGAATTCTTTTAGTATCTGTTGAACAAACATCTTCTTAAGGGGGGAGACTCAAGTAAACCGCTAAAAATAAGGTGATTTTCGGAGATTTTTTTGGGATATAAATACTTGATGAAACTTTCTGTAACTTTTTGTATATATTTGTTTGTATTTCAATGTAACAAGAAAAAAAAATAATTCCAATATGTCCGTTTTTTGAGGAGTTATTATGGTTGCTCTCCATGGCTTCGGCGTCGATGAGGGTAATCGGCGTGCAGTGTACAGCTTTTAGATTTTGTCCTGGGGTGAAAACGAAACGGAGTTTTCTATTTAGTTCCATTTCGAGTCGGAAGAATTAAAACCAGCGAAAAAAAATGCAAAATTAATAATAATACGGAGCTCTGAAAAAAAAACAGCGATTTTTGCGTAAGATTTTCGTGTTAAATATGCAATAAACATAGTTTTAATAATTAATATCATAAATTAAAGTAATACGACCGGTGGGGAATTCAATTATGTAAATGTGTGCACTGCGACAGCTCGATTGATCAAATATTTGTTAAGTTATGCTGCACGCCAATTTGAAAAACGTGGTTTCGAGAAAAACGCGTTTAAATTTTTCGGTTCTGAAAAGCCGATGTTTTTGGTAAGCTCTCTGACGCTAATCTGCGATTCCAGGCCCGTATAGGGTGACCTGTCCAGTGAGTGAACACCCCCCAGTGAGTGAACGTTGTTGATATAATACGAAAAATTAATGTCTATGGCGCTCAATTCACGTTGAAACTGACACTGCCATCTAGCCTGGAGACCCACATATATCTCGCAATAGCGTTTTTCTGTCAAATTATAACTTATACGGTATTAATTCCGTTTATACAGCAGTTGTCCTCGTGGCGTCCCACAAGTTCAAGGTAAGTTTTGTTACGTGATATCTACAATTTGTATTTTGAGGTGCATTTAATGGTCCTATGATAAATTTGTTGTTATAATTACATTGTTATATGTTCCTTTAACGAAAAATACTGTATGAAATAACAGATTTCTAAGAATTTGTCGAGTTTGTTAGGTGTTTATGCACTGGATGGGAGATACCAGTGAATACTAATGGATGAACGGCCGTTCATTCTTTGGTGAGCTCTTTGTAGATGCTTTACCAATGCATGAACAACTTACCCAGTTTTTTCTCTCTCTTTACACTTTTGTAATATACATGTAATCACCTTATGTGTCAGGTTAATATTAATTGGCAAAGTAAACAATATAAGCTATCAATCCTCTACCAAAATTTCACTGTGTTATTCCCCAAGAAAGTGGGAAAAACTTTTTTAACTATAACGCTGATGATGACAGTCCAATCCAAAAGGATATTATAAACGATCTTGTATATTGTGATATTATCAAAGACTGTGTGCAATATGATCCTAGTCAGGGAAAGGCAATTACGCCATTGAATGCAAATGAAGACAAAATTAAGGGGTAACACCACTGTAACAGCTTGAAAAATAGCGTTTTTTTGGCAATTTTTCTTGGATGGAAGGAAAGGTAATAGAATAACTATACTGGAGGAAGTTATTAAGCACATATTTTGTTATCAAAAAAAAAAAGTTATTGAGAAATATTACAAAATGGCGGCACTGAAGCCATTCTCGTGAGGCATGTTGAAGTTTTAGTGCTCTGCGGCACGCAGTGTAGCTGGTGCAAATTTGAATTTAAAAAAAAAATATGACTTAAATCTACATGTTTATAGCTAGAGAAATACGTAGGGGATTTTAAAAATATTGATTTTTGTGTGATTGGTGAGCATTTGAATGAAAAACGTTCAATTTTCTATAAAAAGAGGGCAATCATTTGTTAATAAGTAATGTTTAAATTAACTTATCGAAAATCCCGTACGTATTTCTCTTGAAAATGTTATTTTAAAGATATTGTTAAAAGTTCGAATGAAAAGAATGAAAATTGTTGGAGTTATGCTGCGTGCCGTGTTGAAAAATCGTGTTTCGAGAAAAACGCGTTTAACGCCGGTAGTCGTTTCGAAGCAGTCCGATGCGCTTGGGGAAGAGCTCGAAATTTCAAGGAAACAAATTTGTTTCAAGTAATACAGTTTTTGCCCCATATTCTAAAAGGTTCAAAGCATCTTTTAAGCAAATAAAAAAAAATCAATTTTCCGAAAAATTTACAGTGGTGTTACCCCTTAACGCCGGTAGTCGTTTCAAAGCAGTCCGATGCGCTTGGGGAAGAGCTCGAAATTTCAAGGAAACAAATTTGTTTCACATTTCTGTGAATAATCGAGGGCAGTAAATAAAAACATTCATCAAAAATATTATCGTGTTGATTCACTGGGAAATCTAACCTCTGTTATTATCCCGTTCACTCACTGGGGTACCCCTGTTCACTCACTAGAAATTTAGGTTCACTCACTGGTCATTGGCTACCATTTTTTATTTAATCCTCTGCCAGACTTTTAATGAAAGTTATAACTATCAAACATTGCTAGAATTGTGTTCCGGGATGTCTGACTTTAATAATAAAACAGCTCGCTTACAGCAATAACATTCAGGGGATTAAATAATGACTTTTGAATATTAATTTTAAGAGACATGCAGTTTAAGTGTTCACTCACTGGACAGGTCACCCTAGTTGACCTTCTGTTTCTTATTTATACCTGAGCAAACATCTATCTATTATTACTCGGCTTACCTTTGAAGTTTATTGTGTGCAAAGGACGGGCAATGAGCGAAAGGACGCAACGCGCGTTCCGGCGCGTACTTGCTAGGCAGGTATAAGCCCGTCTCTAGCACCGTTAATACGCAGAATTTTATTCTGACACTTCTGGAGTATATTCTTGACATGTAATAGCATTGATTTATGCAATAAAAAAAAAATCAATTTTTTTTTAAAGTTACTTGAGTCTCCCCCCTTAAGGTTCTGAACGTGGACTAGGAGTTGTTTATGTAATATCACATACTTATTAGTACATAATTATCGTATGTGGTTTCTGTGTACCGAACGATTACGGGGTTTGTTGCTATTTTATTTGTTATAGATGTTTTAATTTTATTAATGTTCATGACTATATAACCTTTGGCTATTAAGAAGTAACATAAAAAAAGTATGGAAATATAGGTATTGAGAATCATCGAAGTTATGAGATTTTTTCCGCGATTCCTATGTAAAGTGCCCCAACTGTGCGCCGTCCAAGGCAGATCCTAATCGGTAGGTAGGTATGTCCCATGCTGCTGGCATAATTATCGGGGCGTTTCCGCGTTTTGGCGTCAGTCAATGTCGTTGACTGGTCCCTGGAATCCGGTTGATGCAATTTAGGTCGGAGATAAGCACGCAATAGCATCAACGGTAACAATGAGCGGATGCTACGGTGAAGGGGGCCATTATAGATGGACCGCGCCCTCCTTCCCATCCCTGCCACCCCCATTCAGCCCGTCTTTGCGAGACGTTCGGTAAAGTAATTAACGTAATTTCGATCAACTTCCAGAGAGTCGGGCTCAGTCCGCCTTCGTTCATCCCTCTCCACCGTTCCATACACTCGGACCATTCGGAACATTCGTTTCGAGTATAACGGCAGCGCTCTGCTATGTTCCCGAGGAAATAGCGCCAGTCCCAACAAATGCGAATGGAGATTTTACGATATTTTGGCGCTCGAGAAACGCCACCTTAGATACGAGCTTGACCTGCCTTTACCATTCAAGTACCAACAATTTCTCGCTTCCGAATCTCTGGATGGGTGCCATTTTGCCTTCACCCTCTCTCTCTCCCACGCTCGTATACTCTGCTGTTTTCTCGCGGCGTTGCTTCCGAGTGCCTCCTCGCGGAGAGAACGGTTCTCCGCTGGATGTACGGCACTCGAGTGACAAACGCAACAGGCCTGGAAATTCGCGCGACGATTATCTATCGCTTGCCACCGGGCAACGTCTGAAGTGCAATTAACACGGCACTCTGACACCGGTCAATATCGATGACTGGGGCGCGCGCTGCGCCCCGCGTATGCGATTCTATTCTGGTCGCAGATAGCTGGGGAATATCGACGAACGGCAGCGGACCATTATCGGGGGATCATACGTCTTGCACTGGAAACGAATTAACGTCACGTTGTCCTGCGTTACATTCGCCCCCCGTTCGACAGGAGAGAGGTCGAGAGGCAGAGGGGAGCGATTCCAGATGGGAAATCGGGACGCGATCGCTCCGGGGTATGTACGGACGAATCCGTTGGCCGCTTATTAAACGTTTTCCGCGCGGAAACGTTACACCGGTATTTACGGTATCTGCAGCTGACTGCTTTTCAACGCGCTCGAACGCGCGCCACGGTGAAATCGATAATTATCGGAGCCCCGGCGCGGCGGTTGTTCATTGAAGCGCTTTCGAATCGAGTATTTTTCGCGCAGCCCGGGCTGACGGTCTGAAAAGGGTCACGCTGGAAAAAATTTGTTTCGGATGAAACTCGGGCGAAAGAATAATCCGCTGGAACCGATTAGCGAAAGCATCGATCCGACGGATTTCCGAGATCGGCGAGCGTCGCGCGGGCGGTTGATAAGAGGAGCGGATACGCGATCTCTTTCGTTGATTGGCTTGGAAATTAAACGGGGCAGCTTGTGACTCCCATCGGCCCCCGGCTCGCCAGGTTATCGCTTTCCAAAATTAGCTGGTCGATTGCAATCGCGCGCGTCCACCATCGCTGGAAAGGCAAAGATCCAGCTGCAACGTCGGCCACTCTAATTTCCAGCTTGCAAATCGGCGCGAACCAGGGCACTTTTGCGCCCCCGTTCGGACGGGATAGGTAAATGAAACTGCTTCCGCTCGGACGCTCCGCGCGGAAGGACTGTGGAAATTGCAGCGAAAATCGGAAAAGTGTAGCGCGAATAAAAGGTCGACCAGAGAACGCGCCGTCGTAACTATTTTGACGAACTGTAACAGTGCCAATGAAATCCTTATCGAGATCTTCCTTCGAACAGCGCCAGATAAGACGTCCATTAAATCGACAAGCGGTTGTCGGACAAAATGGAGCAGATACTCGCGTCACTGCCAGACATTTGCGGTCAGCGGAGATTCATCGGTCCGAGAAGCTGGACGGTATCCGTGAAAGCCGATACAAAACGCGACCCAGCGTCGCGATATCGGCTTTCCCCCACTTACGGTGGTAGTGGCCGGAACGCGACGTTCGGGGCGACAGAGAAGAGTGAGAAGACCCCGGGATTCCACTGGCCGCGACGATGGTAATTACACTTTTTAACGAGCGACCTTTCGCCCGCGCTTCTAAGCGTCGCACAAAGCGCTTAAGCGCGTTTCGCGGGCCGCAGCGCCGCGCCGCTTCGACGCCTCTTCCTGTCCGATTTCATTTCGACGCTTCAATGTCTAGCGTTAATTGCGGCCCGCGAACCCGTGGCGTTCTCGTTCCGTTAATTCCTCGACACCGGCGTATCGATTCGTTATCGCTGAAACGGCCAGGTGGCGAATATTAGCTGGGAAACGCGACGTTTCTGCAAATCCAATAACCGTCTGGACGCGAGTGTCGTCGGAGGACGGTTGCCCAATATTTCATCGTATCTCGAGCGAACGCGCGGGCGCTCGATCGGAGAGCAGCGCCGAGCGGGCGAAGTCGCGATTGTTCGTGGACCGCTAAAAAATTGATCGAAGTGGATTTATCTGGTGCAGCGGGCCCAGGGGGGAAGCGAGGCCACAAATCACGTATATAAGTTTCCCCGATGCGCTGCCGCGCCTTGAAAGGGAGGGCGCGGGCGCGTATTCGGAAATATTGAACGCGTCTAAAGTTACGGCTCGGCCCGTCAAACTTCGCCGATCGAACTTTGCGAGATCGTTGCCGCTCCGTCCTCTTGCACCGCCGTCGAAAACGGTGACAGACGCGATGGGAGGAAAGGAGAATCCTCGGACGGATCGTTGCCGTGCGAGCGTCGGCGGCGTCGGCTCGCAGCCGCGCGATTAACACGGAAAGATGGAACACCCAGGGAATAGCAATTAAATGCACGAGCCGGGGGCAGAGAGCCGAGGTCGAGCCTCCAGCGCGCCTCCACGTCGATCATCCTGCTACCCTTTCGCGGATCCCTCGGCCAGTAATTCCTTTCCCAGAGCGACTACGTGCGTGTTAAGTACGGTAGTTTCGCTGCACCCACCTTGCCGCCCCAGGATGAATTATTCCGAACGGTTCTTCTACGTGAAACTGTTTCGGCAATCCCAAAGTGTAGGTATTTTGGGTCAAGGTGTAGATGAGGCTTATTAATATAGAACGCATAGTAGTTGCGCCTTAAGCACACACAACTTTGTCCGAGACTCGGGACGAATCTCTGTCGTACGTTCAATTCATCAACTAATACGAATGGACGAGCTAAGGTAGTTTTGTAAGGCAGATCCCATTTGCAAAGAACTTTGTAGCGTATGTACCAAACAAGCTGGGATAAGAAGAATAAGCGGCGTACGAATAAAGGGAGAAGCCGACGGCTATCTCGGACTGATCGTCTGCCGAGCGAGGGTAGACGCACGCCATTGGCCATCAAGCATTCTCGTCCCCGTGAAGTGGATTATCCCCGATGGCGGCTCACCACACGAGTGGACCCATGCCACACGAGGCCCCGTTTACACACAGAGGGTTAAGGAAAAGAGGCAAGGTGAAGAGGGGGTGAATGTGGCGTTATGTCGAGTGAAAGTCATTAAAGTTTCGCACGTGCCAGGGTGACGGCACTGCCAGGAAGGACCCTAGGCCATTATTTTTTAACGGCCCCCCTACAGCTACCACCCTCCCGCGGGCCACGTTTCCACGCACGTACACAGGTGGAACCGCGGTCTTCGGCCCGCGGTTAAACCATGACTAATGAACGAGCCCATCAGCCGTCCGAGCCCTTCCGCTGCTTTTATTGCGCCCGAAACTGCGCGAAAAAAAACACGGTTCGAGTCGCGGGTCCGGGAGTATCTAGACGAGATCGCTTCGATTAGCCTCGAGCAGAGTGACCCGCTTCCACGAGCTCGCTCTCGTCCCGATAGATCTTCTCCATTCTACAGCCGCCACTGTGGCGTCGAGAGGGCTTCTTTATCGCCCTGTCGCGCGAGGAAGTCAGCGTTTTTGTCGCTGATAATGGGGGACAAAGGGTCGCCCTGGAGATCCCGCGGTCGGAGCAAGAACATTCCCTTTGACGGCGTTTCGGTGAATCTCGATCGAACTGTGCGGCGTGCCCTAGCAATCCACTCGCACGGGACGCCGAAATACGGCCAGAGTGAAAAGCGGGCATAGCGTTGATCGCCCGAGCGCGCGGCCTACTTCATTATCCACGTCCTCGCGACCCGCGAGCTCTCTCGTAATTTAACTTTTAATTAAATTAGCAGCGGTTGGTCTTCCGCGAGCACGCGTTCCCACGCGGAGCTCAATTTTCTTTGAGGAACGCGTCGCGGAAAGCGGAGCTTCCTGAAAAATTACCCTACCGTGGAACGGTCACTGTTCTCGCGCAGTCATGCGAGCGTCCCCGTTGTCACGGCGCGGCGCGGCTCGGAAACGCAACGTTAGCCGGCTCCGCTGAATGCACTTCAATTTCGTTGGGACAACACGTGTTTCCTTGGCCCAGGCAATCACAAGTGAAGCTGGAGAGACGGAGAAACGTGGAAGTAGACAGACAACGGAGGGGACAGAAGCAGGACGTAGAAAAGGAGAAACAACTGACAGAAGAATTTCGGTGCCTACTCTGAAAATTCAGAATTTTTTTTTTTAAAATACCTCGATATTCGAGAAGCATTCAAATTCACAGTCCTTTCTCAGTGGCAATCGGCCAGTGCACGAGGGTTTCCGGGTGGGGCGATATTGTTGTCCAAACAGTGTCTCCCTTCGTGCGAAAACAATTTGCGGTTTGATGACCATGACTACAGTCCAGCTTTGCGAATGATGAGGCTTTCTAATCTCTGTGACCGCCGTATCTGTTCTGACCTATTATTTTTGTACAAAGTAATCCATGGCCAGATCAACTGCCAGGATTTGGTCGCACTGATTCGTCTCCGAGCCCCACAACGGGCATTGCGTCCTAGACCTCTTTTTGCATCAGGTGTCCCTGAATATTATCGCTATACAGTTGATCCCTTAAATCGGGCTATGGATGAGATGAACCAGTGCCCTGCTGACATTGATGCGTTCGCAGACTCCTTCGCTTCGTTCAGGAACCGATTGCTCAGTAGACTGTTACCTCAGTAATTCAATTTAATTTAAATTAATTTAAGCACCTTTGGTGTTGTGATTAGGTCTTAGGGCTCAGACTGTTTTATTTGTTTTTGTTTATTTTATTTCACAATATTCTATTTTATTGTTTTATATTTTATTTTATGTTATTGTATGTTTTTGTTATATTTACTTTATCTTTGTACTAATTTTGCTCTAAACTTTGTATCTAAAGGGTTCTCCCGTTAATAAAATAATAATAATAATAATAATTTAAAACGAGTGAGTCGGGAAGTTTGTCGCCCCATTGGACGCTGCATAGGGATAAACGTTTGTTCAAGAATTTTCATATTAAAATACGAAGGGCGCGTCGCCATACGTGTGACGTTTCCCACTGTGGAAATGTGCGGGTTACCCACGAACATCCGTTGCTCGCCTATGGTATCCATATGTCACAGTGACCCATGTGTTCTACGAACTGCTGTCCTCGTTTTTCCAAACGCTGCTACAGAAGCACAGATAGAGCTTCGTTATTAACAGATGTCTGGGTCTGATTTCCCACAAGACCAGTTGCCTTATCATATAAAAGCCATTGGTCTTTCGTCCCATTCAAGACGATGTACCATCTCCGTTTTTAGAGCATCGGATGACGCATTTAAGCGAGTTTAAAATGATTCGAGAGTTTAATTTATCCTTACCCCCCACTGTTTTGTCTCGAGAATTCGGCAGATTAGCCGATTCGGTGTAACAAAGAAAATGTTTCCAGCAGAATGAACTGAACGCACAAATGCGGAATACAGGAAGGGGAGACGGCTCTCGGCGTATCGACGCCGTCGAGCACGTAATTTCGCTGGAAGAGAAGGACCAAACGTTATCGGAAGGACCTAACAATCCGATTCTGCCACAATGTCGTTACGTCGTCGTCGAAGACGCTCCCCGAGCGCCTCTTCCCTCGTATTTACCTTTTATTTTCCCCGCTTTCGTTCCCTGTCGGGTTTACATCGCTAACGAGGGACACCAATCGAAGCGCCTCGTTTGCGACTCGGCTGGACCGAACCCCCGTTTCCCTTCCACGCTCTTTCTCTCCACGGTTCTTCGATGATCCCGGCGTACAGACAACGGACTATCGCAGTTCCGTCGAGTGCGCTTCAAATTCGATACTTTTGCAAGGAAAATGGCGAATTATTTCGAACGAGGGGACGCCCGCGCGAGAAGAGAGTGGCAGCGCGTTTCGCGAAACTAACTTGCCACGTTTCTGAGGTTATTCCTATCGAAATCCGAAGAGGACGGTACACGCAGAGGCATTAATAACAGCGATCGCATTTCGAGCGAATATAACCCTGGCGAATAACTCGATTTCCGGCGATCGTTGAAAATAGAAGCAGACGCGGTAAAGTTTTATGCGGAGCCGTGTCGGGAGAAATGTGGAGGCTGTCACCGTCGCCAGGGGCCACCTAAAAACGTAGCGTACCGTAAAATGGAGGAACTTCGGCTCACGGGTTTGACCCTGGCATTTATCGCGTCGGTGCACATTTTAGGAACGCAAGGGGCGGCAGAGACACGTCTCCAAGAAAACGAGATCATCCGCCATTGAGGGAGCGGCTCGATCAGCATCGCGATCGTTAGCGCGCCCCTCGGCGTGTCTGCCCTGTCACCTCGACACATAATGCCCTTCGATCGCCACGCCGATCGCTGCAAATCTCTTCGCGACACGAGCGCGCGCGCGCGCGGTGCGCTTGTCTGGCAAGCAACATCGAGCGATTTCTTCCCCGTTCTCCAAAGATTTCCCAGGAATTTACTTCGTCGAATAGCAGCCCTTATAAAAGAACATTCAAAGCGCGCTCGCCTATACCGGAAAGGAAAATGTGGATCCCGAATCGGAGAATCGCAGCGAAGTGAACGCGGGGCCACCTACGGCAGACAGGCCGGTTGCAATGGCCAAGACCTGGAACAATTTGAGGAATGCGCTAGACAGAAGTTCGATTCTTGAACACTAACGCTTCATAGGATGCGAGGCACGCGATGCTCCGAAAGGAGGTCAGCTCTCAATGGTCCCTTTCAAGCGGCAGCAGGGGGAACACATTTGATTCCGGCATCGCAATCGTACGCGATGCATTCTTCAAAATCATATCCATAGAATCTGTCCTCCTCGCCGTGGAGAATAGATTGCGTTCCCCGGAGTTTCATTTTCTACCCTTGAAACAGTCGGACCGCGTAATACATACATAGGTAGGTAACTATACGTAGACGTTATTATTGGTTTTACGGTAGGACGCTGTGTATATGGGTCAGCAGCAGCGTGCGGCGGACTTGGAAGCACAGAGGCGGCCGGAAAGTTTGCTATCGAACGAAACAAATACCGGTCACGTCGAGGGATGTCCGCGCTCAAGTACATAAAGTAGAGCTCATCGGCAGCGGTCACCCGCAAAGTTGCGCTCGGATCCGGACGCGGTAGTTCGAACGGGAACTCGGATGGAACGAAGGCCAAGTTTGCCAACTGCCGGGGAAGCGGGCAATCTTCAATTAGCGGGGAGGAAAAACAAAATACGGAACGGCGGGCGTCGGTGAGAAGCGAACGCGCCGAGTTTGCCAGCGTGCCGGAAACCCAGCTCGACCCAGTTTCCCAGATGTGTCCCGGGCTCGGAGGCGAGCAAGAGGCGTCCTTATCGCCGCGATAAGTCAAGGATGAGCGGTATCCGTGTCTCGGTCGTGGCAACGGAAGCGCCTACGAGAATGCACGAGCCGTGATATCGTCGGTGTCGGGACACCGAGGCTTGAATCGCCTCCTACGCTTAGCTAAGTGGATCTCTCGCGTCGATACGTTCGCGTTACACCGGATCGCACTTTGCTCGCGTTGCCTCGCGAACGAGCTACGGGCCGAATCCAGCCACCCAAGGAATCAGGATTCTTCCTGCGCAATGAGAAAAGGCGCTGGAAAGGTTACCCCCCCCCCCCCCCCCCGTGCACGCGTGGCTTTTGTCTATCGCAGGACTTGCCAGGACTGTGCGAGAACTATTATTATTCAAGCGTTACTACTGCGGCTTCGTTAAGAGCTAGAAACGCAAAGTTGTATAATAGATCTCGAGACTGGCGCGACCGTCGCATAGAAACGCTCCCGTTAAATTAATGCCAGTTTTCAGCCGCATCAGGCGCGATGAGAGGGGGGTGGCAAACTCGAAATCGCAAACCCCGACCACGACTCGCAATAATTGGTAGGCCACAGCCGTGAATCGTTTGCGAAACTGCATCGCGCCGCGCAGCGTGCGGGCTAACGCAAATGCAGGATTAAGCATTCAAAACGGACATGGCCGCGCGGCCGCGAAATTCGGCCCCGACGGTTAATTAGTAGCGCCCACGCCGATCGAAGCGACCAAGTTTCGTTTCGTTTCGTGTCCCTGCGTACGATCTTCTCGCGCCTCGCTTCAAAATGTAATTAACAGGTAGCAGAGGAGCGCGGTCGAGTTGCAATCAACGGGTCGACGGGTCATTCTCCTTTCGCCAGTTAGAAAGATGTTAATGCTGAAGGGGCCACTTAAATCTCCCAGCTCCGCTACTAACTCGTACCATCGTGCACCGCTCCGCGATACCTACTTCGAGTTTGGGTCGGAATTGTTAATCTGCGGGATAAACAACGGCTAACGAATTTTGTAATTAAAAACCGCCGACCGGAAGGGACCAACCGAGTGAAACTGGCATGCTCTGAAAGGGGGCGATCGACGGCCACAGGGTGACATCGAAAACGCATTAACGCCCCCCCGTCGGAGATTATTAATTTTGTATCGCGCGGTAAATAAAGCGAATATATTACAACCTCGGATGAATTAATCTAAATATCATTACGAGCCAACGGGCTAATTCGATCGCTGGGGTATAATAATTCATGGAAGTCGTTTCCCGGCCAGGTTTTTTTTTTTAATTATTTACAATGCAGCGATCGATGCGAGGTTTTTCGATCGGCGTTCGGCTCCAGACACTGAGCACCTTGCGACGTAATAACAAAAACGAGCAGACTGTCGATTGCGTCCTTAATTTCATCCCCCATCGTAGGAACGTCCACTTTTCCGAGTGGATCGATTTTATTTCAATTTTCTAGGCCGTTACCGAAACGAGCGCGTTGGAACAGTGAAACGAACCCGCGTTCCGTTCCACGCTACTAGCGCGGGCTCGCGTCCGTTCCAACAACGATAATGAATTTACGGCCACCGTGCAGAATGTTCCGCTTGTTATCGAAGTTTGCTGAAATGCCCGTTACGCGACGCGATTTTCGAGGAAAATAGAGAGGGGGAAAACGGTGGAAGAAGCGAGGATCGTATTTTCTCGACCCCTCGCGCACGCCGGTGCCCCCGGTTGGCTACCGGTTATCGCGTTAAAGGCGGGAATATATACGTTCCCGCAAAGGAAACGGGTCGTATATATTCTTACGGTGGTTAACGCTCCGACGGCAATAATAAATTTATGGGGACCATAGAGAAATTTCGGTCGTTATCGGACTCGAGGCGGAACGCTCGCTCGCAGCCACGCGTCCGATGTAGCCGATCGCGCTGTAATCCCAGCTACTTCCGGAAGCAGAATTTTCCGCGTAAACAGGTTTGTCGACAGGTGACGGCGTCGGCTGGAACCCTCGTCCAGGCGAAAGGACGACGGACCGACGGCGCGGTTATTTATGAAAGTGGACGTATCGCCGGGCCGTGCCGCTCGCGCACCGTTAATGAAACTAATTACGCGATGCAACGCGATGCGAGCCGCTCTTACGTACATGCAGGCCGTAGCTGCCGCAGATTCACGATCGCCCCAGCGAAATTAATTGGATTACCAGCCCCCGGTGTTTGCCCGGTCTTAATGCCGACGGACGTGTGCGGCTTGATCTAATAAATCAATCGTCGCCGGCCACTCTATGGATTTATCGCGCGATACGTTATCGTTGCTGATTACCATCGCGCCAGTCGCTGGAAACGCGAGGCCCTGTTGCCCTGTTGCCCTACGCGCTGAGGCATTATGGAATTCATGGAAATCTACCTGAACATCGCTGTAAACTTCCTCGGCTATAACGATATTGCATAACGCTGCAGGGACGCTTGACGGTCAGGCGGGCTTAAGGGGTAACACCACTGTAACAGCTTGAAAAATAGCGTTTTTTTGGCAATTTTTCTTGGATGGAAGGAAAGGTAATAGAATAACTATACTGGAGGAAGTTATTAAGCACATATTTTGTTATTAAAAAAAAGAAAGTTATTGAGAAATATTACAAAATGGCGGCACTGAAGCCATTCTCGTGAGGTATGTTGAAGTTTTAGCGCTCTGCGGCACACAGTGTAGCTGGTGCAAATTTGAATTTAAAAAAAAAAATAAGACTTAAATCTACATGTTTATAGCTAGAGAAATACGTAGGGGATTTTAAAAATATTGATTTTTGTGTGATTGGTGAGCATTTGAATGAAAAACGTTCAATTTTCTATAAAAAGAGGGCAATCATTTGTTAATAAGTAATGTTTAAATTAACTTATCGAAAATCCCGTACGTATTTCTCTAGAAAATGTTATTTTAAAGATATTGTTAAAAGTTCGAATGAAAAGAATGAAAATTGTTGGAGTTATGCTGCGTGCCGTGTTGAAAAATCGTGTTTCGAGAAAAACGCGATTAACCCCGGTAGTCGTTTCGAAGCAGTCCGATGCGCTTGGGGAAGAGCTCGAAATTTCAAGGAAACAAATTTGTTTCAAGTAATACAGTTTTTGCCCCATATTCTAAAAGGTTCAAAGCATCTTTTAAGCAAATAAAAAAAAAAATTAATTTTCCGAAAAATTTACAGTGGTGTTACCCCTTCATATGGGGCCCCTTTCACTGACAATACCTAATATCTTATCTAGAAGCTATTCACGATACTTGCAACCGAGCTCTAAACCTGAATAGACACTTGATCCTTTCCGCGCTACTCCAAACACTCGAAATTCATGCATATTCTCCTTTTCCCCCGCTGCTAGAATAATATCACTGGAATGCCTTATCGCCTTGCAAAGTACTGCTCCCCGTGTTACGTCCCTTCTAATGGATAACGCTTCCGATGTCGCGCTATTTATGGAGCGCCTTGTTTCCGGGGAAAAGCTAAACGCTGCTGGCAGCGGCGCGGAAGAGTTACACCGGACGTTGACGCTTCAGAGAATTGAGCAAACAACTATCGCCGAGCGGAGAGCGGTTCCCAGCGGCGATCGATCAAACGTTAATCGATGAGACGTGGGGAGACGCGGGGGGGCGCGAATTTTCGAATTTCCACGCGCGTACACGCGAGCAAACTCCGGCGGCGATAACGAACAAGGGGCAGGTCTGAACCGGGCTATCGATCGTCATCCGTCATTCGAGCTATCGTCCTTCCGAGACGAGCAAATGGATCCCGCTTTAATTAATCAAGGAAGCGAAGGTCCCGTTAAAACGACACCGCGCTGCAAGAAGTCCATTAACCTTCCGGCATATTAACACCGCCTCTTTAAATATTTCCGTTCCAAGGGTCATTCAGGGTAGGATTCTCAGGTCTGTGAAGTTGGCACACCCAAATGCGAATTTTTCGAAAAAATCAATGGCATTCGTTTGTCCATCGTTTGTCTACCCTTCAAAAAAGTGTTATAAAGAATTAAAAAAAAATTCTCCAGCACCCCCATGAAAACTTTTTAATGATTTGTCAGTGGGAAATGATGTCCACGTTTGTCCACCCTCCAGAATCGAAATAGACAAATGATTTTGATAATTTATTTGAAACAAAATCGAACTCTAAGGTGGTCGGTTCAGCCGTACCGTACTATTTGGCTATTTTTATTAATAATTCGATTCTGGAGGGTGGACAAACGAAATTTTTTTTGGACAAACGTGGACAAACGATTGCCATCGATTGTTTAGAAAAATTCGCATCGGGGGGTGCCAACTTCACAGACCTAGAATTCTCCCATAGTCTATAGGAACAAGCGTCGAACTCGCCCCTTCATAAATAACGGAAAATTGACAGCGCTTTTTCGCGAATAAAACTTTCAACTCACCGGCCTGCGGAAATGCTGAAAAATTATTCAAAGCCTCGCGGATTTTAGATGAAATAGCGAGTGCACGCGTTGCGCCGAGACTTTCGACTGTTCCGGCAATATGCACTTGCCGACGAACAACCAATGCGACTTGCGCTCGTTCGTCGACCCATTCATTCTCGCTCCGTCCCGTTTACGCCCTTCGCTCTTTCCCACCCGGCCGCTGAAGCTCGATCTGCAAAGGATGTTTGCCCACCGAACCCTTTGTCTCTCCTCCTCTCGTTCGTATTTGATTCGCGTAAGGGAGTTTCATACGACTTTGTTTGCGCTCGCGATCTCCCCGAAAGAGCGGCTCGGCTCCTTCGGGCACTCGGAAGCAGAGCGACCGTCTTCCGACAGAAAACCTCGTTGCCCCGGCCCACTTGCGCGCCGGCCGCGGGCATTTGCGGCTTCCCTCGACGAGACCCGACCCTCCAGGATTTTCTTCGAGGGACCGCGCGGGAAAAAAGAAGAATTCGAGATCGAGACGGCCGGCGCGGCGGCTTCTCCGCGAAGCAGCCAATTCGTAGGGCTACCTCCGCGAATGGCGGCTTTATGTTTCATGGGGGTCTCGCGCGACGCATGGCAAGCGCAATTCCAGGGAAATGTAAAGCGAGGAGGGCTCTAGGAATTCCCTTGGTTCGCGTAGCGGGAACATATTGCGCGAATACTCCTAGTTGTATTAAATTCCAATGGCACTCGGGCCGTTGCTTCTCGCGGCGCCGTAGAAACCGTTGCCGTGGCTCGAGATTGATACCGCGCACCGATAATTAGCCCCGCTAACGGCTTCGAAGTAAGGCTCGGCCTAAAGTGCAGTTTCCTTTTCACCTGGCCCGGCCCGAACGAGCAACCGTTATCGAAAGGAAAGTGTCGCCGGGCAGGATTGCGTGCGTGTTCGACAGGAAGCATACCTAATCATTTGCTCGCAATTGTTCGCATCAACAAGTGGCAAGCGATGGGAGGGGCAGGGTGCAGACCGATAGCCGTAACGCTCACAAAGGGACCCGGTGCCGATACTTTGATGATGGACGAACGCACGCAACCGCGGTGAAGGCTGTCACGACAGCCTGTTCGTCGACCGTTTTGTTAGGCAACGGGGTTCAATCGATACTACACGTCGCGCCAGTTTACCTGCAACGTTTTTTCATCGTAATCGGCTACCTGGCCGTCCGATATTTACATGCTGTTTCGCGACCCGCGCGCCCTACGAGAAATTTCCTTGTCACGAACTGGACAGACGCTTCGAGCACTTCGGGACCATTGCAAAGCGTTCCCAGTGGGATAGTGCGAAAAAATATAGGTCTGGGTTAACACTTCGGTAAAGTTGGAACTATGTGAAATCGATTATTAATTAGCAGGTTTGTCGATTTGTGGATTGGACACGGCCCTTGACAGAACGCTCGATAATCGTCGCTACATTTTACCCAGGGCAAGGTTACTATATACATCATTTGATCGAACGTCGATTCATCTGGCCCCTCGTTTCGGATACTGGCTGGACTTTTCATGCAACGGGAACGGCAAAAGCGAAACGGTGCAGCATCGACGCGTGGCTTAATTGCCTTTCGCCCCGCGGAACATCGAATTCGCGTCGAGCATCGTTCGGCCCAATTTTCGCGGTGGCAATCTTAACATCGAGATTAAATTGGACGGCGACTATGGCCGTACGACGGCCGATCCGCAGGGCACACCTGCTCGGCAAATGCACAGAGCGGTCGATAGTCGATACTCTCGTCCGGCCGAGGAGGATTGCTGTCAGCCGTCGAGACCGAACACGGACACGTCGCGATATTTTATCGGAAATCGCCTGCTCGAACTCGGCCGAGATGCTGAGCGCCTTCCACCTGCCTGGGACACCTTCTCGGCCTCAAATTTCGCGCATTCTCCGCCCGCCCTGTTTATCAACAGACGTCAGTGTTCCTCCTAACGATCTGCGATCTACTTTCTTCCGTTTGTGACACTTGAGTGTATCTAATTGCGTTTGTCGGGCTTCGTTGGTATGGATCGCGGAGCTGAATTTCGCGCAGAAATCGGTGGATGTAGCGGGCGTAACGATCCCTGAGACTACACCGGGGATAATACGGGATTAGTG
Organism: Andrena fulva; assembly: GCA_946251845.1. Classification (NCBI taxonomy): domain Eukaryota; kingdom Metazoa; phylum Arthropoda; class Insecta; order Hymenoptera; family Andrenidae; genus Andrena; species Andrena fulva. The sequence continues at coordinate 92,391,942 of OX276327.1, read as the reverse complement.
GCGGATCCGGGCCGTTGACACGATGATTGATTAAAAAATACAAGTGATAGTTATGCAGTGACGGATGAACGCGCGGGATCTCGATAAACGGGGTCGTCGCGTCGAGTAGCAGCCTGCCCGTGGATTTTGTTAAATACACCACGGAAAACTGATATTTCAACCCGCTGGGAACTACCGCGGCGCGATATTTGCTCATCCTCGATCTTTCCTTCTTTTCTATATTTAAAATCAGCGCGGCACCGCGCAGCTATTCCCCTTTTGCTCACAGATATTAAATAAACGAGGGACGGGCAAATATTTGACGTGACAACAGCAACGCGCGCTGATAGTTAACCGAGCCGTTTATTTGTTTCCTCCACACCTTTCCTTTTTCTTCCCGCACATGGGAAGAATCGCGATTATTGTCGCCACTTCCGACTCACCGCACAAATTCCTCCCTGCCAGGTTTCGCGGCGGATTGACCGCGAGTCGATCAAGGGGAACTTTAATGCACTTGAGTGTCGTTTTCGTAGCATTGCCCTTGGGTCGTTCCTGACGCCTTTATGAGGGGATAAGAGGCAAACATTGAACTCTAGCAAGTGTTTGAGGTCCACCTGCGGATGAATTGGACGCGCAAGGTATACGTACATCGTGGCGAGTATTATGTACATACATCTGGACTTAACGAACGGAAAAGTTGGCGGAAAGGTAGCGGGGCGAAAGAACCGAGGGAAAGACGCGAGGGTGTGTCTCGGAGGGGTCGTTAACCGAACGAGACTACCCTGTTATCCATGCAGTACTCGGTTCAATGGAAATGTAAATAATTACCGGTCTCCGCCTCTTTCTTCGATCTCGAATTCAGTTCATCTGTAGGGTAAATCCGGGACACGCGGTCGACCTAATATAAAATGGCTATTAAAACTAATATAGATATTAGGGGAGAGTTGCCAATATCGTACCGGTCACCTAAATCGTACCGCATCAATTTCTCAAAAATTAATGAATACAAACGACGTCTGATGATAAAAATATCAAGAAAATGCGAATTAAGAAATAGAAACAAAACCTTTCGAGCGTACACCCTATTTTGTGCGTGCTACAAGCATTTAAAAAAATCAGGTATGATTGATGTAACTTTTTACCAGTTTATTTTAGCTGATAATAATCAAACAATGCAATTTTCTCCTGTATTTATGTATTTCTCTAAAAGCGGGTTTAATGTAGAATATTTTACATTCATTTTAAGTACATATTACATTCATTATAAAGTTTAAATTTATATTTATAAATAAATTGATCATGTTTCCTAAATCGTACCACTACAATCGTACCAGTAGGATTTGACAACTCGTGTGTTATATAGGTTATGTACATATATCATATACATAGTTTATTGCGGCCTGTGTGTGATTCATATACATATGTATATGTAACTATATATTGAATAGTTTCTTCTCTATTTGTTATTGACACTATTTTTAGTGCAGGTACGATTTAGGAGACCGGTTGCCTAAATCGTACCTTTTACAGTATGTGACAAAAAGATTAATAACAAATTAATTTGTTCTGAACAAAAGGTTAAGCGTATAATAGTAGGTGCCTAAAAGACCAAGCTCCAATATCCAATAGTCATTTCCGTTCAAATTAGTACCAAATATGAAATATAACTTAGAATGTCTTAAGTGGTACGATATAGGCAACCCTCCCCTACTTATTTTATCAGAACAAACCTAATATGTTTAGAATTTTATGCCGATTCAGAAAAACTGGTCGATATTTGCTTTAAGACAATATTTACTGTAAATCGGGTTGAAAACTGAAGTCATGACATCTGACCACCTCTCCCGAGGTGCCGGGAGAAATGGTTTTCGTCGTTGGCAGAGACCACTCACATAATTATTCATTGAAAATTATCAAAGGATAAAGCAAAATTATTTATGAGTGAATACAACTACGGATTCATTGATATTTAATTTGTTTACGCTAAACAAGTAAAGAACACATCAAAGAAAAAGTGAATTACCTACAGGCGATTAGCAAGGCAAATTGATACAAAAGTGAATAAATAAACTAAATAAACAAAAATAATAATAAAATAATAATAAAAAATAAAAAAATAAACAAAAATAATTAAAAAATCATAACTCGACCATCTCACCTTTCTGCAGCGAGACATGGTCTTCTCGTTAGCTTTGAGAGGAAGAGTTAATATGGCCAAATAGTTTGGCTGCATTGTCCCTCAATGTCTCTACTATCTTATTATTCCAAACATTAAAGGAAAATAAACTTAGAAGTATATTTTAAATACGATTCTGTACAACCGCTGTTTGACAAAAGAGGTTAAATGTAACATCAATTTACCTTTTATAGCCTATAAATCCAGAAAAACACAGAAGGACGCGAAATAATGCTATTCAATCAACTATTTGGCTTCTTGAGAAGTAATTGGTCTGCACTTTAATGCATTTTTACGTATAGACTCTGAAATATAGCGACACGACCAACTCTCCGGCCCGACCGCGTCTCCCGGATTTACCCTATCTGATACTTACGCGCAAAGGAATAGCCTGTAGTCTGTTAGTTCTCAGGTCCTCCTGCCCGCGAAGTCGCTACCAAATGTAATTACGCGTGAACGCGGAGGCACGACGCGTGCCGCGTTTCAAAGTTAATCGACGCTCGAGATTCCGTGGAATTAATTTGGAGCCGTTAGCGAGCGAGTTACGCGTAAACGGAGGAGCCGATAAATAATTCGATTAAGTTGGGCTCGCTGCCGGTCTCGCGCGAGCTACGGCCACCGTCGCGCCGCGCCGCGCCACTTTATCCACTTTAACTCGCAACGGGAACACGGCTGTTCCGCTGAATAATTCTTCGCGCCGCGGGACACTTTGCTGGGCGAGGCGTCGCGTCGCAACGCGTCCCACCGTCGCGGATTATTTGCATCCACCGCTATTGCGCGTCTGGCGTCCCCGTTTAAATCGCGCGACGAACTTGGAGCAATCTTAATTAACCGTGGAGCGGCGATGGTCGCGGCGTGCGCGCCACACGTTTCAGGACTCGTTTGGCTGCTCGAATCGCGCGACGATTGTGCCTCCCCGGAGACGCGATCATCCCAGCAGCAAGTTGGCGCGAGCAGTAAGGAAACGTCTCGCGGACGGACTGGCTCGTTTCGTTTCAAAGGGACGGTAAATGACAGCGCGATCAACGCGCCTCTCGCTCGAGAGGTTAAACGTTCTCGAGATGCAGATTCGTGCTTCTCCTCGAGGAACGTGACACGCGTCGAGATTACGTTTTAACTTTTCGAGGCTCTTATTTTCCCAGGCTCGCAGGGGCTCGAGTCCCCGTCACGGCTTTTCTCGCTGCCGTCTAATGCTCCCACGAACTGAGAAGTGGAATCGAGGCTATAGGGAGTGCATTTCCGAGCGTCGCTGCACCACGCTCCACATCTTTCACAGCGATTTTTCCTCCCTGCGCCGCGGACTTTCCACTTGCTCGACGTGAATCGGTGCCAGGCCGATGAAGATCGCTGGTTGTCGGGGGAGAGCGCGACGGGCCCGCGCGAACTTCAGCGAGGGGAATTGTCGCGCCGTCGGTGTCGGTGTCGAATAAACCGCGGAAAAGCGTCATTGTCTCCGAGTAATCGGCCAAGGGAAAGAGACGCGAATTTCCCGGGAACTCAATGTCGCCGGTTCCAGCGGGCGCGCGTGTGATTGCACACCCCTGCGAGGGATGAGTTCGCGCGAAGAAGCGCTGGCGAAAAACGAGAAATAATTGCGAGCCGTCCCCCGAGATTGCTTCCGTCACGGGATCGAACGCAGTTATTGGTTTCCTTTAAAAGGTACGAGCTGCGGGCTCGTGCCACGCATAATGCTCTTATCTATTTATCGAACACCTCTTTCAATTTCACGCGAGTCGCAAAGCCAGCAATTAGTTCCAGGCGGCGAGACTTATTTACAAAGTATTAAAAATAAGTGTTTCGATCAAGCCGTCAATTTGCACGCTCTTATATTTCATAGCCTGTTTGGAATTCGACTAACACCAGGGCGAAACTTCGTTATCCCGAAGCAGTCGCAGGACCAACAAAAACGGATATGTGACGATGCAGTCTGCACACGGAAGAGTTCACCCGGAATTCAATCGGCGCCCAAACTAACGCAATCTCCAACTGCCTCGACATTAAATGAAAAACTGAATCAACCCGCGTCGACGCGGTCCTGTATCCCCGAGCATTTCTTCCCCAATGCTTTTACAGGGGATTGAGCAAATTGCACGCAAATTACATTCCGCAATATTTTTCTAAAATCTCGTCCGACCACGTGAAATTTTATAGTTTCCGCCACTGGGTAGCTGCAGTAATTGCGTTTAAATGTTCGTACCTACGGAGCAATAAATAAATATTGCGTTGAAAAATAGAGAGGAGCAGAGGGAATGAAAGGCTGGCAGGGTTCTATTGCGACGATTCGTGAGAAATGAGCCGCGCGACCTGGGCGAGTTCGATCAGGTTTTTCCGGGTGATGCTGGCGTAGCGTCGCGTCGCGCGTCGTGGAGAAATCGGCCGACGGTGCGCACTCGTGCGGAATTAACTCGCCGCGTCCGGCCTTGGTGCGCGTCCAGGTCCGGTATCGTTTCTTGGGGAGCGACGGTGATTGATGAGCCGAGCCCGTCTCGCCGCGAGCACAAGGAAAAATAAAACCTCCGATCGTATCCGACTCGATTATCCCCGATGACAATTTGACGTGTCGCGAGAAAAACTTGCCCGCCGATAATTGAGGAACCGGCGCCCCAGCTGACACGAGGGAGTCGTTACCGCTGGGATTCATAATAAGTCGAGGCAGCCGCGATTTAAAAGAAGACGTAACAAGGTGGGGGCAGCTGACTCGCTCGATCAAGAAAATCTGGAGAAGTCATGGATCGTGATAAGCAATTAAATCGCAGGATTCGGCTGTCGAAATATCTCAGCTTATGACGCGACTGCCCTTCAGACCGATTGCCTGTTATCGAAGTCCCTGGACCGTCGGACATTTGTTTGGCGGGGCGACGCGTCTCGAAGAAGAAAATCCCAGGGAGATTTCGCGTCTGGGATTGCCTCGGCGGATTCAGCCAGCGGGAACAAAGTACGTCCAGGCTGGAAACGAATTTGGTGGATTTCAGGGGGGGGGGGGGGGGGGCGAGTTTTCGTTTATTCCCACCGCGTATTCCGTGTATACCGATGCAATTCCGAGAGTGCGACGGCGCTCCTTCCCGACGGGGAACGGCCGTTCCGTCTCGTCGTTAATTTTCAAGACGATGCACAAGCGCGATCGCACTTCGAGACAGTGTGTATGCACTTGTGCGGATTCGAGGCCACTTCGTTCCGGAGCCCGAGTCAAGAATGCATTCTGCTTGGAGCACCCAGCAGCTCGCACACGACAGGAACACGGCCGCGTACGCACATACCGGTTGCAAGCACACAAAAGCATGCCGACCGCGCGTGCACGTGAGTCGCCGATCGATAAGGCTTATCAACTCCTTAATTTGCCCTCCCTCTCGTACATTAGCGTGCGCCGAGCGTGCATTAGCCTGCATTACTGTTTGACGCGATCGATGATGTTGGCAAGCCTATCGTCGCGCCAAATGCACCGTGCACGCACGCGACTAGCTGCTCCCAGGGCCAGCCAGCAACTCGCTACTTCCGTCTCCAGCGCTCGCGACATCGCGATCATTCTTTTACGCTTTTATTTCCACGCATTCGAGCTTTCTTCTTCCGAAGCGCAGTAGAGCTATGAGCCGTCGCTGTCGACTCGCTCAAACGCCTTGGTTTATGACGCGCAACAAGCTTCGCTCGGGCATTCCTGTATACTCGCGGCTGCACACACCTGCCGCTGCGAAACACCGTGAAAGGGAAAATAATTCCCTAATTGACCCACTAATTTTCGGCACGTCCCCTCTTTGGAACGACCTTCCACGCCCCGCGTAATTAGGTACACTAGTTTACAGCCATTTTGTGCAGCAGATGCCACTATTTTCTTCTTATGTAAAATGGCCCGCTGATTCTGAAAAGAAGGTCGAAAAAAATTTCTATGGATACGTTTTCGAGATGTCGACGGGTGAACTTTTTACCTGTCTGTCAAAAAGGTGGTCCCACTTAATTACGAAGACGTATCCATAGAAAAATTTCTAGACTTTATTTTTTGAATATGCAGGCCACATTACATAAGAAAAATGTAGGGTAAAAGACCCAATTACTGTCACCTACCCAATTACTGTCGCCCTATGCTGTTTTACTTAAAATAAGCCTTAAACCATGTGAATTCATACACGAAAAAATTTTGACATACATTTAAAATTGTAATTTATGCGAGGAAAAGCAGGACTTCATTTTTTCTTCATTAATTTTGATAAGATGGTAAAAAGTTTTAAGTTGGTTAGGTAAAAGAATGAAAACCACAACTTCCTTACTAGCGACAGAGAAAACAAGGCACTAAAGAAAAGGCGGTAATTGTAATATTTAAGCTATTAACGTAATGACACATAATTGTTTAGATAATATAAGCATCGTAGAACATACTAACAATCAAAATTTAACGATTTACTGCTTCGTTTTATTTAATATTCGGGTGACAGTGATTGGTACAAGCGTTTCAAGACTTTTTAATTACTGTCATGGCAGTAATTGATCAGGCAAATAAAGCCTTACGCTGTTACTGTCACTTGTCATTCCTACCATTTCACGTGCGTGCGCGTATTGACATAACATTGTCCACTTTCGAAATTTTTGACAACGTAACCGTACACGTTTTGTAAGTACTATTGTTAATATTTATAACAGAATGTACATTGACATCTTTTATTAAAATAACAAAATTCCTATATTTATTCTCGTTTACTCCTTGCTGAACTAGAATTTAAAACTGACAATAATTGGGATGTCAGTATTTGGCCAGCTGACAATAATTGGGATGTCAGTAATTCGATTGAACACATATCACAGGTGACAGTATTAGCTCCCGTCGTATCTTTTTTAAATCAATAAATTTATTAATAAAAATAGAGATTTTAAGAGTCATACAAATTTTTTTCTTCAACTAAACATATTAAATAATAATAAATAAATAGATAAACTTATGCCTGTGATCAATAAATACAAAAACTATGCGATACTGTCAGAATCAATCCTTAACCTGACAGTAATTGGGTCTTTTACCCTAGTGACATCTGCTGCACAAATTTTTTTTTTATTTTGTAAACTAATAGTGTTCTCACTTGTGTACCAACGTTATTGGCACCGCACCTTATCGCGATTCGAGTCGTTGACCTAACGCATTGTTCCCTACGAGAAACAGTGTGCCCTATCGCTTCCCGCGCACGATCTACGAGCGCGCGGAAACGCCGCGTAATCGTATGCAGGAGGTAAGGTTAAAGAGCGTTTCGCGCGTCGGAAAAGTAGATACATTCTAGCGAGCGTAAGTCGGTCAGCTTATCAGCGCCGAAGCGTTAGAATAGCGCTCGACTCTCCACCAATTTTACTTCTCGCCATTCGATGAATTCATTCCCCGTAAACCGGCGAGATTACTTCCAGGGACACTTGCCTTGGTCGTAAAGATAAAGCTCTCGGCGACGATTAATTTACACGAAGCTGCCAGACGATCCGAGCCGACGATAGCCGCGAGCGATCCGTCAAGAAACGCGGAAGCCCGTTGACTGCGGTCGTCGCCGCAAGATTTACGACATTTAATTCAACCGTTTAATACGTCGGCTCTTTCCCTTTTTCCCTCGTGAAAGAGCGCGGCGCGGCAGAGAGAAAAATTTTGCCCGTCGCGAGGGCAGGCGGGGGGGAGGGCGAGAAAGGCTGGGACAACGGGGCGAATTAATTGGGCAGGTAACGCGGCATGACGCGTCGGGGGCCGATTCATAAAGCGGCGCCAAGTGCGTCGGATACCGTGGCGATAAATTAACGACAAGAATTATTATTGTTCTGAATAGCGCGGCGGCTCGCTAGGAAAACCTATATCGCGCGATCGAGCTTGAACACCATCGCATAATTTACTAACGGCGTTAAATTAACCGGGATGCCACGATGACTGGCTGGGGACCAATAAAAACGAACGTGGCCTACGCCGCCACGTCGGCCCTCTTTTACGCTCCGTGTCCGTTTCAACCGACTACAATTCGCTTCAATCGTTCTTTCTCTCTCCAGCGCGCCGACGACTCTCGAGAACCGACGAGTCCCCCGCGAAATTGCCCGATTAATTAAAAATTAGACGTTGTCGTTGCGTTAAACGCGGCTTCTCCAGCAACCGTCTACCGTTTCACTTCGCTCTTCCCCTTTCTCCTTTCTCTCTCCCCCTGTTTCTCGTTATAAACGATCGCCGAGACGGCGCGACTGAGAAAAAGAGCTGAATTTATAAGCCGCGCTGTAATCTTCGTGCAAGAGAAATATGCGACGCGGGCCAATCCTCTTGGGCCACGAACCGAGCCCAATTAGACCGTCTATGGATGTCAATGGTGCGTGTCCCAGAGCGCCCCGGAGCCCCCATTCCATCGCGTCGTTATGCAATTTGCGATGCCAGCCTATCTGCGGGGTTACACGATGCGCGCGTAACATCCTCCGACTGAGAGCCACTACGGCATACACCTCGATCGTCCTTCGATCCCCGGGTAGACACCCTTCTTCGTCACGAATCGCGAGCTGGTCGAAGCTGGTGAAGGTTGTTCGGTTACAGTGGCTGTTTATTACTCTCCTGGGGGATTGCGATCGGTATTTCGAACGGTACCTATGCGAGGAGCAAGCAGTTAGTGCGTTTTAAGTTTGAGCTCTCCAGCGCAAAGCGTGTAAACGTTTAGAAGACGCCGCAGTGGTAACAGACGGGGACCAATTAAAATTTGCAGCGGGGACTCGAGCCACTCTCGGCGGCGCGGCGGCAAAGAATCCGCTTGAGCTGGGTTTGGCCCGGTCCCCTGGCAACTGCTGCGAGCAGAACGACACGTACGGTTACGTAAGTGCTCGCGTATTCTCCGAGGGCGCGGATAGGGGACAATTAGACGGTCCACGGATGTCAATGGGGAGCCGTACAATGGGGAGACGTGACGCGCGACCTTTCCTCCCGTGCTCATTGTCGTATCTATTACCGGCAGCGGTGTTCCCTGCTGGCGACACGGCAGAGATGCAACCGGGTCCGGAGGTGAATCGCTGCCGCGTCGGCGCGGCCCGCAGTTCTGTTGCAGACGCGTTAAATCAACGTTGCTGTGCGAGGACCAGGGCGGGACCGTCCTCTCCTATCTAGGTTCGCGGGGCCGCGCCGCGCCGCTTCCGCCTGCTGGATACGCGCATATATCTTCCGCTACGTGGAAACGCGCCGCATCCTCCTACGTGGCACGATATCCACCCGGTGAATCGCATTTGCCGCGGCAACTGCACGCGCAAATAATCGCGTTTCTCTCGATATTTGATTTTCCGGCTGTTTGCACGGGTTTAGTCGTTTTATTGGCCTCGTTTAAGAATCGCTGGAGGATCCGTCCTCCCGCCGATACCATTTGCCGAGCAAATCCACACGCGGGCCCTTACTGAAATCTCCAGCGCTTTCGATCGCGACGCCACCAACGTCGCCAAATTTAAAAAAAAAAAAAAACCCGCAACAGGAGGTAACGAAGAAGCTGGGGGAAGGCTTCTCCTCCGCGAGCGCTGCCTCGGCAAGCGGTTTTTGGGAACGGCGTATCTCCTAGAGCGCGCTCGATTGCATCTGCATAGCAAGGTAGTTTATCCTGCGTGTTTCCTGAAAGGGAAGCAGACGGAGCCGCGGTGAATAGCGAATTTCTTTGGCGAGAATATATCGGCCGGCCGACCGGTCGGGCCCAGCATACGAGCAAGATATTTGCATTTTATTTCGCCGGCTACGAGTACCGCTCTTATTAAATTAAGCTCGAATTACTGGCAATTCTTTCCCGTGGAATTACCTGCTTTCCCGCCCGGGGAGCGTAACGATAATCGAGGAATTTCTGTCGCGTGTTAGGCATTTCTCTGCTCCCGTCATGACACTCGCCCGATCTTGCCCGTCTAGCGTCTACGTACGGTGCAGGAGAAGGAGGGAGTTTATATGGCCGTTTTATGTTATCAGTCGGCACTGAAACGGCAATAAAACATAACGAAATACGAGGCATAAAACAAATCCGAGTATCGGCCAGGTCACTGCTTCCGATCCCACGATACTTATTCCAGAGCGGCCCTTTTCTCCCTGTCTCCGTTTCTCCCGTTCGATCTCGACTGGGCGATATTTTCACAGTAAAATTCCGCTGGTAAAATTCTGCCCTACGGAAGCGCTACGCAAACGGACCGCGCGATCTTGATTTTTCACGATTTCTCGAAATAGGTACGGAGCACGACTCTCCCCGGCTTCAAGTAGGTATATGTACTTTCGCGCGCGTCACAGGGCGACACGGGCGAGAAAATATTCTCGTTGGCAGCCGAGACATGTGCCTCGGAAGACAGCTGAACGAAAATTCAACAAACTTTGTCCGCTATCTACTTGAAGCGCGATACGCAGCGTAACGCGAGCAACACCTTCTCGAGTGGTGTATTGTAAAGAGACGCTTGCAGCCTACTTAGTTCCCGGGTGATTGTTTCAAGCGAACAACAACGAGTCCGCCGTGTAATTAGTTGGTCGCGAGAGCGACTTATAGTTTAAAGTAGATTTGGTTGGCGCGAGGAGTTGTTACGGTTTGCGCAATCGCTCGGCTGCGGCTTTAAAGCGCCGGTAATTGTTGGACTTGGCGGGCTTGCGACCAGCTGCTCGGTTTTAAGAGGAAACTTAATAGCTTGAAAGCGGCCCAAAGACTCAGCGCGCCGCCATGGATCGGTTAATTCGGTCCAATCACAGTTGAATTCAGAGACGTTGGATGGTTCCTCGAGGCGAGGCGAGGAGCACCGTACTGGCCTTCCACGGAGGGTGCAATATAAGCGGCACGCGTGATTTCCGTTTCATTCACGCGGAATGTATAGGCATAGAAGGTGCAATCAGGCAAACAGGCGCGTCGACGGACGGAGAAGAGCCGTCTCTTGGCGGAGATACTGCGTGACCTTCTCCTCCGCTCGCCTCTAGCGCATTCCCTGGAATACGAGCAGAGGTCCACATGCCCTCCGCGCGACAGCTGAATTTCAATTCGGCAAAGCGCGAGGGCTTCCCCGGACCAGCTGCATCGGTACGCGACGGGCAATCCTGATCATCGAGCAATTAGCGGGCCCCAGGTAACTGATCCTGACGAGTCGGCGAAATTGATTCAGGAGCTCGGGTGTCCCGGCGCGATTCATTGGAAGGGGACACGACGAACTTCCCACCCAGAAGATCCCGTCGCGCCCAGAAGAATTGTGTTTCGACTCGCGCGTAGCGTAACGGGGAGGATCCTTTGGACGGAGAAACGCCGTCGCCGCCTCGCAATTAATTTCTCCGGTTGCAAAAAACCCCTGGCCGTCGCGATTCGTGAAACGCGACGCTCGTTTTCTCCCCCGGCCCTGCTTTTTCTACCGGGTCGGTCCGCCGTGCCTCCTGTATTTGCCGTGTCGCGGGAGCCGTAAGGCCGAGCCCCGTAAATAGAAAGCGGGTGTCGCGTCGCGTCGCGATGACGTCGGTCCAAGTATTGCCGAAACGTCGGTGGCGGGAATTAAACCGCAATATCGCTTCTCAACGTCGGACGTCGCTCGGGGCGACTGTAGCAGGGCGAAAACGATGACGAGGAATTGTGTGGCACGTCCAAGGACGTATCGATGATCGATAGTAGGTTGCGAGCGTGTTTTATGAAAATTCAAGCAGCAGCAGAGGATACGTAGGGGAGAGGCTTGCAGGTTGCCACTGCTTGCAGGTTGCCACCCCTGCTGTATTTCGACTTTCTAGCAGTGTCATAATCTCAACTCTGACTCACATCGACGTTAAAAGAGTAGGTGTCACTATTTTATAACCTCTGGAGCGGACAGACGCAATAACGCTGTGTTTGCTGAGCGAAGGGTAATATAGTGTTTGTCAAGAAACTGAATTATTGAAATTCTGTGCTTTCCTTGTGCTCGTAAATTGAACATTTTCATCGACAATTCAAGATAACCATACGTACTGTGTTGTCTTTTTTATCTAATTTACATATGCCAAACAGATTTCCAAACATATCATGAATTGACCATTTTTTCTCATATTTTCGTAAAAATGCGTCGGAATGCAAGGTGCCTCCTTTTTTGGCTTGCAGGTTGCCACCTCTCTCTTTCCCGCTTGTTTACACTCAAATGTCATTGAGTTTGAAGTGAAGTGTTTTTATTGCATTTTAGTCATATTTTGGTTTATTTTTTACATTTTTATAGATTTTTAGTATGGCAGCACGCAGGTCAAGAAAATCTGAATAATATAATTTATTAATAAAACTTAATAAATTTTGAAAAGTTTTCTGAATCAGGTTTTTACTTGAGTTTTTTTACACTTTTAGCAATTTTTCTAGGGGGTGGCAACCTGCGAGCCAAAATTTCAAGGAGACAATTTTAGATACTTTCGATAATTCGCAGTATAATTTTTCTTCTTCGAGAGTTTGCATGATTTGTAGCTCAGGATTGTAGCTCAACACTTCCTCTTTCCAACTTATACCATAAATCAACGATACGTTAATTTTATGACGAGTTATGATCAAAAAAGCTTAGGGGTGGCAACCTGCAAGCCTCTCCCCTACTGGTCTGCGAAGTTGTTGGCACACCCAACTGCGAATTTTTCGAAAAAAATCGATGGCATTCGTTTGTCCACGTTTGGATCCGAAATATCAAAATATTTTTACTTTTATATAATTGGTTTGTTGTCCCTATTTTAATTTTGTTTTATATTTCGGGGTTAGGCTTGCCATCAGTACCACCACTGTAGCCTCACCTTTACTCTTCTTGTCTACCCTTGTAAATTATGTGTTCTCTTTTCCATTAGAGTGATAAAGACGATTAATAATAATAATAATATGTACTCTCCGTGCAGGCGGGTCGAGTAAACGTAACAGTGCTGAGAGGAAAAACTAGCTGCTTGGCGCGCTGCAGTGGTGGGCAAGAGATTTTCACGCGGTGTCGAGGATCCCGTCTGAAAAAGCTTTCCGAAAAGACTGGAAAGTTTCTTCCGCATCGGGGAAACTTTCCAATCGGTCGAGAGACGCGGCCGAGCTCTCGGAAGCTCGCAGAACTCGGCTCACGAGGGACGCACGGGCGTAGGTGTCCAAGGGTTGGCGTGCGTGCAAGGGCGGAAGACGCGGGTCCAAAGAACCGGAAGCGGTGGCGGGGGGGGGGGGGGGGGGGGCCGAGGGCTCGATGGAAAAATTGATATTCCGCGGAGGCAGCACGCGTCTACGCACGAACCCGCTTTTCATCTTGCCACGGAAAACGCACCCTCTGTGTGCGCGTCGCCCGAACCCTCGCCTCGTTACGACTCGCCCCCTCTGTCCCTGCTCGACCCTCCTCCTCGCTGCCAGCCTGCTCCTCTCGCGACTCTCGATTGCCGTGTTTCGCGATTCGCAATTTGCTCGAGTTCGCGTAGAACGAGCGCCGTGCGGCACGTATCCCGCGCCCCGTTCTCCGCCATCCCCTCGCCCTGTCGAATTCCGCGTGCACGCGTGATAATCAAAGGTTGGTCGACGACGTACCTGTATGCCGAGGACAGCGGTGTCTGCTCGCGCAGCTGGAGAATAGAATTTAAAGGGAGGCTTTGACCGGGCTTAATTACATCGCGACCGTCGCACAGTGGTCGAAAATCGAAAAAACCTGTCCAAAACATGGAGGTGACCTTTCGTCTGAACAAAAATGAGTATACTAAGGTTTTCGAGTTCGCTGATTACGCATCTGAGGACAAAATTGTAAAAAGCATCGAACACCTCGAAAACTGCAGGATACCAAGTTTAGACGAAATCTGATGTTCTTCTGATATATCCACGCGTGTGCCGTATTGGGTCCGCGATTTTGTTTTTGCAATTATTTTGGCCTCAGATTCGTCATCAGCGAATTATTTGGACCTTTACGGTCCACGATTCATGTCCTCGCGGGCTCGTAAAACACTGACGCACGCGGAAAAAAAGGCGACGCGGCGAGTCTTCGCTAGATTCGTCGAAAGCGCCTAACGACCGACGGCATTTCCGACCGTTAACTCCCGTTAAAATGACGCAGCCTCCGCGGCGTTTATGTCGCTCTCGACGCGCTTTGTCGTCTAATTTGAAAGGAACGATCGCTGGCACGAGTTAGGCCGCGGTTACGACCGCATCCATCGCTCGTTGCCGCGGTACCTACTCCTCCGCACGGCGCGTCACGTCGACGCGAGAAAAAGCCCTCCGATCGCCGTAAAACAGCTCCGTTCCCGATATTTAACGACCCGCAAAAAGCACAATTCGATGGCAATCACGCGAGGGAAGGCCGCGGTGGTTTTATTCCGCATCCCCGACGAGGATAACGATCGCGGAAGTCGCGTCAGCCGTGAATCCAGAATCCTGCCAGCGATAGGGAAGGATATGGAAGGAAAGGGAACAGGAAAAAGACAATCAGCCGCATAAAAATGCATCGAACGAACGCGTAAGTGGCCCGATGCTGAATACTTAAGCGCGACCGATGGTTCTGGATGGCGGCGTGGCACGGCGCGGAGTGGAGCGGAGCGGGGGCCGTAATTTACGGCCAAGTTCGCCGTTATAAGGAGAAAGAGCGTGAAAGAAAAAGGGGCAAAATCGATCCTCGTAAATCGCACGGGCGACGTCAGTAACACGTGTTACAAGGCTCGCGGTATAACGCCCCAAGATTATATAACCTCCACCTCGACCGCAGAATGCCGACGTTCGGAAAGCTAACGGCCAAATCGAACGATCCTTTTCTCGCAATTACGATCCACTGTCGCGCCCGTCCATGCGAGCCGGCGCTGAGCTTTTTTCAGCGAGAGTTCTGACTTGTTGACGGCGCTGGGGCCTGTCACGCTACGCCGGTGATCGGTTCGCGTGCAAAATTCAGATTACGAGCAAGAAGCGGCGGGTAATTAAGCGACACGCGGCTGTGCGATATTCTACGATAGGTAATCAAGGCGCATCGGTTACAAACACACCGACGACGCCGTTCCAGTTTAGCGCATGAAATTTTCAGTCGGCGCACAGTGCGTCGCGTAGGGGAGACCGGGGCAGATTGTAACAAAAAAAGTTTTCACAGTTTTTTCTCGAAAGTGTTTTCCTCAATCAGGAAATAATTTGCGTGATTTACTACTTACATATGTGGTGAACTAATTGCGTGAAAGTACGTGACAAAATCTTGGACACTTAGACATCTAGCTTCATCTTAAACAAATCTGAACCTTTGTTACAATCTGCCCCAGTCCGGGGTAAATTGTAACACATCTGTTTTACTTATTTAAATACAAATATGAACATAAATAACCATTTCTAAACAATATAAATGAAAACACAGATCATTATTAAACATTTGATATACATGAGTTAAGCAATCATTGCTTATTCATCTGATTCTATCAAAATCTTCTTCTTCGTTGTCTTTACTTTTGCCTTCATACTTTTTTTATATTTTTTGGATTCTCGATTGTTCTGTTGTTCGTCTAGAGCATCTTTTTCCGGTGTGTCAGCAAATAGCTTGCTTCATCACCATTTGGAGCGGAGTAAGTATACTAACATGTTACAATTTACCCCGAGGTCGAATTTTTGCGTTTTATCTCAGCAAACGAGACACTAAACTGCGTACACATAATAATAAACCAATGTGTACTGATTCGTTTGCGACAAAGAAACAAAAATTCAAACGGTTCCTAATGACGGTTAATTGAAATAAAAGTGCTAAGACAACATTTACTTTCATGCTCTAAATACTAAAATTCTGGGCTATTACCACAAAATGAATACATAACGCTCGTTTGTGTCACTAAAACCGACGGTGCTAATATCGTCAAGCAGCTCTCGCATGCTGTGGATTACCAGATTTGTCGTTCAAAAGATTTTACTTATGTTACAATTTACCCCGTGTTACAACCTGCCCCGGTCTCCCCTATATGGGCGTTCGGGACAAAATTCATAACTTCTGAAATAATTCGATTTCGACGTATGTATGTAGCACGTAACCTAATACGTTTTCAACGAGAATATAAAGATGTATCGATTAGTTAGTGCATAAAACAATATACAGATCCATTTAAAGAAATTGAGGTGATCTTGGTTTTTTTGATAAATTCAAAATTGTTCATCAATATTTACTTTTGCAATATGATGACAACTGAATACTGACTAACTTTTATTCCAACCATTTTTCTATCAAATTATTGTTATCAGGTGTATCGCGGTTGACAGCTATTTTTAAACTGAAGACAGTAGGGTAAGTGTGGGTATTACTGCGGACTTTTAAGGTAGGTTAACTTTAGAACCCTCGATACGGCGTTCAAATGAATGAAAGTTCCTCCTTCTTTTTTTAAAAGAAAGGTGGGACCTTAATAATTCCATAAAAAAATATAAGGGCGGGGTAATAAGCACAGTTAATTAAAAACAAAGAGATTTGTCGATCAATGTCATTGCACGAGTTACTGCGGACATGCATGTATTACTGCGTGCCAGTTACTAACGAAACACCAGTTACTGCGCATGTATTACTGCGGTCTGATGTCAAGCCAAACATAACCTTAGTACAAATATCACTTGTAGGGTAAACCAACCAGTAACTGGGCTTCTACATGCTTTGCATTTTATAATCGTATTTTGATAAATTATGACAAGAATAAGTAATTACATTTATAGAAATTTCAAGAAAAATAAATTTAAATGCAGTAGTAGGTCCGCAGTAATACATGCACATGGTGTCAAGTAGTGCACCTAATACTGCGGTGAGAAATAAAAATTAAAACTAAAATGTAGACAACTGATTTACTGTTTTTCTGAAAAAAATAACTCTTATTCCATCGAGCAATACCGCTACAGTACATGTATTACTGTTAATAACAAAAATATAAATGTTTTTCAAGTAGGTGTTCATGACCGCCATATCGGAAATCGACCGAAGTTTCGCCTTGACGAATTTCAAACTACGATAAAAGAATTAATAATAACTTTGCTGTACATACTTATTAATAATTATCTGTAATAGAGTTTAAAATAATTTTATCAAAAATTTTCAAGAGATTATGTACTTTCCAACACTAAATATGATCTGTTTTAGAATATCCGCAGTAATCGGGACATCCGCAGTAATACCCACACCTACCCTATGTATCCAGTCATGGAAACAATTCGAAAAAGGAGATCGGATGTTTAGAACTTCCATTTTTTTTTGTCTTTTGCTGCAGAACTAATCCACTTTTTAACCGACTTCGAAAAAGGAGGTTACTCAATTCGATCCGCATATTTTCTCAAATATGACTTGATTTGTCCTCGTTAAACGTGTTTCTGAAAAAATGACTATAACTAAAAAAGGGGCAGACATGTGCAAAAAACTTTTGTATTACAATGTTGGGGACTGTTTTAGAAATAGTTTTCCACATAAATCTCAAGACGTGTTTTACCTTTCTCGAGGAAAATGAGGTTAAAGTTGGGAAACATATAATTCGGCAATTTAATGGATGTGCAGTTTCGAGACAATAAAACTGAATTTAAAGTAAATAAAAAAAATCGTTTCACAATCAAAATAAAGAGTAGGAGGTAGTACCTTCAGTTATATGATCCATTGAAAGTTATTTTTTATTTATGCTTAATGTTAATAATTTGTAGGTGGCCTTGAGGTAGGTATAAGACAGAACTAAGTAAATACATCAAGGAAGCGCGTTAAATAGATTCTGTCAATACTAACGTGTTTTCTGAGTGTTGGGAGATTTCATTCTGTTTTCTTTCGAGTGTTCATACACAAATAAAGAGTTTTGATTACGTTCATGTTAAAGATCATCGCGAACAAAATATTGATTTTTAGATTTTTGTCCATTGAGCAACGAACTGTGCGGCGGCCGACTACTGCGGCACGCGTTCCTGCTCGCGCGCTCTCCCCGCCCTTAAAGATTAATCGCGCGCTTAACGAAGCAAGCAACGGAGCACATTGGGCCACGAGCCCGGCTTGTAATTGTCGGGAACTTGCAAGTACGCCGGGGGCTCTGAATAGCCCGAGAACTGGACCGTAAATAGCTGGAGTTTCTGACCGTAACAATGATTCTGACCCTCGAGACCATCGCGGAAGGGGTTGCGGATAGGCGGGAGGAGCGAGGGGGGCCAGTGGTAGGCCATTTTGTCCGCGTTCGCGTGCGAAATTCCAATTAGAGGCAGCGGGCCATCGCGATCGAGGCGCGGCTAATGACGCGTCTCGCGGCGGCCTTCTTTTTTCCGCGGAAATTTCGCTCGCTACGTCGCGCAGCTACGTTCCGGGCACGTGTTACAAGCTCGATTACTCGACGCGACGCGGACGGTGCCACGGGTCCGGCACACGAACGGTCATTTATCGTCTGTTTCCAGCGGCCGTAGGGCCGTCCTTCTCCCTCGCCGCAGTCGGAGAAAGCAGGAACGAACGGACAAACGAACGGGCGGAGACAAAAAGGCTGGCCGTTGGAGCGAGGGGACCGCTCGCATTGCGCATGCACCCTCGAATTTCGGACCTGGCGTACATCTACTTCCGCTGCGACACAGTGGCCAGAGCGAGAGGGTCGAAGACAGAGAAACTTGGGGATCCGGAGGGAACGAAGGAGCCGGAGGGGCGAGAGAGAGAGAGAGGGAGAGATAGAGAGAGAGAGTGAGCTAAAAGGGCGAACAAGAGGTAAATGGAGGATGGCTGAGAGGAGGAGGAGACAGTTCGGGCAGACACTAAATAATCTAGATAACGGAAGGACGGCCCTAAATTCCTGCAGATTTGTACAGGCGTACCGACTGATTAGATTGGCTGGAAGATTGCAGCGTGCCGCGGGAGGGATGGGGCGTTATAGGAACGAAGGAAGAGACTCCGGTGAATTTTCGGTTTCTCCTTCGTTCAGCCGACTACCCACCCCCGTGCGCGCGACTCGCACGGACGACGTTTTGATTAGCCTCGAGTCTGGGTACTTGGCATCGATCGGCACTGTGTACTTGGCAAGAGTCCTGGAAAACGCGGCAGGGACAGGTGAGGGCTCGTCTGCCGCATCCCCCGATACCCACGCACACACACCCGTCGCCCTCTATTTTTTGCATCGTCTGCCCGGCTTACCCTGCCAGGCGAAATGCGTGGATCGGGAGCGTTGGGTCGCGGGCCTTCCCTCGGAAAAGGGAGACGCTCGCGCGGGGTCGCGATCGGGATCAATCTTTTAAACGGATCCCAGAAGAGCGTGGATGTATTATGGATCGAACGACACTGGAGGGACGCAGGACCCCGCCGTTATATACGCGCGAAGCCTCAAGATTCCCGAAATAAAGAAAACAGGAGCCAAGACCCCAGAATGACTCGGGGTCTAGCCACCGCGCAACAGAGACACTTGACGCCGATGCATTACCCACGGTTCAGCTTCCAGTGCGAATGCGATCTCCTCGCGATCGGCATTCGAGTGCCACGAACCTGGCCATTCGCCCGACAGCCAGGAGAAGGCAATTAAATATGATTTACAAGTTATAGGGGTGTAGCGCGAATTAGTTATTACCCTGGCTAATAAATCACACCGCGGGAAAGCAGGCTCGGCGTGCGCTGTCGCACCGGTAATGCCGGTCAGGCATCCGTGTTCCTTTGAATTCCATCGAACCTTCGGAAACGTCGCGCAAGGCCGTGCCTTTTCAAGCACTCGAGCTCCGAAGAGCCCTCAGCCGAAACTGAAAACTCGGAACTGGAATTATCCTAGGACCGAAGTCGATTGCGAAAGGCCTGGATCGCGAAGCTCGCGCGCTGAGGTCTCCGCGCGCTCGTCGTCCTCTACTGTCGCGGTTGCGGCCGCGGCTAGGCTGGTAATTGCAGATAGCAGCATCTGTTGATTACGCCATCTCTACCATTACCGTCGTAAAATAATGCGAGAGCTGGCGCATATGCGCTTGTCCACGGAAACGCGAGTGCGCGCAAATACACGCCCGTACGCACACAGAAGAATCGGCGCAAGCGTGGCAAAGAGTTACCTTCGCGTTTCGTCTAGAAACTACACACGAACACACTGCTCTCGGCTATTCTTCGTGCTCGTTTGTCGAAATCGATACGCGGCCTGCATACACCGAGCGCGGTACTGATTGCGGCAACGTGCAAAATCGAGGACCATCCATACGGACCGGCCCACGCAACTCAAACCACTTGGATCCCTCTCTAAATATTGGTTTTCGCAACAATTGCTTCCGATTGAAAAGTGCGCGATTCTAAGGGGAAAGTGGGAAAGGGAAGAGACAAGGGGGGGAGGAGGAACGTCTTGTATCCTCCGACTCTTTTCATCCTTTCGAGTATATTCCCCGATGCATCCGAAAAGAAATGAATGGAAATAAACGCGCGTTGCCTCCAGCCCAAAGTAAGCCTCACTCCGACACCACTTTGCGCGGCATCGATGAATCTCAAATGCTCCGGATTCCAGCTCTCGTTAGATTCTGTCTTGGTGCTCCGACTGCGGAGAACAAAGGGTGGAAATTGGGTAGAATCGCGGGTCCCCGGTGGCACACGCGGCAACTACAAACTCGTCGACTGTTCCCGCAACGCTTGTACATTCCAGTATGCACTAATGTTTGTTAATTGCTACATCTCTTTTCGCTTTCGACGGCGAAATGTTCGCCTCGTGGTTGACATTAGCGAAGTCGAGGCGCGACGTTGCGAACGGCAGGGTCTATGTTGTCCTTGACGCGCGCCAGGGAGCTTGTAAAAGCGATTTAAATAAATTATACATGCCCGTGCGCAGTTCCGCTCGGTCAATTTCCCGAGCGAAGCGCGACGAGCCCGGCCGCTCGTGTCGACGCGGAAACAAAGGGGAAACGCAAAGGCAAGTTTTGGCGTCGAGTGCAGAAACGTGTTTTACCTTCGAAATCGGATTTGAAAGCGGCGCCCGGTGAATGTAAGCGCGCCGAGTAAAAATCTCGCGATGCCTCCGGTGTTGCGCGCTTTGAACGAACCCGGCTGTAAATGGACAGGCTACCGCCGGTAATTCTTCCAGCTGAATCGCGATTCAATCTCGCCCGCTGGAACCTCCGATCGAACGAATTCATCATCCTTCGTCGCTGTGGAGAGGGCGCGGACAGAGGGGCCACGCGACCGAGTGTTTAATAGACAGGGCCTTCTTCATTCGATACTATTAATTAAAAGTTTTCGCGAGAGAGCCGGTCGATCCGTGGCGCGAGAAATGCAATCAAAGGTAACGAAACACCCCGGATGTCTCGTGCCTCGTTAAGCAATTTTTTTCACCGCTTTTAATGATCCGCTTTCGCCGACAAAAGAGTTGGCCTCTCTGCTTATCCACTGGCAACCCCCTCTCGCTCTCGTTTCCTCCTCTCCCAGCTTCGCTCTCGCCTGTTCGCGTGCTTCACAGTCAGCGTGCGCCCCCGCCCCCTTCAAATTAACTAGCGCACGGTGGACTTTCAAGGGCGAATCTGATAACGAGAGACACGAACGGTCGTTCGCGAAAATCTGCCGATATTACGCTCCGAGCGATTGTCGGCTAAAGGGCGAAAGGGCGAAAGGGCGACTCCTTTGCGGTCGCTCGTCGACGTCTTTTCAGCTCCCGCTCCCGGCTCATTCTTCCCAGAGATCGTCCGTCCGCGACATTAACGGGGCTTTAACGACTTACGAATCTCTGGGCGACCAATAATTTTATCAAACGAGCGTTTACGCCACGCGCCCGAAACTATCACGTCGCACAGTGGGCATGGACCATGCTTCGAGCGCGAAAAAGGTAATAAAAAAAAGATCTTCGTATATTACTTTTGAATAGTTATTAGGGCTGCATAGACCTTAGAGTACTGGAAATGAAAAAATATTTTAAGGAACACGTGGGAACCAGGTAGGTATATTACTGTACGCCCTCGACTTAGGCTACGCGTACACATCAAACGTCTTCAGCCTTTAGTGGTGTAGATACCTACAGTCGTGAATTGCAAGCATTTTTCAGTTCTATTATTTCTCTGTGATGGCTTATGTTCCTCCAGGTATGTAACATGTTTTTGTATTAATTTTTTACACATTACGTACATCAATTTGTTGAAGTTCTTCTCATACTTTCTGTCAGCAGATATTCTAACTTTATCGAAGTGTACAAAAAATTGCACGTGTTTGCATATATCGTGTTTTTCGTATATAATAACACATATATTTAAGATATTCTTGGTATAAAAATAACTTTTTATTTCACGAAAAAGAAGAGATTCCTGCAGATATGCTGGATTTATTAGATTTAGCACGCTTCGAGCGCGAAAAAAATATTATTATGTCTCTAAGTAGCAGTGTTATTGATTAAGTAATGAAATGTATTTGAATGATAGATATAGGGGAAATATGGACAAAACCGGGTACCTGGGTAAAACCGGGACGTGCTATTATTTTTAAAATAGCCTTAAATTTTCCCGCGTCGTTGCAGCCACATATTGTCACGATGTGCATTGTTGCATCAACAAAAGACGATCGTCTTACAATCGTGCATAGTGACGTTATATCGTCTTGTGTGTTTTGGAAGGCTATGATCTAATTTTCGATACTTAAAGACCTACAATACTTTTGACAGTGTTCAGGTAAGTACTTTTTTGTGTGAATTATGTTAATTGTTGCATATTAAAGTGTAACTAACTAAGACAGTTTATTTGTATTTCGCCGTGGTATTGTTGATAATCCGTAATATTTACAAAATTGTATGTTGGGGTAAAACCGTACGGGGTAATATCGGGTACCCGATTTTGGTAAAGGACCACAACTAAAAAAAAGGAAACTACAAAATTAAATAAAAGACTGAAGGATAATGATAGTAGTAGTGATGGAAACAATGATAACAGGAGCAACGAAGACATTTGCAATTATTGCAAAGAATCCTATGGTTCATCCAAATTGAATGAAGGGTGGGTGCAGTGTACTTGTTGTAAGTGGGCTCACGAAGGCTGCACTGGTTGAGGAACTGAAGAATTGGACGAATTCCGTTGCTATAGGTGCTAGGGCCAGTTTTTAGTACGGTACCCGGTTTTACCCAGGCTATGGGGTAAAACCGTAAAAACGGACCATATTTTAAATCATAATTTTTTGTATTTCTTATTGTTTTAAATAAAATGGATTTATACTATTAATTAATAAAGAGTTTAGTCTAATGACCCCTACTTTCAATTTCTTTTTTACATTAATAATGCCAAAGTTATGAGCTTTTATCCTTAGCGTCCCGGTTTTACCCATATTTCCCCTATACATGATATTAGGAGGACAAAAAACAAAAATATAAAGTTGAAATTTTGTTTATTTACAAAAAATAGTTTTAACTTTAATTTTATTTTGATTGCTATCTATAACTACAAGGTATAACCTATAAAATACATTCAATTACTCGATCGATAACACTGCTAGAGACATAATATTTTTTTCGCGCTCGAAGCATGGTTTAGCCCACTGTGCGTCGCACAGTGATAATCTGGCCATAAAATACCGGCAAGGAAAAAGGCGAAACGTTTATGGTTTGACAGGTAAGTCAATTCAAAGTTAACCTCTGTTATTGAAACGTTTTCTGTGCGCGCCGATACAAACTCGAACGCCGACTTTGAAAGTGAATAACTTTTGAAAGAGTTGACCAATTTCCATGGTGTAAAATGGATGCTACTCCAGGAAGTAAGTAGAATATTTGTTTACTCTTAAGTAACCATAACTGTTAGCGTTTAGGTTGCACCACTGCAAAATTACTTGGAGAAAGTAGAAGCAAAACTTGGCCCACGTATTTTATAAATGTAGTTGAAAAGTTGTAACTTCCACGAACTTCCACCGAAATTTTTGTTCTGGCCTATTGCTAATGCTTATACCTTGCAAATTTTTAAAAAATTGACTGCCACTAGGTGCCACCCTGCTCATACGAGAGTAAAATTGGTCTCCTCAACGAGTTTGAACTATTTGACGATTTTGTAACATTTAGATGACATTTATTATACATCCTTATGGTACAAAGTTGTACAAGAATGATTTTCTCTGCATCTTATGCATATTTATTTATTGTCTTGAAATTCAGGAAATATAATTGGATTTTTACCTGTCAAACACCAAGAACTGATTAACTGTGAATTATTCTACATGTTTTAATTGGGTTATCTGTTTATAAACATTATAGGTTCAGATTCGTAATCAACGACTCCAAAAACATCAGGGTACTGACATTCGAGCAGATCCAACAATTTTTTTACTATAGTTGTCCGCCATATTGGATTCGCCATTTTGGTTTTTAAAGTTTTAAGTTTAGATTCGTAATCAGCGACCTCAAAAACCCCAGAGTACCGATTTTTGCCTAAATTCATTAATATTTGAGATTTTGGCCACGTTTTCGGGATTTGGGACCACTGTGCGTCGCGTCCCTTTCGCAAGATCAACAAGAAAATGGTATCGCCCCGCGGGCCATTTCCCGCAGGCTTAATATCGAACAAGACCAGCAACTTTCCGGCTGAAAAGTCAAATTAAGAATTCGGGCCAATTCCACCGTAGCTCCCCGAGTTTACTTTTTAAATTACGCGAAGCTCGAGAGCCTTTGACGGGTCTCGAAGGAACTTTCGTCCCTTCGTCGGTGTCGCGTCGCGTCGCACGGTCCGCGTGTCGCGGAATCCGCTATACTTGGGGCGAAGTAGATAAAAGTTGCAACGCGGGGAACGCGATGCCGCCGCGTTTGAAAGTGCAAAGCGCGCGGAGTAGGGGTTGCGTGGATTCCGGACGGAAGCGAGAATCGCGGCCCTTAAAACAACGGGAAAAGTCGTGCGCGAACGATCGTGCCGCGGGGGAGTTTCTTGGAGGGGAGTTGCTCGTAAAGCATCGTTCCGGTTACGACTTGGCGTGGCTCGCTGAAAGCCATTTAGATAATAAAATGCAGTTGCACGGTGATAAGACACGGGTCGTTTGTTTACGCGCTCGTTCGCGGACCCTCCGACCTATGTACACGCTCGACAGTTTTATTCACACCGGGGAGAAACGGCCGGGCCTGTTTACAGCGCGGCGGAATCCTTAAATCGGCCCGCGTATCCGCGCAAGCGATCTCGAGAGCCTGCACGCGACAACCAGTCCCGGCGGGCACCGTTTAAATTTCTTCCCCGTCCGACGACGTTTCGGCATCCCGCCGCGACAACGGCAAATTTCCCCTAATACCCGTGATCGCGTCCACGCGTTTCAATCTAAAGTGTCGCGGCGCGGTAATGGGCGCGAGGGGATTTACGTGTTTGATCGTCAACGGTTTATCTCGACTCGCGTATCACCGGGTTCACTCGTGTATTAAACCGACTTAAGTCGAGTCCCCGGTTCGGATTTAACTTGTTATATAGCTGAGGAAGACGATGACTCGTCATTTATAAAAATAACCTCCTACCAGTTAAGACGGATTAATTCCCTTCGACGGGGTAGAATTAAATATAGCATTCGCTGCGGGGTAAAACGGTTCTAGCGGGGAAGTGACCTAGTTAACAGGTCGATGAAGTCGGAATAATAAATAGGTAGGTAACTAGGTACGCGTTGCTGGGGATTTTCTTTGGAAATGTCGAGAAGATAGGTATCAAGAATCGCGGGGTGTAACTTCACGCTCGACCTTTTCGAGATTCGGCCGTAAATCAATTGGCGTTGCCAGCACGCGGCGCTTTCAACGGCAAAGCAACACCGGCGGCGCAATCCGCTCGACGAATTCACTTTCCACCGGGTATCGCGATCAACACCGCGAGCCGCAACGCGCGTTCACGTGCACGCGGCGCTATCAGGGGTCACGGATCGCGGGGAAACGCTCGCCCAAGAACTAGTTCTTGCCGAATCGATCGCTTACGTAAGCGGCCCGGGGGGAGGGGCGGAGGGCAAGTTGGAAATTAACGTGAGTAGGAAAATCGAGAGGAGAGCGAGGTCCCGCGGGGAGCGGGCAAAGGCAGGGAAGAAGGTCAAAGCACAATTAAATCTGCGAGCGCGGAACGATCGAACAGATTGGCGCGGGTAATCCCCGACGTTCCGCAGTTCTTTGGCCCAGCGAGAAATCCAACCTGTTAGTCGAATGGATTCCATCCGTGCCGTCTAAACGGATGACTTCGCCAACAGTCCTTTCGATTCTTTCGCGCACCCTTTTTCCCTTCCCCATTGTTCGGGACAGCGTCGACCCGCTGCAACTTCCATCGTAACTTAACCCCTGTTTCGCCGGAGCTTTCTTCTGCCGCCATTGCCACGACGTTGCACAACTGTCGACGACATTGCTACGATTTACGCGATTACGCGATTACGCTACTTTACTACGGTACTCTCGACTCTCAGCCGCGGAAGCAACGTAACTTTGCGTCGATTCAAGCGCAATCGGTAGATAAAAGTGATCGGCGCAGCGAGCTTCGCTAAGTACATACTCGATAGGATCAGCGTGTGGTAAGCGTTCGCCTTTCGTCATTCGTCTAGACTCCGGGGGGTGAGGCTATCCCGTGCTTCGTCGAGTCGACGGCGAAGGAGACGTTTGAGAAACGTCGGGCATCAGGCTAATCAGTTCCGCGATAACGATAACGAGAGCTGTCCATTAGCTGGCAAGCAGTTCTATTCCCCAGCCGACAGTCGGTTAAAAGCGGTGCCGTTTTTCCGTCTGCCGAGGAAAACTAATTCCCCCAGCTGCGCGTAATATCCACAGCGTCTTACGACGGCCACGCCGATGTTTTTACGCCCGTGATGCATGTCCAGTCGGAACTCGCGGACGGCTAATTTCCTGCAGCTCGCTCCCTCCGCAACCGAGGGGGGATTCAGTTAAATTCTTCCTCCTCCTCGCGACAAACAATTAGGACGTCGAAACAGCCTCGATTCCCCGACGGACCGAGACCGATCGGGGACGGAAAAGCGCGCGTGGCCGGCGCGCGACAGCTAATCGATCCGAAATTACAGAAAAGCGAGCGACGTAGCCGGCCGGAATCCACTGCAATCTCGACCGTTTCTCCTTTTATTGCTCGACCTCCCTTTTGTCGTTCGGACAACTCCCGGAGCGCTGCGACCCAGCCTCTCGATTCACCTGCGAATGAATTTCCAGGACGAGCCTCGATTAATCTGAATTAGAAAATTGATGCCACTTCGCGAACCCTAAGCCTACCCGTTCGCCGCTATTTCCTTTAGTCGCGCGCAAGAATCTTCTCCCCGAATAATTTCCGCCTAAGTATTACCGCGCTACGGACGCGAAACGTGCTTGCTCGCGGTTCTAACGAGACCGATTAACCAGACCGATCACCACGCTCAAACGACGCTCTAATAAAGTGCAATTAATTCGCAGAGCGCCGCAATGTAGCCATGCAGCGTGGCCAGCCCCGTAGAAACAACGCTCTCGCTGTTGTCCGACGACTGGTCGATCCGTTAGTCTTGAGTGGGTAAAGGGTCCGACCAGTGTCGTCTAGCATCTACTTGCAGAGCAGATTACTCATCGTCGAAGCGCGGTGCTCGCTTACCGCTTCAAGGTCTACGTTTAACATTCTACAGCTTATTCATCCAGCAACTAAGGGGCAAAGTCGTCCTCTTGACAGAGAATATTCAGTCAAGATTCAGATTCAGTTGGCTCTCGACTTGGACGCAGATCGTCACGGTTCAGTAGCGCAGAGCACTCGCTCCATTTTCTGCAACCGCTTACTTGGCAACCGTTTAACGACTCTCGTCGTACTCCTCGATCGAGGAATTATATCTGAATGACAGCGCAATCGGTCTTGCAAGTTCATTGCTCAGGCTTCTGCGGTGGCTTCTTTCGAGGTTAACGATGATTCCGGCGAGCGCTCATCAGACGGAGATCGTCGAACTGGCATTCCTGCCGACTGGAGACGCGCGTTAACCCCTAAACGAGACTGACCGACGATTAACCTCGCCTTGCAGGGTTAACGCGCGGCCATTCCGCTCGTACCAGTCGCTCGTTACTTTTATTTCCTCGCCCGGCCGATAATTATTCCCGCCTACGCGTGCCAATGTTTCGCCGCCAATTTACGGCTCGCTTCGTTAACTCTGTTTGCCAGAAATTCGGGCCCAGTATCGCGTGATCGCTCGTGATGTTTGACAAACGCACGGAGGTAATTGCTTATTCGAGCCAGGCCGTAATCGAGGAGGCGCTCTCTCCTCATCGAAAGTACAACGCGCGCTAATAACGACTGCAAGATAATGAAGCGTTATGGATACTCGAGGCCGCAGACGCCGCAGCCACAAGCTACGCTTCCACCGCCAAAGTTAATTCTGCTTTTCGACCCGTCATTAATTACTCGCTGGGCAAACACCGCGTCGCGAGCGAAAAAGACCCAGCGAAATGAACCAGCGTAGTATGAAGTGTAGATTTTCTCAACTTTGAACTATTATACAACTATCGTACAGCGTATCGAGAGCAAACACGTTTGTGCTCGCCGCTGCGAAGATCAAAGGAAGTTTTATTTACAGAGGAAGAAAATTTTCAGGAGCACCGTGCTAGGACGGTGCGCGCGATTCGATTACTGTGCCTGACATAATCGCGACCAACCCATCGCTTCCAGGAAATCAGCTCGGTTGCCTCTTTTATCCGGCCATTCACCGCGGCCAATGATTTCCTGTCGTACCGAGGACTGTTGTCGGCTTGCCGCTTAATTTAATTCGATTGTTGCTGGACGTGTGTGTCTCGAATTACCAGGACAATGGCAAGGGAAATTGCCGCGCAAACAGATCGGTCCCGCGGCGCTTTCTAACGCTTAAAGTCGCGCACCAGGAAACAGCAGCAGGACGAAGTTGCCAATCGTCGAAAACGTCGCGGCAGATTCGTCCGGAACTTTCCGACCAGCCCTGGAACGAGTTGGAAATCGATGTTTGGCTCGGGAAAAATTGTTTACGCTCAGGACGGGGCGACGAATCGCCGACACACAAATCGCGGAGAGGAAGGAAAACTGGCAATCCACTTTGTCGATCAGGAAACATAATTCTGGTCGCGTCGCTTCCCACCGCGCCCTCGGCTGTATCGTCGCGCATTTCCGCGCCCGATTTTCCGACGTTCGTTTGCTTTCGCGGACATCGCGAAAAAAAGGATCAAGTTTCGCGATCGCGCGAAACTCGAAACGCGAAAACTACTAGCATTGGTATGGGAGTAACAACGATGCGAGCGTGGAACACACATGCGAGTAATGGCACTTTTTCTCTCGTTTCCGGGCCGATGGTAGATAAATATTGAACGCTCGGATTCAAGGGAAAGTTGATCAACTCGTATAACACTTTGAACATCCACGTATTTTTTATTTTTTTTTATTTATTTATTTCAATGCACGCAAACATTGCGATCGCGGGGATGAGGCGAGCAAGGGAATTTTCGTTGTTCACCGCTAGACAAACAGCCCGCGATCCATTCTGCCGCGAGTGGACGGTGAAAGCGCAGAGTTAGAAGTTTAAAGAATCCTCGGTGTAACAGAGGGATTTCAGCAGTGGCAGAATGTTTCGCGACAAAGGATCCCGTGGAAGAGAAATGCCGTCGTCTCGATTCACAAATTGGATCCCGTAGAATTACGGGGGCCGCGAAAGAGGACTGGCCCAGTTTGCGCGCTCAAACGATTACGCTCCCTCCCGTGGGATCGCTCCCCGCGAGCAAATGCGGGGGAATGGGCCTCCCTGAAAACACTGACGAGCAAAAATTCGCGAACATCGTCTCCTCGCCGATGGGAATCCTTTGTCGAAGAAATATTTCCACCGATGGGGCATCATCAGCGGCCTTCGACGTTCCACGGACAAGATCCCTCCCATTTAGTGCTCGATGTCTTCGCCAAGAGTTTCGATGCTACATCGCTCGTGATTGAAGAGGGGAGCAGGCAGAGTAATGTCGACCCAATTCGTAAATTGGATCCGTAGGTCAGGAGGCTCTTGGGCACTCGATGACGACATACAGACTTTCGGTCGGTGGATGCGTGAACGTCTAATTAAGGAGGACCTGTCCACCCTTTTTTTCTGGTAACTTCATCATTCACTCGTTTCTAGCGTATTCAAAGGGACGGTGGAGCGTGGAAATGTTGGAACAACGCCGTAATTGGCCCGCAATTAAATTCACGTTCCGAGTCAATTAAAGGGACTCCAACCCTTGCCGAGTGTCCCGCGTCCTGTGAAAGCACTCGAGGACGCCGATGCCCTTCGGAACGAGATAAACTTTCGCACAGTGAGAGAGGGATAGAGAAAGGGGAGGAAAGGTCACCATTGTCCTTCGGCTGTTGTCGAGAATCGAATCACGGGAGATTTTCCTGTGCTCCTTCGTGAGAGATGGCTCGTGTTTAGCCACGTTCGGGGCCACGTACACCTTGGGGCCAGTCCTAAGTACCGTGCTGGCAGCTGGCAGAACCAAGGAAGGAAGGAAGGAAGGAAGGAAGGAAGGAAGGAAGGAAGGAAGGAAGGAAGGAAGGAAGGAAGGTAGGAAGGAAGGAAGCAAGGAAGGAAGGAAGGAAGGAAGGAAGGAAGGAAGGAAGGAAGGAAGGAAGGAAGGAAGGAAGGAATGAAGGGAAGGAAGGGGGGAAGGGAGGAAGGAAGGAAGGAAGGAAGGAAGGAAGGAAGGAAGGAAGGAAGGAAGGAAGGTTCGGACCGAGGGGTGGCGAAAAGGGGTGCCGATCAATAACACACCGCGCCGCGGCGCTACTGTCGCTGTTCCGATTACTCCTATAGTTACACGTATCTTTCTGTATGCACAAGTAGAAATACATGGCTCGCGTTAGGAGAGAACCGCGCGAGAGGATACACCTTCAGTTCAATGAAACTTCTCCGTGAAGCCTAACTAAAAGGCGCACTTTCGTCACGCGTTGCCCATCCTTCGAGATCCATCCTCACTTACGCACTCCCCCCCCCCCCCCCCCCCCCACCGGATGCTTCGCGAGGTACACGAGGAATAAAGGTCACGTTTCAAGAGATCTCTCCACGGACAGTAAATACCGAAATGCGAAGGAATTCGGTAATGGTTCCCGAGTTAGAGACTTTTAACGCAAACACAGCTGAAGAGAGAAAGGTGTTGATCCTAGGAAGAAGCCGGGAACATTGTTGACTGAAAAATTTGCAGGAAAGTCGACTCGAGAGGAATTTTTACGATGATGTTCGAATGCGCGCCGCGGAAAATTGGCCGAGACGATCTTTCATCGTAATTTCTTGGCGAGATGAGCGAGATGAGCGAAACGAGCGGCGGAAAGGAGTCGCGAATTCCTCACGGTCCAACCAAACCAAACCGCCAAGAGAGAAGGAAATCCACGCGCGCAAGGATTGCAAGACGGAAGTAATATTGCTTGGCGGGCGGGGAATACTCGGGGGTGGAAAAAATCGGAATTGAACGCTGGAAGTTTGTTTGCAGGGGCCGGCGTGGCCATCGATCGATTATTCGCGAGAAAAATAATGCGGGCCCGCGGCAATTTTCTTCCATCTCCTCGCCGCGGCTTCTAAATCGAATTATTTTCCAGCGGCTGCTAACGTAATTAAGGTAGTTTTGGCCTGATAGCCACGCCAACAACGAGTAAACGTTAAAAAATTCAAGCAACCGATTCCTATGTACTTGGCGGCAATTGCCGCTGATCACGGTGGCCATCGATTTGCAATAAAACAAGTCGAGAATCAGGTCGAAATTCGATACTCTGTAACACTTTGTATCTGGATACGTCCGGATACGTACCTCCCCAAAAGTAGCCTACCCTATTCATTGGCGACTACGCAACGCGAATCGTCAAGGATTCATTCTAATCCGTGGCAGCTCGGGCTGGCCTCCCTAAATTACATAATCAATATTTCCCGATTGCGGCATTCTTGCTGCGCGCTGCGACTTTCTTGATCAAAGGTGTGTCTACTGTGCCCAGTTGGGAAACACGTGGCGAACATGATCGAACTCCTTTTCGAATTGCCTCAACCGAGACTGAAGAAGGTAGGGAAGATGTTGGTTCTCGTATCAGACGATCAGTATGGGAATCCACCGATCGCAACAATTATTTCACACGTAAACCGTGGAACGACCCAGGGGCGTTTGTTTTCTCGACGCGGCAACGATCGATCGCTTTAATGAGAATCGTAATCGAGTAATTTCGAAGGTAAACCGACCGCGCGTCGATTATCACGGAAATATTTACCACGGTGCGCGCGACCTTTTGTTACCCGCCCTGTTGTAAAAAGTACAACAGTTGTGAATTATTTTATTTTCTGCCTCAGAATGACCAATCGACTACTTTTTAGCTATGAATATAGAATTATTTTTAAAGGTAAGCCGTATTCTCAACTTAAAAAATTCAGAATACCAACTAAAGCAAAGATCAGGTAGAAATGTAAAAAAAAAACACGATAAAATCGCGATGTTGTAAAAAGTACCTACAACGTGTTGCTAACCATGTTATAAAATAGGGCGCGGGTAACGATAGGTTAACATGTTATGGAAGGTTGTGTCACATGAAGTGAAAATCATGACTCTTTCACGTGAAAATTCAATGAATTGCTTGTCGCGTGCCCTACGTTAAGGGGACATTCTACTCTCTCGGCAGAAAAATCGGCCACTTTTCGGTGATGGTTTTTATAATGAAGTAAACACTTAATGTTTTCGAATTTCTGGGGGTATATTTTACCACTCTTGAAATACAAGAAAAAATCATTGTTTTTTGTTTATTTCATTTGTTTACACAAATATTTCGCAGTTAAGTTGGCGGCATCAGAATTGTTGGCGGTTGAAATTTCGGACGACTGGATCATCGGAAATAAAAAACCAAACATATTTTTAATTCGCAGGATTATGGTTATCGCGCTTACCACGAAATAACAATTTTGGACCAAAATTATTAAAATAGCGGTGAATCAAAGTTGAAAGTACCGAAAAGGGCATTTCTTTTCTGTTTAATAGATATAAAATGTGAGAAAGTATTAAAAAATCTTAAGATATTTGTGCTAAGCGGGAAAGCCACTAATGTGTAGAATAACATATTAAAATTTTGGATTAATTGGTCATGGAGTTTTTTTTTTATCACATCCGCCAACCAAGAAAATGGTGTTTCGAGAAAAACGCGTTTAAAGTTTTGAGAACCAGGCCGCTGACGCTACAAATACCTATAACATTGAAAATACATCGAATTTCGCTCCAAAAATTTAGGAGGATATTGTAGAAGGTGCATTCTTCCGAATTCAGTAAAAACAAAAATCGATATTTTTGAGGCCGAGAGAGTAGAATGTCCCCTTAAAGACCGCTGACACTGGCAACTATTTATATTCGACTCAATTACAGAAGGCGATAATGTCCATAAAAGTGCTCTATCCGTCATTGTACATAACGTTCCGATGTACCTACCTATCGTGTCAGGTGACCATACCTATAGGGTAAATCCGGGAGACGCGGTCGACCTAATATAAAATGGCTATTAAAGCTAATATAGATATTAATTATTTTATCAGAACGAACCTAATATGTTCAGAATTTTATGCCGATTCAGAAAAACTGGTCGACATTTGCTTTAAGACAATATTTACTGTAAATCGGGTTGAAAACTGAAGTCATGACATCTGACCACCTCCCCCGAGGTGCCGGGAGAAATGGTTTTCGTCGTTGGCAGAGACCACTAACATAATTATTCATGCAAAATTAACAAAGGATAAAGTAAAATTATTTATGAGCGAATACAACTACGGATTCATTGATATTTAATTTGTTTACGCTAAACAAGTAAAGAACACATCAAAGAAAATGTGAATTACCTACTGGCGATTAGCAAGGCAAATGAATACAAAAGTGAATAAATAAACTTAATAAACAAAAATAATAATAAAAAATAAAAAAATAAACAAAAATAATAAAAAAATCATAACTCGACCATCTCACCTTTCTGCAGCGAGACATGGTCTTCTCGTTAGCTTTGAGAGGAAGAGTTAATATGGCCAAATAATTTGGCTGCATTGTCCCTCAACATCTCTACTATCTTATTATTCCAAACATTAAAGGAAAATACACTTAGAAGTATATTTTAAATACGATTCTGTATAACCGCTGTTTGACAAAAGAGGTTAAATGTAACATCAATTTACCTTTTATAGCCTATAAATCCAGAAAAACACAGAAGGAAGCGAAATAACGCTATTCATTCAACTATTTGGCTTCTAGAGAAGTAATTGGTCTGCACTTTAATGCATTTTTACGTATAGACTCTGAAATATAGCGACACGACCAACTCTCCGGCCCGACCGCGTCTCCCGGATTTACCCTATACCCTGCGGAGAAGGTGGTCTTATCTAGGAGCCTTACAACCGCATGCTACAAGTAATCGACAAATTTCATGCTCTCTTCCTACTTTTTCTCTGCTAACAAGACGTCATACGAACAGCAACCGGGATACGAAATAAATTCTCGTGTTACAGCTTCTCTTGCAATATAGCGAGGAATCTGCAGAAAAGATATAGGTACTAAGTAGCAATGATGTAGGGACTGTGTGGGAATAGTGTATGAGTCGTGTACGATAAGACAAGTCGTGTTCTCATTCTCGTCTTTGGCAAGATAAAGCTTGCTTACTTTGCATCATGACACAAAACGGCAGGCTTAGGGACGAGCTTTTATTAGAGAGAAGAAATCGAGGTTATATGAGGGTATTTTATACTGAATCGATAACCTTGCACGCGACATGAAAGTGCTACGTGAGCTTTAAGGCCCCTGAGCCGTGTGACAAAAATTTATATTGGATGTTTAGTCTATCCTATATTTACCTTGTCTACGCCATTACATCCTACCAACCACATCGCCTCTCCGAACGACCAACTACAAATCCCGAGGAAATTATTTTGATTCCACATAATAAATTGCGCGCGACATGCTAATTATTTCAACGTGTTAATTTCGCCGTGACAGACCGCGCTTCTGTCGCGACCCGTGAACGACGAAACTCTGCTCGTCACTCGAAGGCGCCACCCGCTGGGTCAAACTGTCCTTCGCGTAATTAACGACGGTAATGCTCGAAATACGTCGCGACGGGCGCTGTACCGTTTACAGTCCCAATATTCCCCGCATCACGTAACAGTATTCTGCGCGTGATGAATTTATAAATATGAAACGCACGGGCC
This sequence comes from Andrena fulva, assembly GCA_946251845.1. Lineage (NCBI taxonomy): Eukaryota > Metazoa > Arthropoda > Insecta > Hymenoptera > Andrenidae > Andrena > Andrena fulva. The sequence continues at coordinate 92,356,892 of OX276327.1, read as the reverse complement.
CGTTGCCGTCCGACCAGTTTGCCGCGTCGAACGCGGGAAATAAAATCACTCTACCAATTTGATATTAATCGCGCGATATTTTCAACGCCAGGCACCACGTTAATATTCGACGCGTTATTAATTGCGTATTCACTGGCCGAGCCTGCCGCGTTCCGCGAGTTATTCGTCGGTCGGAGCGTCGAATTGCCAATCGTCAAAGGGATCACGGTCGAAATATTCGCGTTTCCGAAATTGTGGCGGGGCTGGACAATCGATCACGGGCCAGGCGGGCACGTAGGGCATCTTCCCGACGGCTGGGATTCTATATCTATGTAGAATCTAGATTCTGGTCGGTGGACGTTAAGTAAGACCGCGGCGGAAACCAGCCGCTCCACGCTCGGCTTACCCATGCCGGTCGAGGCGAGTTGAGTTGGGTCGGGCCGGGTGGGTTCGGGTCGCGTGAACGCGCTCGGCGTGTTGCAGCAGGACGTTCTAAATCGTTACAAACCGTTTACAAGAGGGTCATACGATCCGGGCTAACGACAGCAGGGTAAATGGTCAGGAGAAACGAGCCGGCAGCGACTAGGAAGCGTGCAAATGAATATACATTGGTTTCGTGACGCGCGACGTCCTCGTGCACCCCCGCCCCGCGCCGCACGCCCCCGTCTCCCGTAATATAAATTTCGACGCGCAGCCGACGAGAAGCGTCTACCGCGAAGACCGTCCGTTCCCGTGGCGGTTTCCCGGCATTATTTCACTTTGTCCTCCGGCCCAACCGCGACTTCCTAGTCTCGAATTAGAGTTAATTAAAATACGGCCGCGCGCGGGCCGCTAACGCCACCGATAAAATCTCTTCTGCTACTGTGCACTTGGACATAACTCGCCCCGCGCGCCGTGCACCGTGCACCGTGCAGCGACAGAAATCGCCGTCGCGTGAAAGGGTACCATCGTTTTATCACCGGTGCTACGCTAACGGCTATTCAGATATTTCCCCCATGCAAACAGCTTCGAGCTTGATCCACAGCGAAAGGGGTAGCCTCGTCGATTCGAGTTTCGTTGTATCGTGGTATCGGAAAAAACTCACCGCAACGATCAGATGTAGGTAGATACCTATTCTAATCCTTACGAATGCGATGCACCAGGTAGGTACCCTCGTCGCAGGAACCTCAACTATTTCAATTTTTTACCTGGGCAACTGTGTGCCAGGGTGAGATCACCGAGAGAAACTCGAGCAAGTTTTATGGACTCTCCTTGGCGATGCCTCGAACCGGTGCCGATCGATGTTTATACAGTATCGTCATTCTTATTGCGAGTATTATGCATTCCGCTCGCACGAGGTAAATCTCTTTGAGAAGCGAGGTGGAAATTGGAGAAATCTCGATGCTCGGGCGACCAGCAAGTTTCCCAGTCCGATGGAAAACTTGGGAATCGACGTGCAACGAGGGTGGCGACGGTGATGGTGTTGGTGGCGGCGAGGCCGGGGTATCGGGGAAACTTCCTCAGCACGGAATTTTCAAAACCCCGCCGCCCGTCGCTCGTCGCCCGAGGGACCGCGTAAATTTTCCAACTTCGCGCGAGAATCGAATATAACCGAATAACCCGGTCACGCCGTTTGATCTCGAGAAATTCGAAGATAATTCCCCAGGCGATACGCCCCAGCCTCTGTTCTATCTCCGGGAATCTCAACGAGAGCCCCGATATTCCTCTCCTTGGAATCTTATCGCGATTCCTATGAAAATCCCTCGTAGATATCGAGAATTTTCTCTCTGTACTTCCTCCCCTCTTCTCGGTGCTTACACACCCTTCTCGCGTTCCGCACGATCGTTCCGCCGATGCAGATTCCTGTCACGCTCCCGTCGTTAAACGAAATTCATCGCTGCTTCCGAATAATATTTTTCATTCGCCGAATAGTCCAAAGTCCCAGCATTGTTTCGTTTCGCGGGACGCTCGCGAAAGGGCCGATAAAGTTCAGCGGCGTAATTCGTTCGAACAAAGTGACTTCCTCTGCATAAAGAGGCAGATAAACGCAAACATCTGCCTTTCGCGCATCGTGGATTCGGAGGTAGGGTTGCGCTCGAGGCTCCGTAAATTTCCCGCCTGAGCCAAGGTGGCTGAAGTACAGGGGGACGAGACCGTAAGCGAATAAGCCGGCCGCGCTGTTTGATCTCGGGAAATTCGAAGATAATTCTGAACAGCGGCGAGCAACCGTATCGCCAACGATCTCCAGGGGATCGCATTTCCTCCGTGGCTTACGACGGACTTTTCCCAGCTGCAAGGTCGTGGGCCGCGCGTCGATGACCGATTCCGGCGCGATCTTTATGGACGACTTTATATACTTTGTGGTTAGCCTCGGCAGCTCGATGCCGCTCGTTCCTCGAGAGACTTACCCGAATTCGGAGAAACGATTGGGGAATTCGAAATTTTACGCCGCCAGCGAGCACACGAATGTCTCTTCGCTTTTTTCGGTCGAGGGACCGCTGGCCGCTGATTCGTTTGGGGAAATTCAAAGCTTTGAACACGCCCCTGTATAACTAAAACGGTATATACGTAATAATCATATCGATTAATAAAAAAAAAACGCACAAAAGGCAGAACGCGCTGCATATTTTTGAAAGAAATTTTCATCGGCTTAAAAAATTCATCCCCAGCAGGTACGTACGTCGTATTCAGTTTCTGCAATTCAATTCCACAAGCTTTTCCAAGCCCTTATCACCAGCATCCCTTTCCTTCGCCCTCCCCCAGTTGCCGTCTGCCAGCCTGCCGCCTCGTTCGCTCCGTCTCGCGTCTATCGATCGAATTATTTATCGTCCAGCGTATATGAGTAACGAGACGCTTTTGGTTTATGAATTTCCATCGAACCGAGACGCGTAACGTTACCTCGAGGAGAAACTTCGGTAGTCTGAGAGGACCCTTTGAGTCGTTGAAATGTAGGTTCCCTCTCAAGGAAGATTGCCACTGAATAAAGCAGGAGGGTACCGATGCGCGATGCATCAAATAGAAATATCTAAATACACGGTTCCGATGAAACGGAGACCACCGCGCGTCTACACTCTGCGCCAGCAAACAGACGCACCGCGAGACGGCCGCTGGTAAAGAATAACAGGAGCGCGGATCGCAGCCGCGCGCTCTGTAATAAATCCGAATACAAGGTCCGCAAGCAATTACGGGAAACCGACGCGGGAAGAGACGGGGAAACGGATTGAATCGCGTGCACCGTCGGGGCGTCGCGTTTGTCAACGTTTGGCAACGTACCAGCTCGTCCGAACATCTTCGTTACCGTCGGCCCGCTCCTGCGCTCCGCATTTTTTACGATAATTGGGCCGGCCCTGGCCTGCCCCGACGTTTGCCAATAAAGAAATTTATATTTTCCCCGCTACCGTCTGGCGAAATTGAAAAAGTCCGCCGAGCCATTTGAATCTCCAGGAGGCTGCTTTAAAAGCCTACGGTGCTTGGTTCCCTCGGCTGGCCGTGCCACGCGCGACAGAAATCTTCCCCGACCAGACAGAAATCGGACACACGGTGTCGATTAACGTCGAGCGCCGGACCAATCGTCGCCCGGGAACGCTCTTTACGAGTGCCGAGACTACTCGACGACCCTCCCCGGTGGCAGCCGATGCGGGCGGGAATTAACGATTTAAATTTATACGATAAATACTCGAGTTGAGTCGAGTCGTTATCCGATGCATTTGCATGCACGAGTTGAAGCTTCCTTCGTAACGAAACGAGGAGCCGGGAAGAAACGGGATGCGCGCGTCGACGCCACGGGGCCGCATCCAATGTTGCGAATATTCTTGGTGATCCCTCTTCATTTGCTAGAATCGCACCGCCGCGAGAAATGTGCCAGAGAAAGACTTTACGTCGCACGGGGATTAATTAAGCAGCGCAATTTCGGAGGCGGAGAAACTCGCGTTATTCCGAAGAAAGAACCACCCGTCAAGGTGATTGATCGCGAAACGCAATCGCATCGCGATGCAACGGCGAATTCGTGGACAAAGAATGCGCGCGTGATTCTCTCGGCGAGCGCACGAAGCAGCGCTGCTTTATCTTTCGGATCGATCGACCGAACGCTTCTAATTATTAAGTCGACTAACGAGCTGGTTGAATTAATTAACGTCCTCGGTCTATTTAACTTGTACAGAGGCCGCGCGCTGTTTTTTCGTTGGCCCCGATCTCTGGGCTCGCAACTAGAAAGGAAACCTCTCCCCGCCCAAAGCAAGTGGAAACAAAAAGCAGCTGCAACGCGGAGAGATAAGTATTTGCAGCCAATCGGGGCCATATCTGACCCGTGAATTCTCGGAGGCGTGTCGAACAAGGCAAGAAAACCTGATTCTCCCCTCGTTCTCGGCGCGCCTTTTTCCTCGACGCCGAGGTTCATATTTTTCCGGCGTGAATTTACGAACAAATTCAGGGGCAGTGTCGCGTTTAAAAGGCGGACGTCGGCGTATCAAGTTAATCCAGCAAGACAAAGGCGGAGCACTGGCTCGAAAGCCCGTAGCAGGGCGCGCGCGTTGCATTCAAATAAATGAGTAATGCCCTTTGCAGTTTGTGCGGCGGCGGCGGCGACGGTGGCCACGGCTTTTGTTGCAGGTGTCCGCGGCGGAGAAAATGGCGCGCCGGCAAGGATTTCAAATGTATTATAAACCGAGGCAGGAGTCGGTCATCAAACGGCTCCGGTCACCAATTAATTAGCGAGGCGAGCACATTCGGTCCACGCTCCTCGCGGATTACCGCTGTCGCGATTTCACAGGGCACAGTAGCTCGCTACGTGCAGGCGAGATTCTTCAAAAGAAGATCCGTCCGCTGATCCCCTTTCTTCGCTCAATTTCTCTCGCTCTCCTCCCGCGCTTTGTTTGTTTTCCCCGGTGAACGCGCTCGCAGTTAATTAAAGACGAACCGGCTGTTCTCGAGTGCGTAACATACAATCAGTAGGGGTGCTTTATTAAAACGCGTCGGTGTTTAGCGCCGCCCTCGCTCTCGCGTCTGACTTCCTCTTTGATCCGGGGAACCGCTGCAAAAATCGTCGAGCCGGAGCGTAGAAACATTTCCGCGTGAAGGCGTACTAAAAATACTCTCTCTCCCTTGAGAGAAAAGGAAGCGTCTCTCAAGGACGATCCCTTGGTCGTTTCTTTGTCCCGAAGCGGGTTGCAGTTTTCAATTTTCCTCCTCGCTACTGTCGGTGCTTTTCTTTTCATCCACTCCGAGAGAGCTCGTCTTTTTTTCTCTCTCTCCGCCCTCCCTTTCTCCGTGCTGCCAACGATACTGCGACTTCTCTCTCCCTCGAATTACATTGTAAGTCCGGAGACCTTGGAAAATCGTGTCGAAGGAAATCGGGCTGTGTCAAGAGAAATCCCGCACTCCTCCTCCACCTTTCGAGCGTTATTTCCTTTCTCGCCGTCGCCGTCGCCGTCGCCGTTGCCGTTGCCGTTGCCGTTGCCGTCGCGTCGTTCGCTGCTCTTCTCTCGATTGCGCGGAATAGAGTGTCGAGTAACTGTTACCCGATGACTCGTCCGCAGCCGAGGAAACGTTTCCTCCACCAAGACGGTATCTCTTTCCCCTTTACTAGAAAACGATCCTCGCTGTTCGGTAACTCGCAGTAGCGGAGAGGTGTTCCGTTCGTAAATTACAGCTCGGCTCGCAGCGAAAATCATTCGTCCCGCGATTTTTCCACCGGCTGTTCCGCTCGGCCCCGGAGAAATAGGAGCTGTTCGGGGGCAGTCGATCCAGTCGCCGATAATTTGCAGCACCATTACCCGAATACAACTGCATTTGTTAGCCAAGCCGTGCAGGTGCAGCCGGAAAGATTAAAGTCGTTCCAAGTCGGAGGATCACGTTCCGGGCGGACGTAGGGCGGAGCGTGCCGGGAACGTACCTTGAAACTCAATTTAACAAACGCCCGGCGACGTTTCCGAGACAGTAACGACGTTCCCGCGAACCTCTTCGTCCAACTGCCTCCCTTTCCCTTGCCCTCTGTCCTCGCGGGCCCGCGAGATTGGAAAAAGTTTCTCCTCCCGAAAGGCAAATTACGACGCGTGCGGCAATAAGGAGTGAGGCGACTCGGAGGCCTCGGAGAAGCACGCCGAACGGGTCCACGCACAGTGCTCGACCTAATGTACAAAAGCCAAGAATCTGAAGTGTTCGGTCCGCAAAGTCTTGTATCTTAAAATGTTAATAAAGCAGCGTAGGTTTTAATGCTAGCCACAACTTTTTCTGAATTTACCAATTTCTTCACACGTGCCATTGGCGGAATGTTTATGCTTTTCATTTGATTTTTATAAGTTGTGTTTAATACTGGAAATACCTTCAAAACTGCCAAGTCAGTTCCTCACAATACTAACAAGTTGTAATAATATTTTATGTTAAAAGTTTATTAACTTCGAGGGGACTTTTGAAAAAAGTACCAAAAAGTAGTTCCGTAATTTTTTGTACAGTAATTTAGAGAACATTAAACTTCATATTAACGTCTATTTCAACTGGCCGAATTCGCCCGAAACGGAAAAAAGTCTAAATCATTATTAAGACGTTCACCGCTCAGGCCCGTGCTTCGACTAAACATTCAACTGCTCTCAAATTTTGTTTATACAATGCATCGGCATTTGTTCACCGTGGATGCTGTCTTCAGTTATGGAAGAGCAGTCACAAGCAATACACAGCGTTTCACGAGTGTTCTAAGTGGATACCAAAACCAATTTTCTTCAGAGTTGGCGTCCACGTTTTCTCGAAGGTGGATGGAATGGGTTCTTGTTCACACACTTTTGTTTTTTTCTTCTGGGTGAAGTGACACATGCTTTGGAGCTCATCCCAATGTTTTTCCCACTTAATATTTTGGTGGGCCTTATTATCTGTTTAATCATTTCCTCATTGTTGATATTATAGTATGTTAAACGTGCCCTTAACAATCCTCAATTTTCTGGGAATACGTTGCCAACATATTTATTTATACATATCTACCTACCTGTAGTATGTACTAGTATGTACAGTAATTGGATTTTCAAAAATTTTACTCCAGAGAGAAGTTATTACTTTTTCTCCATTTCCCTATACTATACATCGAACACTGTGCCACGTAGCGGAGATCCAACCCCCCCCCCCCCCCCCCCTCCCCCCGAGAAAAACTACGCCACCGGCGGTGAAGGAAAAAAATTCTCGAGAACGCAGCTGCCGAAACTCGAGCGAATTCGAAATCCTATCGCAGCCTGGCGTGGAGAAGGACGACCGCGAAACGGGGAAGGAGGAGGAATTCCACGGGGTTGGCGAGAATGATGTTCGAACGAGAGCAGGGTTTTCCAGCGCGACGCTGCTCGTGAAAGGAAAAGGCTTCGCGAGCTGCTCTTTGAAATAAAGAAAATGTCCCCGCTCGGGCGACGGAGAAGCCCGTTTTCAGGGGAACCTGCCCGGACTCCCCGGGGCTCCAGCGTCTTTTAAGGGACGAAATTATCTTGACGAAAACGAGGCTACCGTGCTGCTGTCGCTTTCTAATCTCGTCGTTTGTTCTCCGTGGACTTCCGTGAACCGTGTCCCTTTTCTCGGTCGCGATAATTAAAGTGGCGGTCGGTTGGTTTTGCGGCGGGAATCGATGAGATGCAGTTCGTCCAGGTCGCGCGAACCGACGAGATTTACAGCGCACCGCGTCAAATGAATACGAAATTCGATTATCGCGACACGCCGCCGCCGCAGCAAAGGGCCCTACATCATCGTTTATTTACTTGTACGCGAACGCGAGCGCGCGAGCGCGATCGCGAACGCTGCCGATCTGGTGACTGGCGAGCCGCCGACGCCAGCTCCACACCAGATAAATAATCGATCATATACAAATCATCCTTTGCCCGGGGAAAATCCTCGATTATCGACATTACCGCGGTCCGACGCTCGAATTTAACGGCTCGTTATTTACAACTGGATTATCGGGATACTCGTATCGTTTTCAGCGGAACGAGAGCGGGGAAAAAGGGGAAGTACGGATGCGCCGTGGCTCGCGATAATTTCGGAAACGTATACATTACGGGGTTAATTTAACGAGTGATCAGCGTTGATCGGTTTCTGCAGTAGATCTCGATAGTAGCGACTGGGTTGGCTCGTGCATCGAGCGAGCACCGAACCTGCATACGTTCGAAACACATGAAAACGTGCCGCTCCGTTCCGTTGAATGGGGATTTCACCCACAATCCTCCCTGCACGTAGCCGTATTCACCTCTCAATGTTCTCTCGACTCGTTTTTTCCTTTCAACTGGATTTTAGTCCGATTACTATGGAGATAGGAGCTGTGCAACGGCGCGGCGCCGGCGAAACGATGTCGTCGGCCAGCGCGATGCCCCGATACAAATTGCGAAACGTTCTGGACTCCCATTTCCTTGGGCATCGCCATTTGCTTAATTCGAAGAAAAGGTTTCTTTGCCGCGAGACCGGCCGCGGCCAGCCGGCAAAGGGGAGGCCAAAAAACGACGCGGAAGAATTGCCAGTGAAAAGCTTTGCATTACCGGGCATGGAAAAAGCGGTTTCTGCCGGGCGAGCGCCATTCGCCTGGCCAGCGTCGATCCTGCAACGGTGTACGTACCCATTCGTTGAATTAATTTCCCCCCGGACGTAAAAACATCAATTTCCCCAGGTACGCTAATGCTCTTGGAGCCAAATAAAGGGGCAACACTCGCGAATCTTCGCGGCAGCCCCCTCGATCGATTCGCGTTACATGCCTACCACTCTCCACCTTTCTTCCCCAACCCTCATCGCGCGCTCGCGTCTATTTATTTGAAACCCGCGCCGGCGATACACGGCTCTATGAAATTGCTCTCGCCGCAACGCGCACGCCAAGGCAACTTCAATTAAAAGCTAAAACGAAAACGTATTAACGCTACCGCCGTTCGATCGTGTTATTTTCGGCTGGCCCAATTTTCCTGGAAAACCAACGCTCCAGGGGATACAGCAACGGTCGGAGAGTATAGGTAGGAACACGCGCACGAAATGCTTTCGCCGGTGACTGAGTCCGTACAGCTCGCGGATGACACACAAGTCATTTGCCGGCGATTTTTCGAATTCGACGAAAAACACGATCCGCGTGTGTAGTACGACTGACGAGAATGATGAGTTCTCCGGGCAAAAGGGGTGCGTTGCGTTGCGTAAAAAGCAGCGGCTAGGAGCCGGTACCCGCGGGCTTCGTTGGAAGCTGGAGCACAGGGGTGCGCAGGTATTCGTTAAATTAGGTCCCGTCGGCATAGACGCGTCGATTCTGCCGGTTCTATTAATGCTTTTGGACAGGGCAAAATGGAGAAGGCAAAGCCGGGACCCGGTAAAAGCTGGCTGGCACGGTTGGCCTCCACCGACGCCGGTAAAGAATTTCTTTTGCGTCGTTTTTCCGACGACCACCGACGAGATGCAAGTGCATCTACCACCCTAGCCGCCCCTCTTCACCCTCCCGCTTCGCGTTCGCTTCCAGCACTCCGACTGCGCGCTGTTTTTTCTGTCACGGAGAGAAGTTGATAAATGATGCAAATAAACAAAATGAGTGAGATTAAGGAACGCCCAGAGAGAGAGAGAGAGAGAGGGATGGGAAGGGAGGGAAGGGAGCGAAGGGAGTCGTACGTTTCCCGTGGCGCGGCGAAAAACCGGAGCAAAATCGTTTGCCGTGTAATAACGGGCGCGCTATTGGCCGGCAGAATTATTTTCCCTGGGACGTGAGACCCGCGACGGAAAATCTATACCGCGGCGACTGCTACATAATTGCGGGGGGAGCCTGGAATATCGCTAGCCGGCCGAGTCCGCTCCAGTTCTGCTACTTCTCGCGACGCCCGCGCCGCGCCAACATAATTTCGTGAAGCGGGTCGCGCGACGAGGTTAATTTCCGTTTCGCAGAGGAATTTTCGCGGAATTTTTTTCATATCCGACCGTTCTCCCTCGCCTCTCCCAGCCCGGTAGTTTCGACCGTCGAATCGGAGCGCGTCTACATCCAGCGGAGACGATGCAGTAACGATGAATGGCATTTGCGCCGATGAGCAACGGGGGCGAGGAACGGAGAGCGACTTCTTCGGGCTTCGTAAATATTTAGGAAAAACGGAGCCGTTGTTCCCCGTCAATTTTCATTGCAGCCTGCAGGAAAGGCAAAAACTGAACGTGAAGTCAGCCTCGCCGGGACGGCGCGGCGGCTGGAACCACGTTCCTCGGCCGGCTAATCGAATCAAGACGTCGGGGAACGTCGCGAGAGACGTAAACACCGTGAAACTTCGACTCTCGGGCGGATAGTTTGACAATTCCCACAGTTAACAAGCACGCGGAGCGTGCCGATTATTTAATGCCAGCTCGGCAAGCCTAATTAACTTCTATCATTTGTATCTCCAAGTGAGGACTTAAGGGGGTAGTAGACAATTTCAGCTTAAAAAAAACGATTATTTTTTACTGACTCTGAAAGTCTTATCCTTCATGAACATTATAAACCAAATTTCGCGAAGAAATTCAAATAATTGTAGAAATTATAGCAGCGAACGTAATTGAGCCTCGCAGAGCGGCCGTTTTTCTCGAAACGCCATTTTCAGACACGTTGTACATCATAACTTTTGAACCAATGAATATTTCACTTGAAATTTTTACTGGACGTGTAGAATTCCTTCCTCTGCAGAGTGGAACTCCCGCGTCAACATTGGATGTTTGTGAAACATTGCATAACTGATTAAAGACGATTTTTTTCCGTAAAAATGTGGGGAAAAAATGAGTCGTGTGTAACTTCCACAATTTTTGTTCAAATTCATCAGTAAAGTTCCACTCTTCAGATTTTGGCGTATAAAGTACTCAGTCCAGAGCATTTAGCTTTCAGATGATTAGATCAGCTGAATCGATGTACACCACCTGCAGCGGCGCGCTGTACAGGGCTATCTTCAACGTTTAATAACTTCGACAATTTTATACATTCGGACAATTTTTTTTGTAATTACTCGGCTATAAAAAAAAAGCACGGCTATAACGATTATTTGGTACCAAAGTAATTTAGCGTCAAAGGAACTAACGATTTTACGTGTCCAATAGTCCACTACCCCCTTAAGGGGACTAGGCAGTCAGATCGCTCGAAAATCAAGTATTTTTTGCGATTTAATTACAAGGAGATGAACACAAATTGTGACTAGTACGTTTGGGTAATGTTTATTAATACTATAAACAGTAAAAAAGAAATGATTTGAATATTATATACATATGTATGAAAGCGCTACAGTCGTCTGACATGTAGGCGTTTTTTTTTGGAGCCACTGTAATTTTGCAGTGATTCTGACCGTAAGAAATTTAATTGTGAAATATCCTCTGAAATTTATACTTTGCTCTGGCCCCTATTCTGCCCTGAACCTATTGAATAAGAAAAAAAATCAAAATTATAGAAATGGTGGCTGAAAAACGGCAAATTTTAAAGAAACGTCATTTTTCGCCAGGAAAAAGAGCCATTCTATTTTTTTTTTGACAAACCAGGAGTTTTTACAGACTTATGCGTAGGTCCAGGTCGTAACTAGACATGTTTCATATATGCTGAATTTTTTTCAAATCGATTGATACCTCCGTTTTTTCCCAATCACTGCAAAACGAAGTGGAAATATGATTCCGAGAAAAACGCGCTTAAAGTTTCGAAAGAGGAATCTAGTCTACCTGCGTGCGTGCAGAAACGGTTTATGCCGCGCTCGACCTTTTCGGCTGTAAAATCGTCAATTTTTCGAATTTTAACATCAACCAAACGGCATTTTAATCGGGAAGGGTGGTACGTTTGAAAAATGCAACAAAAAAAAAATCGAGTTTCTGACTGCCTAGTCCCCTTAAGCGCTGCGTACAAAAACTAAACGCGCGCAACGGTTCCACGACAGATTATTGGCGTGCCGAACGCTTTCATCCGGAATTAACCGAATTCTTACGGATCCGTGGCGAAGTCAATTTGTAGAACGCCGAGAAGTTCGACGACACCCTGAACTGGTGACACACTCGAGTCTTCGCTGACTGATCGGATGAAGACGAATCCAATCAAGACGTCGGGAGTTGAAAGCGGAGGGCGTCGCACAAGCTGCGCGACGCCGCAAGCTTCGTTCGCGTAGGATTACATTCCCGACCGATCGCTTCGTCCGCCAACAAGATTCCGTCGCGAGTCCTTCGACGTTCGCGACTCGAGCTTTCGCTCGATGCACACGCCATTCTCAGACCGAGTTCAGCAAGAATATCCCTAATCCCAGTCGACAGTGATTAGGAGCAAGCGCGCGACTGTGCCACCGCTCTGTTATTAAGGGAACAATTAAAAACACGGATTACGGTCGCGACGAGCCATTTCCTTAGAATGGAAGCACAAGCCTTCGCACACTTCTTCGGGTGGTTTTTCAACGCGCCGCCCCAGAGGCGCGAAGGTAACGCTACAGCGACTACCCTCGATAAGAAATAGTATTTAAATTTCTTCCCGACCGCGAGGTAGAATGGTACTCGCGTGAAAAATAAATACACGCGGAAATCTCGACAGTTGTCGACAAGTAGCCCAGGCGGCGACAACGCCGCAAGTCGCAAAGAAACGGTAAAAACTGTGAAAATCCACGGAGCTAAACCCGCCTTAGTCCCGATTTTTTGTTGGAAGATTAAGCTCCCTTCGCCCGACGGTGCTGCGCTGCTTTTCCTCGCGCGATCTGAATCGCGGATAACGCAATCGCTACCTGCCGCACAGCTCCGGCGCAAAAAGAGCAGTAGTAGTGCTCGACGATTTCGCGGACAGCCGTGCCTAACCACACACCGTTCGACGCTACTTGCTCTCAATTTTCAACCGAGCGCCGAGTCCGCGCGATCGATATTGCATTAAAAATGCTGGCAGGGCTCTTTCCAGGGAGACCGGCGGCGGACACAGACACGAAATCGCGGGCAAATTAATGCGCGTGCGTGAAAGTGGTGGAGTAAAATCTGGCGAAATGATTTCCCTCTATAAACGCTGGCGAGCGGCGACTTTTACGGGGAACGCAGCTTCCCGCGATATCTACGCTTCGGGCTGGCGCGGATTTTGGAAAAATCGTCACGCAAACCGGTGTAAATACCCGCGACTCGCAAACTCCGGATTGATCCCTAGAAAATCAGCGCCGGCAGCGATCGCGGATTTAAGGGAAGGGGGCAGCCAGTGTATATCGCCGGGAATCCAAGAGCTTTCGTAAAGCCTCGGGGAGTTTTACCCCCGAAACCGCTCGAATCGATGTCTACGTGGCTCCTTCCCTCGCATATAAAAATCCTAACTCCTCTGGTTCCGCGAGGTGACTGCTGCTCAACCTGAATTGTTCGAATAACGACGACAAGGGTGTTCCATAAACGCGTTTATATCCACGTGATTCACTTTAAAGGAGCCTCGGTACTCGATACGCTCGTCGTTTCTTTCGCAGCCAATGCTCGTATTCGACTAAGGATCGCCGTTAAACCAGCACCGTCGTTCGCGTAAAGAAGAGCAAATGGCCGTTGCGAGGAGATCGCACGGCGAAAAATCCCATCGCGATTCCCTGGACGGCGATCGCCGACTCTAGCCCAGCGAAACCGTTGCGCCGGGAAACTAGGATCTATCATAAATTTCGTGGGGAACCTTTAGTTTCGTACACAGCTGTGCGGTAGATAACCATAGTTGCTTCGCCACTCGATGAGATAAGTAGCTTGGCTTGGTAAACCAATTGTCCAAGGTATGAATGAGCTATTTAATTTCGACTGCCGAGCTTCGCGGAACAATTTCGAGGAATTCGATTAGCGAGCGAAAGAGGTCGTCTATAAAAAGAACAGCCGCGAGTAATAAAGCTGGAGAAACGTCGCGACCAACAGGCTCCTCTCGTTCGTCGCGTTCTTTTCGTCAACGCTGAGATACGTGTTTGAGTGGCGAAGCAAAGGGGAACGGGAAGAAACTGGGTAACCGAAAGATTCTAAAGCGCGGATTCCGGATGCGCGTCGAAAATGTAACCGGCGGCGATGCAGCCCAGGCGAGGCGAGGCGGAGCGAGTCGCGCGTAACCACGAGCTCTTGGCTGCAGGCAGGTGAAAAGAAAAGGTTCCTCGAAAGGGACGTGGCCTATTTTTGTCCCGTGGCATTTCTCAACGGCTCTTAAGAATTTTTTTCCCGCAGCGGCAACGAGCTCATGGTAATTAAGGCCTCGAAAGAGCGCGGCGAATGCGCGGCCAGGAAACAATGTTCACCCCCCGTTTCCGGTCGTGGCTTTTTTAACCACGAATTTCGTCGAGCCATGACGCTCTCGATCGCCGGCTTGGAAACGGTCGTGTCTAAGAGCACCTTCTATCCCGAAATTTCAGAAGCTTCCTTCGTTTCAACATTCCTCTTCCCATTCTATACCCCCCTTTGCGCATCTATCTATCGCTTAAAATGTCCCGCGTACCGCGGCTAATCGATGCGCGATCGCGCAACAACAGACTAACGATAAGAAAGGAGACACGATGACAAAGAGCACTGTTTGCCAAGGCAAGCGGCATGAAAATAAAGGATCGCGGGGCAAGCCGAATTTCGCGTATCCAACATAGACCCGGAAGTGGAAAAACTTGGACAGGGAGTTGGTCGGTGTTCTATTCGATTTACGCGAGTTACGGGTAAACAGGCGAGCCTCTTGGAAACTCGTTGGGGGAGAGATTCGGCGTGACAGTTGTCACGGTTGTCACGCCTCTCGGAACTTGCGCGCAGCTGTAGGGGAGAGGTGCTATAAAAGGGACACTTTTGTTTAGCGTCCATTTCTGACAATGTCGTTATAGGTATTTAAAAAACAACTACATCACAAGAAAGCGTGTTTATTTCCCTTCAATAAAAGTATATTGCAAACTCATCAATTGTAATAGAAAATAACAAAATCTTCGATTTTAAAAAAAGTGGGAAATGTCCCTTTTACGACTAGGTGATTTTAAATGGGACAGTATAAGTCATGAAAGGGACACGTTAATAAAAATAAACTTATTAAGTATTACAATTATAATTCTAAATCTTAATGATACAAAACAACGAAATCTACGAAAAAATTAACTCTTTGTAGTATAAATCATCAATATTTTATTATTAATGACACATGGAACAGAAAATATTGAATGTGCCTTTTATTCCGCATGACTCATTGGCCCATTTACCGCCAATTTACATACAACTGTTGCAAATTTATAACTTATAACGAGGGCTAATTTATTGCCACACATTTTTTTGACGATAAAGTTTGTCGCTTTGAATAGTCACTTTATTAATTCTTAAATTTGAAACAATACGCCATCAACTAATAATTAATAATTTAAAACAATGTCATCTATGTATCAGATGATACACTAATAACTTTACAGGAAAGTATAATACATATAGTGTCCAGCAGTACATGTGTATGAGAGGGACAGCCATGAAACGGTCGTCCCATTTAAGACTTGTTATGCTGTCCCTTTTACGACTATAAGTGAGTTTAATATAAAATAACCGCAAAACAAAGAAAACAATTAATTAAGCTTACCTGTTAAGCGTTTTCGTTTCAGTTGAATACAGGCTATTTTAATGATATAACACTTTAACACTTTGTATATATCTTAATCTCAGGAAACGACACAGAAAACTAATGAAAATTTCACTTTTACTGCCGAAAAACATCAACCGTGGATTACTACTCTGTTGCAAGTGAGACCGCAGGGAAGTTTACGTCAAATGACTAGGCACTAGTGTTGCCATAAACAGGAAAATAACTTGCATGTGTAATGCGTTTAGAATTTTGGAAATTCGATTTGTCCCATTTAAGACGTGTCCCCTTTATAGCACCTATCCCCTACGTCTTTCTTAATTCGCGATCAACCAAGGTAATACCCTCGTTAAACCGTCATCAGAGCGCGTTAGTCGACAGGTGCCGGCTTTCGTTCGAAACTGAAGAACCTACGAGGAATACGAAACGAAGACGCGAGAAATCCAGCCAGGCTAGCTGCGCGTCTGCCGCCTGAAGAATCCTGTGGTCTGGCAAGGTTAATTCTTCGCCAGACAACAGCTTTCTCAGGGCATGCGTCACGCAGATATACGTGGACAAATCTGTCTTGAGCCGAGCGTACCAGGCCTGCTGGTAGATTCGCGCGGCGTATGTTCTACGTGCCTGGGGACCAGCGTCAACTATGTATCGATAGTCCTCAGACGACGGTACGTAGAAGCAGGTAGAGGAGCCGCGCGCATACGTGTCTCCGGTGCCTCTCTGTGTGCAGGTACACGCGCGCGCGACCCGATAGAGGCGTATCGGAGAAGCTATAGCTAAAGTTTCGCCGCGGATAATATCAAGGCCGATAAAGGAACACGGGCGTGCTCTCCCACGGGAGAGCCACCCTCCCGCCGCCTGGCCGAGAACGCCACCCGAATACAGAGCGGAATCCAGCGGGCGGAGGAGCGCGCCCGTGACGACGCGGTGGGTATCCCCTTCGTCGATTCGTCCAGCAATTTCGAAACGAGCTCCCACGAGCAGAGAGCGACGGCGCTCTGTAAAAAGAGCTATTATTTTGAGCTAACTATTTTGTTAACAAGTTCCGAATGACGAGTGGACGTCGATGAACTTGGTCGGTGCTCGAATCGAAAAATCCTGGGGAAGCAGCGTTCGAGTGGAGAAGTCATATAGACGGCGGAAAGCCGTCGACTGAAAGGCCTCCGTTCCGCCAAAGGACACTTTTGTTCCCGATAACGTCATTCCGATTTCCTAGAGAGAGGAACTTTTAAACGGCCACGGAATTAATAGCGGCACGATTAATCGCGGGGACCGCGGCTCTGACCGTAACCAGCGACACTTCGCGATTCAGTTGTAATTAATCGGTACCGCGAGCCCCGAGAGCGTAGGGCACGAATCGCGCCTCTTCAACGGGATTATTATAATTGCTAAATTGCCCTTTACGTGGCCGCCACGCGTGTGGCTTTTTGATACCATTGATTGTTATCGCGCTTAATAGCCGCGACCCCATAGTTTCGCGCTACTATCTAAACGCCGGTGCATCGTTTTCATGCACGCTCGCTTCCGACTATTTTCCGCCAAATCCTGATACATTTCACCGCGACCGAGCACCCGCCCGGCAAAACACGGCGCGTCGAGCCGCGCCGTTTCGTTTTACGACCAGGGGGGACGAAGGATCGCGCGAAATCGCGAAACCGCCCGAAAGAAAGGCACCGCCCGCGACCCGTGTTCTGGCAAACTTGGCCGTCACGGTGCCGCCTCGATTTCGCCCCAGACATTTGTCTTTCCGTTGCATCGTGCGAGCCAGTTGCAGAGATCCGACGCTCGGCGTGTACCGCGAGCTGGGCTCTCGCGGTGCACACTTGCCGCTGGTTGCTTACGTGACGGCATTCGAGACCGACTGTCAAGCGGATAACACACCAGTCGTCGAAACACGGAGTTTATCGATCTGCAGAATCGACGTAATCAAGGCTGAGGGTGGAGGGAGGGAGTAATAACGCGATGGCGAGGGTGGAAGAAGTCGCGGAACATCGACGCCACTCAAGGAAATAGTCGGAAAGTATTCCGTGCAGGCTCGAAAGGGCCTCGTCCCGATCGGGAGTGCGCGTAATCGAAGAATCGTGGCGTGGCTTGCCTTTGCGTGGCGTGGCGGAGCAGAGCCGGGCGAGTTCGTGCCCGTCCACCATTGACACCGTTCCTTCTTTCTCGGTTAATCGTCCGCCCGCAGTCACGAGAACGTCCAACTTTTCACCGCGCCGAATGCAGATTACTTTTTCACCGGTGCACGGCAACACGCGGGGAAATTAATTACGGCAAAGTTCGGGCCGAGTTCGACGCGCAGCCCGTCCGAAGGATTGATTCTTGCCCCCGGCCGCGTATTTCCGCTTTAATCAAGCGGATTCCTCGAGCAGCTCGAACGCTCGAAATTTACAGCGCTGTCGCTGTTGGCGATGTTTGGTCGCGAAAAAAGGATTGGCTGAAACGCGACGGAGGATAGGCGGCGATCGAATCCTAGCGTCGCCGCCAACCAATACCTTCGATTAAATACTATTCCGAGAAACGTACAGTACGGTAAAGGGCCCAAATTTCGACCCCGCGCCTAATTTCGCCCCCTGCATTTCTCGATCCCAATGGTTGCATTTTCACTGTCATCTGGTGGTAAATGTTGCATTAGTATAGGTCAGTATTCTGACAGACTTGCAAGGAACAGGTTACGTGTTTGTGTTTAATGTTTTGTAGATGCCGAAAAGAAAACAGTGGAATTACGAAATATGCTGCTGGTCATCCACAAAGAAGGCGTTCATTTGCCGCGATTGCTTGCACACATCTTAAACTGTAAGATCACTTGTATCAATAAAAAAAATTAATTTTTCACTTTATTTCCAGTTTTACAAACATTTTCTTGGGGGACGAAATTAGGAACACTTCTTTCAGATCTCACATTTTGCACGATTTCACATTTTATTTATTATCTCGTATTGACATGACATAATTACATTTTGCGATTCGTGGATACATAGAGAAACGTTCAAAGAAAATTCATGCCAAGTGCCAGCTCATTCTAACATTTTATACACCCTCTACGGGGTAGCCCATACAAATGGGGGACGAAATTTTGGGCCCTTTACCCTACCTTGGCGATTACTCGCTAAAATATCGCGATCGAATGAGAAGTGCGCGGGGACTCTTGTCAGCTAGCACGCTGCCTCGCCCTGAATTGCAATCAAGAATCGTACATTAGGTACCTCTAATCTAGGCTCGTAGTAGACCAATGTAGTATTTGCAGGAATCGATCGATGCTCCCTGTCCCGCGAATATTCCAATCCAGTAATCGGTCTACAGAAGCTTATACAGAAGCGGACCGATTAGACGAGAGCGGATTTGAAGCGGCGCGGGTCGAGACTCGATAACGGGCGGCGTTTCGATCTTCGACCCGTTCCACTGGCCACCCGAAAACCACCAGATCCGGCATGGATAATACAAGCATCTCCTTTGCGTTCCACTTGGCGATGCGAGTCACGCACGCGGCATATTAAGAATTTATCCTCGGCCACAGTATGCCGATAACAATTTACGACGGTGGCCAGCTTGGTCAGGCTCGCGAATTTTCGCGGCCGCGCATCCGTGACTGGATTAACGGGACTTCAATGAAACTGAGTGCAATTCGTTATTCGCAGTTTCGATGCTGGCCGGCTCCCCCCCGTTATCGCTGCCGCGCGCGTTTGCGAAAATTCGCGGCGAGTTAACGGCAAGTTTCCGTCGCCCGGGGGAAATTCGATTAACGCAAGCCCCCCGAGTCCGAGCGCCCGCGCACACGCCGCCGTGCGCGCTGGTAATTGACGGAAAGAGCCGTCGCGAGTCGGCTAAAAGCAAAAGGGAACTCTCTCCGCAAACAAGGGAAACGACGCGAAAGCGGAGAGAAATCTGGCGAGCGTCGGCGCTACGAAAATATTTGAATGAACGCGGGAAAAAAATCATTTGCAAATTTCATTGGATTAACGTGCCGTGCCGGGGGTGTCGGAGCTCCGGCCTCCTCCCTCGGCCCGCTTTTATTTCCTTTCGAACACCCTTTCGTTGCCCGTGGCTCCGACGACGGCGCTTTATTCGATCGCAGTGGCCGTATCGGGTCGGGGGAATTTTCTCCTCTCCACTCCCCGCGGCCCTTTAAATACGCGTTCGAAAAAGGTGTGCAAGGGAGAGCTGGCTGCCGGCCCGCGTAGAAATTAATATTCATGTAATCAGACCGGGCGCGCTACTAATTGCCTTATTCTTTTATATTAATCCCGCTGGTGGTTTTATTACACGTCCGAAAGCGAATCTGGCCGCGACTACGTCAATTCTTGCCGCGGTAGTTTTGATCAGAGTGATAATTGAAAAGGTCCCCTTTCCCCTTTCGGAAATCCGCAGCGAGAGGGAGAGAGAGAGAGAGAGAGAGAGAGAGAGAGAGAGATCTGCCTTTGGCTGTCGAGCATTTTAACTGATGAATCCCCTAGCGATGTTGCCGGTGGAAATAGTTGGCCCAGATTCAGCCGTAACTACTCCATGGTAGATTATTAATTTTTCTCTCGGCGCAGAAAGGATTCCACCATCCTCTATCTGGCCGCTGTCTGCTTACCCCTCTTTTCCTCCCTCGTTTCGTCCATCGGTCTGTCCCTTCCGCCATGTCTATTTGATTTCATGAAATGGAAAAAATGTAGCCGCATGTAGGAGGAATTGACAGACAGCTCGTGCTCGCTTTTCATCTCAATTTTTCTCCCCTCATCGTGCTCGAATATTATTCCCGCAGGCTCTGCCCGAGTAGCGGGCGCGGTAGCGTAGTAGCGTGTTAAAGGATACTACTCAGCTGCTTTTAATAAATGCAGCAAAGAAACTTCACGAGAACGATCGTCGTCTTTCGTTGGCGCGTGCTCTCCAAGACGAAGAGCTACGAAGGGGGCTGAACTCGGAGCTCGCCGCAGGACACCCCCGGTCTTGGATATAAATTTCCTCGATTAGAAGTTACTATTACCACACGGCATGCAAAGCCATCGTAATGTTTAACCCAGTTGCGGGGATCCAACGATTAATCGCGACTAATTAAGAAGGGCCGCCACCCTCGGTCGGGGGAGTCTAACCGGTATATAACTGGGGGTTAATCAGAGCCTTGTAAACAGCCGACTAGGCGCTTATAATCGCGATTATTCACCGTTGCCCCCTCCTGTGTCGTGCGACGCACCGTCGAGAAGCTGGGCGGAGTATCTGCAACTAAACGCTAACGAGTCCTGCTTACCGTGCAAGCTAGTGCCAATATCGGCGGACTTTCCTAAACTATGTAAAGCAGAGTTTAAGGGGGGAGGCACGGTTAGCGCCAGTGTAAATTGCACTTACGACGACTGCGAAACGAAACTCGTTTCGCGGCTGGAAGTGCGATGGCCGGCCGAACTTTAATTACTTTCGCGACGACGGCCGGTCGCCGTTCCGCGACGACAGAAACATACTATTCTGTTAATAAATCTCTCTTAACGTTACGGTTCCGTTGATCAACCGATAGACTCGGATAGACCGATCGACGATTGATTCCCCCACGAGTTACGCAATCTTCCGTTCGAATGGGATCCCTCGGACAGTCGAACGAACATCCGCGTAGATTTTTCTTCCATCGATCCGCAACAGAATGCAACCCTATCCGTTCCGAAGGAAACCAATTAATTATCGATACTGCGCGCCCTCCCCCAATTAATTCGGACAACCGACGTTCCAATCTAATTCGATAATACGAGTGCCCGCGTTCGAGAGGCAAACGTAAACTCGATTAATAATTAAGCGAATCAAGCGTTAATAAATTTGCGCGTTTAATGCACGGTTCGACTGTGCCGTTGTATTTCACCCATTATCCGGTCTTTCTGTTCGGACCGTAGTTAATGTCGGCCATAGATATCGGGCTTCCGGGGATCGCGTCGCGCGAGTCTCCTTTTTCCCCTTTTGGGAGAGGCTGGCCAATCACGGCCACCACCACAAAGAGCTAATTTGCTCCGGTGCTAACGACATTATCACGAAAGCTGGACGCGACACGCCCAGGACACAAGGCACGCTCTGCCCCCGCTGCTTAAACACAACCATCGCGCGCAGCCTCGTATTTTCGTGAACATGATCGAGGATTCGATTTTAAGGACTCCTTGAAGCCAGTTGGAGGAGTTTACGAATCGCGCAGCTTTCTTCCAGCCTCCAGCACCCGTCCCACCGAGTTTCCTTCAGAGCCTAGGAACCCTCGCCTCGCTTTAAAGGATAGCGATGGCATCGAATCGATCGAACTGTTTCCTCCAGTACCTGCAGAATTGTCGTCGTTACTTCGGCCAGCGGGCCAGGAAAATCGATATCTGACGCGCGCCAATATGGAAATTCTAGGTATTAATGCCGGAAGTATGGTACATGTCGGCAGCGACGTAAATTATACGAAGCGTACAACATCGAGAAGTTTGCCAATATGTAGCTGGTGCTCGTTACAATGCGAGGATAATTACGCGGCGGCTAATAGTTTCGGGTTGCACGCTAATCGTCCCTAAAATCAACGTGTTCCGTGTTTCGTGTTCCCGCGTTCGCTACATGCTACCGCAGCGAAAAAACCCTTCCGACACTATCCGTTACGAAGAATCGAAGGAAAACGCGCAAGGATATAAGGTAGGTAGCTGCAGATGATATCTGCACGTTAAGCGCCGCGTTTAATACTCCCTGCGCTTTTTCCTCCTCAAAACGCGACTCTAGGAAGGACGAAAGTTCCCCGAAGGACAGATAAAATCGGCTGGATCCCGGATGAAATACGATATCGTCGAAATCAGCATATTCCCCGGTCGATCGTCTGTTCGCGGCTCCAACGGACGATTATTGCTTTCCCTCGAAAATATTACGGCACCTTCGGCACCAGGGTACTCATCGTCGATTCTCGTTTAAGGCCGTTTCCACGTACCTTCGGTGCTAATTTAATCGCGCCGCTCCGAACCGATTACATCTTCCAACGACCGGCGAAAGGAGGTTCCAGATACTTTTTCCCCGAGCCGCGCCGTCGCGTCGGTATCAGATATCGAAGGACAGGGACCGTAGGGAAATTCACTCTCGGCCTGCGATACAACTGTAAACGCGCTAAAATCCGCGAAGGTAGGTACTTGGATCTACCGTCGAGCAGAACCGAAGGCACTGAGTAGTTAAGAATAGTCTGGACGGTGGATTTCATTCCCGCGATTATCCGACGACCTCTTCCCCTGTTCTATACAAAGCTTTACGGCTACCCTCGCCCGTAGTTGCCACTCGGGATCGATGCCGAAAACGGGTCGAACCAAATTTCTTGAAACAGTTCGTTCCACCGGGGAATATCGAGCAGGAGCGCGCGGCCGCTATAGGAGTCCGTTTCCATGGGAGCGTCGTCGAAACGCGGGCATAAAATTGCCTCCGAAATTAGCATATTTATCGGGCTATTATTCGCGAAAAACTATTACCGCCGTGGAAGAGCAATTGGCGCGGAGAGGCTCTGCCGCTGCGAGTTCCCATAGGCGACGTTCGATCCCGCGGAATCGCTTTCAGGTTATTAATTCGATCGCCTCGGAATTTCGGCGGAAGTGACGGAGGAAGCGGTGGGAGAGCGTGGAATCCGGGTCACGCAGCGATTTTCTTTGGGCGCGGATCGATCGCCAGTCGGCCAAAGGTCGCGCGGCGATAAAAATACAGGCCAGGGGAAAGATACGCAACAAGCCCGGAAAATTGCGTTCGGTTAAAGGGTCGAAGTACCTGGTCGCCGCATCAAACCCCTGCCCGTTGCCCCGCCACCGACTCATTCCTCGCGTCCCATTCCATCACGGCCGGTTCAAAGCCCGCAGGATGGACGTTTTCTGTCCAGTTGCTGTTCGACAGTGGCCAACGAAACGAGAAACAATTCGTTACGTTTCCACCCTCCCGCGGCCCATTTCCGACCACCGCCATCACCGTCCAGCCGGCGCCCCCGTCTCTCTCGGACATTCGGGGCGCGTACAAAAAAAAAAAATTCTCGGGTACAAATCGATGAACCGGCTCGTTTCGCCTCCCACCGTGACATCGTTCGTCAACGAGCCCGCCTGTCCAACACTTTGCGAAATATCTGTCATCGCACCGCGCCGCGCCGAGACCGCGATCCACGCGCCCGCCGACGCCGCGATTTACCGTTCTGCTCTATCATATTCCCTCCAAGGACCGGCGTGCCGCGTTTTCCAGCCACAGCCAGACCACTGGGCTCGCGATCAAAGCGAGCGTCCAGCCGTGTGCCAAAGCGACAAAAGAGCGCGCGGAAGCGAATAAAGACTGGTGGTCGTGGTTATGTATAGGCCTAAGCTGGGCGGTTCTTTCAACTGGCATTTAAAAGCTCCCAGAGGGGGTCCAGGAGGTCTCGACCTCGTTTCCACGACGTTTTCGTGTCCCGTGACGCGGTTGGTCGGCTGGGGTTGGTCGCGCCATATGGTAGACCAGTTTGACCCAAATGGTGAGCGGCCCTTCTTCTTATCCGCGCCTGTTTCCGACACGAGAGAGAGACGTACGAGCGGGCGAGGATGTTGGCTCTAGACGAACGTAGAAAAATCGCGAAAGAGAGTTGCCCGGGGCAGAAGGTGGTGGATGTAAGGTAAGAGACCCGTGGCGGAGAGAGGACGTAAAGAAGACGTAAGGGGAGAGAGGGGAGGAGAGCGAGGGTAGGGAACGAGTCGGAGCTCGTTTTACCACGATGCAACTCGATCGCGCGTCTACTTCCTTCCTTTTCGAACGTGTCTACGTACCGCAACGACGTTCGCTATTCAGACGCGGAACGCCGGATCGTCTTCCGCACCGTCAAGTGGAAACAGAAAGCTACGCGAGGAGAAGAGAAGAGGAGAGGACAGAGAGAAGAAAAGGTGAGGCGGCCAGGCTGGATGGCTATGGGCGAACAGCGGATGGGGCGGAACGCGTCGGGTTGCATAAGAGTTAACTCGCGAATGCAGTAATTGTATTGATTTGTAACCGCGAGGGACGTATATGCCACGATGTACCAGCGAGTGGACCAGCGAGTGCAGACATTTCGAATCGCACTCGAGCTCAGTGAACCGTGAATACCGCGTTCACCTCTACATACGTTACATCATCCACTCTTTGTGCTCGAAATACGCACAATTAACGCGTCCAATCGACCCTCCATTTTAGGAACTTTCGAAAACAAAGAAACCAATTCTGTCGCTTTATTCGACACAGACAGGAGTGTACTCCCATTTCGGCCAAACTGTCACATTTTCGTTACCCTCCAACCTCCAATCTTCTCTGACCTCATCAAATTCATTTAGTCTTTACGACGCAGCGGTCTCAAATTGCCCTCGAGCAAAAGAGCGAAGGGTCGTCGCGGCGTTTGGACGAATTCCACTAATCATGGTGCTAGTTTCCAAACCTACCGACCACGAAAAAGTCCCCTAGGTACGTCAGGGGATGAAGCTACTGACGAGGGGCTTTTTGGCGAACGCTGGTGAACGTTACAATTTAAAATTTCCAGCGAACGACTGGAACCGTGGAATCGGCGTCTTCCGCCCTGTCGGGCGTGAAACGGAAGACGCGACGGCAAAACACCGCATCGAAGCCTATAAAGTCGCAGGCATAAACCGCGAAGGCTGCGGAAGGTTGGTGGAGCTGGTGCAGCCACCAGCAGGCCTGCTCGGTTTCCCGAACGACCCCGCTGCGTTTATCTGCGGACAGGAACGTTACAAAGCCGCGGTGGTCCTGGCACAAGGGGGTTGCCCGGTCGTTAAACGTTTTACTGCGTCCAGCGACCAGTGACGAAGATGCGTTGCCCCCGAACGACGTGGCGAACGATGCGGGCGGATATTGGTCCGACCACTTGAGATCATGAACCGCGATCCCCGCCGAAAACGTTCCCCCCGCACGTGCTTCGGTGGAACGAATTTTCCTGGTTAATGACCAGAACAACGAGTCGCTGAGAAAACCGCGTTCAGGACGCATACATGCATGTCTTATTAAACCGGGGAAGATGTTCCGAGATTACAAAGTCATTATTATTATTATTATTATTATTATTATTTAAACGGGAGAACCCTTTAGATTACAAAATTTTGACACAATGTACAAGAAGTATACCAAAGTATAAAATATAAAATTAAAATATAGATATAGATAAAGATATAGATAAAGTAACAGAAAATAAAATGAACACAAACATAACAGTCTAAAAACACGCAACAAGACTAAACCAATGAACAGACATTACAGAGATGGCAGACTCCTTAGAAGTAGAGCTCTAAACGTGGTTAGGGAGTCCATACACAGGTCAATATCGGCAGGGCACTGGTTCAACTCACTCATAGCGCGATTAATGGGGTCCGCCGAGTAATAGTGATATTCAGGGACATGCGCAGCAAAAAGGGGTCTAGGACGCAGTGAGCGTTGCGGAGCGTTAAAACAAATCCGTGCGACAAGCTCATGACAGTTAATCTGACCGTGGAAAGTTTTGTAAATAAATAATATGTCTGAACAAACACGGCGGTCACTAAGAGTTAAGAGCCCCATTTTTTGCAAGGCAGGACCGTATTCATGGTCACAAAACCGCATAGGGCTACCTGAGGCCCTCATGGCCAACCTCAGGAACTTGTGCTGGACACGTTCAATTAAGCTGGCATATTGTTTATGCCTAGGACTCCAAATCACCGAGGCATATTCGACCTGTGACCTCACCAGTGCGACATATAGCAACTTCAGTGTCCTGATTTGTTTGAAATGCTTACCGAAACGGGCTATAAATCCGAGGGTTTTCATAGCTTTGCACGTAATATTTCTATAGTGCTTGCGAAAGTCCAGACCTGACATGAACGTAACACCAAGGTCCAGGACTTCCGCAACCACAGACAATGTGGTATCATCTAAGTTATATTCTGAGGGAATGCCGCTAATAGCTCTGTGTGTCCTTAATAATACACATTTACCCGCATTTAACCGCATCCTATTGACGGCACACCACTGCTCAAATCTTAAGAGATCATCCTGCAACAGATTCACATCGAGAGAACTACTTATTGTGCGGAAAATCTTTAGATCGTCCGCGTACATGAGAAATTTGCTGTGCCTAAAAGCTCCTTTAAGATCGTTGATAAAAAGAAGGAACAAGAGAGGACCGAGGTGAGATCCCTGCGGGACCCCCCAGGTCACATTGACTGGATCGGACAAACTGTCTTGCACCCTGACCACCTGCACACGGTCTTCAAGATAGCTATCAATCCAATCAAGGAGCGGCCCACTAATCCCGGACAGTCATGGACAGGGGCCGCGGTGCGTGCATGCTACTCGCGCGATATTAATTTAGGGGCTGTTGGAACGTAAGAGGGAAGAAAAGGGGAGGGAATCGCGAGGCTCGCGAAAAGTGGTCGATACCGCTCGATGAAGGCGCAGCGTATTAAAAAGTTCGATTATCAAGCAAATGCGAGGAAGCGCGAGGAACGAAAGAAGAAACACAAAAGGCACCGGGGCGTGGTTCATCTCTATTTCATTTCGCGGAATCCATTTTGCAGGGCATAAGCGCATTACTTTTTTTCGCCGGTTATTTCGCGTTAACCCCGATTATGTGCCGGCGCATTGGATAAATCCTTTTCTCGACGCGGCCCAAGTGCGGCCCGTTTTATATGAAAATTCACTGCAAGCTTCACACCTCCGTGCTCGAACGTAATTTATTAAAAAGTACCCGCCGCGATTCGGGCGTTACACCTTGGCGCAACGGAGCCGCCCGCCCCGAGCCCGATGCGATATTTCGTTTTACCACCTCCGCAGAGGCGGTGTCGAGCTCGATGCGATTTATCGCTGATCCCCTTTAACGAGCTTCCGATAAACGAAGGAAATTCGCGTCAACGATGAAAACGTTTGGTAATCTAGGATCTCCGCCTGGCCGTCCGTCGCGCTTTTCCCCCTTTCGCTTGGCAAAAACGTCCACGTTTCATCGAATAAACGTCCAGCCAAACTGCCGCGACCGACCAACGGATCCTTCTAACGAGGTTTACGGACTGTCGAAAAAATTGCCAAACTTTCCTACCGTGAGAATTTACGAGCAAGTAATTATCGCGGTGGCTCGAGGCCGTTTCGGCCAGGAAGAAGAGGAAACCGAAAGGAGATAGAATCGACTTTAACAGCGAGATCGCATGTCGCTGGCTTATTTAGCATAGGAACGAGTCCGCCTCGCGGATTGTCGCGACGCGACGTTCCTCGCGTCGCAGGCTAGCGAGGAACGGCGAGGAACGACGAGAAAATCGGCAAGAAAAATGGTCGCTGTCTTCGTGAGCGCACGAGAGGCTTGCAGCCGTGTACCAGGTGTCTCCATATTTTGGAACGCGCAATTGTAGACCGGTACGCGAACGTTCCCCTCGCGAGTTCTCGAATCGCGTTTACCTAATGCAAGTGCGCACAGAGTGGAGCGTGTGTCCGCTTTCGCGTATCCATCGGCGGTCACGCAGAGCTCGCGAGTCGTCTTTCAAATCTGTTCGAAAACTCGCGAATCACCCTGTAGACTTCCGCGAACGAGAATACGCGGGGCGAGAACGGCGTGGGTGGTGGTGGTGGTCGTGGACGTCGGTGAATAAGTATGACAGTGAACTTTATTATGCACGTCGAAGCCCGAGCAGGGCTGTCACGCGAGTTGGGATAGCGGCGGCAGCGACACGCGAGCCTATTTCAATGGTAATAAGCCGGCGACCAATCATTGAGTATGCTAAATATGTATATGCACGCTGCAGAGCCGCGTCTACCCCTCTTTCCCTCCCTTACGCCCTCCCTTTGCCGCTGCCACTGCCTCTCTCTGTCGCAATAGAGACGTGCCAATCAATTAGCGACGTAGCTTGCCTCTCGATGCTCGTAGCGGAAGCACCGGGGACGATGCTCTGCAGAGGACCAATGGGATTGACGTAAACCGCGGTTGCATTCTAAACAGCCGGCGATGTCTCCGCGGTCTCCGCGGAATTACGCTACAGGGTACAGCATTGCTCTCCGTGAAATCTCGATGCGAGACGTGCGTCGCGGCCACATCGGCACGCGTTTATGTACGCAATGATTCTTCCGAAGAAAGAGGATATAGCAGAGGTCATAACCCACTGAACTTTCGCGAAGCCTCCAGACGGATACTAGGTTCACAAGAATACCGTACCAAAATTAAGGGGGTCTTTGTTAGATTGGCCAAGGAAATTGCTCTCATTCTTTGAAACGTGACTCCCGACAGAGTCGAGCTTTTCTTAGATCCGTATAAATTTCTACGACGAAACTCGTGCCGCCTCCGCGTGAAATTCAATAAGAAGGCGAAGAGCTGTATGTCGGTCGACTTCGATCGCGGTTCCGCGTAAGAACAGCTACGGCCGCGGCGCGGTGGGGGAAGGCGCGTAAAGAGGGTCGCGCTCTATGACAATAACGGCCGTTAGTTATACTCAGGTTCCAACGTAATCGGTTCCCTGCAGCCAACTTTCCCGGCGATAGGGAGAGATCTTGATAATTAGCAGCCACCTATCTGCCACCAAGCTCCCTTTTCTCTTCTCGCCGCCTCCATCTCGCTCCCTCCGTCGGTCTTTCTTCGCGTCTACCCTTATGCGGCCGACGGAATGAACCGAGACCCACATGCAAGGCAAGTTTGCAGAGCTGTTTGAAGCGGCGCGGCGTTCGTGCCCGGGAAGAGAGACCATAAAACGGAGACGCCGAGCTACGGCAGTGCCGCTAATTAGGCCAAGATTTTAAGCTGACGAATCTTTATAGGGATGAAGCGCGACGCTCCTTCGAGTTCCACCCGTCTGTTTGCAGATAACACCCTTGTTACCTGAGGCGAAGCCGCCGCGCCGAGCAGGTGGTGGGATATTGTTTCGGAAACCATCAACGAATACGAGGATTCGGTTAAAATTACACTTTCACAGATAAGTGCCGTCAAGGGGGCAACCGTAATATGTAGGTAATGCATATGAAAGTGACTGTCAGAGAAGCTTGATCCCCTTCCATGTTCTCGAGACGAATAAAATCGGTTCTTAAAGTTTCCTTAGCTATTTCCGAATCATACTATCTACCTACGTCCTCTGCGGGAGAGAATATGTAATCTCGGCGAGAATGGCGGATATTTCGAGAAGTCTGAACGTTAATCTGCCGGATAATAACCGTCTCCTTAGCTAATGCACCTGAGGTGATAGATGCGATCGTGACAACAGGTAACAGCCGCGGATGATACCCGACGTTAGACGCTCGAAACAACCGGCTCGAGTTTCGAAACTTTGCTCTGATCTATGTAGCTAATTTCCAGAAGGCACCCAGTACGTCAAAGTGCACGTTCCCGTAGATCTGACACAGCTTCCAGGCTTCTCGCTCGATAACGGAGCCGCGTTCGCGGTTCTAAAGAATATTCCGCGCCGCAACTATAATCACGTGTTTACGAGATTTTCGTTAACGGCCACGATAAGCTCGGCCCCGGTTTGCCATTTTTTATCGCGCCACGTATCCGGTCGCTCGACTCGCATTTCCCACGAATATCGCTGCCGGCTATCATTGAGCGCGCCTTTAATTCCAGCCCGGTCTGGGAACCGGCACCGAGCTTTCGTATACTCGCTTTATACGGGGCTTAATTAAGCAACGGCACAGATTTCTGAAGACGAAGAACGAATTCGCGGAAAGCCACGCACGAGCGCCAGGTCGAGTGCGTTCCCCGGCTGGAATTCCGGCGCGCGCCGCCAAGTGCCGCGACGAAATAATAATATCACGGTGCAACAATTAAAGGAAAAAGAAAGCGCCGCTTGAAAGGCCGAGCGGCGCGGTGAAATAAAGCGGGGGCCATTTACGTCCGTAGAAAGCGCGACAACAAGAATAGAGATCAAAAAAGGAGCAGGGCAATGGAGCGAAGGGGCGAGAGAGGAATAGAATTAATTTTATTAAACGTTACCCACGAGCCATTGCAGCGGGGGAGCAACGCCAGTCCCGTTTGTTCCAGGAGGTAATAAACGCTGCTTTCATCCGCGAGATGTTGTGAAGTTATTGTCCCGCCTACACCCACCTACCCTCTTCGTTACATCTTTTCCTCCACCGTTCCTCTCGAACCTAACCCCGACACCCTTCTACCCTTCTACCCTCCTACTCTCCTACCCTCCTACCCACCTTCCCTTCTACCCTCCTACCCTCCAACCCTTCCCCTTCTTCCCTGATCCCGTCGCGGATGCTTCTCGCCCTCGGTACACACAGGATTCGCAAAAATGATTTACGGTCGCCTCTCGGATCTCTTGGATATCTCGGCTCCGCTATGTGCTATGTACTATGCGCTATCTGCCAAGCGCTATGTGTGCACGACAGTCGCGTGCATGTGTGCGAACGACCGCATAGTCTAGGAGCTCGAGGACGCGGCTGCCGAGGACTGCGATCTGAATGGGTTACACGGCGCGGCGTGCTTTACAACCGCGTAATACGAGAATTTATCGCGCGTATTACGTACATAGGTATAGGAAAGTTGCCGGGGGGAGTCGGTCGCGAGACCGACGTCTTTTATTATCGGCCAGAGGAGTCCGTTGTATCGGCGCGCCACCGCCTGCCGCCCACCTTTTGTCAGCGTTTTCGAGTTTTCGCCCCCGGTGATCAATGTTATTCCCCTGGCTTCCTGCGACGACGCCGTATTTCCTCGCATTACGAGATACCAGCCGCTCTCGCCCCGAACAGATTTCACAAGAATGTACACGATCACCAGCACCATCGCCGCCAACGCCAGCCAGCAGACCTACCAGCTTGCTTTCCCAGCGCAACCTTTTGCCTCGCTTATTTTCAATGGCGTTTCGAGACACGGATAATAGCATCTACCCAATCCCATCGCGGGCTCATCCAACGAGCGATAAGAAAAGTACGAGACTCTTTCCAACGATTAGGTATCACAAGCGGCGTGATTGGAATGGATTGCTCGGCCGTCGGTGAGATATCAGTCTCTGTATCTTTCAAGAACCGGCACTCTATTCGGCTGGGTCACAGAAAACGTCCTCGTCGACAGAGAATTTCTGGTGGTTTCGAAAAGGCTTCCTTGATCAAGCGCACCGTCGCGTTCGCGGGGGGAAGACAGGCTTGACAGCGGGTCCGGCTAGACCTTCTGCTCGAAATTGCAGGTGGATCGCGGATTATGGATCGCAGCCCTACGACGGCGAGGTCCGGCTCGGCTGTTGGAAGTGGAATGCCTCGGTAAACCAGACTCACAATCAACGAGCCAAGGCATCCGCATCCACATCCGCGGCAAAGCCGGCGCAGGAAAGCTGAATACCGAAGGCCGCTCGCCGCCGCTGTTCTTCCCCTTTCTCTTCGCCGTTCATGACCTGTCCCTATATCCGCTCCCTTTGACGCCAACATAATCTCCCCTCTGTCCCCGCTAACCGGCTTCAGCCACGGAAACGAGCTACCTTTGTTCGGCCCGCAGGGACGCCGCGAAACGATTGCGCGAGACGTTTTTGGGGTAATTGAATGAGAGAATGGGAAAACTGTGGAGTGGCTGTTGCCTGAAATAAAATGGAGCCGGTTCAACGGGTAAATTGGATGATCTATTTGCGCCCACCGACTCAAACTAATTGCGAGGAAACCCAATGTCGGCTGGAACTGTGGCATTCCAGAATTTTCCCAACGCGGAATTTAGCGTGCCCGGAGAAAGCAAGCGCCAGCTGTCAAACGACACAAGTTGGCGCCATAGAGAAGAGCAAACGGGAGAGTAATGATTCGATTTGAATCTTGGCAGAGGTGTGGTAGAAGCTGCCGGTCACTGCTCCAACCACTGCTTAAGCAGTACACGCTTGGAGAAACAAGAGCAAGACCAGCCACGGCTCGGTATGTAATCAGCCCGCGTCAGTTGTTTCTCCTAATTATCGGTGTAAAATCAAATTGGCCCGGCCGCTCGGAGACCCGACTCCGGGTGGCCATTCAGCGGACAGGCGACGAATGGGGAAGACAAGCAAGCGGGCAAATTCGTTTCGGCGTTATCGCAGGGTTCGATCTGCGATTATTTCAGGATAATCCCGGCGGGATTACTTGCAACGAAGTAGCTCGGAAGGAATATTCAGGGGATTAGAAGGGGGAGGTCTGACGAGCACGAGTCACTCGTACGCCGCCACTTTGGAGCGTATGTAAGCGGGCATACACCGAGTCGAATCGCTTTCCGAGCTTATCGTGCTCGAGCTCCCGTCCGAAAAGTTCCGCCATAAATAGAGGGGCGATCCTCGACTCGGGGCAGGCATGTGGCCTCTTCAAAACGGGCACGCTCGGGCGAATGGAAGATCGCAAAAATATTTCGTGGCTTTCCGGAATGATCCGGATCCAATTCCACCTGTATCGGACCTACTTTTCGCAGAATGTTATCTTGCAACGGTATTACCGGCTCGATCGGTCGAGTCCTCTGGAATCAAAACGATGCATGCACGCTCCACGGCGAAACTTTCACGGGGGGAACTACTGCCACGCTGTTTTTTTGTTTTTTTTTTCAATGCACGCGAGCGTATTGTCTGCGCTACGGGAGATCAGCCCAGAGACCGACGGGAGATAACGTTGGGACGCGGGGGAAATAGAAAACACAGTGGATTGAAAAACCTAGTTAGCAACTGCGCTAATTGCGGTGGATCGATCGATCTAGGATTAGAAGAGAGCGGAGGAATCGAATTGGGGCAAGCGCAGAATCCAACGCGACGAACCAACTGCTATTTTTTCGCTGGCATGCCTGGTCTTTGCATGACACTAAAGCGAAGTTATTAAAAAATGCTGCAACTGAACCGAGGCGGGCGGTGATGAAAAAGTATCGGCGAGAGTGGCCAGCTCGACGCGGAGTCTTGTTAAACCTCGATTAGCCGATGGCTGGCGGTCGGAGAAGCTGAAAAGCCCGCAAAACGCATTCTTTATAACGCAATATTCCCGGCGATTCCTGGCGCGGTGGCCGTGGCAGTCGGTGTGAAATACTTGATGCAATGAAGGTGGCGCGAAAAAAGGAACCCTCGCGAAGCAGAGAAAAAGACGGAGGGCGCAACAGTGACGAAAAAGCGGTGGGACAAGTTTGCCAGGGTGGGGTGCGCTAGAGGAAAGGAGATGGAAATATGGTGTTCGTCGGGACGATGCTTTAAAAACGAGCGAGTGTAATGCCGCGACGAGAATTATTGTACGAGCCGCGCTCTGCAGCTGCCGTGTTATTAACTTCGACGGTGGCCGACGCGCGAGACGAATGTTTGGGCGGGCGGTCGCTCGTTCGCGCGTTCGCGCGGCGCAAGGAAAGAGCGGGATGCACGGATATTAACGCCGCGTACCAGCTGGCATAACGCTTAATGTCGTTTTCCTGCCACTCAAACCTCCGCCATCCTATCCAGCGATCGTCACCTGGCCCCAAATTCTCCCGGCGCTCCGCTCTCTGCCCGTGCAACGAGCTACTCTGCTCTCGAACTCGTAGAGCGCCGTATCCAGGAAAGCTGCGCCAATACGCTTCGCCCCCGACGGAACGAGATATCCCGAATACGACGTGGGGAACGTTCAGCTAGACGGGGCCGTGTTGCTCTCGAATTTGCCGAAAATGGCAGGAGCATCGGAATTCACTTTGCAAAAGCAGACTCGAATTTCCGGCGATGATCTCGACTATCCCCCGTCGGGCCATTCGACGCTTCGAATTCGAGCAATCTCGAAATCGCTGAAGCGAACGGGAGTAAGGGAGTCCGCTTTGGACGGGCGAATTTCTCCGCGGCGCTTTTTCCACGAACAGTCTCCCCCTCGAATTCGGTCCGTCCGGGGGTTTCGCGCTGTCGAACGAGCTCGCGATCACAGCCGCGCTGGGAATTCGCGCGCGTGAAAGGAATCGAGACTATGGGGCTGCCGACAGTGCCGACCGGCCGCGAGCTGATTGGCAGCGCGCTTAATGTCGTTTCGCTGCCACTCAAACGTCCACGATTTTCCCGGTCAATTAGCGCGCGAATAGGCGCGTGACCAAAATTTTGCCATCCGATAGATAGGGCAGGCCGTTCCAAGCTTATCCCCCTGATTAACGCTGCCAGCCCTCGTCGAAATGCCGCCAACGTCATCGAGACCTCTCCGCAAATCGCCCTTGAACCGACCAACCTGTGAACCGGACAAATCCCGTGGCCCTAGCGCTTCCAAACCAGCCGTTCGCGCTGCTTGCCGCTACTTTGGCAGCGCATTCGTTTCGCACACTGGATTACCGTTCTTCCTGTTCTCCTTGAATTCTCTCGGCCCGGAGCGTTTCTCGCACGATCAACTTCGTGACCGCAGCGAAATTCCGAGCGCGATAACGATCGGTTAGCTTCCAAAACAGCTATCGTCCTAATTAGCGCCTCATTGTTCGCGTCCGTGATCAAAGCGTCGGCTCGAACCAAGATCACCCAGAGTGTGTGTGTGTGCACGTGCTCGTACGTGTGTGTATGTCAGGGTCGTCGTCGCCGCCGCCGACGCCGCCGCGAATGTAACCTTCCTTGTAATTCCGACGTGGTTTCAACCACCTAACGAGCTTAATGCAAAATTTAAATACCTTAAAAGCGATAATTAGCGGGACGCGGCGCGAGCGAGCGAGCGAACTGGTATCACGGTCGGCTGTAACGCTTAATGTAATTTTCCCGTCACTCAAACCGGCACGCGGGACAAAACATTGCCGACCAGCCTGACGATAACCGCGGAATTAATCGTGTTACCGTTAATAACCTCCATTGTTATTAATTATTATTATCGCGTTCAGTTTGAATCGGCCGCGGTAGCGGCGCGGTGGCTTTCGACGAGTTAGTAGCTCGGTCTACCCGAAGCTTCGGGTTTAGCGGAATGCCAGAGAGCGATTAGGACAGTAGCTGTGCTGGAAAAGTATTGAAACTTCACGTGTATCGAATTAATGTCAGGTAAAGTGTCGTGGTCCACGTTCTTACAACCGAGTCCTGTTTAATTAATCGGCTAGTTTTACAATCGCGTCGACGCGACGTCTGCTCGATATTTACGCCTGGCTCGTATTAAAGTTCGCGCCGCTCCGCTAATCGAGGATAAATTCGGCCGGCCCGCTGCAAATGAAAATCATTTCGAATGTTTTACGAGCGCGCGACAAAACGGCGAATCCCGCGGGCAAACGCGCGGAGTAAAAAGCTCGAAAAGCGGGATATTAGCAAACCGGCATAACGTTTAACGCCGTCTTTCGTTTTACTGCCGCGCAACTTTCACAATGAACCGAAACACGAAGAGGAGAAAAGCTGCGTGGGCGAGGGAGAATCGCGACCTCTCGACGTGCCACAGGAGAGAAAGAGAGAGAAAGGGTGAGCGAGGAGAGTGGGAGGCCCGCGGTGTGCAATCACGACGTTAATGAGAGCTGTTAATTATGAAATCCCATAATTAAATTAAATGTACTCGCCTACGTGTCGTGCGTGGCTCTTTTGACGGTCGTAAAACCAGCGACAATTTGTACCTAGAACGAGTTACGTGTTGTCATTCGCGGTAAACGTAGCGACCGCACTCGGCCGCGGGCTCCCCGAAACGAACGGCCGTTTCCCATTGTTAAATTGCACCAATCGACGTGCCATCATACGTTCCCCGCGTAATTAACGGTATATTAATCTCCCCGTCGATCTCATCGACCGTATCGATCGATAACGGAGGAGTAGGTGGAGGGGAAACAACCCCACCGGTCGGGGGCCCTTGATTACTCTATTTTCAGTGGCGCGATTTCGTTCGATCCTGCCCCTCCTTCCTGTTTCTCCCTGGCGGATCCAGCTGCAGACTAATCCACAATTTCAATCCGCCGCGAGACGTACCTACCCCGAGTCGACGATTAAAAACCAACGACGAAAGAACCTTATTCCTCGATACTCCCCCCGCTTCCCGCCGCGCCGCTTTATTCGTGGCCGTTCGCCCTCCGCTCCGAGGTGGCGACTCTCGAACCGCGCCGGGACAATTACGCCACTGGATAGCGATCGTCGTGGCAAGGGCGTGGCGGCCTCGAGAATATAATTCTACAACGGGGTGCGGTTTTCTGACATCCGAGACAAAAGTCGGAGGGGACTGCCATTAGGAAGATGAGAATTTATTATCCCGCCGAACGGTCTGCGGGTACCAGAAGCATTCCAGCGACTCGAGCCTCCGCGAACCGGCGGAATTACGCGCGAGGCGGGTTCGAACCGCTTTTAACCGCGTAAAGGGCAACGTCATCGACGAGTCAGGCTTCGAAAAGATAGCGAGAACGCGCGGTTCCTCGAAGACAATGCGTTTGAGCCTGATTGCGCGTCGCTCGATTTAAAAGACACGGTTGTCTGGGCGCGAGAGCGCTGTGAATTTGCGAGTCGGCCCCGACCGCGCATTATCTCGAGTTCACACGGTTATCTCGCGGCAAGAATTCGCGGAACGGCGCGGCGTTTCGAAATAGCCGGTGAAAGTGTGGTCGCGGGCAGATAAACAGCACGCTGACTCAGATAATGGCCCGCGTGCCTCCCGCTGCTGCGAACGTGCCCGCAGGGTAATTATCAGGCAATCGGTGTGTGCCGAACGAACGTATCGCGAAATTAATCGGCGACCGAGTTTCCTAATAAACGGCTGCTTCTCCCTCGGCAAGATCGCGTAGGCGTCAATCAATGGTTCAGCGACCAGGCTCGAACGAGCGCGTAAAGCGTAACGCTAGGCCGACGAGGCTCGTGTTCGGCGAATCGATTAATTTTATCGAATGAACGCTCGAGTCCGCTGCCAGCGGCAATCTACCTAAATGAAAATCGATTCGTCCTCCATTACGGGGTAAGTAGCAACCCGAAGACGAGGCAGGACGGGGCGAGACGAGACACGGATAGGGGGTGGAGAGGGCAAGACGAACGATCCAAGTCGGATACAACAATACCTATTAAGATAGCGTCGTGACCGACCGCAAGCAATCTTAGCGGACTGGCAGCGATTTCAAGGGCTGTCGTTGCGCTCCCCGATTGCACCTGACGTTATAATCGAACCCTTTCGATTTGTATCCGACATCCCGACGTCGCCGAGCAAAGCCCTGCAGCACAAAGGAGCGCTCCAGACGCCCGTACCTACACCTTGGAATCTTCGGAGCGAACCAAATTTCGGTCTCGTAATTCCAGCTAATTGTCCCTATCATTTCCAGCTACGGGCTTAGCTTTCTTCGAGGACACGGGCTCGCAGCAACTACACGCTCTCTCCTTTCTTCAGCTCTCGATGGAATTTATTAATTCCGAGCTGACTTATCCACCCGTACGCCCTGCAATAAACTGAAATTAAATCCGCAAACACGTGAATTTCGCCTGTACTGATCGCACGAGAAACGGCACAGCTCCCAGTGCTCGACATTCAGAATGGCCATAAATCAAAATTCGATGGAATTAAAGGAGCCCCGGTGAAAGCCCCGCTTCTCCGCCATTACGTATGCCGAATATGCTAGATGCCGTGGCACCGTAACCGAACGAATAAACTTTGAATATATCTCGTATATACTTTTTATTGGTATGCGTATATATATAGATTTCTGCGGCTGCTTGCGCCCAAACTTGGGGTTGCTATGGCGAGATTTTCGCATGACTACACCCATGTGTTAAAGGCCAGCGGGTTCCTTACGCTGGAGGACCGAAGATCATTGTCCGACCTTGCTACTGTTTTCAACATTCTTAATGGTCTCATTGACTCTCCTGATCTTCTGGAGCTTTTGAATTTCCGCGTGCCGTGCTCGGCACTAAGATCATCGGAACTTTTCTATTTGCCATCCCATAGTACCACGTTTGGGATGCACAGCCCCATAAGCAGAATGTGCAGGCTAGCAAATACATATAATAATAATCTGATTGATTTTTTCTGCGGCACACCAGGAACTTTCAAGAATCACCTGCGCTGTTTGATGCGAGAAAATCCTTTGCTTTATGGCCTTTAAATATGTATTGCTCTAGCCCGCTTGTCTAATTTAATTTAATTTAATTTAATTTAATCTAAGCGTCGTTTTTGTCCCCTTTTTCCTTCTTTCTATGTGTTAGTTTTAAGTTTCAGTTAAATTTAAAGTTTAAGCTTTTAGTTTTAGTCTATATGTAATCCATTTTTCTTTTGTTTTATGCTCCTTCTCTGTAAACTAAAGGGCGAGATGCCCGTGAATCATAATAATAATAATAATAATATTGAAATCGCAGAGAAGCAATATATACCGGTCCCGCAACGAGCCTTAGCCCAGCGTACCCAAGAATAACGACGAGGGATCGGCCGACTCCGAAATAAAGATTCAAATACGCGGGGTTGTGCTTCGGAACGACGCGACATAGTGGCATTCCTCCATCCAAAATTAGATGACTTCTGTCGACGCGAAGCATTTATCAGCAAGATAAAAACGGTCCCCGCCCTGTCATATTTATTCGCACGCAACGGAGCCCGAAAATAGTCCTCACCATGATCGGAAATGCCAACGCAATTATCGAGGTTGCATGATAATCATCTTACGGCGCACGGTGGAGAAACAGAGGTTTACTCGTGGCCAAACGAAGTACGAGGGATCGTTGGTTCCGGAATTACCTGCATGTCGGGCTGGCTCTACTCTTTCGCAACTTCTACTGTTCCACGCAGACGAAACTAATCCTGCCGGGGAAATGAGATGTTTTCTGCAACTACTCCGTTCTCCTGCTCCCTCTTCCGCCCCTCTCTCTCTCTCTCTCTCTCTCCCGGCCCCGTATACCCACCCCCTTCGTCGCGATTCGTAGCAATTACAACAAATTAGCCAAATTACCCGCGCAACTGGCTCGCGACCGCCACTGCTTCACGGGAAACGAACATCTCTGTGAGCGGGTAACAATTACGGATTAACTGACACGCGCGACACGGTCGGAGGAGAAGGTGGAGCGAGCGTTCTCCGAGATCGAGAACGTGCGCGTGAAATACGTATCGTCACCATCAGCTCGCGTCGATTCACTGCGTTCGAAATATGCAGCACCGAGAAACTTTCTGCTCTTACTTACGTACCATGAATATTATTGATGCGTTAAGCGGCCCCTGCCGGAGTAATATTATTGCGCGATAATTGCCGCGCGAATTGGTACCTTTCGCTCGCCCGATTAACTTCGCCGTCCCGTCGATCTGAATAAGCAAGCAACGAGCGCGCGAGTCGAGCGAGAACGCGCAGCGTCGCTGAAAGGACACGCGGAGGGACCGGGGGGGGGGGGGGGGGGGGGGTGGCGGAGGACCTAAGTGAAAATTATACCGTGGAAAACGGGCGACCCGAATGGCAGCGAAACGAGAAAACGCGTGACTTTAAGTTAACGACCGTTTAATGAAGATCCGCGGCAGTTTCCTCGCGTCGATCGGTTTTCGCGCTTAATTGCTCTAATTGCGTCGCGTCCTCCCTTTCGGGGCAATTCTCCGCCGAGTTGCCCCGCATTCGCATCGAATCCCCGTCGGATGACTAGTAGTCGGTAGGGGGGGGGGGACACGAATAATTCCGAGCAAGCTTCCTCGAAATCCGCCCCACGGTCGAACTCTCCGCGTCATCGTGCTTTCCGGCCTCCTGATTTCGAAGCTCCCCGGCAATGTACGGCTCCGTGGAAAATCCACGTCACCTTAAGAACACCGAGGCTCCATCTCGAAGCACCGGCGAAATAAGAAAGGAAAAAAGGATCGATGCTGCCGTCTATCGACGAGCTGAGCTCTTATCAGGCGGCTCGCTCGCCACCGTTTCCATTCTCACCCCCGAATCCCCGTTCTGCCGGTGGATGTCGAAGTTGTAGACGCCCCGATCTGCGGGTACATATGTAGATGTAGACGCTCGATAAATACACTGTGTGTGTCTCTATCGCGAATAAATGCGACAGATCGGTATCGGTAGGTGCTCGAAAAGGTTCGCTGAAATTTCTGGCAATCGCGGAGGTCTTTTGACGCCTGCCCAGGGTCAGGAATCAACAGAAGCCATTCAGAAATCTCTCGCGAATCCTCCGCATACATTCCGGCTTCGTCTACTTCTTACGGCTAACAACGGAAATGCAAATAGTCGTAGCGTTACGGACGAACAAGTCCCCGAGTCTCCGCGGAGCCGGAAATGCGAGCTTCAGCCGGGTAACGAAATATGTCGGTGCTATTATTCGAAATCATTCCTCGATTCCGGGCGAAGCTGAACCTTCACGGGCGTAATCGTATTCCCGTCTGTTCGGTCGCGGTTTCGTTTCTCGTCAGGCTGAATACGGAATATTTCTCGGGTTTCATCAGACGTCTGCCTTTGTTTCAGCTTGCCCGGGCGACGCGCCGGTGACAGCGCCGAGGGGGCAGTCTCCGCGTAAGACGACGTTTAATTCGAGCCTCGCGCAAACGCCCACGTGGAAAAATCCAATGTCGGGCCCACGACACCGGATATCTTCTTAATTCGATCCGCGGATCGCCGAGTGCCTCTCGTAATTACGTTCCCGCCGATGTTATCACTTTTATTGCGGGCCAAGTAAACAAGGAGCGCCTTCTTTTTTCCAGCCACTGGCCGAGATAAGGAGTAACGACCGAATTGACCCGCTTCTCCATTTACCGGTACGCGTTCGAACAGCAAAAAGAGCGGAGGAAAACGGGATTTCCAGGAGCACGACATACATCGCGCCGTGGCAAATATCCAACCGTCTCCCGGATGCAGAGCGAGGCCAAGCAGGAGGTGCGGGCGAGCCGAGGGGGCAGGGTAACCGGAGTAGCAACAGCTCCCGCTGGTCGAAGAATCGCGCGGCAATCCGGCGGCGAAATTAAACGGGGGCTGGCGTGAAAAGCGAAAGAGAGTGACCAGCCGCCGCCGCACTGGTGGCAGCGGTATCTTCTTAATTCGATCCAGCATCCCTAGCCGCGACCCGGCGCGACGCGGTGGCTTCGCCCTCTCGCGCGTAATTACATTCCCGATGATGTTATCAGTTTTATTGCCGGAGCTGGATGGTTAGGGGGTGGCCAGGAGGGGCTGTCATGGCAAGGAGGGACACGAGGAGAGAAGGGCCGAAGGTATATCGTGGCAGACGGAGCAAGGGACAAGAACGAGGCTAGAGGGAACAGAGAGAGAGAGAGAGAGAGAGGGGGAGAGAGGATGGGACCGGTATAGAACGGGAGAGAGCACGACATCTACCGTTGCCACGAGGAAATTTGACTTTCAGATTGGGGTTGCGCGAGTCAACGGACAAAGAGAGGGAGGGTGGGCAGGGCAGAGGGATGAGAGCACGAGGAACCCTAGCAGGAGTCGTTGTGTGTGCCAAGTCGGCGTTCGTGTGTCGGAGGAAGAGAATGTGCGCTAGAAAAGGGGGAGGTGATTCAGCACGATAGGGATGGGAGTACTGCACCCGGGTCGTTAGAGCTCCTAATGAGACCTCCGTCCTCTCTCCCTTCTACTTGCTTCACCTTCTCCTCCCCTGCTCCTCCTCACCCACGAGTGACTCTCTCCTTCTCGCTCACCCCCTTTGGTCCTGCTTTCCAGTAGTAACACCCCTGCTTCGTCGAACTCCATGCTCCTTCGCGACCGTTCAACCTCGAGGTTCCAGTGGAGCGTGTTTGGGCCGCGACTCGCGACTCGCGACCCGCGTTCCGCGGGCCCTCGAGCTTGGCGAGGCAACAGCCGCATCTTTATTCCATCGCGGGAGAAACGAAGAGCCGTAACGTAATCGCGCAGTTAAGGGGGGTGGCAGCCGTTCTCACTACGGACCGTCAGAACAGGCCGCCCTCTTCCACCTTTCCGACCTCGCCGCCTTCCCTGAAACGAGCCTTCCGACGATTCCCCGGAGCTAACGAGCGTGAGCGGCCGAAACCAAGTCGCTCGAACGCTTGCTTGCTTGCTTGCTTTTAATTCCTAGCCCCGTAACGACAGTCGCGAGCCTCTCCGCGCGCTCGTATTCTACTTTATCGCCCCTTTACGATACAGACTCGCTCGATCGCGCGGCTCCCACGATTCGCGGGCTCGCCGAATTAACTGTCCGAGGAGCGTAGTGTCCCGCTATCCTATCCAGGGCCCCGTTATCACACCTGGATACCCCGCGCCAATTCCATCGTCATACGGAGCGAGAGTCGCGTAACCGTAATCGCATGGTCAGCCATTGCGTTTCTCGACAACGTCTCGCGGAATTACCGCGACCACTCTTTCTTTCCCGAGCTTCCTTCCAGCCGTGTAAACCGAGTTACGCGTTCCACCGGAAACGGTTTCAGCATTAAAAGGCTAAAAGGGTCGGGTTCTCGTGCCACGAAGGGAGACCATCCCCCTTCTGTTGTACCTACCACGACGGTGGGAGCGGCCTCTGAAGGGTTGACAAAAGTGCTCGGCTACGCCGCGGGAATCTTTGCCTTTAATTTGTCGACCGAAAACCGTGGTCGCGTAATTATTCGGAATCACGTCGGAGCGTCTTGCCGCCGGCTTAATTACTCCCGTTATTGGCGGTCGGGAATATTTATTATCCGACAACGGATAATCCCGGGGACGGATTAATTACTACGAATACGTGCGTTGCGGCGGGACGCATGTCCGTCACCCTCTCTCACCTGCAATTACGGATGGTGGCCGCGCGGCAGCGGCCTCGGCCTCCAATGGCAAGGCGGAGGGCGGCTGACGTATTAACTCGACGAGGGGGGGGAGGCAATAAAAGCTATCGGGATATCTTTATTAATCGCGTTACGATGGTGAACTGCGCGGTGTAAACGGGGGCAGTCACCCCCTTTTCACCGCGCGGAGCCCCGCGCGCAGTTAACAAGACCAACGCTACGCCGAGTGGAGCCGTCACGCAACAGAGGAAATAAAACTCGGCTGCGTTCCCGCTGACGCGCTCTCTTTTATTTTTCACTCGTAATTTTCACAGGGAAAGATCCTCGCGGTGCGTTCGCCAATCAGAGCAGAGGCAGGGCCGTTATCGTGCTCGCGACGGGAAAGCGAGCGGTGTCGAGTTGCCAGGATTCTGTTCCCCCTGTAATCGACGAGGGGTCAAAGCACCCTGGGCTCTGTAATCGTACGCCCACCAGCGGCGGAATAATCCTCGGAGAAAAATCTGAAACATCGGCCGCGGATTCGTTTTTATAAAGGATTCGTATTTATAT
This sequence comes from Andrena fulva, assembly GCA_946251845.1. Classification (NCBI taxonomy): domain Eukaryota; kingdom Metazoa; phylum Arthropoda; class Insecta; order Hymenoptera; family Andrenidae; genus Andrena; species Andrena fulva. Next base: position 92,313,511 of record OX276327.1, on the reverse strand, counting down.
TGTATCGTAATCCAGCATCGAGAATCGAGCATCGAGTTCGACTGCGCGGCAACGTTTGCCACTGAACCCCTCGATTGGATATCGAAATTTCAAGATCGATTTAATCTCTGCACTGTAAATAGCCCAAGATTTTCGAATAACAATCACGGAACAAAATCCTGCCGTCCAACGGGCGATCTTTCTTACTGCCGACCCAATCTACTAGCCCGAATGTAATCGTGTATCGGTAGCGGTACAACCAATTTGTTCGCCAAATTAATTTCTAACGACGCTCACCAGCCGAAGCAAATATAGGCTGAATGTTCCGGGGAAAACGCGACTGTAATATCTGTTTCATTTTCGATTATACATCGAAACGAGCTGGCAGCCGCCCACGACCTCTCCGCGAAATAGTTCGTTGCGCTTCAATATTCAGCCGGAAGCCGGTGCACGTCTATGGCCCCGAAAACCGATTTCGCTGGCCGACATAAATACAATCGACCGATATCGTGAAATTGCTCAACGGCTCGCCAGCCAATCCCCGAGCGGGGCGAAGACGTTGCTGTGCTTGTATAGGAGATTGATTCGAAGGAATTCCAACCCTTGCAGAAAAATGAGGCAAGGTAAAGAGAAGCCGTAATGGAAAGATCTCGAGTTGCCGTTAACCAAGATCGGCAGACATTTTGTCACCGGAGTCCCTGCCGTGGTCGAACGCTCTCGCGACCCAGCGAGAAAGAAGTGGATGTAGGTGTTGGCGGGACGCGAGAATCTCGGTTAGGGTGCAAGCACGTTCCTCGGCGGGTTGCAGCCGTATGCCAGGCATGTTCCGTGGCTTTCAACCTTGTTACGGTTATGTAACAACACCTCTTCCACACGGAAACGAGTCGACTCGAGTCTGAAAGAACGGAGGGCGCTGGACGGGGGTGGTGGTAAAAAGCGCGGAACTTTTGAAGTATCGTCCAATCATTAAAGTTCCGGTGTGTGCGCTGCTCGGTGTAGCTAGAAAAGCGGGACAACGGGAGCGTCCGCGCCGAAGAATCCGCGGCGAAATTGTGCGAGACTCTTTGACCAGAGTTACCGTATATACTTCCTCCTCCCCCCTTCTTTATCCATTCATTCTACGTGAGCAGTTTAGCAACGAGGGAATAAAGCGGGAAAACTTCCAACGCGTTCCAATGCGATTCGACGCAATGAAATTTCACCCTCCTCCCTCCTTCGCCGCTCTTTGCCTTCCCCCGCCGTCCCCCTCTGTGCCGTGCTTTCTAGCTTCTTCGCCGGGTCTCTCCTTTCTCACTGTCACGGACAATTGTCGTCAATTGGGAAGGGTAATCGCCCACTCGAATGTATGTCAGCCGTTTATAGAATCAACTCTGAATAGCCTCGGCCCGATTCCCTTCGATTCACCGGCGACAGCAAATATCGGGTGCGGTGGGTTCGATAAACGGACGACAGGCCTCACGGATTTCGAGCGAGCCTCGCGGAAAAAGGACAAGACAGAGAAACCGGCTCGCAGACGGTACGGGCATCGAGGCTCGGGTCCATCGCTTGATCGATTTTTCCATCATCCATCCGATGCCGGACAGTACTGTTTATTCAAAGCAAACCTCCAACTATTCCCGTATTTACCGACCTCGCCGCGCGCGTGTGTTTTTGCAGAGAGGTATCCATCGGGGCCGGGCACGCTCCCGACGCCCGACACTTTTACAATCCCGACTCCCGGAGAGCGGTCGAGGGAGAGGCTTCAGCTCGCCGGAGGATCCGCGACTAATACACTTAACCTTCTCCTTATCCTTTTCCAGCTTTTCACGTCGAGGCAGCTACTTAAAAAAAGCTCGCCAACGAGCAAGAAACTCGCTGCCTGTAAAGAAACCCTCGAGTGTCCCGTTTTAGACGGAGGTGTTACTCTCGCGCTCCCTCTCTTTCTCCAGTCGACATCCCCATTTACGTAGCCCCGGCTGGAGCGGCGTCAAAGTGGAATCGGGGTCACGAACCGCGCGAAAATTACACGGACAAAAGGCAGAGGTGCTAAGTACGAGTCGTTAAGAGCGTATCTGAAACCGCGCGTGTATTCGCGGCTGCCAGGAGCCGGTAACGCGGCGCAAGCGGGCCGAGATAAATCCGTCGAGGGCGTTTAAGCCTGGCGGAATAGCGACTTGATGAAATTAGGAATGAAAACAACGGAAAAACGGGCGCGAAAGCGGCGGCGAGAAGAGTGTCGCTTTGACGCTGGCAGAAGCCATTAGCGGGACGCGTCCATACACCGTTACGCTCAACACTAACGCGTTTATCGACTTATTAAATTATCCGCCGCGCCGCGCCGCGCCGCGTCGGTTTCGCTCGCGAACAGACGCACCGCGGATTTTTCGCAGGCGGCACCTACGATCGACTTTCCAGTCCTCGCAGCCTTTCCACCCGTGGCACGTCTATCGCTCTCCTTTTTTCTCTTTTAAGGTCCATTCGGGGAGTACGCGCGATGAAATTATACGCGACGGGGGGTGGCAGCGTCGAATTCGCGTGCAAAGAAAAAGAGGAATGGCGCGAGGCTGGCAGGGTTGGCGGAAAAGCTCGGGCGGCCGCATTCCTTTTTTGGTTTCAAGAAAGATTCGAATTAAAATGCTGCCAGCGGCGCGCACGTGGCGACGAATGCTAATGAGCTGGAGCGCGCTGCGGGCCTAGTAAATATTAATTAGGAAATTAATAATAGCGCACGGCTGGGACGAGACGATGCTCCTGGGACGGCTTTCCTTCGCCAGGATTTGCGCGGGACACGTTAAACGTCCTTAACGCGAAACTTATTTTCTCCGCTGCCAGCTAACCGAACCGCTCTCTTGCTCTAAAGAGGAAGGCGAGGCGACATCCCTGTTTAACTTTCGACTTAAATCGCCCCTCGACCACCTAATGCGATCTTTAGACTAGGAAGCTGCTGTTAATTGCCGCGACTCCGACGCCGTTATTGCTCGATTTCATTAACCCGAAATTACTGCTGCTTGAAGCCAGCCGAGCAACTTTAGGCATTCCATTTATTGCCAGAGCTTACTGCCACGGCGATGCGTCGCGCGCCTTCTTTTCACATTGCGGACACGATTCAATTGCATTAATTATTTATTCGACGTAACAGCAACGATCAACATCGCCGATATGCCGCCCACGTTTACGTAATACCCGCCACCGACGAATATAAATGTTCTTCCTGCGGGAGGAAGGCAACCGCGGCGTTCCGCGAACCGTGCTGGTCGGAAAGACGGCGTCAATTAAATTTCCAAATGAAATCGAATCGGCCGGACGATTGCAAACTTTTTCCATCTCCTTCTCAGGGTAGCGTGGCTGGTCGCCCAGTGACGTCCTACAGTCGGAAATGACCTAGTAACGCGAATGCTATTTGCTTGCAAACACTATCGCGGCGGAGACGAAACGGTTCGTCAGTGAAACCATAAACGTGTCTCGGTCATCGGAACAAGCCCGTCCAAGTGGTGAATTCGGCAGTTAAGCGCGAGGCAAGAAGATTCGGCGATAGAGCCCCGTCCACGGCGTTCGGTTGTAGGCTTTCGTGCATCCTTCGGTCGAATGAATGGGAAGAGAGCGAGAGGTGCGAGGAGCGAGACACACGCTCCTTACGACCCTACCGAGCCCCAGGCGTTGTTTATTTTCCTACGTTTTTTTTTCGAGCCGATTGTCTCGGCGCTCGAACTTGTTTACTTGGCCACCTGCACCAGCTGACCTAGTTCTGGGATTTCGCTGACCACGCGTGTTGTGCGAGTGGATGAATAAAAATAGGGAAGTGGGTCAGCTCGTCCAGGTGGCAAGGTAAACAAGTCCTGAGTGCCGAGACAAGGTCATTGAACAAACTTGTATATGAAGCATAACGAACCGAGCCGCGCTTGGGATTGTATTCAACGTGTATCTTTCTCCTCCCACTTCCCATTCGTCCGATCGAATACAGAAAAGCTCTGAAGATGATGAGCCACCGTGGACGTAGAAGGTGCGACCACTCTGTCAAGTGTTGGGGAGACCGGAGCTGGTTGGCCCCAGGGGTAGGTTGACTAATTGTTAATAACTTTTTACTAACGTGTGCTCTACTGCGGAGCGATTTTCTGTAGAAACAAGTCACTTCTACTATGTCATTCATTTGTTTCCGACACCACCATTACACGTTGTTTGGCAGTTACCAGCGTTTATCGAAAAATTGGCTATGTAAGTAAATATGTTTTCTTAAAGATTTTATGTTTCCACGCTCTATATAGTTACAGTAGAATTAATGCGAAGGGACTATTTTAAAGTTTGTTTATTAAACGACCTACTGAGACTGCGTTTTTGATTTTACATAAATAATTAAAGGTTATATAGAGTATTGAAGTCAAAATGATCGTTCGGGGCTGGTTGACTAATAACGTTCGGGGTTACATGACTAAGCTGGTCAACCAACCCCAGTGATGGTTTAAATTGTTATTTATTATTAAAAAGTAATAAATATTTTATAATGAAACAACTCTCGTCACATTGTGCTATTTTATTACCATTCAGATAAGTTGCTAACAACATTTTCTTCACTGATTGCACCTATAGTCAACCTACCCCATACTGTTAGTCTACTAACCCCGACCACGGGGCTGGTTGACCAGCATGTAAGGTGTTAGAAAAACATTAAAATGCCTTAATTGTTGTCACATTTAGTCAACTTTAATAATTTAATCAGATAGCCAAATGTATGCCCTATCAAATATACTAACCGGTTTAATGATATTTCGTCCACATAATTTATTAAAAATCAAAAACTGAAAAACTGGCCTACCAGCCCCGGTCTCCCCTACATATCTCTATCACCGCGTAGAAGTAAAAATTGTATGGCTCTCTTCTGCGTCGATTATAGTCGAGCGTCGCCCAGCGGAAATTACTTCGTTAGCCCCGACGTTCTGGCTGGCACAGACTATCCATGTGAAAATTGCGCGAAAAATAATTAAAACTGCACCGTTTCGCTATTAGCTGGCTCGCCAGCCAACTCTCCCGCTTAATAGTACGGTATCGCCGAAACGTAGCGGCCGGGAGATCGATCCGGGACCAACGGCTAAGGTAATGCGGGGGATAATGCGAGGGAGGAAGCAAATGACTCGAATTTAGAATACGACGTTAAGCACGCCGAAGCAGCGCGGCGCGATGCTCCCGTAGCCTGGATTGCGCTCGTTTCGCCCGTATTCAGGGCACGCTGCCGAGGACCAGGCGTTTATCAAATTTTCAGCGATAAGCTATCGTGATCGTCCCTTGAGTGTAACGTATCAGTGCCAATGGAAAATAGCGACGCAGTAATTTTCAGGTGGAACGGGTCAGGCGGAGGGCGCCCCCCGGCGGATTTCAAACAAGCGTGCCTGTTTAAAGCAGGATTTCGAGCCGGGCGATCCCCGAGTTCTCGAATTCATCGAGGCGGAACATTTCGAACTCAATTAATGTTCGTGCGAAACGGACAGGTTTTTGCGGGCAACCTCGCGATAAATCAACTGATGCGAGTACATGCGTACGGGCGATTAAAAATAATCAAAGGTACACGGGAGCTGAGAACGCTGACCGATCAAACTTTCGCGGGAGAGGACGCGAGGTTGTAGGGCGGATCGTTTACACCCCCACTGTACCACCGCTGAATTTCATCCCGCACGGCCACGTGCGCGCACCAAACAAAGCTGGCCTCCCTTTTCCACGCTCCAGCAAAAAAGAAAATAAACGTAGAAATCGTTCGTTACGACCTTCTATCTGCCGCACTCTATAAATTCAATTCGCGCTCCATTATCGCTCTCGGTTAATGCACTCGGTGAATCGCAAGCTTTTAAAGAGTAGATACAGAATACCTCTGGCCGGCAGCCGATACGAAAGTATCGTGAAATCTGCATCCCGCCGATTCAAGTTTATCGAGGAATTCCACGTAGACGTTGGCCGAGACGCGCTATCGATCCAATCGGTCGCGTCCTTCCCTTTGAATATTAACCATCTCCGACACCCGGAGTGCGTTCTCCGCTTCGCGAATCAGCCCTGAGTAAATGTAGCGAGTTAGCTTCGTCCTCTCGCAACCCCCTCGAATAACTCTTCCGTCCCTTCGCGTGGCCCTGGAACGGTTGACGTTTCCATCCCCGGTCCTCGACTGCAAGAAATCGATCCCCCTTCTCACCCTCGTCGCCGCAGCCTAAAACTCTGTAATTGTTGCTGCGCCAGTCCCTTTCGGACGGGGAGCGACGAGGAGGGCTGCGGGGCGAGCATCGATCGATGATGCCGCATCGATCTCTCCAATTTAAAAAGGCCCCGACGGGGGCGTCGGAGTGTGGGAGGCGCGGGACACGGTATGTTACATCGACGAATTTCCCAATGGTCGTGGCGGGCCTATACACGGAGGAACGCAGGGCCTCGGACACCAAGGGTGACACGCACGCACACAGCCCGCGTGGCAGGCGCGCGTACATGCATATTCACACGATGGCAAAGTGCCACACCCTCCAACCTAGGATTTACACACGTACGCAACGCCACAACCACCGCCGCGCGTTGCACCACTGTGCGGTGCGGTGCGGTCTCTGGTCTGGCCGAGGGAGACGTAAACGGATCGAGCGAGAGAAAGAGAGCGGTACGCGCGGCAGAGCGAACGAAGACAGCCGGACAAAGGGTGCGACAGAGACATAGGGGACGAAGAGATGGGTATATGCGGCATCGAACGGGGTCGGACAGAGGTGCTACACGTGGAAACTTTGCGGTGGAGTTAAGCTCCGCCGTTTGCTGTTTACCATTTGCCGGGAACATACGAAATTCATCCATCGTGACCGCACGCATCGCCGCCGATCGATACCGTGGGCCGACTGCTGCTGCTTCTCCAAACTCTGCGCTCCTCTGCCCACGTCCCACCGAAAATTTCGGATATCCATCGGGACACGGCGCGACTCCACGCCTGCGGTAGCTCCGCCAACTACCGAATCGAGTTTCGAGGTGTGTCGCGGCGTCCCGAGTATTCCCACCGTATTTTTTATTTTTTTTTTTTATTAATACTCGGATATCGGCCCGAGTATCGGGCCAACACCTTCCAGGCTTTCCCAGAGGCTCGAGAACTCGTGGCCAAGTCGAGCGTCCCGCGGTTCTGCTTTCTTTTGTTGCTGTTTTCCTCCCCTTTTGCATTCGTTTTGCTGCGCGATCGGAGGCTGCCGATGGAAAACGATGGGTGGTGAGAGGGCGTCGTTGGAATTCGATTTCCCATACGAAACGAGGGATACGGAACTGGAAGCTCGGGATTTCGGCTGTATCCGTCCTCCCCGTATTTGCGTACGAGGGCAATCTCCCTGGCTGAGAAGTCGAAATTCATTGGAGGCAGGGCACGTGACCGCGAGATACCCGCCCGTGGATCGGCCCGCGTATTTCGAGGTCGGCGATCCCTTTCCGGAATTCGGAACTCGAACCCCCCTCCCAGAGTGCCGCGAGATATTCGCTCTTGATCAGGCGAGATTGCGCCAAAGAAAAGAGAAGAGAGAGGCCGGGTGAGAGCGAGGGAACCCGAGCGAAGGATCAATGGCCGAAGGAGAACGAAATGAGATACGCGAAAGTTTGTCGAATGCAGCTGCAGCTGCACAACTTTGGCTCACGATCCTGCCAGGGCAGCTGCGCGTGCTTCCTTCTACCCCCCGTCGACGACGACGCTCCAGTCTTCTCACGGGCGAACCCTCGGCACCCTCTTCCACCTCCTTCCCACCCACCACTGTCTCCGTCTCACTTTTTCGACTCGGTTGACCCAATTCTGTAACTTCTGCAAGTTTTCGAGAACGCCGGGCGTAAAAATCGTCCGTGTTTGGGGCTCTTATTTCACCTCTAGTAGCATCTAAGTTGTAGCATCTATTAGTCGCTCCTGCTCCACGCGTAGGTACGCGACCATAGTCGAGGCAATCCCCGACTTTTTAATCCGCTCCCGCACTTGGCCCGAAAATTCGTGCCCCAGGCAGAATCGTCGATGGAGATATATTCGTTTTCGTTGTGCGTAGTGAAAACTCTCGCGGCCCGACTAATTTCCGGGCCGTACATTTTCCGGGGAAATCAATCGTTGAACCCCCGGCAGCAGCCAATTATCGTTCCGCGACCAATTTCGACGGCTCTCGATCAAACGGATTCACGCTTCAACTTTTTGCGTGCGACATTCGATCGATCGGTTCGCGTCAAAACGCCAGTCAGAATAATGTTTTTCCCATCGCTATTGCAACCCTCAGCCCGTGGCGAATAACTCGTTGCAACGGAAAGAAATCCAAAACCACTGACACGTGTTCGGTTAATTATCATTATGGCTCGGTGCTGGCGAGCATTGTATGGCACCCCTATCCCCCCAGCGATCCGTCTATTTCTTAATCGAGGTATAATTATCATACAGTTGTAACAGTATCGCTCGGCAATTTCGTAATTACCCGCTCCTCTAATTTAATCATTAATCGAGAGCCGCGATATGTGTTTTGTTTCCCCGCCTGAAACGTATACCTAGATCGATCCAAGCGAACGAGCGTGGGAGGCAGGAAGCGAGGAAGGGAGAAAGAGAGGCAATGGGCAGCTAATGCCCTGCGATATTCGAGCGCTAATCAACGAAACGAAGACACGATTGAAGGGTAACTGAAAACGATCGCGAGTCGCAAAGGGACGCGGTACAAGGCAGTGGTTCGCTGTTGTCGAAATTGTTTTTCGCGGCGCAATATTATCAACGGGCGCGGAGCTCCGTCGAAACACAACGGCCAAGCTCCGGTGCCCGGTAATTAGCTCGCTCTGTAATTGAATTATTAATCGAACTGCGATACGTGCCCGGCCTGGCTGGTAGCCGGAGCTCCGCGACCACCGCCGAATAGGTACATATGTATACAATTGTATTGGCATCGACAGAGCAAAAAACCATTGACGCGAGGATAACTCGGCCGTATAAAGCTTGGCACACTTCGTTACGCTTAGCTGATTCTCGCGTGCATAGATATACGTACACCGTTAACCGTTGCCGTCCGGGGGCGGTCGATATAATGAAAAGACATGTTCGCCGGCGCGCAATAACAATTCGTTCAAATAGAGTTAATTAAACACTAGTTTACGCATAGCTGCCAGCGGCATTCTTCAAGTAATTTTTCACGGTGAAAAACCGCCACCCACCGCCGGGCCGCGTATGGAAAAGAGAGGAGCTCCGAGGAACGAGCGGGTAGAGCGAAAGCGAGAGAGGGTGGCGCGATGGCAAACGGGAAAATAGAGGGAAAAGGGGAGAGCAGCGAACAAAAAAGGGCGAAAGAAAGGGCGAGACGGGGTTACTGAGAACGCACGGCTCGCGCGTTCATTTTGAAAAGTAGGTGGAATAAGTCAGCGATGCGAACACGCTTGAAAAAGAGACCGGGGGGGGGGGGGGGGGGAGAACGGAAAAGGGTCCGTTCCATCGTCGAAAGAGGATCTATCGTTCTCGAATTGAAAAATCGAGCTGTTTGCAACCGCCGAGTATGAAAAATTGTTCCATACAGCGTGTCGATTGGCACAACGACCAACGGCACAGTTCCGTTGCCCGGGATTGTCACGGATCTTCAACAATTTCATCTATACGCTTGTTTATTTATTTATTTGCAGGGAACAGTTTCTATTACGTACACAAACGGAAGCCCGATACATCAAGGGATATGATGCGTGCGGTGGGCGAGCGTGATTTTCAAATGGGGAGAAGAAGAGAAAGGAACAAAAATGGAAAAACGGCAACGCAGAGGCGAATGGGATAACTGAAAACCGATCGGTGACAGGGCAGAGCGTTTAAACGAATACAAGGTGTCCGCGAAACAACCTCTCCCGTCCTCTTTAACACACGAGACGCAAAAATGGCCCATTGGACAGGGTTGCCAATTTGGCTTTTTTGAGGCCAAATTCCAGAAATCTGGCCTTTTTTCAACTTGGTTGGCGTTGTAAAATTCATTTGGCTTTTTGGCTTTTTGGGGCTTTTTTACCATTTTTAAATAATTCCATAAATAATGATATAGTATAAAGCATGATGTAAGATACTATACCAATACAACAATAAAACTTTACGATTTCTGGTCCCTGCCAATGAAAATGGCTGCGTTCAGCGGACTCAACCGCTGGGTAGCGGTTACCAGGGATTGGCGGAAATTTCGAGCGGAAAGTCTATCAAAATTAAGCCCTCATATAATTTTAAATCAAGTTTCAAGACCTCTATTTTCCGAGTTACCATTTATACATCTCTTAGAAAATAACATTAGTCTTGTAGAAGAACAGTATAGAAAAATGATTTTTGTTGATTGGAAAGAAGAAGCTATATTTAAAAAAGATGGAATCCCTACAGATACAGTTTTGGATTGGCATATTTCGGCATCAGAGGTTTAAGGAGCTTGCTACATTTATTCTTACTTGCTTAATAACTCCTGTAAGCAATGCAGTAGTTGAGAGGATCTTTTCTCTCGTATCATCAGTTAAGACCAAGGCAAGGAATAGAATGCAGCTGAAGCTTCTTGATGCCATCATTAGAATTAGAGCAGAACTAGTGCTCTCACAAAAATGTTGCAATAATTTTAGTGTGACACAACAAATGCTGCAAAATTTAAGCACAAAAATTGTTTATGATTCGAGCGACGAGAATCTGGATCTCGATCTTTTATTGTAATTTAATTACAAATATATTTTTCAAACTTATTTGGCTTTTTTCTGGCTTTTTTTGGTATCATTTGGCTTAATACACTGCATTCCATATTGGAGCATACCGACGCCCCTAGCGATTTGCGACTGATCTGCGCAGCTCCCACGAATCTGACACATGCGATTGGTCGTAGCACTTTCGCGATTGGTCTTAGCATTTCCGCTGCCGGTTTACTACCAATCAGCAGTGTACCCCTGCGCGAAACCAGTATGCTCTAATGTGGAACGCAGTGTAGTAAGATTTCGAGTTGGCAACCCTGCCATTGGACTGTTTCGAGGGAAGGCCGACAGGTCGCATCGGGCGGAAACCGCATAATACCGGCATAATAGCAATGCCACAGAGAGATTCGATCAAGAAACGACCGCCGCGGTTTAATTCTCACGCTCTCGATCGGTTCCCCCGTTCGTCTGGTCGCGGCTCGTGCGCCGAGAGCAGAAAAACCATCCGATTAAGGTGGAAATAACAATGCTCGCGCAAGTGGCGGGCGAAAAACACGATGTCTCGGGGAGCGCGCGACACGCGAGCGAGCGAATCAGCGGGCCAGGAGGTCGACCTTTCCACGCACGCGACCCGTTCCATGCCGTATGCAGTGTGCACCGATAACCCAGGGAGGAATGATTCAGGTGCAAGGAGCGGAGCTCACGGAAGCAGCAAAATTAAAAATTAAAAATTTACACGCGAGTTTCGGCCAGCGAGAAAACAGCTGCTTTCGCAGTGGTTTGGTTGGCGGGCACGAGAACCGGATGGCAGTAATACTGTGAAACGTTAAACGCGACAAGAGGCGCGACGGTGCGGCGAGCGAAGCTTGGGAAAAGAAAGGAAAGCTCCGCGAGAGCGGGTTTGGCTCGCGGGTGTCGTAATGGAGAAAAATCGGCAAACAGCAGGGGGCTGCGTCTCCGTAAATAACGGGGGACAGCGGGGGATAAGCTGAATTTGTAGCGTAGGTACATAGGCGAGCGAGGCTGGGTCGGTTCCGAGCGGACAATTCTCGTGCCGCTGCACATCGCGAGCGCTGAGACGTAAAACGGTGAACCGCGAGGAAAATGGCAGCGGGCTGGCTAACAGATGGAGCAAACGTTGGTATTTGCGTGTTTCCGGCGGGAAGGCCGGCATCGATCCCTCGCGACTTGCCAGCCACCGAGATCGAACAACCAGCATCCAACTTTCGGCTGCAGCTGCAGCTGTATACGTCTGTGACCGAGGAATGCTAACACCAGTCGTTTCACAGTTTTCCCACCGTATCCACGGTACACGGAGGGACGCGCAACAAACTCCTTGTATCGAAATCCCATAGAATGTCGGACTCGGATAAAGTTAGTTCCGGGGGATCAGGGAGCTGGTCCAATTAACTCGCCAAGTCCTACTTGGCCTAAGTACGCCCGGCACGCTTTTATTCGACCCCGTTTAAACGTTATCTCCGGGCCGGGTGAAAAATTGTCTAATTAGAGCGAAACTAACGTGCTCCTGCCCTGGCCGTGCCGCGTTTATACCACTCGCGTTAGTGTCATTTTTTAAAGTGGTCGCGAGTTGGTCGCGAGCCGTTACGTGCACGGTCAGATAAGGAGGTTTATTTTAATTAATGAGCGGCGAGAGTGGACGAATCCTGGGTGAGTGACGTCATCGACCTACTGCCCGCGAGGGCATCGAGCCCCCACGACCCACGAGGCAATAGCTTGCAAGTGGCAGCGTATCGGTGGTACACTGCGCGGCGCCCTATCGTTGCACGCCGCTTTCATTTCGACGACCCTCTTCTTAGCGGGCTTTAGCCGGGGTTAATTCCCCGGGCCCAGGAACCTCGGTTGATTCGGAATGCATGCGTCACCTACCCCGAGAGCGCGCTATTATATTCCGTCGGAATAAAAAGAGCGAATCCATGGCACGGCTGCGGCGGTCCTATGAAAATTTTATGGTCGGAGAATATATACGAGTGTTTCGAGGCATTAAATTCCTCGAGCGCCCGAGCCACCGCGAGATTATTTTTATCCTTTCGCGGAACGTCCAGACGGAATATAACGCGCTCGTACGTACAGAAGTTAATTAACTTTCATTATGTCTTTGAAAATCGGCCACCCTCCACCGACTCGCCTCCGCAAGGCTTTCGCGAAATTGCCTCGGCCACCGTCGCGATTATCTTGCCTGCGCGTGCAGGTATCACCTGTCCACCGAACGCAACACACCGGCCCAGCAATCGCGCTAAAGGACCTACGCGCGTAAGAATTATTCGGCACACGAATTCCACGCGATTCTTCTGCAAATTTCTCTCGCCCGCCGCTCTGTCAGCCTCCCCTCTAAGTCGATATTTGTAAACTCGAGTGCATCTGGAATATAAAATCTCGGGAATACGAGCGCGACTCGGAATCACTTTTACCACACGAATTCAGGTAACGTACTCCGAAACGTAATATATGTTTATGCGGCATACAGATTCCCACTTTGCCTGCGTGTGCGCATGACGCGACGTGGATAAGCAAGTGGATGGAAGCGTCGATTGTTCCTTTTTCGGGGCACCCGTCTGCGGAATTCGCGTCACTCGGCTGTGCTCTCCTTCGACTTTAGACCCCTCCAGTCGATAGACGGCTTCGATTTTCCCGGAAAACTCAGGGAGGAAACACCAAGTTGAGGGAAGCAGTTGTCTATCGCAACTGAAGAAGGGATGTGTCAGTGCGTCGAAGGAATAGAATTTGGAGCCAAGATCCAGGCATCCCGTAGGTGCCGTTTTTGGGAGGGTAGAAGTCGGGAATGGGCCTTCTACCGGCAACCGTGAAATTTCAGCGCACGGTTGTCGATCAAAGATCCCGCTGAACGGTTTTGCAACAACGTTGCGAGACCGTTCAACGAGCCTCGATGTATTTGAAAAGCGCATACAAGCGAACGGGGTCGAACGAGCTCCGGGCGTGATGCAAGTTGAGCGAAATCCAATCGACGCTGACAACGTCGAAGTCAAATATTTAAACGGAGATCCGCGTGGGTCGAGTGCCTGCCTCCCTAAAAACGCCATTAATCCCTGTTTAACTTCGATTAATTCGCGGAACGGTCTATTTCACTTTTTCGATCTGATTGGTGGCGCGCGTCGCGTGGCCGTGTGCGAACGGAAAAAAAAAACTGCGCATAATGGAGCGACGAGCCAGCGGGAAAACGCAAAATTTCCCGGGCAAATATTAACGAGCGCCCGACGATCGCCACGGACTGCGCGTGTCGATAAAATAAGACGGAGAGAAGTTTGGAAGTAGAGAAGAACCGGGTGTGCCGCAGTTTGCGATGTAAAATTCAAATTCCACCGTGTCCCGGTCGTTAATAGTGATTTAAAGACAGTGTAAACTGTAACCCAAGGACGGGACGCTGTTGGCCCTACTTCGTGCTAGTACTCGACCCTTACCAAATATTTACACCGACCCTAACACGGCTGACGTCGTGAACTAATACCTTAGCCTGTAATTAGCACAGGCCGCGCTTCGGAGACTAATAATTATGCACCGAGGCAATGCAACGACGTCGTTCGTGTGTACGCCAGCGGAGCCCTCGAGTGTGTAGCAGTCATTAACGGTACATCGCCATCGGGTTGTTGCTAAAGTATCGCCGCGAGTCCGCCACTCTTTAAGATGGAAAAGACGGCAGGGAGGAAAGATACGTCTTGCCGGCGAGAGACGCGAATGACTTTCGTTGAAATCGGCCGCCGCGCCGCGCCGCGTAAAGGGATGAAAACCGCGTCTGCCGCGGCCGCGGGGAAATGAAAGAGACGCTTCCCGAAGAAGATCACCGCCGCAATTTCAAACGATAACAAAGCCCTCTGTAACAACTCCTCGCCCGACCGGCGGTTTTTTTTATATCTGTACGCGGCGCCTTCGAAGCCCACCGACGCGAATTGCTCGAGTGCGCTCGACGCGAGCGATAAATCTCCTCGAAAATATTGCCGAACGTCAATCTCTGCTTGCCAAAACTCGGTCAGAGAATAAAACTGCGAATGGAGGATGCCAGGGAGAAAGAGGACAGGCAACTAGACGAATATATCGCGCGTATTGAACGAGGGGAAAAATGGACTCGCCGAGGAGATTCGGGAATTTGTTCCGATTACGAAAAACGATCGTGCCGGGACGCGTTTTTCCCGGGATTTTTATCTCCATTAGGGCGCGCGTCCGATCCGTCGTTGCCGTTTTTCACAAACAAACGGATGGCGATCACGCGCGACCTTAAAGAACCGAGAAATCGAAATAACCCGGAGGGCGTGATTTCTGCTAGGTGTTCCCTGGCAAAAAAGGACAAGCAGAAGGAAAAGAAAAAAAATGATCCTCGGCAAACAAGAGCGCGGGGAAACTAGTTCGATTCCGAATCGAAAACTCGTCCCCGAGGGGCTTCCCTGGGACAATACGAAAGTTTCCTCGGCGAGGGGTGGCGCGGGGCAGCGAGGAAGAGAAAATTCGGGGACGATTTGGCACCGATGCTGGCCTGGTTTCGTTCGATTTTCGATTGTCCTCGTCGCCGATGGGCAAAGCGCGCCGCGAAAGAAAGACAAAGGGAGCCCAACTTGCACTTTTTCCCGCGACGCGTCCAAACGGATCACCAACCAATAAGTCAGTGGAACGGTTACCGCTTCCACGTACAGTTCAGGATGGTCCGCAAAGTGAAACTTACGTCCCGGCTCTGCCCACAGATCCAACGATTTCCGTCGACGGGAAAGAGCTTGCGAAGAAAAACGGGGATTTTCGTGCGGTGCTCGTCTAGCCGAGAGAACAAGCGATGAGAGTAGCGCGAATCGCTGCGATGTCGCCCAGCGCTACGAACGGATAAGGTGGCCAACGAAATTTGTAGGAGTTGCATCGTAAATAACATTCGAAACGCGCGCTCCGTCGATGCTGACAACTACTCCCGGTTGACCCAAATACGTTCACCGTTTGACGAACCATAAACCGGCTGGCGCGTTTATTGTCATGCGTTTGCGATCAAATTCCCTGCGGAGCGTTGGCTTTATTTCGCGTGCACGGCCGTGGCGAGTTTCGGCAGTGTTCGACGGGACCCGCGGTAGATCTGCTGGAAATTATACGCCCGATGGGATCTCGCGCGAGTTTTTCCCGACAAATTCGGCGGCCAGGGCTCGCGGTAAAGGAACAACGAACGTATGTACGCGCCGGGAATAATTTTGAATTTTCGAACACTCACCAAGGTATACGTTCAGGTTAACGAATAAAAGCTCTAAAAGTCAAACGCTGAAAAACACGGAACGTTGCCCTTGGGCCAAAATGGAGGGTGTGTTTTTTTTTTAAAGTGTTTCCACAGTGCCGAATAATTATGCGCTGTACATGGACGGCGGTGGTTGTAGTACGCCGTCTGTCTTCTAAACGCATTGTACGTCCTGAATCAAACTATACTCCGTCGGGGAGCCAATAACATTTTGGTCCTTTGTGCTCGCGAGCCAGCAAGCCGTGATCACTGCAGAGTCCGACGAATTCGCGGACAATTATTCGGGGGAAAAAGAGAGCACCTGGCGCGGTAATAATAATTCAGAGCCGCCCAAACGCGCGATTAAATCGTGTTTCGTGAGCGAATAATCCAACGATCGTGTTCGTGCTGTTTTTCCATGTCCGGCGAATGGAACGAACATCTTTACTCCGGCAAAGGGGCGGAGACGATCCAGCGATTGATATTTTCAGCGATCGACATAAAACGTCGCGAGATATTCAAGCTTTTCTACGTTGATGCGTGACGCGGATCCTCCAACAGTAGTAATTAAGCGGCTAACGACACTCGTCGGATTGACCTCTCGTTATCTCTCGCTGCCATCAGTTTTTATTAAAGCGACCGCATTTAAAGTGCTCTCGGCTTTCCTCCCCCTCTCAGAGACAGATGAACCCTTTCAACGACCACTCGGCTCGGCCCAAAGGGCAAACACGCAAGAAGACGAAGAAGAGGAAGAAGAGGAAGAAGAAGGAAGAAGGAGCAGTAGAAAAGAAGAAAAGAAGAAAGGAAGAAAAGAAGAAACGGACCGTCGTAGAAGCCAAGGAGTGAAAAAGAGGAAGAGAAGGGGGAAAATAGAGGAAAAGAAAGAAGGGGGTGGTGGTCGTAAGTGGCGCACGTGCCCAGACAGCCTGGCGCAGATGCGACACATCCTTAAAGCGTTAAGTACACGCCACTATTTTCAGGGGGATTAAAGTCGGAAACGAAGGGGAATCGCGGGAGAAAAGAATGGAATATGTGGACGCGAGGGCGGCGAAGAGAGAGAAGCTGAGGATTTTGCGGCAGCAACCTGGCTGCTCGAGGATACCTGGCAAGCTCTTGTTGCGCGCTATATTTTTATTAGCGCGTCCAGCTCGCCGGCCGAGTGGACTTTTCCCCAACAGCCGGAGTCGCTAATTTCCCAAATAACCGAGAGCATAACTGGAAGGGCTGCTACAGAACTCCAAAGCAACTTTTAAATGCGAGCCTAGCGAACGGCCGGCGGAGAAAATCCTGGCTAGCTTCCCTAACTGCCTGGCTTTCCTCTACGTGAAGTATGCGCTGCCGTTTCGCGTTTGATTTCGCCTGATTACATTCACAAGCAGAGATGCGTTTCAACTTCCGCCACGAGATTAACCCTCTCGCCAGACAAATCGCTCGGATGCCCTTTCAAAAACGGCGCGGAGGAAGCGGCGGCGAGTAGACGTCTGTATCTGTCCGTAAAATCTCCACGCTTTGTTGCACCGATAGTAAGAGGTATCGGCGCACAGTGGTCGGAATAGGGGCAGTACACTTGATTCCACATTGGAGCATCTCGACGCCCCTACCGATTTGCGACCGATCTGCGCAGCTCCCACTACTACCTACGGTTTGAACCGCATGCGATTGGTCGTGGTAGTTTCCAAGGAATAATTGGTACATCCCAAACGCGGGACCTGACCGTTGTCAATGTAAACAGTCCCGCACGAAGAGTGAACAGAGAGAGTAGAGAAGGCCGTGCGACGGAGAAAAACATAGGCGGTTAAGTGAGGAGGCGGCGTAGCAACGTCGCCTGAGGGTCGTGCCTGCGCGAAATCTTGATGCTCTACTGTGGAATCAAGTGTAGGGGCATTCGGCCCAAAAATGAACTTTCTCCTATCAAAATCTACTGAATGTATATTACTTCCTAAATGTCCAACAGTCCCGGAACTGAAAATATTAATAAAATTTAATAAAAATTGTAATTGGGACGAACACTTAAAGTTGGACATTTTAAAGATAGCATTTTTCACCAGAAAAAAAAACTGCTTCCCTCTTAGAGATGCCCTGACGACCCTGTTTAATATTTACTCTCCGTATTTTTTTTTTCTTCTAGAATGAAGAGAATAAATTAATTCATAATGTATTAAAAAATGTAATGCTCAATGAAATACAGAAAATTGACAAAGTTCTTTACAATTCACAAGGAATATCTTTCAAGTTCCATCGAGTTCCACGTTTTAAGCAATTGGAATATTTTCAGCACACCTTCTTTTACAGAATCATGCAGAAATCACTTCCCCCTTCAGCCCACTCTTCAAATTATTAATGTTTAAAACTGTCAGCGTTACGTCATTTTACGTATATACATTCGTATCGATCGTATTATTATTGTATTACAAAGGGTTTTCACAAATATTTGTGTATATATTGGGCCGACATGCAAAACGTCCGTCGAATAAATGAAAAATAATGTTTAACTAAACTGGAGATTTGTTTACAATTTCTAAAAGTACTATTTGACTTTTCCTTATAACTCGGAAACAAATTGTTCCCCCAACACGCGATTCAAATCACTTAAAAAGCATTAAATAAGGTACCAAATGAACAGAATTAAATTTTTTTTATCACAAATAAGTTAAAAAAATTGAAGAATAAATAAATAAATAAATGTAAAAAATATGAACTTATACATCATTAGAAAGGGACAATTTTTTCCTGTTTTTTGGCGCAAATTTCATTGCGATATCTTTTATAGTTTAAAAGCTGTACACGAATGTCCCCTATTACCCCTATTCCGACCACTGTGCGGCGTTCGCGTGGATTTCCCGAGCCAAAGCGATTGAGAAGGGATCGGCAAAGGTTCGGGCCAAGCGCAAACTATCCGAGCACGTTTCGCATACGTAGCGGCGATAATTCGAGCGGATGCGCGAATACCCTTCGAAAACTATGCTCCGTTTCCAATTAAGGAGTCATTGTTCCCCGCGGAACGTTCGCCGATAGCTGCGTTTGCGGCTGCGTTCCTGAGGAGCAACGTGCGTGGAGAACGATAGCGGGCTCCTCCACTTATCCCACAGTCATACAATTTGCATGATGAGACAGTAAAGCCGGATTGGGCCGACTCGCCCCGAGAACGGACCCCCTTCTCTCCCTCCCTCCTCGGGGTCCCCCCTTCATCATTGCCCCTTCCCTCTCTCTCGTCGTTTAGCCCTATCTCCCTTCGCTTCGTACCTCGTACCCGTGCATTCGTTATCTCTCTCCGGGAGCATAGCTTTTCCATAATCTCTGCCAACTATGCTGCCTCCCGGAAGAGATAGAGACAGATATATGCGCCCGCGGAACGACGAGGAAGTCGTAAAGGGGGGGGGGGGGGGGCGAGGTTCCACGGGAGAGCGACAAAATTCTATCGACGCTCGATGCATCGGCGCCCGCCTACGAGCGCCAGTATTCGGCTCGGGGGTGGGCCGGGATGTATTGGAAATCGAGCGAGGGAAGAGGGAGAGGTGCTCGTCGACACGGGGCTAAGTCGACGCGAACGACCTTTCTTCGCCCGATAATTACAGCACCGCCTTAATTATGCGGCGCTTCTTCGATCCAACACGTTAACGAAATCCAACAACGAAAATCGGAGAGCTCTCGATCGCCTCGAGCCCGCGCGGCATCGCGCTCGCGAAACTTTGTTCCGACGCTTCTGTGAAACCTAACTGAAAAATTCAACGCGAAAAAGCGTACTCCGACCTGCCTTCGCCCCCTGGTCCGCCTCTCCGCGAAACGGCAGGCGAAGCCCAATCTCTGAAAATGCAGGCATGCGCCCCGACCAAAAGCAACAGCACCGGCAGCAAAAATGGGGGAGAATGCAAGAGCCGAGGGAGTACAAATGGATGGTTGCTTAACGCGATTTCGCGTGTAAAGGTCAGCGCACGAAAGAGCCGTGGAACGGAAGGGCCGACGCGGAGCCGAAATAATGTACCGAGCGATCCACGGGGCCAACTAGAGAAGGCCGTGGAATTATACCCCCGAAATAATCGTGGAACCCGAAAGAAACTAACGCGAGGCTCGTGGGCACGGGGATCAGCGTGGAGAACTACCGCGGCAGATTAAATTAAGTGGATTACTAAACGGAAAGGGAGATATGCGAAAGTACGGGACGACGACGAAATTCTATCGATTCCTCGACGCGCTGCCAGCAGATATACACGCTTCATCCAGCATGGGGGAAGGATATTGGAAATGGCAATCGAGCATCGTGGGACGCGGTACTGAACTGCCACCACCACCAGCTTTGTTCCTACCACCTACCACCGTATTACTCTCGGTGGATCTGAGCCTCCAAGTCACGCCGGAACAGACAGAGAACGACGACACCTCGAAATGCCATCGGCCGCCCGAGCTTTGTTCCGCTCCTGCGTGCTTTCCTGCCGCCTTGGTATGCAGGTAGCCGATCCCCCGACCGCCATCCCTCGGGGCAACGGAACAGATGCGCGCCAGCCTGTTTCAATAATAGAAACTATCGCGGTTATTCGTCGCCAGCATTTTACTTTGGCACGAGTTATGACGGGGCAGGTGAACCGACTGACCTGCGCTCCATGTTTCCACCGTTGCGCCGGCAATTCGGCCTATTTACGGACTGATAAATCCTCAGCGGCCCGGGGACCGCACGAAACTTTACAGGCCCAGGAAAGGTGTTCGTCAGCGTGTGACGAGTCCAAGAGTGATTTAGCGTATTTATGCGCCACGCTCCACGTGCCTCGGGGGACGCATCGGCAATCGACGCACGGAAGCAGAGGGCAAATGAAACGCGCGCGTTCGATGGACGACACATTATATTGGCAATAGGGGAAGGGGATGGAAAAAACGAGAGAAACAACGGAATAACGAGGTTCCATTGATGCCCGATTACCGCCCGCAAAGATAGGTACACCTGATAAATTGGCTACAACATGGAGTACCATGGGAATTGAGAGTGTACGACACGGGTCCCCACTCCCCCGGCTCCAAGTCACGGTGCAGCGAACAAAGAGGGAGGGAGATATGGGGGTGGGTGGTGTCGATGACGGTGACCCCCAAAATGCCAGAGTCGTCCTCGACGTTGGCATCATCGTCGTCGCGCGTGCATAACTTCGTGCTCTCTTGGCTGTGCCAGCAGCCGGCAAGGTATTGATCGGCTGAACCCGCGAGGACCACATGGCGATTCCAACTTCGTGCGACTTCGTGCGAAACCGGCACCCCTCGCGCCTAACATGGCGCCCGTAGGCGGTCACGTGGTCGCCACCCCTGTCACCCACACGACTACCACTAACGCAGCAGGCGCACTCGACCACCACAAGGGATATATGATGCAGCCACCGATTCCTCTCTCTCCCTCCCTTCTTCTCGCCCCTTCCCTCCTGTTCCCTCCCGTTCCCTCCGACCAACCCCCGCCGCCTCACTCCTTCCCTCTATCTCATCGGCCGTGTCCTCTTCAGGGACGGCTTAAATATTTGCACGGCCGGGTTCAATGATATTACAGGAAAATTCTCTGACCGCGTCGCGATAACGAGAGAAATGACCGTACATATGTTGTTCACACCCTCCCGCATTAGGAAAATTACTCTCCCTCGGTTACGACGCCACGAAATTCTCGCTAGACCTAATTCTACGATTTTTCATGGCCGTTTCAAGGCGACTACTTCGAGATAGACGAGCACCGGTAGTGCTCGTGCCGCTCCAGACACATGGCTCGTCTCTCCGCTCCAAAATGATCCCGTGCTCTAGGTATACATATATCCGGCTGCAGCCAATCTTCCGTCTCCACGTTCACGACTCGCTTTCCTCTCAAACCACCGCTCGTTCGCCGTTTTTTCCCCCCACGAACCACTCTCCTCGTATCTCCTTACGATTTTGCGGCAAGGCGCGTGCAGGGGCTGGTTGCTCGATTGTACAGCTGTTTAACGTGTTCGCTAACTCTTCGAAGAAAGAACGAGCCAACTTTCAACCAATCCCCCAAACTTTGGCCTGATTAACAAAAAGTAACAGAAGCCCGTACTCCTGGCTCGTATAACTTGATCCGTGGATTGAACGAGTGCTCGTTGCTTCTCTGCTGGATAACAAACTACGTCATGTAAATAAATACACACAGAACGTACACATAAATACACGAGCATCCCTTGCGCCGCACCCTTCCACTCTATTCCAATCACGAACGACGCGGTCGTAGTAAGCATTACGTTAAATTGCGCTTTCGAACGGGATGAACTAATTCGATATCTGGATTCGCCCCTGCAAATCTTTCCCTCGCACCACGCGCCGCTTGCTCTCTTTTTTTTTCCCGCCTAGCTCCAGTCTGGCAGCAGCAGCCCTGCGATCCTGCACCGATGCACACGACCGGTCGATCGTATATACCTGTATCGGACATCTTAAGCCACGATATTAGGAGGAAGCGACGATAGAGGAAGAGCGAGCGAGGCGACAGAATCGGGGATGAAGAGGCAGAAATGCAGACGTAGGAATGAGAGAAAGGGAGAGTGAGAGTAAGAGAAGGGGACCAAGGGAACAGAGGAGACAGATAAAGGGGAAGAGACGGGGAGAGAGAGAGAGAGAGAGAGAGAGAGAGAGAGAGAGAGAGAGAGAGAGAGTAGTTTCCGAGAGCAACGGTGCCCGGAGTCGAAGTACCCTCCGGACACCCTCCATTTGTCCCTACCATTCCCTCCCTTAGCCTTCCGCTATCTCACAACTGACGCATCGTCCTGCAGAACGGAAGAGAGACAGAGGCAGAGGCAGAGGCAGGGAGAGAGAAAGGACGATCGATCTTCCAGGATGCCAGTCGTACCGACAACCGATTGAAAAGCTTCTGATTCGTGACTCGAGGCGAGAAATCCTGACTGGAGGTCAACGAGGTACAAAGACCGCCGCGAGTCCCAGCGATTTTTAAATGCGGCCGCTCTGTACCGCTCGTTATCGAATATCTCACAATACCCTCGGAACACGGCCGTCGTTGAATCGATCACGTCTCCCCGGAATTCTACACGTTCGACCAATGAAAAAGTCCATGCTTGGCGCAGTCCTACGCGTGTCTCAAGTACGCGAGCTTCTAGCGGCGGAAGAACCACCGCGTGCGTCACCGGAAGCGGACCGAAAAACACGAGGTCGACCAGGTGAAGAGGGAACGCCCGGAAACGCGACGGTAAAAGGCCGAGTGCCAGTCGAACGCTTTAGGAATTATCGGACGGAGGAAAGAGGGTGGAGTGGCTTAAAAACGACGTTGCTTGCTAGGGGATCGGGAGACCGACTATAGTCTACAGAGAGGGTTGCACCGCGAAGGACTATATCTGGGCGATTTCGAGCGAACACGAGGGAAATTAATAACGCGACGTGTAAGCGGCCGCGTGTGCGAAAGCAATGTTACAGGAGAAGGATCGTGTACACAAGGCTCGTGACTAGATAGGCAGGATACGCGACGCGGTGACGCATCCCGCAGGACACTCGGGAGACCGATCGATCTCGCAGGACACGAGTCACCGCTCAACGGCAATGACCGCTGAAATGCAACGACAATATTCCACTGGCCATTAACGGGCCGGGTAAGTGTATTAAACGTAAGTAGGTAACGCGCAGGATGCTCTGATCTCAAGCTGTGTAAAGATCCTTTACATACCTCCTTTTTACCGAACGCGGGTGGGGTATACGCGTAATGGATTCCCAGTTGCGCGCGACGGCCACGGCGTTCGCCTGGCCGCGAAACAAAGCCGCGCTAAAATGCCACGGTATTAGGTACGCTTATTTATCGCCGACTGCCGACGAGCGTCGCAATTATTCTCGCGGCAGCTTCGAATCGGAGATCACCGCCGCCTCGGCAATTTACGACAAACGGGGGAGCCGTTCCGAACTCTGTCGGAGTTAATTAACGTAATACGCGGTCGCGATTTCCTATGAAATATCCGTGGATCCGCGATGGAGGACTTCTGGCGCGGAGTGCGCAGGCATTCCGGCTTAATGGAGGAGTTCCATTAATGGTTAACGCGGGGAATCGTAATCGAAAAATTACCGCGCCGATAAATACCGGCAGTGGTTGCGCGACGCGGCGAACGAAAGTAGGTAGGTATTCCGCTCGGCGAGTCGAGTTTTCCCCCAAAAAATCTCGCCCGACCTCGTAAGTTGGCCGTTCGGTATATAACCCCCGCCGAGAGAGCACTTCCGTTCGTTAATTGACGCACGAAAGCGTACGACCGCTTTCGGAGGAAGATCGGTAGAACGAAGTTTAAAGTCGTCCTGGGATCCCGTGTAATCTGTTCGAGGGGAAGATTCCGAGGTGAAACGACTCGTACGCTTTCTCTCTCGGCTCGGAGCGACCGGGCGAAAAGAATATTCCAAAGGTCCTCTCACCCCCGGCCGCTTGGGCCCCTCCTCAACTTTCGCTGGGCTTGGGGAAAAAAATCTACCTGCTCCTCCATTTCGACTTGGTCGCTGCGCGAACAAATTAATCGCCAGATTGGAGTTGGTCGATCGAAAGCATGATAATCGTAATTCCGCGCAAACTTTCTCAACCGACCAGCCGGCGCGGCGGAAAGCTTTTAAAGATCTTAACGATACTCGCGAAGGGACTAAAGGAGGGCTCTGCTGAAAAGGAGAAACGTGGGGAGGGAAGCCGGCCGCAATCGGTAATGGGGAGGGAAAAGCGCGAACAGAGTAGACAGAAGCTCCAAGTTTAGAAACGCAAGTAGAAAGAGAAACGGGGGCGAGGGGGTGGAAGGAGGACGAGCCACTCGTATTGATCCGGCAGATACGCTCGATTAAACCGCAAATTGCAACGGATTGGCGTAAGTTACAGCCCGGCAAGACTACTAATACCAAAGTGCAGTGGTTTCGCGATGCTGCCGGAAGCTGCTGATAGCGACGGCAGCCGCGGCGCGGCGTCTGGTATTCGACTGGCGTGGCGGGGCTGCGTGTGTAGGGAGCTCGTCTGCCGGAGCGTGTCAACGCGAGTAAACCAGACACACGTTGGACGCAAAGGCCACAGCTATCGGATAAACTCTGCGACGCGAGATGAGGTTAACCGTCTCGGTAATTCCATCCGCCGCGATTTACAGAATCATGTAATCCCCTAAGGCGGCCGCACAGCTTCCGCGAAGAATTCAATTCGAAACTCGATTAAAGGGGTCGCGAGGAAAAACTCGAAAGCAAAGGGACGTATCAACTAGCCAGTATCTGGTGCAGCATGTGCACGCGATAGCAACGGAGGCGGAGGCGGCGGAGGACGTACGTCCAACGATTACGTCACGGCAAAATCGCCAGCGAAAATCAACAATAGAGAAAAACCGATGTAATCGAGTTTGCGAGACTTGCTCCCGGAACGACGCGACGTCACGTACGATTCTCCCTCTCCTTTTTATCATCCTGCCAACCCACCCTCGCCCCCTTTCTTGCTGCCCCCTCGTCTTGGCCCACCACAGTTCCATTTTCAGCCGCGTGGCTTCGCCTTCCTCCTACATATACATACCTTCCACTAATTCGTCGTCGCGCTAAATTAATTATGCATTGCTCTAGTTAGACATCGACGTTCGCCCGTTCGCCGCCAGCGTGCTTTCCTTCGAAAGTGATTATAAGGAGAGAAATTGTTTGAACTCACAGCGGATTTGAACGATGCACTGCAACGATTAACTAACTATCTATGCTTTCGATCGCCGAATAAATTCGGCCTTTTAATAATCCAACGGTCGAGCTGGAAATTACCCGCTTAATAACGATCAATTTTTAATGGCCTGTAAAATTCAGCGCGCTCTCGACCACGTATTGGAAGTCGGCCGGGAGCTGATCTGATTTGCGGAAAATCGATTCTTTCTCGGGCGAGCTTTTGTTCGCCGCCGCGGAACTGCGGGCCGCGGGGTATAGGTATGTAGGTACGTTGCCTGGATGATGCGATTCTCTCGATTCAATTTTCCTATCGCGGATACTTTGCCGAGAAGCAACAACACAGTGGTCCCTCGCAAGAATCAACTTCATAAACAGCCGGTGGAGAAGGGTTGTTTGCCACAACGTAAACTGTAGCTCCTCTCGGTGTTACGCACAAGGGAATACGCGCACCGCGGAATCCGTGGTAGAGGCAACGTTTCCAGCGCAAGTTTACCAACGCTCGGAACTGTGTCACGTCGCGTTGCATCTCGGAGATTATTTACAGCTGGAAGGCTGCGCAAGGCAATTATCCCCGCCCGATCTCCGATGCCGACAGATTATTTTTATTCCACCGGAATATTGTTCTATTTACTCGGCCGGTGGTTAAGTTTGATTGGCCGAGCGCTCCACGGTGGACGGACTCGACCTTCGCATTAAGGCTAGACCGTACTACTAATGGCCCTTTTCGTTCCACCCTGTCCCAGCGAGCGTCTCCCCCAAGCCACTACGGGGGCTGCTACGTTGCTTTCGGATCCGAATTGATTGGACTGTGAATCGTACCGGCTGAATTATTCATACTTTGTCCGCCGATAAACCAATTTCTGTGCCGGCCAAATCGAGGAGGAAAAGATCGGCTCGCCACGCGACGCACGGACGACGTCCAACAACCCGGGAACAAAGGGCAGAACGAGCGGCCAACGATCCAGACCCGCCGCGCGACTAAAAGAGAGGAAAAAAATATATGCACCTATGTAAAAGGAGCACGCGCGTGAGTGTAGGTGGCAGGTCAGTTAACTTTGCCGGGGAGAGATCATCGTACGAGCTACGACGCTATTTAATTTTATCATTCGATCTAACGACGCGGAAGATGCCTCCGACAAGGAATATAGACAGGCTCGCGCGCTGCCCTACAGCTTTATCGAGCCACGATGACCGAAAGCGCGAGAGAAAAAGAGCCGGGGAGAATCTCGTTAACCTCCTCCTCGGTCCTTTTTTCTAGCGTGTCTCGTTATCGGCACTCTCGCCTTCCAGAAGCGATATTTTAATCTGTAGGTTAAGGACACGCGAATAACTAGGCAGCCACGGGTCGACTTCCCTTCGACGCGATTTAGCGCCATACTGGGGAAATGATGACGAGGCAGCTCATGCTAAAAGACTCGGCGGACTAATCAACTTTGATTATCTCCAACGAGTCGCGTCTTCGTTTTGCTTGTCTTCGGTTGTTATTTTCGCCGGTACAAACCGCCTCGGAGTTTACTTTATTCGGTGGCTCTTATCGGGAAATTCTATTAATGCATCGAGGGTCTTCGTTCGCTTTGAAGTAGGGGCTGGAGGTTATGAGAGCAAGCGATATAGCGATTGGATGGAAGTTTCTGGAGCAGGGGTGGCGGCCGCGCCGTCTCGATATTAAAGAATTCGCCAAGTTTCGATTCGATAATAAAATCGCCAACTAATCGTCTATCCGTCAGCTCGGCCGGAGTGGGGCGCATTACCGGGGACGGGGCGAATCGTCAGAAACGACGCGAGAGGAACTCCATCCAAGTTTCGCGGTGGGAATGGTATTTACGAGGATTCTTCCTCCCGCTGATCCCCGGGACGCTCGCGATCTCGAGTCAACACCCACGATAAGAGGACACTTTTGCTTGTACTCGTCGACAACGAAGGAACCCGCTCGCCTCGCTCCGGGCGCGGAGGCAGCCGCTGCTTTTGACCTTTTGCTTTTCCCGGATCGAGCATAGCAAGGGGGATCTTCTCGACAAAAGATTTATGAACCCCTCGGCAATGCCAGTATGCTACTTATTCTATCGTCGAGTACACACTCGAGGCTGACAAAAAATGCGGGGGGTGGTATGTACACGCCAACGATCCTCAAAGAGAAATCTTAAAAAGGGCCTTGCCTCGTCGTCTGGTATCGAATCAATCATTTCCAGGCTCGCGAGCTCCTACACCTTGCCAATTGTCTGGCATTAATCCACGCTGGATTCGCGTTCTTCCCTCCGCGCCCCACCAGCCTGCGCCCGCAATAGGATCCTTCAGCGTGTGTAACGAGCCGGCGACCCGCGTTCGTCAAACGGTGTTTGCACACTCATCCGTCGACCGTAGGTGTCCCTTGCCGAGGAGGGCACTCGCGGCAGCGAGCGAAGCGAAATGTCGATTCTTTTCTGGCCGTGTGACGTATAACGTGCCAAAGCTACGAAAGTGGAATTACGTTTCACGGTTCTGAAGCGGCCGCGGAGTCAATTGACACGATTCCCAGTAATTTTAGCCGGTGGTTAGACCGAGGTCAGGTTATACGCGCCGGGTCGCGTACAGGGTATGCTGAAACTAATCATAATGTATCCTCTCTCATCGGTTGGGAGCCGCGCTGTGATTGGTCCGCTGCGGTATTCCTCGCTGCCAGATAAAGTTACCGTAATATGGATTAACTGGCCGCTACAGCCCATATCCCGATCCGACGCTCCCATTCGACTGCGATGCAGTAATGAACTCGTAACCGGCGCTATTATCAACCGCGGGCTTCGAACCGACCCGGTGTCTTTTAATCACGCATCCGCGTAAATGCATAAACGACGTATTACGAGGCCAACGGCTGGCTCTCGTCGCAATCCTCCGCCGTCCATTCATCCTTAATTCGATGGCTGCCTTTCCCCCTCTATTTTCTCGCTCGAAATTTCGGGCGAGCATCGCGGGCGGCGCGCTCCATCGTTATTATCGACCAGCAAACGGAGCGACGCGCGTGGTTCCAGCCCAGTGATCTCCCTTTTATCGGAAACAACGCATCGAGGCGGCCGCTGCCCTCGGCCGCGATCGCGATCGGCGCCACGGTTTCCAGTTTAAAACGTCCTGTCCCCCGACGGAGTATCCGAGACCTTGATTTACGACGTTCCAAAGGCGCGCAGATATTTCACCCGCTTTTTCCCCAGGGGTTGCGCTTTTTCTGTTTTTTTTTTTTTTTTTTTTTTTTTTTTTTTTTAACTGGGAACCACCGCGCGACCGATCGTCGACGCCACTCGTTGGACAGACGATTCGCAGCGGCGCGCTCCATTCTCCCGCGACCGTTGAAATATCGCGGCGCGTCGATGGTTTTTACGTTTCGGGGCCAACGATCCGGAAGATAAAAGCGTGCACGGGAAGAGAAAACGACGAACGGGAACGGCTCGCGAAACGGCGAGTCCGCGGGCTAAACCTTTAACAGCTATGGATGCTCAGCGGCTCGCGTATTCGGAATTAGAGCTGGATGCTTCCCCTATCCCTTCCAGGATAATCCCTTTTCTCGATTCTATGTACTCGCGTCATTACCATTGTGCACTTTCATTACGCTTTCATACATAGGGTAAATCCGGGAGACGCGGTCGGGCCGGAGAGTTGGTCGTGTCGCTATATTTCAGAGTCTATACGTAAAAATGCATTAAAGTGCAGACCAATTACTTCTCAAGAAGCCAAATAGTTGATTGAATAGCATTATTTCGCGTCCTTCTGTGTTTTTCTGGATTTATAGGCTATAAAAGGTAAATTGATGTTACATTTAACCTCTTTTGTCAAACCGCGATTGTACAGAATCGTATTTAAAATATACTTCTAAGTTTATTTTCCTTTAGTGTTTGGAATAATAAGATAGAAGAGACATTGAGGGACAATGCAGCCAAAGTATTTGGCCATATTAACTCTTCCTCTCAAAGCTAACGAGAAGACCATGTCTCGCTGCAGAAAGGTGAGATGGTCGAGTTATGATTTTTTAATTATTTTTGTTTATTTTTTTATTTTTTATTATTATTTTATTATTATTTTTGTTTATTTAGTTTATTTATTCACTTTTGTATCCATTTGCCTTGCTAATCGCCTGTAGGTAATTCACTTTTTCTTTGATGTGTTCTTTACTTGTTTAGCGTAAACAAATTAAATATCAATGAATCCGTAGTTGTATTCACTCATAAATAATTTTGCTTTATCCTTTGTTAATTTTCCATGAATAATTATGTGAGTGGTCTCTGCCAACGACGAAGACCATTTCTCCCGGCACCTCGGGGGAGGTGGTCAGATGTCATGACTTCAGTTTTCAACCCGATTTACCGTAAATATTGTCTTAAAGCAAATATCGACCAGTTTTTCTGAATAGGCATAAAATTCTGAACACATGAGGTTCGTTCTGATAAAATAAGTAATATCTATATTAGTTTTAAAAGCCATTTTATATTAGGTCGACCGCGTCTCCCGGATTTACCCTATACGAATTCATTAAGCTACAACCTCCCGGCTATCATCTATTTTCGAACGACTGTCTGCTCCACGGTGGAAACGAGCAAGCAAAGGACAGCGTAAAGAGAACTTAATTGGCAGGTAATTGGCTAACGATATTAGCGTATCTCGCGGAGCGCGGCCGAGTAAAAATACGGAGCAGCCGGCCGTGGAATCGTAACAAACAGCCGTGGAAAATGTTGCATCAGCGAAGGCCAGTCACTGCCGCGGTGCCCTCTCCTCCTAACGGCAATATGCATTTCCCGGGGATTACAATTTCGGTTCTGCGGCGTGGTTTTCCCAGTTGTAGAATTAGCAGAAATTCTGGCTCAGTGAGCAAAACAGTAGCGTTGCCGCAATGCCAGTGGCGTATTAATAACACGTGCTTCGTGTAATTTCAATTCCTGCCGCGCATCCCGTTCGACCGCCCTCCGACCCCCCTCCGCCATTGGAAAATACGCGGACGAAATTCATAACGATCTAATGAGCTTGCGTTCCGGGTTACTAGCGTCACTAGCGCCGTACTTTCGCTGCCGATAGCACACTGCTTAGGTACTGTGTTAATATCGAAAGGGACGATGCGCTCCGAGCGAACGCGGTGCAAAGGAGCGCCGTGACCCGACAATCGCACGATCGAGCCGGCGCTTACGCAACAACAAATGAATATACCTAAGCGTTTGAGGTTTCCCTCTATCGAGTGACTGACCAATTTCCTGAACGAATCCTGTGCGATACGAGTACGTTTACGTCCAGGTGACCAAGGGCGGGAAGATTTACTGAAAATTCTGTAGGTGCTGCTGAAAATGAATTTGAGAGGCGCGCAGGTCTTCCCACGCTTATCTCGCGAAGCAAAGGCGAGTGTCTGGGCTTTCCAAAGCCAACTGGAATCCGAGTGAACGACAGAGAGGAATCACTTCGCTCTACGGCTCTACGCTCTACTACCTTGGAGACAACGTCGTGAAGCTTTTTATACCCAGCCGGGGCGCGCACGCTGTACGCGTGTCACTAGAGTGCAGACTCCGTGGCGCGACCGGTGGAACGGTGCACTCACCTCGGAGCAATTTATTTCGCTGTTTCTCTCGCCAAAATATCGTTGCGCCGCGGAAAGAATGATGGATGTTGGGCGTCGGTGGCGTCGGTCGGGTCGCGCGACTGCGAAACACGCCGAGTGCCGTTAAGGTTGAGTGGCTCGAATGTGGGACGCTTTGTACTCTCTTTCGCGTCGCTCGTTGGTTCGCTCGGTTTTCTCCTCGCGTCGTCGAACCCCGGCCTTGACGACACACGCTCGCCACCGGCGGGAATCCACGCGACGCCCCCGCGTGTCCGCGATGACGATCGACTCGTTGCTTTTTAATTACAGCCAGACACTTTAATCCGTCACGCTCGAGCGAGCGTCTTTTTCCGCCCCGGGGTCCGGAGGAGATAAACGAGCGATCGGACGCTCTGTCGAGCGGAACGGGGCACGGATCGCGAGCCAGTGAAATCGATACGGCGCGGCGTCCAGTTTTTCTCCGAACCACGGTTATATCGCGGGCTTTAATCATTTAAACGGGACACGCTGGTCGATAGCTTTTATATCCTTTCTCAGTAGCCAGCATGTATGCACAGAGTCCCGTTATGCCACTGATTAGGGCTCGCAGTCACCGAGTTGCATATACAGCACCCCTCGCGCTAAGGGTGAAACAATACCGAGTGGGGGAAGGTCCATGACCCTGCACCCGGTGCAACTTCCGTTCCGCATCGGCGTTCGAATGGTCGACGCGCGTGTTGCGCGCAAGGAAACGGGCAACTACAGCTCTTTCCCTCTCAAGAGTCAGGGAGAGAGCTCCTTTTTCCCAGGAATTTTAATACTTTTCCCGAGTGTACTCGTTACTGCCGACCAACATCGCCTCGCGCTACCGCGGACACTCTCTTCCCGTACGATCGATACACAGGGAGCAAAGGAATTCGAATCAGCAAATACGAGCGAGAGGTCTTAATCCTCGGATTTTCCTCTGCTTAGAATAGACAGGCTGACCTTTCCCATTTCGTTTCTTGGAAGACGTCCTTCGTCACCGTGCCAGCCGAGACACACAACTGGTCTCTAGGGTGGAGAACACGAGACGATGGGAACTCGATCTAATCGCGTACCTATCTATATGACACGTATATCGCGCGGATCTGAACGTGACGTGGGAGAGTCCCAGGAATCGGACGGACCGATAGCCGCGCCTGGCGACTCGAAAAGGATCGCCGGCGCCAGAAACCTAGGATAATCGTGATTATTTGAAGCGTGCACTCACCGAGCTGGACGTACATCTTCGGCCTGATGTTCTCCTGCCATGCTGCGAACGCCAGGGTGACAGTGGCGACGAGGCACCAGCAGGACAGCACAGGATGCATCCTCGTTTCCAAGATGGTACGCCTCATCTTCTCTCGGATGGCTTGAACGGTGCCGGGAACGTGCCAGGGTTCGTGGCCTTCTCCTCGGGGGTCACGAAACGTAGAACCTCCGTATTTAACTCACGAATACCGCACCAACCACCGGCACTCTTCACTCCTCGGCAGGCACAGCCGTCGACTTTCGTACAACAACGGAAGGAGAAGGGACGTGTTTCTATCACTCTCTTTTCCCTCCCTTTCTCTCTGCACTCACTGCAGCAGAAGGTGCGAGGGTGCCGCAGTCACGTGCAGCGCGTTCCTCCTCGTTGTCGCAGCCGTTGTCCTCCGGCTCTGTTCACGCATGTTTCCTTCGGGACGACCGGCTTCCTGGCCGCGCACATTCACGAGAATCGACCGCGGCGTGCTCGCACGCGCCTTCGCGAACCCGAAAATCGGCGAGACCGTGCGTTGACGAGGGAAAATTGATAGCGGAGAAGCTACGATCGAGGAGAGAGAGGAGACAGACAGAGAGAGAGAGAGAGAGAGAGAGAGAGAAAGAAAGAGAGAGAGAGAGAGAGAGAGAGAGAGAGAGAGAGAGAGAGAAAGGGCAGGCAATGATACTGCGTGCACGTATGGGCGATCGTGTGTCTCTCTCTCCCTCTTGGTACACCGTGCTATCACTTAAAGGATAACGCACAACCGAATGACGCGCACCCAACAACGGTCGCCGTCACACTGACAACGCGCCGCCCCACTCAAGCCATTGCCAGTTGAACGCGCAGCCGCCACGTCGCGCCGCGCCACGCCGTCCTCTGTCCGTTTCTCTCCTCTACGCTTCGCTCCGCGACGCGTGTGCGTGCTTACACGCCGCCACCGCACGCACACCTACGCCTCTTACGCACGTGGGTAAGAGTAAGAGGCACCGGCCGGCCGGAGAATAGGGGGCAGTGGATGCGGAAAAAGGGGGTTGGAGAGACACACGGAGGGAGAGAGAGAGAGACAGAGAGAGAGGGAGGGATGAGATAGGTGCATAGGAGACACCGGGCAAGCGCCGAATTTCAACCCCACCACCCCCGCGACACGATCACGCCGTCGTCCTCCTGGACGTCCTCGTTGTCGTCGGTATCTCGTCCGCGGTACTGCAGCGCCGCCAATCTGCAATGAAAAAAAAAAAAGAAAAGGGAAATAAGGGCTCGTTACTCGTTGCAACTCTGATGCTTTCATTTTTCATCCTCCTTGCTGCGAAACGTTATCGCCGGCCGATTACAGCCACATGCATCGATTAAGGGGAGAGGCAGACACGTGGTAACGGTGGATGCTCTTTTTTCACCGCGATCCTATTGGAGGCGGTAAATTTTCGGGTACACGCGCCTCGCCTAGATTGTGTTAGCGTCGAGGGAGTTTAACAAGTTGCGCCGCTTCCGCGACAGAAGCAATTACGATAGAACACCCCCGTCATTCGAACGGCCACGGACGTAGAAGTTACTTTTCGAACGCGGATCATTCCACGTTTCAGGTAAAATAACACTTTAGTCTGAGCACGCTTGAATTTCGGGGGCCAGCCCGGAGGCGCAAGCGTGCTCGAACGCTGCGGATGTTTTTCCGCGGACTGTCCCGATATTATTTCTTGACCCGAATTCCGGCCAAACACTCATTTGCAGCGCCGCGCCGCGGATTTCGGCACGCTTTATTTGCGCGATGCATGCTGAGAGAGCGTAATAAACGCGTGGCTAACGATCATCTCGTTACGTCGCCCGTGTACACCAAGTTTTGCGGATATTCGCGGAAGGATGGCCAGCCGTTGGGTAACATCAAAACGCCCGTGTTTATTTAATAAACGCTCCCATCGACGCTTCTACCCACGGATGATTTCCATCGGTGTTTCCAGCGCGGGGGAAAAAGGGTAATCCGGTGCAATCAAGCCGCGTTCAAATTATTTTTCCGCGGAAAGTTTGCCGGCGGCCACGATAACGACGTTAGCCCGAGCATCAGCGATTGCCCGGCGAATTTTCCGTACAGCTATCTGTATGCGTCGCGTGTCGCTTGTCGCTTGTCGCTACGTCCACGACATTGACAGTGTTCGGTAATTCCCCGAATTAAAAGTAGCAGGACGTACATCGAACTCCTAATTCCCAGGCCCATGATTGGTCGTACGTGCGCCAAGGAGAGTGCATGCTGAGCCCGGCCACGATGCATTCGAACTCGGCCAACCCTGCGCCGTGTACAGTGTACAAGAACGTATGACGGTTCTCTCTGTGTGCGCCCCTTTAAACGTTATTCGCTCGGAACGATCAGCGATGCGAGAGAATAATGGACAATCGGTCGCGACCGATGAAATATTAGTAAAAAGAAAAGGGACAGGCACGAAGCTTTTGTCGGTGATCGATCTCGTTAGGCCGCGTCCAGATCTGAACCGAACGCCGAACCGAACGCCACTTGAGTAGTTAGACGGAGCAAGACAAGTAGATCACTCGTCTTACTCCATCTAACTACTCAAGTGCGTTCGGTTCGGCGTTCGGTTCAGATCTGGACCGGGCCTTAGGGAGAGGCACAGAATGCTCGTCATTCCCGTGAAAATACACTCCATCGCCCGAGAAATCCTTTGGCTTTGGCTTTCGCGTGGCAACGCAAAGATCAAGTGGCACGCTAGTTTAAATAAATCCTTATCGACGCAATGGCAGCCGACCCCGAGTCTTCTTCAGAGAAATCACTTTGCCGGCACGTTCGACGACGCGTCATTGGATAACTCGCTCGCGAATCGGAAAAGGTGAAGCCCACTTTACGTGCTGCGTCGTAGAAGCTTTTATTCTCCACTTTTCTTGCTTAAAAGCTATGCACCGTATACAAGAACGATCAAAGGCAATAGAAGGAGAGACGCTCTCTGAAGGGGCACGAAAGGGTGCGCTCAAGGATCCCGTTCAAGGGACCGAGGAGTCGAAGGGCGCCGCGAGAGATACTCCGGCAAAATCGTCCCGCGAGACCAAAGATTCTGCCCGCGCCGACTTTTCTTCTGCTTAACGTTACGCATCTCGCATTTTCTCGCCGGATAAGCGCGGCTCGCGATACGCGTCCCTACAAAGGCGAGAGGTGGCAGAGGAGGGATCGATATTCCAATGGCTGAAGAAATCTTACTGGGGGAAAGTATACGTATAGGTGCGCGTCAGACCCAGAGGGGTGGGAACTAGAATGAAACAATCGATGACCAGTGGTATCTAATTCAGTCCTATCCAAGTTGTACTACCAACTTCTATGTATATCGACCTTCCCTACTTGCTCAAATATTCCGTCACAGATTCGTCCAGGGTTACGCACGCGTAATTAAATCTCGCGCAAGATACCCTGCAATTATGGCGGCAGCCGGTAATGTTGCGAATTAACGTTGGTTCTTACGCGGAGAGGGTCTCTCCGGAAGCGTGCATTTCCATTTGCCGTGGAATTGGCAAGGGTTGAGCGTGCTCCAGCGGCGGCATACGAGAATGTGGGTTAAAAAAATAAAAACCCATAAAATGGTCCCGCGAGAGTGCCTTCCTCCCGAGTCGATTTTCGGCGCGACGAGCACCGACGCGACGCGACGCGCGGAGGGAAAAAGTGCCAGCAGCCTGTCCGTGTTCCCAGAAAAAGAAGGGCCGCCGACAGCGGGAGAGGACGAAAGGGGATCGATAGCCGAACAACGAGGAAAATCCCCGATGGAAAACGCGTGGAAACGCGGATACGTTGCTCTGCCACTCGTCACGAAGGGTGAGAGAGGGCAAAAGTCGCGGCAGAGGCAGAAGCGGAGGCAGCCAGTCGAGCGATCGAAGGGCGTGGAACAAAACCCAATTAAGTCCGTCCAAGTCCAACTTCCGTCGGGCCGTTACATGAAAAACATTTTCTGGGTGAAACTGGTTAGGCCATTTAAGCTGAGTCCGCGTATACCACCGGGCTACCGTCGCTGAATACCGGCTTAAAAAAAGAGAGAGAGAGAGAGAGAGAGAGAGAGAAAATGGAGGAAAAAAGTTGCGCAGGAAAAACGCTTTCTAGATGGTTAGACCATTGAAACGGAGTTCGCATACGACGGACGAATTGGGAATACCAGCGGCGGAAAAAGGAACTCCAAGAGACCGACAATCTATTGTTTCGGTCTAGCCACTTGAAACGTTTAATCGAAAATAAATCTCGACATTTGCTCTATCTTTGCATAGGAGCATCGGAAGCTCTCCTCGCCGCAGGATATTTTAATCATCGACTATCGTTCGGAAAGACCTGCCTGTGCAGGAATTCACGCGGCATTCATGTCCCTACCGTAAGGCCGCGTACAGACTTGAGCACGAACGCGAATGAGGCAAGCCGAGGCAGACCCGAATGCCTCGGGCTGGAAAAAATTGTGATTTTTGTCCTGTGCGTCCCGCACGAGGCAAGCCGAGGCAAACTGAGGCAAATTGAGACACACTTCTATATCTGAGTATATATAATATCCATATACATTATCTCTGTATATAA
Source organism: Andrena fulva (assembly GCA_946251845.1). Lineage (NCBI taxonomy): Eukaryota > Metazoa > Arthropoda > Insecta > Hymenoptera > Andrenidae > Andrena > Andrena fulva. Next base: position 92,276,757 of record OX276327.1, on the reverse strand, counting down.
AATTTATAAAGCTATGTTCACGCGTTATGGCGTGGTAACGTAACAGCACAAACAGTATAATCACCGGGGTAATCGCCGCGGACAATCTAATGGCGTTTTCGGATGGTCGCACTGGGGCGCATTGAGTGCGAATTTTGACCAATCGGAGGCGAAATAGTTCACACTCTTCGCTTCCGATTGGGTAGGGTTCGCACTCGGTCCGCCCCAGTGCGACCGTCCGAAAACGCCAAAAGGTGACGAGCGAGCGGGCATCGCGTCTCAAAGTTCTTATTGACTCACCCTCCATATTCATTTTCTTTCAAATTCGTATTTCTCAAATGCGCCGGTAAGTATGGACTGGAGTGCATTATCGGAGTCTCGAAATACCTGGCTTACAGAGAATGGCATAAATGCTGTTATTTTATTGCACACTAAAACATCTGTTTTGAGGAACCTACATTTTTCTTTTTGAACTAACAGTTTGTCCATATTTTTACTCGCATACGAATCATTTAATTGTTCTCCCTTAACTCACACACACTGTATGCATATTCACATATCATATGTATACATATACGTGTATATGTAGGGTAAAGGCAGGTAATATGGAACTTCGTAAAATTTCGATAAAGAAATAACGAACTCTTCAGGTAATCGTTTATACTAGATCCCTAGACACAATAGACTTGAATAGACGATGATACTGAGAATTGAGCATCAGTCGGGCATCTATCATTGAAAGAGAAACGTTTATATTTTTCGTGGGGTGTAAAAGTTTCTGAAAAGTGCATCAAACAGTTAAATATTGTAATGAAGGTATGTTACAAAGTATTATTTTGATATAATTTATCATTAAATATGTGTGTTCTTGATTATTCAGCAATAGTTTACCAATAAAGTTACTTTGTTCTTAGTATAATTCTTAATTTCTTGTCGGAACATGTGTGTAGGTAATATGGAACATACCGAGTAACATAGATGAAGTTGATAATGACGATGACGACGATGATGCGGAATGTGTGGTGTGGCTCGTCTTTCCCTTGCTTTCGCCGCATGCCTTGGGCCGATCCAATAACTTTGGATCGGCCCGAGGCATGCGGCGAATGGCGCCGCGGCACGTCCTGCCTCGGAACGACACCCGCATTGAGCACGAATTAATTTTTTTCGACCGATAGCGTGCGGCGAACAGCCCCGAGACAGCGGCGAACGGCCCGAGGCATGCGGCGAACGGCCCCGAGCAATTCACCGACGTGCAACACTTGCATACGCACTCTGCCTCGGCTTGCCTCATTCGCGTTCGTGCTCAAGTCTGTACGCGGCCTAACATATTTTTACAGCGAATCACGAGTGCTCGACGATCGCCTGAAACTCGTCGAAACGCGTCTAACGGGCGAACCAATCAACGAACTCTAATTTCAGGGTATTTAGGTGTACCAGAGAGACGGTATCTAATACCCATCGACGTCGACGTCGTTTCAATGGGGCGCGAGCGCACCCAAAATCGTTCGTCGACCGGCAGAGACCATTCGGGATTGAAAATCCTTTGGCGAAAAATAGGTATAGGTACATCGGTGACCTACAAGAAAGATATTTACCGCCGCGGCGAGTGTGCGACACGTTCGTTACGGCGACAGCCCCACAGGCCCGCCTTTGACCGCACAAACGCAAAAGTAATCTCCCCTGTCACCTGTCGCTCATCGGCGAAATACTCGATGAATCCTCGGTCGCGCGTAGGCGTTTTTATCGACGCTATCCTGGGGGCTATTCCTCTCTCGCAGCCCTTTTTCACCGCTGCCCCTCGTCATCGTGCGCTCCAAGGATTCGACCTTCGATTAAAAGCCATTCGAAACGTTCTAGCCCCGGACTTGGGGGTGGAAATCGATGGCACGCCAGGTTAGCAGGAATAAAATGAAAGGCGGAGAATACTAGAGCGATTCTAAGGGACGTTTTTCAAAGAGGCTCCGCCGTGCTTGAAATTGTCGGCGACCTGGCGAAACACCCCGTATAGCGTACCTATACATATCTCGGCTCGATAAGAATTTCAGCTGACGATCGCCCAGCAGTTCTGTTCAACGTCGCAGCTCCGTTTATCTTTGGGTGCCGTGTCCGTTTGGAATTTTTAAGGGGAGCTAAACTGGGCACGCCTCAATTACCGGTTACGGGACGCAAAGTCTTTTCGAGATTTCGGGGGTAGCGGAGGAGAGGATAGAAGAGATCCGCGCGATCCGCACGAAACTCCGATTTAAAAACTCAAACAACTTTGACCCAGAAAGCAACTGGCCCGTTGCTCGACGATTAATTCGAAACGCCTTAATTAGTGTATCTTCGCGTCGAGCGCTTGCCGGTGCATTCGCGTGTTCTGATTAGATGGGAGGTACATGGCAGGCAACTTTGAGGGAAAAAGTTTTTTAATCCATTACACACTCGGCCAACAAGCATCTGCATGTTTCTTTTTTCACGGCTGTCGCGTTTTTATTCCTCCATGTCCGGAAAGGCGCGCCACGCCGCGCCGCGCACTTGAAAACAATCGACTTATTCCTAAGCTTCTCGAATTTATCGACAAGCGAGATCTTCTCCTCTCCTTCAGCCGCATCGATAATTCATCGCCTTCCTCCGTCGACGCGTTTCCGCTCGCGCTCTCGACGTACAATAAACTAGATCAAGATCGATCTATCCCCATCCTTCGCTCATTCATCGAGAACTCGAGGAAAATTCATTTCCGTGATCGTCACGCTTCGCGCCCGGTCTCACCTCGCTTCGAGAGCCGCGGCTAAGCGTACGGCAAGCCTGACTTTGCGGAATTGATAATATTTTAAAAGTTCCGTGTAACTCCGGGGAGCACAGCCGCCCATTAATAGAGTTTCGCCGAGCATTCTCTACATACTTTCGATAACGTCCTCTGCCCCGGCGTATATTTGTCCCAACGTTGCCTTTGTTCAAATTCTAACTTTTATCGCACTTTCGCGGATAACCCTATCAGACTGTGGCGAGTCGCTTCGGAGTTAATTAACCACACGGTACACAATGGCGCGCATTTCTCTGCGCTCTTCCCTGATATAGGGTACGGTGCTAGGGCACTTTACGCCCGTACATGTTCGATCTTTTCCCTGTGCCTGGCTCGTTCGATAAATTACCGTCGGAACGCTACCGGGTAACAGGAATCGTAAAGCTGCGAACCCCCGTGGTCCGGGGCCAACGGAAACGTGCATATAACGCGAGCCACGGTCCGGCGAGAGTTATGTGTCATGTATGTGCCTCCGAAGATCGCCCCCAGGATAATCTGTCCGTCTAGTTACGCCTCGGAGATTAGCGTGCGCGCTAATTAGTCCGGGTATTACAGATGCTGGGGACTCGAATTGATCCGGCCCGTTTTATCGGCGTCGCGCCCGTAAACACGTCGACGCGGCTAGTTTCTCTAAATTGGCCCCTGTCCTGCTTAAATTCGCCCGATTCGCACCACTGTCCCCCGGCAAAAAAAAAGAAAGAATGGAAAAGGGAAATAAACGAGGTAATAATGAAGCCCCGTGTCGACCGTATATCCTCGTCGCGCCTCGCGTCGCCTACTCCTCTGTTTTATCCTTACTTTAACCGCCGAATAATTAATTCCCCTTTTTCGGCTTTAACTTCTCCGCGTCTGAATTCTTTACCCTTAACGCAGTGACAAAAAAAAAAAGCAAGATGGATTACGTTAAAATTGAGAAGGGAAAGGTCTCATTTGCCGAACAACCTCTTTCCCAGCAGATTTCCAGCGAACAGTGGTTCTTTTAAACGTCCTCTAACGACGTACGTACCTGTGCGGCCGACGTCGATGAATAGATGAACGGGAAATTACGCTGAAACGAGCAACAGGGCTTGCTTCGAAGAAATTTTTCCATCCTGCGTTTATAGTTAAGATAGGAATTGCTGGAAATACCTGCTACGACACGCAAGGTGAACGGCGATGCGGTTCTGCAGCCCCGGGAGGCGATTACACGTTTAAAGGGGAGAAAAACGAGGGCAGTGTACGTTCTACGAGCGTCAAATATTTCTGTCGAGACACTAACGATCCTCCTTATACGCGGCAGGGAAGAAAATCGCAGCGGGCGGCCAACGACGCCCAGAAAATCCTTATCGCCGCACGAGAGCAGGCAGTTCGAGCCTTAATTAGGGAATTCAAATAAAGCAATTTATCCCGCCGACAAAATCCTATCGAGCGATCTGAGACACGGTAACGATCTAAGGCGAGCCACGCGAAATCCATAAAACAGCCCCCGACACTGGCAAGGAAAGGAGGAAAAAGCTCTTTCTCTCGAGTGGTAGTATATGAATGGCTCGTATTCGTGGAAATGTTGCCGCGTACCGCTGTATGTTCGCGCGTGTTCGCGACGCACAATCACGATGCGCGGCCGAGAGAAAGAAACGGCGAGAAAAGGGAGGCGCGAGATGTGGAGGGGAGAACGAGAGCATGATTTGCGAGACAGGACAATTTCCGCTCGCGGAAACGTGTAACGCACGGGCAACTTCTCCAAGAGTTTCAAGAGAGATGGAGAGATATAGGCGGCCGTGGAAAGATCGACGAAAGACTGGAGGAGAGGCACAGAGGGTGGAAGAGGAAGAGGCAGCGGTTCGGGGCGTACACGCCGGGAGGGGAAGAGGCGCTCGTCTTAAAATTCTGAGAAATGGGTTAAGGAAGCTCCTCGAATCCGCGGAATATAAATCATTTCCGACGGGAGTAATTCGATTCTCGCGCGTCTCCGGATCCCTCCTCCTTCGGTGCTTTCCCTTTTTCTCCTATTGCTCCAAGGATCCCGCGGAATCACGAGCCACCCTTGCAGCCCTTGAGCCCCCCTCCACAGGCCCCGAGCAGATTTCAGTGATTTATAAAAATTTCATGAAAATCGCCGCGACCTATTTCCATTATTCGAAATTTCGCCGGGAAGTCGTGCCGTAACGGCGATTCGGCCGGGATAATTGCGGCCGAGGGAAAGATACGCTTCAGCGACCCAGAGCCAGGATAAATAACGGCTCGCCGAGCGGTACTTTGTGACCCGAAAGATAACTAGGAACAGCCGGGACCTCTGAAATTACACTGCAGCCTCCTTGTGCCACCAGCCAACCTCCTCCGAGGATAAAATCGGGGTCCGATGAACTTCGAATCCTGAATATCGATTTGTCCCAGTGACTTCCAAATGTCTACGGAGCAATGCTGCGAGCGAAAGCGGCCGGGGAAATAAGGAGAGCAGGGGAAAGGCAGAGAATAGAGGTGGAAGAGAGACTTGCGGAAATTTCAATTTGCCAAGGTGAAGGGACGGCAAAAGGATTCACGTCGGAGTAGTACGTCACGCTGAATTCTCCGGCCCACCTTCTGGCCCGCGTGTTTGAATAAAAAATCGCGGTGTAGTAAACACACGGTACACAGGCATCCATGGTGTTTGACGCGGGCACATGCGTCTCGGCGAAGCCAGGATCGGTCGGCTTCCGTTGCGCCGCCGAGTCGAAACTTCGTTACGTCGTTTCCGAGTTTCAACGGTGCTCCTGGATTTCTACTCGATTTCACTCTATCTCTGTTCCTCCGCCCGCTTTCACTCCCATCGCGCGCCATCCCCCGCTACGCGCTCCCCTTTCGCGCGATCGACTTTCCATTCGAGAAGAGAAAGAATGTTTCCTCCGCGGAGCCGGGCTCACGTTGAACTAGGGAGAAAGGGCGGCCGATACTCGCAGTGGGGGAAAATTGAATTTTACCTCGATACGCGGCAACGATGATTTGCACGTGCAAATCCGTTTACGACGATTACAATGGCCACCCCGATAACAGATACCCGAGGACAAAAGGTAACACGTATATAAAAGCCAAACTCGTTTCAGCCACCGATCCGGGGCCTGGATGGTTGATACAACGACCGAGTTAGGGCAAGCTGTTTGTTTCCCCTCTCGAAAACTTTTCTCGGATACGCCAGTCGCGGATATCATTAATATATTTTATGCAATCGCTCCGATCGCATTGTGCGCTTTACGACTGGCGAAGGTAAAACGGCGAAAAAGATCGTTTCCCTTTAGTTAACTTAACGAACCAAAGCTACAATACTTCCAACCGAATTCACTGGGCGATATTCCAGCGGAGCTTACATAAATCTGAATCTCCGATAATTGTATGGAAAACAAGACGAACTTCAAGGCACGGTTAAGTAGAATGGAAATGGAAATCAGAGATCGAGCGACGGTTAATCCGCTCATCATCTGCAATTTATCAAAAACATCGTCGGCGATCCTGTCTGAGAGGAAAAAACTTGCTCGCTCCAGTAGCTTGTGGATAAAAATAAAACTCTCTGCCAGGGCACCGAAGGGTGGCTGCGATTTGCGCTTGTAAACAAGTTCGCGTCGTTGGCAGCCCGGACGAGTTAAAACGCGCGCAGCGTTAATGAATCTATGAAGAATCTGCGAATTCTCCAGCTTCGACGCCGAGGCGCTCCAGAAATAGGAACGGGGAAAAGCCTACTTAGTTTCAAAATACCCGCTACATACTTCGATCTAACAAACGGCTTCTTACGATGTAGGTACATACGCCAATCTAGCCAGCTATACTTATACTGCGAGAGAGGTTTAAAATAGAACGGAACTTTGCGACTGGAAATAGCATTCGACATCGATCGCAGTATCTCGTATTCAGCGCGATGGCGCTGAAACTATCGTCGAACAGTTCCAGCGATGATCGACGAAGCTCCGTAATTTCAAGGAGGATGATCCCGGCAACGATCTTCTAATAAATGAACAAGTTTCCCCCCGAGTGTTCGCTACGAGCCGAAGCTTGCTGCCAGCGGCAGACGTTCCTCTCGCGTTCCACCCTGCAGCCAGCAGGAAAAAAGGAGGAAAGCTTTCCGTCTCGAGGCAGAGCCGAGACGAAAATAGAGAGTCGAAGGAGCAACGTGGTCGACCGGAAGCCTGGGCCCGATTTAAACGCGCAAACGTGTAAAACGTTTGACGCGGCCTGTCCGTTATCTCGTGCAAGCCGTTCGCGCGAGACGCGAAGACAAAGGGGCATTTTCTGCGCGCGCCAACTCGATAGGTTTACCGGAATCTTAGTACGAAGACGGATTAGTCATTAGTGGAGCTCGAGTGTGTGGTTTGACGCGAAGCATTTCAAGTGAAAATCCTCTGTTAACGAGCCAGCTATCAAAGGGCATTCGTCAGTGCCCGTTCCCAGCGATAACGCATCGATAAACGCGCGTGTAAACGGTACGTCGCTTCGCGTCGAATTACGCGTGTAACCTATATAGGAGGCCGCGTATCGCGAATTCGCGGGCACAACAAGATTTATGTCCACCCATCTGTAGGAAATAAAAGGCTGGACGGGGTATTAAAGTTCGATTGGAGCGATCAAGTAGGCGGGAAGGGCGCAGCCGCGCGCACCAGGGGATGGTGGATGATGGTCGGTGACAAATTGGCGAGGCTGAAAATTCACTGTGCCCGCCCGGCGCAGCGCGGATCGTTAATATTTTGGGCAGACCCGATTTCTCCGCGGTAACGAGGGGTAAAAAATTTGGGAATTTAATCACGCGAAACTATAGTTAAAAACCTACCAACGGGCGTATACATTTCCTCTGGTTTTTCCAGTGGTGATGCTTCTGTCTGGCCGCGTTTATCGAGCAAACAGTGAGACACAGAGTGGGCCACAGAAATTTTTAAATATCACCCGGGGATAGAAATCGACTACGCACGCGGCAACATATTCGAGGCAAACATTTGGAAAAAGCGAACGCGGCGTAACGAGAATCGCGACGGGCCGTTACAAATAATTATACGTTAAATTGGTAGCGCGACAAAAAATAGTGACGCACGGGAAATTCGAGAGCGTGCGTGCGAGTGGTCGGCAACAAAACGGTAGAGAGAGAGAGAGATCGAAGTTAAATTAAAAAGTCTTGCCTCGCGATGGCCGAGTTGTTTCAGCGATTTCCCCCGCGGCATCGAATCGCTCTTTTGTAGCTTATTTAAACAAAATTCGAGCCGCCCTCTGCGCTCGTGTCAAGAACAATGAGTCTCCGGGCCACCGCGCCAGCAACGCCGCAAGCGGGCGAAATTAGTGCGAAAGTTTCTTAAACGTATGAGAAGTTAACCGAGACACTCGCCCTTACTTACTCTCCACGCACCCTGTCTCTCTCCCTCTCACTCCCTCTTTCACCCTTTCTTCGTTTCCCGCGCCCCTTCCCTTCACCCTCCCGTTCTTTATGTTTCTACGGCTATTTACGAAGCTTCGAAGCACTTCGCTCGAATTAACTGGAAACACGGCTCGAGTGCCGCGAGAAAAAGTTGCGCCAAGAAAATCCCGATGCGTCCGCAACACGTTAGACCGTAAAGTAGCGCGCTTTACAGGCATCGCGAGACCAAAGTGGCCCTTTCTTCTCGCGCCAAACGAATTTTTATGAAACTCCCGGAGAAGATTCCTCGCGGTAGCCGAGGAGGGCACCACTTCCCGTTAATACGTCTACAAGTACGAGAAAGGGAAAATGCGAGCGCTGCCTAGGAGTCTGTTAGGGCAGACCCAGCTGCCAGCCAACGAAAACAGAACTTGCGCAAGCGGGTATGTATGTAGGTGCCCACAGTGCACGTGTGTATATACGCGCGACACAGCCTCTCCCACGGAAGGGACGTTAACGTCGTCCGCTCCAAGTCACAGCGTGGAAAAAGGCCGTAGAGCGTATTAGAGGAGGGTAAGGAAAGTGCATACGGCGCGGCGTGCGCATGGGACTGTGAGTCATCGAGCACCACATGTGCGATAGGAAGCACAGCTTACACAGATGCGACGGGGAAGGGCCAAGATATTTGTCTACGCCACGCGATCGCCTATACACTTAGCTCCGCGCTGAGCACCGCGTATTGTCCGAAATGTATTAGGTCATTTCCTGGGTCTGTTTCGGGGTTGGCGGGAGTGGCGAGATGCGTGGAAACGTTTGATGAACACCGGAGGACGATCGCGACATTTTTATAGCAGCTGGGGGCGAGCAGGAGGGCGATGTATGCCGGCAATAACGGCGACTGCGCGCATAGTAATTAGGGCTCGCAATTAGTATCTTTGCGCTCCTAATTTTGCATTTACGCAGCGTAAATTTCAGACAGAGGGATAAGTCACGCACGAACACTCATAAAGAAGATATACCGAGGGCGGCGCCAGTCATTAGAAGAACACGCGTGCATTCTATGCAGGCTCGCGCCGCGTCGGCACACATACGCCAGACCGTAGAGTCTAGACCGAGTAGTACTCGCACTCGCGCGCATAAAGCTAATATACGCTCGCTGGCGCGGGTTGCCCGCGCAACCGGCCACCAACGAAATTTCTTAAATATGAATTATTCATTGGGCGAGGAATAAAAGTCTTTTATTCGCGCGGCTTCCCGTCCCTTAACCGAAGGGAAATTGATTCCACGCGTCGCGTCGTCTCCGTGGCCGAAGATGCGAGCGGGACGCGACGCAAGTCACAAAGGGCCCCGAGACGACAGACGGTAGGCGCGGCCCGATGAAACCGAAAGAGGGAACACACCGCGAGCGGAGCAGCCGGTGAGCAGAGCGAAGAGGAGGAGAAAGGAAACGCAGGCCAAGAGACTGCAAAGCCGCCGGTAAGCCGATATAAGCAGAGTCAATTTCCAGCGAGTGTTCGAGCGGGAGGAAAGGATTTTGCTTGCACGACGACGAAAAGGCAATATTCCGTTCCAGACCAGGGCCAGCCGATCGAGAGGCACGATGTTGCAGGGACCGAGGGAGCAGGAAGAAAGGGTGCAAAGCAGGGAGGAGGAAGCATGCGCGAGGAGAACTACCTTTGTTCTTCAGGACTTACCTAGATACTTTTCAATAAAGTTACTTGGCACCCGCGGCCTCCGCGCCATCGTCAAAACTTCTCCCTCCGTCGAGTCGCGTCGCAGAATCGACCAAGGGAACGCGGTGGAGCTTCTCCAAGTATAACGACCGATCGGTTCCGCGATTCCAGCACTCCGAGAAATATTTTCAGTAACGTTGCCGCCCGCCCGAAAGAATCCGGTGACCCTCGTATCCCGTCTAATAGTCATGCGCTATCTCGTATTCCTCGGATATCCGTGCCAACCTATAGCGCACCTCATTATCTAAACACCGCCAGGACTTTGTACTTCCGCGGCGCAACAACGGGTCGCTGAATGTTTAAAAATCTAATCCCATGCCGCAACGTCCGGGTAACTTGCTTTGAATTCGAAATACCGTTTCGGCTATTATTATTATTATTATTATTAAATGTCTTTATTCACCATTACAATTAATTACAATGGCGAGTAGGCGAGGTTCAGCATTAACCTAACCTAAAAAGCCGTTGGAGATAAGAAAAGGAAAGAAATCAAAATAAAAAATAAAATACAATAAAATAAGATAAAATAAACTAAGAATAAGATAAGAATAAGAGTAAGCCAATTACATAGGAAACCGCGAGAGGATGAAAGAACGAGCACTAAGTTTAAATGAAGCAAACGATGATAGCGAACGTATAAGGGAGAGTGGGTGAATTACGAACACCTAAGGAAAAAGTTGAATAAAACAAAATATTAGAAAGGTAATAATGTCTTCATTGCTTATATTCAAACACACATTATGTGTTTATATATTTCTGTAATCAACTTTAATAAAATTTGAAAATAAAATAAGTTTTGAATAAAAAACAAGACCGTTCCTGTTTGTGATTTTCTATCTAGTGGCGGGTAATCACGAACACAGAGTGGGAGAATCACGAACACGACTTATTTTTTACAAAAATCACATAAATAGCCTTTCGACGTGCTCTGTCCATCACTGCAGTTTTGTTAAAATTTTACAAAAGATATGTGGATGATATTATTACATGCATTAAATTAGAAGATTTGCCAATATTGCTCGATACATTTAATAGTTTCCACAATAGACTACAATTTACTTATGAGGTTGAAAAAGATTCTTGTTTAAGCTTTCTGGATACATTGGTCATTAGATCAAACAATAAACTTAGCACCAATTGGTATCACAAACCTAGTTGGTCGGGTAGATACATAAACTTTTTTTCGGCTCATCCCATGCAACATAAGGTGGGATTAATAAAGGGATTAATAGATCGCGCAATTTTACTCGCTGACCCTGAATTTCGACCGGCTAATCTGCTCCTCATTAAAGATACTCTAAAACGTAATGGTTATCCCATAGAAATGGTCTCAACAATAATCCGTGACCGCGTTTTTGAGATTTACCATCCGGCATTGATGGAAAAGCGTAAGGAGGAAAAAGTCAATAAAATAGGACCGATTAGTTGGAAAAATACCGCGGTCATACCATTTAGCAATAACATTTCTAATGATATTAAAAGAATGTTCAGGAAAATAGGAATACACACCATTTTTAAAATGCCAGTTTATACTAAAAACTTGTTCCCTCCAATTAAAGATAAAATACCTTTGTTAAAGAATTCGAACATCATTTACTCAATCCCTTGCATGGGTTGCAACCAAGTTTACATTGGGCAAACGTCTAGACTTTTAGAAAGACGGATCTACGAACACAAAAGGAACATTTTCCTACCACCCCCACAACATACTGCCCTAACGAAACACGCATTGGAATTTGATCACAGATTTGACTTCGATAATGTTAAAATTATTGATAGAGAGGCCAATTGGAGTCGCAGAATTCTGTTGGAGACGTTGCATATGATTAAACAACCAAGCGTAAACCTTAGGTATGAAACACCTAAAATACAAGAGTACTACGCAACTTTATTAAAGCAATAAGGCTTTATGATGTAATTCCTCCAATAGAGTCTTCACTTCAATTGTGACCAGTATAACCAGTTCATCTATACATAATAAAATTATATTATGTAATCAATTGGTCATATATCCTAATGCGTCTGGCCTTTACCACATGAACATCAATTAGTGGTATTTTGACAGTAGTTGTGAGGTTGAAAATGTCCGTTCTGTCAATAATTGTTAAATTCGTTCTTAATATTTAATGGTCTTTCTTTTGACTCCGTTTCTAGCCACAGTTTTGTTTCACCTTTAAATAGTCCTGCAAGTTATGTTTACCTCAGTCATGCTACAACCGACTCGTGTGTTACACGTCGTATCAAACGTGTGACTCTAAAGCGAACGCAGTATAATTTTTAAATATCTTTCCTTGAAAAAGGTCTAAACCGCAGACCGAAACGTCGGAAATTTATAATTATTAAAATTGCAAATTAGCTTCTAGATTGTTTAACTGACCGAACCAGTGCGCCGAAACCACTTATTGTTATAGTGTGCCAATATATTTTGTTCCGCAAATTGAAATGCAATTTTTCGCAACATTTTAACAGTCAGCCCATAAAACAACTTGCTACATTTCAAAATATACTCCTCTAATTCTATTTCTTGATGTTCTCTGAATAGTGGTTTTCTACCACATTTGGGTTGTCTTATAATGGATTTTTTCATATGATCAAATATTGTCGTTTTAGGAACCGAATAAACTGCTGCTGTTTTGCCAAAACTTAATTTGTTGTTCCTGATATCTTCTATAGCTTTTTGCAAACTCTCCAAACTATACGTCGGTTCTGTTTTTCGCTTGTAATAGCGTGGCATCTAAACATCGTAACAAATGAAATCAAAATGGATAATTATAATACTCTTTAGTTCGAAACACGGGGTAATGACAAACGATAGGGGGTAATGTCGAACGTTCGGGATTGACCCACACAAGCCGTTCGTCAATGCCCCATAAGGTGTAAAACAAAAAATGTAAAAAAAAGTCAGGTTTGGAACATCAAATAGAAAAAACGTTGGGGTTAAATTAATCCTTGATTTGTACTTTTTGTGTTCCTAAACATTAGTATTCAGATAATTATAAATACAGAAGCTACACCTACTTTAATTTGTCAAAGAATTATATGAAAATAGATCAAAATCAGCAACAGTATTTATTTTGAGCAGCGTGCGTGTCAACTGTTTTGCACTTATGACCTAGCATGACGCGCGGCACGAGGTGTCTCGTGGCAAGGGGAGGAGTTGATCAGGTTTTTCTAACATGATTAATTTTCGAATTCGCGATTACCCCGCGTTCGTAATTCCCCCACTCTCCCTTATTAGAAGGAATGGAGTTATAATAATAGGAAGATATGTTGGAGAAGGCCGCAGTGAATTTATAAGAGCGATGGTGCGGCACAGACAAATCAAAACAGCGTCTCGTTGTCATAGAGCCGCTAGAGTGCATTGACAAATTAGAGCGAAGCAGTTCATACAGATACCTCGGCGTACCTGTTGCAAGTATTTTATAGACAAGACATCTTTAGCCAGCCAGACCGTTGGAAAGAAGGCGTTATGTGGTCGTACTTACGAACATTGTAAGAGAAACGGAGACATGAGTTCTGCACACGTTGGACAACAGACAAAAGTGAAGAGGAGAGACACGGACCGTACACTACATCAGCATAATCAAAGATGGAGATGATTAAGGCTTGACACAACAAGAGCTTCGTGTTAGTAGATAATATACGACGTGAAGGGTAAAGGAGACGCATGCGAGAGAAGGCAGATCGACACAACACAGCAACATGACGGTCAAAACACCAATGGGGGTCAAAGTTCACACCTAAGTTTTTTAATACAGGTACGCTATCATAGCGTACGGGCGATACCTAAAGACCAACGACGAATCAATCGTCAAATACATACATCGCTAGCAGATTGTCGGAGGTTATTCATGTTCGAACCTTCGAGCCGAAGTAAAAACTTTAAATATTTGAACTGTTTAACGTTTCTGGGTGGAGGTTCGATATTCCATTGGAGGAGAACAAATAGAAGGGGACACGTCTTAAATGGGACAAATCGAATTTCCAAAATTCTAAACGCATTACACATGCAAGTTATTTTCCTGTTTATGGCAACACTAGTGCCTAGTCATTTGACGTAAACTTCCCTGCGGTCTCACTTGCAACAGAGTAGTAATCCACGGTTGATGTTTTTCGGCAGTAAAAGTGAAATTTTCATTGGTTTTCTGTGTCGTTTTCTGAGATTAAGATATATACAAAGTGTTAAAGTGTTATATCATTAAAATAGCCTGTATTCAACTGAAACGAAAACGCTTAACAGGTAAGCTTAATTAATTGTATTCTTTGTTTTGCGGTTATTTTATACTAAACTCACTTATAGTCGTAAAAGGGGCAGCATAACAATTCTTAAATGGGACGACCGTTTCATGGCTGTCCCTCTCATACACATGTACTGCTGGACACTATATGTATTATACTTTCCTGTAAAGTTATTAGTGTATCATCTGATACATAGATGACATTGTTTTAAATTATGAATTATTAGTTGATGGCGTATTGTTTCAAATTTAAGAATTAATAAAGTGACTATTCAAAGCGACAAACTTTATCGTCAAAAAAATGTGCGGCAATAAATTAGCCCTCGTTATAAGTTATAAATTTGCTATAGTCAGATTTCAATTCCTGATTTGGATTCTTGTGATGACTGTTCTGACTCGAGGGACATGGGCTTACGAAAACGAGCGTGCCTATTGACAAATGATTAAAAAAACAATCAGTGCTGCGTTTCTAAAGAGAGGTTAGGCCTATTAACAGTTTCTACTGCGGCCTCGCCTTTACTTTCTCCCTATGTACTTTACCTTTGTTTAAGAGTAATAAAGACGAAATAATAATAATAATAATAATAACAATAATTGGTTCCAATGCAAAATTTTCGGTAAATGGGCCAATGAGTCATGCGGAATAAAAGGCACATTCAATTTTTTCTGCTACATGTATCATTAATAATAAAATATTGATGATTTATACTACAAAGAGTTAATTTTTTCGTAGATTTCGTTGTTTTGTATCATTAAGATTTATAATTGTAATTGTAATACTTAATAAGTTTATTTTTATTAACGTGTCCCTTTCATGACTTATACTGTCCCATTTAAAACCACCTAGTCGTAAAAGGGACATTTCCTACTTTTTGAAAATCGAAGATTTTGTTATTTTCTATTATAATTGATGAGTTTGCAATATACTTTTATTGAAGGGAAATAAACACGCTTTCTTGTGATGTAGTTGTTTTTTAAATACCTATAACGACATTGTCAGAAATGGACGCTAAACAAAAGTGTCCCTTTTATAGCACCTCTCCCCTACCTATCTGCCTGGTAGCGAGATATCGGACCAGAAACAGGACGTTCGTTAGGGAAGTATATTGCTCGGCGCGTCGCGATATTGCAATCGTGGATTCTTTTCTTGGAAATCTCGGGGAGGCGATCCGCGAAATTTATATCCGGAATTCCGAGCGAAACGCTAAGATCGACGATCGGCTCGGTATATCATAGTATCGGGAATACCTACGGCTGACATCGACCGCTCTCGTATCTCCTCGCGAGCGCGGAACGACGTTGAATATTTAAAAATTGTAATCCGCCGGTGGAGAAGTTGGCGCGTTGCCTAGGCCCTCGGTGTTACATCTGAAAAATCAAATGGGCACATACTTGGCCGACTGGAATTCCGTGAAACGGTCGCTAACGAGGAGCAGCGGAAACGGTTCGCACCGCTACGGGGACTCCGCGTCGACGCGACGCATCAAAGATTGTTTCGATATTAGAATGCCGAGGATGCTCGTGGCGAACGAGCTCGCAGCGTAAAAATTGCAGCGCTTTGTGGAATACAGAGGGCGATCGTTTCTTCGTTGCGCACTCGCGCTGAAACGCCGATTCGTCGATAATGGAAAAGCGCCGAGCCGCGGGCAACGAGAGGCTTCGAACGATTACACGATCTCTGCGACACAACTTTCTCATCACTCTTCAATTTCAACGCCCGCCCATAAAGGCAGAACGCGCCGCGAAAAATTCATCGCGCGGGAACACCGTTGTTGAGCACGCGCGAAATCTAATTTATCACGGAACGCTGTATAAAGCGTAATTTAGCCGCGAAGATCATTTCGGTATTAGAATATCGGGGAGCACAAGCGGGATCGATCACGCGTGCGAGCTCGTGAAGGGTCGCCAGAGAAGAACAGAGAGGAGGCGAGCGAGCGAGCGCGGTTCGCGTCTTCGGCGAGGACGATGCATTGTTGAATATTTAAAAATTCTAATCTGGAACGGCTTGGCGTATCGGCGATGTTTTCAGTGCCGTTCGGCAGACGAATCTCGCGCGAGGGAGAAGAGAGCGAGAGAGAGGAAGAAGAGGAGGCGTTTCAGTTTTCACCAGGCATCGGCGATGGAAATACGAGCGGCTCTCTGGCAAATGCAACCTCAGTCGAGAAAGAACGAAAGAGCGAAAGAGCGAAAGAGCAAGAGAGCAAGAGGAGGGGCGAGAGAAAAAAGCGGCAAAAGAGAGAAGAAGAGGGCACCTTGTTGCGGGAGGCGGTTGATGGGAGGCAGGATGCGCGCAGCCCTGCATCTGCACGATACACGATGCACGATGCACTCGAGTAACGGGCTAACGGGAACGGGTCCGTGCGCCACCGTGAACCGCGCCCTCATTCAATGCACATCGTACATTGCCGTAGTTACATTCCCGTACATTGCCGTACCGGTTACATCGACTTTTCTGTCTGATTTTTCCTCGCTGCTTAACTCTTCCCAGCCTTTTCAATATCTTTTGCGCGCGACCAGCCGCGCTTTCTATTTCCACGGCGCAACATCTATCTTTTTCTCTGTTGCGCGATTTTAATCCTTTTAGTTCCGAACGATATCGCGTAATGACGTGGCCGTTGGCTCTGACAGCGAGCTAATCCCAACTGGTCACGTATAATTAGTGGAATTAAACGTGCCCAGCATATCGGCTGGACGCGGCGCGCAGGTACGATGGAAGGGTTAATTACACGGCGTTAATTTTTCGTTCGACATGAAAACGAACGAAAACGGGATGAATGATACGCGCCGGGCCGCGCCGCGCCGCGTAGCAAATGGTGTCGGTGCCACTGGAAAATCCAGTAATTTTTACTCGTAATTGTCTATACCTATTGAACACGCAGCCGGTGAATTGCGATCGATTCGTCGTTATTTATACTATGGATTTTACGCGTATCGTTTACGATATTACCAGATAAAACACTCTACCGTTTACCGCTTTATATTCGAGAAAACTGCACCATCCCAGGCCCGTGTTCCATATTTCAGAAAAGTGCATTTCAATGTTTCTCGTCCCGATAGAAATTCCCCGCGACACGATGCCCGCCCGACCATCTTGCGACGCGCATCTTCTATCCGTCTATCGCATAAACATGCACCCAACGTTCGATCCTCTTCCGTCTCAACATCTCCTAACGAGCGGTACGCCACTCGAAATCGCGGGATCAAAGAAACGATCGGTATTTCCAAGCTTCTCTACCTATTTCCGCGCGCGATCCAGTTTCGAGCATAACGCGCAAAACATGACACTGCCACCGCGACGAGCACCCCACGTTCCCGCGGATCTTCCGCGCGGGGAGCGCGCCGCATTGAAGAATCGAGAGTGGAAAAATTGCGGGCTCCGAGAGACCAGCGGGCAAGATTGAGGAGCGAAACCGAGCGACGTACAATCGGTACTCTCCGTTATGTGCGAGGGCGGAAAAAAAGGAGCGGTATGCATCTTACCAGTGAATGTCAGCGACTGTTGGAAAGCCTGCCAACTGGATAAGGTACTGCTCGTTGTCCCGCGATACGAAAGACGAGAAACGTGAAACGTCCCGACTCGGGGGCGCCCGTGCGCACACACCCGAGACGCGAATAAATTGCGGCACAATATAACGACGAACCAGCCGAGCATACAGAGCCCATAAACATACAAATCTATTAACCGAAGGATACTTGGTCCTGGCCAAGCATCCGCAGACTGGATTTATGTGGATGCGCGTTACCGCTCGATTCGGATACACTTTTCGAGCTTTCGCGTCTCGGTGGCAGAAGCGCGCGACCTCTGCGCTGCCCCCCTCGCAGCGAGATCGGGAGGCGTACGCGTTCGGGGAGCTGCCGCTGCTATTAACCTCGCCGAACTTAAATCAACAAACTGTCAACTCGACGTTCGAAAATGTCCTGGAACATTGAGAACGCCAATCACCTGGACAAGTTGACGATAGTTCTTTTACCGTCGCGACTGGTCCAAAGTATCCGATTACGCGTGTCCGTAACGTACGATCATGGCAACTGACGTGCACAAATACTGTGCAAGTGGACGCGCTTCAAAGCGGATTTCGTACGAGGTACATTTAATCCACGTGCGCGAAACAGTGATTATTCGCTGGGCGCGATTTTCGCGTGAAATGCGTTCACTCGGTCCTTCACACCCAGGACGAATAAGAACCACACCACGCGCCATTTCTTTCGCGTGAGTGCACCTCGTTCGTTACCTATGCATCCACGAGCAAAAACGCACGCGGAGGAAGCGCACCGTGCATCGAGCCCGCCCGTTGGAATCTTTCCGACAACAAGGTAGGTCGGTTCTCGTGTTTCCTGGCACGAAACAGTAGGAGGCGAGGGGCGCTCCCGTCCACGTGTACAGGAAGAATCATACGCGCCGTCCGCGACCCTCCAAACGCGTAACCCCTGCAGGCGTTAGCTTGGTATTTAACCTAAATTGACCGAACGTAAGGATCGAAAGGGAACGCGATGCGAGCAGCGTGGAAGGCTCACGTGGCAGTCTGCAGGGGTCAAGAGACACGGGGGCACGGCAAGCAGAGGGTAAGTACCGTAAACTGGGGGAACATTGGCATGTTTTTGCAACATTTTGCTATATCTAGAGACGCGGTAGCGTCTCGACGCCAAGTACAGGAAAGACACCCTGTATATGTCGACTGTCGCTACCCCTTATCATTTACTCGAGAAACGGCTAATCCAACCTAACCTGAAACTTATTTCATTAATATCTCATCACGCCTGCAATATTTTCTAAATTTAAAGGCATTTTTCTTATGTAAACCGCATATAAGCTTTCGAATAAGACCAAATTTCAATAAAATCTGTCCACGCATAACAGAGATATCATAATATCGTCTCAGGGATCTGTCGAAAACGGTAAGATTTTCTTCTGATTCTGATTCTCCTTCAACCAAATTTTCGTCAACATAATACGTATACGCGTTACACGCACACCTTCAGCCAAAATGATACTAACACATGTTTCGTTCATCAATCGCTATCTTCACTATGCAATCTACTCCAAATTTTGACAGCTTACAGTCAGATTATAACCTGACGAGTGTCAAAAAAGGTAGGTTGTCAAAATTTGAGATGCCACGTGTTTTTGCAAATATGTATATCGCATTGAGCTATAAGTATACCTGGAGAGGGAACAGAGCAATGGCGGCCGGTCAGAGAAAAAGAGGGAATGTGCTATGTTCATTAAGCTCAATGTTACTACATGATAGTACAGAGTGAGAGGGATAATAGGAACAAGAAGGATAGGTTCACCCGTAATCTTCTATTTTTCTCTGACCGCTGACTCGCCTCTACTTCCTCCCATTGCTGTTCTCTCTCCAGGTATTCTTATAGCTCAATGGTATATCGTTGTACCATTGAGTTCTTAGAGCATATACTATGGAGGTCTCATTGAAAGCTTGAAACTGTCGGCAACATGGTGCGAGAGAGAAAGACATGTGCGAGCGAGAGAAGTATATGTCCTATTCGACCGTAAAGCGCAAGCGCCGATATCGTGCGAGAGAGAAACACATCGTGCGAACTGGTGCGAGAGAGTGAAGTATAGATTCTCTCGCTCGCAAGATGTGTTTCTCTCTCGCACAATATCGGCGCTTGCGCTTTACGGTCGAATAGGACATATACTTCTCTCGCTCGCACCAGTGGCACATGTCTTTCTCTCTCGCGTGATGTTGCCGACAGTTTCGAGGCAGTCACTCTAAGGCCATGATACCTCCATGTATATATGCTCTAAGATTGAGTTGCAACCATAACCCATAACCACAAATTCTACCGACTTCAAATCAGCCTGTAACCACAAATCAAATCAATTCTCAATCGATATGGAATACATATACCTATGTAGAGAAAAGGGGAGAAGACGAAGAAGCGAAGTGAAAAAGAGAAAAAATAAAGTTATTTTCATTCGTTACTTTGAATGAAAGAAATTTATAATCGATTTCGACACAATATTGAAGGAAGCATTAATGAATACAATTTTTCCACACAATACTGAAGCATTAATAAATAAAATTGTTTGATCTGTAACCTCTTTAAGGGGGTATACCCGTTTGAACCCTCGGAAAATGTGTACATTTGGTGGATTTTTTTACACGTCAACGGTTTAATGCAGATTTCCCGTTTTTTTACTATCTTTACATAGTATTATGAACTACTCAAAAAAAAAGTTTCAGTTAAAAAACTATTGTTTTTGGGAAGTTATGCATACACATCCGAAAGTCTTTCGATTTTAGACGGCTAAACGGTGGCCCTGAAAACAGCTGTATGTCGTGTCTGAAATCAAAAACAATACAATTTTCTTATAAAGTATGTCAATAGCTATCGTCCAACGAAGCCGATTTTGAAAATTTTGAAAAATAAAGAAATGGTGAGAGATCAAAGGTAAAGTTAGATTTTTCTAAGAGAAAAATCCACATATTTTCTTTATAAAGAATAAATGGGAAATCGGAATAAAAAAAGCCTTCGTTGGACGATGCGGAATCTTATTATGATTCTGCATGCAAAATTAGAAGTGAATTGGTTGAACGTAGCGCGAGTTTTTAGGGCCACCGTAATGGAAAATGTAGTTGCGCTGCGATCGGTCGAGCTGCCGCCCCGTGCTACCTGTGTTGCTTCACTCAAATGCCTATAACTTCGTCAATTTTCCGAATTTTTACATCGGACTTGTTTTATAATATTTCTAAAACATCAATCTATGAAAATATGTAAAAAAAAAGACCACCGTATTGAAAAATGTAGTTCCGCTGCGATCGGTCGAGCCACCGCGCTGCGCTGCCCCGTGTACCTGGGTTGTTCCATTCAAATGCTTATAACTTCGTCGATCTTCCGAATTTTTACATCGGACTTGATTTATAATATTCCTAAAACATCAATCTATGAAAATATGTAAAAAATAAAAAATCCGTTTTTTCACACTGTCAAACGGGTATACCCCCTTAAGGGGTTATGCCTAGTTAGCTGGCGAAAGAGAACGCGTTTTCCGGGAATTTTTTGTGGAATATCTACTGTATATATCTCATGACGCCTGCTATATTTTCTAAATTTAAAGGCATTTTTCTTATGTAAACCGCATATAAGCTTTCGAATAAGACCAAATTTCAATAAAATCTGTCCACGCATGACAGATTTCATAATATCGTCTCATGAATCTGTCAGAAACGGTAAGATTTTCTTCTGATTCTGATTCTCCTTCAACCAAATTTTCGTCAACATAATACGTATACGCGTTACACGCACACCTTTAGCCAACAAGAAACTAACACATGTTTCGTTCGTCATACGCGTTACACGCACACCTTCAGCCAACAGAAACTAACACATGTTTCGTTCGTCAAACGCTATTACGTTACCTTCACTATGCAATCTATTCCAAATTTTGACAGCTTACAGTCAGGTTATAAACCTGGCGAGTGTCAAATAAGGAAAGTTGTCAAAATTTTCTGAAATGTCACGAGTTTTTACACCACAATCCACACAAGACACTGAATTATTGTCTCAATTAACAAGGTAAGTCGCCAAAATTTTTTAATAGAATTTTTATGGGGATTTGTTTTTATACCAGCAAATTATTTTTAATTTAGGGTTTTTATGTAAAGCTTATCCCCATAAAAATTTCAAAAAAGTAAAAAAATTACGCCAAGTACATGAAATCAAATAAATCACAAAAAATATAATATAATATAATATATATTAAAAATTATCTGAAGTCATTCCCTATGCAAATTATCTTTGTAAAAAGAAGTGATATCCCCATAAAAAACTTCAAAAAAGTAAAAAACAAATAAATCACAAAAAATAGATGATAATATATATTAAAAATTATCTGAAGTCATTCCCTATGCAAATTATCTTTGTAAAAAGAAGTGATATCCCCATAAAAAACTTTAAAAAAGTAAAACAATTACGCCAAGTACACGAAATCAAATAAATCACAAAAAATAGAAGATAATTACAAAATAAAAAAAAGTTGTGTAATCAAAATGAGCTGCAAGTACATAAAGGTGCTTTCCCGCAGCGTGCAAAGGTGACACTGTGTAACGCAATGTAAGATTCGGTGCTTTCCAACTGCGCTTAATAATATTAAGCAGATATATTTTTATAGAAATAAATATTTCAATACCAATAAATATTTTATTCAAAATACTTGGCGCTGCGAAACCGAAAAAATGTTAATTTTCTTATTAATAGTAAATTAATAATTTACAATAACTCACTTACAATCTAAAATACAAAAACATATACATATTAGAAACGCAGTCAGATTTATTCTACATATATTTAATTCTAATATCATACGTAGCATATGCACACGCACACATACACACATTCACGAATGCACGCACAAGAAAGAAAGAAAAAGATTAATTCAGTTTATACGTATGTATTCAGTTTAACAACACCAATTCGGTTTCGCAGCGCCAAGTATTTTGAATAAAATATTTATTGGTATTGAAATATTTATTTCTATAAAAATATATCTGCTTAATATTATTAAGCGCAGTTGGAAAGCACCGAATCTTACATTGCGTTACACAGTGTCACCTTTGCACGCTGCGGGAAAGCACCTTTATGTACTTGCAGCTCATTTTGATTTCACAACTTTTTTTTACTTTGTAATTATCTTCTATTTTTTGTGATTTATTTGATTTCGTGTACTTGGCGTAATTGTTTTACTTTTTTAAAGTTTATGTAATACACAAATGAACACTTTTGCATTTGCTTCAAATATCCTATCATAACATTGCATCTTTTGTGAATGTGCTACAAGCGTGAAAATGCATAAAATTTTTATCCTTTTCCTTCTTCAATACATGCTAAGTAACTGCCAATGTTACCGTGTACTGCCACGGGTCCCCAGTTCACGGTACGCGCTGTACAGGGTACCTGTGCCCCGTGAGTCGACGAGAGAGGACCTAGAACACGGGGCTCCGTCATCTACGTGGTCCGCTACGCGTTCCACTGATTTCTCGCGCAGAATCATCCAGCTCGCGGTTGTACCATCACTCACCCCGTATATATGTATGTAGCGTATCGAACTTCAACATCGTATTCCTTTCCCGGCAAACTTATTCGTACAAATCTTCTTACTTCGGATCCAAAAGTTTTTCGCGCGCGCCCCCCTCGTACTGTCATCCCTGTAGCAGCACTCCATCGAACCGATCCCACCCCAAATAAATTCCAACTTTTATCCGCATTAAAGTCCCTCGGATGGTGGTCGTTTCTGCGTGGATGTGAAACACAGGTAAGGCGGCGATGCGCCTGTGCGCCGCGCGCGGTCTCATTCACTCGACAGTATGCTTACTCTCGTTACAGCGAGGCACCCAAGCTATTCCGCGCCGGGCCAGGCGCTGGCTAAGCACTTCTCTACATACCGAATACTTCGCATAACGCCAACTGATGGGGAGAGACAGAGCCTCGAAAAGAGGCGTTTCGCTGACGGTTAGAGCCGGCGCGAAGTAAAAGGAGCGAGAACGGGGCCAACGATAGGACCGTTTTTTTCCACCGGAGAGCTTCATGCTCGAGGGGATAAGACTCCCCGAGCTTTGGCGCTAACGCGAAATGAATGGCGGAATGGATAACGGGCGGAGATTATATTGTGCAACGTTAAGTACGGTGATAACAGAGACGGGGAAAGAGTTCCGACGAGGCGAGCTTAATTTCGTCGTTTCTTAAGCGTTTGCATGATTTTCATGTGAGTTGCCGCGAGAGGCGTCGAGACGCGGACGCGGTTAACGAAGGGAGGAGAAAGTGGGAGGCCCGAGGCGGTGCCGCGAGATCGCTAATTTCCATCGAGACCCTGAAAATGACCCTCGAGGTGAAAATCGTATCGCGCCGCGTCGCGATGTGAATTACAGCGGATCCGGCAAACTGGAAAGGGGGTAGGCGCGGGCGGGAGCAAAAGCGCGAACGAGATTCGATAAATACACCGTCTCGTTCGCGGTGACGCAGCTCGTCGTGCAAAGGGCAAAAGATAATTACAGGGCGCGATCGCGCAAAAGAGTGCGCGGTCGGAGGAGCGGAATATATTACGTCTACGTGCCCAAGTAGAGAAAACGCATCGGGGTGAATAGGTCTCGGCGTGTGCACCCCAGTAACCAGATCTCTCTTTGCCGCGGCGCGGCGCGTTTCCTGTCCCTTTAGATAATTCATTTCCCGATCGCATAATTAGCCGTGCGAAGCCCAGCGTTTGGAAATTTCCACCGACGTCGAGGGAATTTGAAAGAGGAACAGACAGGGGGTAGGAAAGCTGTTACCGCGTCGATCAGCCTTGGCGTGACTAGCCCCCGTTTGTCGTACAAGGCGGGCGCAATTTCTGCGCGACGTCTCCGCCCTCTGAGAAGGACGAAAAATCGAGGACCACGGAAATACACGGTCCAACAGATTTTATTGGTACGCCTGCGTACGCGGCTATCGTTACGTAGGCGGGGGATAAAGCCATAGCCGTAATCGACTGGTTAGAATTTTATGGTTATAGGCAGCGTATTTATGAAGTACCGGACCACGGCTGGAGTTCAAACTACCACGCGTGCATGTGGGTCAACTGTACGTAATCGGTGCAGCAGAAGTTGGTCGTGTAGGATAGACACGGGCACACGTGTATCCGAGGGTGTTCGCGTTTCAAGGGGTTATACGTTGTATGTGAGTCTCGCTAATATAATGCATACAATGCATCGCTCTATACCGGGGAACCACTCCAGCCGATCGAATTATCGCTGGGAGAAAGTTTCTCGTTAAACGCGTGAAGGAGCAAGGAGATTCGTTGTTATATTGCGCCGCGGTACAAAGCCTTTGAAGAGAGCGGGTAAGCGCATTGAACAAAACTGAATCATTGATAGCGCATTAGCGGGATAGATAGCCGGTATCGATCGACGCGAGGCGTACGGGTAAGGGGCGAGAAGAAGAGAACAACGTTGAACACGGTTTTTGGCTCGATATCGCGTTCGGGGGCCGAGCTACCGTAATTCTATGGGTGAAATTAACGACGCGACTGAATGGATGCAGAATAATCCTGGCGGCGGCGCAACGTGTGCCGCTCGAGATAAAGACCGGATCCTTTCTCGTTGACTGGGAGTACGGTTGGGAAGCCTTCACGGTGATTAAGCCGCGTCCGAAAGTACAGCGACGCGGCTATTCCAAGGGGCGAAGGGAGAGCCGGAACTCGGGATGGGGAAAACCGAAATATCGACGAAATCGGCGCAACCCACGCCTCCTGCGTCAATGCCCCAGACCTATTCGCCTTTCTCAACTCTTACTTCGCTTCCTGTTTTTCTACCCTCCCTACTTCATTCCCTGCACCATCTCTCCCTTCCACCGCCTTATCGCCACTTCTTGCTCTCGCAAAAAACCAGTCGGAAGGAACGTCTGTCTTTTCCCTCGCGCAAAAAGAGAGAGGGATTTGCCATTCACGACGATTTGCAAATTGCAGAAGACGAAAAGGTGACTACGGCTATATCTATCTGTTGTCTGTTCGTCAATACGGAGGACGTTCCTGCGGGTCCGCGTCGCTGCGACGCTACGCGACGCCTCCAAACTCTCCGGTGTTTTCTAAATTATTCGCGAGCACAAGCCACGCCGACCGCCCCGTTTTCCTCCAAATATTTCCCGACAAAGATCCCGGTCGTCCCCGGCGAAAATCGCTTGGTATTCCCGGTCGAAAGTCTCCTCCAATATTCTCGAGCAGAGCTCTTCATCGATTTTTACCCAGTGCACGGGAACGAGCTGTAAATTCCCTGATATCGTGATGCACGATCTACGAGCGCGATAAATCCTGTTACCGGGACCGTGACTTTTCGTTTCTGCTCGTGTCGCGCTTTCCTAGCATGCATTTCGATCCTCCCGCTACGAATTCTTTAAAGCGCGACACCTCCGAGTCTCCATGTTTATCGGGGGAACCGCGCTCTCTTCTCTCATTTGCCCTGAAACTCGGCGAATCGATGCACACGGGTTTTCAGAATAATACATAGGGTAGACCGGAGGGCGGTAGTAACAGGGGGGCGAATAGCTAAATATCTCAAAACATATAATAGATATTAACACCAATTTTGGATATATGATGAAGAATGACATTTGGAATATACACATCCATGCCCTAAGTGTACAGATACGCAATAGACATGGATAGTGAAGAAAACAACTTTTCGATACCCTAAAGTAACTTTTCCTTACTGACTTACAATTGTAATATAAACACTCCCTTTGCAAGTATGTGCTTGTTCGATTTTTTAATCTGTAATTCGACCTTTTTTAAACTAATATTGATCGTAACTTGGCATCTTTAAGCGTCTCGTTAGTCAAAATTTATAATTTAAGTTCAAAAGCATGGTCGGGGGCGATTGTAACATCGGCAGTCGGGGTCGGTTTTACCGCAACAGAACCGAATAGGGACAAAGAAGGCGAATAATATTGTCTTATTTGCATGAAATCATATAGCATAGCACAAGCAAACCAAATGAAAAATGGGTGCAATATACTGAATGTAAGAATTGAGCAGATGAAGAATGCACCAGCCAAAACGCCTTTTATTTCTGCCACAATTGCGATACCACATAATTTATTATAGATTTTACTTTTTTCATTTATTATTATAATTTAAATCAATAAATATTTTAATTTTGTAAAGTTATATTTGTGCTACTATCGACTCCATGCAGTGTTACAACCGACCCGGGGTCAGGGACGGTTGTAACACTTTCTCCGCTTCTCATTTTTTATTAATAACCGGAATATTACTTGACATACAGCGAAACTGTTGTGGCTCAAATAATGTCAGATACATAAGTAACATTTTCGTAAAAAAGCTTTTGTTGTAACTGTAATAGTTTTTGCGTAATCGTATTCCAAAGTCAAAGTGTTACTACCGCCCCCGGTCTACCCTACTACGTTCCACGTCGTCAGGGACATCTGCAATTACCCGTGCTTGCTCGCCCTCGTAAATATCCGCGGGACCTCGCGGAGGCGCATTCTTTTACAATTTCGAGGGAAAGCACGATTCTATGAAGCGCGTAGGTCATGCCGAGCTCTCTCTCTCTCTCTCTCCCTCTCTCATCGACTCTCTCGGTATAACATTTACGAACAAGTTAAACCGCAGAACAAGTAGCGGGAGCTTTTGCTCGGGCCGTCTTCCGGGTATGCATATTCTTCGGTTTCCTCGGAGATGCTTCGACGAGGTCTTCGACGCTTTGTAAATCGTCGTTTGTTTGCGTGCAGCAACCGGCACAGTCTTCCGCTCACCGTTTCTTTCTTTCTTTCTTTCTTTCTTTCATTCATTCATTCCGGTTCCCCAGCCCTTTCCGCCTGCTGCCTCTCTTTCACCCCATGCAAAGTTCCGCGGTCGTAACTTCGTTCCTAGGCGAAGAGGCAAATGTTATTTACGAGCAAAGCCGTCGTCTTCGCCGTCGTCGGCAGCGGAATCGCCGTTCTTGCTCGTCCCCGTCCTCTTCGTCGCCGTCGTCGCCACCGTCGTTGTAGTTGTAGCCGGCGACACGGCCCTAGGATTCCGATTGAAATTCCCTCTGTCCCAATCAAACTCCTATTTTCCGCGGGGCTCTTGTCATGCGACAATAATGGAAGCCAGCAGAAACGGCGAAAGAGGGAACGGCGGAGGGAACGGGGAAACAAACGGACGAAGAAAAGCAGGCCGTAATACCCGTGGAAAAGTATATACATTACCGACCTGACAGCTCGATTTCCGACGAATCGACAAGCACCGATGGCGCCTAACGTTAAAACGCGTCTCGCGGGAAACGCTTCGATTGTTCGCCGAAAAGATTGATTCGCCGCGACGAATTGTCGTCGAACGGTTCGCCGAAGGCGGCTCCGCGCATTCGAAAGAGTCACCCCCTTTGTGACCGTGATCGCGTCGGGGCAAGTTTTTCGCAACTACGGAGCGCCAGTGGTGTTCCGAGGTTCGCGACGGGGACATTATTCGATCCTGATTTAGCTGATTTAATCCAGCGCTGATCGATTTAAACGAAAAGAGCGGCGGTTCACGCGCACCGACACAGTAGTCGCGCGCGGCTCGTAGGTCGGGAAGGATGCTCGGCACGTAGAAACGTAGAACGTGGAAACGTAGAGACGGATCGAAAGCGCATCGAGGGCGGTTGGCGAGTGAACGTTCGCGCTGGGTTCACCGAGCCCGATCGTTCGCGAGCGGCGATTGGAAGAAAACAACCGACGACTATTGAATCAGCGAGGACGACCCCATCGCGATACCAGCGTATACGCGCGACGATAGGCACACGAGATATCCGCATTGCGGTTACACGAGCTTTTTAACACTTTGTGCCTGTGCATACGCGAGTGTGTACGGTACGCACCACCGCAGCCAGTAAACATCAAACTTGGGTGCCCGTGACTGCCGGTGGGTGTCGTCCTGTGCAAGCACAAAAGCGAGACGGAGTGGATGAGGACGACGATTACGCCGGCAGTGGGAGACCGAGGGAGAGGGATCAGAGAGAGAGAGAGAGAGGGGGGAGAATGGGGGAGGGAGACAGAGAGAGAGAGAGAGACAGAGGTCAAAACACGATATTAGGTTTGGACCCGGTCTATGTATTCATGTATACACATATGTACCAACGCTGGAAGATCGCGGAACTAAACGCGAGCGGAACGCTCGGTACGCCCCTGGAATTGCATCCATTTTCGAGAGAGACCTCAGCCTCCTCTGATAAGCTATGTACACGCGCCTACATTGCCACGGAGTAATATATCGCCAGGCGAGACGTCTGGATGCATGCGGGATCTCGCGAGAATCGGAGACGAGCCGATCTGCGAGCGCACAAACGCGCCACTATTTTCGCGGATCGTCCCTGACACCGCGCGAGATTTATCGCGCGCGATACAGAGATCCGGCATTGTATCGCCAACTTTGCCGAACACGGTGGCTACTTCCGGCGCGCTCGCCGCGCGGAATCGCTCCAAAACGGTATCTCTGCCACCGTACCGATCCAGACAGGGAAGCCAGAATTTTAAAGACTCCAGTCGACCCACCCATCGATGACGCATCGGTATCGATTTTATTGGAAAGCAAAAAATGGAAGTTAAAAAAGCGAGACGCCATGCAAATTCGCCTCTCTGTATACCGCGGTGGTTAATTTCGAGCGGGCAGGGTGTTAGGATCCTGTCACAGCGAGGTCTATGACCGCAAGATTGGCAAAGGGGCGAGGAGGGGCGGGGAACAAGGAGGCTGTTGGATTGATCGCGCGACCAAGGACGATCGGCCAGCGACAGCGACGAAAACGACGCGTATTCATCCCTGACCGCCCTTGAACGAGCGACTTTGATCGAACGCCCGACACACGCCGACGGCGCATCCTTCGCGCGCGATACGCTTCCCGCCGCGCCGCTTCTTTCCTTTCCTTTCCTTTCCTCACCCTTCGTTCGCCCTCCAGCGAGCAAAGTTTTTCTCGCGGCAAAAAGAATTTTATCCAGCAGTCGGTTAACGGCTCCAGAGTAGTTTTACGAATCGGCCCAGCCCCAAGGCCCTCCCCGTCCCAGAATAGAAGCCGGTTTTTACGAACGGCCGAAATGGCTTTACGTAGGAACGCCGACCGCGGAAAAACTGTTATTGTCGCGATAAGTTTTTTTTTTACACACGCCGCTGTCTTTTTACCGCGATATATTGGCCGGCTTTCCATTAAGGGTTCACCGCCCTCCTGGCGAAAGCGCCGCGGCCATACGAGCAGAATGTAATTTTTACTTTTCCGTTCCCTCTGCCATCGGTGAAACACTCGTGATCGGGACTACACGTTACAGAGGAGAGATCGGAGGGTGATGAGAATAGGCGCGAGGGAACGTATTAGCAGTGTGTCTCAGGATTCGCGCAATCTCGAATCGCAGTCGCGATCCCCGGTTGCCGAAAACTCTGTATACGACTCTGTATACGGCGCGCTAGGGGAAAAAGGGGACGGAATCGAGACGATAATCTGATAGGCAAGGGAAAAAATAGAAGCCGGCCGGTATTTTATCCCTTTAAACTGGGTGGAACGTGGAAGAAACACGGAACAGCCCTGCGAGGAGGAGATCGAGAACAAACGGCTTGAGGTGGAGGCGGCCGCCCCCCCCTCAGCTCCCCTTTGTCCGGGAAGATCGCGTTATCGGTCGACAAAATATTGTTATCGTGCCGTAGCGATGGTGAATCACTGATGCGAGAACGCGGCGCACAAAGGGAGCCGTGCAAAAGGAAAGTCGATAACGATTGACCGGTAAACGTATCGACGAGAAGCCTGCCCGGCTATCGCGAGGGCCAAAGTGAAACGGAACGAGACAAAAGAAACCGTGGGCGAGTAGAAGACTCCTAGAGCTCCAGTGCGCCATGGGATTGCGACGCGAACGACCATTTGGAAGTTTCCACGTAATCCAACTTACCCTGCCGACGTATACCTACAATGCGATGGAAAAAACCTATGCACGCCACGCCACGCCACTCCACCGCGAGACTAAACTTCTCCTCCTATCACCTCCTATCTCCCGCGTCTCGCCTTCAATTCCAGCAAATTCGTCGTCGATTACGTTGTCTCGAGGTAGAAAGGGCCGCGAGAAATTTCCCCTCACCTATTGGCCTTCCCGCTACATATTTCCCCAACGAGATCGCGAACTCGTGGACGCTTGCTGCGCGGAATCCACTGACCCGAAGTAACGTATACAATTATCGTGGATGGTGTAACTGGCAAGGGAGTCGGATGACACGTGTTTCCCTGAGCTACGGCGGCGGAACTTCAAAACTAGATACAGCTCCCTGTTAATTCAAGGAAAGTACGCGGAGGTGAATCGTTGAATTCACTTTAAACCGTGTTTCCAGGGGCGCGCAAAGGATGTAGGATGCTTACAAGGCACTTAACGTAATCGCGTTACCATCTTCCTCCCATCAGAGCCACCCCACGAAACGGGTTACTTCTTTGGGGACGACGAATCGAAAATTAACGCACGATTACCACGGCAACGGAGAGGGTGGACCGGTGTAAGTTGCAGGGAACGCGAGCGTGCGATCTGGTTTTGGAAATCGTGGAGGAACGCTTCCCCGGTCGTCGCACAGTGGAACGACGTAAGGACAATAACTGGACATGGCAATTACTTCCAAACGGTTTGGATTTTCATTATAAAAATTTGCACACTTTCAATTCATGTTAAGTAGAATAACACAAAATCGAAAAATAGCCAAATTTTCGGTGGTTAATTTCACCCCCCTTCGAATGAATTTGGGCAGCAAACAAAAATTGCGTTGTAATCAGGAGGAAATCCCATATATATTTACAAAGTTTCAGAATTTTTTGAATTTTCGGGGTCGGGATCTTACCTTGTACCAAAATTATTAGGTATAACTTATAGTTTTATATATTAAACATTATTAATATATATTATAATATATATATATAAACATTAAACATATATTAAAAATATGAACAGAAAAATAGACACGTGATTCATGCGTTCGTCGATATACGCGTGTCGCGACGATCGGGCCTGTCTGCTAGCCGAGGTTAAATACGTATAAACTGAAATGTTTACATTAGATTTATTTTATAAATCGCAACTAGTAGCAGGTAATTTTTGTACAGTTCAAAACCTTACCATTAAAGGATTAAATTGAGGTATTTTAGAACTTGGGCGACTTTGAGCAAAACTTTAAATCGCTAGTTGAATTATTATAGTATTGAGTGCAACACATTTTTATTTAATACAGTTGATTATTGATGAAATCCAAGTTAATTCAGAATGTTTTTTTGTACAAAATCATTAATAATAAGATACTCAGTAATATGTAAATTATTGAGAACTTATGAAGTACTAGGATTTAGGCAATAATGGTTTAAAGTGGTGCAACTGAAAGACAAAAAGACTGAAATTTTCATATAGGTCAGATTCATATACAATTAAATCAAACCTAATGTGAATATAAAGTTTATTTCTTTGTGTTTTCTAATGCTACGAACACTTAATAAAGATTTAATGAAGCTATACAACAGAATTTTGACACTTCAAATTTTGGCCGATGTCCAAATAAATAGGGCATTCTCGTTCCACTGTGCGTCGGTATGTAACTCGGGCCCAGTCACCCTCGCCGGCTCGATATCGATAACAAATACGCGGAAGGGTCTTTTATCGGGGAATGTATTCAAAATTTCCAGATAAGGAAGGTCTTACGCGAGTAAACGCTCGCGGGGATCGAAAGGCCGAGTCGGTTTTTATGCCAGCCCCCGTGAATATGGGAAACGATCGTGGAGAGGCTGAAGCACCGCCACGCTGGAAAACCGAGTGCACGCGTCTTTCCATTAATCTCCATTGGCACCGGTTGAAAACGGCTTGCACCGCACCTTACGCCCAAAATCAATACACGAGCCTGCGTCGCGTTCCCATTATTAAAGATGCTGGCTGTAGCGCGGATACGATTGTTCCCGTGGTGGCGGCTTGATAAATATTCCGGAGGATGCCGGGAGAACAATCGCCGGGTAACGACGACGCCTCGTGTCAGCTTGCGCCCCCGATGAACCGTGGAGAACGACGCTTTTGTGCGGGCCGAGCACGTAGCCTGCATTAGCGTTACGCGGGGAACAGTTATAATAGCTGACGGAATTCCAAGAAGTCGGTAATCGACGCTACACCTGTCCGAGTGCTCGAAATTCCGCTCCCGTAAAACTTTTCGCCTTATCGAGGCAGACTCTTGGCCAGTTCCAAACAATCGAGAAGCAAGTAGAACCGAAATAGAATCCTCGAGCCCTGTTTCTTCTTTCCCTTACCTACCTTGCCCCTTATGGACGGAAGCAGGCGTGTCCCAAAACTTGCCCACCTTCACTTGTGTTACCGATGTATTTCGCCCGTTAGCGCATTCTGTTTATTTCATTTTTTAATTCATACTAGGTAGAAGCCCCAATTACTGACACACTAAGGACTGACTCTAATATTATTGCATAGTATCTGTATTTATTGACTAAAAGTATAAGTTTTTTATTTTTTTTTATCACGGTTTAATATGTTTACTTCATGAAAAACGTTTTGTGGGTCTTAGAATTTCTATTTTTATATATAAATTCATTAATCTAAAAAACATATTTCTAGATCAATTACTGACACCTCTAAAACGTGTGTAACTGAATTACTGACACCCCAATTACTGCCAGCTAACCTAATACTGTTTATTACTCATTTTACGGTTATGTCGTCTCATGTACATGAGCAACTACCGCTATGACAGTAATACCAAAATGCTTGAAACGCTTGTACCAATCACTATCACCCATATATTAATTAATCGTTATATTACGATCGTTGTGACTTTCTATGATACTTATATTGTAGTAAAAAATTATTGTTTGTTATGTAAATAATTTAAATATAGTAATTATAGCCCTTTCTTTAGTGCCCTGTTTTCTCTTTCACTAGTAAGGAAGTCGCCATTTCCACTGTTGTCATCAAATTAAAATTTTGTATCGTCTTATAGAAAGTAATGAAAAAAAAATATTAAGTGGTGCATTTTCTAGTGTATAGATTATAGGTTGAATTACATAATTCTTTTTTTGTATGGCTTTACAACGTTTATTTATTCCTTATTTTCGGTAAAATAGCTTAAGGTGACAGTAATTGGGTAGGTGTCAGTAATTGGTGGTTCTACCCTACTCGAAGAATATTTAACCGTACGCCTGGATCAGCATTCAAGCATCTCCCCCCGGTAATACCTGCCGCCTTAAGGAATATTTATACCGTAAGTGGTTAGGACCCGCCGTCCCACCTAGTACAATAGCGATGGAAAAGATTCGAATAGTTCCATCCATTGTACTTCTCCTTTTCGAAATTTCAATGGTCGAGTTCATCCTGTTTCGCAGGGTTCCGTAGGTAGAAACGTCTGGATTCACCTTCAGATCCTGCGAATCGATTACGAGTATCCCTTGGCACAGGGAGCACGGACATCGCGGCAGGATGGTACAACACACGTCTCCTAGCAATTTACTCGTACACGAGACGTTTACTGTTTACGAGCACGTTACGCAAACAACGTCGAACGACATCGCCGGGGTCGAGTCGATTCCACGATTGATAACCGCAGCCCTGTAGTAGGGTTACCATTAATACACGCGGCGACCGGTAGCGCGTAGGGATTCGTCGAAAGTTAACAAGAAGCTGTATCGCGATCTTCCAAGCGAATCTCCAGCTCGTCGACACCTTTGGGGTTTACGTGTGCCTCTGCGTGCGCACGCGAATATTTTATGCACGCGTACGTGTCCGATAGTTCGATGGGAAAGCGGCAAGGGCCGGGAATTTAATTGCAGCCCGTAATGAACGCGTCACGCGATTTCGCATGGGATATTAGCCAGGGCCGAGGTAGAGGCGTTCCTAGTGGAATTTCCAATGGTCAGGCTAGGAGGACGCGTCCCGCGTCTAATAAACGAAAACCCAGTGGCATGGTTCGTTCCTGCGTTAACCCTCGTTACCCTCGTGTACTGTCCGAGATCACCGGAAACCAGCCTCCTCGCTACCCGACGTACGCGCTCGGATTTCTCTGGGAAATTCCGCCGCGTTCCCTCTGTCTCGTTCGAAATAGCAGTGGCGCAAAGAATAACGGAGAGGCGAGGGATGAAACGCGGCGGAATGTTGGACAGCGGAATCGCGAGCGAGCGCACGGTGTGCGGTCGCCGCGGAAAGGGTAATGAACCCCAGCGGGTTTGTATCGGTTCGCGAAAAAACATCCGCGCCAAGAAATATCGGGGGACAGTAAACATTAAGGCTGCTGGTTGTTACTCACCGCAATGCAGTAAGGTGGACGCCAGTATCGTGCAGTGGCTGGTTGGTTGGTCGGTGCGAGAGTCGTAAGACGGGGGTTGAACGAGGGCTGCTGTTCGTGACAGGAACCACCGCATAACCAACAGTCACGTTTCGTATCGGCACATCGGTCCGAGGAATGGTCACTTTCTGCACCGCACCACACGCGCCTCGGAACAAAAACGAGCGCGACCGACGAACGGCTTAGTTTCAGTGAAAATGCGACGGAGCCGTAACAAACGCGGAAACGGAAAGTTTTTTGGGCTCGCAGGACCGTCGAATCGATGTGTGATGTTACACTTCCCAGCTGTCTTTTTTGATTCTGCGGATGTGCCCGCCACCATCCCCATCTGACGATCGTACCGCGAACTGCACCCCTCGACGATGCCCGCCAACATTCGAACGTGCCTCTGCATACAATTCAGAGTTTAACCAATTGCAGCGTAATTAACCAATAAATTTTGCTTTCACTTTTTATTAACGTACTGTGTTCTATTATCAATCGTATCAGAATTCATTCGAATGAAGCTCTATGGTTTATTTGTCTGCCATTAGACTTTGTTCGTTTGATCGAACGATACGCAGTCCGTTTGCAACGAGTAGTTAACAATTGGTGAAACTATGGCTGGAACCTCCCTGGATAAATTAACGGTGGTTTACGGATTGTTTGGAATATTTAAGCAGGGTTCCAACGGAAATACCAACTCGTCAAACAGATTATGCTTTGTGATATAATTTATTTGCATATAGTCTCATTTTCCACAGCATTATATAAGAACATAATTTATTTCGCAATCTTAAGAAGTTCGTTAATCTTATTATTAATGATTAACCATTACAACGCGATGATTCGCGGTGATTCGTTAGTGAATAACTGCATTGCAACGACTTAGCTTACAAGCATTTCCGTTATGTATTCCCTGTCGCAAGTGCGGTAAAAATGCATTCGTCCTTGTAATCGATATATATATATTACAAGCTATCGGTACCATTATATTTACATACAAAGTAAACAGAGGTAATTATAGTGTTGAATTAAGTCACGCATTTTTGCCAACGCATACGACACGCATAAATAGAGAAATCGGTTTTGCGTATAATGTACGAGATTAAATAATATGATCCCCTTACGGGAAAAGTTAAGTCGCTTCCATTTTCTGAACTTACAAACGAACTTATATTGCAAGGCGTTTCACCGACAACAATAAATATACAACTTAATGAAAGAGATATATTGTTTTGTCAACGGTATAATGTGTGAATGCTAGTAAATAAGAATAACAATAATAACAAAAGAGGAGATTAAGTAGATGTAAAGTGGACGAGTAATAGCCCCAACACTAAAAAAAAATCGATTTAATATCAGAAAGATATACCATAATATTGGAGCGACGTTGATCTTTTTCCAAAACAGAACAGCACGTCTTCTCCGATTATACATTTATAAATACACGATTAAAATGTTAGCCATAGAAAAACGTGGAATACGTAAACTTCAAAATAACCAGAGTCTAAGGCCACAAAATTTTTGTCGTAATAATAATATTTATTATCTAATGGGACGTATCTGTTTACAATAAAATAAGCTGTACAAACAGGATGGAATGTTGTTTCGTTAGCTTCAATTGCTAAACACCATTTAGGATGCCTGTTGCATCCTTGGAATAGCTATTATCGTACAAAGTAGGCATTTACAGGTAACGCCAATCATGGCATTTTCCATCAATTAATTTCCATGCATTGTACATCACTTTTTGACGAAACATTCGAATGTCTTCATTAGTTTTCCTTTCATATATTGTCAAAATGTACAAATGGTCAAATTCCACAGTTTTTAAGCAATTTTATATCTATCTTCTTATCTTACTTAATACTATATACAATGTGCTAAGTATAATACGATTTTCATTACCAGTTCTCAGAGGAGCATACAAGAAGAATACTGTTCTACGTGTAAAGTTCCCGATTCGCGACGCGAATAAACCGTGTCACAGATACCTATCCTGCAAGAAAATAATTTATTTTCTCTTATGTTTCGCCACAATTATTCTTCTCATATATCTTCTAATAGCACGGCTGAATATTTCAACAGCTCCGTTCCTTCTTTCGATCTGTACATTTTTATGACTATGTGTTTGATCAATGAAACGTATTTTCTAATCGTCGTTATTATAATAGAGAATCTACAATAACTTCTGAACGTGCATATTCTGTGAATGTGAAATATCTTTTATTTAGACGTTGCTTTATACATGTAGAAAAGAAGAGGCAGAATTTTATTTATAATTTAAAAATCGGGAATACTACTTTCATATTTTACAGTGCTACAAAGCATTGACAAAGGTCCAATTTACATTCTACACATATGAAAGCTCTTCCGCATCGTTACGAAAATATAATTAATCAAAATCGAAAAGAAGTTGTAGTAAACCTTTTCACGAGAATTCTTTTAAATATACAGCTAACAAGTGGTGGTCTTCATTTCAAATTTCAAAATGTACAGCTTGGAGTTAATAATGTCATAATTCTGAAAATTACATAGCATCATTGTATATATGATATCATTTTTTTTTTGTTTTGTAAAATAGTTTTAACATTATTGAAATTTAATATGTTTGTATAAACCATAATTAATATAACTCAATATCACGTATATCCTTTTTCGAGTCCTTTATACTTTTCAATAAAATTTGATCTCTTAAATCTTGAAACTTATGTTTTTCTTCAGTGACAGCGCATCTTCCGCGCTACCAGCTAATTAGGGCAAATAATGAATAGATTATCCTATCTTTAAGTTATTTACAATTAATATCAGATTAATAATCCTTCATCGTGGCAACCAAGCGTTTTAAAGAAAACCTATTCACAGTGTGACAATCAAAACATGGAATTACATTTAAAAGTGAACAATTTAATTGATCGTAATTTGTAAACTGCTCGCTAAATACAGCCTTTTAATTTGAAAAGTGCATTATGCATAAGATTCGTTTCGATTACTGATAACAGTTAAGTAATGTTTAAAGATACTTTACATTGATCTGTCTCAATGTTGTAACTAGCAGTCAAGAGACACCTAAGTCTTCGGAGTGCAGAAAAATGTCAATCCTGTTAAATAGTTAATCATATTAGACAGTATATGTGGTTGGGTATCTATATGTATGTATATATGTACATTATATTACAGATATCATCATGAAAAGGGGTGTTTCGTGCTAATCCACTCCAGCAAAACCTTGAGAACCTTCAATAGCTTTTACCAACTTCTCCCGGAGTTGTTGATAACTTTCGTAAGGAGGAAGGTCAATACGATTAAAACTGCAAAAGGAACACTGATCGTCATATATCACCATATCTCCCTTATAATTCTTATAATAACAACACAGAGAACGAAACTCGCATACATAGTTTCTCTTTTTCCTATATTTTTAATTTTATCGTGCAGTTGGAATCATTTACTTACCAAGTATGAGCTCTCGGATAATTGTTCGGTGTACCCCACTTTTCGATCGTAAACAATTGTGGTCCATTGCTGCCATAAAGTTCCTTAAACCCGTTCATCGGCACCCGCGATGTCCCAGTGACGAACTGTAAAAGCCTAGAGCGCATTTCATTGCTAAACGAAAGCACCACTCGCCAAAACCACTGAACGACAATATGGTTGGCGTGATAATCTCCTTTGTACAGCGTATTCTGCTTCCAGTCTTTCACGTCAATGTGTTGAATACCACACATCAGTAATTCTAGCTCGTGCTCGTCAAATATCTTCACTAATGTCGGTGGTATTA
Source organism: Andrena fulva (assembly GCA_946251845.1). Taxonomy (NCBI): domain Eukaryota; kingdom Metazoa; phylum Arthropoda; class Insecta; order Hymenoptera; family Andrenidae; genus Andrena; species Andrena fulva. The sequence continues at coordinate 92,238,124 of OX276327.1, read as the reverse complement.
GCGCATTAAATCCTTCTAAAAATGCATTCATCTGTTCTTGAACTCTCGATACAAATCGCCACTGTATAACTAAACCGATGTATTCGTCTTTGTTCTCATCTGTCAGTGGTATGTTAGCACCATCCGGCTTAAGTTCTCTCTGGGAGGTGTGACCAAAGCTTTCTTCGTCAACGCAAAATGTCAGTTCCAACTCGCTAGGGTCGTTCTCTTTGATCCACAATAACGAATTATAATACTCGGAATCCACACTTTCCATGTCCTTTAAATCGATAGATTTGCCCAACATCATTTTGTAAAATGGCCGAATGAAGAATGCTGCAAAACAAATAACAATTATCGTCAAATATTCTACATTTCTAGTGCATCGTTAAAATAGTACATACCGTCCAACAACTTTCCGTGATAAACAGCCATGCCCGCTATACGACCAATAAATTTGAAGTAATTTAGATGCTCTTCGTTACACACGCCGGAGAAAGGATTAATTTGTAGAGTATAATTGTCCCTGCAAGTCGTATTTTAATTGTGATTACCTTTTACATTTATAGCATATGCAGATTACCTACTATTATATGTACATATATTGTGGACTTACGTGGCGGAATATTCAAACAGTCCGTAATAAGGATTGAACATTTCTTTAGACAGGAGGAAAAACCATTCGCGAGCAAGGCCCCCGTAATCCAAACCGATCTCCCCTTCAAACTCAACCCACAATTTCGTTTTCAATATCTCCACTCTACTAACGGAACTAATTATACGATACGAATCTTCCAGAATGTTATTTCGGCCAACTTTAATCTCAAACTTATTAGGAACATTGTTCTGAAAGAGAAAAAGACAACATGATCACTAAGCTTAAGGACACTTTTCCGTTCGTGATATTGATCTTTTAACTCCCACATACTTACAGGCTTTCTCAGTTGGGACTTGAGATATTCATATTTGCGTTTATAATCTCTTGAATATGGTACAGCCTATAAGAAACGATGTTGTCAACGTACTATATTTCAAACAAAAATACATACTTAATACGAAATTATAAGATATCACACTTACCGGGCCAGCAATTTGAGGATTAGACATGCGTGGATCTTCCCACTGAGTTGTTCTTGTGTCTTTGAAGGAGAAAGAACATTGTATAATTAAACTTAGAATTCTGAGAAATTACGTAATCAAAGATAAATGCTGTGCTCGAACATACTGTGATCGATGAAAAATATTCTGCCGTCTGTATGAACTCTTTCTTCCCAACCTTCGGGAAGGGATCCAAGTTGATCCAAGTCACTTCTTGGTGTAGTCGAAGGGGCAATATGATTAGGTATCGAACTTGGACGTCCTGTTCGAGGGTCGATCCATGTTGTTGTTCTCTCATTATGATCAATGAAAAATACTCTGCCATTTGGGGCTATTTGCATACCCCATCCGGGTGGCATTCCTCCGTCGTTTGGCGCGGGAAGCGTGGGTTTCGGACGTTCATTCTACGTACCAAAACAATAACAGAACTTAAAGTGCAGGACAGACACGTAAACAGCACGTATCCGATCCTTTATTGAAAACTGTACTTACCTGTTCAGACGAGCGTCTAGATTCGGCTGGGCTGTCCACGTTATCGTCACTCTGTAAATTCAATATTAACATATTTTCACATCGAAGTATGATTCCGATCAAATTAAACGAGAACTTACGCTACAAATACACTTATGCGGTATTATCACAAGCTATTGTGCAATAAGGTAAATTATATCATACGCAATCTTAATACTCGTTAGTATGTTAAACATTTATAATAACAAATCATTCATAATTGGCACAAAATCATTCCACATACCACATTGCGAAGAGGAATTTACAAAAATAGAATCCCGAATGAACATGCGGAGAAATTATATTTTAAAACATTAAAAACGAAGTACAACTAGAAGTTTGAAACCAATTGGGTATCTATGTATGTTAGTAAGGGCATGTATCATACATAACTATATGGTGAAGTTTCATACTTGACAATCTCCAAAAATTATCCATGTATAAAAAACATTTTATAAACACCAAAGTGCTATGATGGTACATGTGTGGTCTTTAGAAATTTTAAGCTTTACGCAATATAAGCTGCAAGATATTAACAGAAACATTGTACAGAACTGAAAAAAAAAGAACATGTCTACATGTATGTGTACCTGGTCTTCATATTCGCTAAGGTAGCCATGTTGGTCGACAGAACGTCCAGAGTCTGAAGAAGTGTTCTCAATACCCCCTTCCCTATGATTCTCAACCTCACTATCTCTTGCTTCCGAATCTTCGTCTTCCTCTCGGAGAACTTCACCATCCTTACACACACATGCACAAAATTGCTACATACTGCATGCTAATTATACTATTTATAAGAATTATTATGTCGCTGGGTTGTTCATGTTCATCGTACTTATTGTTAAATAATTCATGCACACTTAGGTGTATGTATCGATTAGTCACTGGTTAGTTACTATCACACTTTTCTGTTATGGTATGTTAATGATTTGTTACGATATACATGTTAACATAGACATATGTTGAGGCGATTGCCTATAATCAAGAAACATATGACGCGTTTATAAATACTCAGCTGACCTAGAAAACTACTCGAAGCGATTAATGATCAGTTTTCTTCCATTTCCGTAGCTATCAACCTTCTTATTATGCATTATTCCATAATGCGAAGCGCATAGCATAGCAAGCAGTAACGAATACATTTACACAATTCACGGCCAATTTTTCGAATCCCTTTTACATTACATAGAAACATATTCCCGTACTTTTATATTGTTCAAAAATATATTGAAATTTGCGTTATATAAGTATATATATATTTGTAAAATAAAAATCGACGTGACGGATACTTAAGCCGTATGTTTTGTGCGTGTGTGTCTGTTTACGTAGATACATACATATATCCTACATGGACTATACAAGATGTATTCTCTACGGATATGGAGATTTGGAAGCAGGGGGTGCTAACTATTTGACACTGCAACCTACGTTTTCGAATGCGTAATTGCGAAGAGTAACTCGGGAAAATCTACTATATAACATAAAACACATGACCTACGTGTATACGAAATTAACATTGCATTAAGTGTGAAGTAATTTGTTATGGTTAGAAACCGTATTTAAACTACTTAAGAATTGATAAATAAATAAATGAAATAGCACGAGCTACGTTTCTGTATATGTATTAATCTGATTTCATGTATGTGTTAATCCGCCGGTATCATGATCAGAGTTTATATCTGTAATAATTATATAAAAAAAAATCGTCAATATTACCTGATTGATCGAACTTCTGTGCCTGCTCTCATTATCTGCGCTAATATGAAAACGTCGTTGAAACTCAGTCGCGGCAGTACTGAAATTTCGCTCAATTGTCATATTTCCGCTGGGTGAAGTACTACTGCAAATTTCAATATACAGAAATTATGAATATTCGTATTAAGCTCTCAGTGAATATATATATAAAAAAAAAAGAAGAGATTCATGTATTTATAACTTTCTGAAACAGACACATAACGATATTTATTACATACGATCCTACTGGATGTTCCCATTGCGTAAATCGTGCTATATGATTAACGTAATATGTTCGTCCGTTTGCGTCTTGCCTTTCTTCCCATCCCGGTGGTAAAGGTGTGTCAAACACTGCCTGAAATATTTCACACGAAAATATTAATTTCACCTATATAGAAACGGAACTGGCCCGTTGAAAATTTTAGCTCAAAGCATAATATACACGTAACTGTATGCAGGGGACGGTTAGCGTTTACTGGTTGTACCATTTCCCATCCCCCTGAGTCAGATGTAGCGTCTCCATTGTCATTGTCCGAAGTCGACGAGTCCGAAATGTACGCATGATACACTTGCAAAGTGCCCTTCACCCTCGAACGCTGACTGGAATGATTACTAGCCATATCCTCGTAAGTTATTCATTTTGCAGTTGCAAATAAAAAATACAAACAAAGTATTTGAATGAACCAAATATTAGAATCGGTGAAACGCAGCCGATGAGTATGACGGAACGAAGAGTACGTAGAACGTAGTGCGCGTAGAATTGTAGGAAATAAAGGAAAATTAATAAATAGAAATGACGGCGTAACTTTGATCGCGAGTTATATAATTATTTCTTACTACTTCTAATTTATGAAGAAATAATAAGAAAATGGAAGCTAAAGGGATCGAACTCTCGAAACATATAAAAATACACAGCTTGAAGCACGTACTAATAGAATACTTACCTACGTGGTCGAAGTAAATAACGCCTGGCGGGGATCGTCTGACCCTCCTGCTCTTTCGGTACATTAATTAGCGTTAGTTCTACCATTCCAAGAAAATCATCCCTAGTTAATCTATTCTCGTCGAAAACTTGTAGCACCAATTTGTGATCAACAGGTTTAACCTAAGGATGAAAAATAGCCTTCTCAGAGATCCTGCGCGTAGCGACAACAACCGCTTGCGTCGATCGCGTCGATCGTATCGCTAAGCTACTTGCCCTAAATATAAATTCTTCCTCCCAAACAGGATTCAAAGTTTTCTTTTTAGTTTTCGTAAGTGCAGAGTCCACCGTCTGATTGCCATTTATGGTATTTAAGTCGACGCGCACGTAAGGATCGCTCGCACCGAAGATGTCTTTCTTAGCCAATTGGTGCCCAGCGATCACCTTTAATCTCAGCTTGCTGGTAGCCTCATCTCTCTACGGACACCACGAAACAAGATAAATTAATTTCTTGCCAATTCCCAACAAAGACTAAACATCAGTAGCGACGAATTAATTTGCGCAAAGAATTTATTTAAAACCGCCGGACATAAACATAAGCGTTTCGATAGATTTGAAATTTCGAAGAAACTAGAATTTATTTACGAGTCATCGATTAAACAACGTTTTATTTGCCTGAGAATCGTTATTGGACAATTCCCTATCCATTGTTATGTACCGCACGCAACGAACATACTACTTGTCGAGTTTTTTATTATTATATATTCCGTTCGACGCCAATGTAAACACATCCGAAAGGGAAAATACAAAGGGAATGTGCAAATATACACGGAAAATATTAGAAAAAGAAATTTCTTCCGTCTGCGCGTGTACGTGTGATACAAGTGTAAAAGCAGTTCTGAAATCTGTACAATGACGTTTTTATTGGCGCAGTACTCTCGTTAATCCTACAGCGAAGCACTTTTCTGGAAGGAACACCCTTTCTGGAGTCAATCAATCAAAAATCCAACCTGTACTTGTCAAACTGTCAAAATAGTTACGTACAGATTCTCCGTCAACCCCGGGCGGCGGATTATACCCATAAACATGTTCGTCTGCCATTAACGTTATATGTGATCGATTTCTTTCGAATCGCCGACTGCTGCTTCTTACAATTTAACGAGGTTCACAGTTTCTTATGTGCCATCAAGAAACCTATTTTGTCTTAACCCCTCTCCGTCTCTGTTGCATGAACAAAACGGATATGACATACTCGCGCTTAAAGATGGCCAGCTTCCTTTTAAATATTCAAACAGCGTTAAAATCTAACCCACTCGTTTCTCTCGGCCTCGGCTCGGGAAGCCTGCCCCGATTCTCGCGAGAATGGTGTGCAGCTTATGGAACCCGTGCTCCTCAATTGTCCAAATTCTATCGATGATAAAGGAAAGGGAATGTCTAGAAAGGGACACTTATAAAACGACCCTGAATACCGCTGAAACGAACGGTTTCTAATGCGCCTGCGAACATCTCCACGGATTTGCGTAAATAGAGGCCTTTCGTCATTGTGTGCAATAAGCTGAGTGGTGTTGTCGAAATTACGAATGGATTCAATTTTCGACACGAGCAACGATGCTTGCCGATCGTTGCTATTGCATTTCAACAGTTAACACGCGTATAAAATGACTCATGTTTTGGAGCGCATTTTTCTTAACGATTTCGTCATTGTCGAAGTATTGTCTTAACATCGAAAGAATTTCGCGTTGACAATGATAAGAAGAGTAAAACAATGCACATGATAATCTGGAGTTATTTTCGGACTAGATATTTCAATTTCAGATATCACGGTATAATAGTAAGGATATGTGATTTCTAACTGTAAGTCCAAAGGTGATATTCGCTATCTTAACAGGCGCAAGGTTTACACGAATTAATTACATACCACAGGCTCTGGCAATGAAACTCGTCCAGGTCTTCTGTTAGTTTGCGACACTCGAGGTATAGAACGATGCTGAGAATTCCAGGTATAAGAGCGAGGTCTATGAGGAGGAGATTCAACACCAGCATACATTGGATAGGTCAAAGTACCTGGCATCTTGTGTTCTTAATTCCTGAATAGTTTCGGCATTTACATTGAAATTCTTGCGCTTGTAACGTGTATTCTAGTCTCTATACATAAAATTTTACTCACAGATTATAACTTTGATCGTTTAAAATATTCCATGTACACCCGTGCTTGAGTCTGATGCAAAGTAAAGTGTGCGAAGAATTAATTCCACGATTATTAGTTACATAACTCGAATAACTAGATATAATGACAGCAATAAAAGTATTCTTTAAACTATGTGTTGGTACGTATACTAATATGCGTTAACAGTGACACAAACATTTAATAAGAAATTTGCTGCTAACAGGTGCGAAGCGACAAGAATATGTAATATCCATATGTTTAGCCAGAGTTTGATTTTCTTTAGTAGAACATATTTGCACGAAATTCACAAACAACTAATCACTGATATATTTATTTATATTTTCTACCATCAACAGACAGAACATAATTGATAATGCGCGGCCGGTCATAACTGCAAAATCACTAAATCGCGAGTGTGAACGTTAAATATAACAATCATTCGAGATAAGGAGAACACTCTAAATCATTAGCGCGATAACGCGTACGTATTATTACACGAAATTAAGGGGCACATTGAAAGCCCTGATAAATATAGATGCAGGTAATTCTTTCACGAACTATAAACGGTTCGGATAAAAAATTTCGGAAATAATTGAAATTTCAAATTACTGAAATTTATCAGTACAACTGAAAATTTATTAAGGTATATTCATTAATCATTCAAATCTATGTCTGTGCTTTGATACCGCATTAGGAATGACGCATTTGATAATATTTCTATCTCATCCGAACATTTGTCAGGCAACTATCCATATTTAATTCGACATTTTCATTCCTTCAATAGATATATACGGTGACGCTCATGCGGCTCGTGATATCGCAAGACAGCATTGAATTGCTTTCGAAACATTTGAAATCTTTACAGGGAAAAATGTTTGAAGTTTCTGCGGAAATTTCCGTTTTCTGTGCGTGTGAATACGTAATACGTTAAACACACACATTCGGAGCATTTCACAGTCGACGACATTACTATAATCGTACACAATCGGGAATGCATTTGTAAATATGTATATACTATTAATGTTTAACATAAAACTAAGGTAAGACTATTGCCAGTTGGCGTTATTTAACATAGTAAACGCCTGGATTTTATTTTCACATCCGATATAGGTTAGCAGGCAAAAGGTAAATGTCACTGTACTTTCGCTGGATCTGAACTTTTATAAATAGTAAAAATGTTGAGGCGACGAAATGTTAATATTAAAACCGTCAAAGAACTGGACGCATTTCCCAAAGTTCCTGAACCATATGTTGATAAGACTGCAGTCGGAGGAACATGTAAGTCTCCCACCATACTGTATCTTCTTTACATTCGCGCGTAACGCTTTATCCTTTTGTCTTCCAGTTTCCATATTTATAGTCTTCACTATTGCGTATCTAATAATAGCCGAGACAAGTTACTACCTCGATAGCAGATTGCAATTCAAATTTGAACCGGACACGGATATAGATGCTAAATTAAAGATAAACATCGATATAACTGTTGCAATGCCGTGTAGCCGCATCGGCGCGGATGTTTTGGATTCCACGAATCAGAATATGATAGGTCATCAGGCTCTGGAAGAGGAGGACACATGGTGGGAGCTAACGCAAGAACAGAGATCTCACTTCGAAGCATTGAAACATATGAATTCTTACTTAAGGGAAGAATATCACGCGATCCACGAGCTGTTATGGAAATCTAATCAAGTCACCCTGTATAGTGAAATGCCAAAGAGGTATAGAAAACATTTTATAGCAGATTCGGTTAATAAGGTAAATGTACCAGTGCCCGGCCATGTCCCAGTACCTGAACAACAATGCGAATTTTATTTATTTTTAAGCTTAATTTTGAATGTAATTAGAAACAAAAAATAGTACCATAATGCATAAGTATTTAGCAATATTAATTAAAATCATTATTATAGAAAATTGAAAATCGTTAGATAGAAATAATTATTTTGTAACACACTTCGTACGCATAGCAGATTTCGAGAAATTTCTATGGCTTCCGTTAAGAAACGCCACTCATTTACTAAGAAAATATTGACTGCATTTCATATTTATATATTATAATAATACATTATTATAATAGTAAATAGATTTAAATTTAGTTTAAGATGGTTAAACTTGCAAGAAAATTAATATTCTTTTAAACAAGTCTAAATGTTCGACTACTGGGACGATATAATTCAGATAGCGGGACATCGGGACATGCATTTTTAGGTTGTCCACTTACTGGGACGATATAATTCAGGTATTGGGACATGCAGTTTTAGGTTGTCCGCTTACTGGGACATCTGCATGTTTTCGTATTTTCATTAATAAATACGTCTATTATAATACATAAACTTTTTTTTTCAGTTTCCAATAGTATAATATTGTGTTATCTTCAACATTTCAACAACATTTTTTTATTTCATGATAGCATGCCCCGTGTCGGCTTCGCCCGAATTATTAGCGTGACTGATTCATGGTTATTAAAATTATAATATGTTTCAACGAAATTAAGTATTTTGAAAAAAAGCTTGTTCTCATTTTTGAGTCTATTTTGATGTCTATGTCCGTTCTTGTTGTTCAAGAATGCTGTAGTTAAAATTTCGTGATGATTGGTTCAGTACTTTTTGAGATTTTTGTGTACATACAAACAAACGCTGTAGCTTTATTATAATAGTAAGATAGGTTTTACAAATTAAATTAGGAGACAAACTTTGCCGCTATTCCTTAAGCCCCTTCAGCGGCCGGGTATTGGTACATTTACCTTACACAAGACTGTACGTTTATTATTGTAGAAATTGTATCTACGTGTCTGTATATACATATCTTTAGGAGCCATCCGCCCAGCTACGCACCGAACGCGTGTCGCATTCATGGCAGTTTAAATGTCAACAAAGTTGCTGGAAACTTCCATATAACAGCAGGGAAGTCATTATCCATTCCCAGAGGGCATATACACATTTCAGCTTTCATGACCGATAAACATTACAACTTCACTCATAGAATAAACAAGTTTTCATTTGGAGGACCTAGTCCAGGTATCGTTCACCCGTTAGAGGGGGACGAAAAGGTTGCTGATAACAGTGAGTTCGTATGACGAGTAAAATTCAAGGGCGGATTTCCTAACTTTTGCATTCGTCTATAAAGAAATTGCTTTTCAGATATGATTTTATATCAATATTTTGTGGAAGTAGTTCCTACTGACATACAAACCCTACTGACCACCTCCAAGACATACCAGTATAGCGTAAAGGATCATCAAAGACCTATCGATCATCAGAAAGGATCTCATGGAATACCAGGGATTTTCTTTAAATATGATATGAGTGCGCTAAAGATTAAAGTTACTCAGCAACGCGACACAGTTTGCCAGTTTTTAGTCAAATTGTGTGCGACGGTCGGAGGCATTTTTGTCACGAGCGGCAAGTAGTCATTTGTTTAAATAACGACATATACAAGTCTCCGGCAAAGATACTTCTAACGTGATAAAATTTCGCAGGATTGATAAAGAATATTGTGCAGAGCTTCTGGTATATTGTATGCTGTAAGTTTCTGCCACCCGAGGACAGCAAGAACGATAAAAAATTTGCGAATCCGATGAATGCTGAATCGAATTACAATCGGGTAGTCGGAACGATAAATTTACTAAATGTCGCAGTACCCGAGAGTATGGACATCATGTTTAAACCACAGTAATCATAATTCCGCGATCTGATTCTCAATCGATTTCTGGGTATATTACAAAATGCTGTTAATCCATAACGTTTGTAAATGAAAATGACCACAAATAATACATTTATAATCATGTTGTACATATAGACCAATGCAATTTGTAATATTTTGTATTTATAAATCATATTTGCTTACTTCCTGTTTCATTTAATATAAGATTTACTTGTTTTGTATTGTTTTAAGATCAGTACAGACTATAAAGTATAAGGCTTCATTAGGGCAAACTATATTCGCTTATTCTGTACACGCCTTTAAACGGATAAGTTTAGCATGGCTTAGCAAGTGGGGGAAGCCTTTCCTCCCGGCACCCCTGATCTGCCCCTCTAGTGGAGTATTTATTTTCGACAGAATGTATGTAACAAAAAGTATAGAAACGTTAGAGAAACGTGCCCCGCCTAGTCGCGATAGAAATGTTTGATCGAAAGATGATGACGTGCAATTTGCGTTTGTTAAATCAATGCCTCGAGTAGTTGGCGTTATTCGTAACAAAGCCTTTGGTCGATTGGAAATCTTCGCATGCGCTTAACCGAAGTGTTCGCCGGAACGAAATTCGTTTCATTGTTCAGCGAGATAGGATAGACGTGAGTTTTTTAAGAATGGCAGATATTAAGCAGGATCACAAAGGCGAGGAAACTGATAATTATGGGATGGGCAACAGCGCCGATCCAAAGAATATGCAAGAACTGACGCAATACGTGAGTTAAATACAGTTCATTGTTGTGACACTTCCCATTGACGACTCGATGTTTACGATCAGTCATTCATCTATTTACATATCTTCTTATTTTAGGTACAGACACTGTTGCAGAACATGCAGGACAAGTTTCAGACAATGTCGGATCAAATTCTTGGGAGAAATATCCTTTTTTCTATGAATTAATTGCGTCTACTTAAATAACCTCAAATGTATCGATACGATGCGCGTTCGATATTTGAATTTCATTTCGTATTATTCTTCTACCGGACAAAAACACATTCCGCTTAAAGAACATTGAGTTTATTTAGGGAGACCAGATGTTAATCGTATTATTGTGGCACTTGCGATATAAACTGTTGTGTCCTTAATAAAAAACAATAGATGAAATGGGAAACAGAATAGATGATCTTGAAAAGAATATTGCAGATCTAATGACACAGGCCGGGGTAGAAGGAGGGGACAAATAACATTGTTTACTACAACACTAATTCTGGTATTTAAGTAAGAAGTTTTATCAACATCAGCAAATATCATTGAATGAGAACAATATTTATACGATACTGAAATGCACCTTTTGGTTACAAACAAAATAAACTGACAATTTGTACAATAATGTGATTAACATAATTCCTATCTCAAAACGCTTCTTATATAGCACGAGACACATTGCAAAACGATGAAATGATAAATTATCTATAATTAATATTCATAGGCATTGTTAAAGACTTCTGATACGAAGGAACTGGTGGCACTGCTCTAAATACAAATCGCTTTGAAGTTGCGCGTTCAGAGTTTGCTTGCCATTTGATCTAGAATCGTAGGGAATGTTTAAAAGAACGTAAATTATCTATAATTACATTGATTTATGCCTGGTTCTCACAGGTTTTTCTTTAATGGATTCAGACTCTGACTCTTCTGAGCTGTCTCCGTATTCTTCGATTTGTACAGATTCAGAAGAGTTTGTTTTCAAGCTAGATTTCGCAGAATCCTGTAAAGAAACGGACAATTATTTAATAATTATGCATTAGCCCGAAGTGATATACGTAACTTACTACGGATTCGGCCGTGCGATTAGCTAATTTCTGCGAAATCATGGGGGATGACGTAAACCGACTGGCCAAGCTGGTGAGAGAATAAGCTTGTCTGAACGAAGTTCGCCCAACAGTAGACAATCTGGCAACGGCGTCAGGTACATGTACCATTTCCCGAAATCCCTAAATTCACACATTAATTCCGTTAATTTGAGTAACGATACCTCGTAACTATTCGAAGAATTTTTGCGTGTTAAAACGTGACAATAAAACAAGTGCAACTACTCAAGAATTTACCCCATTCATGTTTCCTCTGATCGTTTGAAAGTCCTGTGAGAAGAATGTTGCAATAATCTTGATTTTGTTATTACGGAATCGTAGAGTACGTTCGGCCCGATTTGTGTGAAAAGTTACAGAGATAATTATTACGCATCTCACCTCCAAATCTTTAGCTTCATCGATTTCGGCAATATCTTGATACGCTTTCGTTAGTAATTCCAGAGTTTTCGCGTGAAAACTTAACTCGATAACGACAAAATCTAAGAGCACTGCTTTCAGATCGTGCAACTTCCGCTTTTCAAACGAATCGATTTGTTCTTCCAAGCCTTTCACTACCCTTGAGACTTCGACGGAAGCTTTCATCAGCTCAGACTCAGCTTGCGACTGTATAAACGTTTAAGAATGTGCGATAGGTTCTGCGTAAATGAAATCGGGTAGAGTTCCAATTAAATTTGTAAGGATACAATCATTTGCCTGTTCCTAGGATTTCGTTCTCTGAGCCTGTCCAGGTGCCTTTTCCTTGTCAACTCTTTATCACGGGCTGAAAATGTATTTTTCACATCGTCTCGGGCATGCTTGCAAATCATCGCATACTGAGACAGAGGAGCAATTATTTTCGCGTCGAATCTCTGCACTTCGGCATCTCTAATAATAACGAGTAAATGTTGTAAACGATAATTTGTACGATAGATACTTCCATTAAACCACCAAAAGCCCGCTACGTGTACCTGTAATCGCCTATCACCGACAAGGTCGCAGAAAAATTCGTTAGGCCGGTAGCGAGCGACCGATTTACAGTTTCCGATTGTGCATAAGCTTGTATCACTTTAGCGATTTCATCCCCTTTGTCGCGTAATCTGTAAATAGCGAAATTAATTACACGAATTCAACTTATTATGCGACGTTACGAAGGCAAAAGAAATAATCGATAAAGGGGTGCGCGTTTACACCGGTCGTTATATACAAACCTTGCCGCTTTCCTTGTATATGCTGCAAATGCCGTGCACAATTCTGCAAAATGCTTCTCCACATTAGATATTCGATCTTGCACAAATTTCGCCTCCTGTTCCCTGGTAAACGGAAATAACGAAGCAACTAAAGCAACACTGAACACCGTCTTCAATTTAGTGCTATTTCATACCAAACATTTGTAAACGCTTACCAGACGCTGGTTTGGGATCTTGAACGTAACATTTTGCCGCACGTAGTTTCGCGATTCTTTTTTCTTCAATGTAAAACGATCGATCTTCGTTTGGAGCTAGCACGCGTTCAACGTTCCGTTCGCGTGATCCCACCACTGACAGTTTACCGGTGGCAGGTGGTGCATTGTGACCACAGGTGAGGTCGATTTTCATCTATAGCCTGTTTAGTCTAACTATCCTTCGCGCTCCTCCTCGTGTATTCCGATAAAACTATAATTCCTATTTCGCTTTGTTAGGGGCGTTGGCAAAAAGTGACTTGAAACTTTTCAACAGTAGCGTATACTTTAATTACGTATGGACGAGTCAAGATTTTACAAAAAATAAAGACAAAGCACGTAGCTTCGCGATAATATATACAAATAGCTCATGATCTTTTTATTACGGCGAATGAATGGCCCGCGCCGCTTCCCACATGGGTTGCCGCGAAATCAAATGGAAACGGAAGCTGCTCCGGCAACTTCACGTCCTTTGTATGACCACTTCCGCAATTTCCGTGCTCGTTCCAACCCCAGCAGAAAATTCTTTCGTTCTCTGTAACATTGTAAAGCGTAATGTTTCTGATCGTCTATTTTCTAAATATTTATATTTCATTTACGACCACGAATACCAGTTAAAGCGACGCTGTGTTCCGAGCCGACCGAGACCTCGCGAATTTTCGCAAGACTCTCGACCCGCATGATTTTCCAAGATGACGGTCCTTGAAATTCTGCGCAGCCTAATTGGCCGTACGTGTTTCGACCCCATGAAAATATCTGCCCATCTGAAAGCAGGATGACCGGATTTGAAGGTGGCGTATTACCCCAGGTGCTAATCATCGAATTGAATTACCGCTCAATGCAACCGTATGCGTCCAGCCGCAATACGTTTTCACCGATGGATCAAATTGAATACTCGGTACTCTAATTGGCCACGACGTTTTCGAGAAGGTGTTGGTGTCCAAGCCCAATTGGCCGTGTTTATTGTCGCCAAAAGCATAAACCTCTCCATTCTCCGTTATCGCGATCGTATGGTGTTGACCACAACTGACATCGCGCATGTTTGCCAGTGTTGGAACTGTTCACAAAGCGTCACGAAACGTGCTTTCAAATAGCGTTACCTCAACATTTTGTTCAGCCCTGCACTTTAGGGGCAGGCTTTGTTTTTTGCGAATACGTTTACCTTCTGTGAAGGCGTATGCAGGATTTAAGTATGCTTCCTTCTCCGAGGGGCTTAATCCCAACTGGCCTTTGCTACCTGAGCCCGCCACTAAAATTTTACGATCCCTCGTTACTAGAGCAGTGTGCCTTAAGCCGATGGAAACCCGTTCGATCCTTCTATCAGCCGCGACCTCGAAAGGCTCGTGTGTCCACTGAAGGCTGCTCGGGTGTTTTCCCAATTGCCCGAAACAATTCGACCCCCATAGAAGCAAAGTGCCTCCTATTGTTAACGCCGCGGAACAATCCCAGCCGCAGGCTACGTCTATTATCACCTTGTCTTTCAACTTGCCCCCTATTTCCCTAAATGAAACGACGTCTTCCTTTATGGGGAAGCCTGCCTGTCCTCTATTGTTCCAGCCACAGGAATAAACGCGACCCTCGCCGTCCAGAATTAACGTGTGACCAGCACCGCCGACTATCTTCTTTATTCCTCGCGACTCTAATGAGCACCCGGACAAATTCACTTCGAGGGGCTGCACGCATTCTTCCGACCGGACACCTTGCCCTAATTGGCCGTGAGAGTTAGCACCCTGCGAAATAAGCACGATTGTTTTCTAAACACGGTAGAGGAGACCGGGGCAGATTGTAACAAAAAAGTTTTCACAGTTTTTTCTCGAAAGTGTTTTCCTCAATCAGGAAATAATTTGCGTGATTTACTGCTTACATATGTGGTGAACTAATTGCGTGAAAGTACGTGACAAAATCTTGGACACTTAGACATCTAGCTTCATCTTAAACAAATCTGAACCTTTGTTACAATCTGCCCCAGTCCGGGGTAAACTGTAACACATCTGTTTTACTTATTTAAATACAAATATGAACACAAATAAACATTTCTAAAAAATAGAAATGAAAACACAGATCATTATTAAACATTTGATATACATGAGTTAAGCAATCATTGCTTATGCATCTGATTCTATCAAAATCTTCTTCTGTGCTTTCTTTACTTTTGCCATCATACTTTTTTTCTATTTTTTGGATTCTCGATTGTTCTGTTGTTCGTCTAGAGCATCTTTTTCCGGTGTGTCAGCAAATAGCTTGCTTTATCACCATTTGGAGCGGAGTAAGTATAGTAACATGTTACAATTTACCCCGAGGTCGATTTTTTGCGTTTTATCTCACCAAACGAGAAACTAAACATCAAATCACTAAAATGCGTACACATAATAATAAACCAATGTGTACTGATTCGTTTGCGACAAAGAAACATAAATTCAAACGGTTCCTAATGACGGTTAATTGAAATAAAAGTGCTAAGACAACATTTACTTACGTGCTCTAAATACTAAAATTCTGGGCTATTACCACAAAATGAATACATAACGCTCGTTTGTGTCACTAAAACCGACGGTGCTAGTATCGTCAAGCAGCTCTCGCATGCTGTGGGTTACCAGATTTGTCGTTCAAAAGATTTTACTTATGTTACAATTTACCCCGTGTTACAACCTGCCCCGGTCTCCCCTACTCTTAGTTGGATAAAACGATTCTGGTTTATAATTTCTGTTCGAAAGATTCCCGCTTAATCACTGGTACTTCCGTTTAAATTCTCCATTATCGATCGAGACCGGTAACATTCGCGAATCACGTGTTTCTGCGTGTGCAGCCACACTGTGCTACATAATTCATGACGAATTTCAATAACCGCGCTTACGTTGTCAATGGAAATAATTGCACGTGTAACATAATAGAGGAAACAATTGATACGTTACCCATGAAATTAAAGAATAGCTCATTGTCACTCGCGACTTGCTCTTTGTAAATCGTACGCCTCCGAATCGTAGTTGCGATTAGATCCCAATGCGAAGGCATGTCAAGAATGCTTTGAACTGCAAATGTAGGTACCCGCATGCCGATTTTCAAGTCTCGAAGATGGAATCATAAGGCTGTCATTTTCTGGAACAAGTCGTAGATGGCGGCAAAAAATGTTTGCGTACTCGGTCTGCATTTAAACACGTAAAAAGATCGGTTGCTCGTTGAAATGTGTAGAATCGTCAAGTCGTTGTAGCAGCTACGATAATTGCATGAGACGTTACCGGAATTTATTCGCACGACATGGAGGAATCTACGAAGTTTGATATCAAGGAGGTTAAGATCGACCTTTTGCGCGCGATAAACGAATGTTCTCAGCGCGGACTATTGCATACCGCAAAATGGTACGTGACGTTGTTGGAATTAGATGTTAAAAAAAGATGCTGGTATTTTATCCTGGGAAATTTAAACAATGTACTTTCCTCGTAGGCTAGCGGAATTGAGTTATTCATTGAAAGATGTTAAACTAAATATTCACGATGTCACCGCCGATATGTACTTATCGGTTATAAGCGAAGAAGAGGACACTTATATTTTGGCCAAGTCTTATTTCGACTCGAAGGAGTACGACAGGGCGGCTTATTTCACTGACGACTGTAAAACTCCGAAAGTTCGGTTTCTTCACTTGTATTCTCGCTACTTGTCCGGCGAGACGAAAAAGATATACGATACAACGGTGGTGCCACCAGACCCCTTGAAGAACGACAGTTTGAAATTATTATGCTCCGATCTGAGGAGGGATCACATGGCGGATAAGCTCGACGGTTTCGGTCTGTACCTTTTCGGGGTAACGCTGAAGAAGCTGCAACTCACCCGACAAGCTATGGACGTGTTGGTGGAGGCAACGCATAAGCAACCGATGCATTGGGGCACCTGGTTAGAATTAGCTTCCTTAATAACAGACAGAGAGAAGCTCGAAAGTCTGTGTCTGCCTAATCACTGGATAAAGCATATCTTTATGGCCCACATGTATTTAGAGTTACATTTAATCGACGAAGGTCTGGCTCTGTACTGTCAGTTACAGTCGATGGGTTTCGAGAGGAACGGCTACGTGCGGGCTCAAATCGCGATCGCTGTACATTATAAGAGAGGTGAGTCGACTGTTTCTGAATTCTAAGAAAAGAGCCCCACACGTGTACTAATCTACAATGCCTCCAACTCAGATGTCGACAATGCTATAGAGACGTTCAAAAGAATAATAAAAGAGGATCCCTACTGTTTAGACAATATGGACACTTACTCTAATTTACTGTACGTAAAGGAAATGAGAGTGGAACTAGCAAATTTAGCTCACAGAGCGACGGAGATAGATAAATATAGATTAGAGACATGTTGCATAGTAGGTGAGTCGATAAAACTTCTGAGCGCAACAATCGAAAGCTCGTCATTTCTCTATCCAGCGTAATTAATGTTCTGTAGGTAATTACTACAGTTTAAGAGGGGATCATCAAAAGGCGGTGATGTACTTCCATAGGGCGTTGAAAATGAATCCGCAGTACCTTTCAGCTTGGACGTTGCTTGGCCACGAATTCATGGAAATGAAAAACACGAACGGCGCTATTCATAGCTATCGACAAGCTATCGGTACGTGGTTGGATGTTCGTTTAAAACTCCCTTTGAGCATCTATTTCACAGGTTTCTTTTTCATATAGAAGTGAATAAGCGGGACTATAGAGCATGGTATGGTTTGGGCCAAACATATGAAATTTTAAAAATGCCGTTTTACGCGATCTACTATTATAAACAGGCACAGCTCTTGCGGCCGCACGACAGTAGAATGGTATTAGCTTTAGGGGAAGCCTATGAAAAACAAGATAAAATACAGGACGCATTGAAATGTTACTACAAGGCCTGCAGTGTCGGTGACATTGAAGGAATGGCATTGTTAAAATTAGCTACGTACGTGTTAAAGTTCTTTAAAGTTTGAAACGATGATCGAATGTATGCGCTAACGTGCCACGTTGCAGATTATACGAGAAATTAAGCGAACACGATAGCGCGGCAGCGGCGTACAGCGATTTTGTGATGGACGAATCTAGGAACGCAGATAGGACCGATCTGAGTCACGCGTATAAGTATTTAACGCAGTATCATATAAAACGGGATCAGTTGGATCAAGCCAATCATTACGCGCAAAAGTGTCTGCAATTTGATGAAACTAAAGAGGAAGCTAAAGCCCTGCTGAGAACGATCGCGCAGAAGAGAGTGAAAGTTGAAGAAACTTCGATGGTGGTAATTAAACACTTGCGATGTGTAGAGCACGAGTGATCCTAACAGATTTTACACTTTACGTCAATTACAGGTAGAAGATATGAATGAAACCGATCCTGTTATCGTACAAGGAGAAAGAGTGGACGCTACTCCAGGGAATCAATTGTCGCCGATGAATTTGTCATTTATGCCTACACCATAGGATATTACAGTGAAAAGGATAAACATTAATTGTTAAAATGGTCGCTTTGTATGTTGTATATATTTCTAATAAACGTTCAAAACCGATATGAAAATGGCCTTTGCGTATCAACTCTTCATGTATTGCACATTCGTTTTATAACAATATTATATGTGTACATATATCTCTTTCTATAACAGTATCATCACCGGTAATAGTTGTTTTGTAAAATATTCGTCAATATTTTTGAGGAATTCCCTTTTGCAGGAAGGTGCATAAATTCGGGGTAATCGTAGTACAGATGTCTCAAGGGTGATGGCGCTGGCGGTACGATTGCCGTCGATTCACCGATCGAAGGGTTGCAGCGACTATCCCTCGAACTTGCCATTACGCCGCGTTTGGAATCGTAAGTACAGGTCGTCAACGGGGGATTCTGGGGCAATTCGGGGAAACCCGGCGGAGCACGAGTGGACGTTCGATGAGTGTTTATAGCGTTGGGCGAGTTGCTGTGTCCTCGTCCCTTTCTAACATCCATCTCCGGTGTCGCGTATCCGCGTTCGTCGAAACCAAGATCCGTCGAAGAGGACGACGTGCTGCAGGATGAAATCCGTTTTGGCGCGATATCTCTGAATCCATCATTGGAGTCCTCGTTATCCGGTGTGTAGTTTAATTCACGCCGTACCTGCTTGCCCTTAAAAGAAAAGAATAAACCACACGTTAGACATGTCCATCAACATGTTCGAACGCTCGAAATCGCTCATAAACGCTCGAGATGGAATAAGAAAGCAGTGGACGTACCTGAAAGAGATTGGCCCGCAACTTCCGAGCTGCATACTTGCAGCAGAATTGTCTTTCGGGCAATTTCTTTTCGGCCGGGAGCATTTCGACGTCTTCGTCCGAGAAAGCGCTGTCCGTTTGCGTGGCCGTCTCTTTGTACTTGACATCCTTCCTCTTCGATTCTTTATTTTTAACCGGTGTCTTCGAAGATCGCGTTTTAGATTTGCTCGGGGTATCTTGTCGAGAACTGCGCTTCTCGTCGCGCACTTTCGTCTGGGCTCTGCGATCGCTTCGCCTCTCATCCTTATCTTCATCGTGCGTCACTTTCCTCCTTTTATGGTTAACGACAACGTCCGAGGATGTTTTCTTCCTCCTTTCCCTTTCGTCGTCTCGCGGCTCTTTCTTTG
The DNA here is from genome assembly GCA_946251845.1 of Andrena fulva. Lineage (NCBI taxonomy): Eukaryota > Metazoa > Arthropoda > Insecta > Hymenoptera > Andrenidae > Andrena > Andrena fulva. Next base: position 92,218,213 of record OX276327.1, on the reverse strand, counting down.
ATCGGGATACACTGGTAGAAAAGTTATTGGTGATTCTGCTGCAAAGGAAGTTGCTTTGTTTCGGCTTCTCGCGTTTAGAGGAAGAGTAGGAGGACGAGCACTCGTCCTCGGAGGAAGTGCACTGCTTCTGAAAAATCCTTGCTATTTCTTCGTCCACCGAAGAATTGCTGTCCTGCTCCCCGATATACAATCTCGAAGGTACACTTCTGACGGCGCCGGCTTGAGAATAGCTTGCCACTCGATTACCTTCCGCAGGCTTTATCGCGGAATGCGATTTCTCGTAAGTTTGCTCCTCCATTGATATGTCCATAGGTTCTTCCAAGAGCATGAATGACATCGACTTGTCGATGTTATCGTATTCCACGGACATGTTCATCATGCTGCTCGCACTGCTCCAATGATCGGTAGAAGAGTCGGAATCCTCCGTAGCAGTAACCATCTCGCCAGTGGATTCTTCGTTGTCGCTCTTGTTCACTTCCTTCGGATCCTCTTTACGGTCTGTAGCAGAAGAAGAAGACTTGGAACTTTTTCGTTCTTCATTCAAACAGTCTTCCTTCGGTCGGTCTTCCTTCGGGCGGTCTTCCTTCGGACGGTCTTCCTTCCTACGGGTCGATGTCTCGGAGTTCGTGGCGTCTTTGCCGTCTCGTTCCTCCTCTTTCTTCCCCTTGTCCTCGGCCTTCTCCTTCTTGTCAGTTGACATCTCTTTCTGCGTTTCCCCCTGCTTGTTCTCAGAACCGACGTTTCCCGAGCTGGTGCCAAAAATGCAGAAGCGCAGAAGATGCAGCGGGAACATGATGTACTTCATGCCGCTCCCGATGATGCCGTCGCTCATTGTTTCAGGGGTCTCTGTCGATGATACAACAACCATGTTCTCCTTCTCCGCTCTCGTGTCTCTTCTTGGTGTTTCTCGAGGGAAAGGGCTGTAGCGATTGCCTCCTATCACGGACTTGGCCAACTCCCGTGCACCTGATACCGTTGCGGTTTCCTATCAAATTCACAGAAATACGACTGTTACGACTTACGATGTATGTAGTTTGTTTTGCTTTATAGCGTTCGAGCGATGTTGTAACGGACTGCACGCGTGACTTCGCGATGACGCGTGTAACATGTAGAAATACTCGTGGAGGATCGAGGCTACCCAAGACGATGCGGTGTGCTCGGGCGCGGAACTAGACAACATTGACCGCCAAAACGTACAAACACATTGCAAATCTGTGGCGTGATGAAATTCAATCTGTGAATTTCGCTGGAACGTTACGCGAGATAATCTTGTCAGAGGCGAGCGCGTTCCGTCGCGTATTCAACGAATTTATCATTACGCAAATATTATTAAAATTCAGATAATTTAGAGCGTAATTAGCGTTAATTTATCTAGAGAGCGACGTCATCGTGTGCCAGATGATACAGCCGGTACCATACGATAAATATTTTAATTAGCGCGATCCCCGTCGCTTCGCTCGTCGAGAATTTATTGCGCGGGCAAGTGCAATCACCCACGGTATCGCGGAATAATCACTCTTAGATTACGGATCGACGATCTTTCGCCTCGTTCGGCCTCCCCTTACTTTTCACAATTTTCCTCCGACGAAAGTTGGTAGGTACTTACCGAATCAACTTCGAGGCACTGACGTCTGCTTCTTCTGCCAGTGGTTTTATTTTCTTTTGGCATGATCGCTGACACTTTGCACTTGTTATCGCCGCGCGGCTACCGACAGAAAAATGATCGATTCGAATTTCCGCTCTTGACACTAGTGCACCGTACACCTGACAAATCTCAACTGAAGCGGAAAATTGGCCGTCCTGTTATTTGTAAGGGACACGGGCACCGGTATCCCGTTTCCTGATTGGTCGGCCACTCGAGGGTGCAGAGGGTGCAGGGGCGATTTAAATGTCCCATCTCGGAGGAACCAGGGGTGATTATCCCTTCTGGCAAGTTTTGACCGTAATGTCTCGTGCTCCTTCGCTTTCAGGTCAATTCACTCCCCTCGATACCTTGTCCATGTATTATTAGACACGTTGAGTAGGTACACCGAGGCCGATCTACCTCTCAAAGCGATCGCTCGGTCTAGCTCCAATTTCTAAAATCTTTTTTACCCTTCGACTGATGTCAGAAGACAACAGTGCCCCTCGCTTTTAAACCTATTCAACGATACGCTCATTTATCTACTTATCGTCAGATCTATCGGACAAGATCTGTAATTAAATTTTCAATTGCGTATAATGATAGCTTATCATAATCGCCGTCAAACAGAAGTGTTAATGCAGGTGAGTTTGTAGAAATTATTACACATCACGCAACTTTCATATCTGTATTAGATATATGTATGTATAAACTTTATTTATTTATTTTTTTTATACTATAGGGGAAACCGGGGCAGATTGTAACAAAAAAGTTTTCACAGTTTTTTCTCGAAAGTGTTTTCCTCAATCAGGAAATAATTTGCGTGATTTACTACTTATATATGTGGTGAACTAATTGCGTGAAAGTACGTGACAAAATCTGGGACACTTAGACATCTAGCTTCATCTTAAACAAATCTGAACCTTTGTTACAATCTGCCCCAGTTCGGGGTAAATTGTAACACATCTGTTTTACTTATTTAAATACAAATATGAACACAAATGAACATTTCTAAAAAATAGAAATGAAAACACAGATCATTATTAAACATTTGATATACATAAGTTAAGCAATCATTGCTTATTCATCTGATTCTATCAAAATCTTCTTCTGTGCTTCCTTTACTTTTGCTTTTATACTTTTTTTTCTATTTTTTGGATTCTCGATTGTTCTGTTGTTCGTCTAGAGCATCTTTTTCCGGTGTGTCGGCAAATAGCTTGCTTTATTACCATTTGGAGAGGAGTAGGGTGACTGTACCTAATATCGCCACTGTTCCTAATATCGCCACCTGCTATATCTCGCAAAGTAAGCTCTAAAATTGATCGGTTATGCACTGAATTAGTACCTAAACATATGTAGGAAGACATACTGTAATTGTAGCATCATGTGATCAGCAATTACAGAAAGAGAAGTATTTTAGTGAATCTTAATAGTGTAAAAATTTATTGAACTACCACAATTTTACATCACATTCGGGGAAGTTAAGTCTAGTAATTTCGTGAATGCAAGAATATCTACTAGAAATACCTAATTAATGATCTACTTCAAGAATTAAATCGATTAACATATTTTCCGTAGTGAAAATAATGTTTTTCTTCTAGCAGTATGGGTGTTCCCAATACCGCCTACCGGAGAACAATGGTTTCGATGTAATGTTTGTTATAGGTGGGTTACGAAAGGTGCCGAGCAACCGTAATAAACTTTATTTGTCCAATATGTACATCGGAACGTAAAAATAAAATATTTTAAAGATCTATATTTTTAAATTTCTATATTTTTCTAATAAAAATGAAATCAAAGACGCATAAAAATACATTTATAGAGCAAGAAATAATAAAAGCACATGTGAAAATGACTTTAAAAACATATATATATATATATATGAATTAATCCATATTTCTTAAGTTGGCGATATTAGGTACACTTTTTTCAGGACCCGATTTTTACATGTCTTACGTTTGTTGAGTCCTAATTAAAAATTTGTATGTTTCAACGATTCTAACTTATGCTACATGAAAGATGAATAATTTCTCTTTACTTTGATACGAGCTGCATGCAAAAATATCAATTATTATTCAATTGACAGCGATTTAACTTTTGCCTGGCGATATTAGGTACAGTCACCCTAAGTATAGTAACATGTTACAATTTACTCCGAGGTCGAATTTTTGCGTTTTATCTCAGCAAACGAGAAACTAAACATCAAATCACTAAAATGCGTAGGGTGACTGTACCTAATATCGCCAGGCAAAAGTTAAATCGCTGTCAATTGAATAATAATTGATATTTTTGCATGCAGTTCGTTTCAAAGTATAGAGAAATTATTCATCTTTCATGTAGCATAAGTTAGAATCGTTGAAACCTACAGATTTTTAATTGGGACTCAAAAAACATAAGACATGCAAAAATCGGGTCCTGAAAAAAGTGTACCTAATATCGCCTACTCAAGAAATATTGATTAATTCATGTATATATGAGTTTTTAAAGTCATTTTCACATGTCCTTTTATTATTTCTTGCTGTATAAATGTTTTTTTTATCCATCTTTGATTTTATTTTTAGTAGAATAATATAGAAATTTAAAAATATAGATTTTTAACATATTTTATTTTTTACGTTCCGATGCACATATTGGACAAATAAAGTTTATTTCGGTTGCTCCGCACATTTCGAGACCTCACCTGTAACAAGCATTATATCGAAACCATTGTTCTCCGGTAGGCGGTATTGAGAACACGCATACTGCTAAAAGAAAAACGCTATTTTCATTACGAAAAATATTTGACTCGATTTCATTTCTTAAGTACATCAGTAATTAGGTATTTCTAGTAGATATTCTTACATTCACAGAATTATTAGACTTACATTCTCCGAATGCGATGTAAAATTGTGATAGTCCAATAAATTTTTACACTATTAAGATTCTCTAAAATCCTTCCCTTTCTGTAATTGTTGATCACGTGGTGCTGCAATTACAGTATGTCTGCCTACATATGTTTAGGTACTAATTCAGTGCATAACCGATCAATTTTAGAGCTTACTTTGCGAGATATAGTGAGCGGCGATATTAGGAACACTGGCGATATTAGGTGCAGTCACCCTACACATAATAATAAACCAATGTGTACTGATTCATTTGCGACAAAGAAATAAAACTTCAAACGTTTCCTAATGACGGTTAATTGAAATAAAAGTGCTATGACAACATTTACTTACGTGCTCTAAATACTAAAATTCTGAGCTATTACCACAAAATGAATACATAACGCTCGTTTGTGACACTAAAACCGACGGTGCTAATATCGTCAAGCAGCTCTCGCATGCTGTGGGTTACCAGATTTGTCGTTCAAAAGATTTTACTTATGTTACAATTTACCCCGTGTTACAACCTGCCCCGGTCTCCCCTAATCCTAGCAGCATTTATTGTTGGCATTTTGGTGGTGAATTAATTCTCAACTTGGGGATACTGTGGGCCAACCAGAAATACTATTAGGGAAAGTAGTATTCACCCAACTATTATTTCATAGGCAATTTATTCGTTATAAATAAATTCGGAAACAGACGTATCGACGACTGGTTAAGAGAAAGGTGCAAATATGCCTTACACACAAGAGCAATTCTCCAAGTGGCCACCCGAGTACCCCGCCCCTAAACGCTTGACAATGAGTCCCTCGAGATCTCCAAAGGCTTGACGGGTCCCTATAATGAGCTTGTTTTGAACAGTTAATTCTTTTCTTCAAGGGTTTCGTTCCTGTAACAATGGAGTTGTTCCACTCAGCGAAGGACACGTAGTTCTTTGCGACAGCGGTAATATTCTGGAGCCGATTAATTTTCCGAAATAGATGCATTCGTTGCTTCTATTGTGCTTTAGGATGCTGCTCCTGAATTATTCGTGGAAGTTAAGATGTACCCATAAGTACCCGTTAACGATCGCAATTAGACAAAAGGTAGAGAGATCCTGAGAGGTTTTTCAGATTGCATTTCAGGCTATTATTTCGTTGAAACGTAGAACGATTTTTCCCCGTGTACACTTCGTTGTAGCCACGCTGGAGACGCAGAAGGTAGAACCTTAATGATCACGGAACACTGTTATAGGATACGAGCTCACGCAAGCATGCAGCCACGCGAGAATATACGCACGCATGCACGCATGCAGAATTGACGGTCGTGCGGCCAATACACTTGGCTGTACGCACGCAACAACTCAGACACGCACGATTGATACCCTAATATAATTTTACCATCTTTATAAATTCTTTCTTACGATTTTCCAACGTTACTTTTTATTCCGGGCGTTCTATTTTCCAGTATATACTATATATACACATTTTAAAAGTTATTTATAAATTTTATTTCGACCGTAATAATTAATATATGTGATTTCGGCCCACAGGTTCGGTCAATTTAACAAACTAAAAAACAAACTATTTAGCAATAATAAATATATAAACTTTCGACGTTTCGATCTCCGTTTAGATCTTCTTCAGACTTACATACTGCACCGAATACCTGTGCGCCGAAATCACATATATATATATATATATATATATATACACATATATTGCGTGCTTCAACGAATTTAATGTTTCCTGCAGTATGTAAGTCTCCCTCCATTTATCTCTCTTTAGAATAACAGTTTCAAATATTTGCCGGGCATAATTCTCAAATCTTTATTAAGGAAACAATGTTCTTTCCGTTTCTTTTGCCTCGCAGTTACGTTGCTCGAAGGGGAAGTGGCGAGTACAGAATGTAGAGTTGAACGTGCCGAGTCGCGTTTCTAAAGTTCGCGCGCAACTGTGCTCGCAGAGCATGTCGGCCATATTGACTATGCGCTCCCAACCCAGCACCAAGGATGTTTCTGCGTGCCTGGTACGACTACTGTTACATCGCGATCGCGGACGTCGTCACAGTTGTCGTTGTCGTTATATCGTTGCCGTTGTTATCTCCGTTGTTGTCGTCGTCGTTAAGTCGTAACCGTTTCGCCCGCGCGTGAACCTACCGAGCACTACACCCGCGAAACGGTGCTAACGTTCATTTGACAGAGGCGATAACTTCTCGGTCCGCGAGATGTCAAGTCAAATATGTCTAAAGTGGAACAGTTTTCTGAACAACATCGCGACAAGTTTCGAGAGCCTCTGGGAAGAGGAGGGATTAGTGGATGTGACATTGGCAAGTGACGGTCAGTGCCTGACGGCTCACAAAGTCATTCTCTCCGCCAGCAGCCCCTTCTTCAAGAAGGTGTTCCAGGTTAGTTGCTCGTATCTGTCCCCTTGCCTTCGTGCTTCTCCGCGCGCTTGTCACCGCCGTCTTGGTCTTCCTTCGAATTCTTTCACGTCCTGTCTTACGAGAAATGCTTGCCTCGTTTCGTTACAGACGAACCCGTGCCAGCATCCAGTCATAATACTTCAAGACGTACACTTCAGCGAACTGGAAGCCTTACTTATATTTATATACAAAGGAGAGGTGAACATAGAACAGAAGAATCTGCCAGCTCTGTTGAAAGCCGCGGAGACCTTGCAAATTCGAGGACTCTCCGGTGGGGATATATTTGCTAAAGAGTCTTACAAGAGATTAGCGGAGTTGGAGCAGGCGGTGGAAGAAGGTGCGACGCTTGCTAAAGAAGAAACGCCAAAAAAGAAGCAAAGACTTAATAAGCATCAGAATAATTCTATTCTCGAGAATGCCCTGGCTCCCAAAGTATCCCAGTCGGAAAGTACGGACGAGTCCACGACTAGCGAACAAGACGGCAAGGAAGGAGACCTGCCGTCGCAGAAGAATTTACAGAACCCGCTCTATCATCGTTTGGAAATGAAGGTTGGTTATATCGGTCGCGTTGATTCTAGCCGAGACGGTAGATTAGACACGGGGAATAAAATCTAGATTAACTCTAACAGATAGAACCACTGGAGTCATCGCTGGACGACCTCCAGAAACAATCTGCGACGGATAAAGATCCGGTGGAGCGGTTGGACACGGGTCAAGTCGATGGAAGCCAAGGTTAGTGCGCAAAAATTTGCATAACGGTGTATAGACGGCGGAGTATGGTTTAGCATTGGTATTTTATTTGCGAAGTATATCGCTCGGTTTATTTACTTTCAATTTGCAATAATATTTTGTGCTTTATATTTACGTGCGTTTCGTTCAGATTTATTTTCAATGCTAAACTATCGTTTCATTTTGGTTCCCAATCTTATGGCGCAATGAAAACAAGAGAATATTACGAAACTATACGCTTAATACAATTATATCTGAGAGCGTTCATTCTCCGCAATAACTATCCACAATTCATTCTGGCCGATATTACGACATTTATACGGAACGTATGGTTTTCCCTAAAATGTTCTACTTGATTCGAGAAAGTTTCGTACGACAAAAAATTTCACTCAAATTTGTGCGCTCGGAGCTTGATGTGCAACGGATTCGTTGATTCCGTTTGAAGAGAAGCACGTGAGGGTTTTCGGCGAAGATGTATACCTACACATATGAAATTGTTTGCGTGAGAATTTTGCGCGATTCGTATCCAGAGTCGGCGAGCATCGGCTATCCGATCCGTTCGTGTTGTTTTGTTTTTCGACGCTTGTGAAAATGTTGAGTTAGCTTTGATCGTTACTTCTGCTTTATTCGATTGGTGTGGCACGTGTTTCTTTCGTTTCTTTTCGTTGATGCGCTAAGCGGCTAAGCGGCTAAGCGAATCGCTGGAGGAGATGGAGGTGCGTAGAGAGGGTGAGACGAGGCTTTTATGGTGAAGCACGATCGAAGGGACTAGAGGTCGAGACGAAGGCAGCGTTAATTTGTCGAGCTAGAAAAGTGAGAGAAAATGAGTAGTTGGGATCGTTCCGTTTGTCATAATGACGCGCGCGTTGCTTAACGCTAGAAGTGCCGACTTCTAGTGCTCGGTTCTATAAAGAGAAGTATTACACGTGCATGCGCGACAGAGGAGACAAATGGAATGATGCGCGATGGATCGTTTAACACGGCATTAACGAACCTCGCCGAACACTTGCTTTGCTGCTCGGTGCAATTCGCTGTAATCCACGGCGACTGACGCGTCAGGGGGATCCGTGTCTAAAGCAGGCTGTGCTCTGATGTGTGTGGCAGGGTCTGGGAACAGCCCTGCTGAAGACATTTCCGGTTTATCTGGGTTATCCGGCCTAACTGGATTCTCGGACGTGAAGCCACTGCTTTACGCGTATCAACAGCTACCTTACGCCGATCTTCTGCCGAGTCCGGAGATTATCTCAACCTGGGCATCCTCCCGACCGATGGATCATTTGGCCTGTGACCTTATGAAGATCCTCTTCACCCCCGAGGAGAGGATTCTCTGTAACGTAAACGGCAAGATGGGCAAACAGCAATTCGATAGTAACAAAATACATTTGATAAGAGAAGTTCTGTTGCACTTTAGTGGTATTGCACCTAACAGCGTCGAGTGGGAGGAGACGTGGAAGAATTGCGTGACGAAAATCGACACTAGCAATAGGGGCTTGAAAAGGTATCTGTTTCAGAGGCGGTCAGTTTACACTCAATGACTAGGGCGTTTCAGGTCAGGGGTAAAGCGGAAACGTTTCCACTGGCTAGAATGAAGTCTTTCTCTCGCTGATCCGTCGTTCGAAACCGATCATTTAGGATCGTCTTGGATCGCCTCGAAGTTTCCGTGTCCTTTCTTCTCTTCCAGATTTCCGTCTCTCGATCGAACCGAACCGTTCTCGCAACGGGAACGGTGCGACGTTGGAGATCCAGCTCGGCGTAGGTTCTTAACCGTTGCGTCTCTAGCCTACCGACTTTCTTGGCAATTTGGCCACTGGGGTAGGTTACTACCCCTACTGGGTGGGGTTCGGAGCGAGCTTCAAAGAGACATTAGGGAGACGGAAAGCATTCCTGGCAGGGCCCAGTTATCTACACGCTTCACGTTTGCTTTCACCGGGCAAATGATCGAGTAACATCCAGCCGATCTACTCGAGATAAATCTTTTTACCATTGTCTTTCGTTTTGGGAACGATCGCGCGACCTGTGCTCCGGCAACTGTTCTGTCTCGGCTAGAGAAGATCAGATCGATCCATTAACCGTCGCCCTTTCCGTTCTCCTTCCCTTGTACTACTTCGTACCTCGAGCAACGTAACATTCCTTCCTATCGTTTAACTACAATGTTCACGCACGTACGCACTCTCGCCGTAGACGATCTACATAACACTGTCGACTTTTAAATAAGCGCGACGTGTCACCGGACACGCGGAGTCTTTCCTCCACTCCAAGGCACAGCATGTACGATCACGTGCATTATCGTACACGCATAGCTATATACGTAGGTGTACGTTTACCGATGTACTGTCGCGGATCAGAGACGGGCCCAAAATTTTATCCGAGTAGCTAATAATCTAGATGAAAGTCATATTGCCCGGCTCTGTTACGGGCGCGATTTAAACACGCGAGATCTCGTTGCACCGGCAACGACCACGACGCTACGTACCTACATACCTACACTCCAAGGAAACGGAGGAATCGTAGCTCTTACGATGAGAGCAGTAGTATAGTATAAGATACGCTTGTAGAATATTTAAAAACAGAGCGAAGAGCGCCGCGACACTTTGGCGCGGTTACTTTCCCGCCAAACGGACGAAGCCGCTCTTCTCGCGTTTCTTTGCCACCTTTCTCATTTTGTCGTTTGATCTCGCGAAGGTACGAAATCGCTTCGCGTTGACGATTAATTTAAATCTATACGATTGTAGAGGTAACACACACGACTGGTTGCAAATAAACCTATTTTACATTTTTAATCGTCTCGTCATTACCCGAACCCCCGTATTCCCGTCGTCGCGGGATACGCGACGAGCTTGCGACAACCTCTGGCAATTACCCGCATTCAAACACGTTGTATCCGAGAAATACGGAGGGGAACGGATCAAGCCCAGGAGGAGCCGAACCCATTGCGTTCTGATTCCCCAGTCCACCCTTCCGAGAGAGAGAGAGAGAGAGAGAAAGAGAGAACCGAAACACGCTCCTTCACCCGAACTCCTTCCAGTACCGAACAAATCTCCCTGATAGAAGAAGGTTTGAAGTCCCGGACTGGAATTACTTGCAGGATCGTCGAAGCCGACCGTAACCGTAATCGCCGAAGCAAGAGAGGCCTCTACCCTTTCGCCCGAGCCGCAGACGCGGGCGAACTTCCCGCAGCATTTCGGCCTCGACCGAACCCCACCTTGGAACACCTCCGAAACCCTGGAGGAGGCACACTCGCCGAATCATTCGTGCCCGGAGTCGATGCCAGTCGACCAGCAGGAGTCCGCGAACATTCTCGTGGAGCGGGGCGCGAGAGTTTTGCGCTCCGTTTTCCCGAGCTGTACCGGCGCCGCTGGCAATTCGGACTTCCCAGAGGAGACTGTGAAGGCTGCCGCCGCGTATCCGCCGTTTCCGTGCCCGTTCTGCGACAGGGCGTACACGAGCTGGGGATTTCGGCGGCGGCACATCAAGGCCGTCCACACGATCTCGCCGTCCCTCAACTGCAAGTGGTGCTTGCAGGTACGTAGACCACGATTACAGCCGCGCTCTAATGCAGGAATTGAGTGCGATCGTGTTTCAGGTTCTCCCCACGCATGCAGCTTGGAGGCGTCACGTAATATTGGCGCACAACCTGTCGGCGAGCGACGCGCACAACGGGCTCCTGATCTTGGAGGAGGCGCACATGGTTCTGCAAATCGCGCGCCCCACCAGATTGGACGCTTTAGTCAACATAATTAAGCAGAATTCCCAGCAGAACAACAACCAGGACAATCCCCAGTCGGACAAAGATTGAAATGCCCCCTCGGTTTGCCTGACTTTGTTTTTTTTTTTATATTTATATCGCGCGAATTCGGTCGCCACTCGACAGCTCTTTGTCGACGGACAATGCCATAAATAACGCCGACCGCGGTAGGTACGCCGTTCTGCTTTTCAGAGAATCCAGAACGCCCTTGTTACGACGACGATAAACGACTTCGCGATTTCGCGGAGGAGTGAATTTTGAACATTTCTAAGAAGTGCCTCGCCGTCTATTTGGCGGTAGTTGTTTTATTTTTTCAATATACTTTATATGTATGTATATTCCCGTTATACCCTTTTGTACAGATCGCTTTTATAGTCAGTATCGACGGCCAGTATCGCGCTGCATCGCGCACAGTATTTTTATTGTTGTATTTACTAATGTTTTATAAAAAAAAAAAAAAAGAATAAACGTCTAACGTGCAATGACGCCGCCGTCTTCGTTGCTTACCGAGAATGTTACGTTGCTTACGGTACGAATGATTAACGAGGCCTGAGTGAGTCGCTCCTTTAAAGTTTAACAGTTTAGAGAATGATATCGAGTTACCTTTTTGAATAATTTATTTTTTAAAATACTCTTGACAATCGTGCATCAGTCGGTTGAAACTTTTATAAATGTTTACTTCGTAAATGTGTCGGGGGGCTTCGTGCTTTGCAATAGATCCGATCGTGCAGGGTGCACTTACTTTGATAGTCTCTCGTAACTGGTTGCGTTAAGTTGATTCCTTCGTTGCGTGCGATAAAGGGTTGTGAAAGCGTCGTTTTGAATTCGACGATCGTTAGCGTCGTGTTGTCATACGGATTTAACGTGATTTCCTCGGAAAGGAGCAGGGCGTGTGTTTTGGTATCGATCGTAACCGCACGCCTGTCTGCGTGTGGGTGTGTATGCGTGTGTAACCGATATAAAAAGGATATGATCGAATTAATGCGCTCCTCTATCGGTAAGAAACATTGCTAACTGTTGGAGAATCTTGCCACGTCGAGATTAGAAATGCATCGATGAGAGTTATTGTACGTCGGACAAAAGTGCCGGCTTCACGGTCGCTCGAGGCACGGACGAAAATTACAAAAGAACGTTATCGACGAAACATTGCGGTGGTATTCGCTTCTATTTAAAAAAAAAAAAAGCGGGAAACGAAAGAAGCAATAAAAAATACACGTATGTACATATGTATGGACGAAAAGAAATTGTCTCCGGAGTCAGCAACATTGGTGGATTGGGTTCGATCGTTCAAATCATACGAGTCGTGCATTTGTTTTCCATCGGGACAACTACAGGTATCTTTCGGGCTTCTCTTCTCCTTACATCTTCTCCTTCTTCTTCTTACTTCTTCTTCTTTATTTTTTTCTTCTCTCTCGCGCGATATTAGCAATTCCAACTGGTCCAGTTTTTGCGGTGTCTCTCGATACGTAAGAAGTCTTTCGTTGTTGGCTCGAACTTTACAACTCGGCCACGTAACCTTCGATAACGATTCCCGGCGCAATCTCTGCGGTGGTGACATTTTCTGAGACGTTGCTTCGCCGGCTAGTGCTGGGCCGATCCTCGCCCCAGGCTCCCTCCTTTCCATATTTCTCGGACATTCTCACCATTTCATTGGGACTCCACTCGGGGGAATCCCTGCGACTTCCACCGCTTCTGTATACGACGTTCGACTCGGTCTCGCGATGGCCACGGTGCCCCGAGCCTGGCAGTGGTGACGGAGAATAGCTATCGTAAACGGGAGTGCGCTTCATCGATGCCCGCTGATGACCGGTCTTCCTCAGCATCCCCTGCTCGTCAAGCAAATTATGATTCTTCCATTATCCCATAACGAATTCGCACGTGCGTTTTCACTTGTCGCCTCACCTGAAAGTTGAAAGGTGGCTCGTCGCCTTCGCCGCGACCATCGTTGTTACTTCTGCGTCCCATCATCTGCATCTCTTGAATCGGATTGATACTGAAACGCAGAGAAAGAACGAGAGCAGGAGAATCTATCGAAGCTGTCCGATTATATTACACGGTACAGGACTGCAATTGTACGTAGCGTGATCGAACCGATTAACGGTGCCAGCGTTTCTGTTGATCCTGTCCTCGGACTCCCAATCGTTGCTTTTACTTCGAGCGTCGGAGTTGTAGCTATCGGTGCTTCGTATCGGGGGTGGTTGCGTCTGATTGAACGGAATAGGCGGAGGCGGTGCGTGTTTTCTAGAGCGTATCGATCCGGTGCTATCGTAATCGTTCTGAAAAGACACATGCGTTCAATATACAGGCGATACGTTCAAAGGGACGAAGCGACGTAAAATAAGAGAGAAGGAAGAAGGAGGAAATAAGGTGGGAAAGAGAAAAGACGAGGATGATGAACTTACTGAGCGAGGATTATGAGCGTCAGCAGATGGTACGGGACTACGGTTGCTCGATGGTTGTTGGTATCCGGAGTTACCCATTCTGCTTCGGGACGTTTCTGCCGGCGGGCATCGGACCGAGATATTTGGGTCTCTGGAAAACGGAGTGTCGATCAGACTCATTCCCTCGGTGCCCGAATGCGCCACTCGATGTGGCGAGTTCGTCGTTTGCACCTCGACGTCTGAAAAATGCAGAGCAATCCGATGAAGAGTGAGCTCTCTCCGTGGAGAACAGTCGCCACTCGGTCCGGGCAATCGAGACTTTCTCGTTTTCTCGTACCCTCGATGCCCGACACGCGCGTCACTTTACAGTTTAGAGGAACGACTTAACGAAACGATCGATCGTAATCGACGGTGTAATCCGTTACTAATTAGGCGATTCATTGGGCGAACGTCATAAAATTACGTTACGACTGAAAGAGACAGAGGGCCGGATGAAAACGGATCGAGTCGGACGAGCGATACAGGGTGACACGGAGTTTCTCCTCAAGCTTTTCTCAGCGATCGTTCGCGTTTCACCAGAAAACAAATGTTCAGCCAACGCACCCTGTAACCGCGGTCGATCGGACTCGGATCGTGCAAAAAGAGAGGAGAGCGATAGTCGGCAGATATGTAGGAAAAATGTCTAAAAAAGGATTGCGTAGCCGCGCGACTAAAGGCGTATCGTATGGTCCGAGAATATCGGTATCGATGCACCTCGTCTGGATGAAACAAAATGTGATAGGCACCTCTGGTACGAGTGTTCCTGTTGGCCCAAGGCACCGTTTGTCTCCGTAATGGCGCGTCCCAGGCTTCATGCTCGTCGTCAGACGCCAACGACGACGCGGATCTGCGAGAACGTATTTCTCAGTTGACGCCACAAGTCTCCGAAAGAGTTCTTAAGCGACTCTTACTTCGTTAGAGACGGCACACAACGGAGAACGAAAAATGCAACACGAAGCGCGCGTTTAAAAAAAGCAAGCAACATACATCGGGATACGTAACGCGGAGGCTCTATACGAGGCTCTCTCGCCGAGCATCGAGTAAGTGTCTAAAACATAGTCGCGGCTCGTGCAGCGCACGCTTTACGCTTTCAACGAGTCCATCGCACGCAGCCGATGGATTGCGGAACACGGTACAAAGCACGGATAGCTACGCGGCGACCACATGCGAATACGATGAGACCAATGATGGATGATGTCTAAGTAGTGTTGAGGATCGATACGAATTCTACTAAAACGATCACTCTCTTTTAAGGCATTCTCTACCGATTCGGGCCCGTCCACGTCTACGTTCAACGGATAAGTAACGTCGGAGACGGAGCAGCGTTTAAAGTCAACTCACCCAACACCTCTCATTGCCCTAGAACTCTTCATGTCGAGAAAGGGTAACTCGTTATAAAAGTTGAAAGGTAGCTTGTGCACTTGGGGTGGTTTCATCTGGCCTAAGAACGCGAGCGGTGAAACGTTTTGGTCAACCTTGTCTAGGGATACTTGTCCATTCGTCGTATCCATACTCGCTACTATCGCTTGATTGAACAGATGAACCTGCTCAGAAGAATTTTTCGTGCGTTGCGCGTTAGTGTCGCTTCTCCTCGCTACCCGCGAGAGCCCCTGGCGGCTTTCAGAGATCACTCACTTGTTGCGAGAACTGCACGAGGTCTTGATAGCGGGCTGCACGGTAACGTAGGAGGACTTGGAACATGCTCTTCGACCTCCATTTGCTGCTGTAAAACTTCATCATGTCCATCGTCTCCGGATCCATCTGTGTCTTCCCCAGAAGAGGCGCGGTTTCCTTCCTCGCTGCGTGACCCCTGTACGCTATTTTTCACAAAAAATCATGATGGATTATCTAACTGTATAGAGAAACGTTTCGGTTGTTGTAACGCCATCAAAATATCTGGCTCTCAAAACTACTATTTAGGCTCGTCAAAAACCAAATCCTGCACTTCCCTCTAACTACTGTTCCTTTCCCTCCTACCTTTCTGTATCATTATCGCTGCCTGATCCTCCGATATGTCCACTGGCTCCGTCTTCTTTATAGACGCTTTCTTCACTGAAACAATGCCCGTTAAATTTCTCGTAACGGATGGAAAAAGTACGAGCCTCTTAAAAAGAACAATGCGAAAGCGCCACGGCGAAGAGCAGGATCGGCTCGCACCCAACGGTTACGTCTCCCGACCACCAATTTACCTACCGACATCTTTCTTTACGTGCGTGACCTTCGACGCCATGCTCTTACGAGCTAGGAATGCCCTCATCATACACTGAACCTTTACGATCTTTTTCACTTGCGTCTCGTACAGGCGCGACAAGTACTCCTCGTTGTAGTACTTGAGGAACACCTTGGTCTTCCCGAGCACCCAGCCTTCCATCTTCAATCTGATCAACAGCAACCGGCAGTTATCCTTGGTTATCTCGACGGTCTCGTCGAAATCGAACGCCAGGAACTGGTACCTGCGACGAAAGGAAAGTCTCACGTGCTATCGTGATCGATAGAATCGCGAGTCGAAAGGAACGTGCAAAGAAATCACCTTCGAAGAAATTCCTGGAAAGATATTCTGCACGGGTAGCCGCGTTGCCTGGCTTTGGCAGTGTCTAGAATAGCCAACGCTCTGATTTGCTGTCTGACGACGTCTCGATAGAACCCACGAGGCGCCCCTTCCAGGTCCGACCTTATGCATCTGACGAAATGGATACCACCGCTTGCTCCACCCGACGAGAAGCTCTTAAGGATCTCCAGGCTGGTGCACTTAAACGTATTCGCGGCCGTTCTCATTTTCCGCGTTTGGGAGTACTGGCCACGAGACGCGGTGTTAAACCTCTGTTTATCAAACAAGAATATCCCAGCGATCATATTCCTTGCCACTTCGACTCTGCATCTGCGAAACTTGAGAATATAACCAGCAGTCTCACCCTGGGTTTCGACGTTTCCTGCATGAGCACGCCCCACTTCCCCTTGCCTGTCTTCTTCTCCGCGACTTTGGGATGTTCGACGACCATGGTCAGATTGCCAGACTTCGTCAACTTGTTCGTGAACATCTCCTTGACGGTGTCGAGGCCGGATTGTCGGAGCGTCTCTATCATCTCGGGTGGGACGAACTCCCGGTTCTTCTCGGCGATCTCGCTGGAGTCGTACACCAATTTGCCCGTGTAATGGGCGACGGTGAATTCGTGGGAGCTCACCGGCTTCACGTAGACGTTGTCCGACCGTTGCTGTATCTTGGTCAAGATGTACTGATAGTCGAGAGTGTTCTTGGACGCGTCGTCGATTATGCTGAACAATCCCTTATCTTTGCTCATCAGCTGATCTATCGCGTCTTTGTTGTCGTAAAAGTGTAAGCGCTGCATGGGCACGTCCTCCTCTTCTTGCTCTTGCTACGGTCAATGATCGTTTAGCATCCCCGCTGGCCGAGGCTTCCGGGGCAATAGAATTCTCTCTGCCGACACTTACCATTTCCCAGGCAAATATTCTTTGGTTGTAGTAACACTGCATCTGTTCGTTCATCGTGTTGACGATCAGCTGCTCGAGCCGATTCACCGCGAAGCATTCGAATCCGTAAAGATCCATCACGTTGATGGCGTACTTGTCGCCGCTGAAAGGCAGACGCGTCTTAATTAAGCGGCTCGCAAGCACAACCCGCGACTATTCCGCCGTCTGCCTCGTTATACGCTCCCGCCTCGATACTCACAATAAAGCACGCGTAACCGTAAACTTGTGATTGATAGTGTTCACTACCCAGTCGACTAATCGCTGGTAGATCGTGTTGGCCAGCACGTCTCTAGCTTCCCTCGCGTCCTCGCAGCTGTGCTTTTTCCGCACCACGTTTCCTTTCACAATCGCGCAGTAATTGACCAACGACCAGCTAAACTTCTTCTCGTCCAGACTGAGAAGTTGGGCCACTGAAAGTCGCCAAGTCACGTTCCGTTACGTCGGTTCCCAAGTCGGCACGTACCTATCCTGTATCTACGTACCCCTGCTGGCCGCGTCGTTGTTATCCATGTCGGCGTCGCCGTTGTTACCCTCGACGAACCGAATCTCGCCCAGGGTTAAGATCGCCGCCAGCACCTTCCAGATCGTCTCGAAGTACTCCTCCATCTCCAGTATCCGCAGATTCTCCTTCAGCTCGTCGAACTTCACCACGTTTCCCCGCGGATCGTTTCGGACTTTAAAGGACCGTTTCCTCTCGGTCCCCTTGTCGCTTATGCGAAGGTATCGCATCCTTCTCCCGGGCGGCAGGTTGTAGTTCTTCAATTTGCTCGTAGAGTCCAGGCCGTCGTAGAAATAGTAGAAGACGTGAAAATTCGATTGATTTCTGTTGGAAACGCATTCCAGCGTGACTACCTTGTCTAATCGATAAACGTACGGTTGAAGCTACCAGATAAAATCGCGAGGATAATTCTGAAATCTAATTTCCGCGGAAATTGCTGGCTCTACTCTGGCGAGTGATTCGCGACGCATTGGCGTAAGGCCGTGAGCAACGGGTAGACATGCGATGTTAACCTGTCGCGAGTGGATACGCGCCACTTCTCCAGCTGGTACAACCAAAATATGCCGCCGGAGGCTTTCCCTGACGATCCATACGTCGTTTGGATCTGCAGCATGCATCTGGTGGAGTTGGGGTTCAGGGGAGTGGCTGCATTGGAAAACGCCTGGACCACTTTAATGGCCCGCAGCAGCCTCGCCCCGGTGTCCTGTAAACTCTGAAATCGAACGAACGCCCTGTCAAAGAAAGCTTTCCCTAACCGCTTGCGCGTCGATTCGTTTGGCTTTAACCGTTAGCGGGTGGTCGCTTACTTTCCCCAGGTACATAAGATGTCGAATGAGATGTATCGCGTTGGTGGTCTTCCCCGAATTACTTTCGCCTGCTAACAGGATATGCTGGGGCTCCTCGTTGTGCAGCACGTCCTGATAAGCGCTATCGGCCACAGAGTATACGTGAGGTGCGTTATCCGACCGCGATTTGAATTGATACTTTGTGTGGTACTGCAACGCGCAAACGAGTCGAGTTTTACTCGATCCATTCTAAGACGATCGATCTTTCGCGTACGTTAGACTCGATGGACATGTACGTATGCACGATCGACACTTACGTCAGACCCGTAAATGTCCTGCTGTTCGTTCGGGTTTAAAATCAAAAGGATGTCGCCGACGAAGCTGTGATAGTAACCTTGTCGCAGCCTTTCGTGCAGCTCGTCCAGAATCGCGTCCTCGGTCAGCGTCTCGAGCGCGGCGATATCTTCCATGAACATGGGCTCCAGAGGGTCGGTCTGATGAGTCTGTCCCGAGAAGAGAAGTACACGGTGTACCTAGTCGCAGCGCGATAGCAGATTCGCTTCGAGCCTTACCTTCAGGAAATTCTTTCGAACGATCACTTCCGCCCTCCTGTCCAGTTTACCTTTCGCGCAGGCATCCATCATTAACACTTTGATCTCCCGCGCCATCTGAAAAGCACTGTTATCAGTCTCGCCTCTCGAGCTCGCAGGGATTTCGTATTACCAGGAAATCGTTTTCAGGTAATTCCGATAAAAACGGGTGCTCGGCAATCTCCGCCATGAACGGCCTGTTCTCGGGATTCTTCTCCAGGCACCTGGGGCAACGGGGGAAAAAACCACCGAGCGTTACGACATTAAACCATGCGCAATTTACGTGGGTCGTGTGTGAGTTACGTGAACGTACTCCGCGATGAAGTCGTTGAAGTTCTGCGTCCAGTTGGACGGCCTGTACAAGTTCGGGGGAGGATTGCGAACGATCTGAAAGAGAGCTCTGGTGGGGTGCATATCTTGGAAGGGTGGCTTTCCGTCGGCCAGTTCGATCGCTGTGATCCCGATCGCCCAGACGTCCGCTCGATTACCGTATCCGCTGTCGGAGTCGTTCCCCTTGCTGACGGCCACTTCCGGCGCCATCCAGCACGGCGACCCTATGCACGTGTACCTCTTCCCCATCTCCCCCTTCACCATCTTCGACAGCCCGAAATCCACCAGCTTCACTTCCCCCTCTTTGGTCAGCAAGATGTTGTTGCCGCGTATGTCGCGGTGCAGCATGTTGTTCTCGTGCAGATAAACCACTGCCTGAGAAACACGGTGGTTCGTTAGCGGTGATTTTGGTGATTCGAATGCGTCGAGCAGCTCCGGCACGACTTTCTTCTCCGCGCGTTTCCCTTAGCCGCGATTCTGCCGGGAGTAGACATCCGTGCCTCGTTCTTCGCGAGCATTTATTTCACGTGTAATTTGCCGGCATTAAACGTCAACGTGGCCTGATTTACCGCACGAGCGACCATGGACGAATCGCTACTGGGCCCATGGAACACGTACCAACGCGAACAACAAGGAGACGTCCAACGAGGAGGAGAAGAAGAAGAAGAAGAAGAAGAAGAAGAAGAAGGGGTTGCGTGCAGTTTCGAGAAAGGATGGCGAAACGAGCGAACGGAGAAGGCCGAAGGGAGGATGTGGGAGAGGACGAAGGAAGGAGAGAAGCGGTGCGTGCTCGTGGTATACTCGAAATGTCTACTCGCGCAATAATTTCACGACAAACTGCTTGTCGCGTAAATATCACCGCCGCGCCGCGGAGAGAATTCGCCGAGGGTGATGGCCGGAGGAAGACGGGACGAAAAAGCAAAGGGAAAGGTTCCGTGCCGCTTGACGGTTACGTCGATCGTGAATTGAAAGTTGATAGGTCGATAGGTGTTGCAATGCGCGGGTACAGTGGAAGATAGAAAGTATTGGCGCGAGTTGTGCAAGGTTCGAGGGAGGGAGGGGTTCTCACGGCGAAGATAATTAGCAGAACCCATCGATTTTACACGGCCCCGGTGTTTTTGTCGAGATACCGAGCCGCGTATCGAACGGAAGGGAATCGACGCACGATTCGAAACGGAAACGCGCGCTCTACCCTCACAATCAGTAGCGATCAGGTTGCAGCGTGTTTGACGCGCAAATGACACTCCTCCATTCCGCTGTCCCATTGGTCTTTCTAATCGTTTCCTCCAGTTCGTTTGCATCCCGCGGGTCGCTTCGCGGTTTACATACACCGCCGCTCTGCCGGGGCACGGGAATGGAGGAGCATCGTTTCTCGTACGATATTACGGTAAATTATATTCCGCGCGGAAAGGGAATTGCAGAACATTATCTCATTGTAACCGGGCAAATCGTTTCCCTAGTAAAATTACAGGCCTCCGGGCGGGAAACGTTCGCGATTCGCTCTGTCCTCCGTGCTGTTCCATTTGCGAGGGGAGGTTGATAGCGTCGCGAGGGTTCGCCACGCCGGTTCTGTCCTTGACTGTAAACTCGCGGGCCTCCTCTTGGTAGCGGTGAAACGCGGCTACGTACCTACTCGCGTATACGCGTCGGAGGAGAATGGGACGGAAGTCTTTGCGCTCTTGATCTCTGGTGAACGCGGCGCGGGAGATGGCCGCGCGAACCAACGGCGGAGAAGGGCGAACGAACGGGGCAGCCTTTCATTTGCGAGCAGGTTAATTAGCGAGCCATCTCGCCTGTCTTATTTCGAATTTATACGCCGTAGAATGCGGCCCATTGACGCGAGCCTTCGTGTTCGCCGATTTGGCGCGCACGTAAACGCGAATACTCGTTGAATCGCAACACCGGACCTCTTTTCGCCCCTTTCGTCGAGGCTACGCAACGAGCCTTTCGGATCGCGTTACGGTTATCCGCCTTCCAGAAACATTCTTCTGCACGTTTCTCTTTGAAAAAGGCATCCTCGCTTCGCGACGCCTATGCGCGAATCGCAATGACACCGAGATGGAAAATCACGCTCGGGACGCACCGCCCTGGCACGATTATGTTATAATAACGTTTTCAGCCGTTCCTATCTACCCTCGCGCAGCGTGTAAAAGCCTTGGTACTCGCCTTGAATCGAGATCGAGCTACCTCTACTTTTACCCTAATCGATTTTCCAAAATTTAAGTACCTTGATTACTTCCTTCAGGATATAACCTATGTGTTCCTCGCGCAACTTCTTGTCCATGGCTATCAGGCCGCGCACGAGGTCCATCACGGGTCCACCGTCGCAGAGCTGTAAATCGTGAAATCAAGACGATTATTATTTATCATGATGCATTACGAGTAGGTACCTATATTATAATGTGTCGAGGGAATTGAGTCAGTAATAGTTTAGGTAATATTGTCCGCGCGATCACGGAAGCAATTCCAGTCGATTAGTCTCGAGGGAATTTCATTTTACGTAATTGCTGGCTATCTCGTCTCGCTTTCGATCTCAACAGCACCCGTCTCACGGTTTTGTTACATTTACGGTGCATTTTTGCCTGGAAGCCAGCCGATCTGTCCAACGCGGGTAAAATGAGGGCGCGCTGCTCGCTGTACGATTTTAATCCTGCTCGTTGATTCTCGTAAATTCATCTTGGCGCGGTTTCGTGGTCGATGGATCTGGATGGAAGCGTTCGGTCGTTCGGCACGAGCTTTAAGCGGGTTGAGCAAGCACGCGATGCACGCAGCCGATGCATTCTTTGGAGCCGAAGGTGCACCGAGTGCGGCACGAAAACTTGGTCTACTGCCTCCACAGTTTGTATACGTGCCCGTAAAACTCGCCCGTGATACGATATGAAATACCATCGGCGATAAATCTTTGCAACATTGTCGTTGCGTGCTGTTCCTCTTTTCCAGCTCGCCCCTCGCCGCGATTTCTTCCAACCTGCCTCGCCCTCCCGTAAACGCTTATCGACCTCTTTATTGCAATCGATTGCCTCGCAAAATCTTTGTTATTTACTTCGATCTATGAATTCAGCTGCCTACTGTAAGAGATCTGTTAACGAGAAGGATTCTTCAAAGGGACGTGTACGGTACAGATTTTTACGGTACCGACTCTGCTATCGGACCTGCTGACAGACGAATCGTTCCCCGAATTATCCGTAACGGGGAATCTTAAGAGGGGACGAAGTGGAGGCGGTGTCATCTTCGCTCTAGAGGAGCAGTACGTTCGGAGCCTCGAACCAATTGATATTAAACCAGTAAACTCATACATGTAGTGTTTAATAGTTGCATTTACCACCCCTTTAAGTACAAATCCACGACGAGACAAAAATATCGTGTCTCGCATGAGACTTTAATCTCTTGAAATAGTTATTTCATTATTTTATTATTTTTTAATTATTTCGTCATTAGTCTCATGAAAGTAGAACTGTCACGAAACAAGTTTCATGCTATATTTTCAAAACATTTCCATCCTTTACATTTTGTTGTTGCAGAGATTTTTGTCTCACCATAGAAAAGTCTCATGTAAAATCTCATCGTGGATTCGCACCTTTATGAAACCACTCTATTAGTGCTTGTCGGGGTGGCGAGGGTAGTTTTGGTTCGCTCGATTAGATTTGCGGACTTCCCACTCGAAATTCGTAAGCATGGACGATCGCGTTGCTGTTGTTTTTTTAATTGGCTATACCCTGAAGGGTATAATGGGTTTCGCGTGGTGTTTTCAATGGGTTAGACTGTTAGACGAATATGAAGAAGGTCGACCAGTGTCAGTGTTTGGGCGACCATCGAAGCTTGTACGTGTACGCGTTAAATCGAATATCGACGCTTTGCTCGAGATAAGTAATAATATTTCGTGCGCGCCGCGGAGGTCCACCCGTAAATTAGTGCCGCGACGTGCCGGGGCTCACCTGCGTACACGAACGAGTTTAATGATTGTTTAATGGCCGCGTGTGTCGTAAATTATCCGTGTATTCGACCGTCTCAAATGCTTGAAATTGCCTCTGGGTCCTGGCATGGGTACGTACACCAACTCTTCTCCGGCTGCTGCCTTTGTTTTCTCCTTTTCTCTTTCTCTTCGCCCTCCCTTCCATCCAACGTCCGCCCTCGCCTTCACCCTAGCCCTTCTTGTTCCGTGTCTGTTCTCGTTCTCCGAGCTTTTCTTTCTTCCATCGGGGAATTACGATGTTAAAAGTACACGCGCCTCAACGCGATATCGCCTCTGATACAAGCAATAGCAGCGACGATCGGGACAATAACGACACACGTTCAAGTTACACCTTATAGATTTCTTAAGCCTTACCTCCATGACGAACCATATCTGATCGTATTCAGTCTTCTTGCCGGATCGTCTGCGATAAACCCCGTAAAACTCAGGCAGATTCGGGTGAGACACAAAGTCCCGAAGCACTCTGTACTCCTCGATGATCAGCGACTGCGACTCGGGCGTGAGCTTTTGCACCTTCACCGCCACCTTTTTGTTATCTGCGAGATCGCAAGTTGCGTATTTCTACGGGTTCATTGAATTTCGAGGTACACTCCGCTAAAAAGAAACGTACCGGCTTGCTGATCGATCGCCTCGTAAACGTCCCCGCACACCCCCGAACCTATGCAGTCTCTGAGAAGGTAGCGTTTGCCAGGATCTTGGATGCTGTCGAGTCTTTGGAGGGTTGCTCTCCGTTCCCGTTCCTCGTAATCCCCTTCCTCACCCCTGCTCCCATGGCGTCCGTCTTCTCTTCCGCCCCTCCTGCCGTATCCATAATCGTTCATTTTCGGGGGCGCCTCGTCGCCACCTCGTCGCCACCTAAAACACAGAGAGCCGTGGATTGCTCGTTTTCCTTTCGCCTCGGCGGACCTTTATTTAATGGTGCTTTTTAAACAGCGGGACGAGGAATCGCGCGATGGTAGGATCGCATCGCGTGGAAGCTGAATCGGGGAATAAAATTTAAACGGTCGAGTTACGGCGAGTAATAAAGCACAGGGGAAACTGCTCGGTGGAGGACGGTGGATGCGGCACGACAAAAGGTTCATTAATTTGATTCTGGTTTCCAGGGTAGAGTGCTCGTCGATGCAGCGGGACACGACGCGGTGTGGCGCGGCGCGGCGCGGCGCGGCGCACGACACACGACACACGACACGAAGAGGTCGTCGGGCACCTCTTCACGCTCACGGGGAAAGCAGGAGCGGGCCGGTGGTGCCTCTTTCCATCTGTTCCTTCGTCGAACGACGAGAAGGTCGAGAATGACTCTTCGAAGAGAACGCTCTACGGATTTTTTTACGAGAGGCCATGTTCGGCTGGTCGAGGGCTTCACGGCGCATCGGCACAAAGGTGAGTGCTAATTATATTCTTTCTCGAGTGCCGCGTGAACGAGTGGTAATCGCTAATTAGTAGCTCGCTTCCTGAAAGCATCGGCGAGGGAAGCCTTTAGGCCGCGGAAAGTTGCCGTGGTCGGTTGGAAAATTCAAATTCATTGTCCCTCTCGCGGATACCTCGTATCCGCGATGAGAAATATTCGCAACATTCTTTTGTAGGTACGTCGAAACCTTTTTCGCGAGAAGCGTCGCGCGTTCGTTGTACCGACTCGTTCACCGTGGCACGAGGCCAGAACTTGCGGGATTTCTGTGGTTTTCAATTTCCGAGCCACCCTCATCGGCGGGACAGATTTGTCCGTTTCGCGTGGCACGGTATTTCGCAAGCACCCGCGGTGCGATCGAAAGTGCAGATCGGAGCGTTGGTATTTCTTTATACTCGGGGAGCCGAATTGATTGGGGTAGGCAGAGCATCGCCGAGCACACTTCTAGCTATTCACACCGCCGTTGGTACTTGTAAGGTTGCAGGGTAATACATATCCCATTTATCGGATCGCGAAGATTGCGTAAGAGTATTTAATGGGTTACGCGAGTCGGTGGGTAAGGGTGGCTCGCTTAGCCGCTTTACGAAAGACGCGGCCGATCGATGCGGTTCTACATACTCCCGTTAACGGCCAAGGACTTCCTCTTTCTTTAATGCTCCGCGTTTATCGCGTGGGCAGTTGATAAGCTTCATTGTCACGAAAGCACCCGGCGCAAGTATCTCCGTTATTGGATCATTAGTGGTCGCCGTGTAATCCTTTCGACTAATTCGTTAGCGGTCTCTCCGTATTATCGATTTCCCCCTCTGTAAACAGTCCAAGGTAATACATAATCCGTGTTCAGTGCCAACTTCATCGCAAAACACAGGTCGCCCATTCGAGGGATTACATTCCCGTCCCCCGTGGAATTGTATTTGCGCGCCCGAAGCCTGTCCTCGGCCGGAGACTCCGCTTGGTCCTGGCTTGGGCGCGCGGAGCTTCCTCGATTTCCCGAGCGAACTGCGGTTTCCGTAAATCGCGCATCGCGCGTCGGCGAGAAGGATGGAGAGGAGGAGGGAGAAAGAGGGGGCGAGAAATGAGAGGATTCGCATCGTTAGCCAATTCATTTATTCCCGGTGGGTCGGCGCTCGTCCGGCATAATCCGTCGATTTGTCGGCGCGGCGTGTCTCGTGTAATGCTGCTTCCTGCCGCTTCTTGCCGCTTGTAATCGAAGAGGAAAAGGGAAAGGGAGAAAGGGTGATGGGGAGAGAGAGAACGGGAGAGCGAGAAGGCGTCGCGTCAGTGACTATATGTGAACGGACGGACGTAAGAAACTCGGGTTGATCCACGATGTCCACACGGTGGTTCTGTTCTGCTCGTATGCGATACGACTCTGCTCCTCTGCTCCTCCGCTCGTTCAGTTTTCTCAGTCGTCCGATCGAGAGGATCCGCTCCATCCCTGTCCCTCTGCCACTCTGTCCTTTTCCTCGTTGCTGGCCATCGAGAGCCGTGCAGGTTTATCGGTACGACGGGGCGTTAAATTATTGATGCCCGACTGCGCGTCGCGAGAAGACGAACGAGAAGAAAGGGAGAAGGGTTGCCGAGGTAGAGGACGGGTCCTGTGATTTCAGAAAAAGCTTTCCGTGCCACTCGGTCCATCGGTTCTTTCCCTCCCGTCTTCGAGCTCCTTCGTCTAATCGTCTCTCTTTCTTTCTTCTTCTCTGCCTCGGTCTCGGCCGATCGCGAACTTGTGCAGGCTCGCGCTCTTTAAAAGGGAAGGAGCGTGGGGGCGACGAAACGCCTGTTGTGGGAAAGTTTCGCGCACGTCGGCCACGCGGATGCGAGGGGCCATGGCACGACCGAAAGTCGATCGCCGTCGACCCTAGGCAAACGTCTCTTTACTGTTTCTAAGTACATAGTTCCGGTTCTCGTTGCCACCCTCGCGGGGTCCTGGCGCGGTTTCGTTCCCCCGCGGTTTCGTAGGACTTGGTTCTTCCCCCGTTTGCCACCGTTCGCTCCTGATAAGACTAATTGTCAGCGAAGCGAAACGAAACGAAATGAAAGGAAAGGAAAGGAAAGGAAAGGAAAGAGGGGCGGGTTCGCAGCGTTCGCAGCATTCGAATGCGCGCTCCCCGAAACGAGCTGTGGGAAAGTTGATATTCGTTGGCCGAGGAGGGTCCCGCATGCTACAGCGGCGGAATGTTAGCACCGCGAATCCCTGGGAAGCGGCAGCAACGGTAGTGGCGGTGGACGAAGAAGAAGAAGAAGCAGGAGAGAAATAAAAAGAGGCGCAGAAGCCGAAAACGATCGGCAGCCGACCGGTTCGGACCGGCTGAAAAGGGTTCGACACTCCTTTCGCCGGAAAGTACGGTAAACTGGGTGACAAGTGGCTCGTTCTCTCGCGGTTTCTGTTTTATGCCGAGTGGCTCGTCGCGTTCCGCAGCGTTCGATCCCGCGGCGCGATTGCCCGGAAAAACTAGCAGACGCAAATCGTTGGCTTCTCTCGATTCGGCGATCGATTCCTTCCGTTTGCATCGCTCGCCTTCGCGGTGAAAAAAGTGGTGTACGCGTACGATATCGAAGCTGACCGATCGATTGGCGCTCGACCGATTGCCGTGGCGGAGACGCGGTCCCGTCCGCGAGCCACGAGGCTTCCGCTTCTTGCGCCACTCGCCGACCTTTTACAGATTCCCGATCCAGGAGATCGATCCTTTCGGCAGATAACGCGTTCCCCCCTCTTTAGGATTCCGTGGCGGAGGTGTCGCTGTTCTCGCTTCTCGCGATCGACTCAGCTTCGCGAAAAATCGCTCGTTCCCTGCCGTTCCCGGTCGTACGTTATTTCCGTCAGGGGGTTAATCGATACCAGGAATCTTGCCGGTGTTCTTCTTCCTCGAAGCTCATGCAACATTTAACTTTCCGCTATATTCTTCCCGGCTGCCCTCTCGGCTCGCGCTTGCGATCCCCCGCCTCTTCTTTCTCCCGGTCTTGTCTTACCACAATGTATCTCGGTTTTTTCTTTCATCTCCCTTCTCGTTCTCGTTGGAAATACCGATACGTCGGTCGAGCGACCGCCTCTGTCCGTCTTCGTCGTTCTTGCTCCGCCGAAGTTGGCTCGAGACGACACCTGCCTGGATTTACCTCCAATACCTGCAACGCACTCTCGCCACACTCGCTTCGCTTCTCCCGAGCCTCCTCCCGACCTTCTCTCTGTATTTACGGGTTTCTCTCTTTTTCCCGTCGTCCTGACAAAACATCCTGAAACACATGTTCCGGCACCTTCGAGACGCGCACCGTGGAACGTAAAGCACCTCGCGTTATACACCATCTTTTCTCTCCCTCTCTCTCGCTCTCTCTCTCTCCTCCCTTCTTCTGCCGCTTCTCTCTGTTCCGGCAGTCGGACGAAACTTGTTAATTGCGGCATTATACCCGATCCGTAAGCGATAAGCACTCGGTGTCTCGGCGTGGAACGTCGCGACGTCTTGGCACGTCGAGGGGGTGGGTGACGTAGCTCGCGGGTAACGCGCGATTCCGTTCACTTGGGATTTTATTAAATTATGATTACGCGGTAGCGGCGCGAAAGCGTGAAACCGACCAAGAGTAATCTTCCGATTCGACTGGAATAAAATTAAGAGAGAAATTCACCGCGGCTTCTTGGCGGCTTGCTCTCGATTCGAAGCGGAGGAGACTCGGCCTGTGTAAAATCCGGCGACGTACGAAACGAAGGGGTAGGTATTCGCAGAAGGTGCAAAACACTTAGCCGTAAGGGACAAGTAACGCGGGGGGGTGCACTTAGCGTGGCTCGCGATGAAACTCACCTCTAATTAAAATGTCTGGCAGGTTGTGCAGGCCCTGCGGCGTCCACCCTCGCAATGTTCGCAATGCTCGTGTGCCGGAGTAAGAGCCGAGCTCTACGACGCTCGTGTAGGGCGGTGTAGTCACGATTGCGTCGAAGGGGTGCCGTTGGGGAGGGGTGCTTGGCTTCCATGATCCAATAACGCCGACTTAATTAACTAACTGCTAACTCGCAAGCCTGTTAGCTCATTGATTTCGTCCCCGAGATCGTCGTCCAGCCCCGGCTCTCTCTTTCTCCTTCTCCTTCTTCTCCTTCTCCTTCTCTTTCTCTTTCTCTTTCTCTTTCTCTTTCTCGCTTTGCCTTGTCGGATCTAGCTTCTCCTCTCGCACACAATTTTCATTTTTCGTTTTTCCTCTCGACCGAGAGTCCATCGATCGACTTTCCCATTCTCCTCCATCGCCAGTGAGAGTTGAGAGTTGAGAGTGTTGCAGCTTCCATTCCCTTCTCGATGAGCATGCCAAGCATTTTCCACTCGCTCCGTGATCGACGATGGTCCTCGTCGCGATTCGGACCAAGACCATTGTTTCGCGTCGGTCCAGCACGAACGTGTCGCGAATCGCGACGCGCAAGGATACGCGGGGATAATTATCGCGAAGGTACAGGTAGGTATCTAGCGGTAAAAAGTGTCGCATCGTGCTCCCGCTTCTAATCTCGTTGGTCGGATCGATGCGCCTTGAAAAAGATCTCTCGAGGGTCGCGCGATAAATTAATGCGCTTTATCGCGGCTTCTTCAGGGTCGTCCTGGTCGGCGCAGTTGTCAAAGGGAACCGCGATTAATGCGAATACGCGCGCTCTGCCTTCTTGCAAGACGGTCACTTGAATCGGTTCCACTCGCGGCGGATTGGTCGCGACTCGCGAGCGTACCGGCAACTCCAATCTCGCCAAGGATAATTAGTTGAAATTCTTTCTTATCGCCGGGATTCCCGACGGTTTCAATCGAGCTTCGATCGATCAAGATGCGGTTTAAAATCGCCACGGCAACGCTTTGGATTATCAGGGGTCGACGTCGCCGCGTGCACCGACCCGCGTAAAATACGATTATGAAAATCCCCGTCCGATTTCGGTCCTAATCTAATCGGAATCCTAGTCATCGCGTATAGCCTCGAAAACCTACTTTGCCGTCGGTGAATTGCAGGGGCTTTGAGCAACTCGAATCGAGTCGTTAATCGCGAAACTCTTCATACGGTTGCTCGTGAAAGAATAAAGTAGGTAGCATTTTCTGCTGCGATGCAGGAGGAACCAACCTCTATCCCTCTCGTCGTAACATCCCGGCGATTGAACGAACCGAAAGGAAAACGTCGAGAGTGAACTGGACATCGCATCGCGATGGTACCTACGCGTTTCAATGGTTCGCGTTATCGCTGCAATGGTGTTTTCGCTTGGTATGTAAGCGGGATTGGCACAGATTTTTCCAAGGTTTTAACGCGGGACAATTTATCGTTGGGTCGATGGAAAAGAAGGTCGAACGAATCTACCGCAGCCAGGAATAAAAGTATCGGAAAGGCTTCGGTCATCTGTAAATCTGTCCGAAAGAATTACGATTTCAAGCGATTTCTGACTAAAACGGACTGGCCGTAATCGCCCGTCTATCAAATTCCGATTCGATCGTTAATATCGAGCGGCTGTTGGAGAGAGAATGATAGAGATAAAGAGAGAGAAATTGGCGAATTATCGGTGAAAGGAACTCTTTATTGTACGCGCATTATTGAATAGTATACAATCGCATTCATTCGCAATCTTGGACAGACGCACATTGCTTCTTCTAATAATACTGTGGCGGAGGTGTTACAGTTGGTGTGTATATTAAAATCGTCTACCAATTAAATAGAGCAACGTTATAAATAAATTATAGGCTCGCTTAATCTACGGATTAAATTATATTACTCGCGCGGTTAACCCTTAACAATTAGGTACGTCCGTTGTGTGGTTGGAGGCGCGAACTAGCCGTTCACTCTGGTTGGCCTGCGAACGTCACGATAGCGACGAGTCTCGATAATGTTCTAAGCGTGAATAAAAGTACGGTCACCGAATCGACGGGTCGACTTATTCTATTACGGATACTGTCGCGGTTTCTCCGAAGGGAAACGCTTCACGGCTGCGCGAATTACCTGATCGATCACGCAAGCTGACGCGATTCATAAAGCGTAGATCCGCTGGCCGATTAATTATTGCCAGCAGCGCGAGCGTCATCCTCTTAGGCGATTAAAACGTCGCGATCCACGACGACGGGATAACGACCGAAGTGGTAATTAGATTGTATCCGGAATACCGTTTCTATGTACCGTCATCCGATTTAATCCGTGTATCGAGCGTTATTACACGCGACTGTGTCCGTGCACGGATTTTACGCTTCGGGACCGATCGGCCGTTTATCGTCGCGTCTTGCGCTCCTACCCTAGCGTTCGCTTTCGCTCATTGCTCGCGGAGAGTTTGTTCGTTGAGTGTTCGTTCACTTGCAAACGGTGATCCATTCTTCCACGGTGCAGTTCTGACACTGCACGAAGCAACACCAGTGAAACTTGCATCTACACATCTCGACGTGCCGTTGCCTGACCACGTTGTAGCCTCGCCCGCAGCACAGGCTGCCGCATCCGTCTCCGCCGGAGCTGGTCTTGTTGCACCTACGACTCGCGGTGCCCGGGATGTCCGCGGTCGGGTCCCTCTCGCAGAAGTTGGGCGACTTTTGATAGTAGAAGAGCTGCTTGGCGAGATCTCTGGGTCGCCTCTTGCGTCCACCGCCACCTCCATTCCCACCGGCGGCTCCTCCTCCGCGATGTTTCCGCTGCCTCTGTCGGTCGGGCCTTCTTCTTCGCGAGCCCCTCACTCTGGACAGCGGGGTGACGCTGCCCAAGTTGCTCTGCGCCACTAGCACGGCGTTCCGAAAGCGATCCTTGAGCGTTTTCCCGACTATTCGGAAGTCCGGCGCCACTTTCCAGCAGGTCTTGAGCTCGCAGGAACCCGACATACCGTGGCACTTGCAGCGCACTTGCATGTTGCTCGCCACTGCCTGAAAATTCCACCGACCAGTCGATAAACATACTTACGTAGTTACAGTTATATAGGGTTGTATGTCGCGATCGAATGACGAACGACGGAGCTAAACGTCGCGAGGAAAGGGCGCGCGAAGCACGCGGACTGGTCAGGAGTCGCACGAATAGCGGGAGAAGAGAAAGGGGGCAATTTCTTTTAGACAAAGAGGTGTCGCGTACGAAACAGTTAATGAGTCTACGGCTGGGTGGTCCAGCCCGGGGCTTTGTCTTAATAACGTCGAGGCGAGACCGAGCGTGGAGAGGTGTACGGAGGAGAAGAACGGACTCGGCTGCTCTCCTACTCTCTCTCTCTCTCTCTCTCTCTCTCTCCTCTCCACCCTTATTCACCGCCTCCTTTTTCTCTCGCGCTCCCTTGCTCTCTCGGTCTCTCTCGGTCTCTTTCGTCCTGCTCGCGCGCGCCGCCGCGCAGCCCGGATGCAAGGATCAACGTTGAAACGCGAAGAAACCAACAGGCACCAGATGGAAGCAAGAAAAATAGTCGGGTAAGAAGTATATTGTCACGGAATGAAATATTTATCGCGAGCGAGCAAGACAGAATGAAAGGGAAGATTGATCAAACGGCTTACCAAGCGGCCAGCTTGATTGTTGTGCAGATTGACCGTCGACTGTATATCCCCGGCCCTCTCGCGCGTGTCTAGGAACTGTCTCGAGAACTCCATGCCATAGTCGAGATTGTGAGAGCAGCCGCCCCACTTCCAATGGGTGCCCCTGGCCTTGGCTGGCGGTTTACCCTTGTAGCTGGACGGGTCGCATCCGCAGGCGAGCAACCGTCCCATGCTGCACGCGCGGGCCACGCTGTGAGCCACCCCCGCTGCCGAAATCGCGAACGCGAATGCTGTCTCTCTGTAACCTGAAAGCAACCGAGTTTTCACACTTACTCTCCCATTGGAAGCCGATAGGATCCTTATCAGATAACTTACCGCTCCGAGTGACGATAGTAAATGGGTACGCGGTAAAATGGACGATTCTTTTACCCCTCCTGCTGCGAAAGATGGTTGCACACAGTCGCAAACGAGAGACAATCGAGGGACAATCGAGGGACAATCGAGGGAAGGGTATGATCGAGACACGCGGACCGGTTAGCAAATTGCTGCTTGTCGACGGTGACGCCGGAGGCCTGCGGACCAGAGTAATATACGCAACGCAGCGCGACAGCGGCGATCGCGCTCGCCGTTTCTCTCGCGAGCGACGAGAACGCGAAACAGCGGGACACCGTGGAGCCGAGCTTCCGTAGAAGGAGCCTCGGAAGCGAGGCCCGACGGATCGTTCGACGGATCGACCGACAGACAGCCATCAGACGAAGTTCAGAGGTAGATTATTCAGCCGTCCGTCAAAACAAAGCGTGGCCATCAGCAGCGGCGGCCGGCGGGCATCCATTCACTGCATGTATAAACGATCTCCCCGTGGGGTTCCCGAACACGCAATGCCAAAGTCTGACCGCGATAATCGCCCCTTTCGGGGGCTACGAGCGCTGCGACGATCCTCGGGGGCGTCTACGTCCACGCTTGGACAACAGCTTCCTCGATAACGTCGATTCATTCTTAATTGCTCCGCTCGTCCTTCGTTTACCTACCCCCGATTTTTCTACGCTTTTCTGTCGCCGAACGCTACCGGCGTGAAATCGGACGGGGAACGATTAGAAGCCGACGAGAGAAAATGTTGGGGTGTTTCACCCTGAGACAGTTGTTTGATCGATCGGAGACAGAGGGGCGGCTCTGGTCGTAGAATTTGGAAATCCGTCGATCGGGGAGGGAGAGGAGCTCTGGTTGGACCATTTCGATAAGTAATGCGACGTGAAACGCACTTTTTCTTCGGTACCTCCAAGGTCTCCCGTCCCCGAAGCGTCGCTGGAGTCGGATTGACGGATGGCCGATCGTCAAACCGCAATGGTGGCTGTCAACTTACAAACGATACGACACACGACTGGCCGCGGGCTCGGAATACGCGGGCCGAACTGTCCCTTTCGCCTCGACTGCTCGACAATGCCCACACATTACTCTGCCCCCCTCCCAACTCTCCCGCCCCTGCCGTCCCTGTTTCGAAAGAGGTGCTCCAATCCACGAATACCGGGCGGTATTTGCAGTATTCATGAGAGCGAGATACCGGGGAGACGCGCTAAAGGCACATTCGAAAGGATTTGTGGTATTCGTTCTCGACACCCGATGAGGCACTGCGCTGTCGTTACGTCGTCCCCCTTCAACCGAGCACCCCTTTTGTTCCTTCCGTTTTGAATCCGTGTTCCGAGCGCGACTCGCGACAGGCCCCGCCGCGGCCGCGGAGAAGGGACCATTTCCAACGGTTCCCCTTAATTTCCCCTTTATTCCCCTTTATTGATACGCGTTGAAAAAGGAGCCCGCGGAGCGAGCGAGCCGGGAACGCGATCGCCGATATCCCGGCAAGCCGCGCCGCGACTCCGTTCGAGGTTCTCTGAACGTCTCCTTTTACTTTGCGAGATACCCCGAGCCGCGCGGTAGAGATTCGTTGGCCTTTCGGATCGTATCCGTGAACGGGGACCGATCGACAGGAACGAGCTGCTCGGACGAGCGAGATTGGACAGCCGGTGGTCGATTACGTCGCCCTTCAGTCGATCGCACGAAACCCTGGTGACGTTAAAGAGTCGACCCTCGCCGGGCAGAGGAGCAGCCTCGAGCGACGAGCAGATTTTTTGGAGATCCGTCGCCCGGATAAAAAAGTTGCACGTCGGGGAGCGATGGAATTCTGCTGCGAAACGGAGCGGAGCGTTGGCAGCGTCGAGAGCGTGGCGATATCGCGGGCGGGCCTCCGTTTCGGAGGATGATAACCTCCTTGGTACGGCGGGGACCGGCTCCGCGGAGACGAAAGAGAACGAAAACAGCTCTTTATATGGGATCGCGGTGGGAGGGGTTGCTGAAAGCTTGCGCTTTATACGGCTATTGGCAGCAACTGTTTTATAATGCAGATAGCTGCTGGAGGGCTGCAGCTACTGCTCGATGGTAAGAGGAGCACCGGGGACTCGTAATAAATCCTCCACGGGGAGTTGTACGTCTCTTCTCTTGGACAGTGGAGAGACCGAGGCAGAAGGAACAGGAGGATGAGAATGAGGATGAGGATGAGGATGAGGATGAGGATGAGGTTGAGGTTGAGGTGCGCAGAGGGGGCCACTCTGCCTCTTTACTCTCGGGCCCCTGACGCAGGGACGCGGTGACGGATGGCGCACAGGCCTTACCCTACTACCCTGTGTCAAGCCCAAATCACT
This sequence comes from Andrena fulva, assembly GCA_946251845.1. NCBI lineage: Eukaryota > Metazoa > Arthropoda > Insecta > Hymenoptera > Andrenidae > Andrena > Andrena fulva. Next base: position 92,183,249 of record OX276327.1, on the reverse strand, counting down.
GTTTAGATAACTCAATAGATAGCGCGCCGGGTACGCTAACGTCCACGGGAGCGTGCGCCTTGTTTTCGGTCGCATCTCCCGTTCGCCGATGCGCTCTCGAATTAGATACTCCAGCTCCGCAGCCTAGACCTCTATCGGTCGTCTTCCTACCCCAGCGATACCTGATAAGCACAAGAGTTTACGACCGGAACCTTCCACCTTTCAAATTCTTCAACAGTGCTGAATATTCCCGATCCGCGCGGACTCCTCTGGAGAAAAGGACCTGTTACTCCGCCGCGTCGCTTATCAGTTGTTTGATTTGGAAGCGGCTCGAAGCGAATACCGTCGCATTTACGACGGTAAATCCTGTCAGCGTTGCTTGAGAACAAGCGAATGTCGGGTATATCGTGTCTCGTAGTAGGTCGCCTTGTGTGGGCCCGTGGGACGGCCAGAAGGAGGGAAGGAGGGCCGTTTCGTGTACATTTCATAATACATTAAGTCGTTTTGCCGAGGTTTAACGAATACGTGGGAAAGGGGAGAGGCGCGGCGAGAGCGGGGCAAAGAAGGAGCGAAAGAGCAACGAGAGGGCAGGAGGACCGTGTCCGAGAGATTTAACGACGCGCGTTCTCTTGGAGATACGCAGCCAGCACGAATTTGACACGGTGGATTTCTCCAACGACCGCGCGCGGACCCTCACCTGGCCACCGATGTCGTTCTTAAAAAGCTCCGTGGAACCGTTGGTAATGGCGAAGTGCGGCCCGTTTCTCGGAAGCTGCTGCCCTCTGACTTCGGAGCCAAGCTCCGGACTACGCGACGGACGATCGCCCGTTCTCCCGGATAATCGGCGAATCGACCTCCTCCGGTTTCTCGTTGTCGAGAATCGGCCGACGAGCACGTCTCGTCGCCTGTTAAATCCAGGTGAATACCCATCGCGGATACCATGGCGCGATACGGTCGGGCCAGCCGTCCTCCGAAATAACTCGCCGGAGAAAAAGTCACGGAATCGACACCTCTGCTTGGCCAGTAAGCAAAAAGGTGGTACCGATCTACGGAGACAGATAACGAGGAGACAGACGTGGCGGGCACCGAGATCCTGCACGGCCGCGGCGGACGATCTTAAGCTTTCAGGTCAGGTGCGCCCGATGTCGCGCTCTCGCGCACTCGTCCGACACGATATATGTTTCCTCTTTCGACGCACGTACGCGCCACGACGAATTTATATGTCACACTGGAATAGGACAGTCGAGGGGGGCAATCTCTTCTTGTCTCGTCTCGTCCCGACTCTTGCTTTCTCGCACGGATTTGGGACAGGTTCTCGCGTTCTCGGAGGACGCGCGCACAAACCGTGTTCTGATTTAAGGAAGCGCGCGATCTCTCGCCTACGCTGTGTCGTCGACGTCCACAACCTCGTAAAAGATTTCACCTTTGCGACGCGACGGTCGAACCGAGAGATCAACGCGTGCTCCGCTTATGCGCCCGCCCGTCGTTAAACTTCCGTCTTCGTTCTTTTGTCGGCCACGGGACATTTGCATGGGCTTACCTCTCTGAAGAAGAACGCTGCTCTGCTGGGTCCTACTGCTGGGCGTCAGCGACGAACAGTTCCACCTGTGCCACATGAACTGATGCTGACACTCGGATATAGCCATTTGCAGGCCCTTGATCGCGGCCACCGTCACGTCCGGATTTCTGTGGCATAGCTCGCGTTGCTCCTTCGTCAGACCCGGAATACCGTTGCAGACCACGGCATTCCCGCTCACCCAATCGTCCACGGAGTTGCTCAATAAGCAGGTCGCGCTGCAAATCAAACGAAATTTACCAATTAAAGTTCCTTGCTGCCACCGAGCGATTCTCTCAGATCGGGCCACGTCGGTCCCCGCTTTTCTCACGAAACCGCTCGCGTTCGATCGCTTTGAGTGATTTTGCTTGCAGGGAATTCAAACCGAGGGGAATTCCTCGTACTTGCGGCACCGATCTCCTTTCGATCCCTCCCTTCGCTTCGCGCTGCTCCCCTTTACCGTACCGCGCGCGTACCACCCGTTATCGAATTCCCGATCGCGAGCGCGGCTGCTTTTGGATTCATCGCCGATTAAAGGGACAACTAACCGTGCCTTTAAGTAGCTCTGCCACGCCTTCCACGTGCCCGAAAACTCGAACGCGAAAGCGTTCTTTCTGCCCTGTTAAACGTGTAGAAAGCTCTGGCCTGGCTCGTTGCAACGCAGCAGCGCACCAGCGTACCACCCGTCACGGCGAATGGTAACCGCGTCGAGATACGTCCTCGAGCAGGAATCGTCGATAAATCCTGAGAGCAAGTCGGCTGCAGCCTGCACTTTAATGCTTAATGCGCGCGTGCATCGTACGCGCGTCTGCTTTCCTTTAGGCGATTTTACGAGGCCGAGGTCAAAAGGTGCGATCCCTCTCAAAGAGCCGCTCGAATATCTGCTCGCCTCTTCCTTCGCTGGTATATCCCCACGCGGTATCGGCCCTCTCCCCGTCACCCTTTTTCCAGCCCCCGTCTTCTTGCCCTTTTGCATCGTCGCGATAACGCCATTCACCTCTCGGAAGAAGAGCTCTTAAAGCGCTATCTTAAGCGACAGCTTCTGCTTAATGGCGGCGCATTACGAGGTACCGGGTGTTAATTAATTTCCAGATAAAAAAAGGCAGTGTAGCAGAGAGAAGGGGGGGAGGGAGCGCCGAAAATTATAGCTCGTCGATCGTCGGAGGACCCTCCGGTGTAGAGTATGCGCGTACTCCGTGGCCGCGGCGGCAACGAAATCGTTCGTCGAGGGTAGGAACGACTTGGGTGCCGCGTCGCGAGGCTCGTTTATTTTCCTCGCGACCAGCCGGAATGGTCAATTTTTTTGGGGAGAATTCTCGGGGTCGTTCGTGGTCGTTCGAGGTCTCGGAGGATGTCACGGACGGGTGGAAGATTCTCGGTGGGTCGGGGTCGGTCGGCTGGTTATCTGCGGGTACAAATTAGCCGACGAGCTTCTCCTAAAGTAAAAGCTGTGTATAGCACCCGCGCGAACGAGGAAAAGAGAGAAACGAGAGGCGGATAAAGGGATCTCGGGGACAAAAGGTAGAAAAAGGTGGAAGATCGTATCCGGAGGCTGCGGACCATGCGGGGAGCAGGGGGTGGCAAGGTGCGGGGAACAGGGGTCCTGGCAACTCGGTTGCTGCGTAGTGTGGGAAAGGATGGCGGAGGAGGACCAAGATTTTAGGGTCGCAGGGGTTATTGAGGGCTCCCATTACCGATACACCGTTGCATCGCTGCTATCTTTCGCGCTATTGATGATCTACCGAAAGCAGATTAATGATCTTAACTCCCTGAAACAAATTACCGAAGACATCGCGCGTACCTGCGAGCTGCGCGAGCCTGACCGGGTCGACGGATTCCTTCTTCGCCTCTCCACTCCGCTACCACTCTCTGTGCCTTATCTGCGCGTTTCTTTCTCTGCTCCACGTCGTCGCGTAATCTTCTCCCGGGGATAACTAATAGACCAGTCAGCTGCCTCGCTGCAGCGCGAGCAGAGAATCGGGGAGAAACGAGGGAGGCAAAAGTTGCCTGGCTTCGATGTGTTCGATTGAGAAATCATACGTAACTCTTGACATTCATTGGGTACTGAATTTCCACCGGGGGAAGGTGTATCTCTTATGGGACGTCCTAGTAAGAGACGTCGGCAAGAGAAATGGCAAGAGAAGCCCATCCGTTCGTATCGGTGGACCGTGTTCCCCGAAGTCGTGGGAAATCGTCGAGCAAATCAAAGGTCGAAGACGCGACGAGCGCGTTCTGCATTTTTGCCAATGATCCAAGGGGTCGCCGAAGAATCCAATATGGCGGCGGGGTTGCACGTGTTTTATTTAGCTTGTTCGCAAGGAAACAGACGGGATGGAGAGAGACCGGGAACGGAACGGAACGGAATTTCGCGTTTAATGGAGGTATAGCCGCGTAGGGAAGGAGAGGGAACTCGTTACGACTGACCCGCGAGAATTCCTGCGGTAGATATCGAATCGCCTCGCCTCCTTTGCTTGCGCTTCTTGGCGCGGTCTCGCGATATTTCGGGCCGATTGTCACGCGGAAGCCGTCGAAGCGACGACAAGGAACGAGCCTGTCGCTCGTCCGAATCGTCCAGCGTCCTATTCGGTGAACTGGCATCGGCGCATCGGACTTGGTCGGGGTGCTAAGCCCCCGTGTCGCGCAAACTGGTTTATCGACCATTACATCACGGGAATTATTCGATGCGGTAATTCAATGACGTTCCGTAAATACGCCGCAGCGCGCGCTTGCCCGGTTGCCCGGTTGCCCGGTTGCCCGCCTATATTCTAGGCGAGTGCATGCGAGCAGCGCGTCGGTGCACGTACGGCCTTGGTCCCGGATGTTGTTTGTAATTATTTACGAGGAGCCGCGTGGGCACACGAAGGAGAGGAGTACGTCCGCGTGGCTTGGCCGTGGTCGGACGCCTTGGGTACCTACGCTCGTAACGCGCTTATATCTCCAAGACATAACATTGTCACAGATAGTCGGCCGAATGTTTGCCGTTTCGTATACCGAAGATGAGCACGAGTCGCGTTCTTGGAAGTAAAGAGCGAAGTGGGAAGGTATTTGCCGCGATTCGAGGAACGATTCCCTCCTTCGGCGGTCAGCTGTTCCGGAAAGCTGGCGATTTTCGAGCGACTACGCTCTCAAAGAATGTCACTAGCGCGAAACGAAACGGAATGAAACGAGACGAAACGAAACGAGACGAACCGATCGTTGAGCGATCCTTTGGCGAAAGAAAGATTCGATTAGAGCGTGCAGAGCGGAGCGTCCGGCACGGTGCCAGGCGTGGAGCGCAGCGAGATCGGCCAGGCATAATGAAGATCACAGCGGGATCGTTCGTTGTTCGTGCCACGGAGCCGGTTCAAAGGGCCTATTTGCACTCCGTCATTGTACTTGGCCTGGAGCCGTCGATGCTTGGCCGACCGTCTCTATTGACAAATTCTTTCCGCAAGAGGCGCAAAGAGAGAAGCGGAGAGAAGGAGCAAAGGGAGTCGCGCTACCACGCCGCTCGTAAATTTTTCCAAAGCAAATTAGAGACGACAGTTTGTGTCCATAACGTTTTCCCTTGCCCTCTATTCTTCTTCGACGTTCTCTTCATCATTGCCCTCAGCTTCCGCGTTCCTCGCCTCCGCCCTGTCCTTCGCGTTAGCTGTATTTTCGAACGTGTAACGAGCAAACACAACTTATCTCCGCAGTAAACAGAGTTAATGAGATCGATGCGATGCGGCTTCGTATACGCTTCGTTTGGCGAGTGTTAATTGCACCCTGGAGAGAGATATCGTAGGCAGGAATGGGGCGAACGTTGTGCGTTGATCGAGGAAGCGGAAGAGTCGAAGTATAAGCAGAAATGGAGACGCAATTTTCAGGCGGTCGAGAGTCTAATTCGGTCTGTCCTCGACGTATAAACTTCCCGGGGATTAAACAAATATTGTGAGTCCGGCCGTGACACTCAACAAGACAAGACGCGAGATATCGAAGGTAGATGATTGGAGTGGAGGGCTGGTCAACGCGATGTGGCCGGTTCAATAACAAATGGAGGAGGATAAGATAAAGGGAAAGGGAAGGAAAGGGAAGGAAAGGAGAGGCTTGGAAGGCAGGAGGGAGGTTGGCGAGGAGTACTTACCGACGATTCTCGAGGAGAATGAGCAACAGGGCGATGGTGGGTCCGATTCTAGTGGCGATCCTAGACGGTGGTCCTTCGTAGACGCGTCCTGATCGAGAAGGAGGCATCCTGTCATCGCCCCGAGGACGTCTCTTATTCTTTGCGCGGTTCGCCCACTTTAAAAGAGTCGAGTGCGACCCCTCGTCCAAGGCTGCACACCCCTAGCACCCGAACGGAAGGACCCCTCGCTCGCTCGAGAGACGATGCTGCCGTCTCTCTTTCTTTCTCTCTGTTTCTGTACGGTTTTTTTCGAATCCCTCTCCTACTGTTCGTCTCCCGTCACCGGCGCGGTGCCTGTGATCAGCAGCCTGGCACGCGTCGAGGACTCCTCCTCGCCCCGGGCACCGGCGCTTCTGCTTTGACGTTCCGTACGATTCGAGAGCTTCCTGTTTCGCTGCTTCGAGGGGTCGCTTCGAAAACTACCCCGCGGGACAATATCCTCGATGACGATCGAACATTTCGACGACGGACCACCATAGATTCTCAATTCTCATCCCGTTCCTGCCACCTCACCCACCTTCCCTCTATCTCTACTCCACTATTTCTACTTGCGCCCGGTCCTTGAGTTTCCGACGCCCACGGAACCGCCACTGGTCGCTCTACCTCGGTGCTTCCCTACGATTCGTTGCTCGTGTACGTCGAGCGGCTTTGGTTTTCTAAGTAAACGTCGATGAGACTTGAGAAATCTCCCGTCTTTGGAGAAATGAATACTGTCGATGTGGACGTGGTTGCGCGGGAGAAACTCCCGAGTACTCCTCGAGTAGGTACTTCACTGACACTGCAGTCGTCGCGAACGTTGCACCGATTCGCAGTTGCTATTAAACATCGTCGCGCGAACCCTTTCTCCGTGATCGATCTGTCCTGTGGACGCTCCACAACATCCCACGAAACTAGAGAACACTTCCGAACGTGGAGGAGGGAATCGGCGGGATATTTATCCTCGGCCAGCGAGCGAGCCGCGCGCCGCGGCACCCTTGTTCGCCGCGCTCCTTCGCAGGTATCGTGACATTCTGTCGTCGTCCTTGCACCCTGTGCACAGCGTCCAGAGGACCGGTCGTTCGTTCGGCGGTGGTGCCGCGCGTTTCCTCCACTTCTGCTCTGGTATCTCGCGGGCGAGGCACGCGCGAATAACGCGTCGAGGATAAAGAGAAGAAGACCTGACCGGCTCGGACGGCTCGGTCTCGGTACTTCCGGTGTGTGCACGCGTTCACGGCGAAGTGTCAAGCTCAAATAAAAGAAAAGTCGCCCTCCGGGATCTCTTACTCCTCCCACGCACACATCCCCCTCCTTCAGCTTGTGTTCCTCTTCCACCGTTGGTCTCGTTCCGTCTCTCTCACCCTCTCTTTCCCTCCCGCGCACGAACCACCGCGGCTATCGTTTCCTTCGTACGTGCAAACAGTCGAATAGCGCGCAAACTTGCCGCGGCCGCGGCGTTACGCGCTAACGCCACCGATCGCGGGCAATCTCACCGCGACGTCGCGTGGTCCGTCGAATCTCGATCGGCCGTTACGTTGCGCGATAACGATCCCGAGGATCCCGACGATCCAGAAGATCCAGACGATCGGTCGATGATTCGGGCCGGTCCGAACGGGGTCGAAGGTTGAGCGAGGAAGCCAGCCGAGAATGAAGCGGAAACAAGCGAGACCGCGCGGAACAGAGACAGGCGGGTCAGCGAGGGATGAAAGGGTGCGAAGGGTGCGAAGGGAGGAAATTGAGAAGCGAAAAAGAATGCAAGCCGCGTCAGGTGGCCGAAGGAAGTGGAGGAGGAAGGCGAAGGAAAGTCGGGGGAAAAGAGTAGCGGAGGGTGAAATAAGATCGGAGAGAGGGAGAGAGGCTGACAGATGAACCGAGACCGATAGCGAGCGCGATGGCAGAAGATTCTCGAGAAAGAGAGCACGCCAGGGCCACGCACTTCCGTTATCCCCGTGTTTCTGCGTTCGTTATCCCGACACGCTACTGCGAGCCGAAGAAGAGATGGACAGAATCTGATGATTCCACCTCCGTTCAAGCTCGACGAGGAGCTGTCAGGGAGATCGGTCTGTCTATGATGAACTCGGTGCGCAGTGCGCGGCTACGGGGGCCCTCCTCGCCCTCCCATAGGGAGAGAAAGGAGAGATAGGGAGCGGTAGGCACGAAGAAACCAACTACCCCCCCACCATAACCACCACCATCCGGACACGACCACCACTACCATCGGCCACCACCCTGAGATTCAAACCGAGGGACGAGGACGGACGATCGCAAGTGAAACCACCAACGGAGATGGAACGACGCGAGACCGAGGGACGGTGATGAACCGAGATGGAGGAACGGAGAGAACGAGAGCGAGAGGGGGCGTGGGGGAGAGACAGAGGGAGGGACAGAACGAGAGAAGGAGAGAAGGAGAGATGGACAAACGAAGAGACGAAGAGCTTACAGGCTGCTTCTGCATCTCCCTCTTCTTTCCTCCCACTTCTCGACTATCCTTTTCCCACGAATTCGCCTGATCTCTCTCATTCTGTTCCTCCCTCCCTCCCTGCCGCCCTCTCACCATTCCTTCTCTTTTCTCTCTCTCTGTCACTCTGTCACTCTATCTCGCTCGAAGGACTGCCTGAAAACGCCTTCTTCGCGGGCCAACAGGTATTCCGTGTCGATGATCCGATTGTTTTGCACCTCTTTACCTCCAAGTTTACTTCCTCCGCGAGATCGATCGTTGAAACCGTTTCCTCCCGATTCGCGGTCACTCCGTTTGCGTCTGTCCTCAACGTCCGCTTCTACTTGGGATCCACGGCTCAGCTCTCTCATGCGAGCTCAGCTCGCCCATTCTTTTCCTCCTTCCGACGGAAGGATGAAGAACCAGAAACAGCGGAACGAAGGAAGGACGGAAGGAAGCTAGGAAGGAAGATTGCCCTTGATCACGTGGCAGGAAAAGTAGGAGGAGCAAACTCCCCCTACCTAGCATCCCCTGGAGGATGCTCAATCGGCATAATTGAGGTTTATCTCGTTCCCTAACTCTGCTTTCCGCCTACTCAACCCCACCGTGTCTCTCCCGTTGCTCGCTGGTTTTCGTGGAATTCTGCACAGGCGCGCAGATCCCGTCGGGCCAAGCGAGGGTGTTCCGGTGCTGTTTCGGCGCCAGAATGCCTCCCTCGTCGGTTCGCGGACGGGCGAGGAGCATCGCGATCCCGCGTCGTCGATCGATAAGATTTAAAGCGAAAGAAGCAAGATTATCCGGCGCATCTCCTCGTTGCGCTGTCTCTCGTCCCAGTCAGCTCCCCGCAGCCAATTAGCAACGCTTTCAATATAATAGTCGACGCACGAACATCCGAGTCGGTTCCGCGATTAAAAGAGCGGATCGCTCCCCTTGGATCCAACTTTCAGTCCCTTGCCCGCCTCGCACCCCTTAACGCCCGTGCCCTCACCCCCTATGTCCACTTCTTTGTCGTTTCTTTTCTCTGTCGCTGCTTGGGCTCGGTCGGATCAGCCGAAGCGCAGATTTCATTGAGTTGGCAATTAGTCGCAACGACCCTGCTCGCATAGCTCGACCCGTAGTTACCCCAGCGTGTGCCACGTGGTCCAAGATCAAACGACGCCCCGATACAAAGCGAGCTCGGTCGGGGTCTGCCGAGGATCGCCGGAGATGCGACTTGCCACGATCCACGGATAGAGAGAATTGCGAGCGCGCGGGGCTCGTTTGATAGCACCGATTTACCTTCGTCTAATTAGAGTCCACGTGTCAAGGAACCGGGAGTGCGTCGCTTTCTGCTCTCCGCTTTCCAGGGGACGCGAACTAACGGCGAGCATTGCTCCCGCGAGCCTCTTGCAGCTGTCTGCTCGTCTTTCACGGCACTCGATCGGCGCGCTTCGTTCGAGTCGTTCCACGGAGAGAGGAGAAGGTAACGGTGACTCGAGTGGTCAACGAATCGGCGAAACTCGTTTGGTTCCGCGCGCCACGATTATTAGCTGTAGCTAATTAGAATCCTCGCTCGAACAAACGAGCGTGCGCTCAATCTCGAGGGTCCTGGTCCCTTCTTTCCAGGGAGAAGGAAAGGGTCGAGGCAAGCGGACGGGCGAATGCCGCGAGGACGGGTAGAGCTACGCAAACGGATTTCGTAGCCAAGGCAATCGCGTAAGTCTCGGGGCAGCGATATCGTTAAAAAGTATTTGTCCAGGCACGCGGACCGATGCGCGCTCAGCTCTTTTTCTTCGTGCACGCGAGAACCAACGACTACGACGACTACGTTCCATTCGTTTGGTAGTGGACGCTCATTGCCGGGCCCAGGTACCTCGCCGCGATAAGATCGTTCCTGCTTCCAGAGAGAGCAGTCCCTTCTCCCATTTCTCTCTCTCTCTTTCTCTACCCCCTTAGTACTCGACTTGCCCTTCGTCCTCTCTCTCTCACTCTCTCTCTCCTTTTCATCGTGTACCCTCTGTCATCCTATCTGGGTGCATTACTTATCGGGCTATCGAGTGTCCTGGCCATGATCTTGGCACGCGAGCGCCGATACCATCGAACCACTCGATCATCCTATCGCCGTGCAATGCGCCCTGGTGCACTCCTGCTCGGAAGCCTAATTGGCTGGCGTTCAGAAAGGGGTACGAACCCTCCCTCTTCCGCTACCACGCAGAAATATATCCGCCTACGAGTATCGTCCTGTTTGATAGTACAATATACATATGTAAGTACGTACGTTTATCCGAACGCCGCGCCGGTTCGCGTGAAAACTGTGTTGCCCCGTCGACGGTTGTTGGCGCGTCGCGCGCCTTCCCTCGTTCCCGGCTATGGAAATCCCGATAAACGAATTATCTCTCACCGCAAAGGGTGCTGGTTATCGCGCCTTCTCGGGCCCGCGCCCCTCCCGTTCTCGCCCGTCCAGCTCGATCGGTCGTTCCTCCTCCCGCAATTAGTCGCCCCTTTTCGCCGCGGTTTTACGAACTCTTGTCAAGAGGCGATCGGCCGAGGTGCTTTCGATCGAGAACGACGCGCGTTTCATGCCAGAAAAACGATCACGTTTCGAGAGCGTGATAATCGATCGATCCTCGCTCGCGCGGTGTCACGACTCGTTTTCGCGGGATCAGGGCCCAATCTCTTTCGGCCAGTAATTGAGTTGTCAGCCGGTTAACAAGAAATCCTTAACGAGAGCCGCGGAAAAAGCCTCGCGTCCTATCGCTTCGTTATCCACCAGATGTATGGCCTGTGAATTGTGTTTCATCCCCTTGCTCCGTGTGCCTCGGTCACCGTCAACGCGACGCATGGATTTTCCACAAAAATATTGTGTATACGCGAGAGGAGTCTAGCAATTCGAACGATTCGCTCACCATGGAAACGTTGGAAGCTGTGGGAGCCGCGATGCCACCGCGGGATCCACCGAGACAGAGAACTGTCCGGAATGTTTTAATAATATGCATTCCTGCTGGCTGAACCGCTCCTCAGTTAAAGCTCCCGCGGGGGTTGCATTGTACCCTAGACGGGGCCGCTCTACAATAACTCTGATATAATTAACCAGCTATTTTTCTCGGGTCCGCAGAGAGAATGCCTCTCTCGAACAATCAGGACACAATGATGCGATGGAATGACGGGTAACGCGATACACTTATATTAAAATGGAGGGGGAGGGGGATGGAAAAGGAAAGGAACCATGGACCGAGCGGAGTCGAACGTTTGTACGTCCCACTTCCTACCGCCTCTAAAAGGGCCAACATTGTGCCCTTTGACGAACGAAACGCATCGGTGGACGAATTCGCTGGATCCTCGACAGGACCCGTCATTAAGTATTATGTCCCAAAACGGTGCGTCAAGTGAACGCAACACCCACGCTCCGAAGAAACAGGAGAAAGAGGAAGGTGCACGCACGTCGCCGTCACGCCCCCATCCTTTTCGTGAGTCCGCTGCCTTGTTCTTGCCGATTATTTCGGTGCGAGCGTATTCCTCAGACGTGTGCGATGAATAGGATCGCCCGATGCGGGGAACGTACCGGAAAGGAATCGAAGAGGTGTTCCCGAGGGAACCTCGCCAAGCATCCCCGAAAGATTTCGTTTTCGCGCGACTCCTTTGACCCACATTCCCGTGCCACTCCGCACAGGATGATTCTTCGCCCACCGAAATCCTTGCTTCCGTTCCTCTCTCGAACCAAATCTCCACTTTCTCACGTTTCGCTTCGCGCTTCTTCCGTTTAACGAACCACCCGTTTAGCTGGCCAACTATACAGCCAGCCTCTAGCCTTTTATTACGTTTACACGTTTTTGTGTGCATTACTACAATAGCCATACTCTCGTAGCGGTCTTTGCGCGGCGAATACATTATTATCTCGAGCGGTTCGCGAAGCATCTCGGGGCATAGTTGGTGCATTGAGCGCGAGTCGCGTGGTTAAACGGCTGTCGATCGAGACGTCTCCTTTCTTTGGAAACGATGCGTGCCGAACACGGGAGGATCGTCCAGCTCCGAAAGAAAGGATCTTGTCGGCTATTTTTCACCGAGACTCGTCCTCCCTTGCCCCCTTTCAGCCCCCTTTCAGCCCCCTTTCATCCTCTTTCGCCCCCTTGCCGCTATTGCAGGATGAGCAGCAGCGGTCGAAAAGATATCCGTTACAAAATGGTAACGCTCGATCGCACGATCGACGAGAGGAGGATACACGAAAGGCGGATGATCGGGCATCGTTTCTGTTAAAAGCCACTTGTTGGAGTGCGCTCGGGCGTGATCGATTTGCCGGCTAAAAGTAGCTCCCGGATAATCTGCTTTCGAGGATCATAGACGTCCCGGCTGTTTATTATTTACCAGCGTCGGGCCGCTTCTATCTCGCTGAAAATACGCCGGGTACTCCGTTTGTTCCGTGTGCTCTCGTGCGTGCCCGGGCTCACGCATCTGTAAAATGTCCCGACACTTGAAAGAACTTTCGCCGGGGGAAGCAAGTAGAGAGTAGAAAAATACGGGAAACGTCGGATGGGTGGGTACGGTTTTTCCGTGCTTTCGCAAAACATTCCGCCGGCGTTGCTTCTTTCGCTCGGGATTGTGTCGCGAACAATGCCTCCTTCGATACGGACCAAAGTGCTGGCTGCATGGCCGAGACGCCGCGCCGCCGCCCCACTTCGATCCCCCGTAATTACTTAAGAGGATAAAAGGATCTCGATGAGATTTTGCTTCAGAGTTGCTCTATTGTTCGCGCGACACTCCTGCCTCGGCCCGTAGCCGCGTAACGAGCTGCGTTTCAGCTGGATTCCTGTACCAAACGAACAAAGATTCGGACCGTTTGCCTCGATAGACATTGGCCGAGTATCGAGTGTCGACGCGAAACCCGGGTGTCGCCGACGAACCGCGGAGCGTGAGAAAAAGAAGCAGCAGAAAACGAGGAACGAAACGGAGGATGAAAAAATCGGCATTCCAGGGGAGGGAATGGCGGAGCTAAAAATAAGGAGCATCCACGAGGATGAGGAATGGTAGCCCGGGAGATAGAGGGAAGGCCGAAGAGACGATGGGCCACCATGCTCGCCTATTATGGCAAAGGAGCCATGGGGATTCGAAGAGTGGCCCTCGACCAACGGCAATTCGAATAAATAAAGAGGGAAAATAAGATATATGCGCGTGGGTGTGGCGGCAGGCGGGACCCAGGCTCATTGCCACCTCCGAAGCTGTCGGATCTCACACTCCCCTTAGATCCGGCTATCTTGCTATGCATATGTATGTATCGGGCTCCGGCTCGATCCTATAGATCGGCCCGTTTCTTTTCTCCACCTCTCCGCCGTTCCTCTTTGCCCTTCATCTTCCACTTCTTTTACCCCTGCGACCGAGCTTCGCCCAACTCCCCATCGAGAGGCTACTTTTTCACAAATTTCAGCTAGGCATTCTTTACAACATCTATACACTATTAAATATTAAAGATAGCGTTAGAACCGGTGGGACGAGCGTGTCCCCCGGAGCAAGCAGAAGGAAGCCTAATCGTTGTTGTTCTACTCGCGACCTGGTCAGATTAGGATCTCGACACCCACGCCGAGATCGCTGGAGAACCGCGTTTCTCTTACTTGTCTCTTCGTTCCCTTTGTCCCCTTCTCTCCTCTCTCTCTCTCTCTCTCTCTCTTTGTGTTTCTTGGTATCGGCTAGTGTTGTCTGCATTTAGTTGGTATGTTAAATACGCAACGAAGGGGTGCGCGATGTTTCGTAGGGACGTCGGGTAAAACGGAAGGAAAGATAGGGGGGAGGGGGTCGATAAAACGAGTTTATCGGCTCGTTTGTTCTCGAAGGTGGCGGTTTCTTTGTCGCGACTAGTAACGATCGTTTTACTACCGGTTTCAACGATTAGGGCTATCGTGACGTTTCGCGGATACAGGGAAAAAAGGAGGGGGAGCGCGCCGAGTGATTTACCGGTCGTAAACGATCGTAATCAAGCGATGGAGCTGAGGTTCGTGCCGGTGTATCGAGCGCTCCGCGGTGTCCGTGAATTACAAAGAGGGGTATATATTAATTACAATATACCGCGGTTACTTTATGCTTGCCTCGGTGACAGTCTCCGTTCGACGGGACGGTGCGCGATGATTCGCGCTTTCGCACGGCTGTTACCAAACGCGTGCGTGAATGGTACCTACAAAGTTCTGGCGCGAGATCTGCCTGCTTTTCTCTGCGCGAGCCCTTTCGGATTTGCGACCGGCCGCGAAGACAAGCGGACGAAAATTGATCGCACAAAGAAGTGTTAATTGCGTTATTATAGCCGAGCAGCTTATGGGGACCTGGCTCATCTACCTAAACGATCGCGATCTTATCAGGCTCGCGTCGACCATTGTACGATTATTAAATACGATGATGCGGCTCTATTATCCACGCAATCGGATCCCTTCGATCGCTACGATCGGATCGTGCGAGCGCCACGAGAAGATCGAGAGGACGCTCGGTATGGCGCGCGGTAGGTCCGCCATCCCGATCTACGCTGCTTTCATCGCGGACAGATCTCTGTTGCCGCTTAATCCGTTATTCAAAATATCCGCGCTGGAACACTGTAATACTCGCCCGTTCCTTTTTGTTGCCCTACCGGCGCACAGTGGGGCAAAGTGGCAAAGTTTGAGTCAAAATCAAAGTACTTTTGATAGAAATGAGATAGAGCGATGATTCTTTTTGTAGGTTAAAGCTGAAACATTGCAGAATAAGGGAAAATTGCCGAGATTATGGTACGAACGTTTTTTCACTGTGAAAATCTGTGTTAAACTTGAAATTTTTCAACAAAATTGTGATTAATCCAATACCATGCACGGTAGGATTTTTTTCTTAACATGTTGTACCTGATTTCCTGTAGATTTCGTCACGCCGATTTCAAATCCGTTCGCAAAATTTGTCTACTACCTCAGGATTTTGAAAAAAAAATCGATTTATGTGAAAGACTAATGAAATCATATTTTTTTCGTTGAAATGATCTGATAACCCACTGGTTTGAAGGTATATTGTATTCCCATATATGGAACACTATCAAAATAAGAATAATGAAGTATTTGAATGTTTTTAGTTACTTACAAAGCACTTCACATCTCGTGATCACTTGACGTATCGCTGTCCTGGTCACTGGCACTCTCTGTAGGCTGTGTGTGGCTGCTGTAATTTAAATTAGATATCTATTTTCCATAATTATATTTTCATTTACACATGAAGTAAGTTAATCTTTTTAACTTACTTCTCATCAACGAATTTTTTAATTTCTGGTGATACATTATTTTGTTTGTACAACTTTAATCGATTTTTTATTAATATAATTGAAATTTTCGGGTCCGTTAAGTATATTGCTCGATTAAAAACGTCTAACATTCTATTCCTTCGACTATTTTGACGTGAATGCAGCAACATATTTTTCCTATACAGTTTATGCCAGGATTCATTAGCATCTTCTGAATAGTACGCTATTGGTAGTGGAAACTGTCTTGCTACTTAACCGACCCGAAAATTTCAATTATATTAATAAAAAAATCGATTAAAGTTGTACAAACAAAATAATGTATCACCAGAAATTAAAAAATTCGTTGATGAGAAGTAAGTTAAAAAGATTAAATACTTACCTTACTTCATGTGTAAATGAAAATATAATTATGGAAAATAGATATCTAATTTAAATTACAGCAGCCACACACAGCCTACAGAGAGTGCCAGTGACCAGGACAGCGATACGTCAAGTGATCACGAGATGTGAAGTGCTTTGTAAGTAACTAAAAACATTCAAATACTTCATTATTCTTATTTTGAGAGTGTTCCATATATGGGAATACAATATACCTTGAAACCAGTGGGTTATCAGATCATTTCAACGAAAAAAATATGATTTCATTAGTCTTTCACATAAATCGATTTTTTTCAAAATCCTGAGGTAGTAGACAAATTTTGTGAACAGATTTGAAATCAGCGTGACGAAATCTACAGGAAATCAGGTACAACATGTCAAGAAAAAAATCCTACCGTGCACGGTATTGGATTAATCACAATTTTGTTGAAAAATTTCAAGTTTAACACAGATTTTCACAGTGAAAAAACGTTCGTACCATAATCTCGGCAATTTTCCCTTATTCTGCAATGTTTCAGCTTTAACCTACAAAAAGAATCATCGCTCTATCTCATTTCTATCAAAAGTTCTTTGATTTTGACACAAACTTTGTCAGTTTGCCCCACTGTGCGGCGCACAAAGTACGCGTTGATCTTAAAGTCGAGGCAGCAGGAGCTGCCGTTCCTGTTCCTCATTTTCAACGAATCGAGACCACCCGCCGATCTACGTAGACAACGAGACTCGCGCGTTTCTTCGTGTGCCAACGGCTCGACGTCGATCGCGATTCCTCGATCGACGTCCGAACCACCCGTAGAGTCCCAGGAGACGCGGCGTGGGATTTACCGCGATCCGTTCGTTACGTTTAGATCGATTGATGCGCGTCGCCGTGGGTTTTACTCGAATCGACTTTGTCAGGGCAGTTTCTTCGTGAATCGTATTACACTTACTGTCTACAAGCTTCCGTGGGATCACGGATACGATAGGACACGTATGGTGTTGCGAGTTTTTAATTTTGGAAGAGGCCCTCGTGTCGCGGGATTATTTCTCGGCCACGGGGTCGTTGACGAAGGGTTTATTGGCGAATCGCATCATTCGATCGTTCTGCCTCGACGACTAATCGATACTCAATCGCGCTCGCGCTCGTCGCGGCCTTCCGCTGCTCACGTACACGTACACGTGCGTGCAGCACGTGCGAGAAACACGTGTCACGTGCTCGCGGCGGGCAGCGCGCGCACACACGTGGAATACCTATACGTACGCGCGCGGAGGACACGCTTGATCCGAGAGCCGGTTAATTTCTTCCTAGCTATCCTTCTCTGCTCGCCCTTCGTCCCCTGGCGCGGGCTTTCGCGAGCAAGTCGAAAGAGAGAGAGAGAGAGAGAGAGGCAGAGGGAGAGAGGCGAGAGAGGCGGGAGGGACGAGAGAAATGAGCAACGTTTATTAACGTTTTGTTTGTACATCTCGATTAGAGCTAATCGATCCTCTGGCAAAATGAGCCATAATATAGAGCCGTGCCGCGCTCATAAATACTCATTTGTGCGGGTAGCTGGAGATCCTCCCTCTCTTTCGCTCTCCCGCGCCGCGCCGGTCACCGTCGTTTCCACCACCGCCCAGGACGACTTCGTTACGCTTATACGGCTGGCAGATTCAAATATACGAATTTGTGTACATAATTAATGAGCGTTATTAGCTCGTAACTATATTTATCGCTGCTGCTCGTCGACTGTACCGGGCGGGAGGATTTAGTGCGCGATACCTTGTAAGTCGATGAAACACGGTCGACGTTAATAAGTGAAATCAGACGCCTGGATTGCCGTTGTAAACTCGCGAGTCGTATAGCTTGACAGCGGCTGCCAAGGGAAGAGGAACGACCAGCAGATTTCGTTTCCTCGGGTTTCCAGCGAATCGCACCGCACCGCGAGGATTAAACGACGGTCACGGGACCTCTATCCCGCCGAGCATTATCGTCTCGCGGCGAGCGGATTACTCGCGGATCGGTCCAATCTGCGATTCGTCTCGGACGCGATGCTTGACCCTTTCCCACGCTACCGCCTCCTCGAGCAGCGAGCAAGTGCTCTTCCCGGCTTCTATTAATCGCGTTCGGCGAGCATCGAAGTTCACTCGCGGCTACGGAAAGCCGGCTAATAAGCGCGAACTGGACGTCCTATCGCGCGGCCCGTAATGCGATATGCATACGTAGGGGAAACCTGTACAATTGAATGTCCCCAAAATATATGGAGGTCTCGCAAAACAGTCGAATCATAGATTCTTCGAAAAACAAAGAGGCGAAAGTCAGGCACCTGTGACGAAGCTGTTTTCGTGCGAGCCAGCTCGAACATGGCGTGTAATGCACCCTTAAAGCTCACAATGAGATGGCCACCTACGGGTATGCAGTCGTAAAAGATGTTTCTCATTGTCTCCCGTGCTGTGGGAACCAATTTCCGTAGAAATCCGGCCGAGATAAAGGATTTCATGAATGACGCCGATCCCCACGGATCCCTATTTTTCTCGGTTCCTCTTTCAGCCCTCTGGATCCTCCCTGTATCGTCTATCCTCTCTTGCTCTCTTTCACACGCGTTGCGGCTTCATCGGACGATCTAACCATCGCATCACGTCGCTTCGAAAGGTGGAGCTTTCTCCTCACCTCACTTTTCCCCCCTTTTTTTCTCATCCGCTGAAGCAGCATTATCTTATAATCGACCGAATGATTCTCCTGTCCGTTAGAATGGCACGACCTGCTGAGCAAACGTTTCACTTCGTTAATCTCTGCCACGTGAGAGTGAATCCACTGGATTTGATGACTTTGTTCGTTCTAGAGCGGAAAGTCGACACCTGTACCGTCCGTTGCCGCTGAAAATTTCGCCAAGCCGAGTTCGAGGGATCGGTATCTACGAGCGTGGCGTGGTGTGGCGTGGCTGGTGCCTATACCGCCTATATACCGAGCAATCCTTTTTTGTATTTGGCTCACCTGATCGCTCGCGACGTGTGCGGTCCGTGACGTCATAATTCGGAGCCCCTTCGAGGCGTTCCGCCCCCTTAATGCGGGCCCCGACACCTCTCAGCCCCGCGATCCTGCACGCACTTTCCTCTCCATCTTGTTCCTCGCGCTTCCCTCCCCGCTCCCTCTTCGCTGCTTCTTTCTTTTTCCGTGGCAACACCGTCCAGGGGAAAAGGGAGGAAGAGACTCGGAGGGTGAAAGAGAGAAGGCACCTTGCGTCTCCTCCCTCCCACCCTCTGGCCATTCTGCCAGTGTCTCGTACCCCCTTTTCCCTCCTTTCTTCTCGCAGTGACTGAAGATGCCTCGATGGGTATATACACCTCGAAGGCGGCCAAGGGGGATATAATGGCTCGGTCGGACTTCACACGATGCCGACCGGTACGTCGGCCCCGAGGATGATACGGACCACGTCCAGGGAGGGACAGAGACGAAACAACGCCGGACCTCCGGGGGAGGGCTCTGAATCGCGGAAGGAGCTGCTTCTCTTTCTCCCCCTTTCCCTCGCCGCTGGACGAGTCGTCGCCGTCGTCGCGCTTTTCCGAGGAATCTCGCTGCTGGAGGAAATTTGCGTTTCAATCGCGTCGCGCGAGAACCGAAAACAGGCAGGAAGCAGCGAAGGAGGAGAGAAAAGGAAGAAGAGGAGGACGGGAAGCGGGAGTGGCTGGAGAAGCTCGAGAGGAAGATTAGGGTACTGGAAGGCGTCGGAGAGAAGTCGTCGGTGGGGCCTCTCGTGCAGAAGAGTCGGAGGGTGGGCACCGTTAGCCGGTTTTGTACGAGGAGCTCTCGCCGCTGTCAGCCCGCGGGGGCCTTATTTCAAGACCGTACCGAATCAGGCACGACAATCGCTCTAATATCCACACGAATGCTATGCCGGAGGCTCCCATGGTCCCCGTGGCCCAACGGGCCCCTCGCTCTTCTCTCCTCCCTTCCCGCTCTTGCCTCTATCAACATCTAGACCATCTTTACCCACGAGTAAGAGATCTCTCTTGTCTTCCTCCTCTCCTTCTCTTCTTCTTCTACTTCTTCTTCTTCGTCTTATTACCTTTACCCTTTTCCACCTGCGTTCTTCCTCTGGCTTTTTTATTTCACCGTCTCGCGCACAAGGAATGCTGCTTTTCCAACGAGTTTATCTGTTTGATATAGGTACCCGAGTGATAAGGTAGAGAAAGGCTTTCTTCCCCGGCGCGGAAACATTTAATTATTTCATTCTTCGATGCCTCGCAATGTAATGCCTCCGTAGAGGACGGGTCGATTAATACATAATGCATTCTCGAGCGCAGATATATGTATACATAGGTATTCCTCGCGATCGGATTCAGGCATCCTCGGCTCGAGCTCGAAAGCTCTTTCATCCGTTCCGATGAAAGAGGCTCGTGCACCGTGGCCCGGCTGATAAACGGATTAAGAACTTTGGATCTAATTGGCCCCCGGGCCGATTGTAAAAGAAACCCCCGACGGCCTTATTGCCATCCACGAGATTAGGATTCGTTCGTATATAGACGTACCTATATACTATATGTATACGTACCCCTCGAAGCTTATCTCTCTTTCAACGTTGCTTTCCAACCTGTCGTGAAACCTGCCTCTATTTGCTCGCGTATCCCTTGGGTTCCCAATCGTTTTACGGTCCTCTAATCGTCACTTCCGCATACTTGGACGCCGCAGCGGCGGATCGTTATCGTTTTCCGTTATCGCCGGCCATCGTTCCGCTCCGCTCCGATCCGCCTGAAATCTCGAACCGGTCGATTTCTTTGGTGACAATCCCCCCCCCCCCCCCCGCTATTTGGTTCCGACAAAAAGACGAGAGGTCGTTGCACGCAGCATCGAGGAGAAATCCGCGGATAAGAGCGAGGATATTGAAGGGAGGAGGGCCGTCTGCGCGTGGAAGAAAGAAGCGAGCGAGGATGGTGGCGCGGTACCACGGTATAATAACAGAGCATCCCGGCCCCGACTAAGCTGATGACTTCATTGAACTGGTCTCGGTTGGCCCTCCGGCTCCAGGACCTCCCTGAAACTGCCTGAAATTATAACGCCGGCCTGCGGCCAGGTCCGCTTTTGATGCTTTTGATGCTCTTGATGCTTTTGATGCGCTCGAGACACGTTTCGTACATTTAGCGTGAATCTCGGCTCGCCTGTCCCGAAGCGAAGGAACCGACACGATCCTCGCGGTTCTCTATCCTGGACACACGGACTCTGTCCGCACGTGCTTCCGCCTGGTCCGTTGCCACGCGAGACGCGGCGGCCGCCCGAACGCAATAAATCCAACAGCCATTCGAGAGGTACAACGCAAAGGATCGCGGGAAACACGAGCGTTTCATAAGGAACGGCCGTTGTTAGGCCGTGGCCTATAAACTCGCGGCTTACAAGCACGATTCGCTTCCCTCTTTCGTCGATATCTCGTGGAAGGTCCCCAGCGACCTTCGCGTAGGTTCCTTCCACGAATTACAATCTCTCCCCCCTCGGTGAGCGCGAGGCCCGCTCGCCTATCCGTCACCGTTTCCCCGTGTCCCCGTGTCCCCGTGTCCCCGTGCCGGGACGACCGCGACGTATCGTGCTCGCGAGTTTCTTTCGATGGTCGTTTACATGGTTCCCGAGCCTATAGACGATACATCGTGCCAAAACCTGCGAGAAGGTTCGTGTGCGGTATAGACGGCCGCGGATAGACGTCGTGATCGCCCTCGATCGTGTGGTACCGTCCAACGTACGCCCGGCCAACATCGTAAGAATAAGAGGAAAGCGGAGGGACAGCGGTAACGAAAGCAACGAGGAAAGAGGAACGAGGGGAGTATGACCAGGGGACAAGTGGAGAACACGGGCCACGCCAAGTCGTTTAACCCGAGCGGGTCAGCTGGGTCGAGCGAGTCCTTCCCGTCTCCCCCGTTGTCGAATCCCGCCGCGCCGTCTCTCCATCCGAACGTATCGATCCGCGTATGCCTAGCCTATGGGAAATAGAAAGTGGCCACGCGGTGTTCGCGGTGTTCGCGGCTGCCCGTGCGTGCGCTTAGCCTACGTGAAATTTACGAGCGAGCTGCCTCGTAATTACCATTGTGGAAATCGAGAGAAACGGAGAAAGATTGAGAGAGTTCGGGACACGGGACACGGGACACGGGGGAGGGTGAAGGGGTGGATAGAGTGGAAGGGATGCAAGGGGGTGGAGAATTAAAGAGAGGATGGAGGAGAAAGGAGAAAGGAGGAAGGGTACGCAAAGGTATACGCGTGGGGGAGAGCGAGATGGAATGGTGAAGAGAAGAGGAGGCCGAGGGGGTTGGATGGTAAAAGGGAAGAGAGAAGAGAGAAACTAGTGGAGTATCTCGAGGCCAGCTCTATACGCGAGCTGGCCGCAAGTGCCGTGTAATTGCTACGGCGCGGCGCGTTTACTCGGGCATCTGTTTACCCACTTGGATCGCAAAACGCGGACCTGTAAACGCCCATTCGAGATCGTTCGAATCGGTTTCCATCTCGGCAGCAGCGCGCTTATTACCCGCGCAGAGCCCGGCTGCCGATCGGTATCTGCTGCGTATTTAACGACGTTGCCCCGGTTCTTTCGAAACCGTTCGACACGGTGGCCTTCGGTAATTAGGAATGAAACGCGAATCGAATAATTATTAGTTTCGATATCTGCTGGCTGGAGGGTATGTATACGCGCGCGGACAGTTCTCCTCGACCGACGGGACGGGACGCGACGCACGGTTCGATAACGCGCCGATAATCCAGAGTTACGAGCACCGAACCACCGGGTACCGTTTGTCTCTCCACGCTCCAGCGTAATTGCCAGCGTCTATCTATCCAGTCGTTCCGTTCAGATAAAACCCGTGGAATCTCGCGCAAACTGCCGTAGAAACCGCGCTCCTTCTCCGCTGATTTACGTCGATTCAACGTCCGAAAACTACCGAAAGGAGCCGTGCGTCCCGGCGCCGCATCGTGAAATTCTTCGAGGATATATCGGATCGTGGATGACAGGGAGAGGCGCAATAAATTGGCGAAACGTCAGGACGCAGAAAAACAGCCGGATCCAGCTCGTCTCGGTGTTTCTTTGTCGTGGGACCGATCCCGTGTCATCGGTCCCAAGTCCGCGGACTTTCGAGTCCACTACTCGGTCACGAGGTCCCGCTCGACCGTCTGCGACGCGGCCTTGCGAGATTCGCGACAAAAACTGCTTGCGGTTCCCTCCGATTCTCTTCCTTCCTTCTCCGCCTCCACCACCACTTTTACTCTTTCTGCTTCTTCATCCTCTTCTTGCCCCGACCCTCACTCGGATTCGGTGTTAGAGTCGCTCTCGGGACTCGAGTCGGTGATTTCAGCCAGGAGGATTTCGAATGCCCCGCGATTTCCAATCTCTCCGTCTAATCGCAAACCTTCAGCGCTTCCTTTGCAGTCGTCGGCTGTTTCGTTACGAGGCGTGTGGGATGGCTGAATCTTAAGCAGATGCTGTAACGGAGCACGGTGTACGCGAACGATGAGTGTTTATGAAAGAGATCGACTGGATGTTTGGGTTATGCGTTTGATTGCGAGTCGAATGGCTTCTAAGAATGCACGTGGAAGTTTTTGGCGTGGGACGCGTACGTAGTAGGAGTGCATTTAATGTCGAGGAGTCAGCGATGAGTACTCATACGGAGCGAAGGAGAAAACTCTTTTAAGTCGTTGCGTAGATTCAGCCGTAAAATACCACCGCCTCGGAGCGGTTTCACCGTTAATTTAAGTTTTAAAGGTATTATCTGTTAAACGAGGAGTCTCTTGTGGTACAAATCCTGCCCTGTCATACCGGTGTTCCTACAATTGTAGCCGCGTCGGTAGACGTGGCAAGAATCGTAACGCGTGGAAAGAGAGGATCGGCCTATGGCTCTATCGAGGCGGCGGGTTCGTCACGCGTATACGTCAGCGCGCAGCTCCTTTTTTCCTCCGTCTTCCTCTCCTTCTCCGTCTCCCTCTCGATTCGTTCTCGTCATAATAGAAGAATCTGTTCGTGGCCGCGCGCTTTGGTCCGCCTCTATCGTTGCCGAGCGAGCGGCAGCCACCGAGGCGCGCTGCTGCCCGTCCAGGTTCGAGCGGGTCCGAGCAGGTTCTCAGGAATTCACGACTCATGCGACGACCGGGTGTCCAAGTGAAACGTATAATGGCATTTAACGAAGAGGAATCGTGGTAGCGGGGGCACGCCGAGCTTGCTCCAAATTGCTAGGTCAGGCTAATGTCGAAACGACGGCCGAGGACCGACCTGGTATTGTTCCGACACCCTTCTCCGCGGTGCGGCGCAACGCGGTCCGGCGCGATGGCTCGTGGGAACACGCCTGTTTTTTCTCCTCTATTATCCATCCGAGCACCCTCGCTCGATATTTCCTTCCTTTCTGGAAACAACCATTTTCCCTCCGTGGCGTGGGACCGCTCGTTGCGACCACATCAGCCGGCTGTAGCGGTATACTTTGCACCGTATCGCGCGAGATCGAGTTATCGTCGAGACGCACCCGCGAGCCAGGACAACGAAAAGAGAGGCGAAAAGTCGAAGACGGGCAACGACGAACGGAGACGAAGGTGGGCTAAGCGGAGCTCTCCACTCGTCTCTGAAAACTGGTCTGGTGAAGACGCGGCCTTAGGACCAGAGGAGAGTCGGAGAAGCGGCATTCCCCGGTAATTAGTCTCACCCATAAATTACTGGCTATTCCGTGTCTGTGTTGGTCACAACTCGGTAACGTCCTCTCCTCCCTTCTCTCCGTTCCGTCTTCCCGTTTCCACTCTTTTTTCGCGTCTTTTCTCGTCTCTCCATTCGCATTTTTTTCTTTAAATCCTCGTGGCACGGTCTCGCGTGGGCTCTGTCGAAAGGAGCGAGCAGCGGCCGGCCAGACTGTACTCCAATTTGACAGGGACTTGGACGTGGTGGTTTTCCGTCATCGATATTTATATCGGGGGGGATTAATCATCGGTAGAAGAATCTAGGTGGTAGGATGACCCTCGGTCTATGGCTTATAGCCTATGCCCTGTGCCCCGTGCCCTATGGGAACGAAACGAAGTGATCTCTGCCGTGGATCCACGGGCCTGGTCTGATCCGAGAGGATCTCTCGGGCCGCCGAAGGGGCACAGGACCCCGCTGCTAAATGAGCTGTAATACGGACCCCCGCTGACCCCCGTGCTCTCCCCATCCTCCTCCACCTCTTTCTCGTTCCCTTTCTTTCGTTTCTCATCGAGTTGTTCGTTCTGCCTCATTCCTCGCCTCTGCTCTCTCTTTTTCTGTGTCCGCTCCCGCCGCCGCTTAAAACTACTCGCCCCTCGGGTAGGATTCGGCGGTCATGATACGGCCACACCAGACGACTCCTCTTACCGTCACTCTTCCTACGCTGCTCTTGCTCTTCCTGCTCCCTTTCATCGCCGTTGTTATCGCTTGTTCCCTCTGCGTTTGCTTCGCCCTTCGCCGCCCGCTCTATCGACTTTATCGATGTAATCGAGGAGAACATAGATCTACATCGAGCTACGTACAAAATTCTTGGCTCCGAAGCGAGTGGCGCGATGAACGCGCGATACCAATCTCCGCGATGTGACCGTCTTTCCTACGTGTTGCTCTACGACCGCGAAACGGTTCTCAGTTCTCAGCGGTTCTACGAACTAACGGAGAACGGTCGTGACATCGGGGACGATCGCCCGCGCGTTCCCTCGGTCAACGAAGCAATTGACTCGTGCCTCGAGATACGAGCGGCGAGCGG
This sequence comes from Andrena fulva, assembly GCA_946251845.1. NCBI lineage: Eukaryota > Metazoa > Arthropoda > Insecta > Hymenoptera > Andrenidae > Andrena > Andrena fulva. The sequence continues at coordinate 92,157,898 of OX276327.1, read as the reverse complement.
CGAGCGACCAGCGATCCGTCAATTAGGTCAACCTCCGTGCTCCGCGCTCGCTGCCAATCGAGATAGAAAAGCGGAGGGAATGGAGGAAGGACTGGGTAGACAAGTAGCTCGATGCTGAATCAGGAATCAGGCTTTGTGGGACGCGAGACACGCCGGAGCATCGCTGTACTTTCCGAAAAGGAGACGTATTCGAAGGATCAGGATCGGCAGAGGTCCGGGCCGAGGGAACCGCGGCTTTGTCGTGGCGGCGGAGATGAAAAGGATGTAGCGAGCCACACGCCGACAGCTTAAGCCCTCAATAGCCCTGTACGATGCGCCTCCACCGTGTACAACCGAGACACGACCGATGGCAGAGATGGGAGAGAAGGGGCCAAGATCGGAACGAGAGGAAAGGTGGACGTGGTAGCTGGCGCTGGCACGATCCCAGCAGGAGAAAGAAGGAGGATGAGGACGGGGATCTGGAGAAGGAGGTGGTGGAGGATGAGAAGAGCGGAGGAAGTGCTGGATGTTGAAAAGAGACCAGCCGAGAGGAGACTGCTACCGAGCTTTGTAGAGGCTTACAGGGTTACTGGTCCTTCGTTTCTGGTCTACAGGTTCGTCGCTCCGAGATCGGATTGCACGGCGTCACGCTCCTTTTCGCCTCCCCTTGGCCTCCCTTTCGTCTCCCTATGCTCGGTGAAAACGGTCACGGAGCAAAGGAGAATGTCATTGTAATCGATATCCGCCTTTCGAGGTGGCGCTACTCGAATCGAAGGGAGCTCGCCTGGAAAAGGTCCGTTTCCTCGTCGCCCGTTGGCTCGCCAAGGATCAGGAGGCTGGACGTGATCGAGAAGGGTCGCCGCAGGGATTTGTCCGGCCGAGCGTATCGAGCCTCCTCATTACGGGGTTAGGTACCACTCTCGCGCCACAGTAGTATCCAGCTGGTCGGTCACGTTAATTCCAGTGCCCTTGGCACGGCAGTGCGTGGTGATAGTTTTCGCCAAGTATACACAGGGGGTGCAGGGGGATGTTGCGCGATTGAAAAGGTGGAAAGATAGCGAGGCGAACGGGACCTGGGTCCCGCGATTCGGTCCTCCCTCCGTGGATCCCTTGGCCGGCCGGCGCGACGGCAGGTTACGAAGCAGAGAGGAGCCGAGACGAGAGGCTCGTAGGAGAGTTAAAAGAGGAAAAGAGGGGCTCGGTTGCGTCTGGTTGCCGCCGAGCGGCGCTCACCTGCCTAGTCCGCAACAGTCTCGTACGGTTCGCTCCGACCGGGAGCCTCGTCGCCGATCACGGACGAACGATTCTCCTCTCTTCTCCCCTACCATCGGCCACTTTCCACCTCCGCACGATCGCGCCACGCCACGCGAGCTTTTCGACCTTCTTCCTACCCTTCTCTCACCCCTTCTTCGTTCGCCCCCTTCTTCTCCTCTCGCCACCGTTCTTCCCTTTCGCCTCCCCTGTCCTCCTCCTGCCGCTAGATCACCAGCGCTCTCGCCTCCTTTTACATCCTTTCGATATTGCGAAGAAAAACTCGATACCCTTTCGTTCTTCTTGACCTCGGTGCCCGCCCGAGGGATGTCCATTCCTCTCCTGCTAGCGAATTCGCGATTCGAACGAACCGAGCCGGTCAGGTTCACTTTGGTGGTGCAGTGAAGGTGGTAACGTGGGGTGTCGCGGGCAAACACCACAGAGGCGAGCGAGAAACGGCGCGGGCGGAACAAGTAAAAGTAGTTGAAGAAGAAGACGAAGAAGAGGAAGAAGAAGCAGAGAAGGGGCAGATGTTCTCTACTCCTCGGTACATTTCTGGTGGGGGTAAGGCAACACTCAAAGTTCGTGGTGACGTAGTTGTGGCAGGAACGCGACGCGTTTTTGTCCCCGCCGGAAGAAAACACCAGCTTCCTACATTCTAGTTTCGTCTCGACGTTGGTGCTCTTATCAGGACAAAGAGGAGAGAGCTTCGCAGAAGGGTTGGAGCGTGGTAGGAGGGGGATATCTGGTTTAGGAGACCGGAAGCGGAGGTGTTCTCTTCCGGTCGTCTCCCGATTCGATTCGTGACAGCTTGAACGCGCTACCAGTGGATCATGTTTGCCGAGTCAAAGCAAACGAGGAAAGTTGATTGTTTCTCTATCGGTTCGCGGGCTTCTGGAAAAACGAGATGATGACGATTCTACGTGTTCAATATTTGTATCCGGTTGAGTGTTTCAAAGAGGCTGTTTCGCTTTGATCGGCGCGCTCAAAGCTGGAGAGTAAAGAAAAGGAGGAAGAGGAAGTGGAAGTGGAAGAGGAAGAGGAAGAGGAAGAGGAGCAGGCGGAGCAGTAGGTGGAAGAAGAGCGCCGAGGAAGAAGACGAAGAAGAAGAAGAAGAAGAAGAAAACGACCGTGCTTCGGTGAAGTGTCGGTAGAAGCAAAGACCAGATACGAGATAGTAGTCGAGAGTGGACGGTCGAGGAGATCGGGTGCTCGATAAAGAATTTCTTGATCGAGATCGAGGAAAACTACTGCCGGATCACTTTTAAAGGGACTGGTGTGTTGGAAAGTCGTGCAGTTATTGGACAGTTTCGTAGGTCAGTAATCCGGAGGCGCGACGGCCGCGCCGCGTGAAAGACGGTAGCTCCGATAGCGCGCGATTTCCTTCCGCGCCCTTCGCTCCGGAACGCTTCTCGTATTCTGGCATCCAGCGGTACGAACGGCAGAGAAAGGAAGCAATCGGCAATTGTCCAAGTGACTCCGAGGGGCGGAGGGGATGGAGATGCGCCTCGTTCTCGTGGCGGTCTGCCTCCTTCTCGTCACCCCCATCGCCGGCTCTGTCTGGTACGTAGTCCGTTCTTTTCGATTCAACCTGTGCTCGGCCCCATCCCTCCTAATCCGACCAATGCTCCCTTTATTATACCATAAGCAAGTGGGAGCGCGCAAAAAGGAACAAGAGAAACGCTGTTTTTCGTCATTAGCCAACGCGTGGCTGGCATGGCTAACGACAGAGTTGGGTAGGCAAGATATCTGACGGTATTCGTGGCGCGTACGCAGAGTGAAAGGTCGGAAAAGTCGCCGAACGCGCTACTCACTGATCTTTTTTTCCCGCTGGAAAGGAATCCTCGGTCGGGGGAGTCCGTGGATAGCGCTTCTTACGTAATTGAAAGTTTCCTCGGTGACTCGCGGCGGGAGCGCGTCGCGCGTCGCTGTAATCAGAAGCGTGACACTTTTGCGCGGATAATTACGTGGAAAACGGCCCGTCCTCGGGAGCGGTTAACGTCAGTACTTTCCAAACGTGACGAACTAACGAGTGCTCCAGTTGCGCGGCGCGTCATCTGGGTTATCAATTACGCGGCATGTTACGTGCGCGCGGAATGATTAATGACGCTATAAATCCAGCTTTGGTAGTTACTCTCGTAAGTAAGACCTGTCCTGAGATTTACGGTTTCATTTGGACTCGGTTACCGTTACCGGGGCAAATCTGTGCGGCTTCCTTCGGGCGAGGTCCACCGATGATCGTCGGCCGAGTAGGCTCGCCCCGCGGCAGCGAGATCGGCCGTCGAAAGTGCTCGCAGACCCAGCGGCAAAAGATTCGTGAAACACGGCGAATTCGTAACCGGGCGCGTGACGGCTTCCTCGTAACTGCCTCGCGTACTCGAGAGGTATCTCAGGGAACAGTAAATTATTCGGTAGCTCGGCCGCGCGATGTGTACTCGAGTTTATTATGTAAATGTTTGTACGACGATAGACCGTTATCGCTGCTCCACCATTCGAGGTTCCAGCATCCAGTGGCGAGTTAACTCGTAAACGTTACTCCGCTTCGTTCGTGTTTTACGGAACGCGTACCTACGATACATCGATTCGATCTGCAACAGGATATTCCGAGAAGACTCCGTACGATTGCGATACCGCGCATGTTTATCTAGGAGAAGTTTACCGCCGCGGAGATTAGAGGTTTGCGCGCATCGCGGTCGGCCCGTCGACGCATGGACGCGCGCGCAACGCTTCGAAATTTCGAAGGCACACAGTGTCCCTGTGGTGGGCGAAAAGTGGTGGTGGTCTCTCCTAAGGTCGAGCAAATATTTGTCAACGATTTAAAGGGGATTTCTGCGCGCAGTCGACGCTGTACCGTCGCACCTCGCTCGCTTACCTGTCCGCGACGTCCACACGGCCGAGTGTTTGATAAATATATTAGAAGGTTCGTGGTTTGTTTCGACGACAGGTATTTAACAGGTATTTAAGCAGCTTCGAGGAACCTCTCCGTCCAACATTTTCGACTTTTTCGCCGAGCTGCCGTCGCCGGTATTTCGCGTTCGGGGAGCCGCACACGGTTTATCGATCCGCGCCTTTCGTCCTCTCGATCCTTCGAATTCGAGGGCCGATTACTCGATCGGAACCGGATTCTCTTTCTCTCGATCGAGATTCCCCGGTTTTTTCGCGAGGAATACTATCCTATCTCGGTTCCCCTCGTTCCTCCAGTAGCTCTGGTCCTCTGGTCCTCTCTCGTTCGGTTTCACGGGTAGCGCCGAGACCCGTACGATCCACGGGGGGACAAAGACGACCGAGTCGAAGAGTAAAGAGGTAAAGAAGCGAGCGAGGATGGACAATGGTCTCGCTCGAAGCGTCACCCGTAAATCTCGTTGAGCGCGTATAATTTGTAAGTCGGCAGCAGCCCCGTTTCGCCTCCTCCACCCCTGCCTCCTCATTTCCTTCCTCCGCGCTCGCTTCTTTCTCTCCCGCGTCTCCCTTCGCCCTACGACAGCCCCGCGAACCGTCTCTCTCGAAACACGAAAATCGAGAGCGAACCAGGAGGATCCCGTGGCAGTTTCGGCGAGTGCATTCTTGCGCGTCTCGCTCTCGTCCGCGCTCTTATTCTTCCTGCCTCTCGCGACCGATCCAACAAACTCACCAGAATCGACAAAGTCTGCTCGCGAGCCCATTTGCATATACCCGTGTCGCGTGCACTGGTCATCCTGTTTCCAGACCGCGCCGAGTGATCGACTTTCGCTGGATATTCAATCTGCGGATCAGCAACGCCGTAGCAAGGGGCTTAGGAATGTAGGAACCTGAACGGGGTACCGATCGATAATTTCCCAATTAACATTTCACGGTGTTTATTAAGTTCACTTTACAGCGTGTTATCTGGCCGTGTGCTAAGGAAACTGGACTCTCCGCCGCGCGATCCAGCCTTTTCGTTTTTCTCCCCGCGCACACTTGATCTGGTCTAATTGCTTAGCTATAGCGGCTCGATAAGCTGCATTAGTCACGATACGAGCCAATATTTCCCTGGGGCCTGCTTGGAGCGGGGCAACCTGTTCGGTCGTTCGCAGGTGGAGAAGGTGTCCAGGGATCGACGGTATCGTAACGACCAGTTGCCGATAATACGATAGCGTACGGTCGGGTCGCGAAGTCGGCCAATGAGCCGCGGTGGGCAGTCCACGGCTACCTTCTCGCTGGTTGGACAACCCGATACTCCCACCCGATGCACTCTGTCTCACCTGGCCTCTCTCTTTCTTTCCCGCGGCCGTATAATCATAATCATAAGAGCGCGCTGGCCGTGTGACGCGAGGTCACGCGTCACGCTTTGATCGCCGTCCGTGTCTGTGCGCGCGATCCGCGCGATCCTGCCAAATCGCGCGGCGGCGCGCTTCTTTCGCAGCGCTGCAACCAAGTTGCGAGCGTGTCGTAAACTCGCCAGGAGTGTTTGGTCCCGATACCGGGCGTATTTCGGTCAGCCGCGGCTCGTAATGCTTATTTTCGTCGCGAACGTTCCCCGAAGTTTCGCCGAGGATTAGTACCCTCTCGCGCAGGTTTGTCTATTTGCGGTCGTAAAAGCTCGATCTTTTCGTTCGAGGCAGGGATGCGCTCACCGTCGGTACACGGTGCCAACGTAAACACGGAAGATTCGTTCCCTTTTCGCTGTAGCACCCCGTGACTCGCGGGCCAAGCTTCCGTTTCAGCCTCTATGATTCTTGAGAATGGTTTTATGGCTGAAGAGATTCCTCCCCCCTCGAATAGTTGGACAGACAAATAAAGAGACTCGCGGTGCTTGTAACTGGGGTAACATAATCTCCGCTGCTTATCCAGGGTCAGTTTCGATCTACGTCCGCGGAACGATAAATTTAGTGCTCAACCCTCGCGAGCCGCTGGCGCACTTGATCATCCGAGTCCGCGACACCTCGACCCCCCTAGTCGCGGGACAGAAATAAATTTGTCCGGCCCTGATTTATTGCCCGAACGAACAGCATTTCCGAGATTCTGCGCGTGTCTCTGAAAGATTTGCGCAAAAACAGCGCGGCGTGGCCTTCTCGATAAGAAAATGTCCACTTTGGAGCATACGCGTCAGACAGATGGGGGAAAGATTGCCACAGAAGTGGTGGTTGAACAAGTGCTATTATCGGTAAGTCCACTGATCGGTTAACCTGTAATTACACCACTTTCCGACGGTTTACAGCGACAATTCTCGTAAGCGTAGAAGGGCGAATCGTAAAAGGCCGAAGAGACGTGGCCGTTTTTTCTGATTGGGGGGCGTTAACGGCAATTCTAGAGCTCCACTTGTATTTAGCGTCTCGTAACGTCGTGTCCCTTCCGTCGCCCTCCGCCCATCGGTATCAATTAGCATAACGCAATCGGTAACTGAAGGGTATCCTCGGGGAAGGAGGACGGCATAAATCGAACGGTGGTGTAAAAATGTTTCCTCGGCTAAACGCAGGATTGTACGTGCCCCACGAGAGTGGAGCGGCCGGTTGGAGCGGCACGTTAAAGAAATGCTTGATTTGTCACGATGCAAGGTACGTCGATCACGGTCCGGTCAAAATATGGCGCGCTCACAATAACGCCAGTGAGCTGGCAATGACACGCGTATCAGAAACGAAGCGGTTAAGGACGAGTTCATTGACGGGCCCAGCACGCGTCCACTTCTACGTTTGCGCGAAATCGGTGTGGCGTGGACCGAGCCGAACCGATCCGAGGCAAACCGAGCCGCGGCGACTCGCAACCCTCGCGTTATACCTTTTTCTCAGCCCGTGCTTGCTCCCCCTTATCGGGGCGGCGGGGGAACCGAAGAACGTTCGATTCGTTGGAATTCCCTTCGGTCGCGTTAATTGGAAGCCTTCCGATTACCGGTCGCTAATAGCGAGTACGCGCTGGAGTGACGTAACGAGCGATTAGTTTAAAGCACGACATCGCGGACAGAGGCCGGAGGGGCGAGCCGATGGAGGTAGTTAACGCGGCTGGAACGCGTGTCCCGTACAAGCAAAAGCACGGAATCGATTTTCATGGAATGTTGGGACGGGGGCGTAGCTGCGTTTCCCGACGCTAGACGGACCGGGGAGAAGAATTTGAAATTGTTTCGCCGCGCCAGCTATGCGTGGAATTTTAAGGCCCCCGTCCCGCCTTGCGCAGGCTTACTCTAATTTTATTGGTACTCTTCCGATTCGATCGGGTTTCATTAAACCGCGTGCCTGGAATAATTGGCGAAGCGCGAGCTACGCTCCGGACTCGCGTGCGACCAGGGAAACGGAAATAGAGGCTGGGCGATCTCCGGAGCTTTCGTTTGTCTCTCGCAGCGTTCCAGGGGCTCGCGAGGCTCGCCACGAATTCTTCGGGGTTCTTGGGAAACGATGCTCGAAACGCGATCTAGACACGGCTGCGAGCTAACCCTTGCCACCAATTTGTTCGGGCATTCTGCTGGCCTTTTTACGCGCGCCGATCATCTCTCGGTAGTACCTATAATACACAGCTACTTTGTTTCCTAGTGTCCTCGACTACGACGAACCACGCCCTCCCGACGAGCTTTCCCTTCCGCAAAGTGGAGCGTGAGACACGAATTCATCTCGATCCATTTCGGAGTGGCCAAGTTCCGCCATAGAGTGGCTACGCGGCACGCTTCTTTGCTCCCTTTGGTCCTCTTCGTGTTCCGTCGTTGCCTCGTGTCTCGAGCCTCGAGCCTCCTCCCTGCCGTCGAGCAACAAGAGGATGATTTAGATTAAGTGCGCATATTTAGTCGGCACGAGCTGTTGTGACTTTCCACTTCCGTTCGCTGTATTTTTTGCTCGACTTTCCCGCCTCTTTGCTCCACGGTGGAGCTTTTTTTCTCCTCTCGTCTGGGAGATTACCGCGGCGAGCGGGTCGGCAGGAAATTAAGCGGGGAGGATCGATATCGCGGTCGATTGGATTACCGTGGGCCCGATGTCCTTGGGGGCGAGGTTCCCGACTTCCGTCGTGCTTTCTTCCTATCCTCGAGGGTCTCGTTCGGACGGTGCGAGATATTCGAAGAATTCACCGGTGGCCCCCAACGACCGTTCTTCTTCTGGTCCTCGTTCTCCTCCTCCGTTCCGTTCGTTCCGTTCGTTCCTTGTTCTTCTGTCGAGCTCCTTTCGGCGGCCAGAGGACGATCCGTTCTCTTTTTCCCGTGCACTCTATCGAGAACTCGTCCTCTCCCTTTCCGGCTGCCTGGTTCCAGCGTGTACGAACCGACCAGCCGAGTGAGGCCAGCAACGTTGCTCTCTCGTCACTGTCTATCCGAGCAGACAGCGTGGAGCTGCCTTCGAGCAAAGTGAGTGCGTCTAATGAGGCAATAAATAAGTCGACCGCCCTAACCGGCCTCTCCACGCTTTTCGTTCGCGACGACGTGTCCATCCTCCGCTTCTTTTCTTGCCTCCGCGTACGGCGCACGGCGTACGCGAACGCCACCCCTTCTTCCCTCTAGCTCCAATACCACCCACCCCATTCCATCCCAGCGTCATTCCCTCCTCGATCTGTTCGCTGCTCTCGACCGCGTTGCCCCAAATTTCTCGAGCTTCGCCACGCGAAAATAAGTTACTCGGAAACGCGCCGCTGGGCTCTTGACCATTCCAATTCCCCTAAACTGACCACGGGCCGCGGTATTAATAGCCGCGAGCGCCAAACCTACAGATACGCGATCGTTAAACGAGGCGACGTGTTTGCACTAATAACGTCGTAACGTTACCCGTGCAACGGGCGAAAGGTGTATCGACAGACCGCGATCCTCGCGTTTATTTGAGTTAGGAGAGGCTAGCTGCACGGTCGTTAAAGAACCAGCGCAAATATTCATTGGCTGTCATCCTTTGAACTGTAAAGTCCGGGCATCGTCACGCAGCGGGGATTTTCCTCTCCGCTCCTTCGTCTATCCACCTACCTTGGCTGGATATCGCCAAATTAGGAGCAATCTTTTCAACGTTTCCACGCGGGGCAGGCGGAAATGAAATAAGTACCTACGCATCGGAGGAATTGATCGGTTCGTTAGGGACGTTGTATCCTCTTAATGAAGTGCTCGCGCAACGCGGACAATGAGATGTTCAGTTCCAGCGTTGCGTGGAACATGGTCTCGAGCGAACCATTCGTCCGGAAAAATTGGCTATTTTTAGGTGACCGCGTAAGAGAGCCAGTTCTTCGTTTGTTAGCACGACGATAAGACGTACGTTTGACGTCCGCGCGACGGTGAGGGTTGTGTCATAACTTTCCACTTCTCGGAAACTGCTTGTAGCAGCAAGCTGCGAGCTTTTGTCGCATTCCAGGTGGTGGACAATTATTTCGAAATCGTCGTTAACTCACGGAATATCCTTGAATGTTGTTCGAGAGGCAGTCGGCTTTTTCTAACCGTGCGTCGGGCCCCCGTGTCCCGAAGGTGGCGTGCTCCGTTATGGACTATCGAGAACAGGCTTCGAGTAAGAGTAAGAATATCGACCAGTCGAATGAAGTTCTTGCGCGTTGTACTCCGCGAGCGGTCCCGATCGTCCCGATCGTCGGGATCGTCCCGCGAGACCAAACATGCGCCATATTGTGCTTGAGAACCAGAGCAACGTTTAGCCTTTTTTCTCAGGCGGGAACGTGGATCGCAACCGGCTCCCGACATCCCTCGCGTCGAGTTTCGATCTCCGGTTCGCGAGTTTCTTGAGAATTCCTGTCCGCGTATCCGACGTTCTTGTCCTCGCTGTTACAGTCGCCGTTCGAGGCAGGAATCCTCGCCCAAATGACGATGTCACCGGTGCGCGACTCGGCTCTCCGCGCCCGTATCACCGCGAACTTCTTCCTCCTCTTCTTCTGGCCCGCGCGCTACGAAAAGCAGCAACGACAGCGGCAGCATCGCTGACCGCAACCAGCGCGGTACACGGGCGCGAGCAACCGTCCTTAACGGAATTATTGCCATTAAGGTCGCTGCATTCCCGAGAGGCCGTCGTGTACGCGTCCCGGCATCCTACCGACGCAGAACTAATGATCTTAATTAACGTTTCGTAACGAAGGTCGCTCGGACTCTCTTCCCGCCTCCCGGTCCCCCGTCTTCTGCTCGTCATCCTCCTCGTCGTTTCATTTCGCTTCGTTTCGTTTCGTTTCGTTTCGTTTCGTTTCGTTTCGTTTCTCTCCTTTCGATTCGTACGAGCACTACGAGCCTACCTCTTCTCCTTCGTCCCCTTCTTCTCCCTATTCTTCTTCGTCGTCGCCTTCGGTTTCCCAGACGTTTTTACGTCCAGATCTCGTCTTCGCCCTTCGTTGGTCCCTGTTCTTCTTGCTTCTCTTCTTTCTGGCCCCGGGGACGAGAAGTCGCGATTCCCACTGGCCTCGGTTCCCTGCCGTTCCTTTTTCCCCTCGCTTCCTTCCGAACCTTTCGTTCTTTCCGTTTCTGGTTAGCCCCCTTCCCGTGCCGGTACACACACGGCCATGTGTACCTACCTACGATCACTCGGGGACTTAATTATCGTAATGGCTTCGCAGCGTTCGAATTTCATCTTCGCGGTAGCGCTGATGAGAAACGTAAACGCCCGGGGCTAACCGAGTCGCCTTTGATCCTTTGCAGGACCGTTGGAAATCAGGTGGTGATGGACCCGATGCTCATCTGCAAGAAAACCAGAAGACTAAAGGGCAAAATGGCGGACATCTGCCGCAAGGAGCCGTCGCTGTTGAAGGAGATCGCGAGGGGTGTGCAGGTCGGGACCAGAGAATGCCAGTTCCAGTTCCGTAACCGTAGGTGGAACTGCACCACCGTCAGGCGATCCCTCCGCAAGATTCTGCTGCGCGGTGAGTGACTCGCGTCCGATTCGCGCAATTAACGGTCGCGAAATTAACGAACTACGGAGAAAGCTCCCGCGAATTCCATAGAGTTACTTTCACGAGCGCGCGGATTCCCAAGCCAAGGATCGCCAGTGCACACACGCCGGCGGTAGATTACAGGACGCTTCTGGTCGGAAATTAGGCGAGCCGGATGTCGATTACACACTCCCTTTCAAGCCTCGAGCGCGATTCGATACGATTAAATGCAGGCGACCGAACGGCACACCTCCGGAAGGAGTTGGACCCGATGCGATGCCCGTTCTTCTCCTCCTCCGCCTTGACATTGGCTGGCCACTCTAGTCCCGGGCGAATCGTACCGATGGTCGATCGGGATCCTTCGCGTTACCGTCCGGGACGCGCGATTATTTTTAAATTAACCTCGACGAGGCTATCACAACCGAGGGAAAGCAGCCTGGAGGGTGGTCTTCTGGTGGCGTGGTTGCGCAACAGTCGGTTCCATTAATCAGAGAAATTGTTTGTGTACACGTTGGAGCTGCCGCACAGTGTTACGCGTGTATGGGCGTTCGGGACAAAACTCATAACTTCTGAACTAATCAGTTTTCGTCCTAAATACCCTAATACTTTTTTAAAGAGAATATAAAAATGCATCGATTGGTGTATAAAAAAATATACAGTTCCATTAAAAAAATTAAGCCGATCTTGATTTTTCAGTGAATAAAAAGTTTTTTATTAATATTTACTTTTGCAATTTGTTGTCAACTGAATACTGACTAACTTTTGTTTGAAACACTTTTTTATCAAATTATTTTTAACACGTGTATCGCGTTTGACTGTTATTTTAAAACTGAAGACAGCATCCAGGATGGAAAAGTCATGGTAGATATCGTATAAACAATTGGAAAAAGCATATCGGATGTGTAGATTCACATAAGGGTCTTATGCACCAGGAGACCTAGAGACTACGCTAAGAGCCGGAGCGGTGAACGTCTTAATAATGATTTTGGCTATTTTTTCTGTTTCGTGCAAATTCGTGCAGTTGAAATTGACGTTAATATAAAGTTTAATGATCCCTAAATTTAATATACAAAAAATCAGGGAGGTATTTTTTGGCGTTTTTTTTAAAGTCCCATCGAAGTTGATAAACATTTAACATAAAGAATTAGTACAAATTGTTAGTATTACAAAAAACTGACTCGGCAGTTTTGAAGGTATGACAGTATTAAACACAACTTATAAAAAGCAAATGAAAAGCATAAACATTCTGCCAATGGCACGTGTTTGAAAAAATGCACCGAAATTTGTAATGAATTTCTAGTATCACTTTTGACAACAAATTAGTAAATTCAGCAGAAGTTATGGGTAACATTGAAACCTACGTTCCTTTATTAACATTATAAGATACAAGAATTTGTGGATCAAACACTTCGGGTTCTTGACTTTTGTCCATTACGCGTAACACTGTGTGCCGCGGTGAACGTTGGCTATTCGAGACCCGTGCCGTAAACGGTGTAGTACACGTTTCGCATCTTGCAACTTTTCCTCGCTATTCGCGAGACGTTCCGTTTCGCAAGAGTTCTTTAATTATCGCGATAGATTTCAGCACGGCAGGTAGCTGGTTGGCTGGAGAAAAGGGCATGAGCTGACGGAATCAGCTGCGACGGAGATTGAAATGATGGACAGTCTCCGGACGATCCCGATTTCGGTAACGGCGCGAAGGCGAGGGTAAACGGTTGTGTGGAGGTAGATGGAAGAAATTGAAGGTCGGCCAGGAAAGATTCTCACGCAGTTGGGTTGATCAGAGGAGACGAGAGGAGACGAGAGGAGAGCGAACTTGTCCGCGTGGCTCGCTTAGTTACCCGTCCGATGTATTAATTCCGGGTGATCGAGCACGACATCTAAATCGAAGACAGCGTGTCCAATAGGCCGAACTGCTCTCTAGGTTCCGCTATCAGATCGGTGCCTTTTGGTAGCCTGACAGATTGACACTGTCCGTCGGATATTAGTGGCAATATGTTCCCTTAATTAAAGGCTTCATTGCCCGGGCGATCGTCCTCGGGTACTGTTCCGTTTCGTCCTTCGCCTTCTCTCTTTCTCCACCCTTTTTTCTCGCTTTCTCTTTCCGTTCCACCGTTCGCTGCCCCGCGATCCAAAGATTACCATCGATCCTGTCGATCGTGATTCGTGGCGGACCCAATGCGATTCGTCGGCGGCCCGAACAACCTACACGCACGGCTATACGGACGCGTGGATTCCACGCTGGACGATCGATGATCGAATTATATCCGACACTGTCGGCGATGCCTGACGATCGGCCCTCGCCCGCTCAAAGATTCCACGGGACACGGTACATCGTATTATTTCACGACTCGTCTCGCTCATTCCACCGGCCGATGCGAGCGAATCACGACGGGTTAATTAACTCCCTCTCTCCCCGCCCCCTCTATCCACCGAAACGATATTTGCTTCGCGCGATGCTCTCGTCGTGCGATGGAATTTGCAGAATCGAGCCTCGATACCGCACACGCAGTGCCGCCCCCGGGGACCGTCTCCATCTGCATCTCCATCCTCCATTGGGAGAACCACTGTCGTCGGTTAGGACGGGACGGGAGGAGCTGCCACTCGGTGGAACCCACGCGGCGGGGACCTAATTTGCGTTTCACCTGGCACTTACGGACTCAACTCACCCCATAAAAACGATACCGCGCCGCAGAGACGACAAAGTCCGATTGCATTATGCTTGATCGAGGAATCGTAAACTCGCTGTAGGCAGCTGCATCGTAAACAATTAACGAGCCCCCGTTGCAGCACCCTTTTTACGCGCTTCCCATGTAATCGCGAGCCGTACGTCGAATCCTGCACCGTGTTCGCCCCACGCTTTACAAGCGTGGGAGGTGTTTCTGGGTAAACCTTCGCCACCGGTGTTTTTCGTGGTGACGTTTTCGGAGAGGACGCAGCTCACATCCGAAACGTGTAGGTCTCCGGTTCGGAAAAAGGTTGAACGGCAGGTACATAAATCCTGGCTGCCGGGTGCATTATTGGACGGCGCGGATCGATGACAGGGGCGGCGATGTGTTAACCGGTCGTTTCGGGTGACAATCCTCGACGTCGTCATTTATCTGCGACCCCTCGGCGAAGACAGCTCGCTCTGGGAAGTCCCCGGCAAGAAATATACGACTTTTCGGCCCACCCTCGGCGAGACCCGTGTACTTGCACAATAGTGCTTTTATAATCGCGGCGGCCGCGCTGCCACTTACGCGGATCCGGAGGCAGAGTTTACGATGCCAAACAGCGGTTCGCGTGTCAGCAAACACGTGACATTTTCTTTATCACCCGTCGAACATATGGTGCCATTAATTTCTTCCTTTATTTCTAACCGATAAAAAACACGCTACAAACACGTTTCCAATGTCTGCCCACATTTCCGCTCCAGTCATACGCACCACGACGCGACGTTTCGGAATAAATTAGGCACGGTCATTCTAAAGGAATGTACGGTTGTACTTTGTCTTCTTATTTAGAGTTTCGAGCACGAACCGCGCGAGTGTATCTTTCCTTCGAAATATCCTTGCCTGGAATGTCCCAACTCGTTCACTATGACGAACGCATTCCTTTCTGAAAGTCTCGGGCACGGCGTAGCGGTGTCATATCATTTCGTTTCTCGCGTCGCTGTTAAGACGTGTCGAGGGGGTGAAAAAATGGTGGCAGGGGCGTGAAACGCGCCTCGGGTAAACGTGTTGGGAGGTCGAGAGGGGGCGAAGATCGAGACGCGAGCGGGGTGAACTCGCGTTCTGAGGCGTCGCGCCGATCGAAGTGGGAGGAGAGAGCGGGAAAGAAATTCGTGGGAGCGACCACGAGTAGGATCGAAGCTAGGAAAAATTCCTAACGGGCGAGGATAGGGAGAAAAAGCGAAGAGGAAGGCACGCTACCGGCGGCGCCTATCTTAATTCTCGATTGACGTTTATTTATCTGGCGACGTTTAATTTTTATGGGCGCGATCTGGCCGATAGGTTAGCCCCGCAGGTAGCTCCTGCTGTGTGGTCCGAGCCCAGAAGAGATCCGAGGCTGGACTGGTAGAACATTCGTGGATGAGCAGCACCTCTTAATTGAGGGGTGCCGCGTGTCGCGATAAGAGGAACACGGGCGTCAAAACCCGTGGAAAGAGCTACCAGGGGAAAGGAAAGGAGGATGGAATTTATTGTGCTGCCACAGCGCGTTCGTGAGTTCGGTATCCGAGGCAAGGATACGATCCCTGAATCCTCCACGGTCGATACTGTGCCTGTCCCGGCCAAATTAAGAGAGTGGTTTTCTTCGTTCACCGGGATTCCGTGGAGTCTTGGCTGGCCACGGCGGAAATGGCTCCCTAAAAGTCCAGTCGAATCAACAAATTGCTTCTTCGTCTGTGGATCGAGAGGCGGAGTTGGAGGAACGATTTTATTCGACCCTTGAGATTTCCAAGCCTTTCGGCAGACCTCTCGAATTCAATGGGACGCGTCTCAGAGGCGCGCGCGTGTTTCTCTTAATTAAATTAGCTACTCGAGTCGGGCCAACAAGGAAAATGGTCCCGAGAATCGCGAATATTCTTTCCTTTCGTCGCTCTCTGCGCAGCTCCATATGCATACCGTGCATCCTTGCTTACCTACATCGGATCACCTCGAAGGAACATTTTTTTCTCCGACGTGGCTCGGCTCTAACGAGGATGCTCACCTTGACGCGTTAATAAACTCCAGCTCCGTCTCCGCGATTCCATTCGCCGTTCGCGCTTGGAACGTTGCGGCCGTGGTAATCATCGCCCGCGTTCTATCCCAATTGGCAAGCGCGCGAACTCGAAAGCGGCTGGTCCATGCGATAACGATTAAGCGATCATGCTAGCAGCCCGTAACCGAGACAAGCTATCGGACTCGATAACCTTTAAACGCCCGCGTCCTCGGGAGCCGTCGCAGGGCATAAAGAGGACTGTTTACGCTTAATAAACCACGCTCTCGACCAAGGTGGTCCAATGATGCGCCATTCGAACCGTCTCGAATCGCCTCGGGACACCAGAATGACTGCGTTGACCGGTAACAGGAGAGGTATGTAGTAGGAGCGGCGAGCTAAATGGAATCGCCACTAAATACGGGGCTAATTATTTGACGGCAAGACTCGGTTCGTAAAAACTCGCTCCCGAGTGTCTCATCGGATATCCAGATCCACCGTCTCCGGGATCCTCCATTAAACTGCTATTAAAGCGCGATAACTTATGTGCGCGTTGGCATCGCGGGCAGCACGAGAAACGTAGACCACCTCGGGATTTCACGCTAGCGTCAGATCCTCCTGTTGCATCTCGACGTTACCTATCCATGCCCGCACGGACGCGTCGAATCCTCCTGCGAAGAAGACGCGTGGAGCCGTGCGCGTGGGTACATGGACATGGTCACGACGGCACGATAATGAGCGAGCTAAGACCGATTTAGCGCCGCGGCGCTAAGTGTTTTGTCGCCTCGCGAACTCGGTGCTAACTAATGCGCTCCGTGGAGGACGTGGACGTATCTTTCTCCTCGCCTCTCCTCACCTTCGCTCTCTCGGATATTCGTGGCTCTGCCGACGCGTTTTCCGAGTGTGCCACACACGTCGATCGGTTCGCGGCCAAGTAGTCGTCTCTTGACGTTATCGTCCCTTTCAGAAACTGTTATCTAGAAGCTTCGAGAATATCGGCATCTTTATTAGAGGCTCTGTACTGCTATACGGGCGATGCTGAGATGAGCTCAGGCCCGACGTTTCTGTAACCTTGGGAGAATCGCGCGGAACGTGATTGACACGGCGAAGAACGGGAGCCTGCGGTGAGTCGAAGAGAAGACATTTTCACGATTTATCCGTGGCACCCCAGCGGAGAGGTGGTCGCCACCCTCGCCGCAGGAAACAACAATACACGAGCCATGAGCGCCGATTATGGGGGAAGCGTGTCTTCCAGTTGAAAAGGGAAATCCCAATTTTTCTCGCTTCCAGCGGCCGAGGAGCAGTCGAGCCATCGAGTCGGCAGGAAGGAAATTGCCCGTGACCAAACGGGCCTCTGGTGTCCAGTGTCTGCCAGAACCGTAGCCTTTCTCGTCGTCATCGTTGATTCTTTACTCCTTCTTGACGCTTCCCCATTGTCCAGGGCTTTACGAGCTGCATACCGATCCGCGCGGCGCACAGAGTGGGGGTTGCAATTTGAATCGCTCGCATCTACGCGGGTGGAACATCGCGATACATCGCGATACCACTGTTCGCATTCGTGTAGGTACTTTGCCGGAGGACTGTACTCGGAGGAGGTTGGAAGTAGCGAGGAGACGCGCAGCCGGTATCCCCCACAAAGGATTGACAATAGCAAACAGTTTAATGTCCCTAACGTTTATTGTATCTCGGCTACCTTGGCTTAAAGTTCCATCGGGAGTAGGAGAAAGGGTGAAAGGGAGACGGAAGGCCGTGGAGAAAGAGGAGAGCGGAGCATCGGGACAGATCTGTTATTCTGTTAGACTGTGCCGGTTCGCCGGTGACATTTGAATGCTCGGTCGATTTCACGTTGGCCAAGGGAAGACCGGAGGAAGAAGAGCCGGGAGAGAAGACGAGAAGCACCGTCCCCCCTCGCTTGGTATCTTCTCCCCCTCTGGCCTCCGCTGGCCTCCGCTGGCCTCCTCGAAACGTTCGTCGCGTTTTCCCCGCGAATTCCGCGACCGGTCGAATCGTTGCTCGGTCTAGATGCGCGGCCGCGTCGTGAAGAGGAGAGGCGCGGGGAGGGACGGATAGCGGAGGATTCGCCGTAATTACCGCGGTATCTTCGAGTGCAGGTACGTTCGGCTGGCGTTGTACGAGAGCGCGGGTCGGCGACGGGTGTCGACCGAGGAACGAGGGAGACGGCACGATGGAGAAATTCCTGCGAGAGAGGAGAATCCAGCGGTGATACCGAGCCGCTGAAAAATCTCGCGGAATCTCGGGAAAAGGCGAGTGGCCGTTGCCGCAATTGGTCATTGGGCGATTTTTGCTGGCATTCATGCGTCCGTTCTCGCTGTATTTATTGGAGAGGTTTCTCTCGTACGATCTCCTATACACGGGGGTTAAACGAATGCGTATCCCGTCCCTCTTTTCTCATTCGATATTCTTCTCTTTATTTACGAACGCTCCCCGCGATTTATCTCCTCCCTTGTCCCTCTAGCTCTCTCCTCCGCGGCTCTCCCGTGCCCCTTTAGGATCACCGGATCTAGCTGCAATTAGAGCGCGGGGCATTCGGCGCGCAGCGCGATCCGAGTCGAGAGGGTCGAGAAGGCAGGCGATCGTGCGGATTTACGAACGCGAGTCGATCGATCCAGCGCAGTGGCCAGGCGGCCGAGACCGCGATCTATTGCGCACGAATCGGCGCATCCACCGCGATAAATCGCCGACCGGCCAAACAAATCACTCGGCGAGACCGATCGATAGTATCTGGCCGTATCGATCGAGCCAGCGAGCGACCTGGCCAGCGACATAATTCCTACAATGGCGGCACGATGCACCGCGTCGTCGCAAATTACACGCTTACATAATCCACCGGACCGATTAATCACCCCGCGATTTACGAGGGATTTGTCGAGGCCGCGTGCACGATCGGGCATGCGCGCCGCGCCGCGCAGATCCACGGCCGTGTAACCGCGCGACCGCGCGCGCACGTTCGCGCGCCCGCGGATTCCATAAATCAGCCGTCGCGATCCACCGTTTCGCGAATCGCCGCGATTTCACGGCGAACGCCGCTCCGACAAATCGTCCCTGGAATTGGTCCTTCCATCTCGTCGCTCCTCCCGCGTTGCGCGTCACGCGTCACGCGTCACGCGTCACGCTTCTCGACAACTTTCATCCTTCGTCGTAAGTTTAACGAGTCATCCGTTTAAGGCGATCGCGTCGATTCTTTCCTTGGATCTCGCCGTGACCCGCGGACGGCAGTTGCGCGCGTCCCGTTAAGCGAATTGTGCGCGATCGGTGTCGCAAAACGGTCACCTGGGTAGGGGATAAATACGTCTCGCCAAAGCCTCGCCTCCTTATGTAATTGACGAGTAAATAGATTGCGATTGACTGGAGACGATGACGGACGACGTCGAGCAGTGGCACTACGAGATTCTTCGTTGCGGGTTCCCTCGTGGAAAAACTGCGCGTATTTTTTTTCTGGATGGACGATCGCTATCCGCGGCGTTTTTCTTATCGCGCGCCGCGCCGGAGACGGCCGGATGGAGGCGAGCAAACGCGAAAATGAGAAGCGGCGCAAGAATAAGAGGAGGAGAAGAAGAAGACCACTCGCAATTAAACACGGCGTAAGTCTCGCTCCGAGGATAATGCCCCGGAATGCTGATAATTGGCTGAGCCGTCGGAGCGACCCGAGACGATGGGCGCTCCGTGCACCTGGCAGCCCAGCACTGCAAGATCATCGGCTCGCGATCCCTCGTGTCTAATTGATTCGAAGTGATTTATATTACCTGCTGCTCCTCTCCGCCTCGAACATTCTCCGACCTCCACGCCACGCTCTTTTACCTTTTCTCCGCCACGAACGCCTCGATACCGGCGCGCCGCGGCCGACCCGATCGCTCCGCGGGACCAACTTCAACGCGATACTTTTGTCCTCGAATTCTCCTTTTTCGTCGAAGAAGAGTTGCTAATGTTCGTGCGCACCGCCGAAGGAGCAAGGTGCTGAAACAGTTGAAGACGATCCTCGTCGGTTTTCCACTTGTCCGAGCAGGAGAACTGGCGCGCCGGTGATTCTTGCAAAGTTGTATATACCTTCTGCGCCGCGGACTCGCTTGTAAGGTAAATGTCCCAATCTCTGGACACGTCCCAATAACTGGACACTAGTGTAAATAATGCTGATTATTACATTTAATATATGCTTTATCCATAAAAGAACTATTTTATTCAATTACACAAATATTTAATTAAATATATTCATATACATATTTTTCTTAGTAAACTCGTAACACTCGTAATAAAAATAAATTTTCTTGAACTGACCGGTTTACACCATTTTAGTATTGCCGTTAGCTGATTTGTATAATAATGTTTAGTATATTGGTACAACTAATACATTTTTAGGAAAATGTTGCTTTGTAGTATTAGTTTCTGATTGAATTATTAAAATTTATGGTCGTATTAGTTTTTTATTCGCGTGTCTATCTATCGGTACAGTGAAATCCCGGAACGGCCCGAAACCTGACCACGCAGACCATCTATGTAAACTGCGACAAAAACTACGCGATATTGTTGACGGAATAATATAATAGTTATTTAGGACTGTAGTACTTATTACTTTGTATTGTACTTATCCTTCTGTAAGTATACTTCCCCTTTTTTATCTTGTTTTAACGATAATATTTAATTTGAAAGATTTTTTTCACATATAACCTTAAAATTAGTCATTCGATAATCTATTCTTTTTACACAATTTCATTTACTGATTTCCATAAATTACTTATATAGAAGAAATTTACCTCCAAATTGCTGATCTTTTATCATGTGTCTATGTAATATTTTTTATTTAAATACTTGTACGGGGAATACCCATGGTTTACAAGAGAGAAAGCAGAGAAATTAACTAAAGAGTCTATACAATAAATAAGCCAAGAATACACGGCTAACAAAGCCAACTAAACTGAACTAAAAGATAAACAAGAACTAAGAACACAAAACTAAATACTAAATACCACAATAATACCTCAGTGTAAGTTAGTTACGGACCTATAAAGAATCGTCTTTACCGAAGTCAAGGAGCATTGGAAGGGGTCTATGCCATTGAAATTCTGATTCGCAATAATCATCGCCCTATTAATAGGGTCAACAGCATAATGTCGATATTTCGGTACCCCTGCCACAAAGAGAGGCCTAGAACGCATGGACCTAACCGGAGCATTGAATGCTACTAGTGCAAGCAAGTAAGGACAATCAATATAACCTCCAATGACCTTATACAGAAAAATAATATCCGCAAAACATCTCCGCTCCTCTAAAGTGACCATCCTAAGTGATGCAAGTACAGGGTCATAGTCATGATCGTTAAATCGTAATGGGATAGTTAAATTGGGACACCGGGACATATTAGTTAAGCTGTCCAGGTTTTGGGACCGTAAAATCGGGACACCGGGACATACTAGCTAGTTAAGCTGTCCAGGTTTTGGGCCATTGTAAGGACTGCGAATTTTCAATATTTTACAAAATTATTCAATCCAATAATGTTTTTTTTTTTTAATGATAAAGTACACACGGTGCCCCATGCAATTGTAAAATCGTTTATATATATATCGACTTGTATAACTGAACAATTCTCAAACGTGTTTCCGCCGTACCTTAAATGTCCAGGTATTGGGACATTTACCTTATTGTTTTATTGTTCGTGCTACATGAGCTAACGCAAGGGAGGTTGGGGGATTTCGTCGCGTTAACAGATCGGCGAGGTCGCAGATGGGGGGGGGGGGGGGGGGGAGGCGATCAAGGATCGAGGGATGGGCAGCGCGGGGAAAAGGCAAGAGACGCAACACGGGCAAGGAACACAAGGAACACAAGGAACGAGCTCGAAGGCAGGAGCCCAGGGCCTTTCGCTCTCGAACCTTGATATCAGATCGCTCGTATAAAACTATCGTATCGTTTAAATACGCACTGAAAGGTGAGGCGATGCATCGGAAGATACGCGGGCGGTGGCAGGCTGCTTCTCGGCCTGCGTCTTCTCGTTCCGTCCGTCTGTCCGTCCATGCGTCGATCCGCGCTGAAGATACCCGGCTGGAATCCATGGGAACCACGGAGAACCAGGCTTAACGCGTATAACCCCTTCCCAAAGCTCGCGCCGCGACTCAACTCGACCGTCTCCTTTCTGCTCCCTTTCCATCCTCTTCCGCTACCCTCCTCGCCACGGGGTTGGGCCTCTTCCTTCCACCCATCGCATTATTTTCCCCTCAGCTTTTCCCCGCGATTTCCTTGAAGATTCCGCGGTTCGATTGTGCCGCGCGCGTTTGATCGGCCACGCCGCGACATTAGTATTCGCGGCTGGTCCCAGTTTAAACGCTCGAAAACGATAATTGCCTGGCGGCGCGGAAACGCCTCGATCGGCTGCCCGATTCGATCGCTCGCCCGACCGCCGACAGATCCGCTCGCGATACTCCGACGACCACGACGATTCTGCGCCCCCCAGCCGAGCGGAATCGGTAATTGGAGACGCATTCCGCGTTACGATTACAAGTTAATCCGGCTACCATGGCTGCGAGATTCTATCTGTCGCGAGTCGAGCCACGCAAAGTTTGATCGCGCGAGAACCCAGCCGGTACGCGGGTCTCGAGGAAGCCTCTCGAGACGGAACTCGAGTGGGAGAGAGAGAGCAGGAGAAGGTGGAGGACACGCGGAAATAAAAAAAGGAGATCGGAGAGGATTTGCAAAACCCGGATGCTCGGGCAGGTGGGAGACAATGGGTGACAGGGAACCGTTGGACGGAGGCGGTGGTAATCTGCCGTTTTGAAAAGGGGTGGAACTCCAGCGTGCATTGTCTGCCTAATGATGGAGTGGAGACGTGACAGGTGAAACCGAATACACATGCCACCGAAACCCGACATCCTGGCCCTCTTGCTCGCCAACCTCTCCCTGGCTAACATCGCTAACATTGCTAACATCGCTAACATCTCCGACTCCCGAGGACCTGTCGCGAGGAACCTCGCGCGTTGTTCCCGTAATTCTCGCGCTCAAATAGTCCATCGCTCGAGTCATCTCGAATCAGAGAAATCCAGCGCTCTCGTCGCATTCTCATTTCGCGACCATTAGTCGCTTCGACCTTGGCGGCTTCGCGAGCCTTATCACTTTTACTCTTCTCTAGCCTTTGGCTCGCGGATCGTAGCTAGCGAGTTGGTTCGCGTCGATTCAGCGAGTGGTCAATCGATCTCTCCGAGTGCCGCGTAATCCGATTTGCATGGTTGAAGGTGCCCGATACTTTCAGATACGAGGGAGACGGGTTTCGTGAACGCCATCACAGCGGCCGGGGTCACTTACGCGGTGACCAGGGCCTGCACCATGGGTCACCTCGTCGAATGCTCCTGCGACAAGATGACTTCGAAAGGTAAGAGCTTTCCAACCTTCATCCCCTCTCTTTCGATTTGGCGAACCCTGCGAATTGCGCAGGTACTCGTATCGATAAGCTCGTGCGTACCGCCGAAATGGAGAAGAGTCTGCCTACCGAGGGGGACTGGGAGTGGGGAGGGTGCGGTGACAACGTGAAATTTGGATTCAAAAAGTCGCGAGACTTCATGGACGCTCCCTATCGAAAACGCAGCGACGTCAAGACCCTGGTGAAGCTTCACAACAACAACGCTGGTCGCCTGGTAGGCAATGCATTTCATTTCATTTCATTTCACTTCCCTTCCGTCCTCTGATACCTAATAGGTAGGGGAGAGGCTTGCAGGTTGCCACCCCTTAGCTTTTTTGATCATAACTCGTCATAAAATTAACGTATCGTTGATTTATGGTATAAGTTGGAAAGAGGAAGTGTAGAGCTACAATCCTGAGCTAGAAATCATGTAAACTCTCGAAAAAGAAAAATTATACTGCAAATTCTCGAAAGTATCTAAAATTGACTCCTTGAAATTTTGGCTTGCAGGTTGCCACCCCTAGAAAAATTGCTGAAAGTGTAAAAAAACTCAAGTAAAGTTTCGCATATCGATGTTGTATGCCTTTGCAGTGCTCTTCCTTGATTTATTGTTGACTTTGATTGCTTTAATTGCGTGGAGCAACGCTTCATAATCCATAATGCCGCGTTCAGATTTTCTTGACCTGCGTGCTGCCATACTATAAATGTATGTGGGATCAGGAACCCCCATACTATAAGAGAGGGCACGGAAGCATTAAGATCGGGAAGTCGGCGGTAGCCGAGGTGGTTAAGGCGGCTGATCAGCGCGCAAACCTAGAGATCGCGGGTTCGAGTCCCGTAGAGGCGACTTCCTTTTTTCCGTGATCCTACATGTATCAAAAATGGAATAAATAAACGAAAATATGACTAAAATGCAATAAAAACACTTCACTTCAACCCAATGACAATAGTAAACATCACATAATCATGAAAAATGACATTTGAGTGTAAACAAGCGGGAAAGAGAGAGGTGGCAACCTGCAAGCCAAAAAAAGTGGCAACTTGCATTCCGACGCATTTTTGGAAAATATGAGAAAAAATTGTCGATTCATGATATGTTTGGAAATCTGTTTGGCATATGTAAATTAGATAAAAAAAACAACACAGTACGAATAGTTACCTTGAATTGTCGATGAAAATATTCAATTTACGAGCACAGGGAAAACACACAATTTCAATAATTCAATTTCTTGACAAACACTATATCACACTTCGCTCAGCAAACACAGTGTTATTTCGTCTATCCGCTCCAGAGGTTAATAAATAGTGACAACTACTCTTTTAACGTCGATGTGAGTCAGAGTTGAGGTTATGACACTGCTAGAAAGTCGAAATACAGCAGGGGTGGCAACCTGCAAGCCTCTCCCCTACTTAATACCTACTGGTGCTTGGGAACTTTTAAACAAGCTATGGGCTAGATTGTTTGGTTTGGCTTCTTCTTCTTCTCTCACCCCAAATCTTCGCCCCCTTTCTCGAAAGGCACGATTTCCGAACGATTACGCGAGCCTGTTTCTCGTTGGTGCCATAGGCGGTGAGGGACTTTATGAGGACGGAGTGCAAGTGCCACGGTCTGTCGGGATCGTGCACGGTTCGCACCTGTTGGCGGAAAATGCCGCCGTTCCGCGACGTGGGCAATCGGTTGAAGGAGTCGTTCGACGGCGCGGCCAAAGTGATCCCGAGCAACGACGGGCACAGCTTCATCACCGAGGGGCCGACCATTAAGCCGCCCGACAGGCACGATTTGATCTACAGCGAGGACTCGCCCGACTTCTGCAAACCGAACCGGAAGACGGGCTCGCTCGGCACCCAGGGGCGTCGATGCAACTCCACCAGCCAGGGCGTCGACGGCTGCGAGCTGCTCTGCTGCGGCAGAGGCTACGACACCAAGATCGTCAAGGAGAAGATCAACTGCGAGTGCAGGTTCCGCTGGTGCTGCGAGGTCACCTGCAACACCTGCCTCGTCAAGAAGACGATAAACACTTGCCGTTAGCCGAGCCGTCGTAAGTGATTCGGTACCTATAATCTAGGAAATCATCTGTCTTCTGCTCACCACGATCCAGCGATTAGGATAGGTACATACTTGTAATATACGCGTCGCGCGATCCAAGGTTGCGCGAGTTAATCGTTAAAAGTTCAAATTAACAAATGGCTGCGCGTAGTTGAATGGACCGCGCAGCGTGGGGACGATCGCTCGTCTGACGTCTACCCATCGTTCCAAGCTTTCCAAGTATCTCCAGCTGTTCGTTCCAAGCGTTATCGCTTACGGTTGCCGCTTTCCCGCTTACGCTCCCGCCGGCCATTTACGATTAATCTCACCCGCTCTCCCTTTCTCCCTTTCGCTTACGTTTTCCCCGTTCCCTGTAAATAAGACTGAATCGACCAACGTTTATACATTGTGCTGCGCAAATGCGAATAAAAACGTGTATCCTCGGGCAAATTCTCGTTCGTTACTCCCCGATACATCGGCGTGATTGCGTGAATGCTGGCTTGCGCGCGTTTCAATGCGCTCCCGACGATTCATCACCGGCCAGAGGAGAGCGGAATGCGCTCGATCCCTCCTCGGGGACTATTCGTCTTCACGATCGATCGAAGGTAAGTGAATCGTTTCGCGATTAACAGACGGATCGAGGAAAGAGCACGGGGCCCGGAAAAAGCGTTAAAACGCGACACGCGTGGTTCAAGGGATACGAGAGAGCCGAGATCGTGAGAGGGGTCGAGGGGAAACGG
Organism: Andrena fulva; assembly: GCA_946251845.1. NCBI lineage: Eukaryota > Metazoa > Arthropoda > Insecta > Hymenoptera > Andrenidae > Andrena > Andrena fulva. The sequence continues at coordinate 92,132,058 of OX276327.1, read as the reverse complement.
GCGAAACGCGGAGAAATTAGGAGGTCTCGTACCTATATTAACGCGTCTTGTAGAACACAGGCTTTTAGCAGTAACACCGGCCTCGTACACGGGAGAGGTCTCACGAGCAATAAACAACCGCTGTCTACATCTCCTATAAAATAGTTTTATGGCGAGAGACTGGAAAGAAGAATTTCGCGTGACCATAAAGCCAGAAAGGGAGCTCGCGCTGTATCGCGGCCCTCTCGCCGCGTTTCGGTGATAGCGGAAGCCATAAAGACCACGAAGAGAAATCTTTTTCCCCCTGAAGCGTGTCCACCCGCCCGGCCCCTTCCTTTATTGGATGTGAAAATTAGCGCGCTCGATTCTATCGAATACTCGGCTTCGAATGACTCGAGAATAAACGAGAGCTCGTAGGGGAAAGCTGTCTAAAACGACCCCCTTAAGACGTAATTCATATAAAAAATACAAATGCACATTATTTAAATAAAAGTAAAGTAGTTTTTGTAAGTTAGTTTATCTACCTTATTATTGGCTTAGATCAAACTTACCCACCTGACCAATTATATTTTTTATTCGCATTTTTCAGAAGGCATACTAAAGGATCATTTTGTACACCTATGTGTATAAAATGATCCCTACGAGGGACCCCTAGAAAAATGACCCGTAGGATCAGTTTATACCTACTGATAGTAAATAAGACGAACATTAAAAAGCATTGATTTATTTCAATAAAAACAGAAATTAAACACAATTACAAAATATGCGAACATAATAAATTAAAACAAGTTTTTAAAAAAATCAAGTCGTAGATAATTTTTGGTACATAATCAAGGAATAGAAATACTTGAAATCAACTAACGAACATAAGAAAATGAGATCAGCTTTACAGACTCAAATTTTTTCGCACACCCCCTGGGATTCCTGGGATCATTTTACCCTGCTAGAGAGGGATCGTATGACCCCAAACATCCAACACACATTCAGTGGTTGCATATAACATCAAATTATTACATTCGGTAACGAAACATACATTAAATTATTGTTGAATTGTCATTAAATTCGCGAAAAAAACAGCTGTCACACTAAGCTGTTTGTGATAAAAGTTACACAACATTGAAAAAGACCTTACCTTGGATAGAAGGCAGTAATTTTGATTTTTTGGTTTATAACACACACACACAGCCCTGATATTTACATGGCACTTCGTGCGACCATTGACGACGTACAGGCTGAACTTTTGTAGAGTAATGTGGGGCAAGAGTGCGCACTTAAAGTTTAGACTTCTCTAAAATCCTTGGTATTACACTGATAGTCATATCGTTTTGTGAGAAATAACTACTATCCCTTATTATTCGATAGGCAGTGACTTCATGTAAATTTACCTGTCACAACTTATATAAAATAAATATTTCCAAAAAGTGTCAAATGCGAACTTTTATCCGCTATATGGGGTAAAAGTTCGCATGTTGTGGGGTAAAAGAACGCTTCGGTTATTCCCAATTCTGCAGCGATTTTTCTTTTTGAAAGTCCTGCTTCTATGTTTATCTCGAGCGATCTGAAGCATCTCACTAATTGGTTTTCGGCCGGTTGCCCCCTTATAAGTTCTAACAATAAATGAATAAGACAATAAAATAAAGTCATATTTTTTAATCAAAAACTTAATAAAAAACGTATTTTGGAAAAATATTGCGGTTAAAAATTAATAAAAAAAAATCAAAAGCTGATATCAGCGTGGCTCAACTATCATAAACTCAAAATTTATTTCCATGTTGTAATTGATAATTAATTTCAAATTTATTTTTTATAGTCGGTTTAATCGGTGTTCGTTACTAATTTAGCAAACTCTAGAAATAAAATAAGTTTAATGAACATATGTATAACACCCGTCAAATTATTTTGGGACAAAAGTTCGCATTCGAACTCTTGCCCCACTGCATTGTGCGAACTTTTGCCCCCACAGCTACTTTTGTTTAATCAATCCTGTTATCTGTGAGGAGAATTGAAAACTTCTATTAGCACTTTTTAATAGAAGAATTTCAGCTCTTTCAGACAGCATATTAATTAAAATATTTACTGATCAATTTATAGGAATAATATTGATTCCCAAACATGAGAATATTACATCAGAACTAACGAATTCAGTACTTACCGCATTGTAAGATAACAAACCGAAACACAGCCACGAAATTCGACATTACCCATACAGCACACCTCGTTGCAGCAGTATTGGAGGGACGTTGCTGCAATATTACGTTGTTGCAGGTTGCATTGCAATATTGTAGGAACTTTCCTGCAATATTGTCGTGCATTATTGGAGTGGCAATGATCCTACAATATTGCAGCAATATTGCAATTTCGTTGCCGTGCAATGTTCCGTTGGCAACGGTCCTACAATATTTCTGCAATATTGCGCGCACATCGACGTGCAATGTTCCAGTGGCAACGGTCCTACAATATTTCTGCAATATTGCGCGCACATCGACGTGCAATGTTCCAGTGGCAACGGTCCTACAATATTTCTGCAATATTGCGCGCACATCGACGTGCAATGTTCCAGTGGCAACAGTCCTACAATATTTCTGCAATATTGCGCGTATATCGTCGTGCAATACTGTAGTGAAAACTTGTGGAAACATTACAACAATATTCTGAAGCAACTATGACTTTGGCAAAATTTTTCGAAATATGTACATGACGTCGAGTGGATTCTACGGCGTGTTTCATTTAACTGGATACGCTAGAATATCTCGTTGGCCGTTGAAGATATGAAAAAAGTGTTATCGCGGGAGTTGTATGTAGGTACATGAACTTATAGAGGAGATTTGAAGATCAATTTAATTTTTTTAGATAAAGTAGGTACTATATTTTTTAATGTCTGAAATTATTATTATTATTATTAAACGTCTTTATTGCACAAATACGTATATACAATCTAGCAAGAGAAAAGAGAGAAGAGAAGACAAATGTAAAGGTTCAGTCTAAAGACTGTTTTCCAACCTAACCTAAAACGACACCGGGTGAAAGTTACAAAACCTTAATGGGGTTTGTCAAATGAGCCTACGTTTTTGAATAATTTGAGTTTAAAGTATTGCACGGTAGGAGTATAAGTTCGAATACGTAAGCAATCTTATCAATCAGCGGTTGTAGCTGCGGCGGGAAAGTGTTCGTCTACGATGCTACAGGTCCTCGGTTCGAAATCCCCCTGGGGTAAAAGAATTTTCTATGAGAAAAAGACACACGGGCGTTATACTACTACGATTCTGCACACATTCACGTCATCGCGTCCCTCACTGCCCGAAACGTTGCGGCGGAAATACACTCCTGCAATATTGTTAAGGCGGACATAGGAGTGAGTGAACCTGCAACGTCTCTGCAATGATGCGGTGCAATGGAGTTGCAGGATCATTGCCACTATTTTGCCGTTTCGTTGCAGGACTACATATTTGTAATGTAATAGGAGTGAACCTGCAACTTCTCTGCAATGATGCGGTGCAACATTGCAATCTCGCACCGCAATATTGCCGAAGAGTTGCAGGATCATTGCCACAATTTTGCCGTTTCGTTGCAGAATCATTACCGGAACGTTGCAGGACTACATATTTGTAATGTTGCCGCAACCTTGCAAAAATACACACCTGCAATATTGCGAAGGCGGACATAGGACTGAACCTGCAACGTCTCTGCAATGTTATGTTGCAATAAGGTAGTTGACCCAGTCACCGATAGGTACCTAGTCGTCGATAATTTGAATTAATATTGAGATTTTATAAGGTTTTTGAACAATATTGTGTAAAAAATAAAATTGCAAATTAATATTTAAGTCTTTATTTACAATATTATCATGAATTTTAAAGTGATTCATAAATTACATTTATAAACAAAAAAATTAAGAAAAGTAGCTCATTCAGATTCTCTGTATATCTCGAATATCGTTAGCCATATTGTCTACAAAACTGACTTATCGTTTTAGACACGCGTGACGAAAAGTAAATTATTTTGAGTGTGAAGGAAGGTTCTTGGAGCTTAGGAAGAGAATGAACAACAAGAAAAAGGTAAGATATTAATTATTTTGAAACTAATAACCCGTTTAATTCTATTATCGGAAATACCATTCTCATTTCATATACATAACCCTATTTCCGATAATTAACAGATAAGTATAAAAACATTATTTTCATGAACCGAGATAAGCAATAAACTGATATAAACATTCATTTATAATAAATTATTTGTTATTTTCAGTATAATAAAGCATACACAGTCAGTGATGTGGAGAAAGCCGTGGAAGATGTTAAAAAGGGAAATTCCATAGGAACAGCGAAATTCTGTTACAAAAAAACGACAGAAAATAAAAACGAATTAGGTAGTTTGTAACAGAAATCATTGTTTTAAAAAAATGTCACTGTAAAAAAATTATATTAAAGAAACTTAAGTTGACCTTGAACATCTTCTCTACCCCTTCACTCACAACGAACATATGGCTATCATTCTATAATGATCTAAACTATAAAATTTTATATTTTCAATTTTCCTTGATGTTCACGGTAGTAAACATATTTCAGCTGAACTTCAGTTATTCATCATTATTCATTAAGTACACAACATTTTTCACATCATTATTCATCAAGGACTCGTCATTTTTTTGCTTATAAATGTAATTTATAAATCATTTCGAAATTCATGATACTTTTATGTACTTAGAAACATAAGTAAAATCTCAATATTAATTCAAATTTTGACGACTAACCACCTATCGGTGACTGGGTTAACTCTTACTTATTACACATAACCTCCCTTTTTTAATGTTTCAATTATCGACCACTCCGTGCATGGAGGTATCGACAACTGCTCCCGGCGTCAAAATGGTTATCGGTCATTAGGCCCTTCGATATTTCTTTTCAAATTTAATTTTTAAGGAGAAATAAAGCTCTAAACGTGTTACAAATTGTACTTATTAAATGGATACATAAATCGACTATTAGAAACAATTTTTTTTTCTTTTCTTTCAGTTTTGAGCATAATTTACTGAAAAGAATCCGCGTTCGTCACTAAGTTATCGAGCATTGGGTCAACTACCTTATTGCCATCTTGCACCGCATCATTGCAGAGACGTTGCTGCAATGTTATGGTGCTGTGTGGGTAGTGACTCTACCTTGATTGACAATTGGGGAGTTGCCAGTATTTGAAAAAAAAGGGAAAAGTAGTGAAATCTACAGATTTATTAATGAAAAGCCTAAAATGATAGAAATATTAATAAAACACTTATTCGTTTTACCAAAATTTAAACAGCGATTTATACATATTGTATAGCGACGAGTGACACTTCGCGCATTTGCTCATACAAGTTTATATTAAAAAATATCGTTTACGAGTACTTATTACTCGATTTCTTAGATAAGGAAAGTATTAGGCACTCACTCATTGCAACATGTTCCAATCAATTACCAATATCTGACACACAATCTAATATAACCTCAATGAAATGAAATAATAATAAATGATAGTTAATAATAAGTTAGTTACTTACATTGAAATGGTCTTCACAAAAACATAAATTAGATTTTGAAGACAACTGATAGTTTATTCTCGCAAGATTTAGCCACTTATTGCGAATATTTGTTTCCAGCGGAACATGAATAAATAACTTCTTCGGTGTACGTATTGAAGTGTTCTCACAACAGGGAACAGCACAGTATTGATAATAATTTTTATTATCCATTATTTTTGTGAGAAAAATTCACTCCTTACTGTCCCTAACCACAACTTTCGTTGTTTACTGCACGTTGACGTCACAAATGGTCACGTGACCATGCAGTGCGTTTTCGCGGAATTTTTTTTATTTCAAATAAAAATTACATTTTTTTCATGTCAGGGGTGTAGCAAAAAATTAATATCTTTTTTACAAGCATATTTTATCATAATGAACAGTTTTAAACACTTTTAAAAATTTTGTCAACTCCCCAATTGACTACCAATCACCATTGGCAACTGCCACAACTCAAACCATGAAATTCGCATGGTGCGAACTCTTACCCGCTGCGAACTTTTACCCACCTTTACTCTACATCGATATTAAGAAATAGCAGCACTAATAGCCGCAGAACAGACAGGAATCATTTTACCCCGAGGGATCGATTTAGACACCTTTCCCCTACTTGAACGTTTCAGATAGTTTTCTGTTACAAACAGAAATGGAAACTGTCTGATAAAATTATGCTCCTTGTACGTAGAATCCGTAGATGCCATTAACTTTTGCGAGAAAAAGCAACTGCAGCCGTTAAGAATGGAAAGAAGCAGCGAGAGGGGTAGAAGAGACAGGCAGGTCGATGAGGATCGAGGATTCTCGAGCTGGAGAAAAGTCGTTCACGGGGGTTAAGTAAAAAGTTTAGGATCGCGCTTACACCCTCCAATTTAATACGTGACGCGGCAGAGAGGAGCGGCGTGGCGCGGCGTGGCGCGGGCGAGAAGATGCCGCGCGTAAAGGTCTCTTAATAGAGAGGTCGACCTCTGGTGGGTACGAAGGTGGTGAGCTACAATTAGCCCCACCAGCCCGCTGGACCGGACCGTCTGGGCTCGATTAGCCCATGGCCAGGAGATTGGTCTGCTCCGGGCCGGCTGGGTGGTCCAACCGGGGTAATTTTCGGCTGCCGTCCACGTTCCCCTTTGAGGGAAAAATGGCCCCCCGAAATTGGTCCCAGGAGTTACCGCGTACCAGAAACCTGGCCCTCCTCGGCCCAGCCTGGCCCGGCCCGGACCGTAACCCGTCGGCGTCGCTTCGGGACGCGCCATCTTCGCCATCCCCCTTCTCCCCTCGGCCGAGGGAAAGGCGAGATCTTCCGGTGGTAATTCAATTTCACCCGGCAGAGCCGATCCGTACCGGTTATTACGGCCTAATGAAAACATCGCCGCCACGCAGGATGCTCGTCCATTCGGATGCGACGCTCGATTTGCCGATTTACCGATTTACAGATTTAACGATTTAACGATTTACCGATTACATACCGCGTTCGCGTCTGTAGTAACTTTTCCTCTCAAAGCGTGCGCGCGCGGTATAACATCCACACCTCTGTCATTTGTGCGGGGAGAATGAAGCCGTGGTCCAAGTCGAAGCGGCGCACAGTGGGGTAGGAGACCCCAAAAGTTGGCGAAAAATCGAAATACAAAAGAATGTTTAAATATCTGATTTTTTATCCCTGGTATAGTTGAAATATGTGCGCATAATAAAACGTATATCCACAGCCTTCTACAACTCTTCCTTCCTTACCAGAGTTAGTCAAAAACAGTTAGCTGTAGGAACTCCGTTACACGTTTATTCCAAGCGATTTATCAAACAATTTTGTGTAGCTATTTTTTGTGTTTTCTGTGTTTTAAACTTCTGTTTCGCGATAAAGACGTAAATTTCAGGTGTTTATTTAATTACTTTTTGTTGTTATACGTTTGCGGCAAGCAATAATACCGTCATAATGTTTAATTCAAAATTGCCTCGTATAACCTTAATTACCATAGCTGATCTACAAAAACAATTAAACATTTAGTTAACTTCCAAGTCCGATCAAGCATTTTTGTTTGCACAGTTATCATCTCTGATTATTAAAGAACTGAGATTAACTTTCAGATTTTGCTCGTTTTTGCTCCAATCCCTAAAATTTCAGTTTGTTCAAAACGGTTCCCAGTCTATGAAAATAATTTCTTTTTGCAAACACTGTTAATTGAAATATTTATATCTGTTGTTATTTTCAGATGTGAATCCTAATACTATTGTTGTAACGAGATATTTAATTAACACATGTTTCCAGGACGGCAGTGGTGGTTTTTTTAAATGGAACCATATATTTTTTAATATATAAATCGACCCATCTTGATATTCCTTGATATTTTTTTTTGTTGCCATTTTGACTCGAGATTCGTACTCAGCGACCTCGGAAACTCTAGAATACCAAGTTTAGACCAAATCTGATATTTTTTGGGTATACGCGTCCGCCATATTGGATCCGCCTTTTTGTTTTTTGCCATTTTGGGTTCAGATTCATAATTAGCGACCGCGAAAACTTTAGTATACTCATTTTTGCAAATATCAAAGATTACCTTCATATTTTTACCATGTTTCTGGGATTTCAACCCACTGTGCGGCGCACAGTGATCGGGATAGGGGTAGTTAGTGACATTCGTGTATAACTTTTAAACTGTAAAAGATATCGCAATGAAATTCGCGCCAAAAAAACAGGAAAAAAGTATCCCCTTCTAATGATTTATAATTCAATATATTGTACGTTTATTTAATGTTTTTTTTGCAATTTTTTCAACTTAATTGTTATAAAAAAATTTTAAAAATTTTTATTTAGTAGTTTATTTAATGCGCTTTAAGTGATTTAAATCGAATGTTTGGGAAACATTTCGTTTCCGAGTTATAAGGAATGGTCAAATAGTACCTACTATTAGAAATTGCGACGAAATCTACAGTTTAGTTAAACATTATTATTCATTTAATATTAATTTATTCAACGGACTAGAACCCAATATATACATAAGTATTTGTAAAAACTCTTTGTAATACAATAATAATACGATGGATACGAACGTATATGGATACGTAAAATGACGTAACGCTGACAGTTTTAAACAGTAATAATTTGAAGAGTGGGCTCAAGGGGGATATGATTTTTGTATGATTCTGTAGAGGGAGGTGTGCTGAAAATATTCCAATTGGTTAGAACGTGGGACTCGATGGGACTTGAAAGATATTCCTCGTCAATTGAAAAGAACTTTGGCAATTTGCTTTATTTCACAGAGCATTACTTTTTTAATACATTATGAACAGTAATTTTTAGTTAACGGTGTTAATTCTTAATTCAAAAGAATGCCCTTCGTTCTAGCAAAAAAAAAAAACGGAGAGAAAATATTAAACAGGGTCATCAGGGCATCTCTAAGAAGGGAGCAGTTTTTTCCGGTGAAAAATGCTATCTTTAGAATGTGCAACTTTAAGTGGTCCACCCAATTACAACTTTTATTAAATATTATTAATGTTTTCAGTTTCGAGACTGACGGACATGTAGGAAGTAGTATACATTCGGTAGATTTCGATAGGAGAAAGTTGACATTTCGGCCGAATGTCCCCTACTACCCCTATTCCGACCACTGTGCGACGTCACTGTGCGGCCGCAACGTACGCGCGCGTTCCTCGAACCCTTCAATGGTTGACGAGGTCCGCGAAAAGTTGTACGCGACAGGCCAGATTTTCAATTTGCTCGTAAACTAGGAGGAAAAGCGACGCACAGGGGTTGTCCGAGGGGACGTCGTGGTGGATGGCGCGCGAGACAGCGAAACTCTCCCACGGAGAAGGATCGTTCGGCACCGTTCCTGGAACGATTAGACACGGAACAATGGGGACCGCGGAACGCACGTGGGTCGTGACGCGCGACAAAACCGCAAAACGCGACCGTGATTAATCGTCCTGCTCGCCCTCCGAGGGAGAGTCGGGGGCCGCGGGCTGGCAACGCGTCCTGCGCTTTCTTCCACTTCGCTTCGCTTTTTTTTCTGTTCCCCGGTGTATATAGGTTTCGTTCTGTTCGAGACCTCGTTGTCGGCGGTTCCGCGAGTCCCTTCGTTGCCGCGCGACTCGCGGCAGGAGGCATTCGCGAGATAAGGGCCACGCGCTCGTAGAGCGTTTTCCACCGGGACCAGCGACACGCTCGTAATCGGCGAAAGAACAGCTCGAACGAATCGAGCGCTCGAGGAGAGAAGGAACGGGGGAAAGAGGGTGGAAGCAGGTCCTGGTGTAGGTATGCGTTAGACGCGGTGCAAGTTGGGAGTTGCAAGTGTACGGGGGCAAGACACGGAGGCGCCGGAGGTGGTCGGCCGTCCGAGCCGACCACGCTGCTCCGACGCCAATATTAATTAAACGATCCCATAAGCGCCTAACAAACTGGCTGTACGTTAGGCGGTTTATTGGGGTCCCCGAGCAGGACGTTAAAATGTTCCAATCTTAATTAGGTAGGTGTTTACAGGAGGATAATTCGAGTGGCCTTAAGCCGGTGCACCGTTCACTGTTTCTGCAGGACGCGGGCCACCGGCCACGAACGCATCCTCCATCGGCTCCCCTCTTACTCCTGGCCCGAGATACTTCTCCAAAGGATATTCCCCCGATGTACCCTCTTTCTCGCCGTCGTCGTCGTCGTCGCGACGTTGCCTCGTCCGCGCCCTTTTTCTTCGTCCAGCTCAAAGGACGAAGGACCGCGCCGCACGGTAGGTGGAGGAGGTCGTTGAAATCTTTACGGTTCTTCCAGCTTCTTGGAATTTCTTCTGCCTTCCACCACCACCACCACCACCCCCCTCTGTCCGTTTCGCCGGCATACTGGTCTTGCGTAATTAGCCGCGCGCGTTCTTTTTTCTCGAAAAGCGGAGACCGAGTGGGGCGGGACGAGCAATTTTCGCTCGGAATGCGCTCCGGATAAAGTTTCGTCGTCCCTCGGAGGAGAGGACGATAATCGAGGATATCTCGAGACCAGAACGGACGCGTGGTGCAACGTCCGCGAGACCACGAGTTGCGGCGATTCGAGAAGCGTTTAGGAGCGGTTAGCGTTTCCCCGCGCCGCGATCTTCCGCGTTCCTCCCACGAACGTACGCGGTGGCCGCTCCAATCCTGAAACGAGGCCGGGAAATCGTCCATCTACGATCTGCACGGCCTCCGCGCCGCGGGCACTCGCCATCCTTGGATCCTTATCGCGCGCGTATAATTCGATCCGCGCGAGGGATTTACGCGAATCGTGAAAAATCAGTTAGCTCGACCAGGGCGATCGGGGAAGGTTTCGGCGTAGGCCGGGAGGCGGGCGGGGAATTACCGTCGCAAAGAGGTCGTAATTTGCCCGTGGCTCGCCGCGAGTCCGGGCGAGCTGAACACAGTCGAACCGAGGCGTGTCGTAATTATCCGCCGCATAATATCGCTGAGTTTATTCCGCGGCTTTTTTTTCTTTCTTTCTTCGGCAGCGTGGAATTTCGTTTTATCGGCGCGGCACTCTCGCGGGGAACGCGTCGCCGCGCCGGCAGGTAAGCACCCGATTCCAAGCGAGTGGAACTCGCTCGGCGCGCAGCGCGAACGCCGCGCCTCGTTTCTGATTTATCGCGAGCGCTCGCGATCCACGCGCGATCCTATCTCCTCCCGCTTTACGTTTTTTCCTATCTGCAAACGTTGTCTCGGGGAACTTTATCGAGTCTCGCGAATCGGTCGCTGTGTCAGTGAACCCTGCGCTGTTAAATTGCTCGAGTTAACCCTTGCAAAGCCGCGCGTACTCTTCAACGGAAAACGCCCTCCCGTTCTTCGTATCGCAAACGACCGGGAGCAGAATTAGCCAGTCGTGTACGACATCGTCGGAGATTCAGCGACTCTGGCGGAAATCGCAGACGGTTCGCAGTCAGTGGAGAAGGAGAAGGAGGAGCAGGAGGGGAGGAGGAGGAGGAGGAGGAGGAGGAGGAGCGGAACGAGGCGGGTTGCTCTCGGCGGAGGCAGCAGGACGATAAATATCTCTGTGCGGTCGCGTAGCGAGCACACGACATTGTGGGCAATGGTCGTAAAGCGACGTGTTGGCGAGCCCTCACGGGCCGCGGTTCCCTCCGCCCTGCACACGCTCCGCTCTGTTCCCGATGCCAGATTATACGCGCTGGACCGTGGCACCGACAACTTCATCCGCGGGGCGCCTCTGATTTATCCTTATTAATAAAACTTTAAAGTGCTGTTAACATGTGCCGGGGGGTGGCGGTGACGGCGAACGCGCCGGAGAGGCTGACAGAGACCGAGGGAGAGGGGCGCGAAGGGTGGGACACGACCGGCCCGGCTACGAAACAGAAAGAGACCAGCCACGACTGGGCAAGTATTGCGCTTTCCTCGCTCTTCGCTGGCGGCCAGGACACCCAGCCAAAAATCCACCTCCACCGTTACTTCCGCTCTCGACTCTCAGTGTTCACAGATTCTAAAACACTTGAAACGGCAGATTGAAAACACTTTGACCAACTGTAGTAAAAATTCGTGGAAAATTGGAGAGTTGATTTGTTAGTGGAAGTCAGCTCGGCGGAAATGTGGAAATTTCGCAGTAGTCAGAGAAATAGTTGAAGCGTGTCAAAATTTAAGACAAAGGGTGAGAGGGAAGCGGAAGATAGTGGAGGCGAAGGTATCGCGTGGTCGAAAGTTTCTCCGGCGGGTTGGAGCACGCATCGCCGCGCAGCAGGGTGCTCTGAACCGCGCCACGGCTGGGAGGGGGGGGGGGGGGGGGGCAGGGATGTGGGGGTCCCGAGGATTCGAGCAGCGCCTCGACGAGATATCAGGCATTATTAAAAGTACATAAACACCGCGAGGTAAAACGCGAATTATGGCCGGGGTCGGCTGTGAATTAAGATGAGGCGACGACGGAGCGATGAGAGCACGAGATAAAGAGAGCCATCGCGGACTTACGTCTCGCTGCTTCCGACCCTCTGGGCCCTCAGCCTCTTCGTTCCTCACCTCGCCCTTCCCCTCTTTACCCCTTTTTTACCTTTTTTTTATTTGTCTACTTACGTGATAATCGCTTGTACCTATGAAGGCGAACGGATATAAAAGTTAACCGCGTCGCGGATCGGGATGGAGAGGGAGAAAAGAAAATGACGGCACTGGTAAGCGAGGAGAAATGTACCAATATAACGTTGTGTGTATTCTAAGAGATTGGTATTAATTAATAAAGAAAGAAATCTTCTATCATCTGGGAATGATACTTCTTCCCTTTGTTTTTTAAATGATTTTATTCAGCTCCGAACCTCTGTTTTTTAAACGATTTTTAAACGATTTTTATTCAGCTTCGATCCTCTGTTTGTATCTGGCAACTCATATTTTTAATAATAATAATTGTTTATTAACGGAACTGAATTCCACTTGTACATAAGAAATGGCATCAAAGCCCTTAAGCCTAAGTCAACGACATCGCAGATACCCATCAAATTAACATTTTGTGATACTACTGAGCTACACCTCTCAACGCCATTTTAATTTTCGATATAAATGTGCCCAAAGAGTCGGAGAAAATATCCGCATTTAAAGATAGGCGGTTTGCTGTATTAAACACTCTGTTCAACGGGTCCAACTCAGCCAGATTCGTCCTAAAGTAACGCGATTGAAAAAGTTCTTTGTAGCGGAGCGATCTGGCTTGAGCATTGAAGCTAACCAAACCCAGTAATTCGGGACAATTGATCTCATCGTGTAGCAGATTGCGCAAAAAGGTGAGATCCAGAGCAGTCCTGCGGTCCCTCAGAGTGTCCATATTCAGACACGACAAAATAGGCGTATAATCGTGATCGTCAAAGGACATGCCCCTACCTATCAAATGGCTAGCAGCCCGAAGAAATTTATGTTGTACCCTTTCAATCATTTGCCTATATTTCGCCTGGTGTGGCGCCCAAACAACACTGGCATACTCCAACCGCGATCTGACCAGTGTGTTGTACAACAAACGCATATTTAACCAACTTCCAACTATCCAAATGTCTTGAAACTTTGCAGACATACGTAGTTTGGATGACAATACAAAATTATGGGAAAAAACCCCGAGGGGATGAAAAAATTACCCAGTCACCAATAATTTCAACCCATATCCACAAATCCAATTCACTTGAAATCAGCTAGTCACGTTCTGTACGAAAACGACAAAAAGCCTCTGCGTTCGGGTCGCTAATCGCACGGCGATTACCGAAAATGCACAATTTATATCGAGAAATGATTCGTTACGTTAGAATAGAAAAAATAAAATATCGAAGGCGTTCAAAAAAACCGAAATGGATCACTTTCGGCAGCATCAAAGATTGCAATGAAAAAATGTATAGTTTAGAGAAAAAAATTTATTGAGACATAGTATTAATTACAAAGAATTTATTAATATGACAATAAATACATAAATCCACAAACACTAAAAACTAGAAAATAAAAAAATATGCAATAAAAAAAAATTTTATATTAAACGATTTTAATAAAAATGCACTAAAAACTAAAAAAATAATTATTTTCTTGTACTACAATTTCGATGGTGTTTTTTCACTTTAAATAAAATCGTGGAACAGAATAAGTATGTCATAACAGAATATGTAGGGGAGAGGCTTGCAGGTTGCCACTGCTTGCAGGTTGCCACCCCTGTTGTATTTCGACTTTCTAGCAGTGTCAGAACCTCAACTCTGACTCACATCGACGTTAAAAGAGTAGGTGTCACTATTTTATAACCTCTGGAGCGGACAGACGCAATAACGCTGTGTTTGCTGAGCGAAGGGTAATATAGTGTTTGTCAAGAAACTGAATTATTGAAATTGTGTGCTTTCCTTGTGCTCGTAAATTGAACATTTTCATCGACAATTCAAGATAACTATACGCACTGTGTTGTCTTTTTTATCTAATTTACATATGTCAAACAGATTTCCAAACATATCATGAATTGACCATTTTTTCTCATATTTTCCTAAAAATGCGTCGGAATGCAAGTTGCCTCCTTTTTTGGCTTGCAGGTTGCCACCTCTCTCTTTCCCGCTTGTTTACACTCAAATGTCATTGAGTTTGAAGCGAAGTGTTTTTATTGCATTTTAGTCATATTTTGGTTTATTTTTTACATTTTTATAAATTTTTAGTATGGCAGCACGCAGGTCAAGAAAATCTGAATAATATAATTTATTAATAAAACTTAATAAATTTTGAAAAGTTTTCTGAATCAGGTTTTTACTTGAGTTTTTTTACACTTTTAGCAATTTTTTTGGGGTGGCAACCTGCGAGCCAAAATTTCAAGGAGACAATTTTAGATAATTTCGATAATTTGCAGTATAATTTTTCTTTTTCGAGAGTTTGTATGATTTGTAGCTCAGGATTGTAACTCAACACTTCCTCTTTCCAACTTATACCATAAATCAACGATACGTTAATTTTATGACGAGTTATGATCAAAAAAGCTTAGGGGTGGCAACCTGCAAGCCAAAATTTCAAGGAGACAATTTTAGATACTTTCGATAATTTGCAGTATAATTTTTCTTTTTCGAGAGTTTGCATGATTTGTAGCTCAGGATTGTAGCTCAACACTTCCTCTTTCCAACTTATACCATAAATCAACGATACGTTAATTTTATGACGAGTTATGATCAAAAAAGCTTAGGGGTGGCAACCTGCAAGCCTCTCCCCTATCAATTTAATACAGAATCATGCGTCGAAATGAATTTGTTGTGAGATATCCTGATCCACGATTTGATTGAAAGTGAACAAAACACCATGGAAATTGTAGTACAAGAAAATAATTATTTTGTAGTTTGTGGTGCATTTTAAATAAAATCGTTTAACTTAAATTTTTTTTATATATATTTTATTCCCTTTCAGCCCAACTCTTTCCTCCGTTTGGAATCGGATCGCGTGGTTCGCGGGACGTGGGGCGCGGGACTTGTCGATCAGCTGGTCGAAGATGGGGACGCGGAAGGACGCGATAACGAGATTTTCGATCGAAGGGGTTCGAGGGATGCCAGGCAAGCTCTAATGAAGCCGTTTTCGTGAACGGACCCACCGTTGTCCCGTGGGTGGGAGCGTGAATCGTTCCTTTATCGCGGACGCTCGATCTGAGATCGACGTTCAGCTCCGCTCGATCGGCTATCGATCCTCGATGGAACTTGAACGTAATTCACGATCTCCCGTCGTCCAGGGACCTCCTCGAACGTTCAGCCCCGTTCCATTGCCGATTCCCTGCCGCGCCTACGATTCCGATCCCGATCCCGATCCCGATCTCGATCCCGATTTCGTTTCTTCTCCCCCTTTCCCTCCTTCTCCTCTATTCGATCGGAACGGAGTCTACTCAAACGGGGGGACAATTTGGCGAGGAACGGACTGCGTAGTCTCCTGCGACGTTTTCCGGGAGCGAGACGCGTGCGAGGGCAAAGGGTTCCTCCCAGCGACTCGTTAATCGCGCAACATTTTTCTCGTTCCGAGAGTCGAGAACACCGGTCGGTTATGAAAATCCACGGAGAACGAAGCGGCGCGGTGCGGCGCGGCACATGTCTCGTGCTTGTCCCCCTAGCCAAAAGGCTCATGTCGCGCGTCCACCCACGATCAGGAGGATATGGATGCGAGCAGTTAGCCGGCGGGACGCGACGGCCCGCGACGCGGTTGAATCATCGCGGCCCTCGCGATAACGCGACTCGTGTTCCCGTTCCACTGCCTTTTACGAGATTAAATTACTCCCTCCGGTCGCCGCAACTGATTCACGATCTCTCTATTCCCCGTTGACGAATGGCTGGCGTTCAGCGGCTACTTAAACACACGCACCCGTACGTTGGTCGATGAAACTGATCGGCCGCTCTGGCTGATATTTCAATTGCAACTTCAGTTCATATTGGCAACGCTAAGTTTCATATCGCAAAGCTACTTGAAAGGAATATAGGGTCTCAAGAATCTAGCCACGTATTCTGTGTAAGTAATTATTACTTTATTTCGCTGTCAGCGTTTGTTAGTTTTTCGCACAGTTGCACAGAATTGGTACATCATAAGATTCACAGCAAAGTCCATCGACCACGGGGGTTGTTTGCCGTCGGTAGCTGCGAGGGGGCTTCCGATCCATCGGGAAACGTAAATAACTGTCGGATAGGAGAGGAGGCATCGCGCAGGTGCGTCCCCCGTGGGTTCTCTATCTCCGGACACTAGAGAACGTTTATTACACAGCGACCGGTGGAAACGGCCCCACCTCTGGACGCGTCGGTCCCATCTCATAAACGGCCCCGTTTTACGATCCCCAACGGTGGTTTTCGCTGCACTTTTTGCCGCTTGCCTGAGAGCTTACCTCCCGGTAAAGGGGACTCCCGCTCTCTCGCTCTCTCGCTCCCTCGACGGAACACCTACCGCGATAATTACGTGACATTTTGTTTTGCGACCGCAGGGGATTTTTTCCTCGCCTCCGTTCCGACCTCGCGCGTCGCCCCGAAATGCCAGACTTCTCCTCCTTTCGCTCCTCGAACGTCCGGCGCGGTGCGGCGCGGCGCACGGGCTGCCCGTCTCGCCCGTTTTAATTTCGTCTATTACCTTTAAATTATCCCGGCCGCCGACCACGAGTAGCCTAATTTTTATCGTCGTCGGACGGGAAAAAAATTTTTATCGCGCCGAGCGCGCGCTACTGCGATACCTCCGTCTGGTATCCTCGTAGCGGAGGAGAGGCGGGTCAGTCGGTGCAGAGACGCGACGGCGGGGAAATGAGCTGGAAAGGCGACGTCCGGCCAGCGCGGCCCCATCAATGAAACCTCGCATTATCCTGGTCGATTCGTAATTATTGGGGAACGAGTCAATAAATGGTCCCTGGGTACGTGGCGCGAGCCATCGATAAAATATCAATTTCGGTAATGGACGGTG
Source organism: Andrena fulva (assembly GCA_946251845.1). NCBI lineage: Eukaryota > Metazoa > Arthropoda > Insecta > Hymenoptera > Andrenidae > Andrena > Andrena fulva. The sequence continues at coordinate 92,114,705 of OX276327.1, read as the reverse complement.
GTTCGAGGCAGAATTTCGAGTAACTGTGTCTCGGGACAGGCTGTCGTGGCGCGGGCAAGGAGGCGCGAGGAGGAGAGAGGAGAAAGCGATTTTGACGCCTCTCTTTCGCGGCGGCCTTGCGGCATAATTACGAGGCTCGCGGAACACGCCGCGCCGCGGCGGTGGGTCCAGTAGAGGGCCCTTTCTCCTTCTCCTTCTTGCACCGAGTCGCCCTCGTATCCTCGATCTTCATCCCGAGCCGTTTCACCCTCCTCCACCCTTCGACCGAGCGTCCTCCCCTCGCGAGAAGCATCGGAGAGGAGAGGAAGCGCGATTCCTGGTTCGCGGTGAATCGGGCGGAATCGGTGGTTCTCCGGAGTGAGAACAAAGAGGCACGGGTACCTCCCGAGTCACCGATCCGAGCGGTGTATGCTAATTTACCAAGAATCCCCTGTGCTTCTTCTTCGTCTTGTTCTTGTGGTGGTGCTGCCGCCTCTCCTTCTTGTTCGTCCACGGCCCGACAGAAGAATGAGTCGAGTCCTCGGATGACCAGGTGGTCCTCTCTTTGCGCGTACACACCCGAGTGCTCTCGACTTTTTCCCTCGCTTCGCCTTCGCTGCCGATGATCTCGACGTCGAATCGAATCCGCCGCGATCCACCGGAGACCGTGGAATCTCGCTTTATCTCGATAATCTCCCGTCTACTTCCCAGAACCACCTCCTTCCATGCCCCGCGATTTCCCTTTTCGAGTATCGTCGCGTGACATTTGCGTTCACCGCGTTCCACATTTCCGCCTTACCATACCTTACCTTTTCCCGTCGCGTTCTCCGGGCCCGCTCGAATCGCTCGCGGCGAATCGACGGTAAAAAAACGCGTATCGAGGAATCGGGATCGGGTCTCGGGCCACCGCGACAGGAGGCGGGGACCGACCTTTCGTTTTGACGCCTGAGCGGATTCTGCTCGGCTGCTCGCAAGATATTTCCAATATCGTAAAACCATTAATTACCAGGTGGACCCGGTGTCGGTGTATCTGCTCGCTCTGCCTCCGAACGAACCTTCTCCTCGATCTCTTCCTCCCCCTTCTGGCCCTCCTTCATCGCTCGACTACTTAGGTGGCCGTCGCTGGCCAGGATGATGTATTTCGGCGTTTTTGCTCGACATTAATAATAACGTCGCTCGGTCTCGGGGCCTCCAGTCGCTTCTCTGGTGAAAGGACCACTTTCCTCCTTGGTTCATTACTGGTCCTCGATTTCCGTTACCGCGCGTCTCGATCATCCTCGCGGCCGCTCGTCCCTTCGCCGATTAATCGCGTCCCGACTCCCGAGAGCCTTGGGCGCTCTTCCCCCGAAAGGTAATCGGACTGTTGCAGTTGCTCTCCTTCCGCAGTGTCTCCGCGATTCGTCCCGATACTCGCCTCTGTCTCTACTCGCCTTTCTTCGGTGTGTGTTTGGAAAATTGGAAGAATTGCCGATACCGATCGCTTAGAGGCAGGACAGCAAGAACGCAGGGGGATCGACCGGTCATGAGAGGAGACGTCGCGCCGGGGGTGGAAAAGACACCGAAACAGACGCATCGCGCGAATTCCTCCTCGGTGCCGTCGAAGTTGGTCTCCGCGCAGCCAAAGGATCGGAGGGAAAGGAAAGGGGGCGAGAGATAAAGCTAGATAGGATAGGAATCTGGTTGTCGATGAACGCCTCGGAACACGGTGTACGGAGAATCGCGATCTCGTGCTTTCGTTCCCACAGTCGACGGGGACGTGGATTCCAAAGGAGATTCCCTTTGCTCGTTCCGCGGAAGACAACCAAACGTGGCGGTAAGAGGCCGAAGGGGCGAAGGGGCGAGGGGGGGGGGGGGGGGGGGCTTAGGGGGCAGAGGAGAAGTGTGCGCGAGCGAGAGAGCGTGGACGCGCGCGAATTCGGCTACCAGCGGCAGGAGAGGAGAGAGGGAGAACCGGCAGAGCCCCTATAACATGCCAAAACACCGATAATTCGACCGTGTGGTCTCGAACGTCAGCCGATATTCTTTCCCACGGATGGCCCTCGGAAAGGACGACGAGATCCAGGACCCGCCAAAAGGGATTCCTGCCATTCCGGCAGGGTATGCCCTGGCAAATACGTCCACGATCCACCTTCCTCCCAATCGCAAAAACGATAAATTAGTTGATTTACTCGCCCGTTTTTTATCACAAATAATTCCTGCCGAGGACGAGGCCTCACCAAAGTGGAAGATTAGCGCAACAGGAAGCACACCGGCTCTGCTTCTCCTCCGCCTCCTCCCCCTCCGCAGTGTCTTTTTCTTCGTCATCATCCTTCCCTCCGCCTTCCCGTTTCTACACCGTCACCGTAATCATTTACTTTAACCCCTTTCTGTCCCGTCCTCCTTTCACCTGCCCTTTCGAGTTCACGCAACCCGAAATCTTCGGCATTGGCTTTCGTTTTTTCACAGAACAGTGATATCACATCGCAACCCACACTATTCCAATCCCACTTCTCTTCCATACCTACACATTACCACTCCTTCACCATTCTGACACTAGGATAAAGTAGCCGAATGTGACGACCTCTCCTAATATGAGACCCCAGCTTATCTCCGCTACAGAACTCTTGAATGTTATAGCGATGCTATTTCTTTACTAACTAACCGTATATTTGTTGGTTTGTCCGCACAGTGGCGTTGTAATCAGTTAAGCGTCTTGAGCAAGCACATATTTCTGAAATACGTTGCAGTAAGTTTTTGAAGTGGTTCGATTAAATTACAAAGATCTTTAAAGTGACAAGTGTATAATGATTTTCACGAATACTGCTGTATAATGCTTGCAATGGACTTTAAGGTTTACTAAGTAGTTGTATGTCATTAAATGATGAACATTTAACTTTGAGGCTACTTAATAGTTATCGTGCTATTGTTTCCGAATATGAGACCCGTGAAAGTTCAACTGATGAGTGTGAAGAAGAAATTGTTCTGAATAATGAAAGTGATTAAGAAAGAAAATTATGATACAGAATGCTCGTTTTGCACAGGTCTTTATTCTTCAGATGTGCTATGTGAACAATGGATTAAGTGTACCTACTTATAAAGTGTTATGATGGGCGTGGTGGGCCTACGGAGACTGCGGTAGTGAAGAAATATATTTCACATGCCGACTTTATAAAAAAAGAAAGAAAAAAGAAGTTTCGGGGAAAAAAAACGGGGTCTCATATTAGGAACCCATTTTTTTATCGGCGTATTTGAATGAGTTTCGTTTTTATTTTTTTATGAAGAAACCGAATCCTTGTTATAGTACTTTCCAGTAGATTGCTAAAGAATACGTATTGTACTTTTAAAACGCGTATCGAATTTTAATAAAAGCGTTCTTAGTCAAGAGTTATGATGTTTTTAAGAAATGGGTCTCATATTCGGCTACATTACCCTACTCCCACACCATTCTGACACAACTCCACACTACTCTACTCTACATCTACACCATCCTACACTACTCCATATTACGCCGATACCATTTTCACATTGTCTTCACGCTTTTGCTATAGCCCTCCTGCACCCCCTTACTATAGGGTGACTGTACCTAATACCGCCAGGCAAAAGTTAAATCGCTGTCGATTGAATAATAATTGATATTTTTCCATGCAGTTCGTTTCAAAGTAAAGAGAAATTATTCATCTTTCGTGTAGCATATGTTAGAATCGTTGAAACCTACAAATTGTTAATTAGGACTCAAAAAACGTAAGACATGCAAAAATCGGGTCCTGAAAAAAGTGTACCTGATATCGCCTACTCAAGCAATATTGATTAATTCATGTATATATGAGTTTTTAAAGTCATTTTCACATGTGCTTTTATTATTTCTTGCTGTATAAATGTTTTTTTTATCCATCTTTGATTTTATTTTTATTAGAATAATATAGAAATTTGAAAATATAGATTTTTAAAATATTTTATTTTTTACGTTCCGATGTACATATTGGACAAATAAATTTTATTTCGGTTACTCCGCACATTTCGTGACCTCACCTGTAACAAGCATTACATCGAAACCATTGTTCTCCGGTAGGCGGTATTGAGAACACGCATACTGCTAAAAGAAAAACGCTATTTTCATTATGAAAAATATTTGAATCGATTTCATTTCTTAAGTACATCATTAATTAGGTATTTCTAGTAGATATTCTTGCATTCACAGATTTATTAGACTTACCTTCTCCGAATCTGACGTAAAATTGTGATAGTCCAATAAATTTTTACACTATTAAGATTCTCTAAAATCCTTCCCTTTCTGTAATTGTTGATCACATGATGCTGCAATTATAGTATGTCTTCCTACATATGTTTAGGTACTAATTCAATGCATAACCGATAAATTTTAGAGCTTACTTTAAGAGATATAGCGAGTGGCGATATTAGGAACACTGGCGATATTAGGTACAGTCACCCTACCTACACTAATGTGCATTTTTTCTATTATACATCATTCCTAATAAATTTTAGAAGAATATTGCTGGTGGTGCAGCTTAAGGTACGTTACAATGGGATCCAAAAGTTCTTCTATTGTCGAGAAGCACAGTTCCGCAATACCTACAACAAAAGTTGGAATTGTATAGGAAAAAAATGGATTATGCTGTTAAACCAGAGTTGGGCAAAATGTAATCTAATTACAACTTGAAAATTACGATTAAAAAGTAAGTGTATAGTTGATTACACATTATTTTCTGTTATCGTTAATTTAGGTAGTTGACCATTTGGTTTCGTCAACTACCTAAATGAACGATTACTGAAAATAATGTGTAATCAACAACACAATTACATTTTAATCGTAATTTTCAAGTTGTAATTAGATTACATTTTGCCCAACTCTGTGTTAAACATCCAGTTCAAATTTCACGTGAAAAAACGAATTTTAGAAAACATTAATATTTTTGTTTATAACTTTTTTCTAATCGTTTGGACAATTGATAAAACTTTTACGATTTAATAGATCGAATTAAAAGAAGTAACATTTGTCTTGAAACTTTTTTTCTATCTCTACAGATTGCGTGTTACAAAATAAAATCGAAAAATAGCCGAATCTTCAGGGGTCAATTTCACCCCCTTAGAGTGAATTTAGGCAGCAAAAAGAATTGCGTTGTAATCAGGAGGAAATCCATCCCTTCATATCGAGTTGCCATATCCTTTATGCCAATCAACACATCTCACATGGGAAGATCCCGAATCCGAAAATTCAAAAAATTCTGAAAGTATGTGGATATGATTGGGAAGCACGGAAAATGTAGGATAGACGATATGCATAGGGTATCTTAGATCCTTAGAAAATATGTCGGGTACGCATGATATTTATTATATGTACCTATAACATGTAAGTACAATTTGTAGATTACGTGATCTCTTGTGAGCTTAATACAGCCAGGCTGGTAACTGTAACGTGGAAAAAGGGAACGGCAGTAGGCGGAACGAGAGCAGCGAAACTTGAAGGGTTAGCGGTTAGGAGAAGACGGGAGAGACGATAAAATCGGGCCAGAAAGGCGGGCGAAACGGCACGCGGCGCGTCGTGGCCGATCACACGCGCGTGGCATCCCTGATGGCCTGATGGGATCCTGTTCACGGAGTGACGCGAGTCCCTGTCTTTCGAGGGCCCTCGATTGTCAACCTCGTCGCCTGAATTTCGTATTCGTCGGGCATAGTGAAGCTCTGTGAAGTTGGCACCCCCAGATGCGAATTTTTCGAAAAAATCGATGGCATTCGTTTGTCCATCGTTTGTCCACGTAGGGTAAAAGACCCAATTACTGTCACCTACCCAATTACTGTCGCCCTATGCTGTTTTACTTAAAATAAGCCTTAAACCATGTGAATTCATACACGAAAAAATTTTGACATACATTTAAAATTGTAATTTATGCGAGGAAAAGCAGGACTTAATTTTTTCTTCATTAACTTTGATAAGATGGTAAAAAGTTTTAAGTTGGTTAGGTAAAAGAATGAAAACTACAACTTCCTTACTAGCGACAGAGAAGACAAGGCACTAAAGAAAAGGCGGTAATTGTAATATTTAAGCTATTAACGTAATGACACATAATTGTTTAGATAATATAAGCATCGTAGAACATACTAACAATCAAAATTTAACGATTTACTGCTTCGTTTTATTTAATATTCGGGTGACAGTGATTGGTACAAGCGTTTCAAGACTTTTTAATTACTGTCATGGCAGTAATTGATCAGGCAAATAAAGCCTTACGCTGTTACTGTCACTTGTCATTCCTACCATTTCACGTGCGTGCGCGTATTGACATAACATTGTCCAATTTCGAAATTTTTGACAACGTAACCGTACACGTTTTGTAAGTACTATTGTTAATATTTATAACAGAATGTACATTGACATCTTTTATTAAAATAACAAAATTCCTATATTTATTCTCGTTTACTCCTTGCTGAACTAGAATTTAAAACTGACAATAATTGGGATGTCAGTAATTCGATTGAACACATATCACAGGTGACAGTATTAGCTCCCGTCATATCTTTTTTAAACCAATAAATTTATTAATAAAAATAGAGATTTTAAGAGTCATACAAATTTTTTTCTTCAACTAAACATATTAAATAATAATAAATAAATAGATAAACTTATGCCTGTGATCACTAAATACAAAAACTATGCGATACTGTCAGAATCAATCCTTAACCTGACAGTAATTGGGTTTTTTACCCTATGTCCAACAAAAATTTTCGTTTGTCCACCCTTCAAAAAAAGTTGTGACCAAATTAAGAAAATTCGTCATCAGCACACCCACGAACTATGAACATTTTCCACTATTTTTCAGGTGGGATATGATTGTCCACGATTAGTCCACGTTTAGTCCACCCAAAGTTTTCGTTTGTCCACCCTCCGGAATGGAATTATTAATAACTACTTAACTTAAACTACCCAGCGTTGCCCGGGTGAAACTTGGATTACTACAACACGAGAATCATATCGTAAACAATCGGAGAGCAGACGATAGCACAGACAAGATCGGTCAGCTGCGTACGGAGCCCGCATTAAACGTATTCCCGATCTTGACAGCTTTCTCCTTCCTTTTCCCCTAGCGACCTACTCCTTCCACGGAACAGGAACAGTAGCGTACGATCGCGACGTCGCGGTCCCGAAGCTTTCGTTTCTCCCATATAATTAGTCCGGCTGCGATGGGGAGCAGCGGGCAACCATCGGCCTCGAGGGATAAAGGGTTTCGTCGGTTTTCATGACACGCACGCCCGTCTGCGCTGAGATTTCTGTCCAGCGGAGAGAAATTGGCACGCGCTGGATCCAAAGGTCGAGAGAACCGAGTCATAGAGATGCTCGGAGAACCGCGAGCCTCGTCATCCGAGGGACAAACTACGCTTCGGTGTTTCCCCAGGATCCGTGAAACATTCCGGGGCGTGGAACGAGCCGCACGCGTGATGGTATGCGTAATAATAGTAAAACTGAATGAAACCACTCTCGTCCTCCGTCCCCGGTATATACAGTGTTCCATTAAAAACCGATCCACGAGACTCTTGGGTATTAAATTATGGAGGATCTCGGAAAAATGTATATAATATCTTATAACGAATAAAGAGTATTAAATACACAGAAAAGCGTTTGGTTGAGTTTCTGAAAACGGAGCCAACCTTTCCTCTCTTACCTAAGGAATTGTTTATGTACCCATGGACATCAGGATACACCTCCCTCGGAAGCAGTCAAGTTTTGTCGGAAAAACTCGTCGATATAAGTGATTCGCGTAGATTGATTGAAATAGGACACCCTGTATCTCGGTGGTTCTCGAGTCCTACGGACCCGTCCTGTCTACGTTCGAGAGGAACCAGGTGACGAGGAGCGTGGGGGCAGCGGAGTAGCGGGTAAAAAGCCGAGCTCCTGAGGGAGGCGGTCGCGTTGCCGGTGCTCGAGTGACCATGATGGAGACGAGGGGGTGGTCGGTCGAGATCAAACGCGCCGCCGTGAGAAGTGGCCCGGCTGCTCGAGATTCTTGTCTGCCGGGACGCGCTGGGAGCCCCTCGCGCAGCAAGAATTTGTTTTAGTAACGCGGCCAACCTACCCTTCCTGGTGCCACCTAACTCCATCGAGAGCGAGAGCGCGCCCGCGAGAGAGAATCGACCGAACCCCCGCGTCCGGTTTTGCGCGTTCTTCCTTAGCCCTTGGACAGCTCGAGGCGCGATCGATCGTGGAAGGAAGCGCGAGGCGGATCGCGGTCGATCGTCGCGCGGCCACTTGGAATGGCCCGTTCGATCTTGCAGAGGGGAATACCGATCGTTAGGAGGGAAGGAACGAAGACGAGAGCTGAGGCGACTGGGGGCAGTGCAGCAGTGCAGCGGCGGAAAGATGAGAAAGGGTAGGGAAAGGGAGGCGAGGGAGCGGGAGTGTCGGAACCATTAGCGCGGATGCCTGTTCGTATGCGGTCAGAATCCTTTTATCCCGTACAGAGATTCCTGCGGGATTCCTTCGTTCGTTATCATCGCGTGCAGCGCGCGGCCAAGGAGAAATGAAACAAGGTAGAAACGTAGGAGGAAGGAACGCGATGGGAACTGGCCGCGGGGGAGCGACGAGAATGGTAGAGGGTTGGCGGGGGGGAGGAAGGGGTTCAGGGGCTGAGGGACAGAGGGCAAGAGAGAGGGAGAGAGAGAGAGAGAGAGAGAAGGAGAGAAAGAAGAGAGTCGAACCAGTCTTCTTCGGGGCACGGGCCTCCCACGATATTCGCCTGGCCAGGAGTTATGAAGTCGTCCAGCTGTGGAGAACCAGTTGGCTGTATTTCGCGGGGGGACAGGTCCCCGCGCGGCAATGGTGCGCGTCGTGCCGCGTCCAGACGTCCACGGACGTCCAACAGTCCGGTGACGTCGCGCGTCTCACCGATCGCCTCCGGTAGATGCGGGGAAAGAAACATTGCCGGGCATTGCCAGTTTAACTCAAATACGTCTTTATTTTCTCTTCTTATATGTCCATCTTTATAAATTACAAGAAACAATCAAAGACGTCTTACAGTCCGTACAAAATACCGCAATCACCGTTTTCTCGGTCGAGAAGGAGGCCGAGCGTCTTACACTGGGCTAATGGTTCTCCTCTCTAAGCCTACCTACGCGATGCCCGCGAATCGAGAGTGAGTAGAGGAGGGTGTGGGAGACGCGTACAAAAATAATTTAGCCGCCCCGCGGGGAGCGACGGCCATTCGTCTCGGGAGCGTCGATTATTTACAACGAAGACTCTTAACGAGATGCTAAAAAATATACATATACATATATTTATACATTTGCGTGTTTGTTTAATATAGTTATAATCTATGCGTATATACAAGTACGCGATCCGAGGGGGACCGGAATAAATAAGGGGTCTAATGTACCAAGCGCACGCGGGACGGGTGCGCGAGGCGTGTCCGAACTTCGGTATGTAGGTATTTCGAGAGCGAGCAAAGGGGAACCGTGTAAGTATGTATGTATGTATGTATGTATGTACAGAGAAACGACGAGCGGCGAAACCGACCCCGAGCATTCGTCGTCTTTACTTATCTAATATAATACGATTCTAAGCCATTACGATCACCAATCGCTAGCGACGCTTCTCACCGTCTCAGTCTTTGTATGTAGTACGCGTCCGTGGTACGTCGTAATAAATACGTACATGGTATCGATCGTGTTTTCATAATACTGGGAGAGGAGGAGCACCCCGAGCAGCCCGAGCGCTCGAACGGGGGTCTCCGCCACGCGTGTCGCGACTCGGTCAGCAGGATCGCAGAGTTTCGCGGTAGGATCACCTGGACCACCTTGTCTGGGACAGAATCTGGGAAGTAACGAGAGACTACGGAAACGTCCTTCGCCAGGAAGGAGAGGTAGTCTGTTCGGGCCATGGGAGCAATAAGGGAGCGGGAGAGGAGTAGGATGGAGGTGGTGTCCTAGAGGCACGTGTGTATCGTCTTTTTTATTCTGCAGAGCTGACACTTGACCTCGCAACACCAGTGGAAGGTGCACGCGCATCTCTCCACGACCGTCACCTCCTGCGTCTTGTAGCCTCTGCCGCAGCACATCAGGTCGCAGCCGTCCACTCCGATGCTGGTGTCGTTGCACTGCCTGCCGTGGGTGCCGAGGATACCCAGCTTGGGGTTCTTCTCGCAGAACGGCGGCGAGGGCTCCAAGTAGACCAGGTCCTTCGGCCCGGGCGGCTTGTGCTCCGGGTTGTAGGGCTTCAACTGGAAATTGTACCGGTGTCGCCGACCCAGCCCCTCCCGATGCCCGTGCACCGAGTTGCTCGCAGAATTGCTAACGATCGCGTTTCCGTTCCCTCGAACTCGGTCCGAGTTGCTCACCATCACCCTCGAGGCGCCGTCGAAACGGTCCTTCAGGTTGTCGCCGACCACGCGGAACGTGGGCAGCCTCATCCAGCAGGTCTTCACGGTGCAGGAGCCGGACATGCCGTGGCACTTGCACTCCTGCCTCATTTCTGATGACACGTGCTGCAACAAACCGACCATCGAGCTCGCCTCTTTTGTCCACCGGAGAGAGAGAGAGAGAGAGAGAGAGAGAGAGAGAGAGAGAGAGAGGTGTGTTAGTTATTGGCTAGGAGACTTACCGCTCTGCCAGCCTCGTTGTTGTGCAGGTTCATCTTCTCGCGCAGGTTCCGTCCGCGCTCGCCAGTATCGACGAACTCGCGGGAGAACTTGAAGCCGTAGCCTATGTTGTCCGAACAGCCACCCCATTCCCAGTCGCGCGTCGCGGATGGTGCTCGGGATTGGTGGGTATAGTCGCAGGAGCACGACTGGATGCTGCCCTCGCTGCAGGCTCGCGCGATGCTATGAGTCACGGCCGCGCTCGTGATGGCGTAGATGAAGGCGGTCTCTCGGCATCCTGCAACCAAACTGCACCGTCAACCTCTCACTTGTCTTCTTCTCGCCTTCTCGCTCAACAGCACAATCGAATTGAAAGGACGCCGAAACAGTTATCCCGTCTAGAGTAGTCTAGTTCAGCCTAATTGTAAATCGAAGGAGCGTGCAGCTGCCAATCGAGCGGACAAAACTTTTACGGTGCTCGGTAACGTGGGAGGCGAGCGAGCGAGCGGTACCGTCAGGCAACGTCTCAATCCTTCGTGGACTACCTGCGAGATCTCTCGTCCGCGCAGGTGTGCAAGGAACCCACGGCAGCGTGCAACGGACGAGGACGCCCTCGAACCAGCCAAGAAGAAACAGGCACTTGGAAGGAGAGGGAGAACACGACCTTAACCCGGAGTGGGCTGACCCGAGAGGCACCTCGACCTTATCTGCATAAGGCGCAGGTGCTCGCCGGCACCTTTGCGATGTACCGCGAGCCACCAAAGCGGAGGGACCGTTTCGCAACTTGCCACCTTTATCGTCTCGCAGATGACGCGACGTTATCTCGTGCCTTGTCACGAGTTTCGATGAACGGTATCGACGAAAAGGGAAATTCCTTACCGTAGGGGAGACCGGGGCAGGTTGTAACACGGGGTAAATTGTAACATAAGTAAAATCTTTTGAACGACAAATCTGGTAACCCACAGCATGCGAGAGCTGCTTGACGATATTAGCACCGTCGGTTTTAGTAACACAAACGAGCGTTATGTATTCATTTTGTGGTAATAGCCCAGAATTTTAGTATTTAGAGCACGTAAGTAAATGTTGTCCTGGCACTTTTATTTCAATTAACCGTCATTAGGAACCGTTTGAATTTTTGTTTCTTGGTCGCAAACGAATCAGTACACATTGGTTTATTATTATGTGTACGCATTTTAGTGATTTGATGTTTAGTTTCTCGTTTGCTGAGATAAAACGCAAAAATTCGACCTCGGGGTAAATTGTAACATGTTACTATACTTACTCCGCTCAAATGGTGATAAAGCAAGCTATTTGCTGACACACCGGAGAAAGATGCTCTAGACGACCAACAGAACATTCGAGAATCCAAAAAATAGAAAAAAAGTATGAAGACAAAAGTAAAGAAAGCACAGCAGAAGATTTTGATAGAATTGGACGAATAAGCAATGATTGCTTAACTCGTGGATATCAAATGTTTAATAATGATCTGTGTTTTCATTTATATTTTTTAGAAATGTTTATTTGTCTTCATATTTGTATTTAAATAAGTAAAACAGATGTGTTACAATTTACCCCGGACTGGGGCAGATTGTAACAAAGGGTCAGATTTGTTTAAGATGAAGCTAGATGAATAAGTGTCCAAGATTTTGTCACGTACTTTCACGCAATTAGTTCACCACATATGTAAGTAGTAAATCACGCAAATAATTTCCTGATTGAGGATAACACTTTCGAGAAAAAACTGTATAAACTTTTTATGTTACAATCTGCCCCGGTCTCCCCTACCGATCGCTAGGGACACAATTCACCGACGCGACGCTCGTTCATCGGAACAATGAAGTTTGTCAGGTTGCAGCAAGGCCGACGAGAGCACCCAGTGCATGCCTAAAAGGTGGCCACGTCTGCCTGGAAATGAGACGTGAAGCGGCTCGGTAGCCGAGGGGAAGAAACCGGAGCGGTGGAGATAATCGAGCGCGTCAAATTTTCAAGCGAGATTCGAGATTCGTCACGAGTGTTTTCCGCGCGGGGGCTCCGTGCTCTTTACTCCGCGCGCGTTAACGCGCACCCTCGGCGAGCCAGACAGGGAGCCTTCACGGAGCAACGGCGGAAGAAAGGTGGAAAGAAAGAGCGAAAGAACCGATTTTCCCTAATCCCTGTCCAAGGTGAAGACCGGGGGCTAAAAGCGGTCGACGGAAGCGACGAGTCCTTTCCAGACGGTGTGTAGGTAACTGCCAGGGAACAGAGGAAGACTCGCATCTCGACGAAACGGAGGCAAAAGATTTACGCCGTTCCACCCTGTTACCCGCAGGGATCCTTGACCTGTCTCCACGAAATTTCATCGGTTCCAGATATTATTCGTCATCATCTCGGGACTAGCATGTCCAAGGGGATTACACGGACGGTGGGAGTTCTTCTCGCGAAGAGACAGCTACGAGCAGCCGGCCAAATAGTCGATGAAATCATCCCGAATACTCGGAACGCGACTTTGAAGCGCGCCGGACCGCGTGATCCTTTTCGCCGAAGATTTTACGATCGTCAAACAGCCGGACGGCGGAGATAAGAGAGTAACGGCTCTCCGAGCGAAAAATCGTTATCGAGGCGGGCGGAGAAATTCTCAGGGAGAAAAGCGCGGCTCGATAATCCCGAGAGGCGTTGTTTGTTCTCGCGAACGAGGCAGGCCCGCGACCACATCTCCGACGCGTCCCCTCCGTCCTCTCGACTTTCCGCGCGCACGCGATAAACGGTTTGACGTTCGCTTTATCGGCCGGTGCAAACAGGACGAGCGAGGCGGCGCGGAGCCCCGGCTCGTTGCCGTAGAGCAAATGTGTGTGAAGTTAGTCCTCTTTTTTTGAAAAATTAAAAATCCATTGTTGTACTAGTTTGTACTAGTTTTATACCGCGTTGTACATACCGTCAAGGACCCAGTTCCTGATCACTTAAGAGTAACCATCGCGGGTTTTTAAACGTGTAAATGGAAAACTTAACCAAATATAAAAGATGTTTTGTTATTTCAGTAGATCTATGTTTAATCTTTAATTTGGTATTAAAAAAAATGCAAACATAATAATAATTATTTTATAATTTAACTTTGAAAGTGAAAAATGCAAAGGGAGCAGTTTCTGATCACCTAAATCATGTCTGGGAGTATTTCCTGATCAGAACAATACCCAATTCCTGATCAAATAGATCGAAATGTATAAATAGCTATTCTAAGAAATACATTTATATTTGTTACAATTATATTATAAAACGAAGTTTTTACAATCTTTTAGCTGGTATTTGAAATTTTTTCAATGCAAAATTTTAATAGTTGATCATTTATGTGCGTATTGCTAACCTAAATGTCTTGGATGATTTAATAAACATACCCTTTATTTTTTAACACAAAACCCTGATTAGAAATTACTCAATTTAGAGTATTACATATTATTTGGAAAATAACAAAAAATTAGCTAGTAAATTTCAACTGTATAATTAAATTTTCGGTTTTCAAAATTCTTGCTTCAATAACCTATTTGCTGATCAGGTGATCAGGAATTGCGGAAGAATATGTATAAAAACTGTACCCAATAACTAATCACCACTTTTTTGCATTAAAAAGAATACAAAACATTCATAATTTAGTTATTTAATATTATTAAAGTATCAAAGAAGTTAACTAAGTATATGTATATTACCTAAGAATTTTCAAAAGTATCACAGAATAGAACTGAAATTCACGACGTGCTCTCTTATACTGAACAACAGTAAAATGGCGTCAAACCAGGCGTAGCTACAAGCGTCTTACTTTGATATTTTTTTATCAAAACACATTTTAATATGAGGCATCAAATTTTGCGTATAAATTTCAAAATACTTCATAATTATTTAGTAATTTTTGGGAATAAATTTGTATCGTAATAAGCTTATTATTTGGTATTTATACATATACTAAACTGATCAGGAATTGGGTACTGATCAGGAACTGGGTCCTTGACGGTACCGTTGAGAGCTTTCAAAAAGTCGGAACCGTTTTCGAAGAATTTGAGAAAACCAAGTTAGCCCCCTTTTTGGAAAACTTCGTTCTTCTTGATTGTACTACATAGTTGCACCGAGCACTGTACCGGTCGAAAAAATGGTTTAACTTATTTGATTCTGACTATTCGATGGCACTTTTAAATGCAGCAAGTTTGGCTTTCAACGAAAGTAATTTAAAAAATTATATTTCCGACTGTTATCGCTGGATTTGTGACGAGACGTTACAATATCCACTACAGTGTTACATAAGAATTGATATTGCTCAACTAATTAAAATACTTTGCAATAAACACGCGTTCGACCAAAAACATCTAAAAGTAAAAGATTTTTTGTAAGGTACATAGCGATCATGGCTACATGCGATTACTGACATCAGTATTCATTATTGCTTATAGCGCATACGATGGGGAAGATACTTATTTATGGAAACGATGTAATTTGCGCGAAAAATTACTTATATTTACTCGATAGAATAAAGTCATTTACTTTTACCAGCGACGACAATAACGACAGAATATAATTGCTTGGAAACTCTTATTAATAACGATAGTTTAGCTTCATTTGTAACCGATATCAAGGATCAGGCCGAACAAATTGCTAAAATAGGTATTCCAGAGACAGATAGTTATAATGCGCTTTTTTGTCCACAGCTTGTGAATTATCTCGTGAAATTAGCAAACCACTTTCCTCTTTGGACAGAAATAATGACCGGATAGGTACTTCCCTTTGGCATCTACTATTGCAACATCTTCCAGATGCGAAGCATATTTTAAAGATCTGAAGCATTCAGATTTGGGCGCAAATTATAAATTGGAACGAGCTGCATTTCTTCAATCGGGTGCCTCGGCCAGGTTTCTTTTTTTTACTTTTCTTGGAAAGCAAAATAGTTCTCCATGCACAATGCTCCATGCAACTAGTGCAATGCAGCGCAATCGAAAAAAACGAAGGTTTCCAAAAAGGGGAGGCAGCCTGAAATTTGGTGTTCTCCATTTTTTTCGAAAACGGTTTCGAATTTTTTAAAACTGTCAACGGTACAACGCGGTACAAACCTAGTACAAACTAAGTAGTACCTACAACAATGACTTTTTATTTTTTCAAAAAAAGGGGGGCTAACTTCACGCACATGCAGAGAAAACAGCTGGTCGCGTCGATGGAAATTCCTGGCTCGTTTGCGCGCCGCGGATCTCGTCCGCAAGGCGAGAACAGGAAACGTCGCCGCGATTCGTCACGTCGGCGGCGTCGCGAGGAGAAAGAAAAGGGGATGGACGGACGAAGCTCGCGGTAGCTGGAGGTAGCTCGAGGAGGTGGACTTTGTGGGCGAGCGCGCGGCGAAGTGGAACGCGCTTCGGGCTCGTCAGCATCGAGATCGGGTGGAGCGAGATCGCGACGCAAGTTTTACCGCGGACGTTCGCGTCCGTGCTGAAATTCCACGGGGCGATAAGATCTTTGGGAATTATTGCTAGCGCTGGAAGGAGCGCGGCCGAGGGAAACGGTGGGACGTTGGAGCGACGGTCGTGTGGCGGGCAACGTCGATCCTCGAAAAACTGCATCGACCAGCCTCGCGTCCCTTGAATGCAAAAGCTGGCGGCCGGGATGCTGGTGGACGGGGGACGCGGAGGGGCGCGAAAACGCGACCGCCATATAGGCCGTGGTCTCACGCGGCAACTTGTACAGCGTGGAAGCAAACAAGATGTAAAAATCAGAGGAGGGCCGATGGATGGGGGACAGAGGCCCATTGGCTCGCGGCTCACGTTTTCGCAAGAAATCGTGGCGTGCCGTCGACACATGTAGCCCATCATAGGCCGCGATTTATGGCGGCGTAACGCCGTCGCAAAAACCGCAACCGGGTCTCCGTATAAGACGCGACCCGCCCCCCCCCCCCCCCCGAACCCCGACCCCCGCCTCACGTCGCTCCACCATCCATCAAATTTATTTGTTTATCTATTTACTGGCGCGCGAGCTTCCAGGTTCAGCGAGCACTCGTTAGGGAAACGACGATAACGGTACCTACCCGTTGCACGAAAATCGAACAACGCCGGGATGAAGGCAGCTACTTACTAAGTAGTACGAGTAAACGGTTGCGCCGACTGGATTACAGAGCAGAGATGACGCAACGATACGTCTACTTTGCTAGATCGGGGAGACAGGGGATGATGCTGCGGAGGATGGCACGGTCGCGGCTTATTTCTGGCGGGATCGACGAGAAGTCCGTGAAATCGAGGGAAAATGCTAGCCGCACGGGGGCTCTCGCGAGATTCTCAGTTTACCGAGCAATTAGGCTGCGGAACTCGGCTCGGCTTCCACGCGAGTGCCCGTGCTGCGGCCCAAAACGGTGCACGCCGCGCGGCTCGGACGAGCGGGAGAGAGAGAGAGAGAGAAAGAAACGGAGAAGGAACGAAACCAAGGGTAGACACCGATGCGGTAGGTGGCTCTTGGCGGCGAAATGATTACAGGCCGCGAACCTACTCACTGCCAGCTATAATATCGAGTACAAACGCCTCCAAAAGTATCGAGCGCTTCTCCTCCAGCTGGGACACGCGCGAGGAATCGCTCCATCGATGGAGGGCGTTTTTTCGAAACGATGCCACGGAGATTCCTAATGATACGCGCGACACGGGGATCACAGCTGTGTAGCAGGAAAGGGGATGTCACCGATCAGGGTTTTCGGCCGATTCTCTTTTCGTATTCAAATTTCAAGCCGAGAGATCGAACGTAGATACCATAAACTGGGGGAACATTGGCAGTAGGTACGGAGTAACATTGGCATCTACTTAACATCTATTAATAAGGAAAAGGAACAAAATTTTATGCATTTGCATACTCGTAGTGACGTAGTACAATCACAAGCGATGCAATGTTATAATAGGGTACCCAAGCAAAATCTAAAAATGTTAATTAAAAATATAAAAGATAGTTGCATTGAACATAAAAAGAAACAAATTTCAGTGTTCATGTAAGTTCAGATGCGGTAAAACTTTAGCTTTTTAGTACTATTTATATAAGATGGTATTTAACATGTAGGGTAAATCCGGGAGACGCGGTCGGGCCGGAGAGTTGGTCGTGTCGCTATATTTCAGAGTCTATACGTAAAAATGCATTAAAGTGCTGACCAATTACTTCTCTAGAAGCCAAATAGTTGAATGAATAGCGTTATTTCGCTTCCTTCTGTGTTTTTCTGGATTTATAAGCTATAAAAGGTAAATTGATGTTACATTTAACCTCTTTTGTCAAACAGCGGTTGTACAGAATCGTATTTAAAATATACTTCTAAGTTATTCTCCTTTAATGTTTGGAATAATAAGATAGTAGAGATATTGAGGGACAATGCAGCCAATGTATTTGGCCATATTAACTCTTCCTCTCAAAGCTAACGAGAAGACCATATCTCGCTGCAGAAAGGTGAGACGGTCGAGTTATGATTTTTTTATTATTTTTGTTTATTTTTTATTTTTTATTATTATTTTATTATTATTTTTGTTTATTTAGTTTATTTATTCACTTTTGAATTCATTTGCCTTGCTAATCGCCAGTAGGTAATTCACTTTTTCTTTGATGTGTTCTTTACTTGTTTAGCGTAAACAAATTAAATATCAATGAATCCGTAGTTGTATTCACTCATAAATAATTTTGCTTTATCCTTTGTTAATTTTCCATGAATAATTATGTGAGTGATCTCTGCCAACGACGAAAACCATTTCTCCCGGCACCTCGGGGGAGGTGGTCAGATGTCATGACTTCAGTTTTCAACCCGATTTACAGTAAATATTGTCTTAAAGCAAATATCGACCAGTTTTTCTGAATCGGCATAAAATTCTGAACACATTAGGTTTGTTCTGATAAAATAAGTAATACCTATATTAGTTTTAATAGCCATTTTATATTAGGTCGACCGCGTCTCCCGGATTTACCCTATTAAAGAAGGAAAAGGACCAAAATTTTATGCATTTTGACAGTTGTAGCAAAATTCACAAAAGATGCAATGTTTTGATAGGATACTTAAAGCAAATGTAAAAATGTTAATTTTCATATTATATAGCAAAATGTTGCAAAAACATGCCAATGTGCCTCCAGTTTACGGTAAGTACCTGTACCTACTCTGGACGGTTAATCGCGGCGACAAATGATTCGTCCCGATTCAACGAAGAGAGGACGCGCGCGCGTGTGAAAGGGAAGACGGGAGGGAAAAAAGGAGAAAAGAACAGGTCGGATGTAATCGAGCGAGCCCGCATAATCCGGAAACGACCGTTTAGGTCGCGGCGCACGACGCGACGACCAGCCCGCGCGCGATCCCCTTCTCGATCTCCAAATATGTACGACGAGTACGCGCGAGCATTACGGATCGGCGATAGCGATCTGCGTTTCCCCTGCTCGCGCGCGAATCCTGCCCCGTGCAGATCTAATCTCGGAGATCGCTTCGAAGACAAAAGATATGGCCCGAGGAGGGAACGAGGGCAGACGGACAGAGAAACTGGTCCTCCTTGTTCCAGCGAGATGTGCGGCGAGGGGTGAAAGGTCGAGGTCCTCCTGGCAGCCACGGGCAACCTCGGGGAGAGGAGCTATGACTCAATTTCGCAATGCTCCCCGCAACCTCCATTTCCTTTCGCATTTCATTTGGGCTAATCTAGGAGGAGAGCGGCATCTGCGACTGTTGGACATTTTAAACTCGATTTGCAGAGAAAGCTGTTGGGATGAAAGGCGCCCCGCCACGGAAGGGGGTGAGCACGAAAGGGGTGCAGTCGCGTCGCGGGTTGCGGGTTACGGGCCGGTGAAATGAACGACATAACGCGTGCGCGCCAGAGAGCTCCATCTCTTCCTCGCCGCTATTTTGTATCCCCGTGCTTGTTTTTTCGGTTTTACTGCCGCGATAAGTGGCCATATGGGGACACTGGACGCGATGGGGCGGGAGCGAGACCGAGAGCGGCAGCGGGAGCGGGCCGAGCGAAAAAGCTCGGCTTACAATCGCCTCGACGGGATCTAAAAGAGCCGCAGGGGAGCCAGAACTGGTACGAGAAGGTCCATTATCAGGTTGCAAAACATACATCTGGTCGGTGAGGGCACGTGCCCGAGGCCTTCGGACCAAGGGCACGCCCCTTTTGATCCCCTCGTGCCTCTCGCCACTCGCCACTCGCCACTCGCCAACACTCGCCTCTCTCCCCGCGATGCAACCCTCCCGAGTCCCCGACACCCTGTCGTCTTCGAATAATCTTCCGGCCTGGATATGCGCGCCGCCGCGCCGATTCTTCTCGCCGCGAAATACGAAAAACCCGCTCGTATGTACGCGTTCGTCCCACGATATAACGCTCCGAGTAGTCCACTTCTGCTTACGTAACAAGAACCTCGCCACCGTACTCGTGACCGACATGCGCCGCGAGAAATTATCGCGTACAGCTAACTAACCGTAATCCAATTACGCGCTTTAATTATGCGGCCAAAGGGTTACTTATCTACGGTGCTTCACGGATCGATCGGCTAACGATATTACCGCGTTGAAACTCGAGCTGGCTGAATAGCCCGCTCGAGGATCGCCTCGATTATCGGCGACGTATCGCGATCGAGAGAGACAACGAGAGCCGTTCGTAGCTGCGCGGCGCGCACGCTGCGAGAGATAAGCGGCTGTAGCGCTCCTCCACTCGCGCCTATCGACATCCACGGACTTCGTCATTTGCGATTTCAACTCGCCTCTACCTCCCCCTTTCCCCAAACTCGTCTCCTGTAAATCTCTATCGGGGATACCGGTTGTCGGAGACGACCACGGACAATGGGCCGTTTTTTGGAACGTGGAACGAGTCCACCTTATGGTCCGTTATTTATACACGCGCGTCGTTTTATCACGAATCTCGATCCTTCCCGGCCTGCCTCTCTCGCTCCGGCAACCTTTCCGTAATAAGTATACCTACACGAAATGTCCCCGCACCGGTAAAAGTTTCTAGCTGCCCGGTTGCCTCGACGAATATTAATCGAAGCTTCTCAGAAGTCAGAACGATATTTAGCTAAATACTCGCGCCGGCTCCAATTAGCGGGGCCAGCGCCGATTGTATTACTAATTCCTCCACGGTAATTGTACCGATACCGCCGCTAAAAGGGGGACAGGAACGAAAAGCCGGGAGCAAAGAGAAAGGAAAGCTGGTGCTCACCTCTGTCGACGATCTTGCCGAACAGATTTTTCCCACGGAGGAAATTCTTGGTGGAGCAGTTCCATCGGCGATTGCGAAACTGATGCTGGCACTCGGCGATCGCCTGGTTCGCACCCCTGGCCACGGCCATCAGTACCCCTGGGTTTTCCCTGGCCAGTCTTCTCTGCTTTCTCCTCAAGGTCGCGTACACCGTGGGATCCATGTGCAGGGAGGCCGGCGACATCGGCAGAAAATTGTTCGGCTCTCCTGCCTTGGCGATCCCCCTGAGGAGAAAAGTGATGGAATCGCTCCGTTTAGTGTCCCTGAAGAGAAAAAGCCACTCTCGCTTCGAGCGCACTTCTGCCCCGATCAAAGAGGCCCGCAACCCCCTTTCGCGCGGCTCGAAGGTGGAGGGTCGCGTTCAAGGTGGATTCGCGTAACGAAAAGCTTCCGCGGGGATGACGGGGCGAAAATCATTCCCACGTTCGCGGCGGTGGAGTGATGACCCTCGCCGAGGCCCGGCGAACGCGGATGAATCGTGCAGCCCCGATCGACTTGCGTTTCTCAATCGTGCCTCGGCGATTGGCATCCATCGTGCGTGCATTCGACGCTAATTTGGTTTACGCGTAAAAACCGCATACTCTGGACACTCGGGGAGGAGGAGAGGACAGTGGAACGAGGGAAAGAGAAAAAGGAGGGAGGCTGCGAGGGGGGGAGGGAAGAGATGCGCGAAGAAGGATTAGTTCGGAAGACGAAACTGGTTCAACAGTTTCGGTCAACGGTGGCCGGGCTTGTACAGGGTGTCTTATTCATATCGATCCACCAGGGTATCTTTCGAGCTATAGGTGATATCGAAAAATACTTCGGACAAAAGTTGAGTGGTTTCGGGGGGTGCATAAATTCATGTTAACAGATATTTTGTAAATCGAAGCGTAGCGGAGATACGAAAGTTAGCCACACTTTTTTAAGTAGAACAGTATACATTTTAATGCGTGGGTCGATACAGTTTTTCATTTGCTATGAAAAAGTACGAAGGTACTTGCACCGAAAAATCCTTACTTTAGAAGATATTTCAATTTCAATTTTAATTCTTTGAAATTTATTTATTTATTTATTTAAATACTTATACGGGGAATACCCATGGTTTACAAGAGACAAAGCAGAGAAATTAACTAAAGAGTCTATACAATAAATAAGCCAAGAATACACGGCTAACAAAGCCAACTAAACTGAACTAAAAGATAAACAAGAACTAAGAACACAAAATACTAAATACCTCTATGTAAGTTAGTTACAGACCTATAAAGAATCGTCCTTACCGACGATTTAATATCTCCTAAACAAAAGATTTTCCAGTACAAGCACCCTAATACTTTTTCACGGCAAATAAAAAGCTACACCGAATAGAGTATCAACATATATACAGTCTCATTTAAAAGAACAAACTTGATCTTCGTATCTTCCCTACCCTTCCATCAACAGAAACTCCATTTACGCCAAGCTATGCCCCCTTCGAAGCCATCCACCTTACGTCCGAAGGATTTTCCGGTACCATCGACAGCTCCAAAGATATTCCCGGGGATCGATCTGAACTCGACACCATGTACGAATGAAGCCGCCGCGCGAGTTCGGCCTGCGAAAGAATTCGCGTCCCGATCGATCGAGCGTCGCGCAGAAAAACGCTTAAGTGCGTTCTGCTCGCGTCCCTTCGTGGGAAGAACGTGCAAAGTTCGGGGCAACGCGTCTCGCGCGAGTCCACGACGTCCCGCGATCTTTACGATCGTTTACAAGCCGCTGATTACACGACCATCCCGAGCCGATCGAAAAGCTTAGCAGACACGTTCTGGACCGTGATCCCGCGGTGA
The DNA here is from genome assembly GCA_946251845.1 of Andrena fulva. Lineage (NCBI taxonomy): Eukaryota > Metazoa > Arthropoda > Insecta > Hymenoptera > Andrenidae > Andrena > Andrena fulva. The sequence goes on along the minus strand of OX276327.1, from coordinate 92,092,169 downwards.
AATAGAATTACACGCCTAGCATCCGAGAGTTTGTAGCTCGCGCGAGCAGGGATCGGATCGCTCGTCGCCGCGCATACTAAACAGATAATCACTGTCGCCGTGGCTGCGTCGACGGTCCGTCGTCAACGACTTTCTTGACGGCTAGCAGAGACAGACAGGCAGACAGACGAGAACCCGGACACGACGCCACCGCGGAAAGCCCGCCAGCTGGGGCCGAGGTTTCTCGTTGACACTCTCTCGGTGCCGTGTAAATAAACCGAATCACGAGGCACGGCTCGTAAAAGCGTTGCAGGGAGCGGAGCAGATCTCCGCCTCTAGAACCACGCGCGCTCCTCTCTCGATCCTTCTCGCTTCGCGAATCCCCCGCGGATATCCGCCGGTAATTAGATACTCAAAGTCGCGCATCAAATTCACCGCGCAGTCCCGATGACCTACTCTCGTCCTCGGCGAACGAATGCAGCGACGAGTCCGCGCGGAACGTTTATACGATGCGCTCGATAAGCGTCGCCCATAAATAAGACGTGCTCCAGACTCCGGACCGGTTAGGATACATCTATCGCTTATAATTTACGTCGGCCAGAAAAGCTCGGGCACGGCTCTCCCTCGTCCCCTTCGCCCTCTTCCTCTAACCCGTCCACGTGTTGTCTGCCAGCGGACACGTCGCGATCACGAAAATAATCTACGGCACGCGCTGCGAGTGACAAAGGGTCTGCGTACGTATTAAATTCGCGCGATTATCGGTGTCGCGGCTCCAAGGATTCCCCTATCGAAACCTGCACCGTCTCTCTCGAGCGCCTCGATCGTCCGCGATCTATAGGATCGAGGGTAAAGAAACCGCGTAACAGATGCGTCCGCTTCTTCTGCTGCTCCGCTGGTTCGTTTCTAACGCGGCCTGTCGCTCGCAGGACGACAGCGTCTCGAATCGGGTTGGGATGTCACGGGCGTCACGACTCCGATCGAAACCGTCCGCGTGCGCGTCTTTTTCCCTCGATCGACCGACTTTGTGGCTGGTCGGGGAATCATCGGTCGCCCTGGCGATTCGCGCGATAAATCCGCTCGAGCTACCGGTTTCCAACGAGGATACGGAACGGTGTAACGTTAAGGAATCGCGGCGGTTCTACTTTCGCGTCCACGCGTTATTGGCGTTTCTATCGAGGCGGCGATCGACGTCGGACAAGGACCACCCAGAACCTCGGGCAACGCGATAAGTAATACCCTGTTACCGGCGAATATATTACCGATTCGTTCGCCGTATCTGCTATTCGGGGAGCCGCGACGTAAATTCACCGAAAAGTCAATCCACCTTTCGCCGATGGAGCGGCGATAAATTTCTCGTCGGCTGTGAGAGCCGGAGCGGATTGCCCGGCGTGCGCGTCCACGCGAATTCGCCGTTCGCATTAGATTAATTAATTCGTGGGTAATAATTATCTGCGGGCGGCCGAGCGTTAAATCAAGCCGCGAATGGAAAAGTGGCGGTGCCAGTCGCTTGATTTATCGCCGGCTGTTTATCGTCGCGTGGATATTTCCGCGACTATCCCTTTCGGCTGTAAACGAGCGCGCAGCCGCACGCGCACGCTTCGTCGTACCGCGAGAGCATTATTTATTACCCCGCTAATGAAGTTAGCCATTATCTAATGTCCATCCAGCGGTTTTCCCGTGGGCCCACCCAGACATCGCTGGGTGAATCGAAGCGTATGGCTCGCGATCTCTATGATTAATGGATCGATGAGAAGGGGCACGCACGAGTGTCGCGGCCACCGTTGCCACCATAAAACAGCCAACGACAGGTGTTGCCGCGGCGCGATTAACTGGCGAAAGGTTAATTCGTTTCCACGACGCGACGGTCGCGGGCCAAAGAGCGGCGGCTATTGCGAAAATCTAGCGGGAACACGTTGGGGCAGCGAGTTAGAAAATTTTTCCACCTACCACCACATGGATCCTCGGCCGCGATTCTTGTTCCTGGTGATTTCGGTGAGGGAGGCGTGTATCGCCACCGCCAGGGCGCCGATGATCACCCAGTGCCTCATCTTCTCTTGGCGATCCCACTGAGCCGCTGCTTGCAGACTTCCCCGAGAACGTGGACGCGTTCCGTGTTCGCAGTAGATCGAAACACCATGCACCAGTGGTCACTCGCGCGTCTCGGTTAGGAACGTCACACGGTACTGTTCGTGGGCGGTGTCGCGCACATAATAATCGTGTGGCCGGTGGTTTAGGTGCAGGATCGGGCGGTGGCGTTTAAATCATCGCCTCGGACGGTCGCTCGGGGAATTCCGCGGAGAGGCAGGAAAATGTCCGATGTCCTTAGTCAGAGGCCGAGTTCCGGAGCGGGGAACTGATGGAGCGGCCGCGCCGGTCAGCTGTCAAAGCGCGAGTCGGATCGCAAGAACCGTAATGCCGACAGTCCGACAGTTGAGTGAGTGTAGTTGGTAGCGGGCTAGGTCGAGAGCCGGAAACTCACCCCCCGAAGGGCTTTTTTTCGAGGGGTGGGTGTCACCCTTGCCGAGTTCTGGCCGAATCAGCGGTGGTGGGAGAGGCGCGGTGCAGCCGCCAGGATACCTGGCAACCCTCCTGGACGCTTCACGCTTTACGCTTTACGCTTTCCGTGGCCTCTGCCGGCCCGGATAATAATGGAGTTGTCCGGAGGCCCGAGATCGGCAGTTGCTGGCGTCCCCGACCCGACGAGTCGCACCTTTTCGTCTCGTTCTCGTTCCCGTTCCCGTTCCCGTTCTCGTTCCCGAGGACACGTCCGAGCAGGCGGCCGGTGCGCTATCGCGTATCAAGAGCCGAGGCGCGCGCGCGCGATCGATCGACCGATCGAAGCAGCAAACGAAGGTACGAGCGTCGACCCGCGAGAGAACGCGCCAAGGGGAGCCAGCTCGTCCTTTCCTTCCTTCTCTTTTGCTCCGTTCCTCTGGTCTCGGGGGGTACGGTACCGCGATTCGAGAACCAATACCCTTCGACGGACAAGTATAGGCCTCGGCTAGCGACTGCACGCGCTCCTCCGCGGAAGAGCCGATCTCTCTTCAGAGAGAGAACGATACCTTCTCCCCTCTCCACCCCCACGAGTCCTATACGCGTCTCGCTTCTTCTCCCCCCGACAACTTCCACGATCCCTCTCTCTCACACTCCCCCGAAGTCTAAGTGCATCGTCTCGCTCTCTCTCCGCCCGCTCCGTCTCCTCTTCCCTTTTCTCGTCCACTCTTCTCTGCTCTTCCCTTCCGTTTTCTTCGCTTCTCGCCTCCGCTCCGCTTCGCTTCCCCTCGGCAAGAGCGAAGCGAGAGGGATCGCTGGACCCCTCCCAACGCAGATCGAATCACGCTCCGCCTCTCACCGTCCAGCCTCTGCGCGATCACTCGCTTCGCTCGCCTCTTTTCTGCCCGTCCAGAGGTCCGCTTCTCCCACTTGTCCCGTTTCCGTGGATCCCCTCGACGCGCGTCGTCGCGTCGCGTGCTCCGTTTCGACTATGCTCGATTCGATCACTGAATTTTAACGTTCGGGCAGGCCACCAACGAAAGCTACCCTTCTCTCACGTCTCTTCCTAAAGCGAACGCGTTCCGACTAGCGGAAGGTCGCTCACGCGACAAACATCGGCTTGAAAATCCTTATTTATCTCTGGCATACTTGTCAGGATAAAAGATCCACAAAGACTCTGCAATGTTCTCGAAGGAGAGTCTCCTCGCGACCCATGGTAGCCGGAGAAAGGAGAAGTTTTCTGCTTCTGACAGACGTCTCCTCTCCAGTCCTCTCTGCTCCTCGTAGACGAGCACGTGGCTTTCAAGGGGAAATGGCGGGCGGTCCTTATCAAGGCCACGCCTGTCGGCTTCCCCTCCACCTTGCTCGTGGTCAGCGCGCAAGGAACTTTCGTCGAAGCTCTCTCCCACTCTCTGGAAACCTTCCCAGAGAGTCTGGCTCTCTCTCTCTCTCCCTCTCTCTCCATCGTTTATTTCATCCCTGCCCGTTTCCCTCGATCGCTCGCCCTCTCCTTCTCCTCTTTTTTCATTCATCCACCGAGAGACTCCTTCCTCGTTCCTCCTTCCCCTTTGCCCGTTTCCCCGTCTCGCTCTGTCCCCCGCGATGCCCTCCTGCCCGCCGTTTCCATCTCCCTCGCTCCAGCGGCGAGGGACGTCACGGGGAATGCATGAATCGAAAGGTGGTGGTGCACATGCGTGCGTGTGTGGGAACGCGAGTCGGAATGCGGGAGGGAAGCTGCGTAGCCATGGAACCGCGCCGCGCCGGAGCTTTTTCCTTAGCTCGCCTCTCTCCACAGCGTCCTTTCTTCCGGCGCGAATTCCGCCGCGAGCACTCTCTCCGACCGCCACGCGGAAAACGCGCAATCAGCCTTCTAGACGCGGACCAGAGCGGCCGAGAATCGCCTGATATCCTATCTTTCTACTACCTGCCACGCATAAGATGCAAGTCGTGCGCGGCACGTTGCCATTCGATTCTCTCAAACTTCAAATACCATCTCGAGCGAACGAGCAAGGTGTAGACCCCGCGTATACTCGAAGGGTGAGAGGTCTCAATGCTTCGGGCGAGAAAGAATAGTCTAGGAAGGAGGCTTGGGGGAGGAGAGACGCGTGGTGGACGAGAAAGCGGAATTCGCAGCCGATGCAAAAAGATCGGAGCAGAGGATATTCGGGAACGAGGTCAGGACAGTCGCGATATCCCAGCTGAGAAGAGTTACGGAGATTGATCGGCGTAAATCGTCGGTGGGACGAGCGCGATTACGTTTTTGTCGGCGCGTGCCCGTTCGCTCGAGTCCCCTGGATCGCGCTGGATCGCGCTGGATCGCGCTGGAAACGCGAGCAGGGAAAGGAGACGCGGCCGAGTTTGTCGCTCGCCAGCAAAATCCCAAGCAATTATACGTCGGGAATGCTCGACCCGAGCTCGCGAAACCTTCTTCTGGTCCCGTGTTCTTTCGCCTGCCGCTCGCAACTCGCCGCTCCTGACGGCTGAAAATTGATCGCTTAACGATGCACCGAAATGACGCTGATCCAGGGAAAAACCGCGTCTCTCGCTTACCTTCTATATTACCCTCGTTTGCGACGAGGCACCGATAAAAACCACGCTCTATAAACATTCATTGTTCTCACGCCGCAGTCTAGACGGCAGCTACTTCTTTACCGCCGCACTTCTAACTATTTGGTTATGGAGTACTTTACCGATTCCAGAAACCGTCTACCTAAGTAACGGCGTCATGAAAGTAACACGCCTTCTCCCTCCTTCCAAAAACATTTGCAAAACGTTTGCTTTGCACAGTTAGAGTAATGTGGGGCAAGAGTGCGCACTTAAGGCAGGATACCACCTTTGACTGCGATTTTGGAGGCGTTTTTCATGAATTTTTTTTGCATACAAAGAATGCGCAGAAACAAAATCGGTTTCAGTCATTCATTAATGTAACTTTAATCTGTAATTACACATTTTTTTAAACTGAAAAAGTGAAAAATAATCTCTTGTAGGTGGCGCCAAAATACACTCCTTTGGAGGAACATCGTTAGACGGCGTGTCAAATTCCGCTTTGTACGTGGCTCTTAGAAAAAAAGCCAAAGAATGTCCCTATTAACAACAATATTTTTTAATGCTGTACGTAGGGATTTTACGAAATTTCGATTTTTAAGAAAATGGCGGTCGTTTTAACAAAAAGGTCCATTTTTTATGGTAAAAAAATTTAAAAAAGTTTATAAAATTGTGCACCAAAAAAAAAAACAACGCTACAGCAAAAGTCCTATGTACATCATTAGGTTATACCACGGGGAAGAATTGTGTAAAGTTTCTAGTCAATCCGATGAAAATTTTAAGAGTAAACACGCCGATTTGAAAAACATCGTTTCGAGAAAAACGCGTTTAAAGTTTTATATAGATTTATATATCTGCCCCAAACCGGTTTTTACACAAGAAAAAGGTTTCGGCCACCTTTCTAATGAATGAATTTCGATTCTATACACTTGAAAGAGTACTTTAAGATAAAAAAAAATTTCATTTTTTTTAAGAGCAAAGGTGGTATCCTGCCTTAAAGTTTAGACTTCTCTAAAATCCTTGGTATTACACTGATAGTCATATCGTTTTGTGAGAAATAACTACTATCCCTTATTATTCGATAGGCAGTGACTTCGTGTAAATTTACCTGTCACAACTTATATAAAATAAATATTTCCAAAAAGTGTCTAATGCGAACTTTTACCCGCTATGTGGGGTAAAAGTTCGCATGTTGTGGGGTAAAAGAACGCTTCGGTTATTCCCAATTCTGCAGCGATTTTTCTTTTTGAAAGTCCTGCTTCTATGTTTATCTCCAGCGATCTGTAAGCATCTCACTAATTGGTTTTCGGCCGGTTGCCCCCTTATAAGTTCTAACAATAAATGAATAAGACAATAAAATAAAGTCATATTTTTTAATCAAAAACTTAATAAAAAACGTATTTTGGACAAATATTGCGGATTAAAAATTAATAATAAAAAAATCAAAAACTGATATCAGCGTGGCTCAACTATCATAAACTCAAAATTTATTTCCATGTTGTAATTGATAATTAATTTCAAATTTATTTTTTATAGTCGGTTTAATCGGTGTTCGTTACTAATTTAGCAAACTCTAGAAATAAAATAAGTTTAATGAACATATAACACCCGTCAAATTATTTTGGGACAAAAGTCCGCATTCGAACTCTTGCCCCACTGCATTGTGCGAACTTTTGCCCCCACAGCTACTTTTACATTGTTTAATCAATCCTGTTATCTGTGAGGAGAATTGAAAACTTCTATTAGCACTTTTTAATAGAAGAATTTCAACTCTTTCAGACGGCATATTAATTAAAATATTTACTGATCAATTTATAGGAATAATATTGATTCCCAAACATGAGAATATTACATCAGAACTAACGAATTCAGTACTTACCGCATTGTAAGATAACAAACCGAAACACAGCAACGAAATTCGATATTAGTGGCTCTACCTTGATTGACAATTGACTGCCAATCACCATTGGCAACTGCCACAACTCAAACCATGAAATTCGCATGGTGCGAACTCTTACCCGTTGCGAACTTTTACCCACCTTTACTCTACATGTGTATAGTGTCTAAGCAATAACGCGAATCGTATACCGTGGGCAAGCTGAATTTGTTATTTAGATTTTAGACCATTCAGGCAAGTTTCTGCTATTTTGGTTTTTCTTTAATATTCATAGTTAAACTATAGATATTAAACCAATTATTTGCTAAAGCGATCTTCGATAATGTCTTTATAAGTTCCTGTATTTGATTTCAACAAGTCTTATATAGTTTGTATGTTATAACATTTCTATTCTGAAAAACATGGCTGGGGAAAAGTAATACGTCACTATGAAGACGAAAGTAACATGTTACTTGGGCGAGCAAAACAGCATTACAGGGTAGGAATTCTTCAGATGATAATGTACTGTCTATGTCTGGCCTGTTTGGACCGTTTCAGTGAAAGCTGTCCGAGAGAGAAGTGGATCCAATGTCTAGATTTTAAGGACTACTTAGTCCCACGAAGACTGCACCATCGGTGATCTTCACTACGGAATATGTCATAATTTTAATTCGGAGTAGGTAAAATTTAATACCTATCATTCAACTAAATACACAATACAAAATAAATATTCCAAGCTGGTTATGCTTTCTACTCTTCGTTATTGAAAATTTATTTGTTTTTATCGTTACTTAAAATATGTTTATGTAAATGTTTCTTTCTATCGTTTCTTATGATAAAAAATCGTATTTTACGTTGGAAGAAGTGTTTTCATTTAATTATCCTCAAAATAATTAGTGTTTCTTTCGTCCTACCCCTGCAGGACAAAAGTAACAATGACAGTCACTGCGGAAAACTGCCGTAACTCTTTGACTACTTATCACGTAAAGCTGAATCTGGAGTCAAATGATAGGCCAAGAAACATACTGTTTTAAGGCATAATTTTCATTGTTATATCTATAAAAGGTAATTGTAGGCTAGGCCAAATGTGAAAAATGTTACTTTTGTCCCCGCTCTCCCTCACTTCCCTTTCTATTGCGCTAACAACGAAACGAGCCAAGCGCGACGTTGAAAGATCAACCGCGTTCGAGATGCTCCGAGTGACTTCAGAACGATCGGAGGAAATCGAGGGAAGAGGGAGCAGGTCTGACTCTAATTCGACTGTAATCGCCGCTGATAATCGCGTGATTGGAAGCGGTGCAGTTGGCCGATAGGTTTGTTCACGGTTGCCTGACAGCGCGCTAAAACAATCAGGCTCGCGTATAAGTGACGGGCGAACGAGTCGTTATCTCGCGCGACGCCGAGAGCTGTGGTTTCGCGTGACGAACGATCGGTACGTCGAGTAACGACCTAATGACTTAATGCCAGTAACTCGCGGGATGTTGCGCGACCGCGCGACTGCGTTTCCCCTGGGCGACGAAAATAAGCGGATCCCTGCGCCGACTACGCGCGGCAGGGTAAAAATAAGCGCAGCGACGCGGCCCGTTATCTCCGCGAGAGCGGATCTGGCGCGTGGCTTTTAGCGCAGATACCCTTTCGATAGACCTGCCGGTAAATCAGCCGGTTATCAGTCGCTCGGTGGCAATTTTAGAAGCGCCCGTTCCAGTTGCCAGCGCGCGTTTCGACTAAAGCGGCCTATAGACGGTCCATTTTACTGCGCAATATATTGCACAATATTTATGGTGGGTGCCCCACACGGTCAATAATATTGTGCAATATTCAATATTGCACAATATATTGAGCGTCTAGGGGCTGCTGACGGTAAAACGGCCCGCGTTCAGTTAACGTTTGATTCTTGTGGAGTGAACATGTTGAGTGACACGGAAGCTGGTTGTGTGGCCATTGCCCTGGCTGTGAGCTTGGAAATGAAGAAGTCGAAGAAAAAGCGCAAATGGATGAAGGAGTGGTACAAAAGAAGAACTGAGTACACTCATGAAAACTTATTAAACGACCTAAGACTAAGTGAACCAAACGATTTTCGAAACTTTCTGCGACTAGACGGTGCATTATTTGATGACCTGCTAAAAATGATTACGCCTCGAATTGAGAAAAGAAATACTACTATGCGAGCTTGTATTCCTCCAAGCCAGCGATTGTCAATCACACTACGGTACCTTGCTACTGGGAATACTTTTGAGGACTTAAAATTTATTAGTGCCATATCTCCACAATCAATAGGTATAATTGTTATGGAAACTTGCACAGCTTTAATACACAGCCTGAAGGATTACATAAAGGTAAGAAAAAAATATTAGTGATTCAAAATTATTTAATATTTATTGCGTTATAAATGGGTAAAAAAAAGGAGATTGACTAGTTGATGGCTGCGGCATGGACTCGTGTTGTGCATCATAATTATAGTCTATACGGGTAATAATGGGGCTGGATTCCATACTAGTGGCACTGTATGGGGTGGACGTACGATTAACTTTGTTAATATGTACGGAATCCCGATGTAAAGTGCCCATTTGGCCTTCAAACAAAATATCGTTTATGGCCTTCTTAGCAAATAATTGTTGGTCCGGCGCCATTTTGGCCAGGTCTATGGCCCATGCTGCAGCAATCTTATCGAACTCGCTTTCCTTTCTTTCAAGGCGTTTCCTTGCCAACGAAATTAGCTCCTGAGCGTCATCTTTTTTGCTTTTCTTTTTTGGAGGTTCATTTTCATGCTGTGAATAAATAAGTAGTTTTTAATAAAGATATTGCACCTTTGTGTGACTAATAACTGTATTTTAAAATTGCAGATCCCAAAATCAGAAAGTGAATGGAAAATTATCGCGAATGGATTTAGTGATAAATGGAATTTCCCAAATTGTTTGGGAGCAGTTGATGGAAAGCATGTGGCAATAAAGAAACCACCACATACGGGGTCTTTATACTACAATTATAAAAAATTTTTTAGTATTGTACTAATGGCAGTAGTGAATTCCAATTATGAATTTATTATGGCGGATGCCGGTATAAATGGGCGAATATCGGACGGAGGCGTTTTGGGATACACGGCATTTGGAAAAGCATTGTCAGACAAGTTACTTAAAATCCCAGAACCTACTACATTGGCAAATAGCGGAAACAAATTACCATTTGTTTTTCTTGGTGACGATGCTTTTGCACTGACAGAGAATTTCATGAAACCTTACAGCCAAACAGGATTAACTTTGGAAGAACGAATCTTTAATTATCGACTGAGTCGTGCCCGCCGTGTGGTAGAAAATGCGTTTGGGATTTTAGTTGCCAGATTCGGTGTTTTTCAGCGACCTATTGCGCTATCTCCTGAGAAAACTCGAATAATTGTCTTAGCATGTTGCTATCTACACAATTATTTAAGTAGAAACCGGGCGCAAGCGTACATTTCAAGGGGCTCTGTAGATACTGAAGACTTGGAGTCAGGACATATCAGGGAAGGAACATGGAGAACAAATGATCAGCCAACAGCACTGCAAATTTCTCACTCCAGAAATTCATCCACAAATGCAAAAGCCATCAGAGATAAATACCGCGATTTCTTTAATAATGAGGGCCACGTTCCATGGCAAGATAACTTTGTATAATAAAAACGGAATAAATAAATAACTAATATGGATGAATGATAACTACCATGAAATGAATGAATAAATAAATAACTACTTACACAGGTGGCATTAATTGGTTCAGTAACCTCTATCTCTTCCTCACCATCCTCATCGCATTCTGCGATTTCTATTGTATTTTGTGATTCGCATGGCTCCTCTTCAGGTAATAAAAATTTGATTTCGTTAAAATACCACAATGTGGGTTCAATGGCCTCCTCTGTTCCTGCACCACTTCTGGTGCAGTGCTTCAACCGCTTCACCTCCTTTCGAAAATTAGTCCTTAATGAATTTATTCGTTTAACTAAATCCTCTTTATCCGCCGTCGGATATTTTTCCCTATATTTCTGCAGCAGCTGCGCGTATTGTTTCGTCCTCGCGTCCTTGTCGCTGTAAATTTTGCTCCTGATCTTCCACAATGCGGGTAGGGAACGGTACATCTCTATTACCTCGAGTAAAAATTTTCTTTCCTCCTCTTTTGTTCTCGTACACATCTTCCATAATGAAACACATAATATCTATGTTAATAACAGTTAATAAAATAAATAGGGATGTTAATGTTCAAAATATTATTTAATTTGTTGGGTAACACATACAAATATACATACAGTGTTGGAGGAAAGTATTGGGGCGCTTTTAAAACAGAATAACGTGTTTAAAATTGGTCGGAACGACTTGAGTGTTCTTGAGAAGCTGCAAGGATTAGTTTTGAAAAAATGCAATTTGTCGGAATAGTGAAGGTCGCGTTTTCAACTTCTTTATCTCAGCCTGTAATGAAAATTTAAAAATCCCGTTTGTAGATTCAAATAAGTTGTTTACCTACATGCTGAAGAGTTCATCGAAATCGGTTGATGCGGAAGCAAGCGACAGGCATCGAAATACCTATGTAAAATCTTTAGGTTTATTGCATTTATAGGCCGAAAACCGTATTTTCCATTACTTTTATTTGTTTCTGGCTCATAGCTACGTTACCGGGTAACGCCTTCCTGAGACGCTCAAAATAACACCAAATTTCACGTTTCTTTTTTATGATACTATGATGTTGAAAATTATTTCTATACATCGTATTGTTGCGTCGTCGTGTCAATTCGGCGCACATTATACCACATTCACTTAGGTATACGGAACGTAAACAGAAATGGATAACTCAAAACGATATAACGATATTTAATCAATAAGGAACTATAAGTTGGGGAACAGTTATTCTGGGTTGTATCCGTCTACGCGCAGTGGTGGCTGGACTCAGGGTGCGTTCCGATTTTCGCAGTGAGTGCAGAAATCGCAGCGGTTCATGCGGTCTTGAAATTTAAAAATGCTACTATGGAAAAAGAGACGTTGTTTACAATAACCTCGATACTATTAAATAATAGTGATAATAAAATCAGCAGCTGTGATTCGTCTGATGAAAGCGAAAATGAAGATGATATTAACTTGCCATTTAGAATCAGAATTAATATACATATCATTAATTGTGAACAAAACACTCGGACAGATTATGTTTGCCTAAAAATGACAGATTATGGAGAACATTGTGGAGGTTATTCCGGGATATTCGATAATAAGTATGTAATTATACATTTCTATTAAAAAAAAACATCACATGAAGTTTCTTCGGAATAATAACGTAAAAAAGTGGCATTGTAATCACGAGAGAATTTATTGTTTTTATTACTTTTCATTAAATTGTATCAGCTATTTCCAGTAGAGAAATTCAAATAATCAAAGATTGGAAAAACAAATACGCATGCGCGCGCGCAGTGACTGCTTCACCTCTGAAATTCTGCGTTTGCTGCACGCTCGCTGCACCGAAAGTAGCATCGTATTGGTGGAAAGTGAGAGAAATTCTAGGGAATCGTACGATGCCACCAATACGATGCCACCAATTTCATGCACTCACTGCGAAAATCGGAACGCACCCTCAGAATCACAGCTTGACAGGCGATCGTTCCGATCGCCTTCTTCTCGCTTGTCCTCTGTCAATGTCGCGTGCACCGGCGGGCCATGGATTCTCACCCATAGGGTGTTGCAACAGTATGTTCAAAGCATTCATTAATGAATATATTGTATAAATATTGTACGGAAATATTAAAAGTGGCCGAGTTATATGTTGGCCCGCGTATTACATCCGCGTGAGCGGTGTATCAAATTATGACGCCCAGGTTCGTCTCAAATTGGAAAGACCATAACTCTATTGTTCATTGATAAAATATCTAAATTGTAGCATACCAATTTGAGGGAAAAAAATTATTGCACAAATGAGAGCAAGATGAAAATTAATATTAATTGTTCACATAACAAAGCGAAGGTAAAACATTCATTACAAACAAATAGGTTGTCGCAACAACAAAATCATAAAAAAGAAACGTGAAATTTGGTGTTATTTTGAGCGTCTCAGGAAGGCGTTACCCGGTAACGTAGCTATGAGCCAGAAACAAATAAAAGTAATGGAAAATACGGGTTTCGGCCTATAAATGCAATAAACCTAAAGATTTTACATAGGTATTTCGATGCCTGTCGCTTGCTTCCGCATCAACCGATTTCGATGAACTCTTCAGCATGTAGGTAAACAACTTATTTGAATCTACAAACGGGATTTTTAAATTTTCATTACAGGCTGAGATAAAGAAGTTGAAAACGCGACCTTCACTATTCCGACAAATTGCATTTTTTCAAAACTAATCCTTGCAGCTTCTCAAGAACACTCAAGTCGTTCCGACCAATTTTAAACACGTTATTCTGTTTTAAAAGCGCCCCAATATTTTGTTCCGACACTGTAAATACATAGAAGTAGCATTTAAAAAACCATTAATAACTTTCAATACTTACGATTGAAGTCGAACGCACTGGTAGCACAAAATATCCAAGTTTTTCCACTCCTGGAGCCGAATAATGTATGCACACACCGAAGGTATTTCACTATTTACTACTACTTGATCGCTTGCTGTGATTGCTATGAACTGATCTTGCCCTGCAAGCTTTCTTCGCAAGTGGACACTAAAACGTCGCTATTGGTTTGCATACCGAAAAACGGGGGTTGAAATGAGTTTTCTGATTAGTCATGTCCGAACAGAGGGGATGAGGACGGAAGAACTGTCAATCGCAGAAGGAAAGGGAAAAATTAGGGTTTTTCCCGGGCCGCGGTTCCGGTGAATCAGAAAACCGCGTACGGTGCCGAACGGTAAAAATTTGCCCCAAACCTGGTCCGCGGTCATCAGGTACGCAGCTGACGACCAAGTGAGGTTTATTGTACTCTTGCCAGCCCTAAAACAATTTACAAAACGGCTTCTCCGTCTATAGTAATACACACAAATAAATTTGAGAGACTATTTTGCTTATACATAGGTAGGTATATTGTGTAGGAGATTTTGCCGCCGTGGCCTAAAACAAAGGACAATCGTCGCGTAGAGACGAGTCAACGGGCAGCTTGACCAGCATGCGTGCCCGGCGAGGCGTCCTTCTTCTCGCGGATCGCGTGCGGTGTGAACGTGTGAACGTGCGGAATCGCGGAATTGTCTCGACGAACGATCAGAGTATTTCATTAAACATCCTTTTATTTCCCTATCGTTTCCTTTTGTCCCGTAACTCCCCTACAATTGAAACGATAAACACTATTACACCATGTTCTTAAATGTCATTTGATCCATACGAATGAATCAATCAATAATATCGACGTTAAATAATCAAAATAGACCAAAAAATAAACATAGAAAAATATTTACTCATCTGGTACGCGTCTAATAGGTCCTTGCTTACAACCATACGATTCGCTGTCGCGACCGCTATTAAAATGAGCGACAGAGTGGCGTGATCAACTCACACGGAAAAAATAATTTAAAGTACAACAGTCTTTTCATTTTGAAGATATCCCTGGAGTATATAGGGTAGATGTCCCAATTACCGTGCCCTGTCCCTATAACCGTGCCTTTATACTTAAAGAAGCTTTAATTGTTTAAAAATGCATCCTACTCGTTTGCAACACATACATTAATAGTTTAACTTAATTAAAAAAATTTATTTCCTTGTTTATGTATGTGAGTTTTTTTGTACGGCTTCTTTAAGTATAAAGGTACGGTAATAGGTACAGGGCACGGTAATTGGGACATCTACCCTACACGCTCCCGAATATGAGACGAAAAGCACGCGCTGGCGTACTGCGCTGTGGGAGAAGGTAAGCCGTAAGAAGGAGATTATATTATGACCAATCGGACCTGCATTCCTTGCAGACGCGAAGTTTACACCTCTTCATACTAATATCTCCTCCCTATGGCCCACCTTTTCTTGCACCCGTCGAGTTGCTGTTTTGAAATTCGAGCGTGTGGTGATACTCGAGAGATAAGGGATCCGTCTATAATTTGAAGAGGGGACGACGCAGGCGGAATCACGCGCAGTCAGCGAACTACCCCTTTTCTGCCTGTATTTCTCCACGAGGTGTATTGATGGTGGAGAATACTTTTTAATTACTACATGGCATCGGGACAAAAGCGGGCTCAGAGCGAGGCGACAATTCATTCGTTCTTTACGATCCATAATTTATTATTTTTTCCAATAACGTTTCGACAACATCTGTTTGCCAAATTTCTAAAGGCCAATAAAAAACGTGGTGACATTGTTCGGTCTAAGTTAATCCGTATATTGCTCTGTCGGTGGGTAGTGCATACGGTAACTTCGGACCCGTATGTACCGTTGTCTACCGCCGACTCACGGACAATACGGCCATAAACCGCGACCCTGCCAAGACGCTCCGACCGATCAGCCTGGTCAGTTTTTGGGAACCAGATGTGGCATTTTCTACCTCTACTTCGTCAACAAGGAGAGGGGTCCTCCTCCGCCGACGAATTCATAGAGGAAAGGTCCCCCCTCTTCGAGGAACGGTGTTTCCAGGGATCGGAGGGCGCCGGCTGACGCTGATTGAGGGGGAACACGTACAGGAGCGGTGGTAATGTGTGCGTGACTGACGCAGGCGCAGTTCATGCACACATAACCACCGCTCCTGTACGTGTTTCCCTCTCCATCAGCGTCAGCCGGCGCCCTCCGATCCCTGAGTGTTTCCAATGTGTGTTTTCAGGGGTATTGTTTCATGCATGGGCATACATTATTGTATTCATAATACGATATCATTTGTTCAGAAGAAATAAACAAGGTGTAACATAATGTTATTTAATGCAGCACAGGATTATAAATTATACACCGGGCCCTGCAACGAGTCACATGACAAACGGTGGTGGTCTCGTCCAACCCTATTTGTCCGTACGGATTAACTCAGACTGAATAATGTCACCACGTTTTTTATTGGCCTTTAGAAATTTGGCATACAGATGTTGTCGAAACGTTATTGGAAAAAATAATAAATTATGGATCGTAAAGAACGAATGAATTGTCGCCTCGCTCTGAGCCCGCCTTTGTCCCGATGGCATATAGTAATTAAAAAGTATTCTCCACCATCAATACACCTCGTGGAGAAACACAGGCAGAAAAGGGGTAGTTCGCTGACTGCGCGTGGTCCCTTCAAATTAAAGACGGATCCCTTATCTCTGGAGTATAAAGACGCGGTCGAATTTCAAAACAAAAGCACGCGTTGACGTATTCCATGGGAGAGAAGGTGGGCCTCACGTTCTTGGCGCGAACAACACCACCCCCGGTGCTTCCTATTCGAGCGGGTTTTCTTTCAGTTTTAATCAGTAAATTTTCAACCGCGATATTTGGAAAACCAGTTGAAATAAGGTGTATACATTATAGGTTATTGAATTTGTCTTGAAACGCACTATCAAAAGATCTCCAAAAAACATTGTTCCATTTAAAAACCCGAACTTAACCATCCTATCTCTTAAAATAATAATAGAAGAAAAGAATCGTCTGCGATAATAAATTTGCCCCCTCGAACCATGCAATTGCATATAAACAATTTTTTTTATCTCCAATACGTTAGGAAATATCAAGGTGTTTACTCTTCCCTCGAACACCCTGTGTAATGAAATAAAATATAAAATATATGTCGGAAAAAGCAATCACTTAATCAATTGCCTGACAACTCTGGTCAAAACTGAACTGATATTGCGCAGTACTGACCACACACGATGCTGTCTATTCCATTTTGTACAATAAATATCCAAACCGTTTTGATTCACACAATATATTGTGCAACCTTTCAATATGATCCACAGACGGTCGATATTATTGTGCAATATTCAATATTGCACAAGAAATATCCAAACCGTTTTGATTCTCACAATATATTGTACAATCTTCCAATATGATCCACAGACGGTCAATATTATTGTGCAATATGAATATTGAACAATATATTGAGCGTCTAGGGGCAGATTTTCTTCTTCATTCTCACAATATATTGTACAACTTTTCAATATTATCGTGCAACCCTTCACTATTATTGTACAATCTTCCAATATGATCCACAGACGGTCAATATATTGTGCAATATTCAATATTGCGCAATAAAATGGACCGTCTGTAGGCCGCTTAACGGCAGTTTTCTGTCCGCGCGAGAACATCGGAATCGGAAGCGACGCGATCCGACGCTTTGGGCCCGGTGTCGGGGCGAGAAGGTGGGACGGCCGACAGAAGAAGATGGTGGAGCGGGCCAAGAGAGAGAAGAGAGGCGAGACGAGAGGCGGTCGATGCGAAGCGAGGTGAGAGCGAGATAGCTCGTAAATCTAAAGGCCGTGTTCAGAAGGAAAGAGGCTGAATAGGTGTAAATGAAGTTGCGGCCTGTGGCCCGCCGCAAACTCGACCGGACCACCCCGCATATTTTGTCTCCCGTGCGTGCTCGGGCCCGAGGGCCCCGCGCCCCTGGCCTCCGACGCCCCGCGCCCCACTAAACGCTTGCACGCGCGGTGGCCCTTCCACCTTTGACTACCCGATAACAATGTCGCCGCTCTGACTATTCGCATTTCTCGCCCTCCTCGACGTATGCGGTCCGACCTGGCCCTGGCCCGTCCCAGCAACCCCCAGCCTCCGCGCCAAGACAATCTCCAGCGTTTAAGCGGATAATCCGATTTCACGGCCGTGCGCGGGCCACTGCCACCCATGAAATCCATTTTTATTGGCTCCCACGGCCGCGGAGATGGGGCCGTTTCCTATTCGCGCCACGATCTTGCAAATTTCACGAAACATCCGAAGGGACAGGTGTTCTCGAAGCGATCCTCTAGCAAGGCGGAAGCCCTGCAGCGGGGGCTGCCACGAGGAGCCGCTTTCCAAGGGTGGATTAGCTTAATATAGGTTAACGTTCATCCTCATTAACTAACCGAATAAACCTGCAACAAAGAGCCGCGATCCGGCGGACGCGAGGACTCGTTTGTTTCGGATGATCCTCGGCTCCGTTCCTTTTCGCTTCGAAGCTGAAAGCCCTTCATCCTATTCCCAAGATTACTGTCGCGAGAGGCTCTCGGGGGAGTCCCGGTGTATACACGAATTACATGGATCCTCGGTGGAGCAGGGAGCCGAGCGAAAAAATTCGGGAGACGCGGCTCGGTCGACGGGAACGATTCCTCGCTTGGAATTCCGAGCTCCGTTTGGGGATGCGGGCGCAAAAACGCGAGCGTCGCCGGACACGATTCAGCGTGTGACTTGTGCTCGTTGGTCTACGACCACCCGGAACACCTACGATACATAGACAGGGGGAGAGAAACGGAGAGGATTTGTGGGCGGGGTGCGAACGCGTCGGAGGACATCAAAGGACGCGCGAGAGGTAATTATTGTTTCTGGATGCAGGTCCAAGCGGAACCGTGAACGGACGGTGGCGCCTGCACGATAGGCGCTGCCATTCTCACCCTCTCCCTTCCTCCCCTCGCTCCAGTTCGTCGTGGTGGGTAGGTTGCTTTGGGGATATCAGGCGAGGCCAAGGGAACGAGGAAGAACCAAGCTGCTTTCCCAGGGCGCTTCTTCCCGACCACCCTTAATTAAGAGAACACCATTCGACTCACGAGCGGTTCTCCACGGTCCCGTTCTCCATCGCATTCCGAAGCGCTCCGCGTAACAAGGTCGCCGTCGCCCTGGAATTGGCCCGCGTGCGCGAATCCTCTCGCCTCGCGTAGGGGAAATATGGGTAAAATCGGGCCGCTAAGGATAAAAGCTCATAACTTTGACATTATTAATGTAAAAAAGAAATTGAAAGTAGGGGTCATTAGACTAAACTCTTTATTAATTAATAGTATAAATCCATTTTATTTAAAACAATAAGAAATACAAAAAAATTATGATTTAAAATATGGTCCGTTTTTACGGTTTTACCCCATAGCCTGGGTAAAACCGGGTACCATACTAAAAACTGGCCCTAGCACCTATAGCAACGGAATTCGTCCAATTCTTCAGTTCCTCGCCCAGTGCAGCCTTCGTGAGCCCACTTACAACAAGTATACTGCACCCACCCTTCATTCAATTTGGATGAACCATAGGATTCTTTGCAATAATTGCAAATGTCTTCGTTGCTCCTGTTATCATTGTTTCCATCACTACTACTATCATTATCCTTCAGTCTTTTATTTAATTTTGTAGTTTCCTTTTTTTTAGTTGTGGTCCTTTACCAAAATCGGGTACCCGATATTACCCCGTACGGTTTTACCCCAGCATACAATTTTGTAAATATTACGGATTATCAACAATACCATGGCGAAATACAAATAAACTGTCTTAGTTAGTTACACTTTAATATGCAACAATTAACATAATTCACCCAAAAAGTACTTACCTGAACACTGTCAAAAGTATTGTAGGTTCTTTAAGTATCGAAAATTAGATCATAGCCTTCCAAAACACACAAGACGATATAACCTCACTATGCACGATTGTAAGACGATCGTCTTTTGTTGATGCAACAATGCACATCGTGACAATATGTGGCTGCAACGACGCGGGAAAATTTAAGGCTATTTTAAAAATAATAGCACGTCCCGGTTTTACCCAGGTACCCGGTTTTGTCCATATTTCCCCTATATCCCACCTCCGAACAGACGATTCTGCTCGTTTTCGAGAGGCTTTCTTGCGCCGGCTGGCGCTGATTGCCGCCCAGGTGTCGTTACACGAAAGACGTGCAAACGCCGCAAAACTGCTAAATTGCCCCGATATTACGGAACGGGTGCTTCCCCTCCGTCATTTCCCTCTGCGCGCAGTGATTTGGCAAAAAACGCCAGACGCGTCGCCGCTCGATTCCGTCGACTTTTGCTGACGCGCGCGAACTACTCCGATTCTGGGAAAGCGTCCCAGCATTCGCGGATGAAGTGATTCGCTACGGGACTCTAGTCAGCGGAGAAGAAAGAGCAGGGACGAAGGGAAGGCGCGCTGCGCCCTATTGGGCCCATTGCCGCCTTCACCTTCTCCTTTTGCGCTTCTCGTCGCGTCTTCGTTGAACGCTCGTTTCTTGCCACCTCGCGTTCGTTCCTCCGTTTCTTTTCTTCCCGTTGCCTCTCGCTCCGTCATCTTTTCATCAAGCTTAATAAATACGTTACGCCGAACGTGTGACTCTAGGAGGTGCGGGCTAGGTTTACGGGCCGCTTCCACGGAGAAAGAAAACGCGTGCCGAGCTGGCTTACCTGAGACCCCGGCCGCCTCGCCGCGCCGACCAAGTCCGAGCAGAGTACCTGGAGCACACCACCCATGGGGCTTGCACGCCGAATTATCCCTTCTGTTATGGGCAAACATTTATGTATTTATTGCCGGACAAAACAGCTGGCATAATAGCCTCACGGACGTGATCGATACGCGTTACTACTGCTACGGGTTCTCGCTCGAGGGACCCTACCGAGGCCGAAGAAAAAAAAAAAAGAGAGAATGCCGAGGAACAGAAGGAACAGAGGGAACAGAGGGAACAGAAGAAACAGAGGAAACAGAAGGAACCGAAGGAGGAACAGATGCCTTTCGAGTTTCGATCCCTTGCGATCGTCGATTGCGTCCGCACCCGTTTCTTTACGGTTCCGTCATAATTCCTAGACAATGGCCTGAAAGGGAGGATATAATGCGATCACCGCGTTGGCCAATTAACCGTATCGTAAACTTACGCCCGCTGTAAAGCTTGAAAGCTTCGTAAACGATGCTGCGGATTGAATGTTTGAGGGGTTGACGGAGCGAGGTCCGTCGAGGTCTCCACGATATTCGGCGACTCGATGCTTGGAATATGTAATATGTATTCGAGAGGACTCGAGGCGGCCCGAGCCCATCGCCGAGCATAATGTTTTCATTAGGTCGCGATCATTATCTGGCCCAAGCGAACAAACGAGCGAATGCCTGGGGGCGCATAGCGCGCACGTATTAAGACGAATGGCTGACCCGGCCCCGTAATTAATTACGGCCTCCCCCAGTGTTACTAATATTAATTAATCCCGTTGGTCCGGCGAGTCGGCCCGGTTCCGTTTGGGCCGCGTGACCTCGCAAAACCGACGCGTTTCGCGCTGCTCGAGCAGTTCCCTCCGATCGAATGCCGCCCCATTAACACGAAATTATTCCCGACGACATTCCGCCATCGTGCCACCTGCCCCGAGAATGCACTCGCCCCGAATCGATCGCCGATCGATCTTTAGATCCTTTTCTCTATTAGCGTGCCACGCGCGTCCCCGAGCAGAAACTCGGTAAATGCCGGGATCGGTCCGCCCCGAATCGAGATTCGACGCGCGTGCTCGCGCAATTATCTGGGCGATGCGATATGGAACAATAACGAGTCTCCGAAACCGGTCGATAAATCTCGGGAGGGGGGGGCCCGCGTCGATCGTGCGCGTCGCTCGTGAATCGCTGCCCAGAAGAGAGCAACTGAAGAAGAAAAAGGGGCAATGGCGGTAAGGGTGGGCCAAGAAAAAGAAATAGAGACGCGTGCACGCATTCTTCGCGTGACGGGACGCGTTAATATCGATCCACTGGTCGGCCGATCTGCCAAGAAATGACGTATCGCCGAACGCAGCGGGCCTGCCGATTCGCGAATCGGCCAGAAAAAAAGTTTACGAGGCGGGGCCCGCGGCGTGGCGCGGTGGTCGGCGCGAACCCATCTCGCCGCAAAGATTGCGCTTCTTGTGCGCGCTGTTCGCGCGTGCCACGGCGCGGACGCGTCGATCGTACGCCGGCGGAAACCGACACGATCGGGGTGTCACCGACAGATGAACATCTTCGTTTCCGCGCGACAGCTCGCGCGGAGGCAGTCTCCTCCGAAGGCAGGCGACATGCGCCGCGCGCCGCGCGCCGCTCCCGTTCCACGGAAACGCGGCCGCGCGGTGAAACTCACTGTAACAAGCAGCGGATCAAAGGTTTTGCTCTCCTTCGCCACTTGTCCCGTCATCCCTCCGACGTACCTTCGCCATCGGCCAGTCGTTGATTTAAAGAACCGGAGGAAATCATGAAAAACCAACGACCGTCGATCGAAATGTCTCTCTCGCGTAACGATACTGATCGATGATCTGTACTTTGGGACCACCCCGTAACCTAGGGCCCTCGGTCCCGAGGCTCGATCGAATTTTTCTTCTCCTCCTCCCCCGGATCCCGTTAGTCGCCCGTTTCTCCGGGCAGAGCCCAAGGAAAAAAGTAACGTATGCTGTAGGCGCGCATTAATAAATCGGCGTGGACGCACGGGGCGTAGATCATCGTGTCGCGGGCCCACGATCCACGCGGGGATCCATGCGAGCTTCGGCTCCGTGCCGAGAGAGACAGAGTAGAAGGGGCGGATGAAGATCGAACAACCAGCGGACGTGCGGGGAGAGAGATACCGGGGACTCTCCTCTTCTCCTCTTAATTGCTCCGATTAATTAGCCACCACGGTTTTGCTAGAGCTAATGGCCGGTCGTACGTTTCCTCGTGGCCCCGCGGACACACGGATATATACGTTTTAATAACGTTGCGTTAATCACGCGACACGCGAGGCGAATCGGCGAATCGCCACCCTAAGGCTCTTTCGTTCTCCTCGCAAACTAACGCCAGCTCTCGTTGCGCCGCGCGCCGTCAAAATCCCAAACACTCATCAGCAGTCCCTCATCGAACCGTCTTGTTCCAATTTACATGAATTTCCTCGGGATAAGAGGAAACAAATCGACGACTAATAGGGAATTAAATGCGCAGATACATGTGAGCGATTAAAGTACTACTACTCCCTAAGGACGCGATCCATTCCGAAGCCCAACGAAATCTTGGATCACGAAGATCGTGATCGCGCGGCCGAGCGAACCACCCAGGATCGATCCATTAGCGCTCCGCGGGATGCGTTCCTCTGCCGTCATCGATATCTACTATTCCCACAGTGGGCCCCGTCCAAAGGGCCCAGGACTCCTTTCGAAGCCTCCGTTCGGTAGGATGCAAGCTGATATTCCAGCGACTGGATTCGCGACCGGGGGATCAGACGCGAGTCTAGATCGTTCGTCTTGCTCGCATCATAATCGATCGCCTTCGATCCCTTCGAACGGTTCAAATTCGAACGGATCCAGGAGCGTGACGCTTCGAGCGGCTCGTCATCGCGTGTCAGCTTCCAAGAAGAGGCTGACGGGCACCGTGAATCACTGCTTCTTCGGTCAGCCGCGCGTCACTTCCGCAAACCGTTCGCACGGCCGACTATTTTCGCGAGAGTCACCTTGGCGAGTCATCTTCGTTAATGCAAGTAAATGATCGGCGTCCTCGGCCGCGTCGTGGCGCGCTCGGATTCGACCGACGATCCTGTGGCGGATTGAAGCGTCAAAGTCGAGCGGAGGCTGGACGGGAACCGCAACGCTCTCCGCAGACTCGTTTCCAAAGGTACACGAAGGTACGAATGGGCCGACGAAAGGTAAACGAAAGTGGCGGCCGTTGCTGCGAAAACAAAACGAAACGGTCACGGATGAGGATCCGGCGATCGACCACCCGCGAGAGCACTGACGTTAAGGTGCGTGAAAAATCAGAAATGCCTCGGCTACGTGGAATTCGAAGAACAAATAGGTTGTAACTACGGTTCTTTCCGTGGCACGGACGGGTACGTCGACCCGACGTGGCGCGGCGCGACGCCTTCTTGGCCACCCAAGAGCGCGAGAAACCAACGCCTCAGCGTCTTCGTCTGGGCCTGCGCCTTGAAATTTCGTTTCACCTCTTGGTCGCGATTTAACCATACATGTGTACATTCCAGCAACACAGTTATTACGTAGCGCACGCCGAGAGGGTAAGGTGTTCGCCTTGCACTTACACCTACACCTACCCGCGACGACTGAACGACCGTTGCGGTAGGTGAGAGCGAAGCTCCTCCCAAGCCGAGGCAACCCTCTCCCCGAGCGATAATTAGGCGACCTGTTGTAATTTTGGCACGAAGAGGTGCCTGAAGGTCCATGCAAAATCGTTAACGATCGCAGGTCGTCACGAGATCTATGCCCCGTTGTTCCGAGAAAATCTGACTCGACCAGCCTCGCTTTTGGCGAGTGACGAGAGCGACACGGCGAAGGAAGGATGAAATGGAAAACGTCGGAGATGTGGAAAAGTGGTTGTTGAAGGAGCCGGGTCCAGGGACGAATTCCGAATTAGCTATCCCCGGTGACTTTCCATTCAGGTGTCTTTTCCAAGTGGGTACGCGTACGCGGTGCTCCACCTTCGCGGCGTGCCTACAAATATTTCTCGAATTTGTCATAGCCAGGTGAGAGAGGAGGCGAGGCTTTTACCAGTCAGCCCGGATGCACGCTAGTTAAGAGACGGTCAAAGGGGAATTCGCCCTTCTTAAACTCGAGCTTGGCGACACCCACGACTGGATGGAACCCTGCCGGCACCTACCTGACCATCAATGGACGCATGAACTAGTTGTCTCGTTGGTGTGGTCCTGGTGACAGTTTTAACGGGACCATTCATCGGCGCACTCGAATTTAGGTAGTACGGAGAAAGAAAGGTACCTAAACGGGGAGAGCTTCTGCTTCCGAAGCCCAAGAGACCCTGATTCTTAAGGATCCTCGTGAGCCATGCTACTGGAATCCCTCGGGGACGATCGATCGCTTTCCCATCGTTTGCTTTTACAAAGTATTCGACTATAAAGTATCCAATTTCGGTAAATTAATCGATCGTCCGGGGACATAATTTATTGGCCGGGGTATCCCGAGTGTGGTCCCCGTCGGGGACCGTGGTATCGGTGCGGTTCTGCCGCGACACGACGATAAATTAATAGCGAAACGACGCTGATGAGGGACGATAACGATCGAGGTTTCGTCGCAGCGCCATGCAAACGACCCGGTGGCAGGCATTTCGCGCAAAACGCCCAACAGACTGGGACGCGAAGGAGCGCGCGCTCCCACCGAACGGGTCCCGATCCTGGCCAAACGAGCAACGACGACCAACACGGGCCAACGCGGACCAACGCGCGGGGCCAAGGGAGACGGGAAAATGGTTGAAAAAGAAAGGTGATGTGGGAGGAGGCGGAGGAGGAGAGTAGACGAACACGGATCCCTCCGTGAAGCAGCACGACATTCCAGGTGCGCTGTAACCAATTTGTGAGCCGGACGATAGTGACAAATACACGATATTGCCATAACGTATCGCCGAGACACGACTATCGTCCGAATTAATAGTCAACGCCGCTGACTAATAGCCTCGTTAATTAACGATCCGCGGGGCCAGATTAGCCTAATCCGGCTTAATTTAGTGATCGTGCCGTCGCTCTGCTATCCTCCTACCTGTCTACCAGCACCGGAGTAGCCCATTCCTTCCGTGCAGGTAAATCTCTGCACCTCTGTCTCTCTTTTCTTCCCTGCCTCCTCCTTCACCCCGGCACGTTTATCCTTACCGACACTACCAGACTCTAGGCTCTAGAACCTAGAGTCTAGACCGCCGCTATCTATGGTAGCGACGATCGTCCTCTCTTAACGCGACGCGACGTTCCGAGATTGTGAAATCGAGACGGCCAGAAATCCGTAGCCTGCGAGCCAACGGAATCTCGGGGAAACAAAGGAGATCGCGGCGATTCCCATCGACGGAACGTCCAGCTACCCGTCCAGCGCTACTACCAGCGCACCGCCATCGAGCTTATCTATCGGGATACGATGTACGATTGTGTAATAGGAACGTCATTGACGAGCGGTCCAGAAGATCGGGAGGAGGAAGGCAGACAGCGGCAGACAACGGCAGACAGCGAGGAGTAACCAGCTTACGGAGAAATCGAGGATCGACGTGACGCGTCAACAGGTTGGTCCGGAAAGTGGCACCCTCGAGTCGATCGAGGGTTCGCACAACTCCCTCGAGGAGGCTCGAGCCGGGCTTATACGTCCAGCCGGAGTTGTTTAAGCGGTTGTACAAATAGAATACAAAGCACCGTGCAAACAACGGCTAAAAGGTTTGAGTTGTAACGCGCTCGAACGCTCCGACGCTCGAACGCTCTTCACGCAGGCAAACAGCTATCGGGACTGTCGCGATCCGAGCGCCTTTGCCTCTGACCCGCACTCTCGCTCCTCTCCACGATCTTCTCCCGCCATTTTGCTGTACCGCGGCTACTATAAATCTCTGTTTGCCTATCCACCGTCTTACCGTGGAAATCTTTCTTCCAAACGCGTCGACCATCCAAATGCGATGCTTGGAACGCGATCGAACGGGGAGCGCGAAAAAGAGGTGAGGCGAGGCGAGGTGAGGCGAGACCAGAGGTCAAGGGGGGAGGATGCAAGACAGGTATCGGCAAGGATCGAGGATCGAGAATCATCTCGAGGCAGGCCCGTGGCAAAACGCGCGTTAGTGTTCCATTATCGCCTAATTGGATGAAGATGCACATCCCTTTGTCCCTGGCGAGTGAGCCACGAGTTCGGAGTCTTAACCGCTTGCAGGTGATTCCCCGTCTTTAGTGGGCATTAGGCGATCCGAGGAGGTAACGACGAGTCGCGTTTAATTGTTTTGCCCGGAGATAATTGGGGAGGCAGTGCCTGCCGATTGCCCGTTAAGATGACTTAAGCATTCGCGGCGTTTAAGTGCTCCATTGTTGCACGACATCTTTGAAGTGACGGCTCGCAAGGGCGGAGGCGCCCTTTAAGTAAGAGTTAATCGCTACCAACCCCACCCCCTCTGACCCTATCCGTCGTTAAGATCTCCTCTGGTCCTCTCTCTCTCTTCAGCTATCCTTCATCGACTTCGTTTCTGTCCTCGCGCGTTCACCCGCTCGTGAACGTGGGATCGGCGCCGGGAGTCATCTCTGCTTTCTCACGAATTCCGCGCGCACCTTTCGGCAACCTCTGCCTGCCGGAAATTTCGACTGCCGAAAAAACGGACGAAACGCGACGCATAGATGAGCCCCGGCTACCAAGGGCGCGTTTCCGAGCACGCATCGCGAGTCTGCTCGAAAATCTACCGTGACCGATCGATTCGAGATCGATCCTCCAACCTGGACAAATTGGGCAGGCGAAATGTTGTGACAGAGTTTCATAATCGGCCGGCCCGATTCGGACTCAACGACCTGTGAGAGCGTGAGATCGATTCGAGTGGCTCGATACGCGTCGATTCCCCTTTTCGCCCGCAGCGTATAATAGTCCGAGCACCGCGTGGAAACGCTCATCGTCATCGATCATTCGGCCCTCCGATCCCACGATCCTCTTTCCTCTTCGCTCTTGCCTCTTGCCTCTTGCCTCTTGCCGCTTGCCAACGAGTAGATACAAGGGAAATATTTGACGTTCGCGGAACAGCTCCTCCTGTCGCGTTGTTTACGTCTTTACGAGCAGTTTGACAAATAAATGTACCTATGCGGTGGACGCGTGGGCTCCGGTGGTGGTTTCCACGTTACGTATACCCCGGAGCTATAGCTTTCACCGTTAAAAAGATTAGGCGCGACCGTCATAGTTTTTATTGCAGCCAAGGCTCTCCGTGAAAGAAGATATAGTAGAGGCGAGCCCTTCTCCGCCGCGAATGTCTTCGATTTGCCTAAGCAAACGGAACGGCCATAAACGCGTGCTTGGCCCTTTCAACCCGACATTAGCATCGCTATCGAGGAACCATCGGCCTGTGTGATTGCTTAATCCTGCGTAGCGCGGTCGAGCGCTCGTCCTGGGAACGAAATCCGGGCTATCCAGTTGCTGCTACCACTGCCGCTTCCCTCTCCCTTCTATTCCTCCGCTCGCCAGTCCTCCTCTCTCTTCCCACTAAAATTTATCCGCGACGTCTACGTTTCTATCCCCCTGCGTTCCAGCCAGAAGCTCTTTTCCAATGCGATGCCTTCGGACGCCCAACGCTCCAACGCGCTCGAGGAACCTTCGGCTCTGCTATCGCTGTCGCTTCTCGACCTTGCACCAACACGTCTGCAGTCATTACCAGCTTTATGGATTTTAGGGACTAAGCCGAAAGATCGTTAAAGTTATTTTCAGTATCTCGAGGCGCCGATTGCTGGTGGAATTTAAAGAGGACCTACTCCACCTTCCGGTAAATATTTACCAGCAACGTGGCCGGGAAAACCGCACGTCTGTTCTCGGTGTCGCACCGCTCGGCTCCTCGGCTCCTCGGTTCCTCGGTTTCTCGGTTCCCGGCACTCGTGCGTGCACGGCAAATACAAAGCTTCCCAGCCGAAGATCGATTTTCACAGTCGATCCGAAACAACGAGATTCCTTTCGAAAGGGCAATCCTCTGAAGGGAAATAATTCTTTTTCTCCAGATACTATCGCAACGTGCAATGTGTCGGACGATTTTAACGCTTCGATCGCTTAGAATTTCAACGGTCGATCGTTAGTAGACCGTTAGCAAGCGGCGCGAAGCATAGGACGTTTTGAAATCGCGTGGAATGTCCAACATAAGGACTCGCTACACTTGTAACAAGAGTGCGACGCGATATACCGTTCGTCCCTCGCAGGTGCCCAAAGTAAAGCACACAACAGATACGCGCACGTATTCGGTGATATTTGCCTTTAACAAAAGAAAAGGAGGCGCGCCTGGTTTGTTCCTGCTCGCTTTCAAACAGAGAGCCTTCCACGGTCCTTACACCACCACCTCCTCCTACTCCTTCTGCTCGCTTTCTTATCTTAATTCCCAAACAAAGGAAACGTCAGGAGAAGAGGTATGACTCCTTATCTGATCCGCTTGTCACGTCCTGGCCGGTGCCTGACCACCCTCGATTCGCTTCCGTGTTATTCTTTCGACCCTGCCACCTCGTTTTACAGATCCACTTGCTGACCACCAAAACTACCCTTCAGTATTCGCTAATCTATTTGGAATCGTTCCGGAAAGCAGCTTACGCGCTCTAGTTTCCTTTTGCCGAAACTGCCCAACACTATGCGGAGAAGAATATCGATTCGCGTTTCATCTAGGTTTGATCTGCAGCTTTTAAATTAACCAAGTGCTGCCACACCAAAATTTAGTCGCTTTCAAGTTGTAGAACGTCGGCAATCGCACAAGCTAGCACGAATAGACATCTACACGGTCTGATTTAAAAAGTATTTGAGTCAATGGAATACGTTTGACTTTTCTATGGTACCTGAAGTGAAGTTGCGCTTTTGTTAACCATGGCTAATTGAGATCACCGTCGAAAAAGTAGAAAGCATCTTTCACTATCGACCAAAAGATTGATCCTGTTTTACCGACCGACGGTGGTACAGAATATATCATCGCAAGATAATTCAGCAAGATAGATAAGGTCACAGACCAGGTATAGAATAGACCCACAGACCAGGTATAGGATAGACCTATCACGCAATGTAATTTTGTGTCACACGCTCGGGGGGCTCGCGAGCCCCCTTACCATTTTCGTGTATCACCCAACATTATCGATTCAGAGTGGAATTCGAACGCAATGCTACAAGCGGTTAGAATTGAAACTAAATATGATGAAAACTGCTACGAAAAATGCAAACGTCCGAACTTAGTATGTTTTAGTATGTTTACTTAATTTGTTTAAAAAATACAGTACGTTATAA
Organism: Andrena fulva; assembly: GCA_946251845.1. Taxonomy (NCBI): domain Eukaryota; kingdom Metazoa; phylum Arthropoda; class Insecta; order Hymenoptera; family Andrenidae; genus Andrena; species Andrena fulva. The sequence goes on along the minus strand of OX276327.1, from coordinate 92,062,809 downwards.
CTAAGTAGGAATACCTCAGCAAGGAATTGTAACTTGGTATATCTCAATAAGGGGCTGAAGCAGAGAGTACTTTAAAAATTGTGAAAAACCCATCAGTTCCAGTATCTTGCTGAAATATTCCAATATGCACTTATCCTTCTCTATTAACACTATACGAGTCGAATATCTGATTTCGCGAGTCGAATATGTCTTTTCGCGAGTCGAATATCTGATTCCACGAGTCGAATATCTGATTCCGCGAGTCGAATATCTGATTCCGCGAGTCGAATATCTCTTTTCGCGAGTCGAATATGTCTTTTCGCAAGTCGAATGTCTCTTTTCGCGAGTCGAATATGTCTTTTCGCGAGTCGAATGTCTCTTTTCGCGAGTCGAATATCTGATTCCGCGAGTCGAATATCTGATTCCGCGAGTCGAATATCTGATTCCGCGAGTCGAATATCTGATTCCGCGAGTCGAATATCTGATTCCGCGAGTCGAATATCTGATTCCGCGAGTCGAATATCTGATTCCGCGAGTCGAATATCTCTTTTCGCGAGTCGAATATGTCTTTTCGCGAGTCGAATATCTGATTTCGCGAGTCGAATATCTGATTCCGCGAGTCGAATATCTCTTTTCGCGAGTCGAATATGTCTTTTCGCGAGTCGAATATCTGATTCCACGAGTCGAATATCTGATTCCGCGAGTCGAATATCTGATTCCGCGAGTCGAATATCTCTTTTCGCGAGTCGAATATGTCTTTTCGCGAGTCGAATATCTGATTTCGCGAGTCGAATATCTGATTCCGCGAGTCGAATATCTGATTTCGCGAGTCGAATATCTGATTCCGCGAGTCGAATATCTGATTTCGCGAGTCGAATGTCTCTTTTCGCGAGTCGAATATGTCTTTTCGCGAGTCGAATGTCTCTTTTCGCGAGTCGAATATGTCTTTTCGCGAGTCGAATGTCTCTTTGAAAATCCAAAATAATCGATGTTTATTTCAATTAAATTTATTAAAATTTGACACTTCCAACTAAAATTTTTTTCAAAATCCAACAAGTTGAAGATATTTTCATCTACATTTACTCAAATATAGACCCTACAACAAAAATACTGAACACAATCCAAAATAATCGAAGTTGATTTCAAATAAATTTATTAAAATTTGACACTTCCGACTTAAATTTTTTTCACAATCCAAAAATTGAAGTTATTTTCATCCACATTTACTCCAATATAGATCCTACAACAAAAATACTCAACAGAATCCAAAATAATCGAAGTTGATTTAAAATAAATGTATTAAAATTTGACACTTTCAACTAAATTGTTTTCAAAATCCAAAAAATTGAAGTTATTTTCATCTCCATTTACTCAAATATAGATCCTACAACAAAAATACTCAACAAAATCCAAATAATAGAAGTTGATTTCAAATAAATTTATTAAAATTTGACACTTCCGACTTAAATTTTTTTCACAATCCAAAAATTGATGTTATTTTCATCCACATTTACTCCAATATAGATCCTACAACAAAAATACTCAACAAAATCCAAAATAATCGAAGTTGATTTAAAATAAATTTATTAAAATTTGACACTTCCAACTAAAATTTTTTTCAAAATCCAACAAATTGAAGTTATTATCATCTACATTTACTCAAATATAAATCCTACAACAAAAATACTCAACAAAATCCAAATAATCGAAGTTGATTTCAAATAAATTTATTAAAATTTGACACTTCCAAATAATTTTTTTTCACAATCCAACAAATTGAAGTTATTTTCATCTACATTTACTCAAATATAGATCCTACAACAAAAATACTCAACAAAATCCAAAATAATCAACGTTGATTTCGATTAAATTAATTAAAATTTGACACTTCCGACTTAAATTATTTTCACAATCCAAAAATTGAATTTATTTTCATCCACATTTACTCCAATATAGATCCTACAACAAAAATACTCAACAGAATAAAAAATAATCGAAGTTGATTTCAAATTAATTTATTAAAATTTGACACTTCAAACTAAATTTTTTTTCACAATTCAAAAAATTGAAGTTATTTTCATCTACATTTACTCAAATATAGACCCTACAACAAAAATACTGAACACAATCCAAAATAATCGAAGTTGATTTCAAATAAATTTATTAAAATTTGACAAAAATCTTGACAAAATCCAAAATAATCGAAGTTATTTTCATCTACATTTACTCAAATATAGACCCTACAACAATAATACTCAACAAAATCCAAATAATAGAAGTTGATTTCAAATAAATTTAATAAAATTTGACACTTCCAACTAAAATTTTTTTCAAAATCCAAAAAATTGAAGTTATTTCCATCTACATTTACTCAAATATAGATCATACAACAAAAGTACTCAACAAAATCCAAAATAATCGATGTTGATTTCAATTAAATTTATTAAAATTTGACACTTCCAACGTAATTTTTTTTCACAATCCAACAAATTGAAGTTATTTTCATCTACATTTACTCAAATATAGATCCTACAACAAAAATACTCAACAAAATCCAAAATAATCAACGTTGATTTCGATTAAATTAATTAAAATTTGACACTTCCGACTTAAATTATTTTCACAATCCAAAAATTGAAGTTATTTTCATCCACATTTACTCCAATATAGATCCTACAACAAAAATACTCAACAGAATAAAAAATAATCGAAGTTGATTTCAAATTAATTTATTAAAATTTGACACTTCAAACTAAATTTTTTTTCACAATTCAAAAAATTGAAGTTATTTTCATCTACATTTACTCAAATATAGACCCTACAACAAAAATACTCAACAAAATCCAAAATAATCGAAGTTGATTTCAAATAAATTTATTAAAATTTGACAAAAATCTTGACAAAATCCAAAAAAATCGAAGTTATTTTCATCTACATTTACTCAAATATAGACCCTACAACAATAATACTCAACAAAATCCAAATAATAGAAGTTGATTTCAAATAAATTTAATAAAATTTGACACTTCCAACTAAAATTTTTTTCAAAATCCAACAAATTGAAGTAGTTTCCATCTACAGTTACTCAAATATAGATCCTACATCAAAAATACTCAACAAAATCCAAATAATCGGAGTTGATTTCAAATAAATTTATTAAAATTGGACACTTCCAACTAAAATTTTTTTCAAAATCCTAAAAATTGAAGTTATTTCCATCTACATTTACTCAAATATAGATCCTACAACAAAAGTACTCAACAAAATCCAAAATAATCGATGTTGATTTCAATTAAATTTATTAAAATTTGACACTTCCAACGTAAATTTTTTTCAAAATCCAACTAATTGAAGTTATTTCCATCTACATTTACTCAAATATAGATCCTACAACAAAAATACTCTAGAAAATCCAAAATAATCGATGTTGATTTCAATTAAATTTATTAAAATTTGACACTTCCAACTTAAATTATTTTTACAATCCCAAAAATTGAGGTTATTTTCATCTAAATTTACTCAAATATATAGACCGATAGCCGTGAACATTTTACCTACATCATTTTTAAATGGAAATAATTCTTATTTTATGAAATCATATATACAGACGATAACGGAAACCATCGTCTGGCAGCCGGGTTTATTAGAAACCAACTTCGATTTTTCTGGACTATGTTAAATTTTTTTGATAGAGATGCTTAATTTGAGTAATTTCAGTTGAAATTAACTACGATTTTTTCGGATTTTGACAAGATTTTTGTCAAATTTTCATAAATTTAATTGAAATCAACTTCGATTATTTTGGATTTTGTTAAGTATTTTGTTGTAGGATCTATATTTGAATAACTGTAGATGGAAACTACTTCAATTTGTTGGATTTTGAAAAAAATTTTAGTTGGAAGTGTCAAATTTTATTAAATTGATTTGAAATCAACTTCTATTATTTGGATTTTGTTGAGTATTTTTGTTGTAGGATCTATATTTGAGTAAATGTAGATGAAAATAACTTCAATTTGTAGGTTTTTGAAAAAAAATTTTGGTTGGAAGTGTCAAATTTTATTAAATTTATTTGAAATCAATTTCCATTATTTGGATTTTGTTGAGTATTTTTGTTGTAGGATCTATATTTGAGTAAATGTAGATGAGAATAACTTAAATATTTTGGATTTTGAAAAAAATTTAGTTTGAAGTGTCAAATTTTAATAAATTTATTTGAAAACAACTTTGATATTTTTTGGATTTTGTTGAGTATTTTTGTTGGAGGAACTATATTTGAGTAAATGTGGATGAAAATAACTTCAATTTTTTGGATTTTGAAAAAAATTTTAGTTGGATGTGTCAAATTTTAATAAATTTATTTGAAATCAACTTCGATTATTTGGATTTTGTTGAGTATTTTTGTTGTAGGATCTATTTTTGAGTAAATGTAGATGAAAATAACTTCAATTTTTTGGATTGTCTAACTAATGTACTAATCTGATGCTTTTCTCGATGAAAGCACAGATGTTAGTGACATAAGTCAGTTATCTATTTTCGTAAAAGCAATAGATTGTACCACTTGTACCACTTGGACAAACTACACGGGGAATAGACATATACAACGCAGTCCGCGAAGAAATTGTAAAATACGGAGGATTTACAAAGTGTAGTGCTATTGTTACCGATGGTGTGAAAGCCATGGTAGGTTCAAAGAAAGGATTAAAAGGGCATTTAAGAAATAATGGAGTTTCTTGTCCAACTTTTCACTGCATCATACATCAAGAGGCACTGTGCGGTAAAATTTTAACATTGAATGCTACGATGCAATTTGTAACCAAAGTTACAAATTTAATTAGAGGAGGAAATAGGGCTCTCTCCCACCGCAAATTTCAAAATTTTTTGGCAGATGTAAATGCTGCGTATGGCGATTTGAATTTACATAGTAACGTACGTTGGTTAAGTACGGGGAAATGTTTGGAGCGATTTTTCGCTTTGAGAAAGGATATCTTAAAATTTTTAAAAAAGAAAGCCAACACAAATAAAGATATGCTGAGAAAATTTAAAAAAACTAAATTTTATGCGAGCTCGCACTGCTAACAGATACGACATTTCATTTGAATACATTAAATTTTAAATTGCAAAAACAAGGCCAAAATATTTCTGATTTGATTGGGCATATAAACGGATTTCAAAACCAATTGCAACTGTACATATTAGAATTAAAAGCGTTGCGATTGCACCATTTTCCATCCTGCAATGAAATTGCTAGTGAACGCCCAAATGCAAATTTTGTGAAATTAGTACCAATACTGATAAAAATACAGCAACAATTTAAAGAGCGCTTTACGGATTTCGACACATTAATGAGAAATGAACTTGTAATTTTTAATAATCCAAAAGAATGTAAGGTCGAAGACCAAGAAATTGAATACCGAATTGAATTGTGTAATTTGCAAGCAGATCCGTTGGTACTCGCCAGGAATGAATGTGGACAGGAGTTTTTTAAATTATTATCCGAAGAAAAGTATCCGAAATTGGTGGATTTGGGATTAAAAATTTCTTCAATGTTTGGATCTACGTACAGATGCGAAAGTGCTTTTTCCGTTATGAAACACATCAAGAGTAAATAGCGCTCAAGATTAGCGGACAATTCATTATCTTCGCTGTTAAGGATAGCAACAACTAACATTGAAGTGGATATACCATCCCTCGTCAATAATATGACGCGGCCACAATGTTCACGTTCACATGCAAAAAGACAAGTAAAAGTAAGTATATATCTGTCGATATATCTGTATATATCGTCGTATTAATTATAATTATATGTAAACGTATGGCCATGGCCGGTCGTAGCCGTAGCAGCATCAGCTAATCGAATGTATTTATGTCTGTGTAGAGACGGACGAATTCGACTGCAAACATCAGAGTTTAGTCGGTATGGAGGGGGCCGTTCAGCGTGGCAGCAAGGCGCAGGGGCCCCCGGCAGCTCGTGAGCCACCAGTTAGTCAACCCTGATCTAGATTATCCAAATTCCCTAAAAACAATTTATCATGAATATCCGGCAGTACAATTTCAGAATATAAAGGGTTATTGTTTTTCAACCATATTAAAGCTTCAAACATTTTTTTAATGTCGACTAAATCTTCCCAGATAAGTTTTTCTTTAGTTGGAACATTTCGAACTAAAATAAATTCAAAATTTAAATTTATTGGATCAGTGTTAAAACATAACTTATCGAAAGTCTGCTGTAAAGGAAGTGGTAAATGAAATGTTATACCTTTAACTTTTTGTATCCTTTGTCGTGCAGGTGTTTTTTTTATTAACAACTGTTCCCATTTTAACAATAGTTTGAAAAGCTTTAGCTCTCTGTAAAAGCAATTTCTCAAAATCGTTAAGAGATGATATTCCTAGATTACCTCAGACACATCATTTACCGAGAGATTATTTAAAATACAATAAGCAGGCATCAAGCCACTACGAAATTTTTTATCACAATACTTACATATATATTGCGGATCAATTTTTTTTGCTCTACATACACCATTAAATCTTTCCAAATTCGATTATCTCTCCGTATTTTTTGTTTATGTTTACTAATTTCAGAAACACTTCTTTTATAACAAAGTCTCTCACACGATATACAACTATACCGCGGCGTGTCCAGTGAACATTTTATCAGAACCATAAATGCATTATGATATTTTGAAACAATATCATCATCACTTAAAATTATTTCAGTTTGCTGATGCTTATGCATATCTGCTTTTTCTTGCGCTAAAGTTACAATTTCATTTAACGTATTCAGATTCGCAGAATACAATGCTTTGTCCAGATATAACATTTTTTTATAAAAACCTTTAAGTTGATATATGAAACGTCTAATACTTCTTACTTTGGGGAAATGAGGTGACAATAACTGCATTGGAACAGACATCGCTTTACAAAGATTTAAATCAATATAACAGCCATGCGTATGGCCTAATTTATCATTATTTGAAGTTTTCACAGTACACTCGTGAATGTTTCGCGAGTCGAATATCTGATTCCGCGAGTCGAATATCTGATTTCGCGAGTCGAATATCTGATTCCGCGAGTCGAATATCTGATTTCGCGAGTCGAATGTCTCTTTTCGCGAGTCGAATATGTCTTTTCGCGAGTCGAATGTCTCTTTTCGCGAGTCGAATATGTCTTTTCGCGAGTCGAATGTGTCTTTTCGCGAGTCGAATGTCTCTTTCCGCCAGTCGAATGTCTCTTTTCGCGAGTCGGATGTCTCTTTCCGCGAGTCGAATGTCTCTTTCCGCCAGTCGAATGTCTCTTTTCGCGAGTCGGATGTCTCTTTCCGCGAGTCGAATATCTGTCCATTGAGCTATAAGTATACCTGGAGAGAGAACAGCAATGGGAAGAAGTAGAGGCGACAGCGGTCAGAGAAAAATAGAAGATTACGGGTGAACCTATCCTTCTTCTTCCTATTATCCCTCTCACTCTGTACTATCATGTAGTAAATGTGCTATGTTCGTTGAGCTCAATGAACATAGCACATTCCCTCTTTTTCTCGGACCGGCCGCCATTGCTCTGTTCCCTCTCCAGGTATTCTTATAGCCCAATGTATCTGTCAAACAGTCACTCTAAACCTTAGAGCATATATACATGGAGGTATCATTGCCTTAGAGTGACTGCCTCGAAACTGTCGGCAACATCACGCGAGAGAGAAAGACATGTGCCACTGGTGCGAGCGAGAGAAGTATATGTCCCATTCGACCGATATGCGCATGCGCCGATATCGTGCGAGAGAGAAACACATCTTGCGAGCGAGAGAATCTTACTTCACTCTCTCGCACCAGTTCGGACGATGGTTTCTCTCTCGCACGATATCGGCGCATGCGCATATCGGTCGAATGGGACATATACTTCTCTCGCTCGCACATGTCTTTCTCTCTCGCACCATGTTGCGGACAGTTTCAAGCTTTCAATGAGACCTCCATAGTATATGCTCTAAGCTCTAAACAAGTCACACATATACAAGCACGCACACAGCTTTCAGCATTTCAACACATTTCAGAGTAGTTCCGGATTTGGACGCTGTTCATGATCAGAGGCCGCCAGATTTAGTCCTCGAGTTATGGGTCGGTAACACAGTTTGGGTGGTGACACGAACATCCATAAGGTGATAGGTCTATTCTATACCTCGTCGGTGATAAGGTAGAGAAATCTACTTAACCATTGTCACGCGATGCAAACACCACAGACCAGGTATAGGATAGACCTATCACGCAATGTAATTTTGTGTCACACGTTCGGGGGGCTCGGGAGCCCCCTTACCATTTCCGTGTCACACCCAACGTTATCTATTCAGAGTGGAATTCGAACGCAATCCTACAAGCGGTTAAAATTGAAACTAAATATGATGAAAATTGCTACGAAAAATGCAAACGTCCGAACTTTGATCCAAATTTATTTAAAAAATACAGTACGTTTGTAACTAAGCCAGAATACCTCAGCAAGGAATTGGAACTTGGTATATTTCAATAAGGTGCTGAAGCAGAGAGGACTTTAAAATTGTCAAAAACCCGTCAATTCCAGTATCTTGCTTAAATATTCCAACTTGCACTTAGCCTTAACACCATACTCGTGATCTGGGGTCGGGTAGGAACAATCCAGCAACATTTCAAGTTACATATTTTATTCTTACATTCTACCAAAGTATTGCAAGTTAAAGAGTTCTTATATCCAACTAGAATATTTGACAATCGCAGCCATCGGCTCGGTTCTCGACCGAGACCCGTAGAGAGACAGATACAATCAAAGTTCCATCGATCTCCCTGTACATGAAACCCTTAGCCTACTAAACCAAGGAGATGGATGGAAACAAAGTTCCATCGATCTCTTCGGTTTAGATAGAGAATCTAAGGAACTGCCAAGCGATCACTCGATTAAAAGAAATTCAGCAAAGAAGGAAAGACGAAAGGTAAGCATGAAACGAGTATTGGACGGCGCAGTTCCTACCACCCTACTATCCGAGTCGAAAGGGAAAAGCGCTCGGCGCCTCCCAGGCGATTCCTGTTGCCTAGGACCCCACAAACCGGTGACAAATAAATGCATTGGATGATAAGTCTATTTTATATCTCGTCTATGCTGTCACCACCCAAACTGTGTTACCGACCCATAATTTGAGGACTGAATTCAGCGGCCTCTGTTCATAAACAGCGTCTAACTCAGCAACTACTCTGAAATGTGTTGAAATGCTCAAGGGTGTTCGTGTTTGTATACGTGTGACTTGTTTAGAGTGAGCCGATGCGAATTACGATGTAACTAATCGTACATACTGTAACTAGAGCGATTATTAATCGTGTATAGTTCTGCTTTACAGGTAAGGAATTTTTACATAAAAGGCGTTAAATGCAATCACCGGCTGTATTTTCGACTGTGTTCATCGATATGAAAATTGCACAAGATACTGCGTCACCCGTTCCGCGAAAAGAATTCAAAAGTCGAAAATAAGAGTCAGCCTAGTGTCAGGAGAGCAGTAATTGAAGAGTCCTTGTAGAAAATACTGTAGGTACAAAAAGTCAAATCCTACACTATAGTATTATCATTGGCACGTAGAACATTTTCCGATAAAAAAACTTTTTGTTAATTTAGGCACTAACCTTGTAGTGTTTTCTACAAGGACACTTGAATCGTGATGCAGAATAGTTGAATGCCTTCGAGTAAAGTCACGTACCATACACAGACGCGAAACGCCAGACACGTTTTATCAGTTTAACGACTACAAAGGGAATGACCTTAGTTTCGGTAGCGAATTCGCCGCGAGGTGAAATCAGGCGACGCCCACTTCTGGTACAATGTTTCAAATAGGCGCGACCGAAGCTTGCAAACATATTCACCAACACGGAAATACTTTCTCTATGCAAGGTATACCCACCAATGCACGATCTACCACTCAATGTACATTTTTATCACATAAACCAGCGCTTTTCAGCCCCCTTATCATTCCGCGTTGCATGCAATGTTATGGATTCAAAAGGGGATGAGAGTGCAACGCTATTAACATTTAGAATTCAAATTAAATATGGCAAGATAATGGTTTCCTACGCCGGGAATAAATCGGTAGGTACTTCACTATATATGATAAATCTTCATAAAATGTTAAGTCTATCCTGAACCTCGTATGCATTCGTACGCGATAGGAACAACCTTCTGTCAGGGATACAGAAGATGCAGAGGGCAGCAATTCTTTCATATTTATGTAAAATGAAACCGTATAGCTTCAAGCCCCCGCAGGCACGAAAGCGTGGTTACAAAGATTTACCGATATTTTATTCATTGTACAATTAGATCAATCCAATTTGTTTTCCTCAAGTACCGTATATACGTAAGCCCACTCTATGGATCCACCCTGGAGATGTTGTCGCGCGGGAAGATAGGGCAACGACCTACATCGAAGCAGATGATCCGTCCGCCAGCTTCCGAGCGTTCGTCGAGGGAACGACCGAGGTTTTACAGCTCCGCTCCCGAGTAACAGTAGAACTTTACGTTGAAATATACGTAGTCCCCCTTTATAACATTCTCATCGAAACCCTACAACTCCTCCCGAGCAAAGAAATATCCTAATAAAAGCATCTTTCAATCTGATCAGTCGCGTAGTACCAAAAGGATTTGGAGAATTTCCTGCAAACTAATCGAAACCTCGTTCCAATGACCCGAGCCTACGTAGCCGCAGACCACCACGGCGAATTCCTAAAGAACCGACGACACTTGGATCGAATGGAGCATGGAAGAGAATGGGAAATGGACGAGGAAGTTGACAAGCGAAAAGGAGAAGGGCCAAAAGGGGTGGATAGTTCGGAGAGGATAGATGGATCGGTAGCCATCGGTCGGTGGACGGAGCGAAGAGTCGGTGGGGCTGGTCGGAGAGAGTAGAGGCGGCCACGGGGATCAATACCGCAGAGGGTGAAGGCGCCTCCACCGTCCGCGAGTAGCAGTATGCTCGCGCCGCGGATACGCGCCGCACGCTCCTCGCCCGAGTCTTTGCACACCGTTCACCGGGACGGATTTACACGGCAAACTATATCGCCCGCGTATTCGATCCACGATCCCTCTCCGAACGTCGTTCGTTTCGAATTCACCAGGATCCCGATCTACCCTGTCTGACCGTGAAAAGATGCCACCCCGCTGCGATCCAGAGAGAAAGTTCCAGGTCTCGCGCGTTCAAGTTTCTCGGTGTTTGACCCTCGCTCGCCGTCCCTCCTTCTAATCGTTCCGCGGCCTGACACCTGTCACCACGACTTTCACCGGAGGGTGAAAGCCTAACAACGATATTCCCGCCTCTTTCGACTCGCCGCCCCCGTTCCCGTCGACTCGTTGTCTCCATCTTACGCTTTAATGTCCCAGGATCGAGGGTCGATTCCAAGTACCATTCGAAACGATCGTATTTATTACATAGTGAGAAATCAGAGGCTCGTAAGAGCACGATTGTCTGCGCGCAAGCAAAGGATTGTTATTGAGAGCGCTAAGTTTTGTCAGAGAAACGGTCGTTTAGCAGGGTTGTAATAAAGAAATCGGTGGACTTATCTTTCCTCCGCGTTTTGATCCTGGAAGAAGCGATACAGTAGGAAGAACACCGCAGCCAATTTGCAAGATACGCGAAGAGCGAGGCGGTCCTTTGCCATTTTCATTGCAAGGGACAATGGTGGAGATAATGGGACGAATAGGGAGGGGAAGATTTGTAAATTCCCAAGACGTTTCTGTAGAGATTCAGTGACCCGTGAAAGAACCCTTCTTAATTCTTTGTCCCCAGGGGCAACGCCTGCCGCGCAGAGTTCAAATTGTAGCCCCTAAAGTGATACGTCCTGGAACGATTAGATTCGCCGACAACTCCCCGAATTTCCACCCTCTCGCGTTCTCGTCGCTGGCAGAATCTCTACGTGCCGTTCCTTCTCGATTTCTTTTAGCAAAAGACCCTATGTCCATGGGGGAGGTGAGACGAACGTCTAGTCAAGGACATCGGTGTTTCCGGTAGTCAGTGGTCAAGATATTGTCGTTGCTCCGGTGAGTGCGCCGACGTTCTGGTTTTCGCGCGGCGATGGAGGCTGCCTGATACAACGCGATCGCGCTTGCAAGAAAGATACTGACGGTCAAAGGGCGATTGAGTCTGTCTTTCCGTGAATCAGAGGGTAAGTACTACGAGCAGCTTTTATCTTGTCGCCATACGTCGCTGGAATTCGATAAGAGAGCTTCCGCCCGTTCCGTGGACCGTGAAAAGTCGAGCAGATAAATATTTGAAGAGGTCGTGAGTTGCCGACTTCTGTTATTTAGTCGTTGACATCACTGGTTTGTGGATACAAAAGGGGAAACGATAGCGACTGACGCGTCTCTCGTTCTCAGATCCAAGGAAAATGTACCTCGATCGAAGCTCGGGTGCTTCACACGCGATTACTGTCCTCTTTCTCCAAATCTGTTCTCAAACAATGCGTTTAACCCGCGATGATAACGACGAAGGGGAGCACGGTCACACCGCTCCAATTCAGCGTAACATCGTTCCTGAGGATTTAGCTGCGTCGATTGACACAAAAAAGGGCGGGCAATGCTCAAACGGAGGCTAATTGAGCAGAGCTGAACGCAACGGTTGCATGTCGAATGGTGGACCTCTCTGGCAAAGCAAGCGCTTCGGCGTATGGGTGTTTAAACGCGGATATAAATATCTATTCGAATTAAATACACGATATTTCTAATGCGAGGCGAATTATGCGAAAGGAGCGCGCGAAACTAACACTGTTCCGCGTTAGAAAGTGCTGCGTGTGCAGTGGATCGGAATTTTTTGGCGGGACACCGTGCTGCTGGCGACGGCTCAATTCTTGTCGCGAATCGCGTTACTATCAGATGATTATCAGCCGCCTGGGTAATCAGAAAGAGAACGAGTGAAGCTCGGTTGATTGTTGGCGAACGGCAATATCACCTGATCCAACAGAATCAGCGTTAACCAGTTGGTTCTGGTTTCGATCAGTTGCCACCGATTACTTATTTTTCGATGCTGCTTGATGATGGCGCGACTCTTCCAACGATAAACCAAGGAACATTTTACGGTCAAAAGAGAACTAAGCGGTTGCGTCACAGGTGCTGACCTGCGATCGTTTGATGGCGAAAAGCCAGGCGGCGAGCAACGGCCGCTCCAGACTTGTACATAGGTACTGAAAAATGTAACCGGAGACAGTGGATTGTTTCCAGGGGAATTAACGAGTGGCTACCGAGGGCCAGCAAACAGACGGCGCAGATATCAATTTCTCCACGCAAACGTTTACGGATCACGCGCGAATTGATCGCGTCTATTTACACGGTACGCGTGCTGCGCCGCACAGTGGGGCACGTAGCAGAGGATTCGCGGAAAAAATGTCATAACTTCGGTGTTTCTCAATATTTTTGAGTACTTTTTTTATATTATTTGTTAATAGCCAACGGTTATATGGACATGAACATTAATAAAATTTAAGCATTTTTAACCAATGAAATAGTAATAAACCCCGTAAACATTCGGTATACAAAAACCATATTTGATAATTATGTACTATATAATAAATATGTAATATTACATAAACAATGTATTAATTATTTTCGAACAGTATGAAACATAATAGAGAAAGAAAATAACACAATTGAATTATAACATATAACATTAAACGACGAAAATGACATAATAATTTCTACTAGAAACCATCATATCAGAATGTGTAATTTATATGATTTTTCACGTCATCAGATCTATGCATTAACCACATAAGTCCACAGCCGGAATATAAATCATAGCCAGCTAACGAAGAAACGCAATCGGTATATATATATATATAATATAATATAATATACATATAATATAAATAAAATAGAAACTGTGCAAAAATAGCGAGGAATACCGCTGTGGTGATGAGTTTCTGCGAAATCGCATGCACAGCGCACTCGGGTGATTATGTATTAATAACAGCCAAACTTGCAAATATATGCAGCCAATTTTTGGAGGGCTGTTAGTAGATGGTATCTGCTTTCAATTAGTACTATCTAGAGCCCGGAGGAAGGCGGAGCTTTTTTTATAAACCTAAAAGAGTTAATGAAAACTTGAAATACTAGGTAGCTTCATTTGAAGTTGTATAGTGGGATTACGGCGAAGAGTTTTAGAAAAGTATTTATGTCACAAATAAGCTGAGACTATGCACATTCGAAATACATGAGGTACAAAAATAAAAATATCTAGCGGAATTCAGAAAAAAATCGAGAACCTGGTACGAATATTGACACGTTTCCCGTCAGAATACGAAAGGTTAACTTCAGATCAATTTTTCTTTGCAATTAATATGAATATCACATATCTGTCATATAAATTAGATACGTCGGTCCATCGGCTATCAAGATACAGTGATGAATACACAAAAATGCAAGTTTCATTTTAAGACTTTTTTCCTCTCCAGCCCCACTGTGCGCCGTGCCGCGCCGTCCAGGGGCTCGATTTCGTTCGTGATCAGACATGGATCTACGAGCGCGAGAAAGAGAGCGCCACTCGAAACGGCACGGCCGGTGCATGGCACACCGCTTCCACTTGCGACGGACACGCGTGCACATTCCATAACTTCCTATACGCTTCAACGCGAACGAAACGCTGCCTCGGTTCTCCCCCTCCGAGATAACAAGAATCCTGCAATTTTTATACATCACCGTATCAGTCATCGGTGGCCCTGTGTCGAGGATGCAGTGGACAAAATTTGAGGAGAAATATGAAAAGGCTCAATTCCCCGCTCGTTGTTCGAGGCAGCTGGATCAACACTGGATTCGAACCGCGATGCATATCCGAAGATTATCTGTGTGGAGTTTGCTTATCAGTGTGCGCTGGAGCGTGCGAGCGAGCGAGCGCAGAACGACCAGCCGATGACTATAGTCGAGCGGGGTGACTGGTCAGCCCGCGCTCCTCGGCTGCCACCGATCATAGGTGGAAGAGACCTGCGGAACACAGACATAGCAGTGTCAGCGGGTGATAAACAGTTGATCGGCGATCATCGCGCTGCTTAGACGTACGTAAACGTGCGTGTAAGCGACGTAATCATACGCGAGAGTGGACACGCGAGTGGCGTCAACCGCGCGCCGATGCGAAGCGTGTTTACGCCGCCTATCTGATAGCCAACGCGTGCATCACGCCCACGCCTCCGTCTCTACTCGCTTCTTGACTCTCGGGACCGTCGCGCTCGCTGCCATCGGGCCCGTCGGATTTCGCTGACCCTCGCCGGCCAACGAATCAATCCTATTGTTGCTCCAGTTGTCGCTGCCAATTTCAACCAGCTCTTCCGTCCAGTGCCAGCGACCGCCAGCAGGAACCACAGCGGACATGAACTCGGGCGGCAACAAGTACGCTTCCAGCGAAAACCTTCTTTCGTAGTTCTTACCTGGCCCCGTCGTCGTCGGACTTTACTTTGCCGACAGTTCGACGAGAAGAGCAAACTTCGTTCGGAACGGCCAGCCCCTGTTAAAGGGCTTTCAATCGCGGCGGCGTAGCTCCGCGACAGGACCGCGACGCTCGTCTCTGGCACGGTCGGCGAAGGACTTGAAAGGCATAAGTACCTAGCATGTATATTTCCGACGACCCTCAGGGTCATTCCGCGACACGAGTCTTTTTCGCAGATTTATCGTTATCTCGCTGGCGCTTGATGAAAACGACCGAGACGCCTTATCTGCTCGTTACGCGGCCCTTGTTTTTCAAGCAGGAAACGGGCCGCGATCAGCTCGCACGATACGTCGATTATTTCCTTTTCGCGGAGTAACATCTTCGCTCTTCTCGAGAGGAAAAAGAGTAAATGGAAACGTTACGTTGCGGATGATTCCATCGGTGTACTTCGGCCTCGTCGTCGCGTTGCGCGATACACGAAACTCTTATCGGCGTCTGCCCGTGACCGATTTCACATGGACCACTTTATCTATCATAGATATATTATTGTGTGCGGGCTCTAATCAAAATTTACTTTCCTTTTCTGTGCGACGTACTCTTTCCTCGATACAGTGGAAAATTAGAGAAACCGTTTCTGTCGCTGCCTCGTTACTCGCTATATACGACCGCAGCTCTTTAGAAACTGTCGTTTATCTTTCATCGCTGTTATCGCTAGCAGTTCAGAATTCTATTGGTCATTCGGTCGGTGCTAGGTCGATGGGAGAGTTCAAAAACGCTCGTGCACGTGATTGTCGTCGGACAGAATTGAGGAATCACACGAGTAGGTGCAAATACTTGAATTCCAAATGTTTTGTATATTCAGCGAAATTTGATCGAGCGTGCCGTCAGATAAGGTTACAAGCTCGAGTCAATATAACCGCGATCCGTGTCGGTGAGCACTGACAAGTATGCTAATGAAATGCATAATGCAAAGTAAACAGCGATCACAGATACCAAATGGGCGGTAAACTGAAGCGACAGGCATTTAAAAGTCTAACAAAAATCGAGCGAACAATAGAATGCAAAAAGGATTGGAAGCGCAATCCGAAAGAAACAATTCAACGAGAGGATCGATGAATGGATGCACGAAAGAGGTCTCGGTGCATTATTCTGCAGTCATCTTGATTTCCAAGTGGAATGCCGCGAAATCAACCAGAACGCACTATGCAGTTGCCGAGGCGAGGGGTCCATTATATCCGCCAGAGGTTCCAAGTTCAAACCCGCGGCCGACTCCACCTCGCGTATTACAATGCTCTTGAAAACGATTTGCGGAGCGCGCGGCGTTGCGAAATTTTCTTCGCGACTCGCCAACGTGAGAATAATTTCAATGCTAGAGCGTGTCATTTCCCCGACAACCTCATCGACTACGCGCACTCAGTTATTCAGTCGACTGCTGAAAACTCGCTACCACGGTGGTTCTCGCTGGCGCGATGGGAATTCGACTCGTGGAGTGCGTTCCCTTGGATCGCGAAGCTCGACGAAAGACGCTGCAACGGTGAAAGGTTGATGGTGGTTAATTACGCGCTCTTTCGTTCGACTTTGAGCGCGTTTGGAACGTAGCGGCGGCGAGGCTGCTGTAACGAGCGGTTACTTCGATCATTATACTTTTGCGTTTCAATTATACGCACCGGTGTCTGCTCGAGCGGGAGCGTTTCGCCGCGGACGATGCTCGTTGCTGTAGCTACAAAAAATGTCGTATCACAAGGACTTTTTCATTTGACGTTGTTGTCGCTCGTTAATGCTCTCATTGGACAGTCCCAGCCATCCGACCTCCGTGGCTAGCGATAAGCGTGAATTTCGTGCGCCCGCGGCGCAAAATGCATCGTTCGTTTACCCAGCGAATGCATGCTATTGTTTAGCATTTCGTTTCGGCGGCGCTTGCGAACAATGCAGGAACAACCCGCGAATTAGTCAAAGGGACGGGGGACTCGTCGACGGGAAAGCGCGGTTTTTCATGCGTTCTCCTATCTACGAACACTCGACTTTCCGACAATTAAAGAATCATCGTGTCGCCCCCTCGCCTGTTACACCGCTCTCCCTTAGTGGACGCGCCGGACGAGCGGCCCATTCATTATGTAAAAGCTCGTAGATAGGTAGTAGAGAGATAATCATAGCGCGGTAATTATCCACTTGACGGCTGGTAATCGCCGGCAGACTGTTCGACGTTCGCCGCGATCTTGACATTTCCTTCGATCGGCCTCGATTCTAGCTGGCTACTGCGAGCGATCCAGCTCCGCCGTTTCGATGCCTTTGCGAGTTTCGGTATCGAGCGTAGCATTTCGAATCGCGTAAGAAGGAATGCCATAACCAAAGCTGGATGCACGCGCGTGTGTTACTAGAATTGCATCTTGAGGCGATTTCGAGGAAGCTGTCGCGGATCGGCGGTATGTAAGTCCATCTCCCGATGATTTATACTGCGATTAGCATTTACGCCAAGTGGATTTAATGAATTCTAAAGGTGCGGAGGATTATCAATTAATTTATGTTCCTCGACTTTCTTTGAAAAGCCAGTGTCTGAGAATTGGAGGGAGGTACCAACGATAAGAGCTCCCCTGCCGACGTTGCCCCGTCCTGATTAGCTGATACCAAGTTTATCGATAAAGCTCTCTTTATCTTCGCATATACGGTGACTTAAAATACCTACACACCAGACAATTCTGACAATTACAGGCAATCCGCTCGTAAATGGCCGCATCGCCGTTTCCGTCGTTGCTAACATTGTTACTGCCATGGATTACCGCTATTATCTTCTGCGAAGCACGCGGTTCTGCGTAGCAAACTGGATCGTGTGGCCCAAAGAGCTTTATTGCGCGAGATACATCTGCGCTGTACACCGAGCAAATCTGCTTCGGCATTATAATCGAGTCATGCCTATGATTACAAACGTCAACCGTTTACACGTAACACGCGACAGTCAGTCGCGCGATGATCCTCGCACATCTTGCACGCCTTGATTTTCAACAAAGCGACGCGCAGTTTTCCCGCTAATTGTTTGCTGGTTAGTCGCGTCAAGCGGACAATAAGCGTTCCTATACGTGTCCGGACGTCGCGCGTTTTCACCTGCGCCTATTGTATCGCAATTTGGAAGTCACGGGAAGCTAAAGTCGGACGTGTTAATCAACCCTGGCGCGCGATTAACTTGGGGGAGTTTGAGGTGTATCGCAAAGTATGGATCGCGAGGAGGGGTTCGAAGAGGATGACGCGTCGCTGGTTCCTCTGTAGCCACAGAGCTCTCGTCCCAACGACCAAACGCGGGATACACCCCGGGCGGTCGATCTCGTTGAATCCGCAACGATTCTCTCGCTGATACATACCTACTGGAGCAAGAGTAGAATCGCTGGGCGAAATTCGTTGAAGGGACGGAACGCACGGGCGAGTGTTCTGTAGAAAGTACATACTACGGAAGAGAGCGATGAAGGGCCGACGTGCGTGCACGCGCCGCGGCACGAACAAAGTGCTTCCTGTCGAGGAAGTTTAATTATTATAAAATCGCGTGCGCAACGCCGGTAATCGCGGACGGCGAATTATTCCGTAATCCCACGCGCGTTTTCCCCGCGAGCCTCGCTAGCAGACGAGAACTCGAGGAAGCAGTTTACGTTATCGGACACTTTCGTGAGGAGGCTCCGTAACAGCGGTACCCAGTCGAAGCCTCGTGGATCGCGAGTGTGTGGCTTGGGTATACCGAAGTTCGAAGGAGTATCGCGCGTTACCGTCACGGTAACAACGAAAGCTCGTTAGCGTGATAATAACCAAGGTATGGCCATCGAGATGACGTCGGCGACGACGACGTAGGGACTCGGGCGCAATTTAACCAGACTTGTGTTGCTTTTATTTGCCGTTTCACGTGTGCGTTCGATTTATTTTTTAGACCGTGGATGCAGCCGGGTATTGGACGCGGTGGTGGCGCGGCCCACGCAGGTGGGACAGGTGACGACGAGGCTCCGAAAGATCCCGGTGCTCGGATCACTCATCAGTCTTACACCGAGAAAGACTACGAAGGTATCGAAATTTCTATCGAATTGCGCGTCCGCGCTTCACGCGCCGACAGAAACCTTTCTTCTTACCTTCTGCCCTACAATTTAATCGTCGGTGATGCCTGTGTCCACGCCTAGGTCAGCTGGCACGCGGATCTGGCTTCGGTGTATGCACACAGAACGCGCGGATGGTGCTTCGAAAATCGTTACTTCGGTTAGCAACGTCGCGATCCTCGTCTGCGTTGATCCGCTGGATCCGAGGTCACCTGTCCCGGTGCGATCTTGAACCATTGACATTCCAGCGAGACGAATCGATTCGATTTACCCCGGTCGACGACGGATTAGATACGATTTAACCCGCGCCGAAAGAGTCCAAGGCTTTCAGAGACGTTGCTCCGTTTCCTTTTATTTCCATCCTTTCGCGTCCCCGATCGATGATCTCGTCTGGGGTAACACGGGCATTTTAAGAATCGTTCGGATCGAAAGGTTCAACGAGACAAAGATTTGTCAGTGGCCGGCGAAACCCCCGCGGGGGCAAGATCGTGACCCCCCTCTGACGCGGGGACTTTTTATTATCGATAATCGTAGGAACCAGCGGGACGTCGACGTCGATTCGAAAGACAGTGACGCGAGCCCTCTTTCATCTGCTTCCAGGTCACAGGGCGCACACGGTGTACGTGGGCGTGCATCTGCCCGGCGAAAGGAGACATCGCCGTCACCACAAGCACCATCACTCCCAACGTCACTCGTACACCGCTGATAACGAGAATGCCGACAACGACAGGCCCAGTAAGTTCCTCCTCTGTTATAGATTATGCATTTCCCTCTTCCCCTCTCGCTTGCTGCCTCGCCACCCCCGACCTTTCCCAGCCTCGCAATCACCGACTCTTCCGTATCGCTTATCAACCGCGTTTTCTTAGAAAAGCCTGAAGTTCTCCCGCCCCCAGCTTTCCACACCCCTGTACCGTCTGCTAAATTGTAAAGTTCCACCGTGGAGGATCAAGGCCTGCCTTTTGTTCACCAAACGATTTATCCGATTAACGTATCCAGCTCGCGAAAGCCAATTCAATCTCCTCTGAACAATACCAACAGGAGACACCCATGCGTTTCAGCTTTTTCAGGTGTTGCCCTTTTCGCGGCGACACGTTCGAGCCTCGTTCGCCTCGAATCGATAAAATCCGCGAATAGAAACGAGAGAGGCAAATATCTCTAGTAGGTCACGAGTTTTCGAGGCTTTTATACCGAGCTTGGTTAAACGCTCTCGCCCGACTTTGGGGAAATCCACTTGGGCCGATCGAAGAGAATGCCGCGGACCTGTGAAACGGATCGTTCGGACTGAAACCAGTAGCTAGATCGAGCTCGAGCTACGACCCGCCAAATAGTCGTCTGTCGTTGTAAAATCCACTTGTTCTCGCGCGAGGCTTCCAGCTGCTGCAAAGCCGACACTCTCAAGGAATGGTCACGCTCCGGGGAAGACAGTAACGCTTTGAAAACAACACCTCTGACGGTCAGTTCGTTGCCATTAGAGGCAGCTTACTGGCGGTACGCGCCCCGAGAAACACGCGTGCAAATGTTCCACGGTGTGTTGCACTTTGTGACACTATCGAGCGGAGCGTGGCATGCAGCCAACCACTTGTCAAGACTTATCCGGATGTTCACCCTATTTCTGGCACAACCGGTGCAAGAGGGTGACCGATATCGAGTCTCGCGAAGGGTTTCCACCTCTCCCTTTTCGAGATGGTTCACAGCCACCCTTCCGCGCCCCTTGAACCTTCGGAGTTCGCTTCGTTTTTTTAGCCCGCGGGAAAAGCGATCCTCTGTGCTCGCTAAAAAAGCCGCAGAGAAACTAATTTCCGCTACTTGCCCGCGAATGCCGACGGGAACGTTTCGAGTCACACGACCATGCTATAGATCATCTATGCTGTACTCAGGCTCTCGAAACATTCGGTGTAAAGCAATCGTTCGAATATAGCTTCCCTGTATCGTCTGTGAAACCTCTCATCGATACCTCCCATTTCATTCGACGAAAAGAGACTATTACCTACCGCGGAACAATCGCTCGGATGGGAAATGAACCGAGTACTAGATAATGTCTTATTAATTCGAGGAACCGCGACCCGTTGAACCGTCGCAGCGCAGTTTGGGAGAGTCGCACGCGAAGCCGAGATTACTAGCAAACTAGCGCCGATGTTTGTTGTCTCGTTGACGTTTCAGGACAATTGCTGATGAGTCGAAGGAGTCGACTATCTAGCATCTGCGACCCCGACAGCGAAATGATACGTAAGCCTCTATGTACCAATCAGACTTCTCTGTATTCACGTGCACCTTCTTTAGCAGGAGAGACCATTCGTACGTCGTAACTACAGAAACTCGCGATTCAAGGCTGCTTGCCAGTGAATCTTTCAGGTACCTCGTCAAACGAGCCGATGAAAACAAGCTGGTAATTAAATTCGATTCGTTTCGCAGGGCGGCTCGATGTCTAATTGACGGTTCGTTTGAATCTCGTGCCGTCGCGCGGTGCTCTTCGACGAGCATCAATGTTTATCGCGTCGATTCGCCTCGTGTCTCATTAACTCGTTTATCGCCGTTACATAAAGAGAGTCGCGTTTATTAGCGCGAAGCAGTCGCATCGAAATGCGTAAACAGCATGCCGCACGCCGTTCCGCACACCGAAAACGTCACCCCGCTAGATTCTCTCCGCCATGCGGAAACGTCCGGCTCTCGAGCACGATGCCAACGATCAGCGCCTCTGCGTTCAGTGGATAACGCAGCCTATACGAATGGTCTCGACAACTATGATACTTCTCGATACACGCGATCCCATGACTCATGCCGCACAACCGAGCAGCTTCCGATCAGCAATAGAAACAAGAAACATCTCTGCTTCGTCTACCTCTACTTTGTCGTTCTCGATCATTTTCACAGGCGTATGCATGCGCCCAGGCATCATCGCGCACGCAATCTCGCGCGTACCATTACTGCACCGCTCGACCAACGTTTCACATCGACTCGCGAATGCTAGGCGATTTCCTAACATCAACGATCTATCCTCCCCTTTCTGCAACTCTCTGGCGCGTTTTATGCCCCATCATTTAAGCGCGTCCGCGTAACATTTACCTCCGTTATCGCGGAGGACCAGCTTCGGCAATCAGAAACACCTTTCACCGCGCTAAAGACATTTACAGAATACGTGTGCACGCAACAAAACGAGCCTCGGCTCGTCGACAGAGAAGCTCGATACATTCGGTGTTCCACCACGAATCTCCTTTATTCTTTTCTGCATCGATATCTATGTAAATTTTAAATGTGTTCCGTACGTTCGTGATCGACGACAAGGAGGCTCTTGTGTCTCACGTAGCAACGTCTGAAATTCCAGTCACACCGCCAGCCCAGAGGGTGCAGTTCATCCTGGGCGAGGAGGTTGGCGACGATGCCCACGAGTCCCATCCCCTTTTCTCCGAGATGGAGGAGCTCGTCAAGGACGGGGACGAGATGGAGTGGAAAGAAACGGCCAGGTACTTTCGCCTTCTCTGTCCTCGGCGACGAACAAGTCAAGGACCACTCTCGATGTCAGGGCAAACATTTCGAGTTTTCTTGCTAGATGGATCAAATTCGAGGAGGACGTCGAGGAGGGTGGGAACAGATGGAGCAAACCCCACGTAGCGACTCTCTCGTTGCACGCTCTGTTCGAGCTGCGAAGCCTGCTACTCAATGGAACCGTGATGCTGGACATGGAGGCGCTCAGCCTGGAGCAAATCACCGATTTGGTCCTCGATAGCATGATCAGCAAGGGCTCGCTGCCGATAGAGTCGCGAGAAAAGGTACAAATGGCGCGGCAAAGTCTCTCGAAAGATAAATCCTCCGCGCGCGATAATAGCAGGAGCTCCCGGCGAGATAAGGACCGTCCAGAGGCAACTTCTAACTCGAAAGTTCTTTTGCTCGCAGGTGAGGGAAGCTCTCCTCGTGAGGCACCGACATCAGCACGAGAGACGCAAGGAGAACAACATGTCCAGGCTACCCATCATAAGATCTCTGGCCGAGATAGGAAGAAACCACTCCTCGTCCAAGAGTAAGTTTGCCAATAACGTACACACCCACAAACTTTCGAGGAGATAGCTCGATGCGAATCGATGAAATAACGGAAATACAAATACTCAGCTGCCACACACATTGCCGACTCGAAGCTGGACAAACAGAGTCGACTTCTCGAACGAACCGCGTCCCTCCGACTGTCCCAAAGCAATCAACTATTTCTTTTGCTTTCGTTTTTACCCCACCGATACAGATATTCCGTACAAGTTTATAATTTACAGTCCCGACCCGATTAAACTTTCTCTCCCATATACCTTTTACTTTTTGTTGTTATATATTTATTTGTTCTCCTGGACATGGGTGGCGCACCACGACGAACGGGGCAGAGGTCTGTCGCCAAAGCTCCCACCATCCAGGGGAGTTACACATTACACTAAACGCGTGCGAAACGCTCGACATTTTCAGATAACGACTGTACATGTGGTTTGCATGCGTTGTTGACGTCAGATTTACAGGAGCGTCGCGACGCCAGGGACGCGTACGCGCCCTCGGTCGCTCGCAGCAGCAGCTGCCCGAACTCGAACACGGCGTTGCTGTCGAAAGAAGCGAAAGATCTGAAAGGACCGTACCTCCTGGTTCCAGGTATACCATAGGCCAGACCGCCAAACAGCCTCACGTTGCCTTGGGTTACGGTGCTTTCGCAGCTTTCTGACCTCCCCTAACCCGCCTAGCTCGAGCGTCACTAACCCCCGTGATCCGATAATCCTTCCATCATGATACACAAGGATTGACCTCTGTTTCTTGTGTTTCTGTCAGACGAAATCGGCGTCCCCCACGTGGTCGGATTCACGACGTGGTTCGCGATGTGTCAGCTAAAAGGTTAGACCGTCAGGTGGTTACTGTCGCCACGAATTTCAATCAGTGCACTAGAATTCGTACGTCTACGTGTATTTCGTTCTGTTTCTCCTCTATACCTGTTTAATCTCTTGTGTATATATAATCGGACTGTAACCAATTTAACCAATTTGTACATAAGACAAAACTTTTTCATATATGGATCTCTCGATGTTTACAGTAGCTAAGCACTGCACGGATCCGATCAATTGTAGCGTTTCTTTTTTAAACTCGGCGTTTGCGTTACGCACAACGAATCCGATCGGGCAACTGATTATTGATTCTATCCGTTTAATTGGTACGGAACTAATGCAAGTATAATTGCGCGTGATTCGGGCCAGCCGTGTCTGACCAATATCGACCGCTACTACTGCGGCCGCGACGTGCCAGCGCGCAGCGTCGAGACGAGTATTTAAACGATTCGTCCTTATCTCTTTCTTCTCGACATTTTCCCTCGCAATGCCGTGACGAACGTTGCGTGTGCACTGGCTGGAGGGTCGACGAGTCGCCAGTTTCACCGACGATTTTCGAGTGCACGGCCGTGGGAACGCGTAGGCGAATCTTTGCCGTACCAATCGCGAGGCATGCTCGCAACGCTCTAATTGTATAATATGCACGTGACTCGATGTGTACTTTGACTACTTCGTGCCACTAACTGTCACACACTTTTAACCAACTAACGTCTGTCTTTTCAGCATCCCGACTAATTCCCCCTTTCTCCTCGCGTTACTAACGACACTGACCGATTGTTTCGTAACGATTAAAAGAAAAGAGAACGCGTCGCGCGGAGGGCTTGCCCTCGAGCATCTCCGAAGAACGACCCACGAAACAGGATACCCTTAACCCGTTGGACCCTTCCTCTGTAAGTAAAGAACGATCCTGGTGTATGTTTCATGCTCATTTTTAGTGGAGGAATCGAATTCCGCCCCGGCGATCGCCGGCGCGACGACTCACGGCAGTGGAGCAACACTGAACGTCGGTAGCCGCTTCCTTGCCATACCCGGTAATCCCGGTAAACTGCTTTTCTCTGCTTGCCTTTATGTCACTCACACGCCCGACACCCTGAACCCGTAGATCCCTCGTAGCAGCGACGCGTACGCTAGCCCTGTCCCTTCGTAGACGCGCCAACGTTCGGGGATGAATCGAGTCGAGCCGACAACAGCCAGACGAAACGAGAGAAACGTCCCCGAACGGTATAGTCCCGAAAGACGACAAAGTGTCGCGAGTTGCTCGAATCTCGGATCTCCGATCTCGAATCTCGAATCTCCATTCGCACGACGGCGAGAAGCCCGACCCGCTCGCTGAAAATAACACGTGTATCGACAAACGATTACCGCGAGAGCAGGTAGAGACGCGGAAAACAAAATCCGTTCTGTCCTCGTCTGCCGTATACCTCGTGGCCAATCTAGCGGAAGAATTTGCCGCGTTGCTTAACCCTCGAGAGGGTCGAGCGACGTGCTCTTGACATTTAATGCCGGGAATCCAGCTCTTCCTCGATTTAATCGTCGGAAACGCTGTTTATCGTTACAGCCGGATCTTTGCTAGTAAGTCCGCGTCGCGGGGAAATGGGCATTCATATTTCCGTTGAAAAAGAAGCAACGATCCTCGGAAGTTCGCGCGGCCCGCGTCGCGGTTAAGAGGATCGGTTTATAAGACTTCCTCGCGCTATCCCAGGTAATTCCTCCGTCCATCGGATTCCCGCAACTCGGGAACTTTCGTCACGCGAATCTGGGCCACGGCTATCCAACTTTTAATGGCGCTGGATAGACGCGGTAATCGAGGGGAAACTGAAAAATCAGACGGCCCCTCGATTACGGTGTGCCCACACGGCCAGGCTACTCGTCGCAATTTAGCCTCGAAAGTACGCAGTAGGCGGTAAGCTAGATCTCTTTCAGGCCAAGAACCAGCCACCAACGGGATGGATCGGAGCCCCAGCAACGTGTCAATTAGCAGAAACCACAGCTCGTCCGCTTTGGAGAACGGAGACGTGAATCACAGGGTTGGTAGCTGAAAATTCTTGTGTCCGTGAGAAATCTGCGCTGAGACTCGACCACGAATGTTCCACGATTCTTTCTCGTTAGGGTAACACGCACTTCATGAGGAAAATACCAGCGGGGGCCGAGGCCAGCAACATTCTCGTGGGGGAGGTGGATTTTTTAGATAAGACCCTGTCAGCTTTCATTCGATTGAGCCAGGCGGGAATAATGGGCGATCTAACGGAAGTCCCTGTGCCAACAAGATTCATATTCATCCTTTTGGGACCTACGGTAAGACCTTCTGCGGGTTGAAAAACCAATTTTTTTAAATAAATTTGTCAAATTCGAAAGCCGGTATTTAAAACCCGGTTTTAGATACTAGAATTAATATGTAGAAATTAATTAATTATTTAATTAAAAATGTTAACATTTTGACTTTAAATCGCTTCGGACACAAGCATATTGTAGATAGTAAAAGTTTACTGCAAAACTAATCTTCATGAGTTCATATTTCCAGAAGAAAAATGCCAAATGTTATTTTAGCTTTTTTTTATTTATTTGGTTTAGTATAGGTAAAGTATATTCTATTATGTTATATTTTTGTAGATCCATAAGTATTAAATGAACTGAAAATTTTGAAAATTGCGATGGAGGAGATTAATAAATTCCCTGTGGATATTGATATATTCACTGACTCCTTAGCGGTCTTCAGGGACCGTGTACTTAGGGGACTGTCGCCTCCTTAAGTCTTAAGTGTTACGTGTTATATTCTTTCGTTTTTGCTTTTTGCGCTCTTAGTGGACTGTTATGTTTTTATGTTTTGTTTTTTTCTGTATATTTTATGTTTATTTCATTTATTTTATATCTTTACTATGTGCTGTACTTACTGCATTAGTTTGTTCAAAATTTTGTACTCTAAAGGGTTCTCCCGTTAATACAATAATAATAATAATAATAATAATAAAAATATGTATAAATACATATTGTTTATTCTTTTAATTAATTTTTTGTAAAAAATCTAAAATCGGTTTACCCGGTTTTTTGGAATACTGGAATTCGAAAACCGGTCTTTTTCACAATTCGGTTTTTCTATTCACCCCTCTTCCTTTGCACTTCACAGGGAGGAATCTCTGGTTTCCACGAGATCGGTCGTGCCATGGCCACGCTCATGTCCGACGAGGTGTTCCACGACGTAGCTTACAAAGCGAAGAACAGGAACCACCTCCTCGCCGGGATCGACGAGTTCCTCGACGCGGTGACGGTGTTGCCGCCAGGAGAATGGGATCCCGCCATCAGGATAGAACCACCTGCCGCGATTCCTTCGCAGGTAGAACACAGATCCACCCGGACAGATTCTCCTAGCTATCCAAGTACTCGATCATTCGACTCGTTTAGGAAGTAAGGAAGCGACCGAAGGAGGAGAAGCCGAAGGAAGACATAGACGAAGAAGCGGACGATCAGAAGCAGAGGGAGGAGTCTGGGCTGTCGAGGACGGGAAGACTC
This sequence comes from Andrena fulva, assembly GCA_946251845.1. Classification (NCBI taxonomy): domain Eukaryota; kingdom Metazoa; phylum Arthropoda; class Insecta; order Hymenoptera; family Andrenidae; genus Andrena; species Andrena fulva. Next base: position 92,035,015 of record OX276327.1, on the reverse strand, counting down.
TTTGGCGGTCTGATCAACGACGTGAAACGAAAAGTGCCGTTCTACTTGTCTGACTTCAAGGACGCCTTGGCCATCCAATGCGTGGCATCCTTCATTTTCCTGTACTTTGCCTGCCTCTCGCCCATAATCACCTTCGGTGGGCTGCTGGGCGAGGCCACGGGCAAGAACATGGCCGCCATGGAGTCTCTCGTTTCTGGCTTCGTTTGTGGTATCGGTTACGGACTATTTTCTGGGCAACCCTTGACGATCCTAGGCTCAACCGGCCCCGTCTTAGTCTTCGAGACGATCGTCTTTGAATTCTGCAAGTGAGTGGCACACTTCAGGGCGCAGCGTTTCAGGGTGTAGAGTACATAATCGGACTGTCGGCCTGTCGCTGTTCTCGCAGGAAATCGGGCTGGAACTACATGTCCTTCCGTTTCTGGATCGGCTCGTGGACAGCGTTGATTCTGGTAATCCTCGTCGCGATCGACGCCAGCGCCCTGGTCTGCTACATCACGCGGTTCACAGAGGAGAACTTCGCCACCCTCATCGCTTTTATCTTCATTTACAAGGTAGGAGATCGAGGAGAGGACCGACGTTGCCCTCTCACACGCCTAAGGCTGCTCTAAACACGGAGCGATCGAATTTCATTTGAGAGGAATCGATTTCGGTCGCGTTCGCACGTATTAATTATGCAACCGTGTCCTTCCCACGCGATCCACGTTAATTGGATGGGGTATAACTGGCGCGTGCTTCGCGAGTCGCTCCATCAGCGAAATCGCCCCAGCATTTGGGTCACGAATCGTGGTATACGTCTAGTCGAAGCGTTCTCGGGCTTCGAAAGCGCAGTTTCAAAGTTCGATCGACCTCGATCTTGATTAGAGACAGATAGAGAGAGGGGGAGAGAAAGAGGGCTAATCGAAGGCCCTTAAGTTTTAATTCAATTAGCCAGCTCGCTAATCGACAATGTTTGGTGGATTAACGAAGGATTCCCTCGTTTCAGGCTATCGAGAACGTACTGTCTATCGGCAAGAAGTACCCTATCAATACTCACGCGAACGACGCATTCGATATCGACTGCTGGTGCAAGCCGCCGAACGGCAGTCTACCATCTAGCTACGACAGCGTCAATTGGACTGCGCTGGATCAGAAAGCGTGCCAGGTTAATAGACTCGAGGCATCGGGACACACTCTCGTTAGGGGAAATTACAAACCCGAATGCCCCCCTGATATCGATCGCCCCTTTGACGAAGCGTATCGTTAATTCCCTTTCAGAGCTACAACGGCACGCTGGTGGGCGAGGGCTGCAACCTACCGCATTACATACCCGATGTGTTCCTCATGTCAATTATACTATTCATGGGCACCTTCTTATTATCCGTCGAGCTCAAAGACTTCAAGAACGCTCTCTTCTTCCCGTCGAAGGTACGCCCCGTTCTCGCCGGACTGTCAAAAAGCGACGGTAAAGGCTCACTATTTGCATACGATTGCAGGTGAGACAGGTCGTCAGCGATTTCGCGGTGATAATCGCCATCTTCTCGATGAGCACGCTCGATCACTTCGTGAACATCCCGACGCCGAAGCTAGAGGTGCCAGGGGAGTTCAAGCCGACGCTGGCCAATCGCGGGTGGATGATCTGGCCCTTCCAAAACAATCCATGGTGGAGCGCAATTGTCGCGTGTCTCCCAGCTCTCTTAGGCACTATACTAATTTTTATGGATCAGCAAATCACGGCCGTGATAGTCAATAGGAAGGAGAACAAGCTGAAGGCAAGTGTGTCTCTTCGTTGCAAGGACGACCGCCGAGTCGATTCGATCAAACGTAATATTCGTTTTCCAGAAAGGATGCGGGTATCACTTGGATCTGTTCATTCTCGCGATCCTCATAGAGATCTGCTCGTTGATGGGGTTGCCTTGGTTCGTCGCGGCGACGGTGCTCTCGATAAACCACGTGAACTCGTTGAAGCTGGAATCCGAGTGCGCTGCGCCAGGGGAGAAGCCGCAGTTCTTGGGTGTTCGTGAACAGCGTGTCACTCACATCCTCATCTTTCTGATGATCGGCTGCTCGGTCCTCCTGACGCCGATGCTCAGGCACATACCGATGCCTGTGCTGTTCGGCGTGTTCCTCTACATGGGGGTTGCATCGCTGAAAGGCCTTCAGTTCTTCGACCGGATTCTGATCATGCTGATGCCCGTCAAGTATCAACCCGATTACATGTTCCTCCGACAGGTAAACCAGAGAGCACGCAACTTCTTCTCTGTTATCGGCCGAGGAATAAGCAGCCAACTGACGATTCAATTTTCCGCCAGGTACCCCTAAAGCGCGTGCACTTGTTCACCGCGATGCAGCTGACTTGCTTGTCCTGTCTCTGGATCATCAAATCCTTCAGCAGCACTTCCATTCTGTTCCCTCTGATGGTAAGGACGCTACCGAATTAAACGATCCTGGTTAGAGGATCCTGGCTGAGTTGGTCGACTCTTACTTTCGTTGTTGCAGCTCGTGGTGATGATCGGGATACGCAAGTCCCTGGACCTGGTGTTCACTCAGCGCGAGCTCAAGATCCTGGACGACGTGATGCCCGAGCCAAGCAAGAAACACGCCGACGATCTTCGCCAGCTGGAGAGTGGCGAGGTTAGCACCGTGAGACGAATACTAAACGCGATGCTCTGTCGTAAATAGCACGCGAGGAGTGACCGCGTGGTGAGCAATTGCCCCGTAGTCACTGCAACTACGACGGGCCAGCGTTTCGCCAGAAACGCCATATCTCGAGGGTCGATCGCGTGAACAGCGGCCTAAAGCTTGCTGCCGGCATCCTGGCGAACAGAGTCGTCGTTGTTAACGTTTCTCCGACCCAAAGCAATAACAGTCCGCCCGCTGGACGTGCCAGGACGACGAGAGTGGCCCGTACAATAATGAACCAACATCACCGCCATCCATGCGAGAGGCCACGCTTTTTCCTAAATCAGAATTTCGACCAAAAGAGGATCCCCTCCTCTCCCACGATCGCTTGTGCCAAAAATAAATCGCAAATAAGATGACCTAAAGCCAAAAGGCACACGGTCCGACCAGTATTAATTATATGTAACAATTATGCCGTCGTCGAATGTTTGAACGATTGCCTTTTGGATACAATTGTCACGAACGTTTCCATAGGTAAGCTTTACATATTGTAGTGAAATTAGATCGAACGTTGATCGTATTTACCGGAAATGTTTATACCATCGAGAAGCTCGTAAGGTGTCACGATGTTCAGAGGGTATTGCGGCATCCTTAACCGCCTAAAGAATCTGCGAACACGTTGAGACGTGACCAAGTCCAATAATTCTTCGATCGCAAGTATAAACATCGTTATCACTCGATCGCGACAACACACGCGAAAGTATAACAACGTCGATGTTTCGCCTACCATTCGACACACATGTATCGGTTCGACGATCGCCTGCCTTAACGTATGAAAATACATTATTGTTTAAAAACACACACAAATCTCTCTGTAACCCCGACGACCCTTCCTTGCGCAGCATTTACCGACACGATCGACACACAATACACGAGCCAAACACGTTTCGTTCGCATGCCATCCTTGAGATTCCCTCGCGCGAACAGATAAGAGCCGACTGGCGCTAGACGGATCTTTCCTTTGAGAGATCGAACGTTAAGTTTCAAGAAGGAAAAGCATCGTGATTGAGATGTGCAGTTGTAAGGAGGGAACAGACGATCTTCGGGGGTAGGTGTGACAGAGAGAGGGAGGTTGAGAGAGAAAGAGAGAGACAGAGATCGATGAGGAAACGAAAGAATGCCAGAGACAGAAAGGCACCCAGTCGTCGTCGAGTCCTGCGGCTATGATTGGTACGTGACCACAAGTGCACGTCCGTAGTTCCTCAGCATCGAGAGTAATTATTAAGATTCTTATCTACAACCCCGCTGAAGATCACACTTTCATTGCGCTCAACTCCGAATGTCGGGCACTGCGGTAAATCCGTTTGCGATCGCAGCAACGATGGCACTGATTCCCGACTGCATCGATTCATGACACGTGCTACCTCATCACACGAATAATCGCTCGTTTCCCATTGAATGCAAATCAGTTCTAAACTCCATCGTTGCTGGAGCTGTTGCGATAAATGACGGTAGTGGCGAGAGTTTTGCTGACAATGAGTTCGATGCATGGCTTGGACTTGTTTCATCCCAGCTCGCGGTGCGATCGAGGGCCAAACTGACACGGTGATTTGTCCTGCAGGAGCAGAGCGAGCCGATGGACTACGGGGCGTCGGGTAACATACAGATCTCGTTGGCGAACGGCAACATCATGAAGATCCCTATAGCGAGCATCAACATCAGCGAGGAGGTGAACAAGACTGGGATTTGGCAGCAGGTGAACGAGGGCAACGAGAAGCCGAAGCAGGCCAAGTCGAGCAAGTACGTACAATGCACAGCAGGCAGGCTATCGAGGAGGGATCGGTATAGATCGAGTCTCTTTTGAATTCAGCGCCGGAAAGCCAAAGAAGCATTTGAAGAAGGAGAGCTCGTTGATGACTGACGAGACTACGAGGCTGACCACCATGACCGAGGAGGACGAGGATGACAGTGGGATTTCTATCAAGGTGACACACGTAAATGACTCTAAATTCTAACCACCACCATCACCAATCCGATAAATCACATGGCAAGACACACAGCAAGAGCACCAATACACCGGCATGCAACATACACCCCCTGTACGCTACTGTGAGTAACACTATGAAAGGGGGATGCACGGAACCCTGCAGTCGAGTCGTCCTAGATAGAATTCTCCTTACCATTAAGAAGAACGTTGAACTTTACCTGGCGTGCATGGATAGAAGCAGCTGGAGTTTAAATTAAACCCGACCGCCTTCCGAAAGCGAAGAAAAGGAAGGACAATCGCCCTTACTTCATAGCTACCCCTTGCTTAGTTATCCTTTTGCTCTGCACCTTTCAAAATGTTATTTGCGTGCATGTTCTTTCAAACGTCGCGTCATCGCGATATTATTCGCGCGATAGTGAACGTTCAACTTCAATTAACGGAAGGAATGTACGCGCGCTTCCGTGTAGTCGATGCTCGTGTACAATCGTTGATTGAAAGAACTGGCATGACGTCCGCGCGTTTCGCGAAATTACACGGAATGTTTGGTTTCGCCGTTTCAGGTGGACTTGATACGATCGAAGGAAAGCATCAGCCCGTTATCGATAAATGGCACTACTTCCGCCGAGACTTCCGTCTAACGATGGCAACCGTTCATCGAGAACCGTCTAGCAATGATCTAACGATCACGCAGTCGAGAAGATTCTGTTTGTTGTTTCGCCCTAACCGGGAAATCGGTACGGAAGCGCGTTTTCGTTTCTATCACGCGCGTTATCGTCCGAGTATTCGATACTGTGCGGGGTGAAGCGGGGCGAAGGAATTATTACAAGGACAGTAAGCGTTCAGATGGCACGGGAAGGGACACGCACCGATACTCGAGGGACTATTAATTTTTTATGTTACGGGCGATTATAGTCGCACGCGAGACTACCTCGTGTGATCGCTGCATATTCTAGTCGAGTGCAATTAACGAGTGCCGCGAATGGGATTCCTCCGTAATAACTGACACTACCCGTTCGCTCGTAATAGAGAAGAAAGAAAGAAGCGCACACCGTTGAAATTAAACTAACGTATTCTAGATTTAAGATTCGATTGGCGAACGTACTTCGCTGGATCTTGAATCTACGCTCGTCAGTGTGCAATAACGCGTATTTATAATTTAGCGATTAATTAGCAAACGTAGCCTGTACCCGTAGCGGATACGCCAAAGAAACCCCTGTAACATGTCGACGTTTCCTTCGAGGGACTTTGCCAACGGACAAAACAGATATCGGCATTGATTTAGCGGCGAGATTGATTTTGATAACTGATCGTTCTCTACCTCGATTCGCTTGTATCGAAATCGTCCAACCGGCCCGAGTCTCGATCGGACTCGGCCTCCCGACGCGCAGTATTTTCTTAAAAAGCTTTCGACAAGCCCGACACCGGCCAGCAGAGACAATATTATTACACGGTAATTGTACAGCACTTTTTTTACACCGGCGACGGTCAAATTCTATCACGCGGAATGGGAAATTGCAACGGGGAGGATCGATGTGCCACGAGCAGACACGGATTTTTTCACGTTTTTTATCGAGGACCCTAGAACGAGTGAAGCAGTCGATCGTAAACGCCGTCCCTTGAAGGATGTCCTTTTTGTTCGAGAATGCAAACGAACGACGAGACTTTTATCCTACTGCGGTCTTTCAGATAGCCAGTGCGACGGTCCCCGATCATCGGCGATTCCGAGAGAACTTTATGGACCGTTGGACGAGCGAGAGAAAATTTGATACGATATTTTTCAGACCAGTTATTAACACGTTCAGACGAACCTCCGAGGCTTTCCAAATTCGTTCGAAAGCTGCGCGATTATATATTTCCGTATTTCGCAAGAAAGTGTTGTAGTATTCGTAGACCACGTAGACCGATAAGAACCAGGACAGTGTAACATTTAATGGCAAACTCCTGTCGACGTGCGCGCGCGCATAGCGAAATTTCGGAACGAAGCGATTGCTCGTGTTAATGTTACGCGTATGTGTGTGTATATATATACATATATATATATATATATATATATATATATATATGTATTCAAGAAGAGAAGTATCATTCACAATGCAACACGCCCGCGACAGAAAGTTCCTCGCGCGTACGTCGAGACGTATTTTTCAGAGAACAAACGAGCGCGTGAAGATACCCACTCCAGTGTGCGCGAGCGTCTTCAATCGTTTGATAAGGCGTTGCTTATATCGCATAGTTAAGAGATAAGCTTATCATGCATTCCATCCCTCACACCTTAAATCTTAAAAGATAAACGATCCGGGCTATGATCGTCGTTATAGTATTAATTGGTTGTGATTAGCTAGAAGAACCGATCATTTCGTGGACGTACTGGAGTCTTTCCAAGGGCAATCCAGTTTCTAGAAACGTTGCGTCGAGTCGGATGTAGGGACGCTATCCCGTTCGCAAATATATTTTCAATGCCCGTGTTTTTTAACGATCGTTCGAGGGAAACGCGAGCAACGTGACCTTTAAGTGCGCGTCTGTCATGTACTATTTCGCGGGCCTAGCTTCACGCCCAAATATATGTTGAAACGGGATACCGTGGGTGACTCTGGGAACGATGGAATTGTTAGTGGAATTCAGAAACGTAGACTGTCTGTAAACTTTAGGTGCCCGTATAGTATTGAAACGTTTCGTTACGAGTAACTAGCTCGACACAACACCCAGCTCTCCATTCTCTTTAATTTCCATTGCGAACACAAGCTGTGCGTAAGAACTTCCTCCACCTGTACTTTGTACATAGGCTATTCAAATTTTAGATGCTTACTTCCGACATTACATATGCGTGTACATACGAAGAAATGTGCAAAGATTCGTTTGCGAGCAACAAGATATTTAATCGGTCATATAACTCGCTGCCATGCATGCAATCGATGTATTATTCCTATTTAACGGAATTACTGATAAGTTCTGATTAAAAAACAAATGAACACGACACCGTCTTTATTCTGCATAGGCTGCGCTATACAGCCACAAGATCCCTTTTCCCACGTTGTCTCCTTTAGTGGATTCGCAGGACGATCGGTGGATGCGTTTCTACGATTAGCCTCGCGTGCAATTGCAGTGGCAAATGGCCGGAAACGTGGTAGCCATTTGAAATTGAATGAGAATTACCACATACGTTGCCACCGCGCCGAGCATCTATCAAGGAAGAATGAACATGGTCAGGTGGCGAATCTTGCACCGGCTCACAAAGGAAGATCCCTAAGCCGGAAATTTAAAAAATTATAAAACTTTGGGGATATGTAGAAGATATATAGGTATGTATTGCGCAATTTTTTTGTAGCCCAAATTCACTCTAAAGGGGTGAAAGCGACCCCTGAAAATCCGGCTATTTTCCGATTTTGTACTATAACTCGCGAACTGTAAGAACTTACCAAATGGTAGTCCTAACTAAAAGAAGTAACTTTTGTCGGAAAACTTTTTTTATCTCTTACAGTTCGCGAGTTCGAACACAAAATTAGAAAATAGCCGGATTTTCGGGGGTTAATTTTACCTCCTTAGAGTGAATTTGGGCAGCTAAAAAAATTGCGTAATACATACTTATATATCCCCTATATATCGCCAGTTTCATAATTTTTTGAATTTCCGGGTTGGGGGATGGTCCCTTGTCAGATCGACTCGCGTCTCTTGCTCACCGTTTGGAGAAGCGTGTTGTCTAGAGCGAAGTATCCGCTAGCGGTGAATTTGATCTTTCGCTGGAGCAACTGAAGCGAAAATTGCTTCAGCTAGAAAAAATTTGCGTTGAGCGACGAGAAGCTGCGCGCCTCGCTATCGATATATTTGCATTAAGTACCTCTGCTTTCGTTTCCCCGTCGATCGCGCAGTTTAACAACGCATGCAGGGAAACCCTTGTCTTTCCGATCTGCAATGAGAAATGTGAAAATCCTGATAAGTCTCCCTCTCGCGCGCTCGCGCAGCGCGATGTCTCGAGGCTCCTACCTCTTTCGCGGTGTTGGTGATCTTCGTAGTCAGCAAACTGAGAGGATACACGAGGATAACTAACCAGAGAATGGTGTTCGCTAGAATCATGGGATCTAAAACTGTATCGCCCATCACTATGGATATTAAGAGATAGTAAACGTTGTACAGGAGCTGGAAGAAGACGTGCGATACGCCGACTAGAGCGGGCAAAGAGTAAAATTCGGAAATGTCATCGGAAATGCTGCACAGATGATCGTGAATGTCTCGAAACCGTAAAAGCGGCTGAATCGAAGACCTGGTAGCGACCACGCGACGATACTGATAGAAAGGCATAGGACGATTGCAATAGGAGCAACTCCTGCACAAGCGTTGTATAGAACCATTCACGTTCGCGAAAGTTGCGCTCACGAAGGTAAGCACCGAGAAGTATTGGATTAAAATCAAGCTGGCGAATGTCGTGGGCATGATATCCGTTAACCAGAACAGAGGGGTGGATTGAAAGGCAAGGTGATCCGTGACCAGAAGAACCACGACCAAACCTAAGTGAAACAAGTAGAGGGCAAATAAAAGACAGACGGTCCGGTTCCGATCAATCGGTTCTCGCAGCCGACGTAGCTCCGTCTCAACGTGAATCAAATGATTGCCAATTGTCACGAGGGTCGACTGATTCTTGCAATAACACAGCAAAACGATGCACATCATCGATGTGTCCAATATCGCCAGAATAATTTCTACGGTCGTGGTGATCATGTTCTTGTTAGTGTAATCCGAGTAGTATCTAATTGGAATAGTGGGGAAAATCGAAACGGCCATACAGAAGAGTAGCAAGTTGTAAAGTATTGCCAATTTTGTACCAATGAAAGCACACCTGGTTTCTAAGGACCTCCTTGTCGAGTTGGTCCTTTGCACGGAGAACGTCGCGAGACCGATTATTTTAAACAGAAGAAAGGCTAGTAAATATGCCCAGTGAATGTACCGAGACAAGTGGTATTTGCGTGTCATCCTCGTGTATCTAAATAATAAAGGCGTTGCGGTGTATAATTTATCTTGTATGATAATTTAGAAAGACCATTGCGCAACTATCGTTCTCTACGATGAACTATCATCGTCGACTAATCAACTATCAAATGGTTTTGATTGTAACGTGGTTAATCGTATGGTTACACCCCCGTTTGCAATTGAAAGATTTTTCATGCGCGCGTGAAAATGTCTGTTACACTTCTAACGAGCTAATGCTACGGTACAACTGTTTTGCGAATGCTATTCTCTTTGCTATTCCTACAGAAATGATAACATTAAATATTGAACCGCTTTACGTGTGCACGCAATTATGTTGCACGCGATAGAATCTAATAATTATGTGGATTATACGCTAATTACACGCCAATCGTGCGATATCCTGACAATCGGACAGCAATGGCGTTACGCGCTTGATTTATAACTTATGCGCAAACATTTTACACGGATATATTGACACGGGCAGCTCCGTAAGAGCCGCAGAGATCTGTATTAAGTTTTTTATTCAAAATATCTATGATTCTTGACATTCGAAGTAAACATGTTTTTTTTTTGTTTTTTTTTAATCAAGATATTCGCTTAACATGCAACGTATTCTATCCGTTTACTTTGGGAGAGTACGTGATAAATCTTATAGTAATTATTTAAAAAATTAAACAACTAAAATTATAAGAAAAAGGAAAACTCTGAACAGAAAATATTCATCTGGCTGTTCCTACTTTCAATGCACTTCAAAGGCATCTGCCCGGATCACCGTGAAAATAAATAAGATACACATAATACAAGAATAGAACCAAACGAGAATAAATGGTTTCTTTGTCATTCGACAAGAATAAATACACCAATTCGTTTTTATTAACAATATCACCTTTACAGTGTCCTTTTCTTTCATACGTCTTTATAAAAGTACATTTATGTCGTTAATGTTAGTGATCGTGCTTACTTTAAATGCAATCGTCCTAAAAGGAAAACAACAAGATCAAACGACTATTGCGCTGTGAGCCACCGAAAGTTGCTGAATCTAAACAAATCTCGCACGTTTTATTCTTCATACCTTGCCCGTAGAAAAGTGTAGTTTATAATTTACATTGCAAAATTTCCAACAACAAGCTGCACCAGCTCCAAGAATTTCTCATTTACAAACTTCGTACAAACCATAGTACCGATAAAAACAGCAATATTCACCCCCCCCCCCCCTTGAGTTACTTACAGCTATCCAAGCTTTCAGCTACAAAAGTTTTTAATTGTTATTCTTCGGCTGGGATTCAATAGAGACTACTATTTTTCTACTTTGTACAGTCCAATCATAGCAATACTTCAGTGAACACATTTCAAGAGATTCTTTAACCGATATCTAACAATATTTTACACAAACAAACGATTAAATAGCCAATTTCTTTGTGTCTTTTTTCCTTTTCGAATGACCGCTTCAGTTATGCCTTTAAAGTGCGATGAAAACGGAACGTCGACTGCATCGAGGCGTGCGCTATTAAAACTCTAGTTTGAAACCAGTAAATTATGCCGTTAATCGTACCTACATCGCACCTCTGATCATTGCATATTGAGAGATATTGCAGCTTTCATTTTTTTTCTCATATATACAATGGTCTCCGTTGCCACTTTTATCTACTAAAACAGATAATCATCCTCGAAACAACAAAGGTATTTATACGGTCTTCGTAAATATCTTTTTTTTCTCTCTTTTCTATTTTCTATTTTTTCTTTTTTTTTTTGGTATTGCTCAAAAATGCAAAAAGAATTGCAATCATAAAAGAAAAGTGTTGCACAATAGAAGAAACAAATTATAATGTCTACTCTAACTCCTAAGTGCATCACGATTAACCGATTTCCATAACATCTTTGACAGAGTAAAAGCCGGTGCGTTCGTAGCACGGGCTGCATTAATTACAGATATTGCAAGAGGGATGAGTTATGATTGCGAGGAAATTTACTAGAAGACCCATTCAGTAAAATATAGTGTCAGAATTTATCCAAAAGTGATATTCAAGTGTGAAAAAGCGAACTCTTTCTTCAGCTTTAAGACACTGGTGTCGTATAGTACTACATTAGTACAAAAGAAAATAAGCATGGTTTTTTTCACATCATCAGATACAAAAGATCACTGTGGTTACTTGGCCTCTGACTCCTTCGGAGTCTCGCTCCTGGTAGGCACTTCTAATTTTACTTCGGCAGGTGCATCTGTATCTGGTTGACTACCACTGTCATCCATGGGTGAGTCCTCTGATATGGCTGCATCTATAAATTTCGTTTTTGCATTCATAGAAACGCGAAGTCAGCTTCTCAAAACAATTCGTGTCCTCTGACACATTGATTAGCACGTTGTCGCGAGAATTATCAAATTCTGAATTTCTCTGGCAGTAGAGATCAACGTGGTAACCAGCGTGTCAACAGTTACGAGCTAGCATATTTACCTGAGCAAGCAGGGTCAGACATTAGAGAAAATACTTTCTCCTCGGGCATGTCCTTCGTTAGTTCTTTGAAATGGACCACTTGGTCCGAGAACGATTGCCAAAACGATTGACCTTCGGGTATGGTAAACATAGCCTGCGTAGTGTTCATTGAAAGGAAATATATAATATACCTATCTATTCGAAACACACAGATGCACACAATCGGACTTTGAAGTTCTGGCTGGCAGATGCTGCTCTATCCGTACACAAGTAACACATCACACACGCACGTCGTTAAATATAATTACCTTAAATTTGTTGTATATATGCTCAGCCTTTTGTCTAATTTGTTCTGCTTTTTGTTTGAACGTAGCCTACAAGCAAAATTTCACGGGACATACAAATAGTGTAATGATTTAAGATTGCGCACTCCATATACTCCTAAAGCAAAACGTGTTACCTCTTCCTCTTCGCTTAATTTCCAATCGGCCAAGTTGCCAATGTATCGCCGCAACTAAAAGTGATTAAAAATTCAATTAAAACATGCTAATCGGTAATTGCCAAGCAACGAGAGCATAATTTATACTCCTTTACCCTTTTCACGGTCTCCACGATATGCGGATGCTTTTTCAGCATTAAGGGATCGATTGGAAGCGACAGCATATCATCCATTGCTTGTAAACATTTGTCCGGATTCGCTCTATCCAATCCGAGATTGGACTTGATTTGAGCATCCAGTTGCAAAAGTTGCGCTTCTATACGCAACCATCTGGAACCGACATTCAGAATGAAACACCGACACTTTCAACGAGCCAATTCGCTACTACCTCAATTTGTTTGTTTTACGATGAAGCGCCCCGTCTTTTGCTAACAGCCGTTTCTCCTCGTCCGGCACGTGTACATTGAAATCCAAGCAATCCTTCACTTGTTCCGGCAATATTTCCCCACTTTCCAATTGTGCTTTCAATTTCATAGCACTTCTGGCGGTCGTCCACTCCCACTGCGTTCGAGCTTTCTCGCTTTCGAAAGACTTTGGCTTATCCATGTCTAACTTAATGCCTACGTGTTCACCGGCGAACGTCAGCGCCAACAGAAAACGGCCTGGCGTGTCCGAGGACGTAGTGCTAGACACTACGGTACCTTCCAGTATCGGTGCTTCACCTACATTGTTCTTTCCTGTTAAGTACGCAATGCTTAAGTACGCATAACTTAATTCTACCTAAGTAAGCTGTATTTAGTGATGGGATCTGAAGCGCTTCGAAGCGCTTCGAATCTATATATATGACGAAAACTTTGAAGCGCTTCGAACATGATTCGAAGCTCTTGAAAAGTCTTGGTCGGCTTCGAAGTCTGAACGGATTTGAAGTAGTGATCGGCTTCGAAGTCTCGAAACTCTTGGTTCGAACCTCGGTAGGTACCCCGTGGCGAGGACAAATTTTAAGGCTTTCGACCCTCGAAGGGGTTTGAATACCATTAAAAAAGTGAGAAATGTCTAGGATTTCCGAATTTCTCAACAGATCTTTGCGAAAACGGCGCCAATCGATTCCTTATGTTTCGCCGATGAAACTAATACCAAGAACGACGTAATTCGGACCATAATGAAGGAAATTCCATGAAAAATCGAATTATATCATTTGAAGCTGCCTTCGTTAAAAATAGTCCGATTTACATGAAATTTGATATGATTTTCATCGGAAAAACATAAGGAATCCATCGGTATCACTTCCATATCCATACGATAAAGAATAAAGAATTTCTTAATACGCTGAAATGAATACTTCACATTTTCACCCTCGACAGCGGGGCGCCGACCTGGAATCGCTGCGGACCGCAGCCTGCAGTCGACCGAGGATTCATACCTGTTTCAGAAATAAAATAATTCTTTATTCTTTATCGTATCGATATGGAAGTGACAACGATGGATTCCTTATGTTTTCCGATGAAAATCATACCAAATTTCAAGTAAATCGAACTATTTCTAACGAAGGCAGCTTCAAATGATATAATTCGATTTTTCATGGAATTTCCTTCATTATGGTCCGAATTTCGTCGTTCTTGGTGTTAGTTTCATCGGCGAAACATAAGGAATCGATTGGCGTCGTTTTCACAAAGATCTGATGAGAAATTCGGAAATCCTAGACATTTCTCACTTTTTAATGGTATTCGAACCCCTTCGAGGGTCGAAAGCCATAAAATTTGTCCTCACCACGGGGTACCTACCGAGGTTTCGAGCCAAGAGATTCGAAACGTCGAAGCCGACCAAGACTTTTCAAGACTTTTAAGCTTCGAATCATGTTCGAAGCGCTTCGAAGTAGTCGCCTGACATTCAAGACCGATTCGAAGCGCTGGGAACCGACTCCGGAGTCCCATCACTAGCTGTATTCCCTATTCTTACTTTCCAAAGTGGTCCTTTTCTTGTGCATTACACCCGACGGTGTCTGTTGGTCGCTAGTGTCTTCTATTTTAATTTTAGCACGGCCCCTTCCATGTTCTAAAACCCACAAAACGCTCGCTGAAGAACACTCTAATAAAGCGCTCCGACCGACGCCTAACTTATGCTACTTCTATGTACCATTTCTGTCGGCGGTATCCGTTTCTTCCGAGCTCGAGAAATCAGCGAACCGTTTAGGTTTAATTTTCCTACCGCTACGACTCACAACCTCTTTAGGCGATTCCTCTCCCTGAGAATCGAACGCGGCGTCTTGCTTGGTCGTGTCGCTGGTAGACGCGGACAAAGATTTTGGTTTCCCACGTCTCTTCTTTATCTCTGGCGTGTCCTAATTGTTTTACGTGTTTCAAGCTTAATATAATGCAACGTAGCGCTGATTATGTCGCCGTGTCACGGTACTTTCATGCAATTGTAAGGAATAATCGCACAAATTATCCAGCCTCTACGAATGTTTGTCGGCAATTCCTAAATTGCTATTGGAGCGTTCAGGTCAATAATTGCTTTCTTAAACAATATTGCCGTAATGTGCAAGAACTCCTAACTCGAATATGTATCTACGTATATAAATATTTACGCAACGCAACCACGCTCAAGCACTCACAGATACAGACGTATATAAACATAAATATATTACAGGATTGGTAGTAGCACCCGGCATGGTTCTCCTTTTCATGGATTTCTTTTTCTCCTCTTCGTCGATCACCAAGGATCCTGATTCCATATCGCTATCAGCGGCGCTGACCGTCGGTAAATCCGTCCCGGCGTCACTTTCCTTCGCCGCTTCTTCGCCGATGGCGGGCTCTTAATCCATGTAACAAACGTCGATGAGTACAATTCCCGCGCCGTACTCGCGTACGTTATACCAGTTTGTTAGATTTACCTTTGAGGTTGGTAATATTACCAGTCGATTTATTTCTATCATTCTTAAGCTCTTGTTCTAATTGTAATAAACCCTCGTGAAAAAATTTCCGTCTAAGAGGTTTCCCAAACTTTGCTTTGTTCTCAATATACGTATACAGCTCTTCAACTTTACACACAGCACTGAAGCAAGATATTTAAAACTCCTTTTAGATATTTCGTTATTAATTGTACTTATAGTATCGACAGTTTACGTTTCGTTTAACTACATAGCTACGGGCGTACGCCGCGTCGATTGGCTTAAAAACTGTTTGCGTATCGCTAGAAAAGTTATTACTCACGTTTCCCCTGTACCATAGAAGTACACGTTATACTTTGAATTCTTTGAATTCGGATCGATAACTTTTTCCACCTGAAATCATATCAACAGAGTACGCGTTACAGCGTAATGTCCTATCATAAAGCGAGTTACGTAACGTTGTATTTATCTAGCCATGTATTATAAACATAGTCGATTCGTCTGTTTGCCGTTTAAAGTAAGGCGAATTATCACAATGACGAGGTGACACTGAGTCTGGTAAACTGCGGGGGTCTATTAAATTCCAAATACACCCGCTGGTGTGTGTAGTCTTTATGTAAACATAATCGTTGAATAAATTAGTAGCGACATCATGTTGCTTCGAAGCAGTGCTATAGGCGAGAAACGAGAAATTCGAGAATAGACGGGATGCAGGGATTGTTATTAGCGGACCGAATTCTTATTGTTGCGCGTCTTGCTCGGACTAGAAAACACATTTGTGAAGTATACGGTTGTGCTTACTTTGGCTGGCCACGGTGGATAACCTCGAACTTTCGCAAACACCTTATCCCCCGCGAAAAATTTCTTATGGAGCTTCACCATGTCGGCAGCAAGCTCGTACAAACACAGGGTGAACCGACAGACGCTATTACCTTACCTATTATGCACTACGAGCAACGCGAATGGTTAATTTTTAAGAAACATCGAACAAAACATCGCGAAAGCCGCCATTTGCACGATATAACATCGAAACACGCAGAATAAGACGCTGCCCGCCAATTCGTAGGGCTCTAGTTACAAACACTCACGAGCTTGGACTGCGTGGGTTGAAAACTTTTAAGATTAAGGCGAAATGCCTGATTGGCTGCATTCGATGCTATCGGTTGGACCGTTTCATATTCACTTCTACTTTGGACACATTAATATCATCTGGCTGAATAAATCGACCAACACGCGTTGAAGTGTTGTTCCTCGCACGATGAAACGAATAACATGTCAGCCAGTTCCTGTCCAGTGTATCGTAAATGTATTTAGTATTTGCGTTCATTAAACTAAGTTGTGGAATATGGAATAGAAAATGTAATTCTGAAGTTTACATCGATCGAGGTAAGTAAACAGAAATTAAGAATGCTAATAAATTGAGTTACGTGTAATTGGTTTAGCACGTAAGTAAAGTTGGTACTACGAACAGTTGATAGGGGGTCACTGCTACAGAAGTGACGTTCTACGCTGCCTTTGCGAACACGTGAATGAATTACAATTCAATGCATACGGTTTTTCTGTCAAATGTACCAATGTTGATGCGATATTTATTTGAAAAATATATCATATTACGTCGCGGATGTGCGCGATGTTATTGCTAGCGCCAAAGCCTTCCTCGCAAGATTCTCGATTAAAAGACTCGAGAAACCCGTTCTCTGAGATGTAAGTATGCGTCTTCTCAACTTGCTTGCGATGTATCGTCGCACGAACCCTGTATTTTCTTTTTCGTTTTCAAATTTTTTGTAGCATGCATCACGCTTCTTTTTATATGCGCCTGCGATATATACGACAGTGTGAACATTTCAAGCATCGCTCCAGTTTTCTGCAGAACCATTCCCTGAGTGATTGTTCCTCCTTCCCGTCATAATTGCCGCCGCTTTTATTTTTTACACAAAGGGCTCATTCACGAACAGTGTTATATTCAAGCTACTATAATAAAGCAGTCCCTCTTCCAAAATACAGATTCTTATTTATCCGCATTCCCCAGTCCCCTCTACCTAATTAATTCTTTGTAATCATCGATGCTTCGTCGATCGTGTTAATTTAATATATTCGTAATATTCAAACAACTTTACGAAGTCTCGTTCATTCCTTTATGTTCGTGCAATTATTATGATGTGTAACTCTGAATCGCATTTATTTTACGAGGAATTTACTACTTGGAAATTACTATGTACATATGCTTTGCAACGAATGTATTTCTGATGTGTGTAATAAACAGATGAATAAAACCTACATGTGGCAATAGTGTATGTTAATGTAATCAAAGATGCCAGTACTTGAGGACCAACGCTTCTGGTGAAGTGTTTGAGTTCAAGAGGCCTGTCTAAGCACAATGAAAGCCTTTGTATCGATTACATTGACCGTGCTACTGTGTGGGATAAACTCAGCACCTATTAACGCCATTAGAATATGTGCCAGCAGAAAGAAAAGTATCGAAAATCTTTCTTTAAAACAAAACACACCTAGTGTACCTGAAACTATACCCAACGACAGTAATATAGCTCGTACCATAGTAAGTTAGAAACATGATACGCGTTAGAGAATCGCATTTCCACCAACGAATCTATTAGCTATTCGATCGAGTTTAAGGGGCGAAATAAATTCGATGGAATAAAAGGATTTTCTTACAGACAGATGACAATATTAAGTTCGAAAAGTGCACTAACTTTTGCCACGCGTTGTGGCAAGAAGATAAGACTGCGAACGGAACACAAATTATCATTTTATCCCAAGGTACGCCGGACGTCTCTTAACGTCCGATAAGGTATACTATGCGATTATTACAAATGTCTAATGTACGACAATTCAGGTTGCTGGAAGCAATCTGGTGAACAGAAATGCGAAACTTCGGAGTGTATTGCTCTTCAACGCTCGACCAAGGCACTGAACAACACAAAATTCTGTTGCTGCCATGGAGATTATTGCAATCTCAATATTAATAGTACTAATCTTATGTACTCCGAGAACAAAGTACATAGTTCTATTCCCTCGGAGAATAATCAACCAAGTAAGGTCGACGGTTGTTACGTAAAGAGCTCTCTCTATCGTCGCGATAAGTTCTCAACGATATCCCCCTTATTTGCATTGTTGCAGCAACTGAATATTTGGAACAGACGGATTCTGAAAGATGGATGCTTATCATAACCAGCATTCTAGTCTGTGTATTATTAGTGATATCTATTGTAACATTAATGGTATATCGCATGTACCATACGAACATGTTAGCAAGATTAAGAAAGCCACATTCCTACACCGATCAGTTTATGGATAGTACAGCGTTAAGAACCGGTACTTACACGGTAGATCATTTAAAACTTACGACAATTGTAGGTACGTTCTTTGCCGTTTAAACGATCAGCGTGCAAGACGAACAGGTATTTGTGGGGTGTTTGTTATTGAAATGTACGATATGATTTCAGGACAAGGACGGTATGGATCGGTATGGCAAGGCAGCATGGGGGACCAAGATGTTGCCGTTAAAATATTCCCTTCTCATTATCGTAATTATTTTCAAAACGAACGAGACACTTATTGCCTTCCATTCATGGAACACCCATCTTTACTCAGTTATTACGGTTGGTAGTTTTCCTTTAATAATTTCCCATTCGTTATCGAAAGACGTCACCATCACCACCTATGTGATTTTCATTCAGGTGTGGACGAAAGAGTGAGCATGGAAGGCAGCGTTGAATATCTTTTGGTACTTAGTTTCGCACCAGGTGGTACTTTGACAGACTTTTTAAGAACCCATACAATTGATTGGGCCACATTCTGTAAAATGGGCCTCTCCATGGTGAAAGGACTTGCTTACTTACATACCGATATACACAAAGGTGGTAAGTAGAATAAATTCATTAAAGAATGATCTTAAATGTTGTAAAGGACAGCTCGGATCAGATGGGTCAATTTTACAGATAAATTCAAGCCTTGCATCGCCCACAGAGATATCAATTCAAGGAACATACTAATCAAAGCAGACGGTACTTGTTGTATATGTGACTTAGGGTTGGCCGTTCAAATTTCTGGTTCCAAGTACTATTCGAACGGGGAGGAACAGCACGCCGAGATAAAATCAATCAATGACGTAAGATAACGATTTGCATATGCAAGATGTTTAAATCAATAAGGTCATTTATAATGTCGTTCGATAATCATTGAACTAGGTCGGAACCTTGAGATATATGGCACCCGAAGTGTTGGAAGGCGCAGTTAATTTGCGAGATTGTGAGAGCTCTTTGAAGCAGATAGATGTTTACGCAATGGGCTTAGTGCTTTGGGAATTAGTTTCACGATGTTCCGACATCTATATGCCGGCGTCAGAAATACCTCTATATAAGCAACCATACGAGAAAGAGATCGGTCTTCATCCAACATTCGAACAGATGCAAGTTTTAGTCTCTCGTAACAAAGCGAGACCTTTATTAGAGGGGAATTTAGTGGACAGACCGGGAATACGTTTGATTAAGGAAACTATGGAAGACTGTTGGGACGCAGACGCGGAAGCTCGATTAACTGCTTTGTGTATAGAGGAACGTCTTTCAGAGTTACAATCGCATCGTGGTAAGTTTCGCGGCTCGCTCACGATATAAATATATATTACGATGAAGTAGAAAGAAAGTAATTTATACAATTCTTAGTGACTGTACACTTTGCTGATGGAAGTCCAATGGTAAACTCCCATTGCATCTTAGTGCCTTCAACTACGAACAGTCTCTACAGCGAAACTTCGCATCATGACAACGCTCACATTGCTCAACTAGCACTGCACACGGTACAGGACAATTCGAGCAACGAAGGTGGCATTGTTGAAAATTTGGTGACACTATCGCCTTCCGAAAGCATCGTTCACGAGCATAGTTGTGAGTATTCTACTACCGCTAGATAAATACCGGTCGAAACGAATCCCTGTATAATCTTCAATTGTATTCCAGTTAAAAATTCGAACGAAGTGGCAGTATATAATCACACCCAGACACTTCAACCTTATCAAGGCCGAAATCCTTGCATGGAAAGGAACTTAATGTTACAGTCGGATTCGTTTGAAGAGCTGGGGTGTAACGGCAACGTACTCGTCGATAAATCTATGAAGCACGCGTGTAACGATCAGTACAAAATTGTATCAGAAGCACAGGGCCTAGTTTCCCACGATTACTTGAGTCAACATACGACACAACTCACGCAGCTAAGACCAGCAACGCCTATACCATACGTTCAGAACGTTATATCCGACGATGGCACCTCATCGTACGGTAAACGCAAGCAGACGAATGTACACGAAGCCTGCTCGCAGGAAAGTCCGAGGAAGAAGTTGTTCGGATGGCCTAATTTTAAGAAGCTACTCGCCAACAAGAAAATGTATCCGTACAATAAATACCAAATAGACAGGGAGGACTCGAAATCGAACTTACTATCGAAACAAAACGTGCAAATCAAAACTGTTGAAACGAACGTGACGATATCGCCGGGAGGAAAGTATGTGAACGGTATTATAAGTAAAGCGGCTGCTTCTACCGCTCTGTTGGACAAAAATGACAAGAATGCTGTGCAAGTTGGCAAACAGAAGCTAGAGAATGATAACAATACGAATATACGGCCCTCTACTTTGCCGCTTGTAAATTTAAGGAACAAGAAGACGGAGAATAATCTGAGTAGACAGGAGAGCATCGACAAGTTTAACGAAGTTTTCAACGTCGGATCGAATGTGAACGTACTGAAGCATCCACATATGAGAATAAAGACACCGGGTGATTTGCCGCCCTCGGTGAGGAAGGTCCGTGGTCGCGGACATTCAACCGCAAGATTTTCACTCTACGATGACCGAATGATGTGCAATATTTTAAGCGAAGAGGACGACAGGAGCGACAAAGCCATTTGGAATTCAGTACCATTCGGCATGGACTTCGGCGACAGCGACGAGAAACATTCGCCGGCTAAACCTAGTACCAAAAACGTAACTTGCTTTTAATCGAATATAATATTAAATGTACTTGTAAAGGTCTTTAGAGATAAGGATAATGGCTGTAGTGTAACTTCAGCGTAAATATATGTATGTACAGAAACACAGTGTATAAGGATAAGACAGATTTTATACTCTCGACGAAAATTCATATTATGAACATTCACGTATTGAGACAAATAAAAACGGGGGAGAAAAAGAGATATTAATCGAGTATCGATCAAGACATTAAAACGGAGTACATATTCGGTAACTTATGCTAATGATTTGCTCCTTGCAAGTATATTTTGTGCTTCAAGAATCTTTTGATTCAAAGCCACTGTGTTTAACCGACATAACTAGGTAGCTACTCATAAATGTTATATCAGTGTTAATCTTAGTGTTTCATATGTTCAAACTAGCGGCACGGAATTCATTAGAAACGTATTTTGATAAGCGTAATAAGTGTAAATCATGATTCTCATTGTCTGCTCGTATCTAGACTGGATGTTCATGGTTTAATGAATATTGCACGATTTATCAAAGACAATCAGTGTCAATATTTCGATCGAGGCATAGGTAAAACTAAACCTATTCGTCACGTATGATCCTTGGTTTCATAATCCTCAGAATTTACTTTCTTCGATCTAAACATCGTAATGTCCCATCAAGCGTACGTTGTAGAGCAAAGGGAGAAGAGCCATCGGAATCTGGGTTAGTTACATTTGGATACTGAATTCGTTTTTCAAGAAAATACAGCAGAGCCTTAATGACTGATGCTAGAGATGTAGAAACAAATGTTACATTCGAGTACAATGCGTAAGTTTTAAGTTGTATAATATTTATACTTTCCAGCCCTGTAAGCTCAATGTAAATATTTGTAGCATAAAGGCGGGCTTGATGCGTGAATTAAACATAAATGCTTGTTACGTTTTATTATGTTGATATTATAAGATTCTTACTTCCACGACGCGCCCTACTTTATATCGAGGCGAACCTTAAAGTACGGATGATACGAAGAAAACAATGAAGTATATAATTACGTGATACACAATAAAAGAAGAATTTTTTTCTCAAATCATTTGTTGCTCATTTTACATTGCACGTCTGGCGACTTTGCGGAGCGATAAGGACGCGGTTCATTCGATAACGTCCTGATTACGTTCATTCGCACGTGTGGCGTGAACGCCATTGCAGAGTAATGACAATTTTGTAAGACATTAAAGAAATAAACAGTTGTCACGTAATATCGCGTCGCATTAGAAGATCAATCGGAATGTCTATCATAACGGTTTTAAGGCACAATATCAGCCCAAACATGTTGCCACCGGCGCGTCTGCACATTATCAAAGTAAAACTTCTAACCTTCTACAATTCTTGTTGCAAACGGTTAATTAAAAGATTCGTTCATACACAATTGATTGTTCGCTTATAGCAGAATTCTCGGCTTCTATCATCGTACGCGAAATTTGCGGAGCATAATTCATTGGAAAGGATTCGAAACATTGGTATATCTGCCCACATAGACTCGGGGAAAACTACATTGACAGAACGTATATTATATTATACTGGAAGAATATCCGAAATGCACGAAGTAAGTAACGAACAATCTCGGCGTCTAGCGCACTGTCGCTCGTAGCTTTCGTATGAAATTCCTATATGCAATGTTTGGTTCTTCCGTTGCGCTACATACGAGGATAGGTAAGAGGCAAAGATAATGTTGGAGCAGTGATGGACAGTATGGAATTGGAACGGCAGAGAGGCATCACGATTCAGTCTGCGGCAACATACACTATATGGAAAGATCATAACATTAATATTATCGACACTCCTGGCCACGTCGACTTCACCGTAGAAGTGGAAAGAGCTCTACGCGTTTTAGACGGAGCGATACTCGTGTTGTGCGCGGTGGGCGGCGTTCAATCGCAAACTATGACTGTGAATCGACAGATGAAGAGGTACAATGTACCTTGCATAGCATTTATCAACAAATTGGACAGGTTGGGGGCCAATCATATCAGAGTAATGAAACAATTACGTGGAAAGTTATACCACAATGCTGCATTTTTACAATTGCCTATTGGCTTAGAGGGTAACAACAAGGGGATAGTAGATTTAGTCGCGAATAAAGCTTTATATTTTGAAGGAGACTACGGCGAAGTCGTAAGAGAAGATGAAATCCCAGGGAACATGAGGGCAGGTATGTTTCGACAATCAGAAGTTTATGCTACGCTTAACCGGTTAACTGGCACGGTCCTTTTCACTATTCGGGCCCAAACTGGTACCATCGAATAATTAAGTGAATCACACAAAATTTGGTATACAGGGGTTTTTTGAGTCGCTGAACCGATTCCGGGGGTAATTTTTTCATCTGACACCCCCAACCCCTAAAAAAATAGAATTTAGGGGTGAGTTTGTCAATTCTTTACTAAACCTTTTTTTATTTGTGAAGTTTTCTTGTCTATAATTCGATTGCAGCAGTTACTTTTTTCAATGCCACCCCCAACCCCTGAAAAATAAGGGTGTAGGGGTTTAATTTTTTAGTTTTTTTATTTTCTACGAAAAAGTTTCGAATAATTTTATACTTGAATTCTTCATCCATAAATTCCACCGCAAGTGCTTTTTTTTGATCCGCGATCCCAAAAACCCCTATATACAATTTTTCTATATCCCGATAGTATTTCAATATTTGGCGGCCATTTTGGTTCGCCATTTTGAGTCTGCTATATTGAAATTTAAAATTCCAATGCTAAATTCAGATTCAGCGACCCCAAAAACCTCTATATACAATTTTTCTATATCCCGATAGTATTTTAATATTTGTCAGCCAATTTGGTTCGGCCATTTTGAGTCTGCCATATTGAATTTTACAATTCCGATGCGAAATTCAGATTCAGCGACCCCAAAAACCATTACATACCAAGTTTCATTCAAATCGATTGAAAAACAAAAAAGTTATTCCATTTGATCATATATGATACATTACCAGAATTGGCCAGATTTTTGTTTGATCATATATGATACATTGCCAGTTAACCGGTTAAATACGTCTGAACGAGACTCACAAATATATGGATGTACCGTTACATGTAGAGGCGCAAGACAGAAAGCAAGAACTAATCGAACATTTAAGTAACGTCGACGAGAAACTCGGGGAAATGTACTTGAACGAAATGCGAGTGGAAGAGAAAGATATAAGAGATGCTATCAGACGATCTTGTATGAAACGATCATTCACGCCGATATTAGTCGGGACTGCTTTAAAAAATAGAGGGGTTCAGCCGCTTCTGGACGCGGTTATTGATTATTTACCAAACCCCGGAGAAGTTGAAAATTATGCGCTTAAAGAAACGGAGTAAATTTTTTTTTATATATTACATTCTCGTTTTTATATATTATATTCTGCGCAGCATGGAACAAACTTTGTCTTCTCTTTATAGAGCGGAATCGATCAAGGTCATGTTAAATTCTGAGAGGAGCAATAAGAATCCCTTTGTTGGTTTAGCATTTAAATTGGAAGCTGGCAAATTCGGTCAGCTAACGTACTTCCGTTGTTATCAGGGAATGCTGTCCAAAGGAGAATATTTGTACAACACAAGAACAAAGAAAAAAGTACGCCTACTTATGGAACGTAAAATCCCTTCCATTCTCGAAGACCTTTTTCTTATAAATGTAATACCCCATAGGTCAGAGTGCCAAGATTAGTACGACTCCACTCGAATCAGATGGAAGACGTGAGCGAAATTTATTCCGGAGATATTTTCGCTCTATTTGGCGTAGACTGCGCGTCCGGTGACACGTTCGTCAATAATCAGAATCTAGAATTATCAATGGAATCTATTCACGTGCCCGATCCTGTAGTGTCTATGTCTATTCAGCCAAAGAACTCAAAGGATAGAGATAACTTTGCGAAAGGAGTCGCGCGATTCACCAAAGAAGATCCGACTTTCAAATTTCAATACAACACAGATAGCAAGGTAACTTTCCCGAATGAGAAACCACGTTTATCTGGACGCAGCCCTACAAATGGCACCGACGAGACTATAATACGCAACGCACGTTTCAGGAATGCCTTGTATCAGGAATGGGAGAGTTACATTTGGAGATTTATGCGCAAAGGCTCGAGCGGGAATACAACTGTCCCATTCTCCTTGGAAAGCCAAAAGTTTCATTCCGCGAAACGATACGGGAGCCTTGCGAGTTCGACTATCTTCACAAGAAGCAATCAGGAGGAGCTGGACAATTCGCCCGAGTAGCTGGAATAATAGAGGTATAGACTTGCTCTAATTTCGAATCACCTTTTTCCATCTGTCACGGTTTACGTAATAAAAGCTGTGCCCTTTCAGCCACTACCAGCTCATCAGAATACTTTGGTCGAGTTCAAGGATGCAACGGTAGGAACAAATATTCCCAAACAATTTATTCCCGGCGTGGAGAAAGGTTTCAGGTTCATGTGCGAGGCAGGCTTCCTCACGGGTCACAAGATAGCGGGAATTAAATTCCGATTAATCGACGGAATGCATCATTGCGTCGACTCCTCGGAGTTTGCATTCTTTCAAGCTGCGCAGGGCGCGATGAGAGAAGCATTCGAACGTGGATCGTGGCATATTTTAGAACCAATTATGACAGTGGAAGTGACTGCTCCGATAGAGTATCAGGTAAATAATGTACTAAATGTTTCGGAACTACGAGCGGAAGTTTATACCCAGGGACGTAACTAGGGGGGGGGGGGGGGGGGCAGCGGGGTGTTTGTGCCCGATTTGCGGGGGGCGTCAAACGAAGTGTACATCAGCGCCGTCGAAAACCCTTCTTTATCTGTGTGTCTTCTATGTCTTGAGTTTTCCTTCGTATTTCTTTGCTCTCATCTCCTGAAATGGTTTCACTTCGTAAGAAAATAATCCTTGAAAAAGTTTATTGCAATCGGACACCAGGCCTTAAAGTTTAGAATTCATCAATGGTGTGGATTTAAAGAAATTCTCAAAAATGGTAAGCCCTATCGAAATTTTGTTCAAATAATATTAAAAGATCATTCAATTTGCTACAATTACTGTATATTTGATTTTTTCGTGCTTCCAACCATTATTTACACAATAGCGTTTGAATATACGTCTGATGGTATAATACCTATATTGTCTAATGATATTATTATTTTATTTTTCGTCATTAAAATATGCTATAGTAAAGAGTATATGCTACTGATTCAAACCCGCACCTCATGTACGGTGTATCTCTTACAATTAGTATGTTGGCAAGGCATCATTTTGGAAAGGCTACATCAATGGCTTTATTCAAATTTATATATTACGTTATTTCATTAGGAATAAAGGAGATACACATTTTATGGAAAAGTAATTAAAATTGATCTATTTAAAATTTATTTATCTGTTATCAAACAGCAAACAAATGCAATATGTTTGGAACCAGTTAATAAACACATTTATTATACCTTTTTTATGTAAAGTGTGGACTCAACCTCCTAAGGTGGGCAATACAAAGTGGTAAAATGTGGGGGGGGGGGGGGGGGCGGCAAACAGAATCCTTGCCCCGGGGCGCTTACAACCTAGTTTCGTCCCTGTTTATACCTATAGTTCTGTAACGCCCTACGTTCCTATTACGGAGCAAGCGATATATTCAATTAATCTGAATGTCTGTATTGTCGCAGGGAATAGTCGTAGGTCAAATAACCAAACGGCACGGTCTCGTAAATGCTACGGACGGCTCCGAAGGATGGTTCTCTTTAACAGCAGAAGTTCCACTCAACGACATGTTCGGTTATGTTGGAGAACTGAGATCTTCTACCCAAGGAAAGGGAGAATTCACTATGGAATATTCGAGGTACAGCCCTTGCCTACCGAGCATCGAGGAGCAGCTGATAAAGGACTACCAAGCATCGCAAAATATACCCGTCAACGTGCAGAAGAAGAATTAATTATAGAACACACCTTCGTGTTACTTTATGATTCAATTTGACCTTCTTGTAACGTATGATGTATCCGAATTGACTGAATGTGTTGTAAATACAAGTATGATTGCGATAGACAAGACAATACACTAGGAAAGTTCATTTGACTTCTATCTGGAGCTGGATCTCCGTACGTTGGATACATAAACGAAATATAAACCAACGATCCACTTCGTTCCGTTCCTTTTTTTTTTTAAACGGGTAAATACATCTGTGCGTGAGTTTCTACCTTGATTTACGGAGCAGACCATGGCCATAGATCGTTGAATCTCGATCCTCTCGTTCCTGGTCGTTGAGTCTTCATAATCGCACCTTGGTCGTCAAGTCAGCCTCATCCCGTATCCGCATTCTCACCTTCACTCGCCACGCTCCACCACTTATACCACCCACGAACTATCACGCGAAGCATTTATCACAGAGAAACCCGCGATATCAACGTTTCGAATCGAGTGAAAAATCCACGGCGAACCGAAGCGGAAGCTATACAACTTTGGTCCCGTTTAAATTTCGAAGTGCGATTGCTATTGCGATTCTCGAATCGAACCAGCGCCTCGATGTTCAATCGAGAATCAAAGATGGCGTCGCAGCGGGGGCGCTGCAGTCGAATGCACCGATGCACGCTCCAGCGAGGGCCCGATGCCCGATCAGTAGCGCAGAAGCAAGTATCCAGAGTGGTCGGCGGGTTGCGGAGCTTTTTCATTCGGTGTGCATCTTCGCCTGGTCGTCCAAGAGACGAGCGGCTGGTACGCGCCAGGGAGGATAAATTCGCCGGCGTGCTTCCGCGTGCGTGCGTGCCTGAAAAAATGTAATATGGCGATGGTCGCGTCGAACATGAGCGGCCACATACAGAAGCAGCTCACCAGAAGCCTCGAGCGGATCCTGGAGGAAGCGCACTTGAGCGGCGAGCTCAAGCTCAGCGGCCGGAAGCTAAAGGACTTTCCAAAAGTCGGCAAAACTGGCTCCAGCAAGTACAACCTCCAGGATACGGTCTTCGCCGGTGAGTCTCTTGGGTTCGCGCCCGACAAATTTTCTCTCCTTAACGGAAGAGTGGAAAGAGGAGAAGACCGATCGAAAGGGATAGGATACGTACTCAGCGTTTAAATATGCACTCAAACATTCCACGAGCAGTCAGTCTTATTCCAACCGACTCGCGTGTCGTAGGCAGTGCCATAGCACTGTGACTCAATTCTAAGAGCGAAGCAATATTCTAAACTTTCCTGAAGAAGATCTAAACGGAGATCGAAACGTCGAAAGCTTATATATTTATTATTGCTAAATAGTTTGTTTTTTAGTTTGTTAAATTGACCGAACCTGTGCGCCGAAATCACATATATTAATTATTACGGTCGAAATAAAATTTATAAATAAATTCCACGAGCAGGCTACTAATGCCGAACAAGCTGTGCCAAGGAAACCCGTTTGATCGAAATTCGTTTTTCTCCTCCCCAAAATCCTGCCGACTCTGTCGCCGCCCCAAAAAGGCCCCGGCAACACGCTTGCGAGCGTTGTACCATTGCTACGACGTCCTACGCGATACTGATCTCGAATTCCTTCAAAGTTAGCCTCGCGTATACTTCTGTTTATGTCACGTCCACGCGCGCGTATGCGGCGCCGAAAGCTACGCCGCGTACGCGTACCGTTCATTGTTTAGATTACAGCTGTGCACGCTTCATTCACTCCTGCCTTCGGGCATAACTTGTATGTACTTTTTTCTTCGCCTAGAATCTCGGCCTCTGTTACTACGGAACGGAGCCCAAACAATCGGCGAGAAGTAGGAGAAACAAATGAATGGAGAGTAGGAGGCTACTTTCTTTTGTCAACTGTCCCCATGGAAACGTTTAAGCGTTCGTCGATCGCTGGTGCAACGACCAGCGAGAAATATTTAAGCGTTACATAATTCAAGCCCATCCGTATATTTACGGTGCAACGCTTCGTGCTCACGATTTCTTAGTCCGTTGCCCATTAATATGCTATTACATAGTCTCGAACGGTAAACAGCGAACGCAGAGCTAGGAAACGTGAAAAGGACGAGATGTCCGAGTATGAGTGTCTCTTTTTCCTCGTTCACGTGGCACTACGTGGGCTTCGTTAGGATAAACGCGTGGCGTTTCTACAAACACTTTTATACATCTGGATCGATAGCGGTTTTTTGTTAAGCAAACCGGTCGTACGATTCATCTTGAGCAAACGATCCGTTCGCGATGTACGGCTTCCGCCCGAGTTCCTCGCGTTATTGATAATGCCACAACGAATTGCACTTTTATCGCATGGGCATTCTCTTGCATCCCCGATTTCCCGTTCGTAGGTGAAGCGAAGCATAGAGAAGAGCGCACCGTACAAAGTAATTCGTTTTGAATAGCTAGGCGCTGTCAGGGCGACGTTATCTCGACACACCCGGTGTTTCCTGTTACCGAGATAACTGTCGTGCATTCGACAGTGTGCGGTTCCGATGATACCGGCAACGGCACGAGAAATTACGTGCGCAGAAGCGTAAGAGCGCTCCAAGTTTTGAGACTGTCCATACCCTTTGCCAAGAGTCGATAAGCTTCGGCTTTGTGCCCCTCGAAAAAAGCTGCGGCACACACGGATCATTTGCCAACGCACAAGCAGGCCGAGGGGACGCGATGCGATATTAATTTCACTGTTTGCCCTCGTTCGCCACTAATTAGAAGGTGCAAGTGCCGTTCGTCACCCGAGAACGGCATCGTTTCGTTGTAGTAACAGTTTTACGCGACGAACGCGGACATCTCTCTGCCGAAAATTATCAGGCAGATTAGTGGGAACGCTGCATCGACGGATATACAAATTTTTAACGGAGAAAATCCTTATCGACTGCAATCAGATGCGCATGGATTGCGAGCACTATCTGGATCGACAGAGTTTACACTTTTCCAGAGAGATATCTCGTGTTCCCATCGACCACACGATCGATGGTTTGCCGAACGTGGACACATGCACGCGGCAATCGCAAATATTTTCCGTTGCGCCCGGCAACGGTGAATCAGCGACGATTAGTAAAACACGTATGCAACGCGACAGCCTGGCCCGACGAGAAAATCAAACATACCTATACGGCGTGGATTGGGATGGGTGAAATTTCCACCTTCCCGAACGGCTATCAATTCTCTCTCTTCGACGTTTATAGCATCGACCCAGATTTCTTCCCGAGTGACAACCAGACGCGCGACACGGAATTCCTTCGATCAGATGAAGGCGGCTCCGAATTATCAGGTCTTCGATGCACGAATTTCCAATATCCCCGGGGGAAAAAAGTGGCGCAGGCTCGTCAGCAAAGAAATATCCGTGATCAGCCGCGCGAATCTTAATCAGGAGTCGGCCGTCGTGATTACTCCCCGGGCGCAAAGGAACAAATAATTATCGGGCCGTTTCATCGTCGCGCGGCTATTCCACCAACACTGATCACGGCTTATCGGTTTTCGATGGGCGATTCTTTGGCGGACAGAGGGAGGGATGCAATTTCGGTCGGCGTCCCTCGAGTATCAGCCCCGGGAAGAGTGGGAGCTGCTTTTATGCCCGTCACAATTTCGTGGAGGTATTATCAGGGCGACGGCCACGTCGGGCCTTCTTGCGAGGTTCGACGGCGACAGAAGGGGACGTAAGTTGATTAGGGAACCCCAGGTCAGTACTAGGGATCCCCCGCCGTTCCTGCGCCTACGTGGCTCGAAACTATTCCATGCAAATAGACCGCGACGAGGAGAGCCAGCCACGACGAGAACGTCGAGAACGAAAATTACGTGGCCGCCTGTGGCTTTCAGCTCCGTGCCAACGCGTTCAGCTGCGAGTTCCGCGAGAGTTTCGCGAACGTGTGCCGGGGGCCCTTGCCTCTCCATTCACCGGAGAAACTCGTGGGCCCGATATGCCGGCACACGGCAGAAAAACCCGATCCATTGTGCGTGGACGAGTAGCTACTCCAACGAGTAAAAGCGAACGCGACACGCCGCGCGAGCGAACCGATGGAAAAGAGTAAGAGGAAATTTGCTGGAAGTCGAACGGGACGAGGACAGGGAAGCCCGTGAACGGGACGGTCGATGCACGGGACAAATCGTTTCCCCCGAAGCCGACTCAACGCCTGCCGTTAATGACTTTCGTTCGCGTAATTACGGGCAACGGTGCCGTTCGCCGGGACGAAGGCCGAACCGGCGACGAAACGGCGGTAAATGCCATGCCGCGGAAAAAGCTTCTTATCGATTATGTCACGGTGTGCTGCGCGCTTTCTTCCAGCAACGCGAGAGAGGAGCAAGGCGAGATCCTTTATTTCTTCTCCCTAACCCTCGCCTTTCTTCGGCATTCCGGACCAGTAGCCCGGCCCCGCGCTTCCCAGAACTTCGCTACTTTGCGTGCGTGCTGGCATTAATGCCCCGCAGATTTCTCCATATATTCGGTATCCTAGCCCGCTTCCTGCACATCTCTCTCTCTCTCGAGTAAGTTTCCACGCGTAAAGTAAGGTAAAAGACCCAATACGTGGACACGTCCCAGTAGCTGGACACTGGTGCAAATAATACTGATTAGTACATTTAATATTTGCTTTATCCAAAAAACAACTATTTTATTCAATTTTTCAAATATTTAGTAAAATATATTCATATATATATATTTGGTATATTTGTAACACTTTCGTAAAAACAATTTATTCTCTTGAACTGTCCGGTTTACACCATTTTAGTATTGGGTTTATCTGATTCGCTAAGCAGTCGATGTTACACACGAATACACATAACCTTAAAATTAGTCATTCAATAATAGATTCTTTTTACTCAAGTTTGTTTACTGATTTGAATAAATTACTTGTACAGAAGAAATATGCAAAAAGAAAAAACTATTGTGTTGTTTCTTTTATTTAATTTCTCTAGAAAACATCCAAATTGCTGATGTTTCATTATGTGTCCATGTAATGGAACAGTAAACTCGGGACGCCGGGACATACTAGTTAAGGGGACTAGGCAGTCGTTTTTCGTGAGAAATAGACTCTGTCCTTTATTTATTTGTAAATAAATGAAAGCACATCCAGATATATGCTTTTACCCAATGTTTATTACTACCATACAGATTGAAAAAAAAGTAATAAGAAATATATATGTGCTTTAAAAATGGCGCTGCCGACGGGTAAACATTTTAACGTTTTTCTGTCGTTTTGCTTTAATATCGGTGTTAAAATGTGACGTAATCCGATTTCAAAGGCGAGATTCTTGTTTGTTGGATTCATAGTTTCCGCCCAAACCTATAAAAACAACAATTAAATCAAAATCATGCGATTGGTGGCTGAAAAACGGCGATTTTTCCGAGAAAAATTCGTTCTTATTTGTGCGCTGCAAAAATCCGGTGACTCTTCAATTTTTTTATAAAAATCTCGAATTTTTACGGATCATATCAGAGGTTTGGGGCGAAATGGCACATGTTTTACACATCCTGTAATTTTTTTCAAGTCGATCTGAACCTCCATTCGTTCGCAATCAGGAAAAAACCAAGAGAAAAAAAGATTCGAGAAAATCGCGTTTAAAGTTTCTGGGCAAAGGCGACGCAATAAGTTACCGCTTGATCTTTTTAGCTGCCAAATCAACAATTTTGCGAATTTTAATATAACCCAAACGGCATTTTATTCAGAAAAGATAGTACTTTCGGAAAATGCAATAAAAAAAAATCGATTTTTCGACTGCCTAGTCCCCTTAAGCTGTCCAAGTATTGGGCCATTGTAAGGTCTATGAATTTTCAATATTTCACAAAATTGTTCACCCCTACAATATGTGTTTTTTTTTTAATGATAAAGTACACACGATGCCCCATGTAATTGCAAAATCGTTTTTATATAAATCGATTTGTATAACTGAAAAATTCTCAAATGTGTGTACGCCGCACCTTAAATGTCCAGGTATTGGGACATTTACCTTACCGTCTTTTTCAAGCTCCTACTTAGCGGTACATAAAACCGCCCACGCAGCCGCTTCCTTGCCAAATGATCTTATAATCTCACGTCGCGTCGGACGGACTCCCTCGTTACGGGGGCAGCTGCACCCTGTGATTAACGAAAAGAAGCACGGAATCCAGGCAACGGCGCGGCACGACCGCGCCCTTCGCCTCTCGCCGGCTCGCATACTTTTCTTCTCTCTCCTTGTCTCGCGTCGCGGCCCGTCCCTCATCTTCTTTTGATCGCGGCCGAGTCCGCGACAGGTGTCTCTCGGCGGGAACCGGTCGAGCGAATCGAAAGCGTTTTCTTCCCGAATCGCTCCGAGCCGATCCGTATATCAACCGTCGCGACACCTCGACACCGTTCAGAGATTCCGATTAATTCATCGAAACTGACTTGCCTCTGCCAGGGAACAGCCACGTGATCGCGCCACCCTATATCGAGTAGGTACCCTGGGTCGTTCACTTCGATACTTTACGCCTTGAAGGGGCATCGTCTCAGGCTGATAAGCCGCCTGCCTATCCTCCATCCAACTTTTCCTCGGCTCTTCGTAGCAGAAGGAGGGTGCGCAATCGTATTTTTACGGGGGCGGTGAACGACGCGCGTGCTATACGCTCCCGCGGGTGCCCCCTAGAGGAGCAGGGAAACGCCAAGGGGAGAGCAGAGCATCCACCATGGATATGGGAGAGTCCCGGCGCGATGGGACAGGCCGGTCTAAAGATAGAGACACTACAGCTGCAGCGGCAGGGGTGCCAACAGGTCGATACTCCATATCGCCGCGTTATATCGTTCGCTTCGCCATAGCGCCGGTGTTCGCTTATCTCGCGCTCTTGTCCCTCTGCCAAAGGGGCACTCCTCGAAGATGATGTCGCTCGAGTGCCCGCCAGCCAGCCAAGGGTGGAAAGTCGCCACGCCGCTGTGAAATCTCGCCAACTATTACAACGGAAAACGAACGATTTCGTCGAATGGAGAGTGCCTCGAAAGTTTGCGCCCAAAAAGATTCGTGCAAAGCTGCGCCGAGGTTTCTGCTATCCCAGACTTCTACATCGCGCTTGATGGATGTTGCACGCGAACGATTCGCTGCGCTCTATCTTTATACGAGAAGCGTGCCGAGTGTACATATGCCCGCGCCTCCAGATCATATCTCACACGCTTCGAGAGTACGCGATGAATGTTCCCGATACAGGGGCCCACTCGTGTCTCGCGTGCCCCCGAGCTACGCCCCGTTTGTCTTTTCTCCAGCCACCGACCACCGGCAAGGCACCTCCACCAAGGAATATCGTCGCTAACGATTAATCGGTTAATCGAGAGGCTCGCGTATCGCGCTGCGTAGAGACACTTTTCTAGCGCGGCTCGCTCGCAGGGGGGCGTTAATTAAACACCACTGTTTAAACCCTGGGGCGCTAATTAACGAGGCTGCAGCGTCGACGAACGTTTCGCGAGCGGAGGGGAGAGAAGGGCAGGCACGAATGGAGCGGTTGATGGGAAACGGGAAAATCGCGTTGAAAATGTGCCGTTTTCTCGCGGCGCTTCGGCCGATTCGCGACATGCCGCTAGTGTGCACCGGTTCCTGTGCTTACGGTGCGTGTATCGCTCGTGCAACGCGGTGGTTTCGTTGCCGAGTTATAATTAGCAGTATCACAGGGCCGTCCTGGCAGCCTGGCGAGCCCACCACGTATGTTTTTATGCCACGCCGGTTTCGATGAGTCGCGTGTCAGGCTCGTACACAGTGTCGTTGCACTCGCCGTTGCAGCGTGGCATCCTCCTTGGTCGCCGCTGATACTCGAGAGGGATTTCACGGTCGCGACCTTCCGTCTAGTGTTTCACGAGTTCGCGAACTGGGTCAGACCTGGAACAGATAAAAAGTTCGCTGAACCGTGGGAAAAACGGTCATAGCAGGATAATCCCGCCGCGGCGGTGAATACCCGACGATGGCTCTGCAAACGTCCCCCGTGCTGCGGCAGCGCGATATTAGGGAACGGCGCAGCACTGTGTCAACTAGTTGTACCGCGCAATGCAATACTCTGCACCGTGCAACTCGAGCAGGAGCCGAGTGTTTACCATGCGCCGCGTCCATCGCTTCCAAACACCGTGCGTCGCGAACGTTTCGAGCAACGGCATCGTTCTCCTCCTGCTCTTTGGAACAGCTGGGAGCACTCTCTTCTGAAAGCCAGAGACCCCTAACTGTTGCTCTATCCAAGAACTCCACATCGAGCCGGAAGAATTTCTGAAGGCGGCGCGAGACCCGCCAAGCGTGGTAGAACGCTTAACTCGCTTTCGATGGAAAAGAGACGATAAGCGTGCCGATCGACCGGCAAGCTCAACTTGGCGCGGCTGTCTCGAGACGTGTCTTGTCCGTCGATAAATTCCAACCGCATTGCAGATACGAAAGACGAAAGGTGTCTTTATTCGGGGCGCTCGTTCCTCAAACACGTGGATGAAGTTTCCAAAGGTTTTCGCAAACTAGGAAGTAGTGTTTTCTTGGAAAGCGACCAGTCGATGCACAGGTAGCTAATTATCGTCGCGGGTAATCTCGTTTGCAGTCCACGCGCGCGCATGTTACGTGTCGCGGGTCGGAATGGAGACGGTCAAGAAATACAGTTATGGCTCGTGCTGTTGTCTTTGCACAGCGTTATAGATGGCGAATGAATGTAATTAAATTATTCTTAGGTCGTCGCACGATAATCCGACCATAGCCATCGTTGGAGACGATCCATCGGGAACCCGCGAGGTGAACGTTGAATCGGTTCCCGTCGCGGAGTCGATATCGATTACTCCGGATATTGATATAGCAGTGACTCAATACACCGTTGCACTTGCCTAGCGTCTATCTAGTTTCTTCGACCGGTGCACGATTAAAGTATCTACCAAGGCCTCGCCGAGTGATACGACGTCAGCTTTCGACGTGCAGAATGATCGTACATGCAGCAACCGTGGCATGGCGAAATCCACCTACGCACAGTGGGTTGAAATCCCAGAAACATGGTAAAAATATGAAGGTAATCTTTGATATTTACAAAAATGAGTATGCTAAAGCAGGGCTTGAAACCGTTATTATAAAGATTTAGGTTCTTGAAAGAGTTATGAAGAACCTTTATTCTGAATAACCGTTATAAAGAACCTAAATATCAGACTATATAAGTATAAGTTACGGTTCCTATATAGCTCTATAACTTTTATTTTTTAGGTTCTATATAAGTTCCAAACGGTTATAGAACCGATTCAATAACTTTTATTTTTTAGGTTCAATATAAGTTCCAAAGCGGTTACAGAACCGATTCTTGTAACGATTGTACAGAATTTTATAGAAAATGAAATGACAACATATTACAACTAGGGTGACTGTACCTAATATCGCCAGTGTTCCTAATATCGCCACTCGCTATATCTCTTAAAGTAAGGTCTAAAATTGATCGGTTATGCACTGAATTAGTACCTAAACATATGTAGGAAGACATACTATAATTGCAGCATCATGTGATCAACAATTACAGAAAGGGAAGGATTTTAGAGAATCTTAATGGTGTAAAAATTTATTGGACTATCACAGTTTTACGTCACATTCGGAGAAGGTAAGTCTAATAAATCTGTGAATGCAAGAATATCTACTAGAAATACCTAATTAATGATGTACTTAAGAAATAAAATCGATTCAAATATTTTTCATAATGAAAATAGCGTTTTTCTTTTAGCAGTATGCGTGTTCTCAATACCGTCTACCGGAGAACAATGGTTT
This sequence comes from Andrena fulva, assembly GCA_946251845.1. Classification (NCBI taxonomy): domain Eukaryota; kingdom Metazoa; phylum Arthropoda; class Insecta; order Hymenoptera; family Andrenidae; genus Andrena; species Andrena fulva. The sequence goes on along the minus strand of OX276327.1, from coordinate 91,998,112 downwards.
CGATGTAATGCTTGTTACAGGTGAGGTCACGAAATGTGCGGAGCAACCGAAATAAAATTTATTTGTCCAATATGTACATCGGAACGTAAAAAATAAAATATTTTAAAAATCTATATTTTCAAATTTCTATATTATTCTAATAAAAATGAAATCAAAGATGGATAAAAAGACATTTATAGAGCAAGAAATAATAAAAGCACATGTGAAAATGACTTTAAAAACTCATATATACATGAATTAATCAATATTTCTTGAGTAGGCGATATTAGGTACACTTTTTTCAGGACCCGATTTTTGCATGTCTTACGTTTTTTGAGTCCTAATTAACAATTTGTAGGTTTCAACGATTCTAACATATCCTACATGAAAGATGAATAATTTCTCTTTACTTTGAAACGAACTGCATGGAAAAATATCAATTATTATTCAATCGACAGCGATTTAACTTTTGCCTGGCGATATTAGGTACAGTCACCCTATAGACTACCGTGTATAACCATATTGCTTAAAAATTATTATAAATAAGTAAGTAAATAAGTAAGTAAACTCCTTGTACTATACTCATGTTAGCCTTAAGTCTTAAGCTAGTTTAATTTAGTATAGTTTATTTTCAATGTTTGTTTGTTTTGTCCTGCTTAGTTTAGTTTAGTTTATTGTACGTGGTTAGGCTTCACAACAGTGTCACCACTGCAGCCTCGCCTTTACTCTAATTGGCTATGTCATCTGTAATATTCAGTTTTATTTTCTCATTCTCTTTGAGTAATAAAGACGTCTAATAATAATAATAAAAAAAATAATAAATATATATTATGTACACATTTGTACATACGTATACAATTCTTTTGTAATATGAACCACAAGCGGGCACTTGAAAAATTATAATTTATAATATCTATTTTGTATTATAACAAAAAGTGCAATAAATATTTAATACCATAGATCGAAACATTTATTTGTCAAGTTTAGTTTTTCAATTAGGATCCACCTCACCATCAGGATCATGATTCTGACAACATATTAAAATATCATTCAAATCGGGGAGCTAGACCCTCATCGGTATAACAACCAAACATTTATATTAACGAACACTTCATATTACAAAAGAATTGTATACGTATGTACAAATGTGTACATAATATATATTTACTTACTTATTTATAATAATTTTTAAACAATTTGGTTATACACAGTAGTCTATAGTTGTAATATGTTGTCATTTCATTTTCTATAAAATTCTGTACAATCGTTACAAGAATCGGTTCTGTAACCGCTTTGGAACTTATATTGAACCTAAAAAATAAAAGTTATTGAATCGGTTCTACAGGGTGTCCGCGCGTAGAGTGAACAGCTGGATATCTCCTAAACTATTGGAGATAAAAATATAAAAAAAATATGTAAATTAATGGTTCGATGGGGCTGCTTAATTCGCCGCGACGGATTTTTTTTTCGATTATTATTTTAAAAGATACGATGGTCAAGTTCGGTTTTTCAAATGGCACTAACTTTTTTGAAGTCCTGGGTTGATAGTGCGTTCCAATACGAATTCAAAAAGCTTTAATGTATACACTTGATTTCCACTGGTTTTTGAGATATTGCGCTTGCAAATTTGCTGATTTTCACTTGAAAAAAACCTCTGGAATAGCAAGGACCGGGGACGGTCGTGCTGGCCCCACGGGTGGCATTGCCTGTTGTAACAGATACCTACCTGCCAAAGGTCTACGCAGACCCAGGCTGGACAATTCTTTTCCGTCAGAAATGCTACTTAGGTAGGTACATCTGCGGTATCGAGAAGCGCACCGTTACTTTTATTTCACACTTGCTTCTACGCTCGGATGGCCGGTTATTTTGGGGGGGGGGGGGGGGGGGTGCAAGTTCGATTGGTTAGGTTAGGAGGTGTGAAAGTTGCTAGACTAAATTTCAACCATTGGGAGCAGATTGCATTAGAACCAATCGGATTTGCATCCCTCACAAACGGCTGCTCTCTTGAAGAGGCCCTCTTCACGGTAATATCCCCTCCCCAATGCCCACCTTCTCTCGCGCGGAATACGTCAACGCATGCTTTAGGTTTTGATGTTGAAGCTCGTGTTTATACTCGAGATGACCACGCGTCGACAGCGGGCTACCCCTTTTCTTCCTGTGTCTCTCCACGAGGAGTATTGCCGGTGGATTGTAGGAGCGTAGATGTCGGGATGCCATTTATTGAATTCAGGAGACGATAGAAACACTTTATTACAAAACACACATGTACTATAATTAAAGTAAATCGTATTCCTCTCGGGCAGGAGTACTGACAATGATCGAACTTACGCCCAACTTCGCGCAGACCGATTACACGCGGGGTAGTCGGGTGTCACACACTGCACAAATGATACAGGGTAATTCTGGAGCAACGCCCGTCAAGGAGATGCGGCCTGGTACCCCGTGGCGAGGACAGCCTTCGCAGTGCCTCGCCCGATTTTTATGGCTTTTTCCGGAAAAAGGTACGAATCTTGGGCCCAACGTAACGAATTTGGGGTCGAGCCCCCGTAGTCGAGGGTGAAATATCCATTACAGCGTATTAAGAAATTCTTTTCTTCATCGTGTCGAAAGGGAAGTGACGCCAATGGATTCCTTATGTTTTTCTGATGAAAATCATACCAAATATCACGCTAATCGGATTACTTTGACACAAGCTATTTGTATTCCATATGCAAAAGTTGTCGGATTTACACGACATTTGTAATGATTTCCATCGGAAAACTCCAAGGAATCCATCGGCGACACTCCCATATCCATACGATAAAGAATAAAGAATTAGTTTATGTCTTAAACAGATAATTCTGGAGCTACGCCCGTCACCCCGTGGCGAGGACAACACCCCGCAGTGCCCATCGAATTTTATGGCTTTTTCCGGAAAAAGGTACGAATCCTGGGCCCAACGTAACGAATTGAAGGGTTTCGACCCTCGAAGGGTTTGGAATATCATTAAGAAGTGAAAAATGTACAGGATTTCAAATGTTTGCTTCTTTTCTTCATCGTATCGAGAAGGAAGTGACGCCAATGGATTCGTTATGCTTTTCCGATGAAACTGACACCAAGAACGACGTAATTCGGAAAATAATGATGTAAATGAACAATTCATTTCCATAACCTCAAGCTAATTTCGTTAATAATAGTCAGATTTACGTGAAATTTGATATGATTTTCATCGGAAAAACATAAGGAATCCATTGGTGCCACTTTCATATCGATGCATTAAAGAATGAAGCATTTCTTACTACGCTGAAATTAATATTTCACATTTTCACCCTCAACTGCGGTGGGTCGACCTCAATTCGTTACGTTCGGCCCAGGATTCGTACCTTTTTCCGGAAAAAGTCATAAAATTCGATGGGCACTGCGGGGTGTTGTCCTCGCCACGGGGTGACGGGCGTACCTCCAGAATTACCCTGTATCTGTTTAGGAAATAAACTAATTCTTTATTCTTTATCGTATCGATATGATAGTGGCACCACTGGATTCCTTATGTTTTTCCGATGAAAATCATACCAAATTTCACGTAAATCGGCCTATTATTAACGAAATTAACTTGAGGTTATGGAAATGAATTGTTCATTTGCTTCATTATTTTCCGAATTACGTCGTTCTTGGTATCAGTTTCATCGGAAAAGCATAAGGAATCCATTGGCGTCACTTCCTTCTCGATACGATGAAGAAAAGAAGCAAACATTTGAAATCCTGTACATTTTTCACTTCTTAATGATATTCCAAACCCTTCGAGGGTCGAAACCGTTCAATTCGCTACGTTCGGCCCAGGATTCCTACCTTTTTTCCGGAAATAGGTACGAATCCTGGGCCGAACGTAACGAATTTGGGGTCGAGCCCCCGCAGTCGAGGGTGAAAATGTGAAATATTAATTTCAGCGTAGTAAGAAATGCTTCATTCTTTAATGCATCGATATGAAAGTGGCACACTGGATTCCTTATGTTTTTCCGATGAAGATCGTACCAAATTTCACGCAAATCGGCCCATTATTAACGAAATTTCCTTCATTATTTTCCGAATTACGTCGTTCTTTGTGTCAGTTTCATCGGAAAAACATAAGGAATCCATTGGCGTCACTTCCTTCTCGATACGATGAAGAAAAGAAGCAAACATTTGAAATCCTGTACATTTGCACTTCTTAATGATATTCCAAACCCTTCGAGGGTCGAAACCCTTCAATTCGCTACGTTCGGCCCAGGATTCCTTCCTTTTTTTCCGGAAAAAGCCATAAAATTCGGGCGAGGCACTGCGAAGGGTTGTCCTCGCCACGGGATACCAGGCCGCATCTCCTTGACGGGCGTTGCTCCAGAATTACCCTGTATCATTTGTGCAGTGTGTGACACCCGACTATCCTCCGCGTAATCGGTCTGCGCGAAGTGGGGCGCAAGTTCGATCATTATCAGTACTCCTGCCCGAGAGGAATACGATTTATTTTAATTATAGTACATGTGTGTTTTGTAATAAAATGTTTCTATCGTCTCCTGAATTCAATAACTGGTATCCAGACATCCACGCTCCTACAATCCACCGGCAATACTCCTCGTGGAGAGACACAGGAAGAAAAGGGGTAGCCCGCTGTCGACGCGTGGTCCTCTCGAGTATAAACACGAGCTTCAATATCAAAACAATAGCATGCGTTAACGTATTCCGTGCGATTGAAGGTGGGCATTGCTGTGAAGAGGGCCTCTTCAAGAGAGCAGCCGTTTGTGAGGGATGCAAATCCGATTGGTTCTAATACAATCTGCTCCCTATGGTTGAAATTTAGTCTAGCAACTTTCACACCTCCTCACCTATCCAATCGAACTTGCACCCCTCCCAAAATAACCGGCCATCCGAGCGTAGAAGCAAGTGCGAAATAAAAGTAACGGTGCGCTTCTCGATACCGCAGATGTACCTACCTAAGTAGCATTTCTGACGGAAAAGAATTGTCCAGCCTGGGTCTGCGTAGACCTTTGGCAGGTAGGTATCTGTTACAACAGGCAATGCCACCCGTGGGGCCAGCACGACCGTCCCCGGTCCTTGCTATTCCAGAGGTTTTTTTCAAGTGAAAATCAGCAAATTTGCAAGCGCAATATCTCAAAAACCAGTGGAAATCAAGTGTATACATTAAAGCTTATTGAATTCGTATTGGAACGCACTATCAACCCAGGACTTCAAAAAAGTTAGTGCCATTTGAAAAACCGAACTTGACCATCGTATCTTTTAAAATAATAATCGAAAAAAAAATCCGTCGCGGCGAATTAAGCAGCCCCATCGAACCATTAATTTACATATTTTTTTTATATTTTTATCTCCAATAGTTTAGGAGATATCCAGCTGTTCACTCTACGCGCGGACACCCTGTATAACAGTTTGAAACAGTTATTTTCGAACCTTTTCAAGCCCTGTACTAAAGTTTTCGCGGTCGCTGATTACGAATCTGAACTCAAAATGACAAAAAACAAAATGGCGGAACCAATATGGCGGACGCGTATACCCAAAAAATATCAGATTTGGTCTAAACTTGGTATTCTAGAGTTTCCGAGGTCGCTAAGTACGAATCTCAAGTCAAAATGGCAAAAAAAAAAAGTATCAGGGAATATTAAGATGGGTCGATTTATGTATTAAAAAATATATGGTTCCATTTAAAAAAACCACCACTGCCGTCGTACAAACATGTGTTAATTAAATATCTCGTTACAACAATAGTATTAGGATTCACATCTGAAAATAACAACAGATATAAATATTTCAATTAACAGTGTTTGCAAAAAGAAATTATTTTCATGGACTGAGAACCGTTTTGAATAAACTGAAATTTTAGGGATTGGAGCAAAAACGAGCAAAATCTGAAAGTTAATCTCAGTTCTTTAATAATCAGAGATGATAACTGTGCAAACAAAAATGCTTGATCGGACTTGGAAGTTAACTAAATGTTTAATTGTTTTTGTAGATCAGCTATGGAAATTAAGGTTATACGAGGCAATTTTGAATGAAACATTATGAAGGTATTATTGCTTGCCGCAAACGTATAACAACAAAAAGTAATTAAATAAACACCTGAAATTGACGTCTTCATCGCGAAACAGAAGTTTAAAACTCAGAAAACACAAAAAATAGCTACACAAAATCGTTTGATAAATCGCTTGGAATAAACATGTAACGGAGTTCCTACAGCTAACTGTTTTTTACCGACTCGGGTAAGGAAGGAAGAGTTGTAGAAGGCTGTGGATATACGTTTTATTGTGCGTACATATTTCAACTATACCAGGGATAAAAAATCAGATGTTTAAACATTCTTTTGTATTTCGATTTTTCGCCAACTTTTGGGGTCTCCTACCCCACTGTGCTACGGTTCGTATGATTTCATGAAAATGCGCACGCTTCGCTCGCGCTGAATTTTTCCTCCGCCCAGCCTCTATTTCGCGTTCGCTCTACATATTCGGACTGCTTTGTCTCGCGCTGCGCCCGCTCTCCTCGAGAACCCGCGAATATCCAGGCGACCGTTCGGGAAAATGTATCTTTTCCAAGAGAAAACTCTTTTTCCGCGACACTTCATACCCGCCCCGTAGACAAGTGGAATTTTTCATTCTCCTCGCTTTGTTCGCGAAACGGACCTCCCCCGCCGGTTCAACCGACAGACAGAATCTCCTCGTGTTCCAGCTTTGTTTGCATATCACGGCTTCAGTGTCTTTCTGGTAGCGCTCGCGAGTCGCGACTAGGGCCCACTCTCGCAAGCCTTTTACCTCTCAACCGTCTCGAAACGATCAGACGCTTTTATTCTCGCCGTCGCGGCGACTTCGATCTAGGTAGAAGCCACCCTAATCCATTTCTGCCGGTCGCTTTGAATCCGCGCCCTTTCTCTGCCACTTTGCCTAGGCGAGCTCGCGGCGACGCGAGCAACCGCGAGCGTGTCTGCCGTTTGCCGAGCTCTTTAATCTCTTTGATTCCGCTAATGCATCGGTTTTCCTACCTGCTCGGGGGGGGGGGGGGGGGGGCGAACGCGAGAGAACGGGGTGCAAGGCTGCGCCCTAAGCGCGCGGTAACTCGAAAAGTAACGTTCCACAGATCAAAGCCACTTTTTCCACCGGTCCAACCACAAATGCTCTTCTTCCGAGCGCATATAGACTCTGTAACGGCTCTACTCGCCTCTCTGCCTACGAACGACTCCGATGGAAATGCATCGGCGTAATTAAGAATGTCAAGATTAGCGAAATTGCTCGGGTTTTCTGTTTCCGCGAAGCCGGCGTTTGTCGCGGAGGACTCGCGAGCGTGGATAATTAGTAGGCCGCGGCGCGATTAAGGCTAACCGAATCTGTAGCCGCGCGGCTTCGTGTCGTAGCTTCGGTTAGAAGATACCGGGGCCAGCCTCGGTGCACGAATAATTCGCGTGGAAACAAATCTACGACCGCCGGCGTTTCTTGTCGTTCTCGTTAGCCGGGTCTAAATTAGCCGACTCGTCGTTAACGAGCAGCCCTGAACGCGGTTTATCGTGCGCGGCAGCATCGAGAGAATCGAAGTCGCCGAGGCTGCGGGCGCTGAGAACGTGTCCTTTGGAACGCAGCGTTTACCGCTAGGTGGATGACGAACAGTGTCATCGATTCGTCCACGATGACATCGAACAAAAGGTATGCTGGCCAGGAGTATGTATATGTATGTCGCTCGAGGTCTAGTCTCCCGGGGAATGACGACGGACCATCGTATTCAGGGCTTTGTTTCGTGGTTACGCAGTGTGGTTACGAACAAAGGGACTCCGCGGCGCGGACTCGCCTGGCCCTTTTCAGCCACCGCGAAACCCCCAAGATTTTTTCCTGTATAGTATAATAGAACTCCATTTATCTCAATAAATTTGGGCCCAAGTACCTGCTTCACCGAACATGTTCTATATGAACTCGAATCGTTGCACAGAATACGTATAAAGGGTTTTACCCGTTGATTACAATAATAATAATAATAATAATAATAATAATTGTAATAATAATAATAAATGTTTCCTTGTACCTATCCAATCAGTGGAACAAAAGATCGGAAGGATTAAACAGTGACGAGGGAAGGGAGAATAAAGCCGGGTCCACCTGAAAACTAAGCTATGCTATGCTATGCTAAGTTTTAAAAAATATATAAAAAAAAATTTATGTTAAACGATTTTATTAAAAGTGCCCTAAAAACTAAATTAAAATGCACTAAAAACTAAAAAATAATTATTTTCTTGTACTACAATATTGATGGCGTTAATATCACTTTAAATAATTCACTTCAAATAAAATGGTTTTTTATACATTTTTTATTTTCCAGTTTTTAGTGTTTGTGGATTTACATTTCACAGCTCAGACTTCTGTACAAATATCTTTTATTGCTGTATACAGTTTAACAGTTTTCTTAAACGCTATAGTGCTAAAGTCACTAAAAAATAATTCTGTTCTTGTACTACAATTTCGATGGTGATATACTACGCACGCCTGCAAAGTTTTAGTTTTACTATGGTTTTACTATTCGTACATACATATGTAGGTGCAGCGCACTATCTTTCCCGTTTCTTTCAAAACAACTCGCGCCACGCGCTTCGACCATACCGACGCGACAGACACCCAGGAAAAGATATTGGAGCAGAGCTCGTAGGTCGCTCGGTGTAACGCGATCTTTCGGCTCGTTATCGAGCGTGCTCTCGTTGCGAGTCGCTTTCGTTCCACCCCGTGCACCTTTCGACGAGCTCGCCACCCGCGGCCTAGGTCGCGCGCATTTTTCCACCGCGGGTATTACTTTTTAGGTCAAGGATGTAGGTGGAGCCGTGGAGTTTGCAAGCTGGGCTCGGCTCGCGCTCGCCGCGGTGAAAACGAGGAGGCTCGCTAAACGAGAGACGAACGAGAAACCCTCGGCAACAAGAGCTGGTTGGCTGAATTCGCAGGAGACGAAGAAAGGGAGGCAAACCCTCGTTCTAGCTGACGAAACGAGTTCTCGTGCTTCTGCCGATACTTTGAACCGCGCTGGCGAATAATGCCGAATCGATTATTTGCTCTGCATACTCGACCTCCATTCGAGAAGCTTTCAGACTCGAAGCATTATGTAATATGGATGCCAGGTTAAGGCGCATGGTAACTCCCACGCGAGTGCCTACCTGAGAGATTGCAATCGGTTAAGGGTAAAGGGTTTTCTTGGCGGAAAGTGGAAATGCAATGAAAAAAAGCTTGTCCTTTGTTCGCAGAAGGTGATTGGACGCACGCGGGTCGCTTAGGTGCGCTTGTACACGAAGGCGTGCACGCGTAGTGGCACGCTCGAACACGCAGCACGCACAATGCGGCGCACTGTTCGGCCAGCACGCATTGGCTGGCTCGGACAGACGGCCAGGACTCTGGAAACCGGCTGCGCGATACCACCTTCTTTATTTTACGCTTCCCCACGAGTTTAATTCATGCACCGTCGAGTCACCGACTACCAGATGCCTGACGACTTGTCCCGCGAGTCCGAACCGATCGACTCGACCTCCGAGTTACTCCGAGTCGGCATCGATCCACGTCTATCACGCCACACAAGCCCTGGCAAGTTCCGAAGGCTTCTAGAGGCCGGGGCTAGGTCATTGATGCTTACAATGCTGCAAAGTGGTCTTTTGATTCGCGTGGACGACCGTTCGACCCACGGTTTCGAGGTTCTTCGATTCTGTGCGTCGAGGCCCATCGTGTATGCGAGGCTTGTCCTCACTCGCGTCCTCGTCGCCGGAAGTGGTGGCGGTCTCTTACAAAAGCAGCGGTGTCACGCGCTCCTCCTTGCTCCTATCGCTCGCGTTCATCCTCTTGCTTTTCCTCCTCCTGTCCGCTCCCCATACCCCCGCGGTTTCTCCATGCTTTTCCCGTTTCGTCTTTGACGCGATCGCCTCGCCAATGACACAGCAACAGCGACGGTTTAAGTATGAAGCGACGGAGAAGCGTTTCCAGCCGGTGGACGCGGTCGCAACTTTTTCCCTTTCGTCCCTTTTCCACCTCTTTTACTTTCCCCGCGGCCTTTGTTCTGCTTTTTCTTCTTCTTTGTCGTCGGTTCTCCCTGTCCTCCACGCGACGCACGCGAACGACGGCGAAAGTCAATTACCCCGCGCAAGGTGCAGCCGCTCTTCGTTCTGATCGATGAAGCATTCGCGACGTCGCGACACAACCAGCTGTCGTGGAAAAAACAACAGATTCTTTGTTACCTCGGTCACCCTGGCCTTGGAACGAACGTCACCTATGCGCGAGTAACGTCTTCATCCTGTCGCTCTGGAAGGCCATCATCGGTGCACGTGGAACCAATCTGATTTCCCTCGCTGCGGTAGCTGCGCAAATTCGCCATTGAATATATTGGCCCTGAGTAACGTATTTGGAGCAGAATTAAATTGGATCCGGACGCTTGGATCGCGTCCCTCGTTAGTAGAGTCCTAAACGTTGTTACCGATCATTAGTCGGCAAGGCGTTCGCTTCGCCCCGAATGATTTTATTTTCCACGAGGAGAGCTCGCCAAGAGGGTGCGGTGTTCCGTGGGACACCTTGCGCTCTCGGCACAGCCAACCCCCGTGGACGATATTTGCTATGGGGGCGTTATCGATCGGGCGACCCTCTGTTTCCACGGTTTCCCCACGGCCCTTATGCCAGCTCTTATAACCCCATATATCCCGTCAAGGATAACTTAACGTCGTTACAATATTTTCTCGTCGCTTTTGCTCCCATTGCTCGCGTCGAATTACAACGCCGTATCGCTCAGCGGACATCGATTACCCCTCAAACAACGGCCGTCCAAGTCGCAATTACGAAATTCATGTCGCGTTTCAGCGTCCCACCATACCTATCAGGCCTATGTACTAAATAACTTCCGTTCTCCTACGACTCCTCCCCCCTCGAATTACCGGGCCGAGACAATTTTTCCGCGTGGTCGTCGACCCCGCGCCCTTTTGTATCGGCGATAGTGGCCGAGGTTTCGTGACTCGACACGCCCAGAGAACACAAACAACTGGAACTCTCTACCCCGGCCTCGTGAATCCTCGGAAAAGAACAAGCCGAATCCTGCCCTTTTCATCCACCACGGAATACTTGTCTCCTCGGGCGCTCCGACCCGGCTAGCGACGCACAAGTCACCGCGAGGCGGACATTTTCCCCTCGTACGCGACCGTTTATGATTGCGCGAGCCGCCTTTCCGGCGTTATTGTCTGGCACGAGCGCGCGAGCGCCCGATAAAAATGCAGGCACGCCGATTCTCCGCGACTTAATATTCCGCTCGTAATGTATTATTAGCCCGGGAGAGTGATCCGACAGCACGGCGCCAAGTGTCCGGTGCAATTGTTTCCGTCATTGAAACGCGCGACACGGACACGAGGACCACGCCCATGCACTCGCGAAAATGTCACCGCGAAATTCGTCCGGCCTCGCGCGAATCCACGTAACGCGTCTGATATCGATCCCCCCCTTGTGACTGGACCTCGACCTTGGTCCTTGGAATCGGTCGGTGCGCCCGCCCCTGCGTCCAGCACCCTGCACAGGGTGCGAAAGTAGCAATGGTCACTGCTTTCATTGACACGAAGTGTCTTTCACCGCGTCTCAACTGCGTTCGTGAAAGCATGTGGCCATTATTTCTCCTACGCCCTGTATACCGCGGACGCGCAGTCACGAACTTTTGCGTTCGCCACTGCCACCGGAAGTTCCAGCACGTTTCCACGGGTAGGTAGATAGAGAACGGGGGCCCCGATGAATATGCTTTCGCTGAAAGTTGTTTACACTCGAGAGGCGACTCGGAATCGTCGATAATCCTGGGGTGGAAATTTTTTTAATCTCACTGACGGGAAAAGGGGTTGGTATTCCCATCATCTGCATGGCGCGAACAGGAACGGGCCGACGCCCCAGCTCGACGATTATGCGATCGACCGTGTACCAATAGTTGCACGCTTTGCGTTTCCACCCCACGGACTCGTTCCCATTAGGAACGTGGGGCGTGCACGAGGGAAACGGGACTGCTCCTCGATGTGTAAGAAGTATTCGACCAATAAAACCTGAGCCCGGTGTCTCGTTGACTGATCGATTGGCAATTTCCGTGCCGTTCGCGTACACTGGGTGATCGAAACCCAATTTCCAACAGAAGGGAGAGTAACCCTCGCGATTTCCGCGAATTAACGTTTCTTCCTGCGTCGGTTGTTGCCGGTGGCACGCCTCGGCGAATTCGCAGGAACATGGCACGGTTCGGTCGGGCTGTTGCCGGTCGATGGAAAAGGGAAAGCAAGCTCCCGGAGGAGTCGGAGGTACACAGGCGGTAGTTATTGATCAGAAAGGAGGCCCGAAGCCGGGAGCAGCTAAGCCACCCTTATCATTTTCCTAGCTTTCGCGACTGTGCACGCACGTGGCCGTCGCACCCCCCATTCACAAGAACCCCCAACGAACCCGAAGGCCACCCCAAGCGTAGCACAGCTGTTGCTACGGGCATCCTGTCCACGGGCTCGATTAATCCTTAACGACGACAAATATTGCTTTCACGCGACGTCTGTATTACCCCGACGATAGCTGGGCGTGAACTATCGAAAGTCGCCTCGGATATTGATCCGAGCGACGGCTATCTTGAAACGAGAACCACCAGGTCAAGATGCTCGTGCATTGTATCGTATTCCTGTTGCAGATCTATCCAAGAACCGTTTCGGCGAATTACCGGAAGAGGTCACGGAATTTCCGTTCCTGGAGAAGCTGCACCTCTATCACAATGCGATAAGAATAATACCGGAGACCGTGGCGATGCTCCAGTCCCTCAACTACCTCGATCTTAGGTCTGTAAAACGAAGGGAGAAAGTGGAGCGATGCGGGCCTTAATTTCTGATTAACCGGCTTGCCCGACCATTTTCTCTTTGCAGTCGCAACCAATTGACGTCTCTACCTCGGGAGATATGCAGGCTACCGCTGCAAACGTTGCTGGTCGCCCACAATAGATTAGCATCTCTGCCGGACGAATTGGGCAGGATGACGGGGCTGGCCGAGCTCGACGCGGGCTGCAACGAAATCGCCAACCTGCCCCCACGGATGGGCGACCTCGCGCGACTCAGGTCCTTGGACCTGAGGAGCAACATGCTCGTCCACCTGCCTATAGGTATGTCCGCTTCTCGACACACACGCGAGCGCGCGGCATTGCGGCCCGACGAACACTGGTATCTTTAATGCCCGTATAAAACTTTTCTCCTTTCCTCGCCCCGTCGTCCGTTAATCCTTTTACGAGGCGACGCGTACCCACGTTATTCGTAACGACCACTCTGCACAGATCTGACGTACCTGAGGCTCGTGAAGCTGGATATCAGCGGCAACCGAATATCCGTGCTGCCGAACGAGATGAGGAAGATGAAGAGCCTGGTCGACTTTCGGCTGTCCGACAATCCTTTGACCTCGCCGCCTGCCTCGGTGAGCATGCGTAGCGGGGAAGTTCGGGAAGTTTGATCGAAGAGAGGAGAGCAGGTAGCGAATATACCGTAACTGTTTTGCAGCTATGCATTCGCGGGCGAACGCACATCTTCAAATATTTGGAGAGACAGGCGGCGAAGCACGAGAGAGCCAGAGGCGGCCGCGTGAGGAGGACACCCCTGGATGTGAGAGGTCACGCGACCTTGGACACGAGGGCTCACAGGCGGCACAACGTCGACAGCGGCTACAGCACCAGCGACGGTGTCGACAAACGCTGGTCCCAAGAAATTCACAGCGCGGTTAGTTTCCTCGCCCTTCTGCTCGCCCTCTCCCTTTCTTTTCGCTTCTTCTCGCGGCTCTACGGCATGCTTCTCGCCGACCCCCCCCCCGTAGATAACTTTGATCCAGCGTAGAGAAGCTCCCAGCCCCCAACCACCCTCCATCGAATCATGTAGAACGAACGCTGAGAAATAAAAGTTTCGAGCGCACGCAAACGCAAGCACCACGCAGCACGTCGTCGACTATATCTCGTAGTACCTCCTGCTGGACACGGTTTTTGCGCGCAGGTGCACGACGGCGGCGAGATCCGAGGGCTGTGGCGTCAAGAGTGCTCGCCGCTCTCGATAACGCTGCCCCACGAGACAAGCGTGAACGGGTCTTGCAGCGGGAACTCCACCCCGAGCACCATCTCACCTGGTGAGCACACGTCTCTCGAGGACGAGCTCGGCAAGGTAGGTGTTCGAGTCGTTTCCACCTCGGCCAGCAATTTTCCAAGCCGTCCGGGTCCGCTGAAAGTTGCGCCGTTCCGCCTATGATACCACGTCTATATTTAGCGATTGAATAGAAGTCGCTCGCCTGCGCGAGCGAGCGCGCCCCTTCAGCGTGATATCTGTGTTGTGCCGAGCCACGCTTGGCCGTCGTTCAAGCCTCATTCAATGACCTTAACCCATTGAAAGAACTCGGTGACGGCGTGGCACGGCACGACGCGCGATACCCATCTCGATTAACGCGTTAAATCGGCGGCCGAGCGATGCGCTCACCTTTCGCCTCCGACTTCCCTCGACGAAACGCTGTCCACAGGCCATGATACTGCACGATCAGTTGGAGAAGAGGAGGTTAGAGAGGAGCACTTCGGAGAACGGCGCCGATGTCAGAAGACCGATGACCTCTGGCCTCTACCACGCGTCAATTACGCCGCCCGGGTAAGCCAGCTGTTAATAAGTCGATCAGGAGAGGCCATCGCGTTGCGTTAACGTTACGCTCATGTTACGCGACTCTTGCAGGCCCCTCGAGACCACTCACATGAATCAAACGCAGCCGGTGTCGTCGACGAATACGCATCCAGTCCAGCCGCTGCAAAACTCCACCCCGAACTCTACCTCTTTGCTGAACGGAGACGACAAGAGGCCTCTCAATCACATCCAAACCTACAGGTACGCGCCGATTGTTCCCTCCCCGGGGGATTGGGCAGATGAAGCAACGTGGATGTGGATTCGTTTTCAGGGAGTATAAGGAGGCGTTGAGGCAACAGAGGGTGAACGAAGGGCCCAGCGTGTACAGGCCTCGAGAGCAAGTAACGCCGCCGGGGAACGAATCGCCGGCCAACGAAACGGACTCGAGCAGCAACAAGGAAGCCGTCGCTCTCGCTGGCAAACAGATCTTTAACGAGGAGAACGCGACCAAGAGGCCGGTGCAGAAAGTCACACCCTCGCGCATCAACTACCAGAACACGGCAATCATCAACGGCAGCAACAACGAATACAACAATAAGAACGGCAAGTACCTCGAGCAGCCGTACAAGAAGCCTAACTCCCCGATCAAAACCTCTTCGAGCATTCTGTCGTCGAGCTCCAGCCCTGGACACACTCCCAGACTAGTCAAAACCGCCGTCGGCTACGTGGAAGGTGAGCATTCGACGCACGGATTACGGAACGGTGATTAGTTACCGTTCGATTAATTTCACGCAATCGTGATAATAATGTCTGGCAGGTAACAAGAGTCCCAGCAGGAACAGCGGGAGCCCAAAGTCACCTAGATCGGTCACTTGGAACAGCAACGTGCCAGAGAAGTACTCGTTCACCATGAGAAGGGAGTTCGAGCGTGCCAAGGAAGAGGCTGACTTGATCGAGCAGCTTCGGAACGTGAGTATCCGCATCCCAGCCGAATTCCTTTCGAAGAAACCAGACGCTAAAGTTCCAGCTTCCTTTCAGCATATAGAAACGAGGCTGAAGATGGCACTGCCCGAGGACCTCGCTCCCGCGTTAACTGACGGGGTGGTTCTCTGCCATTTAGCAAACCACGTGAGACCACGCTCGGTGGCAAGTATCCACGTTCCTTCGCCAGCCGTAGTAAGTGCTTCACAAACGTATATAATTGCATTTCCCCTGGCGATCATACGGCAAAGATTTACAGTACAGTCGCAAATCGGGCAATTAAGTAGCTGAGCAACTTGAGACACAGAGGCTGGGAACCGTTTACGGTATCCTGCTTGAGAACTTGCCGCATTCTTCAATGGGAATGGTAGAAACTGAATGGGAGGTGAGATATAGACTCCTCTACGCCGCTACGAGAGGCTCGTCTGCTTATATTCCCACGTTTTTTCGACAACCTTGTCTCGACGCTCGAAACTTGTTTACCTTGACGCCTGACCTCGCTGACCCAGTCCCCTATCTCTCTTCCACTCGCACAGCGTGCGTGGTCAGCCAAATCCGAGAAGTAGGTCATGCAGGTGTTCGAGTAAATACGTTTCGATAGAATCGGCTCGAAAGAAAACGTGGGAAAAGGGGAGGAGAGGGATGTATCTCATCTCTCGCTGGGTTACCGAGTCGTTACCGAATACATAGGGAGCTTAAGTCGAACGCCGTAGACGGCTCTATCGCCCAGTCTTTCTGCTTCGAACTAACTGCCGACTGTTCAGCTTTAAAGGTCTAATCGCACTTATCAGCTCCGTAAGCAGAAGAGGGGCGTAGAGAATCTCTTCTTCTTACCACCGTATGATACGGAGCTGATAAGTGTGTTTCGACCTTAAGGCGGATGCACACGTATCAGTTCCGTCAGTGTGAGTAGAAAACATATCGTTTCCTTGTTTTGAAATGGAGCACTGACGGCACTGAAACGTCATCGAATTCATATGTGTGAATCCGCCTTTAACCGACCTACATATCTCGAAGCCCCGAAATGCGTTTAGTGGGACGAATGCCTGGCTAATTCCCCGACCTCGTTACACATCTACTATCAAGTACAGATTCGAACGATTCTCTTGGATTCGCAGCCGAAGCTGACGATGGCAAGGTGCAGGCGTAACGTGGACAACTTTCTGGAGGCGTGTCGGAAGATAGGCGTCGACGAGGTAAGCGATCGCACCGATACCTTATCTGATCTTTCTTTTGAGAGTCTCTCTGTGCTTTGTCTCTCGCTCGTGATACCGCGGCATGCGCAACACACTTGACACTGGAGTGTGCGAGAACAGATATTTCTCGTTTCCCGTTCTCCGTTATCGTCTCCTGTCCATTAACGCATTTCACCGCGATAACTATGCCCGACACGTGTTGCGATCGTTCGTGCCTCTTCGCCGAAAGAGTCGAAGGTGTAGCTCGGAACGACTCGAGGGTAAAATATGCGGAAAAAAGAGGCAGGAATATATATACGTCGGAATCGAATATACTCGACAGCTGTCGGTACGTTTGTCCATGGCATTTCCAACAACGACTAGTCAGTCCCCGATTGAGTCGCGAGGGTGTGTAACGGTGCTTTCCCAAAAATCTGTCGAGTCCCCAGTCACCGTGAATTCGAGGAAAGGAGAGGAGCAGAGAAGCTTTAGTTGCATGCGCCTACACTCGTACTCGCTTTTGTGTCGCTTCGTCCGATTTCTAACGATTCCCCGCGGATTAACAGCTCCTCGAACTCTCTGTGAACGTTCACGAGCGAGCTGTTCGCGTTCGTTTGTTCCTCCGAGGTAGGAGCCACGGGGAAGATTTCCTCGAAACGATGCCCGCCCTCTGCAACTGATCGATCGCTTTCCCGAACGATCCCCGTGCAAAAAAGAATCATTCCGCTATATAATCTCCGTATCGTTGCTTTCGAGGAAGGTGTCGCTTCGACGAGGGGGGTCTCTCTGTATGAAAAAAAAAAACACACAATCGATCAGCGACGAGGTAGAGACTGGGACTGAGTAGTATCGTTGTTGGTGTTGCAGGAGGTGTTAATGGACGCGGACGCAATCATGGACGTGGGTTACATGGACGCGTACGGGCTGGAGGCTCTGGCGCGTCTCGTCTCCGCTCTTCTCCTTCTCCGCTACGAAGGAGAGAACGATACCGAACAGCCGGCCGCAGGTTCATCCCTTACGATTCAGGACCGCGTTCTGTCCGCGATGCTTTTCGCCACATTCCTCTCCAGCCTCGTTCTGCTCTATCTATTCCCGATCCCCGACTAAACGCTGAACATTAAAGAGCGACGAAGACGAGAACGTCAGAGCGCAAAGCTAAGATGGAACGAACGACGCTCGCAAGATCGAAAACGCACGATCGAAGATGGGATACATACATAGCTCGGACATTATCGTATTTCGATTCGATCGTTCGCTCGATCAAATTGCTGCGCGACACTCACCCCGCCCCGTCTGCTAACCACTTAGCACCCATAGAGCGGCACTACGTTTAATCTACTTTTCTTTTCCTCCGCCTCTCGCTTGTAACGGGCAGAGTGTCGCGCAGCGTCGTCCTCGGCCACCGATGCCGACCATCACCGAGTCCACTGATCACGGGAGGAAAAGAAGGAAGAGGTATTACATATATACTCGACGATGGTCCGCATCCAAGCTCTTCAACCACTTCACCGCTGTCCAAAGTGTCTCGTTCCGGAACGCTGGTTTCCTTCGATTCTTTGTCTTCTCGAAGCGAGACACTAGGAACTTCGGTGAACCGTATAGTCCTTGTAAGAGGGAGCAGAGCGCTTTGCTTGTATACTCGACTTAGTTGACACCGACCGCATATAGCATCACATGGCTCCAGCTTTAACACAGGGTTGTCCGTTTCTTTTGCCTCCATCGTTCGTCTTCTCGCGCGCAAGCCCGAGAGCAAGTATTCGATAGTCCTTAAGTGTATCTCGAAAGGCAGCTTTTGATCGTACGTTTAGCCCGCCTAGTGTGTAGGAATCGCTACGTAGTGCGTAGGTTAGTTAAGTGTTTCTACGTTTGGAATGGAAGGGAAAGTGAAATCAAAGAGCGCAATCAAAGCCGCTGCTGCTGCCGAACGCTCGCATATCAATGTTGATCGGCTCTGAGCGCACCTTCAGCAACGAATCGTTCCCTGAGATCGCTACGATCGGGAAAGCAGCGGCGGTGGTTAAAGTCGAGGACTGCTGTCCGAGTTTCATTCGAGACGTCTGCCCCGGTGTTTCTTGCAAAATTTCCACCCCCTCAGTCTCGACAGCTTTGGACGTGGACGAATCTCTCGCGATCCGAAAAGGAAAAGGAATGGAATGTTGGTGGGCGGTGTCGCAAGCGCGACGGCCAAGTTCAAACGGAAAGAGAAAAAGAAGATATCTTCGTGTATACCTCGGATGGTAGTATTTTTTTAATGTTCGACCAATGGAATCGCCTATGGCTCTTTCAGGATTGATGGGTCTGTGATAGGTAGCCTTCGAGAGTACTCTACAGGATTCGCAACAAGGTGCTAGAAACCTCTTTCAGTTTCAAAGATTTCCTATTTTGGTACGTAGATCTAACGCATATGCATTCGAACTTCAAGGGGATCTTGATTCTCTGCCCTGTTTTCTTGTTTGAGTGAGAGTTACGCGAGAGCGAGTGTCGCCGAGTCCCTCCCCGACATAGTCGCGACAGACAACGGCAAATTTTCTGTTTTCGCTGGTCCGGGAAAAGAAGAGCTTTCGCTCGGGAGGGGAACGAAGCAAACCAGAGCACACACACACACACACGCGCACACACTTCACCGGCCAACCAGTTTTGGTCGTAGCCTAAGATATTCTACCGATATTTTCGTATGAACGCGATTCACGAGAGAAACGAATGGTAGGCAGATGTACGACACGACACGCGTATCGTTTAAATTTTAAAATGTACGCGCGTATAACTTATTCTATATATATACACATATTCGTACGATAAGATATATTGTTTACGGTAAGAATCTCAGGAGAGGCGAGTCTTCGTACCGTAAGAAACTTTTACTTCCGGATTTTGCATCAAGCACACGTTGAATTTCGATATACGTATACACTTTTGGGATAGTTGAGTGCCAAACGCGCGTCCCGACTGTTGTTTCTCTGAGGAGATCCGCATCGCTGTTAAGTCAATCGAAACGATACGAAACGGGCGAATCATGCCCCGACGTATCGAGAATAACACCCCGAATCGATTGGAGAACGCACAAGGAATTTATTATACACGAGAAAAGAACGGCTTCTATTACGGTCTACAGTAGATACGTAGTGATTCGTTTAGGGATAACGTTGCTTCTTTTTCCCCACGGAGACCATCCGAGTCTCCGAGTTTATGGCAAACTGTATAGCTGTTTAGGGGAACTGTATCTTCCAGAAATTCCGCGTCAATCCAGGCGAGACATGTTCCATTTCGCTGTATCGGCGGCAGAACGTTCATCCATTTCTAGTCCTCGGTATTACTTCTAATCGTAAGTCCAACCCTCGGTTCTAGTCAACTGACTGTCCTCTGTTTTCCTTTTAAACCTCTGTTCTCGCTTAAGTTATGCAACACGTTTCGCGCACCGGTGACTAAACGCTTAGCCTCGTTACTTAAACTACTTGTGTCTCCGTTCCTTCCGCCTCTTCCACTTCTCTTCCGTCTCATCAATGACCGTCTGAAAGAAGTCTGAAGCGGACCCGAGGGTCCCGCTGCCCTCTCCCAAAACCATGATCGCATCAGTATTATTTCGATTACGATCGGGCGGGACACGCGAGTGAATCGAGCCGATCACGATAAGACTGCGTTTCACTTTAATCTATCGCCCCCCCCCGTCGATGGCCCTGGCGCGCGCGGCGCGTCTCTTTCTCTACGCATTCTAAGGATTAGTTGTCGCTTTCGCAAGAGGCTGCGCCGTTAGATTCTACTCGCGAACAGACGCTGGGTAGAACGGGCGCGTGATAAGGAGAAACAGAAAACGAAATCATTCCGTTGCATTAGCCAGTATAACTGTATAATTTTTGTAAAGAACAGATTGAGAGCGAGAGAGAGAGTGAGAGAAAGAGAGAGCGTATATATACATATATATAGATTATATATATTATATATATATATATTATTATTATTATTATTATATTATATCATACTGTATTGTATGAACACAGATACATATATGGTACGTTGAAGCTACTTTTCTCTTTGGTTGTTTTCTTTTTTGTTTCTTTAAATTGTACTTAAGCTGGCAGATCGGTGCTTCGTTTTTTTACCTTGTTGTTTTTTAAGCCTAAGCTTTTTTCGTCCGATTACCGAGAGAAGGGAGAACCGTCTCCGCTATTTAATTCACGTTCCTCCGTGTCGATCGTGCCCGCCCATCGAACCGGGACGAGCGATTTCTTTGCCGATTTACCTGGATCCTGGTACCGCTGGATCGATGGGCAGGAGACTGATCGCTTTGCCTCCAACCTTCCCACTTTTGTACGATCGTATTTCGAATCGCTACTGTCGTTTGCCGATAGAATTCATGATTATGACGCGACGAGGACGACCTGTCGTTGCCTGTGTTTCTATCGTCCGTGAAGGGACAAGGAATTCTGTCTGTGGAAGGTAGCGACGGCTACTCCTCGCCTGGTCGATCGTGAATCCCCGCGGCATGCTCGCGCTTACAATTAGTTTCTATCGCCACGCGCAATGAGAATACGAGCCGAGATTACGCTGCCAGAGTAAGGTCGAGTCAAATCGTTGAAGACTGCTCGAGCACCTTCATTGAGGACACGAATCGGCTGAAACACCGCGCGACACGATTTGACTCGGCTCCGTATCGCTTCTTCGTTCCCAGAACGGTTGAAGTCTCTCCCTGTGTTTCGTTACTCTAATCGGCACCGGTGAGCAAATCACTCGAAAGCCAGTTTCTCGCATGACAGTGCACACTCGGTCATTACTTTCGGGAGACGTACTCTGTAACATCGATTGTACGACTAAGCATTGTAACGCTATTTCCATTGATAATAAAGTATTCTTTTGGTAAAATTGGTGCAAGACGAGACGACGAGCAGTGGTGGCCGGTTCGCCACCTCTGATCGCCCCTCCTCGTTGATCTGAATTAAACTGGATTAACGGAGAACGCACCCGCGTGCTTGTGATTTACAGAACCTCGTGTGCTGCGCTAGCGACGTGCTGGAAGGAGGCCGAGGAGTGGTCCGCGTGGCGGTCACGGTCTCCGAACTGCTCAGGTTCCATCAAACGCGCTCCCCGCTGCAGACCTCCTCGTCGAACCTGCCGAACCACGTGCCTGCTTAGCGCCAGACAATATAATCCCTCCTCAGACACTCACGTCGACCAGAAACAACGGAGCGGACGCGGCCGCGTTCCTCCGACTGCTGCAACGAGCGAGGGAGCCATCGCAGCAACGCACTCACGCGTTTCCGTACTCGAGCTTTCCACCGTTGGAACGAGTCCAGCTCTGTCTGCATCTAGGGATCGCGTCTCTTCGTGACCAAGGAGTAATCGAATCGAGGAAAGCTGACGCGATCAGCAGCGGCATATAGATTCCTCTTAAATCAAAACTGCGAGGCGAGGCTCTGAAGTACTCGACGCAGCGTTAGACTGCGACCAACCATGACACACTCGATTAGATATACGAAACTTTTATATAGGAAAGGCGTATGTTTCTACGGAGGAAGAGCAGCTAAGACTAGGGTAAAATCGTAGCCGCGGTCGATCGCGGATCGAACTGAAAGGCTACGTCGCGCCAATCAAACTCATGGATCGTTTATGGATAGCGGGGACATTTTTTAAGGGCTCGATTCTTTTACTAGCCGTGCACCCCTGACATGTTACTTCGATTTCTTGTCAGCGCGGAAGCATTATCTCCACCAAGATAATTGTTTCTCGTTGTTCCCTCGTCTAAGATCGATCCCCGCGAAATATCTCCGCATCTATCGACGCTCTGCATATCCGTGCTTTCCGAATAGCTGGCTACTACGCGACACTTCTGTATCGTACCGTGGAGCAATACTCGACCGATGGAAATCAAACTACGCGACAGACGTTAACGCGATTCCGCGTTCGACGCAGGAAAGAAGGCACCGAAATCCTATCGACGTCCAAATATACCCCACGGTTAAATCAAGCACACCGATCGGCGAACAAACACTTTCGCCACTCTTCGTTCAGTATTTTCTTGGTTCCACGATACACCTTTTAGCGACTTGTATGCCCATCGGAGGAACCAGCGTTGCTACGGAGCAACTCGAACTCATTTACCCGCGTTCCGTTAGTCTCGAGACGACACGCGCGCGCGCGATCGACAGCAGGCGAGGCAGGTTTCGGTGCGAAGCGAAGGGTGAGTTAGTTAGGAAGTTTTTCAATGTCACCGACGATCGAAGGTGGACGGATCGGAACGTCGACGTCGATCGTCGGCGGCGACTCTCGTCCAAGGGTCGTCGACATACCGGAGCATCAATCGTGCGTTACGTAAGATTAAGGCCTAGGTGTTCGCGGTAACGGTATACCGACAGCATTGCAATTTCTTTTCGGTCGTGCGCCTACACCCGCCTGCGTTTTCATTTCCAACGACTAGCGCTCGACATCGAGCCGCCCCTTTTTCGTTAAAATATCGATCCCGAGTACCGGCAGGACTTAGCAATTATTCCCGGAACGATAACCCCCGTTAGGTGCTAAGTGTAATTATCGTTAGTTGTAATGCCCCCGCGTTGTAAGGTTCGTTTAGGATATTTCACGTCCCTGCCCCCCTCTTTTTAACGAGCGACCGCGTATAAGAGGAACGCGAAGGATCTCATGCGTCGTGATCGTCGAGGAGTCGAGTGTCTGTGTCTCGGTGTCTCGCTCGGGGGTTGTTCCGACGCGTTCCAGTTCTTTCAATTCCTCTTTCGGCGAGTGACGCGTCCGCGGTTCCAAGCTCGTCGGCGGGACACCGACCGTAGATAGTTGTACCGTGTATTCGTATTTATTGTGCCAAAGATATATGCGTTAATGTTTTCTCTCTGCGCCCCTCGTCGGGGGAGGAGTGTTCCCAGGTAAGCGTGGACGTTTCTCGAAGTCGTCTCGCTGGGGAGAAGAACACTGCCAGATCGTCGCGTTCTCAGCGCAACGAGACCTGCTTTCCCTCTCCACCCTTTACCATTTTATTTCGTTGGACCAGCAACACCTTCTCGCTCGTAGGTATCCGTGAATTTGTAAGGCGAGGCGTCGCTGCGGAATTGTATACGTATTCGCTGGAGGATCAAACGCGCCGCCGAGGCGAGCGACCACCGTTTGGAACATCTCGAGCAGTGTCGCATGCACCGACAGTCCCACCGAGAAAAACGAACAAAGCTCATCGATCGTTCCGACTGAAATTGGTGGCCACTGCGATCCGCGACCTGTTCCAAACGCCCTGCTCGCTCCATGGATAAGTATAAATACACCACGCGTAATATATTTAAAAAAAAACTAACGGATACAGTGTATAAAATAAATCGAGAAAATCTCCGTATTTCTGAGTGACGTTCTTAGAACCTGCCCCGCACCCTGTCCCAGTGATGCATGCTCCTGTGCTTTACCATGTTACACGTATTACGTAGTAGTTGCTGTAAACACGAATAGGTATGTGAATGGAGAGATAGCTTATCCGGCTTATCGCGTAGCTGGGGAAAGAACCGCAGAAAACATTGAAAGTCCGATAGCGCGAGAAATGGTTGGGAGATTGGAGGGATCACTATCGTTATATTTGAAGCGGAGTAGGCTGCGAAGCGCGAGACCGAGAGCGATTCGTGCAGCCCTGTGGTGGAAAGGCTAGCCTGTGTATCGCGCAGTGGCGAACCGGCGGGAAACGACGTGGGTGGACCACGGTAGGCGGAGTTGAAAGCCCGAGAAAACTCCATTTTGTTCGAGGAAGGCGGTCTCGATGTTCCACCTTCCCCTCTACCAGGTGGGTACCACCTTGGGACACGATCGACCTTCTCGTGGTGGAGGGAACGCGGACGCGAACATTGCCGAACAGGAGTTCGCGATACGCGTGTGCTCGCCGCTGCCCGCTCCCGCTTCTGCTTCCCGTCTGCTCGTCGCGTGCTCCGTTCGCTTTTTCGCCTCTACCATCGGCCGTCCGTCGATCGTCAGTCGTCAACCGACAGCCTCGGCAATCGACGAACCAGCGGCCGCGGTTGCTCGCTCCCTGCCGCCACGCCACGCGCGAATTAAACGTGCGAGATCGTTCGAAGCATCTGAACCGTGGACTGTGCGCCGTACGACGATGACACACGCGGTTTTAGACTCTCGATAACGTTGTCGGCGATCGGCGATTAGTATTCGGAGAGGCGGCGAGTGACGGTGCGCGTCCGGCGAGCAGCTTGCCGGTGAAACGCCGTCGAGATCTGGCGAGAAGAGGAGAGCATGGTCGATGATTGGACGGCTGGCGCGCCCCGTCCACGGATTCAAAGTACCGCGCGGAAATTCGCCAGCCACGGGGACACGAGGCGGGCGATAAACACAACAAGAAAGGTCGACGAGCCTGCCGTGACTCCGATCGCGGGTTCATTGATATTTCCAGGTAACGCGAAAGCGTTGGTATACAAGGTGTAGTTTTTGCACGATAGCGGCTACAAGGCGATCCCGTTCAGTGTGCAATGATACGCGCCACTGATAACGATCGGTCCGATAACGCGCGAAGATTGCCCGGTGCGGTCGGTTTCACGGAACTCGCCGACGAACAACGAGCCAGTCGAACCCACCAGGACCGCGAGATCCTCGAGTCCAAGGATCCGAGCGGAGCCGCGCAGTGCGCTTGATGAAGAGGCACGAAGCTTCGCCGAAACGTGACCATCCATCCTTGGGCCGACTGTTGGGCACGCGCTATCGACACGGGCTGAGCGTTGCCGGCTTACGGATAAATATCCAATTTCCGGTGTGCAACTAAATGGTACTCGAAGCTGGCAGATCGGGCGGATAAGAATTTGGGGAAACGATAAGAGGGGGCCAGACATCGCTCGATGTGATCGGACGCCGCGCCGCGGATTCGGATCCTTGCTGGCCGCGAGACGGGCACACGAAATGTACGTCCCGCGATCGTACGACACGGAGCGTCGCTGTCGGGCCTCAGCGACGGTCGCGTGAAAATTCGCGTCGCCACCGAGCGGCAAATGCGACTGGGGACCTTGGCTTCCTTTGACACATCGACGACGAGCGCCGCCGCGCGTACCTCGAGCGCGACGACGACCGCGAGCACCATCGCGACGACGAGCTTTCTCACGACGAGAACGATCAAGCCCCAGGATTAGATCGATTAGATCGAGCCGCCCTGGCGACGATTTCGGCGCGAATTGCAAGCCGTACGATGCTGACGAGGAGGACGTTGCGATTACGGTGTGTATTAGGAGTACTGTGAGAGCGTCGCTCTCACCTGCCCTCGCACGTTTCCCACCGACGATGGACCTCAGCACGACGCCGAGAAGAGCGACGGAGGGTGTGGGTGACCTTCAGAAAACAAGAGTCGCCAAGAGTGTGTTCAGCATCCGGAGCTTGGTGGACGTCGAGGAAGCGGACCTTCCCGCGGCCGACGACACGGAACCGACGCAAAGTGAGTTTGCCTGTTTTACCAGCTAAACTCCACTCTACCTATTAACCTGCTAATTGAGTCGTTTCTCCAATAGCGAACGCCGCCGTGCACTGGAAAAATGTGCCTTTACTGCCTTTAGCATGCTTAACAGCGAATTAACGCGGCTGGCTCGGTTAACAGGTTAATACGTGGCAATTGTACCATTCTGCGGGATCCCGCTAATTCTGCTTGCGAGAAGAAGCCCGAGGAACGCCGGACGTTCTCCGCGCTTTCCCGCGATTATCCGCGAATGCATAGAACTCCAGGGGAAAGGTACTACCTATGGAATCCGCGGGCTTTGTTGATCGACTTGCCTGCCAGTCTTGGGCCGCAAACGCGACAAGTTCACTCGCGTAGCAAAGGGAATGAGTCGCGTGTAAACAGCCGCGACTCATTCAGGTGAACTCGGTGCTGTCAGAATTCCGGAGCGTTGTTGACGAACCGCGCTACGTCTGACCGGCGTTCGGGGACGATCGGGAGGTAAAGATCGTCGGAAGGAGATCTCGACCGATCGCGGAGACGAACTTTCTAGGAACCGAACCGTTCGACATTCCGCGCGACCGAGAAACGCTCGATCCAGCCAACCGTTTTTGCGGCCGAGCGCCTTTTGTGCTTCGTGCTTCAGCAGGAACAACCAGTCCTTGTACAGCGATCGAGTCAATTAAGGCTCACTTATACTCGGTAAATTGCGATAAGACGACGATTAAGTTGAAATTAGCTCTGTTGCCCCCCTGGGCCCGGCAAAAACTGTATCAATGTCGTTATTGCCGACACGTATCGAAGGTAAATTAATACTCCTTCCCGACCGCCCCAATTAAACGAGTTACGCGAAACGAGCGAGCTTTCTTTCATCGCCCAGCCGTCGAAAACCGAGGACTCGATTTCGACGCGGCTGCACGCTCGGCTGTCCGGCGACAGAGAACGGCCAGGTCAGCCGGGTCTCATCGTCGGGTGCGGAAAATCGTGCGCGCCTCGATTCCGAAATGCCAACCGGACGAAATCGGCCCGACCCGGCCAGAAACGCTGGCCCGGCCGGGTTTCTACTTGGTCGATAGGTATGCAAACTACCTGGTAACCGCGATAACTCGCATTACTCGACTTTCCTCTCGGAAAATAAATAGCAAATTACCATTTAGCCGTCGGCGATAAACCGAAACGAGCCCGCGCGCGATAACGGAATCTCATTCCGCGAGCACACCGTATCGCCTCGTTATCGGGTAATTAACAAGATAGCGCGTCGATTAACAAATTACGTGCGGGCGGGGTCGTCGGCGCGACGGTGCCGGGTGCCGGTGTCGCCTCGCGCATATTAATCGGCAGGGACCTGCCCTGCCTCGCCCCGCCTCGCCACTCCGTCGCGCGATTCATTTCACTTCGTCCGATTCGATTCGACTGGATGCCACTCGCGGCGAGTCCTCGTTCGAGCATCGCAACAGTGTAAACAATAATTAGCTGGCAGAGTAGATAAGCAGGCGCAACGCGCCTCAAGTACTATGCACCAAGGCTCAAGTCGATGCGTCACCCGCTTGGTTACTTACTCGCCGAGTAATTTTACTAACAAAGTACGCTTAATCGTTCTGCAATTACGGCCGCATTAGCCGCAAGGTATCGCGCAACTTTATCGTTTCCTCGTTCCTCTTTTTCAAATCTATTTCTGTTTCCACGCGAACGTATTCGTCACGCGTGAAGCTCCATGGCAAAATACAGTGGACATTAGCTTTCGCCTTATCGCCGTGCCGTTCGTTCCTCTATGAATCGGAAATGGCAGCTAAACGGAGGGTTGAACTCCGCCAATGAGGCTCTCCGATTAACGGGGGGTAGTTGGCGGTCGATTGGCTTCGATAGAGGAGGGTGTTCGCCCGCCGCGCCGCGCCGCGCCGGGGCATGGGGCTCCCCCGTCGAATTCGGCCACCCTCGACAAAGGGATGGCGCCCAAGATGTCGCCGCGGTGCCATTCGATCGTTCTCGATTTCTCGGGATAAATATCGCTGCCGACAGGCTCGTTCCTTGTGGCGGCAACCGCGAAAAACGAGCAAGCTGATTGCGAAAAAGAAACACCAGCATCTTCCTCCTCCTCCTCTCAATAACGCGCGCCAGGAAAGCCATAAATAACCGGTGTCGGAGTTTTACGCGCGCGTACACGATAGACCGCGGAACCCGGTGATTGGTCGGCCCAGTAGAGCCGCTAATTGTGTTTTATTAGCGTTCCCTTTCCACTCGCCTCGAGCCGGCGAGCATCCGTGGCGATCCTCGCTAACTAACCTCCGCCCATGTACTAACTATAAACGACATTGTTATTAAGGGTCCTTACACTGTATCTAAGACCCACACAGTCGCTCGCGTGCGTAGAGCACGATGCTC
The DNA here is from genome assembly GCA_946251845.1 of Andrena fulva. Classification (NCBI taxonomy): domain Eukaryota; kingdom Metazoa; phylum Arthropoda; class Insecta; order Hymenoptera; family Andrenidae; genus Andrena; species Andrena fulva. The sequence goes on along the minus strand of OX276327.1, from coordinate 91,969,611 downwards.
GCTGGCTTTCCGCTCCTCGTTAGGGCCTGCTTAAGGCCGAGTTTCCTAGCCGCGATCGGCGGCGGCGGCTGGCGGCGGTCCCACTAGTGCAATGGAGAGGTATGCATCTGTGTCTCCGTTGCGCTAGTGGGACCGCCGCCGGCCGCAGCCGCCGATCGCGGCTAGGAAACTCGGCCTTTTAGCAGCCAGCTCCGAGAACCGCCGCGCCGTTCTGGTCGCCTCCATCACGCGGAAATCGTGGACGCACGAAACGCCCGGAATGTCGTCCGGAGGTTCGGTTAATCGTCCCTACCAAACTCGAGACTCGCTCGAGCACCTCGGTGTCCTTTTTACCGTCGATCGTGCCAATTTCCCTCGTTACTTCTCGTTATGGTTTTCCGCGGCGAGGCACGCGAGCAGTGCAGAATTCGGAGGAGGCGGAGACCAGATCTGGCGACTTCTTCTTTTCTTGTCGCGGCTGGCAGGTGGAGGAGAGGCAGCGTAAGAAGGAGCATGCTGGCGCAATCAAATAAATTAGCCGGAATTACGCGGCTCGCGCACTTGGGCTAGTGTGGGCTAGTGTGGGCTAGTGTGGGCGCGCTCGCGCAATTAGCAGAGCTTTATGCCGCGCGAGCCCCGCGTATGTATATCTCACCTGATCCCGCTACGTATCAGTTTCCAAGAAGCCTGTGGCCGCTGCTCAACTGCTTCCACCCTCCTGTGCCGCCTTCCGAGCGAAAGCTCTTACTTTCCGGACCTTGCGAGCTGGATGAATCGTCGCCGGCGTTTCCCTTCGCCAGCAGAAACCACACCATTTACAATCACGAGCGGAGCGGATGCTGGGCGCACGAAGGGGTTAGCGGAACGAGTCTGGGCCGCGCGCGAGCCTCGGCGCACAATCTATCCGTTCTCTGTGCACGGATCATTAAAGCGCATTACTCGGCTAATACTCGATTGTAAAATAGAACGGGGAGGAGGAGGAGGCTTATCTATCGTGAAACATTGATCTTTGCACAAGCCGTTTCAATAGATCGCGAAAGCGTTCCGCTCGCGTAATGGGAGGGCCGTAATCGCGGAACGAGCACCGATCCTCGTGGGAGTGAGGATGTGGCAACGGCAGAGTCCCAGCTTCGGGGATAATAACGGCAAGAATATGAAACGGACGGCAACGCGACGCGAAGTGAAACGGTTACCGCGTATTCTTGCGTGACGCGTTATTAGCCGATTGGCTCATTAATCGCTCCGTCGACTCGAGACAGCCGAACCCTCACCCCGTACCCGCTACCCTCCTCCAGCTCCACCATCTCCTCCATCTCCTCCTCGACCCTCCCCGCCATTTCGATAGCGAGTAATTGCTAATCGCTAATTGCGAGCTCAAACACTCCATCCAATTAACCCTCCCACTGGCTCCGGCCGGAACGCCGACGTTTCAGACCACGTCCACTCCGCTTCCACCCCTTTCTTTCACCCTCCATTTCATCCTGCTTACCCGATCGTAAATTGCCGACTTTTCCACCGTGACGATTCCATTAGAGCATTCTTCCCTTGTATCCCGCATTTCGACCCGCCCCCGAGCTCCGCAGCCTTTTCGATTTACGTAGCCGTCACCTGTTAACCCGCCTGGCCTAATCGCTCCTCAAACACCGGCGCGGCGCGGCGCGCGGCCTCATGTGCCGTGCGGTAAACGATGCTTCCCTCTTCGGCCAGTCGTTATACCCCTCTGGCCGTGTTTCCTGATGAAATTTCTCTCTCGGGCGAACGCATAAACAGCCCTGCACGCTCGCGTGCACCACCGAGGGAGGGGAAGGGCGAGGAGGTAGGGTATAGGTACCCCTTTCGATCAATTAGGGCTAATAAATGGCGTCCACGGTGGGGTCGTCGATGGCGACGGGGCAAGGGAACGGGCGCAGAAGGGAAATATTATTCGAAAGGGCCGTCAGGTCTGTGGGTTTATGCTATTAAAAATGTAAATATCTACCGGCGGCTCGTTATCGGATGTAAATATGGCGGCAGGCCGAAACCAGCCGAGGAGGGGTGGATTTCCAGCTCTTTTGTTTCGTTATTTATTGGAATGTGGGGCACGGCTGCAGGAAACCCACGCTCTTCCACTCTACCACTCCACCCATGGCCGAGGAACCGTACTCGACTCGTCTCGCCCTCGACCGTGCCTCCCAAAACGTTTCAATCCACCGCGAACGTTTACTATCCGGACAAGTCCGCGGGCCACCGCTATTAATTACATTGCGCTACGAAATGGGAATGGCCCGATGAACCGACCCAGATTCAAGTCGACCCCTGCGAAACAATGAGAAGCAATCCGGCCACCCTGGACAACCGAGAGAATTCTATCACTCGGGACGAAGGCCAGAAACGCCGGGCGCTTTCCCTCTCCCCCCGCTTTCACGGGTCCCCAGTTTTGATATATGACTCAATAAAACGAGACCCAAGGCGGGCCCCGAGTAAATATACGTAGAACGCTCACCTCGTTAACTTGTGCTCCGCTAGCGGAGCGCATCGACATCCAACGCGGGGAGAAAATGATGGAAAAAGAAAAATTAACAGCACGGGACACGGGGACCGGGGACGCGTGCATCGAGTGAAACGACAATTAGAAGATAATTGATGGAGACTTTTTAAATCAATAGAAACCGAAGGAAATAAAGGCTCGCTCCGGGTTTCTCTCTGCTTTCCTTCTTGTTTGCCGAGAAACGAAAGCAACAGGAACGAGTTATAATTACGCCTCCTTATTTCTGTGAATTTTTTAATGAAATTCAATCTATTTATACCGTGGCCGGGGTTCGGGACCGTCCCCGGAAGCAGCGTGTAGCCCGAAAATGTTGATTAATAATAAATTATGCTACTTTGTCGGACGTAATGAAATACGATGGAAAGTGTAGACGGAATGAAGTCGGTTGGCTGGGCACGTAACTTACTGCAGACATCGCGCAGTCGACTTACGACTTACGACTTACGGTAATGTTGAACTAGCACAATGAAAGGTTATTACATGTAACAGTATTATCGTTATCAGATCTGGTCGTAGGACGAGATTGCCTAGATTATCGGCAGGTGCGTGCCTTAATGACCGGTAAAATTACACCCGTAATTATGGTCGTCCTAAAAATATGCGAGGCCGACCCGCGATCCCTTGTAAAGATACCACGAAAAGTGTCGTTCCCGAAATACAACATTACTTTGATGATATTACGGGCTGTCGATTACGCGTCATACGTCCGGGATAAAGTCGCTACTTTATTACGGTCGTAAGAATTAATTTTATCCATCGCGTGCAACGGGCCCCCTCGTAAAAACCAAAGCGTCCTTAGAATTTTCGAACGAGCTCTCGTTAATTCTCCGGAGTTAATTATATCGATCGCGCGGAAAGCGTGTGCCGATCGATCGCTCTGCAAGCGGGCAGCTTTTGCGCCGGACATCGACACGCTTCGACAGCCCGAACAGAGATCGTCGCTTCTTTTCCCGTATTCGCGACTACGAGCACCTCCGGATCAACTCGTAGCGCGTCTGATCGCTTCTTTCCTCCGATTCAATCTTCCATCCATCCGGCCGGACGGGGACCGACGCGACGCGGCGTTTGCATTTTTCTCCGCGGGCGAGAACTTTTCTCTCGTGCTCGGCAGGGTCTCGGGAGGAGGAAGTTTTTAATGGTCGTGGTTCGCGGGACAGTGCCGATGACTTCTTCGCCGTCTCCTCGACTCGGCGTCCACCCATTAGACTCCCTTTACCGCGTAGATAAATTTAACTAAAGAAATGCCCTAATTTATGGTCTTAAGAACGTAAGTGGTCGTTACCGCCATCTCGATAACTTCGCTACAACGTTGCTGACATATGTCGTCCGAGTGCTCGGCTAATTCCCCCCCGGTATCTGATTGCGCATGAAACGCTCAGCTTGTACTCTGGCAATCGGACGAGGACGAGTCCCGCTCCCAATGTCGCGTCGCGTCGATGACGACACGTTAATAGAGACCAGTGTCGATCTCGAGCGTCAGCTCTTTTTGTCTCGATTCGGTCTCGATTCGATTTGTCCCTTAATCGCGCACAATAGGCTGCGGGCACAGGTGTTTGGTCGTCGAAAGGCAGCGTAGCGAGACATCACGCTGCCGATCTGCGCTCCCGCAGCCCAGCCACTAACTGTTCTTTGTCGCCGTTCGTCACCGTGCTCGTCATTAGTTCCGCACCAAGAACCAACTATCCACTATTACAAGCTTCTTCCACGACACCGACGACGGAGCTGCTTCCCCCGGCAGAGGGGACAGACGGCGGGCCGGAGTAATTGTCCCTCGATGGATCATGGATCGATCGAATTAAGATTTCAGGAGGATCGCAAACCGCCACTCAAACAGCAAGAAGGAACGTCCGTTCCAGCAATCGTTTTGAGTGATTCGAGGAGCGAATGACGATTCCGAGAATCCATTAGGAAACACGAGTTTAACACGATCGTCGATTTGGAAGCGCAGCGAGCCAGGGCCCGAAGAGGATGCCAGGAATGCCGATCGTTGGCCGGTGGCAGGACAAGCATTCCTGGCGACGGTGGCCAGCGAGCAAAGTGTTTTCCGTAAATTCGGTTAAGATAGCAGGCCCACCACGAAGCCGACCCGCTATTCACAACTCGATAACGGGCCGCGTTCCTACGCGCTCCACCCACGGCCACGATATACGCGAGCGGGCCAACTAAACTTGTCCAGCCAATTCTCCAAATCTCCAAATCTCGTACCTCCCATAGGTACATCGCGTCTCGCCTCCAAACTTTACTCCCCTCATTTGTATCCCGTTCAATTAGTAACGTGGCAATTTGTCACGCGACAATGCAAACGACGATTCGACGTTTTTGCTGGAGAGCTTGACGCTTCAAGCCGGGGATGCAGCTAAAATATAAGCTGAGCTATGCTATGCTATGCTATGCTATGCTATGCTATGCTATGCTAAGTTTTAAGAATTAGCTTCAATACATCCTTATGCAACTGTTTCCACCAAAAGCTAAGCTAAGCTGTGCTATATTTTTTATGTTTTATAGCATAGCTGAGCTTAGCTTAGCTTTCAGATGGATCCCGGTTTGACGTTTAACGCTCGGAGAGTCGCGCCTCGAGATGAAACTATGCTCGTCGACCGTTTTGCTCGCGATCACCTGCGGACCCGCATTAAACATTCGAGAGTCACGTGGCGCGGCAAAGCCATTAGGTGGCACGGCCCTGATCGGTTAAGAGCAGTCACCCTTTCCTTCCTTTTTTTCCTTTTCCTACCGAGGTATTCCGCTATCTGCCGGACGGGTGCACGCACCAGCAATGAAGAGGCACTTACGATTAGACCTTTCGAAGGTCCACTTACGCGATGGTCCACTAAAAGTTGGCGCTGCTCGTAAATCCACCTGAACGCGAGCATTTCCTCGCGGAGGATTTTTCTGTCGGCCGAGACAGAAAGTCTAGACGGCGCGCGGCGCACCGACAGCGACAAGATAAACGGGACCTCCTCGCGACAACGAAATCCTCCGCGCGGGATTCAGCGGTTCAGCGGGAGCCCGGATCCTAGGCTACCGAGTAACTGTTCGCGCGATCGATCATCTCTGGTTTTTAGCCCGCGTCGATTCTTGCAAAACAAACAGGGGTCGTTAGCCCGCGATTCGCTTGCAGGGCCATTACAGCACTTTGCTCGGGAGACAGAAGCTTTGATTTATATTCATTTTAGCGGACAATCGCTGTTGACGAGGAACCATGGATCACACACCGCTCCTTTGGCCCGTATACCGAGATTCCTAATGGCGATATCGTGGAAGCCAGTTAATATGGCCCCGCGTCCCTGGCCGCGGCACGCCGCTTAATGGATTCTCGGAACTTAGCGGGCATGATTAATTTTGCATCGACGGGCCCACGAAGAAATCAAGAAACAACGACTCTTCCTCGCCAATTGTCCGAGCCCCTCGTGCCTCGCTTATCGTAACCTTTCAACATCGTTCCCCGCCCTAGGTGACACCTTATTAATATCTATCCTCCCACATAAATCGAGTCCAGCTTAGATTCTCTTCTAATTCCGTGGACGCGACGAGACAAGAGACAAGAGAGAATCATTGCTCGCAGGAGAGACTCGACGATCTTAATCCGAACGATACCGCGAGGATCGTTGAAGAGTATAAACGGGTTCGGTACGGGTCGAGGGAGGGTGGGAGAGTGAAGCTCGATCAAGTTCGAAGGAAGAAGCGATTGCCGAGTGGAAGGGAGACGAGGCAGGAGGCGAACGGAGCAGAAGGGTAAGCAGAGGTATCGCGTGCGGGATAATCAACGCTGGGCAACATTAATTATCGTTATCAGAGTCCCCGGTCTGAAGCGTCGAACAGCGAGAGAACGCGAAGCGAGCGAGCGCGAGCACGAGCTCGTGTGAGTTACCCAGTCCCGAGCCAGGCTCAAAGGTACCGGCTACCCTTTTGCACGGCTAATCCACTCTCTACTCCCGCGGATGCGTCTAACTAGCGATGGAAATGAGACGCTCCCAAGCCTTTTAAACACGTGATAAGGAACTTGAGCCGTTCAACCGATTCCCTGCCCACCATTCACGCAACAAAACAAACATCGGATTTGCTACATGGGTACAGGTAAGAGTAGATGCTTCCAAAACTGCCCGTGTAGAACGTATAAATGATCGAGGACCGTTCGAACCGATTGAGGAGCGATATGTGCGAAAATTAGCGAGCACTTTATTGGAAATATCGAAGGGGCCAGCGGTGGGCGCAGCTGCGCGCACAGCCGCGCTGCCGGCCATCTGCGAGGCGGTAGATTCAACGCGGATACACAATTACGAGTCTATTTACTAGGCACTTACGCTGTGCCCTGACGCGACGTTCCTACGAACGCGCACTAATTATCAATTACCGCGTGAATTTCACCGGGACACGGAGAAAACCAGAGATTCATCGCGCTGATTAGGCTACGTTATTGCTCGAATACAACCGAGTAACTCGAACGTCCAATAAAACGCTTAATTATCGCTCGACCGCGGGGACCGTTTCTCGTGGGTTTCATGGGCTTCGCAAAAGCCAGAACGGCTGAATTTTTGCAACATGATTTTACGCGTTTTTACGCGGGTGTCCGCCGGCGAAGCCAATCAAACGCGTCGCCTTAACGAGGTGACTACGAGACGCGAGCGCTGCGGATAACAGGTCTCGGTGGACGACTGGCTGACTTCCCTCGGCGCGGCGCTCGCGTGCAACGCCTTGTCTAGATCAGAGATTTCTATGAGAACCGGGTCGCGCGTTACGCACTGGCTATCGGAAAACTGCAAAACGCAAAAAGTCGGCGTGGATAGCCGCGCGACCAACGAATCGCGGGTAGGTAATTGCTCGAGCGCCGCACAGTGGTTTGAACAGAGGAAAAAAGTCATTTTTGGAATGTGAAGTACGCAGAATTTTTGAATACAATTCCATAGTAGGATAATTGAAGCACCAGAACCAACAAGAATTTTCTGTAAATACCATTAATTTGTAAGGAAATTATAATATGAAAGTTGGGGAACAGAATACTTGCAAGTTTGAGTTACAAACGCACTATCTTACAAGTAAAATTTAAAGTATTTACAAATTTTTATGAATTACATGAATTAAGTCAATGATACAATCGTTGATTTCAGTGGGACACAAGTTGAACAAAGAGGTATTTTTAATAATAGGATCGAAGTTTACTTAGACATAACTTTTTTGCGACAACTAGCGTCAAGGTAAGACTTAATACTAGTGGTGCATTATATCTTTGAGTACATAACCAAACAGGTTTCATTTGCGTAAACTTGCGGCTTTGGTGTCGGGAGCATTTTTTCTATAACTTTTATCAGTATTTGGAGTATCTTGTTTTCATTTTTCATAATATTGAAAAATGTTTTAAATAAAAGTTGAATGGTTCCTAGGAGGCCATAATTGAATGTAATTAGTTTTTTTATATGTGGACGCATAGAGGTCGCAGAGAAGTCATTACTGAATCATACCATTTCAAGGATTTTAAAAAATAAAACCGAAGAACTTGAAAATATAGGAAGTGACACAATGACTCTTGTTTCTAAATGGGGGTGTGACGGTTCATCTGGACACAGTGAATATAAGCAGGGCTTTGATAAAGAAAACGTCACAGATGCAAATATGTTTCTCACATCTCTGGTTCCTCTTCAGTTACATGAGAAAGAACATGATTCTCTGGTGCTGTGGAAGAATACAAGACCTTCCTCTACTAGATTTTGTAGACCTGTTAAATTTCAATTTGCTTCAGAAACACCTCTCAAAACACCGTTAACGCAGATTATTCTTTCACTTTGGATTAGCCATTTTGTTTTTAGTAATTTTGACTTCAGATTTGTAAACAGCGACCTCAAAAACCCCGGAATACCAAGTTTGGTATAAATTGAAGGTTTCACATTGATGTTATCATATTTTTTCCTTGATATGTGGATTTCGGACCACTGTGCGCCGCGGCCCGGTAGACGCCGTCGGGTAAAAATGAACTCTTCATTCGCGACCGTCGCGAGAGATCTGTTTTTTCGCCTGGTAAAAGTGCGCGACGATCGCACCCTTCGAATTTAACGAAGAGAATTCGGCCGTACGACGAATTACTCGCAGTTAGGTAGGGGAGGGTTGCCTATATCGTACCACTTAAGACATTCTAAGTTATATTTCATATTTGGTACTAATTTGAACGGAGATGACTATTGGATATTGGAGCTTGGTCTTTTAGGCACCTACTATTATACGCTTAACCTTTTGTTCAGAACAAATTAATTTGTTATTAATCTTTTTGTCACATACTGTAAAAGGTACGATTTAGGCAACCGGTCTCCTAAATCGTACCTGCACTAAAAATAGTGTCAATAACAAATAGAGAAGAAACTATTCAATATATAGTTACATATACATATGTATATGAATCACACACAGGCCGCAATAAACTATGTATATGATATATGTACATAACCTATATAACACACGAGTTGTCAAATCCTACTGGTACGATTGTAGTGGTACGATTTAGGAAACATGATCAATTTATTTATAAATATAAATTTAAACTTTATAATGAATGTAATATGTATTTAAAATGAATGTAAAATATTCTACATTAAACCCGCTTTTAGAGAAATACATAAATACAGGAGAAAATTGCATTGTTTGATTATTATCAGCTAAAATAAACTGGTAAAAAGTTACATCAATCATACCTGATTTTTTTAAATGCTTCTAACACGCACAAAATAGGGTGTAAGCTCGAAAGGTTTTGTTTCTATTTCTTATTTCGCATTTACTTGATATTTTTATCATCAGACGCCGTTTGTATTCATTAATTTTTGAGAAATTGATGCGGTACGATTTAGGTGACCGGTACGATATTGGCAACTCTCCCCTACGAAGCAGCGATCGAATAGATATTTCAGAATTCCTGCGTCACGAGTGGACTTGGATCTCCGGCTCGCGAGTTTTTGCCCGCGACCGGCAGGATAATCTATGCGATTGCTCGCCGCTAAGACTCGCGGGACGAATTCTCCCGTATTCGGGTCAAGCCGAAGCGGTGCGCGTGACGAAAAACTTGGTGGCTCGAAAAAAATCCAGCAGCGGGAATGGGAGGAGGCAGAAAAAACGGAGTGGCGTTTTAAAGAGAGGAACGGTAAATCATTATGAAATTATCGAGTCCATTTGGGTGTTTAAGTGGTCCCCGAGAAGAGAATAACTGGATCTGGTCCTCGGGGTGGTGGGGCTTATCGTAAAAAAGAAAATGAGTCGTTCGGCGGACGATAAGGACGAGGCTGAAGTGATCCACGCGAGAGCGGCTGCGAGAAAAACCCTTTGTACGAAAATCAGTCGGGGACGGGATGGTACGGTGGTAATAAAAGTGGCAGGCTCAGTTGATTTCCCCTCGGAGCACCGACATTCCGTGACATTATTACGCGCGTACGTGTGCGCACACATCCACGGACGTACGAAGGAAGCGTAATAATCCGAGAATAGTATTTTCTATGAAATTCCGCGAGAGGCTCGTTATCAATAAGACGCGTTACGAGTTAGCCGCTGGCAGTGGCGTCTCGTATCGTAAAAGCAAACTGCAGCTTCGGTTACACGTGTTTCCCCGAAGCTATAGATAAAGTAAAAGGCCATAAAATACTCGGCGTTTCGATTAACGAAAGGCGTAGATAAAATGTGGGAGCTCGGTGAATGGGCGGAGCGCGGTCCAACCGGCGCGCATACCTATGCACGGCCGTGCCCGTGCGGCGGTGCACGCGAGCGCGTGTAAATCGATGAATGCCCGGGCAAATCAAAGTGTCGCATAATTACGGCGATATACACGCCGGCTAATAATTACAAAACGCGCGACCAAGGAAGAACGACGCGCAATTAGGAAGTATTACAAGTTTTACGAGTGCATATATAATTCAGATATTGCGCGCTGCAACGAGCCGCTTACCAGCCATTCCCTGTTCCTCGCTTTTTATTAAACACGCGAATCGGCCCATCGCGATCAGGGCCCGAGCGTTTTTAACGGGCGCGGCTGTATTTTTCCAAATCCCCGCGTAAATACTAATGTATTTACGATCCTGCAGTCGTAACAGCCTCTTCTCTCGTCAGTTAACTTTATTACACGACCCCGCTTCCAATCGCTTCACCAGGCCAGTACGAACGTTTTCGAATCTATTTTCCTCCGCAGGGACAAGTCCATTAAACCGCTGTTACAGGAGAGGCCAGGCTCCTCGCGGAATACATAAAAGGAGCGACGGCGCGGTGGTGCCTAAAATCGATGAAGAATGGATCGCTCGTGTATACCTCCCTGTACCTACTCTCGTTTCACCACTCAATTACCCTGCTCTTCTCCCTCGGATCGACAAGGCAACGACGAACACAGTGACCAGAACGGATCGTGATTCCGTAGATTCCACGAATGACGAAACACGAGCGGCTAGACTCGACAAACCGTGGCGAAGCGTGGCAAATCTGTTACCATTTGCGTGTCTGTATATACATACACCTATATAGTCCCACACTATTCACCCTACGTTTACGCTAACCGTCCGACAAGCATTATCGACTTCTGTCGTTAGCTTAATCCGCAGTATCGCAACGAATTTCCCCGGTAATACGTAGACGGAAAATATATTATAGATCGATCGATGCCTCCAGCTGAAGAGACACTTTAAGCTCGCGTGATCGGCAACCGTTACGCAGGTGCTCGTTGTCACTGCCGCGATTTTTCTAAACAGTTTCCCCCCATCGAAACGACACACCTTTGATCTTAAACGAACGCTAGTAATTCCATCTAATTGTCCGCGGCAATGACTACTTAGGTGCAACCACCGCGGGTCGTCGAACCTGCCGATCCGTTCGATGGTAATGAAGTCGCCACGAGCATAGCAAGGGAATCGCGCATTCTGCGTATGAAGGGTAGGTAAGGGGAAAAAACAGGGAATGTCCATCTTTTGTATTTTGTTGGTGGCAACTGGGGCTGCAGAACTGTCGAATCATAAAGGGTTATAAAATTCAGATACCCCCGTAAGATAGCGTTAAATATTTGGAATAGGTTAAAGGAAACTGGTTAAAAATAGGAAATGTCCGTTCTGAGCTGGAACAAACTACTGGAAAGAAATTATTTAAGAAGACAATTACACTAGAAAATTAAATCCATTGAACCTTGTTTCTTTACTGATGGACTAAAGTATTCAAACATAATTTTCTAGTTTTCCCATTAGGGTAGAGTGGGGCTAAAAGTCCGGCGGGTAAAAAGTCCCGAATTGAATATCTCTATTCCTAAACAATGTATTGAGTTTCGCAGTACACTATGTAAAAGGCGAGAAGAAACGGAGGTGACCACAGAATCGCCAGTCGGTCCTGGACGGTCGTGCGAATTACACGACGCCTTCGTTATTTTATGCATCGAAAACTAAAAGAAATACGTCGTCTTTATTGTTTTATACGAAGTAAACCACAGTTTAAAAGCGTATCAGCCAAGTACGTTAAGATTGTATGTTCCTTTAGTAATGTGTGCATGATATTGTTTATTTGCTGAATGATAATATTTTCTAACGTATTGTATAGCAGAAACTATAGAGGTACCATTGGAGCAAAGAGTCCCTCAGACTGAAAATATATAATATAATATATTAAAAATAAATTTTATTATTTGTTTTCATAATAAGATGGCCAAAGTATAAAGAAATGATGCCAAAGTCTTTAAATACTGTTTTTATCTTAGTTCAGCGATTTTTTTTAGTTTTTAGTTCAATGTGAGCCTCTGACTTATATTTTTATTTTTTGTTAAAGAAGAAATATTTGTTGATTTGAAAAGAGTTTTTTTTTTACTTACTTAGTTTAATATTAAACGAAAAGACATTAGGGACTTTCTATCCTATGCAATGGACCGTGCGTGGGGCACGAAGTCCATTTTGCATTGACAAACATTTTGTGGTATAGCTCAACAGAAAATAACAGAATCAACAAACGAACTTCGCTAACGTAAACCATAATAGTTATAGTTTATACAAAACAACACCAGATATCTCTAGATTGTTAGTACTAAATTTTACATAGGTTTATACGAAAAACGGGACAGTTAGCCCCACCCTACCCTACTCTTCATATTTCGACGAACAAATACAGACTGACTTTTCCGCGAGACGAAAATTCGATTGGGTAATTCGATATCGATTAAGTGGCGGTATCGTTAACCTCCGCGCCCCGGGTCGCGTGCTTTATTTCATTTCATTTAACGTCAATATAATCCCGCTTGGTACGATCCCATTGTATGTTTTTCTAATGCACTGGAGGCACGAAGGTCTCGGAGAAAAATGTCGATCCTTTTACACGATAAAGCTCGGTAATGACTGACAGCCAGCGAATAAATTTCATACCGCGCGGCAGCGATAATTAAGAATATTATTACAAAGCCTGACGAGGTGCGCACACCGGTTCGCCAACAGAATTTAATATCTTCATTATAATTAATCGCCGATTCATCTAGAGATAGATCTTGTTCCAGTGTGTAAACGCGAAACCGTCCGTGCACCGAGAGCCCGGGTATGCTTTCCCGCCAGGGCGGTATGGCCCGTGACTTTTCACGGCCACGTTTGCTCGGAAAACGTGGCGACCGCGGGGAGGATAGCGTCGCGGGACGGTATAATTCAATTCGTGACGAAGCTACACCGACTGAATCCGCCTAGGAGGAGCGGAGTTATAGGGTATAACGCTCGAACAAGTGGAGGCAAATGAGATCCAGTTAAATTTGAGTTTAGTAAGTTAGCGCAAAGTTGGCGGAACTCCGTGGCCCGTCACGCGGGGCACCGAGCACCGAACGAACACCGACCAGTCGGCGATAGCGTACACGCGGTGTAATTGCAATTAGCATATATCACATTGGCGGAGTTCGGGCGGCAGCGCCAACGCACGCGAACCACCAATGGCGTAGCCAACCACCGTTTCGCGGGATCACCCTATCTGCGCGAAAATTGATGTCGGTTCACCTTGATGCCGGCAATAAATGTACCGCCCGAGCGTGGGCAATCGTTGCGCGGAAAAAAAGAGGACCGTTGATTGCCACGCTTCGACCAGTTAATCTCTCCGCTCGAAAAGAAGCAAACGGGGAAACCCTTAATCGTGAAAACGACCGAGTCAAATGTCTTCATCGGGATCAATCGCCCCGAATGCTCTGCCAAAACGATCGCAATTAGAATAACGCTCGGGCACCGACTCTTTTTTCACTAATTATTAATTAACCGCGGAGCGCGGGAACGAGGGCGCCCGATGCAAATACTACGGCAGGAAACGTTCCCCCTTGTGTGCAGCTTACACCGAGAGATAATTATCGTTCGGATGAAATAATCGCGGCGGTCGTCGCGTAAATTCATGCCGGCCCTCGGCCAATAAATTTTCTCGATTCTGTGCGCGCGTGACCGTGCCCTTTCAAAGACGAACGACCAACGGCGAGTGGCCAGCTCCAGTCGTTTCGTCTCGACTCGATACCCTGCGCTGGCAAAAATTCCGCCGAACCGATCGGCTAACGTTCGCCTACACGATTCTATGCATTCTGCCGCGCGTGCAGCCGTCCTATCTTCTTATTCCTTATCGGCTGAAATTTACGGAGCCAACCGCGACGATTCTGCGCGTTCCTCGCGATACGAACGCTTTACGGGGTTGCGCGCGAGATAAACATTCCGCGGTGTTGTTAGTTACGCCTCGGAGAGATCTCGCGCTTCTCCTTTATCCTCGCGCAAAGCGAATGGGCCGATAATATTTCGAGGGCCTCGAAAGCGTGGTAAAGCCGCGCAGCTAATTTACGGCGCGCGGACTTGATTAGCGCGGCGAGACGCGGGGAATTTGCGTGTGCGCTGCGTTAAAACGTCACCGGTGACGTTTACGGGGTCAGTAACATTGTTGGCTCTGTTCCGAGATCGTTTCTATCGAGCTCGGCTGTGGGGAGGAAGGGAGCAGGGGCGCGGAGAGAAGGAAAAGACGGATAAAGCATCGCTACTTTGCGTGACATCGTTTCGAAGATCTGCTTACCGCTGGCAGCACTGTACGCTAACCGCGCCGCCATCGTAGATGGCAATTACAATTAACAGCAAAGCGAGGATGTCGTAAATTGCAGTTAAACATTATTACCTTTCCTCTAATGATCACGACGGCCGTGAACGATGACCATATGTTTCCTCCAACGTATTCCAATAGCCCGCGTCCTACGTATAGCCTGATTAATAAATCCGTGAACGTGAGCGCAGCCGCAACAGCGATTCCCCGAAGAAACCATCGGTGTCTAGGTTTTTCAGCCGGCACGGTGCGCGAGTCGTAGCGTCGCCACTCTATCCCGCCGTGGGCTCCTCGCGGTCCCTTCGAAAGGGAAACGCCGTCGACCATAATTTTCTCTAATTTCGCGGTGAAGGAGCGCGACGAGGCACAATGGACGGGAACGACAAAGACGGAGGGAGGAAAGTGGATGTTGCGGCGATGACGGCGATCTGGCGGGGAAGCAGTTGCGCGTTGCGCGCTGTCCGCGCTGTCGCCGCGCGGCTAATTGTCAGGGACGCGTCGAGCTTCGAGGATCGCACAGTGGTGCGAATAGGGGTAGTAGAGGACATTCGGCCGAAAAATGAACTTTCCCCTATCGAAATCTAATGAATGTATACTACTTCCTAAATGTCCAGCAGTCTCGAAACTGAAAATATTATTAAAATTTAATAAAAATTGTAATTAGGACGAACGCTTAAAGTTGGACATTTTAAAGATAGAATTTTTCACCAGAAAAAACTGCTTCCTTCTTAGCGATGCCCTGACGACCCTGTTTAATATTTTCTCTCCATTCTTTTTCTAGAATGAAGAGCATTCTTTTCCGTTGAGAATTAACACCTTTAACTAAAAATTACTGTTTATAATATATTAAAAAAGTAATGTTCAATGAAATAGAGAAAATTATCGAAGTTCTGTACAATTGACAAGGAATATCTTTAAAGTACCACCGAGTTCCACGTTGTAACCTATTTGAATCTTTTCAGCACACCTTCCTCTATAGATCATCCAAAAATCGTATCCCACTTCATCCCTATCTTCAAATTATTACTGTTTGAAGCCGACAGTAACGCGGCACGCCGCGCGTTTTACGTATACGCGTTCGTATCCATCGCCGAAACTCCGCGAGGACTGACGAGCTAAGGAGTTCTATGGAACTCCTATACTGTTTAGATTATACGCAAGTCATTTGTTTATGCTATGGTGTAGATAAGTCTTCGACTAAGCCTTCGATTTTCTGACTGCAGTCAGTTGCAGCAGAACCATTCGACTTCCACAGTGAGATATTCCTAGCCCCACATTGCGTATTCAAAAGTTACTGTTAAGTTTTTGTTATTTTTTGTTCGTTCGATGTGTTCTTTTGTTTAGTTTGTGTTTCGTGTTAAATCAGTTAAATTTAAGCTTACACTTCAGTTATAGTGTTTTGTCCTTCATTTATATAACATTTTGTTTCACTTTCATTTGGTAAGTACGAAAACACTTAAAGATTTATTACATGAATTATTTTCTATAGGTATTTAATATTTCGTTCTTTGCTATCTAGCTATTCTTTATTTCGTGATAATGGAAGGTTTCCGTACACATCAAGATTTATTCTGGAAATTAAAAGATTCCAGTAAAGATATGAATGATTACATATTTTTATATATCAAAATATGTGAAAAAAATTCATATTTCTCCCGAAAACAAGGATTTCAAAAAATTTAGGAATAATAATACCAGAAAATGTTCAAGACAAGCATCAAACGAAGATACATATAATAGACTTCTTTTAACTTCTGATCCCTACATTTCTTCACTAAGAATAAAAGCTTATCACAAGAAAGTTAAAAACCTAGATCCCGAAGCTGCAGATCTAATTCTTAAATAACTTTGTACCGTCATTGTATCATTAACATTGTATTGATAATAATATTTAACTAAATTGTAGATTTCGTCACAATATCTTATTGTGCTATTCGATTATTCCTTACAACTTGGAAACGAAAAGTTTCCCCAACATGCGATTTAAACCACTTAAAGAGCATTAAATAAACTAATAAACAAACCTTTTTCAAATTTTTTTAATAACAATTAAGTTGAAAAAATTGAGAAAAAAAACATTAAATAAACGTACAATATATTAAATAATAAATCATTAGAAAGGGATTATTTTTTCCTATTTTTTGGCGTAGTTTTCAATCCGATATCTTTTATAGTTCAAAAGTTATACACGAATGTCCTTTACTACCCCTATTCGGACCACTGTGGATCGCCTTGGGATCACCGCTCGCAGGGGACGAAGAATTCCACTGGAAAGTGGTTCCCATCGCGTTAACGATGCATGCACGGCGCGTCCCTCGAAGTACCTTAATTCACGGGATCGTGATATTCCGAACAAACGAAAGAAAGGAGGAAAAAAAGCGGCGAGTAAAGTGGTAGGGCGTCACGCTTTCCTCCTAACGTTCTATACAAAGCCGTTTACGGAGGAACGACGCGAACGCGTGGTAGCGTGTAGAATCAACGTCACTGGCCACGTTAACGTCTTCACTTTTGTTCCTTCCGCCCGATCGTTTCTCGCGTCCAAGGAACACAGTGTCTTCGTCGACGCGACCAGATCCCTATCGCTTCGTGACTCGCCCCAAGATTCACGCTATTATCCAGCCGGTCCTTTCTTCCTCTTTTTTACGTGGCATCGGCACCTTTTTCGGCGGGATCGATTAAATTTCCAAGCAGATTTATCGCTTCGTCGCCTCGCCAGAGGAGCGCGAGATGTTTAACGGCGCGGTTTAATGAAACTATCGGCCCGACCAGAGTTCGCCACTGGATGCGACCAACCGACAGTGTGTCTTTTGATCGAGGGTCCCACGGGGCGGGTAACAATCATAATCCAATAACGAAACAGCGGTTGATAGCCTTTTCTCGTGCAGAAAAACGATTCAAGCGTCGCGACGTAAAGCAACGTTGACTTTATCGTTTGCGCTGATCGAACACGGGCAAATTTACGGAACAGAGAGAGACAGAGAGAGAGAGAGAGAGAGAGAGAGAGAGAGAGAGAGAGAGACGCGTTATTTCCACGGCCTGGCGAGGCAGCAGCAGCAGCTCGTTGATTCGGCCGACTATATTAGACCGAGCCTTCGATTCCGTGACGTACTCCAATTTCCGGTAGCGCTCTGCTCGAATGTTAACCGCGCGAGGAACGAAACGGAGACGACACGAGGCCAGCCCTCTCACTTTCTCTCTCTCCCTCTTTCTCGCCTCCCCTTTCGTTTCCCTGCTCCTCTCATTTCCGCCGCGTACTTTTCCGTTCCGAGTGGCGTTTCCCTCGCCGCCCGGTTCGGCGAGAGGGATCGCGAGCGGAACGACCAAGATCGGTCGCAGAGCAAAGCAGAGGTGGAAGAAAAGGAAGAGGCAAAGCGTACAGATGGAACGAAGGGAGAGAAGGAAAGGGCAGAGATGCTGAACACAGTGCTCATTGGACGGTTGCATTTTATGCGCTGGACCGGCCCCTCCTGTAATTGGTCGCCACTCAATTGCCGCTCATTAGGTAACTGCCCGTTTTTTGCGCCGACTGTGACTACGGCACTGGCAATAAAGCTACGAGGAACAAGAATTTATCCCCTTCCCTCTTGACCTCTATCGGCCCTCCACCCTTAGCTCTATAATAAGACACTGTGCCCAAGCATCGACCTGCACGGACCATCGGTTGCTCTAGCGCTGTTGTCATAAACGCGAGACCTCGTCTTCGCTAGGTGCAATCACTGGATCGTCTCTTTCTGAGCGGGTTCCTAGAGTTCTCTTACCCACCCACACGCAAGCAGCTTCAGATTACTAATAGATGACAGGTCGGCCGTTCTTTGACTACAGTTGGCAGGCTATAGTTGCTCCAGCCCTCTTTTTATATCGCGAAATTAGTTGGTCGTGGTTTCCGGTCCCCGATTCCTCCCAGCGTCCTCCGAGGTCGTTAAACGTGGGGCCACACCACGATTTCCGACTTCCAGGCCCGCCGATATTTCTTCCAACTAAGAGTCGTAAATATTAGGTTGCAAGAATTCGTTCGCTCACTGGCAGGCGATGTTAGGTGTACGGAAATGTCTTTTTTTTTTTTCATACAGTTACTTTGATTAAAAAAGCATGTAACGTATTTTCAATTATAATGAAGGCTTTGCTTCGATAAAGCGAAGGAGCATGGAGCTCGTGAGATTACGAGACCTTGCATCTATAGCAGGCTACTTAATTTTTATAACTTTTCCAACGTGCAACGCCGCTGGCTGATGACAACGCCGGTAAAAAACTTGCACATCTCATTTAACTCGAGGCTACCTATCACGGAGCACGTAATATCCACCGACCCTCGAGTCGGTCATCAAAAAGCGGAGTTGCTGGCCGCGGAGGGGGAAATTAATTAGTAACAGGCTAGTTGAATCGTATTTCATAGAAGAATGGTGTGTGAGGAATCGTATGGACTTGAATATCGGGAAATGTCATATCCTGAGGTTTTCCCGTAGTAGGAGCCCCTCTGTCTATAACTACTCACTTTCTGGCACCGAACTTGTTACTCTGAGTTCAACCCGTGACCTAGGAGTTATCGTAGATTCCAGCTTATCTTTCGTGGAGCATATTCGCCATGTTTCGGCTAAGGCAAATAAGATTTTGGGCTTTATTCGTAGATCTTGCTCGAATTTTACAAATCACAAAACATTATACTACTTGTATAGTGCGTTAGTGTTGCCACATCTGGAATATGGGTCTGTTATCTGGTCCCCGAGCACAGCCAAGTATAGACAGGAGTTGGAGAGGGTTCAGCATAACTTCTTGCGCTTCCTGGCGTTCAAGATGGGCCAGCCCCTACAGCGTTTTGAACACGACTATGGTCCCATTATGCGAAAGCTGGGTATCCAAACGCTGGAGTGCAGGAGGACTGCTAGTGATTTAACCTTCTTGTTTAGGATCATTAATGGATTCGTATGCAGTCCCTGTCCGGGAGCCAGCGACACATTTTTTTTGTCAATTCGTTTAAAGTTAGTTTATGTTTTGTTCTTCTATATTTGTGCTACATATGCACAAAACGACCTCCTGCCAGCGCACCAGCAGAACAACGCTTATCAGCAGCGTGTCAATTATGTAAGAAAATATTGTGCAAAATTCTTATTTGTTTAAATTTGAAAATTTTTGTACTAATAATAGACACCATATAACACCGAAAAATGATCTGCTGCCACCTTAGTTGCGGAACGGCATGCTACTGCCACTCCTATAAACATGTTAAAAAAATGAACTCCATTGACCAAAATGTTTAAAGCTGAAATTTTTTTTGGTGGTAGTTTTAATCACAAAATGTCAGAAAAACGATTGCTGCCAGGCCTATCGTGGAACAAAAGGCTTGGCAGGAGCCACCAAAGGTCCTGTTGTTGGCTGAGGGAATGAAAGGTGCAGTGTAGCGAGTTGTATGAATTTAACCAGAATATTTAAAAGTGCAATAAAATTTTTCTCTTTATCTTAATACATAATAGAATCTATATATATTCGCCATCGCTGTTCGCATACGATGCGGATTCAATATCATTATCGATGTCATCATGATCGTCATCGATATCATTATCGATATCATCATGTTCGTCATCTGAATGACACTCTTTCTGGTCCCTCTGATCACGTTCTGGATCTGGGACAGTACCTATCTATAACATAGGCATTCAAGTATTATGTACCCCCCCAAAAACATGACTCATGTATGAAAGAAGCTATTTCCCTTTTGTTCACGAAAAAAGTTCACATGCAAAGATTGTGAAATCAACTTTGCTAATTCCAATTGTATTCTCGTTCTCCGCTCGAACACTGATTCCTCTGTCACTTTTTATACTTAACATTCCTTTATTGGCCACAAATCAATTCAGTGCTCAGATTTTCAGCTTCGGTTTTAAGGAATTAGCGGGCGTTGTATAAGGAAAAGCTATGAAGTCGACTGAAAAAAAATGTGTCATATTCTCCGCATCTCTCTTACAGCGTATTCGGACGGTCGCAATGGTGCGCACTGGGTGCGAATTTTCACCAATTGGAAGCGAAAAAGTTCGCATTCAGTGCGCACTAGTGCAGGTTGCCGAATGTGCTATTATTAATCTATTACCGACTTTGATTCGTTTAAATTAGTCTCTACCAAGTTTTTATTCTTTGTTGGGGTTATTGAATAAAACAACCTGCCACGCACAATTGTTGTGAAATTAGTACAAAAAAATTCAGCTTTAAATATATGACCACGGCGGAGAAAATGAATGTTGAATTGCACACACCCTGTGAACGTAACTCTGCGCGGTGCGTCGCGCCGTACCTTTGGGGGCTCCTGCCAAACCTTTTGTTCCACGATAGGACTGGCAGCAATCGTTTTTCTTCCATTTTGTGATTAAAACTACCAAAAAAAAAAATTTCAGCTTTAAACATTTTGGTCAATGGAGTTAATTTTTTTAACATGTTTATAGGAGTGGCAGTAGCATGCCGTTCCGCAACTAAGGTGGCAGCAGATCATTTTTCGGTGTTTTATAGTGTCTATTATTAGTACAAAAATGTTCAAATTTAAACAAATAAGAATTTTGCACAATATTTTCTTACATAATTGACACGCTGCTGATAAGAGTTGTTCCACTATCGTTATGGCAGGAGGTCTTTTTGTGCATATGTAGCACAAATATAGAGGAAAAAAACATAAACCAACTTTAAACAAATGAGTCATTAAAAAGTGTCGCTAGCTCCCGGACTATTAGTCAAATCAATTTGAATGCTCCGGAACGGGCCATCAGGCAAACTTTGCTATTTAGACCTTTAGACTATACCTCCAGATTTAGCAACACTGACCCCATGAACAGGATATGTAACTTGGCTAATTTGTATTGCAGTGATGTTGATTTTTTCAATGGTTCTCCTTCTACTTTTAAGAAAAGCGTCTATAGAGCAATAGTTTTATAGCTTATAGTTTAATCGCCATGTTTGTTTACTCTGTTATGTTTTACCAATAATGTGTCTCTATGAGGTTCTTTGTATTCTTTTTCGTTACAAAATGGGTTTTACCCGTACAAGTGAAATAAATAAATAAATAAATATAACGTTTCAGCCTGCGATCTACGGTTTTCGGCGGGACCGGTTGACACCGCGCTCGTAACTGGACGTAACGCAACCTCGATTGGCTATAAACAATCGTTGCGAAGAGGAAATTACGGCGGACGATGCGCGCCTTCTGCTCGTCAGCTTGATAGCGCGAGATCGAGCGTCATTGTCAGCTGTGTCGTATAGGTGCCGGGTGCGTCGTTACTGTCGCGAAATTTACTCTGCCTGCCTCCTTCGTATTTCACGCGTCGAGTCCTGTCACCCTGGCTTTCATCGATCCCGTAAATCCATAAATCATCGCCACTTTTGTCCGAAGCACCGGCGCGGAGTCTCTCCGCAGATCCCTCTGCCTCGTAACTCCATATAAGCAACGAAATTCTGAGGCGAGATAAAAGGCGGATCGCGTCCACGTCGTTACGCGTTTAACCGTATTTACACAGCATATGGCGGGTCGAATCGCCGTGCACCGGGGATGGTTAAGTTCGTCGATCCACCGGACAATTATTCGCCGATGAGTTTTCTAATTCCGATGCTGCGATACGAGTCGGTGCCGATGTGTCGCCAAGTAACCGAAGCAGAAGCAGAAAAACTTAGAGCGTGGCCTCGAGCGTGAGAATGAGAGAGAGGAGAGGCAGTTGAGCGAAGTTGAGCGAAGGGGGGAGAGAGAGGAAGCAGCGAGAGACGTCAGGTTCCTGTTAATAACCGTTATGGATGAGATGTATAGCAAGCTACATAATTACAGGTTTGGATACATTGCTTACTGGCCGGTGCACCCGAGCACGCCCTCTGTTCTCCTTCATTAAGGCTGCCGAGGACGGTAGCCGCCTGTTACTCCTTCAGCTTCATCCTCCTATCTTCCTCTCTCTCTCTCTCCCACTCACCCATTACGGCTCTTTACCTCTTTCTCTCTCTATTCTTAGCGCCACGAACGAACCTCCCGGCAGAGGAATTCGTCTCATTCTACGCGTTTAGAAAATCCTCGATCAAAGTACCCGCGTGCTTTCCTCGGCCACGAGCGCGCCGTACTTCCCTTTCAGATAAAGGAAGCGGTGGAACATCCTTCGAATACTCTTCACAGGCGTCGAAGGAGAAAGGGCAGCTCTGTTCGTCAGACGACACGCCGATTACCGGCGAAAGTTCGAACGCGCTTGGAAGTGCTTCTAATCCAACGCTTACCCTATTACGAAACGCAGACGCAAAAGTCGTGCGAGAAGGTAGGAAAAAAGGAGGAAAGCAATACGTAACCGAGCAAAACGTATTCGGGACACGCTCCCTTGCGGAGCAAATAAGTTCGAATTCCGCCGAGAGGTTAAAAAGCTGGGATCTCGAAGGAGGCAGGACGTATCTGGTCTCTGCTGCGTCGTCTATCCCATCGAAAGCGATTGGTAAATTTCCGAGGGGGCGAAAAAAAGGGGAATAGGACAGAAGGAAGCGGCTGCCTATTAATAAGAAACGGCCGCGCATCGCATCGTTTCGTCGGCGTTTTCCATGCGGATCGGATCGATTACCGATCTGGCCCCGGGTTCGATGCCAGACTTCCATCTCCTCTGTCCACCCTTTATTCCTACTTTTCTCCCTCCCTCGACTCCGCAGGACTATCATTTGTTAAGCTGGACAGCTTGGCCCCGTCATTACGAGCAATCACACTTGATTATTTTTGTCTACAGAGTTGTACACCAGCTTATATGCGTCTTCGTAAATGGTCGTCCCTCGGCTCTCGGTTAGGACCGGACGAGGAATGGGTCGGCGCGGCCGCGGCGGAACGATCGGGTGGGACATGATCGGCCCTCCATTTCCGTTTGATTGCCAGGGAATCCGAGCGATTTCGAGCTCATGCGCGTGCAAACTCAAATTGGGGAATTAGAGGGAGGCCGGATTCGACGAACAAAATCAACCGGGGGTCGTGATCCGCTCCGTCTCGTCTCGTATCCTCCTGTCTACGATCCGCCGCCGGCACTGATTGTGAGCGTCGCTTCTTATCCTTCCGATTATCGTCATTAATAAATGCGCGCGAACGAAGACCATTTTCAGGCGGTGAGAGTGTCCCTCGACGACGCGCGACGCGACGCGACGCCGAGTTTCGAGTAAGGTGAATGTCCCAATTTCTGCTCATTTAAGAGGTTACTCGGCATAAAGAAGGTATAAAAGATTTGTTTGTGATCAATAGTTGCAGTGTAATTGATTAATTCTTTAATCATAAATCAACCAATTCGAAAACTATTTAAGAAATATATTTCAAGATGTTTAACTATTAGTAATTTGTAATTAAATACAATGCAATAAATGTCCATATTTCTGCTCACGAAAAATAGCGATGTACTCACGATTTCTACTCACCATTTTTACCAATTTCTGCTCACATAATATGTTGCCTTTTCAGGTTAAAGTAAGTTACATCTTCTATGGAGAGGTTTTATAACACAACAGTAAAGCATAAAATAATGATAGACAAAAAGTAAAATGCCTTCGAATAGAAATAGAGGTTACAGCATACATTGAATTGTGAGGTTATGTTACTAAAATTTTGGTGAGTAGAAATGCGGACATGACGGTGATTCACTTGACCCTAAACCTACTCACCTGTTTTCTACTTAAAAAAATTAAAAATAGTAAAAAAATCTAAACCTCAGCATTAATAAAGGTCCTGGCGTGGATGGAATCCCTCCAATCTTTATAAAGAACTGTAAATTTATACTGTCTCGTCCGCTTTGGTTAATTTTCAACCGATCTCTGATCGATGGGCACTTCCCGTCAGCGTGGAAAGTCAGCAATATCACTCCAGTCCACAAGGCCGGCGCGAAGTCTGACATTTCAAATTACAGACCTATTTCGATGCTTAATATTATGAGTAAGCTGCTAGAAGCTATCGTCACTAGGAAAATTAGTAGCCTGGTCAGGAACGCTTTATCCGATGAGCAGCACGGGTTTTTGTCGGGTAGATCCACCGTCACCAACTTGGCCGTCTTCTGTAACTTCGTGGCCAGGAGACTGGACAAAGAGTTGCAGGTGGACGTCATCTATACGGATTTCAAGAAGGCCTTTGATAGGGTTGACCATTTCCTACTCATCGACAAACTCTCCGCCATCGGGTTTAAAGGTCAACTGTTAAGGTGGCTCTTTTCGTACTTGACTGGGCGTGTCCAACGGGTTAGAGTCGGGGAGGTCCTTTCTCGGAAGATCTTTGCCACATCCGGAGTCCCCCAGGGATCCCATCTCGGCCCTTTACTGTTCTTGCTGTTCGTCGATGACATTCGTCAGATCATTTTAGGTAGCGAGTACTTGCTGTTCGCGGACGACCTAAAAATTTATAAATGCATCTCGTGCCCTTCTGATTCTCTAAGTCTTCAATCGGACCTAGACAGGCTTTCCGAATGGTGTCTGTCGAACCGCATGGAGCTGAATATTAGCAAGTGCCACATCTTAAGGATATCTCGTTGCAACAACCCATCGCGTTATCCCTACCATATAGCGGGAATCCAGCTCTCAAGTGTAGACGGTGCTCGCGACCTCGGAGTCTATATCGACTCTTCCTTCTCATTTACCCGGCACATTCAACACGTCGTTGCGGTCTCAAATAAAGCCCTTGGGTTTGTATCCAGGAATAGCGCTGACTTCGCGGATCCTTCCACGCTGCGCTACCTGTATACAACCCTAGTGCTGCCTCACCTAGAATATGCAAGCGTTATCTGGGCACCGCGTTGGGAGAAATACAGGGCTCAACTCGAGAGGGTCCAGCACAGATTCTTGCGCCTTTTAGCCTACAAAACTGGCCAGCCTCTTGCTCGTTTTGACCACAACTACGGCCCTGTCATGAGCAGAGCTAATATCCGGAGCTTGGAGCATAGGAGGAGAGTTACGGACCTGGCCTTTCTGTACAGAATACTGAATGGGATGGTTGATAACCCTCGTGTTTTGGCGTTAGTCAATTTTAATGTACCTGTACGCGCTTCTAGGCATACACTCCTCTTTAAATCCCAGGACTACTCCTCCTGGGTTGGGCATGTTGATCCCCTGCATAGATTAAGTGGTCTCGCAAACAGATATCACGGGGATATTGACTTCTTTGCTGACACCTTCTCGAGTTTTAAGTCTAACGTTCGTATAGCCTTGTTTTCGGATGGCTTTATATAGCTTTATATTGATTCATTCTAGACCTGCACGGAGTTTCCTTTGTTCACTTTTACGCCGTCTTTATTGTTATTGTTCGAGTTAATATGACGTCGGTTGGCTGTTCTAATTATTGTATTGATATACTTTGTCTTAATGGGCTTGTCCCGTGAATAAATATTATTATATTATTATTATATTATATAAATCCAGATCACAATACGGTATTTGTTTTTGTTATTAAATAAGAACTTTTACTGCAAAAACTATTTTCTGCCCAATTATCGAATACCAATAGTGACCCTGTTCCTTAGCACAACCAACTAGAACACGATCGAAAAATCATGAGTCTCTCGTTTTAAAAGTTTTTCGTTGCTTATGCTGCACTTTGATTAGCCCCAACCTCGTGCAACACTCGTGTAAATGTTCAAATAATTTGGAATTATTTTGTTGCAACTATAGTACAAGCGTGACGCTTATAATAATAAGAAAAATACGAAATGAGCAGAAATGGGGACATGAGCAGAAATAGGGACATTTACCTTACACAGGCTACGTTTGCATAATTATGGCATTCATCGCGTCGTAATATATTATTAGCACTATCGGCCTCCGATACGTGAGTACATAACCCATCGAAGAGGTGGCACGCAGGCTTACTGCGAAACGATGAATCGCGAACCACTTCACCTGCTCTTATCTCCACCTATTACCTAGCATAGGATGCGGTATCGAATCTTCGGCTGAACGTTCCTTCGCGAAACGAAACGTTGGAAAGTTCCGCTAGCTGGCGAGGGCGGTCGCGTTGCGTCGGAGCGAAATGAAGTTATTAAAAATACGAATAAGCGTGGCCGCGGGCCGATCGACAATGAGACACGCACCGTGCGCAATCTGCCTTCCACGAGGTGGATAAAACACTGTCCCAACGCGGTGGCGGTTAACCTGCCGTGAAATTGGTAGGAGTCGGACTGACGCCAAGCGAATTCGCAGCGTCACCATCGGCTCGTCTTCCGACCTGCACAGGTACACGGAACACGATCAAACGCCAAAGGGTCCGACGCGTACAACCTCGCTGTTTGTTTAAGAACCGTACCGTTCGCCCGTTCTGCACCCCTCCCCCATTTGCCCCTCTATAAAATTAGATCGCAATCAAGATTCTTTTCAACGGAATTATCCTTAAAACGACCTAGGGCTTTTTCTCCCAGCGTCATCCTCTTCTTCCTCCACCGTTTGAATTATAATCTATCGCGTTGCGCCGCAAGAAACGGCCGCGGGTGAAAAATTGTTTCATAACCGTTGCCGAGTGGAGTCGATTAACGTTCGCCGATACACGCGCGATAATGCTCTTAAACGAGATGATCCACGATAATGCGAAACGTATACAATGTACGGGATAACAATAGACGGTTAATCTCTTTGGTTGGTTGAAGAGTTTCCTCCGTTTGCTCGGCGAGATCATCGATCGATGTCTATGCGTGACAGCCAGTCACGTGTTGCCAGTTACGTTGATTCGCGGAATTGAAGGTTGAAATTAATTCGGTTTGCAAGCCGATAGCCCCGGCGGGGCCCCAGCGAGCTGGCAAGGCAGGCGAGGGGAAGAAAGTACTTGGTACGATCGAGCAATCAGAACCGGCCGAGGTGGAAGGAAATCGGGGAGGTTATTCGAGGTTGAGTAATCCACCCGGAGCGTGCACGGCGAAAGGAGAAACGAAGAGGGGCCCGACCAACCAGATCCTATCGTCCTTTTGGATGCTCTGGTTATACGTCCAGGCTAATCGCTTTCGTCGACTTGCCAACTCTTGGCCCGTGTCCCGTCGCGTACACCGAAACAAGTATCAGTTCCGACCAAGCTTCTTTGCAAAGTAATTACTCTTTCATTATCCCGCAAACTTTCAGTGATGGGTAAAAAATCGTCGCTGCAACTAGCAGGGTGGCCTTCGCTCCTGCGTACTCCCCGCTCCAAGGGAGGATCGCCCAGCAGCTCTGTGTCTTCAATGGAAAATGTAAAGCGGTATGATCGCGAGGATGGAGTAAAAATTGCGAATCCGTCGCCGAGCGTATGATTTCTCCGCATTACGCGGAGCATTATCGACACTTTGTAACGCCTGGCTCGAGCTGGTATCGTCGTCGTCATCGTCATCGTCCAGAGCCGGCCTGCCACGCATCCCGTGGTATCGTTATTATCCGCCGGATCGGGGACACGCCCATCAATTTGCATTTCCATTCGACAGTCGGGGCGTACGTTATCGTACCAGCGCCGCGGCCGGGACCAGATGATCGTCGGAAATCGAGCGTAATCGCATCTTGCGCCTCTAGAAACGGTTTGACCACAAGCAGACAGTTCTATCGATCGCGGCCGAGCCGAGCATTATCTCGCGGCCCGGCCGCGCAACGATACGCTTAAACAGCGGATTGCACGTTTCAACGGCGCGGAGTGTGTGCGTTCGTGCGGGGGGGGGGATCATGCAGGTAGGCTGTTAGCCGAATGAAAGTTCAAAGGAGCGCGTGTGCAACGGCTCGCAGCTCTCTCTCTCTCTCTCGTTTTCTTGCTTTGCTGCGGACGCGCCATCGCTCCACGTAATCTGCGCCTTGCGGTTTCGATCGCCGATTCGCATCGATCTCGCGGACAACTGCCGCGCGATCTTGTTGGTTTAGCGATATTATCGATAATTTGACAATCGGCCGCCAAGTTCAGCGCCACTTATGCCGCTATTAACCACGCGTCTACGCTGTATACCTCTACGCTCCCGCATCATCACCGCGTCCACTCTCCCGACGCTTTCGGTGGCAATCCCCATCTTCTTTCCTCCATTCCGTCCTTTATTCTCGTCCTCCATTACCCGATTGAAAACCAAAGTCGAATCCCTTCGAGGTTACCTCGGTTCAAGCCTAGGGATACAATGAAAATCGAAGGAAAAGCAGAAGAGGCGCAGCGAGTGCTGGACGCTCCTTCTTCTTGCTAAACAAACAGGCTTGAACGCGAGGCGCGTTCTTTGGCAAACCGCAGAGCACTTCCTTCGCCTCCTTAACGAGATCCTCGCTGCTCGATCGTGCAACTTCGCACCGATACCCCGCGATTTTTTGGCGCGCCGCCAGACCGCAAGTTCCTCGTTCCCTGCTGGATGATTCGAAATAAATCAAGCAGCAGCGCGAAACAGAAATAAAGTGAAGCGACGGTCAACAGTGCGCGCAGAAAAAGAGGAGGGAAGGAAGTGATTGGAGATCGAGAGTGGGAAGAAACGAGATGTTTTCAACCGCCTAGCAAAAATATCCATAAAAATTCCCCGGAGCACAGCGCCCGCGGTTTTTTGCTTCTGCGTAGAAAACTCTGAACATTTTTATCCCCTCCGCATCCGCGCGCTGCTCTCCTCAGATTATTCCACAGGACATTCGAAATTATTTAAAGACTCGCTGCGCGGCTGGGGTCGATGGTATCTGTCGGTCGACCGGAAGATGGACGTTCAAACATTCTTCCTTTCGTTCCAGCCAGGCTATCGGGTAAGAGAGAAGTCCAGGATGTGCACTTAGACGAAACGGAAGAGTACCTTGTCTAATTTACGAGCCAGGGGCTACTCGATAATCGAACCGGGGAACGTGGACGCGCGAGGAAAAGTATATCCGAAGCACTCGGTCCTGCTGGTAGCACAAAGTACCAAGTCATTAGTCGCGATCTGGAACGTCCCACGTCGGCAACCGAGGGCTTTTGTCCTTCGTCGATGGTCTCTCAAGAACGAGGGAGGCGTAGATTAACCAATCAAACGGGTGTTGCTACCTCACAATAGTCGACTTAATGACTGTTAGTCGGTTCCTCTATCGGTCGTCCGATCTGATCAATGATCTCCATTCTTTCATTTTCTCCGTCATCCTCCGCTTCTCCTTTTGCCACTAACTTCTCGTCTTTTTCGTCGCCTTGCGATACCGAGGCCGTTCGATATCTATATCAGCATTCGATCCATCCGAGCAGCACAATGTTGCCCGGATGCTTTCTCCCGCGTCGCGACTAAACTCCACGCCCAGTGCTCCATCGGTTTCACGGAAATCGCACTACACCTATCGGGGTATCATTATCGGAAACGCAACGCGGGTAAGTTGGCGGAAGCGTGTAATCGCAAGATTCAAAGGAGCCTTCGGAAGGTTAGCAAGGGGGGTGTCGAGTGACTTATTGGTCTTATTACCCCAGCCGTGGCGCGCGCAAAAAGTCTTATTTAATTAACCAGTGATAATAGTCGGGCATCGACGAGTGCGTGCGTGCTCGGAGGTCCTCGAGCTCGAATTAACTTCGGAGTTTCTTACACCTCGGGACGATTGCCGGGCGGATGAGTCGAGGGAGGAGGACTACCGCGGCGGGGAGGCTGCGGCGACCCGGAGAACTCATCCGACCGATGATTCGGCGTAATGGGGTAGCGCCGTAGGGGGCGTGGCCCCTGCTAATGACATCATCGTGACGTAATCGTTTCCTTTCAGTCATTGTGTACCCAGACACGGCAAGAACAACACCGTGAAAACAGGATCACAATGGTCGGCGATCGGCCGTGGATGCCGACCTGATACCCGTGAGACTGCCCCTCGGGCTAATTCGAAATCCAGCAACGTTGCGAGCCACAGTCGGCTCGAGGGAGTTGTAATTAAAATATCACCAACCCGCAAGTAGGTACGTACATGCTCGCGATACAGCTGGATGGGCCAGGAGATCCAGGTCTTAATCCCCGGGCCTTTGGTCCGCCGAATAAGCGCGATAATTTATTGCGCGGCAACGAGAGATTAAGAGATAAGGCGCGCTCGATAATCCCCGGGCCTCGGTGGCTGGGTGGCTCGAGGGTTCGGCGGATCACGTGAATCGCCAGAAGGAACGAAAGTAGCTTGTGGATAATTATTTGTAGCCGCGGTTAACCGTATGTAATTTCGAGAGTCGGTAGCAGCAATCGATCATCGAGATCAGATATACGCGGCGAGGAGGATAGCGGGCCCTCGCCGATGGAGGAGGAGCTCCGTGAAACTGAAGATAAGCGCGCCGCATGGGGTACTCGTAATTATCGAGACAAGAACGGTCAATGATCTTTCCGAGGCAACTCGTTCCGCCGCGTCATCGATATCGCGCGACTACGATTCCACCGTCTTCCACCTTCCGGAGATCGCGGACCGCGGCGCCTTCAAACACAGCTAAATCCAAACGCAACTTTCTCGCAAACAGTCTGCGATCTGTTCCGCTCATGTAACAGCGCGCCCTGGATGCACCATCCGCGAACAACAGCGCTGCGATAAAACGATTTACCCGAGCGTTTAACACTCCGAGGCGTGGTAAACGATCCATTGAAACCGATACACGGCTGAGATCGTTTCGCTGAACTTTCTCATCTGGGATGATCCTTATCTCGTGCGAGACGCGAGTTGTTTACGAAGCGACTACCGAGGGGGAAGATATAATAGTCGCAACCTGGGTGGTTTATTACTAGAGTCCGGTAACCGTGATGATCGTCGCAACTTTTGCGACTCGATATTCGATTGCCTGCCCGACTTCAACCGCATCACCCCCTTTCCCGACCTGCTGCACCGCGCCCGTACCAGTCGGACGCTCCCATCGAGTGGTCGTGAGGAGCAAGTATACACCTCGGTTGCCATTTTAAGCTCGGAGCAATTCTGTGGGTTGGTGCCGTTGGTGGTGGCCGTACAGGGCGAGATGCAGCTCGGCTCGTTCTCCGAGAGACGAGCCAAAGTATGGCAAGCCGAGGAAAAGAGAGGAGCCGTGTGATAGCAGGGAAGGGTAGAGGGAAGGCGTAGCCATGGAAGAGCGTGGATTGGCGCCGATAGGCTCGGTTGGGATTGGTGGAGAGCGGGTAGCCGAGGCGGGTCGCGATTCGAAGGCGGGCGTTTCAAAAGCTTCGGATCACCCAACGATCCAACAAGGTGGTGGACGGCCGCCAACGCCGGCACGAACCATTTCAATGTTCCCGGGGGCAGTGGGGGAAGTCACTTTGCCGTCTCTTCCATCCAGCCGAGCGACGGTGGAAACGGCCCCACACACCGGTTCGCGCAGCCGCAGCGTACACCTCTCGCTTCTTTCAAACACGACCAAAGCTGTCACCGAGTGCGCGCTCATCTCTCGCCATTCCTTCCTTTTTTCCTCTCGGTCGCCTTGCTTTCCGGGCGCTTTCCCGCGTCTACGTGCCGCGCGCGATCGCCGCCCGACCCGGCCGGGTGACACCGCGTCCACGCTCCGAGGTGCGCGAACGAACATCGAGCTGTGCGAAATCAGTGTCTCTTCCTGCGGCAAACTGTGGCCCGGAAGGTTAATCAAGGTGCCGGACCTCATCGAGAACAATCCTGTCGACGCATCAAGGTTAGTAAACCCTGGATGGCTGCTGGGCTCTTCGGTCTCTTCCACCGACAGCTCGCGTTACTTTCCTACTCTCTCTCTCTCTCTCTCTCTCTCTCACGCCTTATTGAAATTTATCGCGGAGTACAATGTCGCCGAGCGTAAACCGCGAGGAACGCGATAATGGAACTTTACGTCCGCGTTTACTGCGACCTGTTCGCCGTTAAAATACCTTCTCCCTTTATAGCGCGGTAACTCATTGCGCGAAGTATCTCCCGCTGGATTCGACCAGGTGTTTGACGAGTAACAGTAACCAACGCGCGCTTCCCTTTGCGACTGATGATCGCTGTGCCAAAGAAATCGTAGCTAATTCGGTGCGTTGCTTTTTGGACGTTTTTCTGCGGAGCCTGTGGGATTTAGGATCAGTTTTCTTGTTCGTAGAGCTATAGTACCTGCAACCTGTACTATGTGTCCGTTCGTCACAGAGAATAGCTCATTAATTTCCATACCCTTTGAATCGAACGTTAGCCGTCGGATCTGCTTCTTCTGGACGCAACACTTTCCTCGGGAGAGTGCTAACTGACGCCGCGATCGCAGTCTCTGCTCGTTCATCTTCCATACCAAGGGAATAATTAATAGTTTCGCGTGGTAAACACTGGTTCTTGCGATGATTTCTTTACGGACGTGCTACACACACTCCGGCAACGGAGATCAGACGATAAGAAACTACGAACACATAGTTCCGGGTTGATAAGGAATCTTAATTAGAACTCGACTAGGTAAGCGACAACAGTATCGAGTGCCAGCCACTGCTGTGAACTAACACTGTCTAATGAAACCGCAACACGAACTGGGCGTGATAAACACTATTAGCGATCGAACTTCCTTCCTTCCGAATGCTTCGGAATTGATCCGCGGAGGTGGTTGCGAGGAAAACCTCTGTAGCTCATTTGCCGGTGTCTCGGTAGTCGGTACACCTACTTATAGTCTCGGAACTCTGAGGAGCAATCAGGTCCCAGGGGGGGCCGAGGGAGCGCCTCGTTCTCGCAACCCGTTGAGAGGATTCGCCGAGTTGTCGCGGGTTAGGCTTGGAATTAACATTGCAAATAAGATGCCGACGCGTGGAAATGAGGACGAGGGCCAGGGAATAATTGAGCTGCGGTTTTTTGGCGAGATCGGCTCGCCCTTCGGTGAGATTATGAGTAATGCGTTCTTCGGCACGTTGTTCGCCAGTGGTTCTCGTTTCCCTGCTGATCCTCCCTGTGCCTCTACTCCGGCCATCTCTCCCCTTGTCCTTTCGGGGAGCTGATAGAGACCAGCTTTCTCGGCTCGGTCGTCCCATTAGCGTAATGGCTCTCGCTGTATAGTCTTCGCATTTGCCCCGCCGAATTCTCGTCCATCTTTCGCCCATACGTAATTTCTTTACTGCTCCTCTCCTTAAACGTTTCTTAAAATTTAATTCTCCTTCTCCCTCCCTCTCCCCCCCCCCCCCCCCCCCCCGACACCTCTGCACTCTCGTATTTATCTTTACCCCCGCGTAAGCCTCACCAATCTCCGCGGCCTTTTACTTTCTTTCTCTCTCCCTTCCATTCTCCCGCCTCTTTCTCCGCTCTTCGTTTTAAACTTCTCTCTGACCGAAGGTCTCGCCAATGCCCCTACTTCAGAGGGGAATCCGTGCCGAGGTGTCCGTTGACGTGGCGGTGGCGTCAGGGAGACGCGTAAACGCGATTGAAACGCGCGACGGGCTATGTGACTTTGAATTGCCGAGGGAACTTCTACAAGCGACTGTACAGCTGGCCAGTACTAAAGTATAAGTTCCGATAGGGAGGGCAGGTTTTAATAAGAGAAGGATTGAGAGCTCCTCTCGTACCTGCACTACCACGAACCGGTGGGCTCTTTCCCTGTCGCGGCACGACCAGATAGCAACAATAAATAACTTGTCCCTGGGCACCGGCTAAAAGCATCCTACCGATCCGGCTGGTGGCCACCTCCACTGCCCGTTCAACCAAATGCACTTATCGATACCTGTCCCTCTGCGTTTACCGCGCTATCGTTTCGCATCGAGCCCCTATTCCGTCCCCTCTCGCGTCCCCAAACACGCGAAGTCGACGCGCGAAAATCCTTCCCGCCCGTGTATACTCTTTGTTAATCGGCGCAACGATCCTTTATCGGCGCGACGCCCATGGTCCCGGCTGTACGTAAGCAGCTATCGGACGAAGAAACGTTACGCGGCTTATCCGCAGCCACGCGGGAGGACTTTCGGCGAGCGACCGTTAAATCCCGTTAATTACTGGCGGGGGCCTCGCGAAACCCTTCAAAGCACTGCCGTACAGAGGTAATTAAAGAGATTTGCGACGGCCGTTTTTGCAAACCGCAAATAACCGTGCACGCCGTGAGAGAGTTACGGCACGATCGAGCTTTCTCGAGGAACACCGACCCGATCGCGCGAGTCTTTTGCGTACACGTATCTCCGGAGGGGGGGGGGGGGGGCTAAAGGATCGAGATTTCAAAAGCGCGGATATCGTAGATTAAGCCGGAGCAAAACCTTCGCCGGCGAGGACCATTGATAACGTGTTCGGACGTGACGCGTAATCGTTTCAGCCACGATTAATTACCAGGAACCGCGAGTAATTGGGTGTTCTCGGATCGCGGCAGCGATTAATTCGCCAACCTATGCTTATTAGAATCTTTTTCTTTCTCTATATTACCTGCTTCAGCCTGTACCTCTACCCACACCTCCGAGACAACCCGTACCGCGGCTCTCTCATTTTTCCAATGCATTTAGAGTTCCGAACTAACACGTCGAAGTGGACCAACGTTTCGTCCCGTTTCGACTCCAGTGCCAGAGAGAGTGTTCCTCTCGATACCGAATCCGCAGCCGCTCGCTAATCGGGAAACTGCAACGCGTTCAATCTGCAAATTGCATCCGACAATAATAATCGTTATTACGCGTTATTCGCGGCAATTACCGGCGACGATAATGCAAGCCGTGCCGCGCCGCGCCGCGCGTGTAATCATATCCCGTGACGCGGACGTTGCGCGAATCCGCGCGGCGGAATGATCAACGCGAACGATAGTTATTAACGAGCGAATTTACGACCTGGCGACTATTAGATCTCCAATGGAAATGCGTTTCCCGATATAAAAGCAACTGGAGCGAGACGCGAGGTCGCGCGAGAGAAAGACGGGGGGTGGGGGGGGGGGAGGGGGGGAGAGGGGGGAGCAGGGGGTGGTTGTAAAAAGTTTACAGCTTCGGCGCGACCGCTCTATTGTTTAAGGGGATGGTTCCTTCCCCTTCGCTTTCGGCCCGGTCCAGATCTGAACCGAACGCCGAACCGAACGCACTTCAGTAGTTAGATGGAGTAAGACGAGTGATCTACTTGTCTTGCTCCGTCTAACTACTCAAGTGGCGTTCGGTTCAGATCTGGACGCGGCCTTCCGCTCTGCTCCAAGGGTCTCTGTTCCCTTTGTGCTTTCGCCTCTTCCTCTCCCCCGCGCTGTCTCTGTTCCTCCGTTGGTGTCGGGACGAGACGCACGCCTTCAACTTAACCATAGGCTATCGATAACTGCCACTTAGCCCAGACTGCGTCACTTCCGGTTTCCAAAGCAACCACTGCCGTTTACGAGTTCCAGTCGAGCAATCGCGCTCGCGGACCCTTCCGAGTGCGGAGATTGGCGCGGACGGCAGCGGAGGCCAGAAAGTTCCGCCGCGCGAAACCGTTTCTCGAAATCCGCACTCCCCGATCACGGTCGATCGGCGATTAGACACGCGTCCAAAGGCCCGCACTCGTTGCCCGAGGTAAATACAATTTCCGTTTCCTCCCACTGCCGGCATCCTCCTTGGGTAAACGTGCAATTGCTCGCGCCGTAAGTCCAGACCGCCTCGCTTTTTCTACCCGCGGACAATATTCTCTGATTAGTCTCGCACGAAACGCGTTTACGCGTGGAAGACAATTTTTTCCTCTTCCCCCACTTCGCGCAGCTCTACCCGGCCGGGATGATGTTTCAATGACCGACATAACAGTTTCCCTTTCGCCCAACAATTATACACGTAATTCGTCCGCGTTCCGAGCCTCGTAAATTTAATAAGTTTATGCTCTAATTATCGTGCCGCGCCGCGCCGCGCCGCACCGCGGCGTCGCTCGCTGGCAAAAGTCGTCGACGGTTTTACGCGTTGCGCCAGCAGTGGATAATAATTCGGGCAGAAAAACGAGGCGAGAGTAAATAATTCACGCCACTATAAAGCTGTTCTCCATGCTCCAACGATCGCCGGTTTTTTCTACCCTCGCGCGCCCTGGACCCGGCGACCGCAACAATTATTCTTGCCACGTTCGCATCTCGGCTCGATAAGCGTTAACAGCAACGCATTATCGCGTGCATCTTCGGAAATCTCTTAATGCCTGCATCTGCTGCAACGAAGAAGCAACCCGCGGACCGCTGAACCAGTGAACTTTTTCACTCGCGAGGCCGTGTCGAAATGGCCAATCGGAAGGGAGAAATTATGTAGCAGACCCCCGGATACAGTGGAGCGTGAAGTATTATCCACGATCAAACAGAGAATCGAGTTATGCGGTCTGCTGCTTGTAATGCTTGCAAACTGAGGACCTTGCAGCAGGATTTTTGACAGTTCTTGAGTTATGGCCTGTAATATAGGTATGTAAAAAATTGTACACTGTTTGGTGCGCGTTTAATGCAAATCCGATAACAACTGAGCGATTTATCGCAAATAAATAACAACATAAATATCAATATTAATACTATTTATTATAGAATAAATTTATTATAAATTTATAATAAATTGTAAAATATTAAAATTTATAAATATTAGAAATTTATTATAGAAATTTATTATAGAATAATTTTTCGTCAAAAGTTGAAGTAAAAACTTACCCACTCAATAACTACTACTTATTGTATGAAAATATATAGGTATGTTTCAATTAGTGTTCTCTTTTCAATGTTAAGTCAAAGCAATACTTTATAAAGAGTTTTTTCTAATTTACTGAAAGTTGGTAAAGATGGGGGGCTGCACCACTCTCGCTGCAAGGTCCTCAATTGTGAATCCAGGCAGATCGTTGTAAGAGGCGCGTGAATTCACCTACTTTTTATCGCTTCTGAAATCAGTTCGGCGCATCTCCCTTCCGCGTTGTCTCTTCATCAATGTAACGTTGGAGAAATAATCGATCTTGAATTTCTCTGGGAACGTCTTGGACGCGACCCGATCGTCGCAGGTTGCGTTTCGTTAACCGTCCCTTGCGCGCCCAGCTGCGGAAAAAGTGGCGAGGACATGCGGGCGCTATCTTGGTTCCGCGAGGCAGATAGTATACATAAATGTATGTATAGGCGTCAGTAAGCGTTACGCCAGCTTGATGGAATACTCAATTAGAGTGTACGCGTCTGTACCCCTATTGGAGGTAATTAATAGCGCGGGTCGCTGAAAAATTCCCGCTTTCAGCTGGCAACCGCGCCGCGGCGAGCCGACCGGGTTACGAGTTATTAAATAAATTATCACGAGCAGCGTGTGTCAATCGTGCCAGTTGCGCTATCCGAGCGATACGTTATTGGGAAAAATGCAAAGTCCAGCGAGCAGCGATAAAAACTCACAATATCCTTATAGGCCGTAATCCGCGTCCGTTACGACACGTTTGTCTTTTATGGATTACTTTGCATAACTTTACGCGAACGATCGCCGCATAACTCGGAGCGAGGGAAGCGTGTCGACGACGTAGCGATCATCGTGCAGCCGGGGAGTGAAAAAGCAGAGAGACCCGTGGTCTTCCTCGCGACAAATTGCTTTATGGCACCAGCCGCCTCTCCGCCTCTCCGCCTCCCTGCCTCGCCGTCACACTATGCATCCACGTGTCGTAAAATCCTGTTATTTAGGGCTTCGATTAATTTTTAGCCGGTCGAACGGGTTCACCATCCCGTGGAATGCGCCACCAATTTCGTCCCATTGCGCTGCACTCAATGCTGGGGGTATGTAAGTACGTACCTACAATGGACTATCGCCGTCGCGTCGGTCTGTCCAAGAACGCGCCGAAACTACTTACTCGTGTTAAACGCAGCGCGACGCAAAGTTCCATGGGTATATGTAGGTACATTTGCATACGCCAGTACCTACTGGTGGATATCGATAGCACAGGTAAAGGGAATCTAGACAAATGATGGAACAGCGATGAAGAGTGGGACGGCGCGCGGCGGAGAGGGGCGGCGATGCAAAATCGCTAAACGAAATCATGAAACTCGATGGTAAGAAGATGCGAAATGGTAGAGACAGCTGATATACATGGGATAGGCAGGGCAGGGTCTTGGACCAGGGGTTGTCATTAACTGGGAGCTCGGTCGAGAGATAACCACTACCTGCCACCATACCGGGGCTCATTTTCCTCGCTATCCCCCCTCCCCACGGACGCTCGCAACTTGCTTCGGCTCATTACAAAAAGCACGTGAGCTCGCTGCTGGCTATTTATTTCCGAATGGTGCATATCACTTTTCGTAATGGGCCCCGCGAAATTAAAAGTATGCCCTCCGGCACCGAATCGTGCACGCATACTCTTGCATATCGTACGAAAGCACCGCGCCAGGACGATACGCCGACAACCTCACCTCCTCCCTTCCCTTTTGTCTCTCTTTACCCTTTTTCTTTTCCCCCGTATCGCGCGCGTCCCCCTTAACCATTTCGTGCGTCCGGCGTCCGGCAGGGCGAGCGCTCCGACGCACGGACCTTTCCAGTAATTCAATTTCGATTGAAAATGCTAATTCACCCGTCTCGTGCCATTCCGCGTTGCAGTCGGTGGAGGATTAAAATTCAAGATAAAAAGGACTGCGAATTAGTGGGAGGGGAGAGGGTCAGGGTTCGTCGTCAGCTCGCTCTACGAATAGCTGCGCTTCTCCCGTTAAGAGACAACGGCCGCTAATCGGCAAGACGTTCGAGTACTTTCTTTTCGTTCGCTGCTCGTAGCCGGAGGAATGCGCAAGGCAGCCATGCATAAGAACGCGGTTGCGCGTAGGACGATGACGAGCGGAGGAAATGAAATTTTCGTAGCTAATTTAGCTCCGAGCATGCGGGAGAACCTTTCTAGAGTCGTGCAGGTGTTTCCACGAGTTAATGCGACCCGGGAACACGCCTCTTCGCCCGAGAAAACTACAGGCGTACCGCTACACGGCTACACGGAGTTAATAGACTCTGCTCCTCTCGATCGTGTTTCACCTGCCATCATCGACAGCCGAACGGCGGAAAAACCGTCGCGTCGCGTCCCGGCGCGGCACCTCCGCGTTAAGCAAATCGTTTTCCAACGTCTCCTTTCCATACCCGTTTAAGCGACTGCTCGCGTAACAGCCCACTATTTATCTGCAATTTTATTATTCTGTGGAAACTTTACGGTAATCTCATTAACTCTGCAACAGCGCGTTGAATAGCGCGCGGAATTGGCGCATACAAATTGGTGGCCGTAAAAACTCTGTTGCGGTTGATTATCATTTCTACGGTCGTTTCTTATGCTGGATAGGTATGCAAATGCATAAATCGTTAGGCTTAGAGTCGATGAAAAGAAGGTGCCGCGCGGCGCGGCTGTCCGAGGCCGAGAGCCAATTCACACGTGCCAGTTTCCCGCGCAAACACACGCGCGGGTGCAGGCGGCTGCGCGATCATAAACATATTAATTTACGAAGTGCCGCGAGAAGAACATCTCTGACCAGATGCGAGAGGATGGTTCGCAATTACCGAGGGACGGGTGCGGCGCGGCGCGACGCGCGGAACATAGACCCTCGAAGATAATAACTGGAGGTACCGACATACGTAATTGCGGTGGAACGAGACGTCAGATATAGTTTCCATTTACGGGGCACAGCGACTTCTCTCATCGTTTAATGACGGTTTTTCTAAAACTGTCCGAAACCGACGAGTTCCCCGAGGAACGACGCGACGCGTAGGTATATCGCGACGTTTTCCCTCGAACTTCCTTTCCCGTGGTTT
Organism: Andrena fulva; assembly: GCA_946251845.1. Lineage (NCBI taxonomy): Eukaryota > Metazoa > Arthropoda > Insecta > Hymenoptera > Andrenidae > Andrena > Andrena fulva. The sequence goes on along the minus strand of OX276327.1, from coordinate 91,929,636 downwards.
CCCGGAAGACGGGGCAAAGCGCGTGCCACGGAGGGGGTAACGCGATTAAAGGTATCGCAAGTTTCGTCGAGCATGTGGCCGTTGGAGTGGACGTCTTCATCAACGAACTACCAATCAGGATGCGTGCCCGCGAAGAAAAAGCGGTCGTTCCATCCGAAGGAACGAGCGAGGAGACGGCGAGCGTCAGAGAGAAGGAGGAAGTACAGGAGACGCGGCTGGAAAGCTCTTAATGGCACCAGCACCGGTGTCCTGGCGATCCAGCCCAGAGTCCACCGAGTCCAGGGAAGAATTACCGCAAAACGACGTGGACGTGGACCGTGCGGCTGGCCCGAGTGGGAATTGGAGCGTACGAAAGCCGAGCAAGAAGTCGCAGCAGCAGCGGCGGCGGCGTGTCATCGCCGATGGCGCGCGCCTCCCTCTTTAATTCATGAAGCCCAGCAGCGGCTACAGCCGTACACTTGTACAGCCGATGATGATCCGCCAACAACCCACCGACAACCCGATAATCTTCCAGACTTTCTTGCCGCGGTACCGAGCTCGCGGTTGGGGAATCCGCGCGGCTTCGATACCTTCGTCCTATAAGGACCCCGACACGCACGAAGAAACTTTGGCCGATTCCTCGAAGCTTGCCATGTTTAGGTCGAACACCTGTGCGGACTTTTATGGAGGTCTTCCCACTCGGGGAACCACGATCCCGATAGGACAAAGAAATCCCTGGCCGAGTGTCGCCAGAAATGATACATTAAGTGCTTCCGTCGCTCCAGCAGCTGGCAAAAACCAACTTCACCGCCGATTCCATCGATATTTACGAGCCCACCGGAAATATAGCGTCTTCTCTCTACCCCGTCTACACATTCAAACCATTTATGAATCGCACAGCGTGTACCCTAAGTAGGCACTGCAGTTGGTTCTCGTAAAAAGTGATCGAAAGCGTACAGAGTGATGGAAACAGGAGGCATGACTCAACGTACCTACCAATGTATTGCGCACGGGTACGCGTTCGGGGACCGAGCGTGCGCACCGATGCGTTCAACGGCGGAATGGAAGAATAATGTCGGGGACGGAGTACTATTTGCCAGTGTGAAGGGGCGATAAGTCGTAAAGGTGTGTGCCGCGGGCGCGACTATGTTGCGAAAGATAGTGGAAAGAGATACGCCGCTAAGCTGAGTAATTCGGAAAATGACTTCATTATTCCGAGCATCGTCCGCGAAGCTAGTCCGCACGGGTGTACAGGCAAGTGACCGGTGATTACGAGGAATTACAGTTTTACCGCACCGACCGCGCGTGATTCTCGTTTCGGGAGCAAATTCGTCGCGAGGCATGGCTTCGGGCCGAGAGAAACGATGGGGAAAGAAAGGGAGCAAGAAGGCAAGCATTCGCGGCACGTCCCGATGACCGCTAGAAAACACGAACTTACGATTTCGAGGCCCTCCGTCTCGTTATGCCCGCTCGTTCCCTCCGAGCCAGCTGGAGAAGAATTCGCTGACCACCCATCGGGTGGTGGTTCCCGCTGTCGCGATCCGAACGTTCCCTCGGGATCCAGAGAATTGACTCGTCGTCGCGCACGGATTCTTTCGCTAGGGGGGAAAAAGAAGACGGAGAAGAAGTCGAGCGGGAAGAGAAGGGCGGCGTGGCGCGGCGCGCCGCGGCGGCCTTATGTTAAACGGATTAGACAGCGGAATGCGTCGTCTCGATGAATTGCTCCCGTATGCCTGTTAAACGATCCCGTTCCGAGAACCCGCCGCGGCAATGTCAAGATACGAAGAACCGTGCATCGCGAACAAACACCAGATTAAACTTCCACTCTAATTGCCCGCGTGACTGTTGGATCGGCGCCGATCGATCCTTCCTGTTAACTAGGAAAAGTACCGGCAAATTATAATGCGCCGGGTTGCCTTAACGAGATGCAAAGCGGCAGCGTATTTATACCTCTGTACACTGCAGTCGATTGATTAATGGCGTGCGTTAATAAAGTTTCTTAGATTCTCAGTTTCTGTGCAATGCTGCGCCGTCCGAAGACGAGGTATCGGTAGCTGTTTGTCAGCGTACGCCGCGTCCAATGCGAGCGGAACGACTGGGTAATCCGATCGGATTTCGAAATGGTCGCTTGACCGGTTAATTAGACGCTACATTTCGACGCGGGCAGCTCAAGAAGCTTTTCCCTCTACGCTCTACGTCGGCACGTGGCTCCACAGCGTGCGCCAATCTCAGATAACATCTAAAAGGTTCCTCGATCCTAATTCCAAGTGTGGAGACGGCGAGTCCTTATTTGTATTTCGTACCTACGGCGACATTCCACGTGGCAGATAACATCCGATGATCCCTGCGAGGTGGGACGGAAACGACGCGACACCGCAGGACGCGCCGGCTATAAGCGTCCCGTGTCTTCCTGCTCGAGGACCTCCGCCGTAGACAAACTACAACTACCGTATTTTCAGATGGCCGAAGAAAGTCGCCGTTCCCCCGCCACTCCCGGTGTTTTCCCTCCGATTCCCCCGAACACGCATTTATGCGCGTTCCTCGCCTTGGTAAAGCCGAGATAACGCCGGCCGAGAGGAATTCCAATCGAACGGAACGACTAGAGAGGCGAAACAATCTCTATGGAGAGATTTCCTTTTAATGGCCACCGACTGGCTGCCGCCGCGCCGCGGCTCAACCTTTTGTCCGGTGCGGTCGATAAAATCATTTCGTCCCGACGGTTCCGCCAAATTCGACGAGTACGCAACGGAGGACACGATCGTTGAATTCCTCGCCAACGGTGGTCGGTACGGAAAAAAAGAAAAGATTCCGAGCGGCGTTTTGACCGCCACTGTGTCGAAGGACGTGCACATATCTGTGGCCGAGAGTGGTCCTGAGGACTCGGATTAATCGGGGACAAGGCAAGCACATTACCGCGGCTCCAGATAGCAGTAGGATATCGCCACGAAAACCACCGTGAAACTCCGAGAACCCGACACCCGGGTTCGTTGAAAGCCCGTGCCTCGGACGCGACGGCTAGCGGCTCCTCCTGGCCCGGCCAGCGAGCGAGAGAAGGAGAAACGGCCAGAGACAGAGCCGGAGCGGAAAGAGAAGGAGAATGAGAAAGAGAGACTAAATTGGTCTGCGGCCCTCCACCGAATCTGTGACGGGTTAATCCTCCCGGGTTCCACGAAGCAGGAGAGAAGAAGTTGCCCGCGGGAGAAGATTAAAGAAAGGGAACTGCGGCCCGGAGCGGAGATGGAATTGGAATCGGAAACTTGTGCTCCTGGGAATTTTTGCGACGTCCGGCCTCGTTTCTGCGGACCACCACCAACCAACGACAAACGGACCACCTTCGTTTTCGCTTCTAAAGCTCCTTAGTTTTCCGATAAACAATTTGTCAACCACCCGTTCTCGGAACTTCGCCTGGCAATTAGCTGAAAATTACCAGCGGTCGCGATCGCCATCGCGTCTAAATACCGCGCGCAGCGCCGCAGTCACGCGCGGTATCGTGGATATCTCTGGTCTTGGTTTTACGCGGACGGCCCCAAGAGGATATCCTGGCGTTGTTCACTTAACGACGAACGATTCACGGCTACCCTGACTAATTATTCCCTCCCGCCGCGGGACCTCGCGCAGAATGCAAAGGTCGTGGAGGCCGGGTTGTCGCCTCGATGCGCTCGGCGGGCTTTCGGAACGCGATTAAAACGACGCATGTCGTCGCAAACGATGACAACCAGGACGACACCGCGACGATCCTTATCGCCCGGCAATTCCGCTACTCCCTTCCACCTCCCCCATCTACGGGAGTATCTTGAACCGCGCAGACAGCGCCGATCGCACCTGGCCAATCTAATGGCCAGTCTTCCATCGGGGACCATATTTACGGAATTCTATCCAGGACACTGTGCGCCAATGGAGAGACTGTCGCAGGAGCTGAGGAAAGGCTGGCAAGAAACGGTGTTAAGAATGTCAAGGTGGCGGCGACTCGAAAATTGCCTGCGCAACCGCACAGACAGTCGTACCGGTAATGCGCTTTAATTGTGACCCTCTGCAACGCGCAGCGACACCTTCTCTTCCACCGTCGCGCCGCGCCGCCAGGGAAAGGCGTCGCGAACGCGCGTCACTGTCTGCGTGCGCGAGATGCACACACCAACGCGAAACCCGGTTGCGCGATTGTGACATCGGGTTAAGATAAGCGCAGTTACGGAAATTGAATAATAATTGCAGGCCTCGGGCCGCGCTCCTCCCTTCCTCCCTTCGCCGGACCTCGGTCTCTATCGCGCGCACGGTTCAAGGGAAAAAACGTCTAATAACCCAGCGCGCCTTGCTAGACCCTAGGCCACGCTCCTCTGGCCTATCCGTCGATCTCCTTAATTAGAATTCCGTTGGAAAGGCGAAAACAATGGTACGCGAAGCGCCGTCACGTCGCGAGAAGAAGGCCTTTCAACGACGTTGATGGCTCTGTCGGGCACGTATACTGTAAGTACTTACGTATAGGTAGCCTTCGCGGAACGCCGTGCCGTGCCGCGCCGCGCCGCGCCGCGCCGCGCCGAGACAAATTGCGCGAATTTCTGGAGGAAGTGTCGAGCGTGTCGAAACGAGGGCGTTTGCCCCGCAGGATGTGGGTTTTCCTGAGCATCGGTGAGCATCCCAGGTAATCTTGGAATTTCCGACTCGAGCGAGTTAATAGATATCCACGAAAGCACTGTCTATAGCTGGGGACGTGGAAAGTGGAGGTAGCAGGAGATAGTTATAGGTAATTCGTGCGCGTCCTCGTATACAATACTCGCGGGGTATTTCTTGCGGGTATGATCGATGACTAGATAAAGTGTATCGCGGAGGTAGAGTAATCGGGCCTTAACCGTCGCGCATAAATCAAACGACTTGATCCATGGTGAAAAGAAACGACACTCTCGATGTATACGACATAACGATGCGTAAGTGGATTTGGAAAACCGGTAGAAAACCTGATCACCGTTTTCTCGTTCCCCCTTTTGGCTTCCGCACGCAATACATGCATGCCGCGCCGCAGTGCCGCTGGCCGAGCGGACGGCGACGGTTTAATGAAGTGGCTCTGTGCTTGTTCGATAATTTATGAGCTCGTATTAATTACGGAAATATCGGGTACGAAAGTGGATTGATTTTACTCGGACGATCGAGAAGTATCATAATATTGGTAAATGGAAAGGAAGGAACGAGCGAGCGGCAGGCGAGCGCGGCGCGCAGCGCCGATGAAACTGCGCGTGGTAGTCGTCGAAGGTTGCTCCCCGCGTTATAAACTTTTCAATTCCTTTTTCGCGGCCACACGCTCTATTCGTGCGAGGAGAGCACCACTTAATGGGCAAGATCGGTCTGGCAAGCGGCGGCATCGAACTTACAAGGTGAAATTTGCCAGGCCGCTACCAAAAAGCTGCCTCATTTCTTGATTACACCGTCGGCGTCGCGTCGGTATACCTCGGTATACGCTTCGACAATTATGCAAAACAGCCATCCTTTTATTCGCGCCCCGCTGCACCGTCCCGCAACACTGTTATTATTCTCTCGGCAGAACAAAAAACGCAACGACGAATAATGTACTTCCGCCACCGAGCGGCTATAATAATTCCTCGTCTCCTGACGCTAGGCTTCGCCCGCGAGACGCAATCGCGCGCCCTTCATAGCGCCAACAAACAACAGTGCCATCCTCGTTCGCCGCATACCTACTACTCACTCGTCCAGCGATAGCTACATTATATTTTAAAGCGTTCGCGTTTATCCCCATTTAATGTACACAGCTACCTATATGCAGAGTGGATATAATTCTGCGGACGTTGAAAAACCGGATGACGGCGACGCGCTTCCGGCGCGGAAAATGTCGACGGCGTCCGTCGCTGTTCCTGTGGAAAAAACGTTCACCGATTCTCTCGCGTTGCGCAACATACGCGCACACACCGCGAGCTGGCTAATGCGATTAAAAAAGCATTACGATTACCCCGAATTATTAACAATTACAAGGACAGCAAAAAGTGTAATTGCCGGTGATTAATCAACAAGTCTGAGCCCGCTTCTTGGCGACCTACTCCTATATCTACCTGCAGCTCTGTCCCGCGCCCCGCGCCGTCACCTCCCACCGCCACCTACCGCAATTACTTTAATTTGCCAATACCGCGAAATGTTTACTTTGTGGAAAATAACGAAGGGAAATGGGGGGCAAGGCCGACGATAATATTTGAGAGATAAACGCGGGACAGTAGGTACGATTTCGTATGCAAATCGGTCGCTCGAAAAGTCCCCGGGTAGGGAATTGTTGGAGAGATATCGGGGCTGGAATAGTTTCAAAGTACCCGGAATATCGAATTGTTGGTAATCGACGTAACATTTGATACCTGCGTATCATAAGTGTTTAATAGATCTCGTCACGCGCCAGCTACGATCGGTTGTGTAATAAGCGATCCTGCCGAGCGTTAGCCTAGCATGTGTTGAAATTTATCGTCATAGTTGCGACTAATTATCGGTCCCCATTAGACTTTTTCAACGCCTCGTACGCGCGCAATTTTCTACGCGCGAGGGCCGTGAATAGCGGGGAGCCGCGGCGACGATGCAATTCTGTAATTAATGGTGACATTGTGGATAATTAACTGCCGTAGATAATAGTAATTGTAGTTAAGTCTTGCCTGTCGACCGCGATTACGTTCGCCAAGGAGTAGGTAAAGGAAAAAAAATACACACGCGCGACTGTACCGTTGCGGCGCGCTCGCCGACGTAGCCGCCGTCGTCGTCGGCCACGGCAGCACCGGTCTTTCGCGTCGTTCGTCAAAGGACGCGCGATTCCTTGAAACCTGGAACCACTCTAGGCACGGGAGACTAATGCACGCGACAGCAACATCGTCTCAAGTTGAATTATTGGTACAGGCGAGGACTTGACGCGGAAGCGTGGAATAAACCGTCGGAGGAGTTACTATGAATGTCCCTAATCGGCAGCCATAATAGTTCTCCGAGTCGTATATCGTTGCCGTCGTAAATGTTCAGAGTAAAATACTTTATACGCAATTGCCGCGCGAGGGACGACCCTTTGTTGCTCGAATAAATTGATTCCCTAATTGTTGAGGGTTCAGCGAACCGTTGTCGCGAACAGAAACGAGAGGAGCTATCGGCGATTTATGACGGAGCAAGTAGGTATGCGTGCCCGTGGCTGTGTATTTAGATGTAGATTAGGATGCGTGCAATTACGTTAGTGCGCCGGTAAATTGCACATCAGTGGTCAACGTGATTTATCGTGTGTACCACGAGCCTTTCAGGATCTTCTTAATGATCATTCGCAGATCGCTATCGACCCCATCGGCGGACAGAACACCGCGTCGAATCGGTCTGGTCGCGCGACCCTCGATTACCCTGCGATCGATCGCTTCCAACGTTTTTACAGCGCACCGGTGCGGTGTCACGTCCAGGCATCCTCCGCCACTCGCGAATCCATTCTAGCTCTCGGAAACATCAGGATATCGCGCGCAATTTGCAAAAGGACGAGCCCCCGAGGTATCGGGGCATCGATCAGACAAAAGTATCGCCCACGGGCATTACACGTAGCCGATGATCGTTTGCGAGAATCATTAACATCTCCCACTTGGAGATACGTAAGGAGAGGAGCGTAACGAAACGACTACAGGGCTCGCGCGTCAACGGCGAAGCGGACGAGCTACCATATACCGTTCGGCCGGGCTTTTATTTACAAATCGAGTATAGGCTCCCGTAAGAGGTCCCTTTGATTTTCGAGTGATCGATGATCGGCCGATTTCCCTGACGTCGACAAATTGCTTCGACGCTATCGCTCTATCGTTAATTGATTTCGCAGACGTAAATCGTTAATCGAGTCTCTCTCCGACGGATAATGGAGCAATTTGCAAATTACATCCGCGTTGAACGGAGATTTTCATCGAGTTTGCGGACAAAAAAACCACGATTCACGTTGGTATTAATAAACGCGTCCCAATGATCTTTGGACGGAGGTCGAGCGGGCGCAAGAATTCAAGCTCGGGAAAACGACACGAGTACCTTCCCCAGGCCAAGTGCCCATTTGATTTTTCCATTGCATGAATAACGAACGAGGCCGCGATTACGATGAGGCTGAGAGCTGGAATGAATGGTGTGCGCTCACTGCGCCGACTAATTGAGTGGCTCGGAGAAAAGGCAAACGCCGAATATGGTTTTCTATTATATATAGCTGTTTAATTAACGTCCTTACGCAAAACGAGCACGCGTGCAAGCCAGATAGCGTGCCATCCAGCAGCATGGTACAGAAGAGATCGAAATGGATTTGTCATTAAAGCCATTACAGATCGGAGCGATGAATGGCAATCGTGAAATCGCGTTCCATTGTCGCTAGAGCTTTCAATTGTTCGTCACGAATGGGTTAGGTCGGCAATAGCAGCCGGTTGCGTAATCGGATTGAGCATTCCGCCGAGAAGTCCGATCCATTAGCGCGCTAATTGAACGTTATTACGCGTTTGACAGTAAGCTTGTAATTAAGGAACACCGATCGGCGCCGACAACTGTCGTTTCGATATTCCAAGTCGAATCGCGTTTGCCGATCGGGCGATACTTGGAAAAGCTGCGTCGGACGCATTAGAGGGCCGCTCGCGGCGTATCGAATGTAAGAAAGATTCGTCGCTGCCAACTTAATTACTTCTTACGATCGAGGCCGAGATAATTCCCACAGTAGATCGTAGCGTTACGTAGCTAATATAGAGGTAATACCTTTGGAAGCGGTTCTACCGCCGCCCCGGCCCTCTTTCTCCCTCTTTTCCCCTCCTTTTTCCTCCACACGGCTCGCCTCATCTCGCTTTCACATCTTCCGATCTTTCTATCCGCGAGTTTCTTCATTGTTTGCGATTACTAGCTGCCTGCCTGCGAGACATTATGCGAGCCGGGCTAATTAATTCAGCTCGGGCAGAGCTGAGTGGATGCGCGGGCGTAGCCTGCATCCGGAAGGTAAATATCCGCCGCTATCGGGCGCGCTATCGCGTGAGCAGCCACCGGCTAAAAAGGGATCGCCGATAATTCGTAATTGCTTGTTATTATCGTGCCGAGAAATCGAACACGTCCTACCGTCGCCGGTTCTTGTCACAGGATGCATTGATGCGTCTATTAGCGGGAATTTGCAAGTATGATTCGATGTAAAAACACCTCACCCGATGTAACCCGCCGCGCTACACCGACCTCTCGATTCCATCATTCGTACGCATCAACGCACCCCTCGGCAGCAACGATCCCTTCCGTCCGCCAATATTCTACAACCTCTTCTCTTCCTCGTCCTAGCGAAACCCAACACGCGCTGTCTCCTTCGAATTTTCGGGATCTATGTGAAATGTATCTACAGGCAACAAAGCCTCCGTTCTCCGAATAGCTCCTCTATCTCAAGACACTTAAGACGCCGAAGACGGCAGAAGAAAGTTATGGAAAATTTCCGAGACCTTGGTGATACAAAGTCGTGGTGCCAGCACGCTGCGTGTGTGCATGCACGTGGAGCTGGCCATTAAAACGCGTCCGCGAGAAACACAGGCGGCCTCAATGACTCGGCTAATTAGTTTATTACGCCGCGCTAATTTGTATGCCCATAAGTCGCGATCGTATGTAGGATCCTACACGGGGCGCGTAATGCACCAGGTCGGTATACATATGTAGGACGTGTGGACGCGCGAGCGTGTGCGCTAGCCGGCTGCAGGCACGTTACGAGCGCGTAGTAGCGTGCAAATATGACAGAGATGACTAGCAGATTTTCAAGCCGCTCTCTCGGAAATCACTCCATCCAAAGGATCTAATCGAGCGTGACGCGTCTAATCGGGCACTCGCGATACACCGCGAGCGAGCGTGGAACGAGCCGCGAAGAAATAAATTAACATCGCGAATTCTCTCCGTGCCGGCGATGAATTAACGACGAGTCAATTAACGCGACTACGACTGGGCCGACTAATTCCGCCGCGTCTTTCGGAGCCTCGGAACGCGTGCAACAAGCCGAGAACGGCTAACCCTTGGGCTCGGGAAAAAAGGATGCCCGAGGGTTGAAGCGGTGCACCCCGGGCGCAGCAGCTCGGGTACTACGTCGACCACGAACAGTCGCTTCCTCCCGCCGTGAAATTACAGTGTTTACGCGAATTAGATTTCGGTTTCGGTAATTTTCAGTTAATAACGAAGCGAACTGGCCAACCAACGAACGAGCATTAAGTGCGGCTTCGAACCCATTAATGCTATTATAATGTAAAAGGCTACCTACGCGCGTCCGTCTCTCGGTCTCTCCGCCTCGATACTCGCTAGCCGCGATACCGAGCGGCCGGCGTGCACGTTGCGCCGCGTATTCCATGTTTACGGCAACGGCCAACAAAAGTAAGAAGAAAGGCTTAGATCTCGCTTATCGTTCGCATTACATCGTCCAGGCTACCTGCATTATAAACTCATTTCCGATAAATCGGCCCGACTAAAAACCGCTTTTGCCGTTCCTTCCTTCCTCCCTCCTCCTTTCGTAGCGAGCGCGTTCATTGCTCGGCTGGTCTCGCGCTTAAACGGATTTCGAGGCGCGATATCGAGGCGGTGCCAAGTGCCGCCAGCGTTTCGCTGTTCCTTACTCGCGCGGGGCTAATCGCCCGAGCCGATGCGACCGATCCCGTGACGAGGAACGCTAACAAGTACCTACTCCAGCTCCGGCTTCCTCGTAGCCGGTTCGCCACAGCCGCGCCGGTGGATCGAATTTCGATAACGACGAATTAAAAGACAAACGGTCCTGGCGAAATTCATTAGGGAGACGGTAAACCGGTTCGAACGCTAAAACGCCTTTGCAAATTGCGGAGGGGAATTATCAGTAGCAGCTTGTAAGCACGAGGTTGGATCCTTCTGCTGGTATGTCGAGGTATCGATCGCGCGTGAAAATGATTCTGGTCGTTACAAGCGAATCGAACGCTGTTACATGATCACTCACAGCGTCCAACGTGCCGAAGTGTGGGCTTGTAGGGATCATTAATGCGGCAAGGTCGGTGAAAGGAAGGATAACTCTGTCCTCCTCCGTCCCTGTGTCTCTCTCCATCTCTGCGTTTCTGCGTGGTCGAGCCGCGTATGTGCGAGCCGACTCGAAAATCCGTCGGCGATCCTGAGCAATAGTGGATGCACGTCAACACCGATATTGCGTCGATTGCTTCCAACTTTCATCGCAAGTTTGTCGAGACACCTTGTATACAATGGGTCACGTGGCTGGCAGATGAGAAGATTGGCATTCGCAATTTTCGCTGTAGATTTCTACACAAATGTTTTCCTCCTGTAGGCACGCAGTAGCCCGACAGCGATTCCTTCGAAGGCATACTCACAGCGGAAACTAAACCGCGAGGATTTCCCTGGCCATTTGGGGAATCCGATCGAGTCCTTGATAACTCATCGGTCGACGCCCAGCGCGAACGACGATTCGCACGATTCAGTTTGAAATCGGCCGGCTGCGCGACAGAACTACGTCCATTGTCCTTCGTTGCAAACGAGTTTCAGTAGCGTTAAAGCAAGCGGTACGCGCCTAGCGATTTAATTCAGCCAATTAAACGAATGAGAGGAAGGAAGTGTTCCGAGGCTTGAGGAAAATAACAGACGACTAGAGGTTCCAAGCGAATAAAGACATGCTTCTGGTTACAGATCATTCGGCGCGAGGAGGAGGCGGTGGCGGCGTCGAGCAAGCTGTCCCGCAGACGAGTCCTGCGAGCAGCACCAGCAGCTCGAGCCAGGTGAATCAGACGAATCAGGGGAGCCAGCAAGTTCACCAGCAATCGGTACCGCCGCCTACAACGACAACACCTCAATCCACTCAAATGGGAATCTCGACGGAAGAGGTGAGGCCGGAGGAGGAGAGCAGCCACCCTAGAGCAGCGCCGACCAGCCCTGAAAGCGAAGCCGAGGTCGACGACTTCGCTCCGAAAAGGAAGCAGCGCAGATACAGGACTACCTTTACCAGCTTCCAACTAGAGGAACTCGAGAAAGCTTTCTCGAGAACTCATTATCCCGACGTGTTTACCAGGTACGTCCCTGCCAGCCTTTGCATTTGTCGCAGCCCGAGCAAAACACTTGCCGCCTAAAGGGTTGCGCGAGCAACAACGTGGAAAAATCTCTACCGGCGTGCGTAAAATATGGGATGCCCGTCGATCTTTTCCCTCGAATCGCCCTTCCTAGTAATCCTAGCAGAGGCTTAGAGAGGAGTTCACGGCGCGAGGCGACGCGCCTTTCGTGCGGCTGATAGGAAGCACTCGTGTATAGGTATACCTCCCGCTGGTCTAGACGATAGAGGAGGTGTCTAGTCGCGTTTGTCAGGTTCCAGGCCTGCCGTGTAACGGGATCAAGATACTGCAGGAATTCGCGGAGCCAGCTATCAGCTTCTACCCAGCCGAAATATTTCGTGACCACGGGTAACGGTTTCGTGCATCTTTCTCGTGCACGTGCGCCGCGCCGGCCCGCCTGAAACGAGACCACGATTGCCAATCACTTCCTCTCTAAACTTCGTCTTTTAATGGATTCCGTGAATGGATTCGACCGAGCGGATTTACGATCCGATGCACAGGTAGTCCTTGAGCGGAGTCATAAAACGGACCTGCTTGTTTTGACTATGACGTTGGCCTCGCAAAAGATCCGGCAACCTATTGTTAACGAAGCAACTTTTACGAAGTCCAAGGATAAATTTGGAGTTCCTTGGATGAGAGTGGCGTAGGCCCTTTTGCACAGGGTATACAAGAAATGGAGACTTAATCTCGCAAAAGAGGTACACATCGCGATGAAGCACGTAAGATTATAGTTAATCGTCGCGTAATAACGAAGAATGCGCTGCGAGAGCGTCCGCGGAATCTGGGAAAAGCTGCAAGATCTATCGATCGGGGAAACGGGGCGCGATCCCCACCTTCCATCGATCATAGTGTTTTTTCGAAAGCCGCGCCAGGCTCGTCATGCAAATACTCTTCCGCGGCGTGAAAACGATGGTTTTGCGTTATTAAGTCCCCGGAGGTTGGATCCAGTTGCGCACGGTAACGTGCCGGCAACGGGGTGTAGCGCAATCTATCTGGCAAGCTTTTTCTTTCGTCTCCTTCTTTTTCCTCGTGTCTTCTTTCGTGCCACGGAACACCCGGTAGGTAACTAATAGCGGTGTAATCGCTCGTAATAGGTCCGGTCCTGCGGCCACGGTATGGGTTCTCGTAATTAACCAACGTAGAGTGGGTATGCAGAGGGGCAAAACAGACTCCGCTCTGGTCAGCCATGAAATTTGCTTAGAATCCATAGCGAAGAGCACGATCGAAAAGTCGATTTCATTTGAACGGAGAAACGAAGGCCCGTGTAGCCGCACGAATACTTGGAGTAAAAATGTCGAAGGGATATCTCGGTATGGCGGTGCCGAGAGGACCGGCGCGGCGGCTCCGCCTTATCGAAAGATTCCGAGTCGAAACTGGCGTTTCGAGATAAAGCCTAATGTCCGTGGCATCCCCCTCGACGTGAAATCCATGGCTGTCTGCCTCCGATCGACGACTCTGTCCACTCTTACTTTCTTCTGCCAGCGAACGCCGCGCCGCGCCGGTAAGTTTAAGCTTGCAATTTCCGACGGGATCGACCATAGAACAGATCGCGTCCCGATAAAGAAATCAATCGATTTTTGCCAGCAATTTCGCCGTAATCTACCGTTTCCTTATTGTGGATCATTTCCTTTGCGCTCCCAGTCGCTCGATACCTTTTTGCCGTTTTCATATAAATTAATCCCTCCCCCCCCCCCCCCGCCCCCTGCCCCCCTCCATCCGTTTCTTGCCGCTGCTCTCTCAGCACCGAGACGCGGTATTAATTTCACACTAATTGGATTTTATGGTCGCTTAGGTTTATTGACTAACTGACCGAGTGGAGGTAAGCCTCGCTCGAATCCGATGCATATTCATTAGTCGCTCTTTTTCGAGGAAACGGTTGCGATTGGCTTCTTCGAAATGTATTTCGCTCGCGTTGCTTTCTATATACCTAGTAACCTCTCGCCACGATTTTTCTCGCGGATTTCGGTGAAAACGCGAGGTTCCGCGACGAGCGCGGCGCAGCTCGCCGAATCGGGCCACGAATTTTCTCGACGAACGGGGCCGAAGGAATCGGTTCGATAAAACATCTAGATACGCGTAGGATGTTGTAAGCCCTCGAATGCAGCCACTTACTTTTACGAGCTCTTAAGATCTAATTTAGATTAGAATCGTGTGGCTCGAGCTACCGTGGTTCGACTAATCATCCGACCAAACTCCTACCAGCTTCGATGCCTTGCTATTGGTCTTTATTATTTTTTTTTCCACCTTCCCGTACCTTCACTTCCCGCTGCCCCGCTTTTGTTTTTTATCGCGATAGATTCTGGGACGAGGGGGAGCCCCGAAAATGGAAGAAAAGAACAGAAACGGGATAGAAGAGGGAGAGAAAGCAACGGGTCCTAGGTCCTAGGAGGTTTTAGTTATAAAATTTATCGTTCGCTTGAAATGCGCTTCGAGAGATCCACCTGTTTCAGAGGGCAGAGCACGCTTCTCGGTAAATCATTCCGAAGAATACCTTTATATCCGTGGGGTGGGTCGGTGGTGAGTTTAATAAGGATGATTGTTTCCAGTGATCCGTGGAACGGAACCAGTTCCATGGAGCCCCGGCTCCCTTCTCTCCAATCCTGTCCTTCTCTTTGTCCCCTTGCCCCCTTCCTCTCCCCCCCCCCCTGCATCTATCCCCTGTCCCGACCTGTGTAACTTCTCCTGTCATTAATCGACCGGCGAGTCATGCTCCCGATTAGAAACGCCGCCGCCGCCGCCGCCAGCGCCAACGATCCGTTATTCGTTTCTTAGCAAATGAGATTAGTGCCCTCGCGACCGCTAATTAGGACAACCGTCGGATATCTTCGCCGGAAGCATCTCTAATTTTCTCTCCTTCTTGCGACTCTTTTTACCTTCTCCTTCGCCTTCGCGGCTCGAATCCTCGCGGTTACCGGCGCGCCGTCCTAGTTCCCCAGGTGCACGGGTGACAAGACCTATCTGCCTCGTGTCGAAGACACTCGGTTAATCTCGTTACACGCACGATTCTCGACGATCCCATTGGGCCCGGCTTAGCGCGTTTCTTCCCGCGTTAATCGCGGGGCCGGGCTTTTTTTGCGAAACCGCCTCTCGACCCGTTTCCCTTTCTTGCTCGGGCGCGTCGAGGATTCAGAAGGGCAAGGCCCGCTGGGACGCGTTCCCGATTTGATCGACGACAGTGTGGCTAATCAGTAATTGCCCCTCCACGGCGCGGCGTAGGTACGCGCGTTAAGCGCGAATTACGCACGCATTACGCGGCCGACTGCCGACTTCGCTTTCGTCTCGCTCCATCGCAATCGCAGCTTCCAGTTCGTAACGGCGCGGCGCCTTTCCGTTATTACGATTACGGCAAATTAATTTCCGTCTGGGCGCGACGCTTCGCCCGTGGATATTACCTACCTATCCTCCGCGGTATCGTCGAAATCGTCAGTAATGCCGTGTCATTCCATCGGTAATTGCCGCTTCGAACGCAACATTCTAGCGGCAGTCGAGACGTATGATTTATACCGAGATTAATGGCAAATTCCGAGGGTTGTTCGTTGACCAACCCGATCGTTAGAGCGGAGATGGATTGCATCGCATTATTCACGGATATTACCTCGTAGCTACCAGCTTTTCTATCCTCCTGCTCGTCATAGATATCTGGCACACATACCTGCCGCGCGTCTTCTCCCGACGCGCCGCAAAACCACCAGAAACAACGCGTCGCGAGGGTTTGAGTTTGCACTCGAAGGTGCACAGAAGACGGTAGCTAGAACGAAACGAGACGGAAAAACGAAAGAGGAAACAATTAACGGGCATACCCTAGGGAGATATGCCGAAGGTAGAAGAAAAAGCGAGGTTTTTTCTCGAAGCTAAAGTCTCGGCGAATCAAACGACCAAGCGATTCCGGCTGACGGCGGTTCCGAGCGTGTTAAACAATAATAATTAAGGTTGCGTCACGAGGGACAATCACGGACTCGGCAGCGCTCAGCGACTGGCTTGGTCCGACCTCCGAGGTTAATTAGATAATGTAATTGTCCGGCAATTACTCGAATTACCCGCGCGCCAAGCCTCTGTTGCCCACACCGCCACACCGCACGGTACCGCACACGCCACTTGGCGATCCCTCCTTTCTCTCTCTATCCTTTTTTCCGTCGCTCCGTCCTGGTCGCGCGCACCACCTGTTATTTTCCCCGTCGCTCAATCGTACGTGATTTATGCAAACATGGGAAACACAGAGGCGAAACGAGCGATGCAGTACGCGAAAAACGGCCAGCTGGCTAAACGAGAAAATACAAATTAGACGTTACACGATCGGGACTCGTTAAGCGCGCCGCGACGGAAATAACGTTTCGCTGCCGGCATCGGGACAAGACCTTAGCCTCGGCTCGTAATCATTTATTTCTCCCCGCCGATGTTTATTCATTCCTTGCCCCAGAAAACGGAAAAACCTAACGAGCCGCGACGAGAAACGTAACGAGACCGGACAAGCGACAGGAGGAAAAGTAGCGGCGCGCAAAACGAGCAAATCACGCTGGTAGGGGACGACGGTGCGCGCGTTTCGCGGAAAAGAAGCTTATTATCACGTCGAGCGGAGGAGAAAGAAGCTTCAGAGAGACTTTAATCCACTTAGCCGCGCGTTGATGTATACCTAACTCCTGCGTGGCGCAGCGTTCTGTCGCGATACGATTACGAAAGTCGCGGTTCCCTTCGCGCGAGTCGCCTCCGAAGTTGATTGCAGCAACGTTTTACTTCCTTTCTTACGTACACACTCGCGCTAGCGTTAACCTCGACGGAGGAAGCGACCGTTTTCGCGATACGAATGTCCCTGACGTCATCGTGGTCTGCTTGAGGCCGGAGATGGATGAGCCTGTTAAAAAATGACCGCCACGATAAGTTGCGTGGAAGATAGAACGCGAAAGAAGTTGCACAAGGTCCTCGCGGAGCCCCCGTTAGGTAGAACGTACGACTAATCTCGGTGTACGTGGCTGTTAGAGTGCTCGCAACTAGCACATTTCCCATGGCAAGGACACGGAGGAACGGCGGTAGATACGTAATAATAACGATACGCGGGGAATCGAGGGTAACCGAGTCGCAGTGAACGGTGCGGCGCGGCAGCGGCGGGTGTAATTAGGGACGGGCACCGTCTAACCGCGAAATTTCGTGATCTTATTAAATCCAGAAGGACGCTCGCTAGTGCGCCGCGCCGTAGGAAAAGGGAAAGGCTGAATTATTATCGCTCGCGGACCAAGGTGCTCCCTTGCATCAGCGCACCTCAAGATCGCGGTTCAGGGGCTCGCGGGAGAAATCGATCGTGAATGAAAATCGCGAGGGAGACGCAGGGTATGGGAGAGCTCGGGGGCCAGTGGCAATGAATTCAAACGTCCCGGTTACCCGAGAAGAGGCGAGAAGAAGGAACGATGATAAAAGGGATGCGGCGTGTCGGTAATGAATCCGAACACGGCGCAAATCGGCACAGTCGATTCACGAGCTGGCCCCGGAGTCCCTGTAATTTCGATCGGGCAATGGCTGAATCGCGGCTCGTCTGCTCGAATGCGCCTAAGCACGAGAGATCCAGCAGAGGCAGCTTCTGTGCTCCGCGATATAATAACCGAGATTTCCTCGCGATTTCGTGGAACATCTGGGCAATTTGCGTGCGAGATCAGAAGCCCCGAGGGCCACTCCGTTCAGAGACAGTGCCACGGATTTGTATTTTCGTCGGATACCGGCGTAATTATCGGTCAATCGTTCTCGGGCCGCTGAAACGGCAGAAATCGAGAAACCAAACCGATCTTCCGGTGTTCGGTTCCACAATCCGCGCCGACCGTCGCACGATTTTTACCTGCCGATCGCGCAACGGGCTTCGAGGAATCGCCGGGCAGAAGGAGGAAATAGTAGTAGTTGCGAAATAAATAGAAGCACCGGTCGGCTGACACCAAAGCGGAAACGTTTGGCGATGTGGTTGCGTAACCCGCGGTAATTTTAACATCGTGGCTAACTGTCGTTCGATTTATTTATAAATAATCGTATTCGTAATATTCGCGAGGAACGCGGTCATATAGGTGTACAGCTCTTGTTACATATGTAAGAAGCCAGATACCATCTATTCGCGCGCCAGCAAACAGCCATGAAAATGCTACACTCTATCTCCCCCGTCACACCGGCTTAAGCGAGTGGCAATTGAATTGAAAATCATGCATGTCGAGTGACACACTGTAATTAACGGAAATTAATTTATGTCTTAAGTAGCCGGGATCGAGTAATCTACGACACGATTGCAAACCTAATTAGTTTAATCAGCGTGCAACTCTAAGCTTCGCATATTTTTCTCGGTTTTTCCTTAGCTACTTGCCGGCTGTTTCGCTGGCGCATTCGAATGCAAGATGAATGAATTGACTCGAAGCAGCCAACCTAACACTCGTGTCGATTATCGATTGCGAACAGAACTACATACCTATGTTTGCTTTTTACATCGAATTACAAAATGAAATATGCTGGCTATCCTCCATCAACTACATACCGATCTTTTTCTTCCAGGGAGGAGCTCGCCATGAAGATCGGCCTCACGGAAGCACGAATACAGGTTAGTAAAAATAGAGAATTACTTAGTCGCTCATCGAACCGATGCTGCCTCGTGGCAGTCCTTCTTCCCTCGTTGTCCAGTGACGAGTTTGCTCCCCGAACTTACACGTAACTTTTCACCATCTGAAAACCAACACGATCATTCTCGATGCTTCTCAACGCTACGGGAATTTGTGAAAAAGAAAGAGGAATCGTGTGGACGAGATGACAAAGGGTGGGCGCAACAAAGTTAGCTGCACTAGCAGCTGGCTAATTCGCTCAATTAGCTCGCGATTCCCGGCATTTACTTACTCGCACTTACAGTTCAGCCACTCGCGCTCTCCTCTTACTTGGCGACCTTCTCGTGTGGCTGCACGCATCGGTCATCCTTGAATCGGGCGCGTACTCGCGCGTCACTAACGTGTCCACGATCGCTGCTTTTCATTATACTTGCAAATCCGTCACCATCCACCGCCGATCGACAATTTATACGGGCCTTAAGGTTATTATACCAGCACACGCCATGAGAACCACTGTTTAAGTGAATGACACGGGTACCCCGGGCAAGCAGCCCCGTTAATCATTTTCAGGAATCCCTGAACACGATCCGCGCGGACGTACCTCTTGCGATATCCACGCAACGTTCGTGAAAATGTATTCCTTCTCGGTCACCATACGCGTAAATTGTCCCGCGGCTACGGCGGTCAACGTAACGCGTGTTAATTTAACAAAACGTTTCGGGGAATCGGGTCCCCAAGCGCCGAACGCGCGCCGCTGGTAATCCAGCGCCTATGTACCTACTCGAATACCCGGATGGGATCTTGCCAATCATTCTCCCCAGTACCAACTCCCACGAGAGCTACTTCGACCAATAACTTTGATCGACGTGCTGGATTGGGCGTCAGGGTATATCTCAGGCGGTATTAATTTCTGGTCTATCGTAAAATACGATTATTTAAGCAGGATGATTCGCTGGAGGAAGTACAGGCGGTGCCGACTCGCGGCAACGCGCGAAACAAGGAGGGAATCGATGAAAAGGAGGAGAGAGAGGGAGAGAGAGAGGGAGACGGCGAGTAACCGGCGTCCGCGTAATTAATGCAGCACGATTAAGCACGAAACGACTAGGTTCCGGCGGCGGATCGTGGCTGCGTTTTGTTTTAAAAGCCGCAAGTCGGATGTTTAGCTCCCTGCTGGGGGCAATCCTGCTCGCTGTGGGGGGTCCTGGCACCCGACCCCCCACACCCCATCACCTTTAACTCCCCATACGCCTAGCAACCACTTTGCATGTCCCAGTGTGAGTCTGTCCGATCGTTCGATCCAACCGCGTTGGAACACACGCGTTTCGATCCTCTTCCTCCTCCAACCGTGTCCCGTGTCCCGTGTCCCATTCCTTTTGGGTACCAACCGGGAACGAAAAAACGATGCCTCGTCGTTGCGCAATCAGCCGACCGATTCATTATCCCGCTTCCTCGTTTCTCGATTAACAGGGAATCGAATTGAAAGCCCCGCCGAGAGATGCGCTCGAGTCGTTTAACGCGGAGGAGCTCTCAGTCTGCCGCGAAGGAGTTGCGGATTTCCGGGGAAAATGGGAAAACAGAAACGATCTCGATGCTGATGAGCTACTAGCCCACAACCGATCATCTCGCGAGTCACGAGCTGACTTTCTTCCTGCCGGTCCATCGAATCGATCATCGAATCGCAAAGTCATCCCGAAACATCTCCCCTACTATTCGCTTGTCTATGCAATGACGAGGCGGCACCCTTACCGATTGTATTAAGAGTGTCTACATCTCCTGGCGGTACTTTTGATTTCCGAGATACCTGCCCCGAAGAATCCAGTAACGTGGAACAAAGTCCAGCACAAAGATGCCTGGCTAAAAGTTCTCCACCGCTTAATCCGACGCTTACCGACGTCACGACAAGGTACCGTGCTCTCGACTACTCGAGTTGATATACCTACGTGGTCTTCCCAAATGTCAGACGCGAACCCTCGCGAAATCAATAGCCATATCGTAGACCCTGACGATCTTCCGGAAAGCAGCAGATGTTCGCGACGAAGCTGGCGGTTGTCGAACGAGTCATTGCGTTCTGTCACGAGACACGCGAAGGGAATTCGTTCGAGTGGAGCCCATTCGTCTCTGTTCCCTAAAACTTTTCGAGATTAACGTGGAATCGGGGGCACGCGCATTCGTGCTCCGAGCACGAAACGAGATCGACCCAACCGCTCAGACAGGGGACTTTGGAATTAAACTCCTTTAAAGAAGGGAAAGAAAAAAGGAAGGGGAAAGGGCGAAATAAGGAGAACAGGACAGCGAGCAGGGTAGGAAGGGAGGGAGGGAGGGAGAGCTTCCGTTGAACTGATTAGAGCTCGAGTCTTCGAAGAACCTTCGCGGTGGAATGCGCTGCAACGGACGACGCATCACGAACGACGTTCGTTTCATTCGCGATCGTCGGATCGGTGTTGCTGCGACGGTAGAAAAAGCTTTTCCCTCCGTCGCTGCTGCCGACGATGGAAACAGAGATGTCGAATGCGCAAACTATTATAAATAGGCTGCTATTTAGTACTCTCGTACCTATTATCGTGGATCGCCGAAGCCCGTCGATCCTGCCAGTTTCTGGAAGGCAAAAGTGGGCCAACAGAATGCCAGCTAACGGTTTTACGATGGCCAATATTTCGTTGATTCTCGAGGAGAAACGCGAGGGCTCAGGTAGGTAGGCGGACAAAGAAAGACGGACGAGAAACGACGGAAGAGAAAGGAGTAAAGAGGCAAAGATCGCTGCGAGGCAGCGATCTCGGACTTCCCTCGAGCTTCGACAATAATGATACACCGCGAGTTTCCTGAAAAAGGGAGAACGCGTCACTTTAACCAGAATTCGCACTTCCATTCCTCCCCAACGACTTCCAGCGAACGAAATACTATTGGCTTTCCCAGCCGGAATCGGACGAATAGCTTTCCTGAAACCGAACTCGAAATCGATCCTCGCTTCGTCCTTGCTTCTTTGGATGCAACGATGAAGCGACCTGTTCCGAAAATGGGCACACGCAAAAATGAGTGCTCAAGAAACACTCGTAAATATTTCTTATTTACCGCGCGGTACTCTAACAAATAGACCAGAGCAGAAAGGTGAATTATTGCGCAAGTCCACTCGATTATCATTTCCAAGGAATCTATAATCTACGAAAGTATCGAGACATTAGCTTCTAAATAAGTTAAAATATAGCCCGCGCGTTCAGACTCGAGTATCCGATGCGAAGGTAGTGATTTTGTATACCAGCTTTTAGGGAACGGTCGGTTGGTACCTATACAGTGGAGTAGTAGGTATAAGGAAAAAATGATGTGATTTCGGTGTTACCGAAGCAGGAAGAAGGCGAAAGGTTAAACGTGATGTTTGGTTGCAGGTCTGGTTTCAGAATCGGCGCGCAAAGTGGCGGAAACAGGAGAAGGTCGGGCCCCAGGCGCATCCGTACAATCCGTACTTAGGATCAGGTGGACCGCCACCATCGGCGGTCGTCGCGCCGACCTTGCCGAACCCTTTCGCCCACCTGGGCACGTTTGCCCTGCGGAAACCCTTCGACGCGTTTCGTTACCCACCTCTGGGTCACGGACCGGTCCTTCCTGGTAGTTACACCGCTCATCCCTATCATCGTGCACCGCCACCACTGCTACCACCTGGAATGCCTCTGCCTTACACGTCGGCCGCGTCCTTCCAAAGCCTGCTGGCCAACATATCCGCGGCACAGAGGCCGAAATTGGTCCGCGGATCCCCGCCGCCCCCGCCGCCGCCTCCGCCCGCGCCGACGATCAGCCTGCCGCATCCACCGGTACCGCCGCCCCCGCAGACCACCAGCTCGCCCCAAGGCTCGCCCACGGGCAGCGTCGGTCTGCCGGACATCGACAGACGGACCAACAGCATCGCCTCTCTCAGACTGAAGGCCAGGGAGTACGAGCTACACCTCGAGATGCTTCGCAAGAACGGCGACCTCATCAGCTGAAGCGATTGGAGCCTAGAGGAACCTAGGTACAGCCATATCACGGCCACATACGTCCCACGATTACATGATCTCTTTCCCGCTCGATCGCTAGACCCTTTCACCCGAATCGAGTAAACGTGAACATAGCCGCGGGTGTGCATAGGCACGAAGCTCAACCTGCTCGATACCTACTTACGCTCGCGTCACCGATCGGAGTACCAACTACATATGTATTATGCGTATGGCCCGTCTTTCTTCGCACTTTCGTATGTAGCGTACAAGATAGGAGCCAAAGAACTTCCATCCGAGTGGCCGGTCACTTTGTACTGTTTTTAAAGTAGCGTGTTACGCGATGGAAGGTTGAACGAATAGCTGCCCCTCCTCCTGTGATCACTCGTGCCTTTCTTACGCAATCCCGCAACCTTAGGAAGGTTCGCGCGACTCTTTCGGATTCCATACGAGCGCTGCCCGACCTCAAGGCGATAATCTGGCGGACAGTTTATCGTCTTATCGATCGCCCAGCTCCTATGAAATTCGAAAGCACTGGATCCCCGTCTAGGCAACACGCTTCGTGCAGAAGATCCCTCGAAACAGACTCGTGGCGCGAAACTAACGATTCGGGCGTCGCGTCCGCGTCGGCAACTCGGTCGACCCTTTGGGAAACTTGATGTTCGAGTTTCTTAGCGGTTGTTGGTGTTGTCGTGGCTCTTTCGCGCGGATCGCGACCCAATGAATCATCGACAAGCGACAGTTCTTTTTTTTTTTATCACGTCGTTCGTTAAGAGAACGATACACCTGTCCACGTACAAACGAGTTGTTTTTCAACCTTCCTCTTTTAAACGACACGATATCGATTTTACGTGCGAGAGCTAACGGAGGAACACAGCGAAAACTGCGTTATTTTCCTGTACGATACTGTATATAATTTACAGTAGCGGTGAAGCGACGCGTTCAACCGTGTTTACCTGGACGAATTCAGGCGGAAACTCTTTGAAATCTATGTCTCGTGATCCGTGAAAATTGAAAATCAGTCTGCCGGCGACGCGTAGATGAGCTTTGGATTTTCACGGGACGTCGAGCCTGCGTGTCGCGCGTGCGCTAGATTTTAAAGACGATCCGCGAGACAAGCGGGGGTCCGCGGTCGCTCACCTAATCGGAGAATCGTCTGCTCGTCTATTTGCGATTCCAAACTTTTAACTTTTAAGCAACCATCATCGAAAGATGTCCGTCCAGAAAGATTCTCGACGTCGCGGCGACGAAGCCTGCGCTAGCACGCGCTTTTAACCCCCGCAGGGTTTTTAAATCTTTTAATTGAAAGTCAATCGACGGCACGGAGAGGGTGCAACAGGATCGAAAGAAGATTTTATAACGAAGCGAAGTTCTCCTGTCGCGACCGAGAATATTTGTTACATAGTCGTTCGAAGACAGCGCGTAATTTGTTTACTTTTACACAAAATCGTCATGCGCTCTTTTTAGATAAGGAAAAAATACTATTTATATACGCGTTCTTTAATCTAAAAATATTCAACGATATTGCGATAAGTTTAACGACTGTATAAGCATTCCTAGCAAGTAAGTTGCCTGTAAATAATTAACGACGTACGCGTAACTATTTGCGAAAAGACCTTGCAATTATTACTTGGCCCAGTTGCGCGATGCATGACAGCATGTTCGTGTAAGCCATACCACATACCACGTACTACATACGTACCGCGTCGGCTACCTCCACCGATAGCGTTTCGATTTTCCACTTTTTCGATGGAACCCCCGCGTGAATGGAGCACGCAGACATTCGATCCGAAGACTAAAACCGGCGTCACGATCTCCGGAGGCTATCAACCACGGATCACCGTTGTGACCAGGGATCTCGAAGAAAACAGAGAGTATGCAAACGTCGTCAAACCATCTCCCGCTTCATTTTTCACGAGTAAAACGAACATTGGTGTCCATTGTACACAATTTTTATTCAACCCCTCCCCACCCTTCCTCCTGTTCTTCTGCGGCGAATAAATTACAGCGACGCGAGTGGGGGATGGGACAAGTGAAAATGAGAATGAGCCGCGTTCATTATTAAACGTACCCTTCCTATCGATTACCGAACGATTAACAACCAGATACATGGTAGAGCTATTAATTTACAAGGCTCGTCAAGTTGCCGAAGAAAAATGCGCCATTACCTCGACACGTACATTATAAACTCTCCGGGCGAGGCGCGCTACCAAGGAGCTTCCAGGTCCTTCGAGGCTGACTTATGACAAGTAATTCGCGCCCGGGCACGCCCGCCGACGAGTTATTTAAATATTTTACAGTTTAATGGAGTCCCGAGCCATTAATGCGCGTCAGCTAATTAGCGGCGTCGTGGGTACCTCCGCTCCCCTCGGAGTGCTAACGATCTTGAGCTTGATAAATCGAACGGTTCCCGACGCTACGCGATCCGCCGATCAGAACTGACGCAGCGTTGAGCGCGCTGCTCTGACCTAACCACCGTCCGCTCATCGAAACTCGGCTCGGTTTAACTAATATCGCCGGTGCTCCAGCGAACTCGATTAGAATCACACCGATCTAATTTTCTGAAACTATTACAACCGATCGTCTCTCCTCCCTTGCAAACGAAGGAATTCGGGGAGGCGGTGGTTGGAGATCGCGGGGAATAGGATTGTTTGACGATAAGGTGAAGTAAGGTAGGTAACGGTGAAAGAATGTTGTCGAAAGGCGGGTCGATAACGCGCGGCGAACGATAAGAGAAGGACGAGAAAGAGTAGAGGCGTGTCTCGGTGGTGATCGATCCTCGATCGTTCGGGCCGCGTGGTCCCCGGGTCCTGGCCGATCGAGATGCAGACCACGCAGCCGCCCGATCCCGAATTCATCGTGTCGGCCTGGCCATTAGCAAATTACTACGGTGTAAACAGTATCGAGGATGCCCACGGGTACGCCGACTAAGTGCACCGATCTGCGTATGCATACGTGGATGTTTATACACCGCAGGCTTAGGCAGAGAGCCAGTTAGTTAGTAACCGATCATTATGGCGACGTTTTACACCGGCTCTAGCCACCTAATAACTGTCTGCAGCGGAATGAATTTAGCGATCGGTAGCGGACCGCTTCGAAACCGGCTACGTTCACCGAAAAACCGACTCCCGGAGTCCGGACTCTCCACGAGCAAAAGGAGGGCGCTCTCGAAACAGTGATTTGTTTCATGCAAATTCTCCGAGGCGATATTAAGGAGACATAAATTACACCGCGGACGCATTCGGCCTATCCGGTGCCTAATGCAAAATCTCATTTGCTAAACGCGTAAAATTACGTGCTCTGCGGAGCGCGAGAACCTATTTAACGGATATACTCCTTTCACCGGTGTTGCGCGAACGAATGCGCTCGTGAGAATGGCTTTCCTCGTGGCGAGTATACTTGGTTAACTAGAATCGGTCGTGTGGAAAGCTCGGCAGCTGCCGAACGACAGAAGAGGACTCCAGGGGAGATCTGGACAAAGGCTAATGGTATCTCTGACTTTTACCCGGATCGGCTAAAGGATTCTTTGAGCGTGTCGGGATTGGTCCCCTTCTTTTAAATGCTCGTCCTTTTTTCCCGCGCCCCCTCGCGCGCAGCACGCGTAAGGTTTTATCCAGTTAACAATCCCTAATTGCAGGGTCTCCTGTAACTAACTCGGTTAACGTGAAGGCCCCCACGATGATTCTCCACCGTTACCTATCATCGCGATGGATGCAGATTAAACAGCCCCTTAATCTCAGCCTCAGCAGCCTCGCTTAAACTTCGCAGACCTCCCTTGCGCTCCCTTATACTTCGTTTAATAGGGTCTAACGATAGGGAAACCGGACGGTTTACGACAGAATCATACACTTATTCCCCTCCAGTTCGCCTCCGCTTCTCTCCCAACTAATCGGCTGTAATCGTTTCCCTTCCAATCAGCTCTCCAATTTTATAATTAGATTAGCTGTAAAGTGTCAAACTTTACGTTCACTCCGTGTTATCGCGAAGCAAAACGATTCGGGACACGGCGATAAAAACTGAGGACGCGACCCGCCGCCGAAATACCTTCCTCTCCCCTACTACTTTCCTCTCTGTCCCTTGATTTCCCCCCGGATCGATCAAAGCGCTGTTCAACGATCGGTTTTCGTGATGAACGACTGCACTTCGTCGAAGCTGTTTTTTCGGCTGGTCGGATCGCTCGCGCGCCCAACAGATGCGAAACAATTGGTAAGAGGGACGAAAGAACACGACGAAGCTGAAGGTAAAGGAGACGGAGGAAGAGGTGAGGTAGCAAAAGGAGCAGAGGGAGCAGAAGAAGCAGAGGAAGCAGAAGAAGCAGAAGAAGCAGAAGAAGCAGAAGAAGAAGACAACGACGGC
Organism: Andrena fulva; assembly: GCA_946251845.1. NCBI lineage: Eukaryota > Metazoa > Arthropoda > Insecta > Hymenoptera > Andrenidae > Andrena > Andrena fulva. The sequence goes on along the minus strand of OX276327.1, from coordinate 91,902,741 downwards.
GAGGACGACGAAATCGACGGAGGATGAAGAGAAGGGAGGAGCGGCGAGACTCCGAGATGAGGGATGTACGGCGTGACGGTCTAATTGAGGCCTTCTTGATTGCATTTACACCGCTGCACGGCCTCCTGTATCCCAGGTATCCAGTATCAGCTTTCCACAGCGGATCCACCATGTATTTCACCGTGGATGCTATTGCTCCCACTTCTTCGCCATCTCCTCTCTCTCTCTCTCTCGTTCCTTCCACTCTCTGCCTCGGTTTCCTTCTTTCCGTCATTGATTTACCTTCCCCGGCTTCGTTACGCGTTACAACGCACCTGTCGTGCACGAATCACGCGCGAATATCGTACATATTGGATAAATTTGATCGTCGATCGGATCAACGAGATCGTCAACCTGACGTTATCTTGCCATCTCTCCCGTCCGTTGTCGATATCATCTTCCTCTCAACCCCCCCCCCCCCCCCCCGCTTCGATTCGATGTCTTCGATAAAGTGTTGCATCGATCATCGTGTAAACGAGACGCGTGGGTTCGGTGGACACGCAACGGCCTGCTAAATAGAGGCGCGAAGCTGGTCATCGGGCGCTCGCGATTCGGGAGATAGTTTGAGCTAACCGTCGGTACGTTCCCCACGAAGCTTGGATTAAAAGACAAGCCAGAGGCGCGGCTGAATTTTCGCCCGAAAATCGAACGATAATGACGGAGAAAAAGAGAAGAGGCGTCCCAGGCTTTTGCAAGTTTACACGCGGAGCCCCCGAGAGCAGCAGTCTCTCCCCGACATGGCATAAAACGCAGAAACGCCGCCATTAGTTACTGGCACGGTCGCGGAATGCTATCCGACCGGAGCCTTATTAAGCCCATTACGTCTTAATTTATTTGCTTATTTGAAAAAAGACACGGCCACGACCGCGAGCCACGCCAGCGCCGGGGCCAACGTGTAATGATATAATTCTGCCCGGGCGTTTCGTGGCATTTGCATCGGATCGCGTCGGAGGATACGTAACCCCACTGCGCGTGTATACGTCGCCATTGATAAATAATGAACGTTCACGATCGCCCCGAATGACCCCTCCCGCTCCAAAGTGATTCTCATGGCCCCCGCAAGCTTCTTTCGTCCTACTAACAATAAGTAGAATGAGAGACCGGAGATTTTGCACGCTCGCGCGTTCCCGGTAAGAGAATCTCTGCGAAATTACCGAGCAGAAGACCCGAAGGGGTAACGATTGACTGGATAAATAAATATTCCGAGAAGGGATGGTGGAAACGGCAGGTTGTGGTTTACGCGTTATGTGGGAAAGATTGCCTGTCCCATCCCGTCCCATCCCACCGGGACTCGCGCACCACGTCCTTGTTTGCAATTCGCCGCGTGGCATTGCCGTTATTAGCGTAAAGGGCCGAGTTAGCCGCAATCGCGATGGTAATTTGCGCGTTTGCCCGTCGGTGCCGGTGCCGCCGCCAACACCACCGTAGTGGAATTGCGGTGTCGCGTTACCTTACGTGATAATGCGACGCACCATAAATCCTACCTTGACGGTCTACGTACGCTGGCCCACGGTAATAACGTGAGAGAAGCGGACGTGCGAGGCAAGTGTCGAAATGGCCGCGGGAGAGAGGCGATACCGAAGCCGTGGACGTTTTATTCGGCGAGCCGCGCGGGAATTCGGCGATTGTTGGTCGGTGGCTTCTTGAAATTAGGCGTCATTGTTTAAGAGTGAATTCATCTTGATTGTCGATGACTAATGTCCCGCGGCAGCCACGCCGAGTGCCACGAGAATGGATCACGGCCATACAGGAGTCGCTGGAATGGCCACTTGAAGGACCATAGATGAGAGACGAGGGACAGGGGGGGGGGGCGGGAGAGGAGAGAAGGGGGCATCGGGACGAAGAAGAACTGCCCCACCGGCACGTGAGAGCTCTTTAACGAGCATCATCAATAACGCGTACCGACGTTGAAGAGGAAACAAAAAGGAGCTTAGAGAGAGTCACGGACGCCGGACAGCGCGAGTCACCCGCTATAGATCCTGGTAAATGGTGTTAATTAGTAAATTTGATTTAAGCCCAAACGAAGCGACCGGATAGGCGGACAACCGTTCACCGGGGATGATGTACGACCTCCGCGAATTACCCGTCGGGCTCTGCCTCCCTGGAATCTCGCCCCCATTTAACCACCAACCAGCGAGAATCAACAACACCACTTGTTTCCCGTTTAATCGCACGAATCAACAACGTCCGACGGTGTACCTACCTCTACCTACCCGTGCATCGGCTACCAACTGACCAACGAGTTTCTCATCCCGAACACCGCGGCACCCCAACCTTTCGCTCCGATCTACGGTAAATATAGGAGGATCATCGCTGGCATCGAACGCGAGGGCTCGATTCGACATTCGTACACCTGCAGAGAATTGAAGCACCGCGCCCGCTTTTATTCCGAGGGTGATGTCCGTGGGACGGATGGGTTGAATTTTGGTAATGACGCGTTTGCTACCGTACAGGTACCTATATACCTAGCCGGGGGTAGGGAGAGACAAAGAGAACGAGAGAGGACGGAGGAAAAGAGGCGAGATCGGCTTGGAAACGAACGGAGCGGAGAAGAAGAGATGCCCCGTTAATCGGAGGGCATTATCTCAATCACGTAAAACGGCGAAATTGCATTTACCTTTTTAAATGAATATTTGGCGGGAGACGCGCCGCTCTCGTCGGCGCGCTGCAGCCGCCCGCTAAGTTAATTTACCAAGGAATGCCGGGTAACGCCCTGTTCAACCAACCGGCCGCTGGACAAGTATTGTCCCGCCCCTGTTCAACCCTAAACGCGGACTACGCGCCTACAGAATCGAGGAGAGGAGATATTCATCGGGCAACCCTGGAATTCTTCTGCTATTCCTACTCGTCAACGCGCCCGGTTCATCGGCGGCTCTTGAAAATTCATTCCTCTTCAGTTCCGTATGCCATATAGCAGGTCGATTAATTTCCCATCCACGATAACGGCCGATACTCATAATTGACACTTTCTCGCGGCATTCTCCAATCTTCCGGTGGGATCGCGATCGCGATCGCGATCGAGCAGCTCGCAACTCGCTCGTCCAGAATGACGAACAGCTCCGGAGTAAACCAGATCCCTGCGGAGAGCGGCACGGTTAACAGATTCTTTGGGTCCTGCGTGATCCACCGTGCTCGTATCTCAGTATCTGATAATTGGAGCGGTAATTACGCGATGATTAACAGAGATGGCTCCCGCGCATCATACCTCCTACGGAACCCTTTACCCTTTCTCTTTTCATTCCCGGCGCGTTCGCCCTCTGTCTCCTCCCTCGAAACCCCCCAACACCCCCCCGGTCTCGCCGCTCCCCGAGATCAAAGATCGAAGATAGCCTCGTGCGCAACCACGCTGACTTTCTCTCTGTTCCTCCCATCCTACCACGCTCGCAAGTTTCCCCTGTCTTGTATCTTTCCGCGCCATCGAGGCAGGTATCATACGAGGTGGCATTGCGCGGCGTGCTCAATATCTACCGCAAACACGTTCGAAAGGATCGCCCCAGAAGTGTTCCCTCCCGTTACGCGCGTGGCGCAAAGCCAAACGCGGCGCACTGTTCTTCGAGCAGGCAAAAAACGAGGAAGCCAGTCAACTAGCTGGCCGAAAGTAGGGTGCGAGATTGGCACAAAGTATGTTAAAGGTGCATAAAGCAGGTAAGAACCGAATTGGTTAACCGATCGGGCGTGGCCGCGAGTCGACCGGTCGAGCAACCCCTAAACGTTCAGTTAATTAGACCTCCCCCCTTCCCATTCTTCTCCGTTCTCCAGTTGCCCTCTTCCATCTCACTCTCTGCCACGAAACCCGTGGCCCTCCTAATAACGCGGGCCAACCGTAATGAGGAGTAAACTAATTATTGGATGCTAGTTGGGCAGGACGATATTTCACGTTCTCGCTGACAGCCAGTCGGCTAGGAGCAACAAGGATGCGCCGCGCCGTGCCGCGCCGCGCTCCATCCCGGGACGGGACGGGTATTGGTAGTGCGCCACGCTCGTAAACAGCTCCAAACGATGCCTAAGTGCTCGGAAATTTTTTCCACCGCCGATCGTCGCGTTTGTCACACCCGTCGATAAACGTGTCTGACAAAATTTTTGGCTTCCCTGGATCTCGGTGGCGTGACGAGGCGCGAGGGAGATGGAGGGAGCAGAATGGGCGAAGGTGAACGTTTAGACTTTAGAGAAACTACCTCGAGGCAGAGCGGACTGTTCGGCAGCGTTGCGCGTTCTATCGGAGAGAAAATTCGTGAACGGTGCAAGACTGTCCCATAAAATGCTCGAGTTGGAGGAAATGGAGGGAAGATTGGATCCACAGCCGCACGCGGCACCGCGGCCTTGGCTGTGGAATGAAATATCGCGCGGAACGGATCCAATAGGTCGGTCTAATAGGAATAAACAATGTTATGAATTTAAACGGCTCAGCTTGGCGCCACCATAACCCTATATTATCAAATTACGGGGGCTTGTATAGGGCCCCGCGAGGTGCACGCCTCGTGCGACCAGGATGCGTCGTAAAGTCGGATGTTAACGGTAGGAACCCACGTTCCACTCCTCTCTCGTCCTTTCAGATCCCATTCGCGATGCGCCACAGGGGGGCGCCGGGCGCTCCGTTCCAGCCGAACCCTCGATCACAATAAACAATTACGAAACGAGGATTTTCGAAAATTTCTTTACCGTAGCCCGTCGCCCCGGACCGGGATCCAACGTAATTGACGCTTCGCCCTTCATTCTCGGACGCGGGACATTAACGCGACATTCATTTCCCGATCGAAATAACCCGTTGATTTAGAGTATTTAGACCGTTGCTCCTCCTTTTATCCAACGCGACTCCGCTTCGTCCTGGCGGCTACGTGGCGCGTTAATTGCCCACCGAATTATCGTCTCGCGTGTGTGGACACACACGGACCGGATGAAATTCTTATTAGACGGGTTATTAGGGTAAAGTGAATTCTATTGCTCGATTTACGGCGGACCATGCTTATCCGAATTTCTCGATCAGTCATATTTCAGGGTAATTACCCGGCGAAGATTGTTCAGGGTCGCGCGGTCCATCGAGAGACGAGACGAGCGGTGCGGAATCGCGGAGAGGAGAGAAAGCCTCGTATTCCTCGAATATTAAGAGACCCTCGGAACCCACCACTTTATGAATACGAAATGAGGGCGTATTCGGGAGACCCGACCCGACCGGGCTCTCGCGGGAAAAGCTTTCGGTTTCGTAATAAATTGGGACGGAATCGTAAAGAAGATAGGGCCGCGAGGAGACAAGAGAGAAGGAGGATAAGATGAGCTTGGATCGTGAAACACTCGGCTGGCTGCCGATCGTTAAAGAATAAAGAATGGTAATATTATGCCTCGCGGATGCTCCACGCATCCAGAAAGAGGAGATGTTCCCGAGACGCCCGTGCAGCGTGCAGCGTGCAGCTGGGCCCAAGCGAAAGGCGTGGAAACTACAAAGTAAAGCTCATCGTATCCATCGATTAGCCTCGAGGAGGATAGATTCATTTACAACAGATCTGTGGGAACTCTACGAGTTTCTGACGACTGTTTTCCGTCCGTTTCCTTGGCCCCGGTGGGCGACGGAGGTCGGCTTTACCGCTAACTCACCAGCGCTCGGTCCCGACCACGGCCCCAGCCACGGACACGCCCTGCCAGCGGACCGTGGTAGGCCCCGATCAGAATTTTAATTTAATTAAGATAGATTCGTTATTAAGACTCGCGGCTGGCAAGGAAATTAGAATTCTTTCGTAATTAGGAAAGATCGTAAGTCATTCATAGATTGGGAGGAGAATGCTGGGTAGAAAAAGAAACCTTGGGCCGAGGAACCTCGTCAACACTCGGACCAGGGTTAGGTATTTTCTTCAATCACGAAATGGTTTGTAGCTGCGATGCAGGCTACAGGTACCGAATTCATGTTCCACTGACAATCACACTTCAAAACGCGATTCACCAAGAGCAATCAGAGCTAGGGTTGCCATCCGTACTATAATATATCGTACTATATGTTTGTCTAGTGTACTGTGTACTGTTAGAAAAACATATAGTACGTAAAATACTATATTTCTGATACATCGATAAAATTCTACAAGTTTACTTCCTTTTTTATTGTATGGCTACATCAAAACTTTAATTTGCGAATTTGAACTTTAATAGAGAGAAGTGACTTTATAATGAATATGAAGTGGCGGGAAGAGAGAAACAGAGCCAGTCTATCTCATAAAAAATGAGTTCCTTATACTTGTTAAGGGGTAAAACCACTCTAGAGGCAGAAAAAAATACCTAAATTTGATCATTTATTTTTGGAGTATGACAAACGGAATAAAATTTCTTTTCAGAGGGTTTATTTAACACATATTGAAGTACGAAAAACAATTTTTTTATTGTCATTTTCATGCAAAATGGCGGCGACAGAGCCCGTCGTCGAAAAGTTCTGTATATTTTATGTTTTTTTTTTCATTTATTTATATCCTTACTATGTGCTGTACTTACAGCATTACCTTGTTAAAAATTTTGTACTCTAAAGGGTTCTCCCGTTAATACAATAATAATAATAATAATAATAAAAAAACAGCTTTTTTGAAAACACCGCCACGGGAGGACGGATTTCTCGGCATGTATGAGTCCGGGAACACAAAATAAAAAAAAATTATAATCTATATACAATTGGCTTTGGAAGTGCGTAGGGGGTTTTTTTTTAATCAATTTTTGTGGAAGTGGTGCACTTTTTAAAAAATGAATCGATTTTTTGCCCTAAACATGAGCATTAAATTGTTTGTAAAAAAAAAGTTTACATTCAATCAAAAAACGGCTACGTACTTCCAAAGAGAATATTGTTGTGAATCTACTGTAAAAATTTCAAATCGATCCATGCAATAGTCTCCGAGAAATCCGTCCTCCCAGTTTGAAAGAAGTGGTTTCGACGACGGACTCTGTCGCCACCATTTTGTATGAAAATGACAATAAAAAAATTGTTTTCCGTACTTGAATATGTATTAAATAAACCCTCTGAAAAGAAATTCTATTTCGTTTGCCATAGTCCGAAAATAAATTGTCAAATTTAGGTCTTTTTTCTGCCTCTAGAGTGGTTTTACCCCTTAATTTGGACTTTCAGTGCAATCAAACCTTTGACATATTTGTTCAAGGCAATAAATTAATTAATAATGCAAAACGCACAAAAAAGATGTTGTTTTAATGTAGTTTGATTTTGTAACACTTTCCTCTGAACAGTACTATATTTTTTAACAATTAACTATATTTGTTATCGCATTTGGCCGTAAAGTACTATATTTCCCCCCAAAAAAGTTGGCAACCCTAATCAGAGCACACATTGTCACGTGCACCACTTCTACATAGATACCCTAAGCTCGCTGTAAATATAGCCACTAAAAAAAGTCGCATGCTCAAGTATTCCGTCAGGCCAATCTCTCCCCGATAAACTAACCCTTCTGACGTTTAAATTGTCAGAAGAGGAGCGGGCGGATCGCTGAAAATGCCTATCATATGGCGAACTGTGCTGCAGCAGTGTGGTCGTTTGAGAAACATTGCCGGTCGTTCGATAGGTTGCCCAGCGACTGGATCTCGCAGCATAGTTGCGGGTCGGGCCGCGAAGGTGTCGTCGACGACTCGGTCCACTCGGTCGACCACCGCGCCGTAATCGCAACCAAGCCACGGAGGACTTGTCGTTCGTCGGGCACGGTAAATACGGAACGTCAGTTCCGTGACAGCGGCAACATAGTATCCGTTGTATACGATTGTGACCGCGGTTCTCGACAAACAAAACGCACGATTAATTTAACGCCCGCAGCCACGCGAGGTCCGCGTGGGCGTCGCAAAATATCCCTTCGCGTTCGACGCGATCGCTCTCGGTGAGCGCAATTATTAACACGGAAACCTCGCCGCTTCTTAACGAACGCGTCAATCGCGAACGCCGGTCGGTAGCGAGCCGTTATCCTCGACTCGCGGCTTTCGGCTAATTGTCGAGGGAACCCTTTCCTGTGCCCACACGAAAGTCGCCGTTCGCGCCTTCCGACATCTGTATCGAGCACGAGCCGGTGTTCACTGGCTCGATAGAGAAATTTCTCGGATAACAGGTGGCAAACGGATAGGGGCTATCGCGTTCAAGCAACTCCCGTTGATCGCTTACTTGGGTCTCTCTCTGTCTGGCTGTCGACGAGCACCGTTCCCTTTTACTGCTCTACAATTTCTCATCCACCTTGGCACCAACTATTGCCCCATTTCCGACCGGAAAGCCCAAGCTATTTCACAAGAAACCGCGCGGATCGTGCCACCCAGTAGACAGGCGAAATTACCAAGAAGAAGGACCCTAGGAGCGATTTAATTGTCCGGCTTCTAAACGGTACGGGGGTCGTAAACTCTAATAGACGTTGCAGAGAAATTCAACGATCCGTGGAAGAAGACGGGGACGATTCGAAGTGAACGGTGACGCGGAGTCTCCGAAACTGTTGTTATTTATGTGTTTGGTGAGGCGACACGGCGTGTGGGTGTCGAAGCCCGGTGAGCGCCACAGGAGCTCGTGGGCAACGTGCCGCGTGTCCATGGTCCGTGGACGAGCACCGCTTGCTTGGGACTCTTGGGAGCAGCAACTGTGCCCCAACAGTCCCAACACTCTCCGCTCCGCGTGCGCGAACCTCCGACCAACGAATCTTACAATTAGCCGGTCCCTCGAGCGATTCGTGTTGATTTTAACAAGTGCCGGAGCTGAGAAGTTCGCCGGAGTTGCCAATAGTCGCGGCCATCCAACACGTGTCCCGTTCACGACTTGTTAAGAAACAAGTTGGAGCAACATGGTAACGTTTATGCGACGCTTCGCGTGACGAGGCGAGCGGTCTCGACGGCTCGGCTCGTCGTGGAAGCAGAGGCGAGTCGTGAATCACTCGGTAAATTTGCGAGAGCCATCGTGTTTGGTTTGCAGGGGCGTGCATTTGAATAAGAACGACAGTCGTGCATCAGAAACGTCGCTGGTTGGAGGGGTCGAGGGGAATAATAGGAGGGGTGGCACGGGGGATACTCGAGTGACGTCGTACCGCAAACTACCACTGTCCCCTTTATATTCAGGAACATAAGCTCGCAAAGTTATTGGCCCATTCGGACCTCCTGCCTCCACGAAACACCGTCCCGTTTCTCATTCGCGTGTCTGATGGCGTTACTTTGCGCCCTCGAATCCCACCCTTCCCTTCCGATCTCCTACCCCCGCGCCCTCCGCCTTCCCCCCCCCCCCCCCCCCCCGCCAAGACTCCACCACGTTCCACGCTCGAACCTCGCGAAACGAGCGTCTACGAATTTGTCAACGACCGATCTAAATCGTCCATGACCGTTACGATCGAGCAGAACTTCATACGCCAGGGAACGAGCAAATACCTAGCAACAGTTTCCTCCTATGTAACGCTGAAGTTCGAAAAGAATCGCGATTTTAGTCGACGACAAACTTCGCGACGTTCATTAAGGAAATTACCCTGACGTTCGTTAAGGAAATTACTGCGATCGGAGTAATAGTTTCAGTGAACTATGTAGAAATTGAATCGAGCTCGAGCAATCGAAAGTCTGTCGGACTGAAATTGCTCGAAGGGCAGACGCGGCCCCGACGCGTTCATTTAAAATTCAAGCTCGAGGAGAAGAACGCATCGCATCGGCTGGACCCAGCAGACTTCTAGATTCCCGGCTGAAGCCGAAAGATGGTTTCGGTCGGCTACCGGGTAGCGTGGAATACATACTATATACAGCGGGTATCTAAAGGCAGGATGGAGAAGAAGAGTTCCAGGGGAGTAAATGACAGGCCCCGTTGGCCGCCCCGGGCCCCACAGATGATTATTTTGATTAATTTCTCCCGTCATTCGGTAGCCAGTCGTGCCGCCGCTGTATTCGTGAAACACGATTCCGCTTCTAATTTCGCCGTAATTGAAATCTATGCGAAGCCCCGCGACCAAAAAGAGACCAACAGGCTACGCAGCCACTTACCGAGCACGATTAAGCGAAACGCTATCGACGCACGGTGCACGCCGGAATGGAAATAACGCGCACTAAACGCATTAAAAACGTATAAACGCTTACGGACACCCGTGGGCGATTTCGAAGGACGTAACGCGTAAAATTGTCGGTGGAAACGAAGCCTACCGTGGCTGACAAGGCTGCTCGTCGTTTTACGAGAAATTGCACACGGCGATCATCTCGCGTCTGGGTAATTCGATCTAATTCCACGATCCACCGGTGATTTTGGCTATCTTCGATAATCGGCCAGACCCGCCTTGCGCCAGCAACCGATCCCGTAATGGGATGGAATTAAGAGGAGACGTGCCCTTCGCTAATCTATTAATCCCTACGCGCCAAATTACCATCGGGCGTCGACAGAAACGAGTTTTCGCGAAACCACTACATAGTGCGCTACTTACATATAGGTATACGTTCTACTTTTTCGCTACATCTTCTCGCAGTGTCTCCCGCGATCAATTCTCCACTGTGTTTCCCGTTAACGGTTTCTCAAGAGATTTCATTAACCCTACCCGCGGTACCAGAATAGGGGACAGATGGCCGCTCGCCGTAAGGACGATCTGGTTCGAGGGAATTACCGGAAATCCTGCTTTCGGGCCACGAAAGCTCGGAGGGTAGGAGTGCATTTTTGGGAATCCTGAGTGAGTGGTTGGAGGTATGCGAACAGGTACGGGAGGTCCAGGATAAGCTGTTATCTTCGAAAGGAAGCGAACGTTTGTCCCCTGTCGACTTACCACGGCTACTTCTGTCGGTTATCCTGGGGAGCAGCGAGCACACGAATACGTGTTCAAGCGTCGCACGACGACGAAGGATAGCACTACAGATATAGCCGTAACTGTACAAACAAAAAGAAAAACTGTATTATTAAAGAGTCGGTGAACGCATTGCTGAAAGAACAAAGGTTAATTTAGTATTGGATAGATTGGCAAAGGCGCGCAATAATCTCTATTTAAATGTCCCCTGGCTTTCTATCATTTTGCTCGATTTTATTCCACGCGAAGGATCGACCGGCGGTAGCTAGTTGAAATTCGACTCGCGTGCAATGTAATTAATGAAAACGGATAGGAAGAATTACAACGAGGCTCTAGACACGTTTCGCGATATCGATCAAGTTCTCGAAAGACGGTCGGCGCAGAAAATTGGCCAGATTTTTTAGGATAAGGTTGCAGAGTGCGAGGCACGTGTGTATTTCGTTTTTCGAGGCCGACGAGCATCAAGCTCGGGGCCTTGAAGAGCAGCAACGAAGAACGGACAGCGGATCTGGCGCTGACGCTCATTACGATGATTGGCAGATTCAATTAACGAGCAGCCGGGCTCCAGCACGGCGGGGTCGCCTCGGCTTAACCCCGGCTAAATATTATTAATAATAATCAGCTCATTACCGGCTCCATTAATTATCCGACTGTATATACGGAGTTACCCGTGGCTCCAGACGCGCACTAGATCCCGCAGCCCGGAGCATTCGAACCGATATTTCCCATAATCGATGCTAAACGCATCGAGGCTCTCTACGCTACGCTGAGCCGCCATTAGGATCGTTCAATGATCGAGCAACTCTTTACACCTCCCTAATATCTGACAGTGGGATGCGGCGTAGAAAGCAGCTGTGATGCCGTGTCGCGATAGAAAAAGCGCAGCAAAGAATGAGATCGATGGAAATTCCGAAGCACTCGGCCTCGATTGAATATATTGCCTTAAACGGCAAGGAAGGAAAAGAGAAAGTGGAATATTAATCCATTTAACAAACTCATTATCGATGAGATATATCGAACGTTTACTGTGCGCGTCGGCGGCGCGAACGTGCTCCTCCTATCCCGGGGGAAGCCTGGCAATATTAGCGGGTTGGCACCCCTGCGGCTTGATTTACGGGCGCGCACTAACGAGCCTCGGTCTGCATCGGACGCGAAGAGGTGGTGCAGGTCGGTGCAACAACTCTCGATCGTCGAGGAGAACGGTGCCTCGCACCACGCGCCTCAATTTCAAACCTTCCAGCCCAACTGACGCACAAAACTGCCTATATGCAGCAAACGTATCTAGCCGAAAAGTGTTAGAGTACCGTTCCCATGCCAGGCGAGCAGATCGAACGGAGCGTTCCATCGGCGTGGTCCATCGGATCTGCTCGAACTGAATTGCCCGGTTGGAAATGGGATCGGAGACCCCACGCGTCGACGCCTATGCCCGAGATACGCTACGATGGATGCACGGAAAAGAAAAGAAGGGCAGTCGAGACGTTCGGATCCGACAGTATGCCGAACGGTTCGAAAGCTCGAAACGCTACAACATCGCCGGCCCCCGAGGGCTGATTGGACCGTATTTTGTTGTAATTAAGGCACCGGCGGCGGCCATTAGCGACCGCGAAAACGAACAACATTGTTCCGCGGGCAAAAGGCGAGCCGCGCCGCGCGCCGTTCCACGCGTATATCAAATTGCGCAAAGATCCTGTCTTACCCTTTTCCCCTCGCATCCGTGCTTTCGTTTGCTTTACTGACAATCCCGCTGATACGTATTCGTCCCTCGAGAAGGGTTGACGCAACGTTTAAACACCGGTAAAGCTGAAAACACAATCGAGCAACATGACGCACGCGAAAACTAAGTTGCCACGCAGGTGGCGCTCGCGAAGTGATGGCTGACGGATCGGAACGCATAGGACACAACAATACGTTCGGTCCGCGTAATTGGCGGGATAGGCAGTCGGTGGAGTGAGGGGGGGGGGGGGGGGGGCAGCCGCCAATGCACGATGAAGAGATTTACAATGTTCCCGGTCGTAAAATAATCAATAAAATCTGTGCAATGTAAAGAAACGGACGTGCGGCGGTGATTTAGTATGCGGAGTGGCCGGCTCCGCTACACTCTCTTTCCTCCGGCTGCCTTTTCTCCGCTATCCTTAAGCCCCGATCACGAAGCTGCATCGCCAGATTCTACACTCGGCGCGAGCATGCCAAGAGAATTCCCAGTGAAAACTTCTTCCACTTCGTGACAACTTTTCTAGCATTCCTCTCAATTACTGCAAGCATCGTGTGCAATATAGGTAGAGCACTTAAATAGTAGGAGTACTTATAGAAGATGGTTACGTTCCCGTGGTGCCTCCACCACTGCCGCGAGATTCCCTTTCGAAGCTACGCATTTCGTAGACAGCTATCAATGTTTATCTATCCACGTCCGTTTTAACTTCAACCGTCTACACATTCTCTGAAGTTTACGAGACGTTGCAGGAATCGCGACTGCTGACGGCACTGCTAACGAGGTTATGCCTGCCAGACAAGGACAGTGCTGTAACTTTTTATAGTGATCCTCTAGGCAGTGATCGGACAAACGCATATCGTCGCTGATTGGTTGCTGCGATTTGTGTCTAAAGCGGAAGTAGACAGAGAAAGAAACTGTAAGAAAGAAAGAGACAGAAATACGAATAGAAAGAGATAGATCAACAAGCAGCTTGGAAAGCAGACGATTTAATGAACGTTTAGGTTATGTTATTTCCGGTTTTGTCCCAAAATGGCTGCGGTTTGTCCGATCACTGCCTAGAGGATCACTAACTCTTTATAGTGATCCTCTAGGCAGTGATCGGACAAACGCAAAACGTCGCTGATTGGTTACTGCGATTTGTGGCAAAAGCGGAAGTAGACAGAGAAAGAAACTGTAAGAAAGAAAGAGACAGAAATACGAATAGAAAGAGACAGAAATACGAATAGAAAGAGATAGATAAACAAGCAGCTTGGAAAGCAGACGATTTAATGAACGTTTAGGTTATGTTATTTCCGGTTTTGTCCCAAAATGGCTGCGGTTTGTCCGATCACTGCCTAGAGGATCACTAACTCTTTATCTCGTGGTGCGCCATCTTCCCTAGCTCGCAACTATCAATAGCAGGTAACGCGCAGCAATGTCGGTAAAAACATTTCGTACCCGAAATAGAACGGTATTGCTACTCTCGACACGCTTTTACCCGCGAGACGAGCATCGACGCGTAATGGGAAAAGGCAAGGTGGTAATCAAGTCGTATGGGCGGATCGAATGTGGGCAGAGCTTTAGGTTTCTGGTGTGGGAAATATAGCGAAACGCTGCAGGGACTTGCAGCGGGAGCCGGCTATGGTGACGAATTTACGAGCTCCTTACGAGGCTGCCTTCTTCGAGCATACCGAGCAATAAAGTACGAGGCCAGGGGATATTCGAAACAATCGCGGCCGAGAGGCCAGGACCTATCTCCGCGCGAACTCGCCGGATCAAATTTAAAATTGATTTACGAGTGATCGCGAGTACCCACCACCTTCCCCATCTTTTCCTCGCCGGGCCCGCGACGATCGCGGTCCCCGTGCTTCCTGGTATCGCGACCACGCGGCGAATTCGAACGATTTCACTCGCGACTTAGGGAAACCGGAAACGTTAAGGGCGTTAAGTTTGCTTCGCGAAAGAGTGCAACGACTAAGCGTTCTCGTCAACCGACCCGTTTCACCCGCGGCAATTAACTAACATGGCGGCGATTTGGTTCGAGCGTTTACCGTGGCGCTACCTCCTAGATCCCGCACTTTTGAATTTAACTGCTTCCCGCGGCGATGCTGGTGGGATTTTTTACTTGGAAGGATATGGAATTCTTTTCCCAGAAATTTATTACTCAAGCTACTTAATCTAATCCTTGACACTTTCGTCGAACGTTGGGTTCTTGAAGGTCGACGTGGCCTTCTTATAAAGTGGATTATCCCCCTAAAAGTTGATACAGTGGTCATGTTAACAGAATGTCACGATGAATCTCTTTTAACTAATTGAAATAAGTTATTCGGGATATTTACACGGTCCCATTTAGCCAGAGCTCGCTCCCGCTCGAATTTCGCGAATTCCCGTTTGTCGTGAGTCATCGTCACTATTTTCCACACGAGCAGAATCAGGAAACCGAGAATCACGGTACTGATCACCAGCCCCACGGCGACACCTGCGAGAGAAATGTTGACGTCTATCTAGCTTCGACCATTAAACTCCTAATTAATTCACAAAGTGCCTGCTTGCCGAGAACGTTGATGGGCGTAGGACACGTCCTCTCCTTCTGGGCTAGAATCTCGAAAATCTTGATGTCCCCACCGCTTTCTCTCTCGCCCCTGTGAAACACGTACTTGAAGATGAACGTGCAGCCGGCGTCGCCCGGCGTTCGACAAATCCGTGCTCCGCTCTCCTTGTCCTTAACAGGATCTTCTTCTACCACGTCGACCTGTTCGCATGAAACCAAAGGGGATGCTTACTCTCGTTTCCCCAGTGGGGGTGAATGTTCGTCTAATCAAAAGCATGGCTTACGATCTCGATTTGGTGTGGACACAGATCACATTTCCTGTTCTTGGCGAGCGGCCCGGTATTGTGCGCCATGCATTCCACGCAATCCTTCAGCTCCTCGCATCGTTGGCCAGGGCACGTCTGGAAACGCCAGAGCGGCAAATTTGGTAGAGAGAGACAATTAAAATCAATAAAAACCAATAAGAAAGTAAAACTTTTGGATAGATCGGTAAATAAGTATACGTGTTTGAATTTAGTATCAAACTTATAACTTTGTTTTGAATCACTTATATAATTACTATTATTTGAGGGTGAAAAATTCTACTTTAAAATAATTATTTATAATTAAATATAAAGCGCGGCAAAAATGATTTTTGCTCAGAGCGTCGAAGGTCTAGGTCGGGCCCTGCATATGGGACAAGGTTACCAGAAAAGTGTTCCTTCTGAGAGACTAGAAGAGAATACCCACGGGACACTCCTCGCAGTACTGGCCAGAGTATCGGATATTGTCCTTCTCGTGGCAGAGACAGCTGCCGCAGATGCAGTCGCCGCGGCCGCTGCAGATCTCGCCATTGCTCGGCATGCATGTGCTGTTGGTCTCTTTGCAGTCGCACGTCTCGCCGCCCCATCCCGGCAAGCAATTGCAAACGCCGCATTCACACTTCCCTCGGCCGCCGCAAACCTTAAACACGAACGCGACCAACAGATGGGACGGAATAATAGAATACACGCGAGCCTGTGTAATTTATCTAGCGTCCTTCTGGAGAAGACAGTGCAGGTTTCCTTAAAGGGCAAATTACCCGAGTAACTTCGCAGCGAGTGAACGCGTCCTTCGTAACTTCGCCAGAAGCAGGAATACGCTCGGTCGCAGCTGATAACGCGGGATAATCAACGACTTTGCTCGCGCGTAGTACCCACACCCTTTTCATGCGAACATCGTAATTACAAGCGAACGTTCGCTCACCAGCCCTCCGCTACGTTTGCAGGAGAAATTATCGCACTCGCAGTATTTCCCATAGAAGAGTTCCTGCGGGTTCGGACGCCTCGCGCAATCGCACACGCCACATTTGCAGGCCCCGTGGCCGCTGCAGATTTCCGCGGTCTCGTTGCTGGACTTGCACTCCGCCATGTCGGCTGCGCTTTCAGCCCCGACTTCGTTCCCTTCGCATTCGCACTGCCGCCCGTAAAAGCCATCGTTGCAGGAGCACACACCGCAAATCAGAGTGCCGTTCCCTCTGCAGTCCTTCGATCCCGGCTTGTAGTCCTGCGTTTTCATTTCAAGCGTGTCAGAACGATTCGCGGTCGTGAATGCACAGACGCGAATCCGCGCAGCTTTACATTCAATTATCGTTCTTACCCGATGTCCCGGCCGATCGCAAGGACAATCGCATATAATGCTCAGGTCGATCGTCAGGCTCTCGTTTATGCCCCTCGGTTTTATCTGCATGCTTTGCTGCCACTCGCTCGAGTCCGCCAGACATTCGACCGCCTACGTGCCGCAAAAATCTTTAATACGCCCCTCGGGACGCAACATTTTATAGAGCGCATTTATCTCGAGAAGCTCGAGCGACCGTGAATCAGAAAACGGCCGGCTTTATCGACACGTACCTTCAGCACCACTTCAAACTCCACGACGTTCCCCACTCGTAGCCCCCCGCATTCCCGTCGCTCCTTTAGTTCCCCGTTTTTCTCCAAACACCGAGAGAAATACTTCACGTCGATCATCCTCGGCGCGTCGTCTGTCATCGTTACGGTGTTCACCAGTTTCTAGGCGAATCATACGTCAGTAGGCGTTACGCATTGCCACAGAAAACGTTGTAACTTTTCGAGTCCACAATGTTTTACCTCGTATTCACCGCTAACGAGGGCGACCACGTTCTGCGAATTTTGCTCGATGGTCCCGATCGAGGAGCCGCTGATGCTCTGGCTCAATTTACTATACGTCGTCTTCTGTGTCCTCGGAACGGCGAAAATGATGTTCATATTGTGCTCGCGCGCCTTTCTATTGATCTGCTCTCAAACGTAAAGCGCCATCGTGAATAAGAGTTCCATTCGCATATGCGTTTAGACGATTGAAAGAAACCTGTGTACCTGGGATATGGACGGGTAATCTTGCAGAAGCGAATGCGTGTAGTATCCATTCTGGTCCAAGTGGCAGAGTCCGTCGTTGGGCTCGATGATCCCAGCGAGCTGAAAGAACGTAATCGTTTTCGCTGGGGAACGGATCGATTTGAGGACATTGCAGCCAGAGGGGTGCCGCTTCATATTTACCAGCTTCGCGTAACTTAGAAAAAACTGTTTATAGAATTATTGCTTTGACTTAACATTTAAAAAAGAGCACTAATTGAGAAATATAATTTTTCACACAATAAGTAGTAGATAGTTATTGAGTTGATAAGTTTCTATTTCTATTTTCGGCGAATTTTTCAAATCTGGAACTGCCCAGAACAAAAATATTGCACAAAACAGGTTCAGAATTCGCAATAAGTCGCTAATTTATTACCTATGGGTTTTGCAACAAACGGCACTAAACGGAGTAGAATTTTTTTACGTATATTACACGTCATAACTCAAAACTGTCAAAAATGGAGCTGCACCCCGCCTGCTGCAAGGTACTCATTTGAAATCGATTTCTACTCATTCACGTGCACGTACTCTACCGTCCCCGGCGATATGGGATTTGGCATCTGTGGAGAAGACGATAAGGTGTCTAGCGACCTGCCGCCAGCCGATCTCCTCGGTGCAAACCATGGCCTGCAGCATCGCGTCGAAGCCACCCTCGGGCGCGTCCAAGTTACCGGACACGGCTGCCTCCTTCACGCGGGTCTGCCGCGTACATGGAACCATCGATCAGAATGAGAATATCAAAGGAAACGCGTGACACAGGGTAACTACAGGGTAACGTGGAAATATTACTTTGAACAGGTTAACGTTCTCGGTAAGAGGCATCTGATTCTTGTAACCGTACGGAGGCGCGCACGGTTTCGAGTTCTTCAACGTGCACGGTGATTCTAATCTGCGAACACGATACGTTAGGGCAAATGACGTTACTCGAAAGGAGAACTTCGACACGTCAACGTGTATACCTGTCTGGCTGCGTGCTGGTCATGGGCAGCACAACTTTGTCGACGAAGCTACCGAATCCTAGGCGGAAGTTGGAAGTGAGGTTCCGCATAGCCTCTGCCAGCTGGAAGCCTAATTCCGACAATCTATCCCTATAATCTTCCATGGACGCCGATAAGTCCATGAGATAATACAGGTCTACCGGGTAGTCCTCTGCTTGGCTGTATTTCAATGTCACACGGTATTCGTCACCTGTGGGCGATATGATCTAATATAATCAAACCCTTTCTCAAGGAGCACGGTGTTATATACGGCGATGGTACTTTCCCCGCCTAAGTCTCAATTGGATTTTCTGCGGCTGCACTTGAACAGGGTCCCTGCTCTTCGTCAAAGATAACGGTCGGTTTTTGAGCTCGACCATCGAGCTTACGTCGTCCATCACGTCGGATCGTCGGCACCAGAGATCACCCTCCCTTAGAAATTTCTCTCTGGTGACGCAGCGAACCAGAGGACCGTTGGAACTTTGGTCGGACACCTGAAGGAACGATCCAGCATACATAGTACTTGTTCGCATAGAGAAGCTGAGCCGTGGTATAAGCAAGTTCAAATGGAACGATTACCGTGGTAGAGCACCAAACACATCGCGGAGTCTGCAAACACGTCCCGCAGCTCTGCTGGGACGCGCAGAGGCTCTCCGAATCCTTTTGCTCGCCGAGAGCCAGCAGAAACAGCTGAACCCAGAGGATAAGGAACGTCCAGCCTGCCATTATTCTTTCACAACTGACGCCGATTTACTTTTAACCGAGTTAGGCGCGGCGGTACTGGAGGCTCGAAAGGATACTGCGGCATCCCGCGGAAATGACTCCGAGATAAAACTACACGGTGCGTCATTAAGTAATTCTCCTCGTCCAAGCTGATCTGGCGACCATAAGCCAGGCGATCCACGAGAAAATACTTTTTAATTTGCACGGCTAGCAACGCACGCGTAATAAGTTCAAGGATAATGATGCATTACACATGCGTGTTTATGTTGCAAGCCCGGTGCTACACGGAGAACAACGACGCGTGCCAAATGAGTGGATACTGACGGAATTCGCGGAAACGACTTGGAGATAAGAAGGCGAATGCGTCATAGAGTAACTATTCTGTTGTGTGATTCGATGCCTGCACAGTTACAGGGGAGCACTTAATATGTATTTATTTGTCAATTAAAAGAGAAATCTCTGCAGACTTTATAGGTCCTTCAAATTTAAAGTGATTATCTAGATTGAGAATTGCCGCTCAACAAAGTAAAATGCAACACGGCGACATCTAGCGATGAGCGCAAGGACTTTCACGGATAAAATACCATTAGGATAAGGCTTATTTTTTAGCAATACCTCATGTTGGTAACGGATATTAATCGCGCCATCGACGAAGTATAGAATCACAGACCAGGTATAGAATAGACCTATCACCCAATGTAATTTTGTGTCACAGCACAGACCAGGTATAGAATAGACCTATCACCCAATGTAATTTTCTGTCACCGGTTTGGGGGGTCCTAGGACCCCCTTACCATTTTAGTGTCGCATGCAACGTTACCGGTGAAGTCCCGAAACAGATTGTAACGCTACGCGTGGTAGGAATTAGAATTCAGCACGGGTAAAACTAGGTCATTTTTTGAGAGTCGAAGCCCGCGATTTACAAATGTTTCTGTTAGAGTAACAAGTTAAAGATCGTCTTATGAACATATTCCGTTAAACGGAAGAGAAAGGAGAATCAAAATAAAACGATATCACATTCGCCTTTTAACCTTGTTGTCCTATTCGGGTTTATTTAACGCAAAACAAATTTTATTCGCTCGCAATAACGTAATTTGTAAAATGAGTGCTTTAATGTTTTTTTTTAAGAGCACCTGTTGCTGAACCCCACCCACACATCATGTGTTTGCGCATACATTAATGATGGTCTATACTATATCATACAGACATATAGTAATAACAATAATAATTAATAATAATATCCTTCTACCGTATAATATTATTTAAGAGTAACATATCAAACCCGTACACACCGATATGGTGCAACTTTGCAAGTCTGTAGAGTAGCCAAAAATATTTGATACATATTTTTTGAAAAGGGAATTCATTCTCCTCCATAGCTATACGAAAAATTTATTTGTTTAAACTATATACTAACAATTAACATTTATTTGTCCATTTTTCTGGCGAAAAGTTAACTGATGTTTCAGTAAGTTTATACAGTATGTCCGATTTGTTCGTATACACGCTATTCTTTTTCTAACTATTGAAATAGCAAAAAATGTTTCATATTAAAGTTTTTTTTTATTTGATGGAGGAAACTGAATAGAATATTAGGATTTACGTTTGAACTATTATTTACAGAGATTTCAATATCATCGTAATTTTTTTTTAAATCGAACTATTGTATATTTTTTGTTATGCATTTCAAAACGCGCTCAACGATGTGTATGGAGCGTATGTTTGAACAATAATTTATCCGGATATCTTTATGAACATTGGTGGCAAATTTCAAGTAAATTATGGACCACTATAACAAATGCGGATATTTTAGATTTTTACTTTTAGCCGTATAATAACTATTATTATATGCGTAGTTTACTCCTATACTGTGCAAAATCGCGTCTTCGAGAATATGTCGTCGAAGATGTTATAAATTATTATGATGTTTTGGGTAATTGCACTGTGGCATACGGCGCTAAGATGTCCTCTGAATAGCCAGCATAGGTACAGGGTGCTTCTGGTGCTCCGCCGGACAATGGATGTCCCCAGGTACCCCGTGGCGAGGACAAGCCCCCGCAGTGCCTCGCCGAATTTTATGGGTGTCGACCCTCGAAGAGGTTGGAGTGCCTATTCAGAAGTTAGAAATCTTCGATTTCCGCATTTCTCATCAGATTTTTGCGGAAACGACGCCAATTGATTCCTTATGTTTCGCCGATGAAACTGACCCCAAGAACCACGGAATTCGGAAAATAATTAAGGAAATTGCATGAAAAATTAATTTCCATAACCTCAAGCTAATTTCGTTAATAATAGTCCGATTTACATGAAATTTGGTATGATTTTCATCGGACATACATAAGGAATCCATCGGCATCACTTCCATATCGATACGATAAAGAATAAATAATTATTTTATTCTGAAACAGGTATGAATCCTCGGTCGACCCCGGCAAATCGTGGTCTACCCCCCGCAGTCGAGGGTGAAAACGTGAAATATTCATTTCAGCGTATTAAAAAATTCTTTATTCTTTATATCGAAATGGAAGTTACACCAATAGATTCCTTATGTTTTTCTGATGAAAATCATACCAAATGTCATGTAAATCGGACTACTTTTACATTAGGAATACAAATTGCTTGTGTAAAAGTAGTCCGATTTACATGATATTTGGTATGATTTTCATCAGAAAAACATAAGGAATCTATTGGTGTAACTTCCATTTCGATACGATAAAGAATAAAGAATTTTTTAATACGCTGAAATGAATATTTCACGTTTTCACCCTCGACTGCGGGGGGTAGACCACGATTTGCCGGGGTCGACCGAGGATTCATACCTGTTTCAGAATAAAATAATTATTTATTCTTTATCGTATCGATATGGAAGTGATGCCGATGGATTCCTGATGTTTTTCCGATGAAAATCATACCAAATTTCATGTAAATCGGACTATTATTAACGAAATTAGCTTGAGGTTATGGAAATTAATTTTTCATGCAATTTCCTTAATTATTTTCCGAATTCCGTGGTTCTTGGGGTCAGTTTCATCGGCGAAAGATAAGGAATCAATTGGCGTCGTTTTCGCAAAGATCTGATGAGAAATGCGGAAATCGAAGATTTCTAACTTCTGAATAGGCACTCCAACCTCTTCGAGGGTCGGGAACCCATAAAATTCGGCGAGGCACTGCGGGGGCTTGTCCTCGCCACGGGGTACCTGGAGGCATCCATTGTCCGGCGGAGCTCCAGAATCACCCTGTACACTAGGTCTAAATGTGGCGCGGTACTAATCCCCGCAATAACAGGTATAGAACGACTTTGCGACGTTAATTTGAAAGAGACCATCCTAAAATTTTCGAAGCTCGGGCATACCAGCGGTCGCTGGAAACCCTCCGAACGCGGGGCCGGTGAATGATTGTAGTGGACTGCGTCCGTGAGGCGGTGTTGACATTTTTGTCTGTTCCCGCGCGCGTAGGTTCCAGTTTTAACGGATGTTCCTGTATAAATGTTTGCAAAGAATCACGTGAAGCGGCACGCGTTTCAACTGCATTATTGACAGAAGCGCGCTTTTCGCTCAACCCGGGGATCCCTGTAATTCTAATGTTGTATTTATAATTAAAAATACCCCAATTTGCCCCACCATCGGTTGAGGGTCATTTGTTGGTGCGCTGTTTCACGCATTCTCGGTTTCTCCTTTTTTACGACCCTGATGGGTTCTTAGGTGTATGTATAAGCGTTCGAACGACGCGGCTCGGGTGCCAAAAACTACGAATATAAATTTTACAAAAACGTATCAATTAAGAAATCAAATAAGAAAGAAAGAGACAGAAATACGAATAGAAAGAGACAGAAATACGAATAGAAAGAGATAGATAAACAAGCAGCTTGGAAAGCAGACGATTTAATGAATGTTTAGGTTATGTTATTTCCGGTTTTGTCCCACAATGGCTGCGGTTTGTCTGATCACTGCCTAGAGGATCACTAAGCTAAAGCGTAGCGTAGCGAAAGCCCGCCCTCTATGTCAAATTCTCACTCTAAACGAGTCACACGTATACAAGCACGCACACACCTTTCAGCATTTCAACACATTTCAGAGTAGTTCCGGAGTTGGACGCTGTTCATGATCAGAGGCCGCCAGATTCAGTCCTCGAGTTATGGGTCGGTAACACAGTTTGGGTGGTGACACCAAGTCCCATAAGGTGATAGCACAGACCAGGTATTATATCACATAAATTATATTCAATAATAAATAAGTAAATAGTGTATAAATTACTACCTATATTTATCTATACATATTTCAAATTCTAAATTTAACGCACTATTCTGCCAAGGAAGTTTCTTATCCATAAATCTTAATATAAAATTAAAAACTAATTCATAAATTAAGTCCTCTCGTACAAAAATATATTAAATAAATATAGATAGAAACCGATCTGGCTCACACCGATCTGAACTCAAATCATGTAAGATTCTAAAAGTCGAACAGACTTAAAATTTAAACTCCTGCATTTGAATTGTACCTTAATTCAACATCGAGGTCGCAATCATCTTTATAAATATGATATTTCCAAAGATATTACGCTGTTATGCCTAAGGTAATTTAATCTAACAATTTTTAATAAACTATCTTTTTGGTAAAAAATAATTGGTTAAAAAATTTTAAGGTTTAATTAATTTAAATATCCTCCCAACAAAATAACTCACTTTAATTCACTTAAGTATTTTTTTTTTTTTTTAAATTGGGCATTTACCGGGCACTCAGTCCTATTGGACCATTGTGCCCGAGCCCTTGCGGGCAGTCCTAATTTAGAGGGCTTGCCGCTAGTCCGGCCTCTCGTGCGAACTCGAGAAGCCCGCTCACGGTCATGTCCTCCAGGTTCGCCGTGCGGACAGCAGCTCCCAGCAATAGCTGTCACTGGGCTGCCATGCCCTCGCACTGCGTCATAAGGTGAAGCGGCGTTTCGTCGTCCACCCCGCACCACTGGCACCTTGGTCCCTGCACGATCCCAAGGCGCGCCAGGTGCTTCCTCGTGTACCAGTGTCCTGTGACGAGCAGTCGCAACTGCGACCTATCCAGGCGGCTGAGTGCCGCCCCTATCTTTTTCAAAGGCCGCTTCAGCAGAGCCTTCGCGTGTCCCATCTTTTGGGTTCGCTCCCAGAGTTGTTCGAGTTGCTGTCTGATCCAGCACCTCGTCCACTCCTTCACAGTCCCCATGGAGACACCTAAGGTGCAGGACGGGTCCCGATTCGGTTTACGTGCCCCTTCTCGGGCCCTTTCGTTTGCCCCTTTGTTTCCCTTGATTCCGGCGTGCCCCGGAACCCAAAGTAGACTGACACGGTTGTTATTAGCCAATTGCGTCAGTGTGTCCACGCAGTCTAGTACCAGACTGGATCTCACCACTGTATTGTATAGGGATCCAAGTGCGGCGCGACTGTCGCTACAGATATAGATGTGCTTGTCCTCATAGCCCCTGTCCAGATTCAATCTGGCACAGGTCCTGATAGCCTGCACCTCCGCCTGAAAAACCGATACGTGTGGGCCCAGGGCGATGGATCTTTCTACCCTGGGCCTCTCCCCCCATATCCCGGCTCCGGTTCCGGTTTTGGTTTTGGAGCCATCTGTATACCAGGTGAGCCCCCCCGGAGAGAGTACCTCCTTCTTGCTCTCCTCTCAGTCCTTCCTACTAGTCCAGTGAAATTAGACGGAAATCTGCCCAATCTTCGGAATAAATCCCAGCAAGCTAAATTTTGGTATGGGCCTTTATTTGGTCGTTTTAAACAATATGTCAAAAGTCCCCATCGATCCGAGTGCCGCTAAAAATTTTACAGAGGGTTGAAAAAAAAATAACAGTTTTTCGCGAATATCTCGTTATCTAGCAGTTTTGCGACAAAAATAGGTCTCACACAATTTATAACCTAGGAAATTCTCTACAAAAAAGGTTGTATGAGTTTTTTTCGTAGGAGTAACCATTTTCATGTGTGCCGGGTTACCAAGTTTCAACCCCCATACTTTTGACAAGGGAAGATCCCGAACCCGGAAATTCAGAAAATTATGAAACTCTGTAAATATGTAGCGGAAGTCCTGCTGAGTACAACGCAATTTCGTTTGCTGCCCAAATTCACTCCAAGAGGGTGCAATTGACCCCTGAAAAAT
Source organism: Andrena fulva (assembly GCA_946251845.1). Taxonomy (NCBI): domain Eukaryota; kingdom Metazoa; phylum Arthropoda; class Insecta; order Hymenoptera; family Andrenidae; genus Andrena; species Andrena fulva. The sequence continues at coordinate 91,877,501 of OX276327.1, read as the reverse complement.
TTTTTATTTTGTATTATTACTCGCGAACTGTAGGAGATAGAAAAAAGTGTTCAGGAAAAAGTTACTTCTCTTAATTAGGACTAACATTTGGTAAATTATAGTTCTTACAGTTCTTACGGTGCATGAGTTATAACACAAAATCTAAAAAAAAAACGGATTTTCAGGGGTCAATTTCACCCTCTTAGAGTGAATTTGGGCAGCAACAAAAATTGAGTAATACATACCTATATATCCTCTACTTATCCCCAAAGAGTAAAGTTTAAATTTGTTCACTCGAAGGGGGTGAAATTGACCCTTGAAAATCCGGCTATTTTCCGATTTTGTGTTATAACTCACGAACCGTAAGAACTGTAAAAACTATAATTTACCAAATGTTAGTCCTAATTAAGAGAAGTAACTTTTTCCTGAACACTTTTTTTCTATCTCCTACAGTTCGCGAGTAATAATACAAAGTAAAAAAATTTTCAGGGGTCAATTGCACCCTCTTGGAGTGAATTTGGGCAGCAAACGAAATTGCGTTGTACTCAGCAGGACTTCCGCTACATATTTACAGAGTTTCATAATTTTCTGAATTTCCGGGTTCGGGATCTTCCCTTGTCAAAAGTATGGGGGTTGAAATTTGGTAACCCGGCACACATGAAAATGGTTACTCCTACGAAAAAAACTCATACAACCTTTTTTGTAGAGAATTTCCTAGGTTATAAATTGTGTGAGACCTATTTTTGTCGCAAAACTGCTAGATAACGAGATATTCGCGAAAAACTGTTATTTTTTTTTCAACCCTCTGTAAAATTTTTAGCGGCACTCGGATCGATGGGGACTTTTGACATATTGTTTAAAATGACCAAATAAAGGCCCATACCAAAATTTAGCTTGCTGGGATTTATTCCGAAGACAAATCCTAATTTCACTGGACTATACTTGGGAAGCGAACGACGAAGTTGTGTTTGAAGCGGTAGGCTGGGTCACATTGGGCTCCCCCGCAGTCCAGGGCCTCATGCGAGTCCCTTATGTCCTGTAGGATCGCCGCGTGCCCGTTCCTCGCGCCTTTCCATCTTCCCGCGAAGTGTATCCTCAGGGCAGCCTTCCTAGCCCCGGCTTCCGCCGCCAAAGGCGGTGGCGCCAGGTCCAGCAAGACTCCCATCGCCAGGGTAGGCGTGGTGGGGAACGCACCCGTCATTCCTAGCAGTGCCAAGCGATACACCTTGCTCAATGTCCTCCTGTGGGTGTCCCTCCTCATGGAGGTCCACCATACCACTGAGGCGTATATCAGTTGGGGTTCCAGGATGGCTGTATAGATCCATTTGACCACCCATGGTTTTAACCCCCATGTGCTGCCGAACATCCTTCTGCAGGCCCAGTAGGTAACGAGCGCCTTCTGAGTCTGCTTCTCGATGTGGCTTTTCCACGTGAGCTTCTTATCCAGGGTCACTCCCAGATATTTCACCTCCGAGGAGGTGTGGAGCTCCGCTCCGAAGATTGAGGGGGCCTTAAACTTTAGGTTCCGCTTCCTCGTGAACAGTACCATCTCCGTCTTCCCCGGATTTACCCTTAGGTTTTGGTTTTGGCACCATTCCTGAACCAGTGTGAGCGCCTTCTGCATTCTCCTGGCCGTGCACGTCGGGCTCGTGCCTCTGACTGCGATCACTATGTCGTCAGCATAGCCCTGTACTATTACACCTTCTTCTCCGAGCCCACGCAGTAGCTCGTCCACCACCAGGGTCCACAGCAGTGGGGAGAGAACTCCTCCCTGCGGGCAGCCCCTGTCGGCCCGAGCCCTTATCGTGGTCCCTTCCCAGCTGGCCATCACGGCTCTAGTCCGCAGCATGTTGCGGATCCACCTTCTGATCGAGTCTTCGACCTTGAAGCTGTCTAGGGCCCTGCTTATGGCATCTAAGGATGTGTTGTCGAACGCTCCTTCGATGTCCAAGAATACGCTCAGGACCGACTGTTTCCGCTCCAGGGCCCCTTCTACCACCCCTACCAGGTGGTGGAGCGCCGTCTCCACGGATCTGCCGGCCTGATACGCGTGTTGGGAGATTTGTACTGGTCTTTCCACCAGCGCATGTTCCCTGATGTGTCTATCCACCAGCCTTTCCAGCGTCTTCCAGTACACTTACTATGTTACGACTTTTCTCACTTATAATGAGAATGACGGGCAATTTGTACACTAAACAAAATTATCTTCAATAAACTTAATTCAATAAATTTACTTTTAAATCCAATTTCAAAACTATATTAAAATAATTCATTCAAAAATCAAATTTATTGTAATTCATATAACCTGTTACACAATCTACATTTTGACTTGAATTTAGATTTTAATTAAATATTTCAAAAATAATATATAAATAAATTCTTCAAACAGCAATACATAAAATAAATAACAGTTAATCCTATCGTGGCTCATCAATTAATACACAAATTCCTCTAAATAAATTATAAAGCCGCCATATTTGTTAATTTTAATGGTCTACATTTAATAATCAATTCAAAACAAATCACTTTTATAATAGGGTATCTAATCCTAGTTTATTAAAAAATTTAATAAACATTAGTCAAATAAAATTTAATTCATACTAAAAAAAATATTTCACCATACTTCAATAAATTCAATTAAACATTCTTATAAATAACTTCATCAATTTAAAAATTAAATAAATTAACTTACAAATTTAGTCTAACCGCTGTTGCTGGTGTCACGTCCCGGGTGAGGTTTTTTGGAACGGTGACTATGGGGAAGGAAAAGATCAGGCGCGAATCTATCATCCAGCACTCTGAAGTTTTTAAGGGAAAACCAGGCGCGAATATTAAATCCGTCACACTGTGGGTTTGAGAGGAGATCAGGCGCGAATCTATCATCCGGCACACTGTGGGTTCGTAAGGAAAGCCAGGCGTGAATCTGTCATCCAGCACTCTGTGGGTTTTAAGGGAAAGCCAGGCGCGAATCTATCATCCGTCACACTGTGGGTTTATAAGGAAAGCCAGGCGCGAATCTATCATCCGTCACACTGTGGGTTTATAAGGAAAGCCAGGCGCGAATCTATCATCCGTCACACTGTGGATTTATAAGGAAGGTCAGGCGTGAATCTGTCATCCAGCACTCTGAAGGATTTAAGGGAAAGCCAGGCGGGAATCTATCATCCGTCACACTGTGGATTTATAAGGAAGGTCAGGCGTGAATCTGTCATCCAGCACTCTGAAGGTTTTAAGGGAAAGCCAGGCGTGAATCTATCATCCGTCACACTGTGGATTTATAAGGAAGGTCAGGCGTGAATCTGTCATCCAGCACTCTGAAGGTTTTATGAGAATAGATCAGGCGCGAATCTATCATCCGCCACACTAATCGACCAGGGAAGGTTTTAAAGCGAATTAGTACTTGAGGGGACACCCGTTAGCACTCTTGTTTTGTTTTGGTTTGATAATAGGATTTACCGTTGCATTCGTACAAAAGAAACCACACTTAGTTTTCCTAAGAATAGCACGGTTAATGCAGCAGTGTGTTTGTAAATACTGAGAGAGCTCTCGCGAATCAGCTGTTGCGGCAGCTTGGTTTCGTTGGGAAGCCTTATGATTCGAGGGTACACACAATAATTCGAGACACGATTGATAACAAAGCGGTTTATTAGCCTTGTTAGAGCGTTTCTAACAATGCGTGGGAAGATTTTGTATTCACACACACAACATTTATAATATGAATTATGAATATAAATGGCGATATATATGATAAGCATAAATGAAAGAATATAATAGTAAGTAAGCAATAAGCATAAATGAAAGAATATGGTAATAAGTAAGCAATAAGCATAAATGAAAGAATATGGTAATAAGTAAGCAATAAGCATTAATGAAAGAATATAATAATAAGCTATAAGCGTTGATAAATGATAATATGGTATGGGGTGATATGCACTATAATAATGATATATATATGAGGACTTACAGTGATTGTCGTTAAGCACTGATTTGAATAATTAACACTTGTTTTAATGATACTCCTATCTATTAGACTGTCTGTTGACAAAAGAGCTCTTTGGGCTCTCGATCCTTTGTATTTATATGATCTTCCAGGAGTACTGCGGGGGTACGCGCGGTAAAGACCTTGACAGATTTCGGGAACAAGACGCAGTAGATTTTGGGGGTTTTTGTAACGGTATGGTTATTAATAGATGTGTTTATGTCACGTACGCCAAATGCGTCGTAATTACAATCACGTGTTGATCACGTTTGTACATTTGCGTCGCAGTAACATTTCTAGGGTTTTTGCATGGGGCTTTGAAGCGAAATACTCAACCCATTTGGTGGAGTTTAGGAGGTCGTATAGGAATGGGGTAAACGGTGTATTGACTTCTGTGGTCATAGTAAGGGCGTGAGACGTAGTCTCGATTTGGAAGAGGGTTTTAAGGATGAGGGATTTGTTTAAACGTAGATTTGGAAGGAAGTGGTCATGCCTCATATGGCGAATAGGCGAAGGAGTTTTGTAACGATCATCTCGTGATGGGGATCTCTAAGATACATCATCGAGGTGGCGTTTTGTATAGGTCATCTTGTGTTGGGGACCGCTAAGGTACAACATCAAGGTGATCGGCGATTAGGAATCTGGATTGACCGTTTAGAGATAGGGACCACTAAGGTATATCGTCTAAATGATCGGTTGGGTGAGGGAGTAGGGTATGACTCGAGATTGAAGGTTTTTGGTGGATTGTGGATGGATTTGTGAGGAAATGGTGTTAAAATACCGCGCGAAAAATAGTGGGACGTCACACTGGCACTAAAATTACCTTTATTAAATTCAATAACTAAATCAAACTTTCATTTATTTTTAAATTTAATCTTTACGCAAAAACAATTACTATTTAAATAACTACTATTTTAAATCTATATTTATAGATCAATTAATACAATTAATCAATTAACTGAAACTAAATTAAAAACACAAAATTTACTAAATTTGACCACCCCCACTTAAGGAGGGTCACTCAAGTGAAAATGAACTACCAGTTATTTTACAGATAAAAATTTGAAAATATGTATTTCCATATTATTTTTTACGCTGAAATGAATTATGTAAGAATTAATACAGTGACATTTTTTTTTCACAAATTTCGAAAAAATTATTCGATTTTAAAATCCATACCCTTATCTCTGTAGTATTGTATACAAAGACTGCAGAAAAAATTTCAGCTCGAAAACTTCATTTTTGTCCGAGTTATAAAGTTTTTATGTTTTGGCAGCGTACCTAAAACGCTCGTGCTCCGTACGTTGGACCTTCTTCTTCTTGCAATGCCTGTTCTCTTCGTGATTGTGCAGTTCGTATCATTTTTCTTGCACGTTTGTATCTTTCTGAGGCTTTCTGAAAAACATCTAGGACAGATAATAACGCCAAGTTGGGCCTCCAAACTGATTCTAAATTGTTGATGGTGCGCTGTTATGGGGACGTTTATGTGTCTCCAAGACCTTCAACCTTTTAGGCATAAAAGTTATTTTATCCAATAATCGCTTGGAGGAGAAATAACTGATCCCGGCAATGGGGCGCACTCGGACTGATTTTTCGCCGTATTGAAAGGGTTAAGAATACCTCCGTAATCTTAAATGTCAGCTAAAATTCAATTAATTTTCATCGTACATCAGGAAATAATTTTTTGAGCATTTCAACATACAAATACAACTAAATTAAACAGAACTAAATTAAAAATACAAAATTTACTAAATTTGACCACCCCCACTTAAGAATACCTCCATAATCTTAAATGTCAGTTAAAATTCAATTAATTTTCATTGTACATCGGGAAATAATTTTTTGAACATTGTGACGTCCCACTATTTTTCGCGCGTTTCTATTCCAAAAATCCATTAGTAAACCTCAAAATCACTCCACCAAAGTCCCTCAAACTCGACTCTTACCCCATCTCCTCAATCGCCGATCACCTTGATGTTGTACCTTAGCGGTCACCAACACAAGATGACCTATACAAAACTCCACCTCGATGATGTATCTTAGAGATCCCCATCACGAGATGATGGTTACAAAACTCCTCCGCCTATTCGCCATATGAGGCACGAATCCTTCCCTTTAAAACGAATTCAAACAAGTCCCTCGTTATAAAAATCCTCTTAAATCGAGACCACGTCTCAATCCCCTCTTTACGACTCACAGAGTCCAAGCCACGATAACCCCTTTCCTATAAAACACCCAAAATCCATTCGACGAGTTGAGTATCTCCTTCCGCAGTCATAAGAACCCCAGAAATCTAATTGCGACGCATATTTGGCGTACCTGACATAAATACGTCTATTAATAGCCATACCGTTTACAAAAACCCCAGAAATCTACTGCGTCTTGTTTCCGAAATGTGTCAAGGTCTTTACCGCGCGTACCCCCGCAATACTCCTGTAAACCCATATAAATACGAAGGATCGAGAGGCCAGGCTCTTTCATCGCTACTCTTTTGACGAAGTATTATTCAAAAGTGCTAATTACCGGTGTCAAAGATTCAAATCAGTGCTCTACGGCAACTACCGTAAGCCATTATTATTACCTATTATTATTGTGCATATCATCTCCATACCATTTATTATTATTGTCTATCTACGCTTATTGCATACATATTATATTATTATTTCATTAATGCTTATTGCAAACATATTATTCTTGTCTATCAACGCTTATTGCGTATCTATAATTTTGTATTACTAACGTTCATCACTTTTATATTCTTTCGTTAACGCTTATTTTGGTTATATATCTTTGTCTTATAACCGCTTACTGCGATCATATTTCTTTATATTATTAACGATCATTATAAAAGGTATTTCTTTCTATGACTAATATATTGTACCTCATGCCCATACATATATTATAAATGTCATAATTCATATTTGTAGGATTCGTTAAATGTAGCTAGCTCACAGAATCGCAAGATAAGATTAAAGTTTATTATTAAATAGAAACATAATAAAATACAATAAAATGGAAATGAGAATGTCGTGGCACGCGCTTCGGAGGTCTCTCATCAACTGCTACGCCACCGTCGACGCCGATCGCCCGCCGTCGCCGTTACAGGCTTCCTTTGTTTCTTCCCGTTCGGACCTCTCGCGTCTCCTGCCATCTAACCGCTCTTAGCACTACTTAATGAAATTAACAATCCTTCATATTATAAATGTTATGTGCTGTCACGTCCCGGGTGAAGGTCTTTGGGGACAATGACATGTGGGGATTTTATTCGAAGGGAATTCAGGCGCGAATGCAAGATTCGTGGCACTGAATGTGAGTAGGATTTTCGGGCGCGAATGCCAGATTCGTAGCTCCGGGGTAAGAAGGATTTTCGGGAGCGAATGCCAGATTCGTAGCTCCGGGGTAAAGGTAGACTTTCCAAGTCGCGATCGGCGGCGGGCGGGCGCGGCCGGCGGCCAAATTTTAAGCACCGCTCTAAAGGTGGCCGTTCCAATGAGCGGCTGCAGCCGCCAGCGACCGCGGCTGGCGGCTACAGCCGCAAGCGACTGCGACTGGCGTCGTCGGAAATGGTATTTTCTACATATACCTAAGCGTCAACGCCATGGCCCCACCAGTGCAACGACGCGCCGCACAGGACCTTTTCGAGCACTTGAAAAAAGGGTCTATTGTCGTATCAGGTCTCGAGGACCGTCGAAGACAGTGAAAGACTAGCCTTTTTTTATATGTACATCGTGCTCTGTTTATCTGCCGGATTGAAGAAGTCAATGACATTTGGGTGTTTCTTTTAAGATATCGGAATGAAATTTGTGGCAAAAAATAGGATAAACCTATTCCTTTCTAGTGATGTATAATTTAATATTTTTTACATCTATTAATTTGTTTTTTCCAATTTTTAACTCAATCGTGATAAAAAATTGAAAACTGTTTTTTTGGTACTTTATTAGTGTTTTAAGTCGCACGTTGGGCAAACATTCGGTTTTCAAGTTATAAGGAAAAGTCGAATAGTAAGGGAAGTAGCCGAATATCGTTTTGTTTAAATTAATGATCAGTCATTTGCGATAAAAATCATCTTTTATTAGTAATTCATTAACCCTCGGAGACCACATTAACCCTCGACTTTGCGAGGACTCCTGGCGAGGCTAGCCTCGCCGCGTGGAAAGTCAGGAAACTGTTTCCCTCGGCCATGGAAACCATCCTCGACTTTCCAAAGCAGCCTTGCGTGCGAGGCGACTGTCGTTTTTTTAACATAATCAAAGGTGCCTCGCGGCCGCAAGAGCAAAAATCGCATGTTGGGGAAATATATCTTAAAACAATAATCGAAGAAAAAATTCATCTGCGCTAGTAAATTTGCCCCCACGTACTATGCAATTGCATATAAATAATTTTTTTTATCTCCAATACGTTAGGAAATATCCAGCTGTTTACTGTTCCCGCGGACACCCGCGGGTTAATAAAAAATCACGCTTTTGTTCACCGCGAATAATATCTGAATTCTTAAAGACGGCAAAGTTACGTTCTTGATTATCCTTTGAATATCTGGCAACCAGATGTTGTCGAAGCCGTCTTTGAAAATACCAAATTGCCGGTCATAAACGATAAATGAATTTTCGCTCCGCTCACAACTGCTCCTTCCAGAGGCTGCTTCCTTTCGGATAATTGAGGACACAACATAAAGGCAAAATACAGAACACAATATAAAGGTCCAAAATATAATAAAATTTGAAAATATAATAAAAAGCGGCCTTTTCGTTAATCCGTATATTGCTCTGTCAGCGGATGGCAGGTACAGGTAAATGGTCCGTAAGCACTGTTGTCCGTCGTCGAAGTGCGGGACAATACGATCATAAACCGCGACTCTAATGAGACGCTCTGGCCGATTAACCTGGCTAGTTCTTTGGAAACATCTGGTTCCATTAGGCCCGAAATATACTAAAATTTTACACCTGAGGTTCCCTACGCGTAGCGAGTTCAATATAGTGTATTTAGTTTTTACTAAAAAGTCGAAATTGAAGAATTCTACGTATCCGTATTTCACGGTTTGGTCTTTAGTTTACGTTGACAAATTTACGCCAAAATGGACCAACAATTTATAAGGAGTAAAAAATACTCATAAAAAGTAATTTTTAATATATAACATTTGATATATTACGAATCTGATTGCGTGACTGGATTCGTTATAAAAAAGTACATCAGTTTCGCCTAACAGATTATTCTATATGGTGCATATTTTCCGAGATATTGCGGATAAAAGAAAATACGTGTCAAATATTTAATGTTTCAATAATTTGTGGAATTGCCTTTTGACTTGATAATAGTTACACCCTTCTTGGTATGAAATTTACTTAGTTGCATATTATAGCAGGTTGTATTTTGCTCTACTACTACACACATAGACCATTTCAAGTGCTCGAAACCAAGTGGGATCCCGAACGCTCCGCGGCTAGGAAATTCGGCCTAGCGCGAGGCTGTTTCGCAAAGTGATCATAATCGCGGTATGCAATTTCCAGATATCCAACTCCGCGAGGCGTGCCTCGCGAGGAATCCTCGCAAAGTCGATACGCACCTTATGGCCCACCTTTTCTAGTACCCAATACGTCAGCGGGTGCTTCTGTTTTGATATTGCAACGCGTGTTTATACTCGAGAGATAAGTGATCATCAGGTCGGCGCATACGTTCGTTCGCTTTATTGATACAAAGTGTTTATTACAGGTATAAGAGAGTTCTTATTCTTTGGCAATACGGGCGTCAGGCCGCTTGCTGTATCTAAACTCTCTCTTCATTCAAACAAGCAATCCTTTGAAGAATTTCCATATACAGTAATTCGTCGTTATTGTCCCGTTTTTACCATGCGTAATAGTCCCGCTCACTATCCCCACCATTTCTTGGAATCCTTCAGTCGAGAGTGAGAGAACGAAAGAGTCGACGGCAACCGTTTCGTTACCTCTCGCTCGCTCTTCGAATTTCTCGGCCGGACGGAATCGTGTCCACATCGCAACGTACGCCCGCCGCCAGCCCCGATCGTCGGGTTTATATCGACGAATTACTGTATTTTTATACTACATAAAAAGGCGAATTGAATAACAATAACAGAATTTATCATTTGAAGTATCTGATGTTAAAATAATTTTAAATGTATTCATTGACGTACCGGATTAAAAAAAACACAAAGTAAAAGAAATGAATGTGTTTCCAAAACATGGTTTGTTATAATTGGAAATATATTTATACAATATTTTTAGAAAACACTTTGTATCAATATATTGATACACGCTTTGTTATAATTGGCAAATTTACCAGTTCATCTAGGTGCCAGAAAAGTGACAAAAAAATATAAATATTGAAGAAAAATGTTTTCCTTTCAAGGCTGGCGTTCCAATGTGCGGCCGGCGACTACGGCCGGCGACGGTCCCACTTGTGCAAGGGAGAAGTATGCATCTGTTTCTCCCTTGCACTAGTGGGACCGTCGCCGGTCGCAGTCGCCGGCCGCACATTGGAACGCCAGCCTTGAAAAGTATGAAATATATTTATATTTGTAATAAACACTTTCTATCAATAAAGCGAACGAACGTATGCACCGACCTAATAATGCCTATTTTATATGATTAGTAGAACCTATTGGAATACGCTATTGGTACTAACTCAATTTCGAAAAGAATGTGGTCTAGTCCGTTGTTTGCTCTCTGCCTCAATTAATTAATTCGCATGGACTGAAAGCCCGTTTCGTTAAAAGTAGTGGGATTTAAATATTTTTTTGTCAATTTAATCGGGAGAATGCAAGGAATCCATTGGTATCATTTTCATATTGATACGATGAAAAATAAAGAAACTCCGTTTCTGTATACATAAAATGAGATTATATTGCAATGAGAATATTTTGAGCTTACAATTCTTCATATATTTATTAAAATCTTTATTTCTGGCTTCTTGGGTCGCTTCATCCAATTAGCCGATTGGAAGGTTACCCAAATATTGTATAATTTCGTAAGAATGTATGAACACTTTGTGAACAGTACCTATCTATTACATTGGTACCAGAATAACATGGATACAGGTTTGCAGATATTTCTGCACTTTCCATAGTAATTTATCAAATTTTTTTATTTTTATTGAAATTGTTGACGTTATTTTTTTAAATAACGGCAAACTTTGTTATGAGTTGTATATTAACACTTTTTTTATGAACTTGCTCAATAATATTCAGCATTTTCAACGCGAAAGATGGAATGTTGCATTATTCCCCTATTTCTTGGGATTCAGGCCCACTGTACGATATAGAATACAGGTGATTACTCCATTATTGGAAAATATTGTCAAATCTTGTTTTCGCAGTTGCAAGAACAAATATATGTTGATTACACAAGTTCGCGGAAGGTAACTAAAAAGCCGACAATTACTGATATTTTTTCAATGGGTTTCTTATGGAAAAATAACTGTATATAACGAATTATTTGCTATTACTTTGCAGAATCGATACTAATCATTTCTGACCCCTTTAACTTTACTTTAACAAACTTTAAAAGACACGATTTAAAATTCTGCACAAAACAAAAAATTTGACATGTGTTTACACGCAGATCAGATGTAGCCGTCATGATATTTTTACCTTTTTTTATAAGAGCTCATATTATTAGTTTACAAGAAATATGTATATAAAAAAACATAATTCCATAAGTTATGAATTCTGACTTCTTTCCTTATTTCTGGATAATCTGTCCGAATGTGACGATGAATCGCAGCAGAGCGGCTAGAGTCGCCGAGCGGCTAGAGTCGCTAGACTGCTTCTGGAGGAGTAGAGCGGCAGCCGCTGTGCGACTAGGAGATTCTGCCGTTATGGCGGAAAACAGACACTCGTAGCATTGTGTTGTGTCTCGAGTAGCCTAGGCTGCTCATGAACCAGACGCACATAGGCTATAGCAATCCTGGCGCGGCCGCAGCAGTCGCAGCCGCCCATAGGAGTTGAGATGAATGCTTTCCATTGTACCAGTGTACGCGGCTACAGCCGCAGTCGCCAGCCGCGGTCGCTGGCGGCTGCAGCCGCCCATTGGAACGGCCACCTTTACGCTGTAAACGCCGCGATCGCCGAAAGAATGGAGCAGGTGCAATTAGTACGGGAAAAGCAAGCCGAAATTGAAAGCTTGTGCGCGGAATTGGTCGCAAACCGGGAATCCAATACGCGTTCAGGCGTAGTCTCCGATTCGGACGGCCCCGCGTTTGAAGTTCTTGCCGAAAAGGTGCAAAAATTGGAAGCAATGATGGATAAACTCCTTGCACCTCCGCCATTGGCGAACAATTTAGCCAGTCCTGGTTCCTCAAGTTTCGATAGGAAACCAAAAATAAATTATAACAATGTACCGGACCAGGATCCATTGCCCCAGATCAGATTAAAAGACGCGATAGAAACCGTCCCAAAATTTAACGGTCACAATATGTCCGTTTTGCAATTCGCGAGAGCTTGCAATAGGGCTAAGGCTCTGGTTCCCTCGCTAGCCGAACCCCAGCTAGCGAGGTTGTTGATGAACAAGCTGCAAGATCATGCATACTTGGCCGTTGAGGATAGGGTCTTTGAAACCGTAAATGATCTAATCAAACAACTTAAACGTACATTTTCTTCTGGTAAAACGTCTGACCACTATCGTGGGGAACTCGCAGACGTTATAAAAGGAACCAACGAGCACATGTTGGAGTACATTTCACGCGTTAAGGACCTCCGATTCGCCATCCTGGAAGAGTATAGGGAACATTACCGAGACTTCGCTCGAACTCAGGACGTAGATCGCCTAACCTTGGACTCGTTCATTGATGGTCTTCCACCTCACATAAGGACAATGCTATTACAGCATAATTTTAAAACTCTCGAAGAAGCGTTCGATCTGGCTGTCATCGTAGACAAGCAAATTGATAGGGACCGTCTCCGATTCTCCGATCCCAAACTAATCTGCCAAATCTGCAACAAGACAGGTCACGGCGCACGGTTCTGTCGAAATAACCAACAATCAGCAATCAACCAAAATTCCGAGAGGTACCCTTCTAACCACGCCGCGGAATATAGGTATCAAGCACCCGATCCCCTGCTCCCATACTGGAATAAAAACCGTCCTCCACCTCCGAAACCTACGGAGATACACAATTGCAGTTACTGCATGAAGCCCGGACACGCGACCTCTGAATGCCGAGAACGCAAATTCACTACCTACAGGGACCCTAGAACCTTGTGGGAAACGGAGTCGGAAACTACTCCTCCGAGCACTGATGGACGCGAACCATGGAGTACACCCACTTACGATCCAACCAAAGACACCAGCGATGCCGTAGAAGCCGGTATCATTCGAATAAACACAGTTGGTCAGGCCCCGTCTGTGAAAATTCACTCACCAGACTTTCAGAAAACAGCCGATGTAATAATCAATACCAGTACTGAGGTAAATTTGCCAAAACTTCAGGACGCAAAGCGATTTCAGGACGTCAATCCGACGCAGCGAGTGCTATTAAGAAGCACTTCTCCGGATCCTGTTTCCACCCTTGGAACAATAAAGATACTGCCTAAAGAGACTACGATGCCGATAGGTATCACTCCCATCCCCAACCTAATAAAAAACAAATCCCTCTTAGCCCCGGATCCGTCGATCTGCTACCTCGAGGCACCCACGACGGTGCACTCACTCTCACCCCCTACGCATTATGCCAAATCAACCCTTCCCCTAACCTCCCAAGAGTCTCTCGCGGTTACGCTAAAACCGGACAAACAGAAAATCCACGCCGTTCTGAACTACTCAGCACCTTGCGCACCCGAAGGAATTAACAACTACCTCGGACTGACCGGATATTACATTAAGTTTATCCCAGATTTCCCTAAAACGACTCGGCCTTTGACCTCACTACAGAAGAAAGACACTCCATTGGGCTGGAGGTCGTCCCAACAAACCGCTTTTAACCACTCAAAATCAACATTGCAGAAAGAACCGATCCTGCAACATTCGACTTTTAAACTGAAATTCCACGTCTGGCCAGACGCCTTATCCCGTAAACCCATTGCAGAGGAGGCATGCCCCATACGACCACGCGAAGAATCGGACGACGACTTGGAAGACAGGTCCAAACATAAGCCAAGCAGCTCCAAGAGGCCAAGGTTCTCCAGTTCACCGATCCATGTGGCAACGAGTGGAAGCAACTCCGTCGACCCTGCAAAACCCACATCCAGCGCTCATCTAGAAGGAGAACCCAAAGAAATTCAATTGCACCAAAAGTTGCGCCGGGAATTATCGCCAGCAGAAATTCGACCAAGTTCTTCCCCGGAAAACATACGTGAACGACTGCCTACCACGAGAACAGATCAAATTTACAAATTACCCATGCAGGTTCTGTTGACAAAATATCCTGTGTGCGTGCTTCTCAGCCTACTCACATCAATTAAAGGAGCTGACGAATTCGTTAAAAGATTTAACTGTCATTTCGGAGCTCCTAGAGCCACCCTCACCGACCAAGCGGCAAACTCTAAAAGCACTTTCGCGAAAACAGCAGTACGGGAATGTAAAACCCAACAATTTCGAACCACAACCTTTCACCCACCAACGAATGGCTCTATAAAAAGATTGCATCTCGCTTTGACCAAATCTTCACAATTAATTATAGGTAGATACAGCGACTGGGACGAATGGAACTTAGCCGCGTTCTCAAATAACACCAGCGTCCAAAAGGGCACTTGCTGCACTTCGCGTGAATTAATATTCGGAAAATTAGCTCGGGTACCCAGTCAGAAACCGGTAACCGAAAATTTCGAAAACGAGACATACATTGGTTATCTATCACCTCTGAGTAGGAGTCTATGGTGCAAAAGATATTACGATCGTCCTTACCATATACGCGAGAGTCCCGGTTGACCCCACGCCACCACAAACAAAAGATACCTTAATCAATTTTCCATCCTAGATAGTTTCTACTACAACATTTAATGCTACATCACCACTTACGCGGCTATGCCGTCCTGAAGGAAGGAAAATAACATCCCTGCTCCCTAAAGTGATCTCTTCGAGTCGTCACCCGAGACGCCTCCGCAGACGGACATCTCCATCGATGACTCTCACCCTCCAACATCAATCAACAGAGAGCAACTCCAAGAGGCCACTGCCCCTTCGCCCCGCATAGCCACTCTCATAAGTACTCCAAAATAAATTCACCCCGAACCTCACGTTCATCCTGAACGATCCCTCCCTCCAATACCTCGAATATTCCTACCCCCCTTTCTAATTCCTAGTCCCTCCTTCCTTCACCATCCCTTGTAAATAATCCTTGTAAATAATCCCCTTTTTTCTATAATCATTATTACTTTAGCCCTTTTGGCCACGTATTTCTTTAATTTCTTTTGTTTTTTTTTTATTTTTATTTAACCCCAAGTATTTTCTTTAATTTCATTGAATCAAGTTTTATTTTTGTTTCAAAACACCCGATCCTTATGTTAAGAAATATAAAAATTTCTTCATATAAGGGGGGAGGTGTGATGTCCCACTATATTTCGCTCAAAATTTTTCATTCCAAGCCACCCGCCACTTATGTTAAGAAATAATAATTTCTTCATATAAGGGGGGAGGTGTGACGTCCCACTATTTTTCGCGCGGTATTTTAACACCACTTCCTCACAAATCAATCCACAACTCCATCAAAAACCCTCCTACCCAAGCCTTACCCCCTCTTTCAAACCCTACCGATCATTTAGACGATATACCTTAGTGGTCCCTATCTCTAAACGGTCAATCCAGATTCCTGATCACCTTGACGATGTACCTTAGCGGTCCCCATCTCAAGATGGTCAACTACGACTTCCAAATCTACTTCAAACAAATCCCTCGTCCAAAAAAACCCTCTCTTAAATCGAGACTATGTCTCATGCCCTCTCTATGACCAAAGAAGTCAGTACCACGTTTACCCCTTTCCGATACGACCTCCTAAACTCCATCAAATGGGTTGAGTATTCCGCTTCGAAAGCCTATGTGTAAAAACACCTGAAAACTAAATCTATTTATAATGTAAATGCGACGCATATTTACCCTCATGATCAACACGTGATCATTACCGCGACGCAGATTTGGCCTACGTGCCATGGAACACACCGCACATACCCTTCACCCATTACCAGTACAAGACAAGGCCACATAAAACCCCTAAACACCGACTCTATTAATAAGTAATTGCGACGCATCTTCAAAGATCAGTCAAGGTGCATACCGCGCACACTCTTCACCCCTAACAATCCCGACAATAGTATAAATACAAGGCCCAAAACGGCCAGAGAGCTTCTTCTACGGGAACTTCTCGTGAAGGAGAGTCATAGTTGACAAGTCGCGCATTTTTAAAGTGTTAGACTCAGTTCTATTATCGACGACATCAATCGTAAGCGATTACAACTACTTATTTCATTAGTGCATATCATCTCCATTCGTATTATCTAATATATTTCTATTTTATTATTGCTTATGCTTATTGCTCTATTATCTTATACTTTGCTTCTACTTATTGCTTTATTAACGTATTGTTTTGCTTTATCATCTTATTCTCATTGCTTTCACTAATTATTATTACTAGTCACATTTCGTATACATTCTAAGCCTTTATCGCTAATATTCACATGTTTCATGTTCATATATATATATTATAAATGTCATAAATCTTTATATAAATGTTATGTACCAAATGCTCAAAGACCAGCATTATTATAATTTAACGCTTCAGCAAAGCCAATAAACCGCTTTGTTTCAATCACGCCTCAAATTATTTGTATTTACCCATTGGTTACGAGAGATCTAAAAATCCAAACGAACAAGGTAACGAAACAGCTGATTCTAGTTCGCGAACGCGAGAGCGCTTGCCGTGTTTACTACCATACTTTTGCATGGCCTGTGTATAGCCGCACGTTTAGACGAGTTTCTCGGAATTATTACGTATAACTTCTTTCGCCTATGCAACGGTAAATCCAATTAGTGAAACCAAAACAAAGTGCTCTAACGGGTGTCACCTCAGGGACCATAACTATCTAAACCTTCCCTGGTCGTTCAGTGCTACGAATCTGGCATTCGCGCCTGAATCCTACACACTATAGTGCCACGAATCACGTATTCGCGCCTAAAACTCCTAATCTCCGCAGCGCCACGAATCTGGCATTCGCGCCTGCATCCCTCCGAACATTCAGCGCCACGAATCTGGCATTCGCGCCTGAATTCCTACTCTCCGCAGTGCCACGAATCTGGCATTCGCGCCTGCATCCTACTCTCCGCAGCGCCACGAATCTGGCATTCGCGCCTGCATCCTTCCGAACATTCAGTGCCACGAATCACGTATTCGCGCCTGAATCCTACTCTCCGCAGCGCCACGAATCTGGCATTCGCGCCTGCATCCTACTCTCCGCAGCGCCACGAATCTGGCATTCGCGCCTGCATCCTTTCGAACATTCAGTGCCACGAATCACGTATTCGCGCCTGAATCCCACTCTCCGCAGCGCCACGAATCTGGCATTCGCGCCTGCATCCTACTTTCCGCAGCGCCACGAATCTTGCATTCGCGCCTGCATTCCCTACGAATAAAACCCCATATGTCATCTTCCCCAAAGACCTTTACCCGGGACGTGACAATGTATAAGCATTAACATTAATTTATCGAATATTTAACATTGAGAATAAGAGAGACTTCATTCGGAGTAGAAAATCATTTGCAAATCCAAGGTTAAATGTTACTAATTGCTTGATATCTCGAGTTCTATCGATCATAGTTAATAATAATTTATACTGGGCGGTTAGTGTAAATGTTGTTAACATTATTTGTAATAGCAATAGCCACTGAAATGGATATTTTAGCGGAAAATCCAGTTTTGCCGAAGAATTTGTTGGATTTGGCAATTGTAATTAACCGTCGACCTTGTTTTGGTGGGTGGGGGCATGGTTTCCCGCAGCCTATGTAGTGAGCTCACCGAGCTCCATGTACTCAGTCGTCGCGAGTCCTCCGTGCCTGGAGGACCCCCGGGGACCCTGGAGCTCGCAAGTCACGTGGACCATTCAGACCTACTGGACTTCCTGGAGCTCCCGAGCCACCTGGACAATTCGGACCTACTGGACTTCCTGGGGACCTGGTCAGGGTTTCAGCCTTGGTCCTTCCTGCACTCCCCGGAGCTCCCGAGCCAACTGGACCATTCGGACCTACTGGACTTGCTGGACTTGCTGGACTTGCTGGTGACCTGGTCAGGGTTTCAATCATGATCCTTCCTCCGGCCCCTCGCTCTCCTGGCCCGGGTTAGCTTATTCGGTTGCTGCCGATGAAATTTTTGGGTTCGTTAAGCCATTTAAAATTTTATTGTTCTACCAAGGTCATAACTCAGTCAGAGTTCAACCGCCGAGGTGACAGGTTGTCTGTTTTGATTACGCGGGCGTTAGCAGGTGTTTAACTGTGTGACTCTGTGTAGCTAGTGGGACCGTTATATCTGATATCTGGTATCATTTCTGAACCCTGTGGTTTGCCGGTTTAAAGACATTTTCAAGCTCTTGGCACATATTGGTTTTAGTACTATCTAATTTTAAACTGGTCAAGCAGTGCAGTGCGTTGGTTGTGACTCTAGACTGCTGTCTGTCAGTGCTTTTCGGTGTCGGTTTGAAATGCCTGGTGGTGCCAAGAAATGTAAGGGATGTTCAGCCCTGGTTGTCAACCCAGTCACATGTCCGGGGTGCAAGGCGACATGCCATCCGGGATCCTCGTGTCTCAGTCGTTCGGGCCATCCCTGGTTCGACAAAAGTCTATTAAATTGTCGTGCTGTGTCCCCAACGGCTCAAACCGCCGTTAGCCAGACTATTGCTTCGCCGGCACAATCACTGACTGCGATACCCACAGACACACTCCAGTTGCTCTCAGAGTTACCCTCTGCCGATATGATTAGGGATATAGTGAGCGATCTAATGGATTTGAAACTTGCTGCGTTTCGGGAGGATATATTAAAACGCATTAAAGAGGACCTGGGTGTTATGAGGTCGGATATAGAGTCGCTGTCCGATCGTGTCAAGGCGATTGAAGAGAAGCCGGCCATCTCCGCTGAACAGCTGCCCGCTCCTTCAGCAGATGATGTTATCGAGGAGCGGAACGATAGGGAGTTGAGGTCCAAGAACATTATCATTTTTGGGATGCCGGAGCCTCGCGAAGCCTCGCCCGAACTTATTAGATCGGCCGAATTGGATGCTGTTCGCGAGGTTTTGAATGAGATTTGCCCCCTCGGAACCCAGGCTCTCGGCGTCCATCGACTTGGGAAACCGGGCAAGACTACCAGCAGGCCTCTCTGTGTTCGACTTGACTCCGCGGCTGAGGCGAAAAGGATCCTCCAGAGCAAGCATCGGTATAAGGGCCCGTTTAAAATCTCTGATGACAAGACCAGGCATCAATGTGGGACTCTTTCGCAGCTCAGGGCGAAGCTCCGTGATCTTCACGATTTGGGAGAGACCCATATGACCATACGATATATTCGTGGGGTTCCTAAAATTGTATCGGGTAGACCACACAAGGACTCTTCGCAAAAAAACTAAATAGGAACCCTTTAGTGTATATTTAAAATGTCCGTGGTCTACGTACTAAGTTGTTCACTCTCGTTAATTCGATTCTTACGTCGGCAGTGTCGTATGATGTTATCATTTTTGTTGAGACCTGGCTTACGTCTGCGATATCTTCTATCGAACTAGGGCTGCGTAATTACACGGTGTACAGGTGTGATAGGTCCCGAGAAACAAGCTGCTGTACGAGAGGCGGCGGGGTCCTTATCGCGGTTAAGAATTCATTGCCTTCTTGCCTAGTCACAGTCAGCTGTTCTGAGGTCGAGCAAGTGTTTGTCAGAGCCCACCTTCAGAATAATAAACACGTTCTATTGGGCGCCGTTTATATTCCACCGGCATCCTTACCGTCACTCTACTCTAGTCATGTGGACGCTGTCACAGAATTATACCATAAGTACAGTGATGACACTTTCTGCCTGTACGGTGACTTTAATCTACCGCATGCGGTTTGGTACAATGACTCGGGTCAGGCGTGCTTTAGAAGGTCGGGGGCATCGTCTAATGAATCGGCTGCTATAGACCTCCTCCTTGGTTGTGCGGGGTATTGCAACCTTACCCAGGCTAACACTGTTTTTAACGAATTTGACGGAATGCTCGATCTTATCTTCGTGTCCTGTCCTAATGTAGTGGTAGACCGAGTCTTTGATGCCCTCATTGAACCCGATGCCTATCACCCACCTTTGTACATTTTGTTTAGTGGCTTGGCATCGGGTCCTGATTTTTCAGGCGGAAACTTTGTATTTAGGGACTTTAAGCGGGGCGATTATCCCAGTGTGCTGAATTATTTTATACTCAGTCGATTGGGATAAGGAGACAGGCGAAACCGATCCAAATGTAGCCCTTGAGCGCCTATACGGCCATATAAATCAGGCAATAGAAGCTTTTATTCCGGTCCGGTCTGTGGTCCGATCCACCTTTCCGCTGTGGTTTTCCCCTGGCTTACAGTCCCTGATCCTACATAAGAAAAGGGCACATAGAGCCTTTAAGCGTTCTGGCACCATGAGCGACTATATCAATTTTTCCAGCCTCCGGTCTAAATGTAAGTTGGCCCTTTCGCGTGATCACCGTACTCATATTGACGGCGTCGAGAGTGCGGTGCTGGACGACGTATCGAGCTTCTGGAAATTTGTAAATACTAAAAGGGTTGGCCATGGAATTCCTGAGAAGGTACATCTCGACCGTAATTATGTTTCGACGCACACGGCGGCTGCTAATCTTTTTGCTGATTTTTTTGGCTCTGTATATAGTCCTCAGTCTGGGGAGCCGCTGGCCTTGAATCCTGTTCCGTCCTCGTACAGTGACGTAAATATACACTCGATATCCATGTCTATAGGTCAAATCTATACCATGCTCGAGTCGCTTGATGTGTCGAAGGGGCCAGGGTATGATGGGATACCCCCGCGGTTTTTAAGGGAGTGTCGCTTCATACTTGCTAGGCCCCTCTGGCATATTTTTAACTCATCGCTATCAAGGGGGACTTTCCCGGCAGCCTGGAAGACTACTTTGGTTACCCCGATTTTTAAGGCAGGTGACCGCTCGGATGTTAGGAATTATAGGCCGATATGCAAATTATCTGTCTTGCCTAAGATCTTCGAGGAACTCATTACGGAGCATCTAACATCCCGCCTCACTAACGTCATTTGCGATGAGCAGCATGGATTTGTTCCTGGGCGATCGACGTCTACCAACCTGGCGGTATACCACTGCTTCGTTTCTGCTGCACTGAATGCTGGTCTTCAAGTTGATACCGTATATACTGACTTCCGGAAGGCTTTCGATTCAGTGGATCATGATATCCTTTATCATAAATTAGCCGCAATCGGGATTAATGGGCCGGTCCTTTCGTGGATAGTCAGTTATCTTGAAGGCCGTGCGCAGGTTATTAGGGTGCAGGACGGGTTATCCCATCTAGTCAAGGTGACCTCCGGTGTCCCTCAGGGATCGCACCTTGGTCCTCTCCTGTTCCTTCTCTTCGTAAATGATCTTAAGGAGGTTTTCCTGCATAGTGAATTCTTAATGTACGCGGATGATCTGAAAGTTTACCGTACTATTAGAGGGTCTTTTGATGTGGAATTGTTGCAGGCTGACCTCAGTAGATTCGAGCAGTGGTGTATCGTTAATAGGATGCAGCTAAATACAGGGAAATGTGTGTTATTAAGGACCCATAGGGCTGTCAGTGGCATTCCCTCGACGTACACGCTAGGCGATACCACGTTGACTGCGGTGGCGGAAGTCTTGGACCTTGGTGTCACATTTACGACGGGTCTGGATTTTCGTAACCATTATCGTAGCATAACTTGTAAGGCAATGAAAACCCTTGGGTTTATAGCACGTTTTGCGAAACACTTTAAGCAGATCAGGACATTAAAACTGTTATACGTTGCACTGGTAAGGCCACAAGTTGAATATGCGTCGGTTATTTGGAGCCCTAAGCATAAGCTATATGTTAGCGTAATTGAAAGGATCCAACACAAGTTCCTTAGGCTTGCCATGAGGACATCTGGCAGCCCTATGAGGTTCAATGACCACGATTATAGTCCTGCCCTGATAAAGACGAGGCTCTCTACCCTTAGCGACCGCCGTGTCTGTTCGGATCTACTATTTCTTTATAAGGTGTTCCATGGTCAGATAAACTGCAAAGAGCTGGTGGCATTGATTAGTTTTCATGCTCCGCAACGGTCACTGCGTATGAGACACCTTTTTGTATCGAGCGTCCCGGATTACCATCACTACACTGCCGATCCCATAAATCGCGCCATGGATGAGCTTAATCAGTGCCCCGCGGACATTGATTTATTTCAAGCCTCCCTCGCGTCGTTCAGGAATCAGTTACACAGGAGACTGCCACCTCGGTAACCTAGCGATTCACCGGGTACGGCGATATAGCCGTGTATAGACTGGCATGTTCTTTTGTTGTTACTGTTGTTTTGTTACTTTACTTTACTTTATATTCTATGTTTTTCGTTTATTTTATTTTTAATTTTATTGTATTTTATTGTTTGTTTCTTTATCTTAGTATTTTGTCTACACTTTGTATTCTAAAGGGTTCTCCCGTTGAATCAATAATAATAATAATAATAATAATAATAATAACTGATTTCTCCCCCTATCTAACTGATTTCTTCGATTGCTCTTCGTCATCTGTCCTATTTGATGCATTTCTTCGATGGATTTACATGATTGATTTTATTTGATGCATTTCTTCGATGGGTTTACATGTTTTCTTTTATTTGATGCATTTATTCGATGGGTTTAAATGATTTATTTCATTTCATGAATTTCTTCGATGGTTTTGTATGAATTCTGTTACTCTGTCATGCATCTCATTGGGAGGTCTACATTCCCTGCTCTCCTTCATCTATCTCAACGATGGTTTTGCATAGTTTATTCTACTTCATGCATTTCTTCGATGGTTTTGCAAGACTTCTTCCCTGTCATGCATCTCACTGATGTGTTTCCATTCCCTGCTCTCTTTCATGTATGTATCCCTACGATGGGTTTGAATGATTTATTCTATTTCATGCATTGCTTCGATGGGTTTGCATGATTTATTTCATTTCGTGGATTTCTTCGATGATTTTCCATGATTTATTTCATCTCGTCGATTTCTTCGATGGTTTTGCGTGACTTCAGTCACTCTGTCAGGCATCTCATCGATGGGTCTACATTCTCTGCTCTCTCCATCATGTACTTATCTGTACGATGGTTTTGCATGCTCGTGCGTACTCGTCTATTGGTCGAAATTATCTCGATCGGCACCAACTCATTAAGTTTTTCCATAATTTCCTTCCAGGCCGACCATTACTAACATAACGCAGTTGATTGTTTCAGCTTTTCAGGTTCACCTTTCCGCGGGGAAGGGAGGCAGTAAAAAATAATACATTTAAAAGAAAATAATGAAAAGTGATAGTGAAAAGTGAAAGTGAAAAGTGATAATGAAAGAAGACATCTTAGGAAGCCCGGGTTAATTATAGCATGAAGTATTTAAGGCCCCATGTAAACTTGCCAGGTAGTCACTAAATCATTAGCTTTGTTGCTCGTTTATTGGCTCCTCATCCGTGACGAGGAGGTCACCGCTGCTTCCGTTTGCGGAAGCAAGTGACTGAGCATGGAATCGGTATGGGTGGATCGGTTTCATCCCCTGGTGTTCTTGTCGAAAGGAAAAAGTTTCGGGCGTAGGGCTTTTGGTATACTGCCTGCGTAAGTCTCTCTGTCCGACTGCCCAATCTCCGCGTTAGTCGGCTTGAGTCAGGTCACACCTAGTGTTGCTCCTGACGTGTCGCTCGAAGCAACAGGAATCGTCTGGGAGGCGCCGAGCGCTTTTCCCTTACGACTCGAACAGCAGGGTGGCAGGAACTGCGCCGTCCAATACTCGTTTCATGCTCACCTTCCGCCTTTCCTTCTCTGCTGAATTTCTTTTAATCAAGCGATTACTTGGCAGTTCCCTAGATTCTATATCTAAATCGAAGAGATCGATTGAACTTTGCTTCCATCCATCTCTTTGGTTTAGTAGGCTAAGGGTTTCATGTACAGGGAAATCGATGGAACTTGGATTCCGTCTATCTCTCTACGGGTCTCGAAGTGCAGCAACCTCCTCGTGGTGAGACCTGGCAATCGGTGAGAATCGAGCCGATAGCTGTAATTGTCAAATATTCTAATTAGATATAAGAATTGCTTTAGTTTCAATACTTTTTCCAAATTTTTCAAAATGCACAAAGCATTGGTCGAACATGGACCAGAAATATTTCGTAGAAATGGGTCACTTTCGTAGGTACCTCCATGTTTGGTGTGCTCGGATACTTGGTAACGTTTCCCAAGCATTGCGACTTGCGAAACGGAATAATGCTGAAGCCTACGACCTAGGTTAAGGCCCCCAGATCGAGCCAAACTTACATTCTGTGAGTCTGGTTCGGTCTCGGCAGCTAATCAGAATTTTATTCTGTTTCAGGTAGGTATTTCTACGATGGTTTTGCATGACTTCTTCCCTGTCATGCATCTCATTGATGTATTTCCATTCCCTGTTCTGTTTCATCTATCTCTACGATAGTTTTGCACGATTTCTTTGATTTCATCGATTTCCCCGATGGTTTTGCAAGATTTATTTCATTTCGTCGATTTCTTCGATGGTTTTCCATGATTTATTTCATCTCGTTGATACCTTCGATGGTTTTGTGTGACTCCTGTCACTCTGTCATGCATCTAATCGATGGGTCTATACTCTCTCCTATCTCCTCCATGTACATATGGTTTTGCATGCTCGTGCGTGCTCTACGATAGGTCGAAATTATCTCGATCGGCACAAACTCAATAAGTTTTTCCTTAATTTTCTTCCAAGCCGATCACACCATTACTAACCTAACGCAGTTGATTGTTTCAGCTTTTCAGGTTCACCCTTCCGCGGGGAAGGGAGGCAGTCAAAAAGAATACATTTAAAATAAAATAGTGAAAGTGATAGTGAAAAGTGAAAAGTGATAATGAAAGAAGACATCTAAGAAAGCCTAGGTTAATTTATTATAGCATGAAGTATTTAAGGCCCCATGTAAAATTGCCAAGTAGTCACTGAATTTTATTAACTTTGTTGCTCGTTTGCAGGCTCCTCATCTCTGATGAGGAGGTCACCACTGCTTCCGATGTCGGAAGCAAGTGACTGAGCATGGAATCGGTATGGGTGGATCGGTTTCATCCCCTGGTGTTCTTGTCGAAAGGGAAAAGTTTCGGGCGTAGGGGGTGTACCTTTTGGTACGCTGCCTGCGTAAGTCTCCCTGTCCGGCTGCCCAATCTCCGCGTTAGTCGGCTTGAGTCAGGTCACACCTAGTGTTGCTCCTGACGAGTCGCTCGGAGCAACAGGAATCGTCTGGGAGGCGCCGAGCGCTTTTCCCTTTCGACTTGGACAGCAGGGTGGTAGGAACTGCGCTGTCCAATACTCGTTTCATGCTTACCTTTCGTCTTTCCTTATTTGCTGAATTTATTTTAATCAAGCGATTACTTGGCAGTTCCCTAGATTCTATATCTAAACCAAAGAGATCGATTGAACTTTGCTTCCATCCATCTCTTTGGTTTAGTAGGCTAAGGGTTTCATGTACAGGGAGATCGATGGAACTTGGATTCCGTCTATCTCTCTACGGGTCTCGAAGTGCAGCAACCTCCTCGTGGTGAGACCTGGCAATCGGCGAGAATCGAGCCAATAGCTGTAATTGTCAAATATTCTAATTAGATATAAGAATTGCTTTAGTTTCAAGACTTTTTCCAAATTTTTCAAAATGCACAAAGCATTGGTCGAACATGGGCCAGAAATATTTCGTAGAAATGGGTCACTTTCGTAGGTACCTCCATGTTTGGTGTGCTCGGATACTTGGTAACGTTTCCCAAGCATTGCGACTTGCGAAACGGAATCATGCTGAAGCCTACGACCTAGGTTAAGGCCCCCAGATCGAGCCAAACTTACATTCTGTGAGTCTGGTTCGGTCTCGGCAGCTAATCAGAATTTTATTCTGTTTCAGGTAGGTATTTCTACGATGGTTTTGCATGACTTCTTCCCTGTCATGCATCTCATTGATGTATTTCCATTCCCTGTTCTGTTTCATCTATCTCTACGATAGTTTTGCACGATTTCTTTGATTTCTTCGATTTCCCCGATGGTTTTGCAAGATTTATTTCATTTCGTCGATTTCTTCGATGGTTTTCCATGATTTATTTCATCTCGTTGATACCATCGATGGTTTTGTGTGACTCCTGTCACTCTGTCATGCATCTAATCGATGGGTCTATACTCTCTCCTATCTCCTCCATGTACATATGGTTTTGCATGCTCGTGCGTGCTCTTCGATAGGTCGAAATTATCTCGATCGGCACAAACTCAATAAGTTTTTCCTTAATTTCCTTCCAAGTCGATCACACCATTACTAACCTAACGCAGTTGATTGTTTCAGCTTTTCAGGTTCACCCTTCCGCGGGGAAGGGAGGCAGTCAAAAAGAATACATTTAAAATAAAATAGTGAAAATGATAGTGAAAAGTGAAAAGTGATAATGAAAGAAGACATCTAAGAAAGCCTAGGTTAATTTATTATAGCATGAAGTATTTAAGGCCCCATGTAAAATTGCCATGTAGTCACTGAATTTTATTAACTTTGTTGCTCGTTTGCAGGCTCCTCATCTCTGATGAGGAGGTCACCACTGCTTCCGATGTCGGAAGCAAGTGACTGAGCATGGAATCGGTATGGGTGGATCGGTTTCATCCCCTGGTGTTCTTGTCGAAAGGGAAAAGTTTCGGGCGTAGGGGGTGTACCTTTTGGTACGCTGCCTGCGTAAGTCTCCCCGTCCGGCTGCCCAATCTCCGCGTTAGTCGGCTTGAGTCAGGTCACACCTAGTGTTGCTCCTGACGAGTCGCTCGGAGCAACAGGAATCGTCTGGGAGGCGCCGAGCGCTTTTCCCTTTCGACTTGGACAGCAGGGTGGTAGGAACTGCGCTGTCCAATACTCGTTTCATGCTTACCTTTCGTCTTTCCTTATTTGCTGAATTTATTTTAATCAAGCGATTACTTGGCAGTTCCCTAGATTCTATATCTAAACCGAAGAGATCGATTGAACTTTGCTTCCATCCATCTCTTTGGTTTAGTAGGCTAAGGGTTTCATGTACAGGGAGATCGATGGAACTTGGATTCCGTCTATCTCTCTACGGGTCTCGAAGTGCAGCAACCTCCTCGTGGTGAGACCTGGCAATCGGTGAGAATCGAGCCGATAGCTGTAATTGTCAAATATTCTAATTAGATATAAGAATTGCTTTAGTTTCAAGACTTTTTCCAAATTTTTCAAAATGCACAAAGCATTGGTCGAACATGGACCAGAAATATTTCGTAGAAATGGGTCACTTTCGTAGGTACCTCCATGTTTGGTGTGCTCGGATACTTGGTAACGTTTCCCAAGCATTGCGACTTGCGAAACGGAATCATGCTGAAGCCTACGACCTAGGTTAAGGCCCCCAGATCGAACCAAACTTACATTCTGTGAGTCTGGTTCGGTCTCGGCAGCTAATCAGAATTTTATTCTGTTTCAGGTAGGTATTTCTACGATGGTTTTGCATGACTTCTTCCCTGTCATGCATCTCATTGATGTATTTCCATTCCCTGTTCTGTTTCATCTATCTCTACGATAGTTTTGCACGATTTCTTTGATTTCTTCGATTTCCCCGATGGTTTTGCAAGATTTATTTCATTTCGTCGATTTCTTCGATGGTTTTCCATGATTTATTTCATCTCGTTGATACCATCGATGGTTTTGTGTGACTCCTGTCACTCTGTCATGCATCTAATCGATGGGTCTATACTCTCTCCTATCTCCTCCATGTACATATGGTTTTGCATGCTCGTGCGTGCTCTTCGATAGGTCGAAATTATCTCGATCGGCACAAACTCAATAAGTTTTTCCTTAATTTCCTTCCAAGTCGATCACACCATTACTAACCTAACGCAGTTGATTGTTTCAGCTTTTCAGGTTCACCCTTCCGCGGGGAAGGGAGGCAGTCAAAAAGAATACATTTAAAATAAAATAGTGAAAATGATAGTGAAAAGTGAAAAGTGATAATGAAAGAAGACATCTAAGAAAGCCTAGGTTAATTTATTATAGCATGAAGTATTTAAGGCCCCATGTAAAATTGCCATGTAGTCACTGAATTTTATTAACTTTGTTGCTCGTTTGCAGGCTCCTCATCTCTGATGAGGAGGTCACCACTGCTTCCGATGTCGGAAGCAAGTGACTGAGCATGGAATCGGTATGGGTGGATCGGTTTCATCCCCTGGTGTTCTTGTCGAAAGGGAAAAGTTTCGGGCGTAGGGGGTGTACCTTTTGGTACGCTGCCTGCGTAAGTCTCCCCGTCCGGCTGCCCAATCTCCGCGTTAGTCGGCTTGAGTCAGGTCACACCTAGTGTTGCTCCTGACGAGTCGCTCGGAGCAACAGGAATCGTCTGGGAGGCGCCGAGCGCTTTTCCCTTTCGACTTGGACAGCAGGGTGGTAGGAACTGCGCTGTCCAATACTCGTTTCATGCTTACCTTTCGTCTTTCCTTATTTGCTGAATTTATTTTAATCAAGCGATTACTTGGCAGTTCCCTAGATTCTATATCTAAACCGAAGAGATCGATTGAACTTTGCTTCCATCCATCTCTTTGGTTTAGTAGGCTAAGGGTTTCATGTACAGGGAGATCGATGGAACTTGGATTCCGTCTATCTCTCTACGGGTCTCGAAGTGCAGCAACCTCCTCGTGGTGAGACCTGGCAATCGGTGAGAATCGAGCCGATAGCTGTAATTGTCAAATATTCTAATTAGATATAAGAATTGCTTTAGTTTCAAGACTTTTTCCAAATTTTTCAAAATGCACAAAGCATTGGTCGAACATGGACCAGAAATATTTCGTAGAAATGGGTCACTTTCGTAGGTACCTCCATGTTTGGTGTGCTCGGATACTTGGTAACGTTTCCCAAGCATTGCGACTTGCGAAACGGAATCATGCTGAAGCCTACGACCTAGGTTAAGGCCCCCAGATCGAACCAAACTTACATTCTGTGAGTCTGGTTCGGTCTCGGCAGCTAATCAGAATTTTATTCTGTTTCAGGTAGGTATTTCTACGATGGTTTTGCATGACTTCTTCCCTGTCATGCATCTCATTGATGTATTTCCATTCCCTGTTCTGTTTCATCTATCTCTACGATAGTTTTGCACGATTTCTTTGATTTCTTCGATTTCCCCGATGGTTTTGCAAGATTTATTTCATTTCGTCGATTTCTTCGATGGTTTTCCATGATTTATTTCATCTCGTTGATACCATCGATGGTTTTGTGTGACTCCTGTCACTCTGTCATGCATCTAATCGATGGGTCTATACTCTCTCCTATCTCCTCCATGTACATATGGTTTTGCATGCTCGTGCGTGCTCTTCGATAGGTCGAAATTATCTCGATCGGCACAAACTCAATAAGTTTTTCCTTAATTTCCTTCCAAGTCGATCACACCATTACTAACCTAACGCAGTTGATTGTTTCAGCTTTTCAGGTTCACCCTTCCGCGGGGAAGGGAGGCAGTCAAAAAGAATACATTTAAAATAAAATAGTGAAAATGATAGTGAAAAGTGAAAAGTGATAATGAAAGAAGACATCTAAGAAAGCCTAGGTTAATTTATTATAGCATGAAGTATTTAAGGCCCCATGTAAAATTGCCATGTAGTCACTGAATTTTATTAACTTTGTTGCTCGTTTGCAGGCTCCTCATCTCTGATGAGGAGGTCACCACTGCTTCCGATGTCGGAAGCAAGTGACTGAGCATGGAATCGGTATGGGTGGATCGGTTTCATCCCCTGGTGTTCTTGTCGAAAGGGAAAAGTTTCGGGCGTAGGGGGTGTACCTTTTGGTACGCTGCCTGCGTAAGTCTCCCCGTCCGGCTGCCCAATCTCCGCGTTAGTCGGCTTGAGTCAGGTCACACCTAGTGTTGCTCCTGACGAGTCGCTCGGAGCAACAGGAATCGTCTGGGAGGCGCCGAGCGCTTTTCCCTTTCGACTTGGACAGCAGGGTGGTAGGAACTGCGCTGTCCAATACTCGTTTCATGCTTACCTTTCGTCTTTCCTTATTTGCTGAATTTATTTTAATCAAGCGATTACTTGGCAGTTCCCTAGATTCTATATCTAAACCGAAGAGATCGATTGAACTTTGCTTCCATCCATCTCTTTGGTTTAGTAGGCTAAGGGTTTCATGTACAGGGAGATCGATGGAACTTGGATTCCGTCTATCTCTCTACGGGTCTCGAAGTGCAGCAACCTCCTCGTGGTGAGACCTGGCAATCGGTGAGAATCGAGCCGATAGCTGTAATTGTCAAATATTCTAATTAGATATAAGAATTGCTTTAGTTTCAAGACTTTTTCCAAATTTTTCAAAATGCACAAAGCATTGGTCGAACATGGACCAGAAATATTTCGTAGAAATGGGTCACTTTCGTAGGTACCTCCATGTTTGGTGTGCTCGGATACTTGGTAACGTTTCCCAAGCATTGCGACTTGCGAAACGGAATCATGCTGAAGCCTACGACCTAGGTTAAGGCCCCCAGATCGAACCAAACTTACATTCTGTGAGTCTGGTTCGGTCTCGGCAGCTAATCAGAATTTTATTCTGTTTCAGGTAGGTATTTCTACGATGGTTTTGCATGACTTCTTCCCTGTCATGCATCTCATTGATGTATTTCCATTCCCTGTTCTGTTTCATCTATCTCTACGATAGTTTTGCACGATTTCTTTGATTTCTTCGATTTCCCCGATGGTTTTGCAAGATTTATTTCATTTCGTCGATTTCTTCGATGGTTTTCCATGATTTATTTCATCTCGTTGATACCATCGATGGTTTTGTGTGACTCCTGTCACTCTGTCATGCATCTAATCGATGGGTCTATACTCTCTCCTATCTCCTCCATGTACATATGGTTTTGCATGCTCGTGCGTGCTCTTCGATAGGTCGAAATTATCTCGATCGGCACAAACTCAATAAGTTTTTCCTTAATTTCCTTCCAAGTCGATCACACCATTACTAACCTAACGCAGTTGATTGTTTCAGCTTTTCAGGTTCACCCTTCCGCGGGGAAGGGAGGCAGTCAAAAAGAATACATTTAAAATAAAATAGTGAAAATGATAGTGAAAAGTGAAAAGTGATAATGAAAGAAGACATCTAAGAAAGCCTAGGTTAATTTATTATAGCATGAAGTATTTAAGGCCCCATGTAAAATTGCCATGTAGTCACTGAATTTTATTAACTTTGTTGCTCGTTTGCAGGCTCCTCATCTCTGATGAGGAGGTCACCACTGCTTCCGATGTCGGAAGCAAGTGACTGAGCATGGAATCGGTATGGGTGGATCGGTTTCATCCCCTGGTGTTCTTGTCGAAAGGGAAAAGTTTCGGGCGTAGGGGGTGTACCTTTTGGTACGCTGCCTGCGTAAGTCTCCCCGTCCGGCTGCCCAATCTCCGCGTTAGTCGGCTTGAGTCAGGTCACACCTAGTGTTGCTCCTGACGAGTCGCTCGGAGCAACAGGAATCGTCTGGGAGGCGCCGAGCGCTTTTCCCTTTCGACTTGGACAGCAGGGTGGTAGGAACTGCGCTGTCCAATACTCGTTTCATGCTTACCTTTCGTCTTTCCTTATTTGCTGAATTTATTTTAATCAAGCGATTACTTGGCAGTTCCCTAGATTCTATATCTAAACCGAAGAGATCGATTGAACTTTGCTTCCATCCATCTCTTTGGTTTAGTAGGCTAAGGGTTTCATGTACAGGGAGATCGATGGAACTTGGATTCCGTCTATCTCTCTACGGGTCTCGAAGTGCAGCAACCTCCTCGTGGTGAGACCTGGCAATCGGTGAGAATCGAGCCGATAGCTGTAATTGTCAAATATTCTAATTAGATATAAGAATTGCTTTAGTTTCAAGACTTTTTCCAAATTTTTCAAAATGCACAAAGCATTGGTCGAACATGGACCAGAAATATTTCGTAGAAATGGGTCACTTTCGTAGGTACCTCCATGTTTGGTGTGCTCGGATACTTGGTAACGTTTCCCAAGCATTGCGACTTGCGAAACGGAATCATGCTGAAGCCTACGACCTAGGTTAAGGCCCCCAGATCGAACCAAACTTACATTCTGTGAGTCTGGTTCGGTCTCGGCAGCTAATCAGAATTTTATTCTGTTTCAGGTAGGTATTTCTACGATGGTTTTGCATGACTTCTTCCCTGTCATGCATCTCATTGATGTATTTCCATTCCCTGTTCTGTTTCATCTATCTCTACGATAGTTTTGCACGATTTCTTTGATTTCTTCGATTTCCCCGATGGTTTTGCAAGATTTATTTCATTTCGTCGATTTCTTCGATGGTTTTCCATGATTTATTTCATCTCGTTGATACCATCGATGGTTTTGTGTGACTCCTGTCACTCTGTCATGCATCTAATCGATGGGTCTATACTCTCTCCTATCTCCTCCATGTACATATGGTTTTGCATGCTCGTGCGTGCTCTTCGATAGGTCGAAATTATCTCGATCGGCACAAACTCAATAAGTTTTTCCTTAATTTCCTTCCAAGTCGATCACACCATTACTAACCTAACGCAGTTGATTGTTTCAGCTTTTCAGGTTCACCCTTCCGCGGGGAAGGGAGGCAGTCAAAAAGAATACATTTAAAATAAAATAGTGAAAATGATAGTGAAAAGTGAAAAGTGATAATGAAAGAAGACATCTAAGAAAGCCTAGGTTAATTTATTATAGCATGAAGTATTTAAGGCCCCATGTAAAATTGCCATGTAGTCACTGAATTTTATTAACTTTGTTGCTCGTTTGCAGGCTCCTCATCTCTGATGAGGAGGTCACCACTGCTTCCGATGTCGGAAGCAAGTGACTGAGCATGGAATCGGTATGGGTGGATCGGTTTCATCCCCTGGTGTTCTTGTCGAAAGGGAAAAGTTTCGGGCGTAGGGGGTGTACCTTTTGGTACGCTGCCTGCGTAAGTCTCCCCGTCCGGCTGCCCAATCTCCGCGTTAGTCGGCTTGAGTCAGGTCACACCTAGTGTTGCTCCTGACGAGTCGCTCGGAGCAACAGGAATCGTCTGGGAGGCGCCGAGCGCTTTTCCCTTTCGACTTGGACAGCAGGGTGGTAGGAACTGCGCTGTCCAATACTCGTTTCATGCTTACCTTTCGTCTTTCCTTATTTGCTGAATTTATTTTAATCAAGCGATTACTTGGCAGTTCCCTAGATTCTATATCTAAACCAAAGAGATCGATTGAACTTTGCTTCCATCCATCTCTTTGGTTTAGTAGGCTAAGGGTTTCATGTACAGGGAGATCGATGGAACTTGGATTCCGTCTATCTCTCTACGGGTCTCGAAGTGCAGCAACCTCCTCGTGGTGAGACCTGGCAATCGGCGAGAATCGAGCCAATAGCTGTAATTGTCAAATATTCTAATTAGATATAAGAATTGCTTTAGTTTCAAGACTTTTTCCAAATTTTTCAAAATGCACAAAGCATTGGTCGAACATGGACCAGAAATATTTCGTAGAAATGGGTCACTTTCGTAGGTACCTCCATGTTTGGTGTGCTCGGATACTTGGTAACGTTTCCCAAGCATTGCGACTTGCGAAACGGAATCATGCTGAAGCCTACGACCTAGGTTAAGGCCCCCAGATCGAACCAAACTTACATTCTGTGAGTCTGGTTCGGTCTCGGCAGCTAATCAGAATTTTATTCTGTTTCAGGTAGGTATTTCTACGATGGTTTTGCATGACTTCTTCCCTGTCATGCATCTCATTGATGTATTTCCATTCCCTGTTCTGTTTCATCTATCTCTACGATAGTTTTGCACGATTTCTTTGATTTCTTCGATTTCCCCGATGGTTTTGCAAGATTTATTTCATTTCGTCGATTTCTTCGATGGTTTTCCATGATTTATTTCATCTCGTTGATACCATCGATGGTTTTGTGTGACTCCTGTCACTCTGTCATGCATCTAATCGATGGGTCTATACTCTCTCCTATCTCCTCCATGTACATATGGTTTTGCATGCTCGTGCGTGCTCTTCGATAGGTCGAAATTATCTCGATCGGCACAAACTCAATAAGTTTTTCCTTAATTTCCTTCCAAGTCGATCACACCATTACTAACCTAACGCAGTTGATTGTTTCAGCTTTTCAGGTTCACCCTTCCGCGGGGAAGGGAGGCAGTCAAAAAGAATACATTTAAAATAAAATAGTGAAAATGATAGTGAAAAGTGAAAAGTGATAATGAAAGAAGACATCTAAGAAAGCCTAGGTTAATTTATTATAGCATGAAGTATTTAAGGCCCCATGTAAAATTGCCATGTAGTCACTGAATTTTATTAACTTTGTTGCTCGTTTGCAGGCTCCTCATCTCTGATGAGGAGGTCACCACTGCTTCCGATGTCGGAAGCAAGTGACTGAGCATGGAATCGGTATGGGTGGATCGGTTTCATCCCCTGGTGTTCTTGTCGAAAGGGAAAAGTTTCGGGCGTAGGGGGTGTACCTTTTGGTACGCTGCCTGCGTAAGTCTCCCCGTCCGGCTGCCCAATCTCCGCGTTAGTCGGCTTGAGTCAGGTCACACCTAGTGTTGCTCCTGACGAGTCGCTCGGAGCAACAGGAATCGTCTGGGAGGCGCCGAGCGCTTTTCCCTTTCGACTTGGACAGCAGGGTGGTAGGAACTGCGCTGTCCAATACTCGTTTCATGCTTACCTTTCGTCTTTCCTTATTTGCTGAATTTATTTTAATCAAGCGATTACTTGGCAGTTCCCTAGATTCTATATCTAAACCGAAGAGATCGATTGAACTTTGCTTCCATCCATCTCTTTGGTTTAGTAGGCTAAGGGTTTCATGTACAGGGAGATCGATGGAACTTGGATTCCGTCTATCTCTCTACGGGTCTCGAAGTGCAGCAACCTCCTCGTGGTGAGACCTGGCAATCGGTGAGAATCGAGCCGATAGCTGTAATTGTCAAATATTCTAATTAGATATAAGAATTGCTTTAGTTTCAAGACTTTTTCCAAATTTTTCAAAATGCACAAAGCATTGGTCGAACATGGACCAGAAATATTTCGTAGAAATGGGTCACTTTCGTAGGTACCTCCATGTTTGGTGTGCTCGGATACTTGGTAACGTTTCCCAAGCATTGCGACTTGCGAAACGGAATCATGCTGAAGCCTACGACCTAGGTTAAGGCCCCCAGATCGAACCAAACTTACATTCTGTGAGTCTGGTTCGGTCTCGGCAGCTAATCAGAATTTTATTCTGTTTCAGGTAGGTATTTCTACGATGGTTTTGCATGACTTCTTCCCTGTCATGCATCTCATTGATGTATTTCCATTCCCTGTTCTGTTTCATCTATCTCTACGATAGTTTTGCACGATTTCTTTGATTTCTTCGATTTCCCCGATGGTTTTGCAAGATTTATTTCATTTCGTCGATTTCTTCGATGGTTTTCCATGATTTATTTCATCTCGTTGATACCATCGATGGTTTTGTGTGACTCCTGTCACTCTGTCATGCATCTAATCGATGGGTCTATACTCTCTCCTATCTCCTCCATGTACATATGGTTTTGCATGCTCGTGCGTGCTCTTCGATAGGTCGAAATTATCTCGATCGGCACAAACTCAATAAGTTTTTCCTTAATTTCCTTCCAAGTCGATCACACCATTACTAACCTAACGCAGTTGATTGTTTCAGCTTTTCAGGTTCACCCTTCCGCGGGGAAGGGAGGCAGTCAAAAAGAATACATTTAAAATAAAATAGTGAAAATGATAGTGAAAAGTGAAAAGTGATAATGAAAGAAGACATCTAAGAAAGCCTAGGTTAATTTATTATAGCATGAAGTATTTAAGGCCCCATGTAAAATTGCCATGTAGTCACTGAATTTTATTAACTTTGTTGCTCGTTTGCAGGCTCCTCATCTCTGATGAGGAGGTCACCACTGCTTCCGATGTCGGAAGCAAGTGACTGAGCATGGAATCGGTATGGGTGGATCGGTTTCATCCCCTGGTGTTCTTGTCGAAAGGGAAAAGTTTCGGGCGTAGGGGGTGTACCTTTTGGTACGCTGCCTGCGTAAGTCTCCCCGTCCGGCTGCCCAATCTCCGCGTTAGTCGGCTTGAGTCAGGTCACACCTAGTGTTGCTCCTGACGAGTCGCTCGGAGCAACAGGAATCGTCTGGGAGGCGCCGAGCGCTTTTCCCTTTCGACTTGGACAGCAGGGTGGTAGGAACTGCGCTGTCCAATACTCGTTTCATGCTTACCTTTCGTCTTTCCTTATTTGCTGAATTTATTTTAATCAAGCGATTACTTGGCAGTTCCCTAGATTCTATATCTAAACCGAAGAGATCGATTGAACTTTGCTTCCATCCATCTCTTTGGTTTAGTAGGCTAAGGGTTTCATGTACAGGGAGATCGATGGAACTTGGATTCCGTCTATCTCTCTACGGGTCTCGAAGTGCAGCAACCTCCTCGTGGTGAGACCTGGCAATCGGTGAGAATCGAGCCGATAGCTGTAATTGTCAAATATTCTAATTAGATATAAGAATTGCTTTAGTTTCAAGACTTTTTCCAAATTTTTCAAAATGCACAAAGCATTGGTCGAACATGGACCAGAAATATTTCGTAGAAATGGGTCACTTTCGTAGGTACCTCCATGTTTGGTGTGCTCGGATACTTGGTAACGTTTCCCAAGCATTGCGACTTGCGAAACGGAATCATGCTGAAGCCTACGACCTAGGTTAAGGCCCCCAGATCGAACCAAACTTACATTCTGTGAGTCTGGTTCGGTCTCGGCAGCTAATCAGAATTTTATTCTGTTTCAGGTAGGTATTTCTACGATGGTTTTGCATGACTTCTTCCCTGTCATGCATCTCATTGATGTATTTCCATTCCCTGTTCTGTTTCATCTATCTCTACGATAGTTTTGCACGATTTCTTTGATTTCTTCGATTTCCCCGATGGTTTTGCAAGATTTATTTCATTTCGTCGATTTCTTCGATGGTTTTCCATGATTTATTTCATCTCGTTGATACCATCGATGGTTTTGTGTGACTCCTGTCACTCTGTCATGCATCTAATCGATGGGTCTATACTCTCTCCTATCTCCTCCATGTACATATGGTTTTGCATGCTCGTGCGTGCTCTTCGATAGGTCGAAATTATCTCGATCGGCACAAACTCAATAAGTTTTTCCTTAATTTCCTTCCAAGTCGATCACACCATTACTAACCTAACGCAGTTGATTGTTTCAGCTTTTCAGGTTCACCCTTCCGCGGGGAAGGGAGGCAGTCAAAAAGAATACATTTAAAATAAAATAGTGAAAATGATAGTGAAAAGTGAAAAGTGATAATGAAAGAAGACATCTAAGAAAGCCTAGGTTAATTTATTATAGCATGAAGTATTTAAGGCCCCATGTAAAATTGCCATGTAGTCACTGAATTTTATTAACTTTGTTGCTCGTTTGCAGGCTCCTCATCTCTGATGAGGAGGTCACCACTGCTTCCGATGTCGGAAGCAAGTGACTGAGCATGGAATCGGTATGGGTGGATCGGTTTCATCCCCTGGTGTTCTTGTCGAAAGGGAAAAGTTTCGGGCGTAGGGGGTGTACCTTTTGGTACGCTGCCTGCGTAAGTCTCCCCGTCCGGCTGCCCAATCTCCGCGTTAGTCGGCTTGAGTCAGGTCACACCTAGTGTTGCTCCTGACGAGTCGCTCGGAGCAACAGGAATCGTCTGGGAGGCGCCGAGCGCTTTTCCCTTTCGACTTGGACAGCAGGGTGGTAGGAACTGCGCTGTCCAATACTCGTTTCATGCTTACCTTTCGTCTTTCCTTATTTGCTGAATTTATTTTAATCAAGCGATTACTTGGCAGTTCCCTAGATTCTATATCTAAACCAAAGAGATCGATTGAACTTTGCTTCCATCCATCTCTTTGGTTTAGTAGGCTAAGGGTTTCATGTACAGGGAGATCGATGGAACTTGGATTCCGTCTATCTCTCTACGGGTCTCGAAGTGCAGCAACCTCCTCGTGGTGAGACCTGGCAATCGGCGAGAATCGAGCCAATAGCTGTAATTGTCAAATATTCTAATTAGATATAAGAATTGCTTTAGTTTCAAGACTTTTTCCAAATTTTTCAAAATGCACAAAGCATTGGTCGAACATGGACCAGAAATATTTCGTAGAAATGGGTCACTTTCGTAGGTACCTCCATGTTTGGTGTGCTCGGATACTTGGTAACGTTTCCCAAGCATTGCGACTTGCGAAACGGAATCATGCTGAAGCCTACGACCTAGGTTAAGGCCCCCAGATCGAACCAAACTTACATTCTGTGAGTCTGGTTCGGTCTCGGCAGCTAATCAGAATTTTATTCTGTTTCAGGTAGGTATTTCTACGATGGTTTTGCATGACTTCTTCCCTGTCATGCATCTCATTGATGTATTTCCATTCCCTGTTCTGTTTCATCTATCTCTACGATAGTTTTGCACGATTTCTTTGATTTCTTCGATTTCCCCGATGGTTTTGCAAGATTTATTTCATTTCGTCGATTTCTTCGATGGTTTTCCATGATTTATTTCATCTCGTTGATACCATCGATGGTTTTGTGTGACTCCTGTCACTCTGTCATGCATCTAATCGATGGGTCTATACTCTCTCCTATCTCCTCCATGTACATATGGTTTTGCATGCTCGTGCGTGCTCTTCGATAGGTCGAAATTATCTCGATCGGCACAAACTCAATAAGTTTTTCCTTAATTTCCTTCCAAGTCGATCACACCATTACTAACCTAACGCAGTTGATTGTTTCAGCTTTTCAGGTTCACCCTTCCGCGGGGAAGGGAGGCAGTCAAAAAGAATACATTTAAAATAAAATAGTGAAAATGATAGTGAAAAGTGAAAAGTGATAATGAAAGAAGACATCTAAGAAAGCCTAGGTTAATTTATTATAGCATGAAGTATTTAAGGCCCCATGTAAAATTGCCATGTAGTCACTGAATTTTATTAACTTTGTTGCTCGTTTGCAGGCTCCTCATCTCTGATGAGGAGGTCACCACTGCTTCCGATGTCGGAAGCAAGTGACTGAGCATGGAATCGGTATGGGTGGATCGGTTTCATCCCCTGGTGTTCTTGTCGAAAGGGAAAAGTTTCGGGCGTAGGGGGTGTACCTTTTGGTACGCTGCCTGCGTAAGTCTCCCCGTCCGGCTGCCCAATCTCCGCGTTAGTCGGCTTGAGTCAGGTCACACCTAGTGTTGCTCCTGACGAGTCGCTCGGAGCAACAGGAATCGTCTGGGAGGCGCCGAGCGCTTTTCCCTTTCGACTTGGACAGCAGGGTGGTAGGAACTGCGCTGTCCAATACTCGTTTCATGCTTACCTTTCGTCTTTCCTTATTTGCTGAATTTATTTTAATCAAGCGATTACTTGGCAGTTCCCTAGATTCTATATCTAAACCAAAGAGATCGATTGAACTTTGCTTCCATCCATCTCTTTGGTTTAGTAGGCTAAGGGTTTCATGTACAGGGAGATCGATGGAACTTGGATTCCGTCTATCTCTCTACGGGTCTCGAAGTGCAGCAACCTCCTCGTGGTGAGACCTGGCAATCGGCGAGAATCGAGCCAATAGCTGTAATTGTCAAATATTCTAATTAGATATAAGAATTGCTTTAGTTTCAAGACTTTTTCCAAATTTTTCAAAATGCACAAAGCATTGGTCGAACATGGGCCAGAAATATTTCGTAGAAATGGGTCACTTTCGTAGGTACCTCCATGTTTGGTGTGCTCGGATACTTGGTAACGTTTCCCAAGCATTGCGACTTGCGAAACGGAATCATGCTGAAGCCTACGACCTAGGTTAAGGCCCCCAGATCGAGCCAAACTTACATTCTGTGAGTCTGGTTCGGTCTCGGCAGCTAATCAGAATTTTATTCTGTTTCAGGTAGGTATTTCTACGATGGTTTTGCATGACTTCTTCCCTGTCATGCATCTCATTGATGTATTTCCATTCCCTGTTCTGTTTCATCTATCTCTACGATAGTTTTGCACGATTTCTTTGATTTCTTCGATTTCCCCGATGGTTTTGCAAGATTTATTTCATTTCGTCGATTTCTTCGATGGTTTTCCATGATTTATTTCATCTCGTTGATACCATCGATGGTTTTGTGTGACTCCTGTCACTCTGTCATGCATCTAATCGATGGGTCTATACTCTCTCCTATCTCCTCCATGTACATATGGTTTTGCATGCTCGTCCGTGCTCTTCGATAGGTCGAAATTATCTCGATCGGCACAAACTCAATAAGTTTTTCCTTAATTTCCTTCCAAGTCGATCACACCATTACTAACCTAACGCAGTTGATTGTTTCAGCTTTTCAGGTTCACCCTTCCGCCGGGAAGGGAGGCAGTCAAAAAGAATACATTTAAAATAAAATAGTGAAAATGATAGTGAAAAGTGAAAAGTGATAATGAAAGAAGACATCTAAGAAAGCCTAGGTTAATTTATTATAGCATGAAGTATTT
The DNA here is from genome assembly GCA_946251845.1 of Andrena fulva. Classification (NCBI taxonomy): domain Eukaryota; kingdom Metazoa; phylum Arthropoda; class Insecta; order Hymenoptera; family Andrenidae; genus Andrena; species Andrena fulva. The sequence goes on along the minus strand of OX276327.1, from coordinate 91,836,925 downwards.
AAGGCCCCATGTAAAATTGCCATGTAGTCACTGAATTTTATTAACTTTGTTGCTCGTTTGCAGGCTCCTCATCTCTGATGAGGAGGTCACCACTGCTTCCGATGTCGGAAGCAAGTGACTGAGCATGGAATCGGTATGGGTGGATCGGTTTCATCCCCTGGTGTTCTTGTCGAAAGGGAAAAGTTTCGGGCGTAGGGGGTGTACCTTTTGGTACGCTGCCTGCGTAAGTCTCCCTGTCCGGCTACCCAATCTCCGCGTTAGTCGGCTTGAGTCAGGTCACACCTAGTGTTGCTCCTGACGAGTCGCTCGGAGCAACAGGAATCGTCTGGGAGGCGCCGAGCGCTTTTCCCTTTCGACTTGGACTGCAGGGTGGTAGGAACTGCGCTGTCCAATACTCGTTTCATGCTTACCTTTCGTCTTTCCTTATTTGCTGAATTTATTACATGGCAGTTCCCTAGATTCTACATATAAGGCGAAAGCAATAGTTAGATTATGTGAATGAAGATGATACGCACTGAAGAAATAAGTAATTGTAATCGCTTACGATTGATGTCGTCGATGATCGAACAGAGTCTAACACTTTTATAAAAATATGCGCGACTGATAACTATGACACTCCTTCATGGGAAGTTTCCGTAGAAGAAGCTCTCTGGCCGTTTTGGGCCTTGTATTTATACTATTGTCGGGATTGTTAGGGGTGAAGAGTGTGCGCGGTATGCACTTTGACTGATCTTTGAAGATGCGTCGCAATTACTTATTAATAGATTCGGTGTTCAGGGGTTTTATGTGCCCTTGTCTTGTACTGGTAATGGGTGAAGGGTATGTGCGGTGTGTTCCATGGCACGTACGCCAAATCTGCGTCGCAGTAATGATCACGTGTTGATCACGTTTGTAAATTTGTGTCGCAGTAACATTTCTGGGGTTTTTACATGGGGCTTTGAAGCGAAATACTCAACCCATTTGGTGGAGTTTAGGAGGTCGTATCAGAAAGGGGTAAACGGGGTACTGACTTCTTTGGTCATAGAGAGGGCGTGAGACATAGTCTCGATTTAAGAGAGGGTTTTAAGGACGAGGGATTTGTTTAGAGTAGATTTGGAGGGAAGTGGTCATGCCACGTAAGTCGAAGAGGGGATTTGGAGGTCGTCGTTGACCATCTTGAGATGGGGACCGCTAAGGTACATCGTCAAGGCGATCAGTGATTATTTCTGGATTGACCGTTTCGAGATGGGGACCGCTAAGGTGCATCGTCCAAACGGTCAGTTGGGTTTGAAGAAGGGGTAAAGCTTAAGTATGAGGGTGTTTGGTGGATTTATGTTGATTGATTTGCAAGGAATGGTGTTATAATACCGCGCGAAAAATAGTGGGACATCACATGTGCCAATTCTCAAAGTCCCACGCATTATAATAATTTAACGCTACAAACGCTTCAGCAAAGTTAATAAACCGCTTTGTTTTAACCACGCTTCGAATTATTTGTGTTTACCCATTGGTTATGAAAGATCTAAAAATCCAAACAAACAAGCTAGCGAAACAGCTGATTCTGATTCGTGAACGCGAGAGCAGTTACCGTGTTTACTGTGTACGTGGCCTGTGTACAGCCGCACGTTTAGACGAATTTCTCAGAAATATTACGTGTAATTTCTTGCACCTATGCAACGGTAAATCCTATTATCGAGCCAAAACAAATACAAAGTGCCATATCGGGTGTTCTCCAAGTGTACATTTACCTTCCCTGGTCGATTTGAGTGACGGATTTAGTATTCGCGCCTGATCACCTCCAGAAATTCTAAGTGTGACGGATTTAGTATTCGCGCCTAAGTTCCTCTCAAACCCTCAGTGTGACGGATTTAATATTCGCGCCTAGTCTTCCTCTCAAACCCTCAGTGTGACGGATTTAATATTCGCGCCTAAGTTCCTCTCAAACCCTCAGTGTGACGGATTTAATATTCGCGCCTAAGTTCCTCTCAAACCCTCAGTGTGACGGATTTAATATTCGCGCCTGGTCCTCCTCTCAAACCCTCAGTGTGACGGATTTAATATTTGCGCCTGGTCCTCCCTCAAAACCCTCGGAGTGACGGATTTAATATTCGCGCCTGGTCCTCCCTCAAAACCCTCAGAGTGACGGATTTAGTATTCGCGCCTGAGTTCTCCTCAAAATCCCCAGAGTGCTGGATTTTAGATTCGCGCCTGGTCTTCTCCTTCCCCATAGTCATCGTTCCTAAAGACCTCACCCGGGACGTGACAGCATTTCAACATACAGACACAACTAAATTAAACAGAACTAAATTAAAAACACAAAATTTACTAAATTTGACCACCCCCACTTAAGAATACCTCCATAATCTTAAATGTCAGCTAAAATTCAATTAATTTTCATCGTACATCAGGAAATAATTTTTTGAGCATTTCAACATACAAATACAACTAAATTAAACAGAACTAAATTAAAAACACAAAATGTACTAAATTTGACCACCCCCACTTAAGAATACCTCCATAATCTTAAATGTCAGCTAAAATTCAATTAATTTTCATTTTCCCTCCAGAAAATCAAAATTTTTGGAATTTCAGCAACCTCATTTTTTTTATTTTTTATATTAATTTTTGCATTGTTACGAGCCGAGGCTGAGGGCAATGAGAATGGCGGCTGCGAGGCCGAGGATTGAATTTGTTTAGAGTTTGTTAGTAGCGGACGAACCGGGGTCTGGTATCCCCGGGAGCCGCTATAAGGAGGTTGGATGTTGTGGACGAACCGGGGTCTGGTATTCCCGGGAGCCACTAGGAAGGTAAGCTTTCACGGACGAACCGGGGTCTGGTATCCCCGGGAGCCGCTAGGAAGGTGGATATCGTGGACGAACCGGGGTCTGGTGTCCCCGGGAGCCACTAAGAGGTAGGATATCGTGGACGAACCGGGGTCTGGTATCCCCGGGAGCCACTAGGAATGTTAGTTTAGCCTCGTAACTTTATAATATGATACACCTTGAGCGGTAAAGGAGTATCTATGTGGGTTGGTCTCGAAGAGGAAATTCAGATGATGATTGATTCAAATAAAAGAACTCTGAATTAGAAATAACTAATTATATTCTATAAGTTCAGTCTTTTACAATTGTTTCAGTGTTTGTTTGTCGCGGTACCTAAGTCCACCTCTCGGTTTTAACGCACTGAGAAATGCGGGGGTCTCAAAGAGTTTAATGATTACAACACCTATCAGCAACTCTACATACTGTATGGTTAAAGTTGAAATAATACTTGAAGGAGAATGTTACTCGATCCCGTAAGACTCTTTCGTCTAAACGTACTAAACTTGAAATGAGCCTCCGAGTGTGGATTCGTGGCCCTTTTTATACTGTGAAATTCGGCTAGAAAGTAGAGGGGATATGAGTGCCTTCATTGAATATTAGGTTTTCCACCACTGCAGGAAACGGTGACCCTGCCGGGTCACGTGCATTCCGGACACCCGAAAGGGTTAAAAAGTCAAAGATAGATCTGCGTACGTAACACCTCCCCCCTTAGATAAAACATCGTTTCTTACGATGCTTTTCCACCTTTCGGTGTCGGAAATGCACGCGACTAGACAAAATACTACTACTCACTCGTGCAATGGTGTGTTGAAACCAAACCTTCCACGGCCTATTGCGGTGTATGTGTGTGATAAATGTAGTGTACTGTGGGGTGATGGGTGACTTCAGTCTTCGCTCCTCGGGAAGGTCCTCTCAGGCATCCCTGGTTTGAAGTCCAAACGGTCCTGGTCTGGTTGTCATTCTGATCCCGACGAGTCGTCCGGGAGAAATGCGTGCTTTAACTTGTCCTGATGTTTGGTAATTAGTTTATGGTTACCAGTCTCCAAGACTACATTATGTAAATTCGACACATCCACTATTTTATATGGTCCAATATAGTGGGGATCAAATTTGCTTAAACGAGGTTCCTTTATAACATAGGCGTATTCTCCTTCCTTGAACTGCTGTGGACGTGCTCGTCTGTCGTAGTATCGCTTTGATCGTTCTTTTGCTCTGTTGAGGTGATCTGCTGCTGTGTTGCGAATATTTGTCATCCGGGTGATTAGTTCCGTCAAATAACTCCCGTAGGTTTCTGTATTTTGATCTACATCAAAAGCGCTGGGGAAACGAGCCATTTTTCCAAATACCAGCTCGTGTGGTGTGAAGTTGGTAGCTTCGTGCACAGATGTGTTATAGGAAAACATGGCAAATGGAATGAAGAGATCCCATTCTTCATGCGACTCCATGTAATGTTTTAAATATTCTGTAAGGACGATATGGCTTCTCTCCAAAGATCCGTTTGTTTGAGGCCTGTATCCGGAAGTAGTTAATTGTTTTATCTTGAATATTTCGGCGAGATGTGTCATTATCTTCCCCACAAAACTGGTTCCTTTATCTGTTAATATTGAACGAGGTGTCCCAAAAATTGAAATAAAATGTCGTGCAAAGGCATCTGCAATTGTAGTGGCTCGAATATTCGGTATTGCAACTGCGATGCAATATTTCGTGAGGCTGTCTTGCATTGTTAAAATGTAGCGATTCCCAGCAGGAGTCTCCGGAAGAGGTCCAACGGTGTCCAAAGCGAGTTTATCGAAGGGTTCCAAAGGCGTATCGGTGACGATCATAGGTTGCCGTGTTTTTGCTCTAACTAATTTTTGTTCCTGACAACTCTTACATTTCCTGATGAAATCCTGTACGTCTCTTCGCATACCCTGCCAATGGTATTTTGTTTGTAGTCGATTTAATGTTTTGGTAACCCCTTTGTGTCCTCCAATGAGGCTACTATGAGCTTCCTCAATCAGTTGTTTCCTGATGTCTTCTGGCGGATTTTGAAGATTACTGCTTGATACAGTTGGCTGTGGTATGGTTGGAATGGGTGGTTCCTCTTGATCCGAACTGCTATCTTCAGGTGGTCACAATCTATTGGAACGGTGTCTATCAGTCTGGGGAAATTTGTCCTCAGAAATGAATTTTGTAAAGGGGTTGAGATATTTTGTGGAGGAATCGTTATGTTTCTTAAAGGAATAGGTGTGGATGCGATAATTGGATTACTGAGAATGGTTGATGCTGGTGATGTAGGGAGATTTGATTCTTGTGGTCTTTCTATGACTGTCTGTGAAAATAATTGACTGTGATCTGCGGGTATCAGTGTGGCGTCCAGTGGATTTGAGTCGCAGAAAGGATTCGAATCTGCAGTTAAAGTCCTGTCTTCCACAATGGATTCTTCTGCTTCTTCTTGATTTACAGGTGCAGATTGTACTGTTGGCAATGAAGGAGGTAGTATTTTTCTTTTTACTATGGTTTGCGGTGGTTTAGTTTTTCGACGAGCAACCGGTGTAGAGGCTTCATCAGAATCTTCAGAACTGGGTTCCTTGTAGTTTGGCTTCGCCTCTTGGTTTCTGTGTAATGTCCTGATGCGATGTCCTATAGCGTTGGTGTCGCGATTCGTATTTCCTTTGGATGTGGCGGGAAAGCAAACTGTCCGGACAAACTAGTACAAACTAGTACAACCAAGAGTTTTTAATTTTTCAGATTTTTTTTTCAGTAGTAAGAATCGACACTTTGGATATTCCGATTTTTCTCGAAAACGGTTCAGAATTTTTTAACGCTCTCAACGGTACAACGCGGTACAAGTCTAGTACAAACTAGTACAACCAAGAGTTTTTAATTTTTCAGAATATTTTTTTTCAGTAGTAAGAATCGACACTTTGGATATTCCGATTTTTCTCGGCAACCAAAAGAGTTAAACAATTTTTTCGAACGGTACAACGCGGTACAAACCTAGTACAAACTAGTGTAACGAGTTAGAACCGGTGGGACGCGGGTCTTCCCCCACCACGCGCGCCTAGCGCGGCCCGCCGCTACCGAGCGCGGCCGCGAGATGGCCGCGCGCCGAGCGACGCTCTCGCTCGCGAAGTTCGCACGCGAGCGCCTATAAGCTAGCGCGATGGGCCCATTAGCCAGAGCATCAGAATCAATCGATCATTGATCAGATCATTGATAGACAATCAAGATCGCGCGCGAGGAAAGACACACGTTCGGACCACGTGCCGTTGATTGATTAAAAACCGGACTCTTTGCTAACAAACAGTGCTCAGTCTACCCCGCAAAACCTGTGCAGACGGAAAACACGGCAGAGCTTGCTTTGCGCCAGACAAGACAAGATACATCACCCCCGGCCAACCTGGTTGCAGTGATGCCAGAATCGTGGGACGTGGGACAAATCCTTACCCCCACTATGACCTACCGTCGTCTCCCACTATAGCCTACCGTCGTCCCCCACTTTCTTCCCATCGCACTGCACACAAGCATATCCCTACTCCTGTCTGTGTGCGCTGCTTGTTCGGCTGCCGAGCAAATGGACAGGAGTAGGTAGGTATAGGGTAGATGTACCATTTGTGGCCACTTGAAGGATTTCCGTACCACTCACAGATACATAACTTACAAAAGAATACGTACACAAAAGTAAAGAATATATAAGTGTAATCCAAAATATACAGATAATTAAAATATTCTACGTTGAACAATGTTTTAAACATAATTATTTAAAAAATCATTATATTATCGTGCCAGACTGTTTTGCACCATTTGTGGCCACTAGAGTACCATTTTTGGCCAGCCGGCTTTCCATTTGTGGCCACTTATAGAATTGGTAATACGAAAGACCCACAGTAAGAATTGTAGTTTTTAATTTATTACAAATGTTCACTACTGAACAAATAATACAATGCTTGCTGCACAAAAATAATATTAACTGCCAATATCCTTTTTACTTTTTCTTTTGGTACCGACAGGTTTTGCTTTTTCTGTTTTTTTTTCTTATCCTTTCTTCGAACTTTATGGCTTTAATTTTTTTATTTTCTTCTATTTTTGCTAGTCTTTTTTCTTTATTAATCTTTCTCTCCTCTTCTTTGTTCTCCTTTTCTTTTTTTTTTGGCCAACATGATCTCCATCCATTTGTCTGATGTTATTACAGCAGGTAAATGTTCAACTGCTTTCCGCTTTCGCTTTATGATTTGCTTTTCGGGCCATAAAAGAATTTCGTTGAAGACATCATCGAATGACTTTTCACGAATCGTAAATATCTTCGACTTTAGAAGAATTTTTTCGCTAACTATTGTATAATAATTTTACAATAATTAGGTATTGTACGATAAGTTGCTAATGAGAATGCCTACTGACCAAAAATGGTTGTACCGTGGACTGTTTATGGCCATTACGTGGCCACGAATGGTACAATTCCATTTTCGATGTACCATTTTTGGTCAGTGCCTAATTCCACTAGAGTTTAGGTTATATCGTTGAAATTCTTTTTTAAATCTCAAAAATATTTGTTTTTTAATATAAATATGTATAAAACTTCACCCATACTCTTGTTAAATACAGTAACTAATTGTTTTCTTACCAGTCGTATGCTAAGCACCATTTGCAAGGATGTGGAAAGTTATCAAAGATTTGCACATTCACGTATGATTATTAAATAAAACGGGACAACAAAACAGTAGAAAGTAGTAGAAATGGTGCCAACATAACCCACCCTTAGACAGCTTCATTCATTGTAATGAAAGTAAACTAAGAATACTTAATATATCGGAATAAATAAGACAGTGGCCACAAATGGTGCAGTGGCCACAAATGGTACATCTACCCTATGCTTGTGTGCAGTGCGATGGGAAGAAAGTGGGGGACGACGGTAGGCCATAGTGGGAGACGACGGTAGGTCATAGTGGGGGTAAGGATTTGTCCCACGTCCCACGATTCTGGCATCACTGCCTGGCTGGCGGCCAAGCAGTGACAGACATAACCTCAAATATCACTCTCTCATGTAGAGCCGAGACTCCTGACCTCAACTTGCCTCAGGAGGAATGGAAGTCCCCGGGCTCACGCGTAGGGATGAACCGATACCATCAAGGTATCGATACTTTTACTCATTACTTGTATCGAAAAAAAGTATCGGTATCTACTCAGTATCGAAGCAAAAGTATCGATACTTACTTGTATCGAATGAAAATTAGTATAACAGAATTCTTTTTTATTAATATAATTTTATTAACGAAAACGTACTTTATTTTACTTTTATTTAACGAGGAGTACTCTTTAGTTACAACGAAACATATAACTAAGTAACTAAATAAGTAAGAGGCAGTTTATAATAATTAATTTATATAACGTTAGTTAACTATTCGTACGAAATAGAAAGAAAAATATACAGAGTCGTTTTGCGGCATGGAAACAAGAGAAGTAGACACTGATCCCTATTTATATTAACTATATAAAAATACGGTAAGTATCGTGTGTTAAAATCATGTTCCGGATTGAAGACCCCGACCGCCATTTTATATAGAGAAAGAATCTCACTTTTCAGCGGTAAATTTGAACGGTAATAAAGGGAAATATACCTACCGAACGCATATATGAAAGTTTGAAATTATTATTTTAAATAAAATAAGTAAATTACAATGACATAAAGTAAAACATCACAAATATGTTACATTGAATTATGGTTGAATATGGCGGTGGTAGTTTTCCTCGCCAATATCTATCAGACCTATCTTCGCTTTCATCTTTCATGTCGAATGTCGATACTCGCTCCATTCGATACGAGTACTTTTTTCCGATACTTACTTTGTATCGCAACCGAAGGTATCGATACTAAAATTACTTGGTATCGAAACGAAAGTATCGAGTATGTACTCGTATTTACTTGGATCGGTTCATCCCTACTCACGCGCACTCAAAAGAAAATCAAGGATTGACGCGGAATCCCACATAACAACGAGGCCAAAAAGATCTCTTTCTCTCTCAAATTCAAGAGAGGTGACCCTGGTCACCGAAAACCCGCAAGGTATGGAAACTGACACAGTCACAAACATTCCTACTTCTAATAGATTCAGCATTTTTGCTGATTGCATAAATAATGAGGACCCGGATCCCACATCTAGCGACAAAACCTACACAAACTTGCCCCAGGCAGCTCAGTCCTCTCACCCCCATCTGATAAATAGTAAGCCTCCTCCAATATATGTGCATGGAACCAATCTAAATTTCCCAAAATTCATTGAAAAAATCAAGAACGCCTATGGCGAAAAATTCAACGTTAAATGCAACAAGGACAAACTCAAAATACAGTTTCTTGATGTTGACAAATTCACGGCCTTCAAGGAAGCCTGCAAAATGGACAACATCCACTTTCATACATATACCCTGGCCTCAGAGAAAATCCTAGCTGTTGTACTAAAAGGACTCCCTGGGTTTTCCCCAAAAGAAATTACTGAAGAACTACAAAAGCTAGGCTTGAAAGTTCTAAAATGCTCTGAGTTAACAAAAACATCAAATTTCCCAATTTACAAAATAACTTTCTCAACTGGAACAACCTTCCCTCAAGTCAGGGCCGTCAGGTTCTTACTAAACGTAAAAGTCTACTGGGAAAAATATGAGAGTAGGAAACCAATCATTCAATGCTACAGGTGCCAAGCTCACGGGCACACCTCATTAAATTGCAACAAGGCGTTTAGGTGCCTTAAATGTGGGGAGTCGCATGACACTCGCACCTGCACAAAAACCCCGGATACTCCAGCCACATGCGCGAACTGTAGGGAGGACCACCCGGCGAACTACAGTAGGTGCCCTGCGCTCCTAGCCTTCCTCAAAAAAAGAACCTCAAGCGTGCCTCCCATCCCCCCTAAGGTGAAAAAAGCCAGCATAAAAATCCAAGACTATCCTGCTATAAAAAAAATCTCTAATGTGCAACAAACCCCTAGTAAACCAAAACTCACCTATGCACAAGCTATCTCCAGCAGCGAACTGCCAGCCAAATCAAGAATCCTCCCCAATCATGAAGATGGTATCCTAGGAAGCATTAAAAGCATAAACGCGTCCGGTGAACTTGAAACTTTCTTAAATATACTAGAACTAATCCAGAAATTATACATTCCCTGTACAAATTCCATAGATAAGATCAAGGCTATAATCCAAATAATTCAAGTATTAGACTCAAAATAACCACCTTACCCCATAAAATACTCCTGTGGAACGCCACCAGCGTTAAGCAAAAAGTACCTGAACTAGAAGTATTCTTACAAAACAACAACATCGATATTGCACTCATCACGGAAACATGGCTTTTGTCGTCAGATCGCTTCTACATCAAAGACTATATAACAATCAAAAAAGACAGACCTACCAGAGGGGGGGGGGGGGAGTTGCAATACTCACCCAGAAATCCATCCCGTTTGATAACATCAAGCAAAAACCAACCCTGGGACTGGAATATATAACAATCAGGACCAAATCCAACCCTCAATTAGTTATTGGGGCGGCTTACTCCCCTCCAAAACACAAAATCCTGCCGGCGGACCTTGCCCTGCTTACAACCCATAATCATAAATTCGTAATAGGCGCCGACCTAAACGCGAAGCACACATACTGGAACAACTCTACACAAAACCAAAGCGGATACGTGCTAAAGAAACACTTGGATCAAAATAACTACAACATAATTCACCCACCAACCTATACTTACCATCAACCCAACAAAGCACCGTCCGTCATTGACATATATCTTACTGATATTACATACTCAACCTCCTGTGACACAGTAGACAATCTTTCCTCAAATCACCTTCCGGTGATTCTAACCATTGACCCATCCCGAGCCACTCTGCCGAAACATACTATTTCAACCACGGACTGGCACAGATACAGGGTCTTGGCAAACCATCATAATCTAGTACCTACCATCGAAACACAAGAAGCACTGGACTCACAAATTGAAAATTTCACTTCAAATGTAAATTTCGCTTACAGGAGAGCAACCAAGATCACCCCAGGAACAAACCAGAAGCAGCTCACGAGCCCCCTACTCACCACTCTTACCAGGAAGAGAAACCGGGCTAGAAGACTCTATCAAAGGACAGGTAACCCTTACTACAAGCTCACTAGAAATATGCTGACAGGAAAGATCATAACAGAAATAGGAACCATCAAAAATCAAATCTGGCAGGATAGATTAGCGACAGTTAACTCTGGACAGTCCACCCTATGGGATACCTACAAGCTAACTAAACCCAAGTCACCCAGCCTTCCACCTCTTCTGGACCCTCAGGGAACCCTCCATACCACTGACTCTGAAAAAGCAGAAATACTGGCGAAATCTTTCCAGGAGGTTCATACACTCTCGGCAACAGCTGCCTCCCCTCTGGAAGACCTTGCAAATAACAACGCGAATACTATCTCGCAAAGCTCCACTACCCCTTCCGAGGAACTTAACTTCCTAAACCCGAAACTACTTATAGGGTAAATCCGGGAGACGCGGTCGGGCCGGAGAGTTGGTCGTGTCGCTATATTTCAGAGTCTATACGTAAAAATGCATTAAAGTGCAGACCAATTACTTCTCAAGAAGCCAAATAGTTGATTGAATAGCGTTATTTCGCTTCCTTCTGTGTTTTTCTGGATTTATAGGCTATAAAAGGTAAATTGATGTTACATTTAACCTCTTTTGTCAAACCGCGGTTGTACAGAATCGTATTTAAAATATACTTCTAAGTTTATTTTCCTTTAATGTTTGGAATAATAAGATAGTAGAGATATTGAAGGACAATGCAGCCAAAGTATTTGGCCACATTAACTATTCCTCTCAAAGCCAACGAGAAGACCATGTCTCGCTGCAGAAAGGTGAGATGGTCGAGTTATGATTTTTTTATTATTTTTTTACTTTTTATTATTATTTTAGTATTATTTTTGTTTATTTAGTTTATTTATTCACCTTTGTATTCATTTAGTTTGCTAATCGGCAGTAGGTAATTCACTTTTTCTTTGATGTGTTCTTTACTTGTTTAGCGTAAACAAATTAAATATCAATGAATCCGTAGTTGCATTCATTCATAAATAATTTTGCTTTATCCTTTGTTAATTTTCCATGAATAATTATGTGAGTGATCTCTGCCAACGACGAAAACCATTTCTCCCGGCACCTCGGGGGAGATGGTCAGATGTCATGACTTCAGTTTTCAACCCGATTAACAGTAAATATTGTCTTAAAGCAAATATCGACCAGTTTTTCTGAATCGGCATAAAATTCTGAACACATTAGGTTTGTTCTGATAAAATAAGTAATATCTATATTAGTTTTAATAGCCATTTTATATTAGGTCGACCGCGTCTCCCGGATTTACCCTAGATATTATAAGAAAACTTCCGAACAAGTCGCCAGGACCAGACAAGATCACAGCTATTAAGCTAAAAAATCTACCTAGAAAATTAATAGTTCAGCTGTATTATATATTCAAAGCAGCTCTCACACTATCCTACTTCCCAGAAAAATGGAAACTTGCCAAGATTATCCCGATTAAGAAGCCAAACAAACCTAAGGATTCTCCATCCAGTTACAGGCCGATTAGCCTCCTAAGTATACTGGGCAAATTACTGAAAAAAATCATTCTCATCCAACTACAGGCACATGTAGACGCGAATAATATCCTAATAAACGAGCAGTATGGTTTCCGATCAAATCACTCAACCATCCACCAACTTCATAGAGTTACAGAATACATATCACTAGAGTACAACAAGAACAGAATACCCCATATGGCTCTTCTTGACCTGAATAAAGCCTTCGACTCAGTATGGCATAATGGCCTTCTCCTGAAACTCTCCCGAATAAACACGCCTATCTACATACTCAAAATTATTCAAAGTTATCTCACAAACCGCAAACTGTTGGTGGCAGTAAATGGGTCACTTTCCCAGGAGAGGGGGGTCGAGGCAGGAGTTCCCCAGGGCTCTATGCTGGGGCCGTTGTTGTTCAATCTGTATATAAATGACCTACCAAAACATCCAAATACGAAAATCGCCATATACGCTGATGACACAGCCATTTTAACATCTTCTTGGAAGCCTCGCATGGCAGCGTTGTACCTAACAAGCCACTTGGACCTACTTAGTGAATTCTTTGCTACCTGGAAACTCAAGCTAAACGCGGAAAAGACCGAAGCCATTATTTTCCACAAGAAAAAGATAGACTACCCTCCTGAGATCCATCTAGCATCTGCCAAAATAAAATGGTCAAATAGAGTTAAATACTTGGGTGTGGTCCTGGACTCTAATTTAAATTGGGCTGCTGCAGTCCAGGACAGAATTAAGAAAGTGTACCCACTGTTCAGGTCATTGTATCCATTGATAGCCTACAAAAGTTGCATACACACCCGATACAAAAGATTGCTATACCTGGCATGCGTCAGGTCTGTTCTCCTATATGGACATCAGATCTGGTCCACCACAGCAAACGCGCCCCTCCATAAAATACAGGTTATACAAAACAAGTTTCTACGCATCATCCTCCATGCCCCGAGGGACACCCCCATAACACAACTTCACAGCGCACTCAATATCCCTTTAATCAAACCACTCATCTACAAGTCTCTAAAAACACTTTTCGCTCCGTCACACAATAACCCTACGATAGCTGATTTGGGTAATTATGAATTATCCAAATACCCGCTCAAAATAAGAATATGGACCCCAGCCTTACTTATTCCAACGGCTGAAAGACAACTATAAAAATAAGATTCCAGTATTCCAAACAGGAGTAGTAGTACTCCTCATGGCTCATAATCCATCAAAACTCGGGTTTTTGAAACTTTTTTCCCGTGCTGAAATACAAGTAGGGTTTCCACCCGTACGCATAACTTGACATGAGATAACCCACCACATTTTGTTCATAGAATCCCGCAGGTAATAAGGAGCACATCCTAGGGTACTGCGGACAAATACTCAAGGGAAACACACACAAAAAAAAACCATTAGCCAGAGTCTACCACGAGCGGTACAGGCAAACGGCTAAGGCTCTCCCAAAGATTTCCTGTATAACCAGGCTGCGTCTTTGTGTATTTTTGACTCCTCTTACGTCCACGGCTCCCAAAGGAACGCGAGTACGCCGACCTTTGGACGCAGGTCGATATCCGCTGTCAATCTTAGGGACAAGCTTCGCTTGCCCCGGAGGACATCCCATAGCCTCCGTATCTTCCGCGGGTTTTACCCACTGGACGATCGGACTCAAGGTTTCCCGGTCAGGGCCATTGGTGGAGACCACAGCCAAGGCACCAGAACGACCACTGCCCCCACTCCTTACCTTACCGCCGAACCGCTCGAGCCTTCGAACTCCACGACGCGACCGACGCGACCGACGCGACCGACGCGACCGACGCGACCGACGCGACCGACGCGACCGACGCGACCGACGCGACCGACGCGACCGACGCGACCGACGCGACCGACGCGACCGACGCGACCGACGCGACCGACGCGACCGACGCGACCGACGCGACCGACGCGACCGACGCGACCGACGCGACCGACGCGACCGACGCGACCGACGCGACCGACGCGACCGACGCGACCGACGCGACCGACGCGACCGACGCGACCGACGCGACCGACGCGACCGACGCGACCGACGCGACCGACGCGACCGACGCGAACGACACCGTAGGCTAAGAGTTAGATTAAGCCGCACAGACCCTGTAAGCCAGCTGGACCTGGCCGGGACATTTGTACACGCGCTAGTTTTACCAGTAAAGCCCGTTTTACCCTCGAAACCTGAGTCAATCTCTCGACGGCCCTGGACACCCGGTCTGAGCCGGCATAATCGCGGTTCCTCCACCGCACACCGAGTAACCTCCACGAAGAGAGGTTACACTAGTACAACCAAGAGTTTTTAATTTTTCAGAATATTTTTTTTCAGTAGTAAGAATTGACACTTTGGATATTCCGTTTCTTCTCGAAAACGGTACAGAATTTTTGAACGCCCTCAACGGTACAAACCTAGTACAAACTAGTACAACCAAGAGTTTTTAATTTTTCAGAATATTTTTTTGTTCAGTAGTAAGAATCGACACTTTGGATATTCCGATTTTTCTCGAAAACGGTTCAGAATTTTTGAACGCTCTCAACGGTACAACGCGGCACAAGTCTAGTATAAACTAGTACAACCAAGAGTTTTTAATTTTTCAGAATATTTTTTTTTTTTCAGTAGAAAGAATCGACACTTTGGATATTCCGATTTTCCTCGAAAACGGTTCAGAATTTTTGATCGCTCTCAATGGTACAATGTTCTTTACAACTAGTACAATGTAGTACAATCGCGAAAAACGATGTTTTAAAAAAATGTGGGGCTAGCCCCTTTTTTACTTTTCTAATTTTCTCGAAAACGGTTTCGAATTTTTCAAAGCTCTCAACGGTACAATGTTCGGTACAACTAGTACAATGTAGTACAATCGCGAAAATAGATGTTTTCCAAAAATGGGGGGCCAGCCTGAAATTTGGTTTTTTCAATTTTTCTCGAAAACGGTTGGGAATTTTTGAAAGCCCTCAACGGTACAACGCGGTACAAGCCTAGTACAAACTAATACAACCAAGAAATTTTAGGTTTTCGAAAAAAGGGGGGCTAACTTCACACAGGCGAAAATCCCCCCGGACGTCCCCGGACGCCCTAAAAAAGAGGACAAATCCGGGGAAACCCGGACGGATGGCAGCCCTAGATATAGTCCGGTACCATTTTATGGCAAGGGACTCGACAAGCGCAGAAGGTAAAGCAGCCCGCTGCTTTACACGCTGGCGATATTTTTAGCTGGCGCCAAACACCTGTATCACCTCGAAATGTCCTCTTCTCCGGCGTGCTGAGGTGTTTTCTGGCGGAACCCTGCCTTAGACACGCCGGGTGAAAGGACTGAGGCGAAAGCTGTATATTAGGGTGGTCCTTATTTTTCAACTTCCGATTTTTTTTGGTCTTACCCGCCTAAAATATGAGGTTTGGTGAGAAAATGATATGTGTAAAATTTCAAAGTGATTGGACAACGGGAACCCGTTTCGGACATAATTGTGTTCGTCTATTTTGGAAGTATCAGTGAATATTTTGTAATAAAAGTACAGTTTATTAGATGTACAATAATAATATGTATGCATTACGTCGAAAAATATTGACGAAATCTTTGAGTTTCAGCTTTTAAAATTAGTATACAACGCAGCGAATAAGCCAGAATAGACGATTTGTGGTCTTAATTGCACTGTTCAACACGTATTTGGATCTGCAATATGCACTCCGAGATCCTAGTACAGTTTTCCGCCTCAAACACGAATCCGTAAATAAAAGTGCTCTATCACCCTCAGTTTTTGAAAAACATGAGTTTTTGTAAAAAGCGCACGATTTTGGGCAAGAATGAGGTATTACGTGAAAACCAAGAATGCTAGAAAGTTCAATTTACTCTCAAAAGATAGAGGAGAGTTTCCTGAATATATCGGTGTATACAATTATCAAATTTGATGGTTTTATACGGTTGTAATCGGCCGTCAAAGTTTAAAAAAGTGCCGATGTGCATAATTTCGACGCAATACTTTTGCATTTTTACGAAAAGTTGTTTGTCTAGCACGAATTCGCTCAAAAGTATCAGATTTTGTAGACATTTCTGATGAAGAAACCATTCACGAAAAATGTCGGAACGGTTTTAAATTCGGATTGTTGGAGAAAATATCCAGCGGGAACGCGTGCACGGTGTTTTTCCGCTTGGCGGCAGTGGGCGGCCATTGCTCGTCTGACGCGTCTCGTCAGGGCCGTGGCGCAATCGACACGGTGCCCCGTAGAATGGTCCTTAGCTATAGGAGTCAAAATTTGTTTTGAATTTTTTTTGGTCTTCGGCTACTTTCGAAGTATCAATGAATATTGTTTAATAAAAATACAATTTCTTACATGTATAATAGTAACATTTGTACATTACTTCCAAAAATATAGACGAATATACAATATTTTTTATTTACTAAAATTGTATTATTCACTAATTCCTTATAATTATGTAAGTATTTATATACAACAAAATATTATTACAATTTAACTTAGATATAGGTATAAATAAAATTAAAATAATGCATACGTGTTAATATTTGTCTTTTATCAAGCTAGATTTCTTTGAATCGGGGTAGAATTGTCGATATTCTTCTAAAACTTGTAAAATGTATTGTTTGTTGTCTTCATTTGTTGTTAATATTTCATTGTAGTCTGACATCAGTTTTACGCCTCGCTCCGCAGTGTCATTCACAATTTTCAAATTCTGTACAATTTCTAAACCCGCTTTATAATCTTCGTCGTTTTCCCAGACTTCCGGATCTAGTTGCAAAAAATTTGTCGATATATTAAATCTTGTAAAAAATTTTTTGCTTTCTCGTGAAATAAATTTTCCACGCTAGCATTAACATAATTTTTTATGTCAATATTTTTTATAACAATTTTTTTTAAAGGAATTTTTGTATCGATTTCATCTAACATTGTAACCATACGCCTTTTTACATCGAAAGATAAATCTGCATAAAAAAAAGATAGAGCTGCACATTCTGGCGTCAAATACCATAAATGGCCACTAAATTTACGTAATCCGATTTGGCTTATATTTTTGTCAACTGCTTTGTATGTATAAAGCTGTTGCACAAATCTTAAATCCTGGTGCGGAGCTTTTTCAGGAATTGGAGCACTAAACCATGCTTCAAAGTATAAACTAGTTAAAAATATACATATATTCTTAATTCCTACCATTTCTTCGGAACTTAATGCAAATTCTTCGCGGAATAAATATATTTATTTATTTATTTATTTATTTATTTATATACGGGAAAACCCTTTGGTGCATAGAATAGAAAAGATCAGTAGAAAAATAGTACATAAAAGTAGAAAAATAGTACATAAAAGTAGACACACGAAAACAGAACACATAAAACCAGAATGAAATGGTGCCAAGATACAGTACAAGCAAAAAGAATAGGATAAAATACAACAGAATAATAGAATAATAGGAATTAGCGGAAACTAATAACCGCCTTATTCGCAGCGCGCTTAAAAGAGTATAATGAATGGCAGAAGAAATCAACTAAATGCGCAACAGAATTAGAGGTTCTACATAGTCTATCCACACAGTTGTTCATGCCATAAGTGGTAGAATGTTTACACAGCATAAACAGTGGTGTATTCCTTAGCGCTCTGGGCGGTACATTAAGTTTAAATAAGCTTAAAAGCTCCGGACAGTTGATGTGGTGATTTATAACTTTAAAAGTCAGTATTAGATCGGATAAAAACCTTCGCTTTTCAAGAGGAATATAGCACAGAGTGGAAAGGATATGCTCGTAATCATGAGAAAATCTATCAAAAGGGATACGCAGCTTATATGCTGCATATCTCAAATACCTATGCTGGATGCTCTCCAAAGATTTGATGTGACATATACGGTAGGGATTCCAAAGACTAGAACAATATTCCAAATGAGGGAGAACAAGGGTGGTGTAAAGAGTGTTAAGCGTCTTTGGGGTCCTAAAGTCAACGGCAGCTCTCATTAAAAAACCGAGGGCTCTAGAGGCAGTAGCTCTAATATGGGCATAGTGTCTTCTAAAATCCGCCGAAGCAGAGAAGATAACTCCCAGGTCGCGAATGGAATCTACAGAATCAAGAGACGTCCCATCAATGTTGTACTGAAACTGAATATTAATATTCAAACTGCGGTGGAATTGTATCACATGGCATTTAGAGAGATTCAACTGCATACGATTTGTGAGACACCACAAGGCAACATTAGATAGGTCCTCCTGCAAAAGCTGTGCATCCATAGGGGACCGAATAGAGCGATAAATTTTTAAATCATCGGCAAACAGTAGAAATTTACTATGCACAATTACCTTAGAGATGTCATTGATGAAAAGAATAAACAATATCGGACCAAGATGAGAGCCTTGAGGAACACCGGATGTAACATCAAATACGGTAGAGAGAACATTAAAGCATTTTACAGACATCGTCCTGCCTCGGAGGTAACTGGCCAACCAAGCCAACGCAGTACCACCAATTCCAATCGATGCAAGCTTACTTATTAAGATAGAGTGACTGACAGTGTCAAACGCTTTGCTGAAGTCGGTATAGACAGCATCCACCTGGCTACCCACTTCCAGTTCATGTGAGATGTAATCTGTAATATATGTATATATGGCTTTAGCCATCCATCTGGCATGGTGGAAAGCTCCAGGAACATGAAAACGATTTCCTTTGGCACAAGTTCCACCAAGAAAAATAATCATTAATTCGAGGAATTCCACATAATCACCTCTTGGTTGCTTTTGCTGTATAGTATTGAAGCAGAAGTTCAATTTTAATTCTATGTCTTGGAGCTTTCCACTAATATAATCATCTTCTATACCTGACCGAAAATTTAATTGTTTAATGGTCGGCCAAGCTTTTTGAAATTTCTTGAATAACGGTATTTCAGGAGCTGAAGATTTCGAAATTTTTTCTTCGAATACACATTTTAAAACTAATTCGTACATATGGTGACGACACGGAAAGTACAATAAATCCCGCCCGACCATTTGCTCTAAAATAACGCAAGCACCTTTCAATCGTCCCATATTTGTAGCAGTTGTATCGCAGCAAATCGCTTGTACCGAATCTGTTAATTGCCAATTTTCTAGCATTTCGAATACTGCTAACGCTTGTTCTTTACCAGTAGATTCTACTATCGCAGGAACCCCCAGGAGTTTTTCTTTTTGTTGATATGTAATAACTACAGGCAATCTCTCTACCCGCCCTTTGCCAAATAAGCATGGTAGCATTTTCCCATCCCAATGAACTGTTATACTTTTAGGTACATTTTCTTGAAATACTTCCCGCAATTTCGCGGTGCGTTCTGCGCGAAGATGATGGCGCATACTGTTACGCGTTACGATTATTATTAGGTCTAGGCTGGTCTCCATCAGAGCAACAATCACTGAAGGTTATATTCACGAACTCCGGGTAGATTGTAAAACGCAGGCAACAGTTCCGAAGGAAGGCAATCTCGTAATTTATGAGGTTGCCTGGCGGACATTGGGTTGTCGCGTGTACCCTGTTTAGATTTGGGACCGTAGCAGGGTGTCGAGTGGTATGGGACTACAATGACCCTCTGTACGGTCGATTCCAGCGGTCCCGGAGTTCGTTGATGTTGGCCAGACATCCTGTGTCGCCGTTTGGACGCATGGGTTGATGTTTTGAGACAGTTTGTTTGGCTCGTTTATTATCGGCGAGCGCTTGATTTCCCGGAGTTTTCCCTCTCTATGGGGCTAGGTGGGCCGTTCTTCTGACGATGCAACGACCAATGAGGATTCAATATCCGTATGGCCCACCACGGAATCTGCCTGAGAGGGAGGACTTCTGGCTCGTGGAGAAGAAAAGTCCGGCGGCCGGGCAGATACGTTAATGACGGAGATTCGTTAACATCGCAATTAAATAAAACCCAAGGTCTCCTCCGGAGTGAGGACGGTACATTGGATAACTGGGTCGACTCAAGTTCTGATAATTACTCACTTATATTGTTGTATTGTTCAACGTTACTGGATATTAAATTCACTGTCACATTTATATGCAGTGTTCAATTATTCACCTTATCACGGTAACGCGTCATAGGGTTCCGCGTAGTTATTAGTGTCGGAAGAACCGTAGCGGGAACTTACAACTCCCGTTGACCCGTCTTCAGCTCAGTCGGGTCTCATTGAAAACGCGCGAGAAACACATCCCACACAGCACACAACATCCCGAGGACGTCTGTTTTAGGTCCGTTCTAGGACTGTAGGTCTGAATGTCCCGATTGGTAACAAAACGTCCTCGGGACGTCTGTGGACGGCTCTGGGATGTCTATAGACGGTTTCGGGACGTTTTTGGGACATTGTGTAACTACAGTGGCGCCATCTGTACAAAGTCCTAAAGACATCCTTGGGACGCGTTTGGGACGTGTTAAATACGTCTTTGGGACGGCCTTGGCACGCTTTGAGGACGTCGTATGCTATTGTAGGGATCCGATAAGGTTCATCGACATATGCCACCAGAGGGCTACCCGGCTCGAGAGTTTCTCGCTGGTGTTCCATTGCCCTCCGGTTGGTATATATAAGAGTTCTGTCCCAGTCGTGATACCCAGCGTGTCTAAAGGCACGGTTAAACATGTGCAACAGCGCGCATTGCGCGCCGAACACCGTGCGCAGCGGCAAATCACGTCCACACATCTGCAATGCGCGGCCGAATTTGCACTTGAGACCCTAAAAAAAGGTCGGTTTTTATGGCGGGACGCGCATTCCAGCCGCGCAAATGTTCGTCGAAAGTGAAAAGCATGCCATCACGCGCAAGCGAATGCTAGCCGCGCAGACCCCATGGCGCGGTCAACCCTCCGCGAGGCCGCACCGAAAGTGGGCAAAATCCAAGTTCCACATTTCTCCTCAGATCTCTGCGAAACCGGCGCCAATCGATTCTTTATGTTTCGCCGATGAAACTGACACCAAGAACGACGTAATTCGGAGCATAATGAAGGAAATTAGATGAAAAATCTATTTTCATTCTCTGCATTTAACTTCGTTTAAAGTAGCCCCATTTACATGAAATTTTGTATGATTTTCGTCGGAAAAACATAAGGAATCCATCGGTGTCACTTCCATATCGATACGATATAGTATAAAGAATTATTTTATTTCTGAAACAGGTATGAATCCTCGGTCGACCGCAGCGATTCGAGGTCGGCTCCCCGCGGTCGAGGGTGACATATTCATTTCAGCGTATTAAGAATTTCGTTATTCTTCATTCTTCATCGTGTCGATATTAAAATGACACCAATGGATTCCTGGTGTGCTCCCGATTAAAATCATACCAAATGTCATGTAGATCGAACTACTTTTACATAAGGAATACAAAATGTTTGTGTAATCAAAATTCTGGAACACCAAAAAGCATAAAATAAATTAAAATAAAAAAATTTTAAAAACAAGCTTTGTTATGCTTTCCTCTCAACTGACAAGCTTTTTATGTGTGGAACAGCATGGGTTTGTACCAAAACGATCTACATCTACCAATCTCGCTGTGTACCAAAGTTTTGTCTCTAGTGCCCTAGATGAGGGCCTGCAGGTAGACACAGTTTATACCGATTTCCAGAAAGCCTTTGATACAGTCGATCACTCTGTGCTGCTTCACAAACTTGCTTCGTGGGGGTTCTGTGGACCTCTTTTAACTTGGCTCGAAAGCTATCTTTCGGGGCGTGTACAAATAGTTAAGACGATAAATAGTCTTTCCTCTCCGATTTATGTCACCTCGGGCGTTCCTCAGGGGTCACATCTCGGACCCCTGCTGTTTATTGTTTTTATCGACGATATTGCTAAGGTGCTTTCGAATACAAATTTCCTTCTCTATGCTGACGATCTGAAAATATTCAGAGTTATCCGAGGAACGGAGGATGCGTACAATATAGAAAGTGATCTGCTAAGGTTAGAGCAATGGTGTACTGTTAACAGAATGCTTTTGAACATTAGGAAGTGTGTTGTACTTAGGTCCTCCCGTGCGTTATCCTGTGTTAAACATCCGTATAAATTGTACAACATAGAGCTTAGAGAAGTTTCCGAAGTTATTGATCTTGGGGTTTGCTTTACACCTTGCTTTGATTTTAGACCTCACTACGTGCGCTGTACTAGTAAGACAATGAGAACCTTAGGCTTCATCTCCAGATTTGCCAGACACTTCAAAGACAGAGAGTCTCTGAAGTTGTTATATGTGGCCCTTGTAAGGCCTCATGTTGAATATGCCTCATGCATTTGGAGTCCTAGACACGCGAAATTTATTAAATTGGTTGAAAGGGTGCAACATAAATTCTTGAGGTTTGTCACTCGTACCCTAGGTCATCCTATGGATAGAGCTGACCATGACTATGGCCCGGCACTTGCAACCCTTAGAATGGTCACTCTGGAGGAGCGTAGGCGCATTGCAGACATGACGTTTCTTTATAAAATTATTAACGGCCACATAAACTGTCCTGATTTGCTTTCCTTAGTGACCTTCAATGCTCCGGCTAGGAACATGCGGTCTAGGCCTCTATTTGCTACGAGGCATCCGAAATATCGGCATTATGCGATCGACCCTATTAACAGGGCGATGATAACTGCGAATCAGTACTTTAGAGTCATTGATCCCTTTCTGGGGTCCCTGACTTCGGTAAGAACATTATTATATAGGATTGTAAGTGACTCAAATGGTGGTACTTAGTACCTAGTTAATTTTGTGTAGTTTGGTTAGTTGTCTTGTTTTTCTACTCATTATTGGCTAATATATTTACTGTTCAGACTCTGTTCACTGCACCTGTATAGTGTATTTGTAAATCATGGGTACTTCCCGTAAACTTATTAATAATAATAAAATTGTTAAATAGTACTAAAAAAAATAATTTTGTTACTGGCCTAAATGACTGCCTTAAACACATTCCCTCATATGACAAAAAATAAAAGACTGGGGCGTAAATATTGAAATGCCCTTTTTATATAAATAGTATTACTGTCTTTATATTCATATTCTATTGACGAATTAGACTGATCTCTAGCAGAATACGAAAACTAATGTATTAAACTACGTAAAGGATTATAAACATTTTATATTGAAACTGCATTTCAATATTCACCCCCCCCCCCCCCCCCCGCTCTTATTATTTATCATAGGAGGGAATTCGTTTCAGGCAGTCATTTAGGCCGGTAACAAAATTATTTTTCTTTTTTTAGTACATTTTAATAAAAGCTTATTTTAATTTTTTTTTATTTTAATTTTTTAAAAAGATACTGACTTTGTTCTAAGAAATTTTTTTTGTTTATAATTTTTATCTCGAATACTAATAATTCGATAGAATAACTGCAAATAGAAAAATGTGTGCCACGATGAGCTTTACAACACTATTCTTTAAAATCCAGTTTAACAAAATTTAATTTCCCAATTTTTCTTAGCGTGTGGACAATATTTTATCGCATTTTCGAGCACTGGTCCCCTTATTGCATCCGAACCCTCAATTGTTGATCACATGATGCTGCAATTACAGTATGTCTTCCTATATGTATATTTAGGTACTAATTCAGTGCATAACCGTTAAATTTTAGAGCTTACTTTGAGAGATATAGCGAGTGGCGATATTAGGTACAGTCATCCTATAAGTATTTCAAAGATTGTAGATTACATAAATATAATAGTCTAAAATACATCAAATACTAAACTTGGACACCGTGCAAACTAATAACCATAAACACATTTGAATTTTGAAGCTTATTTTGTATTTTACATACGATATTGCAGATTACGCAGGTTTGATTCGAACCAAAATTGTAAACGTTCGCACGCGTCCATCTCACTGAAAACAGCTGCCAGCTGTAAACCATGACTTAAAACAATTGACGGGCTATTGCGGTAGGTGCGGGGAAGAGGGACGAGGTACACTACGAACGTTCGGGATGCTCATTTCTATCGCTCCATAAAAATATGGACAAAATTCTTGTTTTGATCTGATTCGCCCTGTGATCCGAAAAATGCAAAATGTATTGGTGGGGAGAAGATAATTTTTCATGAAAAAATAAATAGAAAATATATAACAAAATTTTTCCTTTCAAACAATTAATGCTGAAAATTTGATTTACATCATGATTTGTATTCTATCATTTCTACTACCTCCACACCGATATAAATTGGTAAAGGGTGCACAGCAAAAGAACAGGTGCTTTTAAAAAAACTGATGTTGCTGTGTAATGAATTGTAAAAAATGGCAGCCGTTTAAGCGCATAAACGACCAACACCCTTCTGCTCCAACTATTTCCTCTTTGCTCGTATTATCATTCAGCAATAAACAATATCATGCACACATTACTAAAGGAACATACAATCTTCACGTACTTGGCTGATACGCTTTTAAACTGTGGTTTACTTCGTATAAAACAATAAAGGCGACGTATTTCTTTTAGTTTTCGATGCATAAAATAACGAAGGCGTCCTGTAATTCGCACGACCGTCCAGGAGCGACTGGCGATTCTGTGATCACCTCCGTTTCTTCTCGCCTTTTACATAGTGTACTGCGAAACTCAATACATTGTTTAGGAATAGAGATATTCAATTCGGGACTTTTTACCCGCCGGACTTTTAGCCCCACTCTACCCTACCCGATTGGCATCGTTTTCGCAAAGATCTGATGAGAAATGTGGGACTTGGGTATTTTCCATTTCTTAATGCGTATTTCGGGCCCCGTCGCAGAGTGGTCTGAAATTAAGAATTTGGTGACATTTGTCTATTTTAGGTTTTGAACTATGAAAGATATCAAAACGAAATTTGCGCCAAAAAATAGGAAAAAATTATCCCCTTCTAATGATGTCTAACTTAATATTTTTTACATTTATTTATTCCTTTTTCAATTTTTTTAAGTTAATTGTTTAAAAAAAAATTAAGGGCTGTTTATTTGGTACTTTATTTAATACTCTTTTCAGTGGTTTAAGTCGCATGTTAAGAAAACTTTTCTGTTTCCAAGTTATAAGGAAAGTCGAATAGTAGAGGAACAGGTAAGTAGTCAAAATCGCTTTTTTTTTAAATAAAAGAGCAGTCTTGTTCGATAAAATGTCATCCTTTATTAGTAATTAATGTAAATAATCCATTAAAAAAATAATGCTGAATGCAGTATGGTAAATTTGCGGGATTCTCTACTTTAAGAGAGGATATCTTTAAAGCCCCAAAGACTCCTAAATTCTAACCAAATGAAATATTTTTAGCATATCTTCCTCTACGTAATCACGCAAGAATCATTTCCACGCATTGTTTTTTATAACAATTAACTTAAAAAAATTGAAAAAAGAATAAATAAATAAATGTAAAAAATATTAAGTTATACATCATTAGAAGGAGATAATTTTTTCCTATTTTTTTGGCACAAAATTCGTTTCGATAGCTTTTATAGTACAAAAGCTATAGACAAATATCACCAAATTCTTCGACGATGCGCGCAACCATTCGCGTGCGCGGCTTCACGTTGCACGAGTACCTGGTTGCGCGCCGAACCATAAAAATCGACCCTTGTAATGGTGTTCTGTAGCGCGCATTGCACATGTCTAACCGTGCCTTAAGGCAGGGTTCCGCCAGGTAAGCCTTACTCCGCATCCGGGCAGCGATGGGAAGCGGCACTGGACCTCGCTGAGTGGGCGCTGCGACGCGTCATCCCCGCGATAGGGGCGCTCGGTCTGCGAGTCGCCTTCGAGAAAACGGAGGCGATGTGGCTCGCGGACAAG
Source organism: Andrena fulva (assembly GCA_946251845.1). Taxonomy (NCBI): domain Eukaryota; kingdom Metazoa; phylum Arthropoda; class Insecta; order Hymenoptera; family Andrenidae; genus Andrena; species Andrena fulva. Next base: position 91,810,817 of record OX276327.1, on the reverse strand, counting down.
GTTGGGAGCGGAGTTCCCAACAGAGCGTCCCTGCGGGTTGGGGATGCCTGCATCGGGGTCGGCCGATCGATGAAATATCTCGGCCTGACCCTGGATACCTACTGGCGGTTTACGCGGCACTTTCGGGTCCTGGGCCCCCGGTTGGAGCGACAGGTGTGTGCATTCGCACGCATCATGCCCAACCTGGGAGGCCCTCACGAGGCAGTTCGGCGGCTATACGTGACGGTCGTCCGGTCCATGGCGCTCTACGGAGCCCCAGTGTGGGCCGGCGACCTGGAGGACTGTCGAGTCGGGCGTGAACTCCTTGCCAGGGTTCATCGCCGCGCGGTCCTCCGTACCGTGAGGGCATACCGCACGGTGTCACACGCCGATCTGTCGGCGCTGGGTGGGTCTCCTCCTTTCCATCTGCTCGCGGAGATGGAGGCGGAGGTTTACTTCGCGTCCCACGATCTCCGTGGAGCGAGGAACCCCCTTGCGCGGGATGGACCTGAGGTGCGGGGCCAGGCCCGGCGACGCATGGGAGCCAGGTGGATTGACTGGCTGTCTCTCCCTGAACATCGGGAGAGACGCGTCGTCGGGGCGCTCCTGCCTATTCTCGCCGAATGGGTGGGGCGTAGGTACGGCAGGCTCACCTTCCGCCTGACGCAGATGATCACCGGTGTAGGGTGTTTCGGTGATTATCTGTGTCGCATAGGGCGGGAGGAGTCGTCGCGGTGCCACAGCTGCGGCCGGGGCGTCGAGGACTCGGCGGACCACACTCTGGCCAGGTGTCCGGAGTGGCTGGACGACCGCTGGGTCCTCCAGCGGCAGCTGGGTCCCGACCTCTCGCTTCCGACTGTCGTGCGTCGGATGGCGGAGGATCGGGACTGTTGGGCGGCCGTCTCCTCCTTCTCCGAGGTCATAATGTTGGAGAAGGAGGAGGCTGAGAGGGACCGGATCAGGGCGGGTCTTCGGCCCCGCGCGCTCCCTCGGAGGCGGCGCGCGAGATGACCCGGGGCCGGGGGCGGCCGTGCGGCGACTTAATTCTGAAAGGCGCCCCGCTCCCCCGGTTAAAAGGCCCCGGGTCGCGCCGTCACTCCCCCGTAAGGGGAGTGGGAAGGGGGCCGCACCCCGTAACGAGTGCGGCGACAGACCCCTCGTATGCCCCCCCTCCTGTGAGAGAGGGGGGCGTGCAGTCGGGGGATATCTTGGGGAAGGGGAAAAGCGGCCCGCCAAGCTTTAGGGCGGTCCGCTGTATGTCAGGGAGGGAGAGCGGGGGGGGGGGGTCCATGAACTAGCCCCCCCCCGGGGACCGGCGATGCCACGCCGCTCCCGATAGTGCGATCGAGCTCCGGGGCATAAACGGGCGGCTGATGACGGGCCGCCCTATAGGCACACGTCGCCGACCGCCCGCCCGAGGTGGCCGTCGAGGAATCACGCCCCGACCGCCTTAAAGGCCCCTCGGGATGCGGCGGCTGGGACGGCCCGTGGGGCCGTCCACGCCCCGGCCCGGTACCGACCGTAGCATCGTCGCGGCCGGGTAGCAGCTCGATCGCGGGGTCGTGGGGCGGGGGTGCCGGGGGGCACCACCCGCCCTAGTAGCAGCGACCCCGGAAGAGGCGGCGCGGACGCGTGGTCCGTCGCGCCGCCGCGCTAGGAGACCATAGCTGGGGGAGGTGTTAATACTCCCCCAGGGAAGGCCCCCCTTGAAGGGGGAGCTGTGTGCGGAGTTGCTCTCAAAGCGCAGGGGGGGAGGGCAGCGAACGAATCGCTGGTTTGCACTCGCATCAAGTCCCTCCCCTCAGGCGCGCAACTCCGCACACGTGGTAGACCACCTTGGAGGTTTTAGTGGGTTCGAGTCCCACATAACCCCCTGCCCGCCCCCCGGGCAAGGGGTATCCGTGGGGATTTCCTCCAAGTTAAAAAAAAAAAAAAAAAAAAAAAGGTAAGCCTTACTCCGTCTGGAAACGCGGGCGTCCCTCAGGGGTGTGGGCGTGACGGAGTCGGAGGCCTTGTCCTTCCATCCGTCCGTCCCGCTCCCCGCTCGCGCGGAGCTCCTCCCGCCGTGCCTGCCCCCCCTGGACGGACGCCGGCGCCGCGCCATCGTCATCGGTGGCGGTGCCCGGGCCCTCGTCGGCCGCGAGGTCCGAACCCCTGCCGGGGGAGACGACAGCGAGCGACCCTGCCACCAAATGGGGGAAGAAGAGGAGGCGGAAGGCGTCTCCCCCTCCCTCGGCCCCGACCACGGACCCCCCATCCCTACGCGCCGGCGCCACTGCCGTGGAGCAGCCGTGGAGCAGCCGTGGGACGCCGTGTTGCGCCGGATGGGGGAACTCGAGCGGCGGGTCGATGCCCGCCTCCTGGCCCTGGGAAGGGTCCTGGGGCGTGGCGAGCCGACGTCGAAGCCGGCCGCCGAACCGACGCCACTGGCCCTGGAGAGGGGGAAAGAGAAGGGGCAGGCGGGTGCCGGCAGGTCTGCTGGTGGACCAGCGGGCGTGCCGTCGGGCAATAAGGGGGGTGCTCCCCCTCCCGCGACGCCACCGCCTTCTTTGCAGAAGAAGAAGGCCGGGCCCCCGCCGTCCCCGGCTCCGCCGCCCCGCGATCTGGCGATGGCTGGGGCCGGCACGAGGGAGATGGTGCCGCCGAGGACCACTCCCCCGACGTCCGCGGCCGTGGGTGGAGGGGCGGGTTACCCGCCCCAGCCAACCCTAGCGCGCCTCAAGCGGGAGAACAGGGCCGCGTAAGCCGCCAAAAAGGCCAAGAAGGCTGCAGCGACTGCTGCCACGTCGGGCACCCAGGCCTCGGCCCCCGGGACCCAGGGTGCCGCTCAAAGCACCTGGGCCCAGGTCGTCGGCCGCGGGACCAGGAGGGCGGGGAAAACGGCCGCCGGGGGCGGCGCTACAGGAGGACCAACGGGGGGGGCTGCCGCGACGTCAGCTCCCCAGCGGAAGGGCACGCCTGAACGAGCCCCGGTTTTGATCCCGCGTGCCCCCAGAACTGCAGCGGTGGCTATCACCGCCCCTGCTGGGGGGGAGAAAGAGTTATCCGCGCGGGTCGCCGGCGCGATGGCGGCCATCAAGGTCGCCGACCTCGGTATCGCAGCTATGCGACCGAGGCGCGCCGTCACCGGGGGACTCGTCTTCGAGATCCCCGGATCTCAGGGCTCGGCCAAGGCTGCCGCCCTTAAGGCGAAGCTGGCGGAGCAGCTTGGGGGCACGGGCATTAGGGTACATTGCCCCCAAAAATTGGCCGAGTTCCGGGTGTGCGGCCTCACGGAGCTGGCGTCTGTGGAGGCGATACGGGCGGCGGTCGCGGCGCAGGGTGCCTGCGCGGCGGAGGACGTCTCGGTGGGAGTGAAGCGCCGAGACGCCGCCGGGCTTTTCTCCCTCTGGGTCCGCGGGCCTGTGGCGGCTGCTGCCAGGCTTGTTAAAGCGGCCACGATAATCGTGGACTCGCTAGTGGCCCGCGTCGTGCCGCTCGCGCAGCGGAAGCTGCAGTGCTTCCGCTGTCTCGAGTTCGGCCACGTGCAGGCCAAGTGCGGCAGCCCCACCGTCAGGAGCGGCCTCTGTTACCGCTGTGGTAACGAGGGGCACTTGGCACGCTCCTGCGAGGCCGCCCCCGACTGCCCGCTCTGCGCGGCAGCGGGGCTCCCCAGCATCCACCGGATGGGCGGACCGGCCTGTCGGCCTCCCCGTCCGACCTGCCCGGGGGCCCGGAGGGGGGGGGGGGGGGGTCCGCCCCGGCGTCGCCCGGGACAGCTGCCTCCCCGCCTTCGGGTGTTTCACCCGCGTCAACTGCGTCCCCCTCACCCGCGACATCGCCGGTGGCAATGGAGCCCGGTCCCCTGGCCTCGACATCTGCGGCCGGGGCTGGCGCCGGCAAAAGGAAGGACCGCGAAGAGTCGGATTCCCCGGCTAGCGGTCCTCCTCCGTCGGCGCCCGGGGGGTCCCCGAGGGAGGGGAGGAAGAAGAAAAAGCGGAAGGAGGGGGGCAGAACAGAGCCCCCCCCCCCCGCTCGGCGGACCTGGGGCGGTCGGGAGGGAGGCCTATTTGAAGGTTCCTCCACCGCTGAGCGGAGCGACGGAGGAGGCGAGCGGCGAGGAGGCTCGCGAGTTGGCGCGTTCGGTCGCGGCCTCGTTCGGAGGTGGGTCCCACCTCCCAGGCGACGAGACGGAAGGTCGCGAGCCCCCCGATACTGCCGGGGGCGCAGCTCGACCTGCGGGAGTATCGGGGGAGGCCGACATTAGCACTGAGTAATGTCACGAGGCCCTCCTATACTGCTCGCGAACCTCAACCACTCCATGCGAGCTCACGACCTGCTGGAGCAGGCTCGCGTGGAGTTGGGGGTCGGACTGGCCGTCATCGCCAAGCCGTATCCGCTGGGGGACCGGTGCTATCGGTCCACCAACCCGGATCGGCAAGTGGCGATGACGTGGGAGGTGGGAAGAGGCGCCCCGCCGTGTTCGGTCGCCCAACACGGTCGGGGCTGGATGGCGGTAAAGTGGGGGGACCTCCTCGTAGTCGGCTGCTACCTGGCACCTAGGTTCAGCGTCCCGGAGTTCAAGGACCGGCTGAGCGAGATGGAGGCTTTTCTCGCCCCCCAATTAGCTCAGCCGGTGGTCCTATTGGGGGATTTTAACGCCCACGCTCGTGAGTGGGGCGCCCCCAGGACTCCCGGGGCGAGGTGCTGCTCGAGTGGGTGGAGGCAATGGGGTTCGTTCTAAAGAGCCCCTACGCAGTCACGACGTTCCGCGGGCCGCAGGGCGAGTCTGTAATAGACCTCGTCTGGGTTAACCCTGCGGCCACAGCATTAACGTCGGACTGCTGGGTGGCGGAGGATTCAGAGCCGGGTTCGGATCACATGTACGTGATCCTGGCCACCTCCGCTGCCCCGCCTCCCCGTGCCCCTCGAGCTGGTAGACAGCCGCCGCGTTGGGCGCTCAATCGGCTTGACGCTGACGCAGCCCAGATGGCGTCCTCCGTAGTCGTCTTGTAGGGATCTTGGTATCGCGTGGCCTCCCTGGCTTCCCCCACTTCTCCGGTATGTGGAGAGTGGGGAGTTCGTCTTCTCGTAAAAAGGAAGTGACGCCAGGTCACTGCCTGGACGACCATTGCTAGCGTCGTATGGACGCAAGAGGAAATATACTCTTTTGTTAATCGTTTCATTGAAATCAATGTGTTCTTACTTCCACCACTACCTAGTCAGTCTATAATTGAAATAATTGGTCTCCCCAACGACGGGAGCCAACAGTCTGGCCTCCTTTGCCGCGCGACGTCCTCGACGACCCCCTTACTGGCGCCCTTTGGCTCCGGCGCGCGTTGCAAGCTATCTGCGACGCCACAATGCCGAGAGCCCGGGCGCCGGATGGGGGTCGTAGGTCGGTGTACTGGTGGTCGACGGAGATCGCGGATCTCCGCGCCGTCAGCCTACGGGCACGCCGGCAGTACACCAAGGCCCGCCGTTGGGATCGACGGCGGATCACGGAGGACCGGCTTCAGGAGCTCCGCTCCGCGTTTTCCGCGGCGCACAAGGAGCTCCGTGAGGCCATCGCCCGGGCTAAAACCCGTTCGTGCGACGAGTTCCTCGCGATCCTCAACGAGGACCCTTGGGGGCGCCCGTACAGGGCCGTGTCCGTCAAACTCGGACCCTGGGCGCCTCCTGTTACAGAGGGCCTCGAACCCCGGCTTCTCCTCGACGTTCTGTCGGCGCTGTTTCCCCCTCCCCCGGTTCCAGGGGAGGGTGGCGCCGATGAGTCGGGAGACCGGGAGTTAACGTGGGGCACCGACATTGCGGATGCCCCGAGGGTCACGGAAGAGGAGCTCGCGTCCGCGGTGCAACAAATGCGTTCCAAGAACGCTGCACCCGGACCGGACGGAGTGCCCGGGCGGCCTCAGACGCGTGTTTGACGCCGCGCTGAGGACCGGGAGGTTCCCCCCCGCGTGGAAGGAAGCGAGGTTGGTGCTGCTCCGGAAGCCCGGAAGACCCGCAGAGTCACCCTCGGCATACCGACCGATATGTCTTCTGGACGAGGCGGGCAAGTTGCTGGAGCGCATTCTAGCTGCCCGCCTCCTGGGCCACCTGGGAGCCGCGGGGTGTCCGGATCTTTCCGACCGCCAATTCGGCTTTAGGCGGCAGCGATCGACCATCGACGCCATCATGTTGGTCAGATCGCTGTCGCGCCGGGCGGCCGAGGGAGGCGGTGTCAGCGTGGCGGTGGCACTCGACATCGCCAACGCATTTAACACCGTCTCCTGGGCGGCGATTGAGCGGGCGCTGGTCTACCATCGCGTCCCGCTCTACCTTCGCCGCCTGATCCGGGACTATCTCCGCGGTCGGGTGGTCTCCTATGTCCGCCGGGACGGGGACGGGGTGATTCGCGTGCACCGCGGCGTGCCACAGGGGTCCGTGTTACGGCCCCTGCTTTGGAACCTGGCATACGACGCGGTGTTGCGGGTTGAAATGCCATCGTCGGACGTCTCGCTCGTGTGTTACGCGGACGACACTCTGGTGGTGGCATCCGGGCAGCGATGGGGAGCGGCACTGGACCTCGCTGAGAGGGCGCTGCGACGCGTCATCCCCGCGATAGGGGCGCTCGGTCTGCGAGTCGCCTTCGAGAAAACGGAGGCGATGTGGCTCGTGGACAAGGTTGGGAGCGGAGTTCCCAACAGAGCGTCCCTGCGGGTTGGGGATGCCTGCATCGGGGTCGGCCGATCGATGAAATATCTCGGCCTGACCCTGGATACCTACTGGCGGTTTACGCGGCACTTTCGGGTCCTGGGCCCCCGGTTGGAGCGACAGGTGTGTGCATTCGCACGCATCATGCCCAACCTGGGAGACCCTCACGAGGCAGTTCGGCGGCTATACGTGACGGTCGTCCGGTCCATGGCGCTCTACGGAGCCCCAGTGTGGGCCGGCGACCTGGAGGACTGTCGCATCGGGCGAGAACTCCTTGCCAGGGTTCATCGCCGCGCGGTGCTCCGTGCCGTGCGGGCATACCGCACGGTGTCACACGCCGATCTGTCGGCGCTGGGTGGGTCTCCTCCTTTCCATCTGCTCGCGGAGATGGAGGCGGAGGTTTACTTCGCGTCCCACGATCTCCGTGGAGCGAGGAACCCCCTTGCGCGGGATGGACCTGAGGTGCGGGGCCAGGCCCGGCGACGCATGGGAGCCAGGTGGATTGACTGGCTGTCTCTCCCTGAACATCGGGAGAGACGCGTCGTCGGGGCGCTCCTGCCTATTCTCGCCGAATGGGTGGGGCGTAGGTACGGCAGGCTCACCTTCCGCCTGACGCAGATGATCACCGGTGTAGGGTGTTTCGGTGATTATCTGTGTCGCATAGGGCGGGAGGAGTCGTCGCAGTGCCACAGCTGCGGCCGGGGCGTCGAGGACTCGGCGGACCACACTCTGGCCAGGTGTCCGGAGTGGCTGGACGACCGCCGGGTCCTCCAGCGGCAGCTGGGTCCCGACCTCTCGCTTCCGACTGTCGTGAGTCGGATGGCGCAGGATCGGGACTGTTGGGCGGCCGTCTCCTCCTTCTCCGAGGTCATAATGTTGGAGAAGGAGGAGGCTGAGAGGGACCGGATCAGGGCGGGTCTTCGGCCCCGCGCGCTCCCTCGGAGGCGGCGCGCGAGATGACCCGGGGCCGGGGGCGGCCGTGCGGCGACTTAATTCTGAAAGGCGCCCCGCTCCCCCGGTTAAAAGGCCCCGGGTCGCGCCGTCACTCCCCCGTAAGGGGAGTGGGAAGGGGGCCGCACCCCGTAACGGGTGCGGCGACAGACCCCTCGTATGCCCCCCCTCCTGTGAGAGAGGGGGGCGTGCAGTCGGGGGATATCTTGGGGAAGGGGAAAAGCGGCCCGCCAAGCTTTAGGGCGGGCCGCTGCATGTCAGGGAGGGAGAGCGGGGGGGGGTCCATGAACTAGGCCCCCCCCCCCCCCCTCCGGGGAGAGGCGATGCCACGCCGCTCCCGATAGTGCGATCGAGCTCCGGGGCATAAACGGGCGGCTGATGACGGGCCGCCCTATAGGCACACGTCGCCGACCGCCCGCCCGAGGTGGCCGTCGGGGAATCACGCCCCGACCGCCTTAAAGGCCCCTCGGGATGCGGTGGCTGGAACGGCCCGTGGGGCCGTCCACGCCCCGGCCCGGTCCCGACCGTAGCATCGTCGCGGCCGGGTAGCAGCTCGATCGCGGGGTCGTGGGGCGGGGGTGCCGGGGGGCACCACCCGCCCTAGTAGCAGCGACCCCGGAAGAGGCGGCGCGGACGCGTGGTCCGTCGCGCCGCCGCGCTAGGAGACCATAGCTGGGGGAAGTGTTAATACTCCCCCAGGGAAGGCCCCCCTTGAAGGGGGTGCTGTGTGCGGAGTTGCTCTCAAAGCGCAGGGGGGGGGGGGCAGCGAACGAATCGCTAGTTTGCACTCGCATCAAGTCCCTCCCCTCAGGCGCGCAACTCCGCACACGTGGTAGACCACCTTGGAGGTTTTAGTGGGTTCGAGTCCCACATAACGGGGGGCGGGCAAGGGGTATCCGTGGGGATTTCCTCCAAGGAAAAAAAAAAAAAAAGGTAAACCTTACTCACGAGAGTCCTCGGGCGGACCCGGGACGAAAGGCTTTTTTTGTAATATTCGTCGTTCAGAGGACGTATATAAGCCGTTCGTGGGAAATTCGGGACGTCCCGAACGACTGGGACGAACGTCCCCGTGACGTTTTGAGGACAATTGTGTGCTGTGTGCGAGACGTCCCCGGGACCACTGTTTTGGTAACATTCGTCATTCAGAGGACCTATATAAGCCGTTCGTGGGACATTCGGGCCGTCCTCGGGATGTTCGGTACGGCTGGGACGAACGTCCCCGGGACGTTTTGGGGACGATTGTGTGCTGTGTGCAGGGATCGGCGAGCCGTGGCTATCCACTCGGCTACCTCACACGTACAGGAGCGGTGGTAATGTGTGCGTGAATTGACGCCAGCGCGAAGGCAACCAAGTGGCGACAACGCGAAGCGAATGTGACGTCACATACTTTTACGTCACTATGCAGGATGAGCCGGTAGCCGGCTTAGTTTCGGCACGGCGTGGCTGCGGTAGCCGCGGCTCACTCTGGGCAATCGAAGCTATTGGAGAGGGGAAACACCTACAGGGAGCGGTGGTAATGTGTGCGTGAGACGCCACGATGGGAGCCGCCGAACCACGGCCAACCAGCGTCACCGGGAAATATGTTGTCGACGCTGGTTGGCCGCGGCGTCACTCGCTTGGCGCTGGTATATGTATATAAAAAATATCATTTCTATAATTCTGATGATGCAAAAGTATTAAGTATTTGTCTTACCTGATTCCTTATTCATGTCGTAATGAAGTGTAATTTCAATTTAATGAAAAACTTGGAAAAACTACTAAAAATGTTCGATTCACAATCGCACGTGGCGTCTTTGGCGTTGGCGTCTATACATTCGTGACGTCACATTCGCTTCGCGTTGTCGCCACTTGGCTGCCTTCGCGCTGGCGTCAATTCACGCACACATTACCACCGCTCCTGTACGTGTGAGGTAGCCGAGTGGATAGCCACGGCTCGCCGATCCCTGGCTGTGTGGGATACGCCGAATTGAAGATCGGTTAATGATCAAATCGGTTAATCTATGTCCTAATGATTCGGCAGTAGCAATGATGATGCGAACTGCATTACGATCACTCACTTTGCAGTTGTCCAATGATGCGACGAGTTTCATATTAATAAAATCCTGTTTCCCCCTTGGCTTCTTTGGGTTACTTGGACCTGGTTCATTAAGAAAATCAGGCTCCTCTGTAATAGAACTTTTGAATGCAGAAGATTCTGGTTCATCACTAGATGAAGTTGACTCAAGTTGTGCTAATTCTGCAATACAAGAAAAAAAAGTTACCTCAAGTCTAGAAATACGTTAAAACAAATTAAAAATTAGAAATACATATATGTATATCAAATTTAGATATATATATACCTTCTACTTCCGCCATCGCATCAAATCGTTGTTTGCGTATCTCATCTTCTTCTTGTCGAATTGTTTTCCGCTGTTCCATTTCTGTTAAATTTCTATCTACTCCAATCATTGATCCTGGTCTCCCCTTTTGTCTTTGATTTAATAGAAAATGTTTGTCACATTCAATATGCATCATTGTTAATGCATTACTATGAGCGATATCACAAAGATCGTCTAGTGAGTCAAGAAATTTCTTTTCTTTGCTTTCTTGTAGGTCACTTCGGCGCTTTTCAGACCGTTGCAATAGTCGCAAACTTTCATACAACGCTATTAGTTTTGTAATACTATTGTACGATTGTTTTACAGGGACACGTGCTTTCTCCCAAAACACTTCCACTTCTTTTATTACCATCGCGGCACTTGGTCGAATTTCTAATTTTACTTTTCGCAAATTGTAATACAATACACGTAAAACTTGTCCATTACTAGGAAGTTTTGAGCTAACAATTTGACTTTCGTCATGTCCCAGCAAATATATTGTATTAGAACTTCTGCTGTCCATTTTTCTAAATTCACTTTCTGTTTAACACTCCTTTATATCAACGCGAACTGGCGATACGCGCTGTTTTAATAAAGTCCAAGAACCGGATAATATACTTGTAAATATTAACAACTCGACACGGTACCTTCAAGGGCTACTACAAGACTGAGAACTCACGTGGTTTTGATTTATATTAATCCTTTCAGTAGAGGGGGGGGGGGGGAATGAAACCACACCCTGTGGGCCGTCCCTCCGAGCTAATGCCCAGTCACCAGCCAATCAGTGTGAGTGGTATTACCGAGCTCAGGGAAACTGATCGTAATGGTAGTAGATGTTGCGGAAAAGTTTCAAAAAACCGCAAAAACCTGAATACGTGTGAAAAAAGAACCTAAAAAGAAGCATAATTAGTGGACGGCACAGGACAACACAAGAACGAAAAACACGAATAAAAGAGAGCCGGGGAAAAGCACGCAATAGCGCGTTAAGTAGAGATCCGACAAGTGTTGGGAAAGCATAAAACTAAAACAGCATAGGCAAGTAAAAAACTTTAAGAATAGTTGCGTAATAGGTTATTAGTCTATCTGGACATAGGAAAAGGGATTTTTACCCTGTACGGGATTTTGTTTATGTCGAATGAGCCGGTGAGGCGAGCCAGAGGGTTAATATGATCAGCGACGTGATAGTTATCAATGGTAGTTTGGATGAAGTCATGAATATAGGGGACATCCGTGTCAAGGTGGAGTGCCCTGGTGGAATAGAGCATAAGGGAACCAGAAATTATTTTGAGGATTTTGTTTTGAAAGCGTTGGAGTTTTTCCCGATTGGTTTTGGTAGTGTTCCACCAAACCTGAGAGCCATAAGTGAGCACCGGTTGGATGCAGGTCTTGTATATATTTATACGCAATTGAAAGTTAAGGGGAGACTTATGACTAATGTGAGGATATAGGGCTCCGGAGACTTTAAGGGCCTTGTCAATTCGGTCGGCGATTGCAGCGTTCCAGGCCATTTTTTGGTGCAGAAGGAATCCCAAATATTTAACCTGTTTACTCCAGGGAACAGCGTTATTATGGATGAGAATTTTATGATTATCCGTAGCAGAAAGGACTGAAGTGCGGATCGAAAAAATGATCGCCTCTGTTTTAGTCGGGTTGATCTGGAGTTTCTAGGCCGAGAAGAACTGGAGAACGTGATCCAGGTAAGACTGGAGTCGGAGGACCAGCGGGGAGAGGTGCCACGACGAGGTTAAAATTGCTGTGTCGTCGGCGTAAAGAGCGAGTTCACAGTCAGCATGTTTAGGCAAATCATTTAGGTAAATATTAAAAAGTATCGGGCCGAGAATGGAGCCCTGTGGCACTCCTGCCAGCACACGATGGGTGTTGGAGTTGGTACCCATGTATGAGACGAACATCTGTCGATCCGTTAAATAGGACGCGATAAGTTTAATGAGGCCCGTCGGGAGTCCGACGAGACTCAACTTATAAATAAGGGCTTCGTGCCAAACAGTGTCGAATGCTCTGGACAAGTCAAGGAGTACCATTGCTGTACTGCGGTTTGTGTTTAATTGATGGGTAATGTACTGTGAGATGCGTAGAATTTGTTGAATAGTGGAGTGACCCTCGCGAAAACCGAACTGTTGGTCGACAATGATGTTGTTATTTAAAAGAAGTTGATTTAGATGCGCGTGAATGCACTTTTCAAACAGCTTGCCAATGATGGGTAAAAGGCTGATTGGCCTGTAACTGCTAGGAAGCTCGCGCGGTTTACCGGGCTTTGGTATCGGGATAACCTTTGACGTTTTCCAGGCAGTAGGAAAGTATCCCAGGGAAACCGAGGCTCTAAAAATGTAATATATCTGACATATGACTAAGCGCGAGGAGTGTTTCAACATCGGAAGCGTGATGCCGTCGCCCCCCGGGGCCTTACTCCGAGCCATGCGTTTGATAAAATTATAAATCTGGTCGGGGGAGAGAGGGACGCATGGCGTCCTTTCAGCTGGAGCGTCGTTCAGCGTTGAAATAAAGCCATTGACCAGAGGAGTGTGTGGAGACGGTTGCAGGACCGAGTCGTCATGGGTCCGTAGGAACGTGGTAACCAGTAGGTCCGCCTTGCCATCGTCGGAAGTTATGGTATTCTGTCCATCGCGGAAAGGAGGCAGCGTCTTAAATTTTTTGGTGTTGGTAATTTTCCTGTACGTAGCCCAAAAGGTTGGATCGGGCTTGTTGAACGATCTGAGAGCGCGGTCCCAGTGACGAATGCGAAGAAATGATATTCTTTTGCGTATGGTGGCCGTAATATCACGGATCGCCGGTGCAATGAAGTGCATACCGTATCGTAGTCCACTGCGACGTAGGGCACGACGGTACCGAATGAGCGACAGAAGCGTGGGGTCGGAGAGGAGGTGAGCCTCCTTGTTAAGGTCTGCGCACACATATCCGTTCCGTGTCAGTTCCGTGTCAGTGTGCCATTGGTAAGAAGAAGAGACCCTCTACGCCCCTCTTCTTGTAACCAATGGCACACTGACGCGGAACTGAGACGGAACGGATGTGTGCGCGGACCTTAAAGGTCTAAACACACTTGTCAGTTCCGTGTCAGTGTGCTATTGGTAAGAAGAAAAGGGGCGTAGAGGGTCTCTTCTTCTTACCAATGGCACACTGACACGGAACTGAGACGGAACGGATATGTGTGTTTAGACCTTTAGTCGTCGTAGAAGCAACGGTAGCTTTCCGACGGCATGCGTGTAGGAAGGAGGTGAGTTCCTTGATAGCATCGTCGATATACGTGGTAGTTAAGAGTTTATTTTTAATTTGGTAGCGTAGAGTGTGGCTACTGAAGGTCTCCCAGTCAGTGGTGGCGTCAATTCCAGGAAGGACAGAGCTAAGCGTCGTAGTGCAGCAGTTGACGTTAACGTGATAATCCGTAATGAAGAAATCGATAGTAGACGGACGAGTGGATCCTTGGAAGTAAGTAAATGTGTCCGGGTAAATAATACGGTAGGGGTTTTTGCAGTAGTGATCGTACAGAATCCTGCCGGCCATGTTAGTAGAATAGTTATTCAATGAGGTATGCCTGGCATTCCAATCGCCCCCGACCAGAAATGGGGACCCCATTCGTATAAGGGCGTCAAAAATTCCCGAGTCTTTGATAGCAGAGGGAGGTGCATATACAGCACCCATGGTGATCCGGGGGGCAGCGAGCCTGATGAAACACGCCTCGCACGAAGGGAAACCAGCGGGCGGGAGACTGTAGTATTTGATAGTCTCGTGAATAAAAATAGCAACGCCGCCGCCCTTGGAGGGGCGATCCGCGCGAACCATCGAGTAGCCCGGCAGGGAAAACACGTCAGTGGGCGAAAACCACGTCTCCGTGACCAGGATTATGCCGGCCCTCAACCCGGCCAACGCGAGGATCAACTCGTTTCGCTTCCGGGGAAGCGAACCAGCATTCCACAGCAATATTTTAGGGAGAGACATCGACTGTGTCCAGCTTACTCATAACTGTAAAAAAGACTTGGAACTTTTCGGCAAGAGTGCGACAGGGTCTGAGTTTCTCGATTAGAGATCGAGTAAGTGAGAGCATTTGCTCGACATTTACTATTGAGTTAAGTTCTTTAAAAGCTGACATTAAATCGAACATAGTTTGGACACCGGATGGTGACCCACTGTCTCGTCGTAAACCAGCTGATTCACCGGTGTTTGAAGGGAGAGGGAGGGAGGTAGCAGTGGGGGAACGGTGGATACCTGTGACGGCATCTGAGTAGGAGAGGAAGGGGGAAGGGAACAGAGAATGAGGGTGGGAGGTGATGGGGGGAGGGATTGAGGAGAGAGGGGATCGGCTTTAGGTTTAAGTGGGTTGTTGGTTAATAAACCGTTAGAAGAAATTGGTTTATTCTTTCTTTTGTCTAGGAATTTGAGGAGTGATGGGCATTGACTGAAATTGGCTGTGTGAGGTCCCAAGCAATTAACACAGGTGGGTGGGGAGTCCCTTGTTTTTTGACAATCAGAGGAGTAGTGTGCACCAGCACACTGGACACACTTAGCGGTCAATCTGCAATTTGAGGCGGAGTGGCCAAAGGCCTGACATCGGTAGCATTGCGTATAGTTTTTCCGGGAGAGAAATTTCTCCCAGTAAATACGAGTGCTAAAGATCGTGTTGACCTTGATGACACAGTTTGGGGCAGTACCCGCAGGAAATGTCACCCTGTAGAGGGCATAGTTAGAAGGGCCATTTCGCCCTCTGGCACTAAGGATTGAGCATGAGGAGGGGTTTAGGCCCTTAATTTTAAGCTCGGATAGGATTTCATCGACAGGGATCTCGGGGAGGCCCTTAAGGACCATAGTGAGGGTACGCTCAGCGTTGAGGGAAAAGGTAAAGTAGGGTACATTTTTTTAGAATCAGAGGTCGAGGTAGTCAATATCGTGTGATCAGATTTGAACGCGGCCAGGGCGTTAAAACGATTTTGGGTGGTCACGTTGGGAATAATTTCCAGGATTGTGGTGGAGTCCGTACGTGTAATTATTGGAAGAGAGATCAGAAGAGATGGAAGCGGGTTAGACGCGCCGCACAGTGGCTTTGATGAGGGGTTGAGTCCATCCGAGGAACTCTTGCCTCTCCTTTTCTTTGATTTTTTCTTTCCAGGGGGGTTTCCGGTCCCTGGATTCGATAAATCGGCTGACAGCGAGCGATCCGATATTTCAGACGAGGAATTTAGAAGCTGAGATTCGATAGCGCTCTCAGCGGGGCGCTTGCCAGTATGCATGTTCGTGTTAGAAAGAGGTACAGTAAAAATGGAGTTACTCACAAGCTTGGAGGTGGATAGGTCAGCTAACTTGATACCTGAGCCTTCTCCATTATTTGAAACAGGGTCCTCAGGGTCCCTGCGGACGTCCAGGCTGCCAGAGGCAGCAATTTTGGAAAAGCCTTATGTTAGGCAGTGAAAAACAATGGCTTTTATCACTCCTGATCGGTGTCACTGAGAACCGGCAGGGTTATTTTGTAACCGCGACAAGAGTCGAAAAGCGAGTTAATCGGTAACGGTAGCAGTCAAGGCACAGCGTTGTGGGTCCGAAGACAGAACACGTCCGTACACCGCGGGAGACACAAGCGAACTAACAAGACTGAGAACTCACGTCACTTTTGGAGGACTATTTATACAGCCCTCGCACAGGTACGCGTCCCTCAAGCGACGCCAGAAACGCGCCGGAAAAATTGGCGCCAAAATGCGGTACTATCCACTTCCGCACGCCGAAAAATACCTGGGCGAGTTTGCCTGCCAGTCAGGTAACGAGGCGATAGCCTGACTCACTCCGGCCCACGGCGAAAAACCGGAGAGTAGGAGAGACCGGGGCTGGTTGTCTCAAGGGGTAGGTTGACTATTGTTAATAACCTTGCACCGACATATGCTTTACTGCGAAAAGATTCACTGTAGAAAGAAGTCACTTCTACTATGCCATTCATTTATGTCCGACCCCGCGATCGCACGTTTTTTAACACTTATAAGCGTTTGTAAAAAAATTGATTATGTAAGTAAATATTTTTTCTTAAAGATTTTATTTTCTCACGCTCTATATAGTTACAATAGAATAAATGTTAAGGGACTATTTTAAAGTTTGTTTATTAAACGATCTATTGAGATAGTATTTTTGTTTATACATAAATAAATGTGTTCGCACCGACACGCGCGTGAAAATTCGATTCTTTCTTTCGGGGTTGTAAGGCCCGATTCTCCTTGCAGAACGCGTGTAGCCGGTCGATCGTATCATCTGCCAAATTAATATTAGGTGACTGTTTTAAAAAGTACGATTCGAATAGACTCTGATCCGTGCGACGATCAGAACTTGAGAATTATCTCAGTTCGTGCTTGTGGTCCGAACGATGACCTGATCAAGCAGACGAACCTTGCTTGTAGAGCGCTGATTGAATTCTTTCTTGTCCACCTTTTCGATGTCAAAGGTAGACAAGGCATCGGAATTTGGGAGGTGCCAAAAATGTCTGATTGGTCCCGCTTTCCTTGAAGAGGAGGAACCTTCCCTCTGCGATTTCGGTGGTGGAGGAGGAACCATCTCCCTCTTGGTGACGTAGCGGAGGAAAAACCCGACAGCTGACTACCAAACCTCGCCAAGTTGATCGGCTGGAGCGTCTCGCTAGGGTCGCGGTTTATGACCGTATTGTCCCGCGAGGCAGCGGTGGTCGACGGTATGTACCGGTTCGAAGTTACCGTATACCACCAGCTGCCAGAGCAATCAACGGATTTTCTCAGAGTAAGGACGGTCAAGGTGTCCAAAAAAATGGCACGATGTCGATTGCCGCCTATTAGACATCTGACAGGCAAATGTTCCCCGAAACGCGTTGAAGGTAAACAATTGCCGGGTAGTAAATATCTTTGAATTTCCGCCTCGCTCTGAGCCCCCTTTTGTTCCCGTAAGACGGAACAAAATGAAGATTATATAGATTATTGAAGTTAAAATGATCGGTCGGGGCTGGTTGACTACTAACGTTAATAAGGTTTAAACTGTTATTTTGTTATTCATAAAGCGATTTTTATTTTTTGTTTAAATTTCGCGATGTTATAAATATATTATAATTAATGTGTAAGTTGAAAAAATTGTCAGCTTATTATTAAAATATGAAAGAAAGAAATTAATATTTTATAATGAAACAACTCTTGTGACATTGTGTTATTTTATTACCACTGAGATAAGTTACTAATAACATTTTCTTAACTGATGACCAGCATGGAAGGTGTTACAAAAACATTAAAATACCTTAATTGTTGTCACATTGAGTCAACATTAATAATTTACTCAGATAGGCAAATGTATGCTCTATCAAATATACTAACCGGTTTAATGATATTTCGCCCACATAATTCATTAAAAATCAAAAATTGAAAAACTGACCTACCAGCTCTGGTCTCCCCTACCTACCTACGCCAAACGGTACAATTATCCCTTACTTGCGATGGCGAGATAGTGACGAAGCCGCTAACATTACAATAAAAGGTCCTTCGCAGGGAAAAACTAGCGAGGGTGACTAAATGGATGACTGGATTTTATACCTCAGGTAGCTGGCTTACGTACTGCCGTGACTCAGACGCTGCTTTATATGCTAAGATTAATTCAAAGATTTTGAGTTTATTGTTGGAAGTAATATACAAATGTTACTATTATACATGTAAGAAATTATACTTTTATTAAACAATATTCATTGATACTTTGAAAGTAGCCGAAGACCCAAAAAAATTCAAAACAAATTTTGACTCCTATAGCTAAGGAGCATTCTACGGGGCACCGCGTCGATTGCGCGTAGCCACGGCCCTGGCGAAACGCGGCAGGCGAGCCATGGCCGCCAGGCGGCAAAACACCATGCACGCGTTCCCGATGGATATTTTCTCGAACAGTCCGAGTTATAAACCGTTCTAACATTTTTCGTGGATGGTTTCTTCTTCAGAAATGTCTACAGAATCCGATACTGTGTAGCGAATTTGTGCTAGATAAACAACTTTTCGTAAAAATGCAGAAATATTGAGAAATCACTATTTTTTCAAAACTTCAACTCAAATGCGACACGGGTTCCCGTTGTCCAATCACTTTGAAACTTTACACATATCATTTTTTCACCAAACCGCATATTTTAGGCGGGTAAGACAAAAAACTCAAAAAAAAATTCGACCCCTATAGCTAAGGACCACCCTAGTGTGCATGAACTGCGCCTGCGTCAGTCACGCACACATAACCACCGCTCCTGTAGGTGTTTCCCCCTCCATCAGCGGTAGCTTAAGTCAGCCGGTCCCTGAGCCGATCAGCTGCACGCGCTCGCTTATTCGATGGTGCAGTAAGAAGCGTCTGGAACAACGAAACCGCGTTAGGCGAACGTAGCTTCTAAATTTTGCGTATCGAATCGGGATTGACACTTACCATCGGTCACCGAAATAATCCAGTCCCTGTAAGTCCCTACTCTGGTGTTCATGCCAGGGTGCTCGCCGCAACCTCTGCCCGAACTGATGATTCCAATGAGCACACTCCGCCTGGTCGTGGGATTCTCCCACAGAACCGGTCCACCGCTATCACTCTGCGGATCAAACGACTGATTCGAGTTCGCGTGATCGAATTGGGGATTTGAGGGACTCAAGGTCCGGGCCCGATCTAAAGCTCTTCCGCCGCTCTGGGCGCAAATCATTTTTGCCACCCTTTACATTTAAGTGTAAAGTTTGAAACAAATCGCATGCAAAAATATCAATTATTATTCAATTGACAGTGATTTAACATTTGCTAGGCGATATTAGGTACAGTCACCCTGTTATGTACCCACTTTTTACCGCTTTTTCAAAAGGCTGTACTTTTTATCGATTTGAATTGTCCCTTTCTACCAATTCTGCCGCTCTGGGCAGTTCTCCGATTACGTCCTCCAGATCGGGTCCTGCAGAAGGTGATGGACTTACCTGACAGGTATCTTTACCCTCGGCATAGGTGCAGAACTGGTCGTTCCTAACATTCCCGTAGAATCTAGAGCACTGTTGATTCGTCAGCACGCTCATGTTGACCTTCTGCAAGATGTCAGATTTAGAACCGCCAAATTCTGTTGTTCCCCAACCTAGTTTTAGTAATGGTTTTCGTTAGTACCTGGCAGATAAGTTCGATGGGAATCGGTATGCTATACTAACCCAGCGCGGTAACGATACTGCCGCCAAAACTGTCTGCTGAATGTTGGAAGGGTAGACAAGCAGGGCCAACGAAGATACTAAACTTTATTTCCTCGACTATCTTTACGACAGCTATGTCCTTATTCGGATATATTTCAACGTGGCTGATTCGATGCAACGCCGCGGCGTTCGTCTCGGTGCCTAAGTCACAGAATCATTTGAGCCAAGTTATGCAGAAAGCTACGAACTCGGTGAAATCATTGTTAGTTGGTAGCTTTCTACATAACTTGGCCCAATTATACTCCGAGCTCTTCTCTTCCAGCTGACGCATTCTTACAAATGGCTTACCTGTCGTCAAATCGTGATCGCCTACCAAGACACCTAGCTGTTGATGATTCCTTCTCTCCAAGCAATGTGCCGCTGACAGTACGTATTTCGTGGCTATTATGGTAGCACCGCAGTACACTTCTCCCTTCTCAGCGTCCACGAGGCCAGCCATCATGGGGAACTCGTTCACCCTCGTGGCTCCGCCACCGACGATCCTGTACTAAGCACGCATCGTTTACTCCAAAGGTATTCTCTCCATCTAGGAGCAGTTCCGCTTGATTCGAGAAGTCATACATACAGGATTACGCTCCCCACATTGACAATTCTCACTGTCCTGGAGCCTCTTGATCGCTACTGCCTCGCAGAGGAACCGGCCACCGGTGGACTGCGCTGGTGACGTCAGCGTCACTGTCATCGTACGGCCTTCCGACTCTACGTTAAACAACTTATCGCCGCAATACTGTTGCGTGGTGGCTGAGCTGACTTGGACGGAGAGCCTGTCCAAGCTGCAGTTGACGCTCTGCAAAGATCGTTTATTATTCTCCTTCTAATTCGATTACTCTGGTTCAGAGTTGGGCAAAATGTAATCGAATCAGAAATTAATTGTGTTATAAAGCTTATTAGCGGATCGGTGCGAAGGAACTGCAGGCAAGTTATTAAAGCACGGCGCTGAGTCTTAATCTATTTTCAGCACGAGGACTTTATAGAAACGTTCAAATTACACTTATATTTAGTTTATGTACAATGTCACAATAAACAATACACTATTTACAATAACAATGACGATTATTTAAGCGATGTGGTTGACGCAAGCAGGCGCGACAAACACGGAAGCACTATAGCTAGTTACCGAGCAAGTTAGTAACTTTGCCTAGCGTGTTAGATAAGCGTGTAAACGGTAGCAAAGCCGCGAACAGAGAGCGGATCCAGGAAACCGCACGGAAAAATGTTTTCACCCTTGAAAACAGTGGTTGTCGTACACTGTTCAGATGAGGGCCAATGAGGGCTCGGTCATCATGCGGTGACGTGACTGGTGGACGGCGGTGGAGTGGGAGCCAGTGATGTCAGAATCGTGGGACGTGGGACAAATCCTTACCCCCACTATGACCTACCGTCGTCTCCCACTATGGCCTACCGTCGTCCCCCACTTTCTTCCCATCGCACTGCACGCAAGCATATCCCTACTCCTGTCCGTGTGTGCTGCTTGTTCGGCTGCCGAGCACATGGACAGGAGTAGGGATATGCTTGCGTGCAGTGCGATGGGAAGAAAGTGGGGGACGACGGTAGGTCATAGTGGGGGTAAGGATTTGTCCCACGTCCCACGATTCTGGCATCACTGGTGGGAGCTCGCCAACAACGGCAACAACCAACCAGTGATGCCAGAATCGTGGGACGTGGGACAAATCCTTACCCCCACTAGGACCTACCGTCGTCCCCCACTTTCTTCCCATCGCACTGCACGCAAGCATATCCCTACTCCTGTCCGTGTGTGCTGCTTGTTCGGCTGCCGAGCACATGGACAGGAGTAGGGATATGCTTGCGTGCAGTGCGATGGGAAGAAAGTGGGGGACGACGGTAGGTCATAGTGGGGGTAAGGATTTGTCCCACGTCCCACGATTCTGGCATCACTGGTGGGAGCTCGCCAACAACGGCAACAACCAACCAGTGATGCCAGAATCGTGGGACGTGGGACAAATCCTTACCCCCACTAGGACCTACCGTCGTCCCCCACTTTCTTCCCATCGCACTGCACGCAAGCATATCCCTACTCCTGTCCATGTGCTCGGCAGCCGAACAAGCAGCACACACGGACAGGAGTAGGGATATGCTTGCGTGCAGTGCGATGGGAAGAAAGTGGGGGACGACGGTAGGTCATAGTGGGGGTAAGGATTTGTCCCACGTCCCACGATTCTGGCATCACTGTCCACGGGAGCAAGCAGGCCGTTGCCAACGTCTAATTAATGACGGGACGGGTAGATGTCGCCAAAATGCTGCTTTCTGAACAAATTGTGTAATTGATTACACGTTATTTTATGTAATCGTTAATTTAGGCAGTTGACAAAATTGTGGTCGACTACCCAAATTAACGATTACAGAAAATATTGTGTAATCAATTACACAATTACATTTTAATCGTAATTTGTAATTAGATTACATTTTGCCCGACTCTGCTCTGGTTCCAGTCACTCGACGACTTTCGTCTTACCCAGGGGAGCTGCAACGTGGTGCACTTCAAGTTGACGCGGTAGTCGCTGTTTATGGTCCACCTGCAGGACCGTTCCCCTCGATACGAGTACGGATATTCGGGGCTGTTGACGTAGAACGCGATGCCGGCCGTGAGGTTCTTAGAAAAATTGCATCGGTCATCTATGACGTGGCTGGACCCAACGAAGAACGCTAGCCAGCTGAGTAGCAATAACGTTGCTGTGAGAACAAAGATTCGTAAGCGGTAAAATTAAACGTGATCTGTTTTAAAATGTCTCTATCGGATCGGAACGATAAACCGAGCTACAGCAGCGATATGATTCATGCTTTCTGTGAACGATCTGAAATTTCAGATCTTTCTAGCGGATAGCACTGCTTCAGTATCTTGAAGTTCTTGGTAACAATCGCGATTTCTGATCCGTCCATACCTTTTGCCATAGCACGGGCGATGATGTTGAAGAGTGTTAGAATGCTGTGGCTACTTGCAAGGGATCGAGGTGGAAAAATTTCCCGGCAACGTACGCGACGATCTGCTTTATATTCCAGCGAATTCCAGCCTTTTTATCCTAATCGCGGAGGCATGCGAAAGCTACCGCTAACAATTTCGCGGTTGCTGTCACGCTGTCTTATCTTAGGTATGTAATTGCAACCTCGAGAATAACAGTAGGTTTAAGACGACAACTACCAATAGTGTAATACTTTCCGCGGTGCCCGCGAACGAAATACCAGAGTGATGGTGGCTCGATCGTCTCCGAGGTGCACGCGTTGTTACGAAGTAGAGAAGGCACTCGTGCTTTCTCAGTAACTTTAGAGTTTGTTGTAGATAGACTTTTATTACAAGAATGAAAACCGTGCTTAAGGTTACGCGTTAACAAGTGTTTAGGTCAGTGGTCCGTACTGGAGTCTAGTGCGTCGGTGGAGCTCCAGGGGTTTTATACCCATTGAGGGCACGACGCTTTCCTCGGTTTTTGGCGGGAAAATCAGGCGGGAAGATGTGGCGGGAAGATCCTCTTGGGAGATCTACCGCCAAGATCTATTGCGAAGCAGTGGCGATCGCCCCCATCGCCCCCCCCCCCCCCCAAGAATAATAAAATATAAAAATATTATGTCACATTCTGAAACACTTGTTAGGTATATACTTAATGTGTATTTAATTATTCAGGCTATAGTAGCAGATAGATATATTAAAATATAAATTACAAGCATATTTAAATCTCGTAAAAGAAAATTAAAAAATGTAGGTATGTCCTTTTACACGTTTCGCCCCCCCCCCCCCCCCCCCCCCAAGAAAGGCTCCTGGATCCGCCACTGTTGCGAAGGTCCGGGGAGATCTAGCGCTAGGATCAATCGGTTAACGAGAAGTTATGCGATGGTCCTTTGTCACGGGTTCGGGATGATCCTTGTCTTTTGGCGCCAGCCTGGCGCATAGCGTAACAGCGTTTCCCAATCGTCGGCCGATTAAAATCATTTAATCGCCAGATCGTACGAATTACGGAATCGCTTTTTCGCGTCGCGAAATGCACGCGGGATAATCGCGGTATCGATAAACTGTCGTGGTCGATGCGAATAACCCGATAAAGGTTTTTCGGTGTAAAAAAAAAAAGTGAGATTTCCATCGTTTCCACGCGAGTATCGAAAAGGCGTCTGATTCATGGAACCGAGGCGAGACGTTATCGCGAGGAGATTACGATGTGCCGGGTTGGCACGGGTCAACGATTAATTCTGTCCTTTTTAGTTAAAATGTGCTATCTAGCATTTTGAAACAACCGAGAAAACTGAAGTTTTATCATTTACTTTGTACCGTCCTTATTTTCCTTTATTCACATTAAAACATGTTGTCATTATTTCGTAACAGCCTAATATATTTTTTTGTAATAGGTGTACCGGTAGGTAATGTATTATTAACGTACCAATTAATTAATTGTTTTAGATAGGATATTTTAACCATTTGGAAATAAGTAACCCAGATAGCACTCGACGTCTATGAGCCGTCTTTAAGACGTCTGTTTCAGACATTCAAGACGTCTTGAAGACGTCTGCTATTTTCTGAAAGACGTCTTAAAGACGTCTATAGACATTTTTGAATGTCCTGAGTCAGTAAACCGTACGTCTTTAAGACGTCTCTTGAACAATTTGTAGACGTCTTTGTAAGACGTCTTTGAGACGTCTTATAAACGCCCTGTAGACGTCTTTGTAAGACGTCTTTGAGACGTCTTATAAACGCCCTGTAGACGTCTTTTAAACCTCGCGTAGACGTCCATTTCAAAATTTCAAGACGTCTGCTGTTTTCTGAAAAACGTCTTAAAGACGTCTGCTGTTTTCTGAAAGACGTCTTAAAGACGTCTGCTGTTTTCTGAAAGACGTCTTAGTCAGGAAACCTGAGTCAGGAAACCGTACGTCATTAACACGCCTTTTAAACGCCTTGTAGACGTCTATAAGACGTCTTTAAGTGGTCGTGAAGACGTCTTAAAGACGTCCATTTCAGACTTTCACGACGCCTCAAAGACGTCTTCGTAAGGTCTTGATTAGGCCTACTGCAGCTCTTTAAAGAGATATTAGAGATATTAAGCGTGACTTGATTCGTTTTTATTGATTCGTGATAATGAAATTAAGTATTTTGAAAAAAGAAGCCCGTCGAGTAGCTGCTCTAAACTTTTATTATTAAACAGTAGTCTATTGGAAAGAGTACATCTTACGGATATTTCAGTATTTCTTGTGGTAAAAAGTATTGAAAGGTTGGTGAGTTTTTAGGCGCTTTGCGGTGACAATCATCCAAAATTGAAAATTCGATTTTTTTAGATAATATATGAAATTATCTAGGCACTGTCGGGGCCCGATTTTGGGGGTAAAATGGCGGCTGTGCAAAGTTGAAGATGTACTTCAAAAAAATATAAAAATCGAAAAATCGAATTTATGCAACGAATAAAAATCAGGGTAAGGTCATGAAGAAACTCAAATAAATAAAGGGCGCAATTTGGCTAAGTTTGCCTAGAGCACAGAAAATTCTCGAGCCTGGTCTGCTCCTACGTTATCACCTGTTCGTTTTCCTGGAACGGCGGGCTTTCGGTCTCGTTACAATAACAACATTGAGCGTAGTCTTAACAGGGAAATGATTTTCGGGTACATTTGCATATACTTTATAATAATTGGCATAAGTATCTGTACGAAGTGCGCATAACTTCGGCCGAGGCCGTTTTGCATTGCTTCGACACGACCCATACAGCACACCTAGTTGCAGCAGTATTGCAGGAACGTTGCTGCAATATTACGTTGTTGCAGGTTGCATTGCAATATTGTAGGAACGATGCTGCAATATTGTTTTGCATTATTGAATTGGCAACTATCCTGCAATATTGCTGCAATATTGTACGATCGTTGCCGTGCAATGGTCCACTGGCAACGGTCCTGCAATATTGATGCAATATTCTACGATCGTTGCCGTGCAATGGTTTATTGGCAACTATCCTGCAATATTGATGCAATATTGCGCGCACATCGACGTGCAATGGTTTATTGGCAACTATCCTGCAATATTGCTGCAATATTGTACGATCGTTGCCGTGCAATGGTCCACTGGCAACGGTCCTGCAATATTACTGCAATATTGCGCGCACATCGACGTGCAAAGTTCCAGTGGCAACGGTCCTACAATATTTCTGCAATATTGCGCGCACATCGACGTGCAATGTTCCAGTGGCAACAGTCCTCCAATATTTCTGCAATATTGCGCGCACATCGTCGTGCAATACTGTAGTGAAAACTTGTGGAAACATTACAACCAATATTCTGAAGCAACTATGACTTTGTCAAAATTTTTCGAAATATGTACATTAGGGTGGTCCTTAGCTATAGGGGTCAACATTTTTTATGAGTTCTTTTTTATCGCACCCCCCTAAATTGTGACACTTGATGAGAAAATGATATGTGCAAAATTTCAAAGTGATCGGACAATGGCAACCCTTGCCACATTTGAGTTAAAGTTTTGAAATTTTAGTGATTTCTCGTCAGTTTCGAACATAAGGTAAACGCACCAATAAATGAACACTTAAGGCTAATGAATGAACACTTTTATAAAATTATGTTTGCAGCGTGATTGATTCCACGTGCTGCAAAAATTGTTTGGATATGAAGCAAGAAATTGAAAGAAGTCTTTAATTAATTAGTTGCTTATTTTAATAGCTTATTTCACTCGTTTTAATAAAAAATGTCCATTCACTGGTACGTGTTCATTTACTGGTACATCTACCCTAATTGTTTTCGGCTATTTTTGAAGTATCAGTGAATATTTTTTAATAAAAGCACAATTTATTAGATGTATAATAATAATATGCATGTTACTTACAAAAATATATACGAAATCTTTGAGTTTTATCTCTTAAAATTAGTATATAACGCAGCGTATAAGCTACTGTACGCAGTTCGAGTCAAATTATAGTTCTTTTGATGCACAAGTGTATTGTTTGTTTTTGTAATAATGATTATAGTATTAGTACTTAGGAATTAAATTTTTTTACATAGTTGTAAACGAAATACTCTCTATTGAAATTTAAGTTATATATTATAGATTGAAGGTAATAAATTAGCATATTATTAAATTCTATGTATTTTTCAATATATTATATTCTGTGTTTGTAAATTTGTTTACATTAGGGTAAAGTCTCCTATAATCTTCAATTATTTGTAAAATATATTGTTTTTCTTCCTCATTTTTTGTCAGCAGATTATTATATTTTGATATAAGTTTGACATAACGTTCAGTGGTACCTATCATTTGTCACTTATAAATGTGTTGTACTTTGTAAAGTTTTCTGATATAACGTGTCGTTCTTCCACAATGAAGGGTCCTTTCCTAAAAAGTCTGTAGGTATATTGTACCTATTAAAAAATTTGGTTTGGAAAAACCAAACAATCCGCCTTTACCAAGTAAAACGCGGTAATATTCACGATTGCCAGGTAACGATTTTTTTTCTATGATATTAGAAGGTTCTTTCATTAGAAGCATTTTCATAGGGAAAAGCCTGGAATATTCACGTAGTTGCATACAGTAGCTAAACCGCAGCGTTATATGTCAAGTTTCTCTTCCAGATCTCCGTGGTCGTGGGAAGCTACGACACAAGTTCTTGAGTAAATTATTTAAAGTTGTGTCTATATATCATTATTATACATATCAGAAAAAACAATAGTTTTTAAGGAACTATTAAGTAATCCTTTATAATAGGGCAGTATCAAATTATTTAAAAAAATTGACATAAAATCGCTAAAACTTCAAAACTTCAATTATAGTGCGACACGGGTTGCCGACGCCCAATCAATTTGAATTTTTTCAGGGATCATTTTTCCGTCTAGTGTTACAATTTTGGAGGGTGCAACGAAAGAAATCGGAAGTCGTGAAATAAGACTTCACGTAGCCGCGCATAATGGCTCCGACGCTGTTGTACGCTAATTTTAATGGTAAAATTCAGAGATTCTGATAATACTGTTTGAAGTCACACAGAAATGATACTATTATACACCTAAGAAATTGTACTTTTATTAAAAAAGAATCACTAATTTCTCCATAATAGCGGAACACAATGATGTGCGAAATTGACGTGAAGTCACTAAAATTTCCAAACTTTAACACAAATGTGGCACGGGTTCCCGTTACCCAGTCACTTTAAAATTTTGCACACATCATTTTCTCACCAAGTGTCACAATTTAGGGGAGAGCGACCAAAATAAAACGGAAGTTGAAAAATAAGGACCATCCTAATGTACATGACGTCGAGTGGTTTCTACGGCGTGTTTCATTTAACTGAATACGCTAGAATATCTCGTTGGCCGTTGAAGATATGAAAAAAGTGTTATCGCGGGAGTTGTATGTAGGTACATGAACTTATAGAGGAGATTCGAAGATCA
The DNA here is from genome assembly GCA_946251845.1 of Andrena fulva. Taxonomy (NCBI): domain Eukaryota; kingdom Metazoa; phylum Arthropoda; class Insecta; order Hymenoptera; family Andrenidae; genus Andrena; species Andrena fulva. The sequence continues at coordinate 91,783,285 of OX276327.1, read as the reverse complement.
ATTTAATTATTTTAGATAAAATAGGTACTATATTTTTTAATGGCTGAAATTATTATTATTATTATTATTAAACGTCTTTATTGCACAAATACGTATATACAATCTAGCAAGAGAAAAGAGAGAAGAGAAGACAAATGTAAAGGTTTAGTCTAAAGACTGTTTTCCAACCTAACCTAAAACGACACCGGGTGAAATTTGTAGTACGCACCTATACCTAGTGTTACAAATCCCTAATGGGGTTTGTCAAATGAGCCTTCGTTTTTGAATAATTTGAGTTTAAAGTATTGCACGGTAGGAGTATAAGTTCGAATACGTAAGCAATCTTATCAATCAGCGGTTGTAGCTGCGGCGGTAAAGTGTTCGTCTACGATGCTACAGGTCCTCGGTTCTCGAATCCCCCCTTGGGGTAAAAGAATTTTCTATGAGAAAAAGACACACGGGCGTTATACAACTACGATTCTGCACACATTCACGTCGTCGCGTCCCCTCACTGCCCGAAACGTTGCGGCGGAAATTACACTCCTGCAATATTGTTAAGGCGGACATAGGAGTGAACCTGCACTGCCAACGTCTCTGCAATGATGCGGTGCAATGGAGTTGCAGGATCGATCAATTGCCCCCACTATTTTGCCGTTTCGTTGCAGGACTACATATTTGTAATGTTCCCAAAACTTCGCAAAAAACACTCCTGCAATATTGCTAAGGCGGACATAGGAGTGAACCTGCAACTTCTCTGCAATGATGCGGTGCAACATTGCAATCTCGCACCGCAATATTGCCGAAGAGTTGCAGGATCATTGCCACAATTTTGCAGTTTCGTTGCAGAATCATTGCCGGAACGTTGCAGGACTACATATTCGTAATGTTGCCGCAACTTTGCAAAAATACACACCTGCAATATTGCTAAGGCGAACATAGGACTGAACCTGCAACGTCTTTGCAATGTTATGTTGCAATATTGCCATCTTGCACCGCATCATTGCAGAGACGTTGCTGCAATGTTATGGTGCTGTGTGGGGAGCGTTGCAGACATCGATGAAGTATAGGATAGACCCATCGACGAAGTATAGAATAGACCTATCACCTTATGGATGTTCGTGTCACCACCTAAACTGTGTTAACGACCCATAATTGGAGAGTTGCCAGTATTTGAAAAAAAAAGGGAAAGTAGTGAAATCTACAGATTTATTAATGAAAAGCCTAAAATGATAGAAATATTAATAAAACACTTATTCGTTTTACCAAAATTTAATAAATAAAATTGACGTTTTTAAGTTGTGAGTCATGTGATCTCAAACGCCAATCACGGCGCGTGACGTCATTGTGCAGTAAACAACGATTTATATATAGCGACGAGTGACACTTCGCGCATTTGCTCATACAAGTTTATATTAAAAAATATCGTTTACGAGTACTTATTACTTGATTTCTTAGGTAAAGAAAGTATTAGGCACTCACTCATTGCAACATGTTCCAATCAATTACCAATATCTGACACACAATCTAATATAACCTCAATGAAATTAAATAATAATAAACGATAGTTAATAATAAGTTAGTATTGCACGGCACAGTATTGATAATAATATTTATTATCCATTATTTTTGTGAGAAAAATTCACTCCTTACTGTCCCTAACCACAACTTTCGTTGTTTACTGCACGTTGACGTCACAAATGGTCACGTGACCATGCAGTGCGTTTTCGCGGCAATTTTTTTATTTCAAATAAAAATTACATTTTTTTCATGTTAGAGGTGTAGCAAAAAATTAATATTTTTTTACAAGCATATTTTATCATAATGAACAGTTTTAAACACTTTTAAAAATTTTGTCAACTCCCCAATTTCAGGACTGAATTCAGCGGCCTCTGTTCATGAACAGCGTCCAACTCAGCAACTACACTAAAATGTGTTGAAATGCTGAAAGGTGTGTGCGTGCTTGTATACGTGTGACTTGTTTAGAGTGAGAGTTTTTTTCAAAACGTCGAAACTCGTCGCTTGGCAAACTAATCCTGCTAGCTTCTAAAAAAAACTCAAGTCGTTTGGACCAAATTTAAAAATGTTATGCGATTAGTGTACGATTATGGCTGTGAGCCACTGTATGTAGGGTAAACGCACCAATAAATGAACACTTAAGGCTAATGAATGAACACTTTTATAAAATTATGTTTGCAGCGCGATTGATTCGACGTGCTGCAAAAATTGTTTGGATATGAAGCAAGAAATTAAAAGAAGTCTCTAATTAATTAGTTGCTTATTTTAATAACTTATTTTACTCATTTTACTATAAAATGTTCATTCACTGGTACGTGTTCATTTACTGGTACATCCACCCTATATTTCGGACTGTAGAGTGCAGACAGACCTGGTGCAACGTGTGGAGCAAAGGTCTTTGAACCGTAAGCTGCTAAGTATATAGTCATTTGTTTAAACTTGAAATCGATTGATATCGTCTACGGATTCAAGTACCAGAACACCCTATATATCATATTTACAGAGCTTGAGACTATTACTAAAGTTCTATCAAGTATCGTAACTCAATATCCACAAAAGTTCTGCCTTTCTTTCATCTTAGTTCCTCTATCGCTTTATAGTCTGTCATGTTAATACAGATTTAAAAAAATTAAGCAATAGAGTTAACGGGGTGGGCCACGCGAAGACGTGAAAGAAGGTCTTTGCCATCCCAGAGTATGTTCAATGTTAATACAAATCCAAACCATTCACCGAAAAAAAGGAAAAGACAAAAAAATAACTTATTTTTTAGAAATAAATCCGTCCACCGAATAATGTAACACTGAAAATACTCGAAATCATGCACAAGCCAAAATATACAGCATAAGCCAAAACATACAGCAAAAGCATAAGGTGAAAGATGCAGAATGAGCCTGAATGAAGATAGAAGCATAAAGGTAGGGCAGGGACTTGTTAAAAAAAGACAAAGTTTTCAAACATGCTTTAATGTCGATAATTTTGAATAGTTTTTACTCAATGATGCTCCCACACATCTTAATTGCTCGCCGAGCCATACTGTTTCTTTGTGTATTTTTACCGTTAAAGCTATACATATATACCATTTCTTTACGATGAGCAGCGCATTCACCTTGAGTAAACCAATTTGGATATTTTTCCTCCACTACACGGGAAATAATCGAAAATAGTTTGTCCAATATGAATGCTTCGCTGCGTAACGCGGGATAATGAACGTCGAAAACTTTAGATATTATACGAAAAATAAACGAAAAATGTTGCGTTGGAACGCTAAGGTGTCCAAAATCAACATTATCTGCAACAATATATGCGCGAAAAGATATTAGCATTTGCTCGTTGCGATAAAAGCTACTATTACTCTCAATGAATGTGGCATAACATATAACATATATCACACCGCGACTTTTCGACACTTTTTTTAGCAATGTACCCAGCAAAATATTCAAGCGCACATGATTCTAAGGAGCACACCGATGTTGATAGTTCATCAATATTAATATCAATGTCTACATCTGTACTAATACTATCATCATCGGTGTGCTCTTCAATATTAAGTAATGCAGCATCAGGTGGCAACGTGGCTGGTTCACATTGTGATATAGAATCTCCCGGTAATAACGGTGCGTCGTAATCTCGCATGCAATTTCCAGTATCTAAACTATGATCTAAACTTAATAAAATATTCTTTTTGATCGCAAGACGCACCGCTTTTACCGAGGGATTATGGTTGTGAGTGCCACCATGCATCCGCAGAACAGAGAAGAAGTTTTCTATGGGATCCGTGTTAAGTCGCGACGTTAGTAAAAATGTAATACCTTCTTCTCTTAAATCATTCCACAGTTGCAGAGTGTCATTGATAGATTGCCGTAACCCCAAGAAACATGGAGGTGCTTTCAAACCTTTAGGAGTCATAGTATACCAATTGTCCATTTCATTTAATCGTGAAATCAAATTATTTTGGACATTGTCATAAAGTCGCGAAAGAGCACAATTGTTTGGGTTGGGATCACGGGCTGATCTACTATTTAAATTATCAAATAAATCATTTAAGGTTTCAAAGAAACTAGCCGTGTGTTGAACGGTTGTTGTTTGTATGCTACCTGTTAATGAAGCGGTGAACAAAGCAGACGACACCCTTTTGCTGAAAACTTGGAGAGCATGCTTACATTTCATTTTATCGAAAGAATTTGGCCTTACATGCTTCTCGGACAATTTGTAAGCTGCTCGAGTATTTTTGTCCTTTTCTAAATTCCACAAACACGTTACATTGGACCACGAAACTATAGATCCATTAATTAAAAAATCATAATTTAATAAATTGTTTCTAATGCTTTTAAATAAATGTAAAAAATCAAACAAAAAAAAAATTTTTTGGCCATTTCGTTCAAAATAAGGATTTTGTATAGATGATCGGTCGTCTGCTATGCTCTGATTACTGGTTCCCTGATCGGAAACAACCGCTCTGACTTTTAAACCAGTTGCATACAAAGCATCTAAAATCTCATCTAAAATTGTAGACAAATCGTCTCTCTTGACTCCTGATTTTGAAATAAAGAAAGCGAATGGTTGTTCCCAATTAGTGAATAGCCCGCGTAGCATAAAAACAAGAACCTGTGTACCCACCGCTAAATTTCGACCCAAAGATCCCAAGTCTTCGAAACCTTCAATAATTTGTTTAGTTGGATGGAAATCTAGACATTTTTTTATTGCCATTTCATCAAACAAGAGTACGCAATTACGATCTGCGGCTTCCATATACGTAACTTTAATTTTGAGCGCGGTAAACAAAGGTTGGCATATACCAGGCCAAATATCTATTTTCCCGAACCACCGAATAATTGTACCTGGACTCGGTAGATGAAAACCGAAAACTTCGCGCATCTTATTATACAAAGCTGCCGAAGTGTAGTGCATCGTCATGCATATCTGTTGTTCACAACGGGTATAAATTTGTTTATTGTGCTTAAATAATAGTAAAAATATAAAAGTTAAAATAAATCCAGAAGCTTTTTTCGCGATCGCTTTCTTCAAGCATGTATCATCTATACTGCCTGAAGAAAGTTTATGTTTTAAACGATCGATTACTCTGCACTTCGCCCGTACTTGCAAGCGAAGAATATTATATTTATTCTTCTCTTGCTTTAACTGTTTTTCCATTTCCATCAACCGTTCCTGCAAATTATTACGTTCTTCTGATGATGAACTGGCTTCAATTTCCATACTTAAGTCGCTATCGGTATCGTTAAAATACATTTTAGGCATGGCATCTTTCCGTAATTGCCCGGACACGTAAAAACTACTTTTCAAAAAATGCCGGCTACATATACACTTCTTTCTCAATTCCGCGTTAGTCATTTCCACCCAATCATCTAAGCCACAGTTAACCAGCCACGTTTATGCATCTATCATTGTCATTTACCGGGAATGAATGGAATGTAGTACCGTCAGTTACATTACGGTTTACTAAATCGCAATTAGGATATACACATTTTTTATAATGTGTTTTACGAGTCTGATTCTCCATTACTAATAAATATACAAATTAAGGGGGTAGACACGGGTAAAACAGCGATCTGTATACCGACACAATCTGGCCCGAAACATGGGTTTGCGGGAATACGTTGTTTGTCCTTATATGAGCAGATTTTGAGCTGGGTGAGGTCTCACTCGAAAGAGGAAGGTCCGATGCAGCCCGCTCTGGTCATGGTTCGACGAGATTGTGTTAATATCTAATAATATGAGTGTTGAAAGTAGAGCAAAAGTCGAAAAAAAAAAAGAGTTTTGTGACTCAAACGATGACCAGAGCGGGCTGTATCGAACCTTCCTCTTTCGAATGAGACCTCACCCAGCCCAAAATGTGCTCATATAAGGACAAACAACGTATTCCCGTGACTGCATTCCCAATACGAGTTCCGCCATATTGGCGATAATACAGAGCAAGTCACGTGACAAATTTAGTTCAGCTAGTGGATTCGAGATGGCGCCTACTCGGGAGGACTGCCAACGTGGAATCATAGCAAAACCACAGACCAGGTATAGAATAGACCTATCACCCAATGTAATTTTCTGTCACCGGTTTGGGGGGTCCTAGGACCCCCTTACCATTTCAGTGTCGTATGCAACGTTACCGGTGAAGTCCCGAAACAGATTGTAACGCTACGCGTGGTAGGAATTAGAATTCAGCACGGGTAAAACTAGGTCATTTTTTGAGAGTCGAAGCCCGCGATTTACAAATGTTTCTGTTAGAGTAACAAGTTAAAGATCGTCTTATGAACATATTCCGTTAAACGGAAGAGAAAGGAGAATCAAAAGAAAACGATATCACATTCGCCTTTTAGGCCGGTATTCACAAACGTGTCTTAAGATTAAGCAAATGCTTAAGCATGCGGCATCCTCTACTAACCCTAGTAGCTAGTAAAGGATGCCGAATGCTTAAGCATTTGCTTAATCTTAAGACACGTTTGTGAATACCGGCCTTAACCTTGTTGTCCTATTCGGGTTTATTTAACGCAAAACAAATTTTATTCGCTCGCAATAACGTAATTTGTAAAAAGAGTGCTTTAATGTTTTTTTTTTAAGAGCACCTGTTGCTGAACCCCACCCATATATCATGTGTTTGCGCATACATTAATGATTGTCTATACCAGGCCTTCCCAAGTAGGGGAAATCTGCTCCCAAAACAGATGTTTCGGTTCTCCCTCCAACGCTGCCCCTTAGCTGCTAAGGCCGCTAAGGTGGGACGAGTTCTGCTACCCTCTCTCCGAGGGCACAGTAACGTCGCTGGGAAGCATGTTGGGCGCTTTAGGGCGAAAGTACCAAATGTGTCAAATTTTTATAGGAAGTTTATAGCTAGTTTAAATTTTAATTTTTCCTACTATTTTTAAGTCATTATGAAATTTCCTATAAAAATTTGACACATTTGGTACTTTCGCCCTAAAGCGCCCAACATGCTTCCCAGCGACGTTACTGTGCCCTCGGAGAGAGGGTAGCAGAACTCGTCCCACCTTAGCGGCCTTAGCAGCTAAGGGGCAGCGTTGGAGGGAGAACCGAAACATCTGTTTTGGGAGCAGATTTCCCCTACTTGGGAAGGCCTGGTCTATACGATATCATACAGACATATAGTAATAACAATAATAATTAATAATAATTATTATTTATTATTATTATTATTTAACGGGAAACCCTTTAGTATACAGAGCTACAATTAATACACATTAGTACATACTATGATTAAATAATTAAATAAAACAAGAAAAATATAAATATATAAAATACCATAACAAAAAAAAATAGAATAATATAAAATAAAATACCATATTTTAACATAACTTAACATTAATAAATTACATCGATAAGATCAACAATACATATATCACATATATATTCTTCTACCGTATAATATTATTTAAGAGTAACATATCAAACCCGTACACACCGATATGGTGCAACTTTGCAAGTCTGTAGAGTACCCAAAAATATTTGATACATATTTTTTGAAAAGGGAATTCATTCTCCTCCATAGCTATACGAAAAAATTTATTTGTTTAAACTATATACTAACAATTAACATTTATTTGTCCATTTTTCTGGCGAAAAGTTAACTGATGTTTTAGTAAGTTTATACAGTATGTCCGATTTGTTCGTATACACGCTATTCTTTTTCTAACTATTGAAATAGCAAAAAAATGTTTCATATTAAAGTTTTTTTTTATTTGATGGAGGACACTGAATAGAATATTAGGATTTACGTTTGAACTATTATTTACAGAGATTTCAATATCATCGTAATTTTTTTTTAAATGGAACTATTGTATATTTTTTGTTATGCATTTCAAAACGCGCTCAACGATGGGTATGGAGCGCATGTTTGAACAATAATTTATCCGGATATCTTTATGAACATTGGTGGCTTTCAAGTAAATTATGGACCAGTATAACAAATGTGGATATTTTGGATTTTTTACTTTTAGCCGTATAATAACTATTATTATATGCGTAGTTTACTCCTATACTGTGCAAAATCGCGTCTTCGAGAATATGTCGTCGGAGATGTTATAAATTATTATGATGTTTTGGATAATTGCACTGTGGCATACGGCGCTAAGATGTCCTCTGAATAGCCAGCATAGGTACACTAGGTCTAAATGTGGCGCGGTATTAATCCCCGCAATAACAGGTATAGAAGGTCTACAGGATCATCCGTTAAAACTGGAACCTACGCGCGCGGGAACAGACGAAAATGTCAACACCGCCTCACGGACGCAGTCCACTACAATCATTCACCGGCCCCGCGTTCGGAGGGTTTCCAGCGACCGCTGGATGCCCGAGCTTCGAAAATTTTAGGATGGTCTCTTTCAAATTAACGTCGCAAAGAGCTATTTGAAATTTCCCGGCCCGGGTTGAAGAATTTGGGGCCTTTTTCGTATAACTTGTGAACAATAAAAGATATCGGAATGCAATTTGCGCCGAAACATGAGGAAAAATTATTCCCTGCTAATTATGGATAATTTAAAATATTTTACGTTTACTTATTTTTTCTTTTATCAATTTTTTAACCATAATATTGTTGTGAAAAGCTTTTGCAAACTGTTTATTTGATACTGTATTTAATGCTCTTTTTAAAATTCATGGTGTTGATAAACAATAGGCTACTTAGTTGTTTCTGTATCATTACTTTCATAAATTGAGAAATTAAGTTTTTATTCAATTACCTATGTGTTAATTCTGCAAACCTCAGAATCAATTGTTCTGTTTTTTTTTTTATAATTTTATGCCTAATGCAGTGCATGCATAGATCAGGCGTATCGGGTAACTAATGGGACGTGTCTTTGATTGTAGCGGTGTTGAATTTTTTTCTACAATATTTGTGTTTTAACCTTTTAGCTACTCAACGCCACGACTATAGCAGGTTCCGTTAATGTCATTTTTTGGATGCGCCATTATTATGGCTTTTACACGCAGGTGGCGAAAAATCTCTCCGTACAGGGGTATAGCGCCGCGGTCAACCCTGTCGTAGCTAAAAATTTTTAAATTTAGACGGGTACGAGACCAGTCGACATTGTTTTCAAACCTCATTACAATAATCTGGGGTGCGAGTGGTAAACCGATCATAAAAGCGGAGCGCTCGGCTCGCTTACCTGGGCCGAAAAATTCCGCACAGCTCTTTGCGACGTTAATTTGAAAGGGACCATTCTAAAATTTTCGAAGCTCCGTCATCACCGCTGTCCAGCGGTCGCTGGAAACCCTCCGAACGCCGGGCCGGTGAATGGTTGTAGTGGACTGCGTCCGTGAGGCGGTGTTGACATTTTCTTTTATTCGCGCGCACGTAGGTTGCAGTTTTAACGGATGTTCCTGTATAAATGTTTGCAAAGAATCACGTGAAGCGGCACGCGTTTCAACTGCATTATTGCCAGAAGCGCGCTTTTCGCCCAACCCGGGGATCCCTGTAATTCTAATGTTGTATTTATAATTAAAAATACCCCAATTTGCCCCACCATCGGTTGAGGGTCTTTTGTTGGTGCGCTGTTTCACGCATTCTCGGTTTCTCCTTTTTTAAGGCCCTGATGGGTTCTTAGGTGTATAAGCGTTCGAACGACGCGGCTCGGGTGCCAAAAACTACGAATATAAATTTTACAAAAACGTATCAATTCATTATTTTCAATGATTTTTACGTGCCGTAGGATGGGCACAGTCTATTTAGACACGCGCGGGCTGCAGAGATTTGCGGGAATGTCAGTAATAGCGTCAATTTTTAATATTTTTCGGCGTACGACACGTGAAAATGTTAGTTAACTGTTCCACTACACGTAAAATACTAACAATCAATGTCATCTTGCAATTTATAGCTTGTATAAGCTCTGAAGAAGTACCATATTTTGGCGCCCTATAGTCTCATGATCCCCAAAATAGACTTTCGAAGAGAAATCCGCGTGAGTCGTTGACAACCGAGCTAAAGCGTAGCGTAGCGAAAACCCGCCCTCTATGTCCAACTCTCACTCTAAACGAGTCACACGTATATAAGCACGCATACACCTTTTAAAATTTCAACACATTTCAGTGTAGTTGCTGAGTTGGACGCTGTTCATGAACAGAGGCCGCTGAATTCAGTCCTGAAATTATGGGTCGGTAACACAGTTTGGGTGGTGACACGAACATCCATAAGGTGATAGGTCTATTCTATGGCCGGTATTCACAAACGTGTCTTAAGATTAAGCAAATGCTTAAGCATGCGGCATCCTCTACTAACCCTAGTAGCTAGTAAAGGATGCCGAATGCTTAAGCATTTGCTTAATCTTAAGACACGTTTGTGAATACCGGCCATACTCGTCTGTGCTCTGTGCCTGTGATTAGGGTTACATATCGGCGCATGGTTAACGCAGACATCTTTTCTGATTAGTGTATCCAGTGGTGTGCAGATGGCACGGCACGCGCAAAACTGTGGACGAAAACGAAGAATCGACAGTGGTGAAAAAACAACCAGGGGCGAAGGAACGCATGTCTTCGGCGATTCTCTCTTTCTATCGGCAAGTTTCGCACACGACGGTACGTGTATTATTCTGAGACGCAATTTTCACTTTCATTTAACTCTAACATTGGTGTCTTCGTTCAGTGATATGGAACGGCGGTGTCGATTACGTAACAAAATGCATGGAATGTAGCACGTCGTTTCCTCCCCCTTAACTACTACAAACGCGCACTAAAAAGAAATCGTTCGGAAATCGTTCATTCCCGAATACCATTGCCAGAGTTTTCTTTCCGACTGAGAGCTCCTGTTCCATTTCATTCGTCGAAACTCTGTTGCTCCTTCTTAAAACGACGAGAATTTATTGTTGTAACTTGTATTTGGAGGTTAACCACGCCGTGCACTGCATCCTCCTACCGGACAAGGGAATTTTTAAATCGCATCGTTCTAGGTGAAATAAATGTCTGTGCCAAGTATCACCTAACGCCGTCGACAGTAGCGTAACATTGTAAACCACGCTTCTCTATTTTTACGCATTTGAGATACGCATCCCGGCGTACAAGAATGCAACGATGAAAGAATCCGCGAACGGAGTTGCACAAGCGATTTATGTCAACAGCGTAATTCCTTTCTCACCGCGATTAAAATTAGTATTTATTAATCAATCATTGTGACGATAGGCCGTTTCGAGTACGCGCATGTGCCCTCCAGAAGCATTGTACTACTATATTTGAAACATGAGACTTGCGTCTGATTCACAAACGAGACGAAGTTTTTTATCGTGCACAATTGCACATGTTAGTGTCTGCATATACCAAACTGCGTTATATAAAGATATTGAAATATAGAATCGCGTAACCCGCGTGGGAGTGTTTCTTAAAATCTCAGACGGCGCCAGGAATTGCTCAGTCGGCGGTAGTTACTGTATTTAAAGAACCATTTACAGTATCGTAATTATCGCTTCGGCAAGCAAGTTATCGGGTATTGCTTCCCAAGTTGTTATCACACGGGGGTCCTATTTCAAGTGCAAGGGAATCTTATCGCTCGACGGGAAAATCGAGTAGTTTCCGATAATAATCGGTCCTGGACGCGGTCCAATGTCGCGCGTCCTTCGTTTGTAAATTCGGCGCCTGGCGCTTTATGTAATGGAAACACAGATAACGCCGCATTTTATTATTTTTTCAGAGTACGAAGCCCAAGCCGTGGTTTAGAGATGTATCTTACTTCTGCCACCCTCTATGCTCTTAGATTATCGTTTCACCAGGTAAGACACGTACGCGAGCTTAATGTTACGTAAAATTCGCTCGTGTCAAGGTGCCAAGCTAACGAGGAGAGGTCGCGAAGCAGGGTGACTGATTTAAGCAACGTCTTTCTGCTGAATCTACGACGAAGTAGAAACTTCATATCGAGTATCCGTTTCGCACTTCGAACCCTGCTCCTTTAGCGTTCAGCAACTTATCGTTGCGATAGTAGTTCTCGTTTCATTGCCGCAACGATGACCTCCCCTCGCCATTCGCGTCTTAAAACTCGTTATCGCGCGCGAATGAGCGTCACAATTCATTTGCAGTTCGTTCGGAAACGCGCAATACTTTCACAGCGAACCGGTTATAATATCGAACGCGTCCAACGTTCTCGTTCCTCCAATCGTCGGCTATTGGAGGGGGAACCGAGACGGTGGACGTTTAGAACAAGCATAACATAAACTGATACACGTTACCCTGTCCAGGGGACAGTTTCGAGTGCGCTTCGCAGGAACAAAGTCGAACGCAACGTGATGAAATCAGCTTTCGCGCTTGCTACCGTCGGCCTGTCTATGAGCATGTTTTCCGTAAAGAAGATGTTGGCCTCTAAACATGGGGGTCGCCTCTAACACCGCCACTCAACTTAGCAGCAACAAATCGACCCCGGTGAAGAGAAGAGGAATAAGCGGTTGAATATGACTCGTCGCATCCGAATCGCTCGCGGAACATACCTGCGACTGCTACCTATCGCTAGATGTTACGGTTATTGCCATACTACAACGTTCCTTTCGTTAGACTTTTCGATCTGAGATCACGAATCTTGTGCCGTTTATTCGTTTCCATAGAATAAGACACGGTAGTCGGTACTATACTCACCTGAACATCTTGAACATTAGCGCAGCATGCCGACCTTGTACATTGCAGCGAACACAGCATTCGGCCCGAAACGTTTACCTTCGTGAGCTAGGATTTTGATGCAAAACACAAGATACTCTAGGGCGGCGAAAGGAAACGTAGTCTCACTTGGTGGACGCGAATCGATTCACATATTTCGAGACGAATATTTGGTCGCTATCTTCTATGCGCCGCGTAGTGATACCACGAGGACGAAATTGCTTGCTGAGAGAAGATAGTATTCTCGAGCGAGAATCTACGATGGTCGTTGATTTGTGCAGATTCGTGTTAAGAATGTTGTCGTTTGAATGCAAGATCGGCTCGTCGGAAGCATCTTGAATCTTGTTATCGCGAAACCGCGTCCAGGGCTGCGGCCGTAAAGCAATGTAAGCGCAAAATTGTACTCTCGTGTAGACTGTATGCACTTTTGTCGTAGTCACCATACAAATATTTTGCCACGCAAAATTGATAATGAAACTTTCTAATTCTTTATTCTTTCTCCCCTATCCTTGGGTTCCGCCAATTCGGCATTCCTGCATTTACAGTAAAATTCACCCAAGAGACACATTACGCATCTAGAGATCTTAGATCGTCGTATTTATCGCTGTCCTTCTCGCGCAGACACGCGGAAATCCTGAATAAAGTGTATGTTATGTACGTAATCGAGAGTAGTCGTTCTTCAGCAACGTCAGATACGATATATCTGTAACGATGAAGCGGCAGAAAGCGATGGAATCAATTTTATTAGTCTTAACGTGTACATTTATTTATAATTATTATACAGTCTCACACTCGATATCTCTTTTAACGTCTCGTCTCTATATTCTCCCACACTCGTTCCTTCAAGCTCTCAATTTTGTCTCGTATTCTCGTAAAAGAATCTCATCCACACCAGGGAAACATCGGCTAGATCAACAGATCATTGAATCGCACCTTTCGTAAAAGAATTTCGCGTTTCCATTCGTACGTAAAAAAATATTGGAGTTCTAGAAGTTACCCTTTAGTCGATACTTCCCTTCGTGTGCATGCAGTTCTACATATATATATATACATTTGTGTGTATGTAGCTGAAGAATTAAAAAAATCATGATCGTCGGAGCCCTCGATTCGACAGATTAAAACGCTAGAACAGAAAAGAAGACGAAACACAATGGCAATATAAACGATACGACGCGACCAACAATGGTAACACAGTTACGAATACCCAGAAGAAGCCACAACGTCGAGAGTTTGGCGAGTTCGCGTGTCGTTCCGCCCCTACCGATGCTAATCGATTTAACTTGTACTTAAAAGAAGCTTTGGCAAATGCTACGCTTAAAAAATACTTTGGCAAACGAGACACGTTTGCCTGATGGGTCTGTCTTTTCCTTTGCCGATCAGAATGGAGAGATGCGCGCGTGTTAGACCTTATGGTAACGTAAAACGAACGAGCAGGAGCTAACGGATACTAAAAGCACAACGCGCACTACTCCTCTGCTGCAAGTAATTGTTTGCTTCAGGCTTCAGCTAAGCATGCATAGAATCGTGTTCACCCGTCCACCGCTTCTTTGGAGTAGCACGCACTATCCGTTTAGAATATTATACAAGGTGCCCCGAAACCAAATGGATAGACATTGGGAACTTGTATTATCCACATCGGGGATGAGTAACGATTACACATCGACGTAGCAGAGTGGATACAATGAGCTCCCAAAGCATCACCATTTACTTCCGCGATAGCCTGTAGATGCACGATTTGGGCCAGATCAGCGAGCCGAATGTCGCGTGTTCCCCTTGTGCAAGAAAAGAAGTTTGATGAAGAACAGTGGGAACGAGTTCTTCGGTAATTAGTGGCAGTTTAGTAGGAAGGCAAGTGGTCGTCGAACGCTCGACAGCCAGACGGTACAGTACAGTTCTCTTGGACTCATTGTCAGTACGAAGGTGCACAAGTCTAGAGAGAGGAACCAGATCCTGTAACGAAGGAAAGAAGCTACGATACTTGTTGCTTGCAGTATCACTCGGCTGTCGGTGCTACCTGGCGATATCGCGTTCAACTTTCACGGGGCGATACACATGGAACTTCTTTTACTTTCAAACAGATCTCAGCGGCGATCTCGATACCGATGGAGCACCGATTTACAATATACATGGTGGGCTTCGTCAAAGAAGAATAAGGCCGCTCGTGGTAATATATTGGCCGCTACGGTATTTCTTTATCTAGCTGACTTACTGCCACTAACGCGGATGACAAAGCAACTTGTAATCAACAATGTGACGGTTATGCTAATCACGCCTAATACGCAAACCTCGGAAGAAACGGACTTGCGAGCGAGAGGTGTCCGAATGCAAAGAATAGAGAGACGCAGACATTAGAAGGGTGCCGATTTCTTCGTCAGTGCTGGACAAAGAATTGGTAAACGGTAAACGGCCAGCGATAGTGACGGGAGTGATTCGAAACGGGGACGGCAGTCAGTGATCTGCTAGCTGCGCTATGGAACACATCTCTCGTATGCAATGTTTACACTTGCTGTTTATTGTTTAAATTAGTTTCCAGTTTCGTCCATCGTTTTAAGCGCCGACTTCTAGATCCTACATAAGTGTTAGTAAGAAAGTCGGCCCGCGCTCAGCACATATCGTTCACTTGCAATCGTCGGATATTCAAAAGAAAACTAATTACGGTCACTGTAAAACGAAACGTTCTAAACGATACTGAGAAAAATCTATATAAAGAGGAACCGGTTCTCTGAAACGTTTAACGTCCTTACCGAGATCAAATCTCGCATTCTGTGCGCGCGATTGGCCCCCATCGTACGTAAAGACTCCATAGAAGTCAATATATATATATGTTATCTTTAAAATTTTATTCGTTAAAAAAAAGATGAAAAAAAAGAAAAGATAACCGAATCCATGCACTTGGTGCAAAAACTGTTCGTACTTCGATACTAATATACATATATTACGATGTACATATCGTAATATAATAAAACGCGTAACTTTGTTATCTCATTTCCACACGTTTCACGTGAAACACCTTCGGCTGGGGACGCCGTACATATGCGTCGTGAAAAAGTAGCCTCTGACTTGCGGACGCGGTACGTAATTACGTATACGGAGTACACGGCATGGAAAACCGTTCGTTAGACGCGAACGTCGGATATACATGTACGGCGTCCGCAATTCAAAGGGTCAACAGATGCGTCTCGTAGCATCCTCGCGTTTAAGGCCGGACAACTATTTCTTTTTTTCTTTCGGCCGCCTCCTGATTTGTAATAAAATTTGCATATCCTCACAAATTTTCGTTACACCGTACCTGCGTGCGTTTTTCTCCTACTTTTTCTTGATATTTCTGTACAAAGTTTTATAAAACGATTCCGCTTACGCTCGTCGTAGCTTAAGACAATCGAACCGGTCATTCGTTTCCCTCGTTTTACGTGGCGGAACATAGTCCCTTCGCGTGAAATTATGGTACACGATTCCGTAGAACGAATCGGACAGTTCTGCGCGACGGTTCTCAACTAACGAGTGGTTCGCTACGTTAAACATCAAGACCAAAACGTGCATCGTAATGTTTCGCTATGCTCCGCATAAATTTTCACACACTCGATAGAGATATACGTATATAGGTTTGTTCGCTGCATTTTCAATCAGAGTTTCCCTCATGCGATACCAAGTTAAATAGATATTTCCGTCTAGCACGGACATCGTGCGGTCGGTAGTTTTATGAATGTTAAGAAATATAGCGCTTACTCTTAATAAGAATATCAGTTATTCAAGATAAGACACCTTAATACGTAGCAACAGTTTCGATTTCTGAATTCCATAAATTTCTTATTAAACGCTTTCGTTACACGTATAGATACTGAGAGTGATCCACCTTGCATTGCTAATCGTTCTCGAGACTTGAAGCACACGGAAACATATCCATCCATGCCCGATCTCTGTGAGGACATTCGAACGACAACGTTCCGATCCATTCGAGAATGCGGTCGTCAACGAACCGTGTAGTTACATACACATTCAACACCGTAACACCGTAATTCATTCTTATCGTTATCGTATAGGAGAAATAGGCTTTATACAATTACTTTAGTCGTCCCATTTCGTAGGAGAGACACTGACAAACAGTCCAAATAGACCAGTGCCATTAGAAAATTTTTTGGACCTGATAAAAATATGCAAAGGCTGAGCTTTTCATTTACCATGGTACATACATATGTATACGCACGAGCATGCTCATTTCTCTTCTTGGTTCAGCTAAAATCGGATTCGTAACCCTGGATAACGATCCAGCACTAGCCGTTCAGATGTGCGATAAGTGCGCTAACAATATCTACTTATTCCGTCGAAGACCATGCGTTTTCAGTACTTGTCAAAATGTATGACTCGTTACGAACCGGTTGACGATTTCCCGATCTTCTCTTCCACACACCGTCCATTCCCGCTAGACACAGGGAACATCGATCCGAGCGCTTCAGCGCTTCTACTCGTATGTCTGACGATCGAATGCTTTCCCGACGTTCCGATCAAGTCGATCCTGCGTACCGTGCACTGTCGTTGCAGGAGCATACGCGGGTCGCGTCGCGGGGGACAGCGATCGTATCCGTTCGTTTTCGTGCACGTTCATCACTGTAGCTCACTAGTTGCGGAGGACCGGAACGAGAACGGTGTAAAGCCGCGGTAAGGAAAATCGATCGACAACGACCACGATGACGGCGAATAGCACGCGAGCGAAGCGTTCTCTCATTTCTCCTGTCCACGAAGGAGAAGTGCATACAACCTTATGACATCGAGGAACAGGGTAAACGCGGCGAACCCATCTGCGTGAGCACCCTGTCCAGCCATTGCAGCGGGCCGTTCAAATGCAGCTCGATCCAACAAGGCGTGGACGTGACGGTTTGCCGCCGATACGCCGCTCCCCAGCCCTTCACGAAGCTCATCCTGATGGTGCACATACGAGTCAATTGGTATACCGCCTCGAAGCCCTGGGATACCGATTGCGACAACAACGCCGCGAACTCCTGGTTATTGAAGATCTTCAAGTTGCAACCTGCGCCGCGGCAAACAACCAAAACACACGGTTTTAATCGGGTTAAAAATCTTTCCAGCTTCCAGCGAAATGATCGAAGGGAGAACTTACCGGGTGGTATCTTGCAGACGGTGGCCGGATGCCAACCGTAACGTTGATTGCAATTTGGGCTCTGCACGAATATGCTCGAATCGGACAGGCACTCTGCGAACACCTCTCCACCGATGTAGTAAAGTCTGGCCCCTTTGCCGATATGCCGTCTCGTCTGCTCGACCACGGTGTTCCGATTCACGTTCGACAGCAAGCCCAGGCAGAAACGCTCGGAGTTGCTTGGATCGGTGAATCCGTCCACCGTGATGCTCGGTTGGGATGCATGGAAGGTCTCGCCTACTCTCGTATTCAGCTCGTAGTAACTTATCGAACACCTTTTATCAGAGAAAAACGAGGGAAACGTTACGAGCCGTTCGTTTAAACTATCAATTATGCAACCCTCGATGCCTAGAGCGTGATATCGTTCTTTCGCTCGCGCGTAAATTAACGCGACCTTCGCGACGAATGATTTGACTCACCAAAAAGCAGGCTCGCAATACATAACCGGTTGTGCGTCGACAGGACTGGGAGACAGACGGTTCAAAGACATATTATCATTGTGATCCATATTATCGCCATCCTCGCTTATGTATCCAGGAGGAGGTGTGTCCGCTGAAGGATCCATGGATCCAGGCGCCGGATGCGGTGAACCCTGAACGCTCCCAAGGCTCCCCACGCTCGCCGGGCTCGTTGCCTGCATGCTCTGAAAACGGCAAATAAAAACGGAGGATTAATAATGGCATTCGGCTCGGTGCATCTCTCATTCGCTTCCACTCGAGATATTCATTCGGCACGAACCTGCATTCCTTGATATGGATTGTTCGGCTGTTGCTGCTGCTGTTGCTGCTGTTGTTGTTGCTGCTGTTGCTGCTGCTGCTGTTGTTGTTGTTGTTGTTGCTGCTGTGGCGGTGATTGCGGTATACCTTGTTGATTGTGGTGCTGATGATTGAGCGTCACGTTAAAGCACGTGTTCTCCGGCACGCTGACGCTGAGCTCCTCGAGGGAGGTGTTGTAGAGAACGGCCTCGTCCCCGGCTAAGTTATGCCGCGGCACGAGAATGGCTGGCAAAACTGTAAAGTTTCGTGCGCTAATAGTCACGCGATCTCTCCCAGCCACTTGGCTTACGGTCGTTACATTGCGGCCGATTACTAGCCACCCCGATACTACGCGATTCCAGTTAATAAAACGGACCAGCGGCCGCCTACCTGGTGTCTGTATTCGTTGATAGTGGTACGGATTGACGCAGACCTCGTCCCGCTTCTGCGTGAACGCGTACTCGCAGTGCTCGATCGCCCTTAGCTCGTGGTGCGACTGCAGGTCCGGCCAGCGCCAAAGTCGGCAGTAGATCACGTGCGGCAGACCTTTGCCCCGTACTCCTTGGACACCGTTGTCACCGACCCCTCCCGGGCTAGGCCTTCCGGACAAAAGCCAGACACCTCCGATTAATTTTCACCCATCATCGCCGATCGAGCCTCCGAGCTTCTCCGGCAATCGAGCGGCCCCCCGCGAGTCGGTCGCGCGACGCGGAACCGCGCCGAGCATCCCCGAAACGCTCGGGTTTACGTTAGCGCGAGAGGCGGACGGGAAGCGAGTTCGGCGGCGTAAACTCGCGCTTTAATGTACACGCTATTTCCCCCAACATCCTTCCTCTTTCGCCCAGCTGACTTCTGTGCCCGTGTCTGCCACGCCGGAAGTGCTGGCGCCTACCAGCAAAAAGAAACTAACCCCGACGCATGATACGCGTTCATCCTCAACCTCTCCCTCGTCCTCCCACTCGGCGACAATTTAGCGAAAGCCCTCGTTTCTCGAAACCTTGGGCATTTCGATGGCGTCGGTGACGTGGCACTGCATTGTCGGCGAACGGAGGAACCGCGAACGTGCGATCGTGACATGGTGTTTCTACCGTTTCATTTAACGGACCTGCCGACTCAGGCGGGCGCCGATACAGATACAAAAGTTCGCGACTTCCCGACACTAGGAAGCCGCGCAATCCTCCGCGCGGATGGCGCGTAACCGCCTCGCCGACGATCCCGCCGATGGCCACGTGTTTCAGGTTCATCGCGCACCTTGAGGCACCGTGAACAGCCGTACCGGACGAACCTCTGCAACCCGGCGGAGGGAAAGTAGCAAAAGCAACTTGGTCCCGTTCTCCTTACTGCCATCGACGATTAAACCGCAGAATAGGAATTCGCGGGGCGATTACGCGCGAGAAAGTCTGCATTTCCGTTGATCTACAGCAGCGATGCCCCGATGGGCGGCCCGAGGGTACGAGCATCCATCGCATTTTCCAAAGCTCGCGTGGAAGGGGGTCTCGAAACCAATGAAGTTGCAGGCATGTAACGGATGAGGAAAACTCTAGTAGTGTGCGTGTAGGCTCGTACCCGTAGGCTTATATGACTGGGACTCTTGGAGCCCCAGTGTTCTACATTTTAGGAATTGGGATAATAAACAGGAATTGACTAATGATTAAACAATAATATTATGTAATTGGACGAAATAGACTTGAACATTCCCACTTACACCTCTGATTAACAAAAAGTTTCTTATTAAACGATTTTTATTCAGTTCAAATCTAGAAACTCAATTTTAACCCACTTCCAACTATCCAATAGATTTGAAACTTTGCAGGCATACGTAGTTTGGATGACAATACAAAATTATGAAGAAAAAGAAACCCCTCAGGGTTTAAAAAATTATCCTGTCATCAAAAAATTGAACCCATAACCGCAAATCCAAACGACTTGAAATCAGCCTATAACCAGAAGTCAAAACAAATTAATCGCAATGAAATCAGCATGTAACGGTTACATGCTGATTTCAGGGTACGAGCCTATACGCACACTACTAGAATTTTCCTCATCCGTTACATGCCTGCAACCAGAGTTGGGCAAAGA
Organism: Andrena fulva; assembly: GCA_946251845.1. Lineage (NCBI taxonomy): Eukaryota > Metazoa > Arthropoda > Insecta > Hymenoptera > Andrenidae > Andrena > Andrena fulva. The sequence continues at coordinate 91,762,711 of OX276327.1, read as the reverse complement.
TAATATCTAAATAAACTCGAATAAAAGATACTTTACGTTTATTCGTTATTCGCAGCTTCGAATAACACGATTTATCTTTATCCGAAACACCACGGATAAATAAATTTATTGGAGGTGAATTTATTCGACAGCGAAAGATAATTTCTTTTTCGAAGTGAATTTATTCGACGGTGAAAGATAATTTTTTTTTTCGAAGTGAATTTATTCGACGGTGAAAGATAAATTTTTTTTTCGAAGTGAATTTATTCGACGGTGAAAGATAATTTTTTTTTTCGAAGAGAATTTATTCGAAAGCGAAAGATAATTTTTATTTAAGATTATCAACGGTAAAGTGGATAACCCGCTCGTTACTAGCTTAATTCAATTTAATGCACCAGGCTACCCCACCAGGAGTCCACTTTTATTCAACCCGCATCAGTATACCTCGAGGTTTAGCGCAAGCGACCCGCTCTACAGGATATGCGTCCTAGGTAACGCATTCTTCAGAAACCTCGACTTTTCTCTGGATCCATTAGCGGGTTCAGAGCCAATGCCTACCGTGAACTCTTGCACCGTACCTAGGTTAAGCGCGCATTTAATGCATTCTTGCCATTTTTTGTTTCTGTCATTGTTGACTCTACCTTGCGTCTTCTTTATTCATGTATTATATGAAATGGTTTCGACCGTAAATGTCAAATAAATAAATAAATAAATAATTTCTTTTTTCGAGGAACTTTTATTCGAACCGTCGAATAAGGTTCTCATCATTATCCGTAGTTTATTCGACTTTTATTCGAAGGCTTCGAATAACATTCGGCAGCGTGTTTTACCGAACCGGCGCGATCTCGCCTCCAGCGGCTCCAGCTGAAGACTTCGGCGGCGGCTTCTGATCTTGGTTCGAGCCTCGGCTCGAGAGCCATACATTGTTGCTTGCGGTGGATTATACTTATATTAATAGGATGTAAAACTTCCACATTTTCGATCGTATCAGCATGAACGTTTCAGTAACATACTGCTGAAATTTTTTAGATGAAAATGAATTAACGATATAAATCGGATTATTTTTAGCATTATTACATTAGAAATGTTACATTCATATTTAATTATCTATAGTTCTAGAAATAATCCGATTTATACCGTGTTTGCACTCATTTTAATCGAAAGGATCTCGCAACTTTATTAACAATCCATAAATTTTAAAAGTCGGAAAAGTCTGCGTACAAATATAACTGACAAATTTCGAATACTATAAAAAAGCTAGGGTTTTGGAAGTTTTATGGACACTAATTTATTTATTGGTTAACTCTAGATTGATTGTGAAAAAAACGACGATGTTTCTTACATTCGTTTACACGAAAATATAAATAAACCGATAGCACGATTTTACATTTACGAAAATCCGAATACAGTTAGCATGGGTAATATGGGTATATTAAATTGAATAGAATTTGTTATGATAATAATTACAAGAATCGCAAGAACAAATTTTGTTTTTGCAAAAGATTTTGTGTTCCCGTTTATTTGCATTTTCTAGTAAACAAATGTAAGAAACATCGTCGTTTTTTTCACAATCAATCTAGAGTTAACCAATAAATAAATTAGTGTCCATAAAACTTCCAAAACCCTAGCTTTTTTATAGTATTCGAAATTTGTCAGTTATATTTGTACGCAGACTTTTCCGACTTTTAAAATTTATGGATTGTTAATAAAGTTGCGAGATCCTTTCGATTAAAATGAGTGCAAACACGGTATAAATCGGATTATTTCTAGAACTATAGATAATTACATATGAATGTAACATTTCTAATGTAATAATGCTAAAAATAATCCGATTTATATTGTTAATTCATTTTCATCTAAAAAATTTCAGCAGTATGTTACTGAAACGTTCATGCTGATACGATCGAAAATGTGGAAGTTTTACATCCTATTAATAATCCACCGCAAGCAACAATGTATGGCTCTCGAGCCGAGGCTCGAACCGAGATCAGAAGCCGCCGCCGAAGTCTTCAGCTGGAGCCGCTGGAGGCGAGATCGCGCCGGTTCGGTAAAACACGCTGCCGAATGTTATTCGAAGCCTTCGAATAAAAGTCGAATAAACTACGGATAATGATGAGAACCTTATTCGACGGTTCGAATAAAAGTTCCTCGAAAAAAGAAATTATCTTTCGCTTTCGAATAAATTCTCTTCGAAAAAAAAAATTATCTTTCACCGTCGAATAAATTCACTTCGAAAAAAAATTATCTTTCACCGTCGAATAAATTCACTTCGAAAAAAAAAATTATCTTTCACCGTCGAATAAATTCACTTCGAAAAAAAAATTATCTTTCGCTGTCGAATAAATTCACCTTCAATAAATTTATTTATCCGTGGTGTTTCGGATAAAGATAAATCGTGTTATTCGAAGCTGCGAATAACGAATAAAGATAAAATATCTTTTATTCGACACGTTATTTAGATAATTTTTTATCTAGATAATGCCCATCTCTGCCTGCAACTACATTGGTTTCGACTGTTTCGAGACCCCCTTCCACGCGAGCTTTGGAAAATGCGATGGATGCTCGTACCCTCGGGCCGCCCATCGGGGCATCGCTGATCTACAGTCAGCGGACTCGCGCGCTCGCGTCAAATCGAATGGAATCGAAACGGGCGCAACACACGTAACGCTTCCGTGCCACGACCGGCTTGGCCCTCTTCTTTCTTTCATTCCGTCTCTGTAATTTCCTCGCCTCTACCTCTATCCACCTCGGGGACTCTCTCTTTCTCTGCCTACTCGTATCCTACTCCCCGTTGCGCATTGCCTTCGCACGGCACTGCCATTCGCCGTTACATAATAATTTAGAAACGCCCGTTACGGGATTTGTACGGCAGTTTTCTGCGCAATCTCTAGCTCTAACTCGATCGCAATATCTCGGGCGAATTGGCGCGCCGCGATCGCGCGGCCACCGCATGGGTGACTATGCAACACCACTCTCGCAGGGGAAAGTGTATTTTTGGAGAACGTCGAGCGCGATTTCGACGCAACGCCGCCAGGCGAATGTCGCGGCTCGTCTCGCTGCGTAGCGTTCCGTCTCCGGTGATCTCATCGTCGATAAGACGAATAAGCGCGACGCTAATAAATGCAATAAACATCGCGAACGATTTTCAAAGTGCAACGACCGAGGGACACGTCCTCGCACAGTGCTCGACTCGCTACGAAGTCTTGGCAGAAAAGAATCGTTCGGGACAATCGGGGCGACAAAACGACGCTTCAAGCTACCCGTGACGGGCGCGCAAAACGCAGGTGTTTCTCCAAGCCTCTAAAGGGAACATTTTTATGGGACTGCGAGAATATCGCTCCCCTCGCGCTCTCCACCCAATTGTTGCGTAACAACAATGCGCCGACAAAAGTACCGTCAATTCCCTTGCCAGCGCTGGGTAATTCCATCGATTCGACGATCCGTTCATTTGCGCGTTTAATCGATCGCCTCGGAATGTGTCCCTACTTCTTACGTTCATCACCGTGAAATGTAGGGTAGAACCCCCAATTACTGTCACCTTAAGCTATTTTACTGAAAATAACGAATAAATAAACGTTGTAAAGTCATACACAAAAAGAATTATGTAATTCAACCTATAATCTATACGCTAGAAAATGCACCACTTAATATTTTTTTTTCATTCATTTCTATAAGACGATACAAAATTTTAATTTGATGACAACAGTGGAAATGGCGACTTCCTTACTAATGAAAGAGAAAACAGGCCACTAAAGAAAGGGCTATAATTACTATATTTAAATTATTTACATAATAAACAATAATTTTTTAGTACAATATAAGTATCATAGAAAGTCACAACGATCGTAATATAACGATTAATTAAGCCTTTTTAATTATTATATGGGTGATAGTGATTGGTACAAGCGTTTCAAGCATTTTGGTATTACTGTCATAGCAGTAGTTGCTCATGTACATGAGACGACATAACCATAAAATGAGTAATAAACAGTATTAGGTTAGCTGGCAGTAATTGGGGGTGTCAGGAATTCAGTCACACACGTTTTAGAGGTGTCAGTAATAGATCTCGAAATATGTTTTTTAGATTAATAAATTTATATATAAAAATAGAAATTCTAAGACCCACAAAATGTTTTTCCTGAAGTAAACATATTAAACCATAATAAATAAAATAAAAAACTTATACTTTTAGTCAATAAATACAGATACTATGCAATAATATTAGAGTCAATCCTTAATGTGTTAGTAATTGGGGGTTCTACCCTAGTTCTTCCTCGATCAAACTCCAAACAGCCGGGACTCTTTTACAACTCCTTTGCGGCTAACTGCTGCGCGCAGAATGGCCCCGGAGCGAAAGCCAAGCGTCGAGAGAACGACGTTTCATACGCGGCAATTTAACGTACAGTGCAATCGAAGCTCCTATCGGCAGACGATCGAGCAATTACTCGAGTGGTTAACCCCTTCGCAACCGGAGACGAGATATCTCGCGACACGATGTCGTTCGCGCGACGCTACGGACGGGGTATCTCGCGACACGATGTGGTTCGCGCGCCGCTGTGGACGAGGTATCTCGCGTGTCTTCTCATTAGAATGCGAGATATCGCACCCAAAGATGTGTGGCGAAACTCAGCTCCAGGGCCATTTCGTCCGCGAGTGCGGAGGGGTTCACGATGCTAAATAAATGATACACTATATTTCTACAGGCAAATGTTTTTATTTTTCCTTTTGTACGGGGTAATACATACGAACGAACGATATCGGCTCGCGAGATACTACGTCCGCGGCTCCGAAGGGGTTAATGAAATCGACCGAACGCAGAAGAAAGCACGGTACTGTGCTTACTCTAACGGCTAACCGAGCGAAACGACCGCACGCGAGCGCTATTAAAACCGCGGGATCTTGGTCTAGGCGAAGCTAGAAAAGTTGAAAACGTGGTCATTCACGGTCCCGTTCGTTCTGCATTTTTAGTCGCCTCGCTGATAGTCCAGTGAAATTAGACGGAAATCTGCCCAATCTTCGGAATAAATCCCAGCAAGCTAAATTTTGGTATGGGCCTTTATTTGGTCGTTTTAAATAATATGTCAAAAGTCCCCATCGATCCGAGTGCCGCTAAAAATTTTACAGAGGGTTGAAAAAAAATAACATTTTTTTCGCGAATATCTCGTTATCTAGCAGTTTTGCGACAAAAATAGGTCTCACACAATTTATAACCTAGGAAATTCTCTACAAAAAAGGTTGTATGAGTTTTTTTCGTAGGAGTAACCATTTTTATGTGTGCCGGGTTACCAAATTTCAACCCCCATACTTTTGACAAGGGAAGATCCCGAACCCGGAAATTCAGAAAATTATGAAACTCTGTAAATATGTAGCGGAAGTCCTGCTGAGTACAACGCAATTTCGTTTGCTGCCCAAATTCACTCCAAGAGGGTGCAATTGACCCTGAAAATTTTTTTATTTTGTATTTTTACTCGCGAGCTGTAGGAGATAGAAAAAAAGTGTTCAGGAAAAAGTTACTTCTCTTAATTAGGACTAACATTTGGTAAATTATAGTTCTTACAGTTCTTACGGTGCGTGAGTTATAACACAAAATCTAAAAAAAAAACGGATTTTCGGGGGTCAATTTCACCCTCTTAGAGTGAATTTGGGCAGCAACAAAAATTGAGTAATACATACCTATATATCCTCTACTTATCCCCAAAGATTAAAGTTTAAATTTGTTCACTCGAAGGGGGTGAAATTGACCCCTGAAAATCCGGCTATTTTCCGATTTTGTGTTATAACTCACGAACTATAATTTACCAAATGTTAGTCCTAATTAAGAGAAGTAACTTTTTCCTGAACACTTTTTTTCTATCTCCTACAGTTCGCGAGTAATAATTCAAAGTAAAAAAAATTTCAGGGGTCAATTGCACCCTCTTGGAGTGAATTTGGGCAGCAAACGAAATTGCGTTGTACTCAGCAGGACTTCCGCTACATATTTACAGAGTTTCATAATTTTCTGAATTTCCGGGTTCGGGATCTTCCCTTGTCAAAAGTATGGGGGTTGAAATTTGGTAACCCGGCACACATGAAAATGGTTACTCCTACGAAAAAAACTCATACAACCTTTTTTGTAGAGAATTTCCTAGGTAATAAATTGTGTGAGACCTATTTTTGTCGCAAAACTGCTAGATAACGAGATTTCGCGAAAAACTGTTATTTTTTTTTTCAACCCTCTGTAAAATTTTTAGCGGCACTCGGATCGATGGGGACTTTTGACATATTGTTTAAAACGACCAAATAAAGGCCCATACCAAAATTTAGCTTGCTGGGATTTATTCCGAAGACAAATCCTAATTTCACTAGACTATGACGCACCAGCGACCGCTCGAGGACGAGGAGTAGTCGCGTCCGCCGTGAAATTCTTTCCACGTATGCATCAAAGAGAGGGCGCGACTTAATCGAGTTTAATCGTCGATGGCACGGAGAGAAGCAGACGACGGCGACGACGACGCCGTGCGTCTTCTGCTCGCACGTTGTTTATTTTTTTTTTTTTTTTTTTTTTTAACAAAAGGAAGAAAGGAAAGCAGACAGTCGGTACGTGAGCTGCACTTATTTGCACGCGGTGCTGCTGGCGCTCGTTGTCCTCCGCTAAACGCACGCACGTACGCACGCAAGCGAGCGCGGACATGCGACAAGAGGGTCCCAAGGCTCCGCGCGACCGACGATTTTCCTAGCTCGGCCCCATCCTTGCCGAGCGAGAAAAAGACACGGCGGAGCAGAAGGACGCGTGGAAACGGCGCGGCGGGTCAGCTTCCCGACAACCTTCGGCCGCGGGGCGATAAAGAAAAGCCAAAGGTAGAACGGGAGCTCGGGAGGAAAAAGGAGCAGCCGCTTTGAAAATACGAGGCAACCGAATGGACGCGATAAATTATATCTTCTCGGCTGCGCGGAGCAACGTTACGCCGACTCCGTTTCTGAGTGCATGCAGCTCGCGGCTCGTTACAAGGATAACGAGAATGCTTCTCGGAATGGTACACAGTTTTGCGCGACGGGGCTCTTTGGACTTTTCGGCCGCTCCAAGGCCGCTCGAAAAAGTAAAAGTAGCTGGATTTTTGCATGGAATTCGTTGGAAGCGCCGGCAGATAAAGATAATCATCGCGTCTCCCGGGCCGCTTAACGCGACGCGCCACTCGACTTGCGTAACGTTACCTTTTACAAATCGCACTCTTCTCTCTGTTCGGTGACGAAAAAACAATCACCGCCGCGAAATCTGTGTCGCGCGTTCCCTGCACAAATACTCCTTGCTCTATCGATTATGTTACGTAAACGTTAATTAGCCCGGAGGTATTGCGGTTGGTTCGCGTGTAGAAATTGTACTCGATCGAAACGTAGCGCCGGGGCCGGGCCGTTCGGGATACGCGCTCTCGCACGGACGAGCTGCGGAATCGACTGATCCGCGAGGAGGATAAATACCTGCGACTCGGAACCGTCCGGCTACGCGGGAATTCTTATTCTGGAATCACCATCGTCCACCAATTATTCTAGCGTTCTTCCACGAACGTAACGCAACAGCGAAATTACACGCGCAACCAACAAAAACTTCATTCCCTCGGGCCGGCGGCGCGGCGTCGCGACTCAAAGTCGAATCATTCAAAGCCGCTTAATAAAAACGTATCGCGCGCGTGAATAGCCATTTTTAATCGTAACCCCGCCAGCCAGCGAAACCTAGAACGAAATGGTACCGCGTGATCTCTAGCCCTGTGCCCAACAGCCGATCGGAAAATCTCCCGAGAAATTGCCTCGCGCTGAGGCGGGAAACGCGAGGCGCGGCGAGCCGCATAAAATAAAACGCGGCGACGCGCGCCCGTTTCCTTTCAGCTACAGAAGGATCTGCCTTTCTCGATGACAGACTTTCCCTCTCTCCTGTGAATATCCTTGGACGCGCGACGACGTGGCTAGGATTACTATTAATAAAGTCGTTATGAGCTACGTACCATGCTACAATCGATTCTGAAACGTGAGTTTATTTATACAGGGTGCTCCGAACGTATCCCGATGCGATGCCATGATTACGCTTTCTCAAAAATTCCTTTCCGAACGCAAAGTCGACGCGATCCTCTCTGCAACGGACCTTGCAACAAAATGCAACATCCCCTGCACCTCTCTCTCTCTCTCTCTCTCTCTCTCTCTCTCTCTCTCTCTCTCTCTCTCTCTCTCTCTCTCTCTCTCTCGCTCGCTCGCTCTCTCTCTCTCTCTCTCTCTCTCTCTCTCTCTCTCTCTCTCTCTCTCTCTCTCTCTCTCTCTCTCTCTCTCTCTCTCCTGTGTCGCTGCAAAATATCGTTTCGTTTCGCTGCACGATGTTGAAACTTTGCGATATGCAATCTAGAGATAAGACAGAACGCGCTGTGTGCTCGTGACACACGAATTCGTTACAAATCCTGCAACATTCGTGCGCAAAGATGCTTCGTTAGAGTATCTATAGCTACTCGGTCGCTGTCGCTCAACCATTTCGCAGAGATAAACATGTGTAACCTTGTTCAGCAAAACGAAACGGTACAACCGAATTTCTCTACATTGAGAAACAGTAGAGCGGGGATATATCCCACCCAGTTGCTTCCAGCAAACACTCGGATACCTATTGTTCTATTTGCTAATAGAATGTATATTGTTTCGATAAGCTGAACCGATCGTGGTCACGACTGCGCCGTTAAGCACGTGGCGTTAAACTGCAAGTAAATTCGTCCAGGTCTCGAGAACGAGGCTCTCGGCGTTGAAGAAACATGGTCCACGGCGGCAACGTGACGCGCGCGCACGTGTTTCATTGATAGCGCGTTCGCGAAAGCGAAACGGACGTCGCGCACGCGTTAATTGTTATTTAGGTATTATTCCGACGCGAAACTCGGCTGCGGATGATGAAAAGGATCGTTTGCGCGGCCCCCTGTTTTCAACGATCTCGCGCATCGTGCACGACGCGGGGACGCGACCGCAGCAGCCCGGCCGCTCTCATTCGTCCACCCGTTCGCTCGCCACGATTTCTTCGTAATTCATTTTTATGTAATTAATAAGATAATGCGGCGCGTACAGTAACGACAACTATCGCGTTGTAGCGAAACAAACTATCCCCCTAAAAATAATAAGCAAATCAGTTGTGAACATCGATGACTACATAAAATAGGTATCGCGTGCACGTTGGGTCCCTATGTCGGTACCTGTTACGGAACACGTGGGGCCGATCGACGCACAAAAGCATTACGATCCGAGGATACGTGGGTCATTTAAATCGGAGCATCGTAAACACGATTTCGATTCCGCTACCTGTGGCAAACTCATGATAACAGATAACGAAATCTAAAACAGTAGCATTGGCTAAAAATCCAGCAAACGCCAGCGACTAGACCTAGCACTCTGGAGGTTCAGGTCGGGTCGTATTCTCAAAGATCGTATTCTAATCATCAATTTTATCGAGTCATTTCACCGTTTCGACTCTCAGATTTAGACGCTCGTTATATAAATACTTGCGGGACCTTTTCTATATAAAAACCGCGTCGCTGAAATTATTTCGTAGTTTGTGTTTGTTTACAAGTGACGATCGACTGGACGAACTCGTTTAAACGATTCGCGGCTACGATATTATAAACGTGTGAGAAATTGCTACAGGTTTATTACGAAGTACAGAAAAATAGGAGGCGACGATCGAAACACCGGATCCCGTTGATCCGTTAATACGAACGGCAAGCTGTCTCGTGTACGAGTACACGGAGTTCTCTGAACAATGAAAGACAAACGTCAAATGGATTGGTCGGTGTGACATTACGCGCACGAATACGCAGATACGTAAATATGAACGGCGGTCGAATAAAACGCGCACACATTCATAGACGAAGCAACTATACTGTACTTTCCGGGGTTTCATTTAATGGAGAATACAAATAACTACGGTACTCGAAATTGCTACAGACCTTGTTGCGTTACGTCACGGAATTGCTAGAAAAATGGCCACACGGAGAAAAGAGAGAAAAGGAAGAGTAGGTCGCAGAGTTCGTAATATCGGTGCACGCGCAAAGGTAAAGTGAGCGTACCTTGGTATAGTGATGCACTTAGTGTTGCAACTTTGTGTAGTAATGGCCTTCTCGAGTTCCTCGAGGCCAGTGGACTTCTTTAACTTTTTAACCAAGCTTTTCACGGCTTTTTCACTCCATTTATCCTCCCCTTCGGCCTTTTTCCAACCCAGCAATCGTTTAACGATAGGCGGGTTAAAGCTGGACAGCATCGAAGTCATGATTTGCGCTACGAGAATTGCGCGCGACCTGCATCGGGCTGTCTCGACGTGCTACGACGCGACACAAACGAATTCTCACTCGCGATTTTGGCTACGAAACCCAGTCAGGGTTACCGCGCGTTTAACCTCTATCGCAAACTGCTTACTCTTCCAACAACGCGAATCTTTCATACGGCCAGCGAAAACTTTGCCACGGCCGCCATATTGTTCCTTAAGCATGCTCGACATAACTCGGTAATCTTCGGCCACTTTCGAATCAGTCATCGAACGTGAACTAAGTAGAAAGCAAAATCATCGCTCATTTTTCAACAATTTCACCTCGATTCTATTCATTTCCATTCATCTCCGATTCATCTTTTTTTAACTTCTAGCTCGATAACGAGACACGACGGTTATCACTAGGGATGGGATCAAGTTCAATATGTACTGATGAATCCGAGTCAATTCCAATACAAAAGTTTCACTTCATGGGATTTGAATACTACTCATAAGAGCTGGCGTTTCATTCTATATACTTCGAAAGTACTTGGGTTATAGAAGCCGGTTTCGAACCTCAGAAAAAGTAGCGGCAGAGTTCAGAATGTACTTCTAAGTACTTCGACGTTTGAAAGAATCGAATCTCGTAAAATTAGTATTTGAACCCTGAAAGATAAAAATCTACATAGCTGAGATTTACCAATATCGTACCACTTAAGATATTTTTCGTTGTATTTCGTATTTGGTACTAGATTGAACGCAAATTAATATTGGATATTGAAGCTTGATGTTTTAGGCATAGTTTTTAGTTAAAAAATTGTACATAACCTGTACATATAACATATAACTTAAGTTTTCAAATCGTTCTGGTACGATTGCAGTTGTATTCAGTACCTCGTTTTAACGAAACTACCTCGTGATTACCTGTGGACCATGGGAATCTCCGTCCCATCAGAAAGAATATTTTTGAAGGCAGGAAATGTCGTTATAGTAAAAAACGAAATAGGTTGAAGCTATAATAAATTGTCAATCAAATATTCTTCCTCAATCCTTACAAATGTTAAGAATATTTTGTGTATTTGCCAAATAAATTAATTGTTAATGATAATAAAGTTAACTAAATGTAATGTGGAATACTTGTACATAGGTAATTTTCACCGAAAACAAATCACACACTCGCACCGAATAGAAAACTCCTGGTTAAAGTAGGTAATCATGAAGGATCCGAATCTATAAATGATCAGGGTTCGATTATACTTGCAAGTACCGCTGACGTTTCTCAAAGTACTTATAGAGAGTTCAAACCTTTACCGTCAAGGTTCGAGTCTACTTCAAAGTAGTGTTTTTTTTTTCCGAAGTACTCGTGAACTGTTCGAAACTATACAGTCAGATTTGAACCTACTTCCAATATACTTGATCCCATCACTAGTTATCACATTACCTTTCTGCGATCATTCTTGTAGCGCCATGTTAACGCGTTCGATTTAGCGAAAACAATTGCAGTTTTCTACCATTGAATTGTAAGACCACGCGAACATGATCGTAAATATCCATGATATATGAATGCTTATGTAGTTTATGGAATTGGCACGACATTTCGAGCCGATTGTGTATACAGGTTGTATGCATTAATAAGATATAGCGATTGGTTGATTTCTAAGAATTTAACCTGACAAAGTTGCGAACCAAAATTAAGATGACCAATCACGCGTGTGTCGTGTGAATTATTTTAACGTAAATATATTTCCCGAGCATGTTTGTCAATCCTGACTTGCCGTTAAAAACAAGAACGCTTTTCACAATTTAGCGGGTCCTTAATAAAAAATTATCGACCGTCGTTATTTTAAACGCATAATAATAAATAATAGTTAGTGACAAAGTGTATATTTGTATATAAGTGCAATGGATCGTGAAGGTGGGTTGGCATTTTCTAATTCTATCGAATAAACTTTAGATGAAACAAGTGGCCTCCCGAAAATGAGAATTTCTCGTTCTCTTAACACTGTTTTGTGTATTACTGTGATTTGAGAAACAATTCTGTGGGTCCCAACTCGTTGTTTTGCTTCTAGAGGAAAGAAGCGAATCGGAAGACGAACACGAGAAATCTAGAAGTCCTTCGGTGGAGTCTCAAAGATCTGCTAGGAGCAGATCCAAATCAAACTCCGCCAGTCCATCTCCTAGGTTCAAAAATCGTATTTATCTAAATAATTCGATGATAACATTCGTAGTGTAACGTAATCTTTAAAATCTCTACTTTTAGATCCAATAAATCATCGCCTACGCATCCACGATCGCCAGCTTCTGTGCATTCCAATGGGAATTCTAGGAAATCGTATTCTAGATCGCCTTCGCGTTCGCCAGCGCGAAATCGATCGACGTCGCCTTCCTCCGCAAAGAATCAGAGGTCTTCTAGATCCAGTTCAAAATCTGCTGGCAAGAGAAGCCCCTCGAGATCGCCTTCTAAATCTCCCTCTCCGGAGCCGGATGGAAAAGTTATGCAAAGCGAATCGCAATCACCACGTTCGGTGCATTCGGCAAAGTCGCCATCGCGTTCAAGAAGTTCTTCCATAGCAGAATCCAGGAAAAGTTCCAACCCAGCGTCTCGACAAAATTCACGGTCTAGGTCCAGATCGACGTCGCCTAAGCGAAGTAACCCACCATCTAAATGTTCATCGCCAAAAGCCAATTCCCGATCCAGTTCCAGATCTCGTTCCCCCTCTGTACATTCTAAGTCGCGATCTCGCTCTAATACCCGCTCTCCCACCGGTTCCCCAAAAGTACCTGCTAGATCCCCTTCTAGATCCCCTTCGGGCAGTCCACGTCGAAAGTCACACAGTCGATCCAGATCCCCTTCAGAGGACAAAAAAGCACATTCTGTATCACCAGCGCGTATTAGAAATTCACGATCGCGATCGAGATCTAAATCCCAGTCGATAGACGGATCAAGGAAAGGTTCGCCAAGCTCCCGAAGAAGTTCTCGGTCTAAATCGCCGACGAATTCTCTGGATGGTAGACGTAAATCGAAGTCCCGATCGAGATCTGCCTCAGGATCGAGGAAACAATCGCCAGCCTCGTCTCGGAAGGGATCCCGGTCCAGATCACCTTCCGCGGAGCCCAAAGTATCGTCCCACTCAAAGTCAAGATCCCGGTCAGGTTCACCGCGAGCATCACGGTCTAGATCACGCTCGAGATCTGGTTCAAGAAAATCAGCCTCAAGATCAAAATCAAGATCGGTATCGGGATCACGGAAAGGAACACAATCTCCCAGTTCAAGGAAAAGTTCTCGCTCTAGATCACGCTCTAGATCTAGCTCGAGGTCGTCTAAATCCAGATCCAGATCCAGATCTAGATCCAAATCCCGATCCCGATCCCATTCCCGTTCCCGTTCCAGGTCGCGTTCTGGATCGCGATCGAGATCCAGATCGCGCTCGAGGTCAAAATCGCGCTCGAGGTCAAAATCACGTTCAGCATCGAAATCCCCCTCGAGATCCCGTTCAGGTTCCCGGTCTAAATCGAGATCGCGTTCTAAATCACGATCAAGATCCAGATCAAAATCTGGGTCAGCCGCTGGATCTAGACATTCCTCCCGATCTAAATCTCGATCAAGGTCAAGGTCTCGTTCAGGATCAAAATCTAGAAGGTCAAGAAGCCGTAGCGAGGATTCCGAAGGCGCTGTTAGAAAAAGAAATAGAGTTCTCTCTGATTCTGAAGAAGATGTCGGTGGGATTAAGGCATCGAAAAAGTCGAAACACGGAATATCAGACTCGGAAAATGAAGGCGACGATGAAGTAGCAGAAAAGAAGAAGGATGGCGATGAGCAGGAAGGAGGAGCCGAGGACAGAGAGAATACACAAGTTGGGGATGGTGCGGTTATCGAGCAACAAGAGAACGAGGACTCTGACGACGGAATCATCCCTCATCAAGGAGGACTGTAAGTCGATTAAGTTTAACGTTCAATACATCATAATGGAATACAAGTTTTAATTGTAATGTTAATGCGTATTATTTTTAACGTATGCTTACTAGGAACAGCAGATATATGTAAGTAATAGCACATGATGGAAGTCTGGCAATTATAATGAAAAAATGATGAATAGCTAAATAAGAAAACTTTTGCCCATAAAAGAATTTAATAATTCATGGATGTTAATAGTAAAAAATACTACGGTTTTTAGAGACGATTCACTATCGGACTTCGATCGCATGTTGGCCCGTAAAAAAGAAGAGCAATCTCGAAGACGCAAAAGGAAAGACATTGATATAATAAATGACAATGACGATATTATAGCTTTACTTTTATCCGACATGAAAGCTGCATCAGAGGAAGATAGAAAATTAAATCAACAGAATAAACCTGCGACAAATAAAATCGCCATGTTACCGAAAGTCTTATCGCAACTTAAAAAGCACGACCTACAGTTGGCTTTTCTGGAGCATAATGTCCTATTAGTATTGACAGACTGGTTAGCTCCTATGCCCGATCGATCTCTACCCTCTTTAAAGATCAGAGACAGTCTCCTGAAGCTTTTATGGGAGGTAAGTTAAGTTTCTACCTTATCCGTTTATACATACATGCGGTATAAATTAATACAATGTTTATTTCAGTTTCCAAGAATCGATCAGGCTTCTTTGAAGCAGTCTGGCATTGGCAAAGCTGTGATGTATCTTTACAAACATCCAAAAGAGACTAAAGAAAACAAGGAACGCGCAGGAAAATTAATTAACGAATGGGCACGACCTATATTTAACCTGTCCGCCGACTTCAAAGCGTTATCAAAAGAAGAGAGAATGCAAAGAGATTTGGAACAAACTCCTCAAAAAAGGAGAAAAATCGACGAATGTAGCACTTCTCAAAAGTCACAGGATATTAACAAAGCTTTGAAAGGAGACGCCAAGTACGCATTAGTTAGAGTTTTACTACGAAAAATCAATCAGTCAATTTTTTCACAAGATTAACGAATATGTTCTTTTACGTAGACAGTTGAGACCTGGGGACCCAGGTTGGGTTGGACGAGCTCGAGTTCCCAGACCTTCTAATAAAGATTACGTTATAAGACCAGACTGGAAGTCTGATATTGATATTAGTAGGGTAAATATAATTATTTCACGTCTAAGTATTATTAAAACGATAATGTACAACCATTAATGTGACATATTTACAGAGCTCTAAGAAACAAATGAATAGATTCGAGAAGCATATGAAGAATTATATAGATAATAAAAGAATAAAATCAACTAGAAGAGCTGTGGATATATCTATCGAAGGACGCAAAATGTCTTTATAATAAGAATACTTTTAAGCAGTATATTAAAAATATTGTATAAGACTTGCAAGAACTGTATAACAATTATACAGCACCTACAGTTTACCTATATTAAATAGTATAATGTTAAAATTGTAATTGTAACTGCGCTCAATAAAAGTTCAGTAAAACCTCAATTAAAATTCCAGTAGACACTTATCCTCGTAGCTGTTTACTAAAGTAATATGTCCCCAGTTAAAAATTTAAAATTATTCTTCCCGTTTGTGTATTTATTAATTACGTTGAAACACTTACATTGCTTTAATTTATTTAAAACGAAAGTTTCCTGTATTCATAATGAAAGATGGAATTTGTAATTCGATATAACTTCATGTATGTATTAAGTGTGAATATTAAGTAAGTAACTAGAACATCGTGAATATTTATAATAACATCTTTCTATATATAATTACTTCGCACTGATTAGTTTTTAAACAGTTTTTCAGCATTTTACGAATTCTGACTTCTGAGACACGATTCGAAAATTACATGGCTGCATTTCCGACTTGGCCGAAAGTAGCGTGATCTTTTTCCGGTTTACCGTGCTACAGTACACGCCGCACAATGAAAGCCAAGGGTGAAGTAAGTAAATAATAACAGTTCTACCTAAAAGATTATAAATTTATCCACTGCAGAAGCTAATGTGCAACTATTATACCTTAATTTGTTTTAAAAACTCGTCGAAAGCGGTCAAAATAACGTTCAATTACGTGTTAACAGCAACTTAACCTAAAATGGCATGGTCGTCGACACATGGTGTTGGGATCGTGTTTTGAAGCTTCATCCTTAATTATTCTTTCTTAAATTGAAGCGTGTAACAAAATACGTATCAAATTTATTCAGATTAATTTATATTTTTATCTGTACAAGCAGTATATTTTTGTGCAGCAACCCTTATCGCCACGTATAATACGCTCGAAGTTAATTTTCGCGAAGAAAGTTGTTTGAGACGTAAAATGAATGACCGAATATTACTGACGACATGGATCTTTTACTTTACAGCTGAAGGAGTTCGAAGTAATCGGTCGTAAATTACCGACCGAAAAGGAGAAGACCACACCTTTGTATAAGATGAGAATATTTGCACCAGACGATATTGTTGCAAAGTCTAGATTCTGGTACTTCTTACGTCAGCTGAAAAAGTTCAAGAAATCCACCGGAGAAATTGTATCTCTCAAACAGGTAATCGTCAAAGGAATCGTTCTAACATTGCTACAAGTGCTTACTGGATACTTTAAATTCTATGCCCCGCTTTACAGATTCCAGAGAAGACACCGATCAAAATAAAGAATTTTGGAATTTGGTTAAGATATGATTCAAGATCCGGAACCCATAATATGTACAGAGAATACCGAGATCTTTCTGTCAGTGGAGCTGTAACGCAATGTTACAGAGATATGGGAGCTCGTCATCGCGCGCGCGCGCACTCCATTCAAATTATCAAAGTGGAAGTTGTAAAGGCTGCGAATTGCAGAAGACCCCAAGTCAAACAATTCCACGACTCTAAAATCAGATTCCCGCTACCGAAACGTATTCACCACAAGAATCGTATGCCCCTCTTTAGTGTTCGAAAGCCCCGTACCTATTTCCTTTAAACATTATCAACTAAGGGTTTCGCCTACTGACACTAAATATTCTATTGGAAAGGAAATAAACGAACGCTTGTTCTAATGTACCGCCTCTTTTCAATTGATCCAGCTGTATCCTCGCTTTATGCACACATGCAAAGCAATCGTATTATAAGTATTTACGAAAATCGTAAACCTGAATATCTGCTTTTTTCGCGATTTACGCTAATGTTGCGTTAGAATTGCTTTGCGTCAAGTCACCGTCAAAAGTATCACGTACAGTGATGGGTAAATCACTAGAAAGCAACGTAATTTACGTTACCCGACATACGTGTATAATATTAAAATGTCCTGTATAAAATGTCCAGTGGACCTGCCTCGGCAATATAGAGCGTAGTAGGGAAGTTCCCACATCTTTTTCAAGGTTTATTAGGCTCTTATATTGCCGGGGCAGGTCCACTGGACATTTTATACACGTATGTCACGTTGCTGTCTAGTGATTTACCCATCACTGATCACGTATGTCGTATATCGTATATCTGTATACGTTTGTCAGCTATGATTCAGAAAACTGGGCAGATCCAGGCAGATCACATATGGCACATCAGCTGGTCAGTGTTAAAATTTCCACGAAAGTGTAATTCCTACGTAAGTACGTTTCCTTTTGTGCCGTTGGATAAATCGATGAAATTTACGAATAGAAAATTCATTGGAATGATCTTGCGTTGAATAAAAGAAAGTAGAATGGTGCCCTATGATTACCGCGATTTAATATCGCGCTACGCGATAGGTTATGTGGTTGGCTCATCCTTAAATAAATTACACAGAGAATTCAGATATGTGATTTGTACTAATACTATCGAAGCTAAACAACATTTCTATCGCCAGAATTGCGAAAAATATTTCGAGGCAAAGCAACATCGTTTCCGCAATATCTGTGAAACTGACATTTATGTTGTCACTTTATTCTAGAGAGAAATGGGACAGGCTATTGACGGCGCAATGACTACTCGAACGATATTTGATGAAAAAAGCGAGAACGGATTAGTACTTGCTGGCAAGTATATGCCCGAGGAGCTACTGGCAGAGATATTCTGTCACGTTGATTACAAGTCTCTGTTAAATTATCAATTAGTATGTAAACGTTGGAAGATTTTAATTCAAAGCTACGTTTGGCGTAAGAAAGCAGAAGTAACGCTCGGCCGATTACTTTTGGTGGACAAAGATGCGCCTTGGCATATATATTATCTAATGTGTAAAAAGAAACCCTTCGAAAGAAACTTTATAAAAAATAACTCCGGAGAACAGGGGAAGAAAAAATATTGGACGATTATTAGCGAAGGTGGTGACGGATGGACAGTGGAAAATCCTCCAGCAGGGGTTCCGCCCCTACCGAACAACGATCCCGTCCTTGCGGGACGGCAATTCTGTTTCGTTACTTCTTATCGCACCAGCATCAAGGTGCAAACAATTGATCTGGAAGCCCAAGGATTAACGCCGTACGTTTTGGACAACTGGCAACCTCCGATCGTGGTATTGTAAAATTTAAATTCTTGGCAAGTTACGTTTAACGCAACGCTCGCGTAAGAAATGTTATCTCGACTGTGTTACGTTTACGTTCGCAGATAAGCGAATGGTATAGTTGTCGATGGGACTGTCCAGCTGCTTACAACTGTAACGTCAAATTGTTAGATCAGGATGACGAAACCATAGATAACTTTCAATTTACCGATACTCTGGAAGGAGAGAGGCAAAACCAATGGCATCAGGTATCTGTAATTTATGGACACGATTATAAAACTAGCTATGCGTTTTACGATGAGATGAATCGAACGAGTATTGAAACAGGTAACGCACGAGTTTACGAACTACGGACCTGGAGTTAGATCGATTTCATTCTACCACGGAGGAATGGATCAATCGTTTTGGGCAGGACATTATGGCAGTAAGATGGCAGGTGCCTGTGTTTACATGAAAATTCCCACTACACGGCATTGCGACGACGAGGACAGTAATGTTTTGTTAAATATGGACTAGTAAATAATTTTAATATAGGGTAAGTATATTACCAAAAACTATAATAACGTTCGGGCAATTAGAAAATATATTTTCAACTATAAGCTTCGCTATAACACTGAACATTGTATTTATAAGTTCGTACATTATATACTGTAATAAAATTGTAAGCTTAGGTTGGAAATATTTGTTGGAAGGTATACGGAAATTATAATGCAATGTCAATTGAAAGCACGAACGAGGCATGATATTGTATCGGATGAGTAAGATTTTGTAAGAATTTGTATGTATATAGAGGATATAAGCAAGTTATCATATTTTATGAACGTTGCGCGGAAGGAAGGAAGAATCCTTAGCGACGTATGTTAAAGTCGTTCATCGCAAAAAACGCGAGGAACGATTTGGGTTTGAATACAAAAGAGACATCGAGTTAAATAGACTTTGCAATTTAAGCGTGTGCAATTTAAGAATTCGTGCTTATGTATGTAACGAATGCAATTTGAATGCTATTTCGATTAAATTTTGGGGTGCAGAATCTTGATAGCATACGTACAACTCCTTTGGATGAGGAGTTGTATGTAGTCGTCCAACAACCCAGTAAGTTACATTGTCCCATTCAAATAGAACACCATGCTCTTTAACAGCGATTAAACTCTTATTAATTACAGTTTTGTCCATATCGGAGTTCAACATTTTTTTGAACCTTACCGTATTATGTAAAAGCCTGTGTATGATATGGACACATTTGTTAAAGTTAACTAGGATCTTGTGATCCCTTGTTAAATTTTCCAATGGCTTTGAAGACAAAAGAATTCCTTCAACCATATCCAAATGCACGTAGTGATATAAATAATTTTTGTCACCTGTGGTCAATACTTTGGATGTTAAGTATTCAGCTTGATTTAATAGATTTTCTCGTATATTAGATATATCGGTGCTTAAAATTCGGCAGTCATTCTGTAATAATATGTTTTACATAAATTATATATTTTTACAACACGTGCGAACTACAGATTGGAATTATTATCTTATAGAATAAATGAATTTACCTTGTACATGTCAATGTCGGAGTCACTGTCATCGGAATATCTTGATCCGCCAGCAACTTTTTCTCTGGTCGCTCGTCTTCCTAATATAGGCATTGCCTCGTCGCTTATTTCACTAATTCCGCCTGTTCCTTGGCTTAACGAATCTTCTGATGTGTGCAAAGAATATACTATAAACAAAGTAATTACATTATCTTTTGTAACAGAGAATAATGCGAGTTAATAGTATCATTTACCAGATCCTAAAACCATAGGACTCTCTTCCATAGTACGCTTCTTTAAAATAGAAGGTATCTCTGGGTTCTTTTTGTTGGTGGTTAAAGTATAAGGCGATCTGCCAGGCGAATTTTGTACATCGGTTGACTTTATAAGGCCCAAAAGGTTTTCTGTGATGCTGGATGACGACTTTACCGATGCATAATCTTCGCAAGCTATTACTTCTGGTCTGCTGTTAGAATCAATCCATTTAGCCGCGAGAGTTGTGACTCCTATCTTTTGTATATGCTTTAGGGTTTCTTGAGCTTCTTCTACGTAGAACACATCTGGACCGATAGTTTCGTTATATCTGTGACGTTGAAAGCAGTGAGCGATTTAAAAGTATGATATGTACAACGATGTACATTTAGGAAATCTGAGATTATTACTTTGCGGTACATCCGCCGGATTCCAGAAGAACCGCTAATAAATCGTGCCCGTATCCGACAACAAGTAAAAACCACTTTCCATTGGGGACCAGTGGCTGGTTCCTATTATTTTCCATATTTCCACGACTACACGACAAAGGATAAACTTTCTTCCAAATGACGAGACACTTTACAGATTCGTTGGTTACCAAATTTAGAAGGCATTTGTGTCGGAGATAAGAATCTACTTCGATCAAGTCATCGTGAGTTAAGTGAGACCCAAGAAGATAATGTTTATGGTAGATACAGCTGCCTAGAATTGTGTACAGCCGTTGACAATCCATGGGGTCTTCGTTCTAAGAAAGTGAAATGGTTTTACATTAGTCGCATCCTTTACGGAAGACACTGTGTAATGTAGGTATACGATAAATACCCAGTCCCTGTAGTCCATGGCTTCCATTTCACTTAAAGCAGCGTCAATTTGGATTTGTGCATCTCTCGATAATTCTATGAAATTTGCAACTGAAAACGTACTTCTAAATTTGTAACTTTCCATGCTTTCGATATCATTAGGAATTTCTATGCAACGATCGGTCGATGCAACGTTGCTCGCGCTTTTTATATCTAGTAATCGGTGAAAGATTAAAATAAAGAAGTGATCTAAAGAAGAATGATTCTCCTGAGGTTTGAAGCATTTTGTCAATGATTGATACGTGAACTCTAGAGATCTGACTATGTCGGCTGATATATTCACCGCTTCGTCGGAAGTGCAACTGAAAACACGGAAGGTAGCTTAAAATAAACGTGTACATATTATTGTTATGTTACATAAATATGTAATTAATACTAACCATTTCTTTGGTAACGCTATTAAGAGTAATTCTTCATCGCGAGGTATGTATACAATGTGAATTTCCTCTTCTGCTACCTTTACGGTAGTACTATAAAAGTTGTACTATAAAATGCGATTGTGCATATACTAAAAAAAAATTATATCGACAACTGGTGTAAATAGTGAATAATACCTAGTAGGCTGTAGACCTGTTATCCCTGGTAATAAGTGATTAAGCGTTATAAAAGCTCCTCTTGCTGCGCACAAAATGGAATTAGTATTCGTGCTTTCTGATCGAGGAAATGTATAAAGAACACCTTGCAATTCTGGGCCCATTTCTGATAGCTCTGTGATTCGTAGGTATAATACACCAAGTGGATAACTTAATATTGACTCCATTAGCTCTTTAGTTTCCTCCTTGTTCATTAATCTCTGTACCAACATAGATTGCTAATCATAAAAATAATACGTTATTTTCATTTATAAAATTACTCCGTTATACATAAATTGTATAAAATTGTAACTACCTTGGGACAATTTAATCCAGGCAACTTTGCTGTAACATCGATACCCGCCACTCTTTGCAATTCTAATGTTACCTGATCGAGTGATGAAATGGAACTATAATAAATCAATTGATAACTTTAAAATACAGTAATTATAATTCTTACATTCGTGGAAACGGTTATTTCTGATAATATGTGATCCAAATTTTGGTATGTTACATTATTTGAATTTATGCTTCGCAACCAATCTCCAATTTTGATATTTTTATTTTTCATTGCCTCTCCATCCGGTATAAATCCAGCAACCATAACTCGTGTTTTATCTGAAAACACTCCTGGAGTAATTCCGAAATATGCTTCGCACAACGTGGCTCTCCTTCCCAATTTATGTCTCCTATCTGGATCAACCCATAATGTAACTTCTCGAATCTCCCCAGCCTAAAGTATTCATATACTTTCGAATAAGATGCACGTTACTATCAGAAGCAGTTGCAAGAGTAATGAAAATGCTTTTACTTGAAAATCCCTGAACGTCACTTCTTTAATCGTGTTCCCTTCTTTCCCCGTATTTCCTACGTTGCTCGACGCCGTATTAGGATTACATTTCTTATTTCTTGTGCTCCAGCGCTTGCTCTCTTTACGTCTTATGAGTCGCATTAGTTTCCCAGCTCTGGTGCTGCGACGTCTTGTTAATTCTGGCTGTGAATCTTGTTGCGCTTCGCTAAACAAGGGCTGATCATCGGTTATACTCTCGGCTACAGATTCTATGTAAAATAATTCTCCGGCAGGTGTAATTTCTGATTCCCATTCTGCTGTAGAACTGTATAAATATAAAACGTATTAAACATTAGAAACAGAAATATATTTAATTGATTACGAAAGAGTTATTAAAGTCTCGAGTACCTATTTGTATCCGAATAATACGATCCAGTACTCGACCCACTGTCACTCGCCCACCAGTCATGCTCATTATCATTTTTTACATTCTCTATAGGACAAATTTGATCGGTATATTTACATTGTGATTTTACTATAACATGTTTGGAGCTTGCTTCATCCATTTCTTCTTAACACAATGTCCTGGCTTAAACACAACACTTCATATAATATAGTTGTGTGTATTTTACAAACCAATAGACCTTTTTAAAATATGGAAGAATCGTGCTTCAAATTGTTATTGTATTTCATTGGGATGAAAACATTTTTTTCGTTTCACTCTTATAAGAAGAGGTTGGGTTAAGGAACGATTACCTGAAGACTTGAATGCATGAGTAGGAAGGGTGGGGGTTTGAAACACCTTTCCCCGTAATACAGTATACAGGACTCGGGAGTAAAAGACAATAGATTGAAAATATGAATATTATAGCAAGCGATAACAATTAGTTTTATAAATTATTTTTATTAAAATATAGTAAAAAAATTATACTTCAGAACTTCTAGTTCAATTCATTTTCGCATACATTTATTTTTCTAAAAATAATATTTAAAGTAGAGGCGTTAGTCGTTCATGAAAATAGCTCGATACTTCCAGGTACCAATTGTCTCGATTTTATTTCAATTATACTAAAAAGCCGTGTATGGCAGGGAATTACAATATAAACCCCTCGTCCTATCTTCCAAGATCTAAGCTATAGATCACGTTTTGTGTATAAAACATAAATAGAAAAGTTTATTTCACCTATTACAACAAACGCATTATCGGATCGATTGCTTGAGTCTGGACGCGACGGATTTTACTTCGCCGGTCTCCTTCTTTTTATGCGGATCTGGTTGGAAACATTTCCATAGCCTTAAAGTCTCGTCGGCTCCTGCGCTAAGCACCGTGGTACCGTCCGGAGACATTGCTAAATGCAACACGCGACTGGTATGGCCTGTAAGCTCCGCGACCTTCGTCATCGCTGGGTACTTCCAAATTGTTAATTGATTCTGAGCATACCCATGCCCGGACACGATCTCCTTGTACGTCGTGGACCAAAGCAAGGAGCACACTTGCGACTTAGTGTCTACCGTATTTAAGCAGGCACCCGTGTTGCAGTTCCAAAATCGAATCGTTCTGTCGGCCGTACCACCGCCGCTCGCCAGAATATTAGTTTGCCAAGGACACCATGCCAGCGCTTTTACGGCAGCTTGGTGGTGATTTAGCGAATAAAGTGGCTGCGTGTGCGTATGATGCTGCCCGGACATGGATGGCCATATTTGAAGCATATTATCATTCCCACCACTTGCTAAATACTTTCCATCGGGTGACCACTTCAAGCCGCATACTTCTTGCGCGTGCGCATTTATTGTCGATATTAAATGGTCCCTTTGTCGAACATCGTGGTGCGCTATTTGGCCCGCTCTAAAAGTCCAAATGAAATCAATGGATTGGAATTCTTCTACGAACCCGAAATTCAATTCACGTTTATCGCGAATACTCGTACCTGCATCCACTCGTCAGAATGTGCGAATTCCAAGAAAGGGAACCTACTCTAGCCGCATGACCGTTCATAACGCGTACTCTTTTCGTTTGGCTGCAGTCCCACAGCTCTGTGTTCCCCGATGTAGTGCCTACAGCTAAGTACGGACCTTCTTGAATCCATGCGACGGAGCAAACATAATCGTTGCCCTCTAATTCGAATAGCTGTTCTATGGTTCCGGACGCGGCATTCCATAAATATACATTCGAACCTAACGCTACAACCAAGATATTACTCTCCGACCAATCGATCAGGTTCAGATCTGAAACGAATTCGCAACGCTCGTTGGTATCTCCGGCGAACGCTCGCTCCGACGTCGATACGCTTCTTTCGAACACTTACAGTAATCGTCAACAATTTCTGGAGCGTCCAATATTCTATCAGGAGTTTGCGGTATGTATCTCGTAGACGCTTTAACGCCCGCTGGCGTTTTACTTTGACTGTACACAACCCGTAACGGATTGAGGTAACCTTCTGGAGGGGCTGGTGCTTTATTTTGATAAGACAGAACTCTCATGTTATTGATATCGCCGCCGTGTAAATTTTCTCCCATAAGGCGTTGCATTTCTTTCTTGGAAGGACTCGCGTTATCAACCTTCTCCCCATCTTTCTCCGTATTTGCTTGTTGTTGAATCTAGCATTTTAGAGATCCTGCATTTAGCGCACACCTGTAAGATTTTATTATTTGAAAAAAGAGAATACTGTACCTTATAATAACCGAGATCAAAGTTAGTAGTAGATCTTGAAGGAATAAATCTATCACCACCGCTCGGTGTTTTGGCTGGCGTAGATGCGGCACGGCCTAATTAAAAACAGGTTGGAAAATCATAAAATTGCCTCTATTTAGAAACGGCTATTCTGAATCATAAGCACTACAGATTAGAAATGCGGTATCATACTTGGTGATTTCCTAGAACCTTTAGAAGGTGTTTTTTTAGTTCGGGTATCAGCTTTTTTGGTCGGCGTTTTTCCGGTAGTGGTATTTGCAATCGATCCGTTCGTAACTTTTCGTGACGAATTAAGATTGACGCTGCTTGGACAAACGAGCACAACATTTGAACATAGTTCTGTTGATTTCAATCGCCAGAAAACAGCGAAGTAATAGAATCGTACCTGGAATTCGATGTTTCCAAACATTTCTTCTGCCAGCGTGGAAGCGGTCCTTTAATAGCCTCATCCATGCGAGTTAAGTTATTTATTTCTTTCACGTATTTTAAATGAGACATTGTCGAGGTAGGTGATTTAAATGCTAAGGAAAACGATCCGATTTGAAGAATATGAGAGAACGGTTAAATTAAATCCGAAAAATGGAGACGAGGAAGCTTTATGTTATCGTTGTATTTCAAAAGCTTGTGTTGACTTACATTTATCCTAAATGTGGTGAATGAAGTGAATGATGAATTTAACTGTGGGGAGGAGGATACTTATAACTATTCACGTAGAAAAGCAAACCCCTCTATTCAGAAATCTTGGATGTGCTTCGAACGAATACGAATCAAACACTCCAAACACTCGACAGTTAAAAAAACCGTTAAAATTTAAAGATCCACGTGCAATGGTTTAGCTGTAGAGGTCGTCGCAGGAATTAAGGCGTATTTTCAAATTTTACGAAAACTGAAATATTACATGCAATAATTCGTCGGGTAGCTATAAATATAAAGTAATTTTAAACAGTTTTATGGACACTAATTCGATTGCCTAGCAACTTACGTAAACAATATATAATTATTTTCTTCTTTCTGCAATTCTATTTATAGTTAACAAGCGTGCGTGAAGTACAACGTATGAAAGTAGGGAACATACGCTTCTTGAAATTCAAATTCGAACATCGGATACGTATGCTTTTACGAATCACTTGGAAATACCAAGCTCTAGCGTCTTAAATCATTTTCTATTATTCTTTAAAATGGGGATGTATTAAAACAACACAGTATTTCGATCTATCTATATAATATTTTTAACATATATCGTTCATCAAAATTTTATATACAAAATCTTACGAGAGGTCATAAATTTTAAACAGGACATACATAATTCCACGATCGTTTTCAATTAATATTATATTCCAAAGTCCTATTTTACACAGTGTACTTAGGAAAGTCTTGTAGTTTAGGATTCTTATACTAGACAATTACGTTTGTATGCCATTTACATTACGGCATCCTATCCCTTAAGAAATACTGCGAAACACAGTAGTATTCGAGGCACTGTAAACGTTTTAAACAGGAAACAGTAAACGTCATATTTACATGTAATTAAGCAGAATCAACTTTACTGTATAAAGCGTTCTTTAGCCTTTCTTCGAGTAAGAAACTTTGCTGCCGCTGTGCTGTTAAACGATCTTCCACCTTCTTCGAGGTGCAGTGCACATCCATTACTTGACTTCGACTATTTTCACAAAACGTTGCCAACGGGTCAGGCTCGACATCGTTCTCTTCAACTTTATGTACCTTTCGTTTTTTAACAATTGGTTCGTTGTTACTATCGTTTCTTTTCATATTTCCGTGCACGCTCAATTGTTCCAGTACCATTTTATATTCGGTTAGCAGGCTAGATTTCAACCACCATGGCAAAATTCGAAAGTGTTTTATATAATCCCTATTGTAAATCACTTTCAAATCTTTGTCAAGTAGATGCACCTTTTTCTTGACGATATATAACAGAACATCGATAAAGTTCGACACAGTCGTAACACCAGATGTGAAAAATAAGTTGCTTAATATACCACAGGACGGTTGATCGTCGTTAGAATCGAACAGTGCTTCTTGACAATATTTCGTTATGCACCGATGCAGCGTGGTATTGTCGCTTATTGGCCATCCGTATCTACAAATAATCGGAATAAATTCAGTCAGAGTCCCAGATATACTCGCAGTGCAGAGAAAACTTATGGTATTCCTTACCTCCATTCAGGCAATTTAAAACTGAACATCACTTTTTCCAGTTCCACTTTGTAATCCTCTTTCTTCCACGTGTCGTCAAAGTGCTCGTAACTACATGGCATCATATACTCGTTGCTGATAAATTTTTTCAATTCCGGAGCAAATTTCGTGTACATGAAAGATTCTGGATCCAATATTATATCGATTAGATAAGTGACTGCCTCATTGTGTAAATCAATAATAAATTTCGGCTCTTTCAAAGCAGAAGATAATTTTCTATTGAAGAATGAGTCGTCCAATATCCTGTAGAAAATATCAAGTCATTATGCGTTGAACAAATGAGTTTCATTAAGAGAAAAGGATGGGAATGAATAAAATACTTATGTAATTCGTATACCTCAACCATAATTCTTCCGTTAGACAGGTATCGTAGATGTCTTGTAGATAATCCATTTCCAATGGATTTGGAGGCGATTTATTTATAGTCAGCCAAAGCACCGCACTTTGCGTCATGTTTAAGATCGTTTTCTCAGTTAAATCTTTTTCATACGTAATCGTATATGCTGACAAATATCCACATTTCAGCATCTTTTCCAAGCTGGCAGCAATTTCCTTCTCTTGAATTTTAACGTTTACATCGCCCAAGATAATAAATACAAGAGGTATCGGCATAAGCCTGTCTCTCGACAATATAGTCTTAGTTAAACGTTTTATAACAAATTTCGTTTCTTCGGAAGCAGTTGCTATAAATAGAACAGCATCTGATCCTACTAGATTATGATCGCTAATCAGACCTTCAAAGTGTCTAATACAAATATGCAATGTTTCGCTTTGATTCGGTTGATAGAGTTTTATAATAGGCTCTAACGTATGATCGTCGGGATAAAGATATTGATTCATTATTTTCTTGTGATGCCACAAAATCGACTTATTATGTAAATCCGGCCATGAAATAACTAGTTTCCAATAGTAATTGGAATGCATGTTAACGTCCAAAAATTTCAAGTTTTCTTTAATGCCAATATAAATTATAACTTCGATCGGAGCCAAGGATTCGACATAGCATTTAGTAGGTTCCTGTTCACCTCGTCTTTTGCACATATTTCGGATAACTAAGTCTTGCTTCTTCAAATATAATACTTTTGCGCATTGCCCACTGGAGTATTTTTGCAGCCATACCGGCGTACCATCCAGTGCTTTCCTTTGTTGCTTCTTTATTAAGATATTCGATTTCCATATATTAAAGTATCTCATGATTATTCTATTTTTTACTTTCCTCGATACTTCGTGTAATTTCTGTGTATTAATAATCTCTTCTGTTAAAATAGAATTGCATATTTCCTCTGTAACTTCGCTGGAAATCTGATCATTAATATCCTCGCTTAACGTATTGCAAATGTTCATTCTACTAATTTTCTCTCCTACTATATCAGAGCAATCCGTGTGAATAACTTCCGCTTGTATGGTATTTAAAATCTGTTCCGCGGTCTCCTTAATCTGTTCCATGTTCTTAAGTTCTTGTTCTTCTAATTTTAATTCCTCTGTATTCGTCTCTTTCGCAGATTGCTTTTGTACTGGTTCTGCACGAACAAGGAAACTCTCAGCCCCCTTCAACTTGTTAGTTATAAAAGTCGTAGCGTTTGTAACATTCGATGATTTCGGAACAGTCTGCACACTTGAATATGTATTAGAAAATATTGTGGAAGGTGCAAGATTCTTCATAAATATATTTTCTTGAGGGGTGCCAGAAAATATACTTTTGCTGGTGGCTAATGAAAATGGTGAAGCGACATCATTGCTCGACGATTGTTCAAACGACTTGGAGAATATAGTAGAGGTCTTCGAGCTCGTCGTATTATCGAACGCATTGCCTACGGTACAAGATTCGCTGCTTTTATTTACATTCGATGCAACGTCTTGTTGTTTCTGTGCAAAACTAAACATATTCGAGGAGCCCTTTTCCTTCTCCGTCTTTGATTTCGTTAGCAGGTTTACATTTTTCTGTGATTCCTTGATTTGTGTTTCAGGTGTAGAGGTAAAGGAAGCGTTAGTATCGGATTTCACGATTGCAAAAACATTTGCGGTAGGTTCGATACTTGTAACTGATTTAAACATGTTCGTATGTTCATTAGTAACTGTAGATTCAGTTTTATCGTAACTCTTTTCGGAAATCGATGTTGATTTCTTCGTTTCCATTATATCATCCTCTATAAACTCGTATGGATCATTTGGTGTAGAAATTGCAGTTTCGCTTTGATCTTGCGCATTAATGGATACAGGCTTTAAGAAACCGTGCGAATCGAAACTGTTGTGTGGTTTATGATATTTGTAAGTCTTTTCCGGCATCTTTCCTCCTGCTATACATTCTCCAATCGATAACTGTTGCATCGTTCTCTTAGACTCTATTATATTACAAGCTCGATTTTGCTTTATATTCAGTACAGGCATGGTAAAGTTTTGGCGATTTAACAGTACGTGTAACTCGTCCTTTGAAGCGTTTAATCCTATTTGCTCACAGAAGTAAGTAGCTTCGTTCTCATCTTCGAAACCCAATATATCGATTAACTCGTACAATGGATACGCCGTCGATGTAGTTCTGCAATAGGCTTTTACCATTATCGATAATGCCTTTAATCTTACTTGATTGAAATATCTGAGCAAGATACACGCGTTTAAATATGTGGTTTTCCGAACGAGTTTAAAAAATTTGTAATAATTATTCGATTCAAGAGCAGAATATACTTCCAAAGCAAATCGAACTTCTGCTGATTTTTGTACACTCTTCGGCAGTCTTTGTAAGTCCCACATGAAATTGCCGTTATTTAAGTTTAATAAAATAATGTACGTCCGAAATTCAGGTTCATTCTTGCAGTTAATTCCTTTTACTCTCAAATCATGATACATATACTTCAGCGACTGCAAACACTTTGTCAAATTATCGGAATTTATCCTTTTATCGAAGACGGACGCTTCTTCTGCGCAAAGTCTCTCGGAACATACTATGTGGAATCTAGCGCACTGCTCTACTAATTCTACGCTGCTGGTACAACATAATTCTTGCTGCGTTATGTCCTTTCGAATTCCTCTGGTTCTGTCCCACAAGAAGTGATACCATTCCCCTAAATTTGTTCCCGGTTGGTCGCAAAGATTGCCTATTTCGTGAAGTAAGTAGCTCATAGTCATCTTTAAAGATTTCACCGGCCTCAAGTCATGCGCCATTGGCTCTTCCTGATCTGCCGAGGATCTAGAGTACTGTTTGACCGCTACCGCATGATTTACTCTGTATTCGTTAGTTTCGAGCAGCTCGTACAACGCCACTTGCCTCTTCGATTCCCGCATTAAGCGCTCCTTTTCGGGGCACATGTCTGGGCACGTGCCGGCCATAACTTTAGCCGCTTCTAACGTATGAGACTTCACTTGCTTCATTCGTATTAGTCGATCTCTCGCTTCTAATACCTTATATTTATCTTCGGAAGTATGGGCGGGCTGGCAAATTATACTTTGCAATTCCTCGGTAGTAGCGTTAGGTGAGAGATACGTTATTTGACTATCGGATTTAAGCTTGTCAGATTTCGCGGATGCCTTCTCCGATCTCGTTGTCGACTTTGTACCTTTCGGTTGCGACAGTTTGCTTTTCTTCTGCAACATTCCATCCAATCTCTCTTTGTAATTACCGGGCCGTGCGTATTTCTGAGACATCATAGCATGTAGCTCGAGCTGATTGGCGGAGGATTTCAAAAAGTTAGATACAAAATTCTTTTGCAAATCTTTCTTCTTAGTAGGAGATTTCGGCGACACGCACAGCTTGGTCCATTCTATACGAAACTTCTCTCCCAAATAGTCGCCGCTCTTTTCGTAAGCTACGCAAGCTTCTTCCTTAGTAGCGTACGTGACTGTAATTATTTGTTTCCTAGGGCGAATGGCTATCTTCAAAAGATTTCCGAACAGCATAAAGTATTCTTTTGCTGCTACCTTCGTGATTAGCGACTGAGGTACGTTCGAACATGTTATTGAGTTTTCTGGGTTGATTTTAGCAACTTGTGATCTGGAATTCTTCTTCAGGTGTTCAAACATAGCGGTATCTTTAAGCGCTTGGGCGAACACATTAACCGCTGGCTTGTAAGTGTTCCTTGATATCTTGGGTTTGTATTGTTTATCGCACATACCCGAGTGAAAAACAGATGCATCGTGGTTACTTGCCTGCGAGACGGCCGTAGGTGCGGTAAAAGTAAACACGTTCGGAACAGCCGATGCATCCGACGCTTGTTCCAAAATAACTTCCGCATTAACAGCTTCGGGAGAACAAAGTATGTTCGGTTCGGAAAATATAAATGTTCTTGAAGCTATGTCTTCCACCTCAATTACATCGTCCTGCGTATTTTCTGTGCGTTCCATTTTTCTATCTCGTTTCGCTGCAGTTGTAACTTATATTCAACCGCTAACTAGAACCACTAGAACGTCCAAGAACGTCATTCCGTTTGTTTTCCAACCAATTACTACTTATACCTAGCTTTACCTTTTCAGCTTTTTAGCAGCAAGTGTAGTTACAGTTAGGGCACAGCCGACTCTAGTACTAGCCGTGCTGAAGGTAAAATGGCAACACCGCACCGGACTCCCGGCTACAGTGTCTCCCTCTACCGGTCTTTCGGTTTCCCGTTTACCTTTTATAAATGTTTACTGTAGTACTGAAGTCCTCTAAATATCAAATACGGAGCAATAATCCAGGTGTTTTATTTATTTATATTAACCCTACAGATCTTTATTTTTGTGTGTAGCACATTTATTTAATATAATCTATAGCATTTTTGGACATTTTGTTGTACATATATTTTTTTTTTACAAATTTCACATTTTCATTAATAATGTCACGGTGTTGGTGTGTTCCCAATTGCAAGGGAAATTAATAATAATAATAAGAATAAGTTTATTTGTACTACAGGCTCACAGCCTATTACAAAGGAGGTTATTTGGTTCTCACATCTACATCCTTACTTTTATCTGTGTTACATTGTACTTAAGCCTAATATCTATACTTTATATATTATTTATACTCTTATTACATTTCAATTAGTGCGAGTTTTCTTATTTTTATGACTGACTGTACAAAATAAAACATATTCTTTACTTCCTCGATGTTCCTAATATTTAATACTTCAGGGAACTCTTTTTCCCTAACTTTTTGTGCATGCCCTTGTTGATATTGGAGACATACAGGCAGAACATGCTTAGAGTCTTCCTTCTTCCCATGTTGCATAGTTGACATTCCTCTGCGTCGCTTATTTTTACTCTTCCTTCCTTTTCTTCTACCATATTGAGTTCATGTCTTCCTGCCAAGAATTGCAAGAGATATTATAATGGTACTTTAAAAGATAATAATTATAATTCTATATTTTTATTCCCCAAAGATGAGTAATTACCGAAAAAATAAATGGTTGCTATTCCTCGTAAAAATTAGACACCAACAAAATATTCTGCCGATTGTAGATGATTCCATTAATTTACATCGCCGGGTATGGGTCCCATTCTGTTGCTAAAAAATTAAATTGCAATATATGTTGATTATTAATTGTGGAGCATAAAGGTAAAACTGCAGGCGATGTATATTTTGATCGCTTACAAAGAGACTGAAGGAGTGATAACCTCATTTATTCATTGTATGCCATAATGTGAGCCATAAT
Organism: Andrena fulva; assembly: GCA_946251845.1. Taxonomy (NCBI): domain Eukaryota; kingdom Metazoa; phylum Arthropoda; class Insecta; order Hymenoptera; family Andrenidae; genus Andrena; species Andrena fulva. The sequence continues at coordinate 91,729,582 of OX276327.1, read as the reverse complement.
AGATGATGGTAATTTGAAATCTCAACTTTTGCAATCTGAAAATCATAAACATATTTTATGTAAGTTAACCCATTGTAATAAAAAAAAAGTTACGCGCCATGGTAAATACCCCTAGGGAGGTGAGAAAATTTTCCACAATTATAATACTGTCCTCTAACACGGTTTTATAATTAACTGCATAATTGTTCCTTTCAATAGCTAATTATGCTAACCTCTTTTCCACGGGCACTTAACCTGTTTGGCTTCGTACCAATAATTTTGTCTATTTCAGGTCTCTATTAACTTATACATACCTTTATCAATTTTTAAATCCTTCAATTTGGTTCAAAGATGGTTTTAACTTGTTTCACACTTCTATTATCTTGAAATCTCTGTAAATATTTCAAATATAATGCATCAGAACACCAAACTATTCCGAGAGTCCACAGAATATATACCACATTTATAAATATTAATATACTTCTGTATTACTTCTACTTACTATGGTTATGATATTTATGTATTCCTTGTACATAATTAATAAAAAATACTGTATATTAGTATAATTTTATATCGCAAAATAACGTTAATTATAACGCTGAATACAAAACTCCACTATTGAAAATAGGACTCCCGATCCGCACATGAGCGGTGTTGCCACGTTGTATAGCACGGCTAGTAGTAGAGTCGGCTGTGGTTAGGGTAAACCTATAAACTATAAACTATCGAGAGATGATCATAGCTATGGTGGCTATTGGTGGCTATTCGAAGCACAAGTATCCATAAGTATTCGAACGAGATTGGTAAACATAAAAGTCTTCTACATTTGATTATTTACGTACACAATATAGGAGAGATAATACCAATATGTAGAAATTCTAGACAACTGGCGTAAACATAAGGTGATAGACTAGACTTCAATTTAAGAGAGAATCCCCCTCAGTTGCTGGTAAATGTAGGGATTTTTCATTGGGTAGAGTGCGCTGTATTCCAGTTATTGGAATAATCGTTGACCAGTCTGCTCCAAATAAAGTCCGAGTGAAAATCGTTAGACGTAATTTCGCTGTAAACCACTGTAAACGCATAACATCCAGTGCACTTTAGCCAGAAGCTTTTACGCAACGATTTGCGAACATCGGTGAACGTCCTGCGGCGTTGCTTGTTCTAAGACGTCGAATTCATACGTCGTCATCAGTTTAATATTGCGAAGGCAACCAACATGGCAATATATACGGAAACTACCTTCTCTTATGGCGGATAACGATGTCCGTATACGTAAGAAATAAACGTTCCGGTGATAATCTGTAAAAATGGTATAACGCCCGAATGATAAAGAGAGATTAAAGGATGTACACCGTACACGGAGTAAAGAATATTTGAATGTACAATAAAACCGGAAGGCCTCTACGACGCAACCGATCGGCCATCACCCACTCTCGATTGACCAAGTTTGAATTTTGTAACGGTCGCGCAGGTAAGTGCAAGCGTTCTTTAACATAATACAGAGTATAGACTGTATCGTCATGTGGAGTGTTTTGATTGTGATTTGGTTTGTATTCAATCTCCCGCATAAACGTAACCGTGCGTAGGTAGATGGATCCAGTTTACCTTTACTACACCCACTCTAACCTTCTGTCTGTTTATGTACTCCTTACGATCTCTGATTGTGCTAATTAAATTGTCCTTTCTTGTATCGGTTCCACCGATGACAGGCTTGCTCTGTTGGTATTCGGGGTACCAGATAATAAGTACAAACTAACAATGGAGGATATAAACGATGTAATAGTATGCGCATCAGAATTTATAAAAGGTAACGCGGACGCACGAGAATGTGTAAAAATACACTCTGGTGCACTCGCTAGACTTCATAGATATTCGGCGCACTTTGATTACTTCTAAATACCATTTTCTTTTAGATCGATTGGAGTTTGTAACATTGCGCAGCGAGATAAAGCCGAAGAGTACGCAAGACACTCATTATTTCAGCATCGACAATGAATTGGTTTATCAGAATTTTCACGAGGATTTCGGTCCACTGAATCTTGCCATGCTGTACCATTACTGTCAGAAAGTTAATAAAAAACTTAAAGCAATAACTTTGAAAAAGAAGAAAATTGTACATTACACGACTATGAATCCACTCCACAGAGTGAATGCTGCTTTTCTTATAGGAAGCTATGCTGTAAGATTCGACCGAAATATTTTTACATATAATCACTGATACACTGATATTAACGAAAGCGTGATTTTTCAGATATTGTATTGTAAACATACAGCAGAGGAAGCGTATAATTGTTTAACTAAGAGTCCCGACAACCCATTGTTCATTAGGTTTCGCGATGCTTCCGTTAGTTTAGCGTGGTACCAAATATCCTTGTCCGAATGCCTCAGTGCCATATACAAGTGTCACAGACTTGGATTCTTTAATTTTCAAAACTTTCGTGTTAAGGAATACGAATACTTTGAGAGAGTAGAAAATGGAGATTTGAATTGGATCGTTCCTGGTAAATTTATTGCATTTTGCGGACCTTACGCTGAATCGAAAATAGAGAACGGTGGGTACCATAGATCAGAGTTTTAATATATATTACACCAATGGTTATTTACTCCCTCTTACAGGATATCGACTTCACGCACCGGAATCATATTTCACGTATTTTCGTTGCAACAATGTAACTACAATTATACGTCTGAACGCAAAGATTTACGACGCTTCGAGCTTCACAGATGCAGGATTCGAACACAAGGATCTGTTCTTTGTCGATGGCTCAACTCCGACAGACTCGATCATGCACCAGTTTCTCGAAACATCGGAAAATGCGCCTGGCGCCGTCGCGGTACATTGTAAAGCAGGACTTGGTAGGACAGGTTCTTTGATAGGCTGTTATATTATGAAACATTATCATTTAACTGCTCACGAAACAATTGCGTGGATAAGAATATGCAGACCTGGCTCGGTGATCGGGCATCAGCAAGAGTGGTTGGAGAGGTATATACTAGAATGTACTAGACTGTTTTAATGCCGGTTCTCTTTATTTAGAACTTTTTTATGCTGTAAATAGAATGTAGTTTCTTTATGGATTAGAGTTGGCCAGTGAAGTTCGAAGATCAATTAATGTCATATAAATTATAAACCTTTGTTCTTTAGAAAAGAGGCGTATCTTCATTCTCTGCTGAAAGAGCCACTGAAACCGAAAACCAGAACTCCGGTTCATAAATATGGAATATATTCCATAATAAATAGACGCAAGCCGGCGTTTTTATCGAACCTAAAGATCAAACTAAAGAATACTCATGTGGTACAAGATAATGTTTCGGGAATAATGCATCGCGTGGATGGAATTACATTGGACAACCGTGCTCCTGCTGCTGGCACCAGCGCAACTAAATATATGATTTTAACTCAGGGTGACAAATTAAATCAGATCAAAGCCAGAAGAAGTACTTTACCAGCGAATCACCTCAATACAACCACTGGACCACCAACAGTCGTACAGTATGTCATATTACTGTACTCCCATTTGTTGCAGATAAACGGCAGCCCGAACTAGGGCTGTTCGGGTGTTTGAATATTCGGGCGGCTTGAAGTTCGGACCGAGCCGGGACTCGGTTTTCGAGCCGAGCCGGATACCCGTAAAATTCGGGCGGCCCGAAAAATCCGAGTAGCTCGAATTTGTTTCGGGCGGCTTGAAAAATCCGGGTAGTCCGAATCGTTTCGGGCCGCTCGGAAGAATCGGATAGCCCGAATTGTTTCAGGCCGCTCGAAAGAAGGGGCTAGCTCGAATTGTTTCGGGTGACTCGGAAAATCCGCACGCACTGTTCGAACCACATTCAAGGCGTACGGATTTTCCGAGTCACCCGAAACAATTCGAGCTAGCCCCTTCTTTCGAGCGGCCTGAAACAATTCGGGCTATCCGATTCTTCCGAGCGGCCCGAAACGATTCGGACTACCCGGATTTTTCAAGCCGCCCGAAACAAATTCGAGCTACTCGGATTTTTCGGGCTGCCCGAATTTGACGGGTATCCGGCTCGGCCCGGTCAGTCGAGCCGGGCCAGGCTCGGCTCGTTTTATTCGAGTACCCGAACAGCTCTAGCCCGAACAGACCATTAACCGACACGTATTATGTTTTCAGCTGCTATTTAAGACCGTTATTAAAAGCAAGAGGTCCGAAAAATAAAAGTAGTACATTACCTGCAAATAAAGAGAAAGATCCTACGAAAAGGAGCCTACCTAGGTCTACTACAACAACGATTGCTAAAAGGTCGGTCGACTGGCTATTATCTTATAATTCTCCATACTTGCTCACATTAAATCTGCTTCTTTTTCAGTAGTTATTTCTATTTTTTTACTTCCATGCTTTTCCTCTTTGACTTTTTTTTTTCTTGAAAAAGCCTAACAGCATTCTTTTACGCACTCAGCTTTAAAACTGTAATAAACTTAGTTCACATTCTAACTAATTGCACGTTATGAAAGTAAATATAGGTTCACTATCTTTACTAAAAATGATAGAAACAGTTGGCTGGTCAACGGTACCTGTGATCCACCTCCGCGTCGTGTAAAGTCTACTAAACCAGCAATACAGATCCATAGTATCAACAACACAACTACCACCACTCCCGTTACATCAATATCCGTATCGAAACCGGTGACAAGGGCCAGTATAAGATCCTCCTGCATCACAGAGACCCATACTACAAATTCGTCTACAAATCATTCGGTTACGCAACCGCAGCCAGGCATGAATATGATTCTCAGGTCTGCAGATCGAGTACATCGCTATCATTCTCTAAGGCAGTAAGTCTCAGTAACTGTTACTGTCTAACTTTTGCTAAGTAACAGCAGCATTCAAACTAGGAATGCACAAGAAATGTGGAGTAAGTAATTAAGAAGAGTGAAAAAAGAACAGGTCGGTGGTCGAATTCTGCAAGATTCATAACAAGATCGAATCTACATTTCGCCTGCTCCGTAATACTCTAAAAGTAAAATGCGAACTCCGTGAAACCTCTTTTATCCGTAGCGAGTCATTAATCTTGCAAACAGTTTACCGAAACCTCGCATCTGAAGGAAGCACCTACCATCGGCCGACAGTGTACCGTCTTCTTTAATTACACCCTCCACATCTCATGTGTATTCTGAATTTCGGGGCGAATACTTGTATCGCTCTAAGGGCGAACGTAGGCGTCGAGCGATCAGTATTGTTTTGACAGCGAGTGCGAGAAATGACCTGTTTGGGAGTTGACGCGACGCGACAGCGAAGTGAAATTCGTTTTCTTTAAAGTTTGTAATTTATTCTATCGCGAGAACAAAGCGTCGGATTGCAAAATGGAAATGGACTTTTCGATTTCTTTAATTACGTTTAATTTGCATGCTATGGCTCGTCATATAATTTTGGGGCACTCTGTATATATATTAAATTATATTGTGTATATATATATATATATATATTATATATATATTTATATATAAAGTAACGGGATGCGAAGCCATGCCAAAAAATTTCACATTACTGGTCACTAACATTAACATGTATGTACATAGCATGCACTAATACGAAATTTTTTAATTCAAGGCATGAAATCATAATCTTTAATCCTTATGTCAATAACCAACTTTCCCTGCGTTGTTCAACAACCGGGGTCAACACCTGTACCCGCGTGCTGAAATCATGTATTTAAGGCTCTTTAGAGGGCTAACTCTGCACCGTACTTGACTTCTGCAGCCCTGAGGTGAGCCGGAAGTCCTATATCAGGTAAACAGGACTTTTCACGTGCACCTGGAAATGACTTTTATGTGATTTTCGGCAAAGGCGCACGGTCTTTTGCTTAGTCTTTTGAGCTCATAAGGAAACACTGCGACCCCGCACTCACCGATTGGAACGCAACTTTGGGGATTTATAGAATGACTGAAGACGAAAACAATGGTATGTATCATTCGTGTCCTATCGCCCTTTAACCTTTAGAGGGCCGGGAATTTTTCATTGAAATTATAAATTTTATTTACTTAGAATTGATGCATATATACCACCAAAATGGTTGGCAAAGTTCAAAATTCTTAGGTGGCCACTATAATTCGAAAAAAATACCTGAAGAAAAATTTTTTTTTTCAAAACTTTGTTAATGCAAGTTTGCAACGCTTATTGCACCATTAAACTTTTGTTTTAAAAACTTTTTTCTGTCTCTTTTACTTTAGGAGTTATACGCGAAAAAGTGGAAGTGCGTATTTGACTTTGAGGCTAGTTTTCACACCCTTAAAGGACGATAGGGTACGATTCAAACATACCGTTGTTCTTGTCTTGAGTCACTCTATAATCCCACAAAGTTGCGTTCCAATCGGTGAGTGCGGGGTCGCGGTGTTCCCTTGTCGGACGTGCCGCAGCTGTTTGAAATTTGACGTAGGACGAAAAACAACGAGCCAGCAAGCAACTGTATAGAGCAGGCATCGGAATTAAGTGATCTTTTCGGCCGAATTTCAGAGGCGACGCCTCCTTTCTCCCGCCGCGCGTCTTGGCCCCCGCGGCGGCCCAGAAGCCTCGAGCGCCTCAGGCCCGTGCCGTATGAACCGCGCGTGGCGCATTGGGGCGACACCCGTATCAATAGGTTTCCACATCACCCATGGGGTACTCTTATCGATGCGTTTTTTTTGTCAGTGGTATCCCCTGTAGGCCTATTCCACTGTGCCGCGTGATAAAAAATAGAGTGGAAAAGCGCGTTTTATTATCAAAATTTTAAACATGTTTGGGAAAACTAGATTTTCGCGCACGTTTCGACGGGGATACCACTGCCAAAAAAAAACGCATCGATAATAGTACCCCATGGGTGATGTGGAAACCTATTGATACGGGTGTCGCTCCAATGCGCCACGCGCGGTTCATACGGCACGGGCCTGAGGCGCTCGAGGCTTCTGGGCCGCCGCGGGGGCCAAGACGCGCGGCGGGAGAAAGGAGGCGTCGCCTCTGAAACTCGGCCGAAAAGATCACTTAATTCCGATGCCTGGTATAGAGTATACTCTTCAGTATACAGTACTTCTTCGCTTAGAGCTCGGTTCGGCCTACACGTTAGAAACTCGGCGCTATGTCCACCGCTTCCGGCTCACTCATGACCTGCGAAAGCGAGAGCGAGTCAGAGGGCCTGAAAGCGAGCAGGGAACGGTACGAGACAGACGACGCGTTGGTAAAAAAAAATAACAGTAATTATTTACAGAAAGACAGCCCTCACCGATTTCCATGACCGTGAAATATGTTATCGGGGGCATGATTCTGAACAACTTTTATTCTACACGCGTTGCCGTCGCTCGGCTTTAGTTTTGGAGACATTCGCAAAAAACTGTGATCGGTAGCTGGTTTGGATTAGATATTTTAACGGCCCCCCATGAGGTCAACTACCGATCACAGTTTTTTGCAAATATCTTGAAAATTAAAGCCGAGCGACGGTAACATGTATAGGAAACAGTTGTTCAGAATGTTAACGTTCATATTTCAACACAGCATATTTCAAGGTCATCGATAATTACCAAAATAATAATAAAATAATATGACATGGAAGTCATGTTTCGAATGTGGAACATCCGATTGCAATCAGCATTTTACCACATTTGCTAAATGCTATAAATGCGCGAAATATTTGCGTACATATAACTAAATAAATATTTATTCTTAACTTTTTGCATGTAAGAAATATCTGTTTTCGTTTATTTTGTAATCGCGGTTACCATGAGACGTTATTTTTAATAGTATTCCCGATAATTATCAGATTCATATGTACGTGGGTACAGGTGTACCCCGGTTATTGACACAGAGACATATGAACTTTGACTGCACTTTTGTAATATTATCAAGTCAAAAACTGTAAAACTAGGGGCATAAATCAATAGTAAATAACTTAAATAACGACGATTTGGGAGGGTGAATTTTTTTTTTAACGGGATAAACTTTTGAGAGGCAATGCTTAAGTGGGTACAGCTGTACCCGGTTATTGACATAAGGGTTAAGATGATACTAGCCCTGGACAAGTAACAACCGAATGAGATTATTTATTCACTAATTCGTTTAACACGTATCTTTTAGAGTATTGGATATAATAATTGAAATTACTGTCCAGGCCTTGAAATTGTGTGAACTACGTTTAGTGCTTAGGGATCAAGTAGCACCCGAGGTGGCTAACAAGTTGCTCCCATTTATTTCTGTGACTTGCAGTGCGCGCATGACCAGAAGTTGTAAAACAGCATTTATCGGACGACTAACCCATATTGTCAGTGGCGTTGGGGACGACAATCCAGTAATACAAGGATCTCGCCAGCGCCGAAGATCTCATTGCTTAAATCCAATCATTCAGTAAAACCATCTTATTGATCTTCGATCTTCAACTTGAGCACCTATTGCCCAAGCCGTTATCACAATCAACGATGGTCGAATAGATCTGCATTCGTCGTCATAGCTTTTTCAAGGTAGTTATTTTATCTTCATACCTGTATATTGGGTTATAAGTTTCTCATAATTGCTAAACTTACGTTCGGTGCAGCTTTTATAAATTCTATTCGTCTTTTGCGATACGTTGAACGTTCGCACGAAGAGACAACGCGACGTTCGTTAGTTCCGCCTTAGTATATATAAACTATTTCTCTGCTGGTCAGATGAAATAATACTATGAAACATATTCTCTCTTAATAGAAACTTAACAGAGATTCGTGAATTGTTCGCATGTCGATTTCATTGAAATTACAATGACACTGTTAAAATGACGATTATTATAGAGCACTTAACGGTACGTTATCACGCACGAAAATATTCTTTTTGCTAGAATTATTCGGTAGTAATATTTCGCGACACGCATTAAGCTTGTTCGGCAATAGTTTCTCTTTTAAAAGAAAGTTAGGATGGACAGAAACTTACAATCCCAATCTGTACTTTTACTTGCAGTTACACAATCGGCATAACTTATTTGTTTTCATACTAGAATTAATATATCTACGCAAACATAACTCTTGCTCATACATCTATTAAATACTAGAAGAGTCTTATGTATTACTTAGTTTTCCAAATTTTAAGTTAAAGCAATAGTTGTGTGGTGAGCATAGATTTTTATAAATAGCCGTCAATTTCTATAAATTTATCATTGTGCTAATTGTATTGCTAACACAATATCTTTTAATGAGCAACCGCCATTATAATGTAGTAACAGTAAATTTTATATGTAAGAAATACTACTCCGTATAAAACTGTAATAGATTTAGCTGTACCATCGCGTCTAGCCATTCTAACTGCATCTCCAGAATTTGTATTCATTGACATAACTATGTAAAACGTTATATTTTTTATTACATCTGCATTTACTATGCTACAGTGACTTTAACAGAAGACATATCAAAAAATGTGATTCAGAAAAAGAACGATTAACCTTTTTGCGATCTGTATTTATAAAGGGTGTGCTTAAAAACTTTTACACTTTATATATGTATGCATTGGCTTTTGTATGCTTTCAAATATATCGATATTTGCCTTCATTTGCTAACATCAAGGAAAGGAAATATACAAACACTTGTCAACAATTTAAAGTGCTCGTATTCTTTCAAGTAATCTGAAGATGCAGTTAATAGTTAAATTCTCCTTCTGTATCATTGTATACAGTGTAAATAGAAATGTAAGTTTATTGTTCGAAATGCAATTGATTATAATTATAAAGATGGAAAGATCGGCTGTTACTGTTACAATGTTCTCACGCCTCACTTTTCTAGAGAGAAGCCCTGCTTTTTGGTGTTCTTAACTGTAACAGCTTTTGCGCGGCAATATATGTATAGCCTGAATTATAAGTTTTGTCAGCAACTTTTCGTGTTTTAACACTTCTTTATTTAAAGCATTTCACTAACAAATTCTTCTGCATTCGTTACTCACTTTAATACGTAATTTTATTATGTAACTTAAAATCACGAAATAATATAATATACAGATAGAACTGGACGTTTTGGTAAAGGTACATATTTTAAGGTGTGCATAAAAGCTACTACGAAAACATTACCGGAATTTTCAGTGTTTTTAAATGCTTAAAGGAAATCGCATAAACTTTATAATAATCACAGTAGAAAATGATTGTGCGCGATAGTGTACACTGTACAGTATAAATCATGTACAGTTGTTGTTTTATTATTTTACATCAGTATAGAGTACATAATATGTATCACATGTCAAAGCCATATGTTATACAGGAGCGAATGTAACACTGCAGTTAATGTGAACTAACTATATGCTTATACGTATGTGCTATATATACAATGTATATAATCATATAATGTATATGTATGTGTATATGTATACTGCATAGGCAGGGTGATTCATTTTAATTCATATATAAATTTATTCCCGAAAGCCATAGAAAAAAATGCAAATATTGGTCTCGAACCATTTTGAGTGTGATATTGGTATCGAATGTGGATATCCCTGGAATTGATAACATTAATGTTTCCAATTCAGTGACCCTTGCAAATCAGTCAATTAATTGAAACGAATCACCTGGTGTATCTGTATACATGGTATACACACAGGCACACACACACACACACACATGTCTAATTTATATAAGATCACTTCATAAAAATTGACGAATATTTTAACAATATAAAGCATTTTCCAAAAAAGTGTCATTAATATACAAAGACAAAGATATTTTACTAATATAGAATACTGAGTGTATTGTACATTGGGTCTTAAAATCTAAGGCTATGGAGAAAGTACATTTTTTAATTGAAAGAAAACACGATTTTGGCTGTTTACAATTGATAATTGTAAATTTTATGTGTAACATTCTCTGTGCATAATTTGTAACTATACAGTTGAACTTAATGTAGAATTATGTACATGTCTTGACGAACACCGAGTATTGTTAAATAGCATAGAATCACACATTAATCACTAGATTCGCGTGATATGTGTTAGAGGAATACTACATTTATAAAACTAGACATATTATCATACTAATTTCGGTTGGTTTTCATCTAGTTTATAAATAACGTTGCGTGCAGGAAAATACGCAATGTTTCAATTTTTGCCTTAAACATGCAATTAAACCTTAAAAGCATCGTTTTTTCATACATTTTATATATAAAAATATAAGTGACCAATTCTGGAGTACTTTACTTTTTGTATTTATAATTTAGTGTAGAACATAAGGTGCATTAATTTGTAAAATTACAAACATAGTATTATATATTTTAGCAACCGTTTAATCAGCAATCACGATCAAAATGCAAGATCATTGCAGCTTGATTAAGAAATTGTTTATCCACTGTTATGATTATGTTAAAGTTTAGTATATGTATGTACATCAGATCAATAACATAAAGTTTCAATCAAGTATTATTTAATAATCATGGCATATAAACTTTCTTATAATTATATATATTAACTGTTTAATATGCTTTATACACGCGTACATACAGACGTACTTTATATTATGTTATACATCTAATAAAGACTATGTATTTTACTTATATTTACAATTCTATAATTATACTGCTTCTCCTGTTTAAACTATCGTGCAATTTTATTGCTTCCGTTTTTTTCTTACTTTGTATCTCTTTATGATGGATGGTGGCAGATATATTATAAGAAATGGTAAAGGACACTGATATTTGCACACAATATCGGTATCAAAAATTCGTATCAAAAATTTATTCAAATAATACATTAATACTATCTCTAGTTTAGTTTCTCGATACAGTCTTGAGCGTCATTAGCAAATTATTTAATGTGAACAGACACGATATAATAATATCCTAGTATTATCTAATTAAAAAATATATACAGTATGTAGCAAACATGACCCAGTGGCTAGCAAATCCAAGTTGAGACCATTTCTCGATGGTGTGAATGTAACTGTACCCTGTCTCTTGTAATTCGGATGTATCGAACATAAGGCCTAAGTAAGCTAGATGAAAAACTGATAGTCCGGAGAACATCAAGTTCGTTAAAAACACCCACCAACAATTGTGCGTGTTGTATGCGTGCGTACATTTATTCTTGCTACACTGTTTCGCCGCGATGCACGCATCGAAAGTACTAGCAAGCATAGATCTAAGCTGAAATTCTACGTACGTATAAAATCCAAGACTGAGCAAGACTGCTGCCAATTGAAAATTCAATCCGTGCAGAAGAGCACTCGTTAAATACGTCACTGTTACGGCTCCGAATTTCCCCAAGTACTTAACGCTTGGACGAAATATATCTGAAAACATTCTAAAGGTAATTGATATAAAAATTTAAATATATATTAATAAGATCGAACGCTTATATATATATATACATGTTTTCAACCAAAAATGCATCGGTATGTTCCAAAAAATAACAACTTGTACAAGCGACCGTGGGAATTCTACTTTTAATGGCTTTACTACAGCAGTTAGCACATGTGGGAATCCCCCTAGTAGCAATACACTCGACGCAATGTATGAGATAAAGTAATGAGATGTTCGAAAAGATAATGCATCTCTATAAGCTAAGAACCACCTAAAATGCAAAAGAACATTAGTCTCGATTATTATGCGAATGGTGAGGATTTGTAGTGAAATAATATCCACTAACTTCCAAGAATTATCCGTCAATACCCATTGCGTCCAGCAATTGGACACAGTTAGAAAGACGAAAGATAAAATTAGATATTCGGCTGCGTACAGCATCCACCACTTGTTCTAGAATTAAGAAATTTTATTAACACACATTCTGCTTCGTATACTTATAAAAAAGACATACGACTTCTAATAAAATAAATATTTACTTGATTATTTATGTAACGTATCGAAGTGTAATCTTTGAACGATGTCCACGGCCCGAAGAGGCACGTGACGCCGCAAAATGTATATCCCATATAACTATAAATATTGGGCAAGTCATTTGAATTAACTCGGTCTATTGCTACGCTAATTGTTTTCATCGACATGGTCATTACCACGCTACGTACTTTATGCCAAATTACTGGCGGCATGGAGAGTTCGCTAGAAATCAGAATACAGATGAAAATTGCCCGTGCGCATACTCGAGATGTTAAAAGGAACAATTAAAATTATTTACGCATTCGTCGCTTACCAATACGCGATAACGAAGAGAGGTGGTAAAAATATGCCTATGCTATTATAATTTCTGTTAGGTATATGTAACGCTATATATGAAAATGTACAAAGTACTAGTAACGTGTATAAACATTCCGTTACATAGTGGTATATATTGTATATACCAATGATCATCGACAATAGATGAAAACTCCTATGCGACACATACTCTGCAACATTAAACAAGTGATTTATATAATGTCATGGTTGACTGACACGTTTGTGTATTATGCACGAGAATATATCTTACGAGAACGGGCAGATAATCTAAATATAATCGTAGTAATAAGCAGTGGTAGTATATACGAGGCTGTATCATAAACGGTGGGTCCAACGCAATATTTGTACAATTCGAACAATGTTTCTCTTTCCACATCCTCGTATTCGTATTCATAATCCGTATCCTGTAGATATTCGTGCCCCACAAAATCAGCTTCATCGTCGTAAAAGATTGGGACTTCCACATCGTCCATCACAGTAGAAATTCAATTGCCGGCATATTGCGGCATATCAATGGCATGGCAATTTGACGTTAAATCGCGAGGCAAACTTTCTCCCCAACCTTGTTACAACAAGGTGGACAGTGCGATTCATTGTTCTTTTTTTTAAAGATCGTGCATAATTGACGAAGTAAAGGGAGTCTAATATTATCGAGAAGTTCGAGAGTGACTTTAAAACCTTTTAATTCGTACCTTTGAGACGTATTCAACTATAACCTAATCAATAATTCAGAATTCTGTTATACGTCCTTTGTTCAACTCTGTTTATTATCATTTACTATACAAATTGTTGCGACAGATCATTATTACAATAAATTTAATTACTTTTCATTAAAAGACGGAAAATATGTAAATCGAACTCGCTGAAAAATAAACTAGGAATAGAAAGCGATTGAGAAATGCAAATATTTCTTTAGCGTTTTGCGGATAAATTAATTCGAAATTTTCTACTAAATGCGTAACGTGCGAATCTATTTCTTCGTATCTCGTTTGTTATACTGTATGTATATCTTAGAGCATATATATGCTCTAAGATGTATATACACGTTACATGCAGGCAGGCCCGGATTAAGATTTTTGGGGCCCGGGGCTATTCAACCTTCGTGGACCCCCGTGGTTGAAAAGCCGAAAGGGAGGGGGGGGGGTAACAAAAATTTAAACAATAACGAGTTTAAATTAGAGCTATTGTTTTTGCCCGGGTATCCGGGTACTCGAGTACCCGGTGAGACCCCGGGTAGAAAAAAATTACTCGGGTACCCGGGTACCCGTAGGATACCCGACTACCCGGGTACCCGTGCAATACCCGGATACCCGGGTAGACAAAAATTACCCGTGTGTCCATGAGATACCCGAGTAACTGAAGTGTGATGAGATAGTTGAGAATTTCGATTTGACAGCATATTCCGTTCATTACTGAGGTTAGCCGAAAATGATCGAAAGTCGAAAAACGAACGGCTGTCAAATCGAAATTCTCAACTATCTCATCACACTTCAGTTACTCGGGTATCTCATGGACACACGGGTAATTTTTGTCTACCCGGGTACCCGGGTAGTCGGGCATCCTACGGGTACCCGAGTAATTTTTTTCTGCCCGGGGTCTCACCGGGTACTCGAGTACCCGGGCGGGCGGGTAGTAAGAGCTCTAGTTTAAATTGCTTAGAACTGAAGGCTTAGAACGGGCCCCCCTGGAAAGTGGGGCCCGGGGCTGCAGCCCCCCCTTTAATCCGGGCCTGCATGCAGGCATAAATGATAAGGGCATCCGTAATATATTTTTCATTTATTTACATTATATGCATAGGTGCATACATTTAAAGTAGCAGTTACAATTTCAGTGGTAAAAAGGATATTCATCCAAATGTTAACAAGTTATTTTATATACATAGTAAAATTAAAAAAGTGTAACTTATGTACTTTAAATTTACAAATTTTACACATCGTTATACAGTATTCTTTTAATTGATTGTAAAGTAATCTCCAAAAATGTAACTTCACGATTTTGAAACAGTCGTAGAATTAGGCTTGGCTAATAATAACCCCAAGGTTTGTAAGCAAATCTGTGCTGCGACCGCTTTGGCCTGCTTTTTATTAGGACTCGCCACGCTCGGCTTATATTCGACTTCGTTGACTTTAACCTGAAATATAATATTAGATATCAATATGTAAAACTTAATGACGCTGAGGATTACGAATCGTTACATACCTTAAACAGGAAATTTTTATTATGATCCGGTCCACACTCAAAGCACAATTCGTAAACTGGAGCGCCAAGTTTTCGCTTTGAGCAATATTCTCCTAATAACGATACCGGATGCTTTCCTGCGATACATCGATTATCAATTTGTTCATATTAGCCTATTAGGAATTATCGCGTCGAAAGGAATTCTCAGTACGCCGTACCTTCTAAAGTTTTAACGGCTGGTACTAACGGCTTTGTAGCTTTTCCTACTTTCTGCCCGATATCTTGTTCCGAGACGAGGCCTCTTTTATCCAATTTTACTTCGAGCTGCAACGGCTCAAGCGTACCTTCTTTATTTTTTCCCAATCCCTCCCCTGGTCGCCAACCCATCTTCTGCAGTAAAGCCATACCCATCCCACCCGAAACAGGTTGCGCAGATACTAATTGATCCTAAATAGTTAGTTAAGTTAGAGCTAATGAATATCGCAGTGGCAATAAAGTTAAGAGATAAACATGGCAATAATATAGAACAAAAAAGTAGTAAATATAATTTTTGTTACTTCATGTCTAATAATGACATTTCGATGTAGTAATTCGATTGTATAAAATTCTCATTTGTCGGGTGAGGATACTTACCAAAGAAATTATAAATTCGACATCACGCCGCTGAAGTTGATTCTTCTCTGATGTAGCTACGTGCCTGTAACAAACCCTCAGGTGGATGCAGACTAATGCTAAATATCCCAGCTTTACGAGAGAAAGATATAGAGTAACTCCTGATGAAATCCTATGATAGGAAGCTGATGATAATTAGCAATAATCTCACAAGAGCCCATTATATAAATGAACTTTCTATACAATTAATTTCCTTTCGTTAGTGCTGCCTTAAACTAATTGCAACGATTAGTAGCCATTATGGCACTCGATATTTCAATGTATAGTTTGTCCATATATACAGAATAGGTATAAAATAATGGTGCTCCTGTGTCCATGCAGGCACAGAATCTATCTCTATATAAGAAATAGTCTGTGCCTGCATCACAGTTCCTATTAGATCAACGTAACATTGATCTTCATAGGGACTGTACCTGAAAACTTGTTACAGGCAATATCAGTATCAGGCAATGCATTGTTGAGTGAGAAAGAGAAAGGGTGAGGGAGAGAAACGAGAGAGAGAGAAACGAGAGAGACAGAGAGAGAGAGAGAGAGAGAGAGAGAGAGAGAGAGAGAGAGAGAGGTGATATTGCAAATCATACGGGTTAATATATGCATTCATACTCGGATAGAATGTCGCCAATTATCTGGCATGTACATACATAATAAGATCGAGGATTGCTATCAGAAATTTTAATGATGAAATAAATATAGAACGACGAGTAATGAGACGTGATCAGATTGTAAATAATACTGTTACCTTACGAGCCCAAGCTTGATAACCTGACGTAAGTTCCGCAGGTGAGAGCACTTTGGCTCCTGTACTGCCAGTAAATTGCCCTGGCATTTGTTTACTTTCCGCCCACGTTTTCATCTATAACACACAGTATAAGACAAAAATACCTAACAATACAAATATATTTATAATCACAGGAATATTACCTCATTTTGTGCTTGATACATTTCATTTTGGGCACACACATCATTTGGGTTTTCTCTTAATTTTCTCATTGCTGCTAATCTTTGAGATACAATTGAACCGATGTCTATCGGCTGTAGATAAAAAATATATATATATATACGCACACACACATTAACGCAAATATATTTTAAAACCAATTGAAAAGTGTCCCTTCTCCGTTTCATACCTCTGCTGTTACTGGTTGGCAAAAGAGCGCTGATTGTACTGGAGGTACTGGTGTAGGTGGAGGCATTATAGAAACAGGTTCACTCGGAACGGAAGCTGGTACAAATTGTTTCTTTGGTTCCGACTTTTTTGGTGTAACCGGTATCCATTCATTTTCTGTGGAAAACAAGGATTTGTATGGAACTGAGATAAAATGATATTTCCAAATACTTTCACTACAACAGGAACTTTACCACTTTTTCTATGATGTTGTCCACTGGATACAGGAAATTGTAAACGTAGTTGATTCGATGATTCTACTGTTTTTTCTTGGAATGTTTTTGTCGGCAATTGTTTTGCATCCTAAAGTATATCGATAGTTTGTTAGGAATAAACATTATTAACATTTATGTCTTTTAAAAGATATCGAACCCACCCGAATATTCATAATGATAGAACTAGGTCGACCTTTGAGCAAAAATGGATGGTGAAATCCTTTTTCAGATTCACTTCCATCCTCTTCCGAAGAGATACTAGAAAGTTCGCCCAATGCTTCGGATTTTGATAATGATTTACAAAAGTCTAAAACAATGAAATATCTATTACTATTCATCGTTGAAACGTGATCATTTTTACTGGTAATTGAAATATCTACCTGTGAGCTCGTCTACCGTTTTCCCACCGGTCTGTATCGCAGCGATAGCTTTGTCCTGTTGCGCCAGTGGTAATGTTCCTTGTTTAATCATATTTATTGCATTCTTTCTCGCAATTTCTAACAATTTCTTCTTATCAATCTCTATCCGTTCCCTGATGTAATACAAACATTAAATATGTATTGAGGAATATAGGGTAAACGATACAGTTATTGACCAGGGTACAGAAGTTGACCACTTCAAATTTCTGCCGCCATAGTCTAATGAACCTGCGCGTTTCCGCATTAATGATGCACTTTGATCAGAAAATACAGTTCTAGCTTTCGTTTCAACCAACAACCGATGATTTCAGTACACGCGTTCCGTCGTGAGATCGTCGGAAAGGAAAACTCGCAATTTCAACTCTCAAAGAAGGTAAGGGCTTAGCGGGCATCTTTAGAGCGGCGACTTCTTTAATGGCTGTATAATCATTGTTCAATTTTGTTTGCCGTGAATGCCATTGATCATAATAGGTGACAAGGGCCCAATATTAACATTCGGCATACGTCCAGTCCTGTGGAACGTGATTATGTTGTGTTTTGGGGGGGTGTTCAATAACTGGTTCGGCGAATGCACAGTAATACAGTTATTGACCACTTGCAATTTTCGTGCTGAAAAACCGCGATAAAAATTGATTTAGATCTTTGGAGGCACGGGACAATCTACCCTTTATTTATATGGTTTCGGGTATGCACCTCCGATGACTTCTGATTTTTCATTGGTCCGGAGGTCGGTACGATAATTCGAAGATCAAAGGCGCTTGACGAAAGAAAAAAAAAGAAAAGAAGAAAAAGAAGGAGGCAGAGAGATGCAAAGAGAAGAAGAAAAGGAAGAAAAGAAAGTGCAAATGAGAGATAACTCTAAGCTAAAAAAAAAAAACGAATGAGACGCCAATGAGGCCGCGGCGAAGTGCACGGCACACGTCGTGAAGGGTGCACATAAAACTCACCCTGCCCCAAGACAATATGTCTTTGATTTTGGTATATTGACAGATGGTTTTAATAAAAATGATTTTAAAGTAAAAAATATGGCATTTTCTTTTATATTCAGTAAGTGGTCAACAACTGTACCTGGACCGGTCAACAACTATGCCACGACCGGTCAATAACTATAATTTTGAATTATGTTTCTTTATAATAGCATAACATCGAAACTACTGATTTCTTCAAAGTTTCTTTGCTGTTATAATCATCTTCGAAACTTCTCTTTTCGCCTGGTATAACGAAACTTCATTTATAAAATTCAAGTTACTCATTCCATAGCGTTTACCTAAATTGAAGCTCTTAGATGGTCAACTACTGTATCGTTTACCCTATCACAAAATACTTATGTATACTAATAGAGCGGTAATACTAACTTCCGTTCTCTACTTCTACTTCGACCCCGTGCGTATTTATCTCTGCTTCTATCATCGCTACGACTCCTGTGTCTTCGTCTTTCCCGACTTTTTACAGACTCGCGCCTGTCGCCGCTTCTGCTTTTATTATGCCTATCTCTACTGTTATCCCTTTGTTTATCCGTCCCTCGGCTTCTACCTCTATACAAGTCCATGCATGTTTGAGATTCGGATCTTCTCTTCTCTTGTAAATGGCAATTGTGATTACGTTTACTATCTCTGTTTATCGTGGTCTTTTGGTTATAATTATATGCTCTCTCTTTGTATTCGCTATCCATGTACAACTTCGACTTCTCCAATTCATCCAACTTCTTATCCGTGCCTTCTAATCTTTTCTTCTCTTTTTCTCTCAAAATTAATCTCAAATCATTCCTCGCCGTTATCCCCCCTTTGGTAGGACTTGGCATTGTATTTTCTAATTTCTCCGACGTTGGGCTCAACGTTGGCGATCCGAGCGAAACGCATCGCACTGGACTAGGACTTAACGTCGGGGTTCTGTTGTCCGTGCTACTATCGGACAATTCACCGTCTTCCATCCGCGCCGCTCTTTCCTTCTCCTTGTTCTCTATTTCTTTCACCGTCTCGTTATAAACAGCACTGTTCTTGAGGTCTTTTATTAAGATCTTTCCTTGAACTGTCTGCTTCGGTTTTTCTGTACGTGGAAAAAGAATATTTAGCAGTAATGTGTTATAAAATCTGAAAATAACTGCTAAATTATACCAACCGAGAATTTTAGGTATCAACGGCTCCTCGGACTCGTCTGGAATCTTTTTTGACATCGGTGGTAGCAAAGGGCTCTTAGAGCCCTTCGCACCAGTGCCTTCTAACCCTGGTTCTTTTTTAACCGATAACGCTTGCTCAAAATTTGTCGACGCGTCTGAATTGTTCTTATCTAACCCATTGTCTTTATTACGACCTTTCCTTTTTACACTGTCATTGGTAAATTTGGGTATCTTATTTTTAGGCTCCTCAGAATCCGATGACCTGCTGGAATCATTTTCGTGCTTCCGTTTCGTTTTCTTTTTATGTTTCTTCTTCTTCTTGACATCTAGAGATTACAAGAAAAGATTATTTACATATAATTATTAAACAACGTACGCAGCCAATTTTTAATTATCAATTGTATCTTACGTTCAAGGTCACTATTACTCTCGGAGGAATTACGTTTCGATTTCTTTTTATGCTTCTTATCCTTATGTTTATGTTTCTTTTTAGTCTTCTTCTTCTTCACCTGAGTCCTCTTGGGCTTCTCAACTTTGACGCTAGCATTTGGAACCTGTTGATCGGTGTTCTCTGGCGATGCTATTTCTTCCTCAGCATCGAACGTACTAAATAACTCTGTTAATATTTCATTCGACGACTTCTCCGGTATTCCGGGCTCCGGCTTAATCTTTATTCTATCAACACCGACAGTTGTGATTAGGTTCGCGATATCAAACAAGTCTCCCATTACTGACACTCGTTCATTTTAATAAACCGTGGAAAGAACATAAACGCGAGCTTTTGCGAACCTAAGATCTTAACAGACACCACGTTCAACTGTACTACAGCATCACGAGAATCATCGCGTCGAGCCAGCAATCGCCATTTATATTACGATCATTCCCACTACATATGCATTGCGCATATTGCGTTCGAAGCAGCGACATCTCTTTTAACCAAAGTTGGGAAAAAACTTTTAACATTTTAACTAAAAAAATCTTTGCGGCGCATCGCCGTTGAAGAGTGAAGGCTATTATTTCCCATGTCAAATTATTTTATTCTATTCGATATTTAAATATTTGAATTTTCGATAGAACACATTCGTCGGTCGATGTAATTCCATTCCCTTAAATTTCAAACATGACACAGAAGTATGGAAAATATGTCAAACTTCAAATTTTAAATTGCAAATAAAAGGGACATAAAACCGTAATAGGTACATACGTAATGGAAAAATCTAACCCTTGCGGCAGCGCAAGTATTGAACGGTATATTGAACAACACGTTCGATCTAGGGACAACGTTCTAACTATATACAAGTTTTCTACGCTATTCCCCAGGGGTGGGCACTTCCATTATATATCTGTTGGCAAAATTTAGTTAGGGGCACTATCCACTCGTGGCGCTAGGATCAATAAAGTTGAAAGAATTTGGTAACAGATGGCGCTGATGAGATTATTTTGTGGCGGGGAGAAGAAGGAGAAGAAGACGCCGACCGCCATTGGAACGCCATTCTGGCATCACGTGTCGTACTGTACGCATCGCTCAGAGAGCATTTCGTACCTGAAATTGTTAAGGTTATTAAAACCATTTTTGTTAGTAATTGTGGAGAGTCATTTATTCGCCCACAAATGGATCTGCAACCTAGAGCAAAGTAGGCCTGCTCAGAAATCATATTTCTACCCTCTTGGGTGCCTACAATAGAACATAATCAGCGGCGCCCAGTGGCGGCGTCACTACAGCAATCAGAATATAATGGTTAGGTAATAAAATTACCTAACAATGGAACATATGAAACCCGCACACGCCGATTTTAATGGGGCTTTTGTATGAAGTAGTTCTCAGAAAAATATTTTGAGAGCAACATCTTACAAAAGCTCCATTAAAATCGGCGTGTGCCGGTTCCATATGTTCTTCTCCCCGCCGCAAAATAATCTCATCAGCGCCATCTGTTACCAAATTCTTTCAACTTTATTGATCCTAGCGCCACGAGTGGATAGTGCCCCTAACTAAATTTTGCCAACAGATATATAATGGAAGTGCCCACCCCTGCTATTCCCGCACATTAGGAAGGCAACAAAGTTGCAAAGGAGAAATTTTTCAACATCGTTGCAAACAGAATCGGGCTGTTTGAGAAATAAACTACCCGTTTGCAATTTTAAAAGAAGTATCGGGGTGTTTCAAATGTCCCTAAAGTAAAGTGACCAGACGTCCCGCATTATGCGGGACAGTCCCGCATTTGCCCGCATTTGAGCCCTTTGTCCCGCATTGAAAAATGTCCCGCAAAGTGTCCCGCATTGAACATGTAGCCTTAAATTATTTATTATTTATATATAAATTATATAAATTGCTATAGTTACTTGCGATATTCAAATGCGACGATCGCAGTCTAATTGCTATTTCTCTTTTCAATCACCAATTTCAATTAAGTTCATTTTTTGTTGCGGGAAAAAAATATTTGTAATTAAAGTACGGACACGATTTGCTCACGGATTTGTTCATCTTTTTTTTGTTTGCTTAAATGTCCCGCATTCGCGCACAAAATATCTGGTCACTTTGCCCTAAAGTAAACGCGCGGGTCAATTCTTCTCCTGCTGTGTTGGGCGTGAAAACGCGCTAATGCCCGACAGACCTTTAAATGCTTTCCAAGCAAGAAACTATCATTACCGGCATTACCGGCCAGAAAGTTTAAGATGCGAACGTAGGTGTGCATATAGAAACACACACGCAACCCAGACACCACCAGACACTTGCGTTAATAATATACAATACACAATAGTTGATTACAGTTACTACGATCTGTTCATATCGGTGGTAACTAAGGTAGTTTATACGAGACAGTTTGTTCACTTTGGACTAATATACTGCCGAGCTCGCTACATTTTCTAAGGAATTTATAGTGTTTTTCGTAAACAGGTTTTGTTATATGCGCAATATGCTTTCGTCCGGTGTAAGACATAATTATTTTAGAGGGAATCTGGTAAGTACCTCGCGAATTTCTTATACCTGGCATATGATTTTAATAATACGTCTATTCCGCAGATTAATGCAAGAAGGGTGCAATTAACGTCGCAAGTATCAAGGTAAATAGCTCGAAAGCAAAATTGATTTTTCTTTTGCATATATATTTCGTTATTACAGGAGTACAACCACCCAGCAGGATGAAGAATATCAATATATTAAAAGAAGCAAAACTCCCACAATGCACTTTCAACGATCTCTGCCACGCTTGCCAATTCCCAAATTAACAGACACATGCGCGAGATATATAAACGCACAGACGCCTTTGCTATCCGAAGAACAATTGGAGAAAACCATGGCTTATGTCGATGAATTTTGTACTAAAGATGGTATCGCGTTACAGCAGCAACTTGTTGAAAAAGATGCTAAAAATCTTCATACTAGCTATATCAGCGAACCCTGGTTTAATATGTATCTAAGAGACCGTAAGCCTTTACCCGTCAATTACAATCCCTTCATAGTCTTTGTGCCCGAAAGTAACTCGACGTATAACGTGCAGTTAGTGAAGGCTACCAATCTTATTATATCGTCGTTAAGGTTTATGAAATCATTGAGGGAACACGTTCTACCACCGGAAGTGTTCCATTTGAATCCCAAAAAGTCTGATACAAATCTGTTTCGTACGGTTACGAGATTGTTACCACCTCGGTTCAGTTGGTACGGAGCTTATTTGTTCAAGGTAGGGAACATTTGTTTTTCGTGTCGCGAGAAGGAATTGTTTAATATCTTTGGGAAAAAAATCATTATTACAGGCTTTTCCTCTAGATATGTCGCAATATCACAATTTGTTTAATACCACGAGATTGCCGAAAGTAGAGAAAGATGAGATTTATCAAGACACATCTGCGCGACACGTAATCGTGATGAGGAAAGGGCATTTCTACTCTTTCGATGTATTAGATGAGAATGGCTATATTTTGGAGCCAAACGCAATAGGAACTTGTCTGAAATCTATCTTAGAGGACGATAGACCAGCCAATAAAAGCCCGATCGGGGTACTCACAACTTCGGAGCGTGATCTGTGGGCTAATACGAGAGCACATTTATCAGAAATTGGTAATCGGGAGGTTCTACGAAAAATAGACTCCGCTATACTCCTGATGACACTGGACGACGAGTACATTGGTACCGATTATAACAAATTAGTTGGCACGTATCTCCATTCGGATGGAACGAACAGGTGGTTTGATAAATCATTTTCTTTGATTGTCACGCAAGACGGATACGCCGGGTTAAATTTTGAGCATTCTTGGGGAGACGGAGTGGCCGTTCTGAGATACTTTAACGTAAGTAATCTCGGATTTTAGGAGCAGGCCCGGATTAAGATTTTTGGGGCCCGGGGCTATCCAACCTTCGAGGGCCCCCGCGGTTGAATAAGCGGGGGGGGGGGGGGGGAGTAACAAAAAGTTAAACAATAACGAGTTTAAATTGCTTACAAGGGGAGACTAAGGTCGACGGGAAACGGATTTTCCTGAACCTTGCAGTATTTGAAGATGTCGCCTCCGAAGTTAATTTGGCAAAGCAGTAGGGCGCGCTTCTCAAGATTTTCCGAGAAAATTGCATTTGAAAATCGTTTATAGTGTGTGCTAGGTGCCGCAAAAATTATTGTTTTCCATGCTTTTATGATGAATATCACCCTGGCTCGTGTCATACTAGCATGTAAGTAAAAAAGGGAAAGTAAAAAAAAAAAAATAAACTGAAACTCGAAGAAAGCTAATTGCGAAAATAATTCGATTTTCAAATGCAATTTTCTCGGAAAATCTTGAGAAGCGCGCCCTACTGCTTTGCCAAATTAACTTCGGAGGCGACATCTTCAAATACTGCAAGGTTCAGGAAAATCCGTTTCCCGTCGACCTTAGTGTCCCCTTGTTAGAACTGTAGGCTTAGAACGGGGCCCTCCTGGATAGTGGGGCCCGGGGCTGCAGCCCCCCCCCCCCCCCCTTTAATCCGGGCCTGTTTAGGAGGAAAGGTTTGTAATATTTGATGGCATGATTTTCATTAGGATGTAAAGGATGATATTTCAAATCGACCAAGATTTCATCCCAATGACGTTCATCACCTCAAGGAAGGAACAGAAGATGTCCGAAAACTCGAATTTATTGTAGATGATAAAATACAAAGCATCGTTGATACAGAGAAGAAAAATTACGAAGAATCGACTAAAGAACTAAGCATCGATCACATTATAGTTAACGAATTTGGTAAAGAAGAATGTAAAAAATTTGGCGTAAGCCCGGACGCAATTATGCAATTGGCTTTCCAGTTAGCTTTATACTATACGAAGGGTCGCGTAGTACCGACGTACGAATCTTGTAGTACGGCTGCGTTTAAACACGGAAGAACAGATACCATCAGGTCTTGTACAAAGGAAACAAAGGCGACGTGTGAAATCATGGCTTCGAAAAATAACAAATTATCAATAGCTGAATTGAAACAGTTAATAATCAACTGTAGTAACGTTCACAATGCGCTCACTAAGAATGCGGCTATGGGTAATTATACAGCACTATCGAATGGTCTGTTACTTTTGGCGTTGAAAAGTACAATGAGAAATCTTTTCCCGCACATTTATAGGACAAGCATTCGACAGACATTTGTTCGCGTTGAGAAAGATTTGGGAACAATCGAATCTCCCACAGCCAGCCATTTTCCAAGACTCGGCGTATGAATATATAAACAATAACGTTTTGTCTACATCTACCCTTTCAAGTCCAGCCGTGTTTGCTGGTGGTTTCGGACCAGTAATAAGAAATGGATACGGAATCGGGTAAGATGCATGTTTTTATTATTTTTTTTCTTTAGAAACATGTTATCTGCCATCTGCTAATGTAGAAGGTAACGTTCCGAAACTTCGCGCGTAATATGTTCGTTTCGTGTTTAGGTACATGATCCAAGATAGCAGACTCGGCGCTGTTGTGACAGGTTACAATAATTATTGCAATGCAAATGAGTATGTGAAGTGTTTGGAGCAAGCATTTAATAGCATTCACCAAGTGTTGGCCCATCGCTAACGGTTTTACATATTTGCAATTGGCCTTCGACTACTATTTGTAAGAACTTCTACCGCCGACGATTAGATGCAGAATCATGAATTTTTATACATTGTTATTGAAAAGTTTTTTTTACTATCGTCAAGAGAATAAAGCATATTTTCCTTGTACATACAATGCGAAGTGAATCTCCCTGATAAATATGAATACCTATATATACCATGTTTTATATAGATGTGTAACACGTACAAGTAAATATAACGTAGTAGTATTTCTTCATTTACTACAACATTTCTGTTGATAAACATATATACATTAGATACATTAGAAGAAGAGCGCTAGAACGCACCCAAACTACCATAAACAGAAACAGTATTACAACAATAAATGTTATGCTATTACAAATAGTTATGTACAGAGATCATCATATCCGACGCTAATAAGTTTGAATAATCCTTCCAATCATTTTCTATCAAACTTATGCTTGGTCGAAATGTAGATGACGTATTGATCTTGTATGAGAAGATTTCTTTCATATTCATTCGAACAAAGGCATTCGTTTAAATTCTTTTCTATATTTATCCTTTCACCTTTTACCGTACTGCTGAACATGGAATGAAACACTGTGCTTTTCTGAACGTACTGTTACAGCGGTGTATAATGCTGCTCTTTGCTCTAAATCTATACTTTATCTCCCATTTTTACCTTAGATGTCTACAAAAACGAGTGTATTATTATTTAACAGATAAGACGAGATATTCGTAAACGTTTCTAACAAGGGGACACTAAGGTCGACGGGAAACGGATTTTCCTGAACCTTGCAGTATTTGAAGATGTCGCCTCCGAAGTTAATTTGGCAAAGCAGTAGGGCGCGCTTCTCAAGATTTTCCGAGAAAATTGCATTTGAAAATCGAATTATTTTCGCAATTAGCTTTCTTCGAGTTTCAGTTTATTTATTTACAGTGTGCAATTTCACCGTAATAATAGTCAAGTTTTTCGTCCAAACAACTGACCATATCGTAAACCTAAACGTTAATGAAGTATGTTTTTCGGTAGACGTCCTCAGAAATGCGTGCTCTTGTACGAATGCTTCGTTTATAGTGTGTGCTAGGTGCCGCAAAATTTATTGTTTTCCATGCTTTTATGATGAATATCACCCTGGCTCGTGTCATACTAGCATGTAAGTAGAAAAGGGAAAGTAAAAAAAAAAAAATAAACTGAAACTCAAAGAAAGCTAATTGTGAAAATAATTCGATTTTCAAATGCAATTTTCTCGGAAAATCTTGAGAAGCGCGCCCTACTGCTTTGCCAAATTAACTTCGGAGGCGACATCTTCAAATACTGCAAGGTTCAGGAAAATCCGTTTCCCGTCGACCTTAGTGTCCCCTTGTAAGCTACTTACCATATAAATGCCAACAATTAGCCCAAAGAGTCCAATGGCAGAACCAAAGATCTCGACTATAAGAATCTTCACGAACAGAGCGGAGTTAGCCGCATCGGCAAGAGCTGCTCCCGAACCCACGATACCAACGGCTATACCGCAGAACAGATTGACGAGACCAACGGCCAAGCCAGCTCCGAACATTAGATATCCAGCTAGCCAATTCTGGATACGAATTTCTTCCCTTAAAGTAGCTTCGGTGATGTTGAACTGATCTAACATCCCAGATAAAACGATCGCAGTGATCAAACCATAAATGGCCACAGCTTCGCAAAATATTACAGAAATTAAGTTCTTCGTTTTAATCCTTGGCGCTTTAACGCCACCTCCGACGATCGACACTCCTGTCGTATGGATTCCCCTGAAACGCTCGATTTATATTATCCGTTCGTCGTTTAATTGCGTATAAAACGTAACACGAGACTCACAATGCAGCGCCGACTACGGATAAGGCTACCGCCAGGCCAATGCCAAGAGTTGCCCACATGTACGGGGACGTATTCTCCAGGAACCTAAAAGTATTTTCTTACAACAATACGGGTTATTATTTTCGATGCTGATACGCAGAAGCTTTTTACTCACCATGCGATACTAACGCGCTCTCCTTTCCCAGTGAATAGATGATACAGTACTGTAAGAATTATTATCGTATAGTGTATAAATAAAAATAAATTTCTGGACGACAAGAATTATTGTTGGCTGCCTTTTCGCTTGAAACGGAATATATAGAAATAAGGATTAGTACCTAATACTAGAATTGTAGCAGAAGCAGTGGTCGCGAAGGTGGTGCCCAAAATGTATCTCATTGCGCTGTTTTTGGCTTTGTCGTTGCGCGGAACACTTAAGACAATCGTAGGAACGTAAATGAACGAATGTCTATATCGATTTAAAGCATCAGTGAACCACGGACCCTTGTGATTCTTTAAAATAAGAACATTTCACTGTGGAATTGAAAGGGAAGCACTCACACCCGTTCTTATCATGTGACGTCTAGTACAGTCTAGTACCACTGGTACACCCAATAATTCGGTACACTAGTGACACCGATCGCAGAAAGACAGTATTAAAATTCGACTTTTTAATTCCTCTAAAACAGATGAAAAACTTTCGCGGATAAATTAATTAACGTGTTCGTAATACGAACTGGATATACTATGTATGCGTACATGCTCTGATGGTCTGTGAAATATACACTAGATTTCTAAAATAAACGTTTAAATCGATTGAAATTAACTAAATCCTTGATTCGTAGTACGATAATTCAAAACGATTTATTCATTTCTGTTTAGAATTAGTTAAAAATACATTCCGCGTGAGCGTATCATTTATAATTTTTCGAAATGTTTAAATAAATGCATTATATTAATTTTTCTTCCTTTACTTTCGCAAATGCAGTTATACCCATTGTGCAGAAACAATCGCGGTGGAAGATATTATCCCGTTATAATTATATCGCGGGGGATAGCGATAGAATTCTAATTTATATTTTCTCTAATTATTTTTATGAATTCAAGATTTTAAACGAACGACACGATGTCCCGGAGGAAATTCTCTGCTATCTAATTTTAGAATTCGTCACAGCTCAATCGTCTCGTGTCTTGTACCCACGACAAATGTGCGAGCGTTTTAATTTAATGTAAATTGCATTGCAATTCATCGGTTCTATCAACAACATAAAATGTCTGTTGCGAAAGGGTAAGCGAGATTTTCGTTACGGCTCGTCAAACAATTTATATAAAGTACGATTAGTACTATGTTCGATCAGTGGCAAGGAGCGACGGAATTGATGGATAGATTAAATAGACCCAATCGTTGAAAGCCTTTAAATTCTGTAACCGAATATCGTTCAGATGAGCTAACTGTTCTGCACGCGCGTAGAAATGGGAAACTATCGCTCGACCTATTTCAGTCTTCGATTAAATTACGTAGGTAAATTTAGAGAACTAAATTAAGGTGTGTCGGTTAGAAGCACGGTCGTCGAAGATATGCGACAGTCATTATATTGGTACCGCTTCATACACGTATTCATACATATTTCAGAACTATAGGCATAAAACTTCGCTCGTCATTAGAAGCAATTGAAAGGAACAAAGTGTTCTGTTCCAATAGAGATAAATCCGCCGATCGATTGGGTTTGCGGGCACCTGATAAAACCAGTCAAATCGACACCTATATGTATGTTTCATCTCCTTGTTAATTCCTCGCAGGTACAGTAAGTTTAGCGAATTCTTCAAGACCGCTCACGATGCTGCAGCGGTAGTGCCATTTGCGGGCCGCTTCCAAGAATCATCTACGAAAGGCGACAGAGAAGGAATGATAAAGGTTCTCATGGGCATACCCTGTATAGGGAGCGTAAGAATTGACGAGTCGTACACGGGTAAGGATGACGTTAAAGCGGCAGAGCTTTATGGTAAAAGCCGCGAGACGGTGAACGATGATGGAGTTACGCACGAGGAAGGTAGAATTTGTATCCTTACCGAAACACTGTTTGCGGCCAGTGTAACCAGTAGATTCTTCCCGAATGCGCTTTTAGATTGCGCACGATACTGGTACAACTCCAAGGCTTTTGTTAATTGCCTGAGATGCTGCGAGTGCATGCTCGCGCTTCCCGCGAAACTTTATGATAAGACTACCGAGAGTGTGAGCGATTTCTTGGAAAGTAGAGAGGCATGCATGCATCTAGAGAAGGAATGTTCGAAAAGGTTGAAGGCGTCTGCTTCCCGGGGCAGAAATCGGCATAGGAAATGCAACTCGGGCGAAGGCTTCTCCTCGGGGAACCGCGGCGCAGCGGCGGTGCCGGTCGTCGACGGGAAACGGCACGCTGTTCTCCAAGCTTCTTCCGACGCCTTGGCCTTACAGATCAACGGAAAAAGGGGCCGTCACCTTGTAGCTACCAGAAACATCAAAGCGGGAAGCGTTCTTATCGTTGAGCGACCGTTCTCTTTCAGTACCAATAAAGAGGCGCTCAAAAGAAACTGCCTTCACTGCCACGTTACTCTCAAATTAGCAGGCAGCGTTAAGATCCCCTGCCATTCTTGCCGAACGGTTAGTAACGCGAATATGTCCATCGGTGTCCACTCCTCGATATTCATTTTCACGCTTATTCTTTGCTGTGGAATTATCACCGCAGGTGTCTTTCTGCTCGGAAAAGTGTCGTCGGGAAGCGTGGCAAACGTACCATCGGTACGAGTGCTCTGTGCTCAATGCTTTCTACGAGGACGATTCCGTAGAAACGCAGAGACAAGCTTCGCACTTGTTACTGGCCTATAGGACCACGATCGTAGGCTCCTTGTTTCCAAATGCTGTAAAACTGAACAACAATAATGCCGAGGACAATGAAATCCCGTTCCTGGACGACAATTTCCTTCGATATCATGCTGCAAACATAAATAAAGAGTACAGCAAATTAGGGATAAGTGAAGTTTATAGTCCTCACGATTATCGTACCGTACTAGAGTTAGAAACTCATTGCGCGACTATGGAGCCAAATATAAATCTTAATCGCGCTATAGAAGCAATCTTTTTAGCAAAGTGTTTCACTTTTGTCTTGAGTAAGATGGACGTTGTTTGCTCGAAGGAAACATTCACCTCCTTGGCTGTAGCGATGCTGCACCATTTGCAAGCTGTTAATTGCAATGCTTACGAGATCGTGGAAAACGTGTACGACGAGGAAACGCACGCCTGGGAACCGAGACACGTTGGCGGGGCAATATATCCATCGGTCAGCCTGGTGAATCATAGTTGTTATCCGAACGTGGTTCGTCATTCTTATCCATCAGGTAAGGAATACACCCTTTGCAAGCTGATAACAATTTCTTGTTCGGTGCACTCTGATATGCAGAAGTTGCATAAATTACGTTCACAGGCATGGTCGTGGTAAGAACATTATGCTTTATCGGTAAAGGTAGCGAGATTCTTGATTGCTATGGACCACATTTTCTTAGCGAGGGGAGATTACAGAGACGCGAATATTTGTGGAGAAAGTATTGTTTCCTCTGTGCATGCGAAGCTTGTACACAAAATTGGCAAAATCCGTTACCTAAAACAATGAATTATAAATGCAAGGCATGCTCGGAAATTATCGATGGGTTTACTACAAACGAAAGAGATGAGCGAGACGTATCAACGAAGCGATGTCACAAGTGTAACGAGAAAATCGATTGTAGAAAAATTAACGGTCAATTGCGGAAGTCGGTCGACAGAAGATTAAATGCGATTTCTAAAATGTATGAAGGCCAGTACATACAGGCTTTGCCTCTGTTGCTTGAGCACGTACACTTTATTGAAAAGTTCTTTGCTGCACCAAACATCGAAACTATCAAAACACAACAGTGTATCATTCAATGTTACAATCAATTTGGCTGTACCTCTCAATAACAATAAAGTTGACGTAGTTTTCATGCGTAGTTATATACATCGATACTACATGGTGTTGGATTTATATCACAAAGTGTCAAAAAAGAACCGAATCCATTACGATAATTTTTGCATTAAATACTATTCACACGTCGATTCTTGCGAGCAGTGCAAAATGTTACAAAAAAAAAAAAATAGAAGAAATAACAAATTGCTCTACATTCGCGATAGTTCATTCTTCTTATTCTTCTTACACTTTACGATCATCGAGAAAGTTGATGTTTCCCGTAAATTAAATAATTGCATCAATTTAAGATAAGGCTTTTAAAGTAGAGGCATGAGCAGATCAAGTTGTGGCATGAGCACCATTGGTATTAATAAATATTAATGGCAACACTTCATCTCTGAATATCAATGTTTGCTATAAATGCACGTATTACGGTATTGTGTTGTTTTTTATGCTCAAAAAGTGAAACTAAAAGAAAATGCGTAGATCTTAAAAATTATTGTTGTAGTTACAGAGACACTGCTTGCATGGAAAATAAGTTATATACAGTAGTACGACGTACAGGTAAATTCATTCGTCGATTTATCTAACTAAAATGCCAAAATGTCTATATTGAACTATAACTTGATGACGTAAATAGTGTACGGGTTCAGTTACCACATGTGCGTCTCTCGAATTTCA
The DNA here is from genome assembly GCA_946251845.1 of Andrena fulva. Classification (NCBI taxonomy): domain Eukaryota; kingdom Metazoa; phylum Arthropoda; class Insecta; order Hymenoptera; family Andrenidae; genus Andrena; species Andrena fulva. Next base: position 91,697,269 of record OX276327.1, on the reverse strand, counting down.
CTAATAATGTGGCCAGCTTGAGTTAGTGCCTGAAACACAAAACACACGTGCAGTCACATATAATTTGAAGTAGCGAATTATCGAAGACCGAACAACACCTAAGGTCGGGGCCATATATATTGGCCGGTGAGTTTCGTGAGGGGTATTCTCCCACCACACCGTTTGCCTGCCTCGGTGCTCCTTTTCTCAACGTTTTCTTACTCGCTCTCGTCCCATCTCGCTCTCGCCTTCGCAGAACAAGAGTGAGCCAGAAGTGGTGGGGATAGTGCCAAGCTTCTGGCGTGTAGGTCAAACCGAGCTGTCAGCGTAGAAATACACACATCAGAATAGGTGTGCGTTAGCTCCGAAAAAATTCAGGAGCTTTATTGGTCAGAACATCGATTCCTTCTCGATAGCTTCATCTCGTATTGGTCTACAAATAGCTTCGTCACGCACACAACTATTACGCTAATAATAAATAACAGCCAAACGGCTAGATTCAGGCGGAGCCGAGCAGCGTTCCCGTTACCCCACCATACCCTGCGACGACCACGCAACTCCAACTGACAAATCCACGATCGTCAGATGGTGGTGGTTGATTTCTCCTCAATCTTTGCTCGCGAAAACACATTCACCGGCCAATATATCTGGCCCCGACCTTAGTTATTAATGCGAATATATACCTTTAGCATGTCTGCCGCTTCCTTGCGTCTAATAGCAACATGTTCACTCTCGTTTAAGAGTACCTCGGCGTGATCCGACTTGTACAAATGTGTTACGAGTTCGCTTTGTAAGTTATCTTTTACGTAGTTGACTAGGAAATGCATGACAGCTTTCGGAACGCTATCTTGTATAGATTTTCGTACGATATAAAAGTATGATTTTATTAATCTCTCTGCAAAGTTAAACGTGTATATAAATAAATGGAATAAAGTATCGGTTTCATTGAGAGAACTCTAAAACCCTTGTCATTCATACCGATAACATCACAGTCTCGTTGCTCCCGGTCACTGAGTTTGCGGGGTGTCTGCATCGGTACCTCTGGAAGTAAGTTTACCGGTTTCTGCTGTGGAGATGATTTCTGCAACTCAATCATTAGATTTGGATGAGGAGATTCGCTATTTTCACGATTTCGTATCGGGGAACTATCGATCGAACTTGTTGAATCGCTTCTTCCTTGAGGCAACTTGTTTAGTAGCCAGTGATTCTGATATCCTTGTTGGTCCTTACTCTGCTCGGAAAAGGATGCCACATCGTCTTGACTATTAATCGACTTTACATTCTGTTAGGGACATGTTATGCGTTTAGTTACATGGCAAGCCGAAGAAACTGATGCACGAATTTTGGTATTTCAAACGTTATAAATCTTTTTCAGTTAAACACAAAACGATCGATTTTTGTGTGCGCACGTGTAAGGGTCATTCCACGCGAAGTCGGACACTTTTCGGAGTAACATTTCGGATTTTGGTGCAACTTGGATATGTTGTAGTCTTTAGGGGTCTATAAACATATCTCAAAGGATTTTTCGAAATGTCAAAAATTGTGGATGTTACAGCTCTTTGAAATATAGTGTTTACTATTTTTCCAAAACTTATAACTCTGGAACTAATAAACTGATAAAAATGACCTTTTGGGTGCTTACAGTGGAGATATAAGAGTACCTAATAAAAATTATTTCACTTAATAAAAACGAATATTTGACCATTTATTTGGCAATTGTTCTTAACAAATGGAATTTTATAGGTGAAGGCAAACTTTTAAAAATTTGGAAAAATATGAGGATAAAGCCCTGTTTTTCCTCTTTACGGATACGTTTCGAAAATCGTGGACACTTTAAAATTGGCCAAATGAAAATTAATTGAATGTAACGCTGCGTCGCCCAGCACCGGCTCGACTGGTCGGGCCGTGCGGTACCCGCAGCGGCCAAGCGGCTATATCTGCTATTCTTATACAGTGTTCTCGTAAATGGTAAGTATTTGTAAAAAAATGAAACAGGAAAACTTTTACTGTTTTTTATACCCAACATAATACAGTATCCCAATTTTTGGTGTTCGCAATATTTTCCTTGAAATGAGGGTGACCTTCAGTTTTTTAAATGGAATGCTATATACTTGATTACCCAAAATGAAAGTGACTGTCAAAACAAATTCACCCATATGGTATACTATGACCTTCAAGGCCACACAAGGTTAGGAATGAAAGAAAGAAACTCAATCTACTATTTCAATATATTTATAACCTTGTGTGGCTTTGAAGGTCATAGTATACCATATGGGTGAATTTGTCTTGACAGTCACTTTCATTTTGGGTAATCAAGTATATAGCATTCCATTTAAAAAACTGAAGGTCACCCTCGTTTCAAGGAAAATATTGCGAACACCAAAAATTGAGATACTGTATTATGTTGGGTATAAAAAACAGTAAAAGTTTTCCTCTTTCATTTTTTACAAATACTTACCATTGTATAAGAATAGCAGATATAACCGCTTGGCCGCTGCGAGTACCGCACGGCCCGACCAGTCGAGCCGGTGTGATTTGACGCAGCGTTACATTCAATTAATTTTCATTTGGCCAATTTTAAAGTGTCCACGATTTTCGAAACGTGTCCGTAAAGAGGAAAAACAGGGCTTTATCCTCATATTTTTTCCAAATTTTTAAAAGTTTGCAAAAAAATTCCATTTGTTAAGAACAATTGCCAAATAAATGGTCAAATATTCGTTTTTATTAAGTGAAATAATTTTTATTAGGTACTCTTATATCTCCACTGTAAGCACCCAAAAGGTCATTTTTATCAGTTTATTAGTTCCAGAGTTATAATTTTTGGAAAAATAGTAAACACTATATTTCAAAGAGCTGTAACATCCACAATTTTTGACATTTCGAAAAATCCTTTGAGATATGTTTATATACCCCTAAAGACTACAACATATCCAAGTTGCACCAAAATCCGAAATGTTACTCCGAAAAGTGTCCGACTTCGCGTGGAATGACCCGTAAGGAAGCAATTAGTTCCTACATCCAAAGTATGTAAAAGGGATTATATCTTTTCTTTATAGTTACTTACTACATCGTTTGGAATTATATTGTTTGATACGTTTATGGTAGGAGGAAGTCTTCTGTTGTGTTTCGTGTGATCCGCATCAGAATTTTTAAGTAAGGACGATACAAGAGCAGCGTCTTTATGAAAATCTGGATGCTTGGTATTAATGTATGCTAGCTCTATAGCAACCAAATTTTCAACCATGTGATTAGTAGGTGGGAGACGTCGACGTAGCAAATGCGTCACAACATCGACAATGCGTTCGTGTAACTTTGGGAAACGTAACATCTCTTGTTGCACCTCGGTGCCGCAGTGTTGTATAATTCGTTGCATCTCCTCGTGCACGAGCTCGACACACCGTAGCGAGGGGTCCTCGAGTCTTCGAATTTGCCGTTTAACTAACAATTCGAAAGAGACCTCCGGTATAAATAAAGCGGGTCTTGGGCCAGTTGCGTTTCGAATGGCCGTTAAAATATCCATCTTCGTCAGACCCGCCAGCGGGTGAATAGAATCCAGCGTTTTACCGAATGTTTCATGAAAGATATAACAAATTCGAGCGCCACCGCACAATTCCGTGGTTTCTATGTTTCTGGCCGTTCCTTCGATCGTGGAGCAATAACTACTCGCAAACTTCGTAATAATCTGAAGCAACGTCTGGCTCTTGTCGCTCACGTCTTCCCCGTACGAATTGAGTAGAGTTTGAAATTGCGAAACCATCACATTCACTCTCGTCTGTTGTCAAAAAACATAAGTTCTACCAAATTATGCTCATTTTAGATTTCTCTAGCTATGTATCCCCAGCTATTAGTATTCAGTCAGCGTTGTTACCTTTAGCTCTGGAAGGCAATCCCGAATATGGTGCATGAGTAAGCGATTTAAAGTCTTAGCCAAATAAGGGGTCCCGTTTCTATTTGCCAAAGTAGGATATTTGCGTTGTAAAAACGCCGCTTCATCCTTCAGTGCGTCTTTAATACTTTTATTGTTCATTATGTCTTGCTGCGAACGATTCACCACGCCAATAATCCCCAATTTTACAGGAATTACTCTGCCGCATAGTATGTCTATAGCGTCGGTTCCTAGAGAAACGAACAACCCAGTGATTTTATAATTCATTAAAGCGATAGAACGATAATTTTAAACCAGGCTTGGGAATTAAGTGATCTTTTCGGCCGAGTTTCAGAGGCGACGCCTCCTTTCTCCCTCCGCGCGTCTTGGCCCCCACGGCGGCCCAGAAGCCTCGAGCGCCTCAGGCCCGTGCCGCATCGATAATAGTACCCCATGGGTGATGTGGAAACCTATTGATACGGGTGTCGCCCCAATGCGCCACGCGCGGTTCATACGGCACGGGCCTGAAGCGCTCGAGGCTTCTAGGCCACCGCGGGGGCCAAGATGCGCGGCGGGAGAAAGGAGGCGTCGCCTCTGAAACTCGGCCGAAAAGATCACTTAATTCTCAAGCCTGTTTTAAACAGTAAAATTACCAGCGTCCATAAGATCTAACTTAGTCACAACGGCTAATGTACGTCGTCCATCCGGATCTACGTCCTTGCTAAGTTTTAAACTTTCGCTCGTGGCCATGTCGGTGTTGGCAGTGACGACGGCTAATATAATAGAGTTAGGATTACATATATATTTCAACACAAGTTGGCGTATTTGACTCTCGATATCTTCGGGCTGATCGCCGACTGGCACCTTTGTGATACCAGGAAGGTCTATAAGCGTCAAATTGACGACGAACTTCGAATATATCTTCAAGTTAATCGGTTCTGGGCAAATTCCTTTATTAGACCCAGCCATGCGTTCCGTTTCCGCCTCTATTTCCCTGCGAATCTCATCGAAATTGGTAAAAATTTTATGTTTCGTGTGCAGAAACGTGCCCCATTCCTCTAGGTCCAACGTTCCGTTTTCCGCAGTTCTGTGCTCGCGATCGTCTTTAGGTGTATAAATAAGTTGCAATACTAGTGGACGTCGAGTAACTATGCCAGTGCCTCGTGGTAAAAACGATCGACCGACCAGACTTTCGATAACAGACGACTTTCCTGAGCTCTAAACAGAAAATTAACAGTCCGTTTGTAATAAAAGGCATTCTATGATATTTGCATGGTAGGAAACAGTTGGAAACACTCGAGTCTACTGCGATATAAGTCTGTTATATTCTACATCGATTGAAACGTCAAATTATAATATAATGTTTTGTTGGGAGTTATTAGTGGGATTAGTAATAGAAGACACTGTTTCGAAGGTACACGCTACGTATGATTTGAAAAAATGTGCATCATAAGCAGATCTAAAGAATCGAACGATATAAATTATTGGTTTAATTGACAGTGTAGTTTCATCTATCGAAAGGAAAAAAATTTAAATGCAGATCGTAATCACAATAGATCGCACAGACCACGTATCGTTAATTCGAAAATATCAACTCACCTGTGTGCCAAGCACGACAATTTCGGGTAATTGTATAGCGTCGGCACCGACAGTGTTAAATACATCTTGCAATTTATTTATTACTGGTATCAAAGCTTCCATCGCAGGATGAATAAGCGCAAGGTAAATCGATCGAGACAGTTACGCGGTACGAGCCGGTTGTAAATGGCTTTTCGTTATAGGTGTGCCTGTAATTACATGCGTCGCTAGTAGTACTAAATTCTTTCCCGACGAAATCGCGATCTTTTCCAAGCGTCACTGGCTGCTGCAGTGATTTCTAGCGCTCGAAAAATTTCCGTTAAAATCACTGTAACAATTCTACACCTGCTATTCCCAACCACCCTTTCCCAGCTCCATAGTCCACACGCGTGCGCATCCTACGCTTCAACGCGACTCGTGCGAATTTCAATTGAAGTGCTTAAGGTAATGTTTCCATTGCCACGGGTGCAGAAAGTGTCTATCTCATAAAGTGTACGATAAATTGTAAATATCAATTTGATAAATATGTTTGAACGTTGATTATTCGTATAATGTTATCGATAGGGAAGGTGTAGAAATACTAACGAAACCTGTATAATCGTGTAGGTTTAGGTTTAGGTTTAGGTTTATTTTTATTTTTCTTTGGCACAGATACAATAAAAGATACACTATTGGTAGAGCACTAAAGAGGTGAGTATGCGCATCCGCCATATTGGGTCCACTGGAGAGAGAAGATTATTGAGTACCCGCCTTTTTGAGTATTGTCAGATTCACTTTATAAACAAAATATGCGTTGTTGATATTGATACATGGTAGCGCGACACATTATTAGAGTATTTTATTACATTTTAGTTTATATTTGGTTTATAAATCGAATTTGACAATACGCAAAAAGGCGGGTACTCAATAATATTCTTTCTCCAGAGGACCCAAGATGGCGGATGCGCATAGGGTAGATGTACCGATTAACGTGCTCGGTCCCAATTACCGTGCTTTTGTACTTAAAGACGCCGTACAAAAAAACTCGCGTAAATAAATAAGGAAATAATTTTTTTTAATTAAGTTAAACTATTAATGTATGTGTTACAAACGAGAAAGTTGCGTTTTTGAACAACTAAAGCATAGTAAAAAAAATTTCAAAAATGCATATGAAGATTTCGATGGATTTACCTAAATCCTTACCGGAAACGGTAAGGAACACGTACTTTACAGAAGTGAATAAATTGATAATTATCATGATTTGCACTCATGTAAAGTGTTTATTATATCATAAAAGGTTCAAATTTTATTAAAAAATAGCCAAATGAGCACTTTTGAAACGTTTTCGTATTTTTAAAGTGAATACGGTAATTGGGACAGGTATTTAACGCTTGTCCCTATTTACCGTGCCCCGCGGTGCCCACTGGCTCCCTCTGTAACTGCTAAATCTAACCTTACTTTCGTTTCTCAGAACGGGTGAACAAAAATTTATATTTGCATATTTTGCTTTTGCAATGAAGAGGTCATATTAAAATTACATAAAAACACCTCTCGTAGAAGAAAAAAATGTTTTGAACAGTTCAAAGTTGAAAGACATAACCTAACCGCGGGAACGCTATTCGAAAACGGGCACGGGAATTGGGACAACGCATTTTTTCAGGGCACGGTTACTGGGACAAAAACATGTATTTTTATTTCAATTAACAAAATATGAAAAATTAACATTTTCAACCCGAAAAATATGCCTTAATAAAGAGAAAGGTTCAAAATACCAATATAAATTTTCACCAAGCAAAATTATAGTGAGAGAAGTCAGTTATTAATTCCGTCGTGAGCAAGTCGGCGTCAGGGCACGTTAATCGGGACATCTACCCTACTCACCTCTTTAGTGCTCTACTATTGGGAAACGAAGTGGAGGCGTGGCTTAAATTTCAGCGCTGCGGTGGTAAGTTGGCAAACTATTGACAGTAGGCTGGATCACAGCCGACTCTAGTACTAGCCGTGCTGAAGGTAAAATGGCAACACCGCACCGGACTCCCGGCTACAGTGTCTCCCTCTACCGGTCTTTCGGTTTCCCGTTTACCTTTTATAAATGTTTACTGTAGTACTGAAGTCCTCTAAATATCAAATACGGAGCAATAATCCAGGTGTTTTATTTATTTATATTAACCCTACAGATCTTTATTTTTGTGTGTAGCACATTTATTTAATACAATCTATAGTATTTTTGGACATTTTGTTGTACATATATTTTTTTATACAAATTTCACATATTCATTAATAATGTCACGGTGTTGGTGTGTTCCCAATTGCAAGGGAAATTAATAATAATAATAATAATAAGTTTATTTGTACTACAGGCTCACAGCCTATTACAAAGGAGGTTATTTGGTTCTCACATCTACATCCTTACTTTTATCTGTGTTACATTGTATTTAAGCCTAATATCTATACTTTATATATTATTTATACTCTTATTACATTTCAATTAGTGCGAGTTTTCTTATTTTTATGACTGACTGTACAAAATAAAACATATTCTTTACTTCCTCGATGTTCCTAATATTTAATACTTCAGGGAACTCTTTTCCCTAACTTTTTGTGCATGCCCTTGTTGATATTGGAGACATACAGGCAGAACATGCTTAGAGTCTTCCTTCTTCCCATGTTGCATAGTTGACATTCCTCTGCGTCGCTTATTTTTACTCTTCCTTCCTTTTCTTCTACCATATTGAGTTCATGTCTTCCTGCCAAGAATTGCAAGAGATATTATAATGGTACTTTAAAAGATAATAATTATAATTCTATATTTTTATTCCCCAAAGATGAGTAATTACCAAAAAAATAAATGGTTGCTATTCCTCGTAAAAATTGGACACCAACAAAATATTCTGCCGATTGTAGATGATTCCATTAATTTACATCGCCGGGTATGGGTCCCATTCTGTTGCTAAAAAATTAAATTGCAATATATGTTGATTATTAATTGTGGAGCATAAAGGTAAAACTGCAGGCGATGTATATTTTGATCGCTTACAAAGAGACTGAAGGAGTGATAACCTCATTTATTCATTGTATGCCATAATGTGAGCCATAATAGATGATGGTAATTTGAAATCTCAACTTTTGCAATCTGAAAATCATAAACATATTTTATGTAAGTTAACCCATTATAATAAAAAAAAAAGTTACGCGCCATGGTAAATACCCCTAGGGAGGTGAGAAAATTTTCCACAATTATAATACTGTCCTCTAACACGGTTTTATAATTAACTGCATAATTGTTCCTTTCAATAGCTAATTATGCTAACCTCTTTTCCACGGGCACTTAACCTGTTTGGCTTCGTACCAATAATTTTGTCTATTTCAGGTCTCTATTAACTTATACATACCTTTATCAATTTTTAAATCCTTCAATTTGGTTCAAAGATGGTTTTAACTTGTTTCACACTTCTATTATCTTGAAATCTCTGTAAATATTTCAAATATAATGCATCAGAACACCAAACTATTCCGAGAGTCCACAGAATATATACCACATTTATAAATATTAATATACTTCTGTATTACTTCTACTTACTATGGTTATGATATTTATGTATTCCTTGTACATAATTAATAAAAAATACTGTATATTAGTATAATTTTATATCGCAAAATAACGTTAATTATAACGCTGAATACAAAACTCCACTATTGAAAATAGGACTCCCGATCAGTGTCCACGGGAAATTCCCTGCGTAGTATAATACTCGCGTCGCAGGAGGGAGAACGCATGCGCGCGATGACGCGGGGACAGTTAAACCAATCAACGCCAAGACGGGACACGCCGTTTCGTTTCCCATCGTTTCCCATCTTGGCGTTGATTGGTTTAACTGTCACCGCGTCATCGCGCGCATGCGTTCTCCCTCCCTGCGACGCGAGTATTATACTACGCAGGGAATTTCCCGTGGACACTGCTCCCGATCCGCACATGAGCGGTGTTGCCACGTTGTATAGCACGGCTAGTAGTAGAGTCGGCTGTGGCTGGATCCCACCAAACATTCCGAATAAGTATTTATTAATCGAATAAGTAAAAATTTATGGCGTTTTCGGACGGTCGCACTGGGGCGCACTGAGTGCGAATTTTGGCCAATCGGAGGCGAAAAAGTTCACACTCTTCGCTTCCGATTGGGTAGGGTTCGCACTCGGTCCGCCCCAGTGCGACCGTCCGAAAACGCCATTAGTGTTCCAAAAAATTTAAAAACACTCGTTTTTCACAACATGTCTATATAAACATTGATAATCATATGGACTTCGACGGATTTCAGCCTACTCTGAGTAGTTTAATTTTTTGTCACTAGTTGGCGTATCGAAATTCTTGGTTTCCCAATACCAAAAGTGGCATTTCAAGGATAATCGTGTAGGATTGCGGGGACATGAGAACCAGCCAAAACGACAGATAAAATAGGGAGCAAGGAAATAGCGCTATTGTCGGAGAATCGTTACGATCAGTTACGATCCGCAAGTATACTTGTGCGGCTGTAGTCTATGCTTACTATAGATCGTCATCATCACTCGTGTGACAGTTGATCCAAGAGCGGGGATCGGCCGATCACCCGCTCAACGTCTAAAAGATTGTGCGATATTGAGTAACACGGGATGGGTGACTCCTTGGACGGCTCCGGGGAACCGTCCCCGGAGTCTCAAACCGTTACAGTCGTGGAATATTGGGAGTTTGCTAATTATTTAAAAAAGGTCGTAATGGTTCTTCTACCCGACGAAGATGCAGTACCACCCGCGTTCAATTCCGCTCTGGAAGATAAGACCAATCAGGAATGCATAAGGAAATTTTTAAGTGACTCGCAAGTGTGGGCGCTTTACATACAAAGGAGTTCCAGCAAAGGTACGTGGCCCAATGATTCGCGACAAATCATCGCCAGCAGATTTGCCGATATGAATTTTGCACTCTGCCCTTGTGCGATATCCTCCATTGCGGTCTCACGATAAAACGGTACATTGAGACGCGGCGACAGGAAACGTACCATGAAAATTAATGCACCGCTCGCCGTTTAATGCATTTATATTTCGTCTCATTATGACTCATACCTACTTGAATTTAATCGATACCACGTCCCGACAGCAGTACGTTGTTTTCGTTGATATTTCGTACGCATATATCGCAGCCTGTCGCGAAGGTGCGCCGGTGCGCACTGTTTTCCATCGAGTATGCTTCTTATTTTCACAGTTATGTACGAACTTGAACTTTTTCGTGCCGACAACGCGAGAGAATAATTTAAATCTCGAAATTACTTATCTAACGTCTGCCATACCTATTTAATTAGCAATTTTCAATGAGATTATTCGATTTCGTTGTTTTATATTTGGTTACGTTGCCCCATTTTTCTGCGCGCACCATCTGTTCGCGTTAGCGTGTATCGATGTCAGGTGTTACATGTATTTTATTATATTACAGAGGAAGATAGCAATGAAGCCGACGAAGAGAAGGAAAATACTATTTTCTATCTTTCTAACGAGATACATTTTACCAATCCTAAAATGGCCTCCTTAGTTTTAACAAAACGTGGAGTAGTAGTCGAAGCCGATAAATCTATCCACTCGCAATTGCGTCTGGTTACATTTTCTGACGGACCGCCGTACGAAACGCTGCACGCTATAAGCAAAACTATGGCTCCGTATTTTAAAAGCTACGTGAAAGAAACAGGCCGCGCGGACAGGGACGGCGATAAAATGGCACCGTCCGTTGAGAAGAAGATAGCGGAGCTCGAAATGGGCTTGTTGCACTTGCAACAAAATATAGATATCCCTGAGATTTCCCTGCAAATTCATCCGGTCGTCGCGCAAGTGATTAAGCAGTGCGCGGAAGAAAATCACAAGCCGAAAGTTGCTGATTTCGGGGATAAAGTCGAAGACTCAACATTCCTGAACCAACTGCAGAATGGGGTGAACAGATGGATAAAGGAAATTCAAAAGGTAAAAAATTTATTGCTTTTATTTATGCATATCTCGTGCCTTATTATTATTATTATTATTATTGTTAATTTCTTCGCAGGTTACTAAACTAAACCGTGACCCAGAATCAGGTACCGCCCTCCAGGAAATTTCCTTCTGGTTGAACTTGGAAAGAGCGCTGCATCGGATACAAGAGAAACGAGAGAGTATAGAAATTTCTTTGACCTTGGACATACTCAAGCATGGAAAACGTTTCCATGCAACCGTTAGCTTCGATACGGACACTGGCCTGCAACAAGCTTTGGCCACTGTCAATGATTACAATCCGTTGATGAAAGATTTCCCGATCAATGATTTACTGTCCGCCACGGAACTAGAAAGAATACGAAAGAGCGTGCAGCAAATTTTTATGCACTTACGGAAAATTAGAAGCACGAAATATCCAATCGTAAGAGCATTAAGATTGGTGGAAGCCATCTCTAGAGATCTGGGACAACAGCTTCTTAAGGTGTTAGGTACGAGAAGATTGATGCACATTCCGTTCGATGAGTTTGAGAAAGTCATGGGACAGTGTTTCGAAGTATTTAATACGTGGGACGACGAGTACGAGAAGTTAACCGGATTATTAAGAGATGTTCTGAAGAAAAAACGTGACGAGCACATGAAAATGGTATGGAGAGTCTCACCGTCGCATAAGAAGTTGCAGAGCAGGATGGAACATATGCGACACTTCCGACGGCAGCACGAACAGCTCAGGACAGTGATTGTCCGTGTACTGAGACCGACTATTCGTCAGAATAGTAATAACGCCACGATGGAGAATCTTGACAATAACAATGTAAAGGTCGAATTTGAATTAGACGCGGCAGACGCAAATGCTAACAGCGAAGTAAATTTAGCGTACGAGAACGTGAAAGAAATCGATTGCCTCGATATTACAAAGGAGGGTATAGAGTCGTGGAAAGCTGCTGTCCATAGATACGAAGAACGTATCGAGAGAGTCGAAGCAAGAATCACGGCGCATCTCAGAGATCAATTGGGTACCGCGAAGAATGCAAACGAAATGTTTAGAATCTTTTCGCGGTTTAATGCGCTGTTTGTGAGACCGCATATTCGGGGCGCTATTAGAGAGTACCAGACGCAGTTGATACAAAGAGTAAAAGATGATATCGAAGCTTTACACGAAAAGTTCAAGGTACGAAAGTTCGGGATCTGAAATATTTGCAACTTATTAGTTTCGGTTAATTAATGATCGTGTTATTGGTACAGGTTCAATACGCACAAAGTAAATGCTGCAAAATGAGCATAGTCAGAGATTTGCCACCTGTAGCCGGCTCCATCCTCTGGGTTAAACAAATAGATTATCAACTTACTATGTACTTAAGACGGGTCGAAGATGTGTTAGGTAAATATTGAAATTATTTCGTACATTTTGATAACGGTCTCACTTGCATTTGTTCATCAGGAAAAGGGTGGGAAAGTCACATCGAAGGCCAGAAATTGAAAGCGGATGGAGATAGTTTTCGCATGAAACTGTTGACTCAAGATATTTTCGATGATTGGGCCCGTAAAGTACAGCAAAGAAATCTCGGGGTTACTGGCAGGATTTTCACCATAGAGAGCGTACGTGCGCGGACAGGGCGCGGCAATGTACTGAAACTGAAAGTTAATTTCCTTCCCGAAATTATCACATTGTCAAAAGAAGTGAGGAATTTGAGGAATCTTGGTTTCCGCGTACCATTACCGATCGTGAATAAGGCTCACCAGGCCAATCAACTCTACCCGTTTGCGATCAGCCTGATTGAGAGCATCAGGACTTACGAGAGGACTCTCGAGAAGGTAATAAATTGTTCCGTTTATTAATCAAAGATGACGAAATTTCGAAATTGTTGTGCCACTTTTACGAGACTCCACCATTAAAATAGCAAGTGAATTTTATTTTCTGAATGTTTCTGCACTGTGATTATCACTCTGAAAACATAAGCAATTTAAAGCTTCGAAAATACGAATACAGATATAGAAAATAATAGGGAATAGAGCCAGGTTAACAGTACATATTAGTGACAGTGATATTTCTAATTCCTTGGATCTCCAATATTTTTAGCTTACCAATCGGAGTCCCCACTGCCCCGCACTGAAGGTAGTCATACATGATGCTTTCAGGAATTATGCATCTTGCCTTTATATGCAAATTATTATTGTATGCCTGCTTAGCATCTTGTAGAGAAATGTGTACTGCAAAATGATACAATTTTATTTTAGTAAAGTGAAGAATTGAAAGAATCTAGTATACATCCATAAATTCATCTTCGAAACGAGTAGGTTCATCGCGAGGATGTGCGGGAACCCGAGAAATTATTCTTATGTGCCACGAATTTTTGTGTACTTCATGTTTTCCAGAGCTTTCAGATTTCTCCAATTTCATAAGCTTCTCGATTCACTTTTTTTCCATCTCATATGGAACATATGTACGTTGCTTAATTATAACTGATTTGATAAATTTGGCTATCCGCACATTCCGAAAGCTGCTTGTAATTGGTATGACGACATCTCATATTTCTCCATTTTTGTAACGTTTAAAACGCAAATAACGATTATCGTACAATTTCTTAGCATTCGCTATGAATATGTAAAACTTTTTCTTTGCATTTTTTGTACGTATATTATTGAATGGTAAATCGTAATTTATGTCGTAAAATTGTATTGGTATTATCAGCGATGTTGCTTTTGTTTAAAATTATACTTCGTAACGTGTATTTCTTCCTAGATCGAGGATAAGGCCAGTATTATACCTCTAGTTGCTGGAATGCGCAACGACGTCTTAGCGCTTATTTCCGAAGTAAGTTCTTATCACTTGATTATAGTAGCAAATTATTAAGTTACGTTGCTTTTAATGCTCTAAATTGGTTTGAACTCAGGGAATCGCCCTAATTTGGGAAAGCTATAAATTAGATCAGTACGTGCAACGTCTTTCCGATGCTGTTGTTTCGTTCCAAGAGAAAGTAGAAGATCTTGTGGTGGTCGAGGAACAACTGGACGTGGATGTGCGTTCCCTCGAAACGTGCCCATACTCGGCAAATACCTTTGCCGATATACTATCGAAAATTCAGAAAGCCGTGGACGAGTTGTCCTTGAAGAATTACTCCAACTTGAATATCTGGGTATCTAGGCTTGACGAGGAGGTAGAAAAGAATTTAGCAGCCAGACTGGAGGCTGGAATAAAGGCGTGGACCGACGCGCTTACTGGTCAAAAGAAGGAAGTGGATTTAAGCATGGACACGGATGCACCTTCTCAACCCACTCATAAACCCGGCGGCGATCCAAAGATTCAGAATCAAATTCACGAGGTCCGCATAACAAATCAGACGATGTACTTGTACCCAAGCATCGAAGACGCGAGATTCCAAATAATGCAGCAATTATTTGCGTGGCAAGCGATTGTCACGTCGCAAGTTCGACTGCAGAGTTCAAGATATCAAGTAGGCTTAGATAAGCCTGAGTCAGGTACTTACAGGAATCTACTAACGAAATTACCCATCGGAAAGCAGCCCTTGGAAGCAGCTTACGAAGCAGTCGAATCGAAAATGAAAGACGTGGCCGATTACGTGGATCAGTGGTTACGTTATCAGGCTCTCTGGGATCTGCAACCAGACAATCTATATGGCAAATTGGGAGAGAATATAAACTTGTGGATGAAATGCTTGAACGATATTAAAAAGACTAGAACCACGTTCGATACATCGGACACTAGACGTGAATTTGGCCCTGTTATCATCGATTTCGCAAAGGTGCAGAGCAAAGTGTCTTTGAAATACGATTCATGGCACAAAGAGACATTGGGCAAGTTCGGGACCCTTCTCGGCAACGAAATGGCAAGCTTCCACGCGCAAGTATCGAAATCGAGAAGCGATTTGGAACAACAGTCCATCGAGGCCGCTAGTACTTCTGACGCAGTTGGATTCATAACGTACGTGCAATCCTTGAAACGCAAAATGAAAGCTTGGGAGAAACAAGTCGACATATATCGCGATGGCCAAAGAATATTGGAACGCCAAAGGTTCCAATTCCCATCCTGGTGGCTGCATGTGGATAATATAGAGGGTGAATGGAGCGCGTTCAACGAGATAATCAAGCGTAAGGACACGAGCATACAAACGCAGGTTGCATCGTTGCAAATGAAAATTGTCGCCGAGGATAAGGCGGTGGAGATTAGGACCACCGATTTCCTAAGCGATTGGGAGAGAGGAAAACCGGTCGAGGGTCACTTGCGGCCAGACGATGCGCTACAACAATTGCAGCTGTTTGAAAGCAAGTTCACCAGATTGAAAGAGGAAAGAGATAACGTGGCAAAGGCTAAGGAAGCTCTGGAATTACAGGAGCCCGGAGGAGTATCCACCAGCGAGGACAGGATGCAAGTGGTGTTTGAGGAGCTTCAGGATTTGAAAGGAGTTTGGTCGGAATTGGCGAAGATATGGGCCCAGATCGACGAAACTCGTGAGAAGCCTTGGCTATCCGTACAGCCAAGAAAATTGCGTCAACAATTGGACGCGATGACGGCACAGTTGAAAGAACTACCGGCTAGGCTCAGGCAATACTCTTCGTACGAGTATGTGAAGAAGATGCTGCAAAGCTACACGAAAGTTAATATGCTAATTGTCGAATTAAAATCTGACGCTTTGAAGGAGAGACATTGGAAGCAATTAACGAAACAACTTAGGGTGAATTGGATGCTGAGCGAGCTGACCCTTGGCCAAGTTTGGGACGTGAATTTACAGAAAAACGAAGGAATAGTGAAAGACATCATTCTCGTCGCGCAAGGTGAAATGGCACTGGAGGAATTCCTCAAGCAAGTCCGAGAATCCTGGCAAACGTATGAACTGGACTTGATAAATTACCAGAGTAAATGCAAATTAATTCGCGGCTGGGATGATCTGTTCAACAAAGTTAAAGAACACATCAACTCTGTGGCGGCTATGAAACTGTCGCCTTACTACAAGGTCTTCGAAGAGGAAGCACTCACTTGGGAGGAGAAACTAAATAGAATCAACGCGCTGTTCGACGTATGGATAGACGTTCAAAGGCGTTGGGTTTACTTGGAGGGCATCTTCTCGGGCAGTGCAGACATCAAGACATTATTGCCCGTTGAAACGTCACGTTTCCAGAGCATCAGCTCCGAGTTCCTCGGTCTAATGAAAAAGGTATCTAAATCGCCGATGGTCATGGACGTCTTGAACATTCCTGGTGTGCAAAGAGCACTCGAACGGTTGGCCGATTTGCTTGGAAAAATACAGAAGGCTTTGGGAGAGTATCTCGAGAGAGAGCGTACATCGTTCCCACGATTTTACTTCGTGGGCGACGAGGACTTGCTGGAGATCATTGGCAACAGCAAAAACATTGCAAGACTACAGAAACACTTTAAAAAGATGTTTGCCGGTGTGGCAGCCATTCTCTTAAACGAGGACAACACCGTTATTACCGGTATAGCGTCTCGCGAAGGAGAGGAGGTACTCTTCCAGACTTCAGTATCCACCACTGATCACCCTAAGATCAACGAATGGCTGACTCTTGTAGAGAAGGAGATGAGAGTGACGTTGGCATCGAGTCTCGCGAGAGCGGTGCAAGATATCAAACAATTCAAAGACGGTAATATCAATCCTCTGGCGTTCATGACATGGTGCGACAATTATCAGGCTCAGATCATCGTCTTGGCCGCTCAGATCTTGTGGTCGGAGGATGTGGAAGCAGCCCTGCACGAAGCGCAAAGCGACCCGAGTAAGAATCCCTTGGAAAGAGTGTTGCTTCAAGTTGAAGGCACACTGAACGTCTTAGCGGATTCCGTTCTGCAAGAGCAGCCCGCGCTAAGGCGAAAGAAGTTGGAGCATCTAATCAACGAATTTGTGCATAAGCGCACTGTAACAAGAAGACTGATTGCGAATAAGGTGTCCAACCCGAAAGCATTCGAATGGCTGTGCGAGATGAGATTCTACTTTGATCCCAGGCAAACCGAGGTTTTGCAGCAACTTACTATACACATGGCGAATGCTAAATTCTTCTACGGATTCGAGTATTTGGGAGTGCAAGATAGATTAGTGCAGACACCTCTGACAGACAGGTGTTACTTAACGATGACCCAGGCTCTGGAAGCTCGCCTGGGAGGTTCGCCGTTTGGGCCAGCTGGGACAGGAAAGACTGAGTCAGTGAAAGCCCTGGGTCATCAACTTGGAAGATTCGTGTTGGTGTTCAACTGCGACGAAACCTTCGACTTCCAGGTAAGGGGAGAAGATGAACGCGATGATATAGTAGTTGATAATACTTGCAGTAACACGTAACAGTAACTTTATTTTCATTTCATTTATTCTCTTTAGGCCATGGGTCGTATCTTTGTTGGTCTTTGCCAAGTTGGAGCATGGGGTTGCTTCGATGAATTCAATCGTCTGGAAGAGCGCATGCTCTCGGCTGTCTCTCAGCAAGTACAAACTATTCAAGAAGCATTGAAGAGCCAGATGGAAGGGAAGAAGGAAGGAATGCTCTGCGTGGAATTAGTCGGCAAGCAAGTCAAAGTGTCCACAGACATGGCGATCTTCATTACGATGAATCCAGGCTACGCTGGACGATCGAATCTTCCCGATAACTTGAAGAAACTCTTTAGATCATTAGCCATGACCACGCCAGACAGGCAGTTGATAGCCGAAGTCATGCTCTTCAGTCAAGGATTTAGATCGGCTGAAAAGCTAGCGTGCAAGATCGTACCATTCTTCAAGTAATTCTCTTCAACATCGTATTATCTTTCAAGCATTTGCTTCTTTCTATTAAATACGTACCATATTTCTACAGGCTTTGCGACGAACAACTTTCCAATCAGTCCCACTACGATTTCGGTCTCCGAGCGCTCAAGTCTGTACTTATTTCCGCCGGCAATGTGAAGCGCGATCGCATACAGAAGATCAAGGAGGGCATGCAGAATCGCGGCGAAACCACCATCGACGAGGCCTCGATCGCAGAGAATCTGCCCGAGCAGGAAATTCTTATTCAATCCGTTTGCGAAACTATGGTACCGAAATTGGTCGCTGAAGATATCCCGTTGTTGTTCAGCTTACTCAATGACGTGTTCCCCAATGTAAATTACACGCGTGCTGAGATGAAAGGTAGTCGATTAAATTACATTTCGCGTTTCGTATGGTTCAATAAACACGCCCGCATATTCTGTGATTTTTAATCGAATGTATGTTGATAGGATTGAAAGATCAGATCAGGAAGGTATGCATGGAAGAGTATCTCGTATGTGGGGAAGGCGACGAACAAGGAGGAGCTTGGCAAGAGAAGGTAATGAAATAGCACGATATCATCGATCATTGTAAATAATCATCACTTGCACTGTCCTCTCATTCCGTCATCAGAAATAGCAGCATGGAGCAAGTAGAGTGATTAAACCGAGATAAATCTTTTGACAATTTGTTTTTCTATGCAAATATGTTATATAAAATACATGTCTTCTTAACTTTTATAAACTGTTTATCATACGCACACACAGGAAATGGTCGGTGAGACCTGGGTAGAGAAGGTGAGAACCAAGTGAACTGTGCTCGATATCGCATGATTGGTATCTTTTAACTTCATTGAGAATATCCTGTCTCGTAAATACGCATGAATATCATTTCTCTATCGCGCCGATAGCTTCGAAATTAAACAATACCTTCTCTGTTTAGGTACTTCAACTCTATCAAATCTGCAACCTTAATCACGGATTGATGATGGTCGGCCCCAGTGGTTCGGGTAAAACGATGGCGTGGAAAGTGCTGTTGAAAGCGTTGGAAAGATTCGAGGGCATAGAAGGCGTGGCGCACGTGATCGACCCTAAAGCCATTAGCAAGGAAACACTGTACGGCGTGCTGGACCCGAACACGCGTGAATGGACGGACGGTCTCTTTACGCACATTCTCCGAAAGATTATCGACAATGTACGAGGGGAGATCAATAAGCGGCAGTGGATCATATTTGACGGCGACGTTGATCCAGAATGGGTTGAGAATTTGAATTCCGTGCTGGACGACAATAAACTGCTTACGCTACCAAACGGCGAACGTTTAAGTCTGCCACCAAACGTGAGAGTTATGTTCGAAGTGCAGGATCTAAAGTACGCAACGTTAGCTACTGTCTCTCGTTGCGGCATGGTTTGGTTCTCCGAAGACGTGCTTTCCACCGAAATGATATTCGAGAACTACATGCTGCGCTTGAGAAACATTCCGCTCGAGGATGGAGAAGAAGATAATCTTAGCAAGAAGGCGACGGAGAAAGACGATGCTGTATCCCCCGCACTATCGGTGCAGAGGGAGGTTGCCAGCATTTTGCAGAGCTACTTTGCCCCGGACGGATTGGTAGTGAGATGTTTGGAATACGCTATGAAGCAAGAGCACATAATGGACTTTACGCGCTTGCGGGCGTTAAGCTCGCTGTTCTCCATGTTGAACCAATCTGTGCGCAATGTTCTACAGTATAATCATTCTCACAGCGATTTTCCGTTGCCGAGCGAGCAGCTGGAGCGATACATGCCGAAGTGTTTGGTATACGCACTGCTGTGGAGCTTCGCCGGAGACGCGAAATTGAAAGTCAGGTCCGACTTGGGTGATTTCATTAGATCGATCACGACTGTACCTCTGCCCACGCAGAGTAATATTCCCATCATAGACTTCGAAGTAAGCATTCACGGTGAATGGCAGCCGTGGAGCAATAAGGTTCCTCAGATCGAGGTGGAAACCCACAAGGTCGCCAGTCCAGATATCGTTGTACCTACTCTGGACACTGTGAGGCACGAGAGTCTACTTTACACGTGGCTAGCAGAGCACAAACCAATAGGTAGCGTTACAGTTCCACCGAACATCGTTCTGAATATCTATGGCAAAATACAGAATGACGTGACAAAAAAAATTATACGTATAATTTCTCTTTTACAGTGCTCTGTGGACCGCCTGGTTCTGGTAAAACCATGACCCTTTTCTCCGCCTTACGAGCCTTACCCGACATGGAAGTTGTCGGCCTCAACTTTTCCTCGGCTACCACTCCCGAACTGTTGCTGAAAACCTTCGACCATTACTGCGAATATCGTAAGACACCCAACGGCGTTGTACTGTCCCCGGTGCAATTGGGCAAGTGGCTGGTTCTATTCTGCGACGAGATCAATTTACCTGACATGGATAACTACGGAACACAGCGTGTAATCTCGTTCCTGAGGCAGTTGGTGGAACACAAGGGCTTCTACCGAACCAGTGATCAAGCATGGGTTACGTTAGAACGAATCCAGTTTGTCGGTGCTTGCAACCCTCCGACAGACCCGGGCAGAAAGCCTCTCAGTCACAGATTCTTGCGTCACGTTCCAGTGATTTACGTAGACTATCCAGGAGAAACTTCTTTGAAACAAATCTATGGCACATTCACGCGCGCTATGCTCAGGTAAGCATAATAGTGACTTCCTATCTGGATCATTTATATTAAAAGGAAAGCATTTTCATGCGTAACGTTAACACGTTTTCAGATTAACGCCGTCGCTGAGAGGTTACGCGGAACCTTTAACAAACGCGATGGTAGAGTTCTACTTAGATTCGCAAGAGAAATACACTCAAGACATGCAACCGCATTACGTCTACTCTCCGCGCGAGATGACCCGCTGGGTGCGTGGAATATGCGAAGCTATCAGACCTCTCGATAATCTATCGGTCGAAGGTTTGGTACGCTTGTGGGCGCACGAGGCACTTCGTCTCTTCCAAGACAGACTGGTGGAGGACACCGAAAGAGCTTGGACCAACAAGAATATAGACACTGTCGCCTTGAAACACTTTATGGGTGTCGACAGGGAGAGAGCTTTGGCGAGGCCTATATTGTATAGCAACTGGCTGTCCAAGGATTATGTGCCGGTTAATAGACAGGAATTACGCGATTACGTTAGAGCAAGGCTTAAAGTGTTCTACGAGGAGGAGTTGGACGTACCTTTGGTACTTTTCGATGAAGTTCTCGAGCATGTTCTACGGATTGACAGAATTTTCCGACAGCCGCAGGGACACTTATTACTCATTGGTGTCTCTGGAGCTGGTAAGACGACTCTGTCTAGATTCGTTGCATGGATGAATGGCTTGTCCATCTTCCAAATAAAGGTACAAACACCGTACTCCATTATTCTTCGTTCTTCTGTATTTCACTGAATCTTTGAATTGAATTTAATGCGCGTGAATTTTCGTTGATTTGAAATAGGTACATAATAAATACACCGGCGAAGACTTCGACGAAGATTTACGTCAAGTACTGAGACGTTCTGGTTGCAAAGACGAGAAGATAGCATTCATTCTCGACGAATCTAACGTGCTGGATTCAGGTTTCCTCGAGCGTATGAACACATTGCTTGCGAATGGAGAGGTACCTGGGCTGTTCGAGGGTGATGAGTATACAACGCTTATGACGCAGTGTAAAGAAGGGGCACAGCGAGAGGGTCTTATGCTGGATTCCAATGAAGAATTGTACAAATGGTTCACCGGTCAAGTGATGAAGAACTTGCACGTTGTATTCACGATGAATCCCAGCACGGATGGTCTTAAAGATCGAGCTGCGACGTCGCCCGCGTTGTTCAACAGATGCGTGTTGAACTGGTTCGGCGATTGGTCTGATAACGCACTCTTCCAAGTTGGAAAGGAGTTCACCAGCCGCGTAGATTTGGAAAGACCCACGTGGAAGTGCCCAGACTTCTTCCCATCCGTTTGCTCTTTGATCCCGGCGCTGCCCTCGCATAGGGACGCCGTGATAAACAGTTGCGTTTACGTGCATCAGACGTTACACAAAGCGAACGCGAGGCTCGCGAAACGAGGCAGTAGAACCATGGCGATCACCCCTCGCCATTACTTGGATTTCATTAATCACTTCGTGAAACTGTATCAAGAGAAGAGGAGCGACTTGGAGGAGCAACAGTTGCATCTGAACGTCGGTTTGAGCAAGATTGCGGAAACAGTGGAGCAAGTGGAGGAAATGCAGAAGAGTCTGGCTATCAAATCTCAAGTAAGATAGCCGTTCGATAGAAGATACTGTTCCTTGCAATGCAGTGCAAGTTCTATACTTAAAACATGCTTTGTGTGCGTAGGAACTACACGCAAAGAACGAAGCTGCGAATGCCAAGTTGCGACAGATGGTGAAGGATCAGCAAGAAGCGGAGAAGAAGAAGGTACAGAGCCAGGAGATTCAGCAACAACTGGCGATACAGACCGTAGCTATCAATCAAAAGAGGGACGATGTTATGGCTGATCTAGCGCAAGTGGAACCAGCTGTGATCGATGCTCAAAACGGTACGTATCGTTCCTCTATCTATCAATTTAATTGCCGCGATGGTCGCAAAATGAGATACCAACTCCTTTTCTTTGTGACATTTCGAACACGTTGATATCACCTGCTGTCGCGCGTTGTGCTGAAACGTTTACAATGAGTGTAGCTGTGAAGGGGATTAAGCGGCAGTATCTAGTCGAAATCCGATCGATGGCAAATCCTCCTAGCATCGTAAAGGTGGCTTTAGAGTCAATATGCCTGTTACTCGAGGATAATGCTACCGATTGGAAGCAAATTCGTGCCGTCATTATGAAGGATAGCTTCATACCTACCATCGTCAACTTCAACACGGAGGACATCACGTAAGGAAACAATTATTCAGGGCCTGATGAATGTTCGACACTCGCGTGGGGACTTGCCGAGGCAGAAACAATTCCATAACCGCTTGACGATACGTGTTGTGCCTTTCGGCTGAATACAGCACTCTCACTTACGTATACTGTGTACGTTCTTATAAGAAACTCTCATTTACGAATTGTCCTTGCAAACGATGCTTGAGATAGCTGAAATTCAAACGGACTTTTTTGTCCTTTTAAGAATTATAAGAACGTGACACGATACGTATGTACGTACCTACTGTATCGATATGTAAATAAAATATTGGTCGTGTCCTTTTCTTCTGTAACTTTATAGGCCAGCCGAGGCGATGCGCAGCCTGCCCTCGCGGAGCTTGTTTCTCGCATAACTTTTGTCGTAACTTATCTAATTGCACATGCCTGCACTACATTGTTTCTCTGTACTATATAAAATCGTTTCGTTGTTCGTATAGCGGTGAAATCGATAAAGAAACAGCATTTAGTCGAAGTTCGGTCGATGGCGAATCCGCCGGCGAACGTGAAGGTCGCGTTGGAGTCTATCTGCTTGTTGCTCGGTGAAAATGCCAGCGATTGGAAATCTATCCGCGCTGTCATCATGAGGGACAATTTTATCAATACTATCGTCTCTAATTTCAGTACCGAGGATATTACGTAAGCATGCTTTCACTGTTTGTTTCACTTCTCCCTTGATAAACGAGATCGAATTCTTTGCACCGAGGGATCAGCGAACACGGTCCGTTGATACACGAGTAGTTTCCCAAAAGTTGATGTACAAAGAGAAAGGCGAGACTATACAACGCGTAACACTAAATAATATCCGTTCTATGTATGTACAACTAATCTCTGTGCTTGCTGATCTCAAATCTCTAAAACAAAAAGAAAGACTTTCGATGAAATTCACAAAGCACAACTACTACATAAACGCATGTGAACGACAATTGACAAACTTGTTACTAACCGAAGTTACGTGTATAATACAGTGTTCTAAATTCCAATCGTTAATCAAGTGTATCTATACTATGAAATTCAATTGAGGTACGTTGCTGAGCAATTGAGAAACTCAATGTATTCCCTTCACCATTTACTTAGCGACGAGGTAAGGGAAAAGATGAAGTTCCGTTACCTGAGTAACCCCGACTACAACTTCGAGAAAGTGAATCGGGCCAGTATGGCATGTGGACCTCTCGTCAAATGGGCTATCGCACAAGTGAGTAGATTACTTGAGAAAATTCTCCTTTTCAAGCGTAAGAGTGTACGACATTGAATTTCTGATGTTTCTTGAATATAGATCGAATATGCGGATATGTTGAAACGAGTAGAGCCCCTAAGGGACGAGCTCCATTCGTTGGAACGACAAGCTGAAACGAACATGCAGAAAGGCGAGGAAGTGAAGAATCTGATCGCTCAACTGGAGCAAAGCATAGCCTCGTACAAAGAAGAATACGCTCAGCTGATATCTCAAGCACAAGCCATTAAAGCTGACCTGGAGAGCGTGCAGGCAAAAGTGGATCGATCTATTGCTCTCCTGAAATCCTTAGTGATCGAAAGGGAACGATGGGAAGCTACTAGTGAAACATTTAAGAGCCACATGTCCACGATAATCGGAGACGTTCTTCTGTCGTCCGCTTTCCTGGCTTACGCTGGATATTTCGATCAGCACGTAAGTATTCGATAATATTTGTGCGTTATATGCGTTGCCTTCAAGCCTAAAGACACGGGCCTACACTTATATCTATTTTTGTTCGCTAGTACCGGCAGAATTTGTTCAGTACCTGGTGCCAACATCTACAGCACGCGAACCTACAATTCCGACCGGATATAGCAAGAACGGAATATCTCTCGAACCCCGACGAGCGTTTGAGATGGCAAGCTAACGCCTTGCCCAGCGACGATCTGTGCACGGAAAATGCTATCATGTTGAAACGATTCAATAGATATCCATTGATCATC
The DNA here is from genome assembly GCA_946251845.1 of Andrena fulva. Lineage (NCBI taxonomy): Eukaryota > Metazoa > Arthropoda > Insecta > Hymenoptera > Andrenidae > Andrena > Andrena fulva. Next base: position 91,672,291 of record OX276327.1, on the reverse strand, counting down.
GATCCATCTGGACAAGCCACTGAGTTTATATTGAACGAATTCAAGGACCGGAAGATTACCAAGACGAGCTTCTTGGACGACTCGTTCAGGAAGAACCTGGAGAGCGCTCTGCGCTTTGGTAATCCCCTATTGGTGCAGGATGTCGAGAACTACGACCCGATATTAAACCCTGTTTTGAACAGAGAATTGAGAAGGACTGGTGGGCGTGTGTTGATCACTCTCGGAGATCAAGACATCGATCTCTCACCATCCTTCGTGATCTTCTTGTCCACGAGGGATCCAACGGTGGAATTCCCGCCAGATATCTGCTCTCGTGTCACCTTCGTCAACTTCACCGTCACCAGAAGCTCTCTGCAGAGCCAGTGTCTGAACCAAGTGCTGAAAGCCGAACGCCCCGACATCGACGAGAAGAGATCCGACCTGTTGAAATTGCAAGGCGAATTCCACTTGCGACTGAGACAGCTCGAGAAATCTTTGCTGCAGGCGCTGAACGACGCCAAGGGGAAGATTCTCGATGACGATTCTGTGATAACCACCCTTGAAACGCTGAAACAGGAGGCGGCTGATATCAGCAAGAAGGTCGAGGAGACTGATAAAGTTATAGCAGAGATCGAGACCGTTTCTCAACAGTACATGCCCCTGTCTCAAGCCTGCTCGAACATGTACTTCACGATGGACAGTTTGAATCAAGTGCACTTCTTGTACCAGTATTCATTGAAGATGTTCCTGGACGTTTTCACGTCCGTCTTGTCCCAAAATCCAAGGCTGTCTAATGTGTCCGATTACACGCAGAGGTTGTCGGTGATCAGTAGCGATTTATTCTCCGCCTGTTACGAGCGCGTTGCTCGCGGAATGCTGCACACGGACCGCTTAACATTCGCATTGTTGCTATGCAGAATTCATTTGAAGGGCTTCGCCACGGAAACTACTTACGACAGCGAATTCACGTTCTTCTTGCGGGGCAAAGAAGGTGTATTGAATATTCGAGGACCTCTGGCGCCGAATTTGACTTCGGAACAACAGGAGGCTATGATGCGCTTGAGCCTCAGACTTCCCGCGTTCAAGAAACTAGCCGAGAAGATCCAAGAGAACGCGGAGTTCAACTCGTGGCTGCAATCACCGACGCCCGAGACCTGTGTGCCGAAGCTCTGGGACGAAGAGAAGCCGTTGACACCGACAGGAACGGCTATGCACCAGTTGCTGATAATTCAAGCATTCCGGCCGGACCGCGTGATAGCCGCCGCCTCTTTGGTCGTGACTTTCGCCTTGGGAGAGTCGTTCATGGCAGCTGCAGAAGCGGAGCTTGATTTCGCTGCCGTCGTCGAGAACGAATTGAAAGCTAACGTGCCCGCTTTGCTTTGCTCGGTGCCTGGCTTCGATGCCTCTGGCAGGGTGGACGATCTGGCCGCCGAATCGGGCAAACAGATAGCCAGCATCGCCATCGGATCCGCGGAAGGGTTCAATCAAGCCGACCGAGCGATAAACATGGCAGTTAAAGCTGGTAGATGGGTGTTACTGAAGAACGTTCACTTGGCGCCGCAGTGGCTGGTACAGCTTGAGAAGAAGTTGCACAGCCTGCAGCCGCATGCCAGCTTCAGGTTGTTCCTGACTATGGAGATCAGCCCGAAGGTGCCGGTGAATTTGCTCAGAGCTGGCAGAATATTCGTGTTCGAGCCACCGCCTGGTATCAGAGCAAACCTCTTGCGAACCTTCAGCACTGTGCCTGCGTCGAGAATGATGAAGGCACCGAGCGAGAGAGCCCGCCTGTACTTCCTGCTGGCGTGGTTCCATGCTATCGTACAAGAACGTCTTCGTTATGCACCGCTCGGATGGGCCAAACACTATGAATTCAACGAGAGCGACCTGAGGGTAGCTTGCGACACCCTGGACACGTGGATAGAGACTACGGCTATGGGCAGAACCAACCTACCACCGGAGAAGGTGCCTTGGGATGCTCTGGTGACATTGCTCTCACAATGCATATACGGCGGCAAGATCGACAATGACTTCGACCAACGTTTACTGGCCTCGTTCCTTCGGAAACTCTTCACCCCGCGATCCTTCGAAACCGATTTTGCGCTAGTTGCCAATATCGACGGCTTGCAAGGAATTCAGAGACACATTACCATGCCAGATGGTACCAGGCGTGATCACTTCTTGAAGTGGATCGAGTCGTTATCCGACAGGCAGACACCTTCGTGGCTCGGTCTACCGAATAATGCGGAGAAAGTATTGCTCACGACCAGGGGAACAGACTTGGTGTCGAAGTTACTGAAGATGCAGCAACTAGAAGACGAAGACGAGCTGGCATACTCTAACGAGGAATCTTTGGACACACCCAGAGTGGCGGAGGCCGACGGCCGACCGTCCTGGATGAGAACTCTGCATAATTCAGCTTCCACCTGGCTTCAGTTACTTCCAAAGAATCTGCCAACGCTGAAGAGAACCGTGGAGAATATAAAGGATCCTCTCTACAGATACTTCGAGAGAGAAGTGAACAGCGGTGCTAGGTTGCTTCAAGATGTCATTCACGATTTGGAAGATGTAGTCTTAATCTGTCAGGTATTTGTTCGTTACCATTCTCACTTTTATCGATCGGACGTGTTGATCGGTTTCTGGTACTCTTACTAAGTATGTATGTGTCTTACACACTTTGCAGGCTAAAAAGAAACAGACCAATTATCACAGAACCATGTTGTCGGAATTGGTGAAGGGCATTCTACCCGGTGGTTGGAGACGATACACCGTACCAAGGGGATGCACCGTCATACAATGGATAACAGACTTCAGCCACAGAGTGTCCCAGCTGCAAGAAGTTTCGCGGCTAGTATCTCAAGGAGGAGCTAAAGAAATCAAGGTTTGTTTCGTTAATTTCATTTCATCTCTGTTACTTATTATTCAAGCATCGCTTTAACTTGGAGCGTCTTTCAGAGTTTCCCCGTTTGGCTCGGTGGATTGCTGAATCCCGAAGCGTACGTTACTGCGACGAGACAATGCATAGCACAGGCGAACAGCTGGTCGCTCGAGGAACTTCAGTTGGATGTGACTATCGGGGACGCTGATAATATCTTAACGGACGACTGTTCGTTCGCTGTGACTGGGCTGAAGTTGCAAGGAGCACAGTGCAAGGATAATCAGCTTTACTTGACTTCAACCATAATGACCGATTTACCAATCACCATGCTGAGGTGGATACGATCATCCAACGAAGATGTCCGAAAGGGCAAGCTGTCCCTACCGGTTTACCTGAACAGCACGCGTACCGAATTATTGTTTACCGTCGATTTGAACATTGCTCCTAGTCAAGATCCTCACAGTTTCTACGAGAGAGGAGTCGCCGTTCTTACATCAACCGCTTTGAATTAAGCGCTTCTAAAGCTATAGCGAATCGCCTTCGAGAGCAAGCCTCTCGAGCGTAATCTTCTATCGAAACGCGATATCTAACGGATAAATAATGTTACGATACACAGTTACTTTGCAACGACTTAATCATGAGTGTAATAGGGGAACATGGGCAAATGGACTCCTCGAAGCTGTTACTTCAACTCTCCATTCGTAGTGTAGGATTTACTCGAAGATATTTATTTATATATCCGTTCTTAATTATTTATATACGAGCTAACGATTTAAGTAATCTTCAATTTCGTCTATTTAGAATAGCACCGAGCCGCGTAACTTCTCTCACTCAGCTCCAGCTGGAACAAGTTTGCCCGTCACTCCTCGCGTAATAGATAAACTATATGGTAAATAAAATTATTTAACGTATTAACAAATTCTTTTCCGCACATTCTGTAAACGCGTAATGGAACGAGCTCCTATTTGGTGATTAGCATAATCGAGGAAGATGCGAGACATCTGCCCAAACAGTCGTTTCAATAACAAGGTTGTAAGTAATATACATAGTTTAATTTAGTTTTGTATACGTTCGAAATTGGAAGATCGCCTTCTGTAACAATGTTACAATTGCGTTTGCTTAAATGTAAGTACTAAAGTACTGCTGTAGAATTTATATTATTTGAATGGCATCTAATAAATAACTTACTGTGCTACGCGAGCGTCATTGGAAAGAAAAGAAAGAAAAGCAAGAGAAAAACCGCTCAAATGTTCCGTACTTTTTTTCTTTGTACTCTGTTCCTTCGACCAAAAATAGTAACTTCTATTTCTGTAAAATTATGCGATAATAAATATAATATTAACAACTGTGAGATGTGTTTTATCAGATTTTTATCTCGTCGTTTCACGTCGAACGTTACAAAACCGGTCGCGATTTATAAAAGAACATAAAAACTTTATTATGGTCCATAATACCAGGTATAGCAGTTACATTTATGAAATATTATTAGAATATTTGCGGCACTATATAGGCTACGTAATCACGTAAATAACAATACATATCTTACATCCATTCTTTTTACTCGTACTGCGTATATAGTGTGGCGTAAAATTTCCACTGCGACGTAAATTTCGTCGCGTTCTTAGATCTGGTACATACACGAACGCCGCAATTTATTTTTACGACCATCGGCCAGAGATTACAGTACAGACTTCGATGGGCGATGGACGCTGGACGGACTATACAGTAGTGGTTGCAACGTAAAACGGCTATTACGGATAATGAATAGAATGCTGGAACAAGCAAATTCATTTTAGAGTAACTCGTTAAAGTACTATGTACAAGAATACGTTAAAACTACCAGGAGACTATAGCAGTATACTACATCGACACGTTTCATCTGCACAGTCTCGAATATAAGAATGCCGAAATCATTCATAACATACACATTACACTGGTTCGAGGCGAGTTAAACGTCTAATGGATTTCGAACGCGCGCGAAATAATCGTTGCTTACAGCCGTGAGCGCGAAACGCGTTTGTGGTACGTTTCACTCTTTACCATTATACGATAAATACGAAAAAAAACAAGAGAGAAAAAGACGATGAGATTATGCGATTATTCCTCAGCCCTGTGACGAGATTAAGAAGAAAATACTGAATTCAGTCTAAGCGATAAGATTACTTTCTCGATCCTGTCCGGTGTTTCGTGGCACAGCTTCGCACGGATTAGCGAAATCGATGATCAGAAACGAAGAAGATAGTTTGTACGATATGAATAAGCCCGATAAGATGGAAATCGAAAGGGAATGAGTAGAACAGCTCATCGTGTGATGCAATCGTCGTTGGGCTTTTCCTCTTCCCCAAAACAGAAAGGGACACAGTCTATATCACAGAAACGGAATCGTCCGTTCCCACGGCAGTCTTTTTATCGTCGCTATTATCGTTAGCCTGTTCAGTGGAGACTAGAGACACGTCCTTCGGCAGGACCAAGGACTCTTCGCCGATCGGCGCAGCGGCCTCGACTAGATTCTCGACGGAGGCCGCCGCCGTCGGCTCGTCGTGGCAAAAGCTTCTACGGAGGGACTGCTGGGTTCGTGCAGTCCCTCTTCTAATGCTACTGCGAAGTAAATTCGCGACATCGACCGCGGTCAGGTTCGAGTTGCTGGACGAGGCGGCGCAGGGGTGCCGCCGGGTCCTATCCAAGGTCGAATGCGTTCGCTCGATCGAGCACCCGACCGTGCTGCTGCCGATTCTCGTTGTTCTGTCGATCGTGTTAGGCCTATGCCTTTCCATTCCGTTGTCCCGCGTGCTCGTGACGGACACCTCGGTCCTGGCTTCGGTCACGTGAATCGCCACGTCCTGCGTCTGTCTGCCCTGGTTCATCTCGACGAGGACGGTGGCGTAATCGGGGGGCGGTGGTTGTAACGCGGGCCTCTGTCGCGGCGCGCTGCTCTCCCCGAGCACGTTCGCTATCCGTCTCACGCTTCTCCGGAAACTCTGCCGCAACATCTTCGCTATCCTTGCCCCCGTCGCCGTGGTGTAACTCGGCGGTGGTGTGTACTTAGGTGGAGGATCCTCGAACGGTACCTCGGTAGTCGCGGTCACGATGCCGTTGCCGTGGATACTGGTACTCGTGTCGTTCCCGATGTGCGTTTGACCGTCCCGCGGACCGTTCGGCTCCAAAAACGGTCGATACAGCAGTTGAATTCTCTGTGAAATCGAGATTTCACCAATTTTAACAGACGATTGATCGTTCGCGGATAAGAAGAGAAAAGCGTGGCAGTTTGTTAGTCTGTAAGCATGTCTGCGTGAATGCAATGAAACAAGTGCAAGGATTATCTGGTTAGAAATGAAAACTTACGCCGTTACACTGCTCGCAGTGATTTACATTAACTTCCACTTGATTGTTCTATCGTTAGCACAAACAGAACAAACGAGTGGTTCGTGTTAATAATTAACGTTAGCATGTTAGCAAGAGAGATTAAGAATACGATAGGATTTAATAGATTAAGGGGTAACACCACTCTAGGATTTAAAAAAAATCGAATATCCTTAAAAGCATCTAGGAAGGAAGAGGAGGAGACGAACTTCGACCTGGATAAAACTTTAAACGCGTTTTTCTCGAAACCACTTTTTTCAAACTGGGAGGACGGATTTCTCGGAGACTATTGCATGGATCGATTTGAAATTTTTACAGTAGCTTCACAGCAATATTCTCTTTGGAAGTACGTAGCCGTTTTTTAATTGAATGTAAACTTTTTCTTTTATAAACAATTTAATGCTCATTTTTAGGGCAAAAAATCGATTCATTTCTTAAAAAGTGCACCACTTCCACAAAAATTGATTAAAAAAAAAAACGGCTATGTACTTCCAAAGCCAATTGTATATAGATTATAATTTTTTTTGTTTTTTGTTCCAGGACTCATACATGCCGAGAAATCCGTCCTCCCGTGGCGGTGTTTTCAAAAAAACTGTTTTCGACGACGGTCTCTGTCGCCACCATTTTGTATAAAAATGACAATAAAAAAATTGTTTTTCGTACTTCAATATGTATTAAATAAACTCCCTGGAAAGGAATTCTATTCCGTTTGTCATACTCCCAAAATAAATTGTCAAATTTAGGTCTTTTTTTCTGCCTCTAGAGTGGTGTTACCCCTTAAAGCATTAGTACACGCCAACGTAATATGTACCCCCTAATATATACTATCAGTTTGAAGGAACTTATTCGAATTCTTACATCAAATATGTCTGGTGGACCGTTGTTCAAATATCGGCAGGTCTGTATAATAGCCACCGCCGGTATAGTCAATATTGGTATCAGTTGAATAGCCGCTCCAAGTTGCCTTGCCCATATAGCCCAATAATCTCTGGTAGTTCGCCGGTAGGAGTACAGTTCGCGAAAGCCGGCGTTCTTGAAAACCGTGATGCTAAGTACCTGGCGACGTAAAATGAATCATTCGCTGCTATCGATCCTCCACGCACACTCATCAACGAGAACATACCATAAGAATGACCGGCAGTACGACGTTCCACGTGAACGACAGGAGGGGGCCAGCCCAGTGTCTGAGACATCGACCGGTCGGTGGAAACAATTCAGCGACCACCGCTTCACCGCTATGCGGACGTCCTCGCACCGCGAACACAGCACCGACTTGCACCAAGTACAAGATCATTATCCACCACGAACCGCCCATCGTGTAGTCCAGATAATACACGACGTGTATGCCCAGCTGCAAATAGATGGATTAAAACATTTACAACACTTTCAACGTTTATTCAACTTCGATCGATTGCTGGGCTAATTTACTGTCCGGTGTATGGCACAATAATTACGACTGTTCTTAAGTGTGAATTGATAGTTCACGGCGCGAGCAATGGCGTGGATGCACTCGTTTTTATATCCCTCACTTGGATATCCAAAAATAACGCGTCGTTCATTACGTATCCAGAGTATCGCGTCAGAGTCGTGTGCGGGATAAACATATAAATTCCTGATTCTTTGTCCACATTCTCAGGGTTAGTCTTATCATGGCCGACAGCCTTCACGAGCTTTTTTACATCGTTCGCGGGATTCTCTTGATTTCTCAGCGTAACAGTGGCTTTGAGTATACAAGGCCAATCCAGCAGCGGATCCCACTTCCCGTGTTCCACGCGCAGGCAGCCGATAACGTGTCGGTCTTTCCACCGCCCTATACCGTTCAGATATACCTCCATCCTCAGCGTATACCCGTACTCTTTATTAAAGAATCTCGGACTGTAAATCGAGCAGCCGTTTTCCTTCGCGTCGCTCATCTTTTCCTTGTAACGGTCGATCCGCCATAGGAGCCTGCCGTTAGTCGGGAAACGATCGAAGCACTCGCGCTCGCATTGGCACTCGACAAACTCCGTGATATTAGATCTAGAGCTCTCCTGTACCAGCTCCTCCAGATACTTCAGATTCTCTTTCGTCTGAAATTTCAATCCTTTAATATTGCTCCCTTGGTCGGCAACGATCGCCGAGTGTTTCTTTATTTCCTCGCCCATAGCGTTCACCCTTTCGGTCAACTCCTTCTGCTGCGTCATCGATTCCTTCGAGCTCTTGCACCTCATTTCCAGTTCCAGCTTGAGATCGTGAATCAACTGCTGCTGCTCTTGCCACATCCCAGTCACGTGCACGCTCTCTTGCGCCAGAAATGCCTTCAGATCTTTTAGCTCTCTGCACCAATTACCCAGCACTTCGTCGTGTTTATTCTGCTCCTCGGCCAGCTCCACCGTTAGATGCTTCAACTGTTCCGAGATTTCTTGGAAATATAAACTGGTACGTTGCTCCGAGCTGTCGCAAGTGAATTCCATGTCGTCCAATCTCTGGCTCAACAACGCGTCGTATCGTCGACGGTCCTCCGCCGTTTCCGTAACTTGCGATCGTAGTGCGTCGATCGAGTCTTGCTGGGAGTGGAGCACCTTCAGACACTGAGATAATCTATCCTGCAGGCTCCTGCGCTCCATCTCTTCGCTGTTTATCGCAGAACGGAGCAGCGTCAGCGCGGAGAATACCTTGTTCCTCCACAAAGAATCCTGCACCTCCTTTATCTGACTGTTCCGTTTAGAGCTGTTCCTGTCGCACGCCCTTCGATGCTCCTCCATGTTCTTCCGGGGCACGTAAACCCCGCACTTGTAGGTGCATTCTTCTAAAACCGACCCACAGTGTTTCACGTGGTCGGGGAGGTATCTTTCCTCGAGAAATTCGTTGCAGAAATAGCAAGGCACGCCACGGCGTACCACAGAATTCACGCGGCTACTCATTTCTCGATTCAGCCACGATGCCTGACGCGATACTAATAGAAACGGTTAATCAAGTTAGCGCCCTGCCTGATAATCCTTATCGGAGTAAATAAAATGTTGCCGGGCCTGTCTGATAAGAGAGGACCAACACCGATTCACCGTGAATCATACAACGGTATATCAAACAGAACGCACGCGTTATCTACGCCGTTAGCTGCGCCGAAGATAGTTACAACTATCAGACAGATCTGTACTTGTGTGTATGTTTCAACAGGCGTCTAAAAGAAATGTTTCGTAGGCTACCATACAAATAGCCGCTGTACGGAAAGAGAGATAATTAAAATGTCTATTTACCTCCGTGGCCATGGGTAAACCTAATATGTAGGCACAAGCGCAGCTGAAGAAGGTGATGGTAGTTTCCCAGAGTTTCATCATTTTTGTATTGATAGCCATGATGCCAGTTATCACGCAGTGCCATATCGCTAGCTGTAATATGAGAAATTGCACGCACGTGTTCCACTAACCATTTGTATTTTACGGGCCGGGATATTACGCCGCATGCGCATACCTGTTGAGCTATTCCAAACAGAATGAGGATGAAGTAAAACAGCACCGCCCAGAACGGCGACACTTGCTCGGCGCCCAGTAATGCCAGCGTCGCGGGCACCAATTCGGTGGAGAGCCTCAACACTTGATAACCAGATTCGAGGTTGATGTCCGCGCCGGGGCGCGTTACGCGCTCCCCGACGATAAACGACGCGTGGGCCATAAATCTTTCCGGCGTGCTACTAAATCCCGGCGGAGCTGGCTGGTTCACGGGCCTCATAAACACGTAAGACGATATTCTTTCTGAAATGGAAGCGCGCTATCTATAGAGGTGGTTACGGCTGGCGACACATAGAGCCGAGAGCAGTGCGCTGGAAACATTTAGCGATAGCGTGCGCCGCACGCCACTTACCGAACGAACTCGGAATGTAAATGTACCCGTGGTGTCTGAGGATCTGTACGCAAGTGTTGGCCAGAAAAGCCGCGAGAAGTAGGACCACGATGGTCAGCACGATCACGAGGCTGGTGTCCCGCTGTAGTAGATGCTTGTGCTTGTTATGGGCTGCTATCTGGAAAACCGAGCGACATTATCGGTAGTTAATCGAATATGCAGAGGTTCGCGCGGCATCGCGCGCGGTAATTACCTGCATAGCAGCCGCGCCGAGTAGCCCCCAGGTGAGGAAAACTTCGACGGACGCTGCCAGCCATGATTTCCCGTTAATGAAGAACTCGGCCCAGACGGTGGCGGGAAAGAGCTGATCTATGGAACCCGGCGGTGTCAAGCCGAGCAGTTTCGTGCAGAGAACTAACGTGCCGAACACAGGCACCAACGTGAATACGTACACCACTTTCCCGTACGATCTTAGTCCTGAAACGATCGTGGAATGTCACACCGATACGGCGCAAGCATACCTGCTACCGTGAACCTCGACTCGTTCGATCGAATACCTTTGCTCAACGAGACGAACACGATCATCCAAACGACGGCCAAGTTGAAAGCCACTTGAAACTTCAACGTCACGGCGCCGGAATTTGATTCGTTCAAATGGTGTCTCTGCAACACGACTCCGCTGAAGTAGTCCGGCACTGTCTCGTACAATTTGTACAAGGTGCTAGTATTCTGCGCAGGCTTGTCCTCTCTGTACAAGGAAAACGGTTCCGCCCACCGGTACTTGTCCTGCTTCGTTATAAACGAATCCCTGCAAAGTCAGAAGAAACTCCCCCAATGTTTGTCGAACGTCTCGCGAGAGCTGGGGACACTTATCCCGAATCGCAATCCCGCGAAAGGGGAACGGAAGCAACGTACCTGAAGTACACGAACATCCAGGACACCCCGACGATGCTGTAGATGCCGATAAACGCTTGTGCAGTTAAGAGAGCGATACCGACACCCTGAAACAGGGGCGAAATCTTCCACATATCCACGGAACCAGCCGCTAATCTTTGACCCAGACACATGTGCAGCGTCAATAGTGGAATGCCCAATACCAGAGATAAAATCAGGAACTGTACAATGAAATTTGCTGGAAAAATAAAGACGGAGTTACAGCTCGTTAGTTCCGGACTACAGGGTGATTCTGGAGCTCCGCCGGACAATGGATGCCCCCAGGTACCCCGTGGCGAGGGCAAGCCCCCGCAGTGCCCCACCGAATTTTAGGGCTTTCGACCCTCGAAGGGGTTGGAGTGCCTATTAAGAAGTGAGAAATCTTCAACTTCCGCATTTCTCATCAGATCTTTGCGAAAACGACGCCAATTGATTCCTTATGTTTCGCCGATGAAACTGACCCCAAGAACGACGTAATTCGGAAAATAATGAAGGAAATTGCATGAAAAATTAATTTCCATAACCTCAAGCTAATTTCGTTAATAATAGTCCGATTTACATGAAATTTGGTATGATTTTCATCGGAAAAACATAAGGAATCCATCGGCATCACTTCCATATCGATACGCAATTTGTATTCCTAATGTAAAAGTAGTCCGATTTACATGACATTTGGTATGATTTTCATCAGAAAAACATAAGGAATCTATTGGTGTAACTTCCATTTCGATACGATAAAGAATAAAGAATTTTTTAATACGCTGAAATGAATATTTCACGTTTTCACCCTCGACTGCGGGGGGTAGACCACGATTTGCCGGGGTCGACCGAGGATTCATACCTGTTTCAGAATAAAATAATTCTTTACCCTTTATCGTATCGATATGGAAGTGATGCCGATGGATTCCTTATGTTTTTCCGATGAAAATCATACCAAATTTCATGTAAATCGGACTATTATTAACGAAATTAGCTTGAGGATATGGAAATTAATTTTTCATGCAATTTCCTTCATTATTTTCCGAATTACGTCGTTCTTGGGGCCAGTTTCATCGGCGAAACATAAGGAATCAATTGGCGTCGTTTTCGCAAAGATCTGATGAGAAATGCGGAAGTTGAAGATTTCTCACTTCTTAATAGGCACTCCAACCCCTTCGAGGGTCGAAAGCCCTAAAATTCGGTGGGGCACTGCGGGGGCTTGTCCTCGCCACGGGGTACCTGGGGGCATCCATTGTCCGGCGGAGCTCCAGAATCACCCTGTAGTCGACCCACCTCCCTGCTGCCCCACGGCCTGTACTCACCTCCGAATTGTATGCTAAGGATAGAGAATCTACTTATATTAAAGAGACCAAGGGTGCAGCTGAGGCACGCCAAGGCGGGACTAAGCGCGTGAGGCCACTTGCCCAATGGATTTGCATCCTCGTCCTCGTCTTCGCCCCTGTCCTCGTCCCTGTCCACGTCCCTTTGCCTTTCGCATATTCTGCAGAAAAGTCAAGGAAACTCATTAGACGAACGACATGGTAAACGCAGTGCTTCGGCCCAACAAACGCTGGCTGCTGCTCGTGAAAATAAAAGCTACCTAAACCGCAGTAAGGCGATATGAAATACGCGAGGTACACACAACGCTACTCATACAGACGCGTGCCTATCGATTCCCGATAAGAGTGTAAAGTAATCAAGCTGGAGGTCGTGTCGATCTGTCGTTAAACTGGGTCGGACGTAATTGTATCGCATTTGTCACTAATGCTGAAGTAAATTCACGGCCGACCGGGACCGCGCTGCATCATCTCGTTTCCAAACTTGGGTCCGCTTGTTCGGCTGCCTTCGCGGTTGCGACGAGCGCGATCCAGGAGAACCAACGTTACGAGGAAACGGAGAGGCGAATTACAGCGAGTAGAAGGCACAGGATCTGACGGCAGTGTCGATAACAGATGGGGAATCAGCGTGGTACCGTTATCACGGATAGAGAGGCGAATGCTTAAGAGGGGCCGAGCCCTCCTACGTGGATCCTGCTTAAACGCGCAACGCGACCTTGTTTTGCTGGAAGAATACGGAAACTTAGTACCTACGTTGCCTGTCGCCGCCTTCGCTGCACCAATCTCGCAGTCCGTCTGACGTTTTAGACGACCGTTCCTGAATTATTCATACGCGTATGAATACGAGGATCTCCGTCGATCCCGGATAACGAATCCTTATTACCGCGCGCTATCTCGCCGGCCAACATGGAAACCTCTTCCGCCGCGGGTAAACCGTTCTGCTCCGTTTTTATTTTATGCTAGCTCAAAGCGAACGCAAGATACATCGCGACTTTACTACGCTACCCGGAACGTGGAGGATATTGCGCGCAGAACTCGCCGCTGACGTCAAACGGTCCGGTCGGGCTCGAGCCCCGAAAATACGAAGGCTGGCTAGAAATACCGGCAACAGAAGCAAAGATGTCTTATCGATTAATCGATAAACTGACCGCTTCTAACTTCTAATGGCCGCGGTACCTCCGCCACATAATAATGCACGCGATTCGAGGCACGCGAGCTGTAGATGCCACGCGATAGCCATCGATTGTTCCACGTTTTTTTTTTCTGTTCGGGCTAGAGTCCGAGTTGCCATTGGATGGGCGAAATTACTGTGGGGAAACACGGCAGCGTGTTTGCCGTACTTGCAGCAGGATAATTGGCCGACGGTTACGCGCCTCATCTGTAATTGAGCATGAGTTTCCAAGGCGAAACGCGTCAAATTGGAAGAGGATTAGTTAGGTAGTGTCAAGGGGGGGGCAAGGCTCAATGGCAGCGGACTACTTCTGCACGGAAAATGCTTGCTCCTCGGGAGCGAGCTAAACGGTAAGTCTCACAATCGGAAAATGTCTGGAGGTTCTATTGTTGGAAAGTCGAGTGACCGAGGCACTCGTACACATTCATACGTACGTGTATAGGGAACACGTTAGTATATCAAACTCCAGCAGTTTGCCTTCGGCAGCCGAAGAAATATTTACCGGTGGAATAGCCGGTGGGCCTTGGTGTGAACGCGCGGTCCCAAAAGGAGCCAAATATTTGCGCGCGGAGCACGAAGGATTTGCGAACAAACGGTCGGTTTTAGCCTTGAGATAGACGCGATATGCTCGCGACGTGTGCAATAGATAATAGATCGTAAGCGCGATGTGAAGAGAGCTGCCTAGCCAATGGACTTTACCCGGAATTAATGCGTGTTCTCTTGACTCCCATTAAATAAATCACCAGGCGAGCGTAATGAGCGTTGCTTCCGAGATGAAATTTTGCGCCTCTAATAACGCTAGGCAAGTATAGGAGCGGAGTCGCGGTTTAGAGGGCGATGCAATTGGAATTGGAATCGGATCGTGGGAACGAACGTGAGGCAAGATCCGTGCTCCGACCGCGTTTTACGGCCCAGCAGCCGATTCCGCGTCGATCGAGCCGAGGACGTATCGTCGATCCTTACAAGTTTCTCCGATAAATGCTGGCAAATCTTCCCCGGAATGCTTAAGTACATAGTAGCAGAAGCACGCTCGAGTGGGAGGAGTTTCAAGCACTGTTACGTCAGCCGCTGCGCGACGTTAAGTGTACTTTAAATACTGCTCAAATGAAGATCGAGTTGGCTCGAGTTAGACGGTATCGATGACGCGATAATTATTCTACTAAACCGGCTGGTTCGCACCAGCCAGACGGATTTGACAACCTTGATTTGAATTTGTCGGCAGCCTATCGGGCACCCATTTGAAACGATCATCGTGACTCCTTCCTACCTTCCCCACGAGTAAACCGACTATGGACAGTTTCGGAGCCTTGATCGCACAACTGCTTAGCTCCAGGGTCCGGACTTGACTCGATTTCTCAAGGGAAACGAGTCATCGGTGATCGGTAAGATCGAAAAAGATTAAATCTGTGGTTGACAGCAATCGGAAAAGATCGTAACGAGTAAAAATAATCGTGACGGTTATCGGTTAACGCGATCGGGCGTAGCTGTAGGGTGTTTGGACTTGGGCGAGTAAAATATATATTTGCGACTAACTCCGCGCCAATCGACGTGAATTTTCGAATTTTCCCACGTTCGTCTATTTAAAGCCTTAAGGGGGGAAGCCACTGTGACCGGTCGAAAATAAAGGCTATTTTCAAGACATTCTTTTATAATGGAATGTAACTTTCTACGAAAAATCTTTATTACCAACTGAAAATACATATATTTGACTAATATTTTATGCTCGCAGATTGACAAAATTTTCGGTTGTATGGCCACAGCATACGATAACGTTAGGCTCTGCAAAAAAAAAAATTACAAAACGGATGCACGTGTAACTTTCCAACATTTGATCCGAATTGAAAAATTCGAACGGTTTCTTAAAGTATATTACAATAGCTTCAGTTGCACGTACCAGTTTTTTGATCGAATAATTCATTCAATAGTAACATTGAAAAAACATGTTGATTTTTTATACTATTTGGTCAAGATTTCTTCTCAAGTCCGCCATTTCTTCAAAAATGAATATTTTTTTAAATCCGTACGTGCAACTGAAGCTATTGTAATATACTTTAAGAAACCGTTCGAATTTTTCAATTCGGATCAAATGCTGGAAAGTTACACGTGCATCCGTTTTGTAATTTTTTTTTGCAGAGCCTAACGTTATCGTATGCTGTGGCCATACAACCGAAAATTTTGTCAATCTGCGAGCATAAAATATTAGTCAAATATATGTATTTTCAGTTGGTAATAAAGATTTTTCGTAGAAAGTTACATTCCATTATAAAAGAATGTCTTGAAAATAGCCTTTATTTTCGACCGGTCACAGTGGCTTCCCCCCTTAAGGGGGAACACCACTGTGACGGCCGGAAAAATGAGCCCATTTTTAAGATTTTTTTAAGGAATAACTTACAGTTTTATTATAAAATTGTTATTACCTATCTTTAGAACAATGTCTTAAGAGACTATACAAAAAAAAGTAATAGAAAAACATGCATAGATTTCCATATACAGTTAATCTTCTACACCCCTCACAAGAAAAACATAGGTCGCTTATCGAAACGAAATCTCTGGAACGGCAACTCTGAAATCAAATTTTTTTTTTTAATATAATCGGTATGAGTGTAGTTTCCGTTGTGTGTACCGATTTTTTGATCGAAAACATATTTTTTGAAATACGCTCGAAAAACTATCCATTTTTTTGCCGATTTTCGAAACTTTTTCTTCCCAAGCGCACCATATTTACAAAAATATTTTTTTTAAAAATCGGTACGCACAACGGAAACTACACTCATACCGATTATATTAAAAAAAAAAATTGATTTCAGAGTTGCCGTTCCAGAGATATCGTTTCGATAAGCGACCTATGTTTTTCTTGTGAGGGGTGTAGGAGATTAACTGTATATGGAAATCTATGCATGTTTTTCTATTACTTTTTTTTTATAGTCTCTTAAGACATTGTTCTAAAGATAGGTAATAACAATTTTATAATAAAACTGTAAGTTATTCCTTAAAAAAATCTTAAAAATGGGCTCATTTTTCCGGCCGTCACAGTGGTGTTCCCCATTAAACCCTTGGAAGGCTACTCGCCTCTGCTGCTGCGTGTAGAGACGATCGTTGAACCGTTTAAACTGTTTGAAACCGTAGACAGTGTGAATTCGTAAGATCGATACCTGATACGATGCCTACGTTGACTACAGTAAAAGTACTGGCGGCAGATCGCTGGATCGTGGTTCATCCTGAACACATGTCACGCCGACAACGTCAATGACCCTCCGTTTCCACGTTTGTCTATCGATTTTCCTCTTCCTACGATCGCTTCTATTGCTCCAACTTCCTTCCAGGAACGCTCATTCACTGAGACTAATGGCCAATAACCGACAAGGGGCAACGGGTCAACCACCCATCTATTTCCCTTGAAACTTTATCGCCTCCTTCCCGATAACGAATCCGTGATCAACTTTGAAACGTTAACGAGGCTCGAGCAAAATCGCGGTGGAAAAAAGACTCGGGCGGAATAACAGTTCTCGACGGTGGCTTCAAGGTTCCGCCGCCACGGCTTTAACGAGCTAAGAACAATCGAATTTCCAAACTGTACGTTTCCGGTCCTCTCGCTTTCAGGAGAGGACTTTGCGGCTTATCGCCTATTGTCTCGGCCGCAAGATCGGCTCTCGGCCTGTTTTCACGTTCACGCGAACCGTGCGTCGCTTCGTCTCGCCTCTCCTCTTTTTGTATCCGCGCGTTTCTTCGTTTCCCAAAGGCAGTCGCCGTACCAGTCCCGGCGGTCTCGCACAGCTCCAACAACTTTCCGTTCGGAAATCCTCGATCGAATGACTCTTCGCCAAGTCCTTCGCCAAGTCCTTCCCCGTTCGTGACACAGCGCGTGCCCTGCCAAATATTTCCAAGCTGAGCTTACCAGCCAGTCGACTCATGGCCGATTCGTAGAACACGCAGATTCTCCATCGCAGGAGCCACCGTTCGTTGAACTGTTTTCCCGAGGAGCGTGTAATCCGGTGCACAGGTAGTTTGGAAAAGCTGCGGCAGATTTCTGCCCCGATAGTAATCCTCGCGCTGCACGAACAAGTCGGAGCTTTTTACTCGGGCACGTGGCCTCTCTGTGCGACGATCGATAGTGCGGTTAAGGCAACCTACGCTCGCCGAGATCTAAGAACGACTAATACGACGCTCCGGGCGTAAGTAATCCTTGGACGACCATCGTCGTCTCGCGGACGGCCACACGAACGTGCCTCGTTCCTCTTAATTTCGCCGCGAGCTTAGATTCGCGCAGCATTGCCATTCCAGCCAATTATCGCGTACGCGGTACGCCGTGCAACGCAACGTTAACACTCCTCCGCCTCTCGTGTCTGGCAGGAAGGCACGAAGAACGAAAAAAAAAAAAAAAAAAACGGTGCAGGCAGTTGTTGGCCGCCTCACCTTCGCAAACGGCGAGGCACGTTACGTGCCGCGTCTCATCGATCCACGAACAATCGAGCAGCCGACCGTTTTTCGCTGGTCCCTGGCACAACAACGTGTCACGTTCCCGCGGACGAACCTTGAAGATCCCGCGATCGTTCGCGCTTCCAATGGCCTGCCTCGTACTGGCCACGCTATTCCCGGTGAACCGCGCACATCTACGTAGAATCCCTCTGAAGCCGATGTATAACTGTACCTGGTTAGAGTCACGTGACGGGCAAGGCAGAAGAGTGCACGTGTACGCTCACGCGCTCGATCGCTCGGCCAGGAGCTCGTCAGGTGTTACGATCGGCCGTCATCGAACGCCGCCAACGACATCCGCGTCCGCGCCGGTTACTCAAATTTCCGACCGATTCTTAATCGATCCGCTGCCGGACGGCTCACCGGTACATTCACCTCGGCTCCTTCAGCCGAAACTGCCTCGCAAACTGGCGTAAACTACCGATTTCCTGGGTAGGTACCCACTCTTTCCGCGAATCTACGCTTTAGCGCGTTTAGACGCAAAGTGAACCGCTATCGTAATTAACCGACTCTGTTTTCGACAACTCTCGCGTCTTCCGCGACGCTCCAGGGAAACGATTAGCTCGAGGAGCTGCAAATTGCGTCTGACGATGTTTACGCGGCAGGTATGGTTGTTGGTTTCGTTGGAGCAGCGCGCTCGCGTATCACCGTAGGTATTATGAAACGGAGAACTACGAACTGCGACAGACGAGGCGGATCAGATTGAGAAAGCAGCGGTTGATTAATCGTTAGAGAGAAGGATCGGGACGACGTCTTTCAACAGAGCTGCAGGGACCTTGGGATCGCAGACACTTTGTTTGCAATCTCCCGTCGGATGCTGTCTCCTTTGTTGTCACGCGGAAAACAATGAGCCGATAGCTCGGTGCAGCTGTGACGCGGTATCAGGGCAGTAGCGAATGCAGGAGGTGAACGCTTGCACGCGCTGCAACCGACGGCGATGCATATGCATCGGCGACCGGCGTGCAAGTGTATCGGAAATATTATTTATGGCGTATCGTGGCTCGCCGTTTCGTCTCAACTATTCGGAAAAGAGATTTCGCGTGATCGTTCCGACGAATCCCCATGTGCCAATACGCAGGGAAGCGAGCAAGTGAAATGTCCTCGGGTGCGCTGCTGCCTTAAACTGGGTTTACATTAGTCCAGTCCAGTGATCCAGTCCAGCACTGGATTGGAACTGGAATAATGTAAACAGTGTGTTCTTTCCAGTGCAGTGCTGTCATTCCAGCAGGTTTCGACTGGATCGAAAGTCTACTTTTCGATCCAGTGTTTACCCCCTCCAGAGTTGGGCATTAGTCGAATAAAAATTTATTCGACTAAATTTTTATTCGAATGATCTCGAATAAAAATTTCGATTAAACTGTAGTTATTCGAGAATAATGAATAAATTATTATTCGACTAAATTTTTATTCGAGTGATCTCGAACAAAAATTTCGAATAATAATTTATTCGAAAATAAAGAATAAATTCTTAGTCGAATAACTTTTTATTCGACTAAATTCTTAGTCGAATAAATTTTTATTCGTTATTCGTTATTCGAAGGACCCCCGTGGCGACTAAGCGACACGAATAAGCGTGGGTCAGAACCCGAGCCGCTCCGTCTGGGGTCCCAAGGCCCTCGGCCTCTGGTCGGGCCGAGGACCATGGGTCTCGAGCCGAAGCAGCTTATTCGTGACACTCACATCAGTCGCCACGGAGGTCCTCCGAATAACGAATAACGAATAACGAATAACGAATAAAAATTTAGTCGAATAAATTTTTATTCGTTATTCTCGAATAACGACATTTTATTCGAAATTTTTATTCGAGATCTTTCGAATAAAAATTTTGTCGACTAAAAACTTATTCGTTATTTACGAATAACTTCACTTTATTCAAAATTTGTATTCGAGTTCATCGAATAAAAACTTAGTCGACTAAAAATTTATTCGTTAGTCACGAATAGCTCCATTTTATTCGAAATTTTTATTCCAAGGTTAGTCGAATAACAATTTAGTCGAATAATGCCCAACTCTGACCCCCTCCATCGATAACACAGCATTCCAGCGTTACTGGAATCGTCTAGACGGTTCATAAGACTGGAATAATGTCGACATCGACCGATTTCCAGTCGTACCGCTCGCTTGACCCAGCGACTGGATTAAGACTGGAATAATGTAAACATCGACCCGATTTCCAGTCAAACCGCTCACTGGATCCAGCGACTGGACTAATGTAAACCCAGCTTTAAGCTCTCGCCGAGTGGATTGTTTTTTTACGTGTACACTCGGTCGGTCATCGACTCGCTGAAACGAAGCTGCTTTGGAAAATCATGAAGTTACGAATTCGCGGAGATCGTTGAACGATGTGAATCGCGCAACTATGACGAGCGGACAAGCAAGTATGAACGGTAAGTCCGAGGGTCCGTTATGCGCTAGCGCTCTACCAGTTGGTGGGTAGAATCGTACTCAAAGACGAGCAAGCCGTGTTGTAATGCCTTCGACGAGGATCGTCCATGTGTGTTTTAGTTTCGTAAGTTTTTTTCTTTGTATGCAACCGACAAAGCGAGAACGGTTAGCTCCGAACGTGCGTACGCACGTCACTAATTTCCCACCGTTTCTCGTCGCACGCGACCGAAGAATGGAGGCCGAAAACCTCGACACGGTACAATGAAAATTGTTCGCAGCGAAATTACGTCCCGACGGCACGTACGAGCCGAAAAGCTTGACGCAACACGGCACCTGCAACGTGGAGGAACATTCTTTGTAAATACAAGTGGTACGATGACCCACACGATGCACCGCGGCGCGACGCGACGCGCGGTGTCATGCAATTGGAGCAAGGAAACGTGACAATGCATTTGGCGATTGTTTTCGAGCAGCAAGCCGGTGTGTTGCAAATCAAGACGACACCGTGCCGACAGAAGCAAATGTCATTCATGCTGAACGCCACGAGGTGTTATTGCGTATCGAGCTCCGTATACGAGCGCACAGTGGCGAATTTGCTCGAAATGACGTAAAAAAGATTTTTTATTATTTTAGAAATCTGTGAGTTGTACTTGATTTATGAAATATCAGAGCATGTTTTTCCATTGAAATCAATATCTAATCTGTAATTCTCTAAGAGATAAGGTGAATGTCCCAATTTCTGCTCATTTAAGAGGTTACTCGTCATAAAGAAGGTGTAAAAGATTTGTTTGTGATCAATAGTTGCAGTGTAATTGATTAATTCTTTAATCATAAATCAACCAATTCGAAAACTATTTAAGAAATATATTTCAAGATGTTTAACTATTAGTAATTTGTAATTAAATACAATGCAATAAATGTCCATATTTCTGCTCACGAAAAATAGCGATGTACGTATTTCTACTCACCATTTGTACCAATTTCTGCTCACATAATATGTTGCCTTTTCAGGTTAAAGTAAGTTACATCTTCTATGGAGAGGTTTTATAACACAACAGTAAAGCATAAAATAATGATAGACAAAAAGTAAAATGCCTTCGAATAGAAATAGAAGTTACAGCATGCATTGAATTGTGAGGTTATGTTACTAAAATTTTGGTGAGTAGAAATGCGGACATGACGGTGATTCACTTGACCTACTCACCTGTTTTCTACTTAAAAAAATTAAAAATAGTAAAAATATCTAAATCCAGAGCACAATACGGTATTTGTTTTTGTTATTAAATAAGAACTTTTACTGCAAAAACTATTTTCTGCCCAATTATCGAATACCAATAGTGACCCTGTTCCTTAGCACAACCAACTAGAACACGATCGAAAAATCATGAGTCTCTCGTTTTAAAAGTTTTTCGTTGCTTATGCTGCACTTTGATTAGCCCCAACCTCGTGCAACACTCGTGTAAATGTTCAAATAATTTGGAATTATTTTGTTGCAACTATAGTACAAGCGTAACGCTTATAATAATAAGAAAAATACGAAATGAGCAGAAATGGGGACATGAGCAGAAATAGGGACATTTACCTTATGCAACTTCAAACATAATCGCGTTAGAAATTTTTTTCAGGTATTATTACAAATTATGTTAGGATTTATTATCCCTCGTCCTAGATAAATTGATATTTACATTAATTGTATTACTTTTTTAAATATTTCTACAGCTGTGGTAGATAAAAATACAAGATCTACATGTCTTTTTCTTCATTTGAGCGAATAGTAGTGTATCAAGACGGATCAAACTTCGATTTCTTTTTAAAAGTAAAGTTTAAAGGTCACAGAAGAAGTTCTGATTGCAATTAGCTGCGACAATCTGCGACCTTTCCAGTTATCGCACATTTGTAAATATTAATTTTGTCGACAATTCTCAATTCTATAGTTAAAAACATTGTATTATAACAGATAGTAGGTACCATTAAATATCACGTGGAATGTGTTTTATGTAATTATAAAAGTATACATGTATAATTGAATGTTTTAAAAATATTATAATAGTATAATTCAAAACTTTGCATTAAAAAAGTACATGAATAGCTTTCTAGACTCATATTATTGTAATTTATTTCAACAATTTAACTCAGATTTGAAGATATTAGTTTTTGGCCACGATTTCGGGCAAATTCGCCACTGTGCGCTCGTGGGACAGAAACTGGCGAAACACATTCGTGGCCTTCTCGCCAACATCCTGTGAGCGACTCCATCCATGTACCTATCTCCCTATATGCAATCAACGCGATGCGATACAACTTGCAACTCGTTAGAATTCGTTGCAGCGAGAAATTCCATTTCAAGTTTCTTCATTGGCCGTGCACGAGACGGCGATACCGCAAAAGCCAGGCACGAGACGACTTTCGTCTCAGTTTCGTCTCGTTTTCCACCGCAGAAAAATGTCCACGGCTCACGTCTGTAAGATTGAATGTTCCGTACGATCGTCCAATATAAATAAGACCAGCAGAACCGAAAGCCACACGTAACACAGGCGATCACGCGTTGACTATGTTTAAATCAGATTAACTGAAAGCTGGCTATTCGTTTCAATGATCGCCTTCTAATTATGAAACTAGCCATGACCATCGAGATCATCCTACGCGTGTGGGTTTTGTTTGCATTTCTACAGCAACGTCCAAGGCCCCTGATGGATCATTTCGAATCGCGTGGGAAAATAAAAGACACGTACGCATCGGCGCTAATAGAATGTTGTTCGCGAGGCACGCCGATGCACAACATTATTGAATACCGACCGCTCTGTTTCGGTCGTAGCGCACACGACAGCGACTATAATAATTACCGCGGAGCGGTCATTAAATTTCGCTTCGCCGCTTCTTGCATTCGCGTAATTACGCGGCCACTGACTGGCTGCTCTTTGCTTTCGATCGCGACGCACACGCGCCATAAAGTTCGGTTTATGAACGCGCGCGGCTATCAAGTAATTAAAGTCCTCCAAGGGAGCAGCTTGGGTATCTATCCCGCCGAGCAATCATTTTCCAAAGTGCTACTGAAACCACACCCGATAATTATGCATCAACGGAAGGAGGCGCGTCTCTGTAATCGTCTAATCGTTTCGCCAGTGCCGATTCTTTTCGGACAGTGCCAAATATTTTCTCGCGCACCTACCAGGACGCCTCCGGTGCCTTTTTAACGGGACTTCGTGATTATATCCTCGGGGCTTGGACCTAATAGGATTTACGAGCACGGAAATGACGATTACATACTCCGCTTCTCCAAGGAACAGTTTTAATTTCTGTTCGTGTCGCGAGATGAATTCACGCCGAAATGGGCTATTTTCGCGCCACCAGCGTGCACGGATCTTGGGGCGTGTTAGCGACGTTGCCCAAACGATTCACAGAAAAGGAAGTAGAGTAATAATTGTGGGAGAAATGCCGCACCTTCGGTATTTCAGGGTTATCGGTAATAAAATACAATTGTCGATTTTATTGCTGTAGGCTGTTAGTTTCAAAGATTTATTATTACTTTTAAAGATTTAGCTATTTTTCGAGGTAAGCCTACCGCACTTTGCCTAAATAGTTGTACGTCGAGTTTATTTTTGCTATCGTAATTGTTAAAAATTCATAGTTTTTCGTGATATAACTTTTGTAATACGTTAAGGGGGAACACCACTGTGACGGCCGGAAAAGTAAGCCATTTTTAAGAATTTTTTTTCGGGAATAATTTACAGTTTTCATAGAAAAATTTTATTATCTACCTTTAGTACGCTGTCTTAAGAGACTATACAAAAAAAAATAGAAGAACAACCATAAATTTTAATATATTAATTAATCTTCTAGACCCACCCACGCGAGCTGGTCGAATGTGTAACTATGAAACAGCAGATCCGAAATCAAATTTCATTTGTTTTTTATAAACTATATGCGTGTAGTTTCCGTTGTGCGTACCGATTTCTTAAACAAATTATTTTTGTAAAAATGGTGCGCTTTAGAAAAAAAATTCGAAAATCCGCGACTAAGATGGACAGTTTTTCGAGCGTATTTAAAAAAATTTGTTTTCGATCAAAGACTCCGTACGTACAACGGAAACTACACTCATATAGTTTATAAAAAAAAAAGGAATTTAATTTCGGACCTGCTGTTCCATAGTTACACATTCGACCAGCTCGCGTGGGGAGGTCTAGAAGATCAATTACTATATTAAAATTTATGGATATTTTTCTATTTATTTTTTTTTGTATAGTCTCTTAAGACAGCGTACTAAAGATAGATAATAAAAATTTTCTATGAAAACAGTAAATTATTCCTGAAAAAAATTCTTAAAAATGGCTTACTTTTCCGGCCGTCACAGTGGTGTTCCCCCTTAAAGGAACTCTGTGGAATATTTCACGGCCAGAATAGGTCACATTCGACATGGCACTTGGAAATACGAAAGCGCGGTGTCTCTCCCGCGCATTTGTCGACTAAATGATGTGTTTAATGTTAAAAGTACAAGAAAAGTGTTTCAAAATAGATAGCGTGATATCTCAAGGCAAATTATTTATTTTTTAATGACAAAACCGATAATCCAAACATATTTGTGGGCTTTTTACTCTTTTTTCCAATTTTTATTTTTATTTTATGTGTAATGAATATGGAAGGAAGAAGAAAAGACAATTAAATTTAGAAAAGCAGAAATAATATCTGTACTTATTTATTTTTCCAATTTTATTGTATTTTAAAACTGTATAAATTAAAAAGATGTTTCATTTTACTTTGCTTTTACTATTTTTTTTAAATAAAAAGTTCAAATCAACAAGTTTAAATGGAAAATTAAACGTTTTTCGAAATGCGGCACCACTCCCGCACGTGCGGCGTCTCTCCTAAAAAAAGGATGTTTTTAGTTTCAATTTTTTAAGGGCGGCGAATATTAAAATTTTGATCTTCACTGCAAAATTTAGACACGGTGACAATTTTGCGTAAGGTGCGGCAACTCTCCCACAATTACCCTATCCTATCGATGGGGGTTAGTGACTAGTCATACATGAGAGTATCATTTCACGACTATATAGCAATTGGATCTGGAGTTTCGGCCGTCCTTACGTATTCATTGTGCGGCTGTGCGTACAAGACACGTAATGTGCAGTTGCATCCAACGTGTGGCGGGCAATGATAGTGCGTAGGAAGGTGGACCGGAGCCACGCACTCTGACCACTACATCGCCACCAGAGCGACAAGGAGATGAGAGGAGAGGAGAGGAAAAGAGAGGAAAAGAGAGAAGGGGAAGTAAACGTGCACGCTCATACTTGCCAGAGCCTCGATGCACTTATTATGCGATGCGGGTGTGTGCATCGCCGCGCGATCCGAACGTCTAGCCTACCCAAGCCGCTTGAAATTGAAAAGCACCTTTTCAATAACAGTACGCTCCGCTTCGCGCTTTAACCCAAATTGCCATCCAATCGGAACAGAGTTCAAGCGGTCTTACCATTCTTTATCCACAGCGAGACGATCATTGACCGCGCATCCGACCAAATATCGTACAACTTCAACTTAACGCGCGCACGCTTCTTCCGTCACGGCTAAGTTACATATGCACGCGTTGCATGACTAATGCGCAATGGAATAGTGAATAGTCGACCTACATGCAACACCTACAAATCACACGGGCGAATGCGATCGAACTGATAGCTTTCGGAAGACGGGACACGACTTTCCTTCTAACTTCTAACAAAGGGCCACCGTGCCACGGACGGCCCCTATTGCTAAGAATCACACAATGACTTTTCACTTATTGGCGCTCCGATTCTAATATAACCTACAACAGTGGCGCACTCGGGATTTAATCTTGGGGGGAGTTTAGTTAGAAAAATATATTTAAATAATAAAATCCAGTTTTCTTTTCTTTTTACAAAGCCCCTTCTTTGGGGGTGTCAGGCCACCCCTCTGGGTGCGTCACTGAGCTACAATAGGTGGATTACTGGATTCAATACTCCATGAATCGACGACTGAAGTGTCAACCTTAGTCAATTGAAGATTGACGATACTCGGGAACAAGGCATAGAAGACACCCGCGCGTCTGCAGCCACGAAAACGCGTACACTTTCTAAAGTTTAATTCGAGCAGGCGTCGAAACGCGAGAAAACGCGGCAATCGCGTATTTTATTTCGAAGCAGATATTATCGTCCAGAGCTCTAGAGTCCTAGAGCTCTCGAGTCTAGGAAAAAGAAACACGTTTAAGACGTTTCTAA
Source organism: Andrena fulva (assembly GCA_946251845.1). Classification (NCBI taxonomy): domain Eukaryota; kingdom Metazoa; phylum Arthropoda; class Insecta; order Hymenoptera; family Andrenidae; genus Andrena; species Andrena fulva. The sequence continues at coordinate 91,645,753 of OX276327.1, read as the reverse complement.
GGCTCCAAGACTTGTACCCCGTTCGGTCTCGCTCTACTTACTCGCCATTATCGAACGTACGGATTGCCGTGGCGCAAGAGATGTTACCCAGCGACAATTCTACGGAACTTTTTCACGTGATGGCATACAGCCGATTATTCAATCCGGCAAAGTGATTCCCGCTGGCACGGGAACGTGACAGAAGGAAGTTCATCGCGCTCGAACAATAGCGCTTGTCAAACTTCTGTAATTGGCTCGAACCGCTACCGTGTTCCCAACTTTCTCTGAACACTCTGCCAGGCGCAGCTTTATAACCGTATCGAGTTTCCGCGCACAACATGTGCTCCTCCGTTCAAACATTCGAAGCGCCTTCAGCTTTGCATAGCCGCGACGCTTCTGCCGCGAGAGAGACGCCACCGAAAGCCAAAGCCGAAAAGGCTTTTTAAAAACCACGGGGAAAGTTCGCGTAACGAAAGACACGGGTGGAGGACCAAGGGTGAGAGAAACCGGTTGTCCACTCGTTAACTACGATGAATCTTTCTGTCTGACTTCCACATCAGATCTTACGAGAATTTCGGTTTCACCGCGATGGAAATTTTCATACACTTTCCTTTATACAGTCCACTGTGCTTCATTCAGATTTTACCTTCGCTAGCAGACGAGCGAAGTAAACAGAATTTTCTAAATTACGATACGAATATTTGTGCTTGTATTTTGCACGCGAGATACCTTTCGAAACGCAAAAAAATGCGCGAGGAAAAAAAGAAGCATTTAGTTCTAGCAGATAGTTGCAATACTGCTGTGTTTAGCTCGCCCTTGTTGATAAGAAAAAATCGTTAGAGCGTACGAAGGAATTGGTGTCGGTGTTACGAATACCTGATGCTCGGCTGCCGAGGTGAACTCGAACAAAGGCAACGGCTTCGCTTGGGAAATAATCAATAAGAAGAAATGTTGGTGTTGCACGTGTACGCCACTCTAATGCAACCGCTGACCATGCGTTTCTCTCGAAATATACCATGAATCGTACCGTTATTGCCGAATTAAAATTCCCCGCACAATTCTCAAAATAAGAAGATGATTAAGGCACGAATACGGCAAAAGTAGTGAAATTGCGCGGGTATGATGTGCAGCCATAAAACGTAATTATTTCTTCTCTGTAGAAACTTTCCAAACAAGATATTAGACTCGGAAATCGCTGTCGACGTTTAGTGAAAATCTGTTGTCAATCGTGAAACCTTTGCGAGAATACAAACGCGATTATTACACCCGTATACCGTTAAGGGAGTACCGTTGACCTGAAGCCGCGCGTTCCCGTATTACAACTGACCCAAAAACCACTCTCATTGTTCAAAGATCGAGGCAATTACACGTCGTACTCCTATTTGCATACAAGAGTGCATACGCGGAAACACGTACTCCTACACTCTCGAATATATTAATAATATCCATGGTAAAAGGTTACAATCTCCACGAGTACGTATGCATATACATACATATGTAAATGCAAGTCGCACGGAGAACTCAATTTCAGATCCCGAAACCTTCCTTCTGGTAGGCTAGACACCCTACCTTAGCGATCTAGATATTGACGAGCCTGAAGAGTATTGAATATGGAAATGGGTATCGAAAGTAGACGAGGCGATTGTACCCAACTATTACGACAAAGGAGAAAAGAATGGACGTTTACGGCAACGGTGCGTGCACGATGGAGGTGAATGAAAGAAAGGTGGGCGTGCCATCATCGGGGCATGGATACGCCGCCGACGGTCACGGTTCGGGAAACGATCGTTTCTTTGAACTTTCTCGATTCGCAAGAAGCGTGTGTGTTAGGGTGGAGTGAAAAAAACTTTTTTTCGATGATCAAATACTAATAGTGCGGAAAAGTTGTCTACTTGGCCCAATAAAACGTGTAAAAAATTTCAGCTCGATCGGATAATTTCTTCTGTGTGCACCAAAGGCCGTAACTTTCAAAATTTTAGTACAAAACTTAAGAAACTGCAACTTTCTTCAGCTGGTGGATTCTACCTTTTTTTTTACCCAGGACTATATTTGTTGCGTAAATGAAGCAAAGAAACACCCGTGGCTGGTTTCGGCTGGCCCGAAGTAGCTGTACGTCGGGCTCCTTGTTTTTTGTACTTTATATTTTTTTTTTTTTTTTTTAAATAATTTTATTGTTTTTTTTTATGTATTTTGTATTTTATATATTTTTTTGTTTTTTTAAATTTTAAGTTTTATACTAAAATTTTGAAAGTTAAGGCCTTTGGTGCACGCAGAAGAAATTATCCGATCGAGTTGAAATTTTTTACACGTTTTATTGGTCCAAGTAGACAACTTTTCCGCACTATTAGAAATTGATCATCGAAAAAAAAGTTTTTTTCACTCCACCCTAGTGTGTGTAGATCAGCCGGTTAATCGGCGAAGCCAGGTCTACGACACCGAGAAACGCGCCGCCTGATCTGCTCATTGAGAGAGAAACCGTTCCATCCACCCGGCCGCAAACCGGCTGGACTATCCAGCGAAGCGATAATCTTTCCCGGTCAGCGCAGCGCGCGCGTTCAGGTATCAGAGATATTGGGGACATTAGGGACATTAAATGGAAGGAAAGTGGCTACGTAGAGTAACGGTCTCGTTGACAGAGAAATTCATAAGCGTAACGCGTCAGTAAGTATGGTGGCGTCAGGTGACTCCGGCCCTCCCTTTTATCGATCGTTTATCAAAAGTAATGCAACGGAACTACTGCAGCAGGTGATTACAAAACACCGCATTGCGAAGTGTTGGCTGACGTGCTCGGGTAAAGCATCGTGTCAGTTCGAATACCTTTGGAATCTTAAATCGTACACAGGAAATATGGGAAGAAGAGTAGAGTCGAGGGCGCTTTACGCGCAGCTCGACGTGAAATTTTCTCACGTCGCCGTCGGTGACGCGTAGAAGGGACTTGTTCCGACTTCTCCGTCCGGAGATCGTGCTCCGCGACGTTAGATTGTGGATTGCGCAACAGGTTACACGGTTCATCGACGGCGAAACAATCTCGGAGCGATCGAGATCATCGACCCTTTACGGACACGATCGAATCGCACGCAACATCGTCTACTGTTTTCTCACGAATACTGTAAGATAACAGTTCGAGCACCTCGACATACCTGGGGTATGTAGATTCTGAAATGCAACGATCGCCGCGATGTACCCGAGAAACAAGAGCATTCCTGTACAGCGTACGGGTTGATCGGTAGGTTTGTATAGATACTATGCATGAACTATAAACATTGTAGAAATAAGAATAGGGGAAAGGTAATTTCAGGCAAATCAAAACACTAAGGTTGTTATATGTTGCACTGGTTAGGCCGCAGTTGGAATATGCATCTGTAATCTGAAACCCACGGCATGCGCACTATGTTATCTTAATCGAAAGGGTCCAACATAAGTTCCTGAGGTTAGCCATGCGGATGACTGGTGGTAGTGTAAGAGCTGGCTACATAGGGTTCAACGTGACTCAATGCAGTCACAATTCTTATTTAAAAATGTTGGATTAGTATTGCCGAATACGAAATCGCCGGTCTGCCGCGTCAGTCCGGGGAACTAACGGCGGGGGTGGACGTCAAACAGGTAAAATTTCTAGGTCAATAACGTCATTTCTGCATTTCTGAAAATTCTGGTATGTATAGTACATGATGGTACAAAGAGCGTGTAACTATTGGCAGACAACTAGACAGGGGAGAAATGGCCGGCAGATCGAAGTAAAGCTGCAAAATATTCGGCAAAGTTAACGTCATTCTTGCAGTTCTGAAATTTCATACACTTATTGTTTACGCATTTAATGAACGATATGCAAAATGGCAGACCTCCAAGTGGGGGATAAAACGTGGCAGACGTCGATGAAAAGTGCGGAACACGGCTTTCGCGCTCTAAACACCCGATCGCAGCGGTTAAATATTCTGGGTTAATTTATTGTTTTTGTATTGTGCATTGCATATACTTACTGTTTACCCATTTAATGAACGATATGCAAAATGGCAGACCTCCAAGTGGGGGATAAAACGTGGCAGACGTCCTCAAAATGGTTGACCACCTCAAAATTACCAAAAATGAGCCTCTTTGTTGAAAAATTGCAGGAAAAAACTATGAGACATATTGAAGAAAGTGGATATATTTCTGAAAGGGCCAGCCTTACACAACATAAAAAAAAATAATTCAGTCAATTTCACCTCTGAATAAAACCACAGTAGTTCAAACCGCAAACTTTCACTTTTGAGATGACCCACTGCTGGCCGACATGATATCTCAAAAACCGTTCGACATAAAGTCTTGAAATTTTCAGCACAGCTTTGGCACACCCATAGCTACGATGTGACCTACAATCATCACTGCGAAAATTCTACAACCAGTTTTATAAAGCATTTATAAACTTTTGGTTTTAAAACTAAAACTAATTTCAGAACTGCAAGAATGACGTTAACTTTGCCGAATATTTTGCAGCTTTACTTCGATCTGCCGGCTATTTCTCCCCTGTCTAGTTGTCTGCCAATAGTTACACGCTCTTTGTACCATCATGTACTATACATACCAGAATTTTCAGAAATGCAGAAATGACGTTATTGACCTAGAAATTTTACCTGTTTGACGTCCACCCCCGCCGTTAGTTCCCCGGACTGACGCGGCAGACCGGCGATTTCGTATTCGGCAATACTAATCCAACATTTTTAAATAAGAATTGTGACTGCATTGAGTCACGTTGAACCCTATGTAGCCAGCTCTCGGTCTATGGCCCTATGCGTTTCTGCGACCATGATTATAGCCCAGCTCTGCGAAAGTTTAGGCTTGATACACTAACCGATCGTCGTGTCTGTTCCGATCTGCTCTTTTTATATAAAGTAATCCGCGGTCATATTAACTGTCATGATTTAGTTTCTCTGGTCTGTTACCATGCCCCCCAGAGGTCACTGCGTCAGAGACCTCTTTTTGTATCAAAGGTTCCCAACTATAGACACTATACTGCTGATCCTATAAACCGTGCTATGGAAGAGTTAAATCACAACACCGATGACATAGACTTGTTCTCTGTCTCGCTCGACTCGTTCCGTGATCTTTTGTTTAGGCGACTTCTAACATGACCTAACTTATTCCCGCAAGAATTGAATATTATGTTGTATAGACAGACTGTTATGTTTTCATGTATTATGTATTATGTTTTATGTTATATATTTTATGTTTTCTTATTGGGTTATGCACCGATAACTCTTTATTTTAAGTTTTCTTCATGTTATTTAATGCTCTAAATCGTTCTACTTGTACTAAAGGGTTTTCCCGTCCATATAATAAATAATAATAATAATAATAATAATTTCGCGTGCTCGAGCAAATCGATGGGCGCGGAATTAGTGGCGGTTCGCTATTCTCGGCTTCGACAGCTCAACGAATAATTTAGGGTTGTATCGACCCTCGATGCTTCAGCCACGTTCGTCGGGGGAATGTAATTAATTGATGTCATTAGTACGCGAAGGAAACTGAGTTTCATTCGATTGTCGCACGTCGTAACGCGTTGCGCGAAGCGCGTCACCTCGCAGGCGGAAGTGCAAAGGAGTGCGCATAACCAACCGGTGCAACGACGCTATCTAGAGTTGCCGCAACATCCATTGTAAATTATTCCTAACACCCGTACTTTTCGACTTCAAGAGTGATTCGGTATGCACGCATTGGTCCGTTACACGGGCAAACGGTGTAGGTAATGCTACTCGGATATATGTATCAGCGCAATCCCTCCCCTTGCGGGAGTTTCTGGATTAATTTCCCAACACCTTGCCCACGAACTGTATCGACGGTTTGCGTAAGAGAGATCCGAGGCGCGAGCGGTGTCAAGCTATGGATGAGCAACCACCAGCAGCAAACAACCAACTCGTTAAGCCAATTCTCGTTTCCGGCGAGTGTGGTAATAGGATTGAACGCGAGAGGACCAAACGCGTGATTTCTGGGTTTAACGATCGTTTAATTGCCCTGTTAAAGAGAAGCTCGGCTATGTTGTGGAGCAAAACCATTTTAAGATAACAGTTACCGAGAACCGTAGGTTCAGTGCCCTGGCACAAATGTTTGATCCAGGGAAACGTTGACGAGCGAACGGGATCGTTGGAAATGTTGAAGGAAACGGGGACTCACCGTCTGGAAGCGATACGCTGCGGGCTGGTGACCGTGCTGGAAGGTGGACTCGTGGAAGCACCGCCGAAAGAGCTGGAGCACGTCGTAGTCCCCGAAGTGGTTGTGTCGCTGGCCGTGGCTGTGGACAGGACGCTGCTCTGCCTGGAGGATAGCTCGCGACTCCTGCTTCCTTGAGATCGACTTCCCCTAGCTTGCCGGCCGGCTGTTCGCGGGGGTACCAAGTTGGAGCCGTTGACATTCCTGACCGGAGCACTGGACGGCCTGAGGAGGGTGCCGGATGTGCCGTTTGTCTGCGCGGCTAGGATCTCCGGCGCGATCAGAGCGATGTCCGGCAGAGAGTTTGGCGCGGACACTATGGCGCCGCGGCGGTCGTTCAAATCGGCGGTGCGTTGCCGCTCGGCACCTTCCGGCAGTCTCAAGTGCCGCAAACGTCTCATGGAGGCCCTGACCCATGAATTAACCACGGTGGTTGCATTGTCGCGGGCCTCTCGATGGGCGGGTTCGTTGATCGCGTTACAACGCACCGCTTCGTCGCGATTGTTGTCCCCCGCGTTGAGATCGGGCAGCGGGTCGGAGGGGGACCATCTCGGCGAACCACCAACCACTAGGGACTTTGCCGTCCCGGAGACGGACATCGCGGCACTGCAGCCCGCATCGGTAGCACGATGCTCACGGCCGCGCCTGCGCCTTGAATTTTCGTTGGTGGGGGATGTACTCCCTCCCCGGTATGGTTCGGTGTTCTCCCGAACCGCGTCAACCACAACGGGTGCTAACGATGCTTCCGTGGGTCGCGGGCACTCCACTTCCTCTAACCACGACCAGTCCACTTCCGAACACTCGGAACAACCATCCTCTGGGCTCACCGACGATCCCTCCTCCACCGATAAGCTGTAAATAACAAACGAGATCGTTACACCGCACCGCCTCAACAGCAATTCCCCTTTTTCCGACAATCAATTACAGGCTGAAATGATGAAGAACTACTTTGTTAGTCTGGCGAAGGAACTCGGTCCGATTGGACACTAGGGTAGAGTGAAGAAACTTTTTTTCGATGATCAAATTCTAATAGTGCGGAAAAGTTGTCTACTTGGCCCAATGAAACGTGTAAAAAATTTCAGCTCGATCGGATAATTTCTTCTGTGTGCACCAAAGGCCTTAACTTTCAAACTTTTAGTACAAAACTTAAAATTTAAAACAACAAAAAAAAAATATAAAATACATAAATACATAAAAAAAGCAATAAAATTATTTAAAAAAATATAAAATACAAAAAACAAGGAGCCCGACGTACAGCTACCTCCGCGTGGTGGGTTCTGGGCCACTTGTTCCGTTAGGGAAGTCAGCGAAGAGCTGCATTTTTTGATAGTTTACAGTGCCGACAGGCCGTTCCTACCGTTCCGAAACCAGCCACGGGTGTTTCTTTGCTTCATTTACGCAACAAATATAGTTCTGGGTAAAAAAAAAAGGTAGAATCCACCAGCTGAAGAAAGTTGCACTTTCTTAAGTTTTGTACTAAAATTTTGAAAGTTAAGGCCTTTGGTGCACACAGAAGAAATTATCCGATCGAGCTGAAATTTTTTACACGTTTCATTGGGCCAAGTAGACAACTTTTCCGCACTATTAGAATTTGATCATCGAAAAAAAGTTTTTTTCACTCCACCCTATTGGACACCCCCCGGGTCTCGCGCTGAAAAGAAATCGCGCCCCAAATGAACAGCCACGACCTACGGCTCGTGCAGCGAAAGTTCTAAGCGACAATCCTTTGTTTCTCAGGCGTGGCTGCACGTGCCACTTGAGGGTTCTGCTTGACGCCAAGTCAACTTCAATCCACGCTTCTCGCGCACGACTCTCCAGTCTCCTGCCGCTACTTCCGCCTGCAGACAGTGCAGGCCACTTTTGTCGCGCAACAAATGCCCCTATGGGATCCGAGGCGAGACCGCAGGCTCAAAAGCTTTTTTTCCACCCTTCCATCTGATCCCCGTGAACACCGCCGCGCCAGTACCCCTTACATCCGCCTATCGGCTATCATTCCTACTGGCAGCAACACGAATGAAAATGGCCAGGCTATCGAAAGAACGGCTGACCCTTCACCTCCGTTTCCGCTTTTAAAAGCGTGATTCAGCTCGGCCGGCTCTCTTCGCCCTTTACGCTACATTAACTCGGACGCGCTTACCAGACTTGTTTTCGTTCTTGCTATCGCGAGGATTGGCTCGACCGCGTTTTTCATAACTACAGACTCTAAGGCCGGGGCCACACTATGCGTTTTCGCCGCTGCGGTTATGACGGATGCGGTCACCCGATTTGTGACGTTGCATAGGTTCAAATGAGAGCTGCCACACTAGTGCGTCGCTGCCGCATTCGCCGGACGTCGCCGTCACCTGTGCAACGTCACAAATCGGGTGTCCGCATCCGTCATAACCGCAGCGGCGAGAACGCATAGTGTGGCCCCGGCCTAACGTTGCCCAGGATTCACTAATTGAAAACGCGAAGGTACAAGCAGCTTGCGCACTCCGGGACGAAACATTGAAACTGGAATGTTAGGAAAATCTACTCACAAGGGGACCCCACAGCTGAGCCCCCGTGGATTTTAATAAAATTTTAAGGGATGAATCTGGAGGTCACCTCGATTACCCTCTGCTAAATATTTTATGCCAATGAGCATTATTTATAAACAATCGATATGTGAGTCGTAAAAGCAATTCACTTCAAGCAAATTTCAAGAAAGTGAGTTGGGTGAGTGCGTACAGCGCTTACTTCCCACCAAAACAACACGGGTTCAAATCCCGGTCATCCTAATTTTTTTTTTCCTTTCCTTCAACCCTTATTTTGAATAATTAAATTTTATACTGCTTTGTGTCATAAATATTGTAATTTTTTAACATAAATTTTATATATAAACATGTTAAAAATACATCATTTTTTATACACATACAAACAACTGGTACATAACGACTTGTTTCAACTCGGCATGCTTGGGCGTATATATTTGCGTATATATAATAGGATAGGTAGATAGATAAATAGTTGTAAAGTTACATAGACGTGCATGTACGTATTGTAAAGAAAAATTTCATATTAAATATATAATTTACAGTGTCTTTATAGTACAAGTTGAAACAAGTCGTTATGTACCAGTTATGTTTGTACGTGTATAAAAAATTATGTATTTTTTACCATGTTTATATATAAAATTTATGTTAAAAAATTACAATATTTATGACACAAAGCAGTATAAAATTTAATTATTCAAAATAAGGGTTGAAGGAAAGGAAAAAAAAATTAGGGTGACCGGGATTTGAACCCGTGTTGTTTTGGTGGGAAGTAAGCGCTGTACGCACTCACCCAACTCACTTTCTTGAAATTTGCTTGAAGTGAATTGCTTTTAAGACTCACATATCGATTGTTTATAAATAATGCTCATTGGCATAAAATATTTAGCAGAGGGTAATCGAGGTGACCTCCAGATTCATCCCCTAAAATTTTATTAAAATCCACGGGGGCTCAGCTGTGGGGTCCCCTTGTCAGTCACCCCTCGTACCTTGAAATGAAACTGGATTGCCGATGAACAGCATTAGAAGTCGACGCCTCGCAGTTGTACCCTCCCGAACTGGAGGACCTATGGAGCCGAGGAATAGCGTCCTTGGGCACGGTCTTCAGACTAATTCCTTTGGTCCAAGATTTACGATGGACGCGTTGAAACGATCCCCTTCCGACGGCTCGACCAAACGTCCCTTCCTCGCGACGTTCCTTCATATTTGCCTTGTTACCTGCTTCGAGCTCGCGATCTACGGAAGCGGACTTGATCTTCCTCTTTATGCTTTCGCGGAAATGGTCCGAGTCGGAGGACAATTCGAAAGCCGGGTTATCCAAATCGGCGTCCTCCTTTCGAGCGAACGAGTTGCCCGATGCTTGCCAATTTAATGTTTGCAGCGAACCACGATGGTAATTCAGCAAATCGTCGCTTTCGGAACGCGTCAACGACACCGATCCGCTTAGGGAGTCCCCGAGCTCGTCGGAGCGATCGTGACCAGGTTCGAGCTTGTCCTCGGTGTCGTTGTGCTCGGCGAGGAAATTGAACGCGTCGTTGATTTCGTCGTCGTGTTCGGCGAGGAAATTGAACGCGTCGTTGATTTCGTCGTCGTGCTCGGCGAGGAAATTGAACGCGTCGCTGATTTGCCGCGCCTCGAACGTTTCGTCCTCGCGCTTCTCCGAACCGCACCGACGACCATCCGCGCGATTCGGCGCGCTCCCATGGTCGACCGTGTCTTGATGCTCCTCGTTAATATCGGCGCACGTCTTCCGTATAACTGGTTCCAAGTTTCTGGTAATGTCGCGCACTCTCTTTATCGTGTCGGACGAGACGACGTCGATCCTCTTTCGAATCGGCACCACCTGGTCGTGGCCCAACGTCACCAATACGTCCCCGTTGTCGCTCACGCTCTGCACTTGCTCCTGCTTCCTGGTCAGCGAGAGCGTTTGCTCCAACTTCGGTGGACACACGTCCAGAAGGTGCTCCAGCTCGTCGGGCAATGATTCCTGAGCCGCCACCCGCGGCACGCACACGTCGTTCCCGAGGTCGATCAGATCGCCGTCCTCGCTCGATGTCATGTTGCGCTGGTTAACTCCTGCAACGGGAAAATCAAAACGCTCGTTACTGTGCTACGTGTCTTCCTTAACCCTCTAGGGACGGGGATGTTTTAAACTTAACGTAGAATTTTTTTGAGCGTTAAAATAGTGTATTTTATACTTCGGATTTGGAAGCTACTCGTTAATTTTTTTTTTTTTTTTTTTTTTTTTTTTAAATTTGTTTATAACAAAAAAAAGTTTAATTTCGGGTTCTGATGGTACAACAGTTTCTTCTCTGCCTACTAAAGGTCACTATACCTATCAAATCTCGATCTTATTGATGGAACGTAAATAAAAATGTGTTAATCTGAATGGGACTCTGGAGTCCCACTCGTCCCTAGAGGGTTAATATTATCTCTCGATTCAAGTAAGCGAGGTCTGATTTTGCTTCGAATGTCTAGGTGTCTAGGATCTAGCATCGTGCCACGGGCAAAGTGGGCCGGCCGACAGTTTTTCTCTCCACCGCGACCGTCTGAACCTGTCCCACATTCGCGTGACCCGGCCACCGATGATCCTCCGTCATATTATTATTATTATTATTATTATTATTGTGTTGTTCATGTATTATATGAAATGGTTTCGACCGTTAATGTTAAATAAATAAATAAATAAATAAATAAATAAATAAATAAATAAATAAATAAATAAATAAATAAATAAATAAATAAATAAATAAATAAATAAATAAATAAATAAATAAATAAATAAATAAATAAATTATTATTATTAATAAGTTTACGGGAAATACCCAATGCGATCCCGATCGCGATTCCCGACCGATTCTACGACCGTTTTTCTAGCCACTCGCGGGAACCACCGAGCAAGATATAGCGGTCGACTCACCGTTTGGAAAGTATCGAAGAAGGTTACGAAAAATCCATACGGATGCCATGCTCTGATAATTACCGATTTAAAGCAGAGCCAGCGTCGAACTGTACGGTAGAAAGAGGCACGTGCGAATGGCGGACAATCGAAGAAAATAAGCCGCAGCATCGTCGACGTGCCTTACTATTAGCAACTATTAACGACGCGGTGCTAAAGACAATTTGCGAGCTTGAATCATTCGTGTAGGACGCATCCGGAAGGTCTGCTGCTCGATAGAGAAGCTATAAACCGCAATAAGGGCGTAATAAGTATGCAGAACGGGAAATTTAATATTAGAATATTTTCTGTCGACGATCCTTCTCTTAAAATCATTCGATTATGATAATACCGCGATGATCTGATGTAATGATCTTACTCGGTAGAGGATTACTCGCTATGTAGTGAAACAGTCACCTAGCGACGATAACACGACTCCCCGCTTTATTGTCGACGAGATCAATGGAATTTGCTGTGCTAGGCGCGAGGCTCCAGGGTTTGTTGAACCCTTAATACCCTCGTATCGGAAAAAGGATTTATAATGGACGGAAAGTGGAGCAGAAGGCAACAAACATTGAAACCTGTGCAAAGAATTAAAGTAAGTATCATTGAGTAGTTTCTACCTCTGAAATGGTTCTCGACGAACCTTTAATAATGATCATTAATTTACTAAAACAATGCCCGGGGGCTAGCTTAATCCGATCGTCAAAATGTACAAGTCGCGTCGCGGTCGTACCGAAGTTTGCAGAGTGTATGACTCACTCGTTAATTGATTCATTTGCCTCGGCACTTACAAACAAGAGAGAACGTCGTCTCTCTATCGTTGTACCCTTAAATGATTCATGCCTCGATGCCCGCAAATAGTGTTCGCAAATGCATGGGGTAAACGCGCGGGCCGTGTAACTGTAGATGTTCTATTTAGTAATGGACAAGGACGGTGCACGCGAGAAGGAGGCAGGCAGTTTTGGGAAATCCGGCGTACCGTAAGTTGTCATAGAAATCGAGCGACTGTGACGGTCGATACGTCAAGAGCAGCCCGTTGCCAGCACACTTGTCCAGGTAACAGGTAACCAGTAACCGGACCTTCTCAGCTGGCAACGGCTCTACATAGTTCATTCGTGAATCACGACCCAGGACAGCCCCTCCGGAATATTCTTGCAAGGCTTCCAGCTAATCAACATCTTAAAATATTAACGCCGGCGGGTGCCAGAAAAATACAACGATAGAAAGCAGACATAAACTTTTCTCGTACGGGGCGTCGCTTTTCAACTACCTAAGCGACTTCAATCTCACGCCTTTGTGCAAATTGTATAATACAGAGCTACAATAAATAACTAAGTACCCTCTAATTGTAAGTATGGCACGTAGGTACTAAGCGATTCGTACGAGCCGATTAATCGAAACGTGCGCATTGCTTTCCAGTCTTTGGCCCGGATGAATTCATCATCCTGTAAATTTATCTTATCTGTTCTGTAACACTCCGACAGCATTTCATTTATGGCATTCAATTCTTTGCGCGCAGACATCAATGATGAGAAGCAAAACGCAGGATCATAGCCAGAGAAAACACTTGTGTGCACAATATTATTATTCTTCGCTAAGAGATTCTTTCACTTTTCCGTTGATAATGCGCGATAAGAAACGCGATGACTATCGATATCGGTACGCGTTCGAAGGCCAGCTTACTTTTGGATACTTGCAGCGAGCTTCTATTTTTAAACTTAAACGTTACGTACGAGACTGCTCTACATTATCACATTACCGTGTACACGCTCCACATAATAAATACTGGCAGACGTACCTTCGTTTCCTCTTGATCCCCTTCTCTAACCACAATATCCAGAAATCGGGACTCCAGTGGTTCCACTAGAGCTGATCGCGCAATATTCAGCGCTGCGAGTGATAAGAGATTTCATTTCTTGACTCAATATCTTCGGACGCACGGATATACTCGTAAACACCGGGTTTAATAGATTAAAAGTTAAATTACTTCACTCATGATCGACCGAGTTGTTCGCGCGGATCGCGGCAGTTACGTGTGTACAGATAATATTAGGGGTGTGCCGTTTCTTTCTTTCACCTACGCCACTTTACCGTACGAAAATCCGTATTTACATGCACGAGTACGTGATCGAACGGCTGCAAGCGATCTACGTTCCCGGAGATGCAACGGTGACTCTCTAAAATTCTTGAACCGATCGACACCGAGCATAACGCCATCTAAAAATATTGCGAGCCCACTTGGCCGCGAGCGCGCCTGTTAAAACAGAAGGAAAGTTTTATTCTGCTCACTCGCAATGGCTCTTTCCCGTGGGTCATGATTCTTTTTAGCCGCGAGTGAAAAGTAGGCGTTCGTTATGCGGCTCCTAAAGGGCACTCGTGTTCAAATTGTCCGGATGGTTCGATTCCACCTCGAAGCGACGGAATTTCCACTATCTCGTCGTATAGTTGAAAGGGAGGCTAGGTAGTGATCCATCCATCCCTGAATCCACTTCTACCGCATCACCGATTCAAAATCGATAACGATCCGCTTGTTTCGCGAATCTTGCGCGATTCTCTCTTTAAATAAGTTGCAGTTCCATTTCGCATTCGCGAGCTCCGTTATTCTTGGCACTGGTTGACGCCGTCGCTCGAAAAATTAGACAGGGCACTCGCGTGATTTCGATAGCAGGATTGTAGCCATCGAAACTACAACGTTCGTTCCTCGATCTACGTGATTTTAAAGGGCACGTATTCGTCTCTCTCGCGCGCTCTCTTATCCCCTCTATACTTTCGCGTCTTTGTCTGAGAGCCCCGACGAATTGTTCGCTACAATACGGCACGAAAATCATACGAAACGAGTAGATACACTTCACGGTGTCCGCGTAAGGCACGCACTGAGAAAGAACGAACGTCGGCAAGGAGAGCCCGATGCGTGCATTCACCAATTCACTGCCGATCTTTGGTGTGTATCGGTGTGTGCGTGCTTGCTTGCCTGCCTGGCTGCCTGGCCTGCCTATACCAACCATACCAGCCAGCCCGCTCGCTCGCTTGCTTACACATTCGAAGGAGAGTAGTATACGCAGACCCAGTGGCGGAGAGAAAGGGAAGCAAGAGGAAAGAAGCAAAGAATAGAGAGAGGGTGAAAAAGAGTAGGCGACTTCGAGAGAGAACAAGTATGGGCGAAAGCGGACACGCGAACCACAAGATTTACCGAGCGACGACACTACCTCGCTTCAATCCTCACCCCCACTTCTTCTGCTAGCTGCTAGATTTATATTTCTCAGCAACATATTCCATTGATTTACAAACATTTCGCCTTTCTTCTTATCAAGTAATGACCAACGCAATGCTTTGAGATACGAGAATTATCAGTAGGTATACGTATGTATATGGTTTTCGATGTGTATGCTACATTTGTGAATAAACTTACCATAAATCTATCGCGCGAGATCATTTTTTAAGTATTTGTTCCTAGTAATTATCGTCTTTAATTTACAAAGTTATATCTTTCAATCTCCTCTCTAAGAGTTCAGAGTCTAGTCGATGCTTACAAAGAAACTGACCCTCCAAAAACAGAACTGGAATTTCGTATTTGTATAGCTTAAAAAGTCTTTGGTTCCCTGCTGCTGTAATATCAACTTCTTGCAGTTGATAACGACCCGAGAAACGTGATCGCAAATCGTCTTTTAAAATGTCGCAAAGCGGACACGGATGTTTCGTGTATAATGTTAACGTTGGCGGAGAAGATATCGGATGACACCTATAGAACGAAAGAGAGTACATTTATTTCCCAGAGGAAGTTCTTGTAATCTTTTTTATAACAATATCATTTATTTAACATAACAATATGCCGTAAAAAAATAATTCCTATAAATGTAATAAGCTATGACGCGCACATACACTTGTATACTTGTATAATAAAGATGGAAAAGCAGTTATGATTGTGATTGTATAAAAATATTACTTGGTAGCTAATATCGGCCGCAGTAAGAGATAACAAAGATATTATACCAATTTAAAAGAGATTATGTCAGAATACAGACACGTACACTGGTTGTTATCTTGCTTTAAAATTCATCCCAAAATGTTTACGTTTCTGTACGAAATATACTTTATAGCAGTGTGTGTAAAATCTTCCACTGATACCAAACTTACAATTTTTCAATCATTATCGAAGAGGCGCCACCGCCTCCGTTACAAATCGATGCAACGCCCTTTTCCCCAACCTTTAGAGCATGTACTAAATGTACCACGATACGGGCTCCCGACATACTGAAATTTCGAGTATTTATAACTTGTGTATATGCTATTTATGATTAAGTAGTTGAACGCTCACCCAATAGGATGCCCAAGAGAGACAGCACCACCATGAACATTTATTTTATTAGGATCAAGATCGAGCAGTTTTTGATTTGCGACCACAACTGTGCTAAAAGCCTCGTTAATTTCCCAAAGGGCTATGTCGTTCTTATTGACCCCAGCACTTTCCAGTAACTGAAAATTCATGCATGCTTCGACACTACGAGTATACGAAATAATGCGCAATTATTACTTAGCAAAAATACTTACTTTCGCAATTCCAAAAGACGGTGCAATTGGAAAATCGATTGGATCGGTTGCAGCATCTTGGAATGCTGTAACTCGCGCTAAAGGCCTCAGGTTCATTTTCTCAGCGACGCTTGTAGTAGTTAAAACTAACGCAGCAGCTCCGTCATTTAAAGTTGATGCATTTCCAGCGGTTACCGTGCCGTTTTCTTTCTATAATAAGTAAATATAAATCATTGTACGAAATTGAAATCGATAACTTCGAACAGAGTTGGCATCTCATACCTGAAAAACTGTATTTAATTTCGAAAATTTACTAAAATCCACTCTCTTGTATTCTTCGTCCTCGTTAAATACAATATCTGGTTTTCCTTTCTTCTGTGGCACATTGACTGGAACAAGTTCGCCTTGAAATGCTTTGTTCGCGTATGCTGCTGCACTCCTTTTGTAACTGTTGATAGCATATTCATCTTGTTCGTCGCGAGTAATCTTCAATTTCTTTGCAGTATTTTCTGCACAATTGCCCATGTGAAATTTGTTGTAAACGTCGGTTAAACCATCAAACACAATCCCATCCTGTTAAATAATAGCGAGTGAACAATTATTAATAATAAGAGTGACAAATCGAAACACACGTTGAAATGCAATTTAAAAACTTCGCCTGACCTCCAATTTCATACCGCCGTATCTAGTCTCCCCTCGTTTCAGATAGAATGGTACGTTAGACATGGACTCCATACCACCGGCAAGAACAACTTCTTGATGTCCACATTGTAATGACTGAGAAGCAAGCATAATGCTCTTCATGCCACTCGCGCAAACCTTATTAACCGTCGTGCATATCGTTGATTTGGGAAGACCTGTTTTAAAATTGTTCGTGTTACAGATGTTTAGAACGTTCGATAAAACGAATATTACTATACAGATAATACCTGCGAATAATGTAGCTTGCCTGGCTGGCGCTTGACCCAGAAAACCTTGACAAACATTTCCCATAAATACTTCTTTAACGTCTTCCTTAGAAACTCTAGCGCGTTCAATCGCTGCCTAATGAAATTATGCACAAGTATTTGTATTACACCTGTAAATTATTAACTTGGTAAATAACGGATTGATAATTACTTCTATGGCCACAGCTCCAAGTTTTGGTGCAGGTACGCTTGATATTCCTCCAAGAAACGATCCCATAGGTGTCCTAGCTGCGCTAACTATAACGACATCGTTTAATTTTACCTTAGAACTATATGATCGTAGGTTGATCAGATGAATCTAGGCAAAAAAAAATACTAATGTATAAGATTAAAGTATTTAACAAAATAAATCTTCACATATATATATGTACATATATATATAAACAAATTTTATCCAATATGTAGCGGAATTTGTAGAGAAAATTGAAAAAATCATGCGATATACTTAATGAAAACTACTTTATCAAAATTGGAACGAAAAATTTTTATAAACAATCGTGTATCGGATTATAGGTACTTACTTTTCTCATGTTCTTTAATATCAACATCGTGAAAAAGGATTCAATGACACCTGTTGCGGCTACGGTGCTGCAAATGGAATTTACACAGTGAACTGCAATGGAACTGTGGCGGCCTCGAGCAGACGACACGTGGCAAACCGTCTCCACCAGAGGGCCACTCACAACAGAGCTCCTCTCGCTGGTCCTCTCAGTCCTCCTCTTCCGTATATATACAGTAGGGTGGCTCTTATTTACTCTTGGTAAAATTTTTTTTCAAGATTTTCTCCGGGGCACCCTCCAGAATAGTTCCAAATAATTAAAAAAAAATCTGTGTAAAGTTTCAGCTCGATCGGATAACGGGAAAGGGTGCCCCTGGGCCGTTAAACATTTAAATCATTATTTAACAGCTCGTGAAGTCGATTTTATATAACGTCTTCCAAGTTATTGATTAAATCAAAAAATTTGTCAAACAAAAGTTGTAGATCCGGACAAGGAGCATCTTTTTTGTTCTATTACTATTTTTCGTGCGACAAACGGTTTTCGAAAAAAACCGAAAAACTAAAAAAAAAAACTTTTTTTTTTTTCAAATTTTGAAAGTTTAAATGCTTCTAGATAGCTTTTTATTTATGAAGGTGAACCAAAAAAAATTGAATTTTTATTTTCGAGGACTATTTTTTAAACATTTAAGGGGAGGGGGCATATACCGAAATATGCAAAAAAAAAAAAAAAATTTTCTTATTTTCAGTGTTTGATATGTGATGAATATTTCCTGAAAAGTTGGGGTCGAAATTCGCAAAAATATCGGAGATATAGACGTCATGATTTCGGGTAAAATGATCAATATATCAAATATCTGATGTCTATATCTCCGATATTTTTGCGAATTTCGACCCCAACTTTTCAGGAAACATTCATCAAATATCAAACACTGAAAATAAGAAAAAAAAAATTATTTTTTTTGCATATTTCGGTATATGCCCCCTCCCCTTAAATGTTTAAAAAATAGTCCTCGAAAATAAAAATTCCATTTTTTTTGTTCACCTTCATAAATAAAAAGCTATCTAGAAGCATTTAAACTTTCAAAATTTGAAAAAAAAAAAAAGTTTTTTTTTTAGTTTTTCGGTTTTTTTCGAAAACCGTTTGTCGCACGAAAAATAGTAATAGAACAAAAAAGATGCTCCTTGTCCGGATCTACAACTTTTGTTTGACATATTTTTTGATTTAATCAATAACTTGGAAGACGTTATATAAAATCGACTTCACGAGCTGTTAAATAATGATTTAAATGTTTAACGGCCCAGGGGCACTCTTTCCCGTTATCCGATCGAGCTGAAACTTTACACAGATTTTTTTTTAATTATTTGGAACTATTCTGGAGGGTGCCCCGAAGAAAATTCAAAAATCGAAAATAAGAGCCACCCTAATATACAGCTTTCGCCCCAGTCCTTTCACCCGGCGTGTCTAAGGCAGGGTTCCGCCAGATAGCCTTACTTGGCCTTACTGACGAGTCCTATGAGACGAAACGCTCCTTTCCTTTTCTCTCTTATTGGTGGACAACAACCACCAAAACTTGTTACGAAATAAGCGAAATACTTTCGAAATTTTAAACACGATATAAGCGCCCTGGTAAAGACGTTCCTGAAATACACGCACGCGTATTACAGCCGTACAGATTTGTATAGTTTTTAGTTTTCTTTTCATCGTCAACGAGAGATGAACGAATAGCGATGGGGAGTATTTTCTTAGCGAATGATAAGTTTCGCATCGAATCAGTTTCTGTTGTACTAACAAGATAAACACCGAAGCGCAAAATCCAAAAACAACATGACACATATGATAAATCGAATAAGTGCAAAAGTTTGCTAAAAGTCAAACGTCTCCTTTATCAGCATAGAACAATAATCGTAATTAAAATTTCGAAATGAATGTAGAAGAAAACAGATTACGAACTTTCGCCGATTGGCCAGCAAATGCCGCAGTGGACGCAACGCGATTAGCAAAAGCGGGCTTTTATTACAGTGGACAGGCTCTGGAGGTCCAATGTTTCCTGTGTGGAATAAAAATTTCGGATTGGAATTACGGTGATCAAGCTATGGCTCGTCATCGGCAAGCTGCAGCCGATTGTCCTTTCGTCCAAAATCCCTGCGGCACTTGCAACGTTCCATTGGTACCAGCGTCCGCTAATAATTCTGGATTAGCGTCGTCGTCCGCAGAAACGTGGCAAGAAAATAATACCACCGAACGTCAGTCTGTGTCTCCAGCCTGCCAAGGCCAGCATCCTCGGAATAAATATATGACCTTAGCGCAAAGATTACAAACCTTCGCTAATTGGCCAGCCCCTTCTATCGTATCGCCCGAAAGACTGGCCAAAGCTGGCTTCTACTACCTTCAACACGACGACGCGGTAACGAATCTATAATAGTAGGACGTTCGTAAGACGTTTGTCTGATACGTAAATGTACATTTCATTTTCGTAATTTATAGGTACAATGTGTGTATTGTAAAGGCATCCTAAGACAGTGGGAACCTGGCGACGATCCAGATAAGCAGCATACCATAGAGTTCCCTCACTGTTATTTCTATATACACCAAATCGACGATGGTATATATATATACACATTTATCTGTAAACAGTGGTGGTAATGGTATACATAGAGGGCAACCTCACGGATTTTGACGACCTTGAAATATGTTGTCAAGGACGTCATTCTGAACAACTTTTTCCTCTAAACTTTTTGGCGGTCGACCTTAGTTTCCGAGATAATTGCAAAAATCTTTGGGTAAATATTCACACTAGAGGAACCACCCCCAATTTCAATGGCCTTGAAATACGGTGCCAAGGACGTTATTTTCAACAACTTTTCTCTATATATGTTATGCAATATACTGTCGCCTGGCCGTAGGTTTCGAGATATTTGCAAAAAAAGTAGATAAATGTTGATTTTAGGGTCCTTTGAATCCACGGTGGACTCGAGGTGGTCGGTCGCCGGGGGGGATTTTTTTATAGTTTTGGCCGTCTCACGGCGCGTAAGCGCCGTGAGAGGGCGAACGGCGCGTCTCAAGTTCAATTATTAAGAAAGAAATATTCTTTTAAGTGATAAACTCGAATGCTTACGCGCCGTGAGACGGCCAAAACTATAAAAAAATCCCCCTGGCGATCGACCACCTCGAGTCCACCGTGGATTCAAAGGACCCTAAAATCAACATTTATCTACTTTTTTTGCAAATATCTCGAAACCTACGGCCAGGCGACAGTATATTGTATAACATATATAGAGAAAAGTTGTTGAAAATGACGTCCTTGGCACCGTATTTCAAGGCCATTGAAATTGGGGGTGGTTCCTCTAGTGTGAATATTTACCCAAAGATTTTTGCAATTATCTCGGAAACTAAGGTCGACCGCCAAAAAGTTTAGAGGAAAAAGTTGTTCTGAATGACGTCCTTGACAACATATTTCAAGGTCGTCAAAATCCGTGAGGTTGCCCTGTATGTATACCATTACCACAGTGGTATTTCTTCAGCGGAAACAATTGTTTTATTCCAACATTTTGTTGAACAGACGAATTGTATTTATGCAACGTAAAGTTAACGTCCGGTACAACGTCGAGCCTCACGGAGCTAGGAGTACAAGCGCACACGGCTCCTAAAAAGCCAAATCACGCGACGTACGAAGGCAGATTACTCACTTTCTGCGGTTGGCCAGAAAATCTTAAGCAAACTCCTGAAATGTTAGCTGGCGCAGGATTTTATTACACCGGTGAGGACTGTATTCTATACCAGCGTTTATTTCAATGTTTCCACTCTGGCGTAGAAATGTTATAACACCAGAAGTGATGAAACTTTAAAATCGCGATAGGATTGGGAGATCATGTTAGATGTTTCCATTGCGACGGCGGTCTGCGAAATTGGGAAACGACCGACGACGCATGGACCGAACACGCGAGATGGTTTCCCAACTGCGAATTCGTAAATCTTGTAAGGGGTCAAGAATTTATAAAGCAATGTATCGACAACAGACCGCCTTTAGATCCATCGGTAAATATTATACGATTGTAGTTATCTGGAAACTTGTGAGATCTTTAAATTGTGTTCTGTATTTGTATAGATTTTTGAAGGTGTACCAGAAGACGAAGGCACAGACACAGCTCAACCGCTGCCTACTACTACAACTGTGTCCACGGTCTTGCCGCATACCCAAGAAATTACAGATGCAACGGTGACGAGACTACTAGATAGTTCACCGGCGAAAGTAGTTCTTTATAATTATCCACGATTTTTAAAACACTTCCGTAATATCGGACTATTATTGTAAATTATATTACTTTTCAGCATGCTCTAGAAATTGGCTTGCACGTAGGAAGAGTAAAACGAGCTTTAAAAAAGCGACTGGAAGAGACTGGGATTCCGTATTCAGATTCAAATCAACTTATAGAAGACGTTCTTCGCGATCAAGTGATGGAAGATGATTCTACTAGGTCTGTCTACCACTTAACGCACGGTTCACGGTTACGCGTGGACGAATATGTCACGTCGCTGTACGTTAAGCGGTTAATGATGAAATTAAACTTGAAAGTGGAAGGAAGTAGTAAGTTGCGTAACAAATGCTGATAGATTTTACTGTCTGATTTACAGAGACGAGTTGTGTACTGTATTAAATGGTATGATGCAAGAGCAGACAGATAATGCCACAGGACAATGCAACGACGATAAGGGTAATGCTGCTGAGCAAGAAATGAATGAAGATAAAAATCGGATAAGTTCGAATAAAGAGAACGAATCTGATGCACCTGATAAGGAAGGTCATACTTTCGAGAGAAAGATAAATTTGAAATCGAAGGAGACGGGTAAGCGATTACAGTCACATTTAAAGCAATAACATTTATAGCTAGTAATCCTTGTACTTTTTCAGCATCTTTGGAAGAAGAAAATAGAAGATTAAAGGAAGCTCGTTTATGTAAAATTTGCATGGATCGAGAAGTAGCCACTGTGTTTTTACCATGTGGACATTTAGCAACTTGCGTTCACTGTGCTCCATCTCTCCTCTACTGTCCAATATGTCGACAAAAAATTCGAGCCACTGTTCGTACATTTTTATCGTAAACCAAATCGTAACGTCCAAGGTATTGATTAACGTCTAATTAAGTTTATTTATATAGAATTAGTTGTTCGAACTGTAAAAATGTATAACACGTGTAAAGATATACTTTTTTGTACATTCTGTTAGAATAATGAATACCGTTGTTTCGACCATTTTTTCTTCTTTGATAAAAGACATATCACAAAAGAAAGATAAAATAACTACTCAGTATATCTATCAATAATCTAATTTCTGGTAAAAGAAAACGTAGATTGCGTCAACGTGCATAAAGAGAATACCGTGACTGGTGCACGCTTGGAAACACACATCTTTGTCCGAGTATCCTATCGATGTAACAGTAATGTTTTTATATAACTTTATAATTCCATTATATAGATGTTTATATTTTACATAGAAATACGTTAAACATACGTTAAACACAAGATTCTCTTTTCTTCTCAGGTAAAAATTAATTAATAGAGCATAAATGTATGATAAGTTAAGAATATCCATACTTGACTTTTACCTAAAAAAAATATTTATTTTCGTATTACTGAATTGAAATATTCGTTGTTTATTTATTGTATTGAACAAAGTCAGTTAACTGTACAGAGCTGTGTTATTGTAATAACGTTAGTTTATTGTTAATTACGTTATGTATCAACTATAGTGAATACACTAATTCTATTATACCAAATTTATAGGTTGATTTGCAATTTACCAAATATTATCAAGTGTCATGGGCTATATAAGTTTAGAACTTGAAGTGCCATCTTTGGGAATATAATCCTAGAAGAAAATAAATACCTGTACCTTATCAAGTGTCATGAATGTTTCGTAATATATTAAAAAAATATCTGCAACTATAATCTGTAAAAGGAATGGCATTACCCGTTGGTTTTCCAATGGAACAATAAACATTATCCATTGATAATAATCTTCTATACTTTGTGATGTACACGCGTTATCGGTGTACTGAAAACTTACTTATATTTTTAATGCAAGATATCTTAGAAGATAATCAGGCTATGTGTCAACCTATAGACTATAATATCCTGTCAGTTGATTCAGTGCTGTTAAGTCTGTATTTGCTGAAGGTGAGTTTCAACATGTTTTATGCTACATGGCTGCATTTATAATAATTCCATAATAAGCACCACCTAGGTAGTGCATCTTTGAAGATACACCCAATTTTCATTTCGTACCCGTATAGTATCGATCCATCTTTATTACGAATAAATATTAATTTGGAAGTATATTTTTACTTTTAATTAGCGTAACGTAATAGCAACGTCGCTGACGTCATTGCATACATTCTTAATTCTTACTATGCAAAACAATGACATTTTTATTCTCATAACTGACTCATTGTTGAAACACTGCATGACTTGGCAAGCGGCAGGCAAGATCCATTCTTGGAATTGATTACGCTTACGGAAATGGTCCAGAGATAAACGAGATCGAGCAGCACAGATGAATTATTAGAGTTCTTTTGTCATAGAAATATTATTTTCGATATAGAAAACCGAATGATAAGTATGAATGAAAATTGCCGCGAAAGTAAACGTGTAGGTCCGCGCATGTTAATTAGAGCGCAGGTACTGTATCGAGAGCAGACGTACTGATTTTGAAATCAACATTTTCAGTAAAAAAATGTTAAAATGATAAAGTATTCTGAGAATACGTGTCGAGCTGCACGTGATCTGTAAACGGAGAGGGAGAGGGAGAAAGAGAGAGAGAGAGAGAGAGAGAGAGAGAGAGAACGGTCGCGGCCTTTTACACGACCTTTTCCGTCGCTTCTCCGTTACTATATACAACGCTTTGGTTTGGTCGAGTGAAGTGGGGGCTAAGGAGCTTACAGAGGAATGCGCAGGAATGCTATCGCTGGGCAGCGCTGGCTATGCAACACCGGAGATACATACTGAAATAGTTTGAAAATACTTGTATCTTCTCTCGAGCTCAATGAATATACTTTTCTTCGTGAGAATGTAATTTCATTCATCTAGATTCTAAATTATGCCTGTGGTATGATTCTGTTGCTCGATCGTATTACGTCCAGGATTCTCAGTCCTGGACATAAAGTTCAGATCTTGCTCCGTCTCCAGTCCACTGAACCCTGAGGCCAACTTATTCGTTTACCACAGAGATGAGGGATTGCGATGTTAGAAGGGTGATAGAGGACCAAAGGAAGGTGTTGTTTCGTCTCAGGCCCGTGTGCGAGACTCGTTAATAGGGGCTACTGTGGAGAATGGAATGCAGTGGAATGCAGATGACGATCTCTATCGTCTCTATACTCTGGGAAACGCTTGTTGGTTGAGAGGTCTTGACTCGGGAATTTGAATGAGAGGTCGAGAGCAGCACTTACGAGGCGCAGTAGCAGTTGAAGACCTCTAGCGGCGGTATTGCAAATCTACGTCGCGGACCTGTGTGGCCGTCGCGTCGTGGGTATATGGGGTTCGGTCACTTCAGTTAATCAGTGAAAGGCAACCAGGGTACTTGATTTTTTCCAATTATTTCAATATTCGATTAAACTAATGAACAACCATTCTTGACAATAAAGATAATAGAAAAATACAGTTTATTCGTTGCGAATATCAGAAGATTACGCCGCAACTGAAAGGAGAACTCTCTAAATATAATAACTACTCTCTCCTTCTCTCTCTTGTGCACAAGTGAATTTACTGTGATCAACGGATGCAAAGGGCAAGGGGAGGGAGCAAAGCAACGACGTTTTTGTTTTCTTATCACGTTTATCTCCGGGGCTCCTATCTCTGCGTATCATCAGTGGGGATAATATAAACAATCCCTGCCGCAGTCGCTTGGGATGATCAGAGGTCAGAGGTCTGTGGAGCTTGCATATTATACTATATACGACTGAATCATTGAGCGAAAACTTGTGAGAAAATAGTAGGAATTAGGAGACCTCTGGCGAGGCGACTGCGCACTAACGTGGAAGAACCAAGGGGGAGCGCGACAGGAACGTCACACGGAAGAAATAATCGCCAGGGACAAAGCAAGAACGAAGTGTATACGGAGGCATCGCGAGTGTTCTGATATCGGTATGTTACGCCTGTAATATGATCTATTAACTGTACGCACAGAGTATCCTAGTTAGAAAAAGTCGTAGACGCCCAAGTACAAGATTTCATTATGGAATGATTCAGTCCTGTAGGAGTTTAAAGATCTTCAAACTGTGTAGAGACTAGCTTTTAGTCAGCCCTCTGGGATATAAGAAAGGCACATAAAATGAGAGTTTTAAAGATAACAAATCGTTTTTAATATAAACCTTCTCCTTTCTTCGTTGTACATACAAAGAATTGTTCAGTGTCTGTTGCTGCTTGTCTATCTCTCTTGCATACCAACTTCCGTTGTTGTCTATCTCTTTCTTACTCCTGATTACGCTGTTGCCAGATGTAATTGACGGCACAGATGTGAAAGTTCAGAGAAAAACCGAATATATCATTTTCCGATTGAATTTGAATGTGTGCGGCAAAGATGCATTTTCCTAAAGGGAATATACTGATATCGTTTGCTTGGGTAGTAATCAATACTTCGTCACGAATAAACATATCGAATCGCGAAATTCTCAACAACCAGCATTCTCTAAAAAAATAAATATTGCACATTGTAACTCAGTCAGAATGTTATCATAAGACGTACGTAGAAATACACGGGAATTGTATTTTTTTGCCGGAAAAAGTTCCACCTACAAGTTCAACGAATTGATAACATTCTTATCGCGTTGTATCTTGATATAGTGATTCCAGGATTTGTCGGTACGATTAATTCCTATATAGCTTCGTTTCACACGAATAGGCGCTTAGAAAAGTATGTGCTCCGGAAAGGGGAAGAAAGGAATCCGCTGTGAATTTCCAGCACAGAGACGTAGCAAACCGGTTTCGTGCCCTGTATAAATTGAGCTTTCTCGATTGTATCAAAACGTTGTTAATACATTAAAAATAATGAAGAAGCCTCGAATGATGTCGGAAATGATTCTGCTATTTAAGCCTCAAATTTGTTAGAAAGTTCGTTATACTAAAGTATACATGAATTTTAGTTTCTTTTCTATGGGATTCGTAAAGTGAAACAATCTACTTCGAGGATACGCACATTTGTTTGATCAATTTGAAAAGTGCGTTTAATTGGTTTATGTAAAGAGAAAAAAGTTGTTGCTACGCCCTTGTCGATACGTTTCATTTCCATGAGCGCGCAGCGGTGTAGTACAACAAGAGAAGTTAAAATACGGGCCATAGAAGCGGCAACGTTGCACAGGGCGGTGATCAGTATAAGTGTGTACTACAGCTGCGGCTGTGTGCGCGCGTGTAACTCTGGGAACCAAGAGAGAGAGATCGAGTCTGTTCTCGGAAGTCTTGTTTGCAGTTTGCAGGGAGCCAGGAATGTTCCTGCCACACAAATTGTCATTGGAGGGGGAACGCGCCACGCATGCGCGTGATGACGCCGTGACGTCAAACCAATCGACGTCAAGCTAGGTGTTGGCTCGAAACCAATCGACGCCAAGGTTGGTTCTCCTTCCACTGACAATCTTGTATGGCAGGAACATTCCTGACTACCCTGCTTGTTTGTGTGTGGTATGTAGGGCGTTATTTCGACGTAACGTAGTTGTGTGAAAAGTTCATGATACTCCGTCATTCACGAATCATAACGGCATCGCGACCAGCCTAGTGAGTCCCACTCACTTAGAGCGCTCTCTCTCCCTCTCTCCCCCTTTATCTCTTATACCATGAAAACATGATACGTAGGATTTTCCATAAATGTGTAGTACGATCGAACGTCTCTCGACATTACACTTTTTTTATACACTCATGTTCCATATGTCGCGCAATTCCATAAATTTGCGAGAAGAATAATTACAATCATTCCCCACGATATTTCGGTAAAATTAACCGCAATCGTCACCGCCATGCAATGTAAGAATTCCAATATTTTTCATAGGTTTAAAAATAATCAAGACCACCTTTCCAATATTCCGCATCAACATATTATTGAAACAAGATGACTGGTATCATTAAACACAGAGAGCTGGGAAGCGATCAAAGTTTTAAGCCTTCGGCGAATCCACATTTGGTGCCACCACCGCCTATACCGCCCCACGTATTGAGCGACGAAGTGGATAATATCGACTATCGCTTCGAGGCAGCTAGACTACAGAGCTTTGAGAACTGGCCCGTACCGTATATCGAACCTGAAAAGCTTGCAGCAGCTGGATTCTATTACACTGGTGAAGATGATAAAGTGAGATGTTTTGAATGCCACGTAGAGATATGTCAATGGGTGGAAGGCGATAACCCTATGGTTGACCATCAACGGTGGTCAGCCAGGTGTAGATTTATTCGCAAAATACATTGCGGTAATGTGCCAATAGGGGTTGATCCTAGTACCGTTCTACCGCCCAGACCGAGAAGCTGGGATGTGTGCGGACCTTACGGCGTCGAGTATCGGCCCACTTCTGGTCCCGACAATCATAACTTCACCGCAGAGTTACAATTACCGAGCACAGCGAAATTGAGCTGTTTAGGACTGGGAAGGCCCAAAGGATCGGTGCATTCCGAGTATGCCAGTTACGACGCCAGGCTACGTACATTCGAAACATGGCCAAAGTTTATGCCACAAACGAAACAGCAGTTAGCGGATGCAGGCTTTTATTACACTGGGAAAGGTGATCAGACGTTATGCTATCATTGCGGAGGAGGTTTAAAAGATTGGGAACCTGAGGATGATCCTTGGGAGCAGCACGCGAAATGGTTCTCCAAATGCTACTATCTACTAATGGTTAAGGGTCAAGATTATGTTAATAAAATAACCGGTCAGCACATATCGCCGCCGTCTAAAGAAGTAAATAGGAAAACTGAAGTTGTTTGTTATCTGTACAAAGTGTATGAAAGTATATGCTCATATACACCCCATTTGTTTCAGGAAACAATGCAAATGAATTTACCTAGTTTCATTAAAAAAGTCGAGCCTGTCGCGATGGAAACGGAAGGGAAGGAGGAAGCGGAATGTAACCCCGGTCCAAGTTCTGAAAGTAAAGGGTCTAGCAATAGTGGGTTAGCGAACGCGATTGGAACTAACGCGGCGTCCGTAAAAGGGAGGACGGAGGATGTAACAAGTACAGGGACACAACACAATAAGCCCATAGACGACGCAAGGATGTGTAAAATTTGTTATAACGGAGAGTTAGGAGTAGTATTTCTACCGTGTGGACACATAGTTGCGTGTGTTAAGTGTGCCCCGGGCATGACAACTTGTGCTGTATGTAGAGAACCTGTTACTATGACCGTGCGGGCCTTCTTCTCATAGTATTCCACTGCTTGTGATAGGCAATGATTACATTCTACATATGATTTCTGTTATAGTATTTTATACTCGATCATCCACGACTGGTAGCGATAATTAATCGCGAACTGCACTAAATGACATGACTCATGTAGTATACCAGTCTGCGGGTACAAGCTGTAAGAATTTTATAATTTTTCAAGGCTTTATACGATGCTTAAATTCCAGATACATGAAGGATGAGAAAAGGTTTATTATAACGCTCTGCCGATAACACGCTAAATATATTTCATAACTGTAATCACGTCAAGGAGCGTCCTTCGTGTTCGAAAATTTGTCCACGAGTGATCAGTATTACAATAAATGATATAAATATATTTAAGTGTCATTACAAATGCATAACATATCATGAGTAGGGAAGTCGTGAGATACTTGCTCATAGTTACTGGTCTTTGATAAGGTTTTCAGATTAATTTCATCTGAGACGTAATAAGCTGTACCTGCAACTGAATGTTGCTATTTGCACATTCGTAAATTTGTGTTGTCCCTATCACTGGATTAAGGGGGTAGTCTCATTCGCGACTGCGAAAAACAGTGTTCTTTTTAGGAATTTAGGAAACACCCTATAACAACATACCAAAAGGCTGTTTTGATAGAACTTAGACTTTTCCTCAAAAACGTTCCTAAAAAAAAACACTATTTTTCGCGCTTGCGAATGAGACTACATGCCCCCTTGATTAGAATGGCAACAGAGAAGATGTGCTTGACCCATAGTACAAATAGCAACAAAACATGAAGTCTAGTCATTAGTATTATATAATGACGAAAAACGAGTAACGATTTACAACTATAAGTTATAGAAATCTAATGAAGAAATGGTTCATTTTATAATTTTATCGCAGTGCTAATGTAATTAACGTCCACTCTGTTACTCTAGTTTTGTCAAATATTATGAATTGTGACATTACCTTATTGTATTTATGCGTCTTGTTACAAGAAATATGCGGTTTCTGTGTAGTAGAATGTCTAAGGGTATTTATGCAGAGGTAATTGTCAGTATCTAAATTGCAAACTATCTATATATAATTATACGACTTAACTAATCTAGGGTGTTATAATGTTTATGTATTCCACTCAATGGAGACTTCTAGCACTTGTATCAGCGCTGTCCAGCGGTGGGGGGCCAGAGATGGGCAGAAAATTATTAGAAATAAAAATTTGTGTGCGATAGTATTATTGCAAAAAATTTTGAAATAAAAATTTCGTACACAAATTCTTATTTCAAATAATTGTTTGCCCATCTCTGGTGGGGGCCCCTCGCGCGTCTGCTTTCCCATCCATCCGTTCCTTGGCCACACAGCATATCTACTTACGTCCTCGGACGTTAAACAAAAGATGGATAAGACAATATTTGCGGGGAATAGTGGCGACGTGTGTCACTGGTACGCACGTCGTGCGTAGCATCTGACAAGGAAACATCCTCGGTACGGGATCGGCATATCAAGTAAAGATTCGTACTTCTCGAAGCCTTAGTTAGATAATGAGAAAATGATACATAGATTAGTTGCTAATGGATTATACATACAACGCGAGAAAATATACAACCTCGTGCCACTACCAAACATCGCGATACTATTTTCTCGCCTTGTATAATTAGCAGCTAATCTATCTATATATGTAAAAGAAGTCCTGACTGACTGACTGACTCATCAACGCCCAGCTCAAACCGTTCAACCTAGCAACGTGAAATTTGGAAGATACATTGTTTTCATGACGCAGGCGTCCACTAAGGAAGGATTTTTGGAAATTCCGTCCCCAAGGGGGTGAAAAGGGGTAAAATGAATTTTCTCGGATTCTTTAATATCTCTTAGGCCCGATTAGATATAAACTTGGTTTTTACATACAAAGGTTTCCCACACTAATCAACCCCTAAGGGGATGAACTGTGTTTTCATGGAGTCCTTAATATCTCTTACGCACGAAGGGAAGCGCGGGGTATTTTGCTAGTAATCTATATATAATTTTGTCATTATCTAACTAAGGCTTCGAACACGTAGCAATATTTACTTGATACACCGACCCCCTGCTGAGGATGTCTCCTTGTGACCTTCTTTGACGACGCAGACGGGAGTGGGAGAACCCCATTTGGCAGCGCTGACTACTAAAATTTCGTGATATTATAAACAGATGTGTATATTGTGTATAAGTATGATTAAAAACAGGGAAAAGTTATTCATTTTAATAGATAAAAGAAATAGTAGGCATTCATAATCAATCAATTAATAAATAATGCTGGAATTTTTCTGGCAATTTCAAAATGTAAAGAAACATCACTTAAGTCTATCATATTCTTGTTTGTTCCATTTAAATCATTAGTCATTTAGAATTAATAAATTTTATGTAATTATCGGAGCTGCGGAAAAAGACGGTACTCAAGGGATACTCGAGGGATTTCCACTCCCGATTTCGCTGTTTCGGCTAGGCAGCGCCGACGGCTCTTCCCTATTTTCCGGCTTCCCTTATGAGTACTACCAAGGCTCCGATTCCATGCTGTGCCGTCCTGAGGACGACATCATTCGCCCTCGACATTTCTCCCGTACGGCCCACCATCACAACGATTTTCTAAATCGACGCTGTCCAAGCCAGGGCTCGTGAGGCGTTCGGAGTTCTTCCCCTACCGTTCGACGTTGCCAGTGATACCGTGCAGCGCTAGGACCGCGGCCACACGAGCGTTGAAGCAACGGACATAATTTGTGACCGAGGTGTGGTTGCGGTTGCAGTCACACGAGCGTTGGCTTTGTCGCCCGTAACTGAGAAAAGTTTCTCTCAACAGTAGACGTGAGTAGACGGTAGGTATCCGTAGGAACGAGATGGATGATACAGATGTCGCGATTTTCGTCTATAGTGTATTGAGAATGCCAAGTCCCATAAAATGGGATGTTTTTCAATTTCAGATAGAAATATTTTAATATCAAGTGTGTGGCCAGATACGTAGGAATACGTAAAATGCAACACCGCCGTCCAAGCCGATTTGGTCGACGGATGTGGACGTTAAATATTTTGATGACGTAGGCTCGTGTGACTGCACGCTCGTATTGCATTACAATGCATCGGAATTCGAACTCGCGAGTCCTCGGTAGTGGTTCTAGGCTTGGGCTGGCCAGCCCATTAATCACCTGCGCCAACGGCGACCCTCCATTTTCCGCTGTTCCTGTTCGTTTCGTATGGAGGCCCCGATCCCGCATAATATTATACTATATTCGAAATCATCCACGCATCATTATTAGTCTTTATTTCCCGCTATTTCATACATATTTTAAATGCATTGCCAATGCACATACCGTAGGTTCTGTATATTATATGGTAGGTTTTTTCCTGAAACAGAATTTAGAGAATATGTTCATGTGTATGTTTATATATTGTATATACAGGTGTATGTTCATCATTTAAAATTTATACAAGTATTCGAGGCATAATCTATGTAATAATTATACGTAATAAGTAGTATGTCTTCTCTGTCACTATGCTTAAGTAGACCTTTGAAATTATTACAATAAATGTTGTAATCTGTATTTCGAAATTTGTATCGAGCTTGAAAATCTTTTATAACGACCCCTGCAATGAAGTCTGACAACAGAATTAACATGTGGGTGTTATCGTGATGCAATATTCAGTTCAGCGTGAGCAAAATGACGGTAAGTGAACATATATGGTAGCGTTCCATGCAGTTTTGCGCCCTTGGCATTCCAGTTTCTTTTATGTAAAAAGAAACAACAAAACTCGAGGTTGAACCGGACTTCTAACTGTCCCTTTAACTCTTCAGACTCTCCAGAGTTAAAGGGAAATTCTGAACCCTTGGATTGCCGTTCCAAAATTTTATTAATGAAGTAAAATTTCTCGCAACTTATTAAACAACGATATTTATCAGCAATATTACAAAGTATGTGCATAAGTTATTTTTGGATAATTGATAATTCAATCAATTTCAGTGATACTTCAAGTTACCGATAAAGCAGCCAGTATGCAATTGGTTTATTTATTTATTTCTGTGCAATGTGCAACCGATTTTAATAACAAAATTTAACAACTAAAAAGCTTTTTAAAATTTGTTCAATTTATGAACCACGCGAATGCTAGCGGCGCGGCGAAATGTATGAACTAAAATGGGCGTTAAAATACGCCCCGTGCGCCAGTCTTAAGAGTGAACGTGAATACTCACGTTTTGCAACAAAATAAGGATTTTCTACAAATAATTAATCTACTTTCGTAGTTGAATTTTAAAGCATGCAACTTCGACTGCTTTCCTATATAGTATTTGTGGTTATTTGTATTATAATCAATTTTATTTACGAACCGTTTTTGAACACGGCTACAACGAATGTGGCCGTCCTTAACAAATTTGTATATTATTCAACGATTTATAGATACTTACTGTGAGAACAGTCGATGTACATACTTTTACAGTTGCATCAACTAATGTAATCCTACGGTGACTCAAAACAACGACTATTGTATCAATATTTTTTATAATTTATTAGTCTCACTAATTCATATACCTTCCCAGTTGGATTCGAAAGTACAGATGTTTAGCAATGTTCTTAATTCCTTGTCAACTTGTAGGGAACAAATTCGAAATACTTAAAGGTAGATTCTCAGCGGTTGTCTGAAAAGAATTTATTTAGGAAAACGTGTCTTAGCCAATGGTGAAATGCCTTCTATGTAGTTTTCAAGGTTTGTGATTGGTTGTCACAGCAAATCCCATGAATTTCCCGCTTCTCGCAATGCTATAGGAGCGTAATGACATGTTCGACGAATATAAATAATGCATTGTGCGCGTTTGAATTTGTTTCTGTGAAGTTTCCGATAATTCTGTGCTGCCTCTGCTGATATGGATAAAACGGTCTTCTCGTCGGTTAAAACTGTGCCTTAAAAAGATGCGGGATCTGTCACAAAACTCTGATGCTGAAGAATTGACCCCCCTTTGTGAAACTATATGACATTGAAATCGAAGATTTCTAGTGAGGTGAAGTGAAATTTAGTACTGTACAGAGTGGCAATAACTAAAGACTTGGAGAGACATTGAATTCGTAGTATAGCGTTCATCGAAATATGAATTATTACAGTGACCATAAACCCATCACTGTCATAAAAATTTAAGGTTAGATACGCGTCTTATAGTGCTCGCGATATCCTCCGATTACGTTATAATGATTGCGCGATGAAGATGCTGAATGAAATCAATTAAATGTAACAGAATCTAGAATGCAGGGAGTTTATGGACAATCTTCTGCGACGTTCCAATGATGCGTGTTTCTCGATGTATGTACTAGATATGTAATTCTAGTGCCTACTTGTTATGTTTCTACTTTGGTTACTGCGAAAGATATAAAAATGTTAGTATACAGAGGCAGATATCGGATCGTTGCGGTCCGCGCGCCTACCCATCGCTTAAGAGTACAAATATATTCTTCAGCATTGGATGTTTTCTAGGGCAGATCGAGATTATGATATGGGTCCGGCTACAGAAATGATGGTAAATGATTTTGACGATGAACGGACGTTAGACGAAGAAGAAGCTTTAGAAGGTAGTGAAGATTCTCACAACGAGTTGTCCAACTTGCAAAAGGTATAACTCTGCCGGTGTCCGAGCTAAATATCTAATATGTACGATGTTCAGTTTGTAACAAGATTCTGATCCCAACTATTCTAGGATCAAGCCTGTGAAATGAAAAAATCAAGCCCATAAATAATTACAATTATGATAAGTTTCTACAACACTTTGGACTCAAAGTGCGTTCTCGTAGTGAGATTCGTATGTTTAGTCTATTTGTTATACCTGGCGTGATGATCAATTCTGTTGTTGTGTTCTTTCAGGAAGGTGATATGCCACTAAAAGATCTACTTGCCATGTACGGATACGGGGATCCGTCCACAGAGAATTCCAACAGTTCCGATCGATTGTTGATTCCATCCGGGAGCGGCGATCCAGAAGCGGAAGGGCAGTATTCGGATAAGGGTGACAATGACGCGGACGACGACGACGACGACGACGAAGCGGATGCGCCCAGTAACGAGCCGGATCTCAAACAATTTTACACAGAAATGTTGGTAAAGGGGAAAGATGCAAAGTCGTTGGTGTCGGGATCAGCGATGAAAGGAAGCAATGCCAGTAGCGTAGGTACCGGGGACAATAGTAGACGGCATAGAATTCACGACGACGAAGAGGACGACGAGGAAGGTGAAGGCGAAGGCGATGGGGAAGGCGAGGGGGAAGGCGAAGAATGTTCCATGATCGGCGGTTGTGGGAACAATGAAAATGTGAGGACAGCGACAACATTGGGGAGTACTGGTACTGGTAAATGCGGCGTTGTACCCGGACTTGTTAGCTGTACAGCGGACGAGAACACTGTTACTGGAGTAGAAAGTAGCGCCGGAGGTAGCACGGTAGACGGAGGTGAAGATGGAGTAGTGAGTGGTAGCATAGGTAGCGGCACGTCGAGATTATTGCGAAGTGTCTCGCGACCGCAGAGCGAAGAGGAAGAAGACGACTGTGATTACAGCCCGGACGAAGACGAATGGAAAAAGACAATCATGGTTGGCAGTGATTACCAAGCGGCTATACCGGAAGGCCTTTGCCGTTACGACGATGCTTTACCGTACGAAAACGAGGACAAAATGTTATGGGATCCCAGTCATATACCCGAAGAAGAAACCGAAGAGTTTCTAGAACGAGCACAGTTACCTGCCGTAAAAGGTGGTTCTCTTCCCACAGGGTCTCACATCAGAGATGACGAGCAGGCTTTGTATCTCTTGTTACAATGTGGCTACAACCTGGAAGAGGCATTAAGAAGGCGTAGAATGAACGTCGTACCGCCAACGGACGCTGTTAGTCTGTGGTCGGAGGAAGAGTGCCACAATTTTGAGTCTGGGTTACGAAGTTACGGGAAAGATTTCCATCTCATACAAAAGAACAAGGTACGGGCACCTTATACGCTTAGCTCAGGATACCTCGTACATAGAACGAAAGCTAACTGTATTGCTTGTTAACAGTATCGTCATTATTGTTATTGTTGCTACAGGTCAGAACGCGATCTGTCGGGGAACTAGTGCAATTTTATTATTTGTGGAAGAAAACAGAACGTCACGATATATTTACGTACAAGGCTCGTTTAGAAAAGAAGAAGTATGCCTTGCATCCTGGCATCACGTGAGTATTTTCTCTATCTGTAGGTAGAACCATTTTAGGTGGATATCGTATTTATAGATGAATCATTAAGTTTCTCGTATTGTGATTGAAAACTTGAAGTATGACAAGACCATTGAATCGTAAGCAGGGACTATATGGACCGATTTCTGGAGGAGCAAGAGGGTGTTCGCGATCGCAGCAGCTCACCGAATGTTCATTGTTTATTGTACGGTGACGCCAAGCGACAAAGATCAACTGCTAGCGCTACGAATAACGACGAGCCAAAATCCGTGGAGCAATGGGATGGTCCCGTGGATACTTTAGCGGATCTGAATGGACCAACGCCAGCACCGCCGCCACCTCCGCCCCCGCCTCCACCACCATTGACATCGGGCGTCGTTCCTGTATCACCTTCGGCTGCCGTTTCAACTACATTGCCGACTCCTGTATATTGTACCCCATTGACTCGTCACTCGGACTGTCCGTCGTCCGACTCCAGCTGCGCCAATCCACACACGTGGTCGACTATAGCATGTCGAAGCCACTCTACCTCCTCTATCGTAACCACGATCACCATCAATACAACGCCCAGCACTGTTCCATTGGTTACGGCCGTTGGAGCCACAAGTACAGTTACAACTAGTTCTATAGTCACTTCTATCGCCTCTAATAATTTTTATCATCCACGAGTGACGTCTAGAAGCAACGATTCGCACGACTCCCCTTCACCAGAGAACATTTTACCTCATTTGCCCCCTTAGCGTCGAACGCAGCCTTCGAGTTCTCAGCCTGAAAGGCGTCGAATGTCTTTACGCGACGCGTTTACTTCGGCACTCGCACCATCCCTATCCTCGTAACATATAACATTAGTTAATATCACGAATTATATTTTTATACTGTATCATAAATATAACTATCGATCGCGTAACAGCGAAAGCGAAACGACATGGTCCCTCGCGAAACGAAAAGGGAGGTATTAAAGTGCGTTAACCGAAAAGAAAACGAAACAGTTGAATGGTAAGGCACGTGGACGCGAATTACTATAGCTTTTTCCATTTTCTGCTTTCCACTCTCCAGTTTCCGATGACTATTCTATTGTTACCGTAGACGAACTTTACACAAGAAAATGAGTTTAAATTATTCAAAATGATTCGCGTTTTTAAACCTATAATACATATGTAACATATGTAAGTGTTATCGAAGTGAAGAAACGATAAATTACAATCACGGAATTGTAGCGCCGGGCGCGAATTGATAAGAGATAATTGTAATGTTGTCCTAGCACGTGTCTCGTTGCTGGTACTAACTGTACAAAAATGGTGTTTCATAAATCTGACAAAATAAGGTTTCGATAATCATTCGAAATGATTCAATTAAACGACACTCGCTGACCTATTGTTTCTTTATTCGATTTTCGTCGAGGATGCACCGTGCGTCAGGTGACTTTGAAAACGATAGGCAAAGCTAAAACAAGTTTCAAGTTCCACGTTCGTGTATCGTGGATTCATTATTTTATCGATGGCGGAACATTATAATAAAAATCATCACTTTATTATGAATTCCGACATACACTAAATAATTATTAAATCTAATTCTTTTGTACACTACCGAGGTTTCTGTGTTTGTTTTTGTTAACTTCGTCGCTATCGATACTGTGTTAATTCCAGAGATTCAACAACGGTTTTCAGTAACTTGCCCATCAACGGCAAAAATTGTACGCTACTAATGTTGGTAGTGAACGTACCGCTAGTGAAAACGTTCTCCTCCAGTCTCGCTCTTTCAGTTTCCTTTAGTCTTGCGGGTAAGATATTTTGACTTGGATCCACCTGTTGTTCGATGGTTCTTACGCTTTTAGCGTCAGCATTGATCAAGGATCCTTCGACTGGCCAGTTATCAGGTGTACCTCGATGCTCGAGGAAATCGAAGAAAACACCTAATTCCGTCACCGTTTCGCGGGCTATTAGCTGGCGGTCTCGAAGAGCGATCCTTGGACTCCTCACTCCCTCCAAGGCTTGACAGAGTATCAGCACAAGATTAATTTCGAGCGCCAACCGCGTATTATTCTCGTCCATAGATTCGAACCATGGATCGCTAAATTTCTGATATTTGGCGACGACGGGGCTGCTGCTGCTCCCAGCGACCGCTCCGCTACCTCCTTTTGTCACGTGTCTACCGCTCGTCAAGGCTGTCGCTCTCGAGAGTATAGTATTTTCGCAGATAAGAGGATCGTACGGCCTCCTCACGAGCCTTGGACTACTCAGTAACGGCACGGTCACGTCCAGGCCACTCACGTATCCCAGAAATTCTCCTCCTACGTTGGAGGATGATCTCGAAGCCAAACCGGAAGCAGCGTGGATGATCCTCCTCAGATCTTTGCTCGTATGCATTCGACGATCTTCCGGCGTAGCGTGCTCCCACTCCTTCTTGGCGGAGTCCGCTTTATCGGGCTGCCCGGCGAAAGATGCGGACGAAGAGCTGATAGGTTGATGTCGGGAGTGAAGAGCCTGCGTGAACAATTGTGTTGAACTGATGATGGTGCCGTAAGTCAACCGTGGGCCGGAGCACATGCTCATCTGAGGAGGCCCGAAATTCATTTCCACCATCGGGGTGTACCAGAAGTCCTGCGTGTATATAGTGTCCACAAGGGTGTTCAATCTCGGCGAGAAGTGAAGGAAACTGAGGGCGCAAGCAGTGTTTATCACGATCAGTTTGTTCACCAGCAGTTTCAGTTCACCGCTCGGACACCGTTTGTCGCAAGATTCCAGCTCTTCAGCACTCTCCACGCTAATACCGTCGATAATAAACTTGAGAATTCGTGGCCGTAACAGTAGGTTGACGGTATTGTCGTACGCCAGGTACAAGCACTTTATCAATGTCTCGCAAATGTTCGGTTGTATCGAGTTCCAAATGCACGGTTGCGTGGCCATGATGTGAATAAGAGCGACGAGAGATTGTACCAAATCGGCGGCCAGAAGGTCAGCGGTGTGCCTCAGCAGAGTCGACGCGACCATTAGTTGGTATTCGTGGGAGTTGAGAAACATTATGGTGGACTTTATGTAGACGGCAGATGTTTCTCTGGTGACGAGCCCTATCACGAACTCGAGGCCAAGGGTATAGAGCGGCCACCAATCCTGGCATCGCCACTTCCCGTTCCCACAATCATCGTACAACGAATCCAGCATGCTGTTTCCAATGTCTGCCGGCGGAATCAAGCTGAGCCACAATTTCGCGATGTCGTTCTCGCTGATCGGGTGCAGAGAGTACGGCGAACGAATGATTAAGTTCAGCAAGTTAAGGGCGGAGGTGCTAAAGCGTAAATACGGATATTTCTGCAAAGTGATGCCGATGCAGGCCATCAGTTCAGGTATCATTTGTCGAAGTTGTATGCAACCCGACTTCCGCTGATGCTTGGAGAGCGAGCTTCGTTCCACGTAGGAGCGTAGAAGCTGCGTGACCATGCAAACGGCCAGGGTGGCTGGTAAGCTCTCCCGAATTCCCCGAAGTGTTTCCGCGTTCCTCTCGTCGACGGTCTTCTGCACGGTCACGGTGCCGATCGTTCCCTTCTCGTCTACTACCCGCTCGATAGGCTGCTGTTGTTTCCGCTTCTCGAACTGAACAGCGGCTTCCTTTAACTCTTCCAACTCGCTCGCGGCAATGGTACAGGAATGCGCCAGCAGATACTCGAGACTCGCCGCGTCTTCGCGCAGCGTGCTTTTCACACACTGCACGCAGCCGAGGAGCAACGAAATCAACGTCTGACGCAACGACTTGCCGTAATTCCGATAAGCCTGCGCGATCTCCTGCATCAGTTGTGTTAACCCGGACTTGAAAATTCTAGAGTCGTCGACGCACATTTGCTTCCACGAGGTAATGCATCGAAGCGACAACGAGGCTAGCAACATGGTGACTTTTCGGCTAGAGAGGTCGTGGGATTGTTTCACTCGTTCCAGCAGCGACTCCAGTGAACGCTGCGTTATTAGTTGCGCTTGTAACACGTTCACAGGATACTTGGACGCGATTCTTTCATCGGTCAGCGTGACGATAAAGTTGTACCAGGACTCCAAGTTTGTTTCGTAAAGCGAATCCACGATAGTGGCATCGTGCTTTTCGTAGTCGTTTAACTCTTCACTGTTGGCGTGCACGTCGTTCAGCACGTATATCGCCAGCTTCTTCCAGTAATCCTTCGACTTGTCCAGAAGTTTCCTCAAATTTATAGAAAAATCCTCCTCCAGGACGGAACTCTTGAACAGCTCTAAGGTAATTATGTCCAAAAGGTGAGAGTAGCCTTTCGCGCCTGGCACTAGTTCTCTGAAAAGCGGGGCGAACAGATGAGTCCAGAACTTCTCTCGTTTTCGAAAGAAATTTACAAGAATTTCGTTTCTGTGATACCACATCGCTCGTAGCAATGCCATCGTGCTATTGTATAGCTTGTCGCACACGATGCTCTCTTTCTCGTAAATTCGATTTAGGTATTTCACCAGGAACTGCCTGCATCCCTCGGTGAAAAATTCCTCGACCGATCGAGGGAAGATTCGGTTGCATTCTGCTGGGTGAACGATGTTGAAGAGGGCTTCCGTCAAGCCGGGCTGCTTCTCCAGACAAACCGCGACCAATTCGAGAATGGCCACTTTAACATCCGCGACGCAAGTCGGCGACATCAGTCCTCTACGAGACGCAAAGGTTTCTCGTATAGCTGTACCGTCCATGCCCATGCAAACAAGCAGGGACATGGAGGATCCCTCTGCAAACTTTTTCAGCAGTCTAACGGCCATCGCTTGTAAAGGTGGGCTGAACCAAACATAGAGGTAATTCACGATCGTAGGCACTATCAGCAGACCGTTTGGCACACGAGGCGACGAGTATAGGGCAGTTTCCAGCGGAGATCTATCTCCTAGACCCAGCGATTTTCTGAATATCAGTAATCTATTCACTACGGATAAGGCCAACTGTACGCTTTTGATTGCCTTGAATCCTTTCCCGCGAATCCAATCTGTCTCTGCCATCATTTTATTATGCAAAGTACGTTCACCGGTGCGGATTAACTTGAGCAATGCGTGTCTCGGTTCCAAGTACAGTAAACTGTACGCAACCACCAGCTGTAATTCATTGCGTATG
This sequence comes from Andrena fulva, assembly GCA_946251845.1. NCBI lineage: Eukaryota > Metazoa > Arthropoda > Insecta > Hymenoptera > Andrenidae > Andrena > Andrena fulva. The sequence continues at coordinate 91,604,471 of OX276327.1, read as the reverse complement.
TCTTCCTTCGGCAGACTAGATTCGAGGGCCCTGTGAAGACAAAACATACTTTTCAACCACAGATCGGTTCTTTCCGCGTCCGAATCGAAATACCAGGAGTCCAATTTTGGCAAAACTCCTTGCAGTAGGAACACCATTCCCGGTATTTCTACCGTATACAGAGCTTCCTCGTTGTATTTCCTGATTAAATATTTAGATAAGATGTCCAGATACGCATTTAAAATTGGATAAGAGTGAGCGATCGTCTCTATGGCGGACAGCCAGGACGCGATTATTCCACCGTCGAAGGAAACTGCTTCCGCGAAATCCAATGGCTTCTGGTACCGGTTGTTAAACCTTGGATAAACACCCGCGCGCATTCGCGAAAGAATTTCTTCAGGATACTCCAGCACCAGTTCGGACGAGATGCTGATGCACGCTGCAACTATTTTGTATATGTACATCTTTTCCTCGGGTAATACTGGATAGGAGAACCTGTTGATGATTTCGAAACTTAGTTCCGTTGGGATAACCATACTTTGCGGTATCCCTATGTATTTAATTAGCGTCTTCAATAGTTTCAAGCCTTGCGACACGTTCTCGTGTAAGTTTTTGCTCATCTCGTTGACATTCGTAATTCTGCCGCCTGCTTGAGAGAAAAGCTGTTCCATCTTGTGATGTAAAGCGTCCCAATAGCTTGCTTTCTGCCGATATATCACCACTTCGCGTTCGCTAGACAGTATCCGTATATTCTCGCGAAAACAGTCCTCCGATATGGTATACGAATTTTTGTGAATTATACATTCTTGTTCGTACGGTTTCAACGGCTTATTGGTGTCCCGTTGTCGCGACACTTCTAGCGTCAACGCCTGTAGATTATCCAGCTCTGCTGCGATCTTTTCGGCGCTCGTTCCCGACGCATTCGCCAGTCCAATCGCGATCTTCGTTAATGACTCAAATACGTATGGAAACTGTTCCGCGGCGAACTTGTAGATCAACCACAAGCCATCGTCGCGCTCCTCCCAAAATCGCGCTGCTGTTTCAGGAAACTGAATTGTAGCGGCAACGGCATCGAAAATACCACTCAGTGCGCTCAACTTCTCTTCGTCGACGAACGCGCATACCAAGGTGAGCAGATTGTACACGCTACTGTGCACAACCTCGGCGTAATGAGTCTTTTCGCTGATCATCTCGCTATTCATCAAGTCTTGCAAATAATAGAAAACATTAAGCTGTATAGCTTTAATACCGAATGGCCTGGATCGGTTGAGCGTGTCGATGTTCTCAGGATCGATAGCGTAATTTGCCAGCATCCACGATAGAAATAATGGACTGTCTTGAGGGAAATTATCGCGGACGCACTTCTGCTCGAAAGTTTCTTGCATACTGTTTCTCACGCTCTGTACCCAATCTTCCATGTCGGTGCTGTAAAAGAAACCTGCCTTTATCCTTGAAACCACGAACCGTATCAGATAACGGCCCGAGCTACTCACTGCTTTCGGACATCTAACGCTACTAAAAACAGGGCTGCTTGGCTATACTGTATGTCTCTGATTTTCCTGGCAATTGCTTTTTTATCCTCGTGACTCTTTGTGCTTGCCAATCGCCTTGGCTCTCCCTGCAGAATCAGTAAACGTTATTAACAATACAAATCGATTAAACGTATTCCTTTTAGCATAGTACTCACACCGACGCTCTCGTACAGTTTCATAAACTCTGTATCGGCGATATGTATATCGTGAATGATAACTGTTAGTATATGAAGTAGCTCTCGCATCTCGATAAGACTACTATTGTACAACCTGTGCAAGTACTCCTCCGTACATAGTTGCGATCGTACCGGGGGATTCACGGTCTTCAACGCCTCTATCTGCTTCCTAATAGATTCCAGCAACGTCCCGAATAATACATCGTCGAAAAACTTTGCAAATTCCTTTTGATAACGATGCTCCTTATCTTTATATTCGACCATAAGTTTAAGGCACTTTATTAGGGTCATTCTCTCGGAGTAATAGAAATTCCAAATATCATCGATCAATGCTTTCGTCGAAGTGAAATCTATCAGCTGAGACGCGAAAGTCTCCGTGCAATTGCGGTATTCGTATTTTATAAAGTTACAAACCAGATCCCACGTGATCGTAGCATCCAAATTCTGAAAGAATCGGCCAGCAAATCAGTCTCGACGGTAGTCGAAGAAAGGAGATTCGACGGTGTCTGTTCGTACTACGTACCAGAAGAGGGGCGAGTTTGCTGATCAGTTCGTACATCCTAGGGGAAGGATCGTTCTTGGGAATGTTGAGAAGCGAGGCTTCTGTATACGGCTTGAAATACAGGAGACCCTCCTTCAGAAGCTTTGTTTCTTTCTTAATTTCATCTTCGACGAGTTGTTTCTCGCACCGACATACCGTGTCCGATATCAGAAACCATAATTCCTTACAGTACCTGTATTCCAAATAATTTATAACAGGGTGACAATCATTATCGTTACAGTAACATAAAACCTAGCATTCACTTACGGTAAGGTTTCTACAGCGGGTACTTCCATTTTCAATGCGCCGGTTTACATAGATCATTACAATTCTCTCACGAGATGGTTACAATATTATAAATTCTAACGCATGCAACATTTCGGTTTTACTATCAGCTGTTAAACTTATATTACAAAGAAAGATCGGCACGTAACCTCAAACACAACGTTGAAAGCATTGACTAACAGGACTAACATTACCGCTGTGCGCGCTTTTTTCAATCAAGTTGAAAATCCGTTCGTAAAATTGATGAAAAGACGTGTAGCCCATCGCTGATTGGCCGATTCATCGTGGATTCCTAATAACGATTAACCAAAGAGGAGGTATAATAAGAGGCGTCACTCGACAAGGACAGAAATAACCTAGGGAAATCACTAGACAACCAATTTAAATGCCCATTCGGCAATGATCGCTAAGCTTCGGCAATGATCGGTCAACTTCGGCAATAATCAGCCAATTGCGGTAAGGTACATTTAGTCGATTTGAATATCCCGCTCGAAATAGACAACCAATTTAAATGCCAAGGTCAAGCAAGGACTTCAAAGGTTCCGCCCGGAGTGACGCCTCTTATTATACCTACTCTTTGGATTAACCATGGACCTGAAGGACAGTGCCTAGTTGCGGGGGGTTTACTCGTAAGATGGAAGAGGAATCGCCTGTGTAGCCATCTTGTTATGATATACTAGTAGTGCACTCTAATAGAGTCCATTATATATATAGTTATTTTCTGGCAATTAAATATAACGTATTTTCATTCACCCTATGTATTACAATTCGTATAAATATGTATTATTTATAAAAACATTGATCAATTTATGAAACCTGAGTAATGCAAGTGTAAAGTTTCAAAGTTTACCACGGTATGACATAGATGGCACCACTAGTATATCATAACAAGATGGCTGAAACTAGGGATGGAGTGCAAAATCACTAACGGTGATTTATCACCGTGATCGCAGAATCACGATCACGGTCGTGATGTAACGTAAATCACGACGGTGGTCGTGATTTTCTTACCTCGAGTGAAGTTGTTCACTGTGAATACTGTGATCTTTAATTCTTGATCATGATTGAATTATTTTTTATAAAATACTTCAATATAGCTTGTGTTATAGTCAAAATGTGCTAATTCAGCGAATATATAGGGCGGTATTTTCAGTCGGTACTTATTCTTAAGCAAATGCTTAAGCATGCGGCATCTTCTACTAACCTAGTAGCTAATAAAGGATGCCGAATGCTTAAGCATTTGCTTAAGGATAAGCAACGACTGAAAATACCGCCCATAGTATAACATTCATAAATCGTCAATGTATGCACGCACTGATTTGATTGGCTAAAAGTATTCACATATACATTATACTTTTTAACTAAAGTTAATAAATATTCGTTAATTTAAATAGATCAAGAACGATAACATTGGTTCAAAGTGTACAACTGAAATTCTATAAGAACAGTGAGGACTTGAGAATGTTTCGAGAGAAATTAGAAATTGGGGTTATGTGGAAGCGTGCAAAGAGTCATACTCTCCACCAATCAGAAGCGATCACTGTTCTGCCTGCACTAATCAGAAGCGATCACTGTTCTGCCTGCACCAATCAGAAGCGATCACGAAAATCACGGATCACTGTGAAAAATCACCGTGATTGGGAACGAACGTGATCGGATCACTCGTGATTCACAAATCACGGTTCTAGCCATCACTAGCTGAAACAGCTTGATTCTAGTGATGGGCGATACATACCAATTGTATCGATACTTCGTATCGATACGTATTGATGGCCAAAGTATCGATACAGATAAAATATCGAAAGCGAAGTATCGATATCGTCAGTATCGATACGTTTACCCATAATTACTGTTGCTACTACTGATAATCGATGACCATTTTTTTGTTGGCCATGTTAACGATTCATCACTATTAGGAGTAAAATTCCAAAATGGAAGTAAATAATTTATTCCATTGTTTACAATAAAAATATATAAAAAATATTTACATCACACATTTCAATCAAAATGCCAATCCTCATTAGACAAAGAACCTAAAAATAGTAATTGTTGTAAATGCTCCCCAGTTAACCGATTTCTAGCTTGAAAATATATAATATCTGTACACCGTGTAGTTTAGAAACAAAGCGAGATGGCAATTCATGATGTGCCAAAGTTTTTGTTGGGCATTGCCCACTACTGAAGACGCTGCAGAATTCGAAAACCTAGAAGACTTTGAGGATGAAATTAAAGAAAATTTTTAAAAAATTAATCTCCACACCTTTCCGTAGAAAAATAGTTACTATTATTAATTCCTTGTCTTAAGTTACCTACTACTTCCATATTTCATTAATATTTTGATTAAAGTTTCTTAATGGATGACTAAAGAAATGAAAATTAATTTTTCACAGCTGGAAAAACTTTAAACGCCCGCTCAGTTTTTTCGGCCCGCTCGGTTTCCTTCGAGCCGCTCGAAAAAAATCGAGTTGCTCGAAAAAAATCGAGTTGTTCGAAAAAAATCGAGTTGCTCGAAAAAAATCGAGTTGTTCGAAAAAAATCGAGTTGCTCGAAAAAATTCGAGTTCTCGGTTCTATTCGAGTACTCGGCTCGGCTCGGAAAGCGAGTCTCGGCTCGGTCCGAATTTCAAGCTACTCGAATATTCGAGTATTCGAACAGCCCTACTCTAGTGTCGAAGCAGCGGTTATATCGATATTTGGGTTGGTCAGTATCGATACAGCAATATATCGTCATATGAAATATCGATACAAAATATCGATATTTGGACCCAAAAGTATCGATATTCCAAATATCGATACTGTATCGCCCATCACTACTTGATTCCCCTTGCGTCTTTCGCTTACACCCCCGCGTCGATAAGTCTAGCTCATGCACTGTCCTTCAGGTCCATGCGATTAACGAACGTATACTAGGGACTCGAAAGAAGTTAGGTTGGCACTACTGTCGCAGATTCCCGCCAAGCTAGTTTCGCATCGCGGATTTTGTGATCGTACGTTAGCCGAAAGGTGAAATGCGTAAAATTAAAAAAAGTGGCGTGTTTGTGCCAAATTTTGGATTATTTTCACTCTGTAGCAGTAGTATAAGGTAGGTACACGCTTTTGCGCACATTTAATGCAATATAGAATGTGTATCTGTGCATATATCGCGCAATAGCGAGACGCGTTGAAACTTGCTAACGGAAAGGAAGGGGATACTATTAGAAGACTTGTTACGTTTACAGTTTTAAAGCATACGCATCTAGATTTGAACGGTTAGGTCCCTTGATGTATGCTTTTGCGAAATGGGCATTCGAATCTCTGTTACGTTCATCCCGGGTAGAAGGGAATGTAATTGCATTCCCCTGTATAAATAGCGAATGCTTTCGTTCGATATGCTAGTTTAGGGATTCGTGAAGATTGAAGTTTCCATGTCGCCGCTGCGAAACGCAAAACGTACTACATCCATTCGCGGCCGACGTTGTATTAGGAGGAAATTACAGTTTGTAACACTTTGGGAAGAAAAATGGTCCTCTGCGGAGGAACAGGGTGAGAAAGGGTGAGCGCCATTGGCGAGAGAGATGTCAGATACATTTGTCAGAGGTAGTGGGTGTAACTATATACATACACACACACAGGCCCGGATTAAAGGGGGGGCTAGGGGGGGCTGTAGCCCCGGGCCCCACTTTCCAGGGGGGCCCCGTTCTAAGCCTTCAGTTCTAACAAGGGGACACTAAGGTCGACGGGAAACGGATTTTCCTGAACCTTGCAGTATTTGAAGATGTCGCCTCCGAAGTTAATTTGGCAAAGCAGTAGGGCGCGCTTCTCAAGATTTTCAGAGAAAATTGCATTTGAAAATCGTTTATAGTGTGTGCTAGGTGCCGCAAAAATTATTGTTTTCCATGCTTTTATGATGAATATCACCCTGGCTCGTGTCATACTAGCATGTAAGTAAAATAGGGAAAGTAAAAAAAAAAAAAAAAAAAAAAAAAAAAAAAAATAGACTGAAACTCGAAGAAAGCTAATTGCGAAAATAATTCGATTTTCAAATGCAATTTTCTCGGAAAATCTTGAGAAGCGCGCCCTACTGTTTTGCCAAATTATCTTCGGAGGCGACATCTTCAAATACTGCAAGGTTCAGGAAAATCCGTTTCCCGTCGACCTTAGTGTCCCCTTGTAAGCAATTTAAACTCGTTATTGTTTAAATTTTTGTTACCCCCTCCCCCCCGCTTTTCAACCACGGGGGCCCTCGAAGGTTGGATAGCCCCGGGCCCCAAGAATCTTAATCCGGGCCTGCACACACACACAAGAACGCTGGTAACTGCTGCTAGTTCATCCACGAGATATTAGTTGCCGTTAAACTTAATACCGGCTCTTTTTGCGCGAAGCTTCGTGTCTATCAAAGCGAGTCGGTAATTTCGTTCATTCCGGAATAGTGCCAGTACATTTTCGCATTTGTCTCGGCAACGGTTACCGTTTACACGAAAACACAGATGGCGCGCGCGATTAATATTTGTTCGCCTCGAGCATTTAATTTACCGCTCGTTCTTCTCGCCCATTTCTGTTGCCGATAGAGTGTTACTAAATGATATTTATCTTGGGTAATCCATAATCGTAAATTGTAGTAATTGAAAGACAGCACAGTAAGCATCAGTCACCAATGGTGCGTCAGCACCACGAAAGTTTCAATAACCACTAAACTTATGATAGTAAAAAGAAATATGATAGTACCACGTCGCAGCAAGTAATGAAAGCAAGCGGAGAATATTTCGATCGCGGACAAGGAATATACGTAATTAGGGTGAAGGAGTTACACGGTTGATTCTGTACAGGGATCATACAGGCGGGCAAAGAAAGGATTGACGCCGTTGACGGTGAAAGAAGGTAGGCCGGCGCCGCGGCGCGGCAGAGCGCCGACGCGGAGCGTCGCGGCGGCCGACGTCGGGCCGTAGACGCTGAGCGTCAGCTAGTGCACGTTCATCTTGAACATTGAGCGCATCGTGTAGTTATCGGGGTCGGGAAAGGTTCGATAGCGTCGCGTCGGCTAGCTCCGCACGATGTTACAGCTAGCGTGAGGGAGCGGAAAAATCGAGGAGACCGCGCTGTCGTCGGGACTACTATGCGATCCTACGCTACGAACATTCTTGTAATCATATCTCTTCCCTTTCGGATACCTTTTACTTTTCACACGTAAATCGTGCACAATAACCGCTCCCCGTTTGTCGTCGAACTGGTCGTTCGGTGCCCTTGGCTCTCCTTTGCTCTCCTCTGCTCTCCTTTGCTGCCCTTTGCAGTTGGCTAACGACCGAGCGAAATTACAAACTGTTTCGCCGCTGCAATTGCGTCTTGGTAGTACTCGGCGCTCTTCAAACCCCCGACAGGCGATTTCGAATGAAACAGCGACAGAGACTCGTAGGATCCATCCTATCGATCGTTTCACTCGATCGGCACGCGACTCCTTCCAAGGAATACCTAGGCGGTACCGTTGCTCCGCAGAAAGAAGCCACGGTTTAAAGTCGACGATCGGGCAATCGGGGAGCGAGACAACGGCGCAGACAACCGCGGCGAATATTTCATCGGGCTGGTGCAGTGCGCGCGTGTTTCCATAATGTATGAACGTCGCGATTCTTGTTACCGCGGATGCATCCGTCGGGAAATATAGCCACGGGAACACGCGGGCGGTATCTGCTGACGCGCACGCAGTAGGTACATACACAGCACACCGTGCACACCGTGCGTTAAAACTACACTCGCGTTTAATACGATTCCTCGGGATTCGAGCATGTTGCAGCGCGTACATGTATGCGGCACTGCGGCTCTGCCCTCCACTTACGCGGCCTATCCTTGTACAATCATTTAACCGCCCCTGCAACGAGACCCCGCGATCTTTTTCCAACGCGACGCATCAGCGCTAGGTACACCGTAGTCGCGGATCGGTCGCGTGATTGATCGATCGCGTGACGACATTCCGTTATAGATAGCCGCGCTCCGTTCGATCGGTTCCCATCGGTCGGGGCCACATGCAATTGATTTCGAGGGCCGCTCGGATTTCGTTGCCCGTTCGCCTCGTCTTGTTTATTTATCCGGCCGACGCGACGGTCAAATTTCGGCTCGCGTTACATTTCGGATAAACGCGCCGCGCTACGCGAATACTCTCCGTGTCCACGATCGCGGGGGAGCCTCAAGGACGGCGAGGATGGACAATTAATAGCGGCGGTTGTACGTTTCACGGTTTCACCGGCAGGCTGTGGGGGTTTGTTTCGCTCGTGGCGCGACGGCACAGCGACGCAACAGAAACAAGGCCGAGCTCGCGAAGGGAGGATCGCGTCCCCTCGGAGCGTAGATCGGGTCGCAGTCGGATCGCGTGCTGGCGAGCGCTAGAACACGTGTCGCAGTGTACAGGTGGTGAATCGACGCTGAGGTGGATAGTTGGATAGTAGTGCGAGCGTGTCGGTCCGTGATGAACTGATCGTTCCGTTGGTGGTGGCTCTCGAGGGTGGCGGGAAAGGCAAAAGGACTAGACGGAAGAAGGAAGAAGGAAGAAGAAGGAAGAAGGAAGAAGGAGGTAAATCGAAAGGGAGGATAAAAATGAGGGCCTCGTTGCTGTTGCTGGGGGGCATCGTGGTACTCTCGGTCGCGGTCGCGAGGGCTCTTTCCTGTGTGTGCTCGCCTCTGGAGTGTGACATTCTCACCGACGAGGATTGCCCCGGAGGCCTCACCTGGGACCCCTGTAGGTAAGCTGCGCCAGTTTCTCTTTTCTCTGGCAACCCATGTTCCGGAAAATTACTTTTCGCGGGGGCGAACCCATCGCATCGGTTCCCTCGCCTACGAGGTAGTTTTAATAACCGCCGCGTTAATTACTTCTCGATCAGGGTAGTTGACGTTTATTAACGATACATCTCTTCGCTCTAGATTCCACCCTCGCGATATAGGTAGGGGAGACCGGGGCAGGTTGTAACACGGGGTAAATTGTAACATAAGTAAAATCTTTTGAACGACAAATCTGGTAACCCACAGCATGCGAGAGCTGCTTGACGATATTAGCACCGTCGCACAGTGGTGCCTTTTCCCGAAAAGCTGGCCAAAAGTCAATTTCTGAAGTGAATAGCAGCTTGTCGATAGTATGGTACATTTAATATATATACATCAGTGCAACAAATGCCGCTTGAAAATTTGAAATATAGTGGTTGGTTAATGAGATATAGGCTGTCAAAGTTGACGAAATTTCGTACTTCTTAGATGGCTTGAAAACGCTCGCATGTTTAATGTATCAGGCAAAGTTTATTTTTAAAAAATTCATATGTAACACATTTTACCATTAAGATACGTGTTATAAACATACATTTTGCACATGAATAATGCAAAATATCTTTGAACTTACTCTTGTATTTCCCTTCTCAAGATGTCCTAAATCCTACTCATATTTTAGTACAACGAAAGGAAAATAGTTACTTTATTCACGGAACTTCACACAGTTAAAGGTTTCTTGACGTAAAGTAACATGTGATATCCAATTGAAAAATCTTGCGCATATTTGCGCTTTTTTAAGATATCCGCATTTAAAGTGCCTATTAGTATCTATCTACGCTCTCCGTGAACGAACCCTTTTCATTTCAAACAGCCTTTATAATTCCAACTTTGTTTATTACTATTTTCAACCACATATTTGAACTATGCAATCTTCTATAAACGTAGGAATGCCGCATTTTCATAAAAAAAAAAAAAATTTTCACAGTAATTAATTTCAAGAATGTTTTAAAATTAAGGTCGCCATATTAAATTCGACATTTTGATTATATAATTTTAGGCGAATATTGGGAAATTATCACAATTTCCGCAAAAATGAATTTAAAAAAAAGGTTTATGCCAATGCTATTAGGTCTGCGATATTGAAATTTGCATTTTGGACAAGATATTCGTAATCAGCGACCCGAAGAAAAGTAGGATACCAATTTTCGTGCAGATCTATCAATTTTTTAATATACACGTCCGCCATATTGGATTCGCCATTTTGTTTTCAAAAATTTGAAGTTCAGATTCGTAATCAGCGACCCCAAAAACCCCCGACCACCAATTTCTGACAAGATTAACGTACGTTTTGAGGGTTTTGCCGCTTTTTTGCGATTTGGAACCACTGTGCGTCGGTTTTAGCGACACAAACGAGCGCTATGTATTCATTTTGTGGTAATAGCCCAGAATTTTAGTATTTAGAGCACGTAAGTAAATCTTGTCTTAGCACTTTTATTTCAATTAACTGCCATTAGGAACCGTTCGAATTTTTGTTTCTTTGTCGCAAACGAATCAGTACACATTGATTTATTATTATGTGTACGCATTTTAGTGATTTGATGTTTAGTTTCTCGTTTGCTGAGATAAAACGCAAAAATTCGACCTCGGGGTAAATTGTAACATGTTACTATACTTACTCCGCTCCAAATGGTGATAAAACAAGCTATTTGCTGACACGCCGGAAAAAGATGCTCTAGACGAACAACAGAACAATCGAGAATCAAAAAAATAGAAAAAAAGTATGAAGGCAAAAGTAAAAAAAGCACAGGAGAAGATTTTGATAGAATCAGATGAATAAGCAATGATTGCTTAACTCATGTATATCAAATGTTTAATAATGATCTGTGTTTTCATTTCTATTTTTTAGAAATGTTTATTTGTGTTCATATTTGTATTTAAATAAGTAAAACAGATGTGTTACAATTTACCCCGGACTGGGGCAGATTGTAACAAAGGTTCAGATTTGTTTAAGATGAAGCTAGATGTCTAAGTGTCCAAGATTTTGTCACGTACTTTCACGCAATTAGTTCACCACATATGTAAGTAGGTACTTAGTAGGGTAGACCGGGGGCGGTAGTAACACTTTGACTTTGGAATACGATTACGCAAAAACTATTACAGTTACAACAAAAGTTTTTTTACGAAAATGTTACTTATTTATCTGACATTATTTGAGCCACAACAGTTTCGCTGTATGTCAAGTAATATTCCGGTTATTAATAAAAAATGAGAAGCGGAGAAAGTGTTACAACCGTCCCTGACCCCGGGTCGGTTGTAACACTGCATGAAGTCGATAGTAGCACAAATATAACTTTACAAAATTAAAATATTTATTGATTTAAATTATAATAATAAATGAAAAAAGTAAAATCTATAATAAATTATGTGGTATCGCAATTGTGGCAGAAATAAAAGGCGTTTTGGCTGGTGCATTCTTCATCTGCTCAATCCTTACATTCAGTATATTGCACCCATTTTTCATTTGGTTTGCTTGTGCTATGCTATATGATTTCATGCAAATAAGACAATATTATTCGCCTTCTTTGTCCCTATTCGGTTCAGTTGCGGCAAAACCGACCCCGACTGCCGATGTTACAATCGCCCCCGACCATGCTTTTGAACTTAAATTATAAATTTTGACTAACGAGACGCTTAAAGATGCCAAATAACGATCAATATTAGTTTAAAAAAGGTCGAATTACAGATTAAAAAATCGAACAAGCACATATTTGCAAAGGGAGTGTTTATATTACAATTTTAAGTCAGTAAGGAAAAGTTACTTTAGGGTATCGAAAAGTTATTTTCTTCACTATCCATGCCTATTGCGTATCTGTACTCTTAGGGCATGGATGTGTATATTCCAAATGTCATTCTTCATCATATATCCAAAATTGGTGTTAATATCTATTATATGTTTTGAGATATTTAGCGTGTTACATTCGCCCCCCTGTTACAACCGCCCCCGGTCTACCCTAAATCACGCAAATTATTTCCTGATTGAGGAAAACACTTTCGAGAAAAAACTGTGAAAACTTTTTTGTTACAATCTGCCCCGGTCACCCCTACATACGCTCTCGCCCCCTCTCTCTAGAAACATATTCACTCGCTGAACTTTCGCCAAAACCATTTCGTTGCAGGCTTGCGCGCGTGCACACCTCGCACTCTCGCGATCGGTTCTAAACTCACACTTTACGGTAATAAACGCGCGATAATGCGACGACGCCATTGAATAATGCGGACGTAGAAGCGAGCGATGCAACAAACTTCGGACACTGTACAGTAATATCATTTTGCCGGCGAACACTCGCAACTAGTCTCTGGTGAGAATGCGAATGTACATCCGTTGGGTTTAGGATTGCCCCGACTCGGAGATTATCCCTGTGCATGCGTTAACCCGGCCCGTGGCGCTCCAATGACCCTCGAATGCTTCTCGAATGCTCCTCGAATAGTGCTCCTTGACCTTTCAAATTCTCCAGAAGGTGTGTTCTCGCAGTCACTTTGTATCTCAATTCAATTAGAGGCACCGTTGGATTTGGACCATCGTTGGGATTCCGTCCGCACCGATATACCCCTCGCCTTGACATCGTTGCTCGCAACGATCCTCGGGAACGGGAACGACGCACGTATCGCGTGTACAAGCTCGATCGCGAATCGAACGAGAAATTGTTTACCCATTTGTCGCATCAACAACGCTGAACGTCTCTGTGCGGAGAAAAAACAGTGCGCTTGGGCTCGATAACTGAAAAAAAGGGGTCTGTAGTATTGGACTTTTAACTTAACCGAGACCGGAATAACGTTTTTGTTTCGGGGTGATTGAAACGGTTTTAGTTACCGGCGCTGTGTTCGGCCACAGGCGACTTTTCATAAATGGATTCTTGGCTCCTTTTCAGAAACTCCAACGTTCGCCCGTGTGCCGTAATCATTTTGAGGAGTCGCGGGCGATTAAAGTTTGTGGTACAATAAGGACTCCCGTCCTCTTTCACGGAGAAGAAGAAAAAAAAAAAATTCTGTTCTCTGGTAGCGCAGCGCCCTTTGTTCGAACGCCACCGGCGAATTTCCTTGTGGTATTAGTGGTGTGCCGATGAAAAATAGGGCATGATAAAGCGAGGCGTGTACGTTCAGTTGGAATCAGGAACGAACAAAGGCATCCTACCTACGTCGCATTTTTATGCCGTTGCCCGCTCGTGCATGGGATCCACTCATTCATTATCCGCGTCGGTGTTTAACGTATTCTGTACTTAGCAAGAATAAAGCAGCCGGATAATTAATTAGTCTAGCTGGGATATTGAAACGAGTGGATCGAGCCAGTACGTAGTTAACGTATGCACATATTTTGCCGTTTCGATGGAGCCGATTGGTATTTGCGTGATTAGATGCATCAAGGCCCAAGGGCGTGCTCGTTCCAAAGCATGAGAATTGCCGAATTGCCACGGAAGCGAGGGAGAGATTGAAAACGGTGGAGGTAGTCCGACAGAAGCAGTTATACATACATTTTACCCCGCAGGACGTTCCCGAATTGAATAGGTGTAAGGTAAAAGACCCAATACGTGGACACGTCCCAGTAGCTGGACACTGGTGCAAATAATACTGATTAGTACATTTAATATTCGCTTTATCCAAAAAAGAACTATTTTATTCAATTATTCAAATATTTAGTAAAATATATTCATATATATATATTTGGTATATTTGTAACACTTTCGTAAAAAACAATTTATTCTCTTGAACTGTCCGGTTTACACCATTTTAGTATTGGATTTATCTGATTTGCTAAGCAGTCGATGTTACACACGAATACATATAACCTTAAAATTAGTCATTCAATAATAGATTCTTTTTACTCAAGTTTGTTTACTGATTTGAATAAATTACTTATACAGAAGAAATATGCAAAAAGAAAACACTATTGTGTTGTTTTTTTTTATTTAATTTCTCTAGAAAACATCCAAATTGCTGATGTTTCATTATGTGTCCATGTAATGGGACAGTAAAATCGGGACACCGGGACATACTAGTTAAGCTGTCCAAGTATTGGGCCATTGTAAGGTCTATGAATTTTCAATATTTCACAAAATTATTCACTCCTACAATATGTGTTTTTCTTTTTTAATGATAAAGTACACACGATGCCCCATGTAATTGCAAAATCGTTTTTATATAAATCGATTTGTATAACTGAAAAATTCTCAAATGCGTGTACGCCGTACCTTAAATGTCCAGGTATTGGGACATTTACCTTACCTACCGTTTATCGCGACAAAGAATAAAATTGCTGGAAACTCCCGCGGATAGAGTGAAGTCGGTCGATTGTTCCACCGGAGCTCGCGGGGATAGAGGACAGCGAGCATAGTAGACGAGTTATCTCGAAGAGCAGAGTGCCGCTCGCGGATTTCGCGTAGGGTAAACATTTTACGACAGTCGAATGTCGAATCCTCCCCTTCGACAGAGAGCTCGGGCCCTTCGCGCGTTCTGCTACATCCGACCTCGTATTGCGATAGCATCGTAGATCCGTAGCACGCTGTTAGTAGAGCGAACCTACGACGAACCATTTCCGTTTTATTTCTTCCCCTCCATTCTGATTCTCCGCGATCCTCGATCCTTCGCTCTATCGATTGCGAGCAACGGCGTTTCACGATTTCACGATTCGCTGCCCGTATCCGTCCGGCGTTTAACGCTCCAATTACATTTTCTCACCGGGCAATAATTAGCATTCCATGTGAATTTGGAAATTGAGAAGAAAACCCATAGCGCGTCGTTACTAGCAATTTATGTAACGAGATATTTCTCGTTCCTCTCAAGCGCTTGCTTGGACCTCGGCGGCTCAGTTTCCGCGCTGCCGCGGTATCTGGCGATTCTTTTTTCGCGTGTCTCGAACACCCGCGGCCGGAATAGTTTAAGAACTTTTGTCCCGATGCAACGAGTAATTTAGTCGCGGGCCGCCCAACGGCCTCGTGTAATCACGTAAACGCGCTCAAAGCTTTGAGCTTTGCGGTGCATCGTTTCCCAGGCCGTCTCTGAGCTTCGACTCGGAAGAGCCTGTCTCGCGTTACGAGTAGCATTATCCGGCAAACACGCGAGCCCCCGCTTCAAACTTCAAAGACGTCGCTAATTGTTAGTGGTGGGAGAGAAGCTGCATGGCAATAATTCTTTCCTCATTCTTCCTGTGCGCGCATCTTCGCAAACATACTACTGCACGATCTCTATCGAATTCAATCAACTGCGGAAGCGCGCACAATTGAAAATTCTTCGCCGATAGCAATCTGCAGCGCGGAGGCACGGGTCTCTCCGAGGAACGGAAACGGAAACGACGATGATGCGCCATGTAGAAACATGTAGGACGAGAAATAGGAAACGAAACTGTACGATTCCTGCTGTATTGGGAATATATTGGAAAATGTTTAGCACGCAACGCCGTTCCCAATCCGTTGTTTCGTGGTATTAGGATTAGGAGCAACTATGTATTCGAAATATGTATGTACATTGCGCGTGCAGCGCGCAGGCAGGGCCGTTCCTGGGTTTTGGCCGCCCCGGTGCAAAAATAATATTGCCGCCCTTATTAATTCAATATTCTTTAATTAAGAATTTAATATCCCAGATAGCACCGCACATCCCATGGACGTCCTTTTCATGTCCAGTTTATATCCGAACGTCCTACGTCCATTTTGAACATACATAGGATGTTCTAAGGATTTAAATTTCGGATGTTCTAGGAACGTCCGTTTCTTAAGTCCAACGGACGTTCTTAGGACTTAAATTTCGGATATCCCAGGAACGTCCGTTTCTTAAGTCCTACGGACGTTCTTAGGACTTAAATTTCGGATGTTCTAGGAACGTCCGTCTCTTAAGTCCTACACACGTTCTTAGGACTTAAATTTCGGATGTTCTAGAAACATCAAACAATCTTGTAAGTCACGTAATTGTTTTGCACGACGAAACATTTCGAATGTCCCGAGAACATTCGTCTCATAAGTCTTGTGAATCTTTAGAAGACCTAACTTTCAGATGTTCGAAGAACCACCGTCTTGTAGGTTTTGCAGATGATTCAGGTTCGGTTGCAAAACAGTCTTACGACTGAACCTCGCCTTTGCGCTATTTTTTTGTGCAATGAAGACGCTGAAATGTTCCCAGATAGCATACGACGTTTTCAAGACGTCTGTCTTAAGGGGTTACGCCACCCTGAGGCGCTCGAAACAGCACTAAACTAGACGAATTTTTTTTACTGATACTATGAGGTTGAAAATTATTTATTTTCTTCTTATGTGTAGAGCATGTATTAGTGCATATATTGTATAAATACGGTACAAAAATATTAAAAAATGACCGAGTCATTTGTTCTCCCGCGAAGCTCGTCCGCCGTTACACGCGTGACTAACCTAACAAATTATAACGAACATGTTCGTCTGAAATCAAAATCCCGATGATTTTCGTGTTCCTTAATAAAATACCTACGATGTAGCATAGGGATTTGAGAAAAAAAAATTTATTGTACAAATGAGAGCAATGTGAAAAAAAATATACGTTTTTCACGTGAAAAAACGAATCTAAACCATTAATTATATACGAATGGGGTATCGGATGGAAGAACTGCTATGCTATATCGTAGATAATACCATTAAGAATATGCGTACCAAGTTTGAAATCAATCGGACAAATAGTTTTGGAAATATTTGATAGGTCATCTTTGAAAATGTAGTTTCGAGAAAAACACAATAGAAAAAAAGTAGATGGTCGCTACCTGCTGCGGAATATCGACATCCGCGCCTCGTTTAAAGTCTATAACTCGGCTATTTTGGGAAATTTTTGCGTCTACCATGACTCAAATTATTCTTAAAACTTCACGTAATAAGAAAATGCAAAAAAAAAGGAATCGATTATTCAAAACTTTCAGGGTGGCGTAACCCCTTAAGTCGTTGTTAAAACATCTGTCTTGAGACGAATGTGAAATTTTAAGCAATGAGTCTAGAGGTCGAATGATGATATTCTGTAGAATATTTCGCGTCAATACACATTTTTTATAAACTATTAATAATTGTTATATACCTAGAAATTGAAATTATTTGCAAGGAAGTGTCTTGAGTAGTTGCGAAAAGCAGGTACTTCGTAATCTGGGAGTCCTGGGTTTCGATTCCCGTCACCGCCAAATTTTTTTTCTTAATGTCCTAACTCAAACTTGATGAAGACGTCTTTAAGGCGCTTTTAAACCATCTGCAAAACGTCTTTAAGACGCCATTTGGACGTATTTAACTTTACTTTCGGACATTCGGAAAACGTTCTGAGAATGTTGACACAGCACGTCCTCAGGACGTCCCACTTTGTAAATAGGACCTTCCTACGACATTTAAAGAACTTAACGAGGACGTACAGAGGATATATGGACCTTCTCGGGACATTCTCCGAACGTACAGTACGTCCGGACCGGACGTTCTTCGGATGTACATAAGATGTCTTTGTGCTATTTGGGATGGAGTGTTTACTTTTATATCTATGCATACATAATTTTAAACAGTTATCATCCAAAAAAGTTTCGATTATTATTCCTATTAATCAAAATTTTACATATAATAAACGGCCCGCGGCCGCCCCTAGGTTTAGCCGCCCAGGTGCGGGGGCACCTTCTGCACCCCCGCCAGGAACGGCCCTGCGCGCAGGTATAGGTACACGTGGAGTCCAAGTTGTATAATCGCTGGCAAAATTGTTTCGCGCACTCGGCAAAGGTAATTGGTCATTTTTCCCCCGACATATGCGGTAAATATAGTTGGTTAAACGACGAGAGGGACAAATCTGTTCCGGAGTTGCGCGTGTTATAGAGGAAGATTGTTTCACGGATGAAATGGGAGAAAAGCAATATAAAAGGATTGATTGTCCTCGATCCCGTGGCGAGACGGTGTAATAAAATTGCTCGTCGTTGTCGGAAATTTTCTGCACGCTGCGCGGCTGGCTCTCTTCGAGTCCTGCTTCCCCTTTTTTCTCCTACTCGCTGCCTCTCTGTTCCGGTTGCTTCATCTCCGTAAGCATTATCTTTGGATAGTCGCGAGACTTTCCACGACCCGTATAAACCGAGCTGAACGTCGTTTGCTTTCAGTGGCTTTATTACGTTTGAGCTCGTTTTCATAACGGCGGGCAATATGATATACGCGGCGGGATCTCGTGTTTGTTTTTATGCGATTTCCACGAATTTGCACGACTACGTCTCGCGACCAACGGTACACGCGCGTCGCGTGTAAATCATTAACCGAGTGGTAGAAATAGTAGATATAGTAGAAATAAGTGTCCTCGTATGATTTTCAGATGCTGCAAGGTGTGCGCTCGCGTCGAGGGAGAGCCATGCGGCGGTCCATTCGGCTTCTCCGGAAGCTGCGCCGACGGTCTGCAATGCGTGATCAAAAACTTGCTGCCCAACACTCGGGAGGTGGACGAAGGAATCTGTACAAGTGAGTCGCACTATCTTCTCATTCAAAAGCGGAAGAAAGATTTTGAGAATTTTCGTACGCACCCATCGTTTTCCATTGCGTAGCCATTGGCAATGCTGCAGAAATAGCGGCGCGATTGCTCGGTCGAGCGAATGCACCGACGTTCGCGTTTAACGAGAACGAGAACGACAACACTCGCATCCGCTTTCGTGACGGTTCGCTGCAATTTTCTACTTCCTCCCGATACATAGCTACGCTTTACATCGTTATGCGGCGCTTTTAGTGATAATAATGGGGTTTCTATGGCGGTGCAGAAACGGTCGATATTGACATGTTCCGAATACATTACGAGTACCTAATTGTTGAGTGACGTTAATGATAGTTGAACGAGGTAGAAGAAAAATTGTGCTCGTTCAGTGCTGGCGTTGAAACGACGTTAACGGGGACGGTCTTCTGCGGTCGTGATAATCGATACGGTGTGGTAATAATAGTATTCCACCGAGGGCATGTAATAATACACCAGATAGATTACAGATATATTATTCGATGCGCTTCTCAGAAGCGATTCTGATTTTTCGCCCGACATACGGTATCGCCAGGCGAGCGTCTAGAAGTCTAAACACTACTTTAGTTCCGCTGGACGAAAGTAAACACCTTATCGGAAAGATCCCGTATTAATCAGTCGGCTCGTGCAGTCGTGCGTTCCTATCGCTCTCGGCGAAATCGATTGCTTTTTCTACAGGCCGTAGTCAAGCGTAATAACGTAGAAGCGCGGAAGGTTTAAATACATCCTGTGCAGTGAATCAATGTCGGCGGATGCTCCTGCAGTTTTCAAACGGGCAATCCTTTTGTCCGTTCTATAAATGATCCTCGTACTCCCCGTTTTTTCACGAGCATCCTCGGGCGCGCGAGGGTGGTCGAAGCAGTTGAATTGATTTCGAGTAAAACGGAATTTAAAACAGTTTGATCCAGCCGTTGGCATCGTCGACAATCGGGGACGGGACGCTTCCTTATCTTCGTTTCTTAGTTTATTTAATACGTAATCGATTGGCTGCCGCGCGCACCTACAAACGCACATTGCACATAGATATATGTATAGGTACAGGCTTTGTTCCGTTCTCCCAGTGGCCCCCGCGCGGCACCCAGTCATCTTTTCCTTTTATTTCTTCCTCGACCCCCCCCCCCGCTACTCCACTACTTACCCCTTCTCTCAAAGTTCTTAACACTTTGAAGAAGCCGAGCCGTGACTGCGGACCCAAGAGAAGCGAACGAGACCGCTCTGTCCACCAATTTAATTGAACAATTTTTCCGCGGCAACGCTGGCGTCGTTATTACTTCGTTTCTTGTGTTCGAGAGGAAAGCCACGATAATATAAGAAAACTCGGGCAAAAGACTGGTGGACTTTTCTCGACGGGAGAGAAAGGATAGCTCCTTTAGAGGTGCTCGAACGGCAGGGGGAAAAGTTCAGGTGCTCGGAATCGTAGCGGAGTATTATCGCGAGCTGGTCGTTATAATTTCCCGACGAAACTCGGACGTCCGGGCGAAAGGTCGCAGTGTGCACGGCGACGTCGCCGAGGCGGGGACAAACTAACGATCTGTTTAGAATTCCAGATTTTATTAACACTTTCGCATGGGCGAGCGTAACGTTGGCTGTCGTTGCGGGTGGCATCCGGCCAATTTCGCGCAACAGTCGCCCCCAACTTTTTTTCAACCACCTATCCGATCGGGTAATCCTACAAACTGACACTTGCCTTAGCGCGAGATCGTGAGTAGCCAAGCTGCCCGTTATCGTTCCGCGATAAGGCGCGATCGTGCTTGTTTCTTTCCAAGATCTTCAAAACTTCAAAGTAGATACCGTTAAGGAACTAGTTCTTGATCAGGCACTAATTTTTTATCAGTTCATGAAATAAATCGTTCTTTTAAGTTTATGTCAATAAATAATTGTTTGAAATAATTACTAACATAAAAATTGATAATTCAAAAATATATGTGTTGTCCGTGAAAGCAGTTAGTATTGTTAGTTTTCGAGAATATAAATGTGTAAGGTGGCCCAATTGACAGAAGGCCCTGTTGAACGCCATCTCTTACTGTTCGAAGTAATAGATCACCATCGACGCCACAGCCGATTTCTTTGCTGGTTGTTGCGGTATTAAAGTTTATTTTCATACATTTTGCTTACAATACTTTACTTTACAATGTAGAGCAAGAATTTTAGTATTATATGTATCATTTTGCTTTAAAAGTCACTGATCATTATTTAGTTCCAATTTTTTCTTGTGGAACTAATTTTTGATCACCTGAATAAAAAATAGGTTAGGACATTTTAAAATTATAAAAAAATTAAATTTAGATGGTATAATACTAAAAATAAGTTTATTTGGTACTTTCTTTTTAATTAGTATCCGATTATTTACATTGAATAGTTCCTTACCTAATAAGAAATTAGTTCCCATGTATTTTAGATGATCAAAAACTAGTTTCTCACCTGACCAAAAAATTAGTTCCCATGTATTTTAGATGATCAAAAACTAGTTCCTGACCTGATCAAAAATTAGTTCCCATGTATTTTACATGATCAAAAACTAGGTCCTAGTCACCTTATTATTCCATACCTTATAAATAATTAAATTATACTCATTTTCAACTTTTAAATTTTTTCCTTATATTTTAAACATTAATTCATCTTTTAGTATAAAAAAAGTCTATGGTTTAAAGTTGTATTAGGTTAAAAATAAATATTAAAGCGGGAAGCCCTCTAAACTGATCAAAAACTAGTTCCTTAACGGTAGGTACGATGTACATAATATACCTTTTATTCTTAAACCGTCGCAACTCCGTCTCAGGCATTCACACGGTTCGTTAGAATGTTTATTTAGAAAACGGCGGAGTAGCAGCAAAATAGTTGCAGCGGGTGTTTACGCGATACGGCGATGCACGGGTAGGTACTCTCGGTACACACTCTGTTTTATTCGTAACGCGTGTACAGCGGTTCCGATGCTGTTTGTCCTGTTCATTTCCCTGGATGCTTATTGCTACAACAGACCGAGTCCATTTCATCTGCCATTTGGTAAAGTGTGATGTGATTGCCTGTAAGTAAAGCAGTCGCTGGCAAGCTACGTGCTCGCCGTTCAACCGTTCCACGGACTTTGAATCTCGGACTACGATAGTTGAAAACTCGTTGAAAGAGTTTTTCGTGCCAGGCGGTAGCGGAAAATAAAGGAGTGGCGCGACTCGAAATCTCTTCTCTTACACGGCTCAACGCTTCCCAGATTCGTGATCCAAGAGCTCATGAACGCCGCGCTACTAATTACTCGCGCCATCTTCTCATTATTATCTTAAAGTGGCAGGTAATTGAATTTCCTCGTGCCGTAAATCACTATTACCACCTCGCCTTACCCTTTCTATAGGTACCTATGAAAGGTCGACAGAGACAGGGAGAGAGAGAGAGAGAAAGAGAGAGAGAGAGAGGTGGCAGAAAACGCGCGCTGCATGGATTTGATTTTCCTTCCTCGCTCTCCGATATCACGTGCGTTCGATCGCTAGACTTTTTCTTCTCCATTCTTTTACGCGATACGTTCGTAGCCGTTCGATTTTAGAATCTTCCCGCGAATAATTATTCGCAGTCGGTCCCTTTTATCATTGGCTCCGTAAAATTTTACTCCACGTCTACTCGATGAGCCAACTCAGCCAACGCCTTGGCGGCAAGGAAGAACAAACAGAGAGGAGGTGAAAAAGAAATCGGGTTAACATCTCATAGGCGATCCATGCAACTCTGCCACTAGGAATCGTTCGTCCGGCTGACAAAAAAGTTTGTCGTAAACTTTACCCCATAAATAAAAAATGAAATCCGCAAGCTACAAGTTGTTACCTCCTGGATATATGTACACACGTGTCGCGTATACATTTATTGCGCATACATGTACGATATACGCTCTTACCACGCGTCTCCTCCGTGTATCGAATAGGAACCTCGGAGTTTTATACGCTGTTTTATGCGTTGGCAGATGTAAAAAGAGGCAGACGTAATCCCTAGTAAGGAAACTCCGGAATATCGAACGGCATTCGAAGACCGTGCACGTCGGATATTCCTTTGCGAGCGGCTTTTCTTCGACAGCTGTTGTAATTTAATTTGATATCGTCAGCGTGGATGGAAAATTGCCCTACATACTGCTACATTACCCGCAAGATGAGCCCTCCGGTCTCGCGGCCAGGCGTTCCCGCTGCATAAATCAATGGGGAAAGTTTTAAATCAATTTTCACGAAGATTCAGCCGGCCACGTTATCCGGAGGCTCGGTTGGGAAGCGTTTAAGAAAAGAGCTGAACAGACTCGAACCGAGGACATGCATACGCCCGCGCCCGTTGAATTTAAGCCGTTGCATATGCACTGGTACTTGACGTGGTAGCTCAGGTGCTCAGTATTCATGGAATATCGTTGCTCGAACGCAAGAGGTCGTCGTTGTATGGGGGCAGAGGGGCACGGGGACAGACAAATTAGTTTAGCTTCTTTATATTTACGTTGCCGGGCTTCCATTGAAAAATGCCTCCTCGGGGCACACAGGCGTAATAAAAGTTGAAAGCGCGGCGGTGTCGCCCGTGGCTACATAGGCTGCCGCTCGCGATACCATTGCTCGCGTGTCGATCGTTCATAAAGAATTTCGTTTCAATTAACATTCTGGGAGCACATTTACTCGTGTCGCGCGCAAACTATGTCCGCGGATGATTACACTTATAAATTGGCTAATATCGGGCTACCGAACGCGCAGTTCAATGTGCTGGTGCTCGCGGTGATCGCGGCGCAGATATAATTGATGTTTATTACTACGATTTGTATAACGCGCGGCTCAATTAACCTGTGATTTACCGTAGCGATCCGGGAGCACGTTTCGCGTAACTTGTTCTCTAGATCCGGCCCGTCATCCTGGATAAAAGTTGCAATCACCGCGATCCTCGTTCCACTCAGTTATCTCGAGTCTCGAGGCTCGCTCCGGAGGAACACAAATGGAGATCGGAATCGAATTAACTTCCTAAATTGTTCGCACAATTTCGCGCGGATTTCGGATTCGGAGGTGTACCGGGGGCTGGGCGTGCAGAGGGGCAGACCCTTTGCGTGGGGCAGCATTTTTCTCCGAGCAGTACTCGCTAATAAAGATAGCTTATCCGAAATATCGAGCGAAGGAAAGAAGGGAAGAAGGAAAGGAGGAGAGGTTGGGGTTCGCGGGCAAACAGCGAAGCGTAAAGGGGAGGCGATCATTATCTTGCGATAGGACGCTGGTTAGGGTCCATTGAAACGAGACAAGTCTGTCTCTACGGTCCCAGTGCGACCAAGAAGAAAAAAGGACAGGGAGGAAGAAGGAGCGGGTGGCTGATATCTGAACATTTACGGGCCATTTCCCCGCCGCTGCTCATAATGACGTTATTGCCTTTTTGGAGGCTCGCTTAGGAGGGGGTTGGCGGGAAGGCGTATCTGAATCCGTTAACCACCGACATTATCGGTTTTCGGCTGATGCGCCGACGATGTAAATTCACTGGAATCAGCCAGTGCCCGTGACAAATATTGCAGGCTCCCTTGCTTCCCTCTCGCGGAAGAAAATGTCCCGGCTGTTGGGCTAAAATTGACTCCGTTTCGTTTACACGAACGATATCAATCTCCCATGGTAGCTATAGGTATGTGTGCGCATGGAATTTCATCTACGAGCGATACGGACTTGTCGTACCATGTACATTCGAATGTCGTTTAAATAGGTTCTGTTCGAAAAGTACTTTATATCGCTGGCTATTGAAAATATTTTTCGTCCCTTCTCGTGTTACGTTTCGTTTGGCCGATATTATCGAGTAGGTATGTCAGCGTATCGTGCTATTATTGAACGGAGCGCAAAGGGGAAATCGACTCTTCTGTTTCATCGAGACGGCAGGCGGTTTTTCCGCTTTGCCGGACTATACACTGTACATCGCTTCGCTTTCGATGTATTTTCCTGTAGCGAGTTGAATGGTCGTCGCGTGATCGGTCATCCTTCGGTGGCCCATTTAGAACTCGGGGGTCAATCGAGATGGAAACATTGGGCGATCCTTGACGAGCGCGATGGCCGCGGCAAGGATTTCCCTCGTGGAATAGCGTGTAAACGTAAACGTTACTCGATGCAGCTGGCTTCGGTGCCATGCTCTACTATACTCTATGTAAATCTTGGGGAAGGTAAGAGAACGGGACGGGTGAAGCAGCTCTTCGATCGCGCGCTCTGGCGCTAACAAGGAGAGTATTTTAGGTGTCCGCCTCCGATCATTTTGATTTTTGGATATGTTATAGAGGACCGAAAAATAAGAAATACGTGTTTTTTTATTTTTCCCCGTTTTCATATTTGGGGGTGAAATCTGCGTTCAAAGTTAGGGGTGAAAAATCATTTTTGTGGACTTTTTGAAAATCTGGTGAGTCAGACACAAAATTCGTCCATTGACACTATTCACCTATCTCTAATAGTTCTCGAGATATTCCACAAAAATGAGTTTTTAACCCTAACTCTGAACGCAGTTTTCACCCCCCAAATATGAAAACGGGGAAAAATAAAAAACATGTATTTCTTATTTTTCGGTCCTCTATAACATATCCAAAAATCAAAATGATCGGAGGCGGACACCTAAAATACCTACTCTCCTTGTAAGTAAACCACGCTAGCTCGATTTCTTCTTTTCGTACGGCTGGCGGATTAAAAATGAAATTATGCACGCTCGGAGAACTGTTGCGGTGAAATATTGACCGTAACACTATCTCCGCGAGCCAGCTATGCTATACATACAAGTACGTACACATATACATAACGGCGTGACGCTACGCATCGTTTGCATGGTCGCAAAGTGATATCGAGCTCGATTAACCAGCACCAGCACGCCCTACCCTCTTACGGGTAAGCTGAGATCCTCAGTCATCCATGAACAACGTTTATACGATCAATTAATCGCGACCCTTCAAAGGGTGCTGTACGAAACGCCATT
Organism: Andrena fulva; assembly: GCA_946251845.1. NCBI lineage: Eukaryota > Metazoa > Arthropoda > Insecta > Hymenoptera > Andrenidae > Andrena > Andrena fulva. The sequence goes on along the minus strand of OX276327.1, from coordinate 91,578,802 downwards.
CCGCGGCCACTTGTCCAATCATTCTTCCAACGAACTTCGCGTTTCTCAGTGAAATCTCCCTTTACCATCTTTCAATTGTCACGATAGAAAGGGAGCGACGGCTCGGGGAGTAGGGTAAGCAGGCCAGTAGATGGGCGGGGCCCAGTAGATGGACGAATCGTTGGTTAATCGTTAATATTGAAAGAACTAGAGTTTTAATCTATATTATTGTTTTTTATTTTGTAGAAAAAACGTTTGTTGTTTTATAAAACATTAACATATTTATCGAAAAAAAAAATTTTGTATGCGAAAAATGTATTTGTATGTATGATTTTACGCCACCATGCGCGAGTCACTCTTTTATTATTAGCTATTGCTCAGCATCGCGTGCCTTAAAGTTAATAAAAAACGTATTTGGATGTGTTGTAAAGAGGTATGCAATAGATGATTGCATTCTAATATTAACAATTTATATATAAACGCGTGAACAAAGAAAAATAAAACGATAGAACTTATAAAAATGACTGTCCATGTACTGATAAGGATTTTCTAACCTTGCCGCAGTAGATGGACAGAACGGAATTCAACCTTTTGAAGCCGTTTTTTTTAAATAAACAAACAGTTTTCACATTTACTTGTAGGTATCTTATTTTTCTTTTTTATTTAGATGGCAAGCATTAAAAAAAATATACCGTACATCAATATACATGTAATGATCTAAATAGAGCCTTGGATGACATTAGAAAAGGAACGAGTGGATATATATGTTTACTTTGTGCCACTAAGAAAATGTTAAAAAGGTTACATATCCAATCCGGGACACTTTCCGAGACAGTTTTCAATGCGGGACAAACAATTCAAATTCGGGACAGCCCCACCCCATACAGCACACTCCGTTGCCCGAAGCTTGCAGGAAGGTTCCATGGGGGTTGCCGTGGAATGTTGCCACGGTGCGGACATAGGAACCTTCCTTGAACATTCCAGCCATGTGGCGGTGGAACATTGCCACTTGGAACCTTCCTGCCAGCCTCACGGAACGTTCCGGCCATTCTCAGGCAATGGTCACGGAGCGTTCCGGACATTCTCTGGCAATGCTCACGGAGCGCTCAGGACATTCTCTGGCAATGCTCACGGAGCGCTCAGGACATTCTCTGGCAATGCTCAGGCAACTTTTCGGACATTTTACAACAAAGGTTCCAGAATCGATTCTTATATCGACTTTTCTCTAATTGCTATCAATAATAACAATACAAATAATAATAATATTGGCTCTGATGGAACTTCGCAAGTCCGCGTGGTGAAGCTCCAGGCATTGTGTGATGTCACTCACATGCGTCGCGACAGGTTGCAAAGCCAAAGCACGTAAGGAAGCACAAGTGTAAATAGTTAGAGCGTGATTACTTATTAATTGCTTGTAAATAATAAAAATGGTTAGAACGTGTGTGTCTTGTGGCGCAGGAGACCTGAGTGAATTGGATGAAGGTTTCACATATCACAGGTAAGTATATAGAATCCATGTACATACTATTTGTAGGTTAAGTCGAACTTCATAAAAAGAAATATTTTTGTTTGTTTCATATAGATTTCCGTTGGTTACAGAAAATGGGCTTGCGCCAGAATTTCGTACATTCAAACAACGCCTTATTGTGTTATAATCATTTTGAAAAACACTGTTTCCAAGAAGGCAATTCTAAAGGCTGTTTTCTCCCTGCAAGCATCCCTACTATATTTGGACAGGACAAAAACAGATCTTTTACAAGTAATAGATATGAATTATTTAAACTAAGGAGCTTATTTTTTAGTTAAAGTAACTAATATAACATATTTGATGCTTATTAACCAACTGCAATTGTTTAATTATTTAAAATACATATATTTCTCTGCTTTTTGTGCTACAAGCTTTTACTTTTCACAGTTTCCTTGTAAACATGCATGTACGGTATAACTTTCATTTCACTTTCTGTTCAATTATTTAAAGTAATGGTGATAGTTATCTGTTCATTGCTTCGCTTTAATGCAACCTGTGTTTGGCGTTACACGAATGCTGTTTGTAATGATGCCATTTTTCATGACTAAAATAATTTATTAATCACCTTTTATAGATTCATTTATTGAAAAGGATCAAATAAATTAATAGAGGATTATGTGACAGAAATATATAGTTGGTACGGAAAATAGCAAAAACAATCATTCAGTACATTCAGACATGTACTAAAATTAACAATGAGTAAGTAAATTTATTATTTATCATATTTCAGCACTTAAAATTGTAAAATTGTAAAATAAATGCACGTATTATTCCAGGTTCATTACATGCTGCATGCTGTAAGTACATTTTAAGTAAAGAGGGCAGAAGAGCCTGAAACTGCACATACGCGGGTTTGAGAAGATCCACCAGAGTTTTTCAACAGTGTTTTTCAAAATAATTATAACACAATGAATTGTACGTTGTAGGAATGTAGTAAATTCTGGCCCAGACCCATGTTCTGTAACCAACGGAAATCTATATGAAACGAACAAAAATATTTCCTTTTAAGGAGTTCGACATAACCTACAAATAGTATGTACATGGGTTCTACCATTTCTTTTGTATCAATGACACAGTGTGTCCTCTCTTGCGTCAGTCTTAATCTTGGTGGTCGTACTATACCGAACTTACCCTACAAATATATCTATTTTGTGCTGTATCATTTCATATTTTATGTTCAGATTAGTTTTATTTACATATATTTTTTATAAGATAGGACTGATACCGTATTATTTTTTTATTGTTATTATTGTTGCTGTTGCTGTTGTCCACTTGTACAAAAAAATATATGAATATTGCCAATATTTATTGTAATTTAATCAATTTCCCTTACATTTCCTATCCTTTCTGTCATATCAGACAAATTTTGCCTAAACAACATCGCTGTAAAATCTACGAACAGTTCCGTGAGCATTGCCAGAAAATGTCCTGAGCGTTCCGTGAGCATTGCCAGAGAATGTCCTGAGCGCTCCGTGAGCATTGCCAGATAATGTCCTGAGCGCTCCGTGAGCATTGCCAGAGAATGGCCGGAACGTTCCGTGGAATGTTCCAAAAGGGCGGACATAGGATTCTTCATGGTACGTTCCATCAATGTAGCAGGAAGGTTCCGGTGCTGCACCGGAACCGTCCTGCTACATTGATGGAACCTTCCTGTATGGGACACGATCCGTGACGTCTGGCCACTTTAGGTTAGACATAACCTCACTTTATTTGCGGCCTGGGCCCATAACCTGTTGCACCGGTTTCTGGCAATGAAGACTCCATACGTTTTTACTTTTGATGAAATAAACTATATTTTAACAAAAAATAACTTAATCTAGGTACGTACAATAGCTAATAAGTCTTTTACTCGTCTAGCCAGACACCCGTCCATCTATTGGTTCTGAACTGTCCATCTGCTAGCCCTATCGTCCATATATTTGTGATACGGGCTATGAGTAGAATTTTCATCATTTTATTCTTAAATACATTAATTTTTTTACTTGCAGTTATTTTTTTCTTTAAATTTGTACATTTTTACGTGCAAAGCTTCTGATTTTTTTTTAATACAACAGATATTTCTAAGAAACACCTTGATGTAAACTTCGGAATCAGCTAAACTGTCCATCTACTGGCCTGCTTACCCTATGTAGCGGCCGGTTTGGGGATCACAATGCCATCGGGCCACGCGATCTACATGTTAAATATTTATTCGGATTTAAAGCCTGTGCGTTTATTTGAATAAAATACCGTCCACTTATGCGTCGGACAGCATTACGCGGTCGCGTATTATTACCTATTCAATTTATGCGGCCATATTAACCGAATAGCATGCACGGGAACGGAACAATACACTGTCAGCGGTGTCAATTTTCATAAATGTTACTATCGCCGCGGTCAGATAAATAAAGGACATTTTGCGAGGAACGTCATCATCGCCGTGAAAGATATCACCTGTTCGAAATGACCATCGACAAGCTCCGAGGCCGACGCGCGGAAAGCGCGAACGCATCGCTCTGTTTCCACCAGAAATCATGGAAACAGCGGCAGCAGGAGAGTCGCAAATATAATCGAAAAAGTTGAGAGAATTCCTCGGGCCGCGATTCATTTCGTTCGAGGCTTCTAACGATACTGATAACCACCATCCCGCGAGGAAATTCCATGTAATTTGATAAACGGTCACGCTGAAAGAGCGCGTCTTTAATCAGGATCGTCTAAGCAACGAGAAATTTGATATTCCGCGACCGGCGCGGCGTGGCGCGGCGTTGAAAGGAAGGCGGATTCGCGAGCAGTCTCGCTGAATCGTATCTGGCGTGGCATCGAGCCGCTGCAGGATTCTGGATCGTATTTAATGGAACGCTATCACGAGATCGTGTTTTGTCGGATGCTTCTGAAAAGCAGCCTAATCGCTGGGCATTTCGTGAAAGAATCCCAAGGAAATAGAGGAAGGCGAAAGAAAGGGACACTGGCCGGCGCATTCACTGGTTTTCAGTCGTGATTTCTGATTGCTTTTCCGTGGACCTGCAGTCTTACTTCCTCGCAGCGTTTGTTAATGTCGTCGCGGGGGAAAAAGGCGCCGGGAGTTATCTCGATTCCTGCGTCAAGGGACTCGTTCCTCGCCTTTTGTTCCCGGAAATTAGAGAGCGACAGAGCGTTCAAGTTCGCTCGAGTAGAGGACGTCGTCGACTTGGATCGCGCGGAGGACGATAGGTTGCATCGGTAAAAGTTATTGACCTAAAAACGCCGGCGTCCGGTACGGGCAAGTTAAATGAACTGAACCCCTGGCGACGCGACGCGACGGCACGTCTGTCGGACGAATCGAACCGTAGGGGAAATAGTTGGTCGGCTGGAAGCACGCGAAATCTCCAGATTAAAATACTGCTGTTTTTGCTGTTGCATCGCTTCGCGGAAACCTGTCATCGGTGGTCGTTATTCGTTTACGTTTACGTTTACGGGGACGCGCGATTCCGCGGGTGCTCGGGAAAAAAGAATGCCTCGCCCTCGATTCACGACCGGAGGAGATACATACGCGCGGCAGCCAGTGCACAGCGCACAGCGCTAACTTCCGGCCAGGGCATGTTTTATGCAGCGCCGCAGCGCGGCGATGAAAACCCTTAACGCGGAAGCGCGATTCATCCCTCGAACGGCGAAAGTGCCGCGGCTGGCCCCTTCCGAAACACGCATTTCTTCAGCCCTCACCGACAATTCTCTGGCCCGGTCGGCCTCGTATTTCGGCATTACGTACACCCCCGTATTCACTACCCTCCGACTCGCGAAACGCATTGCAAGCCGTCGCTTGATATACTACGATAGCATTTACAGCGCACCGCGCCTCGCTTTCTTCGAATATTCATAAAGCAGACGATGAAGCACGCTCTGGCGAGTCTGTTTGCTTTTCACATTCTTTCGCGCAACCCTTTCATTCCGCTTTCCCTCGACAATTCGCGTACCCGCGAAAGCCAGTACCCACTTATCGATAGGAGAGCACATTTCATTAAAAACGACTGTTCCGAAAGAGTCTCTTTTTCCACGAATATTTTCCCCTTTGAAATGTATCTTCGTGTCCGTTAGGGAGTACATGATTATGAAGTGGAGCAGGCCAGAGGAGAGGAGCACGCGTTAAGCTTGCTTTTATGCAGGCGGATATTATTCAAATGTAGACTGGCCGTTTTTCTCGCCAATTAGTCGAAAACGCTTGGCAGTTTTAGCCGCCCGAGTTGGATAATCGCCGTTTGCGATAATCTCGCGATAGCTTGATCACTTCTATTTAAAGACTCGTTTGACATAGTGGCGAGGGAGGAACCAGCGAGCGGCGCGGGGCGGCGCCCGTTATAGTCGGATATTTGATTCGCTTGTAGGGGTGCAATAAAATCGCAAGGGTCCGCGTAATAGTTGGTCTGCGGTCGGAAGCAGGATTCGGTCGGGCTCGGTGACCGATAGCGGCTCGGGCTCGGCGTTCGGGCGGGGGGTAAGCTCGTTTCGAATCAAATAAACCAAGAATAGTCCATTTCGAAGGACGTATGTTGGCCTGCAAAGGTGGGTGCATATAGGTTGCGGCGGACTGTTCGCCACACGTGGAATATCAGCGAATGCAGTGGCCCCTGGTATAAACACTAGTTTGCGTCGGCCCGTGCGAGTTTACCTCGCGCGGATACACGTTATATGTATTCCGCTTACACTTTATACAGATTTATACACGGAGTAATGCAGACACACGCCCGGGTACTTGTGCCCGGGTAAAAATACGAGTCGCGCCGCTGTGGAAATGCACCGACGCGACGCGATTTCATGCGCCTTTTACCCTGTTTCGGATACCCGTCTCTTTTCGAAGCGCAAAAATCTGGCAGCCACGGCAGACCTGCTCGAAATACAACAAGCGTTTCCGATCCACCCTTGTAGATCGAGGACGAATCGGTTCGTTCGCTCGATTTGGCTGGACTCGGGGTCGAATCGGCAATTGGAATCCACTTGCGCTACAATTTGCATTGAGCCTGCTCTACCCTGGAAGGGTAGCTCGCGTTAATAGCGACTCGCGAGGGGAAGTAGGTACTGTTACGCGATGACCCGATTTCTACGCAATCGAGGCCATCCGAGGGCGTATACTAAGAGAGACTAGCGTAATTCCATTTTGAGGGAGGGTCAGGATAGCTTCGGTCTCTATTAAGGCAGGATACCACCTTTGACTGCGATTTTGGAGGCGTTTTTCATGGATTTTTTTTGCATACAAAGAATGCGCAGAAACAAAATCGGTTTCAGTCATTCATTAATGTAACTTTAATCTGTAATTACACATTTTTTGAAACTGAAAAAGTGAAAAATAATCTCTTGTAGGTGGCGCCAAAATACACTCCTTTGGAGGAACATCGTTAGACGGCGTGTCAAATTCCGCTTTGTACGTGGCTCTTAGAAAAAAAGCCAAAGAATGTCCCTATTAACAACAATATTTTTTAATGCTGTACGTAGGGATTTTACGAAATTTCGATTTTTAAGAAAATTGCGGTCGTTTTAACAAAAAGGTCAATTTTTTAGGGTAAAAAAATTTAAAAAAGTTTATAAAATTGTGCACCAAAAAAAAAATAACAACGCTACAGCAAAAGTCCTACGTACATCATTAGGTTATACCACGGGGAAGAATTGTGCAAAGTTTCAAGTCAATCCGATGAAAATTTTAAGAGTAATCTGACACGCCGATTTGAAAAACATCGTTTCGAGAAAAACGCGTTTAAAGTTTTATATAGATTTATATATCTGCTCCAAACCGGTTTTTACACAAGAAAAAGGTTTCGGCCACCTTTCTAATGAATGAATTTCGATTCTATACACTTGAAAGAGTAGGGGAGACCGGGGCTAGTTGACTAATTTTTTACATTTCTAATTTTTATAAATAGACCATTAGTATTTTGTTGACTCACTGCATATCAAAAGTTTCCAAATTTCATTAGGTATACAGGCATAATTTTGAAAATCATTTTAATTGAGTCTAGGTTGTAGTTTTTATTGTATTTAGAGTAGTCAGACGAATAAGTCAACAGACCCCGGCTACGGGGTTAGTTGACAAATATGATGGGGTCAGTTGACTTGACATTTACTCTTCAGTTTTAACCCTTTGCATGCGAAAGGTGTATATATACGCTGTCACAGAACATCAATATAATGTGAAAAACGTATATATACGCTGCCAAATCAATCAAAAATAGTATACGAAACGCGTACATATGTATACTACGACCAATACATTTTTTTATTTTTTTTAACTCCTCCACAGTGTTATTTTTTTGTATTAATTATCATGGTCTAAGATACTGTAATTATTTTGTACTGGTTTGTTATGGTCTATTTGGAAGGCCTGAGAGTTTGGACGGAGGATAGGGTGTAAAACTGGTAGGGGTGAGTTTGGAAGGATTTGTGGTGGGGGAAGTGGACTTGAGCAGCTAAACTCTTTGCCTCGACTGCATCTTGAGGATAAAAAATGCAATTATTAATAGTATTCCTATGCTTAGTCAAGTAACCCCGTCCGACATTGTTAACATGTTAAGGGTCGTACGTACCAAACCTCCACGCACCGGATAAAATAAAATACCGTAAATTATAGTCAAGGTATCACGTTTCCACAAAATATTCATGAAATAGCATCAAGCAGTACTTAGTGGACAAAAATTCATAAATAGTCGAAACGAAAATATTTACTTCCAGCCGACCTTTTTAGATTTTTCATTCTCACTGACAGAACACGCAAGTTTTTGTCACGGCGACACATTAAGTGGCAAGCTGGTCATTCATATGCTCTAATATTGCGAATCGCAGCATAATTTATTCCATAATACAAGAATTAAAGGGAATTAGTCAACTAACCTCGTTAGTCAACTAGCCCCGGTCTCCCCTACTTTAAGATAAAAAAAAATTTCAATTTTTTTTAAGAGCAAAGGTGGTATTCTGCCTTAATGTTTCCCTGCGTAGACGAAAGAGCTCCGCCTTTGTTGATTCACATTTTTACTCGGGGTTACGGTATTGTTAACGAGAAGGTAAGGAACGTAACTCGCGCCGAGATTATAAGGGAAGCGCGTGACCGGCTTGCGATATCGACGGAGAAAAACCGTTGCGGGTAGGTAACTCTGTGGACTCTACATCTTACAGTTGGCGATTGTTGGTTCGAAAGCTGGTGTGCGCTGGTGGGAAGGCGAATGCAAGCGGAGAAGCCCAGTTTCTCAACGTCAAGCAACAAATCTTGAGAACGGCTCGTAAGCGTGCGCCCTGCTGGATGGCATTCCTATGCAATGCTTCGCCTATAAGTATCTACAGTTACCTTCCAGTAACCGTACACCCTACTCTACTCTACTCTACTCTACCCCTCGAATTCTATAGGAAGGAGTACACGAGCGCAGAAGCCCATAGATCACTACATTGCGATTCGGCCAGGTCGCCGCATAGAAAGTCCGATACAGCCTCGTGCCCGTTACATCGAACGTATTTTCCTGCGGGGTTGCAGCGCGAAAGAAATCCAACTGTGTATCCTCATTTCGCCGCAATGCCACCACCGGGAAATGTCCACCGACCAATCTTACCGCCTCCCTTTTTTCCCAATCTTTTTTCACCTATAATCGCGGCACATTTCTTTTCGCCCGCGCCCGGACGATTCGTAAAACACCTTGGGTGGACCGTGTATCCTCTACTTGCTTACGATTAGAGTAAAGCCCGGAACGTAAGAGGTGGTGGATCGGAAGGCGAATAAACGTAGACGTGCTCGCAACCAGCGTCGGTTTTGGAATCGCAACCGCAGGGCGGGCGGTGGTGTTGGTACGGTAAGCGGCACGGATATCGCTATTATTCGTGGTACGGTGGCTTCGTAGGAGAGCGCGCAAATATATTTCGGCCTTGACGTGTGCACGGCAGAGAGGAGTAGTTAAGCCAAGAATTCGTCGTGTACCCTGGCGAGGTGCATAGTCTGTCGGTCTGTGTACGCCAGCAATCGATTACTTGCTTTATTTCGCGTGAGCCGTTCAGACCTCACCAACCTACATATGTTATGTTATTACACTGGCAACCGTTGCTGCATGCGCGGGTGTAGGTGCGGGCGTGGATGCGGGGATGCCGGGGATGAGTGCGTTTGCATCAGTGCGCTCGCGTACTCGAGGATATGAGGCCGAAGCTTGACGAGGCAGGGCGGGTCGGGGCGGAGCGGACCGGAGCGGAATTCGTGACATTACGCGACTCGGTGGGAGACAGCAGGTCCGACGCGAGAGACACGCGATGTTATAACACCGATGAATGCGCCGGATCACCTGGATGCATCCGATGGATTCTGGGATTTTAAATCCGATAGGGTACTGACCGAGGACGAGCAAACACGGTTAAACTGCAATTTTTACAGTGTCGCGAAGGGGCTATCGTCAGTATGGTAGGGGAGAGGTGCTATAAAAGGGACACTTTTGTTTAGCGTCCATTTCTGACAATGTCGTTATAGGTATTTAAAAAAACAACTACATCACAAGAAAGCGTGTTTATTTCCCTTCGATAAAAGTATATTGCAAACTCATCGATTGTAATAGAAAATAACAAAATATTCGATTTTCAAAAAAGTGGGAAATGTCCCTTTTACGACTAGGTGGTTTTAAATGGGACAGTATAAGTCATGAAAGGGACACGTTAATAAAAATAAACTTATTAAGTATTACAATTATAATTCTAAATCTTAATGATACAAGACAACGAAATCTACGAAAAAAGTAACTCTCTGTAGTATAAATCATCAATATTTTATTATTAATGACACATGGAACAGAAAATATTGAATGTGCCTTTTATTCCGCATGACTCATTGGCCCATTTACCGCAAATTTACATAAAACTGTTGCAAATTTATAACTTATAACGAGGGCTAATTTATTGCCACACATTTTCTTGACGATAAAGTTTGTCGCTTTGAATAGTCACTTTATTAATTCTTAAATTTGAAACAATACGCCATCAACTAATAATTCATAATTTAAAACAATGTCATCTATGTATCAGATGATACACTAATAACTTTACAGGAAAGTATAATACATATAGTGTCCAGCAGTACATGTGTATGAGAGGGACAGTCATGAAACGGTCGTCCCATTTAAGACTTGTTATGCTGTCCCTTTTACGACTATAAGTGAGTTTAATATACTAATAACCGCAAAACAAAGAAAACAATTAATTAAGCTTACCTGTTAAGCGTTTTCGTTTCAGTTGAATACAGGCTATTTTAATGATATAACACTTTAACACTTTGTATATATCTTAATCTCAGAAAACGACACAGAAAACCAATGAAAATTTCACTTTTACTGCCGAAAAACATCAACCGTGGATTACTACTCTGTTGCAAGTGAGACCGCAGGGAACTTTACGTCAAATGACTAGGCACTAGTGTTGCCATAAACAGGAAAATAACTTGCATGTGTAATGCGTTTAGAATTTTGGAAATTCGATTTGTCCCATTTAAGACGTGTCCCCTTTATAGCACCTATCCCCTACCTGCTATGCGTGTTGTCTCACGATCGAATCACTCTCCTCTGCGTATCGCGACTTGGGCGTCTGTGCGGTGACCATTGAGACGGCCCAAGTACCGCGGCAGATTCAATTTCACAGGTTAATTAGGATGCACCGTGGCCGCCCGCGAAACTGAATAACTCCGAAAGTTCCGAGAATATTAGGCCGAACGTTAAAACCGCACAGCCGGAGTCCCTTGAATCTTTTCCACGTACTCGTCGTAACTTTCAGCTCGCTTTACGCGGATTACCATCCAGCAGATTTACACCGGCAATTTCTTAATGCCCAGAGAAACGGTCCTTTCCGTTCAAACTCCCGTCGATATCGGGCCGTCTGGTGTACTTTCAATTCGTCATAATTTCCTCGAGTAGCTACCCATCTTCCATTACGCATACCGTAGAAACAAGCACGCTTTCCTTCGATCGCTCTCCTCGGTGCTCGGAAAAATAGGGATTTGGAAATAAAACGTATACCTACCCTGACGGCGGCCCATTTGAAATATTCATGATCCGCGCGAGACCCGCTCGGCACGCATCGAATCCAATCGGTTAGCTATGCTCGGACGAACAGTCGACCCATTTTCATTGCACATTTAGCGAATACTCGCCCGAGTAACATATTTTGCCCTCTCTATCTCGCCATGGATGACCTTTCTCTTTGGATGAAATTCCACTTGGATTTAATTTCCAGACACGGGGGTTTCTACGATTTCCGCGAACCGCGCTACAGCTTCTTCAATTGCTTAATATCTATTCCATTAGAAGTTGTGTACGGCGGTTTTTCTCGTTATATTTCTAGAAACCCGAGATTCCGTTCGCCAGCGAAATCGTAGGAATAATGATTACGGTGCTGCTGGATGGCCGAGGTTTATAAATCGGGAAGCCTCGTTTCCTCCGCGCTTCTTCCGTTTTCGCGAAACCTCTGGTCAGCCTGATTTCAGACTTTTCGTGGAAATGTTCCGGTTTCGCGAAACCACGAGAAGATATCGGAACTATAACATCGTTATAGTCTGGTGTACGCTCGCCTCTTCCTTCGTATCGGTTTCTCAGCTCCATCGAATGGTGCATCGGTGTCGAAAGTTTGTTGCGGAATTGTCCTCCGTTCGCTTTGAAACGATACCAACGCACAGCGGCGAAGGTGGCTCATAATTGTCCCGGGCGATCGATCATCGTTGGCGCGACAGCTAATAAGAAACTATAGTTTTAGTTGCCGGTTCGTTTAATTGATACAGGCGGGCACGTCGGGCCAGAAAACAAATAGCTGCGGAGCCGGACGATGCATTTTTATGTCGCCTTCTCTTTCCTCTTTCATTCCTCGCGGCTCTCTCGTTGCATCACGCACGCGTATCAACCCGCGGAACATCCGCAGTCAGTGGTCGGCTGGTTCTACCTTTCCCCGCCAGCGGATGATTTCGCGGCACGGTTCACGCTAAACGCGCGCCAACTGATTAAAGTCGCCCCTCGTTTCGCGCGTGTAATTTACCTGGCCTCTGGCAGAGCCGTTATTTTTCATAACACCATTTACTTGGTAACTCGGAATCTGCATTCTGTTGTCTGCGCGACCGAGTCCCGCGCGAACCGCAACGTGCCGCGAATTTTTTTTCCCTCCCAGCAAATCAAGTTCCGCGAACGCGATCCATTTAACTATTGATTCTTTCTGCGCAGCGCGGACGCCGGCGAATAGAAGTAACGGTAACAAGCGTTGCTCAGAGATAATTGCCGACGAGTCGGTGAAATTTTACAATATTTTCGGTCTGAATTTCTCTGCCGAGGGCCGCCCTGTGCGAGCGCGAATATATCTCGGCCCTCTCGTACACGCAGCGCGAAAACAGAAATTTAATATAGTCGAGCGAAAGTCTGGCGGAAAATACGATTTTCACGGGTTACATCTGCTCATGGGGATGTCTGAAGTGAAATAAAAATTTACGAACTTACCGTAAACAGAAAAACCTGCACGCCCGCGCACCTATGCACGTACGTGTATATGCAGACATGTCCGTGAAAGTCGATCGGAGCATGATCGTATTCATAAATGATGAAATCGCCGCGCCGCTGTACAGCACGGTGAACTATTTGTTTTTCCGAGTCAGTGTAGCGTAGCCCGCACTTTGTAATTGGATCTGTGCGGGCTTTCCGAAACGGGGAATAACGCGAACGCGGATGCATCCTGCGCGAAAAGCAAGGTGCTCGTTCTACGCGCCGTCAGCTCGGGCGAACCATTATTCGCAACATTTCCATTTGTAATGCCGTTATTGCCATTGGCGAGAGGTTTTCTTTAAAAAGAGGTGTCTGGAACCGGAAGTGTCCGAGTGCCTACCGTTGCTGGACCTATTCGAAGGGATGAAAGGCTCGCGCGAACGCAATCTCGTGGCGGATTCGCCGCGCGGGCGGACGCGTTTCCGCGAGTTTGTGGTAATTTCGGTTAGTTCTCGTGTTTGAGCACGCTCGCGCAGGATTTGAGATTTTCTTGATCGAAAGGCGGTTCAGTTGAGAGCGTTCACTCTCTGGGTGTGTACTCGGCGAACCACGGCCAATTAGCCGGAAGCGCATTCAGACCATTAACTCGAAATGAATTCGCGTTTAGGGTTTGCTTGGGCGCGGAAGGTCGATCGGTAAACCGATCGGCAAATTCGATTTCTGGGGCGCCCGAGCGTGGATTATTAAACTTATCGATCGAGCGGCACGGCGCGGAAGGGCGAGAGAGGAAGGGGAGGGAGAGGATGAGAGAGGATGCAGCCGGTTGGGTATCTCTGCTTCGAGGTTGCTTATAGCAAAGTTACATCCGCCTTTGTAACAAATAACTCCTTCCTTCTTATTTCTTTGCTTCCACTCTATAAAAGCTGGGGACAGTATTCTGGGTCATTCCATCGGCGTGTACACGCTGCACGGCGATTCGATCGCGGGAGGGACACTGCGCCTGACCGAAATTCCACCGAGTCTTAAGGGGTTATGCCTACCTGCAAGGTCTGAAAACGCAAGTATTTTCGGGATTTTTGGGGGGAAAAACTTGAAGAGTTTTTTAAGCAAACCTTTATGTATTAAAAAGTGTACATCTTATATTACTTGTAGTAATTATTCCAATGGAAAATATAGGGTAGATGTACCATTTGTGGCCACTGCACCATTTGTGGCCACTGTCTTATTTATTCCGATATATTAAGTATTCTTAGTTTACTTTCATTACAATGAATGAAGCTGTCTAAGGGTGGGTTATGTTGGCACCATTTCTACTACTTTCTACTGTTTTGTTGTCCCGTTTTATTTAATAATCATACGTGAATGTGCAAATCTTTGATAACTTTCCACATCCTTGCACATGGTGCTTAGCATACGACTGGTAAGAAAACAATTAGTTACTGTATTTAACAAGAGTATGGATGAAGTTTTATGCATATTTATATTAAAAAACAAATATTTTTGAGATTTAAAAAAGAATTTCAACGATATAACCTAAACTCTAGTGGAATTAGGCACTGACCAAAAATGGTACATCGAAAATGGATTTGTACCATTCGTGGCCACGTAATGGCCATAAACAGTCCACGGTACAACCATTTTTGGTCAGTAGGCATTCTCATTAGCAACTTATCGTACAATACCTAATTATTGTAAAATTATTATACAATAGTTAGCGAAAAAATTCTTCTAAAGTCGAAGATTTTTACGATTCGTGAAAAGTCATTCGATGATGTCTTCAACGAAATTCTTTTATGGCCCGAAAAGCAAATCATAAAGCGAAAGCGGAAAGCAGTTGAACATTTAGCTGCTGTAATAACATCAGACAAATGGATGGAGATCATGTTGGCCAGAAAAAAAGAAAAGGAGAACAAAGAAGAGGAGGGAAAGATTAATAAAGAAAAAAGACGAGCAATAATAGAAGAAAATAAAAAGATTAAAGCCATAAAGTTCGAAGAAAGGAATAAGAAAAAAAAAACAGAAAAAGCAAAACCTGTCGCTACCAAAAGAAAAAGTAAAAAGGATATTGGCAGTTAATATTATTTTTGTGCAGCAAGTATTGTATTATTTGTTCAGTAGTGAACATTTGTAATAAATTAAAAACTACAATTCATACTGTGGGTCTTTCGTATTACCAATTCTATAAGTGGCCACAAATGGAAAGTCGGCTGGCCAAAAATGGTACTCTAGTGGCCACAAATGGTGCAAAACAGTCTGGCACGATAATATGTATAATGATTTTTTAAATAATTATGTTTAAAACATTGTTCAACGTAGAATATTTTAATTATCTGTATATTTTGGATTACACTTATATATTCTTTACTTTTGTATACGTATTCTTTTGTAAGTTATGTATCTGTGAGTGGTACGGAAATCCTTCAAGTGGCCACAAATGGTACATCTACCCTAAATAAATAAAAGAAATATCAGTGATCTCCCGGCAGCGATTTTTTTTCCAGTAGTTTGCGGTGATCACTCTAACTTTGACCAGATTCATCTGAAATGAAAAATTCGACAGAATTTAGTTAGTATATTAAATTATCTTGTCCTTAATCGTGGCTTTTTCATTTCCGTTGCGTAGTTTTTGTTTTACAGATGAAAGTTGAGCGATTTTTGCGGCGAAAATCGATATTTTAATTTGAACAGCCGCCATTTTGTAGCAAATTAATTTTTCGGGATAATGAACGATTAAGGACAAGATAATTTAATATACTAACTAAATTCCGTCGAATTTTTCATTTCAGATGAATCTGGTCAAAGTTAGAGTGATCACCGCAAACTACTGGAAAAAAAATCGCTGCCGGGAGATCACTGATATTTCTTTTATTTATTTATATTTTCCCTTGGAATAATTACTACAAGTAATATAACATGTACACTTTCTAATACATAAAGGTTTGCTTAAAAAACTCTTCAAGTTTTTCCCCCAAAAAATCCCGAAAATACTTGCGTTTTCAGACCTTGCAGGTAGGCATAACCCCTTAACCTTTACCGGTCGGGGTGGCTCTCGCTCGGGGGTGGGATCGCTGCGGAACCTGTTTTGCGCGGGGCTTGTAATTGAATCGAAATTTGTCGTTACAGCGCGCGCCGAGGATCGTTAGGAAACCGCATTATGTATATTCTCCCGGGTACGATAGAAGCCCTAGCCCGATCTGACGTACATTGTACCTGTCCTGTTTACCGATGTTAGCAACCGCGTAATTGCACGGGCTTTCTCGTATCGATGCGAGCCACGCGTCCCACGCGCCCCACGGGAATTCCCTTTAAACGCCCGACGATCGTATATATTTTCTTGGAGCTCCGCTGCTCCTCGGCTCGCGGTATCCCTTTTGAAATATCACGTTGTGCAGGCCAAAGCAAAAAAGCGACGGGGAATTTCTGATAAATTGATCCCGACGAAAAATTCATTCGTCGAAACCAGCCCCAAGTTTCCCGAGATTCCCCGCTTTGTTCGGGGCAATGTAATTTCGCGGAGTACAACGAGCGGCGAATGGCGAGCGGGCAACGGCTGCTGCAATCTGAAGCTTGGTCTTCGGCATTCGATAATTGATTTCAGCGAGTTGTTTAAAATCGAGCTCGCGTCGGTGCACGCAAGAAACAATGAAAAGCGCCGGGAACAAACGATGAAGTTACAGTCACGATTACGGTACATTGCCAGCGCAACGAAGCGCGGGTAGAAACTACACAGCACGCGTTTCTGTCGTTGCTTTCGGTCTCGACTTTAATCATCCACCGTTTGCAATTAGTCATAGTCGGCTGGTGCGAAAAGGCTCTGTACTAGGGCGAAGTCACGTCAAAGTGAACCGTATAAATTAGCCTGTATGTAAATAGCACGGTGCGCGAGAAAGAAACAGCGCCAGCTTCCCGCCGCACAGTGGGACGAATCGACATTTAAGTAGGCATTCACTTCATTTTTTACATTTTTCATCATTTTGTGATTACTAGCTTTAGATTACAGAATTTAGATAATGATTTTATAAAAAAAAATTATTTTTTTATTTTTTGTGAAAATAGCCACATTCATCTGGATTAGCCAGGCATAGTGAGCTGGGGCACATTTCGTGACCCCAGAGTTTACCGCTGGAAAATTTTTAGGCTATAGACAAACACACAACTAAGATTTCTTGTTACAATTTTCGTATTTTTTTAAATTAAAACAATTGTTCGAATTTGTTCGTAAATTCAAGCACACCTCTTAATTCTGGATAGACTTCAATTTCACAAAATTCAATTTTTATATCCGTCCGCATCCGACCCTTTGAAAAATTGATATTTTTTTGCACAAAAGCAGGTGCAAGTCTGGAAAAATGTACTGTTTTGCTTCAATTTATTATTTTCAATAATAATGGTACAAAATGAATGTTTTTAACTTCAAAATACTCTAATTGAGTAATTTTCAAATATAAGTAATATATGTTGGAAGTGAAGCACACAGAGGTGTGAAACGTGCAAAAGTATGAATGAAACGCTAGATAAATAAGAATGAATCATGTAATCAGAGAGTGATTGGAATCGACTTTTGGGGAAACAAATAAAAAGGAAGCAAGCAAGCTCTAATAATGACCCACGACAATCCGCTCCTGAATTCAACAATTGACTATCGTTTGCCAGCCAATAGCTGAAATCCCTTGCATCTATCACGTTGTTAACATGCGATTCTTTTGTTTACCTATACTGACCACTGACTTGACTCGTTGCGTTGGACGGAGTTCATAATTTAGTTATAGCTGTGTTACACATCAGATATATATCGCCTAAAAATTTTCCAGCGGTAAACTCTGGGGTCACGAAATGTACCCCAGCTCACTATGCCTGGCTAATCCAGTTGAATGTGGCTATTTTCACAAAAAAATAAAAAAATAATTTTTTTTTATAAAATCATTATCTAAATTCTGTAATCTAAAGCTAGTAATCAGAAGATGATGAAAAATGTAAAAAATGAAGTGAATGCCTACTTAAAATGTCGATTCGTCCCACTGTGCGCCGGCCACTTTGCTCCCTACCATTGCTATCGTAGAGTTCATCCGAACGCTGGCGAAGTGATCAGTTTCCATTCGGCCTAACTCGAGCCTGTGATTACTCGGTTGTTTCAGAGATCCCGGGTAGATGGAGGAGGCACTGTCCCCAGGGGCCGATCATGTCGAAACCAGGGTGCAACTTGGTTTCCGAGGGAGTGACGGGGGAGGACGGAAATTCGGTGTCCACCGGAAAATGCGTTTGCGGACCGTCGGTGGCTTGGTGCCCGGACGAGCCGCAGCCTTACGTTTACTTGACGCGGCACGAGTGCAAGCTGAATTTGGCCGCAAAAACGGGTTACGGTAAGTTCGCCCATCATTTTCGCTACACGAATTACTCCTCCGCGTGTCATCGCGTCGGCCGGCCAATATTCTCTCTCGCTTCTCTCGGCTCTTATCTGTCGGTTCGCGCGTTCCCGCGGACGTGTTTCTTTCCGGCGAAATGAATATCGCAGGCTTCGGTCTAATGAAAAAGAACTGGCCGTTGCTATTCGTAGATGCGCGTGTACTAGCTACGTACCTAGACGGTGAAAGAGGTATGAATTTTTGAATGGGACGCGAGTAATCCGGTGTATGGACATGTTTCTATTCTGCGGGCTGTTTGCCTTGCGCGGGGATATTGGAAAAAGTAAATAATGATTGCCGCGCAAATCCAGTGCGTTCGCGTTCTGTATTTGCATTCTTTTTAATAACGGCCGTCCATTAACAATTGACAATCTGTCGGTATCGCGTTGCATTTGATCGCTAAGCCAAATAATCGGCGGGGATTGTTTAATTAGCTCGGACACGCGTGTCGGTTGCGTAAATATGAGAAGCGGGAGCGGCTGGTTTTCGTTCGGCGGTTCCGTTCCGACAACAGAGCGTCGACGAAGAAGGGAGGGTGCAGGGGAACCGTTATTGCGGATGAAGTACGCGAAAGAAGGGCGGGGTTAAAATAATGAAACCGCGGCAGTTGCTCGTTAATGAAAAGAAAACGCGAATAGTGGGAAAAGGAGGAACAATGCCGATTACGGTGAAGGAGAGGTTGGAAAGGCTGAGGGCGCGGGTAGACGGTGGAGTTAATGAGGGAAATACACGGCCGGGGCTATGTTGCCCGACTTAATTTGCATTCTGCCAGTGCGTCAGCTCGAAAGACGCCGAGAATATCGAACAATGCCAAAGGAAACAGTTAAAAAGTAATCGTTAACCTGAAACGCGGGGGGAAACTTCATCGGCAAGTTTCCAGCAGCGTTACAGCATGGTGAATGAAATGCATTTAGCCTGGGGATTACGATGAAGTAACACCTTGTTATCGCGAAACTCGTAGAACGTTATATAATTCGCGCGGACGAATAGCCCAGCTACGGCCGAGCGTTGCGAGAGCGCGGCTTGGTTGTAGGAACATTAACAAATCACCAGGTAGGGAGCCGGGCAATCGTTCAATAATTGCACTTCGCATTATTCCTTGCCAGCGAGTAATAGTTATGACACGAGTTCGCGATAACTGTGGTTAGAGAGGGCCTCGACTCGAGGGATGTATATTCCATAGAATCGATACTTAACTCGTCTTTTCATTGAGGCAAACTTTCAGCAGTCTATCCTAGCATAGTTGCGCGTTCAACGTGTAACGAAGTTGTTAGCGAGTGGGTAACAAAAGTAGTTACCTCCGCCGGTGCAGGAAGTTAAATTCGATTCGTCGAGAAAAGTTTAATCGTGTACGTAGTTTTGAGGTAGGGACCAGACGGATTGTTCTTTTGCGGAGCTAAGTACACGACTAAAATTCCAAAGTCCGACCAAATGAACGAACAAAGAGACGAGGCGAGGGAAGATTGCGCGTTCTTGTTTTTCGGCTGTAACTATCAGCTTCGATATCGGCTAACTTTTTTTTCTAATGTCCCTCTACACCAACCTGAATAGCTACGATCTCGAGCTGTGTTTCCTATTTAGAAATCCGCAGCCGAGTACGCCTCCTCGCTTTTTGTCGCGGTGCAAACTCGCGCTCGCGGGGTTCGGTGCGTTTTCGTAGTATTTCTCTTCATTAGGAATAAGTGGGCATCCCGTTGGCGATCTGGTCAACGGGCCACCGGCATTTACAGTCGAAATATAGCGATGAATACTCGAGGTCAGGTCATACCGTGGACTAGCGAGGAAATTATATCGGCAAGGAAATAGGGGATAGGTGCTATAAAGGGGACACGTCTTAAATGGGACAAATCGAGTTTCCAAAATTCTAAACGCATTACACATGCAAGTTATTTTCCTGTTTATGGCAACACTAGTACATTGTTTTAAATTATGAATTATTAGTTGATGGCGTATTGTTTCAAATTTAAGAATTAATAAATGACTATTCAAAGCGACAAACTTTATCGTCAAAACAATGTGTGGCAATAAATTAGCCCTCGTTATAAGTTATAAATTTGCAACAGTTGTATGTAAAATTGCGGTAAATGGGCCAATGAGTCATGCGGGATAAAAGGCTCATTCAATTTTTTCTGTTCCATGTGTCATTAATAATAAAATATTGATGATTTATACTACAAAGAGTTAATTTTTTCGTAGATTTCGTTGTCTTGTATCATTAAGATTTAGAATTATAATTGTAATACTTAATAAGTTTATTTTTATTAACGTGTCCCTTTCATGACTTATACTGTCCCATTTAAAACCACCTAGTCGTAAAAGGGACATTTCCCACTTTTTTGAAAATCGAAGATTTTGTTATTTTCTATTACAATCGATGAGTTTGCAATATACTTTTATCGAAGGGAAATAAACACGCTTTCTTGTGATGTAGTTGTTTTTTTAAATACCTATAACGACATTGTCAGAAATGGACGCTAAACAAAAGTGTCCCTTTTATAGCACCTCTCCCCTACCATACTGACGATAGCCCCTTCGCGACACTGTAAAAATTGTACTACACAAAACCGACAACTACAAATATTCAATCGAATTTCCATTAAAAGGGCTTCTCGGTATGTAATTCTTTAATGAACAGCTTTTACCCTGCATCGTTGATATCGGGAATATTTTCTCCTTCGCTCGGTAATAGGTTCGCGAAGCATAGACAAATAATGAAGCTAATTTCCATCGTAATTGCCTAAATTACAGGGGTCTGGCGTCGCCGCGTCATTAACAACAGGTATTTAATACCTACCTTTGCAACGTACTCGGGAAGGGTGTGTTTCGAGTTTCAACTATGAGCTCGGCGGTCAGATCGACTTTATAACAACTTTAGTTGCAGTTGATATTAGTCTATTGCTTCGGTTTCATTTCCTGCAGTTCGCCGTCGAGTTGCCGCGTTTCCACGTGGAAACTAACTTTCAAACTAATCGATGCATAGATCGTCTAAACGACTATTTAACAAAACTTGCCGTCTGCGCTTTGTGCGCGTGCCCGGCGCGGCGCGTCCACGACCGTTTCAGCGAGATGCGAGGGGCATTGTCGTGCAATAACTGTTATCGCGAAGTTGCCGATACCTACTCTGCTCCGCATCGATTATCACCGTGTAACGCTTTCGAACTTTCCGGCCAGGCAACTGTCTGACTTTAAGATTCAACTTTTAAAATATGCGCGATCCTTCTCCCGCGTAATGGGTTTCCAAGAAGAGCCGAGGAAAGAAAAGATTTTTTCGCTGGGAGATTTTTGCCGCTCTGTCCCAAGTGGTTTGCCGAGATGAAAATCGTCGGGGGAGTGGAGAAACTGATCGGAGGAGAATCGTTTGCGTTTGAATTCTAGGAATCCCTCGGCCTCTCGCACCCTTAGGAATTTCTTAGGCTCGTCTCCGCGCATAACCGCTCCTCTCGCGCCTCGAATCCAATCGTTCCTTGCTTCGATTATACGGCCAAACGTCCCGCCGTAATGTCATAGCGGGCCGGAAGTGCTGGCTTCTGTGCAGCAAATAGCTACAGGAGTACCGACATCACCTTTCAAAGACGCTGAAATCCAAATGTTTATCCTGCTGATCCGCAGCTGCACTGCCCCTGTAAACGTAGATCGTGATAATCGTAACCATGTAAGTACTGTAAGACACAAAGGTGGATATGGCTGGTAGCTTACGGCACGCTCACGGGGTAAATATCTTTTATACACTCGAACGACCGATAACTCCATAATTGGGTCGTTAGACGGGTGCTTTATTGATCGCAAGATTCAATTTAATCCCTTTCAAAGGCGCGATCTGGTGTAGGTATATCGCGCAAGTGTGCGAGGCACACCCACGCCGCGCATACAAAGGGTATCATCGAATGGGATATCGTAGTGGTAAAGGCAAACTTGCTGTTCACAATTCGCATAGAATTTAGAATTTATTCTCTGTGGATCGGTACGACGTTGGTTTCCTCAGTTTGGAAAAACTGGTACGTATGTATACTTGCCTATACGGTGCTCGCACTCTCGTGGAACACGGTGTCGTAATCTAGTAGCATTAGCGCTTTTCTCGATAAGAAGAAAAGCTTGCCGAGAGCACAGCGTAAGAAGTATGCGGAGAATTTTTCTGCGCCGGCATGGACAGAACGAACGATTAGTTAGAGCAAAGAGCTGTTACGCATTCGCAAATATTAATGGCAAATACCGCGATGGTGGTCCGAGGAGGATTAGCTGGACGATGCCGTGCCGCGGGGGGTACATTCGGACGACTTGGAGTTTGTTTACACTTGATTCCACATTAGAGCATACAGATTTCGCGCAGGCACGAGCCTCAGGCGGCGTTGCCACGCCGACTCCCCACTTAACCGCCTATGTTTTTCTCCGTCGCACGGCCTTCTCTACTCTCTCTGTTAACTTTTCGTGCGGGACTGTTTACGTTGACAACGGTCAGGTCCCGCGTTTGGGATGTAGGGGAGAGGCTTGCAGGTTGCCACCTCTAAGCTTTTTTTATCATAACTCGTCATAAAATTAACGTATTGTTGATTTATGGTAAAGCTTGGAAAGAGGAAGTGTTGAGCTACAATCCTGAGCTACCAATCATGCAAACTCTCGAAAAAGAAAAATTATACTGCAAATTATCGAAAGTATCTAAAATTGTCTCCTGGAAATTTTGGCTTGCAGGTTGCCACCCCTAAACTTTTTTGATCATAACTCGTCATAAAATTAACGTATCGTTGATTTATGGTATAAGTTGGAAAGAGGAAGTGTTGAGCTACAATCCTGAGCTACAAATCATGCAAACTCTCGAAAAAGAAAAATTATACTGCAAATTATCGAAAGTATCTAAAATTGTCTCCTTGAAATTTTGGCTCGCAGGTTGCCACCCCCTAGAAAAATTGCTAAAAGTGTAAAAAAACTCAAGTAAAAACCTGATTCAGAAAACTTTTCAAAATTTATTAAGTTTTATTAATAAATTATATTATTCAGATTTTCTTGACCTGCGTGCTGCCATACTAAAAATCTATAAAAATGTAAAAAATAAACCAAAATATGACTAAAATGCAATAAAAACACTTCACTTCAAACTCAATGACATTTGAGTGTAAACAAGCGGGAAAGAGAGAGGTGACAACCTGCAAGCCGAAAAAGGAGGCAACTTGCATTCCGACCAGAGTTGGGCAAAATGTAATCTAATTACAACTGACAAATTACGATTAAAATGTAATTGTGTAGTTGATTACACATTAGTTTCTGTAATCGTTAATTTAGGTAGTTGACCATTTGGTTTCGTCAACTACCTAAATGAACGATTACTGAAAATAATGTGTAATCAACAACCCAATTACATTTTAATCGTAATTTTCAAGTTGTAATTAGATTACATTTTGCCCAACTCTGATTCCGACGAATTTTTAGGAAAATATGAGAAAAAATGGTCAATTCATGATATGTTTGGAAATCTGTTTGACATATGTAAATTAGATAAAAAAGACAACACAGTACGTATAGTTATCTTGAATTGTCGATGAAAATGTTCAATTTACGAGCACAAGGGAAGCACACAATTTCAATAATTCAGTTTCTTGACAAACACTATATTACCCTTCGCTCAGCAAACACAGCGTTATTGCGTCTGTCCGCTCCAGAGGTTATAAAATAGTGACACCTACTCTTTTAACGTCGATGTGAGTCAGAGTTGAGGTTCTGACACTGCTAGAAAGTCGAAATACAGCAGGGGTGGCAACCTGCAAGCAGTGGCAACCTGCAAGCCTCTCCCCTTCCGGTTATTGCTTGGAAATTACCACGACCAATCGCATGCGGTTCAAACCGTGGGTAGTAGTGGGAGCTGCGCAGATCGGTAGGGGCGTCTGTATGCTCTAATGTGGAATGCAGTGTAGGATTCGCATGGATGTTGCGCAAAATTTACTTGCCATATTAGCTTATTGGTAATTCGTTCAAGTATTTGCTCGATAAATGTCCCCGGATAAGTGAAATATCGAGTTGTTCGAGCCCGAGTAATCTCATAATCTGTAATTCTGTAATATATCCGTGCTACTCGGCTTGCTCGCACACCGACCACAACGCCAACCATACCTACAGGCTGCGACCAAGATATTTATAAACCCCAGCGATAATTTATCAGCTGGCCAAATACTATCGAACAAGAATTCTGAATCGTTAACGACGCGAGTTCCCCGTCAGGCTCGACAGATGATAAGTTGAATTTTACACGGCGAAAGGTGGGTTGGTTTAATTGCGCTGCGTGTTCGCGCGATCGTCTCGTAACGCTGATTTAATGAAGCGCATCCTGGAGGGTGGAAAATAACAGTTAATTGACTTACATGGAGCATCTTCCGCGACGGAAGCGAGTTTCCCCTGGCTGACGCTGACAAACTTCTGTTTCAGATGACCTCTTTAATGCCGGAGGCGCGGTGGCCGACGACGTTGAGGGTGAGTAATTCTTAGCCAATTCTGGAAGTTTGCTGGAGGAGTTTTAATTGAGTGTGTTTGGTATTCATCGACGATTCAGTTTAAGAGATTAACGTGAAATTACGCGGCTGCGCTCGGAGTTCCTCGACGAACCACACTGTGCTTTTCATTCCGTTGCTTTGAACTTTTCCTTTACGCGAAACGTGGCCGAGTGCAGCTCGACGGTGTCGATTGCGCCCACTTCCGTTAGATAGGTGCATATTACACAGTCCCCGTCGAAGCTGGAGAATTAATACTTTTATATTCGTTGCCCGATAGTGCGCAATGCAAGCAGCGGCAGCTTGTTAGTGAATTATGCCGCGGCAAAGCAACTTCGCCTGCACAGGGGAGGCTTTGGCTTTCGCAGCGACTTGCGTTCGAGTATTTTCGCGTTTTAACGCTGCTCGATATTTTCCACAACGTCGATTCCTCGTGCAGGGCATACGTACCGTTACGACAATAATAAATTGAAATTTATTTGCGAGGGAATCCCGACTCCCTTTTGCGATGGTACGCGTAACTTTTTATTTTATTTTTCTATTTCCGCGCATCGATTGACAGTTATTAATATCGCTTGGTGATTTTATGAGCGCGGGTTATTTCGCTCGTCGATATTATATCCTATTATATTTTTGATAACCGGGTACAAGTGTGCGACGAAAAATGGTTCGCGCATATGATAAATACAACCGATTTAATGGAACGAACCAGGAAAAAAGGGTAATCGTATTTGAATGACGCTCTTGTGGCCTGGCGTTTCGCCGCGCCGCCACAAGTATTCTCATAGGTACGCGTTCGTTAGCACTTAAAATCGCAGGGGTGAAGCACGAGGGAAGAGAAAAGGTGAAAGGGTGAAAGGGTGCAAGGGTGGAGCGTAATCTCGGTTGTTCATAGTTTGCGATATCAAGGAGAGAGTGCACTTGTGCTCCTAATTACTGTTGTTATCGGCGTCAAGTATCGGGCACGTTTTCTGGCGTGTAAAGAGGAAAAGGAAAGTCTCGTTGGTTTTTAGTTGGAGGAGTACACGGCAGCGTAGAGATTAGAGAGTTGCCAGGCTCGGTGCAGACTAGGGAAGAGCAGAACGGAGTACGTACTACGTATAGACTAGGTATAGAGTATAGAGTAGACGGCGGAGTCGCATAAGCGAGGAATTGAATTACTCGCGGAGCGAGGCGGAGGGAAGCCGTCGCGAGGGTCAACCAGGCGATGCGATGGTTCAGATCCACAAGGCGCGAGGAACTAATTCAATTTGGTAGGCGAGCGGTTCGCCTTTTGCGAAAGAGGAACGAAAGGGCGACAACACCGGCCGATAAGAACTTGCCTTTTTACGCGAGACACGTTAGCCTGTTTCACGCGGTACATTACAGCGAACCGGGGAAAGGACGAAACTTCGCCGAGAAACGGCTCAAGTAACAAAAGAAATTCCGTGTACCACGTGACGTGTACGTGGAAACACTGGGATACAGTCAAGCTTTTGCTCGCATTTCCACCAATACAATTCTGCCCGAAAACTGGCCCGATACGAATTCTGCAAACCGCAATTGGTGACTCCAATTTGTCGATAAGACAAGTCAATTGCCACTTGCCACTTGCGCATGTGTCATCGCGAATTCCTCGGGTCTGTTTTTTTTTTTTTATTAAACGGCGCAAGTTCCAAGGGAAGACTAACCGCGAGACAGATAGGTATTCATCGAGGCTTGATAAGAAGCCCTGCACGTCTGGCGTTATAGAATCGACCCAGTGAAATTGGTGCGTCACTGATCGACCTATCTAGCTTGTCGGCTTGAGAATGTTCGCGATGGATCTCAGATACTTGGCACGATAGAATTGTCCGAGAGTTGAGGCATTTCTGGCTGAAATTGTCGGGCGGATTAACTAGGCACGCGATTAAAAGTTGAATCGAGAGGTCGCCCCGCGACTAATCTTGATCAAGGAATCCGAGGTATTTCCACGGAATTAGTCTGCTGTTATAGAGAAATGATTTGCCCTGAATCTTTGTTAACTCGGAACGACCCGTACTTTCTGAAATACTTAGTTTTCGGCGAAGCGGGATTCTTGTTGGGATTTCCTTGAAATGCACGCTCGACCACAATGAGAAGTTTGAAAGTTCCATGCTTTCTTCCTGCTCCTCGCGAAAGAACTGATGCCGTTGTTGCGAATCTCTGCAACTCGTTAGTATTGCGACGCGAAACGCAGTCGAGGAATCGCGGAGAAATACAATTCCGGAACGGCGTCTTTTTCCAGTTTCAAGTTCTTAACAAATATGTGGAAGTCCGGGGAACGTCTTCGCGCTTTTACGGACTTCCGGAATGCTTCGAGTTTCTGCAGTCGATAGTAGTTTGGTAGTTTCCTTGCTCCTCGCTTTTCAACGACAGTCCGGAGCGTTATTTTAAATCGTTCGTACCCTCTTCCGCCCCAGCGAACCTCCGCTCCGCGTGTAATACAAATGTTACCGCCTACGAATTTCATTTCCATCCCCGTCGCCGAAGATAAATTTCCGCTACTTTGTTTTGCGTTGAACGTCGCAAATGCCGAGATGGTGTGCATTTCTAATTATGCAATCTCTCTCTTTGTAAGATGTACTCTTGAATTGTTGGATTAGCGTTCGTCTCGTTGCTTTAACAACTGATAAGCTGCCAGAGGGAGACAGAGAGAGAGAGAGAGAGGAGGGAAGGGAGACAAAGAGAGAAAGAGAGAATAGATTGTCCCAAGTTTCATAGGAACCGGCCCTTTTATCCGGGACGCCCGTGAAGGGACACAAAGAGGGAAAGAAAGACGGTTTCAGTTGGACGCAGCGAAATAGAAATTTCAGCAGTGCGAATGGAGCGTTGCCTCTGGCACCGTTCTCGCTATGAAAGTTCGTTCTTCGCGTTTTCGATTAAAAAGAGGAGGGGGAAGAGAAGAGAAAAAAGATGACGAAAAACGAACCGACGGAATATCGATAAAAACAAAGTTTGTACCTGCACGGAGTTAAATGAAACGAAGCTTTCTATTAAAAAATCGTTCCGAGTTTAAGCGAATTCCGAAAGTTTGAAATCGCTAGGAAAGTCCGGAGAGGGAACGTCGCTGGCCATGGATTAATTTGCCTTACCTCGGCGAAATATACTTTCCTTACAGGTAGGTATTAATTTCGTTAAAAATTGATTCCCAGTTGCATGCGACAGTGAAACTTTACGGTAACCCGGCAAGTTCAATTAGAAGTGGTGGTGGTGGAATCGGTTTACCATTTTCTTTGGCCGAGACTCGTTCCTTATAGAAATTAATTTTCTTCCACCCTTCCGCCCGTCTCTCCCTCTCTCGTTTCTCGCGATCTTCGCGCCCCGCTCTGTCCAGCTCCGTCCCGTACCGACGCAAAAAGAAACGGATAGCCTGTCGCCAATATAACGGAGCGCGAAAGTTGCCAGTGTATTCCGCGAAAGTAATTTAAAAAGTGCGACTACTGGGCCGGTGCAGGTGTCCGTATCGTTATACAGGTCTCGGGGGAAATTCAAGTACCCAGATACTTCATAAAGCGACCGGTTGTCCGAGGAAAAGGAATCTAAAGTGCGACAAGCCGGGCACAAAGTCCCGGCAGGAAGAGTCCGGCGAAACCATTCGTTAAAAAGTTACTCCCTTAGCGGCGAGAAGGCCATCTTACTCACTAATAGCGGCAAATGGAATTACACGTAACCGAGAAAAGGAGGGTACGCTCCGGGTCCGCGTTGGATTTCAAAGTGTGTCATGGCGTTAATCCTCAGTGGAACAAGGGTCTTGGACACTTACGAAACGAACCTACTAACGACCAACGAACCTTGCTCCCAGCTCTGCCACGGGCGTACGATCTGTCGCTTTCCAAGATTACCGGCCAAACTTTACCAAGCAGAACGCAACTGCATACGCGTACTCGCCGAGAGTGCGAGCACTCTGTTCCACGTACGTACGTAGTGATCTTCCCGTTGTTCCGTCCCGATTATCGCGGCTCCACCTCACGAGGTCGTAAATCCCGTGTTGTCGACTACCGGGAACGAATGTTCTATTTGGCAACTACTCTAATAGAACTTGTTATGGGATGAATAACTGCGCCGCGGGATACACTTAAACATAAGTATATTTTAAAACAATAACTGACTTAATCCACTAACAATTAAGGTTACGAATGGTCGGAGGTGTTGTCGTTGCGGTGGTCCTTAGTTAACTGCCTGCCAAGTCGATTCCCAAAAAGCCTTCAGATCGCAAAGGAAGGGATGGACTCGTGGGAAGGAACGAGGATGTAAGTACATACAGGGTGATTCTGGAGCTCCGCCGGACAATGGATGCGTCCTGGTACCCCGTGGCGAGGTCAAGCCCCCGCAGTGCCCCACAGAATTTTAGGGCTTTCGACCCTCGAAGGGGTTGGAGTGCCTATTAAGAAGTGAGAAATCTTCAACTTCCGCATTTCTCATCAGATCTTTGCGAAAACGACGCCAATTGATTCCTTATGTTTCGCCGACGAAACTGACCCCAAGAACGACGTAATTCGGAAAATAATTAAGGAAATTGCATGAAAAATTAATTTCCATAACCTCAAGCTAATTTCGTTAATAATAGTCCGATTTACATGAAATTTGGTATGATTTTCATCGGAAAAACATAAGGAATCCATCGGCATCACTTCCATATCGATACGCAATTTGTATTCCTAATGTAAAAGTAGTCCGATTTACATGACATTTGGTATGATTTTCATCAGAAAAACATAAGGAATCTATTGGTGTAACTTCCATTTCGATACGATAAAGAATAAAGAATTTTTTAATACGCTGAAATGAATATTTCACGTTTTCACCCTCGACTGCGGGGGGTAGACCACGATTTGCGGGGGTCGACCGAGGATTCATACCTGTTTCAGAATAAAATAATTCTTTATTCTTTATCGTATCGATATGGAAGTGATGCCGATGGATTCCTTATGTTTTTCCGATGAAAATCATACCAAATTTCATGTAAATCGGACTATTATTAACGAAATTAGCTTGAGGTTATGAAAATTAATTTTTCATGCAATTTCCTTCATTATTTTCCGAATTACGTCGTTCTTGGGGCCAGTTTCATCGGCGAAACAGAAGGAATCAATTGGCGTCGTTTTCGCAAAGATCTGATGAGAAATGCGGAAGTCGAAGAATTTTTCGAGGGTCGAAAGCCATAAAATTCGGCGAGGCACTGCGGGGGCTTGTCCTCGCCATGGGGTACCAGGGCGCATCCATTGTCAGGCGGAGCTCCAGAATCACCCTGTACGTTGGTGACCTCCTGAGTGAGCGCGTAAAGCCCGAGTCAAGGACAGCTGCGGTAAGGTTCGGTACTCGAAAACGCAGAAACCGAATGACCGGCAACCGGCCGGGTGGCAGCAATAAAACCCTAAAACGGCGCGACGCTACAAATATTACCCCCTAATTAGCGGAACGCCTCGGTAGGTGGTAAAACTCTTCGAGAGGGATCGGTTTGACGTAGAGCAGACAAACGGAGACTGAACACCCGTGACGACCCAAGCAGTTCAATCGATGGGCAAGAGATGAACGCTTTGAGCAAACGCCAACGGCATCGTTGTCTTTACTAACCCCGGGCTAAAGCTTCGCGATGAGAACGCGCCGCGTAGTAGATAGGTCAAGTATTTGCAAGTAAAAGTAAATTTCAAAGCGATCGCGTGACAGTGGGAGCGGCCGGGTAGTCTCAAAGCACCGAGGGTCTCTCGCGACACTTAATGTATGCCGCGTTTCCGATTTCTTTATCCCCCTTTCGCGCGATAGAATTTGCAGGAAATGGAGCGCAATCTCGAGCCATCGGTAACCTTCGAATTCATCGAAAATTCAATGTGCAAGTACATGGAAAGTTCTTTGCTGGCCGAAAGTAGCGGAGTGACGGGAATTCTCAAGCCTCTCGTTAAGCGTGGCTAACAAACTGGCTACTTCACCAACTATCGTCATAATTCTCAGTTATAGCCGGCGCAAGTTCGTCGCTGTTGTTCCCATGACCCATAACGGGCCACGAGAACGTTGAAAAGAAGCTAGACGCCGCGCTCTTATTCATACTCGAGTCCTTTAGTGGAAAGCTCTTTCCGTAGATGCACCTAAACCCATTCCCGATGGTAATCCTGGCCGCAACGCACTAGAACTCTGTAGTCGAATAAATTTATAGGAGTCGCGCGAAAGGAACTGGCTGGCATCGAATTTAAAGCACGTTTCCGCCCGTAAGTGCATTAGAGGACGTCGGACGCTCCTCGGTTAATGGGCTTCCGATAATTCGGTTAATTAGTTGGTCGATTATCAAAGCGAGCGCGTAGGATTAGCCTGCGCATTCGTAGGTTACTTTTAGAATTGTAATTACGTAGCGCCCGCTGTCCGCTACCGAAACAGCTCCCCGGCAATTTCCGCGAGGGGAAAAAACAGACGAAGATGTAGAAAGAGAAGAAGAAACGTTGAGCGATCGCCGCGAATCACGGCGATTTTGTTTTCGAATCTTTGACGTGCAATTAGCGGGACCAGGGGAATTCGGCTCGCTGAAGGGAATCGGAATGGGAATCGGAATCGGAATCGGAATCGAAGGTGGCACGCGATTCGATTTCGGGTCACGAATTGCGCTTGGCCGCACCGCGAATATATCTATAGCTCGGCCTTGAAGCACCGAGGGTGAAAGGAGCAATCAATCTGACCCCGGTGTGTGTTTCCTCCTCTGCCTCTCATTCTCTTCCAGCCTATCTGTAGGGAGGAGGAAGACCTCCCAAGATCTGAAACACTTTTCACGCTCCTGAAACTCCGTGGAACTCGAAAACGCTTTAGCGCGAGGCTTCGAATCTTCCCCAGCCCTCAGCAGCCCCCCATCTCTCCGCTTTCCTCTTCTCTTCTACTCTGCTCGAGTTTGCTCGACACGTCGCGAGAACAAATTCCTATTGTATATCGAGAATGGTTTTGCCGAGCCCGTACGTCGGGGACATAAATAACGACGGAGCAGCCAGGGGCTCACAGTTGCCCCCCCCCCCCCGCCCGTTCCAGGCGTTTGTAAATTCAATTTTGATAACGCGTGCGAAAAGGCAAAACTCGCCGAGCCCCTCCCATTCGTATTCGTCCCCTGTTTACCGCGCTGGATCCACGATTCTTTTCGTTACTCCTTGATAATTTCGCCCTTACCCCGAACAACCTGTATTTATCGGCCTTGCCTTCGCCACTCTCCTTCCATCTTCGATCGTTTAAATAACATTACGCCGCCGTAAATTTCAGACGAGATCCCTCCTTCTTTCTGAAAGCTTTTCGCGGCCGTTCCTTTCGATCCTGCCAAGTTGCCCCCTTTCGATCTCTTGCCTACGGCTCTCAAGGGAGCCCGGCAAATTGCTGACGAGCCAAATTTCCCTTTCTGCTTCTAATGTATTTCTTGCAGCAGGAAAGGCGAGGAAAATAGAACTAATAGATTTAACATCCCCGCGACACGAGCTGCTAATGGTTGCATTTCCACGCGAAATATTCCCCGGTGCAAGGTTTTTATCGCGAGCCTCTGAAGCCGTACACCGCGGTTGGTTGAACGCGCGTGCCTCAGCAATTCCACTCTCCACCAGTATTTCCCACGTAATACGTATTATGCTGCCCGTCCGAATTTAGTTGTAAACGTTCGAACGGCAACGTTATAAATCTGAAATGAGATTTCCAATTGCGCGACTGACGTTTCACCGATAAATTCCGAACGCCGTCATTAATTGGGTCAAGCAATAAACCGAGCGCGCGACATTAAAAATAAAACTCGCGCTTCGTGATATCAGTTTTCCAAGTAGCTTCCATGCTCATAAACGGTTCCGAGAAGCGTAACGCAAACTGCAGTATGTTTCGCCGGGAATAAAAGCAACGTGTTTAATACTTAGGGCGATCAAAGGAAAGGCTGGGTCCGCTGATCTCTTCCGCGATAACCTTCCGCTACAAACCGGGGTATTCACACTAATCAGGTCCTGAAAGAGCAGGTAGTTACTCGAGCAGTTACTCAAGCAGTGAGCAATCGAGGGCCTCCTACTCTCTCGTCGTGCGAATTCGTGGGCCAGCGTTCCAATTATGGCAAACTCGCTTGGACTGTCATCCCCTAGATGCCGGCCGCCGCGCCGGGTGACTTGCGAGGCCGTCGATGGCTCGGGCTTCAGCGTGCGGGCATAACTGTGCGCTACGTGACGCACCACCCCACAGTGGTCTGGAAAGCGGCGTTTTGTGGCCAAAAGTCAATTTTTCAACTTCAATGTTTACAGAAATTTTTTTTTTCCTATGTATTGATAACCCCCGAAACCTTCAAACTCCAATCATATTATATATTTCAGGCAATTCTATAATCAGATATAGTGTTATAAAGTGTAAATCATGAAATTTTAAGTGAAACTAATTGTTGTAATTACTCATTATAGAACATCAAAATACGTGTTTATATCATACAGTTATATAGGTAAGGAAGTATATTTCAGTTATTTATATGTGTCATAGGCATTTTTTAGTCCATGAACAAATAGTGCAATGTTTATATGAATTTAAACTTTGACAAGGCTTATAAAAAAATGATTAAGTGAAATTAACATCGGACTTTTTTTACATGATAGCTTACACAATTGTTAACAAGAGCATGTTAATTTCAAGTGCAACCTCCTGCAACCTTCAATTTTATGCAGACTTTCAGAAATGACGCTCGAGGTGTTTGGGCGTCCCGTGCGCGTGTATTTTTAATGTTTTATTTTTTTTAAGTCAAAGATAATGTTAGAGACTATAAAATACTGCTTTCCAGACCACAATGCGCGCCATATTGAATCCGCCATTTTGAATTTTGAATTTTTGGTGCCAAATTCGTTATCAGCGACCTCAAAAACCCTTAATCACCAAGTTTCAGAAAGATCAGAATTTTGGCCACAAAACGCCGCTTTCCAGACCACTGTGCACCCTGTAGCTGGGTAATCTTCGTCATTCTCTGTTGCTCACGGGCCTCGAATACCCGAACATCTCGTGCATCACAACGACCCTACTAGAAACAATGTCCTCAGCCAACGGTGCTGATAAGTCGTGCTTGCAAACGGTGCCGTCACAGCATCGTTTGTCACTCGACGGCCAGAAAGAGCGCAGTTATGTACGATGTAACGGACGACGCGAGCCGCAAAAATGAGTACATACGCGTATGTACCCAGGACCACAGCGATCCATCGACGCGCCTCTTTACGTTGCGCGACTTACGCAAATGCTCGGTTAATGCACCATACCTGGTTGGCCTCCAGTAGAATGCTCCGCAGGAAGTTCCAACTTCTCCTGCTGCACGTCCCCTGTCTCCCTTGCTTCCCTTCTCTATTTGCTCTCGCGATGGACCTGCGTACACATCGTAAAATATGAAATATACAAGCGAAGCCCGAGGCTTCGCTGCAGTTTCCATGAACGCCTAAAGACAGCCTTGATTATTCTGCCACAGTCCGCGGAGATGGCTGCGTCCAGACATTGTCCGCCGGCTGTTCCGTGTGATTTTTGGATCTTCGTGATTTTCGCGACAGCCGCGAAGAACGCACTGTCGCGTCGCCAAGCTTTGCCTTTCGTTTATCCTTGGTGCGCAGTCCTCCGGAGCCCTCTCTGTCCCCTGCGCTTTATCGCAGTCCGTGACGCAACGAAAACAGATTTGAAACGCGACGCGCCGCTGCAGCCGGCCACGGCTGTTCTTTACTGCGCTTCGCTGCCTCTCCGAATATGAATAATAATTTCTGCGAGTCGGTCGGTGTCTTGTTGGTGAATTTTCTCGCGCAGTTTCACGGGCAAAGTGGTCGTAGCTGCCGGCGGACGGAAGATAGGCGACAGGAGGCTACGTTTTCGAGGACACTTAATCGCCGTTCGTGTAAATAGAGCCGCAGACAAGGGGGTCCGCGTAACGAGGAACGAGGTACCGAGTACGCAGCACCGAGGGGACGAGTAAGAAAAGGGAGGCCTTGGCGAAACAACGACATCGCTCGCTTCCCATTTACTCGGATACCTTCGTTGTTCTAAGCTGAGAAATGGCGGGTATAAACGTTTCTTATCTTATCAACATTTTTTTGTCCACAGAGTATACGTTATCCCGCGGGATTTTCATTTGATCGGGCGTCTGGTAATTTGAAGCGCAAGTTTAAATGATACGCGGCTGGAGGGAGTAGAGTGATTTAAGCGTGATCAGAGCGGACAGATATGTTACGCCAATTTAAAAGCACCAAAGCGGTAGAACGCGACCAAGTATGGTGGTGCATAGTCGGCTCCGGAGCGGAAAATTAAACGCGAGTATGATTTTAGGTGGGCAATTTATATGTAAATGACACCACGACCATTCCGGCTACATCCCTCGTCTCTCAAATATCTCTTTCCCTCTGTGTCTGCTGTCTGTGTCTCTCGGTCCCTTTCCTTTGGTCTTCCCTCTGTTGGCCCAGGCCAACGCTCCGTCTACGCCAAATATTTAATAATGCTCATTGTTTCGGCGTCGCGATGATTTACCGGGACTACTGATCCATCCCGGCTCCTACTACCCTCCGGTCGATCTCGCCCCGCAGCTTTTCCACGGATTTCTCCAGATATAAATGGCTTCCTCCTCCCCGCCCTCCCTCCACCGAGCCTCTGATATTCGGCGGTAGGAACAAACGACGGTAAAATAGTGACGATCATGAATAAAAGGGGTTGCGAGCTTTTGATTCCGTAGTTGCGGCATCTATCAGCCACCGAGGGAGAATAGCGACGCGAAATCCGCCACGTAATATATTCGTCGTCTTTGTTAGCCTTCGCTCGCAGCCAAGCTTCCGCGAGTATTTACCCTGAGTGCTTTCGCCGGTTTATCTCTCCTTGATATTCGTCGTCACTGCGCAATTATTCGTGAAAAGGATATTCGAGGTCGGGGCAGTTCGGGGGGATGTTCCAGTTCTTTTCGCGAGTAGGTGCGACAGTAAAGAGTGAAAACGGCTGCGCGCGATGTTTGAATCGTAAATGAAACACGGGCCTCTGATAAGTGTAATCCTTTCGTTTAATCGCCATGTGGAGCGCGGAACTGCGAAACTGGTGCGAGGCGAGGCGACCGCGACGCACCGCTTATCCACTGCGATTTCCAACGTAAACAGCGGCCTAACGACGCGCAGCCTCGCATATCTGCTACCTATTTGTTAATTATCCCGATTAGAGCTGGATTACGAATTCATCGCGACTGTTTGGGTGGTGTCTGTTTGCGACCCCTCTCGCTCCAACGGCACATGATCGCTCTCGTCGAAGAACCACCGTTTACGTTTATTTAAATGGTTACGGTTTCCGTAGGGTGACTGCACCTAAAGTTAAATCGCTGTCGATTGAATAATAATTGATATTTTTCCATGCAGTTCGTTTCAAAGTAAAGAGAAATTATTCATCTTTCATGTAGCATATGTTAGAATCGTTGAAACCTACAAATTGTTAATTAGGACTCAAAAAACGTAAGACATGCAAAAATCGGGTCCTGAAAAAAGTGTACCTAATATCGCCTACTCAAGAAATATTGATTAATTCATGTATATATGAGTTTTTAAAGTCATTTTCACATGTGCTTTTATTATTTCTTGCTCTATAAATGTCTTTTTATCCATCTTTGATTTCATTTTTATTAGAATAATATAGAAATTTGAAAATATAGATTTTTAAAATATTTTATTTTTTACGTTCCGATGTACATATTGGACAAATAAATTTTATTTCGGTTGCTCCGTACATTTCGTGACCTCACCTGTAACAAGCATTACATCGAAACCATTGTTCGCCGGTAGGCGGTATTGAGAACACGCATACCGCTAAAAGAAAAACGCTATTTTCATTATGAAAAATATTTGAATCGATTTCATTTCTTAAGTACATCATTAATTAGGTATTTCTAGTAGATATTCTTGCATTCACAGATTTATTAGATTTACCTTCTCCGAATGTGACGTAAAATTGTGATAGTCCAATAAATTTTTACACTATTAAGATTCTCTAAAATCCTTCCCTTTCTGTAATTGTTGATCACATGATGCTGCAATTATAGTATGTCTTCCTACATATGTTTAGGTACTAATTCAGTGCATAACCGATGAATTTTAGAGCTTACTTTAAGAGATATAGCGAGTGGCGATATTAGGTACAGTCACCCTACACGCCTGGATTTCTCATTAATATGACATCTGTTGCGTCTTGCGCGATACATGCAACCCCGCGATCGCAGTGTCGTTCAACTGAATCTACACCTGGCTGGGCTGTTTGTTAAGGGGACTAGGCAGTCGAAAAATCAATTTTTTTTTATTCCATTTTCCGAAAGTACTATCTTTTCTGAATAAAATGCCGTTTGGGTTATATTAAAATTCGCAAAATTGTTGATTTGGCAGCTAAAAAGATCAAGCGGTAACTTATTGCGTCGCCTTTGCCCAGAAACTTTAAACGCGATTTTCTCGAATCTTTTTTTCTCTCGGTTTTTTCCTGATTGCGAACGAATGGAGGTTCAGATCGACTTGAAAAAATTACAGGATGTGTAAAACATGTGCCATTTCGACCCAAACCTCTGATATGATCCGTAAAAATTCGAGATTTTTATAAAAAAATTGAGGAGTCACCGGATTTTTGCAGCGCACAAATAAGAACGAATTTTTCTCGAAAAAATCGCCGTTTTTCAGCCACCAATCGCATGATTTTGATTTAATTGATGTTTTTATAGGTTTGGGCGGAAACTATGAATCCAACAAACAAGAATCTCGCCTTTGAAATCGGATTACGTCACATTTTAACACCGATATTAATCAAAACGACAGAAAAACGTTAAAATGTTTACCCGTCGGCAGCGCCATTTTTAAAGCACATATATATTTCTTATTACTTTTTTTTCAATCTGTATGGTAGTAATAAACATTGGGTAAAAGCATATATCTGGATGTGCTTTCATTTGTTTACAAATAAATAAAGGACAGAGTCTATTTCTCACGAAAAACGACTGCCTAGTCCCCTTAAGCGACTGCTTAGTGCTCGTCGAGTTATTTCGTATGCGACTCGAGCGTTAACTCTATGGGAGAGAAAAAGGCCGTGAATTTTAGCCTAGTCGATGCGGAGTAAGAAACGCCTGACTCTGCGGAGCTCGGGCCAGGAGGAAGGTTCCGTTCGAATTTCGCTTACCGTGGGTCCGAGTGATAAACGAACGTTTCAGCGCGGCGTTAATTGAATTACCGGGACCGGCGGGCGCGGCGCGGCGTGTATATCAATGCTACCTATGCGCGGCTTGCTTTCACTGGAAAAGAAAACACACGGGGATTATGCGCGATTCACAGGGAAAAATGGGTCAAGTCGTGAGTGAATTACAGAGGCGTGGATTTAAAACGCGTTACCGCTGCTCTTTCAACGCGAACAAACCCCGCGCAAATTATATCGAATCCATTTAATTCTATTCCGCTTGCTTCCCTGCCGGACGTATTTACCTCCGTTTGATTTACAAGCCGGACGAAACAACCAGCAGCGTTTCGCAGCGCGGCAACTTTGTCCATAATTTACCTGGCTATTCCGCGACCTAACGTTGGCGTACTGCCTCGGTTTCTCCGCAAATATTCCACCACCGAGACCCGCGGCGCGGCCTTACTCTGCCCTTGTATTATAAAAATTTGAGCGCACCGACACCCCTTGCCGGCGCAACATTTTCACCTGCGACGCCGCACCGGTACACGTGCAGCGCCCGCGCGATGCACTCTCCTTTGCATGTGCAACGCGCGTTACTTCCCCGGCAGACATAATTTCCTTGAAACGCTTCGCGCCACTTGTCCGACCAGAATTCTTTTCCCCTGGCTTAGGGGCTTGATGAAACGCGCGTCGTGCTTCCACGAGAGTTATTGTATATCTTTGCTCGCAGTTCGCCCCGAGTTTCCCGGATCAAAGGGACACGCGAGTCGCGAACGAGATCGCGCGGCGCGCGGACAAGAGTAAGGGTGAAAAAAATCATCGCTGGCAGAAACATCGGCGAGCTTTGGCTCTGGCGTAATCTCGCAGCTTCTTCGTGCCTTTCTTTCTTCCCTTGAACGTTTACGTACGCTTACGTTCGTTTACGAGCGCGATACGCGCACAGTACGTACAGATGCGTGCGTCTCTTGTTCCGCTTTACGAGATAGCCCAGGGTCGACGGCTAAAGGGATAAAGCGAAGCGCGGATAAACGAGGAGCGAGGAAGAAGGAGCTGACTTGCCTTTGAAAATCCCCCTATAATTAAATTGTCTTTTATATTCAGACGAGGGTAGAAAATGAAGCTAGTCCGGGATAAACCTACCAAGTCGTTTCGCCGCTCTTCCCGTTTTCCGTCTCTCACGGCTCCTTCGCCTGTCCTCTCCCCCTTTTCCTACTTTTTTTTCTCAATCTTCTCCTCACTCCTCCCCCCCCCCCCCCATACTCTCTGTCTGCCGTGGCAACCCACTCGTTGACTATCCTTTCTTTTCCACGGATCTTGGGAGATTGAGAGAGAAGCGAGGGGGGGGAGCAATGACACATTCTCCTCGTCGATTCGCTTCGTTTTCCATACCCCATTTCACCCTCTCGCGAAATGAAGCTCCGCTCCTCTCTGCCGTCCCCGTTCGTTCTGGCCTCTTCGGGCTCGTTTCAGACGCTCTTGAAGGCAACGTAACTTCTTTCCACCGATATCCCTTCATTTTTTCATCCCGCCTGGTCCTTTGACCCTTTTCTGATAGCTGTCCTTTGTATGTATATAAGTATGTATACACACCGTCTTGTCGACTGGCTCGTTTGACTTGCAAATGTAATCACTGAGAGC
The DNA here is from genome assembly GCA_946251845.1 of Andrena fulva. Taxonomy (NCBI): domain Eukaryota; kingdom Metazoa; phylum Arthropoda; class Insecta; order Hymenoptera; family Andrenidae; genus Andrena; species Andrena fulva. The sequence goes on along the minus strand of OX276327.1, from coordinate 91,539,249 downwards.
ATCCATTCGACCTGATCCTTCTATGACCCGACTGGGCTCGCGGGTCCGCTTTCCCTAACCTGACGAGAAATCCTACGTATCGTGCTCCGTGATTCGTACCGTCTCCGATGTTTCTTTCCAAACGCCCGCCAACTTTGCACAGCACCTTCCATCCTTTCTTTCTTTCTTTCTTTCTTTCTTTCTTTCTTTATTTATTTCTTGCTTCAACAAACGAATTCCCCTGCCGCACAGTGTCACGGCCCGTGTTCAAAAAGCAAAAAATTGTGTTTTGAAATTTTGTATTTCATTTTATGGATTTGATAGTAAACAGTCCTCCAACATAGGAACAACATAACTTAGTAACATAAATAACGGATTTAAGGTTAGTACTCACATTCAAAGTCGAATAACCAAACGCAACCTGCCACAGACTACACATAGGAAATATTTACCCACTGCATTTTTGTTGTATTTATAAGTTCTTCTCGTTCTTTTCTTTTTGAAAATAAGCAAAATATATCCCTTTTTCGTTTTATTAATTAAACATTTTCGCATTTAAAGATATGGATACGTACCAGTGGCTCAAATTATTACTTTTTTTTGTCTCATCTTCTAAATTGTGGAGAGAATTAAAAAAAAACGAAACATATCGGTTGTTTCATTTTTTTACCACAATTAGTTCGTTTCGTGTCCTTTAATTTGGTGTAAATTTTGTCTGCTCCTGACTGCTCCCACATAAGAAAAAATACACATAATAGAACAAAAAACCAGACCAATCAGTGCTAGAATATTTAGTTTTAAAAGACACTGAGCTTCCAATTCTTTCAGATTCAACAGATAGTGATGAAGACGTATAATAAGAATGAATATTTTAAAATTTATTATCTATTTAAAAAATTTATTTATTATTAATTTATTTAAAAAATTAATTTAATTTTTTTTATAATTGTTTCATATGTTAGTTATTAATTTGTGTTTAAATATATTTAAAAAAATATATATTTTATTTGTTTTACTTTTATTATGGACAAAAATATATGTATATTAATGAATTATTTTATGTTAAAAATTATTTTTTTTGTGAATAAATATGATTAACATATCAATTACACGTAAATAACAGTGTCTTAATGGAAAATTGATTTTTGATTTTTTTTCCTATATACTCGTTACACTGTGTGCCGCGCTGGCTCGAGAGAGATTCCCCGCAAAGGTGCGGTTCGCGACTGTTCAATTATTACACGGTCCTTCCAGATCCGACCGCCTCTTCCCGATGGTTTATGCTCGCAATTTGCAACAAAGAATAACCGTATCCGCCGAGCAGGGGGACGCGCGACGTCGAGTTCCACGTCCAAGTATATACATTCTGTTTACCGATGTCGCGCAAGTGTTTCGTGAGTAAACGTTCTTATCTAAAAGCACGGTGCGCGCCAGACGTAAATATTTCAAATTCTCCTTGCCCGCCGTGCTCTTCCCTCGTTCCGCCTGCATTTTACCAAAGTCGTAAATAACCGCGCACGCTCATTTCGCTTCTCATAAGTGCTTTTCGTTTCTGGGAAGCACGATTAAGTCGTTGCTTATCTCGTGCGCTACGTCCGACCGTTTTAAAGCTTCCCGTGGCCATTCTCCTCCTTATAGCGCTGGAAAACCTGTCGCCGGCTGACGAACGTTTACGATGCCAATCGAACGGTTGCCACTAGCGAGCGAAACAAATAATATAACGTGTAAAACAGGCACTGTTGCGTGGGCGCGAAAGAGAAAAGAGGAAGATACAGGGAGAAGAGAAGATCGTGGCGGACGATGTCGACGCGGTTCGCTGCCAAAGTTACCTGCACTTGCTAAACCATTTTCAAGTACTTGGCGTGCCTTCGCGTAGTTTCACGCTCGGCCACGGAAGCTTCGCCCGACTGCAAATTCCGTGGTTACTCCAACTCCATCCCCGTATTACCGCTCTTCGACAAAGTCAAAAAATTCCGTTCGGCCGTTTCACGCGGCTTTAATTCCCGCCTGCTTGTCACTGCACCTTTAGAATTACCAACGCGTTTCTATAGTGAAATTACGCGGAGTCGTTGCGAAAAGAATGCTCGAAACTCGAAAGTAGCAAGAAACTTTTCGGACAGCAACTGTTTTCAGCGAGGACGTAGTTGGTCGTAAGGTTTGCGTTTCCCTTTTACAATTGTTTAGCTTCCGCTCGCGGTACGGAGCGAGGCTCCCCGGCGATGTGGAAAACAATAGAATCCACTTGGATGTTCTGACAGGGGTTGAAAGAGATAAAGAGCAAAAGTTTGGGTCCATTCGATTGTTTCGGCGCGGGCGGCACTTGGATACCTACTGAAAATACTCACGGTCGATCGCTCTTGTCACGTACCGTGGAAATCAATGAGTCTACGTACGCTGGTTGGCAGGCAGGCTCGTAGGAATGCGAAAGAAGGAGCTCGCTCCAAAGACATTTCGTGCAAGCTCCTCTTCCGAGCTCTCTGCCGTGCTCTTGCTATCGAAGCGAGTGGGACGTGCCCTATTCTTCGGACTTTGCGAATACGTAAGGGGCTAGGCTTCAAAGAGCCTCTTACTCGGTGTAATTGATTTCCACCTTATTGCTCTGAACGTCTCGTCGTTGGTCTATCGCGTGGCAGAAAGCTTTCCCCATACGTTTCTGTCCGCCCCGACTTTCAGGTACCTACGGTCAAATTCTTCGACATTCGTATTCTCGTACCGTCTCTGTGCACGCAACCCGGGAGGAAGGCATTCCTTCGTGATCGTTGTTCTGCCAAAAACGTGCGCGTCGAAATAACATTTTCAAGAATAGCTCGACTTACCCGCGGAACGCGAGTTTTCATTCTCGAACAGATTGCCGAGCGTTTCGCCGATAGGGGACACAGTTTTGCCCGTAATTACGCGCTGCCACTGTTTTTTTTTTCTTCGCTACGTAAATTGCACGGTCGAAACGAAAGCACGGGTTGCAAAAAGTGCCAACCATTAGCGCGTGGCTGGAGAAATAACAGCCCTTGCTTGGATCGTGTAATAGTGTAATGCGAAAGGTCGATAAAAACGGGCAGCTGCGCGTGTTATCGCGTAATTCCAAGCCATCGGCGGGTACGTTTGATTCGGCCAGCAGTTTGCATAAAACGGAAATCGACACAGAACGTCCCTTGTACGCGGCGCAGGTGCGTAATGTTTGCGTAGCGCTCGGCCAAGCCGGACAGAGTCGATCAATGAAATATCGCGCTCGTGTCAGGGAACACGGCCGCTGAAAAACTACGGTGTCGCAGAGGACTGGTCGCGGTTTTCGAAATCACAAAGTAAAATAGCTAATCGCCGCGCCGACGGGGTAGCTTTAGAAATCGATGCGCGCTCGCAAAACGATGCAACCGTATCGGCCGATACGGAGATCCAAGCGCCTTTGAATTTCGAACACGCCCCGTCCGCGCGTGTCTCCGCGTTGCGTAAACCTGCGCGGAATATAAACATCCGGTGGTTAAATCTCTTTTGGATCGACTGCAGTTTATTCATTATGCAACTACGGGTCTGACCAAAAATTATCCGGCCCCTCCATCGTTCGATCGGCGATACATAAATAACAGGTATTCGGTTTACCATAGAATATCGAAAGCCCGTAACTCGTGATCGGGTAAAATACCTGTGCGGCCGCTCGACGCAATTTACAGGGAACACAAAAACCATCTTGCTCTATCTCCAGCGATATTACTGGATATTGAAAAACACCCGATAAGCCGGAATTACTCGCGTAGGTATTACAGATAGGTACTGGTTGGTAGGAATTCAACATGAGCCTGCGTTCATACATAAGCGCTTCCGATGCCGCACAGTGTAACGAGTATACATATAGGGAAAAAAAATCAAAAATCAATTTTCCATTAAGATACTGTTATTTACATGTAATTGATATGTTAATCATATTTATTCACAAAAAAATCATTTTTAACTTAAAATAATTCATTAATATATATTTTTGCCCATAATAAAAGTAAAACAAATAAAATATATATATTTTTAAATACATTTACACATAAATTAATAACAAACATATGAAACAATTATAAAAAAAAATAAAATTAATTTTTTTAATAAATTAATAATAAATAAATTTTTTAAATAGATAGTAAATTTTAAATTATTCATTCTTATTATACATTTTCATCACTATCAGTTGAATCTGAAGGAATTGGAAGCTCAATGTCTTTTAAAACTAAATATTCTAGCACAGATTTGTCTAGTTTTTGTTTTATTATGTGTACTTTTTCTTATGTGGGAGCAGTCGGGAGCAGAAAAAAATTACACCAAATTAAAGGACATGAAAGGAACTAATTGTAGTAAAAAAATTAAAGAACCGATATGTTTCGTTTTTTTTTAATTCTCTCCACAACTTAGAAGATGAGACAAAAAAAGTAATAATTTGAGCCACTGGTACGTAACCATATATTTAAATGCGAGAATTTTTAATTAATAAAACGAAAAAGGGATATATTTTGCTTATTTTCAAAAAGAAAAAAAGAGAAGAACTTATAAATACAACAAAAATGCAGTTGGTAAATATTTCCTATGTGTAGTCTGTGGCAAGTTGCGTTTGGTTATTCGACTTTGAATGTAATTACTAACCTTAAATCCGTTATTTATGTTACTAAGTTATGTTGTTCCTATGTCGGAGGACTGTTTACTATCAAATCCATAAAATGAAATACAAAATTTCAAAACCCAATTTTTTGCTTTTTGAACACGGGCCGTGACACTGTGTGCCGCTGGCAATAGCATTTCGAATCCAAAGGTTCCCATCTCTGACGTTTAATCGTCTTGTTTAGGAAGAAACATTCGAATGTTTTTGTTATCTTGCGCTACGCATTACTTTGCGGGCTCGATAACGGGCTTAAGCGCATTACTCGCGGCGCCACGTAGGTATTTATTTGAGGAATTACATGTACGTTTAACGCTCCCAAAGTTGAAACGTTGTCTTTCCCCTGGGACATCGCGATTACGGTGCAGCAAATATTCGGCGCGCTCTTCCATTGTGGCGATTTCGACGTAACCGAGGTTTCGAGAGTCTGGAATCATTGATCTAGTATTAACACAGCCCGTCGCGCGGTTACGCGTAAACGCGGAAATGTGTTTTAATTAACGGAAGAGGTGGCCAACGTATCGTGGGTGTGGATCGATTAGTTTACAGCCAGTATTTGTCGAGCAGTTTGACGGCCCACGTGTATTTATAATAGAAACACGCGCGATACTCGCTGATTCCATTCCAATCCACTTTCCACTTTCTTCTCCGTGCTTTCAGTTCTGCCGACAGAAGGGAACTTTTCGGCTTAGAAGAAAAAGACGATATAACCCTCGACTGTTCGTCCACGTTTCTTTCCTTCTCCCGACACTTTGCGAGCTACACGTGCCCCTTTCCCCGCTCTTGTAGCAGCTACAACGGTTGCAGCTTAGCGGAGCTTACCCATCCTGTATATCGAAGATGGAAAGGGCGATGGTGGGCTCGTGGCTTCGAATTTCTTCCGTTAGAGATTGTACATTAGGGTGGTCCTTAGCTATAGGGGTCAAAATTTTTTTTGAGTTTTTTTTTGTCTTACCCTCTTAAAATATGATAGTTGGTGAGAAAATGATATGTGCAAAATTTCAGCGAGATCGGACAACGGGAACCCGTGCCGCATTTAAGACGAAGTTTTAAAATTTCTATTATTTTCGTTAATTTCAATATAAATGTGTTCCGCCGTTTTAGAGGTAGTACTGAATATTTTTTAATGAAAATATAATGTCTTACATGTACATAATATTATCCAAACTTAACTTCTAACTACATATTATAAAATTAATTGTAATATCTTATAAAATATAACATATTTGTCAATACACGCCTTTCATTAAGGTTGATGTAAATCGAGTAATCGCATCTGGATAACATCGCCGATAATCTTCTAATACTTGTAAAATGAACTGCTTATTATTTTCATCTTTCGTTAGTAAGCTATTATATTCGGTGATTAGCTTTACGCCTCGTTATGCCCTGTCGTTAACTACTTTTAAATTCTTTATTATTTCTAACGCATTTTTATATGTTTCATCGATTTCCCAAACTGAAGGGTCTTTTTGTAAAAATTTGGTACTTATATGAAATCTAGAAAAAAAATTGCGACTTTGTGACGAGATAAAAATTTCTATGCCAATATTAATATATTTTTTGACTTCTTTTAAAACAATCTTTTTACTTGAAAACTCCGTTTGATTAGAATCCAAATTTTGGATCACACGCCTCTTTATATCACAAGAATGCGTTTCGTGCCTCAGGTAGCCGACACAGGGAACAGTATGGTTCAGATACTGCGATACATAGGAAGCTTAATGCTAGGCAAAATTTAAGAATATTAAATATATTATAGGAAGCAATATACAAATACTCCTGGTATATATCTAAGAAACTGTATTTTTATTTAAAAAAATAGACACACATTTTTAAAATAATGAAATACATCATATCTGATATTGGTGTAAAATTACTGTAATTTTACAACATCGTCTTAAATGCGGCAAGGGTTCCCGTTGTCCGATCTCGCTGAAATTTTGCACATATCATGTTCTCACCAACTATCATATTTTAAGAGGGTAGGACCAAAAAAAATCGGAAGTTGAAAATTAAGGACCACCCTATTGTACATGTAGGCTTATCGGCGCGTTTCAACGCACGGAGGAATAAACGCGCGCGCCGCTTAGACGTTGGTGCGTCAGGTGCATTGGAAGATTGGAAGGCTGCTCGAAAGTACGCACCCCCTCGGGAATTCTCTATTGTTTTATTAAAGTTCATCGAGCGGTCGGAAAGTTCCACTTAACATTTCATTGCTATCTGCCCGCTCCGCGAAATCGAAATATATTTGTGAGTTGGCGGAAGCCCCGCAGGTAATAGGACGGGATCGATCTGCCAATAGCGAGAAGCTATTGTCGCGAAGCTATCGCGTCGAAGCGACGCGTCCCGTTACGTAAGCGTCATGCTCGTAAAGAAGCCTTTGTTTCTAATGCGAGAGAAGCCTGCAGACGACGGAACTTGAGGCCGCGGTCTACGCTGCGGTCCAGGCGAAATCCTAAATTATGTCTGGGCCATCTGCATACTCTGGATGGTGTTTCGGAAGGGTATGTTATAGCGATGTTATTCACGGTAGCGAGGTATCGGAGTGAGCGACTCGCGCCCACTTTGTTCGCGCGTAATTGCGCGTCCGCGGCGTTAAACCGTTATTCCCGGCTGAATAATTCCCTGGAAAAGACCAATTACCACGGGGCAGTCGGTTAGATATCGCGTCAAGTGTAACGAGAACGAAGCGCGCGGGGCCGAGCGCGGTGCCGTGTCTCCAAAACCTACAACCCCGTGGCCCACTCGTTAGTCCAATTTCTGGAGCTCGACTATACAGCGTTGTCTCTGGCGGTCATCAGCCCAGTATGTATCGTATCGCGTCGCGTCGTCCAGCGTGTTACGTTCCTCGTAATGTGTTCAAGGGTTAGCTTGATGCGCACGGTGTCCCGCAAACGTATAAACGAGCACGATCAACGAGACCGCCCTGTTGCAGAGAGGAATGATTGCATACTTTGCGCGGCTGTAACCATCACAGCCGTACCTACCGTGTTACTGTTTGGTCGACGGATTTGCTTGTACCCTTTCAGTACGGCGTACATTTCCGCGAAAGTGCTTTTGACTAATTTTTTTTTTTTTTAACTATCGGAGATGCCGACTAAAGTCGGCGCTAGGAACGACGGCCCGTTCCGTGACGCCGGATATATCCGGCACTGGTACACACAGGTCATCAGATGGATGCCGGATATATCCGGCGCTGGTACCGAAAGGGTTAAGGGACTACTCTTAGCTAATTTTTGACGCAACGCCGCACGGTTCTCGACCGACGATTGGTCTTCGCGGATGCTGCGGGGTTGTTGGTAAATATTCGCGTCTCGATAGCTCCCTTCTCGTTTTCCTAGGTACACACAGAGAGACGAGAGTACACGTATATAAGTGCGGATGCACATACCTACTGGCTCTTTCGGTGTGCACGCCAAGGCAATTTTCCGTGAGTAAACTCGGCACCTTTGGAGGGCTCTGACGCGCGTTATCTTACGACTCGAGCCGAGCGGAGTCGAGTCGAGTCAGAATGCGGGGACTGGAGATCTTGGCGAGGATCTGGCAGCGGCAGGATCTGTCTCCGTCGGGCCGAGGATATGGATTCTCCCTCTTCTTGCCTCCGCGATGATTTCTAGAAAGCACAGTATAGGGAGAGGTAAAAGCAGGGCGAGAGGCACGCTCTCGAGAAACAGGGTCAAGTAGGGAATACCGGCTTCCCCGCGGAGATCGACCACTATTTACTGGTAAACAGTAAAAATTCTAATATACCTCTCCTCCCGTTAAATAACCGAGGGGAGCTTATTTCCCTGAACCGGGAGTCGATCAGTCGACTGGGACTAACAAAGCTTTTTTTTTCAAAATTATCACTCGCGGGTTCACACTTGTCGCGGGCATCTTTATGCGCGTAAGACCTTTGGCACGGCTGGTAATGGGACGCGTTAAATTTAGAAATAAAGTTACGAGTAGTCAGGGTCGTCGAGCTCACCTACCCGATAGCGCGAGCATGACTCACGTGCCACGGCATAAAACGCTTGCTCTTCGTCCTATTCCAACCAACACGATTCTCCCGCGGTTCGTCACTTTCACCTTACTCGCCGTTCCACCGCCAACGTTTCCTCGCCGATTTCCCCCCTAGAATCGCAGATAAGCCAGCATTAGTCGCGCGAGGTTACGCAATCAAGAATCAATCCAGCCGAGCTGCCTATCCATTTTTGGCAGAGTTTCCAGCGAAAAACTATCCGCGAACGTTCGATAATCGGCGGTGGTGTGGAACAATTTGGGCATTCGTTTTACCTGAGTCCTATCACGTCGCAACTTTAGAAAGATGAGAGTCGATCGGTTTCGACGCGAACGGTCGAGTTTGAACCGTTTGAAGGTACTCGAAGGATGTTGAAGGAAGTCGAAGGAAGGAATGACGGAGCGACGGGGACTCGCAGGTACGTCGCCGTCGGTGCCTTCACCGGAGTGCGTGTGCAGACGCATCGCGGGCGTCGAGTCGCGTCGCGGTCGGGGGGAAACCAGTCACTCGTATAAAACCGGCGGGCGAGTCACGGCGCGAGTCAGTTTGGCTCGCGCTTCGCGTTGAGTATCGCTTCGCCGTCTTGCCGTCGTGATAAGTTGATAGCGACGCGCTCGCCCCCAAGTCACCGGCGAAAGTGTCACCGGTTTGCTAACAATTTCTGTGCCGTTTCGAAGAATCTACCAGCCCAGGTTTTTCGAGTGCATCGGCGGACGATAGGTCCTCGTGCGTACGCTTGTCTGTGCATCGGCGAGTTACCGTGACAATTTACCGAGGATCGTGGTGTTTGCTCGGTGCACTGCCCGAAAAGGAACATGTCCGTAAGTAGACGGGGAAAGGCGGGAAATTGCCGGTGCCCGTGTCGGATCGGTGGAAATAAACGCGGACGTTGCTAAGGAGCGTGGTCGGAAGGACAAGGCTATCGAGTAGGTTTCTTCCACGGGCAGGTATACATAGCGGGTATGGCGGCGATATGTAAACACGCGGAGGGAACAGAATTCATCCATATCTCTCTGTCGCGTGATTTCAATTCATCTGGCTCGGTTGTCGCGACGTGTCACGCCCGATCCATGCATATATCAGTAGCCTAGAACGGAACTGGAATTTCAGGGCTGACCTTGGGGACCGCTCCGCTTATCGCGTCAGAGTTGACGTTTATTTTTCACGAGGCGCGTTAAGTACGGCGCACGACAGCTCCGCCTGTTGCCCGCGCGCGCGCTCGTTCTGCGCGCATTCAATTCAAAGGAATTCGCGGTGACCGTGAAAGACTAGCAAAAGCCACAGGTGGCGATCGGAATTCACCGATCGTGGGAGAGCGGGGGCGGGAGGGGCAGCGATATTAGGCGATATAAGGCGATCTTTGAGTAATAAAGACGGTTAATAATAATAATAATAATATCTCGTTTTCATACGTGTTCACTCATTTTCGTAGCTACCTAGGGGAGGGTTGCCTATATCGTACCACTTAAGGGGACTAGACAGTCGTTTTTCGTGAGAAAGAGACTCTGTCCTTTATTTATTTGTGAACAAATGAAATCACATCCAGATATATGCTTTTACCCAATGTTTATTACTATCTTACAGATCGAAAAAAAATTAATAAGAAATATATATGTGCTTTAAAAATGGCGCTGCCGACGGGTAAACATTTTAACGTTTTTCTGTCGTTTTGCTTTAATATCGGTGTTAAAATGTGACGTAATCCGATTTCAAAGGCGAGATTCTTGTTTGTTGGATTCATAGTTTCGGCCCAAACCTATAAAAACAACAATTAAATCAAAATCATGCGATTGGTGGCTGCTAAAATCCGGTGACTCCTCAATTTTTTTTATGAAAATCTCAAATTTTTACGGACCATATCAGAGGTTTGGGGCGAAATGGCACATGTTTTACACATCCTGTAATTTTTTTCAAGTCGATCTGAACCTCCATTCGTTCGCAATCAGGAAAAAACCAAGAGAAAAAAAGATTCGAGAAAATCGCGTTTAAGGGGACCTTCCGGTCTAGAGCCCAAAAAATAGGTGATTTTTAGGAATTAATTAAAGGAAAACTACTATATATAATTTAATGGGACTTTTTGCATTGTATTAAGGATGTCTTAAGTTATAGAAATATATTTTTTGTTTTATAATTAATCATTGCAGACGGCCCTGGGGAGTCGTTAAAGTCAAGGCGTCAAAAAATTGATCCAAATCGGTGGGACCTGTATCTCCAAAAGTTATTATCCGATTCGACTGAAACTTATTTTATTTTGAAGATTATACTTCTAGCTAGGGTGGGAACTAGCAAAAATTAAAAAATGACTTTTTTTTAGAAAATAACGACACTTGAAGTTTGAAATCACTTTTCCCTGTACTTTTCGTCCTTTCAACGCCTTTGAAAATTATAAATTTTCAATTTTTTGTAATTTTTCTAGTTCCCCCCTAGCCAGAAGTATATTCTTCAAAATAAAAAAAGGTTCAGTCGAATCGGATAATAACTTTTCGAGATACAGGTTTCGCCGTTTTGAGAACACTGTTTCGAGAAAAACGCGTTTAAAGGTGAGCGCCGAGTGCCCGGTTGTTGCCCATGCATTTGTCGCTACTCAAATGCCTATAACTTCTGGAATTTTACGAATTTCAACAAATTCTTTTAAACATGTATTCCTAAAAGGTTGAACATTCGAAAAATGAAATAAAAAAAAAATCGACTTTTAGACCGGAAGGTCCCCTTAAAGTTTCTGGGCAAAGGCGACGCAATAAGTTACCGCTTGATCTTTTTAGCTGCCAAATCAACAATTTTGCGAATTTTAATATAACCCAAACGGCATTTTATTCAGAAAAGATAGTACTTTCGGAAAATGCAATAAAAAAATCGATTTTTCGACTGCCTAGTCCCCTTAAGACATTCTAAGTTATATTTCATATTTGGTACTAATTTGAACGGAAATGACTATTGGATATTGGAACTTGGTCTTTTAGGCACCTACTATTATACGCTTAACCTTTTGTTCAGAACAAATTAATTTGTTATTAATCTTTTTGTCACATACTGTAAAAGGTACGATTTAGGCAACCGGTCTCCTAAATCGTACCTGCACTAAAAATAGTGTCAATAACAAATAGAGAAGAAACTATTCAATATGCAGTAATGATTATTATATAGTTACATATACATATGTATATGAATCACACACAGGCCGCAACAAACTCTGTATATGATATATGTACATAACCTATATAACACACGAGTTGTCAAATCCTACTGGTACGATTTAGGAAACATGATTAATTTATTTATAAATATAAATTTAAACTTTATAATGAATGTAATATGTACTTAAAATGAATGTAAAATATTCTACATTAAACCCGCTTTTAGAGAAATACATAAATACAGGAGAAAATTGCATTGTTTGATTATTATCAGGTAAAATAAACTGGTAAAAAGTTACATCAATCATACCTGATTTTTTTAAATGCTTGTAGCACGCACAAAATAGGGTGTAAGCTCGAAAGGTTTTGTTTCTATTTCTTATTTCGCATTTACTTGATATTTTTATCATCAGACGTCGTTTGTATTCATTAATTTTTGAGAAACTGATGCGGTACGATTTAGGTGACCGGTACGATATTGGCAACTCTCCCCTATGTAGGTGGTATATTATATTGTTGATCCTTGTAAAAACGCCCGAATCTTGTTAAAGCAAGTTTGAAAGGAGGATACCGCGATCGGCAAGAATTTGCTAACGTCTCGTTTCCCACTTGGACTATCGCGGTGACGATTCGGCAGCGGTTATGCAAATGGAGCGTGGTTGTTGCGTAGGAGAGATAGCGCTTGCGCTACGTCGGACGGTCGACAGTGAGCGAATTATTTGGCTGTTCGGAGAACTCTGGGCAATAATTAGAACGCGTTAGCGTAATTCTCATGCAGCCGCACGTCGGGCTGTGCAAACTACGAACGCGTTGGAAAGTGGCGCGTGACAATTATCGGACGGTGGGCGCTGGGCACGCGGGCCGCGATAAAAGACGCGTTAAAGGTACGGCGACAGATTTAAACGCAGCAGGCCGAGAGACACGCGTCTCGAGGTTGCCTTAGGTCGCGCTGGCAAGCTAGCTAGTATTTTGGTTCGAAAGTTCGCGAGGCGCGTGGCATCGATTCAACATCACGGCCGGATATTTCGAGCGACGATCGGCCTATCAGGTGCTCGGCTTAACACCGATTACAAAACGACGCGCCCCCTTGCGGTCACGATCGCGAATGCATCTGCAATTTGCAATTGCTATTGCGCGAACCGAACGGAAACGCGACCGTACTGCGAAGCCGGAAGTTTCCGCGGGAGTCTCGGAAACACGCGGTCGTTTCGTAAACGCTGTCTAAAAACGCGCCGCCTTCGTTCCTTTCCTCTTCGCGAGTGTGTTCCTTTAGAAAAGGCGCCTAAAATACGCGATGATTCGTTTGCGTATTTTGCAAGGCGAAGGGAAACGTAAGCGTTAAAAGTTTGTTGGGCGTCCGGGTATTCCAAATATTGTGGTTTATTCACTCTACCTTTCATCGGCGGATGTAATTCTACCCTGGTTTCTTTCCACGTTATTTGAGCGGGTTCGCGGAACGGGAGCAAACGGAGAAGGTGAGAGATTTATTCGCGCGTCGGTTATCTTATCGCGATGCGTCATCGTTTCGAGAATGCCAGCCGCGGAGCGCCTCTCGCCGAATCGGATGCGCCACGAAATGCATCGATGTCAAAGAGATCGCCGATTTTCCTCGGTCCTTAATCCTGCGGCAGGATGCTCGTTCGCCAATCGATTCGTCGTCTTCGATATCTCCACCCGATACATGGGCGAATGGTAAAAGTCTATTTCCGCGACGATTCGCTGAAGGAAAGTCGCGCAGTTGGTTGTTGTGCAGAAATAAAGCTCCTCGGAGTTTGCACCGCTCGCAACGCTGACCTCTCCGCGTCTCGAAATCGGAACGAGGCGGACCGAGGTTTATGTAATATTGCCGTGCCGCGCCGGGGCACGTAATAAGAAAAATGAACGAACGGACTGTAACGAGCACAAAAGTCACGCGACCTCGCATTATCTTTCCGAGCGGAGATAAAGCCCCTGTGAGCGAAGAAATTTTCACGTTTCCGCCGAATCGACGAGGTCCCGTCAAATTCCATTATCGCGACGATTTTCAAACAAGTTATTTCGCCGAACAACAATGACAGTTGGAAAAAAGCGAGTCGGGCATCGGCTCGAGCGTTATCGAGCGATTCGAAACAAATTAGGAGGTGCGCGGTACATTCGGCGATAAGCGATAGTATCGCGCCGCGCGACAGATATCGGATTAAATCGCGCGGTTGTGGGTTCCGTATAGAGCGATGGAATTTTTCACGGATTTGGTCGATTCGCTTGATTTCGACAGGTAAAATAAGTGGCCGGCGCAAAGGTAGGCGTTTGCGCGGCTGCTACGAGCGATCGCGTGGGCCGGCCACTCGCTCGCCCGTTGCCGTCTCAAGTCCAGCCGCTGTTCAGCTATTCCAGTGTCGCCGTAAAAATCTTTTAAAGGACCATCGAAAATGGGCGGTGTGCTCACGGTCGCTGTTTGAACCGTAATCGACGTACTGTCAGCGACAGAGACGTTCCCGATGACCGGCGGCAGGCACTGTCGAGTAAGCGTAGGCGTAGCCGTAGTCGAAAGTTGACCGATTCGGAGATGCGGGTTTGTCGTTGCTCGAAAACGTGGAAGCAGTAGGACGTGATCGAGTGTGTCGGTGCGTGCGCGTGCGGTCGGAACTCCGATAACGGCACTTTGCACGAGGAAACCGACTATTCGCGCTCGTGCACGCGGATAACGATCACTTGGAATCAATAATTCAACCGCGACAAGCCGCGTCTACCATTTGCCGTAATGGACGATTGAAATTTCTCTGGCGTCGCGTAACACGGGATTTCGCCTTTTTGCGCGAGGGACTTTAACAGCGGCGTGATTTCCATGAAAATTCACGACCCGTCGCGAATATTTAACAATCGGTATGCCAGATTCGAGATCGCAGCACACCACGCCGAAGCGCGCGGAATCAAACAGGGAAATCACAGGTCGCCAGCTGGTGCTCGCGGTGAAAAGCTCGCGGAGTTGCATCGCGCCTCCATTTTTTGCTTCTGCTTCTCATTCGAACAGAAGGTAGCTGAGCCGAGAAAAATCTTAACGAGTTATTGTTGCGCCGTCGAGAAAGTGCTTGGCACTTAGGTAGGGGAGACCGGGGCAGGTTGTAACACGGGGTAAATTGTAACATAAGTAAAATCGTTTGAACGACAAATCTGGTAATCCACAGCATGCGGGAGCTGCTTTACGATATTAGCACCGTCGGTTTTAGTGACACAAACGAGCGTGATGTATTCATTTTGTGGTAATAGCCCAGAATTGTTGTATTTAGAGCACGTAAGTAAATGTTGTCTTGGCACTTTTATTTCAATTAACCGTCATTAGGAACCGTTTGAATTTTTGTTTCTTTGTCGCAAACGAATCAGTACACATTGGTGTATTGTTATGTGTACGCATTTTAGTGATTTGATGTTTAGTTTCTCGTTTGCTGAGATAAAACGCAAAAATTCGACCTCGGGGTAAATTGTAACATGTTACTATACTTACTCCGCTCTAAATGGTGATAAAGCAAGCTATTTGCTGACACACCGGAAAAAGATGCTCTAGACCAGGGGTGCACAAGGGAGCTGTTTTAGCGCCTAGCTGCGAGCAACCCGTTTGTCCCGTTGCTAAGTTTAGAATCGGTGAGGAGAACTGCAGCAGTGTAGGTGCATTTGGTATGACTTGAACCCAGCCGTATATACTTACGCTACTACTGCAGTTCTCTTCACCGATTCTAAACTTAGCAACGGGACAAACGGGTTGCTCGCAGCTAGGCGCTAAAACAGCTCCCTTGTGCACCCCTGCTCTAGACAAACAACAGAACAATCGAGAATCCAAAAAATAGAAAAAAGTATGAAGGCAAAAGTAAAGAAAGCACAGAAGAAGATTGCTTAACTTATGTATATCAAATGTTTAATAATGATCTGTGTTTTCATTTATATTTTTTAGAAATGTTTACTTGTGTTCATATTTGTATTTAAATAAGTAAAACAGATGTGTTACAATTTACCCCGGACTGGGGCAGATTGTAACAAAGGGTCAGATTTGTTTAAGATGAAGCTAGATGAATAAGTGTCCAAGATTTTGTCACGTACTTTCACGCAATTAGTTCACCACATATGTAGGGGGAGTTCCCCTAGTGCCGGACGCTTAAGGTTTTCCTTAAATAAGAAGAAAAAAATAATATTTTAATCTTTATATTCTACGTTATTTATAAGATAATATGAGAAATCAAAATTACACAACAAAACATTCAATATTATCATTATAGTTAACTTAAATTACGGTTAAACTTGATTATGCGATTTGGAGAAATCATTAAGTGGCACCTAGTACCGGACACAGTAAAAATTACTGACGCAACTCAACACAGTCTCAATATAGTTTACAGTGATCACAAATATAATCCTCCGAACATTCGGAAATATCAGCACAAGCCTCGTGTGCCCATTTTTGGCAGCTTGAACACTGAATTGTTTTGGCAAATCTACCTAATTTACATTTTAAAGTAATTTCTTTACCAGATTTTATACATTTCATTTTATCAAACAAAGTACTTTTTGGAATACCATATCTTGAACATGCCTCTCTTAGGCTAATTTCTTTTGCCAGAATTTTCTGAAGTGCAGGTTTCAAATTATTTTCATCCCATGAACCTTTTTTCTTGCTATTCATGATGGTTACGTGTATCTTTTAAACACTGAAACCGAAATAATAAACAGTAATACAAATAGGAACACACAAGATTCAGGTTTATACTGTCCGGTAATAGGGGACAACGTTCTGTCCGGAACCAGGGGACAGTGAACAGATTGAAAATTTTTTTTTGTGGAAACCAGTGTACTGTTTACACAAAACACAAAGGTAATTAAAAAATACTTACCAAAAGATACAATAACGCAACTCACACGTCTTTTAGCCAGGAATATTGGTATATATAATAATCTAAACTTTACACGATTCACCGGATTCCCGTCACACCAAACAATCCATTAATTTATTTCGGATTTATTTAGGAACTGGACCATGTCGACACGTGATCGTTGTTTGTTTTATCCCCTCTACGGTTTACGCGAAAGAACAGCTAAATAGCATTTGAACTGTCACAGATATAGCTAATGTCCGGTATTAGGTGCCGTCCGGCGTTAAGGGAACTCCCCCTAAGTAGTAAATCACGCAAATAATTTCCTGATTGAGGAAAACACTTTCGAGAAAAAACTGTGAAAACTTTTTTTGTTACAATCTGCCCCGGTCTCCCCTACACTTGATTCGCGTCGCAGTTAGGTATACCTATTGATTGCGTCAGCGCACGATTCATTAGCGATAAAATAGACCGGGCTTTGTACGTCGATCAACATAATCTCGTTAGAAAGAATCGTCTGATCGATTCCAGCTTCCTCGCGGAAACTTTGTCGGCTGTTCGCGTTCTCCGTCGACGACAGGGTTCGTCTGCGGTTAACGGTGCACCGTTTCGCGTTTTCGATCGTCGTATGCAGCTAAATGTTGGCGCGAGACATCTCAGTTATCCTAGATTAGACTTTCCTCGGGGGAACACGCGATCCTGCTCCCAGATTTGTTTTCAGGGACATCGTGCTCGATAACGCGAACGGGAAAGAGGCTTCGTCTCCCATTTCTCCGCGTTTTCTCTCTGTATATTTCGCTTCGCGCGGAAATATAGCCCAGCACATTCTATCCCAGCGAGACGAGCACACCGCGGTGCGCGCGGCTGATACTTCGTGTTTGATTAAGACGAGCGCTGAATCGTACCCGGAGATTTCTCAACGCGGCATTTCGAGCTCGGCAAATGTCATACGGTGCTACTCGCGCAGACCATTTATTCGCGATATTACCATTCTGTCCTGCAAATGCCAATGGGTTTCGGGTGGTCCGGGTATATGTATATACATACGAGAGACGGTTCGACCCTCGCTGGTTCACCGTCGACCAGGGTCCCATCGATTAACATCATCGACTGGATCTGCTGCCTCGCGAAGAGCGGAGTGCGCGTGCAGCTCCGCCCCTTGCAAGCCGCAGATTCTAACGAGATCGAACGAGAATGAAACGAGCAGCAGCAGCCTGGACGATGCCGTCCTCCCCTGGCTGGCAAGTTTCCGGAAGCAAGACCTAATCCAGAGCCGTCCATGCCCGACGATTCTAAGTCGGTTCGCACGAAAACCATGATCGACGATTCACGGCCGCCAGTTTGCTGGGAAACCGCCGCGCCGGCGGAGCGACTCGCTCACCGATTCGCACTCGCCCTTGCGCCTGCACCCGCTCGCGTTTAACGCCGCGAATCGATTCGCCCGCAAACTGTCATTAATCCCCTCCAATCGGAACTAACGCTCGTTGCTAATTTGCCGATACTATTGCGTGCCGCGTTCACCTGACCCTCGGGGCAGAGGTAGGGGAGACCGGGGCTGGTAGGCCAGTTTTTCAGTTTTTGATTTTTAATAAATTATGTGGGCAAAATATCATTAAACCGGTTAGTATATTTGATAGGGCATACATTTGGCTATCTGATTAAATTATTAAAGTTGACTAAATGTGACAACAATTAAGGCATTTTAATGTTTTTCTAACACCTTACATGCTGGTCAACCAGCCCCGTGGTCGGGGTTGGTAGACTAACAGTATGGGTTAGGTTGACTATAGGTGCAATCAGTGAAGAAAATGTTGTTAGCAACTTATCGGAATGGTAATAAAATAGCACAATGTCACGAGAGTTGTTTCATTATAAAATATTTATTACTTTTCAATAATAAATAACAATTTAAACCATCACTGGGGTTGGTTGACCAGCTTAGTCATGTAACCCCGAACGTTATTAGTCAACCAGCCCCGAACGATCATTTTGACTTCAATACTCTATATAACCTTTAATTATTTATGTAAAATCAAAAACGCAGTCTCAGTAGGTCGTTTAATAAACAAACTTTAAAATAGTCCCTTCGCATTAATTCTACCGTAACTATATAGAGCGTGGAAACATAAAATCTTTAAGAAAACATATTTACTTACATAGCCAATTTTTCGATAAACGCTGGTAACTGCCAAACAACCTGTAATGGTGGTGTCGGAAACAAATGAATGACATAGTAGAAGTGACTTGTTTCTACAGAAAATCGCCCAGCAGTAGAGCACACGTTAGTGAAAAGTTATTAACAATTAGTCAACCTACCCCTGGGGCCAACCAGCCCCGGTCTCCCCTACTTGGTACGCTGGCGAATAAGACACGCTTGCATCTCCGAGGCACGCTGAATTCATTTCGACGTTCGTTAGAAGCCAGTGGTCCAACGTTATTAGAGAGCTCCAGCGTTATATCGAGGGCTACGATCGCTTTGGCGGACCTTGGAAAGATCCCGTTGAATTCGCATCGAAATTGCCCCGCGGGCGGAGCGATTTAACGGGCGGCTAACGAGATCGCTTAATCGCAGGTACGATGGTCTCGCGGTCGCATCGCGTGGCGTCGAGCGAACGCGATACGAATCTACGCTCGCATAAATATGCTTATCTAAATTTCCAATTAGCATTCAAAATTGTCGTGGTAGATGGAGCGAGGTAGCGGGCGAAAGGTCGATCAGAATTCAATGAATCGCGCGTTTACCAAAGGGAGGCATTCCCTGGCGTGCGCGTTTGTTCGATCGACCCCTATTTACGGGGCACTCGTGCCGAGTCAATCATTTCTTCTATTCCCTCGCCTTTCCCTAACGAGGATACTCATTCTCCACCTTGACAAGTCTCAATCGAGACCTCGCTCTAACGGGTTTGTCAATAGTTCGCGAGTTACGACGTCGCGAGGTTTCGATATTATTTTTCAAGATTGCCTCGGACGACAGAGCTGTGATAATGGCGGCTGAAAGCTCTTGAACCGCGACGCGAATTTCGATCGATAACGATTCCCTCTGGTCTCCACGTCTGAGAGGTGGTGCTCGGCCAGAGGCTGGATATAAGGCGACCGAAGAGAATGTTTGCGCGTATAAGAGACACAATTGTAGGAAGTGGTCCCTTCGCGTTGGCAAAGATACCCGTTATATCGTGGAATATACTATATACTAGCTCGCGGTGGTCCAGAGGGGGGCGCCCGACTATATCCTGCAGGGACTCGACGGTCACGAGTTCATACCCCGAAGTGCCATAAGTATCTCCTATCTGGCGAACGTATCTGGCTGTTTAGCGAACGTGCTTAGACACCCATCCTGCTTAGTGCTCGACCGAGAGCGGAGCGCCGCTAACGTCTTCCCCTGGGAACAGACACTGCACGCGAGAGATTTCCTTTCCCTTCCCTTCTCGATCGTCAGGACCCTCCTATCGTCAGGTCGTTTGCCCAAACAATTTTCCGTCGATCGCCAGCTTCTCCCTCTGGCCACCGTATTCTCCCATTACCGACAGGGAATCGTCGGGGTGCGAGCACCAAGCGTGGAGTGTCTCCATTTAGCTTTTTTACAGACGAGCGCAAACACCGAATCAGGCGTACGTATGTTCCTTCGTGACAAAAAGCGAACGGTTCGCAGTACGGTAAAAAGGAACGCGTGCTCGACGTACACGTGTACACGTGTACGTGCACGCGTGCAAACGTTTACGTAGGCTAATGTAATACGGGTGGTGATGTCAGCGAACTGGTCGTCGCTTAGGTGGTCTCTCGCCGTTCGTTCAGGCTCCTTCGAATGCCGCCGTTGTTGAAAAAACACAACACCTGCCACCCCCCCCCCCCCCCCGGCGGAATTTGTTATAAAGAAGCGTCGCGCCGGGATGCTTCGTCGCGACATTCCTCGGCGGAACTTGGCGGAATTGGAATCGCGAGACGCTCTTGCTACGGGCTAAAAGTGTTTGCGATATCGCTGCAAAGGGGAACGGGCGAAACGGGTTCTCGTCGCTTCGTTTCGGGATACTTTGAAATGGGGGAAAAAGTGTGCCCCGTGAAAGCGCAAAGCAAGTTTGTACAGCCTCTACTTTTTAACTCGAGTTGCCGATCCTTAGGCACACATCCACCTGTGTGTACAGCTCCGGGAGGCAGGGAGAGGTCTTGTTTGAAAATTGTCGAAAACGCGAAGGGAACGGACTGACTACTAGTAGATAGTAAACGCTAAAACCTTTGCCCGCTGGCTGACGACAGTTAATTGCGAGCCCCCGATCGATTATGAACGCTCGTCGCGGGTGATTACGAGATTTCGTAAATCCTGTCGATGTTGGATGTTTTGTCTCGACCCGCCTCGCAGCTTCCCGCCAACTCCGGAGAAAGCTTATCCCGCGTCGAGGTCGATCGAGGAACTGTATCGTTTACGATTGAAAGGTGATACGGAGCAGCGCGATCGATCTTTTCCGAACGATAGATTTGCTGAAATGGACGAGGTACGAGGCTCGCGCTGACGCGAAACAGAAGCAGTCACGATTCGTTTGCGTGGCAGTTTTCAGACAGCTTCCGGATTGATTAATTATTCTTCGATCGGACACTAACATGTGTGTTCGTATAGGCAATTTGAAAGGTACATGGGTACCGGTCGGCTACACCGAGAAACAGGCGTGCCTGGTCAGATGGTTTTGTTAGGCGGGCCATGCACAGCGGTTTCGCCAAATTAACGCGTAGATACTAATTCGGCGGTTGGGCTGAATGGACACTTCAGAACCGCAGGATTCTGCACGATACTCGAACGAAAGATCCCTCGCCCGGGGTACGTACATTAGGGTGGAGTGAAAAATTTTTTTTGACAAATTCCCCAACACTGTATGTTTAATTTTTGACCCTATACTAAAGCATCATTCATACCAGAAAATTAATAAGTTATTACATCATCCTCAGGTGGCGCATGGTAAATTAAAAAACAAACTTATAGAGAATTTATAAATTTTTTACAAACCAAGTATTCTGCGCTTTCCTTATAGCGATTTCGGCAGACACGCACTGGTGCAGTTTCGTGCTATGCCGCACAGTGGGGCAAAGTGACAAATTTTGTGTCAAAATCAAAGAACTTTTGATAGAAATGAGATAGAGCGATGATTTTTTTTTTTGTTAAAGCTGAAACATTGCAGAATAAGGGAAAATTGCCGAGATTATGGTACGAACGTTTTTTCACTGTGAAAATTTGTGTTAAACTTGAAATTTTTCAACAAAATTGTGATTAATCCAATACCATGCACGGTAGGATTTTTTTCTTGACATGTTGGACCTCATTTCCTGTAGATTTTGTCACGCTGATTTCAAATCCGTTCGCAAAATTTGTCTACTACCTCAGGATTTTGAAAAAAATCGATTTATGTGAAAGACTAATGAAATCATATTTTTCTCGTTGAAATGATTTGATAACCCACTGGTTTGAAGGTATATTGTATTCCCATATATGGAACACAATCAAAATAAGAATAATGAAGTATTTGAATGTTTTTAGTTACTTACAAAACACTTCACATCTCGTGATCATTTGACGTATCGCTGTCCTGGTCACTGGCACTCTCTGTAGGCTGTGTGTGGCTGCAATGTAATATAAATTAGATATCTATTTTCCATAATTATATTTTCCTTTACACATGAAGTAAGGTAAGTATTTAATCTTTTTAACTTACTTCTCAACAACAAAAAAAAATATAAAAAAAAAGACATTAATATAAATGAATATAATGTAAATGAAAATATAATTATGGAAAATAGATATCTAATTTAAATTACATTGCAGCCACACACAGCCTACAGAGAGTGCCAGTGACCAGGACAGCGATACGTCAAGTGATCACGAGATGTGAAGTGTTTTGTAAGTAACTAAAAACATTCAAATACTTCATTATTCTTATTTTGATTGTGTTCCATATATGGGAATACAATATACCTTCAAACCAGTGGGTTATCAAATCATTTCAACGAAAAAAATATGATTTCATTAGTCTTTCACATAAATCGATTTTTTTCAAAATCCTGAGGTAGTAGACAAATTTTGCGAACGGATTTGATATCAGCGTGACAAAATCTACAGGAAATGAGGTCCAACATGACAAGAAAAAAATCCTACCGTGCATGGTATTGGATTAATCACAATTTTGTTGAAAAATTTCAAGTTTAACACAAATTTTCGCAGTGAAAAAACGTGCGTACCATAATCTCGTCAATTTTCCCCTATTCTGCAATGTTTCAGCTTTAACAAAAAAAAAAAAAAATCATCGCTCTATCTCATTTCTATCAATAGTTCTTTGATTTTGACACAAAATTTGTCACTTTGCCCCACTGTGTGCCGGTGCTGCCTGAGCACAGTGCCAGTGCAGCACGGTTTCTAGGGTTTTCTAGCACCGATTACATTGGATTTGACATGCGAGCAATCTTGTATCGTATTCGGTGAACAAGAGCTGCCCTGGTGTAGTGCAAACTTCACATTCGGATGAACGGAATAAACTGCACTAGTGCAACCTTTCTCGCATTGCGATTTCTGACCGGTTCTGACAGCGCAGTCCAGTGTAGCCAAGTGTAGCGGATCTCTGTAGGGAATTTACCACAGAAAACTATGCGCGTGAAATGATGTTCACACCAATTAACGGTGACAAATATATATTTCGTAAATAATATGGGTTTTCCTACAAACGCTGGGCACGATGGTAAATTCGATCACGATTGTTCCCAATCACGGGGATTTCTGACAATGATCCGTGATTTTTCGTGATCGCTTCTGATTCGTGGTGAGCATAACTGTTCTTTGCACGCGTCACATAACCCCAATTTCTCTCAAAACATTCCCAAACATTCTTATAGAAGTTCAGTTGTATATTTTGAACCAGTGTAATCGTTCTTGATTTATTTAAATATAACGAATATTTCTTCACTTTAGTTAAAAAATAAAAAATATGTATACCTGCGAGAATACTTTAGCCAATCAAATCAGTGTGTGCATACATAGCTATATTGATGTAGTTTATAAAAAATTATTCAATCAATGTTAAGAATTACGATCACGGGAAGCAAATTCACTCAAGATAAAAAATCCCCATCATTGTTATAGCGAATTCGGTACCTCGCACTGACTCTGCACTGGTGCCGGAAAATGACTTGGATTGGTTGATTCTTATAGAGCTATCTTCGTTTCTATCAGAAACAACCAATCCAAGTCATTTTCTGGCACCAGTGCGGAATCAGTGCGAGGTACCGAATTCGCTATTTAGTGATTTTGCACTCCATCCCTATTCCCTAACCAGAATCCACCAGAACAGAGCTGAGTCAGCTCTAGTTCACCCGAATGTGCGGCATGGTGTCGCACTGAAAAAGTTCGCACTAGTGCGCACCAGTGCGTGTCTGCCGAAATCGCTATTAGTGTCCTCTCTCGCACTAGCAATTGTTGATTATTAGTTCTACTGACTCAAGGTCGAGATCAGATACATTGTCCGGTCCGAACTTGTCCCGCGAACAGCGATCGAGGGGAAACTGGCCCCCTCCAGTGAGCCTCCACTGTAATATCTAATTTTAGTTGTAACATTAATTAAAAATTATTTTTAGAAATATTCTGATTACTTATTTATAACCCTGTTTTCCCAATGTTTACGAAAACTTTAAGTCACCTGCGCCACCTGAAAATAATAACGCGGACGGCTGAAATTTTACAGTTACACACTTCCAGACACGGGTGAAAAAATAGTAATACAGGAATAAGAGAATATGTATTAAACATTTTTTTCACCTGTTTCGCTCCATCCTACCGTACATAAACGGATATGCGTCCGCGAGCAGGTCGACCATGCCGCGACACGGCAAGGCTGGTAGCATAAAATGTAAAATATAAAAAGCTTTGAACAAAAACCTCTTACGAGGTGTTAATTAAACCGCGAGGCATTCCCCTGCCGGTGGTGACGGGCGGTCGGAAGTATGAATCACCGAACGAAAGAAACTTGGAAAGCCTTTCCGCGATGTAGATACGGTTCGAGCGATGCACGTAAAGATTGATACGGCTGACCTAATTTCAGATAGTGCGCGATAAGGTGTCCACGTTGAAACGTGCACCTGAATTATTACGCGGGCGGTTACTGGAGTTGGCGCCGTGTATCGTTTCGCGCGATAAAGCACGTTTAAGTTATAAAGATAAAGCTCGCGCTCCTCGACATCCGTTTGGCCGGGCGCGATCCGACGTATCCGTTCGGGGTCTAGCAATCTCGATCTCTGGTAGGTTAATTGGCAGAGAAATAATTTCGTTGCCGTCACTCGCGTGGAATAGCGTTCGACTAACGCCATTTGGGGCACGATCGTGCCTCGTCATTGAAAATAAAGCGTTGCAGTGTAATGGCATTCTTTCCTGGATAACATAATGCATTCCTTAACGCGACCCGGCTTATACTATTGCTCGGGGCGTGTAGCATTGCCCCTGCAGCGACGAGTAATTCGAAACGTCCCGTTTCCAGTGGACTTTGGCCCGAATATCGTTTTGCGTGGAGAAACGTGTACGGTCGGTTGACGACGGCGGCGGTAAATGGATTTGTCGGATTTTCCTTATGGTTAGAGTGGGATCGAACCGAGAAGGTTTCCTACCGCGCACAGTTATACAGGACACGAGCCGTTTCTCTTCGCGAGCGCGCTGCACACCAAGGATTTCAAATCTTTCCCCGTAAAGCCTATGTACTACTTAGATCGCGAAGCCCGCAACCAGATCGATAAGATCGCTTTGTTTACGACAAATATGGGGAGGGAAGAACAGAACGTGACCTAGCATCCAGGCGATATCGGTAATAGCCTGTAACCTTTGTTTGGCTTCACGGAACACAGCTCGATCAGATTGCAATTAAGATAACTAATTTATCGGACACGACGTATCAACTTAGCGCAAAGGGGTAGGCATTCGCGGGTCTCGAGTGACGCGAGGTACTCTATACCTGTAGCTGCAGTTTTTATCGTTGGACGAGAGAGAGAGAGAGAAATTTCGGTTCGCCGTTTCGTCACGCTAATTAAAGTTCGAATCAGGTCGCCCAATCGACCTTTTGCCACCTACCGACTACAAGGCACCGGCAATATCAGCGCACATCCCAAAAACTCTAGCGTAGGCACTTAAGTACTTATCAAACCGTATCCCTGGAACTTTGTTAGGCAATAACAACGCTGGATACTAACTAGCAAGGAGGAGAGAGGACGAAGAGGCGAAGGGCAAGCGGGAGAAGTAGGAGCCGAAAAGGAAGCGAGGAAACCAAAGAGCGGGGAATTCAGCTCCCGCCGAAAGAGAATTATCGACTACCAAGTTTCTTAATTACCACGACTGCGAACGCGCAATTGGGACACGCTAATTTTGTCGAGGCTGCACGTCCTAAACCAATTAATTCCTTTGATATCGCGTCGCCGGACATCGAACGCGCCGTGCTGGTCGGCGCGGCGGGCGGCGAGTACGTTTGAAAAAAGAAGTTTGCCAGAGTCGTTTAATTAAGCGAGCAACGGCCAAGTCGAAGATTATGTCGCCGCTGGAACCAGCAATTCCTCTGATAACAAAGTTTCAATCGGCGAGACGATAGATCTCGTTCCGGGCAACTTTAAAGGAGAGCACTGGCTTGGAAAAGCGATTATCGATCGACGAGCCTATTAATTATTGGAATTGCTAAGGACAGCCAGTCCCGTGGAAGCGCATAGGGCTTCGAGAGTACCTGCTGGAAGAAAGCGGCCAAGAGAACGGCGGACCACGGTTGTCGATATTGGATGCTGAATGTCGGATTCGATCGACGAGGGAGAAAACGTTAGTGGGGCACGAGGAGAAAGCAAAGGATCGTTAAAGGCACGGCGATAAGTGATTAACGCGTGCTCGCGGCAGCCAGAAGTGTCGGACGATTGCTGATTGCTGCTGTCTCGACGAGGGCGCCAACAACGCCTTTGAACTAGTTTCAACAGCCACGTGCAGCAGAGAGGATCATCTTGTATGCGCTCGGGGAGCGTAATTGCTCTTTACGTTTTCTTGCTCCACCCCCTCAAAGGAGAAGAACTCGGATCGTTTGTCGATCGAAGGGCGCGCCGAGGCTTTTCCTCCAACAATCGTACTCGACGGGCTAGTGCAGAAATACCAGGCTGGATTGGCCGTTCGCGCGTGTAAGTGTTTGCGGGCGCCTGCACGGACGAGCAGATCTTGAAAGGCGAGTGGACGAGTGGAGGAAAAAGGAAGCCGAGGGAGCGAGGAAAAGCTCGTCGAAGCAAGTTATTAGCGAACGCGGTGGTTTGCGGTGGCGCGGTGTGAAAGAGTGTTAATTACCAGCTGGTCGTCACACGGATATAATGGCGCTGGCGGTTCGCTGAAAGACGCGCGAGGGACGATCGCGACGCGACGCGGCGCGACGTTCGTTGACGAGACGAGACGGCCTGTTATGACGTGACGAGAGGGAAACACTGGCGTACTTCCGTCGCGAGTATTCCAGAAATGAATTCCACCATGAGAGTGTCTCGAGTAGCTGCGCTGTTGATCCTCTGTTGCGCCATCGGTGAGTTCTTTAATGTTTATTTCTCTTTTCGCTTTCGCTTTCGCACAGCTCAACATTTTCGCCACTCATTCTCCTCGAGCTTTAACGCAACGCCGGCTTCCCGCGCGGCAGCCGTTTCCTCGTGGCCCCGGCAGAACTTCCTACGGCGCGAAGCGCGCAAACATTTTCTATTACAAGACCCTCGCAGTCCCATTCAATCCAAAGTTGCCCGCGCAACAGCGACTCTCGGGGCGAAGTTAATTCGGTCGATGCTCGCGTCTCTCGAAGACGGTAGATAAACCAAGATTAATTGCGCGTCCACGGCAGATCAGGATCGCGACTGCTTTATAAAAGAAATTAAATTCTGATTTATGCGTCTCGCTCGGAGCGTACGGTGCCGCGGGACGTCCTTTTAAGGACTTGCTACAATCAGGACGACGGCGACGTTTTAAGGCCGTTTACTTTCTCGACTGCAAGGTTAACTATGGTACGAAACGTTGGTACACGGGCGCGGGCCAAGTTAGGTGAAAGCGAGGATTCGTAAAGGGGAAGATCCAGCTTTTCTCAACGGCCGAACAAAATCTGCCCGTCCCGTGATTACGTAAACGCCGCGGTTCGCGTATCTATCGTTTCCAAAGAGGAAACGGATAGTCGAGGTATCGCGGATAAAATTCATGGCAGACGATGTCACGCGCGTACGTATAGGTATACAGGCCATACTCGAACAGTTTAGAGCAGCGATGCCCCGATGGGCGGCCCGAGGGTACGAGCATCCATCGCCAGTGTCCACGGGAAATTCCCTGCGTAGTATGATACTCGCGTCGCAGGGAGGGAGAACGCATGCGCGCGATGACGCGGTGACAGTTAAACCAATCAACGCCAAGACGGGACACGCCGTTTCGTTTCCCATCGTTTCCCATGTTGGCGTTGATTGGTTTAACTGTCACCGCGTCATCGCGCGCATGCGTTCTCCCTCCCTGCGACGCGAGTATTATACTAGGGTATGTGTCCCTATTACGGAGCCTGTCCCAATTATGGAGCCTTTCTATTAAAATTATCAATGAAACAAAATCCATGCATAAACAAACGTAAACAAATTTTTTTTAATTAAATTCAAATATTCACGAACAAGATTCAAAGTAAAACACGACAATTTTAACATGTCATAATGTTATAAGTATTCATAAAAAAATGCGTAACACGCTTTCGGTGAATTAATAGCATTTCTTGTCCAAAACCTTAAGAAATGTTGTATCGAACTATTTCATATAAATCAATTATAAACACTGTTCTCACCGTATAAAATGCATATTATATCCGAAAAAGGTTTAATGTAATTAAAAACAATAAATTCAGCACCTACAAACTTGTTTGTTATTATTTTTAAGTTAAATTCCGTAATACCGCCAGATTTTCAATCTTGTCCGTAATTCGGAGCCTCGAAGCCGGAAACGTGGTTTCGTTATAACCTCATTTTTGTTTCAAACTGTCAAAAGCGAAGTGCGTGTGTGGATCTGGAAACATAAATGATTTACCACAAAACTACAATATTTACAACAAAATAGCTCTAGGTAACCCTATGTCACAAAAGTTACGTTAGGAGCGACATTCAAAGGTACCGAAATGTGGATAGGCTCCATAATGGGGGGCACCGTAATACGGGCGGGCTCCGTAATTGGGGGCACTGTAATGCCGACGGCGCAGTTTTCAGGGCTCCGTAATAGGGACAAAAACATCTTTTTTTGTTTAATTAAATACATTACAAAGATTTATTTTTTTTTACTTAAAAAGAAGTCCTTCGTAAAGAAGAATTGTTCATCAACAGATATTCATTTTCAGAATATGAAATTCATGTAGCAGTATTGTTTAATTAATATATGATTGCGCGAACTGGCTTAAACCCTCCGTAATTGGGACACATACCCGACGCAGGGAATTTCCCGTGGACACTGTCCATCGCATTTTCCAAAACTCGCGTGGAAGGGGGTCTCGAAACCAATGAAGTTGCAGGCATGTAACGGATGAGGAAAACTCTAGTAGTGTGCATGTAGGCTCGTACTCGTAGGCTTATATGACTGGGACTCTTGGAGCCCCAGTGTTCTACATTTTAGGAATTAGGAAAATAAACAGGAATTGACTAATGATTAAACAATAATATTATGTAATTGGACGAAATAGACTTGAACATTCCCACTTACACCTCTAATTAACAAAAAGTTTCTTATTAAACGATTTTTATTCAGCTTCAATCCTCTGTTTGTGTGTTTGTTTGTATGCATGTTTGTTCAGTTCAAATCTAGAAACTCAATTTTAACCCACTTCCAACTATCCAATAGACTTGAAACTTGGCAGGCATACGTAGTTTGGATGACAATACAAAATTATGAAGAAAAAGAAACCCCCCCAGGGTTTAAAAAATTATCCTGTCATCAAAAAATAGAACCCATAACCGCAAATCCAAACGACTTGAAATCAGCCTATAACCAGAAGTCAAATCAATTTAATCCATAGACTTATATAGACGGAGCGGAAGAGAGGACTGTTGGCGAGGGGACTGTAAGATCGGAGGGGAAAAGGCAGAAACCATACAGGCATTACAGGCAATTCGGTAGTTAGGTTCGGATGTATTCGGTTCTTGTCGGTTCGGCATTAATGGCTATGTTCGAAACATAACCACTGTTGCTCAACTATTACTGTTCTAAAGCGTCGTACACTTGATTCCACAGTAGAGCATCAAGATTTCGCGCAGGCACGACCCTCAGGCGACGTTGCTACGCCGCCTCCCCACTTAACCGCCTATGTTTTTCTGTTCACTCTTCGTGCGGGACTGTTTACGTTGACAACGGTCAGGTCCCGCGTTTGGGATGTACCAATTATTCCGTGGAAATTACCACGACCAATCGCATGCGGTTCAAACCGTGGGTAGTAGTGGGAGCTGCGCAGATCGGTCGCAAATCGGTAGGGGCGTCGAGATGCTCCAATATGGAATCAAGTGTAGTGGTCGTTGTATATAATCATATATTAATTGAGTGTAATAATGACTTATTGCGTAGTAATCGGTTGTGCAAATCGCAGGAAAAATAAAAACTGCGAACAGTTGGAGAACATGTAAATAAATAAATATACATACATAACCAACAATTTATATATTATAAATATAATCTTAGAAATTCAAATGTGTTGCTTGATTATCGAATAGATAATATGTTTATAATAAAAATATTTATTTTTTTCATCAGTTATGTCGCAGCAAATGAGCGATATATATCTATTATACTATATAATTATTTATGCATATTAATTATGTTTATGAACTTTTAAGCTTACAAAATCTTTAAAAATATAACTATTATTGCATATATCTATAAGTACGATTTTATTTAAAAAAAGCTTCATTCTATTTACTAATTTTGTTATATATATAACCTACATGATATACGAAATTTTGAATTATGTATAAGTATACCTAACCTTTTCGACTAAGTATCCCTCATAGATATATATAACGTCATTGAATTTCCGAATAGCCCCGAGGAGGAACGGAGTTACCCGATTTGCCTGTATGACAGTCCCCTTACCGCGAATCTTACAACCCCCCTCAGACACGCTCCGTCTATATATGTCTATGATTTAATCGCAATGAAATCAGCATGTAACGGTTACGTGCTGATTTCAGGGTACGAGCCTACACGCACACTACATACTAGAGTTTTCCTCATCCGTTACATGCCTGCAACTTCATTGGTTTCGAGACCCCCTTCCACGCTAGCTTTGGAAAATGCGATGGATGCTCGTACCCTCGGGCCGCCCATCGGGGCATCGCTGGTTTAGAGTTTTAGACATCGAGCTTTACTGGAGTTATCGCTGTAAACGCTCCTTTCGCGTCGATCCATTGTCCGAGATCTCCGTTATCCGAGTATACTCCAGCGATACATCCACGTCGTTGCACTTGCATTTAACCGTAAAGAAGATAGTCTAGCAGCATATTACGCTGGTTGAAGGGAAGAGAAGCCGGGGCAAGCCGAATCGGTATTACCATCACGCCTTGGCCGTTTCGTAATTACGTCAGTTGCAGGGGTCGTTACAGGTTTACGAGGGTAAGTCGGTTCGGCTTCGGCGGTGACGCCAAGCCGCGAAGCAACAGCGCAATGCGTTTTAAAGTTGAGCCGAGAGTTTGCCAGGCAATTTGCCCAGCGATAAATGAAATATTCTCAGCGGTGCTGATCGATCCGCCGATCCAGCGATCGGTGGCCGAATGCGCAAACTTTTTCTCCGAGTAATCAGCCGGCAAATTAATCCCGCGGACTGCGATCCCGTTTAATTGATACCGTATTTCTCCGGGTCGTCGATACACGGCGGATCCGCCGAATTCGATTCGGTTGCCGGGCACGGCCGAATTAGAATAAATCAAACGGCATTTCGGTCGTTTGTCAAGCGAAATGAAAGTTACCGGACACCTATTACTCACGGAAGCATAAAAATTCGACCAGGTTTTTGGCCCGCGCTTTGCCGGCGGGACAGTATTTCTTCGTCTTCGCGTTTGACATCCCCGAAGGAAAAGTTTCGCGGCGCGAGATCGCGCTGCATCCCCGTGAAGCGTGTAAGTGAAATTCTCGTCCACTTAAGTACTTAGTTACCGACGTTCTGCGATCACTATCGTTCTATTTTCGCCGATCGAAGCGCGAGTTTACCTGTGGACGCCAAGCATCGAAATATTTCCAGGTCGCCCGCCGTCACGTTTATTTTTAACGCTGCCTCGATCCTCGGCGAATTGTTCGCTGGGAGTCCCGGGACCCTGATGCCCGATTACTACGCGCAGAAGTGTCGGGTTCCACCGCGGCCGAAATGAAACGCCTGATAACGCCGCGCCGAGAGCAGATCTCGGATTTCGCTTCGCGGTGCGCCTGGTGCTCTGGGAAAGTGGGAGCCGGCACGGGAGTAGAACAGGCTTCGCTGCGGACCCGAAAATCGTCCTGGACCAGCAGCAGGAGCGTTAGCTGGGGGTTGACGTAAATCTCGCATCGCAGGGTCAGCGCGTCGGGAGTTTGAAAAATACGTCTCACTGCACATAGACTACGATGGAGGGTAGCAAGCGGTGGAGGAGAAGAGAAACTCGAAAGAAAATTCTTGGCCGTAGTCGTCGGTGACTTAGGGATGGCGATAACTCAAGCACTGCGAAACTTTGGAGCTTACGTGCGAGAAAAGAGAGGGAAGGAGATCGAGCTGGGCCGTGAATCAATTTACGATGGAAATAAAAGAATTTCCACGGGGAACGGGTCACAGGGTCGTACGGGGAGAAG
The DNA here is from genome assembly GCA_946251845.1 of Andrena fulva. Classification (NCBI taxonomy): domain Eukaryota; kingdom Metazoa; phylum Arthropoda; class Insecta; order Hymenoptera; family Andrenidae; genus Andrena; species Andrena fulva. The sequence goes on along the minus strand of OX276327.1, from coordinate 91,506,839 downwards.
GGGCGAGGGAATGGAGGAAGCAGCGGGAACGATTCGGTCTCGGAGCGCGTGAAAAACGCGAGAAGCGCGGATCCTCTTCAAAGGGCGCTCGCGGAACTTTCCCGCCCTCGATACGAAAGAACTCCGTTGGCTCGCGAAAAATCGCGTAAGGAGGAAAGTTTGGATGGACGCGGCGGGATGGATTTTATCGGACGTTTTGTCGGATGTAATTATATGTTTTCATGGTGTCGCGCTAACGATCTCGACGGTCCTCCGGACTTTTGGCTGGAACGGCAATCGGCACCAAGTTGCCGCAAAGTTTCGCGTTATCTGAGCCGCGAATTCTGACAAATTCAAACAGTCGTTAGCTGGATGTAAGTGTGGTTTAACGAGAGTACGGAGTTGGCCCGTTCAATAACGTGCGAGGAACGTGGAGCAGGGCGAACAGAGGGAACACGCGTGCCCTGGCCCCGGAGGAGGAGGCGGTTCCATCGATACCGTTCCATTTTATCGCGCGAAACGGGATCCGAGAGGCAGCCAGGCTGTGTGTCGTACGTAGCGACCGGCATGCAGCTGGCCGCTCGCCTCCCGCTCGTCAGCCACGATAAGTTAATTAGCGGACCGGCGCGGCGTGAATCGGATTAATGCGTCTTGCAGTTGCGCAATGTCGACAAATCTTGGTCAAACTCGGTATCTTAACGGCCTTAAGATGTCGGAGCTGGTATACGTCGCGTCGAGGTTTCCTTCGCGAGACTTGGCGTTACGTTTCATACGTCATAAACGCTTGCAATTGCGCGCTCCTGCATACCCCGGCGTAGCACAACGACTTGCAAAACCAGGTCGTAGCTTGCAAGTTTCACCGTTCAGGATTCCTCGTTTCCTTCGCTTCCCCGCGTCCTCGCTTCAGTCGGCGAGGTATAGGTATGTCGATGTACGCAAAAATCTATTCAATTGCCTGGATTCGGTCTCCGCGAAGACACCCGACAGGGTGTCTCGTAATCGTAACTTAGTAGGTAATCGAACCTGCGAGCGACTTGCACGAGTAGACTCGAAGCATCGCGATGCATTTCGTTGGGGACTTAAGATTCCATCGTCGATCCGGAGCCGATCGTTATCGATTCGACGATTACGTGGATTCGGGATCGGCCGCGTGTGCTTGGAATCTCTAATCAGACTATTATAACACAAGGGTTGAGTAATTGGTTAGAAAGTCGAGCGACAGAAGCGACGCGCAATTAAAAGGTTGCTTGTCACGTTGCAGTTACGACCGCGTATCTTTCACGGAAGATAACGCTGTCTCTAGTAATGTCTCGAACTTTTGGAAATTTGTAAACACTAAACGTGGCGGTCATAGTATTCCTGGCAAGGTGCATCTCGATCAAGCCTCTGCCACGACTCACTCGTCACCTGCCGATCTCTTTGCGGACTTTTTCGGATCTGTTTACACCCGTCCGTCCGGAGTGTTACCTGCGTTGAATCCTGGTCTGTCCCCCGGTGCTGGTGTAAACATACACTCGCTATCCGTCTCTATAGGTGATATTTATTCCAAGCTAGATTCACTCGATTCGGCCAAAGGCCCGGGTTTCGACGGTATCCCCCCTTTGTTTTTGAAGGAATGCCGCTTTATTCTCTCCAGGCCTCTCTGGCATATCTTTAATCCCTCCCTAAAGAGTGGAATTTTTCCCCCAGACTGGAAGACTAGTCTAGTAACCCCAGTATTTAAGGCAGGTGACCGCTCGGACGTGAAAAACTACAGGCCGATTTGTAAACTATCTGTCCTGCCCAAACTCTTCGAGGAAATTGTAACTGAGTACGTAACGCCTCTTCTCACAAATGTCATCTGTAATGAACAGCATGGATTCGTTCCCGAACGATCGACGGCGACTAATCTGGCGGTATACCACTGCTATGTCTCAGCGGCCCTCGATGCCGGTCTCCAGGTTGACACTGTATACACAGACTTCCCGAAGGCCTTTGATACGGTTGACCATGATATTTTACTTCAGAAATTATCTTCGATTGGTATTAGTGGGTCGTTCCTGTCATGGGTCGGTAGCTATTTGGATGACCGGGTGCAAGTAATTAAAGTGTTCGACCAACTATCAGCTCCTGTTAAGGTGAGCTCTGGCGTCCCTCAAGGATCGCACCTTGGTCCCCTTCTGTTCCTCATTTTTATTAATGACCTGAAGGATGTATTCCGGGACTGTACATTTCTTATGTATGCCGATGATTTGAAGATATTTCGTACCATTCGCAGTGCACTCGACTCCAGTAAGATGCAGGATGACCTCATTAGATTCGAGCAGTGGTGTACCGTCAATAAGATGCGGCTAAATACAGCTAAATGTGTGGTGTTGAGAACCCATAGAGCTAGGAGTGTCATAGTATCGCCATATAGTCTATGCAGCACCCCATTGAATGATGTGGACGAAGTCTGTGACCTTGGAGTTACGTTTACGACTAGGCTAGATTTTCGTAACCATTACCGGAATATCACTTGCAAAGCGATGAAAACCTTAAGGTGGAATCTGACGGACCGTGGATCGGCGAGCTTGGCACGAGACTCGCCGAGCCCACGCGCCGTGAGAACGCTCATGGCTCGCCGACTCGCGAGTCTGGGCGAGCCGAGCCGATCCACGCGCCGTGAGAACTCTCATGGCTCGCCGACACGCGAGCCGGGCCGAGCCTAGGCGAGCCTGGGCGAGCCGAGCCGACTCGCCGATCCACGCACCGTGAGAACATCATGGATCGCCAATTCGCGAGTCTGGGCGAGCCTGGGCGAGCCGAGCCGGCTCGCCGATCCACGTGCCGTCAGATTCCACCTTTTAGGATTTATAGCTCGTTTCGCAAAGCACTTCAGGCAATTGAAATCACTGAAGTTGTTGTATGTAGCACTTGTCAGACCCCAGGTAGAATATGCGTCGATAATTTGGAACCCAAAGCACAAGATATATGTCAGTTTAATCGAAAGAGTCCAGCATAAGTTCCTCCGGATGGCTATGAGAGCAATAGGTAGTCCTATGCCAGGCCTGTCCAACTTTTGCTCTTGCCCTCGATGAGCAGCCGCGGGTGGTTGCGAGCGAAGGCAAGAGCGACGGCAAGAGCGGCAGCCGTAAAAGAGTGGGGATAGTGGCGTTCACAGATTCCCCCATCAAGAAGACCTTTCGCTCTTGGGCCTGGCGCGGTGCCTCCGAGAGCGAAGAGCAACTCGCGGCTGCTCGTGCGAGCAAATCCCTGGACAGGCCTGTCCTATGCTGTTCAATGACCATGACTGTGGTCCTGCCATGCACAAAACAAAGCTCATCACTCTCAGTAACCGTCGGGTTTGTACTGACCTATTGTTTCTGTATAGAATTATTCATGGACAGATAAACTGTAATGATCTCGTGGCATCAATACACTTTCAGGCCCCTGAACGTTTATTGCGTCTGAGACCCCTTTTTAAGCCGAAAGTTCCAGATTACTTTCATTATACAGCCGATCCCATAAACCGCGCAATGGGGGAGGTCAATCAGCGCTTTGCGGACATTGATTTATTCGCTGCCTCACTTGATTCGTTTCGGAAACAGCTGCTTAACCGACTTTCCGCTTAACCTGTCAACTGCGTTGCGGCGTTTAATGTTTATCGTTGCGTGTAGAATGTTTATCTCATTCTACTTATTCTATTATACTATGTACTCTAAAGGGTTTTTGCCCGTTAATAATAATAATAATAATAATAATAATAATAATAATAATAATAATAATAATAATAATAATAATAACGGCTCTCTGTACTTTTTCGGCGATGCTTCATTTCATGTGTGTACGTAGCAGGCGGCCCACGGTGATTCACGTAGACCTCTGTCTTCTGTGGGAGCAGGACCATCTTCCCATCGCGCGGTTACATTTAATGCGCGTTTAAACATCCGTCAGCAGGCGGGACCATTAAATCTGACCTGCTTGTTAGCGAGCTGCTGCCGTTGCACCTCGGAAGCACTGGGTGCCGGGGCGGCGGGGCGCGGCGAGGCGAGGCGCGTTGGTTCGCGTAAGCCCCTGTTACATCGGACGAAAATCGCATTTCGACCCTTTTACGATCGTATAAATGTGCACTGGCAAGCTTGTTCGCATCGTTCCTCGTCGATCATATTCTCGTTATCTCTCGCGGGGGACAGTTGGAACGTTTCACGGACGATTTCTCCTCTCGTCCTCTCATTCTCCCTATCTCACCACGCCTCTCTCCGTTAATCTCTTTGTTCCAGCCCGTTTGTTTTCGCGATGCATCGGAAACTCGTTTTTCCCGGATTCCCCGGTAACTGGCCGCCCGGTGTCCGCTACCTGTGCGATTAATTCGTAGCATTCCGTTCCATTGACTTCAGACCGGCTGGCTGAAAGGCAGCCGCTCACGGAGCAACGGGGACGTCTGCTCGATGCGAGGGCACGGCAGGGTCGGGGAATGGTGGCCAGAGCGGATCGCGAACTTTTAAAGCGATCGCGAACTCGGCCGCGCGTACCTGTATGCATAGAGACCGCGAATCGGGACACCGGTTTTATTGCGAACAGTCGGCGAAGATAAAAGAGCGGGGAAGAAAATGCGAAAAGTTTCGCGACGTCAGATACGCTGATGCTAGGAAAGACTCCGCGCCGTTATAACTGCCGCGAATAGTTGGCCGTGTATCTATGCGAAACGACGATACTTTGGGAAACAGCACCGGCGGTTTCGCGATTTATAGTGGCGGCTCTTTTAAATAACTCGCCGTTATACGCGTTAGTATAAATCATGATCACGACCGCGCGGTTTCGAACGAAATCCTGGAAACTTGAGGTGGTGGATGTTTGCTCGCGGCAAGTGTCAATGGGTTAATATTTGATCCTCTCCTTTGGCTACGCGGTTCGATTCACCGCCACCGTTTCCTGCTCTTTGAATGCCGTCGAGCCCGCGCTCCTCGATGATACCTATCTGTGCGGATCGATTGGCTGTCTATTTTCCACAGCAAGACACATTTAAAATGCATCGGAAGAGATTTCGCGGCGACTCCGGCTGTCGCTTCGAATGAAACTTTAAGGAGAAGGGACGCGACGCGACCCGCGGCACCGTCACGCGCCATTAGATACCTACGCGATCACGTCCACCGATGGGGACAAAAGTGAAATAGCCAGGGCTCGTTAAAAATGCTCGACACGATTGTCATGATTTGTCGCGTCATGTCGTGTCGTGTTCCTTCTGCGAACGGTGTATGCGAGTGACAAAGGGGGAAACCCGGTGCCGTAGTCCAAGTCGCGGAATGCGAGCAATGTTTCTTGATGACAGCGCGCGGTGTCGTTTCATCCTGCTCATCGATCGCCTTCCTTTTCATTTGTCTTCCGTTCGTGCTCTCTGCACGGCCGGCTCCCACCGTACCTACGTAGGTATCGTTTGCGTTTAATTAGCCTTTATCGGTGGCCCAAATACGCGCGGCGTTCCTTCATCGCCAACGATTTCGCCCGATAGCGAGCCCATCCACGTAACGATCCATTCGCATACCATTTTTTTTTTTTTTTTTTAATTGTACGGCTGTTTACCGTCCAACGCAATTCTCTATCGAGAGATCGGGAGCAAACAGAAAGCTGCATAGTATTTTCTGTTCGTTAAAATGCTGAATTTGTGCCCCGGCATCGAGGCGTTTATTAAATTTTTAATTGACGCTGGAAAATAGCAGGGAGCAGAGTTACGCAATACCCTCGGTATTTTGCATAAAACGACGGTTTAATATAACCGAGCACTCGTGACGGAGCTATTTCTTTCGCGGGCCGTGCGCTAAGTGACCTCCATCCCGAAATCAAATCAAATCCTCGATCTTCCGTGGGACGCTCAATTAGCGACTTTATCGGGCGAAGGTTGGCTGAAAATAGGGCAGCTAAATAAGCAGTTGATCTCAGCTTGACACCGGCAGACGCTCGTCAAGTACGATTCGGTGTTATCGATTGCGAGATCGTATCGTCACTTGTGTCACGGTCAGGCCTAATTTATTCTAAAAGCGGTGCAGGATTAAGGTTAATTCTTGCTGAGGTGACTGAGAATGTTTTATTCGGTTTTGCCAACGCCTCGTAGGTAGGGTAATTCCGGGTGAGATGGCCTTGCGGGTGAGATGGCTCGATCACGTTTATATTCCGGAACGTTGCGATTTCTAGTTGTTTTTAGTGGTATCTTGGTGGTCTTATTAACCTCATAATATATATATTTTCTATATGGGTCATATCACCCGGACAATCCGGGTGCAATGGTCTCCTTTCGCATAGACTGCAATTTTATTTTATTTTTTTAAATATATGATTATTTTTTCAATTCTCTTTTATATATTATTTGTCTAAATGTATTTCCTTTTGTAAATATATTTTTGTCCTTTACAAAGCCACTAAAGAGTCTAGCAGGGTAAGCATGGTCAAACAGCCCCCACGCCGATTCCTGGAGTTGTTATTTTTTAAACAATGCTCGTTGCCTGAAAAACCATTGTGTAAAGTTTTAGATCGCTACCCCCCCCCCCCCCCCCGTTGAAGGGTAATACGGGGGTAAACGCCCTTAACGTTATTATTTTTTATCTCGGTTACTACTTAAGATATTTGAATGAAACAAAAGCGACAAAATAGCTACTTACTAGCTGTACATCATATATTTTTTTCAAAATTTCAAATCTATTATTAAGGATAGAAAAAAAATAATTAATTTTTTCGGGGTGGTTTTTCGAAACAACCCTTTGAGTGGCAACCTCCAAAAAAATCAAGAATAATGCTCTATTATCGAGCTATTATATAAAAAATCCCGAAAATTGTCGAGATGGTGGAACATAGTTAAATAATTTAAAGAAGATCATTATATTTTAAATATGAGGAGTTTTGTGACGATAAAGAGTAGGGGAAAGGTGGGATAGTTGATCAGCGGGGATACATGATCACATCAGTTTTTTACTTAATATATTGGCAATTTGTGCCTGCTGTCACGCTAGCGTGGTAATGTTTACATTATCGCAACACTTCACGTTGCAGTTTTCTTTTGGGAGCTTAGAATAATGTTGTTATAAGCTTCGATGTTATTTGCAGGCAAAAAGTAAATATTTCGGTCTTCTTGTTCTTCCTCCTTTTCGAATAAATGTTACATTTTCAACGATTTAAAATATACTAAGTAAAAACGGCAATTTCGAGTCAATTAATGGTATTTATTGATTTATCTAAATATTTAATGTAAGTTTAATTTTTCATCTTTTTCAAATCGAGTGCATTGAGGGATACATGATCAGTGTGTGAGGTGGGATACTTGAACAGCTGAAAATGCTCCAATAAAGAACCATAGAACGGCTAATGAAACAGAATAATACGGCATAGAAAGTGAGAAGGAAAATTTTTTATTTTATCATCATCTTAATCAGATGATATCTAAGTGAAATGTCTTTTAAGAATGCATTTATGTTGTTTTATGTCATAGAGTTTAATTCTTCGGTTTCATTTTTTCAGTAATTCCTTCAAGTTTGTTATAGTTTACTTTCTTTTTATGATATTCCCTTTATTTCATGTTATTGACGAAGATAATAAATATTTTTTAGAAAGTTAATGTGTTATTTACTCTGAAAGTTCACTGATCAAGTCTCCCTAACCGTTTGATCAAGTCTCCCCTTCAGTGGGGGATACTTGTGCATAACGTCACTGCCAGAAAATGTTGAAATTCTGTCATTAAAATTAGTTTTCAGCTCTCAAATTTGTCAAAGTATATTGAGAATACTCTAAGAATCACCACTTACATAATTAAATAGAAACAAAGCAAACCATTATTATTATTTCAATAAAAAAGCAAAACTATGATCAACTATCCCACCTTTCCCCTACTTGTCGCGAGCCTGAGTACGTGTCATTTAAATGCGAATGGAAGAAACGATTGCGGTTCCTAGCCTGAAACACCATTATGTAAAGTTTTAGTTCGCTACAAATAAATGTTTATTATCTATACGTGTATTGAAAGTTTTATTGTTTATAATTATTTAACCCCTCAATGGCGACCTCGATACGTCGTCGTATGGAGAGTAGAGGGACGCGGTCGCCGTCGTTGAGGGGTTATTAAGTATGTTCCACCAACGCGATCATCCTACAATTTTATACATGATAGTTAGATAATAGAGTATTATTCTTCAGTTTTTGGTGGTTGTCACACATAGGGTTGTTTGCAAAAAACACCCCCAAAAAATAAATTATTCTTTTCTACCCGTAATAATTGATTTACAATTCGGAAAAATATATGTATTACAGCTAATATGTAGCTACTTTGTCGCTTTTGTTTCATTTAAATATCTTAAGTAGTAACCGAGAAAAAAAAATAATGATAAGGACGTTTACCCCCGTATTAACCTTAACCGAGGGAGGGGGGGGGGGGGGGGGGGGTAGCGATCTAAAACTTTACACAATGGTTTTTCAGGCAAGGAGCATTGTTTAAAAAATAACAACTCCAGGAATCGGCGTTGGGGCCGTTTGACCATGCTTACCCTGCTAGACTCTTTACGGTGTACTGATTATTTTAAAAAAAGTGGGCCATCTCTCCCCGACTCACCCTAACGTGCGACTGTATGGTGTCGTCGAATGGATACAAACTCGCGGCACATAGGTACCTATCTATACCTTGCCCCGATCTGCTGCATCAATTGCAGCATTGTCGAGACAACAAAGGGAATTGTCCGTTAGGCGCGCGCGTTCTAGCCACGAATCGTAAAGCGCCCCATAAGAGTTTCGCATTGATTTATAACAGACAATGGGCAAAAAGCATCTCGGACACGGATCCTTGAGCGCAAATAAACCACAGCCTTGACACCTGATTCCCCTATAGACACCATTCTGTCAGCCCCGAGCCGACTATTCATCATCCTTTAACTTCGACATAACCGCTCACGCCCAAGTCGATTGGGTCTACTCGCAACGGCCTTCCCAGCATACATATACATGTATGTACATAGGAGGAGTCCTACGGGCGTTGAGCGCGATCGAACGATATCGCCAAGGAGACTGGGTAACTTTCGACTTTCCGCCGTGCAGGCAATTCCTCGGGGAGCAGGTATCTTCCTGATCACATTGCAGATGTTTCCGGGTTATTCATTTCCCGTTCAATAACCCCGTGCGAGATGAAAGGCTGGCGCGCAAAGTAAAATCATGCGATCCTAGCCTGCTCGCAGCGATTATAGACGTAGTCTTGTCAGAGCGGGCGTAGCGACGCGGAGACGAAGTTTGGTCGCGACACGGTGACGAAGTTTGGTCGCGACACGGTGAAGGATGCGGAAAAAAGTTTCGCCTCGCTGGTTGAGAGCTCAGCGGTGAAAAGGGACCGGAGCATAAAAAGGGGAAGATAACGGGAGTGGACTTAACGACCGAGCAGAACGATGAGCTCTATTTTCCGTTGCCCTACAGGAGGATTGCTTTCTCGTCTCTTCGCACTGCTCGACTGTCTCCAAGAATAGGGGAAGTCCTCCTCTCTCGCTGTGTCATCCTTATCGTCGACCCGTCTTTCGCTGGCCTTCTTGCTTACTCCGCAAACGTCACGAGGCATCGTTAAGAGCCGCTGTCCCACGCGCGTCACGATCCATACCGAACTCGTATCCACGAGAAGAAAGGAAGAGCGCCGCGCCAGCGCGGGGTCCAGGTCGAGGTCAGGTCGAAATCAGGTTTGAGATCAGGGCGGTTCAGGGATCGAGCCTTCGAATAGAAAGGAACGCTCGAGAAGCGGTGATGCGGAGAAGCGTGTATGTATTGCTGAAAAGCGGCAGCTAATCGTGAGCTATCGAGCTCGATCCATCGTGGCCGGCAGTCGCGGTTGCGTGAAGGGAAGGAGAGAAGGTAGGAAGGAAGAAAGAAAGAAAGAGTAGAAACAAAAGCCGGATCGCGAGTGGACTTAACGAGGATGAAGAACGATAGGCGGCCCGGCCCAGCTCCGTCTGGCATCCTTCTTGTCACGCCAACTACTTTACCGTCCCGTTTCGTCCAGAAGGATACGCTTGGGAATGGAGATATCATCTCTGGACGAACGATAGTCAACGGGACCCTGGCAGTAAATTCTCGCGCAACAAACTGCCTCGTCCGATTCGAAAGTCCCGATAAAACCGACCTTTCCTCCTCCCTCTTCTCTTTCCGCCGTTTCTTTCCTTCGCGGCCTCTTTTCCGTATCGCGCGCCTTTGCGAGTTCGCGAGCGGGCGTCGGGCAGTCCGCGGCGCGACGTTACGCGCGCCAATGGCCAGGCTTCTCTCTTTTTCTTCATCAATTTCATCCAATACGAACGGGAAGCGGAGGAGTGCAGGAGAACTAAAAGAGTTTTTTCTCGCGCGAGCATCCATGCGCGAGAATCGATTGCTTTTAAATTCTCATAACGCGTCGGTCGAAGCAATTGAACGGTATTGTAAATACATGCTCGCACAAACAGCTGCTTGGTCGATTGAACGCGGGGCCGCGGTTATTTAACCGCGACGCGTTGGGGAAAACTCCGACAGCTTGCGTCCTCTTTCTTCCTCTTCCGCTGACTCCGACCCGGATTATTCCGCGTCGACCGTCCATTGCTTTGTGCGGCTTTTGTCGACGTACAAGCGCTCGAAAAACTATGCTGTCCTCGCCGTTTCTGCGGATAGAGACGCAGAAGTTGTTGTCGGAGGCAGCCGAGGTCGCTTATAGAATCGCGCGGAAACCAGCCGAAGGAACGTCGATTGCAGCACTGCCACCTTGACACCGTGTTATGCAAATATCGATGTCGGAACGGACGCAGGTCGAACGGACGTCGCGCTGTGTCGGACTTTTCCCTGACACATCGATGTAGCAGCTTCCATCTCGTTTCTCGGCGAATAAACGACCGGGCGCACAGTGGGGAAATTTTGCGATTTTATGGCCAAAACCCCAAAAATAAATTTTTGAATTCGACAAAATAAATGCAAATGTCAATTGAAGAAATAATTTGGGCATCAAACGCCTTCAATTTTACTGCTAAATGTTTTAATATAAAGCTCGTATAGACTCGCAAATGTTTATGTTCATGTGAGGTTAGTCCGATCGCGAAGAATTATTCCAGATTTTCAGGTTGCTTCAAACACTTATATTGTGTTATCTAAAGTTCAGAAAATAATTTGAAGGCATGGCTTCCATTCCTGGTGGTGCGTAAGATATCTTTTTGTCCCCAAAATAATTATGTTTCGGTTCTTAATACGTAATTTATACAATTTTTAAAGTAGTGTTTTAGAAATAACCTTTTCATATAAGAATCAATTTTCAATACATAAAATAGTTATAAAACCCATAATATCCCGCAATGATTTATCATTCCTATTTTACGTTGAACTTTTTTGATTCTATAAATGCAATTATTAATTGCTAATAGTTGCTAATCTTGTAATTATATGCATTTTTTTAAACACGATCCTGTGTGTCTTGTATAACATACGACATAACTGTGACCGAGAGACTGTTTCACATATGTTATACATTACAAACCTTTTTATTATTTTTTAAACGATTTTATTCAGCTTCGCTCCTCTGTCTGATTGTTTGTATTATGTATGTTTGTTTGTTTCATTTTAGCATCTTGTCAAAATGAAATAATACTGACGAAAAAAGAATTATTTACAACAGTACACATTTATTTGAAACAGAATATTCGCGAGCAAGTGCGACAGTTAGAAAAAAAATTAAAGGCAAATAATAATCGCGAAGTTTCCATTCACTCCGACGCATTTTCGAACTTATCAAAATTATTTTATAAATTCACGAAATCTACAGCCAGATTACCTGCTGATAAAGCTCTTTCAGTAATAGTAGAAGCAAAATTATCTAGGCATCAGTACAATACGATCAGAGCCTCAATGAAGGAAACCAACTGTGATCTGTATCCAGATTATGAGACAGTTCGGGAAGCCAAAATTCGTTGTTATCCACCACGTTCACAAATAATAATAACCGAACATAGTGCTGAAGTTTTGGCTTTTATTATCGTCAGATCCAGTAATTAGTAATTTAAGAAAACTTCCCGATAAAAAATTAAAAGGTTTGTCGTCAGAAGCGATAACCCTTCTTCGATGCCCTGATGTACCATAGGTTTAAGTGTATAAATGTAAATAATAAAAAAATCTTTATCGTTCGTAATGTTTGTAAGTGTTGTTTTTCGGATAATTTAGTTTCTCATATATCAGAACGTAAAAGTGCCAAATTTTATATATTAAAAATAAGTTTCGAGGTTTTGACCACGAAAATGGATATAGTTCTTCAATTGGCATTTGCATTTATTTCGTCGAATTCAAAAATATCATTTTTGGGGTTTTGGCCATAAAATCGCAAAATTTCCCCACTGTGGGGCGTTTCGATCCCGAATTTGTTCTTTTCGCCGCTTTCCGTCGCTTTCGGTGCGGCGGAATGCCGACAAGAACTCGAAAGTTGACAGCGACGCTGCGCGCGACCGTGTTAATATCACATGGAAATGTTGTTTTTGTCCGGCGCCGCGACGCCGTGCGTGCTCGCGATCCGTGCATACATTAATTCGATAAAGCGCGATGTAACGCAATCGGTGCTCTCTCGTTAATTGCGGTGAAATTGGACCGAACGTTTATTACCGTTCGCGTTCGAACGCGCTTCAACGTCGCTTTGCAACGCGATATGAAACGCTGCTGGAAAATGTGATATCGATCGTTGGCCCGCCGAGCCAAATCCGATTAAACGATCGCGATTCAACGGATGCGTACAGCCGAGAAACCGTCTTCCATTCTCTTCTCCCGCCGCCCCCACGGATCAACATTGCCACCCCCGGGTGTTAATGGCATTAACGTCAAACACAAACGACGCCCGGCTTTTATTCACACTAATTTCCAGGAAAGATTCGAAACGCTGACGTACACGAGTCACCGTAGGAACAATGAAGCGCTAGACACGCGATATCTTCCGGCAGGAATGGCGGGAATGTGTTGCACCAGCAACTTAGACCCGACTACGGCAAGTTACATTCTCGCGTTACCACCTCGCAGAGTAACGAGGCGCATCGTCCACCAGCACGACTCGCCGTCCTCTCTCTACAGCTCTGTCGAGCACGTTTCTTTGGCTGTACGGCTTGTATCCGCGCGATTCTATCACTGCGCTCGATATTTCCGATAGTCTTCCCAGCAGGATGGAACGTATAAATTAAAGAAAAAGCGAGAACACAGAATTGAACTCGTCTATTCGTGCTGGAGCATCGTATGCACTTGTGTCGGCGATGGGATTGAAAGGACCGGTTGGTCGCGATAGAAACGAAAGTAATTGAGAAACTCGGGTGGAAATCGCGGAATGCTCGTTGCTCGAGGACAAATGCGATCGTCGATAATCCGGCTCTCGGTATCGGTCTCCTGCTAGCCGTGATAACGTTGCGCGACTCGGCTTGGCGCCGCGGTTGGCCACGTCGAAGCCTATTAAAAAACTATAAATCTTGGTTGGCTGATTGTTAACGTTTCTAGAGCATCGGTGGCGAGACCTTGTCCCGCGGTTTATTCCCTGTTGGCATTCCTGACGGCTGAGCGGTGGCCGTCTCCCTTGCAGCCTCCCACTTGTGGATACTCATTATTATCAGGATTACGAACTCGAACGTATTAACGTTAATGACGCATCGTTCATCGATGGACCGTGTTCAGTGTGCGGTCGTGTTCCCGAGTCGAGAAATAATCGCATTATAACGTGATCGGTCCGTCAGCTTGCCCACCGACAAAGGACGTGAATGAGATAAGGTTGGGAGAAGTCTGCATTGTTTGGTGCGCGGGGGACCATTATTGATTTTTGGTGGATTCCAGGCGACGCGACACGACGGATTACCGCTGGCCTGGATATAAATACGCTATATAGATGGTGGATTTCAGCGATCAGGCGTCGAGGCTGGACCGGTTCGACGGTAACGATCTATGTACCGAGGAAGCTGTCGTTCGAACGACGCGACGCGGCGGGCGTCGAGGCATCGTGGCATCGCACAGTGGTCTGGAAAGCGGCGTTTTGTGGCCAAAATTCTGATCTTTCTGAAACTTGGTGATTAAGGGTTTTTGAGGTTGCTGATAACGAATTTGGCACCAAAAATTCGAAATTCAAAATGGCGGATTCAATATGGCGCGCATTGTGGTCTGGAAAGCAGTATATTATAGTCAAAATTAAAAATCATAGCCGTACTAGAGGAAAAAGAGAAAAAAGATTCAGCTCTAACATTATCTTTGACTTAAAGAAAATAAAACATTAAAAATACACGCGTACGGGACGCCCAAACACCTCGAGCGTCATTTCTAAAAGTCTGCATAAAATTGAAGGTTGCAGGAGGTTGCACTTGAAATTAACATGCTCTTGTTAACAATTGTGTAAGCTATCATGTAAAAAAAGTCCGATGTTACTTTCACTTAATCATTTTTTTATAAGCCTTGTCAAAGTTTAAATTCATATAAACATTGCACTATTTGTTCATGGACTAAAAAATGCCTATGACACATATAAATAACTGAAATATACTTCCTTACCTATATAACTGTATGATATAAACACGTATTTTGATGTTCTATAATGAGTAATTACAACAATTAATTTTACTTAAAATTTCATGATTTACACTTTATAACACTATATCTGATTATAGAATTGCCTGAAATATATAATATGATTGGAGTTTGAAGGTTTCGGGGGTTATCAATACATAGGAAAAAAAAATTTCTGTGAACATTGAAGTTGAAAAATTGACTTTTGGCCACAAAACGCCGCTTTCCAGACCACTGTGCATCGCACAGTGGTTCCAAATCGCAAAAAAGCGGCAAAACCCTCAAAACGTACGTTAATCTTGTCAGAAATTGGTGGTCGGGGGTTTTTGGGGTCGCTGATTACGAATCTGAACTTCAAATTTTTGAAAACAAAATGACGAATCCAATATGGCGGACGTGTATATTAAAAAATTGATAGATCTGCACGAAAATTGGTATCCTACTGTTCTTCGGGTCGCTGATTACGAATATCTTGTCCAAAATGCAAATTTCAATATCGCAGACCTAATAGCATTGGCATAAACCTTTTTTTGAAATTCATTTTTGCGGAAATTGTGATAATTTCCCAATATTCGCTTAAAATTATATAATCAAAATGTCGAATTTAGTATGGCGATCTTAATTTTAAAACATTCTTGAAATTAATTACTGTGAAAATTTTATTTTTTTTTATGAAAAATGCGGCATTCCTACGTTTATAGAAGATTGCATAGTTCAAATATGTGGTTGAAAATAGTAATAAACAAAGTTGGAATTATAAAGGCTGTTTGAAATGAAAAGGGTTCGTTCACGGAGAGCGTAGATAGATACTAATAGGCACTTTAAATGCGGATATCTTAAAAAAGCGCAAATGTGCGCAAGATTTTTCAATTGGATATCATACTTCACATGTTACTTTACGTCAAGAAACCTTTAACTGTGTGAAGTTCCGTGAATAAAGTAACTATTTTCCTTCCGTTGTACTAAAATATGAGTAGGATTTAGGACATCTTGAGAAGGGAAATACAAGAGTAAGTTCAAAGATATTTTGCATTATTCTTGTGCAAAATGTATGTTTATAACACGTATCTTAATGGTAAAATGTGTTACATATGAATTTTTTAAAAATAAACTGCCTGATACATTAAACATGCGAGCGTTTTCAAGCCATCTAAGAAGTACGAAATTTCGTCAACTTTGACAGCCTATATCTCATTAACCAACCACTATATTTCAAATTTTCAAGCGGCATTTGTTGCACTGATGTATATATATTAAATGTACCATACTATCGACAAGCTGCTATTCACTTCAGAAATTGACTTTTGGCCAGCTTTTCGGGAAAAGGCACCACTGTGCATCGTTAGCTCGCCCATTTCGAACGAGGTCCGTGCTGCTTATCGATATAGCGACTCGGAGCTGATTCTCCCGCGAATGAACGCTACGTAGCGCTGCTTCGGCCTCTACTATTTAGTCTGCTGTACCTATGCACGCGTGTGGCGCGCGTTCTCCCACGCACACGCGCCCGATTCCAATCAGAAATGTCACTTGTCTCGGAATTAGTGGGTCAAGGCTCGTGTTCTTTGCCTCGCGGTTAACCCTCTGGGGCGCAGTGGCCACTTCTGCCAGGCACGCTTGTATAAATCATAACAATACCGAAGACCATTTAGTCGTTTCATTCGCGACTGCCTTGGTGTCCTTCGTATGTTCACTACGCGCAAGTAGCTATGTAGAATAGGTAACGATGTGAGAAACTGTTGCGTTGCGTCGTACAACGAACGAGCGATTGAAGCGCGCGAAGAGGACGAGTGCCTCTCGCGTAAGGTAAATGTCCCAATACCTGGACATTTAAGGTACGGCGTACACACATTTGAGAATTTTTCAGTTATACAAATCGATTTATACGTATAAAAACGATTTTGCAATTACATGGGGCATCGTGTGTACTTTATCATTAAAAAAAACACATATTGTAGGAGTGAATAATTTTGTGAAATATTGAAAATTCATAGACCTTACAATGGCCCAATACTTGGACAGCTTAACTAGTATGTCCCGGCGTCCCGATTTTACTGTCCCATTACATGGACACATAATGAAACATCAGCAATTTGGATGTTTTCTAGAGAAATTAAAAAAAAAAAAAAACAACACAATAGTTTTTTCTTTTTGCACATTTCTTCTGTATAAGTAATTTATTCAAATCAGTAAACAAACTTGAGTAAAAAGAATCTATTATTGAATGACTAATTTTAAGGTTATGTGAATTCGTGTGTAACATCGACTGCTTAGCAAATCAAATAAATCCAATACTAAAATGGTGTAAACTGGACAGTTCAAGAGAATAAATTGTTGTTTACGAAAGTGTTACAAATATACCAAATATATATATATATGAATATATTTTACTAAATATTTGAATAATTGAATAAAATAGTTATTTTTTGGATAAAGCGAATATTAAATGTACTAATTTGTATTATTTGCACCAGTGTCCAGCTACTGGGACGTGTCCACGTATTGGGCCTTTTACCTTAGTGCGGACCGAATTCGAATTCGTCCCAGCGCGCTTACATTTGCGCTATTCCAGTTATATACGACCACCGACTTGACTTTCATGAAGCCAAGTAGTCTGCGAAGCGTGAACTTTTTCGTGGCAACTTTCTACATAAGTTTCGTCTCGGGCGACGTGACACGACCGCGCCGCCTCTCGCTTTCCTCCTCCAACTTTCCTTGCCCGGTTACATACTTTGTACTTGCACCTTTGTGCGCGCTTTATAACTTCTCATGCTTTTGCTTTGGAATTGAGCTGGTCGCGCGCTCCTCGAGGCTGGTCCGCCGCGCCGCGGCCACCAGCAGTGAAGTCCTGCCTTGCGGCCCGCTTTATATTTGCGTAGGGATCGCGCGCTCGAGCCCGGAACGATGCGACGATCCCCGTTGAATTTCCACCGCGACTCGGCGCGCGGCTAGACTTGGAACTCGCCAACCCTGCAGTTTAATGTAGAAACATTTGGCAAAGTTCCCCGAAGGCGCGCATACCGGCACTCGCAATTTCGTAACATTCCCTATGATGTTCAGGATTGACTGGCTGGAGACGAGCCGCGCGCGGGACAGCTACTTGGTTAAATCCTGTGCGCGCCTCGCGAATGTGTCGCGAAGGTGCACCGAAACTGTTGCATTATGCATCGTGTGCGTGCACCGTCGCAACGTTGCATTAGAACGCGCAAATTGGAACAACGCCGCGCCGAGGGAATAATCCCCGTTCGGAGCTACTTCAATTTTTCTTCCCCTCGACTTCGATTCTGGCCGAACACCGCGCCAGCAGCAACAGCTATCGCTTCTCGTCCGTATTTCGCCCGCTTCCTCGACTGGTAGGGGAGACCGGGGCAAAATGAACCTCGGGGTAAAATGAGCTTTCTTAATTTATTCTTTAACAATAGAATATATTTACAAATTTTGGTGACGTAATAAATGTGTGTAATACCACAATGATAATTATGCACATTCAGATATCGAAAAATGGAAATTCGTTTAGAAAATTAAAAATGAAGTTTTAGAGACTTCCGATTGGTTTTCTTTTCAATTTAGCTTTTCGGATAAATGAGTCTTAAATGCGTTATTTTAACTCCAATTTTTTTCTGCGTGCTTATAACAAGCTTATAAACATACATGTACACGCGTTTGAGAAAACATTAATCCTAACATTATTAAATAATTAATTCTCCATTGAGTACATATTCGGGGTAAAGTGACCGGGGTAAACTGAGCTGCAAATGGCTGCAAAGAACAGATGCGCAAGTGATGTGCGCAATAGCCTAACCTGTCAGCTGGCTAGAAAGCCACGCGGCGTGGTGGAACAGAAACTAACCTCAAAAAAATTTCCATAGTTTTTGACAACCGCGGTGCAAAAAAGACAGAAGCTGCCGTGCTACACACGTGATTCCAGCGCAAGGGGTTAATAATTAGCTGTATACTTAATTAAAGTTCTTCTTTCGTTGCAGTTCACTGTACCCCGGATAGTAACTCACTTTACCCCATATACGGGGTAAAGTGGTGTGTTTTGGCTTTTTCTTTTCAAGTTGAATTTTAATATATTTTTAGTTTATTTTAAGTATTGCTATTCGTCATTTATCAATAGTAATGTTCAAATTATATTATAAATTATTATATAACTGTTTTCTTATTGGGTTATGTACCGATAACTCTTTATTTTTAGTTTTCTTCATGTTATTTAATGCTCTAAATCGTTCTTCTTTGTACTAAAGGGTTTTCCCGTTCATATAATAAATAATAATAAATAATAATAATAATAATAATAATAAATCTATTTCCACACATTTTTATTGTAAGGGAAAAATTCTATTCGACTTCAAACTTTTTTCGTCTCACTTTGCCCCGGTCTCCCCTACACGTGAAACGGTTAACAGGAAAAACTGGCATCTGTCGAAAGTTAGGACGCAAACGAAGCAACGAAACGCGAACGTTCGCGTCGACGGAGAGCTCGCGGGAGAAGGCCGAAGCAGCCTGCTGGTCGGTGGATTAATCGACTCGCGAACCAGGATGGCTTTCTGGGCTTTACAGCCTGGCTTTTTGCGCCGGACGCGGACGCCTAATTGACCCGGTTTCCCCCGACCGTTGTCTCGCGAGGTCGTCTTTCTCTCGGCGTCGCGCGAGTTTCGCAGCTGTCTGCTTATTGCATCACACCATTATCTAATTGCGAAGACATTCGTCCCGTTAACTCGATCGAAATTCCAATTCGTTTCGCGTGCCTCCGTGGCAGCGGTATCGCCTGGAACCGTTGATCCGCATAGCCGCACGACGGAAAGAGATTCGTTCGATACGGACTCGATAGGTTTCGCCCAGGTTCGCGTGGCCAAAGTCACCGGGCAAAAATTCCTCGGCCGCGAACGCCAAACTGTCGACAGCTCCTCGGATATTCCGTCTACGGTCTAGGCGATAGGATTTTTGGCAAATCGCCTACGTGGAATCCTCCCCTTCGCTTTCGCGCTCGTCCCGCGCATGCACCGGCGAGGATTTCCCATTAGGGACAGCGCAAACGAATCGGAGCGTTGTCGATAAGAGTCGCACGTTTCTTCCTTTGACTTGCCCTCAAAGCGATTGCTCGTCGAAGTTTCCACGAGCGCGCGAGAAATGGATGAAATGGGCCGACGATAATCGAAAGATGCCCCCGTCGAGGGTGTCGAGGCCTTTCTTGTTCCCCGGTTCTCCGGTGTTTCCTCTCGGTAGGCTGCCGCGCCGGCGAACGGTGAATGTACGCGCTCGAGCTCGCGCTGCGCCGTCAACGGCCAGGAAATGGGCACGTCAAAAAGAGGAAATTAAACAGAAGACGGATAAACAGCGGGCAGAGATTAATGCGCTGTACGTGGGCCGTGGCGCGGCGCTGCGTTGCTTCCGATCCAATAGCACGGGATCTGCGTTCTATGTGCACGCGTGTCGAGCCGTAACGAGGGCGAATCGAGGGGATGGACGACCTCGTCTGCCTGGAAATTCGATTCCTAAAATGACCTCTCGCCAGCCTATCTAGGTAGCAGCTATGTACCTACGTATTATATACATAGGATGGGCTGCACATGCCTAATGTCTCTCCCCTCGCCAACAAAAATACTTCATATCGAACCGAGGCGAGTGAAGCTCCTCGGGGATCCCTCGGAACTGTTCGCCTAATAGCGATCTCGATTCTGTTCCGCGAGACGGGCCACATCGCGATCACGACGGAATTTTATGGTCGCCACGGTGCGCCGGCGGTACGGTGCCTGGAACGAGATCGTATTGGCAAGATTCTCTGGCACGATCGTGGCACGATTTCTTTGCTACGGCCGGAACGTGTGGTTAGGGTTTCGCGATGCCTGGATTCGACGTCGGTCCTGCAGATTGGTGGATACCTCGCGAGAAGCTCGCTCGAAAGCAAGCAGAGCGCAAGCTGGATCGGGGCAAGTTCGTATAAGGTTGCGGCGCGTTTGGTGGCGAGTCGAGGTCGCGGCTAGCGGTTTTCGTTCGGCCAACAACCGGTTTGCGTGCAGCCGCCTGACGTCACCCTACCTGCATGCGATTTTAAGGATGCCGAAGGACGAGCGGGGCAGGTGAAAACTTTGCCGTGCCGCGGCGAGCCCGCGATACCTGAACTCGCCACTTTTCCTTTAATATCGATGACGCAACGCCGCGCCGCCCGCCAAGCCCCGGTTGCCACGAAAATTCGAGCACCGAGTGTTAGCGAGGCGATCGAATCGTACGTCACGCGCCAACTCTCGTGCGATCGCAAGAACGTAAATTAAGGTCAGCCCGTGCTGAATCAAACAACGCTCCCCGATATGTAAATGCCAAAGTACGTCGTTAATTCAAGACAATTACCCTTAATTGCCGGCGTGTCGCTGCGTCCAGGGGAGAATTTTTGCCCGGGAAAAGCGGGGCTCGTTAGGATTCTCGCAGGCCGTCTGGAGTAGTCTGTACGCCGCGCGACGTGTTCTGCCAGGTTCGGCGAGCAATTGCGCTCGATCGGGGATCCGTAAAAAAAAAGTGGCAAGGCATTTTACGTTGGACAGGTAGCTGCATCGATCCGAGCATCGTTCCGTAGAAAATGCAGCGAGATTGCGGGGCGAGCTCGATACTCCGGGCCCATGTACCTACTTACTCACTTAATAACACGGTCAACATTTATATTAAAGCTGCGATACAGCCGGAGCGCCGAGATTCTCGAGCTTGCCGAGGAAACTTCGTATTTAACCTTAATTACGGATTCGATTCTCCTGCTTTTTATTCTCCCTGTCGAACGTCTTCCAAGCTGGCGTAAGTTTGCGAACAGGTCGACGTTATTTATCCAGCCGCTGTGCTAACAACGCGCCATCCTCCTACCCAGCCTGTGCGCGATTCCCTTGCAATTAGTCAAATTCTTGGATATTCGAGGGAGATGAATCCGCTGAACGGGTGAATCGTACCGGTCGTTTCGTTGCCACGAGTACGCGCACGTTGGACGAGGGAAACTTAAACCTACTTGACCCTGTGTCGTTGGTGGAAGAGATTGCAGGGCCGTGGGCAGCTGGCGGCAGAGAGCTTTCGCTGAAACGAGACGTGCAATCCTCGCGGCCAGATCGCGTCGCGTGCCACCACCGGCAGCGGATACATTTTTTTCTCTCCAGCTTGATGCTTATCGAGAGATCGCCGGTCCCCGTTTGCGCGTTTAATTAACGGCGCGGCAGGACGGATAACGGTTCGCAGCGGAATCAATCATCTGTCTGTACACGGCGATATTACAAGCTAATTAAACCGGACCGGTTCCGCGTGTCGCAGAACTTTTCGAGGCGCGTTCTTTTTAACGCTTCCGTGCCGCGCGATGCTGTTCGGTCCGGGCGATCCATTAATTACGCTCGCTTAAAGTGCAGCCGAAGATAAATGGAAGGCGCGAGGTACGAGGTGGGGAGCAAGGTAGCAGGAGAGAAAGAGAGAAAGAGAGAAAGAGAGAAAGTTAAGTTTAAATGTTATAGTAATTTGTATACTATGGGTTTTCCCGTAAATAAATAATAATAATAATAATAATAAAGAAAGAGAGAAAGATAGAAAGATAGAAAGAGAGAAAGAGAGCGAGTAGGACGAAGACAAGGAGAGAGCCGGAGATGCTCGCATTGATTTCGTAATGCAAACCAGACGATTGCATAAGCAGAGCGAAAGAAGCTTGGACGAGTGGCAACGGAGGAAAGGAAGAGGGAAAGTAGAAGAGAGGAAACTCAGCCGTAGCCGATTTGAATCGCATAGAGTAGATACAGAGCATAGGGGAAGAACGAAAGAGCCGCGAACGCGGACAACAGGGAAAACTGTATACCTAAGTATTAGGTACATCGCGTTTGTCCGCGAAAAAACAGATGGAAAGGAGATGGAGCGTAACAGGAATTGCTGAAATTCCGTCGCCCTCGAGGCACCGTCGACGCCCGAAATGAATTTTCTAATTAAGATTCAGTCGCATTACTCGGCGGTTTGCTCTCGACCCCTTTATGAGATAATACTCTCCCGACCGTTTTCTAATGAAGGTAAATTACATCCGTACCAACGCTCCTCTCGTCCCACCCCGTCGTCTGTCGTCTCCCTTTTAGCGAGTCATACACGTGCACGTATTCCCCAGCGGTTGAATTTCTAGCGTTCCAGCGTTCCAGCGTTCGATGTGTCCAGACGGGCGCGAACGCGGCAAAAGACGCGCCATATGAGCGAGCAGTCGTTGCGCAATCCAGGGAAATCTAAATTCGGTTTCGGCGGTACCCGTTTTGTGTCGAGAATCGGCCCGTGATCGAATCGGCGAACGGTAATGTATCCTGGTCGGTAGACAGATTTTTGTCAGCAGCATAATTGATTGCATCAAAAAGTTGGATATACCAGATGCGCCAAGGGGAGAAAAGTTGGCCGGCAGCGGCGCTAATTAACGAGATTTAATTACATCCGCGTTGCGCGTAATTGATACGGGCATATTATATCTTGGCGGGTTAATAGCCGGCGGTGCTTGCACACGAATATCAGGCGGGGGGGGGGCCCCGACGGTATATTTTCGTTGCCGAGCTTTGCTCCAGTTCCACCACCCTTGGACTAGCGGATTTGCAAACATTTTTCTACGCTGAACGGTGATCGGGAAGCTATCGATCGTGTCAGAAACGGGGCGGAAAGGTCCGGAAACGTTCAAAAATTGGCAAGCACGGCCTTATCTCGCCCCTTCAGGCCAGAGTTTTGCGAGTTCTTGGTACTCCCTCGCAATTACTTTGGACACAATTTGCCTAATTATACTTAAAGGCACGCCGCTTTGCCGGAAAAGAGGGAGCAGCACGGTCGTAAAGCCGCTACGGAAGCGGCAAACGAGCCACGATTTCTGTTCCGCTCTTCTCGAGGGCCTCTCCGCCTCCGCCAAGTAGCCTTTAAAATGTTTAACGTTACTTCTTCTTTTCTCTTCTAACCGTAATAACGGTAACGGCAACCGAACGCGCACGCGAAACCCCCCGTCGCCTCTCTGAAACGAAATCGAACACGTTTCTCGATGTCACGGCCGATGTCCGAAAACGTCTGGAATAGTAAAAATCTAAAAGAGTCGACATAGAGCGAGCGAACGGACGGATGTGCGAAACGAAAGCTGCGCCGGACCAATCGCATAAGCTGGCAGTGAACCGTAACGTTTCATCGCGATTCGACGTGTCCTTTTTCCACGCGAGGAGATTTAATCTCTGCTTCAAATGCATAATCCTTTAACCATTACAGGCGGTCCACTCTTGGAAATGCTCGGACATCGCGATGGAAACGCGATCGGAAACGTTCCGCCGACCCAGCCGGCCGGCCGCGGCCGCTGCTGGTCAACGGGTATTATATGCACGCGGAGAACTAAATATTTGCCTGTCGTCCAAGCGAATGTCGACGCGTTAATACGTTCGCTAAACGAACTGGAAACCTCTAGCGGCAAGTGTATGCTGTTGAAAACCGCTCCGTTGTACGTTGCACGTTGCACGGTGCCCGACGTTGTTCGACAATCATGATCGACGTATCGGTCTTTACGGATCGCTTGATATTTTTCGATCGATCGCCGGTCGACGCCGCGAGTTTATCGTTCCAGCTAACTAACGCCGCGCATATTGTTCAATTTATCCACCGCGCAGAGACAACGGTTTGATAGATGTTGACAGTAGGTCATTTACTCATTTACAAAGAGTCTAGCAGGGTAAGCATGGTCAAACGGCCCCCACGCCGATTCCTGGAGTTGTTATTTTTTAAACAATGCTCCTTGCCTGAAAAACCATTGTGTAAAGTTTTAGATCGCTACCCCCCCCCCCCCCCCCCCCCCCGTTTAAGGGTAATACGGGGATAAACGCCCTTAACGTTATTATTTTTTTTCTCGGTTACTACTTAAGATATTTGAATGAAACAAAAGCGACAAAATAGCTACTTACTAGCTGTACATCATATATTTTTTTCAAAATTTCAAATCTATTATTAAGGATAGAAAAAAATAATTAATTTTTTGGGGGTGGTTTTTCGAAACAACCCTTTGAGTGACAACCTCCAAAAAAATCAAGAATAATGCTCTATTATCGAGCTATTATATAAAAAATCCCGAAAATTGTCGAGATGGTGGAACATAGTTAAATAATTTAAAGAAGATCATTATATTTTAAATATGAGGGGTTTTGTGACGATGAAGAGTACTTGTCGCGAGCCTGAGTACGTGTCATTTACATGCGAATGGAAGAAACGATTGCGGTTCGTTTGGGAGATCGAAGTGTGAAGGTGCAGGTAGCTGCGGAACAACGCGCATGCGCTAAATACGAATACTTCCCAGATATTAATAGGGTGTAGCAGGGTAAGCATGGGCAAAGGGCCGATTCTTGGAGTTGTTATTTTTTAAACAATGCTCCTAGCCTGAAACACCATTATGTAAAGTTTTAGTTCGTTACAAATAAATGTTTATTATCTATACGTGTATTGAAAGTTTTATTGTTTATAATTATTTAACCCCTCAATGGCGACCTCGATACGTCGTCGTATGGAGAGTAGAGGGACGCGGTCGCCGTCCTTGAGGGGTTATTAAGTATGTTCCACCAACGCGATCATCCTACAATTTTATACATGATAGTTAGATAATAGAGTATTATTCTTGAGTTTTTGGTGGTTGTCACACATAGGGTTGTTTGCAAAAACCACCCCCAAAAAATAAATTATTCTTTTCTACCCGTAATAATTGATTTACAATTCGGAAATATATATGTATTACAGCTAATATGTAGCTATTTTGTCGCTTTTGTTTCATTTAAATATCTTAAGTTGTAACCGAGAAAAAAAAATAACGATAAGGGCGTTTACCCCCGTATTAACCTTAATCGATGGATGGGGGGGGGGGAGGGGGGGAGGGGTAGCGAACTAAAACTTTACATAATGGTGTTTCAGGCTAGGAGCATTGTTTGAAAAATAGCAACTCCAAAAATCGGCGTTGGGGCCCTTTGCCCATGCTTACCCTGCTACACCCTATTAATATTATTATTATTATTATTATTAAACGTCTTTATTACTGGAGTAAAAGGCGAGGCGCAGCTAGTATGCTAGTATATCTGGGAAGTATTCGTATTTAGCGCATGCGCGTTGTTCCGCAGCTACCTTCACCTTCACACTTCGATCTCCCAAACGAATCGCAATCGTTTCTTCCATTCGCATTTAAATGACACGTACTCAGGCTCGCGACAAGTACTCTTTATCGTCACAAAACCCCTCATATTTAAAATATAATGATCTTCTTTAAATTATTTAACTATGTTCCACCATCTCGACAATTTTCGGGATTTTTTATATAATAGCTCGATAATAGAGCATTATTCTTGATTTTTTTGGAGGTTGTCACTCAAAGGGTTGTTTCGAAAAACCACCCCCAAAAAATTAATTATTTTTTTCTATCCTTAATAATAGATTTGAAATTTTGAAAAAAATATATGATGTACAGCTAGTAAGTAGCTATTTTGTCGCTTTTGTTTCATTCAAATATCTTAAGTAGTAACCGAGATAAAAAATAATAACGTTTAGGGCGTTTACCCCCGTATTACCCTTAAACGGGGGGGTTGCGATCTAAAACTTTACACAATGGTTTTTCAGGCAAGGAGCATTGTTTAAAAAATAACAACTCCAGGAATCGGCGTGGGGGCCGTTTGACCATGCTTACCCTGCTAGACTCTTTGTCGCCGGATACCTACGCTTCGGACTTTGTCGACGTTACTTCTTTCGAGCAACGTCGTAGAGTAATGTGGGGCAAGAGTGCGCACTTAAAGTTTAGACTTCTCTAAAATCCTTGGTATTACACTGATAGTCATGTCGTTTTGTGAGAAATAACTACTATCCCTTATTATTCGATAGGCAGTGACTTCGTGTAAATTTACCTGTCACAACTTATATAAAATAAATATTTCCAAAAAGTGTCAAATGCGAACTTTTACCCGCTATGTGGGGTAAAGGTTCGCATGTTGTGGGGTAAAAGAACGCTTCGGTTATTCCCAATTCTGCAGCGATTTTTCTTTTTGAAAGTCCTGCTTCTATGTTTATCTCGAGCGATCTGAAGCATCTCACTAATTGGTTTTCGGCCGGTTGCCCCCTTATAAGTTCTAACAATAAATGAATAAGACAATAAAATAAAGTCATATTTTTTAATCAAAAACTTAATAAAAAACGTATTTTGGACAAATATTGCGGATTAAAAATTAATAAAAAAAAATCAAAAGCTGATATCAGCGTGGCTCAACTATCATAAACTCAAAATTTATTTCCATGTTGTAATTGATAATTAATTTCAAATTTATTTTTTATAGTCGGTTTAATCGGTGTTCGTTACTAATTTAGCAAACTCTAGAAATAAAATAAGTTTAATGAACATATAACACTCGTCAAATTATTTTGGGACAAAAGTTCGCATTCACAGCTACTTTTACATTGTTTAATCAATCCTGTTATCTGTGAGGAGAATTGAAAACTTCTATTAGTACTTTTTAATAGAAGAATTTCAGCTCTTTCAGACGGCATATTAATTAAAATATTTACTGATCAATTTATAGGAATAATATTGATTCCCAAACATGAGAATATTACATCAGAACTAACGAATTCAAGTACTTACCGCATTGTAAGATAACAAACCGAAACACAGCCACGAAATTCGACATTAGTGACTCTACCTTGCTTGACAATTGACTGCCAATCACCATTGGCAACTGCCACAACTCAAACCATGAAATTCGCATGGTGCGAACTCTTACCCGCTGCGAACTTTTACCCACCTTTACTCTACACGCTCCTCTATTCTACACCAATTAATCCTGTCTCGAACGTAATTCGAATGGCATTGGGAACAACAGTAAATGCTTTGCGAACGAAGGGGGAAAAAAGGCTAGAAAATAATGGAATGAACGGAGCGAGTTGTTTGACAGTTTCGCTGCGCAGCTGTGAAAATATCGTTTGCCTAGATCGATGCGATAACGATAATGGATCGGCAAGCTGGTAGCTTCCTTCGAGCAGGAAAACTCGACGCGGTTTTTTCCTTCTTTTCGCGACTAATCTCGATTTCTCTACGCTCCTTGGTTTCTTCGCTCCTCGGAGATGTTACGCGTGCAGCGAAAGAAAAAAAGGCCAAGTGCCTCGAACGAGATTATTTTCATCGATGGTTGCGGGCTTACGCGCGCCAGACGACGCCGCTCGGCGGGGCAAAAAAACACGTTGCTACCCATTAATACCGATTTCTGTCTCTCGTCGCGAATTCGCCACGCGGATAAAACCTCCTCGGCCGGGATATCACCGGAGGAAAAATATTTTAAGCCGTCGCGGCGGTCGATCGCGTTCCTCGCGAATAGAAGGAGAGGGAAAGGAGTGGAAGGAAGTCGGGCACGGCCTCTTGCCGTCCTAACCACTCTGTTTGCACGCGGGATTACACGGGTCCGCGTAATTCCGAGCGCGTCGGATTAATCCGAAAGTAATTCGCCAACAGACTGATAACTGCGCGCGTCGCGTGGCTTCCCTAATGAATTCTACTCGGCGGATAATCGTAAACCAATCCCAACGCCTTCAGCCGTTCGAATCCGCGTTCCATTAGCGTCCTTGCAAACCGTGTAAACCTCGTAAATCTCGTAAATCTCGTAAAACTCTTGTAAATTCCGGCTCGTCCGATGCTTCCTTCTAAAGATCTGCTACGAACACATTGCCCGGCAATCGGATGTACAGAAGTGGAATCCATAAAGAGCGCGAATCGAATCGCATTTCTGACGATTTCAGAGAGAAAGCTGACGAGCGGTCACTGAGGCGGTAAAGGTGTTGCCCGCGTGAAAATCTGCTTCCGTTCCGGTGGTAGCTCCGGCCATTTTTCCCCGTGCTATGTACTATTACCCGGCGAAAAGAAGACTCCTAGCAGGCGGGCTCGGGCTGTGCAGTCCGTAGCTGTGACGATTGGTCGAGTCACCTATTTGGGCACACTTTTAAAGACGCGGCACACGTATTTTGGTTATTGGCTGAAGTTGCCACATACATTGTCAAACCGCGCGACGAAGAGAGCGAACGAAACACATCGAGACCGAGTGGGATAGAGCGATCTGACCAAGCGTAGCCTACGCTATTGTTTTGACGGTCGTCGGTCAGATCGCTCTATCCCATTCGGTCTCGATGTGTTTCGTTCGCTCTCTTCGTCGCGCGGTGCGACAATGTATGTGGCAACTTCAGCCAATAACCAAAATACGTGTGCCCCGTCTTTAAAAGTGTGCCCAAATAGGTGACTCGACCAATCGTCACAGCGACGGACTGCACAGCCCGAGCCCGCCGGCTAGGAGTCTTCTTTTCACCGGGTAATAGTAGGTATTCGTCGCTGGAACGTGTAGAAAACGCAGGAACGAGGACGACTGACGGTAGACATCAGACGGCAGACAGTAGACGGCAGACGGCAGACGGCCGGCGCCCAAAAAATAAACGCTGGCGCTCGCTCGCTCAGCTGATCGACTCTCCGTGTTTTTAGCGTATGCATGTACGCTAGGTCTATTAGCGGATACACGATTAAAACGGGTGGTTACGCGAGCATGCCAGACAGAAATAGAAGCGAAGCAAAACACGCAGACTTATCCATCGCTGCGATCCTCCTACCCCCTGCTTCCATCTCCTTTCCTCTTTCGCCGCCTTCATCGGACCGGGACCGAAACGACCAATTATTCACCTTACTCGTCGATATCGCGCCAGCCCATTGTAGGTACATTTTGAAAACGCGGATCGCGAATCCTTTGAAAGCCGAAGCGCGTTTCGCGCAATTTCGTGCAAAGCGCTCCCGCACAAAGGACGAAAATTTCAATGAAAGGGTCGCGCTTGATCTTTTATTACCACCGGTGTTAACCGAATTGTTTTCTCTGTGTCCGGTCGCGCGCCCCTCACTTTGATTTCGGTGAACGCTGATTGCGACCTTTTATCCTAGTCGCCGCGAGGGTCAAGCTTTTAGCAATTCGCCGAGTTTCGCCGATGAGAGGAGAGTTCCGCTTAGGCAGTGAAAGATCGATTTTTCGCTAAGCGAGCGTCGGAGGATTGGACGCTGAGACGCGGCTATTATTAAGAACAGGTCGCGCCGCGAGCAATACTCGTATCATTCTCGGAATATTTCCCCCGCGTGATCCAAGACGGCAATTATTTCTGGTGCTCGTTAAAGTCGCGCGTACTTTGCTATTTTCGCGTGCCGTCAGTCAGCCACCTTGGCGGCTCGGTTTTTCGTAGCCCCGACTGTCCCGATACTCGTTTCTCAGCGAGATATATCGCGAAGCGCGTGCAAAGATGCCATCTGGCCTCGGCGAGGCTTTAATCGGTCGACAAAGGTGCCCCCTTCGGACGGCGTTAATCACCTTCTTCCTCCAGACGGTCATTTACGCCAATCCGCCGACATTACGCCACAACGCTGCTTTGTTTTCGCACCAGCACTAGGAAGTAGCCGGCAGCTCGGGCCTCCGTACTCCAGCGTGTTTTCTACCCAGCGTAGCGTAGCCCAGTTCCTCGCTAACGAAGCTTCCCGCGGCGCGGTGGCCTGCAACGTAACGCTGGGCTATTTAAAATTATAATTAAAAGCAGTTGTTGGTATTCGCGAATCGAAACGCTTCAACCGAACAGAGACGAATGCTCGCCGTAAGTTTGCGCCCCGGCTATCGAGGAGAGGTATTAATAACGAAACTTTGCTCGGGCGAAATCGGCTACGCGGGTTTTGCGGGAATTAATGATCGTTGGCCGCGAGCCCGACAACGAATTAACGGGATGATTCTCTCTTAACTCTTTCGAGCCGGAATGAAGTTTTTCAGGCAAATTAAATCGTGCTCGGGCAGGCATCGATTTCGCTGCATCGGAACGGGAACACGGAGCGTATCGCGATTGTTCCTAACAGTTGCGTGCGCGAAAGTCGCCTTGCAATTTACGGCCTTAAGGGGACTAGGCAGTTAGAAACTCGATTTTTTTTTGTTGCATTTTTCGAAAGTACCACCCTTCCCGATTAAAATGCCGTTTGGTTTATGTTAAAATTCGCAAAATTGAGGATTTTACAGCCGAAAAGGTCGAGCGCGCCATAAACCGTTTCTGCGCGCACGCAGGTAGACTAGATTCCTCTTTCGAAACTTTAAGCGCGTGTTTCTCGGAATCATATTTCCTCTTCGTTTTGCAGTGATTGGGAAAAAACGGAGGTATCAGTCGATTTGAAAAAAATTCAGCATATATGAAACATGTCTAGTTACGACCTGGACCTACGCATAAGTCTGTAAAAACTCCTGGTTTGTCAAAAAAAAAATAGAATGGCTCTTTTCCCTGGCGAAAAGTGATGTTTCTTTAAAATTTGCCGTTTTGCAGCCACCATTTTTATAATTTTGATTTTTTTTCTTTTTCAATAGGTTCAGGGCAGAATAGGGGCCAGGGCAAAGTATAAATTTTAGAGGATATTTCACAATTAAATTTCTTACGACCAGAATCACTGCAAAATTACAGCGGCTCAAAAAAAAAAAACGCCTACATATCAGACGACTGTAGCGCTATCATACATATGTATATAATATTCAAATCATTTCTTTTTTACTGTTTATAATATTAATAAACATTACCCGAACGTACTAGTCACAATTTGTATTCATCTCCTTGTAAGTAATTCGCAAAAAATACTTGGTTTTCGAGCGATCTGACTGCCTAGTCCTCTTAAGGCGCGGTTAAACATGTGCAATGCGCGCTGCGAACACCATAAATAAGGGTCGATTTTTATGGTTCGGCGCGCAACGTAGGACCTCGTACCGTAGGAAATTTTTATGGTTCGGCGCGCAATGCGCGCTGTTGCACATGTTTAACTCTGCCTTTAAGTGCAACGCGGCTAGCCCCTACCGCGATATTTCGTATCCCTCGAGTCTTAAAACCTTTTGAAGGTCGAAAAGAAACTTGGATGTCGGAGAAATCTCGAGATCTCGATTCGTTAGTTCTGTGAGAAAGTTGGGAGCAGGCGGGATGGGCGAAAGGTAAAGAAGAAGTGGGTGTTGCGTTAATAGAAAAGCGAGCGGAGCTTCGGGAAAGAAGAACGTTCCTGGAGCTGTGTACATGCATCCGGTAGAAGTAGACACGGAAAGCTGATCTCGGTTTAACGAGCCTGTCTCCGCTAGTCCTGTTGGCCCCTTGAAATCGATGCCGCGGAAAGTTTTATCCTCCCATCGAAAACCACGGACCGAACTTCCCTGGCGAGCTCGGCGAAGCAGAGGAAAAGCTCCTCTTACTTAGCGTCCACGGATAGGACCGGCTGTTACCGCGTAAAATTCGGTTAGCCGGTTAGACGATCCTCCCTTTGGCGTGTCGATAACGTTGTCGATGATTCGCTCGGTCGGGTGGTCGAATTAATTCCTGCCTGGTATTGGCTGCGCGAGCGATGCCTCTCGTCGCGTCAAATTACGCGACATTGGCGATGGAATTGACACCGGAACTGGATTTCAAAGCTCGAGTACCTACCCTCCAGCCGAATAAAATTGAACAGCAGAGCATGGGAGTACCTACGTAAGTAGGTAGGGGAGGGTTGCCTATATCGTACCACTTAAGACATTCTAAGTTATATTTCATATTTGGTACTAATTTGAACGAAAATGACTATTGGATATTGGAGCTTGGTCTTTTAGGCACCTACTATTATACGCTTAACCTTTGTTCAGAACAAATTAATTTGTTATTAATCTTTTTGTCACATACTGTAAAAGGTACGATTTAGGCAACCGGTCTCCTAAATCGTACCTGCACTAAAAATAGTGTCGATAACAAATAGAGAAGAAACTATTCAATATGCAGTAATGATTATTATATAGTTACATATACATATGTATATGAATCACACACAGGCCGCAACAAACTCTGTATATGATATATGTACATAACCTATATAACACACGAGTTGTCAAATCCTACTGGTACGATTGTAGTGGTACGATTTAGGAAACATGATCAATTTATTTATAAATATAAATTTAAACTTTATAATGAATGTAATATGTACTTAAAATGAATGTAAAATATTCTACATTAAACCCGCTTTTAGAGAAATACATAAATACAGGAGAAAATTGCATTGTTTGATTATTATCAGGTAAAATAAACTGGTAAAAAGTTACATCAATCATACCTGATTTTTTTAAATGCTTGTAGCACGCACAAAATAGGGTGTAAGCTCGAAAGGTTTTGTTTCTATTTCTTATTTCGCATTTACTTGATATTTTTATCATCAGACGTCGTTTGTATTCATTAATTTTTGAGATATTGATGCGGTACGATTTAGGTGACCGGTACGATATTGGCAACTCTCCCCTACATGCATATGTGGTTCGAGATTATTTACTCGAGCCAAGTACAATCGTCGTAAGCCAGATCTCTCGAATACGTTGCACCTTGGATAGCTTAGTAAGCTTAGCTGCTCGTCGCTTGGATTCTGTCTGATCGCTGCTGCTTATCGAGCTGGCTATTCGCTCTGTCTGCTCGAAATTTCTCCATTCCCGTTTCTTCACCCCCGACTCGCCCCAGCTCGAATCGTAGCAGCGCAATTACAAAATCCGGCAAGAAATCATTCCCCAAAGAGCCACCGTGACGGCTACAGTTATCGTGAAACTATTTCGCGTGCTCGCGCACGGGAGAAGCTGGCAGCGAACATCCCCATTGGAGACAGCACTATATTCCGTGCACTCGTAAACGGCAGCGGGATGCGACGACGATAAATTTCTGTTCGCAGCAAGGCGAACAGGATGAAGCTTTTACGCCACCGTAACGTGGCCGCAGATGAAGCGCCCAAGCTTGCCGTGTAAATCGTCCAGAAAAATTACTTTGTTCAACTGTCATAAAACTCGTGAAATTAAACCACCCACATGGTCGGTTCATTGCTCGGAGTCTTGACGACCGTGATCGTTCTGTTTTTTTTTGGCGACACTCGAAGTCTTCATTTTTCTTTCTGCTCTCGGCTGAAAACTATCGATTCTGCCGCGAAGAATTTTCCAAGATAGGTGCCTATTCGGTAGATTGATTCCGTTGCGAAGGGGAAATTGCCGTGAGCTAGTGGCGGCGCGGCACGACGCGTTTCTCGTTGAATTTCAACGGGATGCATGGGGAAAATTCGTACTGCTCTTGCCGGGAGGCACCTACTCGATTCTCTACCGGGAAATCTCTCAATCTACTCGTGAATCCTCTCTCTCTCTCTCTCTCTCTCTCTCTCTCTCCCGCAAAAGGCCGCGGTATTCGAAGAACGCGGGATAACATTGAACGTAATTCGTGGTTTCCTTTGCGCAGCCGGAGTCGGTCGGTCGATGGATGTCAACGGAATTCCGTTGCATGCAAGACACTCGCTCGCAACTACGCCTCCAGTATCTACGTAGTCGCTGCTTTCTTAATCCAAACGAATCGTGCTGTCTACGTAGCGTTACGCTTAAAAGAAAAATGTGAATTCTGTGTTGGAACGGTGGCCGCGGAAAAAGGGAGTCGCATCGACAAGGATGATCGGAGAGCGGAGCGCGTTGCTGTTTCTCCGCTCGAATGCGGGCAGAATTTATTGACTGGGGGGAAACGGGGTGGCGGAAAATTACACGGTCGGCACGCGGGACCGCGACCAAGATTGCAAACTACAAAAGGTCGCGGGGAAATGCCACACGCACGCGTGCAATGCCGCACAATGGCATCGATATCAAAAGGTGCGCGCATCGGTGGAACGCAAGTTAAAATTTACTCCGCCGCGGCTCGAACTTTGTCCATCGTAGGGTAAGCAGGCCAGTAGATGGACGGGCCCAGTAGATGGACGAATCGTTGGTTAATCGTTAATATTGAAAGAACTAGAGTTTTAATCTATATTATTGTTTTTTATTTTGTAGAAAAAACGTTTGTTGTTTTGCAAAACATTAACATATTTATCGAAAAAAAATTTTTGTATGCGAAAAATGTATTTGTATGTATGATTTTACGCCACCATGCGCGAGTCACTCTTTTATTATTAGCTATTGCTCAGCATCGCGTCCCTTAAAGTTAATAAAAAACGTATTTGGATGTATTGTAAAGAGGTATGCAATAGATGATTGCATTCTAATATTGACAATTTATATATAAACGCGTGAACAAAGAAAAATAAACCGATAGAACTTATAAAAATGACTGTCCATGTACTGATATGGATTTTCTAACCTTGTCGCAGCAGATGGACAGAACGGAATTAAACCTTTTGAAGCCGCTTTTTTTAATAAACAAACAGTTTACACATTTACTTGTAGGTATCTTATTTTTCTTTTTTTATTTAGATGGCAAGCATTAAAAACAATATACCGTACATCAATATACATGTAATGATCTAAATAGAGCCTTGGATGACATTAGAAAAGGAACGAGTGGATATACATATATGTTTACTTTGTGCCACTAAGAAAATGTTAAAAAGGTTACATATCCAATCCGGGACACTTTCCGAGACAGTTTTCAATGCGGGACAAACAATTCAAATTCGGGACAGTCCCACACGATCCGGGACGTCTGGCCACTTTAGGCTAGACATAACCTCACTTTATTTGCGTCCTGGGCCCATAACCTGTTGCACCGGTTTCTGGCAATGAAGACTCCATACGTTTTTAGTTTTGATGAAATAAACTATATATTAACGAAAAATAACTTAATCTAGGTACCTACTATAGCTAATAAGTCTTTTACTCGTCTAGCCAGACACCCATCCATCTATTGATTCTGAACTGTCCATCTGCTAGCCCTATCGTCCATCTACTTGTGATACGGGCTATGAGTAGAATTTTCATCATTTTATCCTTAAATACATTAACTTTTTTACTTGCAGTTATTTTTTTCTTTAAATTTGTACATTTTTACGTGCAAAGCTTTTGATTTTTTTAATACAACAGATATTTCTTAAGAAACACCTTGTTGTAAACTTCGAAATCAGCTAAACTGTCCATCTACTGGCCTGTTTACCCTACCCCCCTCGCAATGCATGCCGCAGATTATTCTCGTCGCGTTACGAAACGGCCGGCGTCGCTTCGCATCGCGGCATCATCTCTCATTTTCCTCGATGTCGCTCGGTACATTTGTCGGTTGTCGTTTGCTGAGTGAAAGGCAGCCAAAAATCCGTGACCCGCCGCGCCGGTAGAATTCTGTCGCGAACATCAGCGCGAACGCTTCGATATCCCAAAGTGCGGAATATTACGGCGCGATCGTTTCGTTTGAGTATAGCGGCGTGTCAGTCGTTTGAAGCCTCCCCGACTCTACGACTCCTCGGCGTTGGCCTGGCTGGAATTTTTTTACGCCAACTCGCTACAAGTTAACCGAATTTCTTTTATATCTCGGATCTCTGGGAAATCCGAGGGGGTTCCCGATCGATCTTCCGCCGCTATGACTCGCGACGTTCGAAGCGCTTTCCCAAATTGCGCTCGGTCCTCGGATAGCAGGCTACCGTGCCGTTTGCAAGGAAATTACGAATTAAGTCAATGTCGACGGGGGAGGTTCCGCGAGTCGAAGCGAGACGTAAAGAAAAGTTTTCCCGAAGCCTTGCAGAATGTCGCTACACGCTGGAGCGGGATCGAAAAAGGGCAGGTGGGTGGAGAGAGAGAGAGAGAGAGAGAGAGAGAGAGAGAGAGAGAGAGAGAGAAAGGTGACGCAACGCGAGAAATTTGCGACGACGGGAGGCTGACAGAGAAATAAATCTGTTGGAAGGCCGATGACGCGAGTGCACTCGTTAAAGTGGCCGCGGTTGAATCGCACTTGACGATCAAACGAGTAATGATTATACCTCTAGGTCGCGACTTAAATATCGCCTCTCGGCAGATGGCTTGGCCGTTGCGTGGCGCACGGTGCGTGCTGCGTGCCGCACTCGATAAACTGCATTAATGCAAACGAGCCCCGCTATCCGTTTTGACCGCACACGCGATATTTCGATCACACGCTGCCGAGTGCGAATCGACCTCGATCTGCATTCAATTTCGCATTGCGAGACCGATCGATAAGCTGCGTATTAATGAGGGCCAGGTGTCGCGAAGCTCGCGTATCTCGACACGCCTGATCGTTTTTCACCGATAGGTAGGTATACCAGATTGAATTTCCCCCAGACGGAGGAACCGGTTCATTCGAATCACAGTTTCGCAAATACTTTAATCGGACAGAGTCCTTCTCCTACGCGCGTTCGCTTCGTTATTTTTACTCGTACCTGCGAGGTACGTAGGTACCCGGTCCTGATTTGCACCACTGCGACCTGCAGAAGCATCGAATCGCATCGGAGAACGTTTCACCGGCGAACGAAGGGTCGAATTCCTTTTCCAATTACCAGAGCTTTAGATTTCAATCGCGATTAGGCGGGCTCGATGTTCTTATTGCGTGACTCCTCTCTTCAGCGCTGCGGCTCGAGAGGGGAAGAAATGGAGTGGCGGGCGGAAATCGCGGCGCGCGACGGCGCACAGTGGGGCAAAGTGACAAATTTTGTGTCAAAATCAAAGAACTTTTGATAGAAATGAGATAGAGCGATGATTTTTTTTTTTTTGTTAAAGCTGAAACATTGCAGAATAAGGGAAAATTGCCGAGATTGTGGTACGAACGTTTTTTCACTGTGAAAATTTGTGTTAAACTTGAAATTTTTCAACAAAATTGTGATTAATCCAATACCATGCACGGTAGGATTTTTTTCTTGACATGTTGGACCTCATTTCCTGTAGATTTTGTCACGCTGATTTCAAATCCGTTCGCAAAATTTGTCTACTACCTCAGGATTTTGAAAAAAATCGATTTATGTGAAAGACTAATGAAATCATATTTTTCTCGTTGAAATGATTTGATAACCCACTGGTTTGAAGGTATATTGTATTCCCATATATGGAACACAATCAAAATAAGAATAATGAAGTATTTGAATGTTTTTAGTTACTTACAAAACACTTCACATCTCGTGATCACTTGACGTATCGCTGTCCTGGTCACAGGCACTCTCTGTAGGCTGTGTGTGGCTGCAATGTAATTTAAATTTGATATCTATTTTCCATAATTATATTTTCATTTACATTATATTCATTTATTATTGACGTCTTTTTTTTATATTTTTTTTTTGTTGTTGATGAGAAGTAAGTTAAAAAGATTAAATACTTACCTTACTTCATGTGTAAATGAAAATATAATTATGGAAAATAGATATCTAATTTATATTACATTGCAGCCACACACAGCCTACAGAGAGTGCCAGTGACCAGGACAGCGATACGTCAAGTGATCACGAGATGTGAAGTGTTTTGTAAGTAACTAAAAACATTCAAATACTTCATTATTCTTATTTTGATTGTGTTCCATATATGGGAATACAATATACCTTCAAACCAGTGGGTTATCAAATCATTTCAACGAGAAAAATATGATTTCATTAGTCTTTCACATAAATCGATTTTTTTCAAAATCCTGAGGTAGTAGACCAATTTTGCGAACGGATTTGAAATCAGCGTGACAAAATCTACAGGAAATGAGGTCCAACATGTCAAGAAAATAATCCTACCGTGCATGGTATTGGATTAATCACAATTTTGTTGAAAAATTTCAAGTTTAACACAAATTTTCACAGTGAAAAAACGTTCGTACCATAATCTCGGCAATTTTCCCTTATTCTGCAATGTTTCAGCTTTAACAAAAAAAAAAAAATCATCGCTCTATCTCATTTCTATCAAAAGTTCTTTGATTTTGACACAAAATTTGTCACTTTGCCCCACTGTGCGGCGTACGCTTTCCTGCTAGATGGAAATTCATTCAGCTTCGAGTTATATGCATTACCGTCCAACAGTTTAGTAAATCGTCGAAATAACGTAGACCAACGATTTAAAGTGCGGTCGCGTTCGAACGGAAAGTTACTTTTCGGCGGACGTGGTCGGTGACTCTCGCTTACGAACGCGTAAAAATTGTCGACGAGCAGGAGGGGACGAGGATCCGACAGAGGCAACGTCGATGAATGAACGCCGCACTGTCGCGCGTCGCGTCGGGTCGTGTGTCGCGTTGCGTGTGCGTGCGTACACGCGCGAGTGCGTGCCGTAAGCAAGAAGCGAGGAGGGTGCACGTGACGCGCGCGCCAATCAATGAACGAATTCAAGCCGCGTATTTTGGCGTCTGCCGTACGCCGCGCCGCTCGCCGCTCGCCGCGCGCGGAATCTACACTCCCGTTCATTAACGATACTTTGCGAAATCGTGATCGCCATCCTGATCAGGCCCGCAATGGGACGCGATTTCATTCTGATTGTGAGCTCGTTAGCGGTATGAATGGCAGCGCCGCGCCACAATCAAATTCGATATTACTGTTGCGATCAATCTGTAGCATCCTGTTTACATTAAAGAGCATTCGCATCTCGTCGCTTCTCGTTCGCCCCGTCGCACAGTGTAACGAGTATACAGGGTGTCCCAAAAATGTCGGACTTCCTTGAAAGGGGTTACTCAGGGGGTGATTTGAAACAACTTTTTCCTTAGCGAAAATATTGTCCGAAGCTTCGTTAAGGAGATATTAACCAAAAACCCCGACCAATCAGAGCGCGCGCCTTCCGCCTGAGTTACCGCGGTAGCGTTGGCTACGAGGTAGGCGACCGCGCTTGTGCTATGAACGTACGAACAAGCAAGTCGGCATGCATCGAAGGAAACCGCGTTACACATTTTTTTTTTTAAAGCAGAATCTTAAATAAGAATAATTTGAAGTGAGAGGACAAGAAGTACGTAAATTTCGTTTTTAAATAAGGCATAAACGAAAAGCTAACGTAACAGAAAATGTACGACAAGTGATCGTAATTCGTTATTGAGGTAAAAATCCGTAGTTTAACAACGGCCAACACAATTAAATTTAAAAAATAATATTAAGTGTATGAATAAATTCTTTCCGACTGGAATTTCTATCGCGGTGGTATTCAGAAGCTGCCAGAAAAATGGCAAAAGGTAATTAACAATAATGGAAATTATTTCGATGATCGAGTTGTTTTCATATTTTTTAAATCGAACCGTTATTGTACCCTAAAATCGGAAAGAATTTATTTTCACACCTAATAATCACCAATAAATTAAATAAAACTCACCCTTTCGGACATTCCTTTCCTTGCTTTCCTTCCCTTTTCGGAAACCTGTGTCACTGGGTCACTGTACCGATCCTGGTTATCGGTGGACGAAAAGATTTATGGTTGGGTAGCGCCCAGTGCTCAGCTGATCACACTGCGTCCGGGTTAATGTACCGAATATTCACTTCACTGCACGGCTACTAACACTGATCACTGAATTTATTTTTCACGGAACGTGTTGTTCCTACGTTATAAAAATTGGTGGCTGCGAAAGGGGCCGATTACTGTTAATTACTGGGACGAGATTACTACTATTACCCGGCGAAAAGAAAACTCGTGGCAGACTGTCTCGGGCTGTGCAGTCCGCTGCTGTGCAGCGATCAGATACGGATCCGACCGACGATCGTCAAAACAAAAGCGTAGGCTACGCTTGGTCAAATCGCTCTATCCCACTCGATCTCGTGTTTCGTTCGATCTCTTCGTCGCGCGGTGCGACAATGTATGTGGCAACTTCAGCCAATAACCAAAATACGTGTGTCCCGTCTTTAAAAGTGTGCCCAAATAGGTGACTCGACCAATCGTCACAGCAGCGGACTGCACAGCCCGAGACAGTCTGCCACGCAATTTCTTTTCGCCGGGTAATAGTAGTAATCTCGTCCCAGTAATTAACAGTAATCGGCCCCTTTCGCAGCCACCAATTTTTATAACGTAGGAACAACACGTTCCGTGAAAAATAAATTCAGTGATCAGTGTTAGTAGCCGTGCAGTGAAGTGAATATTCGGTACATTAACCCGGACGCAGTGTGATCAGCTGAGCACTGGGCGCTACCCAACCATAAATCTTTTCGTCCACCGATAACAAAGGATCGGTACAGTGACCCAGTGACACAGGTTTCCGAAAGGGAAGGAAAGCAAGGAAAGGAATGTCCGAAAGGGTGAGTTTTATTTAATTTATTGGTGATTATTAGGTGTGAAAATAAATTCTTTCCGATTTTAGGGTACAATAACGGTTCGATTTAAAAAATATGAAAACAAATCGATCATCGAAATAATTTCCATTATTGTTAATTACCTTTTGCCATTTTTCTGGCAGCTTCTGAATACCACCGCGATAGAAATTCCAGTCGGAAAGAATTTATTCATACACTTAATATTATTTTTTAAATTTAGTTGTGTTGGCCGTTGTTAAACTACGGATTTTTACCTCAATAACGAATTACGATCACTTGTCGTACATTTTCTGTTACGTTAGCTTTTCGTTTATGCCTTATTTAAAAACGAAATTTACGTACTTCTTGTCCTCTCACTTCAAATTATTCTTATTTAAGATTCTGCTTTAAAAAAAAAAATGTGTAACGCGGTTTCCTTCGATGCATGCCGACTTGCTTGTTCGTACGTTCATAGCACAAGCGCGGTCGCCTACCTCGTAGCCAACGCTACCGCGGGAACTCAGGCGGAAGGCGCGCGCTCTGATTGGTCGGGGTTTTTGGTTAATATCTCCTTAACGAAGCTTCGGACAATATTTTCGCTAAGGAAAAAGTTGTTTCAAATCACCCCCTGAGTAACCCCTTTCAAGGAAGTCCGACATTTTTGGGACACCCTGTATAGGAAAAAAAATCAAAAACCAAATTTCCATTAAGACACTGTTATTTACGTGTAATTGATATGTTAATCATATTTATTCACAAAAAAAATAATTTTTAACATAAAATAATTCATTAATATATATTTTGGTCCATAATAAAAGTAAAACAAATAATATATATATATATGATATATATATTTTTAAATACATTTAAACACAAATTAATAACAAACAATTATAATAAACAATGAAACAATTATAAAAAAATATAATTAATTTTTTAAATAAATTAATAATAAATAAATTTTTTAAATAGTTATAAATTTTAAATTATTCATTCTTATTATACATCTTCATCACTATCAGTTGAATCTGAAGGAATTGGAAGCTCATTGTCTGTTAAAACTAAATATTCTAGCACTGATTTGTCTAGTTTTTTGTTTTATTATGTGTATTTTTTCTTATGTGGGAGAAGTCGGGAGCAGATAAAATTTACACCAAATTAAAGGACATGAAACGAACTAATTGTAGTAAAAAAATGTAAGAACCGAAATGTTTCGTTTTTTTTTAATTCTCTCCACAATTTAGAAGACGAGACAAAAAAAAAGTAATAATTTGAGCCACTGGTACGTATCCATATCTTTAAATGCGAGAATTTTTAATTAATAGAACGAAAAAGGGATATATTTTGCTTATTTTCAAACAGAAAAGAAAGAGAAGAACTTATAAATACAACAAAAATGCAGTGGGTAAATATTTCCTATGTGTAGTCTGTGGCGGGTTGCGTTTGGTTATTCGACTTTGAATGTAATTACTAACCTTAAATCCGTTATTTATGTTACTAAGTTATGTTGTTCCTATGTCGGAGGACTGTTTACTATCAAATCCATAAAATGAAATACAAAATTTCAAAACACAATTTTTAGCTTTTTGAACACGGGCCGTGACACTGTGCGTCGTTTGTGCGTCTCTCGTTGACGTTCCGCTACGAATACGCGGTTGACGCGCAGAGTCGTCGCTAGATTTACGTGGCCAACGTCCCGATTGTAAAGACCGTATCGTTGCTCCAGAGCCCATGTTTGGAAAATGAACTCGAAAGAGGAGCTAACGCCGTGGAAACGGCAGCATCGTGTAATTCCATTCCCCCGAGAGCAAACAGAAGCGCAGGGAAGCCCGGCGAAAAGGGCGGAGCTCGAGTCAACGAACAAAAACTACGGACGAGTATGTTGGAAAATGAATGAAGCTCGAGAGAAGAGTAAAAGAAGCGTGCTTTTTCATCGACGTCCGGCTTTCTTTCGGTGTGCAGCTACAACGAAAGAACGGAAGCGCCAAGCGCCAAGACAAAGGGATTTACCGTGGCTCCAAAAGGGGAAAGCGACGAGCAACTTCTTCCCCGCGACTCTGTCCGAAACGGAATTGTAACACATCCGCGACTTTCCCGTCTCCTCGTCGATATTCATACATAAGTACATGAACACGTACGTGCACGAATGTACGCGCTGGGGAAACGCGAACGAGCGGGCTTCCGATAGATTGAAAGCAAATATTAACAGCCGAAACGACGGAGGGAAAGAACGAAGAACAATCGAACGCTGCGAATGAAATCGCGCACGAAATCGAAATCGAAATCGAAATCGAAATCTACCGTTGGCCTCCAGCGTAATCGCATCTCCCCAGTGTTTTCCCAGCGATTATACGTCACGTTCCACGCCACTCAGACACCCTTTTTCTGCCGTTAGTTGGAAGCCACTTTCGCGCTCCGGTTACGCGATTTCTACATGATTTCGTTGCTTGGCAAAAGATTCGAATAACAGGCGACTCGAGTTACGCCCACCGACACAAAAGTCTTCTACAGTTCTCGCGCCTGTTTTTCCGACCTTTCCAGATGCTGGATCGATCGGACCACCCGAGTGCATTCGTTTTTACCACGGTTTTATAAGTTTGCGCACGATACCAATATGGAATAATAGAGAAGAATGGTGGGAAGAGAAGTAAGGGGCGAGGTAGCAGAATGGGTTGTATAATACAGTACATGCCACCGGTAAGTGGTAAAAACGGTAAATGAAAGGAGATAGCGGCTTGATTTCGCCGACTCGCAGCGTTATCTGTTCCGCAAATCTGGTTTTTCGTTTTAAAAATCCGGCGATATCGGAAGCGACACGCGTCACTTTTACTGAAAAGCGTGTGTAAGCTGGATGCTCGGACGAGATCGCTGGGGAAAAAATTGAAAGCTCGAATTTCGTAGGCAAGGGAAAAAAGAGTGGCTGTCCAAACGATGCAACACCGTTTTCCACTAGCGAAAGCTTCGGCACCGATAAAATAAACTCGATGCCGCGGGCGCGCGTGCGCCGATTCTGAACGAAGTTAATCATTTGGATTTACAAACGGCGAGAGTGCTCGCGCCAAAAATCTTTCCGAGCGCGCCGCGTCGCATTTATGTCTGAGAGACAGATCGTTTGCTTGATTTGCAGAGATTTGCTTGGCCGTGGCGTTGGGCAAATCCGAGCTTAACGCGCCAGATTACGGTTCGTTACGAAGTCCTTTCGATAAGGTTTCACCGTCCATCGAACACGGTGGCGTATATCGCGGCTTCTAGAGAAATTAATAAAGAACTCCTTCTCGGTGGCAGCGCTCGTTCCCAGATTCGATTATCTTAATTGGCCGGTGGGCGGCTATTTAAATTCATTTCCCGGTACTATCGGCTCGAGCACTTTCTTCTCCGTGAATCAGCGGTCTGGCACGCGGCGATGATGTCAATCTTTGCTCGGCTAACGGCTAACTGCGAAAAATACTGGCGAGCCTCACCTCCCGCGAACCGCGCGCAATCTTTCCTCGTCCTTGCATTCTTTCGAGTAGCCGCGCTCGACTTTGTCCCCTTGACGCCGCGCCACCGTCGAAAATGCTCGCTCCACGGCCACTTGGCTCTCTGCTTAAAAAAATATTTTCAAAACCCCCGCGGTACTCTGCGTTCCGCGTTCCAGACCACTGTTCCATCTTCCACGATCTCGAGACTGCTGTTCGAGATCGATTTCATCGGGAATTATTTTATTTTATTTTATTTATTTAAACGGGACTAGCCCTTAGTATACACATTACAGTTAATAAAAGTGTTGTGTGAGGTATTACATAAATACTAAATTACAAGACTAATGATTCACCGCATATTGCTATTCAATAAGAGTAATTTTGCACACCGCTGTTAGAAAGGGCGCTAGAGCCTTATTAAAGAAGTCCAACTCCGAGCAATTATGTACCTATAGCAAGGCAATTTCTTTTTCTTCACAGGGTATTTGTGTTTGAAACGGTTCCGCGCGCACGTAGGAGAAACGACACGTCCGGAAGGCAACAGACGAACTGTTTGAAACCCGGACGACTTTTTAATTACGTGTGAATTTTCTATACATCGCTTTTTGTTACGCGAAAAATTTCCCGATTGAAAATGTACGGGTACGGGAAAACGATTATTTAACCGCTGGAGGTGAACAATTTTACATCGACCGCACGGTCCTCCCTGGGCATTATTTGTAGGCGAGCATGGTTTAATCTGCCTGCCACCGGCGCGTCATACAGCGTTTTGCCTAACACACACCCGTTACCGCGAATAAAGGCCTGGCTGGTTGATTGCAAATAAAAAATGCATTCGACTGTTTTCCCTGTTACTCGTCAGCGCAGTACTTCCGCCCGACCGCGAGGCGGACAAACTCCAGCCGCGTGGCGAGCGGCGATAATCCAGTGGGCTGGGCGCATACACGCACTTTAACTTTAAATCGGGAGCACAC
Organism: Andrena fulva; assembly: GCA_946251845.1. Taxonomy (NCBI): domain Eukaryota; kingdom Metazoa; phylum Arthropoda; class Insecta; order Hymenoptera; family Andrenidae; genus Andrena; species Andrena fulva. The sequence goes on along the minus strand of OX276327.1, from coordinate 91,461,966 downwards.
GCGCCTACTTGGCTGCACTCGGATTCCATCGCAGCTGAATCATCGAAATAAAATATATGATCCCAACGACGCTGAACACGCGAATCGATCTCCCTCCGTTCAGAACGCATCGCGGCTAACAGGCGTCTTTTTATTTAAAGCCGGATGACGCACCGCGAGAGCAATTCGCACGGCTACATCTGGGCGCGTGCATTCCCGGAAAATTTCATCAACCGGCCTGTTGATCCGCGAAAAAGTTTCCCTGTGGGACATTGATTCCGTAAGAGGCTCGTGGTAATTGAACGACTCGCGTTAATTGCCTCGCCTCTCCTCTCCTCGCTTCGTCGCTGTTGCGCGATATCGCGAGGCTGAAAAGTTGCTGTCTGATTATAACGTGGTATTGTTTCGATAGAGAAACAGGCTCCTCTCTGATTGCCGTGGAAGCTCGGTGCTCTAAAAAAAAAGGGATGGTAGGTGTGAAAAAGGGAGAAAGGGTAGGGTAGAAGCCCCAATTACTGACACAATAAGGACTGACTCTAATATTATTGCATAGTATCTGTATTTATTGACTAAAAGTATAAGTTTTTTATTTTTTTTATCACGGTTTAATATGTTTACTTCATGAAAAACATTTTGTGGGTCTTAGAATTTCTATTTTTATATATAAATTCATTAATCTAAAAAACATATTTCTAGATCAATTACTGACACCTCTAAAACGTGTGTGACTGAATTACTGACACCCCAATTACTGCCAGCTAACCTAATACTGTTTATTACTCATTTTACGGTTATGTCGTCTCATGTACATGAGCAACTACTGCTACGACAGTAATACCAAAATGCTTGAAACGCTTGTACCAATCACTATCACCCATATATTAATTAAAAAGGCTTAATTAATCGTTATATTACGATCGTTGTGACTTTCTATGATACTTATATTGTACTAAAAAATTATTGTTTGTTATGTAAATAATTTAAATATAGTAATTATAGCCCTTTCTTTAGTGGCCTGTTTTCTCTTTCACTAGTAAGGAAGTCGCCATTTCCACTGTTGTCATCAAATTAAAATTTTGTATCGTCTTATAGAAATTAATGAAAAAAAAATATTAATTGGTGCATTTTCTAGCGTATAGATTACAGGTTGAATTACATAATTCTTTTTGTGTATGGCTTTACAACGTTTATTTATTCGTTATTTTCAGTAAAATAGCTTAAGGTGACAGTAATTGGGTAGGTGTCAGTAATTGGGGGTTCTACCCTAGGATTGTTTCGGGACGAAAGGGAACCGTGACCGGGGTTGCAGCTGGAAAATTACTGCTCGACGTTTGTCGCTGTGTTTGCAGCTGTAACCGATCGACGCGCAAGTCGTATATTCGCTGTATCACGAGGCCAGTACTAGGCCACCGACCTATCGTGGAATCGCTTGCGTAACCGCCTTAAATCATTACGCCCAGCCGAGTCGAGTCCAGTCGAACCGTACCCAACGTCTGAATGCATAGCTGCCGAAAGAAGAAAAAAATCCCAATAAAATACAGAGTCGAGGGGACAATTTTGTTGACCACGTGGGTTTCGATAAATCTCGATCTTGTTTGGACCGGACGGACGGCACACGGCGCGGCTCGGCCCTGCTCCGCTCCGCACGGCTCTCCAACCTGATATACCTACGCGCGAATTCGAATCGTTGCGTTGCACCATTGTTTTGTTGGCTCCGCGACAATTCACCTTTCGATATTTATCGTCCTTGTCGCTCGCAACGCTCCACTCGTTGCGTAATATTCGCGAATCGCACTACGCGTAATATAGCAGCGACAACACGAGCGCGTTGCGAACGGTCGATCGATCGATGTTTATCAGTTATCGCCTTCTGCACTCTGTGTACTCGGCTTCGAACGCGAAAATAGCTTCTCGTAGGTGCAAATCTGACGTTGCACCGTGATTTCTGCCTCTGTTGCATCGCGCGAGCGATAATAGCGCACCGCGAGACGAGGTTCGGCGAAGAATCGTTGCCGGCGATAATTGATTCGGTTTCGTTCACGAGCGACCTCGATCGATTGCATTACGGCCGTAGCTGCTATATTATTATTATTATTATTATTATTATTATTATGATTATTATTATTTATGTAAGTATAACAACGGGATAAACCCTTTGTTATAAGAAGTACAAATCGCAGTCACACAAGCATAGAACAAACAATTAGGGAGTACAAAAGAAAAATAATTAAAAGAAACAAAAGCAGAGAAGTAAGCGCAAAATAACCATTAATGATAGTGACAAAAATGATATAAAAAATCATAGTAATTATAACAGCAGCAATAATAATAGTAAAGGCTAAGGGGAATGGGAACTACGAACAGCGATCAGAGCAGATATTTTGCCATATCTCGCCTAATGTGTCGTTTTCTTTTGTTTCAGGTAAGTAAATGGAAGCATCGGAACGGGACCAATGTGCGGCTATGTTCCATTCGGCTGGTATGGTTTTCATGTCCCATTCGAGTTGAATGATCGCGGATAAAAATCTAGCGGGCGCGTGCTTGCGTTACCTCAGCCGCTTAATCGAATATATCGACCGGTCACCATAATTGGAGCGCTTAATCACATTTATCGTAATCCACTGGCGTCCCGATTGAACCGTTGCAAGCGTTGCAACGTCGACCAACCAGTGATGTTCATTATACACCGCGTGTTCCGGATATCGACGTAATCAATTCGATAAGCGGCATTTATTCCGTTGACGTTCGATTTGGTTGAAATCCGGCAGAAAACATCTGCCTGCTCTTCTGTTGGTCGCGGAATAAATACGTTGCCGCGATCGTAATTATTGTGGTTGGTACACGGCGGAGATGACAGTGAAAGAGGATACGTCATGACGCCGACTTTTTTCCCCGGTGTCGTTTTTCAGCCCGCCGGTCGAGGCCGAGCGGGCAAAAAGTTGGTCACCGTAACCGCCCCATAATCGACCCAGGCATTCGCTGAATTCCAGCAACGAGAAACAAATTTCGCGTTTTCCGGTCGAGAGGCCATCTCGAACAGCGAAACGCGAAATCGGGAGATCGTTTAATTAAACCGCCGCGTCGCGTCAGCCGGACCGGGCTCGGTGCAAGCGCGACAACTACTCGGTCAACCGGCCCGAAAAACGACGCCGACCGCGGATTCGAATATGATCGTAATTTATTCGAGGCACGTTGCACGAGTGTCGGCTCGCAGCCGCGCGAACACCAGACGGAGGCGGCCGGGACCGCGGCCGTAGAAAGCAAGAGAAAAAGAGGCAACGGAGCACCGAGCTCAGTCCCCTCGACCGACCGAGAGAAAACCTGTTGAGTGATTATTACCCTTCTTACCGTCCACACTTTGTATTTTTTGCTCGGCGAATTACACGATCATCGCGCTCGTTTTTCTTCTTTTTATGCAAGTCGTCGCTCCCGCGAGCATTTCCCTTCCTGCGCCGCACCGGGCGACCACCTCTAGGAGATCGTTTCCGATCCGATTCGCCCAACTGGTGTCCTCCGACGCGACGAGCGGGCTAACCGAAGGCTAGTAGGTGGGAAACGGGAAACGGCCGGACAAACTTGCCTGGGACCGGAGCGCGGAGGTCGTTCGCTAATGGAACGAACGTGTAACTTGCAACTTTTGCGCCCGATTCCCTCGTGCGTGCCCAGTTCTACCTATATTCCGCTTAAGTAATTTAATCGGCTGTTTTTGGACGGGCGGCGTGGGCGATCGCGACGCTCTCCGAAACCTGGCAATTGACTAGCGATGGCCAATTGCTCGAACCGGCCACGCGGCCTGCACTCGCCTGTGCCACAGCGAGCCAGCGGCTCGCTATTTTTTCCTAAAAAATTTCACTTTCGCGCATCAAGATATGCGTTATCTTTTCGAGTGGTTGGAATACCGATATCTCCGTACGGAGTCGCCGCTTGAGAATGGAATGCGGGTTTATCATTGTGCCAACTAACGAACATTCCACGCGTGGCTGATACCCGGCACCGCTGCATGCTCGCCTCTTCCCGGTCGAGGGAGAAGCGACGATGCTTCTGCGAAACGCCACCGTGCAAATGTTTACCGAAATCCACGGTTTTCGTTAGCCGCCCGGGTAGTCACCGGCGCGGCGCGCCACGCTCGCCAGAGTCCGCCAACGCTGACAGACCGAACGAGAGAAGATTTTCTCTTTCTTCGGCGTTCCAGTCGCGGCTCCGTATTTTCCTCGATTCAGAGTTCGCTGCTGGAGAGCCTGGCAGGTGGAGGTGACAGGCGGAATCACGTGCATCGGTATGCGCCAACGATTTAATCGATTTGATCGATTTAATCCGAGGCGTTGGTACTTAACGTACATGGAACGTTATCGATCATGACTAAGGACTTCGTGATCGTTAATCGCTATCGAGCCACTTTGGAGCGCTCGGCTCGATTCGAGCCGCTAATGGCAAAAATAACTCTAGTCCTACCAAAGATATCGTTATCGATCGGAAAGTTCATCCTCCTGGTTCGGGTGGATTGGAAAGCACCGTTGCCCGGAATCGTTCTAATTTGTCTTTCTACGGTACATTCATTGTTGGTCCAACTACTGGCACCTCGATGGAGGAACGACGTTCTTCCCCGGCAATTAACAGCCATCGTACGCGGTGCGAAAGCAGCTGACTGCGCGCTTCCACTGAATCCCTCGCTGGCTGAATGTCGCTTTTGAAATGCTAATGAAACGACACCATCCCGTCGTACCGTCTCAATCGCGCCGCGGCGGAAATCGAATTACAAGTGCTCGGAGTTCCGCGAAAACAGGCCCGACGTTGAGGCGCGATGATTAGGTATTTTCCAAGTTTGCCGTGGTGAAATGAACGGTTCCGCTCTTCCCTTGGCCAATCGCCATCCCCGCCGCTCCGACGTCCATGCCCCCGAGCTAGTGAGTTATTATCTTTCGATAAATCAGTCTCGAGGAACGCGTCTTTAATTGCGCGCTATCGCGAGCCGAATGGATTCGGCCGCGGCCGTGAGCAATTTTTCGAGCTGAGACAAACTGCTATAAATAGAAGTCGCGCGCGAATCGATACCGAAGCGAATGAGAACTGCGCCGATCAGCATGTTACGTACAGCTTTCCGTACAGCTTTTCCCCGCGAGGGATTCCGATGGAAAAGTCCGTCTAAACGCGACGCTTGCGACGGAGGAACTCTGACATGGAACAACATATTCGCGCGGGACCTCGGCTCCGGTAAGAAGCGTCGAAGGAAAATGTCGTTTCACGGTTGCCTCGTCGCCAGGATTTCACGGACATAATTATTATTATTATTATTATTAAATTAACGGGAGAACCCTTTAGATACAAAGTATAGAACAAATTAGTACAAAGATAAAGTAAATATAACAAAAACATACAATAACATAAAATAAAATATAAAACAATAAAATAGAATAATGTGAAATAAAATAAACAAAAACAAATCGCCTAGAGACCGCGCACCTTTCAGCAAGCGAGCCTCTGCCTACCGATAGAGCCGGCGAGTGTAAGGAAACGCCGTTAATCAAATATTTTATCAAGGCCCGCATTGCAGGAACTCTCGCAGACTTGGAGACACTTTACACACGTTATAATAGGTAAACGTCGACTGCATACCTACGCCGTTTGTTTCAGACAGTTTGCAATTAGCAAATAGCTCGGGCCGAGCTCTCGCATCCATTAAGATCGTTCATCAGACTTCTACGATGTCCCATGTGTCGCGCGATAATTTCGATAATTTGGTCGGTGAAATTTCAAGGATTTTTCAACCGGTCGAGCGGTAGGTACACCTCGAAGCAGGTCAAGGCTAGGATCGGCGCCATTGCGAGGTTTCGGCGCAGACGGTGCGTTTCGATCGCTCGCTTTTCCTCGTCGTCCACCACGTGGGCGGTACATACAGGGTGTCCAAAAAATGTCGCGTTTCCTTGAAAGGGGTGACTCAGGGGGTGATTTGAAACAACTTTTTCCTTAGCGAAAATATTGTCCGACGCTTCGTTAAGGAGATATTAACCAAAAACCCCGACCAATCAGAGCGCGCGCCTTCCGCCCGAGCTCCCGCGGTAGCGTTGGCTACGCGGTAGGCGACCGCGCTCGTACTACGAATGTACGAACAAGCAAGTCGGCATGCATCGAAGGAAACCGCGTTACACAGTTTTTTTTTTAAAGCAGAATCCTGAATAAGAATAATTTGAAGTGGACAAGAAGTACGTAAATTTCGTTTTTAAATAAGGCATAAACGAAAAGGTAACGTAACAGAAAATGTACAAGTGATCGTAATTCGTTATTGAATAATTATTATAATAATTATAATTATTATATCTGACAGCTTCTGAATACCACCGCGATAGAAATTCCAGTCGGAAAGAATTTATTCATACACCTAATATTATTTTTTAATTTTAGTTGTGTTGGCCGTTATTAAACTACGAATTTTTACTTCAATAACGAATTACGATCACTTGTCGTACATTTTCTGATACATTACCTTTGCGTTTATGCCTTATTTAAAAACGAAATTTACGTACTTCTTGTCCTCTCACTTCAAATAATTCTTATTTAAGATTCTGCTTTAAAAAAAAAAAACTGTGTAACGCGGTTTCCGTCGATGCATGCCGACTTGCTTGTTCGTACGTTCGTAGCACAAGCGCAGTCGCCTACCGCGTAGCCAACGCTACCGCGGGAGCTCGTGCGGAAGGCGCGCGCTCTGATTGGTCGGGGTTTTTTTGTTAATATCTCCTTAACGAAGCGTCGGACAATATTTTCGCTAAGGAAAAAGTTGTTTCAAATCACCCCCTGAGTCACCCCTTTCAAGGAAACGCGACATTTTTTGGACACCCTGTATGTACATAGCCTTTTCGGATGTCTTCTCGCCAGCTCGGAAACGAGCACGCATCTTCGTATCGCGACCACGAATTACTTGGAGAACGGAGGAAACGCTCGCCGTGTCCTCCCTCTCGGTTATCTGGAACGAACCAACGAGCGGTTTAATTGGCCACCCGTTTGCTTTCGACTTGACGAGATTGCGTAAGGATCGTTAATCGCGGCACCGGGATTGCCGGTCGAACGCCGCGCCTCGCCGGGCCATTAGGCGAACCTCCTCCAGAAGGAATATACCTATATCGCGAACTTAACCAGCAACTTTCATTAAAGGCATTATTTACGCTGGCACTTTGTTACTTCGGACGGGTATTGCCGGTTCTTTGTTTGCAACAGTCTCGAGTGCGAAACGAAGTATCCTTGTCGCGTGACTCGGGCGACTGGCGCCGACAGAAACAGGGACAACAAGGCCTCTTCCTTGCTTTACAGAGACATTGGGCAAACAACTGGGGGGGCTAACGCCACTCGCTGCAGAATTCAGCGCGCGTCAATCTGTTCCGATAAGAACGGATTACGTTTTTCCGTCCACGTGGCCCTACAGGTGCAGCGACCCGATCTTCATCATCGATCAGCGACTCGCTTCAGCCGTGCCTGTAACTACTTTTCGAGCATCGCGAAAGGGCGAAGTGGTTTCGACTTTCTCCGTTAATTAGAGAAGAATTTGTCGCGAGCGACTACAGGGTTACTCGTTCGACGCTCCCCCGAGGCGCCTTTGTAAGCTTGTTCGGCGATGAAGCTCGCTCGTTTGCTCACCTCGATCCTCTTTCGCGGCAGCACGGTTACTCGCGTACCAACAATGCGCGTGCACCGCGTAAAGTCACGCACAGATTCGCTCGGTGACTGCTCATAATAGCCCACCTTTGGAGCTCCGCAAGAAAGAAGCTGCACTCGTCCCGAGCAAAAGATTTCCTATCTCCCAACGGTGTACGCTTCGCCGTTCCTCTTTCTCTCTTTCCCTCTTCCTCTCTTCCTGTGCTCCCGTCGCCACGTCGGAACTCCGTCGGAAGAGCGGCTCCGCGTCGCGAATTCGCGTCACCAATAAATCACGGGCAAATATTCCAAAGGATGCTCGTAATACCGACAGGACGTCGCTCCATCTGTTGTACCGGTCCCACGGCATTTTCTCATCTTTTTCCTTCACTGTGTTCGCGGGTTGGGTCGCACGGAAGCTTTGGGTGCGAGAGGCGCACTCGAGAGCGACCGGCGATGCCCTTAATAAAAATGCAACGCCGCTGTTTGCCCAGCGTAACCGATCAAAAGTGTTTGGGATGAGAGCGAAGCAAGGCGAAGTTTCAGTTGTGGAAACGAGGAGAAGAGCGGGCGTTTTTATGTGAAAGCGCTTTCGTGGCATGTGCGCGCGACGGAATAGAGGCAAGCGAGTGGACGGACTTTGCGCTACGAAACAAGCGACTCGTCCACGGGACCGTCGACGCGACGCACAGTGGTCCGACGCATAGAGGAGAAAGTGGAAGAAACTCATAACTTCAGCATTTCTCAATATTTTTTACTTATTTTTGTTTCATATTCTGCCCCAATATACTTTTGTCCAATAGAAAAGTTGTAGAGAATTAAAATATGCGTTTTTTTTTAATTTTTTTTTAATTTTTTTAATTTTTTTTTAATTTACAATATTCGTATTTTGGACGGATTTTGTACTTGTACAATGTTTAGACAAATTTGTCGAAACAAAGTATGTAAAATGATCGTTTTAATTCTTCGATAAACATTTTGCATACGGTACAGACGGTGATAGACGGTGATGGACGGTGAAAATTTTTAATGGGAATTGTACCTCAAACTATGTACTTTCAAACCTTTCAAGTGTCGTTGCGGAGGTAGTCGGAGGTACCTGAAAAAAATGGTGATTTCTAAAACACCTCGGTATTCGTTGAGATATTGTTATATTCTGACAACAGTTTCAATTCTGCCTCTTTTTGTCCTACACTATGTAAAAATGAGTAATAAAACTACTCCGGAAAAAACAGGTCCACTTACAATTAGTGATATGTAGAAATTTTGGCCATACTTCTTTAGTGCGAGTGTTTCCGCACTTGTAATCGGTTTTAGAGGCTAAGTGACAGGAAATGACCAATACATAACCGATAAAAAAACATACCTAAAAAAACAATACGAAATTGTGACATGCTTTTTTAGGTTTTTTCCGCCTTTAAACCACTGTGCGACGGTCCCTCTGAATACATACCTATATGTATTCAGTGAGAAACGATAATTCTGCTGGTCGACAGCCCGAGGAAAATTTACTCTCGCTTAAGGGGGTGAAAAGTGCGCGAACAGCGCATAGATGCTCGAGCAGCGGAGTACCGTATGCACACGTATGCCGACGCATGCACGTGCACGCAGAGAATACGCGAACGGAAACCTCACGGCTGCTGTCACTGACACGCGCTAGACTTCAACCCTCTCAACGTCCGCCTGCGTCGGTAATTACATTCGTTTTAATTACGTCTGTTTCACGGTTCCGCGAGCACGATTACGAACCAACGAAAAAGTACCAGGGGGGAAAACGGATTGAAGTTCCGGCGGACGCGACGCGCCGCGCCACGGGAACCTCTATTACTCTTCCCAAAGTCCATTTTCTGCTCTCAGGGATCGTATTTTAGGCGATGAATCGGGCCGCTTCATAAGCTCAGCCTCGCCAAATTGAGACGTCGATCGGGAAACCACGACGTCCGCTTCGTGCTTGTTTGCGATCTTCGTTGTTCGTTGCACGAAAATATATCTGGACGATGGTTGCGCAAACACACGCGTCCTAAATACGCGATGCGCGCTATTACGGCGGTGCATTAATAATAAGCTGCTTTGGGCCGTAATCCGCCGTCTGGAATTAATCGTCGGTACATTTTTTCCAGCGACGGAGAAAGAAATCGCCGCCGTTCGTAGGGGACCGCGGGGTAAGATGGGAAAGCATTGTTTATGAAAAAATGGAAGGCACTACAGTATAGGTACACGTCAACATATCAGAGAGTTCAAAGAAAAAGCAGTGTTAATGTTCACGTGTGCCAGAGTTATGATGAGAAATTACATTTTTCTAATAACGACATAATTGTCCGGGAAGTTTGAAATAGTGTCAGTTTATTTATGTGTATATTCTTTAACTAAAACCGCTAAATTAATTTTCCTTATTAGTTACTTTTTCATAAATTTAGAGTTTTCACTAAGAAATTATTCAGGTCTTTTTACAAAAAGCATGTGAAGTATTAAATACGTATTGGGGCAAGACGGGATCTGGTGGCTGGGGCAAAATGGCACATCGATAACTTGTCATCGAAAACCAAAACTTCTTTCCATAATGATTCGCAAACTGTAAATTCGTCTACTCTAGTAACAGCATGTCGCAACTTAAATTATTCTTCCTTCAATGTTTCACCAAGAGACATTATGCCTATCCTCAGGAAACAGACAAAAAAACAGATACAGAGAAAAAGATAATTCTAAAATACGTAAAAGAACTCAAGGAAAATTAAGAATACCGCCAATTAAAAAAGGAAATATAATTTTTTCACTTTCAAATTTGTTTCTTTATGATGTTTCTTCATGTTTCGTCTTGCTCCCACAGTAGTCCGTATGCGGGGCAAGATGGGAAAATTTAGTTACTTACGAAAAAGATGTTTAAGTTTTTGGTTGCTGTGACCTCATTTTTGTTGCTTAAATTTGAATATGAATATATGAGCCGTTTATTTTGAAAGTGGCCTAACTCCATTCATCAATTTTTTCCGGTTACCATGGTTACATGTACAACTTCATGTTATTTATCAGTAAAGCATTTCAGGTTGCTTATAATCCGAGCAAATACGGTAATTCTTGACACATAAGTTTTCAGAGTTAGTTCAATAATCGAACCGTGTAGTTTGAAAGTGGCCTAACTCCATTTATACTTAAATCAAGATATTTACTATTGATAATGTCGGAAAGCAGTGATGAAGGTAATTTTAATTAATTAGTATTTACAAGTTAACCTCAGTTTTTGGACAATTGCGTTACCCATACAGCACACCTCGTTGCAGCAGTATTGCAGGGACGTTGCTGCAATATTATGTTGTTGCAGGTTGCATTGCAATATTGTAGGAACGTTCCTGCAATATTGTCGTGCATTATTGGAGTGGCAATGATCCTACAATATTGCAGCAATATTGCAATTTCGTTGCCGTGCAATGTTCCGTTGGCAACGATGGTACAATATTGCTGCGATATTGTACGATCGTTGCCGTGCAATGTTCCATTGGCAACGATCCTGCAATATTGCTGCAATATTGCGCCCACATCGTCGTGCAATGATCCAGTGGCAACAGTCCTACAATATTTCTGCAATATTGGGCGCACATAGTCGTGCAATGTTCCAGTGGCAACGATTCTACAATATTGCAAAAACGTTGCCGTGCAATGTTCCATTGGCAACGATCCTACAATATTTCTGCAATATTACGCGCACATCGATGTGCAATGTTCCAGTGGCAACGGTCCTACAATATTTCTGCAATATTGCGCGCACATCGACGTGCAATGTTCCAGTGGCAACGGTCCTACAATATTTCTGCAATATTGCGCGCACATCGTCGTGCAATACTGTAGTGAAAACTTGTGGAAACATTACAACAATATTCTGAAGCAACTATGACTTTGTCCAATTTTTTCGAAATATGTACATGACGTCGAGTGGATTCTACGGCGTGTTTCATTTAACTGGATACGCACCGCAATATTGCCGAAGAGTTGCAGGATCATTGCCACAATTTTGCCGTTTCGTTGCAGAATCATTGCCGGAACGTTGCAGGACTACATATTCGTAATGTTGCCGCAACTTTGCAAAAATACACACCTGCAATATTGCGAAGGCGGACATAGGACTGAACCTGCAACGACTCTGCAATGTTATGTTGCAACATTGCCATCTTGCACCGCATCATTGCAGAGACATTGCTGCAATGTTATGGTGCTGTGTGGGATAGTTGAATAACCAGTACATTTAATTAATATAAAACTTAAAATTTAATATTAAATTTTAGAAATTATTTCACCCATGGGGAAGAACAGAACAAGACTATTTAGTTCAGATAGTGAAGAAGAAATAGTAACTAATGATTTAAAAAAAAATCGAGAGAGAAACAGAATTATAGAACAATATTCGTCTTCAGGGGAAGAATAAATTATGTTTCCGAAGTGTTTTAACGATATGTAAAATAAATTCAGTATTGTTTTTTTCAATTTGAAGCATCTTCAATTATGTTGAATGGACTTGGGCACCTTCAAATTTTATAATGAATCTGGTTGTTAATTTTGGAAGTGGCCTAACTCCATTCTTGATAAGAAAACGCAAATTATTCACTTAATAATTGCCACTATTTTAATAGGAACTATAAATTTAACATCCTTAGATACACTTAAGCAGTATGACTCATTAGTATCCTATACGTATATTTTTAAATTCATTGAAACGCAAACCCTTAATTATCTCGATTTGAAGATAAATGGACTTAGGCCACTTTCAAAATAAACGGCTCATATATTAATTCTAAAAATGCTGTAGTAAATGTTACATAAAGAATATACTTGATTTTCTTTACGTTTCTTCTTAACGCTACCGCCTTGCCCCACATTCCCCTACCAGTACTAATCCTCGGAGAGAAAAATATTCGAAGCATTCCAGACCATGCTCGAACTTAATACCGGATTTCGCTTGATGAAATTGTTGCTTGGCATCCCGGGGCAACACGGGCGTCCTTTGACACGTTCGAAAGGCCAGCGGGAAATCGCGATTAAGGCCGCAACTGTTTCGCCGTCGAGTTTTCCTCCGTATGACGGTTGAACGAGTGCGGCCTTAATGCGTGGTATTAATAATGAGCGGTTTTATTCAGTAGCGGTTGCTCGTCACTGGTCGCGGCCGCCACCGCCTTCTTCGCGAGCCGAAACGGGATCCTACTCGGCCAGACGTTATTATTCGCGCCGCCCTTAACATCGCATTTACACGTTCCTCGTTCAGACGGCAAGGCAGTCGCACGGTTCGCTGTGTCTGAAAGGACCAAGAGCACCGTGGCTCGCTTATTACCGGGCCTCGTCTTCCCTCGTCTCGCCGCCCCTTGCCATCCCTTGCCTCGTCTCGGCCACCCCTCCTTCGAGGACTCCTCGCTGAAACACACTCGACGCCCTGCTGAACCTGACATCCATGTGAAATTCCTCCCATCCTGGAATCCTAGCTTCTCCGTCGGTTCTCCTTCGCCTAACGTTTCCCCTCGTCACCCGACCATTTTCCTTTTCCCGGCACTATGCAAGATACTCGTCGCACGAGCCATAATTACGCGATAATAGCAAGGAAAGACTCGCTACGGCAATCCTAGTTACAACGCTGACAATGGCTACGGTCTCTTGCACAGATTAGAGGAGAAATGGGCAATTGACGGGAAACCTGGACAACTTCACCTTTGTCTTGCCGAACACTAAAGTGAGAAGAATACATAATTGGCAGCCAGCCTGAAACGGCAGGGAGCCGTTTCACATCTTGAGTAGATTAGTCTTGTTAACAGTGGTCGTAGGCTCGCCATTTACTCTAACGAGCTATGCGTTATGGAGCATCGTAGAAATCATGTTGCAACTATGTCTGTAAATAGGTAGGGGAGAGGCTTGCAGGTTGCCACCCCTAAGCTTTTTTGATCATAACTCGCCATAAAATTAACGTATCGTTGATTTATGGTATAAGTTGGAAAGAGGAAGTGTTGAGCTACAATCCTGAGCTACAAATCATACGAACTCTCGAAAAAGAAAAATTATACTGCAAATTATCGAAAGTATCTAAAATTGTCTGCTTGAAATTTTGGCTCGCAGGTTGCCACCCCCAAAAAATTGCTAAAAGTGTAAAAAAACTCAAGTAAAAACCTGATTCAGAAAACTTTTCAAATTTTATTAAGTTTTATTAATAAATTATATTATTCAGATTTTCTTGACCTGCGTGGTGCCATACTAAAAATTTATAAAAATGTAAAAGATAAACCAAAATATGACTAAAATGCAATAAAAACACTTCACTTCAAACTCAATGACATTTGAGTGTAAACAAGCGGGAAAGAGAGAGGTGGCAACCTGCAAGCCGAAAAAGGAGGCAACTTGCATTCCGACGCATTTTTAGGAAAATATGAGAAAAAATGGTCAATTCATGATATGTTTGGAAATCTGTTTGGCATATGTAAATCAGATAAAAAAGACAACACAGTACGTATAGTTATCTTGAATTGTCGATGAAAATGTTCCATTTACGAGCACAAGGAAAGCACACAATTTCAATAATTCAGTTTCTTGACAAACACTATATTACCCTTCGCTCAGCAAACACAGCGTTATTGCGTCTGTCCGCTCCAGAGGTTATAAAATAGTGACACCTACTCTTTTAACGTCGATGTGAGTCAGAGTTGAGGTTCTGACACTGCTAGAAAGTCGAAATACAGCAGGGGTGGCAACCTGCAAGCCTCTCCCCTACTGTACTTGAATACAGCTCCCAGATGACGATGACCGTTAACGAAAAGTGCGACATTGAGTTGTCGAGTGCGATAAGCGTCATTGAGGTTTACACCAAGTCGATATTTCAGTTCGCGTGACGCGAACTGCTGTAAAATGTTGAGCCGTACCCTATACCTCCTCTGTGCCTTTACCTTCCAAGACACGCGAGCTTGATCAGCGTTACAACCGGAGCAATACGGGTGCAATCACTGCCTAGCCAAACGCGAAATCACTTTAAACAGTTTAAACCCGGTGGTCGGTAGCGGCCCGCAGGAAGGCTTAACTCGCACGATGGGCTCGATTCTTCTTGGTTACGCAAAAGCATCGTTAGGTGCCGCCGAACAAGAAGGACTCGGCTGGCGAGGATTGCGGTCAAGCACGAAGGACGATGCACCGATGAATTACGGTGCCTCGCAATGTTCCCATTAATCACGAATAGCATCGTTAATAACCCTTGGCGCCAAGGTGAACCGTTTCTTGGGCGATGCTCGACGTCATAGTATTTTGACAACTTTCCAACGGTTGTTAGGGTAAATCCGGGAGACGCGGTCGAGCCGGAGAGTTGGTCGTGTCGCTATATTTCAGAGTCTATATGTAAAAATGCATTAAAGTGCAGACCAATTACTTCTCTAGAATCCAAATAGTTGAATGAATAGCGTTATTTCGCTTCCTTCTGTGTTTTTCTGGATTTATAGGCTATAAAAGGTAAATTGATGTTACATTTAACCTCTTTTGTCAAACAGCGGTTGTACAGAATCGTATTTAAAATATACTTCTAAGTTTATTTTCCTTTAATGTTTGGAATAATAAGATAGTAGAGACATTGAGGGACAATGCAGCCAAAGTATTTGGCCATATTAACTCTTCCTCTCAAAGCTAACGAGAAGACCATGTCTCGCTGCAAAAAGGTGAGATGGTCGAGTTATGATTTTTTTATTATTTTTGTTTATTTTTTTATTTTTTATTATTATTTTATTATTATTTTTGTTTATTTAGTTTATTTATTCACTTTTGTATTCATTTGCCTTGCTAATCGCCAGTAGGTAATTCACTTTTTCTTTGATGTGTTCTTTACTTGTTTAGCGTAAACAAATTAAATATCAATGAATCCGTAGTTGTATTCACTCATAAATAATTTTGCTTTATCCTTTGTTAATTTTCCATGAATAATTATGTGAGTGGTCTCTGCCAACGACGAAAACCATTTCTCCCGGCACCTCGGGGGAGGTGGTCAGATGTCATGACTTCAGTTTTCAACCCGATTTACAGTAAATATTGTCTTAAAGCAAATATCGACCAGGTTTTCTGAATCGGCATAAAATTCTGAACATATTAGGTTTGTACTGATAAAATAAGTAATATCTATATTAGTTTTAATAGCCATTTTATATTAGGTCGACCGCGTCTCCCGGATTTACCCTAAATAACGCTGGCAATACCTGCCAATCTAATCGATCCTTTCCCCTTGCGCTGCTGCCAAATCGCGCGTCTCGAGTCGCGTAAAGTACGCAAAAATATGCCCCAAGTTAGAAGCTGGAGTATCGCGTCTGGAGAACTGTGAAACATAGCTCGACTACTTGCACATATCGGCGTTGGCGGACTCGTCGAAGCCACCAACTTCTCCGCTGCACCTTGGCCATTCGTATGCATAGAAATTGTCGAGCAGCTCGAGGCGTTGTCTCGCAACTCTGTCTTGCCACTTTTCAGCGTTACGCGTACCTCGAAGCTGAATCTTCTCGAAGATTCTTCTATGCCACTCCGCGTGTCCAGCTGCGCGAATCCCGGGAAATTTGCCAGACCTGCAGGCAATCGAGCGGGATGCGAAGGAGCTCGGAAATTCGGGAATTTTCGCGATGTCATAATTACTCGCGGAGAAGTTAGTAAAAGCGGATGATAATTTCGTAACGTGGCTCGCGGGACTTTTAAGGCAGTCCTTGGCGTAGATTACGCGCGCGTCGAATTGTACGCATAGTTTCTGCAATTTTTTCAACTGTCCAGGCATTTCTGCTTAATTAAACGCGTGGAGCGTTAGGTATTCATCGCCGAGACGAGGGAATGAATTCGCGTCATTTCTTACGGCGCGGCGACGTCCGGGGAGTTTGGCGATCCCCGAGGCTGTAACTCAAGAGCGTGCAATTTCCGACTGGAGGACGTTAATTTGTTACTTTCGTTAGGGGTTCCCTCGCCTACCGAGCACCGAGGGTGCGAATCTTCGCGTGACAAATGAGAATGAACGAAATTGATCGCGGTAATTAGGCGTGCTCGCGGATTCTGGTATGTATGCTGCGCTCGTTGCCAGTATTCGTGGGGTGGCCACGCGATTCGCGGGAGGGGACGAAGGTAACCGCGGTGAGGTGGTAAAGCAGTCTGTAAGCTCGTGGATTTTACAAGGTGTAGAGGTTGTCGGGTTAAACCGGGGGCGAGCACAAGCGGCGCTCGTAAAGCCACTGGATGGCGACGACGTTGTTTCGGCAGAGTTGTTTAGATGACTACGATGGCCATATACACGTGCAATATGGGTGCGCGGGGGTGGCACCGCTGGCGAGCACGTGCCCACCCTTTTGCACCGGCGCGGCGCGGCACAACGGCCCGGCTAATGCTCGTTCTTAATCCTGGGACAATATTCTTGCGCTGGCAAAATTACAGGCTGTCCTAGAAGGCAATTTAAGGAGCAAGAGGAAAGGTGTTCCGTAAGGAGGCGACGTTAAACCAGAAGCAGCAACCTCCGTGTTTTCGCTCTTCACGGTCGCGTTAGGAACCATAATGCTCGTCGCGGCTGACCCGACCGTGTAAAGCCTGTACATAAACCGCTTCTTGTTCCCTTCGTACTCGAGTACACGCGATTCGTTATCCGTTATCGGTATACGAAGATCCAACGAGCTCTCGAGCAGCCTCTTGCAAGGATTGACACGGAATCGGGATGGGGCCGTTTTACGCCGCCGAGGGGCCAAAACAAACGAGCCGCAATTTATTAAAGTTTGCGCAGCCGAGGCGAAACTCGATCCTCGCAACGGGAAAACTTACACCGACCTGCCCGTCACGAAGTATCCAGTAATTAGTTTCCGTAACTGCGCGCAACCTACGCCTTATTCGCGTCCCGGGCCCTGGCTCCGCTACCACCGATTAATTAATTCGAAGCGAGCTTCGCCCATCGTCAGACCTTCCGCGGCAATCGAAAATACTCTGCGAATACGGGCCAGGAAAAACACTCGCGGCTTCGCCGGGACTTTATCGCCTCGATCGTCGGATTTTTCGAAAAAATCTCTCAGCCGCTCCGTAAATTAATTTTAGATAAACGGCGATACAGTAAATTTGCGTTAAAGGACAGCTTATAACAGATGGAAATTACACTCAAGAATATAGATACAAAGTTGTTTATTTATTATTCGTATGCACTGTGAGGTCATGCGTTCTTTGCACAGGCTCTGTTGGTCAGTATGCAATCATGCTCAACCGCAGTATGGTTTATTTATTGCTCCAAACAGCCTTTGAAAAGTTAATTCAATTTATGGCCACGCAAATGACGCGTAGCGGTAGAAGCTGTGAACTAAAATGGGCGTTAAAACACGCCACTATGCCTGCCTTAAGGGTGAACACCACCTGGTACTGTAACCTGGCGTCCACGTGTTTTCACGACCATTATTTCAGCATGCATGCTGCCCAATGACTGCTCATAATTAGTTAACTATGGGCGACTTCGAGACAAGTGCTACAAAGGAAAGTGCGAGGGATCTATATTTTGAAATGCAACCTTCAAAGTGCACGAATTTTACATAAAACAACAGCTAGGGTGAAAGCACTAGTAGTCGGCCACCCTCTAGTAGTCGACCACTTTTATTAGTTAGCTTAAAGAAATAAGTACTGAAATAAAGAATTTATTAAATGACAATTTTATATTATATTTTGAATTTCTAATTTTACAATACGACAAAAAGCGCCCTTCGTAGGTAAAACAAATAAATGCTTTTAAAGTGATTTGTAAACTAATTTTGATTCTACATGCGCCATTGCTGTTTTCTAACCCGCGAAACATAAGTGTGCTTTGAATAGAAACGACAAATGTAATTCAGTTCTATACATTTTTTACTGGAAAATTATGCTATTCCACTGAAAAAGCATCAACAATTTTATATGCGCTTCAAAAATTTAAAAAAAATGGGATAATTTATTTATTTATGGGAGGTCGGTAACTGGATCATCATCATTCCCTTTCAATTTTCAATAGTCGACCACAGCGGTCGACTTCTGAAGCTATAACTGCATTCACGATGAATGCTAATAGTCGACTACGTTTATTTATTTATTTATTTATTTATTTAAATACTTGTACGGGGAATACCCATGGTTTACAAGAGACAAAGCAGAGAAATTAACTAAAGAGTCTATACAATAAATAAGCCAAGAATACACGGCTAACAAAGCCACCTAAACTGAACTAAAAGATAAACAAGAACTAAGAACACAAAACTAAATACTAAATACTAAATACCACAATAATACCTCAGTGTAAGTTAGTTACGGACCTATAAAGAATCGTCTTTACCGAAGTCAAAGAGCATTGGAAGGGGTCTATGCCATTGAAATTCTGATTCGCAATAATCATCGCCCTATTAATAGGGTCAACAGCATAATGTCGATATTTCGGTACCCCTGCCACAAAGAGAGGCCTAGAACGCATGGACCTAACCGGAGCATTGAAGGCTACTAGTGCAAGCAAAGTTTTTATATTTTATATAATTTATTTAATTTTATTAATTTATTATTAATTTTATATAAGTTTATATAATTTATTTATAGAATACAAATACCTACTTTAAAAACTTAAAATTTGTTACTGTTTCCTATCATAAAACCGAAAAATTTAATTTACATTGGAAAAAAAAAATAATTTCTATTTCTTATTAAAATTTTGATAAAGTTTTTAAAACAACTTATTTTAGTTACGCATTATTCCTGTCATTATTAATTATTTACTGATGTTGCACATTATATTTAAAAATAAATTTTAGTTTGTAATTCGCGCATAACCTATTTTGAATTTCATATTAAAAAAGGTGGTCGACTACTAGCTATCGGACCGGTCGACTTTTAGGGTTAAGCGGTCGATTATTAAAGCATTCTGACACTTTATTTTTAACGCTAATTATTTATTTTCCTCGAACTTTCCTACTAACACAAAATATTTAGTGATACATTAAATACATTTGAATTACTTCCATACATTTTATATATTTTATAACATTGATTGTTTATTTTTTTTCAGTACTTTTCATTCGAGTTTAGCTTTAAGTGGTCGACTACTAAGGTCGGGGCCAGATATATTGGCCGGTGAGTTTCGTGAGGGGTATTCTCCCACCACACCGTTTGCCTGCCTCGGTGCTCCTTTTCTCAACGTTTTCTGACTCACTCTCGTTCCATCTCGCTCTCGCCTTCACAGAACAAGAGTGAGCCAGAAGTGGTGGGGATAGTGCCAAGCTTCTGTCGTGTAGGTCAAACCGAGCTGTCAGCGTAGAAATACACACATCAGAATAGGTGTGCGTTAGCTCCGAAAAAATTCAGGAGCTTTATTGGTCAGAACATTGATTCCTTCTTGATAGCTTCATCTCGTATTGGTAAACGCACAGCTTCGTAACGCACACAACTATTACGCTAAGAATAAATAACAGCCAAACAGCTAGGTTCAGGCGGAGCCGAGCAGCGTTCCCGTTACCCCACCATACCCTTCGGGGGCCACGAAACTCCAACTGACAAATCCACGCTCGTCATATGGTGGTGGCTGATTTCTCCTCGATCGTTGCTCGCGAAAACGAATTCACCGGTCAATATATCTGGCCCCGAGTATAGTGCTTTCACCCTACTTATTAATAGCGAATTCGGGAGAGCTGCACTAGGCGCACTGAATGCGAATTTTAGCCAATCGGAACCGAAAAAGTTCACACTCCTCGCTTCCGATTGGCTTAAATTCGCACTCAGTGCGCCCAGTGCGGGTCTCCCGAATTCGCTATAAGTAACAAGAGGAGTTCAATTCACTGCAAACTTCGCGTTTCCAAAAGTGAATTACCTCGTTTATTTGTTCATCTATCTACAATTCGAAGGGTCGGGGCTCTTTGCAGAGTCGCTGCCAATAATTATACAACGTATGTAGTCAACAAGAATTTGTTTATTTGTTGCTTGAAAATTCGCAAAAAGCTTCCGACGCGAATCCAAGAGAATGCTAAGTAGTTTCGCACGGAATATTGAAAATTGAAAATTGAAAATTGAAAATTGAAAATTGAAAATTGAAAATTGAAAATTGAAAATTGAAAATTGATTCGTTGGTCGCGCAGCTCGGTGGAAAAGTAATGGAAACCGCAACGCATCGATATTATTGTCATTTAAAACAGTTACCTGAATGCCGCAGCAAATAGCTGTATTTCATAGCATCGAAGTGGTATAATTATCTGCGATGCGATGAATCAAAGTAATTGCTCGAAATATACGCGTGGGCTCGGGACCTAATGAAATAGGATGACGTATACGTGATCGTTGCCGCAATATTGTAGCGCGGTATCATTAATATTTGAACAGAAAGAGCGAAAAGGAATCGTTTACGGTGGCCATTCGCGTGTCGAATTACTGCTCGCTTACATTCGCGAATAGGTATGTTCCAGCGGGCAGAAATTGCGCGAATCTGCTGTTCGATTTAATCGACCCGGTCGTTGATCGACGGCATCACGAAATTTCTCGCGTTTTGACGATTCATTAATCGTTGAACACACGTCGACCGACCTGCACGCCACGAACCATTACCACTGACGAGATGCTTCTAATTACGTGGCCCTACTCGGCGGTCCAATTCGATCAGGCGTCATTCACAATGAACTTTAACGATAATTAATAACCCCTGGATGTCTATCAGCTGTCGCAAAAAGGCGACCGAACGCTCGGAGTGCAACGAGCGTGCGGAAAACGGGAAACGGAAGCCGTTGTCGCGCAAGTTGAACATCGGCGACGCGAACTCTGCCTTCTCCGGCGAAACAACGCGAATTCCCGATAATTCCTGTTTTTTACTCTCAGCTGTGCCCGTTTAGACGGAACTCGGCGGAATTCGTTCGTTTGGCGTCCACCAGCTGCGGGTCGCGACGCCTTTGGCCAGAACGATTGTCGTTTGTATTCGTAAGTTCGCTCTGGAATGCGGCAGAACACGATAGAGCAGAGTGAAACGCGGTAAAACCGCTTGGAAAATGCGACGGGCACGAGAAGTAAAGGCTCTTGTTCCTACGGTTTACCGAGTCTGTTGTTGCAGCCACGTCACCTGATTTCGGGCTGAAAACGAAGGTGCACCGTCTTGCCTGGAATTTGGCACCTCGTGGAAACTAATTGTAAGTCCTCCTACGTGGTAAGCTTTTGTCGCGCTGCTTCCTCGTCGATAAGTATCTACATCGCCGAGTGGTTTGATGACGCCAGGGAGTAATCAATCGTTCGTGTCCGTGGAGCATACTGATTGCTCGTTAGGGCCCGCGCGATCGATGATGGTCGTCTACGTGAAGTATAATATGTAGATCGAAGGCGATTGATGAATCGTGCCTATAGTGAAACCTATTACGGAAGCGGCGCGCTTGCTGTAAGCCGCAAGTTGGTTTTCGTAAACGTTATCGACCCGAAGATACATACGTTGAGTGGTGATTTTTACGACGAGAATCGGAATCCGCGCTAGGTAAATAACGACGTGAAAGCTGCCACATTCACGACCCCTCGAATAATAAGAGGGATATGCCCCGGGGCGGAGCGGAGCGGAGTGGAGCCATTACCGCTTACATCGCGCTGCTTTTAGCTTGTAAAGCAACGCGGTTTATATTTACCGTGGCACCAGCAGCTCGATATTCGTGCTTTTATCGCGTCAATAGCTGTCTTCTCGCGTCGGGGATGGCTGTGGTAAAAGAAAAAAAGAATCCACCGTCGAAGGGAAACTAGTCGACCTTAATCGTTGCGAGTTTCGCTCGCTCCCCTGCTCTGCGTCGCGTCGCCTCGCGCGATCGGCAAACTGATCGGTGCGGCGTGGCGCGGCGAGCCGATCGACGAGCTCGTCAAAATTCTGCAAAGTCAGTCGGCGAAGAGTTGGTTTTTCGGGGCAAAAAGAAGATTACGTAGGGGCGAGTAACTCTGTCGGCGGCAGACCGCAAACGTTGAAATCTCATTTTCGAAAAGTTCGTAGGGAAAAGTGCCGTCCACAGCGACTGAAATAATGGACTGCTATAGCCACGGAGGTGGCTGCAGGAATGTTCGTAAATGTGCAGCGTGTCGAATGAGAATTTTTTGCGAACAGCGTATGTAGGTACTGTGTGTACTGTGCATATACATATATATATATATATAGTAGTTATCGGTAGAGACACTATAATAAGAGTCTGGACACGAGTGACAGTCCGCTATGTTTGATCGAAATCCCACGAGAGAGAAAGAGATATACACCATTTCACTCTTCACCACTCTTAACAACTCTTACGTTTATGGCAACATTTTACTTCTGTTTACTTCGCATTTAAGGTAGTTCCTGAATAATGTACTAAATTACAGAATTCTTTCAAATTTCGTACTAAACTAATTTGGAATACAAGAAACCCTTGTACAAAGTTTAAAATCGATTTACCACATAGTTATCGAGAAATTGTTAATTAAAGTTGATGCATTTTAACACAGTGGCATATGGCGAAAACAAAAAAAGAGGGTTATAGTTTCAGTTTTTCTTCTGAAACAGGAAAACCATATTATAGAAATATACCAAAATTGGCACAAAAGTACATCGAAATGTCAGTAAATGAATTTATTAATTTCTGCAAAACTGACCACATAGTTTCTTCGTAAATGCCCATAAAAAATAGGTTTATGTGCAAATTTTTTAGAAACTTCGTAGAGCAATCAACGTGGCAACGTCGCACAATCGATATGTTTAGACATTTAAATAGCGGACGACAATTCAAATTCATATGAATGTCATTTTGTCACAAAATGTCATTTTTCTGACATTTTGGTTATAAAAGACGTTCCGAATGAATGCGATGTTGTCAGATCTGCTGCTCCAATCCACTACGCTAACCAATTTAATATTCTATTTTCGTATTACAATTATTTATATTAACATTGAACTGTTTACAATATATATATACATGATGTTAAAAATTATTATTATTATTTCTATAGTATCATACTACTTTACATTTATCGTTTATTACCCAACTCTAATTTGACTAACTTAGTTGGTTAGGAACTACCTTAAATCAGTATAATAAAATAACATATATCAAATAGAACACAAGATTTGGTTTTATGGTTTGTATCTTCATTATCTTGGTATAATTGACAGATTTAAAAAACAGCGTTGTTGGCCACCTAAGTCAGAGGTTCACATAAGCGTTGAATTATAAGTCTTATTTTGCTATCTTTAGGAACACAATTAGTGTTAATAGCTGTAAACGACTCTAATAGTCTAGAAATAGAATTTGTTTAAAGAAAGAGTAGAAGGATCCACAAAAATTTTACAGAAAATACGTTTCCTATCAAAACACATAGTTATTGGCCAGACGAAGGCAATGATTGGCCGATCGTTTGGTAGTTATTGGCCACTATTTCATAACCTATATGTAATATATACCCTACCTAATTCTTAATGCTCTAAGACCTAATTATGAAATAATGTTAATGTAAAATAATGAATTAATTCGGTTAGAAACAGGATTTAAATTATTAAATAAAAATGGATATATTCATAAAATGAAACTAAATGTAATGTAATATTATTAAAAATATATAACCTATAATACCTTTTCTATTTAAATGTTTCTATATTAGCTAGTATTGCACCAATTTACATTGTATTAATAGTATTTTCTTTTAAAACATAACCTTTTAAAATCACAACACAGCTATTTCACTGCTGCTATGACAGTTAGGTACCCATTGGCCTCGTGGCCAACGACTGTTCTGAAACATTATTTATATTACAGTTCTTGGCCACCTATAATTTCTGCAATAATGTATAATTTTAATGAATAAATAATCATTTTTTATAAAGTATAAACCTTTATTTGTCTATATAACGAATATGAGAGTTATATATATATATCATAAATGCATTAAATTATCTAAGAATTGCCTGATGTAACCGTATGGCTATTCAATTCAATCACTGTAGTTTTCAAGCATCGATTTCAAGTCGTCTATTTTTTACACGTAGTATAACAATTATTAGCGAAATAGTGATTGCATTCGACGCATGAAAGTAGAAGGTATCTGAATATGTTCATTATAAAAGGCATAATGTACATTATTTCTTAATATTCATGTTTTTAAAAAAAAGGCCAATCACTGCCAGGTGGCCAACAACTACACTGTTTACCCCTAGATGAAAAATGACGGGCCAATCAAAAACCCAAATGCACCTTTTCAGATTAATAGATAGTAAAATACCGCCATAAACGTAAGAGTTGTTAAGAGTGGTTAAGCGTGAAATGGTGTATATCTCTTTCTCTCTCGCAGGATTTCGATCAAAAATGGCGGACCAATCAAAACGTGGCCTTCTCGTGTCCAGACTCTTATTATAGTGTCTCTAGTTATCGGCAAGTGTGCGAGACATCTGACGGGCGATTCACGCGATGGCATTTTCGTTCGCAAATTTATGCGGACGCGAGTTTGTACGCGAAGGAGGGGAAGAAGAGCGATAGAGAGTTGTCGGATATTGGCCACGGCTCGGTAGGCTCTTAATGACATTTCTGGAATCGCCGGAGGCAGTAATCGGTCGGTTGATCTTGCCTCGTATGTCTCGCTGCTCGTGGCAGGGCATAAGACATACCGTAATAGATATCGGTTTAATACGGTTCGGGTAAGAGCCGTCGTCTTAACCAAATCCTGCTCGCCTCCGGTTCTCGGGCATCTTCTCATCTTCTACATTCTACGTTCTACATTCTATACATATAGTTGCACGGTACGCTCACCACGATCTCCGTGATCACCGTGATCATCGTGACTCTGTCCGCCTGCCCGCGCGCCCGTGTTGCCTGCAGCTTGCAACTTCACCGCGAGCCGCCGTATCCCGGAGACCGAGTTAGATCCTCGTTAAGGCGAGATTAACGGGGGCGATGCCACCGGACAGCAAACCGCTCACCTTCCTCCGTTCTCTGTTCTCGCGATCTGTCTTTTCCTCCCGAACTCGCCCCGCATAACTGCGCGGAGTAATTGGACCCTCGACCTTCTAGCCTTCCAGTCTCTCGCCTCCCCCCTTGGTCGCGTTCTTCAGCCGTGTAGTCCTCCCGCCCTATATTTTCCGATCTTCCATTCCCCAGCATCCTCGGCGCTGCAATTATTATACCGGTCCATTAGAGGTCTTGTCTCATCGTCGCTTTTACTCCTCGCCAGCAGGAGCTTCGATGGTGGAGGCATGGATGCGTTAGGTCGCCAGTCGAAGGAACACAAGCTGTCCGGCCACGCGAGGGCTAATCGAATCGACGGTGTCCGCTGCAGAGTGGCCGCGGACTAGCCCCGCGCGATTCTTCGCTCTCTACCGACCGGCTTCCCCCAGGTCCCAGACGATGGAGTCGTCCGAGGACGGCGCGTAACCGGCGTGTAAATTATCGGTTATCGATCTTCTTGGCAAATTACCCGGTAAGCCAGCTAAGCGTTCGTGTACACGTCCGCGGAGGAGACGGTAGGAAGGTAGGGCGAGAGAGACGGGGCCCGCGCCTGCCATGCCGGCTCGTCGGAGGTTGCCTCAAGGACGCTCAGTCCACTTCTTCGAGCTTCCACTCGCATCGCTCAGATAAATTGCCCCAGACCTAACCCCGACCTATTACACGCAGCTGTTAGAATCTACCTTGGACGGGCGAGCGTTTTCAGAGCAACAGCGATCTCCCTGGTCGCGAGAGCGTGCCACCGTCACCATCGCCTTGGTCCTCCTCGCTACGACAATTTCCAACGACCAGCCGCATTTAATTGATAGGCACGACGACTCGGCCCCTCGCCTGCTTCGCCAGCGGAATGCAAAGGTCGTCGTCGCTGCAGCGAAATTAAATGGAACCGCAGAAGCTTGCTTGTGTTCGGCGTCTTTTTCACAGGGACGTTCTGCGGATCCTCGCAGGCTGGAGAATACGAAACGAGTTCTCGAAGGGACGAGGGACGAGGGACGACGCGGTACGTCGATTACACGGAGAGATTACGCGACCGGAAACATTTCGCTCTGCAAAGAGACCATCCCGACTCAATTCCGGAGCAATCCATTACGGACTGTGTTATTCCAACGAATGGTTGTAATGCGGCGAGCTAGCCCCGGCTTCCTGCCCCTTGCCCCCAGCCTCCTGGCCCCTGATTCCTGCCGCTGGCTCTGGGCGTTCGGTCGACGGACCACGCGGCACGCGCCACGAATCGCGGATCGACGTAACACCATGTTCAATTTCAGCAACTTCCCACCAAGAAGTCGTCCATTAATCAGCGCGGCTTTGTTCGGTGCGCCGCGCCGCGAACGCTCGTTGCATCAACTCTTCGGGTTATTACGAACGGATCTCGCCAACTCACGTCGATGCCGGCGCTACCCCTCGCCCGCGAATTTCGATCCGAAGTTGCGTTAACGTAACGAGCTTCCTGGAAAGATACCGTCAAAATTCAACCACCTTCTGTGCAAATTGCAAGCCGAAACCGACCCTTCCCTTGTAATTGCTAGAGCAGCAGGCGGTCGGCGAACAGCAAGAGTTTCGGGATAATTTCATTTTTAATCGCCCTCCAGTCGGAGTTTCCCTTCCTGCTCCCTGGCTACGAGCCGCGAGCTACGAGATGCTTCCTCGCGGATATCGCTCGCCCGAGAACATCTTCCGTTCGACTCAGCTGCTCGACGTACGGCTGCTCGGCACGCCTGGTAATTAGTAGCGGATTCGGTTCTCCTGAATAATTACGCTACCCATCGAGCTTGGAGCTTGGAGCGGTGAGCAGCTCAACGAGCATACCTACCTATATCGCATCGCGCACGTTCGTTTCTCCGCCGAATCTCCCTGGCCGACGAACTAGCTAACACCCACCGAGATTTATTATCGAGCGCAGCAGAATCCTGGTAAATAAGTAACGCGACGACGGACGGTCGCGTACGCTTACGGATGCGTCGCGAACGCGCCGCTGTTCTGCTCTGTTCGGTTCAGCTTCAATAAATGATCAGACACGAGCGAAATGGAGAGCCGGACGGGGGACGGGGATCGAACGAAGGGGAGGGAACGAGCGAGAGTGATAGTCGACCAACTAGCGCGCACAGTTTCTCTATTAGAGAGATTCCCCGAAAGGTGGTGGTTGGCAAGCCGCCAGGACCTCTTTGGCCTCGTCCTCGAGCGGACGAACGCGACGAACACGACGAACACGATGGAGACGATGAAGACGACACACTGACCCTGACTACGGATGCGTATCTACGTGCCACCCGCTCCGCTCGCGATGAATAGACCCCACTTCGCACTCCACTACGTGTATTTACATTGCCTTGCGTTTCATACTCTACCAAATAACGGCAACACCTATCGCTTCTGTTTCCCAGCAAGAAGAAAAAAAAAATAAAGAACGACGAAGAAGGAACGGAGGGTGTCGGAAGGAAACAAATTGGGTAATTCGAAAGCGAGCCTCGCGTTCTTCGGGAACAAAAAATTTCGACTCGATGCAGATTGATTCTCGTGGAGTTCGCGTGGTCCACCGGGATTCGCTCGGCTTATCCACAACGCGGTCCCTAGGAAATGGCTTTTATATAGCAACGGCAATCCGCACTGTTGCTGCCCGTCGAGCTTTTCCCAATTGCTCTCGCTGTATCGCGGCCTGCCGTAGCGCAAGCCTCTTTTTTCCTCCCCGCCATCCGCTATTCAGCTGCTGCAACTTTACGGTTAACTGCCGCAGCCACGCAAGATGCTCCCGATAAATATAAAGGGTAGCCTGTTTCCAGCTACCTTCCCTCCGCGTAATCCACGTCCTAATTCGCCGCGACTCTCGCGCACGCAGCGCCAAGGCGGGTTCGCGAGGTCTTCGCATTCTCATTTCAAGAATCTCCCGCGAACCGAAGGAGCTCGGTTTGCTGGTCGTTCGACTTCTTACCGCCGCGAATCATCCAACCCAGTTTCACGCGGTGCGAAAGTTATTGTCCGGAAGGGAAGCGCGATACTTTCCGGCAGGAAATGGAATTGTATGCGGTAAACAGTGTAAACCGGGGAATGCTCGAACGAGTTTAACGCGCGAGAGAACGAGAATGAAATCGTAGGATCGCGGTTTCCAGCCATCTCGGAAAGGCCGGGGACGCGCGGGAATGCACGCATCCACCGCCAACTACTAAATCCACCATCTCGCATCTCTTCTTTCGACCTCGTAGCCGAATTATTCCGAATATTCGGACTTTCGGCGGGAGAATCGGAGAGAGACGAAGTGGGTTTGCGCTTGGCGCGACGAGTCACCTCCTAACTTTTCGGTGCACTTAGAATCAACACCCTTTGGCTTGTGGTACCACCCGCCGAGAGAAGATGAATCTGACAATGAGATGAAGCGCTTTAATAGCAGCGATGCACGTTTCGACGGTCCAAACTTTGAGAGGACACACGCGACACACTTATAGGTATTCTCGAGCCGGCTTCCTTTCAACCGAACTTTTCGAGATAGCGCACAGTGGTTCCAAATCGCAGAAAAGCGGCAAAACCCTCAAAACGTACTTTAATCTTATCAGAAATTGGTGGTCGGGGGTTTTTGGGGTCGCTGATTACGAATCTGAACTTCAAATTTTTGAAAACAAAATGGCGAATCCAATATGGCGGACGTGTATATTAAAAAATTGATAGATCTGCACGAAAATTGGTATCCTACTGTCCTTCGGGTCGCTGATTACGAATATCTTATCCAAAATGCAAATTTCAATATCGCAGACCTAATAGCATTGGCACAAACCTTTTTTTCAAATTCATTTTTGCGGAAATTGTGATAATTTCCCAATATTCGCCTAAAATTATATAATCAAAATGTCGAATTTAGTATGGCGATCTTAATTTTAAAACATTCTTGAAATTAATTACTGTGAAAATTTTATTTTTTTTTTATGAAAAATGCGGCATTCCTACGTTTATAGAAGATTGCATAGTTCAAATATGTGGTTGAAAATAGTAATAAACAAAGTTGGAATTATAAAGGCTGTTTGAAATGAAAAGGGTTCGTTCACGGAGAGCGTAGATAGATACTAATAGGCACTTTAAATGCGGATATCTTAAAAAAGCGCAAATATGCGCAAGATTTTTCAATTGGATATCATACTTCACATGTTACTTTACGTCAAGAAACCTTTAACTGTGTGAAGTTCCGTGAATAAAGTAACTATTTTCCTTCCGTTGTACTAAAATATGAGTAGGATTTAGGACATCTTGAGAAGGGAAATACAAGAGTAAGTTCAAAGATATTTTGCATTATTCATGTGCAAAATGTATGTTTATAACACGTATCTTAATGGTAAAATGTGTTACATATGAATTTTTTAAAAATAAACTTTGCCTGATACATTAAACATGCGAGCGTTTTCAAGCCATCTAAGAAGTACGAAATTTCGTCAACTTTGACAGCCTATATCTCATTAACCAACCACTATATTTTAAATTTTCAAGCGGCATTTGTTGCACTGATGTATATATATTAAATGTACCATACTATCGACAAGCTGCTATTCACTTCAGAAATTGACTTTTGGCCAGCTTTTCGGGAAAAGGCACCACTGTGTAGCGTGCCCTCGTCCTCCATGATACTTTTTCCTCGAGAAGTTTCGCTGGTTTCGCGGAGGCATGCCGACAAACACGGAAAAGTGAAAAACGTGTCCGTCAAAGTCGCCGGCCAGCGGGTAGATCCGAAAGCAGAACTTTACGACAAGCGTTTTAATCGCTTAAAAAGTTTCGTCTTCGACGGTCCAGTTGAGACAAAGTTGCGACGAAAATCGGCGGAGACAGCCGTGAAAACCTTTCGAGGTTTTCGAGGCACCGGATACTCGAAACTGGGAACGGTTACGGCAACGGCAACTGCACTCGATCTTCCACCGAGAATTGGCTCATCCCTCTACGGCAATGTATGCTGTGCCCGGTTGAAAAATATTTGCGCTTCGAAATCGCGGGAATACTTTCATCTCGGGCGGAACACGCGCGCGCCCCTTCCGTGATTCGTGGATCCGTCAACGACCTTCCCGCGACTCTCATCAATCGTTAATCGCGCACGGCTTCTTCTCGATCATTTTCATCGGCCGTTTTTTTTCACGAGTAACAACAAACTCCCGCAGCAATGCATTCTGCGCGATCGCGCATCAATCATCCTGAAATTATACGCATTTCTCACGTTTATACCGCTAACATTTACAAAGAGAATTCTCCCTGCAATCTCTCTGCATTTCTGTAAAAAAAAACGCTCCCTCGCGTATGAACGTAATCTGCTTGATGTCCATTTCCACGATTTCCCGTAATTTTCCACTCGGATCGCAAAATTGTGTCGAGCTTTTTCAATGACGCGAAACATTGTTGAAATCAATTCGTAACAGTGGTGCGTAAATACCACGTAAAATGTAGATACACGATGGAAATGGAACGAAAATGGAGCTGGGAAAGAAACAATGGGAAAAGATCGCATAGGCGAAACTTGCCATTAAGCCGTTTTTTTCGGTGGGCTTTGGCTAATTTCTCTCTCTTTCGTTTCTTTTCTCCCCTATCCCCCCCTGTCATTTGGGCCGACGCGTTCGGCTCGTTTGAATCGGATTTTGCTTCGTATCGCAGTCTCGAAAACGAGGGGATTTTGCCGGCCGGGAGGCGAGTGGCGAGCGTCGAATGGCGAGTAGCGTGCTGCACGCTGCACACTGCGAGTGGACCACCGATTGTAACCGCGAAAAGTGTCGATACAGTCGATACCATCGAACGGTGTCCCCTTTAATTTATATGCAAAGCGGTCCATTGAGCATATTGTTATTTTAATTGATCGGGACGGGGGTGCACGGTGCAGAACATTGGCAATTCGATTATACGCATTCTCTCGCAATTTCGAGGACCGTATCACGGACGCCAAGATTTATCCTCGTCGCTCTGCGCGAACCTTTGTCACCCCTCTCTCTCTCTCTCTCTCTCTCTCCTTTTTGATTTCGACGTTTCGCACGATAGAGCTGTTCAGTTTTTCATTTCCCTCGTACGCCATGCCATGCGTCCGCTCCGATGCGATTGGATGCGATGCGACAGTTCGCTAGTTTTTCGAAACGAAGGCACAGGCCAGGCGGTCCCGAGTCGGCGGCGCGTTTAACATTACAATGATA
This sequence comes from Andrena fulva, assembly GCA_946251845.1. Taxonomy (NCBI): domain Eukaryota; kingdom Metazoa; phylum Arthropoda; class Insecta; order Hymenoptera; family Andrenidae; genus Andrena; species Andrena fulva. The sequence goes on along the minus strand of OX276327.1, from coordinate 91,430,306 downwards.
CGCCTGTTCGCTGTAACAGATTATTGTAATTTATGGTAGGGGATAGGTGCTATAAAGGGGACACGTCTTAAATGGGACAAATCGAATTTCCAAAATTCTAAACGCATTACACATGTAAGTTATTTTCCTGTTTATGGCAACACTAGTGCCTAGTCATTTGACGTAAACGTTACTGCGGTCTCACTTGCAAGAAAGTTGTAATCCACGGTTGATGTTGATGCAGTAAAAGTGAAATTTTCATTGGTTTTCTGTGTCGTTTTCTGAGATTAATATATATACAAAGTGTTACAGTGTTATATCATTAAAATAGCCTGTATTCAACTGAAACGAAAACGCTTAACAGGTAAGCTTAATTAATTGTCTTCTTTGTTTTGCGGTTATTTTATATTAAACTCACTTATAGTCGTAAAAGGGACAGCATAACAAGTCTTAAATGGGACGACCGTTTCATGGCTGTCCCTCTCATACACATGGACTGCTGGACACTACCCATACAGCACACTCCCATGGCAGGAAGGTTCCATCAATGGAGCAGGAACCGTCCTGCTACATTGATGGAACGTACCATGAAGAATCCTATGTCCGCCCTTTTGGAACATTGCACGGCAACCTTCCTGCAACCTTCATGGAACGTTCCGGGCATTTTCTAGCCACCTTCATGGAACGTTCCAGGCATTTTCTAGCCACCTTCATGGAACGTTCCGGGCATTTTCTAGCAATGGTCACGGTTAAGGAAATTAATTAAATTACAATAAATACTGACAATTAAATATTCATATATTTTTTCTATACAAGTCGACAACAACAAGAACAATAATAAAAACAATAAAAATAATAATAGTATTGGCTCTGGTGGATCTTCTCAAACCCGCGTATGTGGAGTTCCAGGCTCTTCCGCTCTCTTTACATAAAATGTACTGCATGCACCGTGTAATGAACCTGGAATAATACATGCATTTATTTTACAATTTTACAATTTTAAGTGCTGAAATGAGATAAATAATAAATTTACTTACTCATTTTACTATATGTTTGAATATATGAATGATTCTTTTTGTATATTTCTCTGCCACAGAATCCTCTATTAATTTATTTAATATCAGCAGCTTCCACAGCTTCTCTTCAGTAAATGAATCTATAAAAGGTCATCAATAAATTATTTCAGTCATGAAAAATGGCTTCATTAAAAACAACATTCATGTAACGCCAATCGCAGGCTGCATTGAAGCGACGCAATGGAAAAATAACAATCACCGTTACTTTAAATAATTGAACGGAAAGTGAAATGAAAGTTGTACAGTACACTTGATTCCACATTGGAGCATCTCGACGCCCCTACCGATTTGCGACCGATCTGCGCAGCTCCCACTACTACCCACGGTTTGAACCGCATGCGATTGGTCGTGGTAATTTCCACGGAATAATTGGTACATCCCAAACGCGGGACCTGACCGTTGTCAACGTAAACAGTCCCGCACGAAGAGTGAACAGAGAGAGTAGAGAAGGCCGTGCGACGGAGAAAAACATAGGCGGTTAAGTGGGGAGGCGGCGTAGCAACGTCGCCTGAGGGTCGTGCCTGCGCGAAATCTTGATGCTCTACTGTGGAATCAAGTGTACATGCATGTTTACAAGGAAACTGTGTGAAAAGTAAAAGCTTGTAGCACAGAAAGCAAAGAAATATATGTATTTTAAATAATTAGAAAATTGCAGTTGGTTAATAGGCATCAAATGTTTTATATTAGTTACTTTAACTTAAAAATAAGCTCCTTAATTTGAATAATTCATATATATTACTTGCGAAACAATCTGTTTTTATCCTGTTCTTATATATCGTGACAGCAAACACAAGAACATTTATATTGTCCAAATACAGTAGGAATGCTTGCAGGGAGAAGATTTCTTTGAATGTACGAAATTCAGGCCCAGACCCATGTTCTGTAACCAACGATGCAGATAGTTTTCATTCTTCAACGGAAATCTATATGAAACAAACAAAAATATTTATTTTTAAGAAGTTCGATATAACCTATAAGTAGCATATACATGGGTTCTACTTACCCGTGATATGTCAAACCTTCACTCAATTCACTCAGGTCTCCTACGCCACAAAACACACACGTTCTAACCATTTTTACTACTTAAAGCAATTAATAACTAATCACGCTCTAATTATTTACGCGTGTGTTTTCTTACGTGCTTTGGCTTTGCAACCTGTCGTGTCGCACGTGAGGTACGTCACACAACGCCTGGATCTTCACCACGCCGCCGGCTTGGGAAGATCCACCAGAGCCAATACTATTATTATTTTTATTGTTTTTATTATTGTTCTTGTTGTTGTTGTCGGCTTGTATAGAAAAATATATGAATATTTAATTGTCAGTATTTATTGTAATTTAATTAATTTCCTTAACCGTGACCATTGCTAGAAAATGCCCGGAACGTTCCATGAAGGTGGCTAGAAAATGCCCGGAACGTTACATGAAGGTGGCTAGAAAATGCCTGGAACGTTCCATGAAGGTGGCTAGAAAATGTCCGGAACGCTCCGTGACCATTGCCAGAGAATGGCTGGAACGTTCCGTGACCATTGCCAGAGAATGGCCGGAACGTTCCATGAGGCTGGCAGGAAGGTTCCAAGTGGCAATGTTCCACCGCCACATGGCTGGAATGTTCAAGGAAGGTTCCTATGTCCGCACCGAGGCAACATTCCACGGAGTGTGCTGTATGGGTATATGTATTATACTTTCCTGTAAAGTTATTAGTGTATCATCTGATACATAGATGACATTGTTTTAAATTATGAATTATTAGTTGATGGCGTATTGTTTCAAATTTAAGAATTAATAAAGTGACTATTCAAAGCGACAAACTTTATCGTAAAAAAATGTGTGGCAATAAATTAGCCCTCGTTATAAGTTATAAATTTGCTACAGTTGTATGTAAGTTTGCGGTAAATGGGCCAATGAGTAATGCGGAATAAAAGGCACATTCAATTTTTTCTGTTCCATGTATCATTAATAATAAAATATTGATGATTTATACTACAAAGAGTTAATTTTTTCGTAGATTTCGTTGTTTTGTATCATTAAGATTTAGAATTATAATTGTAATACTTAATAAGTTTATTTTTATTAACGTGTCCCTTTCATGACTTATACTGTCCCATTTAAAACCACCTAGTCGTAAAAGGGACATTTCCCACTTTTTTGAAAATCGAAGATTTTGTTATTTTCTATTACAATTGATGAGTTTGCAATATACTTTTATTGAAGGGAAATAAACACGCTTTCTTGTGACGTAGTTGTTTTTTAAATACCTATAACGACATTGTCAGAAATGGACGCTAAACAAAAGTGTCCCTTTTATAGCACCTCTCCCCTAATTACTACTTAGGCGCCCTAGGCATCACCAACAACGCGCAGTTTATTTTCATTACGCGTTTACCGCGATGAATCGGTTAACGTTAATTTCTGGTCCGCCTACCGCGAGCGTTACACAGCTACCAATCTAAGCCATAACTTCACCGTTTTCCGTAGATCCGTAACAATTTCAACGCGGCGCACACCGCGACGCGATCCGGTATTTGTACGCGATCGTTCTCCTTGGAGAAACAAGTGGAAGCTACCGAAGTCGTGTCAGCTCGCAGAATTTTGAAAGTCGTAAAACTAGCAATATCCTCGTGGCAGCAAGCTAGAAGGGAAGCGGGGAATCCGTGCAGAGGCGTGCCCTCGCGAAAACTACAGCGAACGGGGATGTAGGAGGGTAGGTGTTGCGGTAGATTCTTGCCATGGAATCGGTCGCCGGAAACCTCGGTTCGCTTTCGCGTTCGCGTTCTCGTTCCGTCGTCGATGGTAAAATACAAACGTGTCGCGAGAAAGTTCGCATTCTGCTCGGGATATGTCCAAAGGACCGACGGAACAGCGGAACGTCCAATATAAGCGGTACGTGCGGTCCGCGGACTTATTTGACGAAGCTATTCAAACCAGCCGGCCTTTCTCTACCTTCTACCTTCTACATCCTGGTGGTTCTGTGACACCAGGCCACGCGCTCGCAAGGCTCATCGATCGGAATGCCTGGCTGTTAGGATATTAAACGCGGTCCATGGCGTTCCACTTCTGCCAGGAACTTTGGCTTATTGCCCTGCTGTTTGGCAATCTCCTGGCATCTCCTCCAATTAAGTATGAAAGTAAAGGTGGTCGGAGTGCTGATAGACCAGCGACCCGGCACGACGAGTTTCGTCGCGAAATTGGCGTTGTCGAGAGCAAGCTTTCGCGTTGACGTCCGCCGTGCGCGGCCCCGATTATCCGTCGACTAGCTCGCGAGGTCTCTCGGGGCGCGAAAATTTAGGGTTGTTCCAGAGGAGCCGGCGAACGATTTGCCTGCTCGCGTCAAGAATCTCGAAGAGACGTTAACTGTTAACTGCTGGTCGCGAAGGGCCTCTTCTTCCCTACGATGGAATCTCGAGAATAGTCGGAATAAGTTACAAGACTTCCAGCGTACGACGCAACATGATTTCCCCAGTGGCACTCGCTTCTTCCTCCGGTCCCTTCGGTCGCCTCCGTCACCCCGTCATCCCCCGTCATCCACCGTCGCTCCAGTTGCTCCGGTTAATCGGCTCGACGATTCGCAGAGCCTCGATTGCGTCGTTTCTCTTCTAGACGGTATGCCCGACACGAGAGACCGTACACGTGCGCGGGGCCAGCTCGAGAGACGCGCGGAACACCAACATCCCCGAGACTGGTGCTACTCTGCGAGCGCCCGCAGGTCGCACGATCGTCGGCGGGTCGTTTCGCCGATGAAGCGACAGAGCCACTCTCTTCTGATATCTGATACAAGTTATAAGGGAGCGAACAGGTTTTTATTTCGCTAGACGCTGCATCGATAGCACTCTTCATCAGGTTCTACCGATCAAGACCATAGCTTTTCATGGGCGGGAAAGCGAGAGAGATGATTTCGCGAGGCAGTCGAGCACCTTGGCAATCCACGATCGAGTCCGTTCCCACGGATGGGAGAAGATGGCAAAAGATGGGGAACATGGGAGCGCGCGCAAGGAATTGCAACGGATCGAAGAATGGAAAAAGTAGACGCTGCGTTCTCGCTGGTTCCATCTAGTAAATTAAGCAGGAAAATTTGTATCGATCGCGACGGGGCCACCGCGTTTTCCTCCCACTCGCATCCTCCACTCCACTCCACTCCATTCCCTTTCCGTGGTTCGTTTCGTTCTCGCGGATTCCACTCGTTTCCAATCTTCCTGCTCAAATATTAGCCAAATCTTCGGATATTGCCGAACCCATTACGCGACGTAACTGAAGGACACGATCTCTGCTAAACGCGTCGCGTCACCGCGCCGCCTCGTTAATGCGGGATTGGCCTGGCTCCATCGATCCTCCTCGCAAAGAGCGTGTCGCTTAACACTGCTTTGCTCGTTAGCGGAAACAAGGTTTAATAATCTCATGCCACTCAAGAATGCCTCGTGGAGATGGCGGGAGCGCTCTTCCACCTCCAGTACAGTTGATATCGTGTATCCGCCCTGAAATCTGATCACCAAGCGGCAGAAGTGGAAAACCAGCAACGGTAAGGGGCATCTGCCCATCTACGCGGGCAAATGCTAAATACGTGGTCTGCGTTCCCGATCGGACCTTTTAATCGCGAGTAGACGCGACGAGCAGTGCTCTGGGATGACTAGAGGAGGATAAAAATAACGATTCTTCGAGTTTCCTCGTTAAGAGGTGATTCTCCGGTTAAGGAGCGGCGCCGCCGATAAAAACTTTCTTAGCGAGAGCACGCTGCAACGGCGCGGGCGTACTTGTGTACGTTGCTGTCGAGTCGAGATACGCAGACTCTGAGCTAACAGCTTCCGAGCCTCGCTCTCCATTTCTTGCCTCCTTTTACAATTTACATCTTCCGTGGATAGTCGTCCTTTGTTCCCCTTCGATTTTACGTAGCCAGATCTACAAATCAGGCCACGTAACACACGTATAAAAGGGATTTGCCCAACTGCTGTGTGTCACGGCTAGTCGAGAATCCCGTAATCCGATTTCCCATGACACGCGTTCGCTCGCTACTAGGCTGCGAATCCTTCTTGCTTCCCCTTTGCGTCGATACGTCCTCGAGCTGGATAATCGAAAGACAGGGACGCATTCGTCGCGAATCCTCCACCAAGATACTTTCGGCGCAGCGGTTTCAACCGCCTCGTAGCTTTAATCCTCCTCTCAATCCCGCAGTCCCCTTTCTCGCTTAAAAGCCAGAAAGCTCGGATTCCCCGATTAGGAGACGATGCTTCGCGGTTCCAAGGAACTGGTGCGCGCGTGAACAAGCAGAGAAAGGATGGAGAGGACACTGCGGAGCCATACCGTCAAGGACCCAGTTCCTGATCAGTACTCAATTCCTGATCAGTTTAGTATATAAATACCAAATAATAAGCTTATTACGATACAAATTTATTCCCAAAAATTACTAAATAATTATGAAGTATTTTGAAATTTATAGGGTAAATCCGGGAGACGCGGTCGGGCCGGAGAGTTGGTCGTGTCGCTATATTTCAGACTCTATACGTAAAAATGCATTAAAGTGCAGACTAATTACTTCTCTAGAAGCCAAATAGTTGAATGAATAGCGTTATTTCGCTTCCTTCTGTGTTTTTCTCGATTTATAGGGTATAAAAGGTAAATTGATGTTACATTTAACCTCGTTTGTCAAACAGCGGTTGTACAGAATCGTATTTAAAATATACTTCTAAGTTTATTTTCCTTTAATGTTTGGAATAATAAGATAGTAGAGATATTGAGGGACAATGCAGCCAAAGTATTTGGCCATATTAACTCTTCCTCTCAAAGCTAACGAGAAGACCATGTCTCGCTGCAGAAAGGTGAGATGGTCGAGTTATGATTTTTTTATTTTTTATTATTATTATTATTATTATTTTTGTTTATTTAGTTTATTTGTTCACTTTTGTATTCATTTGCCTTGCTAATCGCCAGTAGGTAATTCACTTTTTCTTTGATGTGTTCTTTACTTGTTTAGCGTAAACAATTTAAATATCAATGAATCCGTAGTTGTATTCACTCATAAATAATTTTGCTTTATCCTTTGTTAATTTTCCATGAATAATTATGTGAGTGGTCTCTGCCAACGACGAAAACCATTTCTCCCGGCACCTCGGGGGAGGTGGTCAGATGTCATGACTTCAGTTTTCAACCCGTTTTACAGTAAATATTGTCTTAAAGCAAATATCGACCAGTTTTTCTGAATCGGCATAAAATTCTGAACATATTAGGTTTGTTCTGATAAAATAAGTAATATTTATATTAGTTTTAATAGCCATTTTATATTAGGTCGACCGCGTCTCCCGGATTTACCCTACGCAAAATTTGATGCCTCATATTAAAATGTGTTTTGATAAAAAAAATATCAAAGTAAGACGCTTGTAGCTACGCCTGGTTTGACGCCATTTTACTGTTGTTCAGTATAAGAGAGCACGTCGTGAATTTCAGTTCTTTTCTGTGATACTTTTGAAAATTCTTAGATAATATATACTTAGTTAACTTCTTTGATACTTTAATAATATTAAATAACTAAATTATGAATGTTTCGTATTCTTTTTAACGCAAAAAAGTGGTGATTAGTTATTGGGTACAGTTTTTATATGCTTCCGCAATTCCTGATCACCTGATCAGCAAATAGGTTATTGAAGCAAGAATTTTGAAAACCGAAAATTTAATTATACAGTTGAAATTTACTAGCTAATTTTTTGTTATTTTCCAAATAATATGTAATACTCTAAATTGAGTAATTTTTAATCAGGGTTTTGTGTTAAAAAATAAAGGGTATGTTTATTAAATACGCACATAAATGATCAACTATTAAAATTTTGCATTGAAAAAATTTCAAATACCAGCTAAAAGATTGTAAAAATATTTAGTATATTTATATTCTGTTAATAAAGATGCCACAAAAATATGCTATTTTAATGATTTTTTATGCAATTTATACATTTCAATCTATTTGATCAGGAATTGCGTATTGATCTGATCAGGAAGAGGAAATACTCCCAGACATGATTTAGGTGATCAGAAACTGCTCCCTTTGCATTTTTCACTTTCAAAGTTAAATTATAAAATAATTATTATTATGTTTGCATTTTTTTAATACCAAATTAAAGATTAAACATAGAAATACTGAAATAACAAAACATCTTTTAAATTTGGTTAAGTTTTCCATTTACACGTTTAAAAACCCGCGATGGTTACTCTTAAGTGATCAGGAACTGGGTCCTTGACGGTAGACGTTATTTATCTGGAGGCAGTCCTCTCTCCCAAAGCTTCTTAAGTCATTTGTAGTTGTTCTTCGGGTAGGTAACTTCCGACTCATCGCGACGCTTCTGCCTACGTTGGAAAATACCAAAGCGCTTCTTCCCCCTTTTACTTCGGTCCCCGGAACCTCGTTGTTGTTAAGGGTAACCATCGATCGAACGAAGTCTTATAGAAACATTGGCTCTTTGTGTGGGGAAACATTGAAGCGGGAGTTGCACCGAAGCGAACCGACGCACGCGGTGCCACGCGACGAGATAATACTCGGCGCAGGCATCGTTCAGAAGTGGAACCGATTCGATATCGGGACACTGGGAGGTATTCGCGAGGAAAGAATAGTTCGGACGTGATCGACGTACTCGACGTACTCGACGTCGCTTCGAAGAAAGCGGTGTCTCGTTCGAGTTTATACAGCCTGGCGCGTTCCAGTCCGTGGAGGCGGCCGTGAAACGTCGCGTCGTCGTTCGGTCCACCGGATACGTAGTCGTAATACGAGGTGCACCGGATGTTCGCTTTGCGGAATCGGAGCCCAGTACGCTCGTCTTTATCTACAGAGCCAGCCAGATCCGTCCCGACCGCGATGAATCAGGACGGACGAGAGACACTGCTGCCACCCGAAAACCGCTCTCTGCACCGCTGCACCGGCTGCGTTTTTCGATTTCTTCGATTTCCTAGAATTTTTCGCTTGCGCCGATAATCGTGGGTAGCCAAGAAGCTTCGGACGAGGTGGGTGTCTTGACACTTTGACCGCGCGCCGCGCTGTCACCTATGCGTGATTTCACGATTTCTATCTGTCACTTTCCCTCAGCCTAACAATTCAACTTTATCTCATATTTATCACCGATCAAATTATTCCATTAAAAGCTTTAGCTTCTGTTTGCGACATGCTGTTTCGTTAGTTTTCAGAAGCCGATTAATAGTTTGGAAATTCACAAAAATCGGCAAATGAGCGTAAGTGTGTTGTAAAAGGTACGATCGTCAGTGTTGATATCGTGATCGCGGGCTATATCGATCGGATTTGATTAATTTTGGGGACGCATCTAATATCGTGGTCCTCGGCAGTCCCCGCAACTGGCAATATTCGGTTCGGCCGATCGATTTCTCACACCCTGTCGCTCGCGTCTCACAATTCCATATTCCCGGTCGCACACGTACCTATACCACCTATACGGGTACGCGTTCTCTCGTGTAGGATGCGCGTGCAGATACCAGATACATATCCGTGGAAAGATTCGATGGCTCGGGATATGCATTATCGGTGAAACGTATGGCTGTCGTCGTTACTTGGCGGCTTTGCCGAGTGGAAAGGAAAGGAAAGGAAAGGAAAGTCTGGCGGTTTCAGCCTGCTATCCAGTTTGCCGCGGGACCACCGTTTGTTCCAGCATTTCAGAGAATTCCGGGGAAACGTCTTGCGTTTCAAGGATCCTTAAAGGCGGGATCTCCTACCTGCGACTGGTCGCTGCCGGTCGTTGCGACCGGTCGCAGCTAGGAGATCCCGCCTTTATTCCGTATGTCCGTTGCGTCTTCGATCCTGCGATCGATCTATTTCTCTCGAGTACCTTGAGTGGCACTAGGGTAAATCCGGGAGACGCGGTCGACCTAATATAAAATGGCTATTAAAACTAATATAGATATTACTTATTTTATCAGAACAAACCTAATATGTTCAGATTTTTATGCCGATTCAGAAAAACTGGTCGATATTTGCTTTAAGACAATATTTACTGTAAATCGGGTTGAAAACTGAAGTCATGACATCTGACCACCTCTCCCGAGGTGCCGGGAGAAATGGTTTTCGTCGTTGGCAGAGACCACTCACATAATTACTCATGGAAAATTAACAAAGGATAAAGCAAAATTATTTATGAGTGAATACAACTACGGATTCATTGATATTTAATTTGTTTACGCTAAACAAGTAAAGAACACATCAAAGAAAAAGTGAATTACCTACTGGCGATTAGCAAGGCAAATGAATACAAAAGTGAATAAATAAACTAAATAAACAAAAAATATAATAATATAATAATAAAAAAAAAAAATAAACAAAAATAATAAAAAAATCATAACTCGACCATCTCACCTTTCTGCAGCGAGACATGGTCTTCTCGTTAGCTTTGAGAGGAAGAGTTAATATGGCCAAATACTTTGGCTGCATTGTCCCTCAATATCTCTACTATCTTATTATTCCAAACATTAAAGGAAAATAAACTTAGAAGTATATTTTAAATACGATTCTGTACGACCGCTGTTTGACAAAAGAGGTTAAATGTAACATCAATTTACCTTTTATAGCCTATAAATCCAGAAAAACACAGAAGGAAGCGAAATAACGCTATTCATTCAACTATTTGGCTTCTAGAGAAGTAATTGGTCTGCACTTTAATGCATTTTTACGTATAGACTCTGAAATATAGCGACACGACCAACTCTCCGGCCCGACCGCGTCTCCCGGATTTACCCTATATCTGTGCGCTGCGCTTTGGCCGACTACTTAATGCGAGCAACGGCTAACAATGTTCCCGGCGCGTAATTACATCGCTAACGGAATTTCGTAACACGATCTCGATCGATGAAGAATGCGACGGAAGCTGTGCACCTGTTTCGAGAAGGCTCGTTACACCGAAGAAAACGAGACCGACCCGCATCAGCCAATTGCTGGAATGTCCTTTGCGTTTCGTATTGCGCGGGAACGAGCGTTACTCGAACCGCTGATTCACCTCTACGGATGTTCGGAACGGTTGCGTGTCGGAGATTTTTCCTGCTCGAAATCATTCGTACCGCTCGCAACGACTCGATGTTGCGAAGAGGTGCACGCGCTCCACAGCACCGGAGAAGATTAAATCCTCGAGATGCAGGGAAAACTGATACCACTCGGATCGAGATGATAAGCTGTGGACTTTAGACTTTAAACGTGCCAGTCGAGCGGCCTGGTGGTGGAAAACATCAAGTAGTGCTCAGCTTAAACCGAAATTCAATACCTACTCTCGGGCCACTAAACTATTATATATATATTATCATCGCGTGAAAACACGGCTTCCACTGTGAAAAGAAGGACCCGGCGGTTAAGCGGATAGAATGATAGATGAGCGGCAGAAGCCCGAAAAATCTAATTGTATTTCGCGGCGGACAATCACGAGTGACGCAACGGTTGCGTGGAAGCTAAAACGAAGCTGAAGCGGAGCTCGAAATCTAGACAAGCTACGATAGACCAGGGACGACGATATTCTTTCTAAAGGCTCCTCGGAGAGCCATTTGTGCCGCGGAAAGCTCTGGTTATACCTCGCCGCCCCATCGCGTTTAAGGGGAGAAGCCCGTATAAACGGCTTATTTTTGTATCAATTTTTAGGAATTGTTTGCAAAGATACCAATGCGCCAATCCTTTTCGTAACTTTAGGTGTACTTTATTTAACATTATAACAAGTAAAAACAAAATTATAACAGTAAAATTATAATAAACACAAAAGAAATAGAGCAGCATCTGAAATAGGTTTTTCTTCGAGATGCAAAACGGCGCCGGTTGTAGCGTCTCTGGGAGTTATGTGAAACAGACCAATATTTTTTTTTTCAATTTACGTACCAATTGTAAGAATATGAACCACAAATGGTGTAAAAAAATTGCATATTCTAAAAATGGCGGAACTTCAACAATTTTCGCAAAAAATCAGCGTTCCACATATTTGTTTAAAAACTGTAATTAAAATTAATAATTTTGTTGAATATAGGGGTGCATATTCTGAGGAATAGTATAAACTAAAAGTGTGTAAAATTTGAAGTTGACTGGTCAAATAGTTTTTGAGTTATCCCCGGCGGCAATTGAAAACGGTTCGTCTTCTTTTCGTTTCTCTTCTTTTATTTCTTTACTTTTCTTGTATTAATTTTAAGTCTAGGTTAAGTTCTCGTTTAAGGTTGGGTTGAAAAACAGTCTTTAACTGAACCCCGCCCTTGCATTTGTCATGTTTCGCTCTGTTTGCTACTTGCTGTGTCTTGTTTTGTTTGTTTGCAATAAAGACGTTTAATAATAATAATAAAAAAAACGTGGTTTCGAGAAAAACGCGTTTCAAATGCGTTTTAGGCATGCTCGGCGCTCGGAGGCGCGCTGACTCACCGGGCTATAGGGTAAAGTACCCAATTACTGTGCCCTGTTGCAGGACTTTCGGAGTTTTCTCTAGTAAAAATAACTTTAGTAATGAAATTGACTTGTCTTAAGCATTTAAAGATAAATTTCAATGTTTCTTCTATCGATATAAATTTTTGCATGAAACAAATATCACATCTTCTTTGGATAATATTAAATATAAAAAAAGAAGTTCTGGGATCAGTTACTGTTTGCCTATAATCTCAAAAAATCAGTTACTGTGCCTCAGTTACTGTGCTCCCTTTCTGAATACTGTGCTGCAATTACTGTGCTTCCTCCTTGAATACTCTGCTGCAATTACTGTGCTTTTTATTAGGTACACTCATTTTTAAGTTAAATTTTTCTGTAATAAAAACGAAATATCATAATAAGTCACTTAAAAGTTCACATAATAGATGACCACTTTAATAAATTGTTCATATTTACCGTACTTTTCTTTCCAAATATAACCGGAAGTGCGTTAGAGGTTAGAATATTTAACACGCGCGGCAGTGTAAACGACACAGTAACTAACGCAAAGTGCGAAAACGACTCCAGTTATTGTACACAGTAAATGACGCTACTTCCAAATTCGTTTCAGTTACTGAATTTGTTGAAAATAAATACAGAAATTCAAATAAATAATCGCGGTATTGTTTTTCCGGAATCTAAATATGTTTTACTAATATAATTAACGTTGTGAATCTTACCTAGAACGATTTATTTTACTGAATATTGACCTTCATTCGTTCAGTATTTTTTTAAGCTTTTTCATAAGTTTTACAGAAAATTTTGCGAATTCATTATCAAAAAAGTAAAATAATTTTTTTCGTATTTTAAGAACTTCTGTGTGTTACATGTTTAATTTTAACAAATAAATAATTAACTGAATTTAAATAAAAAAATTTAATATCTTTTATTCGAGAAATGTAAAGTTAATTATGCTTAATGATAAACTAGAGGCACAGTAATTGGGTACCCCACAGTAATTGGGTACTTTACCCTAGTATCAATACGGAATTGAATTTCGGCCTATAACTTTGACAATATTTTTGAAACATTTTAGAAGCGATTTATGGAAAAAATTTTGTTTCTATTTTTCGTTCGATTCATACGACTTGCTCCCCTGAAACAGATATCGCTTGGACGTTGAAACGTGTTGAACGGTTCTCGAGGAAGCGGCCTTCGAAACTGCTCCGATTACTGTAAATAGCAAGAAGATTAAATACGCCGGCTCACGGTGCTCGAGGTACCGGTACCGGGTTCGTTTAGCTTAAGGCTAATCGCGTTGTCGCTGCAGGTAATTTTAATCGGATCCAATTTACTTCTACGAGCTCGCGGCGACAACGCATCCCGCGAACCCGTCCAAGCTTCTCGCTAAATACGATCCATCTCCGTGTCCCGATACCACTCTTAGCCGCTTATCCCGCAACTTCCAGCGCAACTCCTTTCGTTACTATATAATTCAAACGGTCTTAATTCATTTCCACGGTTCTCGGCGACGCCCGGCCGCGGTCGCGAGCCATGTCCCAAGAAACTCTGGCCCGCCCGACAAAACCGACGGAACAGCACTGCCGGAAACCTTTGTCCTAGCAGAAGCTGCGCGCCTATATGTAGAGTGCCGGCTCGAGCCGAGATCGAGCAGGGTGCATTAGGGAGGATTTCTGGGACACGAGAACAGATAAGGGAGCCAGTAGTGCAGATAGCGCGCGCCGCGCCGTGCCGCCTGCATTATGCACGCGAGTTGCTATTTCCGAGCGGACGACCCTCTCCACCGACAAGTAGCTACGGAGGAAGAATAACGTTGAAAGTGGAAATCGTGGCCGGAGGAAATGTACGCACTATTATTGCGCCTTACTATTTCCCCTCTACGATTCAGCGATTTATCGCTGGACGAACGTCGGGCGTCGGAATAGTGGAGCGGCCGGTTACGACTGAACGCGCGGATCGCGTTCCATTGTTTTTCCCTTGGTGTAATAAAAGCGTTAAAAAAAACAGGTGCTTTATTTTTCTTGCTGCAGCGCGGCGAACAAATTGAGAGCCATGCGCGTAAACAGTAACCGACGGGACGCTCGAAAAGCTCCCGTATATCGCGAGCGCAGCCCATCGGCAATACGAGTTATAAATTTCATAGATACTTTCTGGCAACGACCCGACGCGATTTATTCGATTTAATATCGCCGCGCGATCTCTGCCCTTCGATTTCCGTGAAACATTTCCCTCGCCAGTATCTCTCGACGAGATCGCCGCCTGCGCCCAAAGTATCTTACTATTCTTTGCTGGTGCAAGTGTTATAGAAGTGAAGGACGGTGGCGCTGACGGTTGATCGCTCGTAACACTTGCTCGGTTTCGTTGCGGAGCTTTCGAAAGTTGGAACGACGTCTAACGATCGGGCGGCTGTTGCTCGTTTGCCAGAGGACCGTGACTGAGGAAACGGGAATGCGGGCAGGGGGGAAGCTCCGATAACTTCTCCGATTAAATCCTGTAATCGCAGCTCTCGGAGGTTCGCCCTCCCTCGCTAAACGACGTTCGACGATTCTCCACCGAAACGGTCACCCCGGTTGCCCCGCGTAATCCTCTGGCCACACCTGCGCGCCAACAAAATACCCGATCGCCTCTAAGACGCGCGAATCGAATCGAACCGAGCCAGAGTCCACGAGCAACGTTCCAGCGAACACTTCCACGGAGGGTGGTTAATTTCATTAAATTCTGCAGGGGGAATTCGGTCAAGTGGGGGCTAAATTAGTGGGGCAGAGGACGCGAAGGGTGTCGGCGCTCTAACTCTCGCGCGTAATATTCCAGTTAATCGAACTTCATTGGCACCTCCGATGGCGAGGGGGAAGGCTTAAGCCTTAATGTCGCGACAAATTGGTTATAGATTAATTCCCCGACGAAACCGCCCTCGACCCACTCTCCTCTCGGCGGGAGCTCGCGTTCCCGAAATCTATGCCCGAGCAACTTTGCCGGTGAAAACATTACGTATGAATTAAGGGTGGAATTAATTGGTCCGATCCCCCCGCCGCGCCCGTTTCGCGTACCATGGCTACCGGAGGGGTTTTATAAATTCCTATTACGCGGTATTTATCGACGCCCTCGACTACCAGCGAACAAAGAGAATCTTTTATCCATAGGAAAGTACGGTGCACAGCCTGACCCCGTCTACCGTGCGCCTTCCACCTCTACTAGCAAAATAAATTTCACTTTGCTGGTGTTTGAAAGAGTGACGGAACGGTGGAACCGCGAATACTTTGCTCGAGTTATCTAAGTAGGCGTGGGAGGAGCGCGGGCTTGGTAAAAGTTGGTCCGCGAGCGGAGTTTGTGGGGCGGGCGATTATGTGCGTTAGCCCCCGCGCCCGCGTGCACGCGCAACCTCGGGCTATGACGTAGAAATTAAACGAGACTCGGAATGTTAATTACTCGATTAGCGTCGCACACGTGCCAGCTACGCGGCTGATTTATGAGTGAGATGCGCCGCGGTAATCGAGCCTTCGAAACATTAATGGCGAAAATGGAATCTCGCCCCGCCGCCGCTCTCCCGCACTAATGGACAGGACTTTATTAGACGCTGTTCGCGTTATCAATCGGTTCGCCGCGACACGCTCGTTTAAACCGGGGGCGACGTAATTTATAGGACCCACGCCCGACAACTACCGCGCGCAATTACTTTCGCCCACTCGAGACTTCTGCTCCCGAAACGGAGCTTCTCCGTTCCCCGATGCTTATGGCGATCCGCCGCGGCGTGCGTAGATCGACCAGACGATCGATAGATCCACAATGGCCCGAGCCACAGCCGTGACCTACCAATCTCCAGAAACACGAAGGTTAATGCGGGTTAATCATTTAACGACCACGCACGGTATGCGCATAATTCTCCGTTTAAGGGGTAACACCACTGTAAATTTTTCGGAAAATTGATTTTTTTTTATTTGCTTAAAAGATGCTTTGAACCTTTTAGAATATGGGGCAAAAACTGTATTACTTGAAACAAATTTGTTTCCTTGAAATTTCGAGCTCTTCCCCAAGCGCATCGGACTGCTTTGAAACGACTACCGGCGTTAAGGGGTAACACCACTGTAAATTTTTCGGAAAATTGATTTTTTTTTTATTTGCTTAAAAGATGCTTTGAACCTTTTAGAATATGGGGCAAAAACTGTATTACTTGAAACAAATTTGTTTCCTTGAAATTTCGAGCTCTTCCCCAAGCGCATCGGACTGTTTTTCTCGAAACACGATTTTTCAACACGGCACGCGGCATAACTCCAACAGTTTTCATTCTTTTCATTCGAACTTTTAACAATATCTTTAAAATAACCTTTTCAAGAGAAATACGTACGGGATTTTCGATAAGTTAATTTAAACATTACTTATTAACAAATGATTGCCCTCTTTTTATAGAAAATTGAACGTTTTTCATTCAAATGCTCACCAATCACACAAAAATCAATATTCTTAAAATCCCCTACGTATTTCTTTAGCTATAAACATGTAGATTTAAGTCATATTTTGTTTTTTTTTAAATTCAAATTTGCACCAGCTACACTGCGTGCCGCAGAGCGCTAAAACTTCAACATGCCTCACGAGAATGACTTCAGTGCCGCCATTTTGTAATATTTCTCAATAACTTTTTTTTTTTAATCACAAAATATGTGCTTAATAACTTCCTCCAGTATAGTTATTCTATTACCTTTCCTTCCATCCAAGAAAAATTGCCAACAAAACGCTATTTTTCAAGCTGTTACAGTGGTGTTACCCCTTAATGGCCCGCTTTCCTCGCTAATTTTCCTCGAACCGTGCTCCCCGTTATGGACCACCTGTCCGAAATGTTTGCCTATAAACGAGCAAAGTCCAATCCAGCTGTCGTGCCGTCGCTTCGCCTCCCATCACGTTCCCAGCGTCCGTTCCGCTTTCTCGCGGGAACGGAGATAAAGGAGTAGCTCGCGACTCGATCCGGCATCGGGGTGGAAAGACATCCCGTGCCGTGCTGTGCCGTGCCGCGCCGCGCCGCGCCAAGGAGCCAGGAACAACACAGCCGTAAACTTGATTTCCCGCCTATAATTACATGGGAGTTGGCCGAGCGAGTCTATCGCCGCGCCGCGGAAGACTGGTGCTCAAGGCGGCGCGGCGGAACTATTTCGATGGTAAATAATTTCGGGAAGCTCGCCGTACGGCTGGGCAAGTTTTACATAATTGCACACACGCGGCCAAATTTATACGCGGCTAAAGTGGTAGGGGAGCGTGTTGCGAAAGTGAATTAGAGGGAGCAAGTTTGGCGTTGCAGCCGCCCGGTCGTAATAAAATTTCGCCGAGTCGAGCAGGCCCTTTGCCTGCCACGGTGGCGGCGGCTTGTCTTCCTTCTTGTCCTCGTCCTCGCCGTCGCCCTTACCGTCGCAGTCTCGCACGCAGCACTTGGTGCGCGACGCGACGTCTCGATAAACTACAACGACCCTCGAGAGTCAGATTCCGGAGTAACTGGAAAACTCGACAGACACCGCGCGCCCCGACATAGTCGTTCACTCGATCAAATATGTATTTTCTTCCTCGCACCCCTCTACTACCCTGCTCATCGACATTAATGGCTGATGCCACCGGATTTCCTGCTTCCCAGCAATCTCATCGCATATGCGTTCGCCTTGCGGCTTGCATCGGAAAACGTTACAGCGAGCAATATTTAATAATACGATAAGCAGTTTACCACGCTGCGGCGTAGGTACCTATAGAGTATTGATGTGGTGCAAGAGTGCGCACTTAAAGTTTAGACTTCGCTAAAATCCTTGGTATTACACTGATAGTCATATCATTTTGTGAGACATAACTACTATCCCTTATTATTCGATAGGCAGTGACTTCATGCAAATTTACCTCTCACAACTTATGTAAAATAAATATTTCCAAAAAGTGTCAATTGCGAACTTTTACCCGATATGTGGGGCAAAAGCTCGCATGTTATGGGGTAAAAGAACGCTTCGGTTAGTCCAAATTCTGCAGCGATTTTTCTTCTTGAAAGTCATGCTTCTAGTTTATCTCGAGCGATCTGAAGCATCTCACTAATTGGTTTTCGGCCGGTTGCCCTCTTATAAGTTCTAACAATAAATGAATAAGACAATAAAATAAAGTCATATTTTTTAATGAAAAAGTTAATAAAAAACGTATTCTTGACAAATATTGCGGGTTAAAAATTAATAAAAAAAATCGAAAGCTGACATCAGCGTGGCTCAACTGTCATAAACTCAACATTTATTTCCATGTTGTAATTGACAATTAATTTCAAATTTATTTTTTATATAATAATAATAATAAGTTTATATATTTCAACGGGATAAACCCTTTGTTATAAGAAATACAAATCACAGTCACACAAGCCTAGAACAAATAATTAGGAAGTACAAAAGAAATATAATTAAAAGAACGAAAGCAAAGAAGTAAGCGCAAAAGAAACCATTTAACGAAACCAACTAACGAATTCAGTGCTTACCGCACTGTACGATAACGAAACGAAGCACAGCTACACAATTCGACACTGGTGACTCTACCTTGATTGACAATTGACTGCCAATCACCATTGGCAACTGCCACAACTCAAACCATGAAATTCCCATGGTGCGAACTCTTACCCGCTGCGAACTTTTACCTACGCTTACTCTAAGACTTGGTATCCTTGGTGCATCCTGCAATTTCGACGACGGGAAACATTACGGTTAAAAACAAAGTTTCGTAACGTCGTTCGCAGAATCGCCCAAGTCGGCGAAACTATCGTCGCGTTGTCTTTCACCACTTTCCCGCCGTTGCAAAGCCCTCGGTAGTCCAGTCAGATGAAAGCGATCTGCCAGCAGCGCAAATAAACCGACCGTGTTTACTCGCGTCCAGGATCGGTAAATCGGTCAGGCAGCTTCGGAAAGTATCGGCCTACAGCTGTTCTGACATCCAATTTATTTTCCGAGGAGACGCGACGCCTCAAAACGATATCGTTAGTCGTCGCGACCGGAGAAGGTTTCGCAACTGCCTACCGGACGTCACGTTATCTGGGCCGACGATTCGCTTCTTCGCGCAAGAAGTCCATTAGCGCGGAAGGAGCGGTGGAAACGTAAGTAGCTCGGATTGATCTTTGTTATCGAATCGAGAGACGAACGACGGCGGAGATAGATCAGCGAGATAGAATTAACGAACTCGCCTTTGTTCCTTCGATCATAAAACATGGCAACGTTTTTATCGTTGCGTCTCTCAAAATCCGCCCCGACGCACAGTGTTATGCGTATATGGGCGTTCGGGACAAAACTCATAACTTCTGAACTAATCAGTTTTCGTCCTAAGTACCCTAACACTTTTTTAAAGAGAATATAAAAATACATCGATTGGTGTATAAAAAATATACAGTTCCATTAAAAAAATTAAGCCGATCTTGATTTTTCAGTGAATAAAAAGTTTTTTATTAATATTTACTTTTGCAATTTGTTGTCAACTGAATACTGACTAACTTTTGTTCGAAACATTTTTTTATCAAATTATTTTTAACACGTGTATCGCGTTTGACTGATATTTTACAACTGAAGACAGCATCCAGGATGGAAAAGTCATGGTAGATATCGTATAAACAATTGGAAAAAGCATATCGGATGTGTAGATTCACATAAGGGTCTTATGCACGAGGAGACCTAGAGACTACGCTAAGGGTCGGAGCGGTGAACGTCTTAATAATGATTTTGGCTATTTTTTCTGTTTCGTGCAAATTCGTGCAGTTGAAATTGACGTTAATATAAAGTTTAATGATCCCTAAATTTAATATAAAAAAAATCAGGGAGGTATTTTTTGGTGTTTTTTTTTTAAAGTCCCATCGAATTTAATAAACATTTAACATAAAGAATTAGTACAAATTGTTAGTATTGTAAAAAACTGACTCGGCAGTTTTGAAGGTATGCCAGTATTAAACACAACTTATAAAAAGCAAATGAAAAGCATAAACATTCTGCCAATGGCACGTGTTTGAAAAAATGCACCGAAATTTGTAATGAATTTCTAGTATCACTTTTGACAACAAATTAGTAAATTCAGCAGAAGTTATGGGTAACATTGAAACCTACGTTCCTTTATTAACATTATAAGATACAAGAATTTGTGGATCAAACACTTCGGATTCTGGACTTTTGTCCATTACGCGTAACACTGTGCGACGCAGAGATCGCCTTCGACGAACTCGAAACCGCCGCGCCGGTTGCTAATCGTTCAGGTCGTTGATGCAACGATGCTGCTACTCGAGATCAGCTTCGTCGCTGGGAAATGCCACTGAGAACAAAAACGGAGAGAAGGACATGCTATCGAACGGAGATTTTCGACAAGGACTATGCAGGCACCTTCGCCTCGGAGGGCGGCGTTTCCTAGCCGAACCGATAAGCCGTTTACATGCGGTGAAAGTAGGGAGCGCGATGTCGCGAGTCGCATAAATCTTCGTCCACGCGTCCGTTCGAACGAGATTACGGACATGTTCGACGGGAGGGGAAAAGAAAAGAACTAAAGAAAAAGCGCGAACGAAAGGGATGGGGGTGGGAGCGGGAGAGGCAGCAGGGTACAAAGGCGACGAGCTGGTGGTGAAGGGAGGATTTTGGCTTGGCGGAACAATAGCATTAACGAGAGCCAGCCGATTCCGATGCCTGCACGCCCGTCACGATCCATTTCGAGATCAACGAATTGCCAGTTCCATGAATTTCCGCTAGGATTCTTGTCCTATAGATACGATCCCGCGGAATAAAGACTCGTCGCGCCGTTTCGTTCGCGAAATTCCGCCAACGTTATCACCCTGAACGGTGCTTTCTACCTGTGGAAAATGTTTTCAGCTTTCCAGCTGGTTATCTTGATGAGAGATTTCAGCCAGGAAACGAATCGAGACATGAAAGGGGACGGGTCAATAACGAGCGCGACGCGAACGCATCGATTTCTAATGGCCCTCCGGAGAACAGTGGGCGAGCGGTAACGTTATCGAAATCGATTTAATTACCAAAGCCATTACGATAATTGCTGGAGGGGATGTAGTTTTTTTAGCGGTGATTTTGCGCGAATAGCGTAATACGATCAGCGTGTCGGTTACTCGGTTACTCGATGGAATCGCACGTTCCGTAAATGATTCGATTTCGGTAGAGAAGATCTGTAGATTTGCGACGCTTGCGGGGTTACGTCGCAGTAACGGCACAAGGAACAAGTGGGAAAACTATCGAGCGCGTTAGAATGGAAACGTTGCCCGCGCCGGTTAACTTTGATTAACCGTATCAACGATTCCAGCGAATTTATCGTGTACAATTCATTCGGCAAGATAATGGCCCCGATTTATAGGAAGGCAGCGGCAAACATTGAATCGCGTGGATGTTTTATGTGAACCGCATTATAAATTTCAAAGAGTTAAATTCAAAGGTATTATTCGAACTCGACAAACACTCCCAGCATCGATGCGCGCATGATTAATGCCCGGCGAAACAGACCTATCATTGAAATGTTCGTGGGATATGCATATTGCGCGATCAGTAATTAATACTGCCGACCAGTCGAACGCGTAAATTAGAGCGAAATAAAGCCGCAGCTAGCCAGCTCGTACAATTCGCGATCCAGTCTCGCCGCCTTTATCTTCCCCTGCGGCCATGGGAATCGCGGTTAATTTCGAATCAGCGCCGAGGGGTGAAGCATGAAATCGCCCAAAAGCACGAGCGCGCGCTCTCTCTCTCTGCCACTCTTACCCTCCGCTACGTTCTCGTTCGAATTTCTTCCGATCCGAGGAAAAGTAAAGCTAACAAGCCTGGCCGCCTAACGAACGAATCGATAGACACGGCCGCGCCGCGCAGTGCTTGCGGACTCGTTAAAGAAGGATTACATGGAGTTCGGAGGAAACGGACGAAACCAACGCAACCAACGAAATAACCCAGAGATAAGAAGAGCGAGCTTCTGTGATTCGCGGTACCTCGATTTCTGCCCCGCTGGAATAACAGGTGGTGTCCGATTTCTCTCTGTAACTTCCATCCCTCCTTCCGACGAAAATATTGCGCGCGGCCGGGAGTCGAGAGACTTTCAGCGGCGTCCTCCACTCTTTTTAACCGGTAGGAGAAATTCCACGCTCGCCAAACCGTATTTCTCAAGAGGAAGTTTCTTCTTCGAGGGTTGGCCGCGAGCTACGTTCCCCAAAGAAATATCGTTGCGGCTTCCTTCGCAGAATAGGCAGCCGCGAAGCGTTTTTCAGGACAGCACCGCGACTCTGCCTCCGTGGTCGTCTCCTGGTTCGTATCGCGAATAAGGAGCGACGGGACGCGACGGGACGCGTTTACCCGCTACCCTGCAAACTTTTCTCCGATTCTCTGCCCGCGCCGAGTCGAGCCGCCCCGAGAAACTCCGCCAGAGCTGCCAGCTAATTCCGCGGCATTTCCCGCGCTCCGTTAACCAGCTAATTGCGCGCCTTCTCTCTGCCTTCTCGTCTGCGCTCCCTCGAGCTTTCCCCTTCATTTCCGTCCCAGACCTTCTTCCCGAGCCTTTTGCCACTTTTTCTTGCTTTCCGACCTTACTCAAGTCGTCCTTACTGAAACGCGCCAAACATTTAATTACCTATCCTCGCAGCGCCTTTGATCATGTCTGCCCGTTTCGTCTACCCGTTGCTCCCCGATGCCACGGTGCGCACCGCGTCTCTCAATCTTCCTCCAACCTCCTTTTCCAACCAATCGTTTGATACACCTAGATTCGTCGAATCGTTCGCCCTGGATATGTACGTAAAGCGTGCTTCGTTGACTCGCCGCGCCGCTCCCTATCGACTTGGTTGCAGGTAAAATCACACCCCCGTCCTCCCTGGATTTGCTGGATCCTGTGATAGCGTTTCCTAACTTGGCGTAGACCGTCGGAGGAACAAAGCAAACGAGGCATGGAAGCCGTAAGACAACGAACCAATCTCACGGAAAAAATCCCGACTCCCGCCCGCGTAGACGCGTAGACCGCCCCTCTGGTATTCTTTATACTTTATACCAGCTTCTCGTGGGATTGCCAATCTTTTCGTCGTAAAAGTTGTTACAAAGTGAACCGCTTTCCTGCTGGCTCGGCGCTGCTGGAACTCTGATGATCCAGATTCGATCGCGAGACCACGCGCACCGTTGGCTTTTTATTTTTTATTCACAGGGAGAAGCGAGTCGCGAGTCGCAAGTGGCGAGCAGAACAATCGGACATCGACGTGTTCCGATGGTACGCTCGTAAAACGCTTCACGTTTGGAGGGTGGCTCTCGGTGGCGCGACTTACGCGTGACGCAGCCAGTAAAGAAGGTCTACCCTCCGACATCCAGCCAAAGTTTAGATAAAAAACTCGCGTTTTCGTTGGCACGACAATGGCGGCGGCCCGCATCGAAATTCAAGCAACTCGATTTACCAGCGTTGGTGGAATCGGCCAGATTGCGAAAAGAGGCGATGCTTTGGTACCACCACACATGTATACCATGTTTGTGCACACATAGCTTCGTAACATTCGTTATAAAAGCGTTCGTATTTTGTGTGACTATAAACGGATAAGATGCGGGGAGTACAGAAGCAAGAATAGGCTTATCGAAGGTGCGAAGGGAGCGACAAGGAAGGGAAAACCAAGTTAACCCTCTAGGGACGGGGATGTTTTAAACTTAACGTAGAATTTTTTTGAGCGTTAAAATAGTCTATTTTATACTTCGGATTTGGAAGCTACTCGTTAGTTTTTTTTTTTAATTTGTTTATAACAATATAACAAAAAAAAGTTTAATTTCGGGTTCTGATGGTACAACAGTTTCTTCTCTGCCTACTAAAGATCACTATACCTATCAAATCTCGATCTTATTGATGGAACGTAAATAAAAATGTGTTAATCTGAATGGGACTCTGAAGTCCCAGTCGTCCCTAGAGGGTTAATGGAGATGTCTATTTTCGTGATAGAAGGATGGCGGTAATATAATAGGCATCCTGCAGTATGCCAGCGATCCGAGGTCGAAGGAAATTGGATCCGAAATCGAATTTAGTCGACTTTATTCGCGGACGGTGAAGAAAATCCAAATTCACCGGCGGGCAAGTCTTTCTGAATATCGAGTCGCAGTTTCTCGCGTGGCGGCTTCCAGACGAAACCCAAGCGACATTCGTCCCACAGAGGAAACGTATGTATGTAACGAAATGAAACGGCTAAGGCCGAGAAACAAGGCACGCTGAAATGGCAAGCTTCATCCAGCACGCTGACGCTTTTGGGAGCGCCGCGATCGGTGCTCACTTGGCGAACGTGTAGCCGAAAAGAAGTGACCCCGGGTTACCAGCATTTTTCTGTGTTAGCGTGCAGATTTACGGCGCACTTTCAGTGACCGACATGTTCGCGCTGAAGGAACATAATCCTAGTGAATGGGCCGCTCCGTACCGTGCTCAGAGGAGTCTGCCCAACGGAAGCAGAGAGAGGTCCGCGGTGGACTTGCACGGACGCGGACTTTCAGCGGTCGCAGCCCTTCGAATGCCTTCGCGATAGTGCTAGATGGCTGTCGAGCCGAACCCTCTTTAAATGTGCTAGATTGTTGTCGGTTCTCGACGCGATCCCAAAGGCTCCGGATCGGCGCCCAGTCGTTGGACAAATCGCAAGGCGAGAAGTTGGTAAGCACGAGAACGGGGCAAGCGGTGCGCGCTGGGTAGAGTTGGCCGACAATTTATCGCAGGAGAGAAACTCTCGAACGACTCGAGGTTGGAGATGGTGTCCCGGCGGCCACCGCGCGCGTGTTTGATAAACTCTGGAAAGGTTGCGGTTCAACTCACGGCCGACCAGCGGGGCTTAGCTGGACATCTGTCGCTCGAAAACTCCCACGTGGCGTCGCGTCGCGTCGCATCACGTCGCATCGCGCAGTTAACAGCGGAATGCGGTGGTGCGACGCGATGCGACTCTCTCCTACGCTGATGCGTCACCGTTCCATAGACGTGCCCGCATCCTGGCTCGTTGCAGCGCGTCACGATGCACGGATTCGAAATAACCGCACATCCCGCGTGCACGTTACCGGCCACCGTGTCCCGTGTGCAGTTTGACCGACACCTGGCGGGGTTGCGCGCTTCCGCTCACGGATATCCGACCTTCCTTTCGTTTCCCAAACTTTCGTCCAGAAATCTCCGCGCCCGACCTTTCCAGAGAACGTCTATGAAACTGCAACGACCTCTCGTTACTTCTGCTGCCGCAGCCTTTTCGTGTCTTTAAACATAACGGAAATCCGTGCCGTAAAATCCCTCGGCACGGTTACTCGAGTGGACGCGAACGGGAACGGGAAATAAAAGCAAAGGAGGGAAGCGCGGAGTAGTGGAACGTTTCGACATTGGACTGGCCGCGTGGCTCGATGGGATCTCGCGGACGCGACGCGACGTTTCCAACGACTTCGGGCAGGAGATCGTTTCCGCAAAGCACCGTGAATCCAGCAAAAGGAGGACCGTCGGAAGATGGACCATCCACGGAGTTTCCGTCTCCGTGTGATTTTTCGACCAGCGAGAAAAATTTCGCAGCGAGGCTAAGGCCACCTTCGCGAGGTCAAGGTGGCTAGAAGGACCCCGCCGCGATGGACAACGTCCTCTTCCACTTTCAAGTTTCGGACAGGGTAATGCGGAATAGAAGGCCGTTCGCAGTGTTTGCGGTACGGCGTCTGGCACCTAAGCTTCAACTCTCGCCGAATCTTTAGCGTTAATGACAATCACGGGCTCGTTTCGTGCCTCGTTTGAGTTGCTGCCTTTCGATCAAAGGCGGGCAACCCAGGTGAATAATGGATAAACCGGTATGCGCTATTTCCGCGTTGGGAATATGTGGCTTGCGGTGTAAGGAGCTTCCCGCGTTGAACGTTGAGTTTATCTGGATAAAATCCCAGCTACTCTCTCCCGACTAACAAGTTCGCCCGCAAGTTTTTCCGCGTTGGGTTGGCCGGTGGGGCGCAAAACAGACAGCCAACCGACGCAACGCGACGGGACGCGACACCGTTCACCGGAAGTTACGCTTTTCAAGCGCTTATACCGGTGGATCATTTTGCCCAGCACGAGCGGTAACACTCGCACTTGGTTTACCCGCCTCGAGATAACTGATTTCTGGTCCGGATTTCGCGCCGCAGTGCACAGTGGTCTGGAAAGCGGCGTTTTGTGGCCAAAAGTCAATTTTTCAACTTCAATGTTTACAGAAATTTTTTTTTTCCTATGTATTGATAACCCCCGAAACCTTCAAACTCCAATCATATTATATATTTCAGGCAATTCTATAATCAGATATAGTGTTATAAAGTGTAAATCATGAAATTTTAAGTGAAACTAATTGTTGTAATTACTCATTATAGAACATCAAAATACGTGTTTATATCATACAGTTATACATATAGGTAAGGAAGTATATTTCAGTTATTTATATGTGTCATAGGCATTTTTTAGTCCATGAACAAATAGTGCAATGTTTATATGAATTTAAACTTTGAGAAGGCTTATAAAAAAATGATTAAGTGAAATTAACATGGGACTTTTTTTACATGATAGCTTACACAATTGTTAACAAGAGCATGTTAATTTCAAGTGCAACCTCCTGCAACCTTCAATTTTATGCAGACTTTTAGAAATGACGCTCGAGGTGTTTGGGCGTCCCGTACGCGTGTATTTTTAATGTTTCATTTTTTTTAAGTCAAAGATAATGTTAGAGACTATAAAATACTGCTTTCCAGACCACAAT
Organism: Andrena fulva; assembly: GCA_946251845.1. Lineage (NCBI taxonomy): Eukaryota > Metazoa > Arthropoda > Insecta > Hymenoptera > Andrenidae > Andrena > Andrena fulva. The sequence continues at coordinate 91,403,200 of OX276327.1, read as the reverse complement.
GCGCGCCATATTGAATCCGCCATTTTGAATTTTGAATTTTCGGTGCCAAATTCGTTATCAGCGACCTCAAAAACCCTTAATCACCAAGTTTCAGAAAGATCAGAATTTTGGCCACAAAACGCCGCTTTCCAGACCACTGTGCACTGCCAGGTAAACAATAAATGGTTTTCATTTCTTTGCGCACGGGATGCAATCGCGCGTGCAGCTGCAACTTCGTTGCCGCAATACCGAGCCCAATAACCCGATCGTTTTACTTACAGGAATGTCACAAAAAACGGAACGAATACTTTTGCATACGCTGTCGACTCGAGCCACGAGACTCGAGACTCGCGATCTTTTCGTAAGCTGCCCCCTCTTGAACGCGAACTTTCCTCTCTACTGCAGAGGAAGCAGGAAACGATGCGTAAAGATTGTAAGGCTTACAGTTTCGCACTATCTCCATTTTCCCCCATAAATATTAATGCGCACCGCGGCCGTCTCGTCGACTGTGCAGTGGCAGAGTTTAGTCGGTCGCAGGAGCATGTTCGTGGCCAACGATAAGGCGTCGCGACGTTGTTTTAATCCAGTGGCGGAGAAAAGGTATCGAAGTGGAGCGTCGAAAAGGAGGCGAGTCGGTGCTCTCGAGGAAAGGCTTGGGGCTGAGAAGCGAGGCAAGCCGGGGTGGTTCGGTATCGCGAAAGACATAAAGGCAACCTGACGCGTTCCATTATAACGATGTCTACGGCGCAGCTATCAGCGGTAACGGACCAGCTGACGCGGCAATGCAAACACGGGCTTTCCGCGTTCCACCGTCGACCCGCCTCCGCATCCACAGCCACGTTCACATCCACATCCACATCCCATCCACATCCACATCCCATCCACATCCGCATCCTCACCCGGCTCGTTCCGTCGCGATCCGTTCCGCGCCCTTTGCCCGACAACGCTAGCTTATATCGGATGCACGTACATACGACGCCTCCTGCTCCCCTCCGCCGCGCCCCTAGCTTCCCGATACGGAACTCTATACGTCTCTGCGAGATCTCGATTTGCATTTTACAACTAGCCGCAGCCTTCGCCACGGTACGCGCCGACCAGCTGGAAAGTCACCGAACCCACAGAATACCTATCCGTTTTTTCGTTTCCCCGATAAACTTTCCACGCGGCCATACTCCATGCCTCCGCCAGGCAACAGTCTCGCGGGTCGTTCATTTTATGGATAAACCCGGGCGGTTTTTGTTGCGGCTTGAAGAAATTTTCTGGGCACCCGTGTTCTCGTCGGAGCGCGGCAAGAATGCGGGATGACAGATGCATCGATTCGTTCGGCGATCCCCCGGCTGATGCGGTTGAATTGAGTTTGCCGGAGGATACGCGAAATAAGGTGTTTACCAGAACAGCCCGGGCACCTCCGGCACTTTGGCCACCTCTTGGCCACCTCTTGGCCACCTCTTGGCCACCCCGCCCACCTCGAGCACCTCGAGCACCGATCTCGAACGTCGAGAAGGCTATACCGAGAGCCTTTGTACCGGCATCTACTAACTCGCCGACGTAAATTCGACGGCTACGAAAGATCAAAGCCATCCGCCTATTCCCTAACCTGTCAGGCCAGCATGCCTGCTTCCCTTCCAACCTTCCACCCTTTATTCCGCCGTTCGCCGAGCACCGGCCGCAGTTATATTCCGCCTTCCTGCGTTGCTCTTTCCCGCCTCTGCCAGAAACTACATTATTCATGTCTAACGAACACGACGCACAGTGGAACGAGAATGCCTTATTTATTTGGACATCGGCCAAAATTTGAAGTGTCAAAATTCTGTTCTATAGCTTCATTAAATCTTTATTAAGTGTTCGTAGCATTAGAAAACACAAAGAAATAAACTTTATATTCACATTAACTTTGATTTAATTGTATATGAATCTGACCTATATGAAAATTTCAATCTTTTTGCCTTTCAGTTGCACCACTTTAAACCATTATTGCCTAAATCCTATTACTTCATAAGTTCTCAATAATTTACATATTGCTGAGTATCTTATTATTAATGATTTTGTACAAAAAACATTCTGAATTAACTTGGATTTCATCAATAATCAACTGTATTAAATAAAAATGTGTTGCACTCAATACTATAATAATTCAACTAGCGATTTAAAGTTTTGCTCAAAGTCGCCCAAGTTCTAAAATACCTTAATTTAATCCTTTAATGGTAAGGTTTTGAACTGTACAAAAATTACCTGCTACTAGCTGCGATTAATAAAATACATCTAATGTAAACATTTCAGTTTATACGTATTTAACCTCGGCTAGCAGACAGGCCCGTTCGTCGCGACACGCGTATATCGACGAACGCATGAATCACGTGCCTGTTTCCAAGATTGTTATATTTAATAATGAATCGTCACTATAAGTTATACCTAATAATTTTGGTACAAGGTAAGATCCCGACCCCGAAAATTCAAGTGTAATTCTGGAAATTTGTAAATATATATGGGATTTATTCCTGATTACAACGCATTTTTTGTTTGGTGCCCAAATTCATTCGAAGGGGGGGTGAAATTAACCACCGAAAATTTGGCTATTTTTCGATTTTGTGATATTCTACTTAACATGAATTGAAAGTGTGCAAATTTTTACAATGAAAATCCAAACCGTTTGGAAGTAATTGCCATGTCCAGTTATTGTCCTTACGTCGTTCCACTGTGCGACGGTGTACGCAGCTCGTTTCAGCCCTTTTGCTATTTTTTCCATTTTCCCTGTGTTTGTATCACGCTTTCCCCCTAAACGCTCGCATGGTCCAAGGTATGCCCAAACTGCCGTCGTTCTCATCAAGTCTCGCGAAACGTTCCTGGAACCTGCTCCTCTTCTTCCTACCCCGTCTTGTCGCCGTCTTCGCCGCCCTTCGGCTTATCGACCGTTCGGCGATACCTGATTAGATTTAGACGCAAGTAATACCGCTGGACGTCGTATCAACGTCATCTTTCTATTTTTAACCTACGTCATACCGGGAAGTCCTTGAAATACAAAGTGCCAGTGCTTTGCCGAAGATTCGGGAGATTTAACGGCCGCTGAGTAAAACTATCCCGCGTTCGAGCATCCCCTAGCATACCGTAAGTCGGACAGACATTCGGGTTCAGCTAATTACAGCGTTTACCAGCTGAAACTGCGATACGAGTTACTGCGGGATCGCTGAAAATTTGCAGCGAAAAATATGCGACCCGGAAACGGAAAAGTACCGACAGGTCTGAAGAGGGAAAGTTATGCATCGGATCAACTCTTATTCAGAGTCTGTGAATCGTAAAGCGCGGCGATGGAGTGTAAAGCGCAGGTCAGCCGTGATTCGCTGTAACGCGATATTTTAAAACAGAAAACAGAAGTAGAACGATCGATGGACGAATTCGGTTGGGGATTCTCGCGGAAGCATCACGTTTCCCCGTTCACTGCAGTTCCCCGCAACTCCCTGCAGCCTCCGAGGGCATATGCACTCTCGCCCCTAAATACATACCTTGTACGGTTCGAAATCAGTTTCTCGCTTCATCAGTTAAAAGTAGCGCGCCACGACCAGCCAGCCGCCTGTTGAGCATCCAGACGAACAATCGTCCGAAACGTATCGACGCGACGTGACGGGACCGAGCGGCAGGTACGTTTCGACTGTTTCGAGAGGAGAAGCTTCCAAGTAGAAATGTCAGGCTTTGGTCAGCCAAGAACAGGACGCGTCCCGTTGATCCGCTGTTCCAACTTACCGCGACTACTTTTCGTCGATTTTCCGCAGCAGCCGGCGCACAGTGGTCCGACGCATAGAGGAGAAAGTGGAAAAAACTCATAACTTCAGCATTTCTCAATATTTTTTAATTAGTTTTGTTTCATATTCTGCCTCAATGTAATTTTGTCCAATAGAAAAGTTGTAGAGAATTAAAATATGCGTTTTTTTTAAATTTTTTTTTTGAATTTTTTAATTTATTTCAAACTTACAATATTCGTTGTTTTTTTAACGGAATTTGTACATGTACAATGTTTAGACAAATTTGTCGAAACAAAGTACGTAAAATGATCGTTTTAATTCTTCAATAAACATTTTGCATACGGTACAGACGGTGATGGACGGTGAAAATTTTTAATGGGAATTGTACCTCAAAATATGTACTTTCAAACCTTTCAAGTGTCGTTGCGGAGGTAGACGGAGGTACCTGAAAAAAATGGTGATTTCTAAAACACCTCGATATTCTTTGAGATATTGCTATATTCTGACAACAGTTTCAATTCTACCTCTTTTTGTCCTACACTATGTAAAAATGAGTAATAAAACTACTTCGGAAAAAACAGGTCCACTTAGTGATACAGTAAATACTTGTTAGGAGCCCGTCGTACGGGGCTGGCGGCGGGCTCCTAACGCGACTGGACACTATTCCGCGCGGCCACTGGCGCGAGTGAGAAAACCCAATGAGCGAGCAGGAGGAAACGCAAGCCGACGGCAACTTCGTGTCGACTCGTTCGTTTCCTCTCGCTCGCTCATTGGGTTTTCTCACTCTCGTCCGAAGGATTCCAAGAAATGGTGGGGATAGTCGCCGGGCTCCTAACGCGTGGTAGAAACGGGCTCCTAACGAGGATTCACTGTACATATGTAGAAATTTTGGCCATACTTCTTTAGTGCGAGTTTTTCCGCACTTGTAATCGGTTTTAGAGGCTAAGTGACAGGAAATGACCAATACATAACCGATAAAAAACACACCTAAAAAACAATACGAAATTGTGACATGATTTTTTTAGGTTTTTTCCGCCTTTAAACCACTGTGCGGCGCGGCTTTGTACGTACCTGCCGCTTGATGAGTTCTTTCAGACCGAATGAAAAGGATTAAACGAAACGAAGCACTGATTAAAAAGGCCCAGCCGCCCGTAAAGCTACGCGCAGCCGTGTACGTACATTCGGGGAAGGATCGTGACTAGAAAGTACGAGGCATCCGAATGACGTTTGCTATGCGACAGAACTCGGTTGATTAGAAAAGGTGGCGAATAATGTCGTTACGCGGCGCGGCGGTTCGTCTCCTCTTGCTGCTTCCAGCGGAATTCCATTCCCGAGAGTCGCTCCTCGCTCCAACGACAAAAAGCAACTCGAAATGACGGCGTTCGAGGCGATGTACCGTCAGCGAGCTTGCAAGTAACGATACAGCGACTGAAATTTTCTTCGGCGAGAGAGTTGCTTGAGAGAAGAAGCGCGGGAGGAGGAGTTGAAAATCGAGCCCGGGCTTCTTCCTATACGGGCACGAACCACGGAAATTCCCAATCGGTCGATGAGAAGGAAAGGCTCGGCACAGGAGTGCAGCAGTCTCGAGGCCAGAGTAAAGTCTCTTATCGGGAAAGGGACCGTCTGCTGGAGCAACCGCGGGCGCGGACACGGACACAACTTTGCCTCGCGATAATTGAATTCTTTTAATCCCCTCTTCGGTCTCCCTTAAATCCATTCCATCCATTCGTCGCAAAGTTCAACTACGCGTCGTCAAGGACGGGCTTACTCGCTTCGTCGTTTTAGTTTGGACGCTGTAAAACCGATTAGTCGTAGGTATCGCGGATACGCTCCCGATAACTTGTTCGCTGTCGGACAAGTCGATAAAGCCAATATGTAACGAGTCACGTTTGAGGGCGCGCGAAATACACGGCTCGTGCACCTCCAACAAACCGAGCGAAACTGCTTCGGCTGTTATTGCCTTTCGCACAGGTTGCGGACTTGTCTTTCACCACGGCAAACAGCTGGCATCCACGCGTTGGGCGTAATTTCAAAATCATTGCGACGCATCTCGTCCATCCCTCTGATTCCCTGTGGCTCGCAGCGCTCGATAGACGCCTGGCTCTTCTCGTCATTAGGCTCGCCTACCAAGCGTATCCGTTTTCAATTAGGCTAATGATTTCAGATGAAATCCATCATTTCCACCAGGCAGCTTTTCAATCGAGATGTTTACCGAAACTTTCCCTCAAAGTTTTTCACTGCATTTCGACGCGCCTACACGTTCTTTGGAAATTACTTCACCATACTTCTTCGCTCGCTCAATTCGGCGCTAGGACCTTGCGCAAATTTTTCCTTCCTTCTTCTCCTTTCTCACGCGGTTATTCTTCCCAGTCGCGAATCGATTTACACTGAATCGCGTAAAAATATAACGACGGTTTAAACATATGTCGATCGTCGGAATAAGTCCGTTGAAGTCGTGAATTCGGTAGTTAAACGCGAGGCAAGAAGATTCGGCGATAAAACCCCGTCTACGGCGTTCGACTTCAGGCTATAAGTATGTAGGTATTCGTAGATCCTTCAATGGGATGAATGGAAAATGCGAAGTATGCGAGGAAGTGAGATACATATTCTTTACGACCCTTGCCGAGCCTCGGGCATTGTTTACTTCCCCATGTTTTTTCCGAGCCGATTGTCTCGGCGCTCCAACGTGTTTACTTAAAGACCCGCATGAGCTGACCTACTTCTCGGATTTCGCCGATCACGCGTGTTGTGCGAGTGGAAGAGAAATAGGGGAGTTGGTCAGCGCGGGCAGGTGTCAAGGTAAACAAGTTTCGAGCGCCCCGCCGAGAGACGGTTGCCGAAAAAACCTGGGAAAATAAGCGCCCGCGGCTTACTTGGGGTCGAATGCACGATTTCCCAAAGCCGAAGGCGGTGGACTTGATGCTGTTGCGTAATCGACGAATGCAGATATTTAACTATGCAATGTTTCGGGAACGTGGGGGAGCAGACTCGGTGATGCAGTTTCGCGTACCCTCTTCCGTCTGTTTGCCGGTTCATTGAAAAATAGGTGCGAGCCGGAGGCTGTTCACGCCGAGACATAAAGAAAAAGGCGAAAGGTGGAAGAGAGGGAAGGAAGAAAGAAAGAAAGCGAAAAAGCGGTCGCGCGAACGTGGACGTGGACAATGCGGAGTGCCGAGAGACGCAACTAGCAGCTCGGATGCTACCAGCGAAATAGACAAAAGCCCGGAAAGAATTAATGGCCAGCCGACTCTTTCGCGCCATGCCGAAGCCCACGGCGCGGCACGGCGCGGCGAGGCGCCCTCCGAATCTCCCAGCTCTGTCCTTCGCCCCCGCCTCCATCCCCCTTTTCCACTCTCATCGCCGTACTTTTCGCTTTTACTCACCCTCTTCGCTTCCCAACCAATGTATTACTGTAAATGAGTTACCAAGCTCTGGCAGACTTACCACCCGGAAAAAAGGAGAAAATCGAAACAAAGAAAAAAGGGCAAAAAGGCATAGATGGGCGGAGCGAAAGAGAGGGTGAAGAAGAAACAGATGGGGGGGAGGGTCGCGAAACGTTGCGGGTGAAATTAAGTGCCGTCGCGTCGGAAGGGACGATGCAGTTTCCCAGCCAGTGATTCATACCGAGAATATCGAGGACCTCTCGACTCTTGGTCGTCAAGAGATATCGTCGGTTAACTCTCGACCGAGCCTCGGCTACGGCATGGTACGGGGACGCGGGACTCTCTTCGCAAACGGCAGAAAAGGATGCGCGTAAAATTATGTAATTTCGTTCTGACACCGGGCAGGTTGCAATTTTTCTCCCGGTGATTTAAATGGCCAGATAAAACCGATTTGCTAGCAGGGGGATCTGGACCCGTAGCTCCGCAGCAGAGAAGCGGAACTGTACAGAAATAACGCGTGGATGTCTCGGGACTGAAAGTGAATGGATTCAAACCGATCTTTTCACCGTTCCAGAAACAGAATTAGATTTCGTAAATTAACGACAGTCTGTAGCCTCGCGACGCAAGCCTCGAATAGAACGAATCCGTGCCGTGGTGAGAATGATGCGGAACATCCCTGATAACCGTTGCGAGCGAGAGAGGAACATTTCACGCGTTGCCTGCGTTTTCCGTTTGGACGGCCGAGTTTGCGACCGGTCGATTTTCTACGCAATTGCCCTGCCATTGTGCCGCTATTAAAACTGTCGCGTCGTTAATGAAAACGAGTTGCAGCCAATTGGCTAACAAATACGCGGCTTTCAAGCGTTCGGCGCGTAAACAGAATAAAACCTACCCTCCCCTTTCGTGAAAGTGGAAAATTTGTGACGCTCGAACGCGTAACCTCGGCGAGGCTATTATTCCAGACTAGCTCGTACCATAATACCTGATGGTGGTCCCTCCCAGTGCTGCCAGTCGTTGAGAGTTACGTCCAAGGTTCTTCTGTTTCGTACTCATAGTCTGCGGTCTGTGCCCCAACTTGCAGCGAGGGGTGAGTAGAAGAACATACGCGCGGCGAAAAAAGGTCGAGATATCATTGTCAAGGAAAAGAGGAGTCGGGGACGCGAATAAAGTCGGAACTTACGGGAACGTGCCGGTGTTAAAGCGCGGCCAGACCCGACGAAATCACGGAAAACTTCTGCAACCGGCAAGGTAAAGGAATAATTTAAACAACGTTCTCGCGGCTCCATTAATGGGTAATTTGCACGAAGCACCGTCGGAACAAGCCGCGACCCATTTGAGGGTCGAGCGCGCTGCTCCGTCAACGCTGCTCAGAAACTATGAGCCGTGTTGTCGGGCATGGTACGTGGCCATGCGGATTCATTTCCGCCGAGACACCCTGCGAACAATAATGCAACCGCGTTGGAGACTCAACGAACCGGCTGTTTCGCATTTAATTCGCATCTGTTTCTCACAGAATTGCCGCGATTCGTCTGGGGCAGAGTCGAAGGGTTAGCGCAATTGCCCGGGAACTCGATTACCAGCTCCGAAAGGCCTGGGTCGATCGATAATCCTGGCGTAGGTGTACGCGCGAAGAGACCGGGTTTACGTTTTTCAAAGATCCAACGAGGATTAGGGGGGGGATTTAGAAGGATCCCATTGCGCGACACGTACCTACGTAGGTATACCTACCCCTGTGGCCTGTCCTTGGCGCGTTCAAAAGCAGGTAGCACGGGCCGGACCGCCGATTATTATCATCGGTTCGAGATGAATAAACTCGTCGTTCCCGAAATCCCAACCGATCGCTCGTGGAATATTATTTTGTTGGGGGAAAGATGGAGTTCGCGAATGGAATGCGAATTACCGGAAGCCGCCATGTCAGCTTCCCAGCGCGATACGCTGCCGTTTGTTACCTATTCGGTAATCTCCACGGTGCACGCTGAAAAGGTATGCGAATAGAAGTCGATTGTATCACGGGCGACGAGCTTCGGCTCGTCATCGATTTCACGAGGAATCCGCCATCGTCGGCACTGCCGCGTTCCACGGGCGCGGAAACGACTGTGTATCGAAGCTCGTATCGCGGTTGAATCGGCGTGCCTTAGTAGCGAATTGACACGCGACTAAAGCTTTTGTAAGGATTCAAAGGCCTCCCACAGCGGAGCGTAACCGTAACCACGTCGACATTCTCTGAAAGCAACACCGAGCTTGCCCGACCCCTGACGCCCACGTCCAGGACTCTCGGTCTCCGTTTAATTGCTTTATCGAACATCAAACTATCCGTTCTCGACTAGCCGCAGATGTTTGCCCATATGCCGTTGGTAGGCGAACGCGTACTAAGGTGTGCTTCCGTCGATTCCGAGGCGAGCAACGTGTTTTCCCGTGCTTTCAGTCGCCCCCGGTTCGATGGGCCGAGAATTTGGTAGCGGCGCGCGTGGGCCTGGCGCCGGGACCATTAGCTTTGACGGCGATGCCGAAGGACGAGAATTAGTGGTGGGCGAAGGCAGTCTGAGCCGCGCCCTAGGTAAATTAGGAGGTCGGCTGTACATCGCGACGCGTTGCCCCGCGCTATGGCGCAAAGCGAGCGTACTTTACCGCGTTAACGTCGTGCATAGCTAGCGTCGCGCCGCGCCGCGCCGCGCTTCGCAACCGAGGCAACGCTTGGTGCCAAACACCGCTCGACCAAACACGAAAGCAACGACCGTCCTTTTTGTCGCCTAGCTTTTTAAACCGTGCTCCCAGAAATCCTCTCTTTTCCCGTACCAATTAGGCGACGATTACATTTATGTAGAATGTTTAAATTCGCGGCGTACGGTAACGGGACTACCAATCTATTTCAGCAGAGAATTCAAGCGAGAAGGATATTGGCTCGAACGAGCGAGCGGTGGGAAACGGATGCTGGACCGACTAGAGCGTTTCATGGGAAATTGTATTAGCCCCGTCCTGGCCAGCGCGGTAACCCTTGCATACCGAATGAACTTATTGTTAGTACTGTGCGATGTAGAATACGTCGGTGCATGCAATGGGCCGCGCGGCGCGGCGTGCCTTTGAAACCCATCCGTTGTCCCACCCTCGCGTCCTTCCAATACTATACACTGTCTCTTTCCCCATGGAATTATCATCGATGTTTCCCCGGCTTTCCTATCGAAGTAGGGGAGACCGGGGCAGATTGTAACAAAAAAAGTTTTCACAGTGTTTTCTCGAAAGTGTTTTCCTCAATCAGGAAATAATTTGCGTGATTTACTACTTACATATGTGGTGAACTAATTGCGTGAAAGTACGTGACAAAATCTTGGACACTTAGACATCTAGCGTCATCTTAAACAAATCTGAACCTTTGTTACAATCTGCCCCAGTCCGGGGTAAATTGTAACACATCTGTTTTACTTATTTAAATACAAATATGAACACAAATAAACGTTTCCAAAAAATAGAAATGAAAACACAGATCATTATTAAACATTTGATATACATGAGTTAAGCAATCATTGCTTATTCATCTGATTCTATCAAAATCTTCTTCTGTGCTTTCTTTACTTTTGCCTTCATACTTTTTTTCTATTTTTTGGATTCTCGATTGTCCTGTTGTTCGTCTAGAGCATCTTTTTCCGGTGTGTCAGCAAATAGCTTGCTTTATCACCATTTGGAGCGGAGTAAGTAGGGGAGAGTCCTACAGTACCGGCCACTTTAAGTTTTTGTACTATAACTTGGGCTACTGTTGGTAAAAATCAAATTTCAAACAAGTAATTTGTAGTGCAAATAATGTTTAATAAGAGGGGACAAATCGTTTTTTTTAAATTTTATCATAAAGATTAATAATTCGCTGGAATAAAAACGTTGTAATTCGCAGCGAACGAAAAATTGTCGTCCAGTAGGGGAGACCGGGGCTAGTTGACTAATTCCCTTTAATTCTTGTATTATGGAATAAATTATGCTGCGATTCGCAATATTGGAGCATATGAATGACCAGCTTGCCATTTAATGTGTCGCCGTGACAAAAACTTGCGTGTTCTGTCAGTGAGAATGAAAAATCTAAAAAGGTCGGCTGGAAGTAAATATTTTCGTTTCGACTATTTATGAATTTTTGTCCACTAAGTACTGCTTGATGTTATTTCATGAATATTATGTGGAAACGTGATACCTTGACTATAATTTACGGTATTTTATTTTATCCGGTGCGTGGAGGTTTTGTACGTGCGACCCTTAATATGTTAACAATGTCGGACGGGGTTACTTGACTAAGCATAGGAATACTACTAATAATTGCATTTTTTATCCTCAAGATGCAGTCGAGGCAAAGAGTTTAGCTGCTCAAGTCCACTTCCCCCACCACAAATCCTTCCAAACTCACCCCTACCAGTTTTACACCCTATCCTCCCTCCAAACTCTCAGACCTTCCAAATAGACCATAACAAACCAGTACAAAATAATCACAGTATCTTAGACCATGATAATTAATAAAAAAAAATAACACTGTGGAGGAGTGAAAAAAAAAAATTTATTGGTCGTAGTATACATATGTACGCGTTTCGTATACTATATTGATGGATTTGGCAGCGTATATATACGTTTTTCACATTATATTGATGTACTGTGACAGTGTTTATATACACCTTTCGCATACAAAGGGTTAAAACTGAAAAGTAAATGTCAAGTCAACTGACCCCATCATATTTGTCAACTAACCCCGTAGCCGGGGTCTGTTGACTTATTCGTCTCACTACTCTAAATACAATAAAAACTACAACCTAGACTCAATTAAAAGGATTTTCAAAATTATGCCTGTATACCTAATGAAATTTGGAAACTTTTGGTATGCAGTAAGTCAACAAAATACTAATGGTCTATTTATAAAAATTAGAAATGTAAAAAATTAGTCAACTAGCCCCGGTCTCCCCTACCGGCCAACTACTTAGTTAGTAGATTTTAAGGTCTAAGTAATTAATAATGTTAGTAAAAGTGTTTGAAAATAGAATAAAACTTTTATTTAGGCACGTCTACAAATGTCACATGTAAAATGATCCATATTTTCTTGATCTGTACACTCCACGTGAGCCCAACCGTTGCATTTAATGCACTGCACCCAATCTTCATCGAATGATTCTTTGCAAATGACGCACTCTGTGACTTGTTCATGAAAGTCTAGTTTCCTCCTTCGTGAGCTATCTTTTTTCGAACTTATCGCTTTGCCTAACTTCCTTCGTTTCTTAATTTTTTCATATTCTTTAATTTCGGACATTTTTCTGCAGAAAAACAAAGAAGAAAATCTGAGGACTGTAATTATAGGAAAAAAATAAAAAAAATTGGCCGATACTGGACAACTAAACGTGGCCGGTACTGCACGACTAAACGTGGCCGGTACTGCATGACAAACACGTGGACAAAGTTTTAGGTTTGATACGTAATATACAAAGCAAATTGGAAAAACCAGGGCATTTATGTATAGCTAATAGTGTAACAATAATGTACGTAATATGACAAAATTATTTAGTTACCTGAGAAATAAGAAATCAGCTATGAAAAATATCTTTTGTCGTCCGGAACACCAGCGCAAACGTTAAACGTTTTAGAACTCTGGTAATACTGAAGGAAAAAGAATGTCGCCGGAATACGTTGCTACGGACTCTAGTATTAATTTGTTTCTCCATCGATAGTGCAATCAACTAACACTGGAAGCGAGATCTAGCTTTGGCCGGTACTGTACGCTGCCCGGTACTGTAGGACTCTCCCCTATAGTAACATGTTACAATTTACCCCGAGGTCGAATTTTTGCGTTTTATCTCAGCAAACGAGAAACTAAACATCAAATCACTAAAATGCGTACACATAATAATAAACCAATGTGTACTGATTCGTTTGCGACAAAGAAACAAAAATTCAAACGGTTCCTAATGACGGTTAATTGAAATGAAAGTGCTAAGACAACATTTACTTACGTGCTCTAAATACTACAATTCTGGGCTATTACCACAAAATGAATACATAACGTTCGTTTGTGTCACTAAAACCGACGGTACTAATATCGTCAAGCAGCTCTCGCATGCTGTGGGTTACCAGATTTGTCGTTCAAAAGTTTTTACTTATGTTACAATTTACCCCGTGTTAGAACCTGCCCCGGTCTCCCCTACTTTCCAAAAATTTCTTCCGTTCCTCTCGTTTTCAACGTCTCCGACTTTCTACACCAATGGACTCCTTGCCGCCGTGTTCACCGCCTTATTTTTCAGAACGCGACGCTCTTCGTCTCTCTTGCCCCACGCTGCGGCATTTAAACGGCGAGGAAATATATAATACAACGATTTCCGACCAAGAGGTCCTCTGCCGTCCCTGTTCTTTTGAAAAATCGATGAAGATTTTCGGGAAGAGCGGGGAAAGATTTGGGCTAAACCTCCTTGGAAAGTCGTGGAGCGTCGCGTAATCCGTCTCGGAAGGAGGTCGATTTCAATCGACATTCTTTTCGAGTCTGCTCGTGATGGAATCGCGAAGCTCCGATCGAAAACCAACAGGGTGGGCTCCGGATACGGTAGCCGGCGAAAAGTATCCAACCCTCGCTTCTGTTTAAACTGAATGATCCGCGACGGTGCAGCGCGGTTCCTATGCCGTATAAATTGGCGTCGCGCCTCGGCTATGTTTTTTATCGAGTTTTCTCTGCGAAGAAATTAGCAGCCTGACGCGAGTGGCGAGCGCGTTACTCCCCTGCCGTTTGTATTTAGGTACCGGGGTCGTCCCGCTGCTTCGTTACTGGCCGTATTCGAATTCTCAATCGTGGCTTTAATAAATTGCTTTATCTAGGCGCCTAGTATTTTAGCATTCAACCGTGTCTCTCTCCATCGTCCATGTTTTGACACCCCGCTAGCGCCTATCTACGAAGGCCTCCTGAATCTCCTATCACTCGCGCGCGCGCAATTTTTCTCTTCCCTCGGGGAATAATATTTCATCGACGAGAAACAACGTTTTCTAACGGCCGCGCAAGATTTACGCCGAAGGTATGAATCGCTCGGGAGAGGCAGCGCGTTCGTGAACGGAGGCGTTTGAAAAGCAAACGCAGCTTCGGATAGAAAGAAGGAGGAGATATGCCGAGGGTAGTAGCCGGCGCCAACGAGAGGCGTTCGGCTGGAAATCAATTATGTGCGCTCGCACACCGTCATCCCAGAAAATTCGTTCTACTCGATAATCTTGAAACTCGCGAAGCGTCCCGGTTAGCGAACTGTGACTCAAATCGATCGCGTAGAATTGTACGGCGAACGTGTCAGTGTGAAAGTTTCGAAAGGTTTTCATATGTAGGGTAGAGTGGGGCTAAAAGTCCGGCGGGTAAAAAGTCCCGAATTGAATATCTCTATTCCTAAACAATGTATTGAGTTTCGCAGTACACTATGTAAAAGGCGAGAAGAAACGGAGGTGACCACAGAATCGCCAGTCGCTCCTGGACGGTCGTGCGAATTACACGACGCCTTCGTTATTTTATGCATCGAAAACTAAAAGAAATACGTCGTCTTTATTGTTTTATACGAAGTAAACCACAGTTTAAAAGCGTATCAGCCAAGCACGTTAAGATTGTATGTTCCTTTAGTAATGTGTGCATGATATTTTTTATTGCTGAATGATAATATTTTCTAACGTATATATCGCAGAAACTATAGAGGTACCGTTGGGGCAAAAAGTCCCTCAGACTGAAACTATATATACATATTATATTATTTGTTTTCATAATAAGATGGCCAAAGTATAAATAAATGATGTCAAAGTCTTTAAATACTGTTTTTGTCTTAGTTGAGCGATTTTTTTTTTAGTTTTCAGTTCAAAGTGAGCCTCTGACTTATATTTTTATTTTTTGTTAAAGAAGTCATGCTTTCTTTCAATATTGTGTACCAAAATGAATTGGTTTAATAAATATTTGTTGATTTGAAAAGAGTTTTTTACTTATTTTGTTTAATATTAAACGAAAAGACATTAGGGATTGTCTATCCTATGCAATGGACCTTTTGCCACGTGCGTGGGGCAAGAAGTCCATTTTGCATTGACAAACATTTTGTGATATAACTCAACAGAAAATAACAGTATCAACAAACGAACTTCGCTAACGTAAACCATAATTGATTAAAATTAATAACTGCCGATTAAAGCACAGTGAACATAGACGTAAATTTAATTTCAACAAGGCTAACTATCATAATATGATCAATGATAATTAATTTGAGTTTGATAAACTGGGATGATGCGTTTGAAGGTTTAGATATAGATACAGCAGTAAGCGTTCTTTACCAAGTTCTTGAAAGTGTCATCAACACCTTTGTACCACAATACACTGCGAAGGCATCTTCTTATCCTAGCTGGTTCTCGAGTAATCTTATTAGTTTAATTTGATCTAAAAAACGTGCTCATTCTGCATACAAGACGAGTAGCCAGCCTTGTGATTATTTGGTATTCTCCAAACTTAGGGCGGACTGTAAACGGGCGGCTAAGATTTGTTGGTCAAGCTACGTTGGTACGGTTGAATCATCAATACCCAATAATATGAAAGCATTTTGGAAATTTATTAGCGCTAATAGACCTAGTAATAAGATGCCTTCCAGTATGAGCCACAAAGGTCGTGAATTTAATAATCCGACCGACATAGCCAACAGTTTTGCTGAATATTTTAAATCGACCTACAATGGTAACAATCCAAGTTCAACCTCTTTCAACTCTATTCCACTGGTTGATATTTCTTATATGGATATTACGATAGGTGATGTTTTTGATAAGTTAAATTCTTTAAATATTAATAAAAGTGCGGGTGATGATGGTATACCGCCGATATTCTTCAAATCGTGTAAATTCATCATGTCCAGAATACTATGGAACATCTATAACAAGTCCCTTGAATCGGGTAAATTCCCAGATAGATGGAAATCTAGTATTATTACTCCTGTCTTTAAGTCAGGGGATAAATCTTTAATCACGAACTATACACCTATATCAATAATAAACGTCATGGCAAAAATTCTTGACGCCATAATAGCGGATAAGATAGCATCATTGACACGGAATATTATCATTGATGAACAACATGGATTTGTTTCTGGGCGTTCAACAAATACGAACCTCATGGTTTATCATGACTACATTTCGCATGAGATTGAGAAAGGTAACCAGATTGATTCGATATATACCGATTTTAAAAAGGCGTTTGATACTGTTAATCATTCTGTCATTATCAATAAGCTAGCATCTTATGGCTTCCATGGAAAAATGCTTGTCTGGCTATTTAGCTATCTAACGGGTAGAACTCAGACGGTTAAACTCGCGGGGGCACGATCTACACGATTTGAAGTATTATCTGGTGTGCCACAAGGGTCCCATCTCGGCCCCATTCTTTTCATATTGTTCATGAACGACATTGCGGATGTGTTTAAGTATTGCCAATTTTTATTATATGCCGACGACTTAAAAATATTCCGCGCCGTCAGCTCAACACAGAGATGTACATTTCCTACAAGATGACCTACATCGACTCACTAAATGGTGTCAAACAAACTCTATGTTCTTAAATGCATCCAAGTGTCATGTTATGCATTTTTACCGTTCAAGAACAATGTTAACCTATCAATACTCCCTCGATAACATAATTTTAAAGAATGTTCAGTCAATAGTAGATCTTGGCATCATATTTTCTCCAGCGCTATCCTTTGCTGAGCACTTCGCAAGTATGAGATCCAAAGCGTCAAGAGCCTTGGGTTTCATTATGAAATCCACAGCTGATTTTCAAAACCTTCGGACGCTTAAAATCTTATACTTTGCTCTTGTGCTCCCACACCTTGAATATGGAACCCATACCACCATTGCTATGTCAAATGTCTGGAGAGTGTTCAGCATAAGTTTCTGCGTTTTGCTGCGTTTAAAATCGGATCCCCCCCCCCCCCCCCCTCTCTAGAACCTGTCATAACTACGAACCGATCTTAAAGCTTAGTGGAATGCGTACCCTTGAGCAACGCAGATTTATGTGCGATATGGTATTCATTTATAAGGTGCTAAACAATTATATACATTGTACCGAGTTATTGACACTTTTCAAATTACACGTACCACCTAGGATACTGAGAAGCCTCTTCCATCTAAATTCTTACAAAATTACCTTCAGTAATGGTATCATTATCAATAGACTATGCAAGTCTGCTAACAAAGTTGAACCTCTGGTTGACTTTTTTCCGGATCCCTATATACGTTCAAGAGCGCAATAGCTAACTTAGTAGACGACCTTTTACCTACGTAGTATATAAGTTATCAATAATTAATTCCAAATTATTACTCCATTATATTACTCATGTTTGTACCAAAGGGTAGTACCCGTAAATAAATATTATTATCATTATTATTATTATAATAGTTATAGTTTATACAAAACAACACCAGATATCTCTAGATTGTTAGTACTAAATTTTACATAGGTTTATACGAAAAACGGGACTTTTAGCCCCACCCTACCCTACTTCGGCTCGTTTGGAAATAGCCGTGGGGGGGGGGGGGGGGGTAGTGCTAAGACACATTTTATTAGCCAGGGAAGAAAAGGTCAGGACTAATCTTTGCCGATCGTTCTGTTCGAAGGAGACGCACAGGGGGCCGAGTGTCCGGAGGACAGCGTGCGAGGAGAGACCGGCGGTTGCAAGTGCGCGGCCGATTGTCCACCGGCCAGATGCCCAGCGGATCATCGTCCGGTCCAAGTGAAGGCAGCGGATCCTCAAACGCCCGGCAGCTGTTGCGCCCGCTACGATTGCCTTCCCTCAGGTAAGATATCTACGGACGCCCCCCGAGCAATAGGAGCAATAAGCGAGCAATCCGCGCTGGACATCGAGCCGCGAAAAGCCAAGCGGCTTTGAGATTCGAGATACGCGATACCACCCGACCGACCATCCCCGACCAATTCCAGCCATGAAATCGATCCGTGTCCGTCGCGGCGGGCAGCGATCGATTTCCGTTGCCCGTCGTCGCCCGACGCGTTCTCGCGTTCTCGAAGAGGATCTCGCGATAGTGGCGAGGACGCGACGGCTGGCTATTGTCTGGCAACGGGCACGATAGAAAGGCAGAGCTGTTGTAAGTCTGGTTTTTCCTGTGAAAGACGCCCGAGGATTCCACACGTGTCCCGAAAACACCGTGTTAACTGAAGATGGAGAGTGCGAATGCGCGGCCTGTCCACCAGCGAGCTGTCCGCCCGGGCATCGACCGGTTCAAGTGAGGGCTGCCCTCGATCGCGAGACACCGGCTAGCTGTTGTCCTCTCTACGACTGCAGACCCTCAGGTAATTACGAAAGGTCGTAATCGAGGCACGGTCCTATCAAACGATACGTAGGTACGCAGCGCCGGCGATGCGACTAGCGTATATCGGGTCGATATCTTGAATCTCCTCTCCTCTTCTGTCGAGGCAACTTCATTCGTCGCGCTTTTGTACCGTCAACGTACCACAGATATCGCTGGGACGAGGATGTCGTGGCAGCATCGCGCTTTTACCGCCGAATCGGTATCGTTACAAGGGGCCGACGCCACGGATAAGTAGATCTCGGCCGGATGGAATTACGTCGGGGTCATGGGTTTTCAGTGCTCATCGCTTTCCCGAGCTAAAGCTGGCTTTCGTTCAGCATTCCAACGTTCGGCCACGGACATTACGAATTCGAGTCGCCTCGATTATAATCGGCAATAAAGCTCTCGGGGCCCCGAGAGCTGATCCCCAGCGGCGCAGTGGGTGGAAAAAGGCTTTTAAGTTTCGAGTTACATCCTGTGTAGCTGTCCCTGCGCGGGCGCGGGCGCAAACTTTCGATTTACCTGTTGAATTTTAATGACCTCATTCTTATCTCGCGGCCGCGTTCAGCAGCGCGCGCGCGCGCACGTGACCGCGCTTAAAACTCAATAGCGCCCTGTTTTGAAATTTAATAATGGTCGCCGGCCCCTCCTCGGGGGCAATTACGAATGGCCACGATTGAAACGGTCGCTAACCCACAGCACGGCAATCCCTCGATACCGTTGATTATGCTTTACGCTCGACCAAGTCGAAGCAGCCGGTTGTTCACTCGAACGTTCGAACGAGACTCGGGCCCATCGTTTCTGCATTAGTAATAGAGTCCACCGAACGTTACTCGTAATCGAAGGGAAATAATTTGTAGCTCGGAAACAAGCAAGCCCGGATTCAATTTCGCTGGCGATAAATATCTGACAATGAGGAGAATCCGACACGATGGCAAACAGCGTCGCGATACCAAGCTGCGCGGATGCGGAACCGAATCGACTGATATAGCTACGCGATAGGTCGCTAACCGAGAGAAAGAAATTCTTATTGACCGATCGGATGTTTGAAATGCAACCAGATATTTTGGAAAAGTAAATTGTAGTTTTTCAATGATTGCTCGATTCACTCGGGCGAGAATCGGTACGAAACGTAATAGACCGAGAGCCAGTGAACATTTTACCTACGTCATTTTTAAATGGAAATAATTCTTATTTTATGAAATCGTATATACAGACGACAACGGAAACCATCGTCTGGCGGCCGGGCGTTAGAACAACGACGCGTGGGCGGACGTTGAAAGTGCAAAAAAAAACAGTAAAATTACGTCATTTTTTAATGGCTGATTTTTTGTGTGGTAATTAATAACATAATGGTAAGTTATAAAAAAATGTTGCCAGACGTTTTTATTAGAACTTAAGGGGCGCCAGATGGTCATAAAGTTGCATTTTTACAATGATCATTTACGTCATAGATAAATGGCTGTTTCTTTTTTTAAACTTTAATTTAGAACCCCTTTAATACTAATATACAATTGCCAGACGAAAATCGCGGAACTAACACCTTGGCAGACGTGAGCAAATTCTCGGCCGGCGCGCACATCGACACCTCGACGCTACGCTTAATCCATTACTGTGATACTTCCTCAACAATTATATACGTTTTCCAGACGTATATATCGAAACTAACATTTTATCAAACAGCTGCAATGTAAATGTACATTAGGGTGGCTCTTATTTACTCTTGGTAAAATTTTTTTTCAAGATTTTCTTCGGGGCACCCTCCAGAATAGTTCCAAATAATTAAAAAAAAATCTGTGTAAAGTTTCAGCTCGATCGGATAACGGGAAAGGGTGCCCCTGGGCCGTTAAACATTTAAATCATTATTTAACAGCTCGCGAAGTCGATTTTATATAACGTCTTCCAAGTTATTGATTAATTGTATAACTATTATTATTGCTGCTGTATTGATTAATTAAGGGGTCTCCCTAGTGTGACGCCTGGAAAATAGGGCAACATTTGGGAATTTTTTTGAAGGAAATGTACTTGATATTGCAGTTTCAAACTTTGGAGTATTTATTCAGTTACATTTGGGCAATGTACTTAAATTTTTTGAATCATTAGTGATAATTGAGGCATTTGATGGAAAAAGGGCACATAGGCTTATGTGCCCTTTTTCCGTAAATCGGTTAAATCGACTCAGGTATATGTTATATATATATAATATATCAAGGACATTTCTTCTCCCACGTTTAAATTAGCTAAACGCTGTTTTGTTACGTAGCGTGAGCGACATGCAGCTACATAGTCGCTGACCGGTCGCGCTGCCGTGCTGGTTACTGTGTAGTCGTGCAATACGTTTGATTTTGTGTAAGCGAGGAACTATGGAAAGTGAGGCGTGTATCGAATCCGCAAGGAAAGAAGCGAATTTAGGAAAGATGAAAGTGATTTGTAAGACAGCTTGCTGCAAAAAATCGGTGAAATTAATACTTACTTAAAACATAATTCCGCAGGCTCCGAAAACAAGGCTCCGATTCATACATACCTGTGCGCCCGGTCGCGCGCTACCTTTCATAGCTCACAGCGTTGCCAAAGTTTCGAAGTCGGCTATAATATTTTAGGAATATGTTTTTAAGATGTTGAACTTTCAGAAAACGCAAAAAAAAAATTGATTTATTTAAACCGTCACACTAGGGAGACCCCTTAAATCAAAAAATTTGTCAAACAAAAGTTGTAGATCCGGACAAGGAGCATCTTTTTTGTTCTAGTACTATTTTTCGTGCGACAAACGGTTTTCGAAAAAAAAAACGAAAAAATAAAAAAAAAACTTTTTTTTCAAATTTTGAAAATTTAAATGCTTCTAGAACGCTTTTTATTTATGAAGGTGAACAAAAAAAATGGAATTTTTATTTTCGAGGACTATTTTTTCAACATTTAAGGGGAGGGGGCATATACCGAAATATGCAAAAAAAAAAAAATTTTTTTTCTTATTTTCAGTGTTAGATATGTGATGAATGTTTCCGGAAAAGTTGGGGTCGAAATTCGCAAAAATATCGGAGATATAGACGTCATGATTTGGGGTAAAATGATCATATCTGATGTCTGTATCTCCGATATTTTTGCGAATTTCGACCCCAACTTTTCAGGAAACATCCATCACATATCAAACACTGAAAATAAGAAGAAATTTTTTTTTATCTTGTTTGCATATTGCGGTACATGCCCCCTCCTTAAATGTTTAAAAAATAGTCCTCGAAAATAAAAATTCCATTTTTTTTGTTCATCTTCATAAATAAAAGCGTTCTAGAAGCAAACTTTCAAATTTAGAAAAAAAAGTTTTTTTTTTAGTTTTTCGGTTTTTTTTTTAAACCGTTTGTCGCACGAAAAATAGTAATACAACAAAAAAGATGCTCCTTGTCCGGATCTACAACTTTTGTTTGACATATTTTTTTTTTTAATCAATAACTTGGAAGACGTTATATAAAATCGACTTCACGAGCTGTTAAATAATGATTTAAATGTTTAACGGCCCAGGGGCACCCTTTCCCGTTATCCGATCGAGCCGAAACTTTACACAGATTTTTTTTTAATTATTTGGAACTATTCTGGAGGTTGCCCCGAAGAAAATTCAAAAATCGAAAATAAGAGCCACCCTAATGTACATACCTTTTCGCTGTTGGCGTGGGGGAGCTATTCCACGTCAAAACGGATAGGTGAAATTTTAGTTTCACCGATTCTCTTCAAAATTACAGCATTTGTCGATAACCTTGCAAAAACAAAGCATACTGAATTTTAAAGGCCGAAATATTTAATGTTAAAGTTTTAAAAATTGAAACATAATCGACTGACGCGTCAACAGTTAAACTGTAATATCTCGGTCATTTTTAAAGATAATGCCTCCGTCTTGGGCTCATTTTAAAGCTGAAGGAATGCTTTCTCAACCGGTATATAGAATATTTTGTTTATTGTTAATAAACTTAACAGTAATCGATGTCAAAATTTCAAATCGCGATTCGACGTCGTTCCCACCCACGATCCGGCTTAAAAAAAATACCATTCGATTCGTTGAGCCTTCAGCTAATAAATGCGTTTTTCAAAAAAGTGGAGAGATTTTGGGAACAGTCAACAAAAAAATAAAACTTACGACAGTGCACACCGCTTGGAACTGCACGGATCCCGTGGTCAGTCCGCACGCACGCGTTTTCAAAACAATCGCCTAGCGTAGGAAAGTATTTATATACGATGCAATAAAACAAACTTTTCGTTCAGTGTTTTCAGTATTCTCGAGAAAAATAATAGGAATATCTGTTCACTATTGCTAATCTTTTATATGGTGAGCAGATATTCTCAGCATTCCTTCAGCTTTAAAATGAGCCCAAGACGGAGGCATTATCTTTAAAAATGACCGAGATATTACAGTTTAACTGATGACGTGTCAGCCGATTATGTTTCAATTTTTAAAACTTTAACATTAAATATTTCGGCCTTTAAAATTCAGTATGCTTTGTTTTTGCAAGGTTATCGACAAATGCTGTAATTTTGAAGAGAATCGGTGAAACTAAAATTTCACCTATCCGTTTTGACGTGGAATAGCTCCCCCACGCCAACAGCGAAAAGGTATGTACATTTACATTGCAGCTGTTTGATAAAATGTTAGTTTCGATATATACGTCTGGAAAACGTATATAATTGTTTAGGAAGTATTACAGTAATGGATTAAGCGTAGCGTCGAGGTGTCGATGTGCGCGCCGGCCGAGACTTTGCTCACGTCTGGTAAGGTGTTAGTTCCGCGATTTTCGTCTGGCAATTGTATATTAGTGTTAAAGGGGTTCTAAATTAAAGTTTAAAAAAAGAAACAGCCATTTATCTATGACGTAAATGATCATTGTAAAAATGCAACTTTATGACCGTCTGGCGCCCCTTAAGTTCTAATAAAAACGTCTGGCAACATTTTTTTATAACTTACCATTATGTTATTAATTACCACACAAAAAATCAGCCATTAAAAAATGACGTAATTTTACTGTTTTTTTTGCACTTTCAACGTCCGCCCACGCGTCGTTGTTCTAACGCCCGGCCGCCAGACGATGGTTTCCGTTGTCGTCTGTATATATGATTTCATAAAATAAGAATTATTTCCATTTAAATATGACGTAGGTAAAATGTTCACTGGCTCTCGGTCTATAACCAGGAGCTGGTGGAATTTAGAGGAAAGGACGAGACCAGTTTCTCGAGGAAACGTTCCGCGCGTGAGACAGTGTCGTCTCGGCTGGCTCGTAAACGATCCAGAATTCAAGAGTTTGAACAGTAGTGTTTACCACTCGAATGTTCCGCCGCGCGCCGCGCCGCTCCGGACCGAATTCCGCAGTTTGATCGAACGATTAATTGGAGGCGATTTGACTAAGAAGAGGGGAAAACACGTCCCGGGCGTCCGCGTCCGATCGAGACAAGCTCCTTGGTAACTGGCGAGTCCAATAAATTACGAAGCAATTATGCTGCGATAACTGGTTCTACCGACGTTAGATACCATTACATGGTTATTTCATACGTTTTCTTGCTCTTTGCAGCGTCCGCGCTCGTTTCGTTTCCGTTTCGACGCAACGATGTTATCGACGCGTTTACATTGCAGAGCCCGTGTCCTGGGAAAAGCTAGCAGCGGAGGAGCCAAAGTCGACCAATTGTTTCTACGAAGGGAAGGCGAAGAAGGTGGGCGAACGATGGCAAGCATCGGATTGCATGAGCTGCGTGTGCGAGGAGGAAGGGTCATCTTGCCAAATGACAATGTGCAAGCCCTGTGAAAACTCGATCCCTCCGGATCCTGGCGAATGTTGCCCCCACTGTCCGGCGCCGGCGCCGGCGAACGGAACGCTGTCCGAACCCGAGCCGCCTTGTCCAACGTCCCTCGACGGCTGTGGATTGACGTGCGAGCACGGATTCGTCAACGACCTAAACAACTGTCCCACCTGCAGTTGCGCCGAGAAAAAGGTACGCAGAAAGCACAGACCAAATGCTTCTTTAAAGTATCGTGCTGTCGCTAATGTAATTCTAATTTCAGGAGGACGACGACACAGTCACAGAGCACGACCACCCAGTCACCACCGAAACTGACAAGATCTGCCCAGAGCTACTGCACTGTGGTCTAAACTGCGACCTCGCCAAGGACGAGGGTGGTTGCTCGGTGTGCGCCTGCCAAACACCCCCGACTTTCGGCGAGCCTACAAACGAAACCGTCCTAACCGACGAGGCTGGCAAGAAGATTTGTCCCGAAGTGAACTGCGACCTGCACTGCGAGCGGGGGCTGGTCATGGACGAGAACGACTGCACGTTCTGCAAGTGCAGAGTGCCGGACACCGGCTGTCCGCCCATCGGCGGATGTAGGAAACGATGCAGCTTTGGCTACAAGACCAACAAACGCGGCTGCCCCGTAAGTGTAACCCCGTTCCCATTGCCGGATTCGAGACTATAGATGCGACTGCCCGTTTAGATATGCCGCTGTCGAGCCTCCTGCACGGACCGCCTGAACCAAACGCATCCGGAAGGATCCGCTTGGCATCCGAACTCCTGCACCACGTGCACCTGCGAAACTGGAGGAAGGCTGAGCTGCAGAGAAACCATCTGCTCGGTGGCATGTAGCGATCCGTTGCCTCCGAAGCCGGGAACCTGTTGTCCGATCTGTCCAATTACGGTAAGTCCCGGTGCTCCCTTGTTCCAAGTGGAACCGGGCAGTACCTACCTACCTCTACCTACTTGCCACGTAAGACAGCAGAGCAACTGGACAAGAATGGAATCTGTTTTCAGCCCGCGAAGGGGAACGAGTCGAGCAATCAGCAAGGAAGCAGGGGCTGGGGCACGGTGCCGATCACCTTGATCGTCATACTCGCGCTGCTCTGCCTGCTGCTTATCGTCCACATAGTCCGCGCTCGATTCCGCGGACGACTATCACCAGCGGACGCATCCTACTCGTCGTATCCTCCGCA
This sequence comes from Andrena fulva, assembly GCA_946251845.1. NCBI lineage: Eukaryota > Metazoa > Arthropoda > Insecta > Hymenoptera > Andrenidae > Andrena > Andrena fulva. Next base: position 91,377,841 of record OX276327.1, on the reverse strand, counting down.
GTACTACAAATGCGTGCCCGCCTACGACACCCCGATGCATCGAAACGAGAAGATTGTTCCCTTGTAAAAGACTGTGACGATTCCGAATCAGGGAGAATAGGAAAAGCGTCCGATTACCCGTTGCGTGCCGCTCGCGGACAAACGAAGACAGAAGGAACGATGGAAGATTGCTCCCCCATCCGACTTTTCTTAGGTGCGAGTAAAACCCGAGCGACGCGACGCGACACGACACGCACGCGGTCGAGCAGCCCGAACTGAACGTTCGACCCGGCTGAAAATACCACGCGTAGATTCAGTATTATTCGTAAGTAGAAGACAGTGGTGCGATTAGAAGAGAAAACGATGGGGAAAAGGGACATAGCACGTAATAAGGATGCAATCCGACAACAATCTTGGATCCCCTAACTTAACACGATATCCTGCTGTAATCTGTAAATTATACCTAATGTAAAAGCTAGCGTAATTGCCGTGGAATGGTAAAAGCAAACATACACTAATGATAAACTTGGTAGATTCTACCTTAATCGAGAACCGTAGAGGAGAGGCAGGTGTCTCGATCGTAGTATTAGTTCCCCCGATCTCTGGACCATCGTTGCTGTTTCGCCTTGTGATAACGGAGCTCCGCCATTTCTTAGAGAAACTTATTTATTCGTTACAACGTATCCCACAGAACTTTGCGTTTCTTTTCTATTTCTTTAACGATTCCCCAACCACTTGTTTCGCTGTACGTGCATACGTATGTACCTACATTGGGTTCCGAGGACGGAGGCAAAAAAATATTAATCCGCGTTCAGAGCGAGAGTTTGTTCTCGGAGCATCGTTAATCACGGCATCGCTTGCGAGAGCCCTAGTTGCAACGTAGCGCGGCGTTCGTTCTTCTTCAGCACGGCAGACCTCTCATTTCGCGGCGGATTAAATCTAAGCATGCAATTAGTCCTCGAGGACCAACGGTACGAAAGACGGAAAGATCAAAAGATGGTATTTCGCCGTGCCTCGCTTGTAACGAGTAAGAAGCAAGAACAGCGTTGGTAGATTTTAATCGTAAGTTCGCCTCCTATAAATGCGTTACTACTCAGACCGTTCCTATGTTTCGTCTTTCTTTCACGCGGCTATAGATTTGTAGTATTATGGCGAACGATGCCGCGACTAGCGAGCGAGATGCTTTGCTATTAGCGAATTTTACGCGGAAATCCTTGTTTCTCGCGTACGTGTCTCGCGACGAGGCACCCTTGGTTTCGAGCTACCGCGACGAACGGATAGGTGCGCGAATGCGGAACACGGCTTGAGGCACGATTTTTATAACGGAGCCCAGTTCAAGCGAAGACAAAAGTTGTATATTTTTGTACGAGTCGATAGGTACTTTAATTTATTCTGAACGCGTTTCGTTACGAGCGCCTTATTTGCTTTCGAAATTGGAGGACCTGTTCTAAGTTCTAAGTTCTAAGTTCTAAGTTTAGTAGATGGACAGGGACGAGCAAGAAATCAGAGCCTCGAGCGTCCAAGCATCCGTCTCTGCTCCGTACCGTTCACTTTATCCCAGCACACAATTGTAAATAACCGCGAATCTACTTGACGCGTATGATCTCCGTGGCAACGAAATTACTCTGGATGTAAATGCGATTGTTCGTTTGAACCGCGCTTCTCTTTAGACGCGATACCTATAGCGATGTATCGTGCAGCAACCATAGCGGCACTGTAATATAGCCTACTGTTAAAACAACCAGAAAGAGAGCGAGAGAGAGAGACAGAGAGCAAGAAAGAAAGAAAGAAAGAAAGAGAGAGTGTGTGTATGTGAGAGCGAGAGATAGACGACGATCCGTGCGAAAGAGAACGATACGTAAAGCGAGAAGGGAACCACGAAGGATACTACCAAAAGTTGACAAAGCAGGGAACGCTCTTTCCGATACGTTCCTGCGTCGAATCGAACCTTTGTATTTGCAGTTTCCTCGCGCTGCTACGTATCATGGTTGCAACGATGCAGCTAATCAATTTGTCGCGAACCTTGACTATACATATCCATGTTCTGAGGCGCGCAGCCCCCACACGCACCCGCACCCGCACCTCCACGCGCGCGTCTAGGCTCGTCTTATCGTTCCTCCTCTCCGAAATTAACGCATACATATATTTTTTCAATGTGACACTCTCGTCTTATAGTAGATCTTATATAATCTATCGTCTATCGTGTATCGTCTATCGTCTATCACCTACTATTACTAAAGTTACTCGTGTTGGAGCAATTAAGCGCGCGCGGTCATATGCGTACCCTTTACGAAATGCTCGCCGATCGCTTGCAAGCTGTATTTCGTACGTGTGCATGTAGTTTGGAGACAATACGTATCGACGACAGGTTCGTAGAAAGTTGACGAAACACGCGACGTCGGTGCGCGGGCCTCGGTCGGTACACGAATCCTTATGATCGCGTGCAACGCGCTGGATAGATTGCGACGAGAGGATTTGGCAACGGAATGGCAGTTCTTTGACGCGCGCGCGCGCGCGACCTTCGCCTGGGTAACGGGGAGTGAGCAGCATCCATCAAATAACTTTTCTATGTAACGCCAGTTCCGATTGCCGCGAGAACCAATCGAAAGGACGGAACACGTTTACGCTTCCAGCGCGCAACTTTAAACGAGTACGCCCCGTCTAAATTTCCAGAGAACGAACAATCGACTAACTCCATCCCATGCGTGAGCGAGATGCAAGTAGATTAGAATAAACAACCCGCTTTTTATCGCGTCTCCTAGCGAAAACGCATACGAGCCTTGCTTCGGAAATACCGAGAGCAGCTGGGCAAATGATTCCAGGTGAAGGAAATTCCAGCAAATAACCGCTAGTAGACGTTTTAGCGGAAAATAAGGTAAAAAGTCGTCGGAGAATCTTAAAAGAATCGCGAAAAGAAAATCAAAGGTCTGACGAATCCCCCGAAATGCGGCAAAGGCATCGAGAAACGGATAGTTTGGTGCTTGCGCGCTCTTTGTACAGTCTCACCGTAACGAAATCATATCAGTGTAACTTAGACATTATTTAATATGTGCGAACACGTATGCGTTATTAAAGTCGTGCGTGTCGTTTAAACATAGCTCTTGTATGTTAAATAAAACAAGACTAAATAAAATTGTTGATATGTGATATTGTACATCGGAGGTTACGGCGTCGAAAAAGTACCTACATATATGTACGTGTAGAATAGACCTTACGTCCAATGTAAATTCTTGTCACACTTACCATATCCGTGTCGCATCAATTCACAGTGGAATTCCATCGCAATCCTACTACAGTCGGAGAAAGAAAATGTCTAACACCTGTCGATTCTTGCCACAACGAACGCGAACACTTTCAGACCGATTCTTCTTTTAGCATTGTTGCTTCGCGTAAATAAGGTCGAGGATTTGCCTCCGTTCACCGTTCACGCAAACAACATTTCTGCCGGAAACACACTTTCGATATTTCTATTGACGCACGCCCCAGGATAAACTCCGAGCTTTCAAAAATTAAAGAACCGCACTCGGCTACAGGGCGCGTGCCTTGTTCCGCGTAAACATCTCGAGTAAATATAAAAGTTATCGAAAGACGGCGCTGGTGATGGTTGCCCGCCCCTCCCGATTGGTAACGTCTCATATTTTCAGTTTATAATCCGCGCGCTTACGTGTAAACACTAGGGTGGCTCTTATTTTCGATTTTTGAATTTTCTTCGGGGCACCCTCCAGAATAGTTCCAAATAATTAAAAAAAAATCTGTGTAAAGCTTCAGCTCGATCGGATAACGGGGAAGGATGCCCCTGGGCCGTTAAACATTTAAATCATTATTTAACAGTTCGCGAAGTCGATTTTATATAAGGTCTTCCAAGTTATTGATTAAATAAAAAAATATGTCAAACAAAAGTTGTAGATCCGGACAAGGAGCATCTTTTTTTGTGTATTACTATTTTTCGTGCGACAAACGGTTTTCGAAAAAAATCCGAAAAACTAAAAAAAAAAACTTTTTTTTTCAAATTTTAAAAGCTTAAATGCTTCTAGAACGCTTTTTATTTATGAAGGTGAACAAAAAAAATGGAATTTTTATTTTCGAGGACTATTTTTTAAACATTTAAGGGGGGGGGGCATATACCGAAATATGCAAACAAGATAAAAAAAATTTTCTTCTTATTATATATCTAATTTCTCCGATATTTTTGCGAATTTCGACCCCAACTTTTCAGGAAACATTCATCACATATCAAACACTGAAAATAAGAAGAAATTTTTTTTTTATCTAGTTTGCATATTTCCGTATATGCCCCTCCCCCCTTAAATGTTTAAAAAATAGTCCTCGAAAATAAAAATTCCATTTTTTTTGTTTACCCTCATAAATAAAAAGCGTTCTAGAAGCATTTAAACTTTCAAAATTTGAAAAAAAAAAAGTTTTTTTTTTTAGTTTTTCGGATTTTTTTCGAAAACCGTTTGTCGCACGAAAAATAGTAATACACCAAAAAGATGCTCCTTGTCCGGATCTACAACTTTTGTTTGACATATTTTTTTATTTAATCAATAACTTGGATGACCTTATATAAAATCGACATCGCGAGCTGTTAAATAATTATTTAAATGTTTAACGGCCCAGGGGCACCCTTTCCCGTTATCCGATCGAGCTGAAACTTTACACAGATTTTTTTTTAATTATTTGGAACTATTCTGGAGGTTGCCCCGAAGAAAATCTTGAAAAAAATTTTTACCAAGAGTAAATAAGAGCCACCCTAGTAAACACGTTCCTGTGTAGTATGTTTTAAGTGAGTGAAATTTACAACTCCTTGATGGTCGACAGATTGAAAATGCTGCACTACAACTGGTAAGTTTTCCAACGATATTTTCCTCCTTCGACATGCGTCACAATTGTTAAAATTCGAAACCTAACAATGGAGGTTCCTATTGCTCCTTTTGCATGTACCGGCGTTTTTAAACCCATTTGATTTCTGATTACCTATCTGTCGTTCGATAATTTCGTGATGAAAATAGCGGTGTTTCGATTCGCACGCCTCTTCTACCGTATTTTCCTAGCGGGCAAGTCAGAGCAGGATTTTTTAACGTAATCGGTATCGTCTAACATGGAACGATGACAAGAACGTAATTACGTGTTCCCCAAGTTAGGATCTGGCGCTCTCTATTTTTCGGTTTGGTCAATTACAAGATCATACCTCTCGGGTTCGCTTAGATTTGTATGCACGCGTTTAATGGGAACTTGTCGAACGACAAGATTCCCAGTTGCGGGCAGTAAAAGTGCGCGCGAAAATGCTCAGAGGCAAATCGTACTTTTTACACTCGACGATAGAGGGTGCGTGCGACGCGTTTTCTATTGTCGATAATGTCGTTCCCTTAGGACGAAAATCTTCTGTGGCATGGTAGCAAGTGAGGCGGTTGATTTAAAATCTCGGTCGACGCGATTTATCGTGCGAGATAAAATCCAACGTCCCTTGCTCGGCGCCGCTGGATCTTATTTATTAAAAATTAACGATCGTGACGCTAAATATGCTTTCGTTACTATATACATTACACGCGCCGAGCCGCGCCGTCACGATGCATTTAGCACCAGTTAGTCAGAATGAAGAAGGTAATTTTACGCATAGAACAAAGTGTAGGAGAGTTGGCACATGATTCACGCATCCGTGTTTTATTTCTATACGTCTAACGCGCGTCACATAATATTACAATTAATTGTCAAAGCGGTGTATCGTTTACGAGAGATCCTTCGGTTCCTCGTAGGATGCGAGATCGAGTGGTCGAAGACTTACGCTGCTCGATGCGCACGTTTCTACAGTCAAAAATAGATTTTACACCAGAAAGTGGACATTTTCTTTCATGCTCTATATACACGTCTTCAACGGGTACAAGGATCGTTTCGTTCGCGTGCAAATGTTACCTCGAAACTTTTGTAATATTTCTGTGAAAGAATACTGGATCCACTATTGCCGCGATCCGACTCGGGCAATCTCCTCTTTGGATTAAAGTGAACGTAAAGATCTACACCGTGGAGCCCCGAAGGCGACAAGACACATCTTCTCGACGGCATAGGGCGATATCGATTGACATGTTTTACGCGACGATTACGCGCTCATACGGTATACATGCGTACAACGAGGTAGCAGCTGAACACGAACTCGCCATCGCGCAACCAACGAATACCTGTACGATTCTTTACGAACCTTTACGGACCTTTACGAAGGGTGCGCGCGTGAAACCAGTTCGTGTTCGGAGCTCCTCCCAGAACTTTTACGGTCCAACTTGCCCTTTCATTGGCGACCGTGCGCGCAGTGATGGTTCTTGCCAATCGGCATGATCGAGATACGCGTCTCGCCAACGTTCGAGCGTCTTGGTCGCCATTAGCCGTGGTAAAAATCATTTTAAGGAAAAAGTGGTAGCGTCGTGGGCGCAAGTTTCGCTCCTTTCCCACGGTCGTCTTACTTCTTACGCCTTACGTCTTACGCCTTAACGTCGTACGCCTTACGTCTTACGTCTTAAGCTACGCGAGAGATAGGTGCTGGATTATCGACACGCAACACTGGTTGAGAGTAAAAGTAAGATCGAGTCAAGCGAACGGGTGAACCCGCGCGAAAATGTCATCGGTTTGCTCGTGATGATTCGCGTCGTCCCGATCGGCAGTCTCGTAGTCCGTTGGTCACATCGAGTGCTGAGGGGGCGGCAGCATGATTTCGTAACCGGCAGGCATTCCCTGCTGATGGTGGTGGTGGTGGTGATGATGAGCGCTGGTCATCATCTGATGATGCGTCTGCTGGTAGTACTGGTGGTGCATGCTCGAGTGACTGGAATAGTACACGGAGCTCTGCTCTACCTCTTTACCTGAAATACAGTAGGCACGCTGGTTATCTCGTTATCTCGCTCCCATGGTTCGATCGAGGACTGCCATAGAACTTACCAGTCTCGTAAACACCGCGACCGTAGCACAACGCTTTCACGTCGTTCATGGGGCTGAGGCCTCCGTTGTGGGGGTGCGCGGTGTGCACGGAGGACGGGGTGACCGGCGCCGTGTAGCCGTGGTGATGGGAAGCCATGGGACTCATACCCATCGGGCTGCACGGGTTCATGCCAACCGGGGACATGCCCATCGTGGACAACGGGGACATGGCGAGATTCGGACTGTCCGGATCGATGCTCTGCAGCGACTGAATGCTACCACCGTTGCTCACCGAGCCACCGATAGCATTGCTGGTGCTGCTCTGGCAGTTTAACGGCAACATGTCCCTGAAACGATAAAGCTTGTAATTCTCCGATCCGAGGGACACATTTCTCTGTTCCACTTGGGCAAGTGGCGGGTTACGTTGCTACTCGAGGTTGAAAATCGACGCGACACTCGTGGACGAGGGTGTCGCATAGTTCTCGGTCGAATTCGGGGACAGAGGCGTAAATAACGTGCGTGTCGTTAAGAAAAATTGCCTAAGGCCGGTCATAAATCTCTGTCCGTTCCGCGGAGAGTCAGGGAAGGAAAAGTCGGGGAAAAGGTTCCGACCGAGGAGCACATGGGAGGCTCCTCATTGTCTTACGAACAAGCTGGAAAAAACCTATGACCCTTGGCTCGGGAACGACCGGGCGATTAAGGGGTCACGCATACACGCGCCTACCACCTATGCACGTTCCGAGAACTCTGTCGTTGAAGCGGCTGCAAGGAAGCCGACCAAACGAAAAAGGTCGAGGAGAGAAGGCCACCTTATTCGCGTCTTGTTTCATGCCCGCTGGAAACAAACGGTTCGGTCGTTTGCCCGCGCTCCTGCGCTCCTTTGCTCCTTTGCTCCTTTTCTTTCCTGCCTCTCTTTTTCATTTCGCACTCCCCGGATAAAGATGGAAAGGCACCAGTAGCCGTCCGCGTAAGCGACACACACGTGCATACCTCTACATGGTGGTCCATGTGCAGTCGGCTCCGCCCCTGACCACGGCTTGGCGCTATTCCGTCCCTACGACCTTCTCTCGCAGCCACCGGGGCACGCGTTTTTACGATCGCTCTTCAAGGTCTAAAGTTGGAGGCACACGGTTTCTGTCGGCTCGCCGCCGCCGCGGAAGGAGCCTTCCGCGGCGATTCCCAATTCCCATTGCCGCGCAAGTCCGTTCGTTCGGAAGCTAAGGTTGGACAGTGCCGCGACGGAGCGTGCCTCTACTTGCACCGACGGGCGCGCGCAAAAATTAGGAAAACTGTGGTTAAATAGGTCTTGGCGGAGCAGGACGTGCGCCAAGATAAATCGAGGCAGCGTGGCGTAGGGCCGGTCGTGGCCTTTATGTAGTAAACTATTGGTAGTGCGAACAGCTCAATGGTGAAACGGGAGACGTAACCGAAGCTGCGTCATAAAACGGTAATGGGGCGTCGCGTTTCCTTTTCCTAGAGCCTCTGCTCGAGGGAGGACGTTAAGGGCGGGAAGAAGGTAGCCGTCCGCACGAACTTCAGCTCCTTTGCCATCGAAGCAGAATTTTTTCGCTCCGTCGCGAAAGCGCCGAAACTTCTCATCTCGGCTCGGCTACGATCTATCGGCAGACGTCGCGAGAGATTATCGGCCGATACTTAGGTACCTACTCGTTAAAGGCCGTCGCGTCAGCGAGCGGTCGAAAGTCGAAAACAGACCGTGACCGAGGCACGTCGTAGCCATAACAACGCTGCGCTCCTTCTCTTCTCTGCCCTTTCTTTCTTCACGCGCACGCTGTGCCTCGGCTCGTGAAAATTTTCCGTAAACGCGGCCGAGCAGGATAACACCCTCGCCGTCGATGCTTTCCAAGCTTTCGCCATCTCTACTTGATAGACGGATGTTCGTTATGCGCGGTAGTCTTCATAGATACATACTGCGATCGAAAGGATCAAGTGGAGGAGGTTAATCTTATCGCAATTCACCGCCGCCCGGCCGTGTTGTATCAATAAACGGCTGAACACGCGTTCGGCATTATCTCAGCGCGACTTCGTCACCGTTTATTGTCTGCGTCTCATTAATCCGCCGCCCAGGCCCGAGTCCGAGCCCGAGGCTATCATAGGGTTTACAAATAACGGCGCGGCGCAATCGCGGGTTTATAGCAGGTTCTAGATTCACGGGAGTCGCGAGATTACATCGCCGTGCTCGTCGGTTCGCGGGAATTTGATAAGCTGAAAGATCTGAGGAGGAAGGCGAAGGGGTCGCTTGGGGGGATCCTTGGAAAGCCCGGCGATCACTGGGGTCGTCCGGGCTCGTAGAGAGTGATTTACCGTCTCCGAGGTACCCGCTGCGCCTCTCGAAAAAGGACGCACGGTCCAGTACACATGTCGAAACACTTGTTGCTCGGTGGAAAATTCGAGACCCCCCGTTGACACACGTGCCCTCCATGTACGAAACTCCGCCACGGGATGCGGTGGTGCCCCTAACCCCGAACCCCGACCGCGAGCACCACCTCGGCCCTGCCACTCTCGCATGGGATTCGAGTGTTTCCTCCGGGAATTTTCCACGCGAGAAATAAAGTAAAGCGTAATCGACTCACGTTCTCGTCTGCGGGGTGCGGTCTCTCTGGCGGCGATTCTTGAACCAATTCGACACCTGGGTGAGAGTCAAGCTGGTCTTTTTCGCGAGATTCTTCTTCTCGTCGGGCGTCGGGTACCTGTTCCTCGTGTAGCACTCCTTCAGCGCGTTCCTCGATCGTTCCTTGAAGCAGTACACCGTTTCCTCGCCGTCCCAAATGGTCTTGGGCAAGGGGTACTTTTTCCGGAGCCGATACTTGTCCACGGCACCGAGGGGACGGCCGCGGATCTTTTCCGCCTCGCGGTAGTGCGACTTGAACCACATCTGTTGAAGCTCCGGGTGGCGACGCGGCGAAAACGGATGGCTCTCCAAGATCGAGTAAAGGTCGTGATAAGCGCCCCGATGGAAAGCCACCGCTGCCCTCGCCATTAGGACGCTTTCGCTGCCGCGGAGCAGCTCACCCGGTGGCAGGGACCAGAGGAACCTGGTCGAAACGTTTATTGCGTTAGCTTTCGAGCAACTTGCACCTTTTGCTTCCGACATCGCATGCATAGCTATTTATTACGTAGTGGTGTATGTATATGTGCACGATTACACTCGCATCTGTAGCCGCGTTTCACGAATTATTGTCGTTAGCCGTTGATCGGCCGCTTCGACGCGCCGTCGGTCGATTGCTTCGAAACGAACGATCTCGCTGCGTCGGCGTCGCACAGTGGGGCAAAGTGACAAATTTTGTGTCAAAATCAAAGAACTTTTGATAGAAATGAGATAGAGCGATGGTTTTTTTTTTTTGTTACAGCTGAAACATTGCAGAATAGGGGAAAATTGACGAGATTATGGTACGAACGTTTTTTCACTGTGAAAATTTGTGTTAAACTTGAAATTTTTCAACAAAATTGTGATTAATCCAATACCATGCACGGTAGGATTTTTTTCTTGACATGTTGCACCTCATTTCCTGTAGATTTTGTCACGCTGATATCAAATCCGTTCGCAAAATTTGTCTACTACCTCAGGATTTTGAAAAAAATCGATTTATGTGAAAGACTAATGAAATCATATTTTTTTCGTTGAAATGATTTGATAACCCACTGGTTTGAAGGTATATTGTATTCCCATATATGGAACACAATCAAAATAAGAATAATGAAGTATTTGAATGTTTTTAGTTACTTACAAAACACTTCACATCTCGTGATCACTTGACGTATCGCTGTCCTGGTGACTGGCACTCTCTGTAGGCTGTGTGTGGCTGCAATGTAATATAAATTAGATATCTATTTTCCATAATTATATTTTCATTTACATTATATTCATTTATATTAATGTCTTTTTTTTATATTTTTTTTTTATTGTTGAGAAGTAAGTTAAAAAGATTAAATACTTACCTTACTTCATGTGTAAATGAAAATATAATTATGGAAAATAGATATCTAATTTATATTACATTGCAGCCACACACAGCCTACAGAGAGTGCCTGTGACCAGGACAGCGATACGTCAAGTGATCACGAGATGTGAAGTGTTTTGTAAGTAACTAAAAACATTCAAATACTTCATTATTCTTATTTTGATTGTGTTCCATATATGGGAATACAATATACCTTCAAACCAGTGGGTTATCAAATCATTTCAACGAAAAAAATATGATTTCATTAGTCTTTCACATAAATCGATTTTTTTCAAAATCCTGAGGTAGTAGACAAATTTTGCGAACGGATTTGAAATCAGCGTGACAAAATCTACAGGAAATGAGGTCCAACATGTCAAGAAAAAATCCTACCGTGCATGGTATTGGATTAATCACAATTTTGTTGAAAAATTTCAAGTTTAACACAAATTTTCACAGTGAAAAAACGTTCGTACCATAATCTCGGCAATTTCCCCTTATTCTGCAATGTTTCAGCTTTAACAAAAAAAAAAAAAAATCATCGCTCTATCTCATTTCTATCAAAAGTTCTTTGATTTTGACACAAAATTTGTCACTTTGCCCCACTGTGCGTCGCTTCGCATCGCATCGCGTCGCCCGACGTTCGCGATCCTTCGAATCGGTAGGAAAGAAACAAAGAGCAGGGCTTACCTCGTGAGGTTCTCGATATCCTGACTCTGCGATAACGCCTCGCACATGCAAGATATATGCTCCGGCGTAAAGTCGCTGCTTTGACTCTCCAGAGAAAGTCCTACGACGTTTCCAATGTTCGCGGAAGCGTTTGTGGAGCTGCACCTGATCAGCTCTTGGGGGTACTGGGGGCTTCCGTTCGACGAGGCCGTTAGATTTTGCGGATGAGAATGATGGGTCAATGGGAGTCCAGGCATCGACGAGTTATTATTGTACTGTCCGGCCGATGCATTCCGATGCACGGCGCCCATCTGGCTGTTGCAGTCGCTGTTCGGCGATGACAGTTGTTCCGAACTGTCAGACATTCTTGATAGAATCTGCGCCACTCGTGGATCAATCGAGGCACATGTCTTCGTCGGCCCTTACTTTCTGTCGCGGTTAACGTTAACTACAGCCGCGAACGGTGCGATAAGCTTTTAGGCTTTCACCCGTCCCGTCGGACGTGCCTCGGTATTCGCGCCAACCGTCAGCTTTTACGTTATCGATCAAGGAGTAGGTACCAGCGATTCCAGTCCGAGCAATGCGTGTCTACGGACCGGCCGGATGAATAACTCGTAACCAAAGTAAGCATCCGCTGCACGAACAATCCACACCACTCGATGGTTGTTTAATCGGCCGCCTTTCATTCATGTCCTCGTTATCTGAGTTTCCATTCATAAATCTTTACCGCGACGCTTTCGTGGTATGCGCCTTCCTAGAAGCTGTATCGAGTTCTCACCACTGTACGCCGTTTTCGCCCAGCATCCGTTGACTGTATCCTCGAAACGATATGCACCTATTAACACTTCACGGCTCGCCGTTAGATTCTACATCGGTGAAATTTAGCGGCGATCGTTGTTGCGCCCACCATCACTCGCGGAGTCCTCTCGTCTACACTGTACACTCGTAATCGACGATCCACTGGGATCCAGGATGATTTTTGGGGCAGAATGATCGCAGATCCAGTTTCGGTCACTTTGCTTCGGACACGCGATCTCTGAGCGACCGAGCCCGAGTCACCGCGTTAGTATGATAGAAAAGTATCGCGACGGTAACGCGATTCCGCTGCTACTGCTTCTTCGGGCGACGATGGTAGTGGTGCCGCTGGCACTGCCGATTATTTCGCACCGATGCCGATGCCGATGCCGATGTCGATGTCGATGTCGTTGGTGGAGGACGAAGTTGACAAGGTTGACGATGGTGGTGGTGGTGGTGGTGGTGGTGCTGGGTGGTGGTGGTGGTGGTGTTCTCTCTTCCTCTTCTCTTGAACCTCTTTTTTCGACGAGCGCTCGCGCGGAGGGGAGTGGAGCGCGGCTCGGTCGGAAACGTTCCACTGTTTCCATTGGCGAATGGGCTGCGCGCGAGCTCGCCCCATTGGTCGAGCTCGAGGGCGGTGCGAGCTTTCTACCCCCGGCAGAAGCCACCCCATTCACCGCTCGCGACGCGACGGCTCTGCCAGCTTCCTCTCGTCGGTGGATGCTCACCTGCCGACCTCCTCGACCAGTTCCAGAAACGATTACCCGAATCTCTCTGTAGCCCCTCAGTCGCACGGTTGATTTTTTCGCGACTTTATCTCGTCAAATGGGAAATTTGAATGAACCTCGTCGCGGGTGACTTCTCCGCTCGGAACCAGAGCCGAGGCCAGACGGGACGAGACGGCTTTACAGCCAGAAATATGTTAGGTATATTCTCTAGTCCCTATCTTCTGCATCGTCAAGACGCACGTATTCCATTATCGTACGATTGCGTGTGGTCGAACGAATTCAGTACGCGAGTTCGCGGCTGCCCGAGAATATAGGTGGTGACCATCAAACACCGGAAACGAAACGCGTCAACGTTACCTTACACCGTGTTGTGATTCTAAGCGGTGCTATCACGCCTCGCGTTCGACTAATTTCATAACAGCCGACAACAATTCCCCGCCTTGTCCGCCGTTCTTTATCTCGAGCTTCGTACGCTTCCTTCTCTATTCGTTGGAAACGCAAATACCTACTTAAGTAGTTGCTCGGGCGCATATTATTCGAGGAACAAACGCGTAACGCGACAACTGCCGAACTGCACAGATGGGGGATAGAAAATTTCCAAATACAACGTACGTTCACTCGTCTACTTCGCCGAAGGAGAATCGGTAAGGGTGCAAAGAGGCGTCGGTTGCTCGGCCACCGCGCCGGGAGGCAGGAAGTCTACATACTGATCGCGTCGATGAAAATAGCGCCAAGTCTGGTAGACCACCGGCGTTACGTAGATCAATGAGCACCGATATCCTGGCAGACGAACGAACATGTCTTTTAACAGGAACGAAAATCTCAATGTCCGCCACGCCTCGCCAATCCTTTGAATCCGCTCCGCCTTTTCCGACTAATTGCCAACTGTACGTCGCTCCGCGCTGCGCGCTGTCCCACCGACTTTGACTAATTTCGGCCGCAGATGCTCCCAGACCGGATCTCAAAGGTTCGTGCGATCGTTGCTCTTCTACATACCTACATCGTTTCACCTGTATGCTCTCGTGGAGAGCGACTTAAGGGGTTAGCTCGCCTCAGGAGGTAGAAAATGTATCGATTCTTTGGGAATTTATTTCAGAAAGTACATGCATATTTTTATGCAATGGTTTTTATATTCAAATGAGAGACACTTTAACAGATTATTATATTATGTTTTGGTATAAAAATATTTATTTATTGCACAATTACAACTGGTTTCCCGGAAGCTGTTTTTAGAAACACGTTTTGCGGTGACCAACATTATTCGGAACTGGGCTATCTGAAATCAAAAAACGAAGAAGATTTAGTTAGTACAATAGTTTATCTAGTCTTTAATCGTTCCGTTTTATAAAATATTAATCTGGGACAAAATGGCAGATGTTTTAAGTGAAATGATCGATTTTCGTAGAAAAAAAACACTGATTTTTCATCAAAAACATCTGCCATTTTGTTCCAGATTAATATTTTATAAAACGGAACGATTAAAGACTAGATAAACTATTGTACTAACTAAATCTTCTTCGTTTTTTGATTTCAGATAGCCCAGTTCCGAATAATGTTGGTCACCGCAAAACGTGTTTCTAAAAACAGCTTCCAGTTGTAATTGTGCAATAAATAAATATTTTTATACCAAAACATAATATAATAATCTGTTAAAGTGTCTCTCATTTGAATATAAAAACCATTGCATAAAAATATGCATGTACTTTCTGAAATAAATTCCCAAAGAATCGATACATTTTCTACCTCCTGAGGCGAGCTAACCCCTTAAGGGGTAAAACCACTCTAGAGGCAGAAAAAAAGACCTAAATTTGACAATTTATTTTCGGGGTATGACAAACGAAATAGAATTTCTTTTCAGAGGGCTTATTTAACACATATTGAAGTACGGAAAACAATTTTTTTATTGTCATTTTCATACAAAATGGCGGCGACAGAGCCCGGCGTCGAAACCACTTCTTTCAAACTGGGAGGACGGATTTCTCGGAGAC
Source organism: Andrena fulva (assembly GCA_946251845.1). Lineage (NCBI taxonomy): Eukaryota > Metazoa > Arthropoda > Insecta > Hymenoptera > Andrenidae > Andrena > Andrena fulva. The sequence goes on along the minus strand of OX276327.1, from coordinate 91,362,820 downwards.
TATTGCATGGATCGATTTGAAATTTTTACAGTAGCTTCACAACAATATTCTCTTTGGAAGTACGTAGCCGTTTTTGGATTGAATGTAAACTCTTTTTTTTATAAACAATTTAATGCTCATGTTTAGGGCAAAAAATCAATTCATTTCTTAAAAAGTGCACCACTTCCACAAAAATTGATTAAAAAAAAACCCTACGTACTTCCAAAGCCAATTGTATATAGATTATAATTTTTTTTTATTTTTTGTTCCCGGACTCATACATGCCGAGAAATCCGTCCTCCCGTGGCGGTGTTTTAAAAAAAGCTGTTTTCGACGACAGGCTCTGTCGCCGCCATTTTGTATGAAACTGACAATAAAAAAATTGTTTTTCGTACTTCAATATGTGTTAAATAAACCCTCTGAAAAGAAATTCTATTCCGTTTGTCATACTCCCAAAATAAATTGTCAAATTTAGGTATTTTTTTCCGCCTCTAGAGTGGTGTTACCCCTTAATGCATATTGCTGCTTTCCCCAATTTCAGACATTACGGTTCCGATTGCGATAAAAATATCTGCGATTTAACAGCTAAAGCGTTCAGGTAGCACCGCCTCTATACCGCCAACCAATTCTCCTGGCGCGACACGATTTGCCATAGGAGCAGGGGCAAAGAGAGGTTTTTTTCCGTGAAAGAGGAAAATTACTCTAATTTGGAGAACGTCGCGGCTTCTAGGTAGAACGATGACATCGGACAGAGGCAAGACCCGATGATAGAGGGGCGGCGCCGCGCTTTGCGATGGCGTCTCCTTCGATTTGGTGTCAGATTTCCTCCGAGCCGCCATTTTCCCCGCTTCCTCTCTACCTCTCTCTCTCCCTCTCCCTCTCATCCTCCCTCTCACCCTCCCGCCGCCGCTCCCCGCCACCCCACTGGCTCCTCTAGCCACCCTTTCGCACCCCCTCGCGCTTCTCCCATAGAATAAGGACGCCCTTCCTTATCAAAACGATCCCGAGACTGCCGAGTCGACCACTCTCTTCATCTTCTTCTACTTCTTCTTCTTCTTCTCCTCCTTCATCTCCTCCTCCTCCCCCTTCTTCTTCTTCTTCTTCTTCCCTCTGCTCTTGTCACTCACGCGCCTCTCCCGTTTGCTTCAAAAGGATTACCGGGAAATTCGTTGCCCATTAAAAGTGTACCCTGGTCGCTAGGTCGTTTCGATCGCGCGGAAGAGATCGTCCAGAGTCGAGTGTTGGAGTAATTGTCACCGTGGCCCGGAGCGAGAACGGTGCAGCTCTGGAGCAGAGTGGCCGGAAACTGGGAATGGAACTCGATGGAAGGCGCGAACAAACGAGGCTTTTCGTTCTCGATCGGAGGACAACGAGAGCCCTTTGCCCCGTTACCGGTGAAAAATTCAGCCGTTTGTACCTGGACGAGCAAAGGTATTCCTGGCTCGACGCGTTTAGTAGGTGCCAAGAGGCCGGAGCAGGGGCGCGAAGACTCGCGAGGAGGGGCTCGGGGGAAAGCGGCGGCGGCGGCCAGAGGAGGAAAGCGACAGAGCGAAGCAAAGCGGAACAGAGCAGAGCATAACACCGGCACCAGCACCACCAGCGTCGTATTTCGCTGTACTGCGTTTAATTGCATTCCAAAATGGCTCTGTACAAAATCGACCCGACGATCCTCCCGTTGGGTCCTTGTTCAGCCCCTTCAAGTCCGCCGGCAAACGGGCTGGCATCTTCACCGGCGTTAATTCGGATAAATTAAACTGGACTGCTCCCCGTAGATTTCAACGCGGCAGCGACGACGTGGCGTTTCTCTGTCATCCCTCTCCTAGCTCCTAGCCCGTCCACGCTTTCAACTATCTACGGTTTCAGCTAAAGCGACAAGCCTGGACAAAGAGCACAGAGAGAGAGAGAGAGAGTGGTTCGTAATGACGCGTTCGCGAGCCGAACGAATTTACCGTGGCAAAGGGAGACTCGGCCCGACAAATGCATCGCGTCGCTAACAAACTGCTATCAGACTATACAAGCGCCAGCTAGCATCGGATTGGCGCGCGTAAAAAAACACTCGAATCTCGTCGCTCACGCGAAATTTCAGCGACGCGTCCTCGCCGCTGCAGGTATGTACATAATATCTATTGATAATCGCCAACTACTTTAGTAACGACTTGCCGAATTAGCGGCGAAGAATCCGCGAGACTTGGAAAGTAGACGAGAACACCCGCCGTGATCGAGGGTGAAACGAATTTCTATTGAATTGGCGCAACCGGTATCGGTGCCGATCGAATCGAGCAACAGGAACGGTCAGGTGCATCTCGTATTTCCATGTAAACGGTGTCGATGCGCTTGCACATAGGTGCACGGTTATATCTATAAAATTCATGCGGAGGAACAATAAGCGGGGCTTGTTCGGCTTGCGGGGATCGAGAGGACAGCCGGTCGTGTTGGTGGCCGACATTGGACACCGACTGGTCGAGATAGGGACTATCTTGGTGCCCGCGTAACGTGTACGCTCCGTCGCGGCCGCGCCGCTAGAATCGTCGACAATCGGTTCGGTTTATTTTTAGAAGCTGACATTCTTGGTGCACGCAGGTGAACAAGCTCGTCCCAAGTTTCAGATTAACCGAAGCTCGACCGCTTCCGAAGCGTCACCGTCATCGCGCGGAAACTATGCCTTTCATTAATTCCTTCGAACTTTCAGCGATCGCGATTCGGCCGACGGCACTCCGATTTCCAACAAGGGCCGGGGAATTAGGTTGTTCCCGAAGATGGGAACGATCTCGAAGGCGCAGGGAGGACAAAACGCAAGATTCGCTCGATCCCCTCGCGACAATGAGATCGCGTCGGCGCGGGCGGGAGGATTAGGCGACGTAATCCGTCGGTTATTTCCCCATTAAGAGGGCCGATGGGAAGATCGGCGCGGGAGATTCTGGCGGTGGAAAAGGCGAACAGGCGTGAACACAGGTAGCCGGTGGTCGGGACCTTTCTAATGCTCCAAAATATGCTCTTTATGTGTCACTGGCCACTTTCTGCCACGGTTCCGTGTCAGCGGTCCTGCGCGCTCGTCCGAAAACACGATCTTACGATCATCTTGCATTAGCTGCCAGCGAGTTCGCGTAAAATCTTTATCCGCCCGAGCGTTGTTCCCTTTGAAGGGACCGCGATTTAACTTTCGTTAATTATTATCGTCTCTCTGACGCAATAGAGCAGCCGCCTCACGACTGTACTTCACGGGGGAAAGTGTAGCGTGTAGGATGTCGTAATAGGTCGGAATCGACGATTACACGGTTAGTTAGACGCGCTCGGTGATTTGAGGGTAGTTGAAACGGTGGACTGTCATCATCCCCGTTGCGACGCGCATCCGCTAAACATGTCGCAGAGTGGCGGGAACCGCGTCTAACAATAACCATTCACAGCAGGTACATTAAACGGGGGTCCGAGGATCCACCGCCCAAGGATCTTGAACAACAATTACCAGCATTTTACATTCGATAGGCTTTCCAGTAGGTACTGCGTATACCTACCTAGGTACGTTGACGGGCTAATAAATAACGTCGGTTTTTAGCTTCGCGCGAAGTGGGCCTGTCGTTAAATCGCGGCAATTGGCGGTGGAGAGATTTATGGCTACGGCTAATTAATAATTATTAGCGGCTCGACTCGGCCACACCGGCAACCCTTAACGACTCCTAAGAGGGCTGGAGAAGTTCGCGGTAATGGGAATGCGTCTCCAATTACGCCGCTGCAACCAACACGCCGAGCTGTTGACGCTCAGCGCGCTTATTAGGGTTAGAATTTGTGGTTTTAATGACGCAACATGCGCCGCGTTTGATTGCCCGATTGTCGCGTTACGCTTCGCGATCGCCGCGAGGGAGGCGATAACCATCCACCGGCTCTCCGTTAGTTCTCCGATCGATCATAATTCATAACATCCCAATGACACGGTTGTCGCGGCAAGGCCGAGCAATCCGGCAAACAGGTTGTGTTGAATTTTCCGTAGCTTATTTGGTATTTTGATTTTACGGCAGCACGTGTCGCTTCCGCCGAGAGACCGCTTCTAATAATATATGCCACCTCGCACATTCGCCGTTCTCTTATCTGGAAGGTCTGTGTCAGGTGAGTTTTGTGGGAAAAAGGTGGACGCAGGTCTCTCTCTAGAATCGTCTTACGCTGACTCGCAGTATTTATCTGCAGGTAAAGTACGAGTGTTGCATAGTGGCAGAAATGTGCCGGGCCCTACGGACTCGTTCTCACACTCCGCGCCTCCCGAAGGTAGCTTGGAAAAATTCCCAACTCCTACAGCCGAGGTTGCTCGAAATCGGAGGAAAGCGCAGATCTTTGTTGGCTGGAATGATAATCGTGTGATAGAATTATCGGCTTCCGTGGCTTCGAGAAGCTTCCACGCGTCGCTGATTCAGAAGACCCGGAAAATGTTTTCCCTCTTTTTTTGTAAATTCACGGTCTCGTTCCGTTTCCTGTGGCCGACCAGGCCGACAAGGCGCACGCACGAGAATCAACAATAAAGGCTTGACGCCATAGAGGTATTGCCACTGTTATACCGACAATATGTTCCGGATCCTTAATAACGACGACAGCGAGCGGTATTAAGAGGTATTACAAAGCGGGCGACACTTGAATGCGTGTCGAGGAGGGTTCTCACTCTTGAAAAGAGCATCTGAACACAGAGAACCCTGTTGCCCCCTCGATGTTATTATGAACTCCCTCCCATTCACGCCACGTTCCTGTCTCTCCCCGTCTCTCCCTCTATCCCTCTCTCACCCTTGGTCCTTTTCGCGACTCGATACGCTTCCTCCGTCGCACCCTCGTCGGCGCTCGCGCTCGCACCGACAGCCACATGGTGCCGCGTACACAACTCCCTGCATATTCCCGATTCGATCGGCCGCTAAGCCGGTAACATGCGAATTCTAGGGGGCCATTTTCCCCCGATTACCTTTCATCTTCCTTCGCGAAATCACCTGATTCCATTCGCGTTCACGCGACCTTCGTCCGGCGAAAAAATCCAACAGCAGCCATCTCGGGCAGTTTCTCGCAGCTACTTAGAACTCCACCCATTTGGCTCGTTGTCAGCTGCTTCTCGTAATTCGCCAGTCGTCACAGCTAAGTAACGCACCTCGGCGACGCGAGTAAAAAACGCGAGACGAGGGGAAAGTTTGGAAGGTGTCGCGTTACATCATTGTGCCCGCGAGGCCGGAGCAGTGGAGTACCCCAATAGGGGGGCAGATAGGCGGCGCGCCTATTACCTACGTAGGCGATGCTAGAGTCCAGCGCGTCCCGAGCCCTCAAACACGTTTCCTGCCTGTACGGGTGTGCGGACGCGTATCATCGTTCCCCTCGTCGATCGAGGGTGGCTTTCAAGCGATGAAATTGTTCATACCGCAACCAAGATTTATTTAATTAGAGGCTGCGCCCTCGCTTCGCGATCTTGATTTATTTTCATCGCGTATAAGGCTAAGCTTTCCAGTTGCGCACGGTTCGTCGCGTGTTTTCGCGCCATTTTTTTTTTTTCCAGCGCGACGTGTCTGTAACAGGAGATGGCGAAGAGTAAATTCGATCTGTTTGTACGAAATCGCTGGAAGCTCTTGAAACGCGCGACATTCGGCTAGCAAATACATGCATACTCGACTCGCTCGTTGGCCGTCTGCAAGTAAGAGGATGACGTATTCGGGCGAAAGCTAAACGCTGTTACGACGATTCTTCGCGCTGATCGTGCAGACGCCTCAAGGCCGCGCCGCTTCTTTATCGGCTTGTCGCGACCAACTTGGCCAGACTACCTTCTGCGCTGTGGGAATTGAGTAATTATCGCGTCACACCTCCTAGAATTGTATTTATAGCGGCTCCATGAAGAGCCTCCCCAGCGGATCCACGTGTGCCGTTGATTAGAAACCGAGATGCGCTCGGGGATCCAGTCCAACGATCTCCGCTGCTCGAATATCCTACAGGAAATGCAGACACTTTCTAAACTTCCGTACGCTTCCTCGTTGCTTGCACGGCGGATTACGTATCGGGGTCGAAAGGGATCGATTTGGAGAAATGGCTTGAAGTTTATACGCTCACGCAAGCTCGGCCACCCCGCCGCGCCACCCGCTCGGTCGCAAACACTCGAAAACCACAGGCTTGTCAAAATATAGGTGCAATTCATTACCCTCCGAATCCACGAAGGTATAGGATCCAGGTAGGTAGTCGATGCGCCCGCCTTTTGTCCGAACTAAATGGATCCCCGGCGAGCGCTGCCAACCAATGCTTTTTCTCGCTCAACAAGCTGTGAAGCACGCTTTAAAGAGGAAAATGCACCTTACAAGCCCCGCGCCTATTACACTGCGGCTTCTTTCAGGGACAGCTTCGATTAATTAAACGCGTCCATTCGTAATTCAGGCGGTCGGAGCAACAACGGACTAACCCACAATTTTTTTTTTAAATTGAATTAGTAGCAATAACGTATTCCAATAGGCTCTACTAACCATATAAAATAGGGGAAAAATAGTTTTTTTAATGTAGGTTGGTCCGTTGTTGCTCTGACTGCCTCCGTTATCAGGGATCTATTATCGGCTGTGCGCAGCGGAAGCAAAGTGTTAGGTAGTATGGCGAAGAGCGAGACTAGATTCCGCGATTTATTAAGCGGACCCTTACAGCCACAGCGCCGTCACGCATCACATAACTTATGGCCGAACAGCGATGCAAGCGATACAGAGAATAGCCGTATATAACGAAGGTTATGGTGTTACCGGTGGATGGTGGAGTGGCACGGTGTCCAGTGACTCCCATGTCGGCTTGTTATCCGGACCGCCCCATCGTTATCTGCAATTACCCGAAAACAGCCCCTAGTTTATAAATTATAGACCATCCCCAATCCCTATCCTCACCACCCCTTCCCTTCCCGCCTTCACCCGTCCAACCCTGCGCTCTGCCTTCAGCCTCCGTCAGGATTACATCTGTCATCAAACGCACCCAATTACGTTCAATTATCTTACCAACGACCCCGTCCACCCCGATCACTCGTACCTACCACGCCGCGTCGTCGTCCTCCTCGTCATCGGGTTGCGTCATTCACGGCAGAAAATTCATTTGCCTTCGATAGCAGCGACGCAGCCGTGCCATTTTTCCCCCGGGTGCGAATTTGCGCGTTTACCGGCGAATAAGAAAGCGGGCCACGTAAGATCCGAGATTAAGAGATGTAATCCTTGGGTAGCGACGATTCTGTCGACTGCTAGTACTACCCGCAGCCAGGGGGTAGGGATGCACGCCGACGACAATGCGATCGGCCTGCCCCGCACTATTGTCGCTGAGATTTCAATGGACATTGCGACAATGAGCTATTGACAACTGTGCGTCGAGTTACGTAAAGGGCGGTGGGTTCCCTTCGGCGCGACGGGCATAAGCCTGCTTGACTGTACTTTTCACGCCCTTTTCCACGGGCCTCGTGGAAATTATTATGTCGCATCACCCTTCATCGCGATCGCGAATAGACATCTGCTATTACAGATAGGTACCAGCTAGGTATCCGTGGAAATTTCACGGGATCGCTGCCAATGGCGCCGATGATTATAACCGCGTCCTAGCCCCGCTGGAGCCCGGTGAACGAGAAATCATTTGCCGACGAAGCAACTTGTATAACAGCCTTTATTTTTATCGATATGATACAATTTTAATGGGTGCGTGTCATGCCGCTGCATCACGCAGTACACCTACATAGGCATGTACGCATCGCGATCCATCCTTCCGCGCTGCTATTCCCATGACGCGTTACAGTAGTTATTACGAGACTTTACGTTGCAGAAATAGGTCAAGCGATGGCGGTTGATAATTCGACTCCGTTCCGACTTCCAACAGAATTCTCGCGACTTGGCGGTGTTCTTTTTTCCTTACCAACAGGGCCGGTTTCCCTTGCTTGGCGTGGTCGCGCATTAAGAATCCAATCCCCCCATTGACATTGCTTTCCGTTCACGCTAATGATCGGGCGCTACTGCGGGAAAGCTGCGATCTTGCCGGCGCGACGCGACGCGATCCCTCGATTACCTAACTGCTAGCCGTTACGGTACTGTCTATAGGAAGATTGGTTTTAGCACAAAAATACATCTTCGTAATTACATCTATAGACCATCTTCGTGGCAATGCCGGCGTGTCGTAAATTAACATTTCCGTAGCTTAAAAAATTGAAACGTTAAGAGATCCCGCGGCCGGACCGCGCTGGCAAGGGTGAAGGGGACTCGGACTCGTGGCGCTCGCCACTGGAATTGCTGGGAACGCGCGAGAATCAGGGGCGCACTCCTCGGCTCTGCCAGCACGGGCCCGCGGTTCGACCGCGGCTATGACGTTCGCTTGCTCACAGAAATACGATACACGATATTCATAATACGTATATATTTATATATTTACACACGAAGTTTCAACTTTAATATGCACTTGGAAGACAGAGGTTCATACGTTACGTACATATCGATAATTGTAAACTTGCACGCCCCGTGCGTGCCTTATATATATATATGTATGTGTTACACGTGCGCGTAAACGCGATATGGTTCGTAAGTGTAAATTAGGTACGCCATGTTACTCCATTTTACTTATTCTCGGTGTTTCCCTCCTCGCCCCGAGACGCTCGTCTTCCCCCTTTCGTTCCACCAAATCTCCCTACACGTATCATCTATCTATGCCGATCGCGGCTTGGAGAAAATACGAGTATCTAATTCGACTCGATCATCCCAAGACCCAGCTTAGTTCGCTAATATATCGTCGAAATGGACTATCCATGGACTAATAATGAGTACACGCTCGTGTGATATGTTAAAGAATGTTCAAAAATGTCGCGCGATCGTCGAAGCTCGCCACCCACGTCGATTTTGCGCTCGAGATACGTAGAGAAGCTGGGTACACATTGCGCAGGCCGTAAAGAGAAAAGACCGAAGGTGATCCTTTCGAATGGGCTAAGGGCATGTGCATCCAGTTCCCTTGCGCGCCGGAGAGTGCTCTCTCCCCGTGGAAAATCCAATGACCCATGAATCGCGAGCTTCGCCGATCTTCGTCGCACTAACATATTTACATGATATGTTACATCGAGAGTTATAAGATAAAAATGAAAGGTTCTATTCTACCGATCGTTACACACGTAGGAATTAGATAGAAGATCGCAAAGCGCGATCTAAAAATGATATGCTCGTCGTTTCCAGTGCCACGGTTCCTTAAAACAGAATAATTAACAGTTTACGATGACGTGTATCGCGAGCGTGCGTTCACTGTCAAAGTTTAAAGCGAATTTATTTAGACTTTACACTGTGGGCGTGCCTCGCTGATGATTCGCCCACAATGAAAGGTGTAAAGATTCGTTTCATCTGTATTTCGTGGAATGCGAGACCAGTGAACGAAGTAGGAGCCAGTCTCTACTTTTGCCCGATTCACACTCACCGTGGACGAATCATCCGCGATGCACATCCAACGTGTAAAGTCTAAATTCGCCATATACATACGATGGTGAATGGTGAAACACTGGAAATCAATTACATAGCGGCAAACATTGTTACAGTTTGGCTGTCTGATATGAAAACGGAATCTGCGGTTAACGGGAAATTGGAAATGCTCGACGATGTTCGCCGATCGCTATTCGCGCGTTAAAACAGGCATAGATGAAAACCGCCAGCGACACGAACGTGTCTACTCTGTCGCGAGATGTTACTTACTTAAGGGGAGGTTTTGGTCTAAATGTCGATTTTTTTTTTATTTCATTTTTCGAATGTTCAACCTTCTAGGAAAACGTGTTTAAAAGGATTTGTTGAAATTCGTAAAATTCACGAAGTTATAGGCATTTGAGTAGCGGCAAATGCATGGGTCACGATCGGCCACTCGGCGCTCACGTAAAACTTCAAACGCGTTTTTCTCGAAACAGTGTTTTCAAAACGGTAGGACCTATATCTTCAAAAGTTATTATCCGATTTGACTGAAACTTTTTTTATTTTGAAGAATATACTTCTGGCTAGGGGGGGGGGGGGGGGAACTAAAAAAAATTACAAAAAGTTGAAAATTTATAATTTTTAAAGGCGTTGAAAGGACGAAAAATACAGGGAAAAGTGATTTCAAACGTGAAGTGTCGTTATTTTCTAAAAAAAATGTAATTTTTGTAATTTTTTTTTAGTTCCCCCTCTAGAAAAAAGAATAATCTTCAAAATAAAAAAGGTTTCAGTCGAATCGGATAATAACTTTTAGAGATACAGGTCCCACCGATTTGGATCAATTTTTTGACGCCTTAACTTTAACGACTCCCCAGGGCTGTTTGCACTGATTAATTATAAAACAAAAAATATATTTCTATAACATAAGACATCCTTAATACAATGCAACAAGTCCCATTCAATTATATATAGTAGTTTTCCTTTAATTAATTCCTAAATGTCACCTATTTTTTGGGGCTCTAGACCAGAACCTCCCCTTAAGGTCGACCTTAGGTACCTATAGTTTGAGAATTCATAGCTGCCTGATAGGGCTCTGCCTCCTCGCGAGGACACCACCGCTTCCAACGTATATGTCAACTCTTAAAGTAGAGGGAACTGGTAAACGAAAATGCCACCGCCGGCGTCGCGTCGATATCGCGAAACACAATAGACAATGCTCGTCTCGGTAACGACGTCTTACATATTAAAAACTCTGAACAAACTCCGTTGACCTGCAATCGATGAAATTAATATACATAGGTACTCAGGTATCGTCGATGGATCATTCTACATTCTACAAGTGTGATCCGCGGAGACGAAAATCGAATGTTCCGCGAATATCTGCTCTTCGTGTATCTTCCTAGACGGCCCTATAATATCCCTCCCTTCGGCAGGGACAAGTGGATCAGCGTCCATCTCGCGAGTCGAAAACCTATCGATACAACCATCAGAGTTTGCGACGACAGACGTACCCTTTGCGCGATAGTGGATTTCTCCTACGGTGATACGAATATTACGAATCCGTGGGGCAGCTTCCACGCATCGAGCCCTTTCATCGTTACGCTATGATATACGTGTGGATATGTATTTGAAGAGTAAGATAACCGCGGGTACGACTGATCCGCGCTCCCCTCTGGGTAGTCGATGAATAATAAGAGCCATCTACCGGTTTGTAAACTCCGACAAGTATTATACGAATATTACGAATCCGTGGAGCAGCTTCCACGCATCGAGCCCATTCATCGTTACGCTATGATATACGTGTAGATATGTATTTGAAGAGTAAGATAACCGCGGCTACGACTGATCCGCGCACCCCTCTGGGTAGTCGATGAAAAATAAGCGCCATCTACCGGTTTGTAAACTCCGACAAGTATTCGTAAACGGTGACGGATCTCGCGCGAAACGTTCGCGCGGCTTGGTGGTGATCCTGTGATATGCCCGCGAGCTGATCGCGTTCTCCCCGCCAACTTGGAAACGATTTACTGGTTGCTGCGCGGGAAAGGTCGCTGGCGTTCGTTTTGGCGTGGTTGCGGTCCGAAGTCCAAAGTCCAAGGTCCAAAGCCCGAAGTCCAAATTGCGTGCAGGGTTGAAGCTCCTACTCCATGGTGTCGTACTTGACTTTCTTTACCTTGAAATGGCGATAGGCTGCGTAGCCGGTGATGGTGAGCAGGACGGCAGCGGCTAATGTCGAGCCGACCGCCACCGGCGCGGTCTCGTCCCGGAAGCCGCGCGCGCTCAGCGACGTGCACGAGAATTCCGCTGCGAACTCGTTGTTCTTGAACTTGAACGGCTGCAGCTTCATGTCCCTGTAAATCCCACCAGCCAAGCGCACACGGCAAGCACACGGCGTATTTCAGAACTGGGTGGCTCGAAGGAAAGGCGGGAAATCTCATGGCTACGGTGGCCTGTTAAGTACTTCGGCATACCTGAGTAGCACGCTGGCATGATTCTTGCCGTCGGTCAGGGGAATTTCCGTCTCTTCGCTGCAGGCGTACGACTTTCCAACCGGCGTTGGGAACAACGTGGCGCTGTGCTTCTGTCCAGTGCTACTCAGCCTGATTGTCTTGCCTTGCACGGAAAAGAAATTGGAGCGAGGATGAGATTATCGGACGAAGGAAATCGCGTCGCGGCGCACGAGACTCGACTCACCTGGCTGGTCGTTGTGCTCGAAGTGTTCATCGCTGGAGTTATAAGTGAGCTCGATTTTCTCCACGTACCAGCGTTCGCCACCCGGGGTCTGGAATACGTAGGCATTCATTGTTCGACTTGTTGATTTGTCACGCCATTACCGGTTAACAAAGCCGCGCCGCGCGTAGCCGCCGCGAGATTTTCATGTGTTGGCGCGGCGTATAATCGTGGTTCGTGGCCAGCGACCGAACAGCAATTTTCACTTCATATTTTATGATCGCAAGTAAAAGTTTCCGCGCGGCGTGTAAACGAGCGAGTTATCGCGAGATGGTTCGTCACGCGATCTACGGAATGGGGAGGAGGAATTAGAATCGGGGGAAAAGGGCTGGGTATCGATCTCCGTTTCAAGAAACGACCGTTCTCGTGTGCACGCCGAACGCAGTAACGCAGTAACGCAGCTTTCGTGGCCTCGGTCGCGTTTGAAGAAACCTCCCGTGTCATTGGCCAGTCGCACGCGAGCGAGACGCGTCCAGACTCCAGAGGGGTCGGCGTTGAATTATTACCTTAGCGAAGCTCCACAAAAGTACGAACGCTTTCCATTTCAGGGACATCGTAACCGTGTTCTCGTTGTCGCAATTTCCAGTCACCGTAGCGTCGATCGGCACGTAAATGTTCGCTTCCTAAACAAAATTGCGCGTAAGTACATGTTTCGCCATCCCCTCGTTTACTTTCCATAAGTGGCATCGACTCTTACTTGATCCTCCCCAAGCTTCGTGCGATACTTCACGGTGATCAGAGCGTCCACTTGCAGAAGGATGCAAGCTTGCCCGTTGCTACGGTCCAGGCGATACAAAGGTGGTTCCGTGGAAAGCGATCTGTGCGTTGTCGTTGACTCCGACGGCATCGCCATGGTACTCCTCAGCTCAAAGTTCACCACCGGCTTCAAAGTGATCGTTGGCATTAGAAATTGATTTAAAGGAGTCGAGTCGGTGGACTATATGTAAAAGCGCGAGACAGGGCGCAGAGGCAGTGGATACCTACTTGGAATAAACACGGAAAACTTGCGAGCTTTCCTCGAAACATCGACGAACGCGTTACGTTTCTGAAAACGGTATCGACCGCGCTAACAACTCGCACGTGATTTGATGGGCGTGCCGACGCCGACGACCGCCCTGTACCTATGTCTGTTAGGGTGTTTCATATTATAGGGTTAAAATTAAAATAATACCATTTTTTTTTACTTTGCTCATGCCCTGATTCCTATTAATATAAAAAGAATATCTGACAAATTTTAGGAAGACTGAGTAATATTTAGAGGTTGCACACCTTGCACACTAAATAATGTAATAGGCTAAGGAAACACGATTTCCAATGATAATTATTTTTATTCTCAAGTCCTTGAAAAAGAAAGTAAACTTCAAAGAAGACTTAGACTTAGATAAATTTACATTTTATTATTATTATTATTGTTGTTCGCACCTATAAAAATTATGTACCTTATTATTTTACCCACATTTTTAAAATCTGAGAAAGCGAAAATATGTAGGGTAGACCGGGGTCGGTAGTAACAAGGGGTGAATGTAACACGCTAATATCTCAAAACATATAATGGATATTAACACCAATTTTAGATATATGATAAGCAATGACATTTGGAATCCATGTCCTAGCAGTACTATACATACGCAACAGACATGGATAGTGAGCAAAATAACTTTTCGATACCCTACAGTAACTTTTTCTTACTGACTTATGATTGTAATGTAAACACACCCTTTGCAAGTATGTGCTTTTTTTAATCTGTAATTTGCCTTTTTTTAAAGTAATACTGCTCGTTACTTAGCACTTTTAAGTGTCTCGTTAGTCACAATTTATAATTGAAGTTCAAAAGCATGGTCGAGTGCGATTGTAACATCGGCAATTGGGGTCGGTTGTACCGCAACAGAACCGAATAGTGTCAAAGAAGGCGAATAATATTGTATTGTTTGCATAGAATCCGTGCAGTATTACAACCGATCCGGGGTCAGAGACGGTTGCAACACTTTACACTGTAACGTTAGGGCTATAACACTCTGCTTCTAATTTTTTATTAATAACTTGGATATCACTTGACATACAGTGAAACTGTTGTGACTCAATGATGTCAGATATGTAAGTAACATTTCCGTATAAGAGTTTTTGTTGTAAATGTAATAGTTCCTGCGTAATCGTATTCCAAAGTCAAAGTGTTACTACCGCCTCAGGCCTACCCTAGTGATAAAACTGTGCAACCCCTAAATATTATTAAATTTGTCTAAAATTTGGCATACAGATCACTTACATGAATAGAACCAAGGGGGAGAGCAAAGTTACGTGAAAATAGCACCTTTGGAAAATTGAAACACCCTAATGTCTGTATCTTGGCAATTGTAAAATCTTCTTAAGTTCGATACCTACTCTAATCTTTAGTTATTCGAGTATCCGATCCTTGCGAAAGACAATCTAATCATAGAGAGGGTCCAACACAAATTCCTTAGGTTTGCCGCTTATAAACTGCGACGTCCAATGTCACGCGATAATCACAATTATGACCAAATACTGGCGTCTCTGAACTTATCTACTTTATCGGAACGAAGCCGCATAGCTGATCTTTGTTTTTTATTTAAAATTGTTAATAGTTGCATCAACTGTCCTTCACTTTTGCGGGATATCTCTCTCTATGCACCATCCAGAATTTTAAGAGGAAGGACATCCTTTTATTGTTCAGGTATTAAATCTAAGTTCGGTGCTCGTGATCCTGTAAATCGGATAGTCAGTGTTGCCAATTTATACTCAGACAACATTGATTTTTTCGGCGGATCCTTTCAAACTTTCAAGAGCAATCTGCGCAAAATAATCATTGATAAGTAAGCTGCAATGTTCAATTTTTTCCTTTTATCTATTTTCTTTTTACGGCTGGATGTTTTTGTTTTATTTCTTTCTTTGTTTTCTTGTACGTAGGCTACTATTGTCTTTATTGTCTAAATTGGGCTTGTCCCGTAATAAATAAATAAATAAATAAATAAATAAATAATCTAACCGAATCCAGTTATAGTATAGTCTGGAATCCTCGATCCGTGGAGCAGCTATTAATCCGGAATGTGCAATTGTTATTGGACGGACCTTGAGAGCCGTTTCACACGACGATACGTGTATCGCGGTACGTGTATGATGGATACCGATGTTACATTGATCATTATGGGACCGTTCACACGACGATTCTCAAAAGAACAATGAAAATCGGTATCCATCATACGCGTATCGCATGCATGTATCGTCGTGTGAAACGGCTCTGACGTGACGCGACGCGACGAGAGCGGAAAATGGTCTGACACGTTCCCTTTGCGAAAATACAATTAATACTCGCGCAGCAACAGGCACGGTTTATCGGTAGTTCTCCCCAAAGCAATTATGGCTCGCGATCGCGTTCCTATCCGACTATATTTCACTTGCATCGACTCGATCTATATTTAACAGACAATCTCGATTGCGGATCGTAGAGCTGAGTTTGAAGGCGAGGGAAAGGCCGCGTTATCGGAAACAATAGTTGACTCCTTCGAAATTAACACGGTACCACCCACTATCACCCCTGTCGCGGTGTCTCCTCCCTACCCTTCTCTCCACAGCTATAAAGCTCGCGTATCATTTAAATAATTAGGTATTGTTCACGCACAAGTTACAAGTTACAACACGGTTACTACATGCAATACTTTCTACGCATGTATCGATCGCGGCACACGTGCCTAACGTGTCCAGCGTGGACTTCCGCAACGATTAATTATTCACCTACGTACCTATGTCGCGATGACTCGAGAAAATTCTGTCCGCTTGTGTTTCAGAATAATTCAGACGAATCAACTTACCAACGACTGCTTGGGCTTCGGACCAGACATGTTAACGTGGACTTTCGACAATCTACGAGTCGTGTACTGTTGCTCGTCCAGTCGCTCTGTCGTCGACGTAGGGCTGGGGACGCTGAACGCCGTGCTAAAGACACACCCTGCGGAAAAGTCATTCGTTAGACGCGTTAAGCCGCGTGCGGATTTGTAACGGAAAAGCTTGAGTTCCCGAACTTCATAGCGCTACGTATCCTACTAGTCTAACGATACAGAGCTTTCCAGTTTGTTACGGACGGTCAACCGCGGACGATATCCTTACAATTAGCAGCAGTAGCTGCTGCATACATTTGTATTACGCTTTAAAAAAAAAGGCATCCTGTTTTTTGCTTTTATAGAAATGAAATGGATGCTTTGAATCCCGTACAAGTTCCTTTTTCTTATACGCTTCGATAAGTTGAATTGAGGGCTCGGATGCAATAAGAGGACTAGCGCTCGAAAATGGGAAAAATTATTATCCAAACGCGATGAAATATTGGAAAATTAAATGTTGCTAAACTGTATTTTAAAAAATATAGTGTTGTAAAGCTCGTCACGACACAGATTTTTCTATTCACAGTTTGTTTATCGAATCATTAATATTCGAGCTAAAAATTATAAACGAAAAAATTTTCATCGTCCAAAATCATTATTTCTTTAAACATAAATTGCGATAACTTGAGTAAATATTAAGGGATCGTTATGAGAGTTGAAACATAAACTCAGAAAACTCTAGCGAAGCCGCAAAATGTATGCACAAAACCCTTATGTTAACAAATGTAATAATATTTCATTAAAAGGTAATACTGGATATAACCCATGTTTTTCAACGTTCGCCGTTAAAAAGTATCGAGGCAATTTTGAGGTACATATAACTTGCAGCGACAAAGTATTTCCTTAATATACAAGGAAGATTTTCACAAATTTTCACATTGATTAATAAATAATTGTAGAAGTTATGACGATATATATAATTCTCCCACGGCGCCAACTGTCAACGCGAATGCTAAGACTGCTAAATAGCCCATTACACGCGGATGTTGACTATTGGTGGCGCGGGAGATTTATATATATCGTCATATCTTCTACAATTATTTATTAATCAGTGTGAAAATTTGTGAAAATCTTCCTTGTATATTAAGGAAATACTTTGTCGCTGCAAGTTATATGTACCTCAAAATTGCCTCGATACTTTTTAACGGCGAACGTTGAAAAACATGGGTTATATCCAGTATTACCTTTTAATGAAGTATTATTACATTTGTTAACATAAGGGTTTTGTGCATACATTTTACGGCTTCGCTAGAGTTTTCTGAGTTTTATGTTTCACGTCGCATAACGAACCCTTAATATTTACTCAAGTTAGCGCAATTTATGTTTAAAGAAATAATGATTTTGAACGATGAAAAATTTTTCGTTTATAATTTTTAGCTCGAATAGTAATGATTCGATAATCAAACTGTGAATAGAAAAAATGTGTGTCGTGACGAGCTTTACAACACTATATTTTTTAAAATACAGTTTAACAACATTTAATTTTCCAATATTTCATAGCGTTTGGACAATAATTTTTCCCATTTTCGAGCGCTAGTCCCCTTATTGCATCCGAGCCCTCAATTGCTGCTTCTTTACGCCACTCCATGGCCCGGGCACTCGAAACGCAACGGCGGTCTTGATACAACTGCCCGTCCAGGCTTTCTCGCGCCCTAACCGTAACACCCCTTTGACGCGACAACGTATCCAAATTTTGTTACGCTACGCCAGAGGTGCGCGAAGAGCCCCTCGGAGCCGAAGACCTCTATGCGAGTCTGGGCGCAGAGATCTTAAGGGGTAAAACCACTCTCGAGGCAGAAAAAAAGACCTAAATTTGACAATTTATTTTCGGGGTATGACAAACGAAATAGAATTTCTTTTCAGAGGGCTTATTTAACACATATTGAAGTACGGAAAACAATTTTTTTATTGTCATTTTCATACAAAATGGCGGCGACAGAGCCCGGCGTCGAAACCACTTCTTTCAAACTGGGAGGACGGATTTCTCGGAGACTATTGCATGGATCGATTTGAAATTTTTACAGTAGCTTCACAACAATATTCTCTTTGGAAGTACGTAGCCGTTTTTTGATTGAATGTAAACTTTTTTTTACAAACAATTTAATGCTCATGTTTAGGGCAAAAAATCGATTCATTTTTTAAAAAGTGCACCACTTCCACAAAAATTGATTAAAAAAAGAACCCCTACGCACTTCCAAAGCCAATTGTATATAGATTATAATTTTTTTTTATTTTTTGTTCCCGGACTCATACATGCCGAGAAATCCGTCCTCCCGTGGCGGTGTTTTCAAAAAAGCTGTTTCCGACGACGGGCTCTGTCGCCGCCATTTTGCATGAAAATGACAATAAAAAAATTGTTTTTTGTACTTCAATATGTGTTAAATAAACCCTCTGAAAAGAAATTTTATTCCGTTTGTCATACTCCAAAAATAAATTATCAAATTTAGGTCTTTTTTTCTGCCTCTAGAGTGGTTTTACCCCTTAACCCTTAGGCTGCCGCTATAGCCACTATATTGGCACGGTTCTACCTCCTCGATTCTATGGGACCTATTGACTACTCATACATAAAAATTTTTGGAAAAAAGGACCCCTATTTTTACGAAAAAATAGCGGCAGCCTAAGGGTTAAGGCTGCCGTTCCAATATGCGGCCGGCGACGGTGCCACTAGTGCAAGGGAGAAGTATGCATCTGTTTCTCCCTTGCTCTAGTGGCACCGTCGCCGGCCACACATTGGAACGGCAGACTTCGGGAGCCGAGCGGCTCTTTGTGCACCTATGCGCTACGCAAGTACGAATTCTGTTCACGCTATTACGTTATGGTGTTACGTAACGCCATTACGTTACAAATCTGTACGTGGCTTTAGAGTTAGAGGACGAGGTACCTAAGTATTTTCGAATCGCAAGGAAATATTAAACGCGAGCTCTGCCGCGAGATCTCTTGCAGGTACCCTGAACCGAATACATGTTCAAGGTGGTTGACTCCTCGAGAAACGCCACGAAGCGATTGCACGGCACGTTCTGACAGCTTTCCTTATCTCTCCCTAAAACCGAGCATACCTACCTCACGCGACTACCCTTTCCCGTGGTCACGGCAATAGAATATTTTCGTTGAACCCGCGCGCATTGCCGATCTAAATGTAGACCCGACACGCTCCCCGTCGGATTAATAACAAAAGTGCCTGACACGATCCCTTCAGCGGTTTCGATCTACGGATTAGAAATTCCCGATTGCGCGGAAATTTCAGCCGTAAGTTGGGCTGCACGGGTGCCGTGACACGTTCCTGTTGGCTTCGAATGCCGTGCCCGATAAATCGGGCCTATTTAAGTATCTCGTATCTCGTATTTCGTTGTTGCGCACTTTGCGTTTATCTCGGGGGCAATAAGTTGTCACTGAGTTGTGAAATACGATGCCAGTTGATCCGCGGCGAGGTGAGGCGAGCCGAGGCGAGGCTCTCTGTTACTTTCGGCTCTGGTCACGGGCTAATCGAACTATCGCCCCGCACGATTTCACGCGGACTCGTCGAAAATCGTGGGAACGTGTCGAAGGGGAAACTCACAGAACACGAAGATCGTCTTGGTGTGATCCACGCGGCGCGACATCTTCTCTGGCTGCCTGCTCGTGCCGATATGTTCCAGTGGAAACAACGAAAGGATAAAGAGAATGAAAAAAATATGTCTCGTCGTGCCAATTGCACGCAAGACGCTTCTACCTAGGCGACGTTCACGAAGCTTGTGAGGCGAGCGAGGAAGCTCGGGCGCAGGTGGATCGATAGTAGAAGCTTTCAGCATGCGCTGCGATGTCTTCCTATATGTATGCGTGTGTACATGCGAGTGTACATGTACGTGTGCATGGAAGAGCGCAGGAGATGGTCGTTCGCTCGTTCGCTCGTTCGCTCGCTCGCCCGTTCGTTTGGTTCCCTTCGGGGTGGCGTTGTCGGTCATGTCGAGCGTCGACGTCGCTTTCCGACGTCGGCCTTCGCGTCGGCGTTACTTTTCAATTTTCATTCACTTTCTGCGCTTCAGGCTTCATTGTCAGTTGCGCGGTCACTTAAAATCCGTAGAATCAATCACCCCATTCGATTGAAAATTATTGTCGCGGTTCGCTGAACGGATTTCGTTCGAAAGTCCGCCACTCAATCATATTAAGGGGTTAGGTTACTCTAGAATTTTGAAAAAAAAATTTTTTTTTTTTGGGCTTATACAATAGTTTGAAGACTTGAAACATTATGTAGAACGTCCCAGTGTTCACAAAAAACAATTTCTGGAGATACAGAGCCCAAGGCGCAATCGCAAATTACGTTTTCAAACTTTAAGGGGTTACGTTACTCTAGAATTTTGAAAAAAAAAAATTTTCTTTGGGCTTAAACAATAGTTTAAAGTTTTAAAACATTATGTAGAAGGTCCCAGTGTTCACAATTTTTTTTTTTTCTGTAGATACAGAGCCCAAAACGACGTCGCAAATTACGTTTTCAAACTTTAAACACGTTTTTCTCAGAACCGTGTTTTTCAAAACGGTGTGCAGGATTGCTCGACTTCTATTTGATCAATCGCTTTGAAAATTTACAGTTATTCTTGCTATTACATTTATTAAGCATTGACGATCCGTTTTTTTAAATTTTCTAATTGTTTTGCGAAACATAAACAATACATTGACTCATTTTTCGTCGAAATTCGAACGCTAAATTCGAAATACCCGCCATTTTGTTAATTTTCACAAACATTGAAATGTTTGATCGTCAATGCTTAGGAATTTATCATAATTAATGAAATCTTTTCGGTTTTCGTTGCAAGTAATAGCCGTTTTGCCGGAATCCTGCACACCAGTTGGACATTAAAAAAAAAAGGTGTTCCGGAAAATGGCGTCGTACGGACTTAATTATAAACATTTTTTAAAAATTGCAGCGGTTTTTTTTAATACTTATTATACTCAAATAAAGTACAAAGTTTCGTATTAATGGGTTGTTTACTTTTTTTTTTACTGCCACTTACAAATTGCCTAGTCTTCCGCATCGCTAGAGTAACCTAACCCCTTAAGGGGTAACACCACTCTAGGATTTAAAAAAAATCGAATACCCTTGAAAGCATCTAGGAAGGAAGAGGAGGAGACGAACTTCGGCCTGGATGGCCAAATGTATGGTGCAGGCATCGCAGATTAGAGGTAAACAAAAATTTCAAGGATTAAAGTGTTCATAAAACTTTAAACGCGTTTTTCTCGAAACCACTTTTTTCAAACTGGGAGGACGGATTTCTCGGAGACTATTGCATGGATCGATTTGAAATTTTTACAGTAGCTTTACAACAATATTCTCTTTGGAAGTACGTAGCCGTTTTTTGATTGAATGTAAACTTTTTCTTTTATAAACAATTTAATGCTCATTTTTAGGGCAAAAAATCGATTCATTTCTTAAGAAGTGCACCACTTCCACAAAAATTGATTTTAAAAAAAACGGCTACGTACTTCCAAAGCCAATTGTATATAGATTATAAATTTTTTTGTTCCAGGACTCATACATGCCGAGAAATCCGACCTCCCGTGGCGGTGTTTCCAAAAAAACTGTTTTCGACGACGGGCTCTGTCGCCACCATTTTGTATAAAAATGACAATAAAAAAATTGTTTTTCGTACTTCAATATGTATTAAATAAACTCCCTGAAAAGGAATTCTATTCCGTTTGTCATACTCCCAAAATAAATTGTCAAATTTAGGTCTTTTTTTCTGCCTCTAGAGTGGTGTTACCCCTTAAACCAGAGAAACTGCTAAACCTTCAGTTGCATTTTCAGAAAGGGATAAGAGAACGGAATCACTTTCTTTTTAATTAGAATTTTACAATCACACGAGTATCGTTACTGGAAGCAATAACTTGTACTCGAACTTTCGCACTATAAGTGGGTATCGCCTTATATGAGACGTGGCGTGACACGATTCCACCCCCGCACGGGACAAAGGGCACGAGGGCTGAAGGATGTGGCAAGAGCAGATTTTGTTGCATCGAATCGTGTGTCGCGTGGGCGGCTCGTTACGTAGAAAGTTCAGCGTATTGCCAGTACGCGGAACGTTCCGACAAACTTTCGATGTGCATATTCTTTTAGAGAACATACGAGAGGTTCGATTCTTGTTTCCCGTTGATTAGCATCGCGCTGAACAGCATAGCATTTACTACAATTGAATTAAATTGCTACTCGTGCATTTTACTTTCGTTGAATATTAGCCAAGCTACACGTGTCCTCGTTACGCCCACTCAAACATCATTCCCACGCTAGACAAATCTCATCTGCTACCAATAACCAGCCGTCTCCAGCCGTCCCAGATAAAAGATAGTTTATTTTTAACGTTTGTTTGTTTTGTCCTGCTTAGTTTAGTTTATTGTACGTGGTTAGGCTTCACAACAGTGTCACCACTGCAGCCTCGCCTTTACTCTAATTGGCTATGTCATTTGTAATATTCAGTTTTATTTTCTCATTCTCATTGAGTAATAAAGACGGTTAATAATAATAATAATAATAATATGCCTATAACAATCGTTTCTTAAACAATCTGATAAATTTTAAAGATTTCGTAGCTTGCCTTACACATATTTCAACGGAAATTCACACAAACCATCCAACTGATTGGTTGGATAAGAATCCTTTTTATACCCTAGGAGAGAATTATTTAAATTTAAATATAGTACCGTGACGTTCCGCGTAGATGGCACACATGGGTTGCGAGAGGTCAGAAAAGTTTAGACCATTTTTCCGTCAGATGTCTACACGTGTGTCGGATTGCACTGGATCGCACCCTCCCAGCAAAGGGACTTTCGGTTGTTTAGGTTCTCGCCGGTCAGAATCGGTCAGAATCTTAGAGCATATAAACATGGAGGAAGCATGCAATAGGCGAAAATGTAGAGGGCGCTAGAAAGAGAGGGCAAAGAGTAGGTATAATAAGAGGCGTCACTCCGGGCGGAACCTTTGAAGTCCTTGCTTGACCTTGGCATTTAAATTGGTTGTCTATTTCGAGCGGGATATTCAAATCGACTAAATGTACCTTACCGCAATTGGCTGATTATTGCCGAAGTTGACCGATCATTGCCGAAGCTTAGCGATCATTGCCGAATGGGCATTTAAATTGGTTGTCTAGTGATTTCCCTAGGTTATCTCTGTCCTTGTCGAGTGACGCCTCTTATTATACCTCCTCTTTGGAGAGGGGGTGTCCCACACGTATATCTTTCTCTTTCTATCGCCCTCTACATTTTCGCCTATTGCATGCTTCCTCCATGTTTATATGCTCTAAGGTCAGAATCATGGATCGTGGCTGACGAACGGAAACAAAACAACGCGATTTTCCCCGAATTTTGCGCCGTGCCTAAGCTCGCGCGTGTAAGCTCGAGTTGGCTCGAGTTTGACACGAGTTCGCGGAAAGTGAGGGGTCGGTGTGACTTCCCGTCTTTCCGTTCAAGGATCAACGAATCGATGACAGATAAAAATCCTTGATATCAGTTCCGACCGGAAGATTATGCTGACTCTGATAGTAAGAGATAAGAGGATATCGGCAAGGGCCGGCGAATTGGACTGTGTAGTGAGAGAAGAATTGTTTCTGATTTCCAGGCGACATTCGCCAATCGTTTTCCCGTTACCGCCCTGCTCCGACCAACCGTTCAGAATTGCTTGTCTAGAAAGAGCTTTGCCGCATCTGTCAATCCTGAGGCGAAGATGTCGTTCGACGTGGAAAAGCGTAAGGCAACACCCCGATATCATTTTGTTTATTGCTGTAGTTACGTAAAGCGAGATCGATTCGTGATATTCGAATAGCGTCGTCCCGGTGTACCGCGCACCGGGCCCCGTTCGTTCGCGCGAGTTTTACGAAGGGGCCGGCCACGAACCGTTCTTCACCACCGTTGTCTCTGTTGAATAGAGAAATTCTTGACCATGCTTTCGGACGAGAAAAGAAAATTCTACAAGGGGACAATAACCACGTTGGACCAAGTCCCAACGTGGGTAGAGTACTGGTCTAAGAATAAAACGAACATCGGCATAATGACGCTCGAGAAAGTCGAAAAGGTCGACGCGGACGTAGCTAACGCAGTGTCTATGTGGCAAGGAGACATTACGTCGCTCGAGATAGACGCGATCGTCAACGCTGCAAATTCTAGTCTACTCGGCGGTGGCGGAGGTACATAGGAATCTCTCCTAGAAACGTACGGAGGCACGTACGACTCACTAAAGGGTATAAAATATTCTCTAGTTGACGGAGCTATTCACAGAGCGGCCGGAGGAAATTTAAAGAAAGAGTGCGCCACTTTGGGAGGATGTCGCGTCGGAGAGGCTAAAATAACAGGGGGCTATATGTTGCCCGCAAAACGTTAGTACAGACGGGAAGGCGTAAGAGGTAGTTGTTTCATGGATGTAATGTTTTAGATGTTATCCATACGGTCGGCCCGCAAGGGGAAAAGCCAGAAAAGTTAAGGGAATGTTACGAAAATAGTCTGGCCGTTGCCAAAGAGAACCAGTTGCGTACGATAGCTTTCCCCTGCATATCGACTGGAATTTATGGATACCCGCAAAGACCAGCTGCCAAAGTAGCTTTGTCGACGGTCAAGAAGTTCCTACTCGACAACAAAGGCGCAGTAAGATTTCAACTGGACGGCGTACGACCGTAGGGAAGGTTGTTAGAGCGGCGATAAGACTTTTTAAAATTACAGGTGGATAGAGTTATCTTCTGTCTATTCCTCAAGAGCGACAAAGACATATACGAGGAATTGTTACAGAAATATTTCGCTGTCGATTAGATATACCATCGATTGGCAGAGGTATCCCATATTTTGCGATTACACCTAAAACAGGTGTTACAAACTTGTATGAAAGTATACGTGAAATAATATTCGTACAAAATCTATAAAAAGAATTACGCGTTCTTTCCTAGAAGCCTCCCCTATCGAGAACAGCCGAGTACGGACGGTTTGAATATTCGCGGGCAGCGCGTCGCCCGTGAATCTCGTGATCGGAGTGTCGCATTGTCGGTGATTGGCGCGACGGCAGCGCCGTAGTTTCGCGGGTCGTCCGCATCGTGTTTCGGTCCGACGATGGCGTGTCGCCATCTTGAAAAATCGAAGTGTGGTAATGTCTGTATGTGGTAATAGGTGGGGGACGGTCGTTAATGTGGTGCGTCTCGTACGGAAAATCTGTCACAAATGGGTAAATATCTGTTGTACTGAAGTCGGTGGATTCGAGAGCCGCCCGGTCTCGTGGTGATCGCGTCGGCCGGAACGAGGGAA
Source organism: Andrena fulva (assembly GCA_946251845.1). Lineage (NCBI taxonomy): Eukaryota > Metazoa > Arthropoda > Insecta > Hymenoptera > Andrenidae > Andrena > Andrena fulva. The sequence continues at coordinate 91,337,592 of OX276327.1, read as the reverse complement.
CGCTGGTAAACCAAGCACACCCATAGCTTTTTCGCGCAGTGCTCCTCTCTCGCCGATCTGTCGTGGCGAAGGTGTGCGCTCCCCCGAGCGAGATCGCGGCTAGTGAGTAGTGCGTGAGTCGGAAAGAGGATAGAGTGACAATTTCGCGGAACCTTGGTACGATTTTAGGGAAGATCGGCACGACCAGGCTCCCGGGATCCCATCGTTTGGCCGCGAGTAACGCGAGCGACGTTGCATCGTCCAACGTCGCTAAAGCGAGCGGAGTGTGTGCGTGTGCGCGTGTGCGGGCCGCGGCATGAAAGTCCACGAAGACGTGGTCCGTCAAAGGAAAGCATCGAAATAAGGGACGGAAGTAATCGGGTAATATCGTGATCGGGATCGGGACCGGGACGTAGGTCGTATATATCTGTTCGGTGGGTTTGGTTCTATCGGGCGGTTGCTCGCTCACTCGTTCTTTCGTTCTTTCGTTCTTTCGTTCGTCCGTTCGGACAAGGCGGACGTACGGACGGAGTCCCGTAATCCTGAATGGCCGCCGCCACCGCTTTCTAGGTTACTGACGGACACTCAAAGAGAGCGACGGAGAACGAGTTGGCACGGGAGAGAGAGAGAGAGAGAGAGAGAGAGAGAGAGAGAGAGAGAGAGTGCGTGAGAAAGAGAGGGAGAGCAGGAGCGAGAGAGCCTTAGAAAGGGAGCAAGCGATCGGGACTTAGTGGGGTGTAGAGGGAACGAGAGAGTGAGAGAGAGAGAAAGAGAGAGAGAGAGAGAAAGGTACCGAGGAACCGTGAGCGCGCGCGCTCGCTCGCTTGCGTACGACTCCATACACGACCGAGCACCGATGTGCGGCCACCGAGGTACGCGATCACCGTCTCCCGGGTGTGTTCCTCGCGTTCGTCGCCGATCCCAGATCGGGGACTCGCTGCATGTGGCAGACGAGGCTTAAATCGCTGGTGCTGCTGCTGCCACCGCCGCCGCCACCACCGCCGTTGCTGGTGCTGCTGCCGACGTCCTCGTCTCCGTCGCCGTCACCGTTTCTGCCTCCGCCTCCGTTACCGCTTCCACCGCTGCCTTCCGCCGTCCTCATCGCACACATCGGCATTGCCGCCGAGACTTTACTTTAGATAAACGAACGCGTGCTGCTCTCGTATTTGTACGCGTGTATGCAACTCGACGCGTACGTATTTTAACGGACCAAGTGATATATCCTCGAACGTGTGTTGCGTCCGTCGTACCTACCTACCTATCTGCCTACCCACCTACCTACCTACCTACCTATCTACCTACCTGCCAACCGCTACATAAGTGGGTGTGGGTTAGTTCGTATGGCTGGCGTGTGTGCCTACGCTCGCGCTCGCGTTCGCGTTCGCGTGTGCCTGGATGTATGACTGTTTCCTTATGTGCACCATCGCGTAAGCGTGGTAAGTACCGAAAAAAAAAATCAGGACTCTTGAAGGGAGGAGGCTACACAGCGATACAACTCGGTCGCATGAAGTCACTTTTCTCTCTCCCCACCCATGTCTCTCTCTCTCTCTCGCTCTCCCTCACTCTCCCGCTGGCTGCTTCCCCTCTCTTGATTTGGCTCCGAAAAGGCTTCCTCCCTTCTGTTCTCCTGTGACTTCGCTTCTTATTTTCACTCCCGCAGTGTCCGTGCTGCTCCTGACACGCACATTTTCACTCGCCTGTCACGATCACGCTTCGAAAGGCATTCCCAGTTGACGGCCCCTCGGTTCCGTCCGAGATTATTGACATTGAACATGTTTCTTTTCGCTGCGCTTACTCTCGTACGTTGACGCGCTGCTGGCTGCCTCGATACACCATTGCTTCGCGAGACGAGCCACTTCCGCGTGTACGACCAGCGAAGCAGCTACGACACTAGAGGCTCTCGCAGATCGAAATGCTTTTTCATTGTGTACCTGTCTGGACCCTCTGCTCCTCCCGGCGAGGTCACTCGCGCGGTGCTACTGACCTTCCTCCTCCAGTCGTCGCAGTGAACAATTTTACTGCGATAGCATCGATTTATATTTATCGCTATTAGATGTGGCGAATCGCGTTACAAAGTTACTCGGCCGATGACGTAGGCATGCGTATATTTGGGCACGATTGCGCCGCGCCAATCGTCCCGTCCTACACTTCAGCTGCCGCGTATGGCAAGAGATTAACCCTCTTGGGAACGAGGGGAGGATATCGCGAGACGACTTCACTTCCATTCAGGGGCGACGCGCGTTCACTCTTCAATGCGCTATCTACGACACAGTTTCGAACGTCTACCGTTAACCTTATTTAGTAAACATTCGTGCATTCAATAACGATGCCACTTGCGAAATTCCCGATCGTTGCGATATTCGACGCTTACGTTAACCGCAGCTATTGTTCCTTCGGCGATCCAGCGTTTCTTAAAAGGTAAACAGCCGTCGGTGCTCGAGAGACGTAGAGTTTTTTTTTTTTTTATCGTCGTCCGTTCCACCTTGACGGATGCCGTGCAAAGTGAAATGCCGCGATGGTCTTTACAGAGTAGTCACTCGTCGGTTTTTCAATATCTTTTATCGGAATGCCCTTCTTTTCTCGCACTCGGCCGAGCCTCGAGCCGTTGCGCTCGATACTCGGAGCAGGGAAAATAATCTCTCTCTTAGCGAGAGTTCATCGTTACCCGTCAGCCAACGATTTATTCTTGGATTACATTATGGAACCCCAGTTCGCGAGTTTATGTAATAGACTTGGTTCGCGTGGCTACCGCGCTACCATCGACGTTAGATCAGAGCAAAGCGAAGCGAAACAGACACGAAGAGCGTATCCTGCAATTCGTCGAATCGCCTGAGACGAAGTATCGTAGAAGACCTAGGGGACGTAGGTGACGTAGGTAAAGAGTATCGCGAGCAGTGGATGTCGATGGTTGGAGAAGTTTCGGCGGTAGCGTAGAGGCGGAAGATTCGGGCACCTCGCCCTGGTCGCGCGTATACCGGTGACCCAGTTCGTAGGGACTGCCTAGGACCTAATTTTGCGTGACTCGGCGTAGCCCAGTTTCGATATCCAACCTTCGGCTTGCCGAACACTGTCGCACCTGGACTTTCGAACGACCGCGTTTCGCGGTCGCGAGCTTGTTAGCCGCTGCCGCGGCCGCAGCCACAGGTGGCACGAACTTTTGGACACCAACGCACGCGCGCCCTATCCCCCGTGAAATTCGCCAGGGAACTTTCCTCCACGCGTATGCACTAGAGCTCTTACTACCCGCCCGCCCGGGTACTCGAGTACCCGGTGAGACCCCGGGTAGAAAAAAATTACTCGGGTACCCGTACGATACCCGACTACCCGGGTACCCGGGTAGACAAAAATTACCCGTGTGTCCATGAGATACCCGAGTAACTGAAGTGTGATGAGATAGTTGAGAATTTCGATTTGACAGCCGATCGTTTTTCGACTTTCGATCATTTTCGGCTAACCTCAGTAATGAACGGAATATGCTGTCAAATCGAAATTCTCAACTATCTCATCACACTTCAGTTACTCGGGTATCTCATGGACACACGGGTAATTTTTGTCTACCCGGGTATCCGGGTATTGCACGGGTACCCGGGTAGTCGGGTATCCTACGGGTACCCGGGTACCCGAGTAATTTTTTTTTACCCGGGGTCTCACCGGGTACTCGAGTACCCGGGTACCCGGATACCCGGGCAAAAACAATAGCTCTAGTATGCACACACCGAGGTGCAGTAGCGATTCCCGAGCGATTGCTACGCTCGCGCTCGTTGCTATAATTAGTCGAGGATATCTCGCAGGTGCCCACCGAATATAAAATCGTATCCCAAACACCTGTTCCTCTACGGCGATGCTTCTCACCCTAGGCATCGGTCGATTACTCGAACGAGTCGCGAAACGATCGCCCGTTACGAGATCACGATTACGATCCGTTTTCGTACACCCTGCATCCGCGCACTTAGCTACTGTCGGTCGCACCGGTGAAATCGTAATTTTGGCTGCGATCTAGACCATGGTCGACATCGTTCCCTTCCTCTTCTGCCTCGCGGACCAAATTCAACGGCGGACTCGTTCCTCCAACCGAACGACCGGGTTTCTCCTTGTTACGTGTGTCTTTAATATTTTATAGCGCCGACCTGTCTGTGGCTTTTCTGTTGCAAGCCGGTCGACCAAAGGCGGAAGTGTGTCGATCCTCTCACTTTAAGCCTGCCGCCTTGGCCGAGGGGTGTGCGCTACAAGTTAGTTTTGTAATAAATTTCCATCGACCCGCATCATTCTGACTCGAGGATCCTTCGTCCAATGGACACAGTGTCCTCAAATTCTATTCCTACCGGTAGAACCGGCAACGAAAGAGTAACGAGTGAAAACATAATTCGGGAAATCTTATTTACGCGAGGCATCGCTTTCGGTCGAATAGATAGCATATTTTCTAAGCATGACGTCATTAAAGTATTTGTACTCCTACAACGAGTTGGTCCCTCGATCGTCGAGCGGTCGCATAACGGAGATAATGCTCGTTGGGATTAATAATCTCACTTCCGAGGGACCACTTTCGCCAGCCTTGTTTTTCGTCGCGAATTCGAGATCGGAACGCACGCGAGCGCGCATATACGTACCCACCTCGGTGACACCAACTTGTTTCGTTCCTTCATTTCTATGGCTTTCCGTTCCCCTCAAATTAGATAGAATCCGTAGCAAAAGCTGAAGCGAGACTAGCACCGAACCGTCTATGTTCCGTCCAGTATTTCTATCCCCTTCCTCTGATTTTTTCGTTCTTACTCGGCAATCGCGGAAAACGAGATCTTTCTAACGGTCAGAGCGGCTTCCGTGAGTCATTGTGTTTACTTGGTTTCCAGGGATTTCTCAATTTCCAGTATACGTCGGAGGTTGTTATTAGGGATGTGCAAATAGTGATGTAAGATAGTTTTACGCGAACCAGCCAAACGAGAGTGAATGTTGGCCCGACGTTACATTCCGGCGTATGACCGGCCGGCCACAGGGTATGATTCACTCTTGCCTACCTGTACGAGTTCGCTTCGTCTCGTTCCGTTTCTTTCCGTCTCTGTTCGATGGCTGACCTATCGCGACCGGGCCCGTGTCCTCCTTTGTGCCGCGGATCGTAAAATATCCTCTCGCGACCAGCCTCGAAACCCATTCGCTCCTCAGTTTACCATATCTACGGGTTCTGCAAGTGGAAAATCGGTTCGCCCGGTAGGAGCGAGTCGGAGCAGATTGTTGCGGCGAGTAGAGACGCTGCGTTTCGCCGTTTCGTTGGGAAGTTCTGATTTGATCCGCGCCAGCTCCGTTCCTAGACGCACCCACGCGTAAACGCCGCGCCGGCCGGCCGGCCGCGCGTCCGATTCGTTTCATGGTTTGGCGGTAGAGAATCGTGCGATGCAACGGTACGCGCGCGGGGATGCTACTCGCCTAATTGAATCAACGGTTCACTGCGCATACCAATTAATAAAGAGGAGTCCGTCGATCGACGATGGCCCAGATGCACCGCTATCGCCCGCCGCGTATTTGATGAGTTGTCTTTCGCCTGTTGCCTTTAGCATTCGCCTGGCAAACAAGCGCTCGCCCGATCAGAGGGCGCCGTTACCGAGCCCTTAGCGTCGCCCCGTGGTCGATCGATGGCGAGTAATGAAACTTCGTACATTCCATGGATTCGATTCCGAATAGCCCCGAGATGATTGGAGCGAACAGTCGCATGTCTAATCGTTCGCGTGTGCTCTGTTACAGGCGTAGAAGAAGAGGGTGTATCGTTAAAGCGTCGGAGGGTCTGAGGCAGTGAAACTGGCTGGCCTACCATGTCCGCTAGTATGCGGAGCACTCTGCAAACCGTTCCAGAATCAGTGCCGGCCGACCACGTCACAAACTCCAAAGTAAGTCCGAAATTCTGGCGGAAGCTAGCTGACAGTTATGCTCGTCTATTCGTAGCTCGTGCTCGGCGACCAAACGGCGACGAAGCGGCGACGAAGCTTTTTTTTTCACGCGTTACGTCGCGTTGGTCGTTAAGGTGTAACCTTATCCCCTATACCCTATACAGTATGTACACTCTATAGGAACGTAGTCGCCTCTCGACCTTTGTACGTTCTTTCACCGAACGGGGGTTGAAAATGTCACGGGTGCACAGGTACCGGATTCACGAGTGACCCTGATCGATCGTTACGCCCACCGTAATGTACCTACACGTCTACATATCGACGTGCGTTACGAAAAGTAGCACGTTTCAATTTTCTTACGAAAAGCAGCACGTTTTCTGACGAATATTAGCACGTTTGGTCTTCTGCCGCGAAGACTAACACATTTGACTGCCTCGCCACGAAGAATAGCATATTTCGTACTGTTGCGACGACAACTAGCACGTTATACTGTTTCGCCACGAATAATAGCACGTTTGGGAATTTATGGCGAAAACTAACATATTATCCGGTTTGGCCACGAAGAATAGCTGGTTTTGGATTATACTGCAGACTGCAGAAACTATCGCGTTTCAGCGCGTGGGCAGTTTAAACGAATTCAACTGTTGAAAATATTGTTTAATAAATAATAATTCCATCTAATCTCCAAAAGACAACACATATGAAAATTTTAATCTACACTGCGTTCCACATTAGAGCATACTGGTTTCGCGCAGCGGTACACTGCTGATTGGTAGTAAACCGGCAGCGGAAATGCTACGACCAATCGCGAAAGTGCTACGACCAATCGCATGTGTCAGATTCGTGGGGGCTGCGCAGATCGGTCGCAAATCGGTAGGGGCGTCGGTATGCTCTAATATGGAATGCAGTGTACATAATTTGAGTAAGGGAGGGTGCGGGAATTGCGAACGCGGGGTAAACGCGAACATGCTACTTTTCGTGGCAAACCGCTCAAACGTGCTAGTTTTCGCAGCGAAAGACGAAGCATGCTATTTTTCGTGGCAAACCGCTCAAACGTGCTAGTTTTCGCAGCGAAAGACGAAACATGCTATTTTTCGTGGCAAACCGCTCCAATGTGCTAGTTTTCGCGGCGAAAACCGAAACGTGATAGTTTTTCGTGAGAACGAAGGCAAAGCTGCTACTTTTGGTAAGAAAATTGAAACGTGCTACTTTTCGTAACGCACGTCGATATTATGTAGCTCTGGCTTATTTGGGCAAATTGAATCGCGAGCTTTCTTTCGTCGCCGTTTCGTCGATCCGCAATGTGCATCGTCACGCAAAACGTGTTAAGGGTATGGTTGAACGATTACGCTCGGAAGAAGGTTTCCGATTGCGGTGACCGGACGGACAGCGCTTTATGTACGCGTGCATCGTAACGGAGCGAAAACGTGAATGAAACGCGCAAAGAAGAGACTGCTGCGCGAACGGAGGCCGACATACGTACAGTCTACGCGGGATCACCATTTTTCGATCGCTCTCAATCGCTCTCAATCGCTCCCAATCGCTCTCAATCGTGCTCAATCGTCGGCGGTGTTTCGCGATGTTTCGCTGTCCCCGGTTACCGCAAACGCCACCGTCCGAGCGTATATATTTGGTAGTGTTGCTCTGTTGCGACGACACCGCGTAATTGAAAAGCTGCTTCGTGACGTCTTTGGTTAACGGTTCAGGGTAATTGCAGTGTACTAACGCAATGCTTCTCGAGAGGCAGAAACGGCAAGCGATCGGTAACGGACGAAAGCCTGTCCCACTTAGAGTTAGAAGCGAATTCGCCAAATCGAATCTGGCTCGGTTGGAAGCTGCTTAGGAGCGTCGCGAATATAGCGCAGCGAATAAACGGCGGTCCTTTTTTTGCCGTCACGACCGGCGCACAGAGTCCGTTTTGCAGATCGACTCGGACACGAGCCGTAGCCGATGACTCGACCGAACAGGTTTCCACGACTGGTTGCTTTCGAATTTTCTCCCGGGCGGCAGTGGCCGCGGCCGCGAGTTCTCCAGCACGGGTGCTCGAGCTTTCACGTTTCCATCCTCGCGACAGCGTCCGCACGGTTCACCTGGGGGAAATGGGGAATACTGGTCATGGTTGCTCCTCGCTGGAGGGAAAGCTGCGCGATAGTCGCAGGATGGACGGTTTCAGCTTGGACTCGGTGGTGGTCGGACGCTGGACCGTTCGACGGTCGGCAAACGCTCGACCAGGGCGCACAGGCTGAATAGGTGTAGTGGTTTCGGTAGTGCGGTCGATGACATTGAATGTGGACGGTGGCCCCGCTTCTCGGCCGATTAAATGGCCAAAGCCAGTAGTCCTCGCGACCCTCGGGCCTGCATAGATACGAGCGCATACTTGAATCATCCGGCACAAGGTTTCGACGAGGCTCCGAGCGAGCACCGCCTCCTACAATTAGACAAACTCAATTCTGACCGAGCATTTCCATCGTCGGACGAGTGGCGGTTTCGCGCTCCGCAACCACCGAAATCGTCACGTGTCGCGCTCCGCAACCACCGAAATCGTCACGTGTCGCGCCTCACTCGGATAAGCCGATTATCTAGCTATCCGACATTGCTCGTTGACCTTGAGCGAGGTAACGGTACCGGGGATCGTTATCGATAACGTTAATTAGCGCGGATGCTGGCATATCGATGCGACTCCGTTCCATTGAGCAAACTTTCGACGGGACGTTTGGCGAGGTAACCTTACAGCGACCGGTCCAGACGGTACCGTCTCGCGTTCGACCTACCGATCGGCGGGTGGGTTGATCCCCGTCACGAGACACGAGTCCCATCGCCACGAATTAAACGTCAGGCAGAATTGTATGGGCGCCGAGTCGTTTATGAGCTTGGTGCGCGTACAACGAGTCGAGCGTAACTCGACTTACATTACTATGTAACTTACCTCCTACCTACCTCCCAGCTCCCTCCGGGGCTTTACCCTTTCCGTCGACCTGCCACGCGACACCGACGCGACGCGACTCGCCTAATCGTTACCGTTGGTAATTGTTCGTTCAGCTCAATTCCAGCCAGCGGCGTTCAGGTTCACCAACGAGGTCCCGTCCACTCTGAACGCCGCGCCGCGCCGCGCCGGCACTCTCTTCTTTCTTTCCCGTTCGTGTATCGATTAGCCAACCGTATACATATTGCCGCGCGACCGGCCAACCTACTCAAGTAGTGGGAAAGCATTCCGGGGGAGGAAGTGTTGAAAGAGAGCAAGTCCCTTTAAGACTGTTTCTAACGCGCTGGTAATTGGATGGATTAGCGAATCGCCTTGAGCCGCACCAATCCGATTGACCGCGAACTTCGCGCGTACTAGCTGACGTCTAAGTTTAGCCACTTTCTTGAACACCGTTTATAATTGTTGGATAAGCGTGAATTTAGTTCACGGCATTCCGCCAATTCGCCGGACCCTGGCGCATTTGTCATTCGTCGGTGGCCCGTTCGCCTGTTCGCCCGTTCACGCGAACAACATCGATCGACGATCCGCGAACCTAGATCCCCCCCGTCTCTGGTATCTTATCTCGAATTACATCCAGTGGGAAGGTGTAATCGAGAAAGCGTCCTCGGAGATTCTAGGCGGAGATAACGCGTTATCACTTGAACCCGGAAGATCAACCGTTTTGGTGTCACGAACGCTACGAGCCAGTCTATGGCGAAGGATTTCCACGCGCAGAATACGCCGAGCCATGAAATCTCAACACCTACCTATATCCCCGGAATTCGGGGGAGATCCAGATGAAGATATCATTAGCGGTCCCGCGTCCGCGGGATAGTTGGAGTGGGCAGCACCGATAGAGTCGATTCGCCTCGGGTTCGCCCGAGACGTTAGCGAAGGTAACGCCAGATGGCGGTCGCAGTGTTTTCGCTCGGGATCCTTGTAACGCCAGAGGAGAGACAAACGCGATCGACGCGCGACGGCGCCTTTTTATTCCACTCTGCAATAGGTATAGGGACATCGCATCGATCTCGGTACGTCCGTGGGCGAAGAAAATTTAATTACCGACAAAGCGTCTTTCCTCGAGAATCTTTCGATAGAAGTAAATAATAATAATAATTTTATTTACGGGACAAGCCCATTAAGCACAATAAGAAGGGATAATAACAATAGATTACAATAAAAACAATAAAACAAAAGAGAAGCAAAGCAGTAAATCAGAGACGTTTTCGCCTGTTCTTCTTTAACGAAATCGCTTTGGTTTCCGCTTTGGTATATTTGGTCCTGGTCGTCCTCCAGAGCAAGACCCGTGGAACGAGGATGTCGGACACATCGATGTAACTCGAATCGCCGAGCATTGGTGAGACTACATCCACGGGACAGCTGCAGGAGGACAGGGACCAGTGGTGGCCACCATAAATGGCGGTAGAGACTCTGATCGAGAATCCACTGTCCTTGTGCTCGGGTAGCTGTTCGACGTTCCCGCGATCTGACATCGAGACAATTGTTCTCGCGTCGACTTCCACCTACGAAAACCCACCGTTGCTGGCCATCTAGCTATCAGCTCGGCCACCACGCGCTCGCGACTCTGCCTCCCATTGGAAGGAACTGGCTGATTCCGGGGACCGTATTGGCTCGCGACCCTGTCCGATGCACTTTCGAGCATCAGTTTAGTCTAGCTCAGACCGATCACGAAATCTCCCCTCGGCTCTCGGTTTCGCAAGTAGCAATCTCGAGGCACGACCGCAACGACCCGACCACTGGGTATATTTTGCAACGGTAAATCTAGCCGAGGGAACGGTGCGCAGCGGTCGCGAGCGATCGAAAGCTCAAGCCAGAATCTCCCGCTCCGCGAAAACAAAGCGTCGCTGATCGGATAGGAAAACTTTGCGATTTCGCCGAACAGAAGAGACCGTCCATCAGGGCACTTGACTTTTCGCGAGAACGCCAACTTGCCACGGAAATTTTAGAAGCTGAAATAGTGGAGGCCAGTGGGCAAGTTGCAGATTCTGAGCCGAGGAGAACGATCGTGCCGCTTGAATCGCTGCCGAAAATCTCCAAGTTCCCGAATCGCTCAATCACGCGTGTCCAGCTCAAACCGGCGCGGGCGGTTTGCTCCACAGTAACGGTTGCATACGCTCTCGTCGGCTAGCTGCGCTCAGAATTTCATGCTTGCGAGCAGACTTTTTGCCGTTGTATAGTCCTCGCAGTTTCGAGTATCTATATGTATATTTGTCGAGCTTCGGAAAAGAAAGGATGACCCATCGTTGAATAGTCGTTCGCGTCGATAACCCCTTCAAAATTGTTGGCTGTGCGCCTTTCGCTCCGGCCGGGCCGGAGACCGTTTAACGCTGATCCGTTAGAAAATCTGAACAATACCCTCCTTGTCGCTTGAAACGTTACTCTCGAACCGCAATGGGGCGGCGTGGGAGGGCGAGGGTGAGCTGCTACACACCTTTCTGCGGATTAATCGAATATTAAGAAGGTGGGAGGTATTCGCGCGCGCTTTACCCGCGCCGAAGCTTTAGACTCGCAGGAGACGGAAAGAGAGCAGGTGAACGGTTAGATTAGGGTAATTCCGGGTGAGATGGCTCGATCACGTTTATGTTTTCAGTTGTTTTTAACCGACTTCAAAAAGGAGGAGGTTATGTATTCCACCCGTATGTATGTTTTTTTTTTATGTTTGTCCCCTCATAACTCCTCAGCATATGGACCGATTTTAATGATCTTTCTTTTATTCGAAAGAGGGCGATGCCCCGGTGGTCCCATCCTACACTGCATCAACATTGGCTCAATATTTTGCCAGTTATGGTTAATAATAATAATTTATATGTTTGTCCTCGCATAACTCCTCAGCATATGGACCGATTTTGATGATCTTTTTTTTATTCGAAAGGGGGCGATGCCCCGGTGGTCCCATCCTACACTGCATCAACATTGGCCCAATATTTTGCCCGTTATGGTTAATAATAAAGACTATTGTCACCTAATTATTATTATTTTATGTACGTACGCGCATATCTCCTCAGCATGTTGTGTCAATATATATAAAACTAAAAAGTTAAAAATAAACAAAATTTAAAAAAAAAATTAAAACCAACTTCAAAAAAAAAAAAAAAAAATTGCACTAAAAAGTAAAAAATAATTCTTTTCCTTATTTAATCTACGACTCATATTTTTCAAGTCGGTGCCTCATCATTTGCACTGTGTAAATCTGGCGCCGGCTTAGAAAATATGAGTCGTAGATTAAATAAGGAAAAGAATTATTTTTTACTTTTTAGTGCAATTTTATTTTTTTTTTTTCAAGTCGGTTTTAATTTTTTTAGTGGTATATTGCGCGTCGCTCACACGCCGCATTAATCGCGTTTTCTGTTTGCTTTCAACTGTGAAATCAGGTAAGTTGTTTGTCACGTAAAAATGAACTATTCCCGAAAATTTTCTACCTGTTCATTAAATTATAATTTACTGACATTTCACGCAAATATAATGATTTTTTTTTAATGCAATGCGTTAATATAATGTTTGGAGGTTATATTTACGTTCTTGTGATGAGATATTGTCGTAGCATTATTGAAAAAACAAGCGAGTCAACGCTCCTTGACTCTCGGGTTAGTTGGCCCATCATAAAATCAAGCATAATAGCTAGTAAATGTTTTTGTGGAACATGCCAACGGAATATAAACGAAGACATAATCAGCGTAGGAAGTTATGGACAAACGAGGCATTGTTGAAAGCCTTAGAAGCAATTCAAAGTGGCAAAATGGGCGGGTTGTGGGGAGCAGTACAGCTGTACATCGAAATCCGATGACTGGGTTCGCTGTAAAAAATGGTTTCACGAAGGATGCTCAAAATTTTTGAACTTATTTTTTTGTCTTATTAACCTCATAATATGTATTTTCATATGGGTCATCTCACCCGGGCAATCCGGGTGAGATGGCCTTTCGCATAGACTGCAATTTTATTTTTATTTTTTTTCAATGTAGGATTATTTTTTTAATCAAATCTTATAGTATTTATCTAATTGTGTTTCCCTTTGCAAATATATTTTTGTCCTTTATAAAACCACTAAATTTACGGTGTACTGATTGTTTTAAAGAAAGTGGACCATCTCTCCCCGACTTACCCTGTTGGTTTCCCCGCGATTCGCTTTGCTCGGATTCCGCAAAGTTGTTCTAGAGCGAGGCTATACCTACCTACCTGCATACGTTGCCCGGACTTTAACCTCGCCGTCGTTCGCACGACAGATTGTAGCGAAAATAGTTGCAGGTGAGAACCCCACCGATCGCTGATAATCGCAAAAAGGTGGAGGTGTATTTTCTGTGGCGTTGTCCGTGATCTGCTACAAAACTAGCTCGTCGAGGGGAAGCCGCGCCTTAGAAACCATTTTCCGCTGGGAACGATAGCTATATCGTTCTCTGTGCTATTGCGTAAGCAAACTCGACTGGTTCCCTCGCTCGGAAACCTTGTCGCCACGGCAAGATTACGATGAAAGCAATGTGACTGCTTAAGTAGGATATTTTCCGCCTCGAGTTTCGCGTGCGCGGAACAGCATTTCCCCTCCTGTGTTCTTCTAACATTCGCGATAATTGGATAAGGGCGAAGATAAAAAGGTAGGTGCACACTGTAGCGTGATCGTGACGTCCTTGACCCGATTTCCAGCGAATATACCGATTCGGTTTTCGAGTGGAGGAAAGGAGGGCAGGATCTCGCGGACGCCAAAGGAATCCGGGCCTAGCTTTCCCTCTCGGTCTTTCTGGCTGAAATGATTTTTCCGCTACACTCTTTTCGAGAGCGTTTCTATTCTCAACACAATGCCAAGGCCGCGGTTCAGCCACTCGCCCACTTCGCACTGATTATACGGGTTTGGAGGATCGATAAATCGAAGGCTGTACACACGCGGCGCGTGTATAGAGTAATAATAATATCTGCGGCGAGCAGGGATCGGGCCGACACCCGACGATCTTTAATAAAATACGGGGCCTTTCTGCGAAACCTTCAACTCGTCTCCGGGCAACGTTATTTTCGTCGCGATTATCGGGCAACGCTCGGTTCTCCTCCGTGAGAAGGGTAGAAAATGATGAAAGAATGTCCGCGCACTCTCCAAGAGTTGCGAGCTAGCAATAAAAGCAGGCGATAGTTGGTCTCAGCTCTCTAGATTAATTTGGTAGCCAAAAGTATTTCTGGATGTGTCCGCGTTATCAGCCGCTTGGCGGATTTTTCTCAGACCGATTCCAGTCGTATCGGGAGACTCAGCCACTGGCAGACCTTTGTTAAACGAACGGAAAAGACGCGCGTGAAACTCGTAAAGATAAATTTATCATTTATTCACGCTGTAAAAGCCACTTTCGATCTTTGGAGTAACGCGTCGCGCCGTCCACTCGCACAATTCGTGACGATAAAGAAGGTCGATGTAACGTCACGAACGTTTACCTAGCTGCAAAGAAGAATCGATCTATGAATTTTTTACTCCTGCCAGCAGAAATAGGTACGGCTGGCAAATTGTTGTCTGTGCTGTGTATCGAAATGACGTTAACGATGACGCGATGTCGAGCACGATCTGGTCGCTCACTGTTCTTGCGTCACTGTTATTAGCATCATAGAATCAGAATCACCGTGGCCGCGCAAGTTCGGGGAAAATGGTTGAGCTAATCGGTGAGTCAGAAGAGAACGCGGACAGCAGAAGTCACAGGCGTAAAGGTTATCGATGCCAATCGTGTTCCGTGGATGTGCAAAATTCTTTCATGAGTCGTCAAAGCGACGACCCGTCCCCGGGACAAAGGATACTTTTCCAATGGGCAACCTCGCAAACGTCAAGCTTGATCTTTCAGCTGGAAAAGTAATGCGCAGTTGTGGTTGGTGAAGATGCAATAAAAGCAAGTTAATAAAGTCGTACATTCGACGGTTAGCGGAGCAGTAAAGGTCTACGCACACGTTGGTGGTCTGTCTGTCTCTGTGTGCGTGTTGGCACTGACACGGCCAAGCGTGAGCTGCTCCATTCCAAAACAGGGAAACGATATTTTTTACCACTCACCAGTCACACCGACCGCGACGCTACTTAAGGGGGGATCCTGGTGTAGATTACCGAAAATTAAGGAAATTTTGGGAATTTATTTTAAAGAAAATATTTATTAAATCGCATTCGGAGCTATGCGGTTTTAATGCTTGTTGCTTAAACTATGTAAAAATATTTTTTTTTTAATTTTAAAAAAATTGTATAGCAGAAGTAGAACGGCATATGTACAGTGTCTCGGCGTCGAACGTCTGAATTGGCGGGTGCTCTTGTTCCGTTTGTACTCGTCTGAAATAAAAATACAGAAATATTTCTTACTCTTTATAAACACAGTTTGTCGATGGATCTTGAAAATTGAAAAAAAGTTGAAAATTGACAAATTGGCAGCACTTTGAAAATAAAACGCGATTTTTCGCTGGAACATTCATTTTTGTTCATGCAATAAAAATGCTTTAAATTAATTAATTTATTTATGTTATATGCTCATCGACTAGTACGCGTAATAAACTATATGTGTGTAAAATTGCAACCCGATTAGTCAAGTAGTTTTTGAGTTATTTGACCCGCCAATCGTAAGAAAGTAGTTTCGAGAAAAATGCGTTTAGTTTTCGGTACATAAAAGTAGAAAAGGAAGTGATTTTTGGATACTTACAGCTGTTTTCTGTTAGTCTGCTATTCCAGGCCCGTATAATATTCCTTCCGCTTCCTCGAACAACTCGTTTTGCTCGATTTGCAATTGTCTTCGAGCCATTCGAGCCTCTTTGCTGCTCCATAAACTGCGGCGCTCCTGCCTCTTCGTCCGCTCGCCGTTGTAAGTGTCGGCGTACAACTTACACTGAGGTCCGACCGTTATTTCTAATGTTTCCATTATATTCAAAATAGCAGCATAACCTTCATTAAATATGCCAGCGGCTATATAGCTGGCGATTTCAATTATTTTTCGGCCTGTGATACAAACCTAGTACCCTTTTGATAACGCGTCGGAGTCATGAACGAACCCCAGTAATTCGTCACCGCACAGCTAATAGTAAATACATTTGTGTTACCTAAACTAAAAATATACCTTTTAGCAGGTATACAATGACTCACATAATGCTCCCGACACAAAAGCCGCTGTGCGCGTGGCGCCTGCGCGCAAGAAATGGGCTGTGGGGCCCTTAAAACTTCGAATTTCCAATTCCAACTTAGGGAATATACTCTATGGGACTAGTACTATACATTGAAGCAAAAAAAAATCGATTTTTACACCAGGATCCCCCCTTAACCGATACCTACGTGTGCGTTGGCTTAAGACTCTGCGATAGAGCACCGTCTACGCGTCTCTACCAGAGATGGGCAAAAAATTATTTCAAATAAAAAATTGATTTCGAATAAAGGACAAAAATTTTATTCGAGACTCATCAAATAAAAATAACCCAGAGTTATTTTTATTTCAAATAAAAATAAGTGAGAGTTACTTTCATTTGAAACGTCACAAACAATTTCTTTCGTTCGACGTGAATATATCCGTTGGCCACAAATAATTTTCTCGCTTCACGTGAAGTTATCCGGCGGCCACAAATATTTTTCTGGTTTGACGGAATTCATTTTAACCTTCAAATAATTTTGTCGTCTTTCCATGCATTTGTATTTGAAAAAAATTATTTGAAGCGCAAATAGCTCTGGGAGTAGAGAGCGAGAGAGAGAGAGAGGGGGAGCGTGTGCGAGGATAGAGATAGATGATACTTTTTCGCTCTCTGTAGCGGTAAGCAGGAGAGCATGATGCGAGGAGGTAGTTGTTCGAGCGATTTTTGGATTAATAATTATTTTGTGTTAAGTAAGTTATTCGTGAAATTTAGTGCGGAATGTAACGAAGGGGCTGTGTTTTTTCAGCAAATACTGTGTAAATGCGTAAATTATTTACACGTAATGTGTAATTAGTTTGGTTGTTACCTGGTGTAATAATTTTCATACAATTTTAAATATGTAAACAATCGGTTTTATTTATTAAATCATTCCTGTAGGCATATTAACAATTTATCAATTATAATTTATTCAACAACTGCAGGTACAACTCATATTTTTACAGATGGGCACCTGAGTACCCTAAAATAATAGCTAAAATAAAACCGATTGTTTACATATTTAAAATTGTATGAAAATTATTACACCAGGTAACAACCATTTATTTTTATTTTTCATATTTTTATTTGATGACAGATAAAGATAAAGCCTATTTTATTTGATACGTTATTTAAATAATTTTTTATTTAAATAATGCCCATCTCTGGTCTCTACGGACTCTACGGCTACGGCGCTCGACTTTAGGCATTCGTGCATCCTTCGGCGGAGTGAATGGGATGTGAGTGAGAGGTGCGAGGAGCGAGGAGCGAGGCGTTTACTCCCTACGACCCTATCGAGCGTAGGGCGTTGTTTATTTTCCCAGGCTTTTTTCGAGCCGATTGTCCCGGCCAGCGCCCGCTGCCCGGCGCTCGAACCTTGTTTACTTTAAGTTCCCGCTCAGTTGACCCACTTCTCTATTTCGCTGACCACGCACGTGGTCTGTGCTGGAAGGTGGAAGAGAAATAGGCAAGTGGGTCAAACCATCCAGGCGTTAAAGTAAACATGCTTGGAGCGCCGCCGCGCCGGGACAAGGTCGTTGAAGAACACATCTGAAGCTAAGGTGCACAGGCTTCTGATGGTGAGTAGTCGGCGCATCTCCTCTCATTCACTTTCCCCTATTTCCGCGGCTGAACAGATCGAATAGGCGATACCCTGAAATATCTGCGCGTATCTATCATCGCGCGGGTGCTTAAAAAGGGAACATTTGCGCCAAGATTGAAGCGTACGAAGGCGACCCAACTAAACGCGAGGCTCGCAAGAGGTTGAGGCAAGCAGAGGGACAGGTACGGAGAATCCAAGCGAATCCTCGCCGTTCTTGGAAAAGAAGCGTCCAACGATGTTTCTGGTCGACCAGGCGTATGCGCTCAGAGTCCCAGCAAATGCGCTCCTTTTCCCGCGACACTCTGGTTCGCCGCGAGAAACCGTAAACCGACCATTAACTAGGTTGATCTTTATGCGCGCAAAGGGAAGGTGTCAAGGATGTATGTATACGCGAAACCGCCTCTAGGAGGATCGATAATTCAGCCTCCCTCTACATCCCCCCGTCTCTCAGCCCTCACTCGAAATATATTCTTCTACCTGATTGTCGATCCGACTCTTCTCTCGGCACGAGGCTCTTCATCTAGGATGCACGCAAACATCGCCTCTGGCTCACGAAAGTTTCCAATCGCCGGAGACTTTGACCGTAAACTTTCCACTCTGAATCCCTTTCGGCGCGAGTCAGCCGGCCAATCGATTATCCGCTCGCGACTAGACGGCGAAAACCTTTTCGTCCGTAGCGATTCGTTGGAAGCATTAGAATATCGCGAACAAAGATTCTGGCTCTGAATAAAAATATGTAGAGAAAGAAGCTGAGGAAATGCGTGAAAGCTGCTCGAGTTTACCTTGACATTAAATTCTTCCCAGTCTCGCCCGCCCGGTCCCGGGTGTCTCGTTCAATGCATCTCGCGCGATATACGTATCGAGTCCCAAAGTCAATTAACGTAATGGATTCATCTCTGCTTCTTCGTCGTGCATTATCGTCTGTCCTCCTTGCTGTGCTCGCGAGCCTTCCCTCTCGCTCCGTCGCCCTCGTTCTCATGCAAACCTATTGCTTGCACAACGAATGCATCTAGGTGCGGTTCTGCAGTTTAATTTCTATTCAACCGGTGGCAGCCGATGCACGCAGAAATGCATACACGTTCAGCGACGCTATACGTGACTGGAGTAAACGAGCGAAGCACAAAGGCGGCTCGCAGTCGGACTGGTAAACGGATCTAGCGACTCGATCGACCGGCTCGACGAAAAGCGCCAGCAATTTACCCCTCGTGTCTAACGAGCATTCAGATCGTTGGTATCCTCGCTGACAGAGCTGTAGCAAAGTCGTAGAATGTTTAGGAAAGCCGTTAAGCAAATAAATTTCGGGCGTGAGGCCCGGTCCAGATCTGAACCGAACGCCGAACCGAACGCACTTGAGTAGTTAGATGGAGTAAGGCCCGGTCCAGATCTGAACCGAACGCCGAACCGAACGCACTTTGAGTAGTTAGATGGAGTAAGACGAGCGATATACTTGTCTTGCTCCGTCTAACTACTCAAGTGGCGTTCGGCTCGGCGTTCGGTTCAGATCTGGACCGGGCCTAAGACGAGAGTGATCTACTTGTCTTGCTCCGTCTAACTACTCAAGTGGCGTTCGGCTCGGCGTTCGGTTCAGATCTGGACGCGGCCTGAGGGCGAGCCGCTTCAAAGAGACGGGCAGATAAGGAGTCGGACCTTGCTCAGCAACGCGACAACTGTCTCAACTCCGATTCAGTTGCCATTAGCTCGAGATTCGGTAGCCGACCCCGGCCCGTTCTGTCTCAATCACTGCCGCCACTTAACTGTCAAATTTACGACTCTGCCGTATCTCCGCCAGCAAGTGAGCCTGCAGTGCAAGAAGCTGCTCCGAATTATCAACGTTCAGCGGAACTTCGATCGGGCGCGGACAGCGGAGAAAGGGGCTCTCGCAGCTATCCGTTTTAATTCTACCCGTTATCGGTGCGATTCCCGAACCACGGCCAGGCGCGGTTAATAATTACGCGACATCGCTACCTGGCTTCTCGATACACCGAGTATCGGGCGCCTCGCGTCGGTGTGCGTGCACGCGTCAAATACGATGCGGGGCGCGAGAGTGGGAGGGACAGGGAGGGCTGAGGAGGGGGTCTGTAGCATATCGACGGTAAGATCCAGTAACGAAAGAGCTCGGCTCGAGCGAAGTTGTCGTCGCGTCTCCCCGTCCTGCTCGGTCCACGCTCGATTCACGCTCGGGCCACGCTCAGTTAGCACGAGACTCGCGACCGAGCAGCACGATCTGCTCGCCAGCCCCGTTGAATCCGCGAGTCGCGAGTAACGAGTCACCACCCTACTATTCCCCTGGATTTCGATCGATCGATACACGGTAAACAGAGTGGAAAGCGCACGTGGCAGCGCGACGCTTTACACTATCGGCCCCGTCGCGGTGGCGGTCGCGTCCGTCGCTCGCGAACGATTGCCTGTTCTCGTTAAAGTGCACACATGGATTTGTTCCCCCGCCTCGAGGAACGGTGCGCGAGTGTCGACAGTGCCGAGAGCATTAAATCCTTGGAAAGGTAAAGGCTCCGCTTTTAATCGTCCCGGGGGAATGTGTCCGAGCTCGTTGAAACCACCCCCGCGGTTCGCTTGCGCGACGCAAAGTGATAATGCCCCGTGCGACTGTCGCCGTTTCCGCGAGCACCGGTCCAAGTAGATTCCATCAGCCGAGTCTAGAACAGTTGGGCAGCGAAGCTGAAAGGGAACGAAAGTCTTTGCAACTGTCGAATCGCAAGTGATACGAATAGGAGATCTCGGGGTTTCTCGATCTCCAAACCCGTCCGTATCTCGAGGTACACACGCGAATCTTGGCACGACCATCCGACGGTTATTAGTTGACCGTGAACCGCGTAATGCTGTGGGGCAGACTGGCGCGAGGTAGAACGGTGAATGGAGAATATTAATCGAGCCTCGGTTATTCGTAGACATTGCATCGGCCGAATGGCAAGGCGATAAGGTGAACGCGACGACGGGGGGTATAAGAGCGCGTAATCTGTTGTGTGTAAGCGCGTTCGGTCATTCCGTTTCAATCTTTGCACTGGGGCGACGCGTATCGCGTGTTTATCGATGGCGATTTCAATGATACTCGGGGCAACCAAATGATACCCTCGAAATCCGCGCGGAACGCTGAATGTATCGCTGCATCTCCCCGAGCACGGTTAGCCAGACACCGGGGATCGTAAAAGAGAATTTGTTTGCTCCCGAGCTGGCGGTGAGCAAGATTTATGGCTCGACTCGTCGCAACCAACTCTCACGGTTTTATCAATTGAACTGGTACATAGCTAGTGTTGCGAATGCAGAGGCGCGAAGAGGCCAGGAGGCGAGGCAGTGGAAGTGAACGGGTGCGTGACGCGGGTAACGATAGCTGGCATTGCGCGCACTGGTGGTCATCGCCAGCAATTTTAATTTGCGAAGCGTCGCGTCGGTGCAACAGGTTCGACGTCGGCCATCTAGCATCGTTCGGCCACGGTATACTCCGGAAAATAGCGTCGGGATCTCCTGCGATCGGGAATCTTCCAGGGTTCTCCTCGGCGTTTGCCTCGGAATGTTTCGATGACCGCCGCGAGGCTAACTTGACGTGGAAAGCTATCGAACGTTATTACGGACACGCGAACGTTAACTACGAGAATGATTAACCGTCGGCGTCGGTTGACTGCGAAATACCGCGCATAGTTGGGCTCGCGGCGTCGGCGTGCGTCACACTCGCAACGCAAACCTCCTTTTACTCTCTCTCTCTCTCTCTCTCTCTCTCTCTCTCTCTCTCTCTCTCTCTCTCTCTCTCTCTCTCTCTCTCCTCTCTACTCTCCACTATAATACATAGTCTAAGGTTACGTGCTTGTCCGCGTATCGGCGAACTGGCCTAATTCGTTTAACTTAACGACATTAGGAAGTCGCGCACAGGAATCCGTGGCATCGTTCTTTGCAGAGTGCATACGCGACGCGACGCGTCACGCCGCGTCCTCCGCTGCTCGAGGCAGAGACGTTGCGTTTCGAAAAAAGGCATCCGCGGGCTATTCAACAATAGCGTGCTCTCCTTCTCCCTCTCGGTGCTGGCGAGTCGCAATCTCGACGGTGCGAGCGAAGAGGTGCTCGGCGAAACGTTTCTCTCATCTCTCGAAGCTGCAGCTTCGTGGTTCTCGAGGTGGAAAGCAGGACGCGCGGAGTGGGCCGTTTACGTGGCGCGCTCGTGAGTAAACGCATCGAGAATCGCGCGGTGGGTGGCGATGGCATATGTATGACGTTTCGCGGACGGTGAAACGACGCCCATTCCATAGACGTGGCACCGTAAATAGCCTGGGAACGTATCGATTCACTGAAATTCACGTTAAACTTAGATGTTAGAAAAGCGTTGGTGGAAACTAGGGGTAAACAGGGTAGTTGTTGGCCACCTGGCAGTGATTGGCCTTTTTTTTAAAAACGTGAATATTAAGAAATAATATTCAGATACCTTCTACTTTCATGCGTCGAATGCAATCACTATTTCGCTAATAATTGTTATACTACGTGTAAAAATAGACGACTTGAAATCGATGCTTGAAAACTACAGTGATTGAATTGAATAGCCATACGGTTACATCAGGCAATTCTTAGATAATTTAATGCATTTATGATATATATATATATATAACTCTCATATTCGTTATATAGACAAATAAAGGTTTAAACTTTATAAAAAATGATTATTTATTCATTAAAATTATACATTATTGCAGAAATTATAGGTGGCCAAGAACTGTAATGTAAATAATGTTTCAGGACAGTCATTGGCCACGAGGCCAATGGGTACCTAACTGTCATAGCAGCAGTGAAATAGCTGTGTTGTGATTTTAAAAGGTTATGTTTTAAAAGAAAATACTATTAATACAATGTAAAAGAAGGTGCAATACTAGCTAATATAGAAACATTTAAATAGAAAAGGTATTATAGGTTATATATTTTTAATAATATTACATTACATTTAGTTTCATTTTATGAATATATCCATTTTTATTTAATAATTTAAATCCTGTTTCTAACCGAATTAATTCATTATTTTACATTAACATTATTTCATAATTAGGTCTTAGAGCATTAAGAATTAGGTAGGGTATATATTACATATAGGTTATGAAATAGTGGCCAATAACTACCAAACGATCGGCCAATCATTGCCTTCGTCTGGCCAATAACTATGTGTTTTGATAGGAAACGTATTTTCTGTAAAATTTTTGTGGATCCTTCTACTCTTTCTTTAAACAAATTCTATTTCTAGACTATTAGAGTCGTTTACAGCTATTAACACTAATTGTGTTCCTAAAGATAGCAAAATAAGACTTATAATTCAACGCTTATGTGAACCTCTGACTTAGGTGGCCAACAACTACACTGTTTACCCCTACTTATTGTTAGCCGAGAAGCAGGGAGCGAGCTTCTCTCAACCGCTCTGGCTCTTTTCTCTCTGCCCCGAAGAAATTTTATTCCACTTTGGCGAGAGTGCGGTGTGGGCAGAGTGCATCGCACTATGCTCGATACGCCTACGAACGCGCGTAGTAGATACCCGCTCGCTCTCTTCTCTTAAAGCTCGCGAAAAATCGTGTCCGAGGGTGAAGTTGATCGTAGCTGGTTATTGGCGGGTGTTGTCTATGGAAAGGAAGCAGGAGGAGAAATTTATATCACACGCGGCCGAGATAAAGTTCTCCGCTCAACTCGGAAGATCACGGGGTTAAGCATCGTTTGCGTCCGAATCGATACCAGTGTATGACGTTCGGTTAGTTTAAACGAATTCCGGCTGGAGAGATAAAATCCCTTATTATCCGACAAGGTTAGCGCCGATCGAGTCGGTTACATAATTTTTCATCGAGCAACACTCGAGTAATAAGATAGAGGCAAGGGCGGCTAGTCTGCGGGGCTGCATTACTTGCCCCATCTCGGGGATATTACGTCACAGATTATATAGCGTCTTCGTGGATCGAACGTTTGTCCACTAAAACCAACTTTTCCGTTTCATTTAGCGATTCGTTGCATCGTCGCGACCGTTTCCCTCGAGCTCTCCGCTGACGTAATCGATCGATGACCAACGCATAACCTTCGAAGAATCGCGTTTACAGAAACTTCCACTATTTACACCCACTCGTGATAAATAAGCGAGAACGTTGGTCCGCTCGTCGCGGCCGCGTCTTTCCCTTGGGCCGACAGCCTCGGTCGGTCTCCGTCCGTTTGCATGGCTTTCGGGATATTTGGCACGGAGACACTTTCGTGATAAACGAGTGAGGATACACTCCACCCTTTATCCATGGCGCTGTTCGGTGCAGCAGCATCGTTTCTAATAGCAATGTTAAGCATACTGGTAAATTGAATATTTCTCCGCGCTAAATCGCTCGCGAATGTCTGATCGTTAAAATTCGAGGCTCCCGAGACGAGCAAAGTAACTCCTCGCCTTCCACCTGCCGCCTTGCTCCGGTAACACCTGCAACTCGGCAGATTTACTTACCTGTTTCCAAGTGAATTCACTCGTGCCCGAGAAACTTGCCACGTGCACCTGACGCGTTTATCGAACAAGAGAAGAAGAGAGAGGGCCCGCGTTGATTTGCAAAATCCCCCAACGATCGGCCGCGCTGCCACTCGCGAATCCATCACCCCGCCGTACAGTGTGACGCGTATATGGGCGTTCGGGACAAAACTCATAACTTCTGAACTAATCAGTTTTCATCATAAGTACCCTAATACTTTTTTAAAGAGAATATAAAAATGCATCGATTGGTGTATAAAAAAATATACAGTTCCATTAAAAAATTAAGCCGATCTTGATTTTTCAGTGAATAAAAAGTTTTTTATTAATATTTACTTTTGCAGTTTGTTGTCAACTGAATACTGACTAACTTTTGTTCGAAACATTTTTTTATCAAATTATTTTTAACACGTGTATCGCGTTTGACTGCTATTTTAAAACTGAAGACAGCATCCAGGATGGAAAAGTCATGGTAGATATCGTATAAACAATTGGAAAAAGCATATCGGATGTGTAGATTCACATAAGGGTCTTATGCACGAGGAGACCTAGAGACTACGCTAAAGGCCGGAGCGGTGAACGTCTTAATAATGATTTTGGCTATTTTTTCTGTTTCGTGCAAATTCGTGCAGTTGAAATTGACGTTAATATAAAGTTTAATGATCCCTAAATTTAATATACAAAAAATCAGGGAGGTATTTTTTGGTGTTTTTTTTTTTAAAGTCCCATCGAAGTTGATAAACATTTAACATAAAGAATTAGTACAAATTGTTAGTATTGTAAAAAACTGACTCGGCAGTCTTGAAGGTATGACAGTATTAAACACAACTTATAAAAAGCAAATGAAAAGTATAAACATTCTGCCAATGGCACGTGTTTGAAAAAATGCACCGAAATTTGTAATGAATTTCTAGTATCACTTTTGACAACAAATTAGTAAATTCAGCAGAAGTTATGGGTAACATTGAAACCTACGTTCCTTTATAATAATAATAATATTATTATTATTAACATTATAAGATACAAGAATTTGTGGATCAAACACTTCGGATTTTTGACTTTTGTCCATTACGCGTAACACTGTGCGCCGTTGAAACGATTCTTCTTTCTCTCGCAGAGGTAGCCTCCCGATACTCTTGGCATTCTAATTAATATACGCGCTCCGCTGCGCGCCGAAAGACTCTCGGTTCGTGGAAAGTACAAGTTACGAGTTACGAGCTGGAACGCGATTGATTACGCTCCGGACGAACGACTCTGCCGGCTCGAAATACCAAGTGAACTTGTCTCGATGGTCCTAGTGCGGGAAGAGTTCAAGGAATTTCTCTGCCCCGTCCAGCGCCCCGTTGCGACAACACCACCACCGGCGGCTAGTGGTGACTCCTGTGAAACTTCGGACCCTTTTCGATCTGTGCCCATCGACGCAGCAGGCTTGCGCGGCGAGACGCGGAAATGCGCGTGTCGGTTTAAAAGGTCGAAGGTCGAAGGAGTACGCGTTTGCACGGCCTGACGTTGGAAGCTGCTGAGACGCGTCGGAGCACGGAAAGGTGTAGCCCCTGGAAGCCACCCGTGAAGGGTAGCCGGAGATAAAGTTGCGAAACGTCGCCAGTATTACGCTGCACGTGGAGAAAGTGGTTGGCATGTACGTAACGGAGACGGGTGGCCACAGAGTGGCTCCCATGCCCACCGCCAAGGCGAAGATGGTCGAGTACAAAACGCTCACCGACGCCAGCGAGCGCGAACGCGAGCGCGGAGGTGGCGGAGGCGGAGGCGGTGGCACGCATCTCGCTACCACCGTCAAAAACACCGTCCGACGTCTCCTTCGTCGCACGAAAAGCCACCGAGACGCCCCGTCCGCGAACGCCACCGTCACCACGCAGCCATCGAATGGGAACCAGCCGAATAACCAGGCCACCCTCAGGAACAAACCTAACAACGCGATTGACCCAAACGCGAGGAGGTCTCAGCCTCCCCTACCGCCGACTATCGAGCAGCATTCGAGTAGAAACAGCTACAACTACAGCAGGCGACACCCCAGGCCACGCGTCAGACTTCAGGTAAGAGAACCTCGAGCCACACCGAGCCACGAAGCCACGAAATCCTTGACGCGGTGTAGCGATTCAAATCCTCTCTCGATACCGCGAAGGCTGGTAAAGGGCCTCTTCAGCTAATTATCCTACTTTTCCGGAGCCTAGTTCCCCCGCGGACAATTCTTCTACGCAGATACCGCGTGGGAATAGCTCTTCCCCCCTTAGGCTGTTCCTCAAACGGCTACGCGAAAGAACTTGATCGCTTCGGCGAACTCTCTTGGCGAAACGGTCGCTTGTCGTTAACGGCATAATTGACCTCGTGGAAATGCGCGCCGAACGAGCTTAATTGCTCTTCGAATAATCGAGTGGCAGGAGGAGGATGGCCACGGTCACTAAATATACCCGGACCGATTCAAGCCGAATCGATAGATCTGCCTCCACCGAGTCTGACGCAACTCCGCGCGCTACCTCCAAAATTTCTGCCTGCAGCCGCGATAATTACTTCCTGCGTGGCGAGACAATGGTCCTTTGTTCGCGAGGGAACAACACTTGTTCGTTCGCTGGCATTGCTGGCGAAGCAAACGTCGATGGCTATTTAAAAGGAAAGGATCAGCTCCGTCACGAGCAGAACCCATTCGATTGTTCCTTCACGCTAGGCCCACGTCTCCGGCGCGTGCTGGCTCCTTCCTTTTACTGCCGTTTACCAACACTCGCGCCTGCAAGTGCATCGAGACACGCTGCAGCCGCTATCTAATCTATTCTCAGATGTTGCATTTTTCTCCGGCAATTACCGACCGCGAGACGCATCCGTGTTTGCCATGCAGTCGGGCTGGCCCGCGTTTCAATTCGACACGTCCCTCGAATATCGACACAGTGCCCGCCGCACGCTGCTCCTTCCTTTCCTTTCACCGTTCAAGAATGCCTTCGCCACCTGCGCAGGTGCACCGCTCGCTCTCCGTGTTCACCATGAATCGCGAGCGCAGAAACCACTCGCGAAACGTCCACCTGGCCGGAGCGGAGCGGAGCCGAGTCGACGGAGTTGATACGAGCGCACGAACGCGCGGTTTCATAAACTTTGGAGCAGAGGCAGACTCGTCATCGCCGTCGCTTTATTGCGCTTGCATGTTGTCGAAGGCAAAAGTGGCGATAAAAAGTTTACGTAATTCTGGTAGAAGAAGCGTAGGAACGTTGCCACGAAGATAGCACCGGTTACGAAAGGCGACCTTGGTAGATGGTGAACTCGGCGCGCTTTTATCGCGCCATTCGCTTGCTGGTACGAGACAAATTTCTTTGTTAGGTACTTGTGTTAGACACTAACTCTGCCTGTAGATACGGCTGCCCGTTTCGGTGTACAGAACCGTCTCGCATCCCCTTTCAGAAACAAGACATCCTTTCTCACCGGGCTTATCGATATGGATATTCGCGCCGCCACTTCTCCGGGTGGCTCCCCCCCGAATTTGCCGCCACTCGGATTATCCCCGGGAAGCAGATAAGCCTGATATCAGCGCTGAGACCATCGCGAAATATCGCGCATTTGGATCACGTTGAGTGCAATGAAACAGAGATCCAACGATCAGTTGCTGCCCTCGAGGCTCGAACAACACAGGAGAGTCTATGTTAACGTTTCTGTCGGGCATATTCATCGTCGGGACTTTGGCACGCGGAAACCGAACAGAGTAGATAGGTGCGAGCCGCGTGGAAAAGTGTAGCGGGGCGCGGAAAAGCGGGAGAGGTACCGGAGCGAGCGTTTCGAAATTTCCATGCGGTCGTTTAAACTCGGTTGCGTATCACCTGATATGTTGTGCAATTAAAGCCACTCCTATGCTTTTGGAAGATACGCAAGCGTTACCGTAGCTTTGGTCGGTAAACAAGATGACGTAAAATTATTGAACTCCGCTTCAGTCGCATTATCGACTTTTCACGCGTTATCAGGGGTCAGATGGGCCTCGCAAACCCATCCGTTCCATTCCGTTTCACGAACAACGAGTCGTTGCTTGGCCGTTGAGTAGCATCGTCGGTGTCGTATTCCTTCCATTCAACTTCCGCTCTTTTATTTGCAACGTCCCACACTGGGACAGATCGCGAATCTAGGTGGAAAAAAATAAGTAATGGCTAATTTTTATACTTTTCAGGTTGAAAAAGACGAGCAATATATTTTTGATGAATACAGAAGCATATATACATATTGTTATTGTTTCAAACGCATGTTAATAAATTTTCACATAACAGTTTAATTAATAAATTAAAGATAGAGGGATTTACGATGAGCTGGCACTAGAATCCGAGTCTTCTGAAAGTCTATTAAAACTATCGTCATTTTGATTAGAATAGGGATCGTTTAAAATTTCTAGTCCTTTCAGAAAATGCAATGTACCTCTGATAACATCCCTATTGGCAGTAGACAAGACTTTATAACATCTACACTGTGTGTCAGTATTTTGTGTACAGTCACAGGCATAAAATACCACGAATACAAATTTAAATATATAATTCTGGTTTCAGTTACATATTTCTCAAATTGTGGTATATCGATTTTGTAACCTGATGCTAATGCGCTAAGGATGTAAAAAAACGCTCAAAAAGCCCACTATCTATTCCCGTAATTGCAGCGCTTTTTCATGGTTTTTGAAGAACCTCCTCGCAGTATTTCCATCATTTGTGGAGCTACGCAACAATCCAATGCAACTGTTTCTAACAAATAGTAACGTCACGAAGCGCTGCGCGAATTAACTTGAGCTTGTGATACTTTTGCATATAATTATATTTTCAATCCATTAGCACATATTAGCAGTTCAAATTAGAATAAATCGAAACTATCCGTAGTAACCTTACAAATTATAATGGAATTACAGTGGCATTTTGTGGCATTGGTTAGTAATTAAGTTTTAAAAAAAAAAGACCTTGTAAATTTTGCATAGTCAATGCCCCATATCTACCATTAATAGAGGCTTTTTCAAGTAACCAAAATATGCTAAATTAAGAATATATATTAAATTTTTATAATATAAAAAGGTTTTTAAATATTATACTTACCTTAATGCGAAAAAAGCTCTAATTCCGAAGCAGTTTCCTCAGGATTGACTTTTGCCTTCAAGCATATGAACTTGAACGAACCGATTTTCGAAAACGGTGTGTACATTAAAAAGATAATATGCTGGATTTGCTCTAATTAGACATTTTTGAGCCAACATATCGATTCTTATAAATATTGATGACTTGAATTTTTTCCACCTAGATTCGCGATCTGTCCCACTGTGCGTCCTCCCGATCCTCGTGCGCTCCACGCGTGTACGTCTCGCTCTGCGGCGACGCTTCCACGTGAAATTTCACGGGAGAAAATACGGAGGCTCGTGTTTTTGTAAATTCACTGACGTCAGAACGGAGCGAGTTATAAATATTGATGTGTAGGTACGGAATATGGAACGGTGTTTGCCACGTGAGATACAGGGGGATAGATTGTCCTATCGAACGCGAAGCGAAAAGAAATTTCCGATATACCTACGCAGAACGTAAACGCTTTGTTATTTTCAACGCGCTTGTCAGACGAAATCACCAGGTACCCGCGAGCTGGTAGCGGTGCTTGACCCCGATTTCGGGCGCAGAACATAAATCTCATCCTCTGGATCGCGTTATTTCGTCTATAAATACCAACGAGTGAGTTCGAAGCGGCATAGTGTGTTTGTTTAGCAGAAAGTTAGACCGCGAACGTTCCCGTTGTCCCACCGAATGCAGTACACCCGCCGACAAACTTTCATCGCGCGCGATTTGCCGAAGCAATAGGTGGATGAGTAATAGCCATCCAGACCAGCAGTAGCTCCCGCGTTCCAACAAATTTTGTCGACGAAAAATTCATATTTAGTCCCGGTGAAGCACGTTCGGAAAGCTCGGCGCTTCTATGACGGCTGGCTGATATTCTTTGCCGACATCGTTTAACAGCGGCTGAAATGTACTTTAAACGATTCACTTCCTCGATAGACATCAGGGGTCCGTTGGTGTGCACAGACAACGTGGATGGGAGTTTCATCAAGGCCGTTTCCATCTAACCATCTAACGGCTCAAGCTCCCCTAGCGTGCTCGATGACGTCCAGTATTGAAAATTATTTTAGACAACGCGAGACGTCGTTTCAGCCTCACGAATGGCAGGCGTTTACAACCATCGCCAATCCTGCACGAACGTTTAAAAGTAAGAGGACCACGAGGAACGGCTAGTTAGCCTCCACTCGAATTTCCTACCTCGGCTGTTACTCGGAAACACCGCAGCCAAGACACGTTGCAAACTTTCCGTCGCAATCGTTGCCGAGTTTCGTGATTCGATATAATTTGTTGCACAAGTAGCCGCGTAATCAACGATCGACTGGCTTCACCTAGTAATTAGCAGCGAACTCGGGAAGGGATAAACTGGCGCGAACGAGCTGAGAAAAATTGCCGGAGGAAATTGAATGCTCGGCGGAGCGCGTGAAATTAAGCAGAAAGTCAAAAGTCGATTGATCGATCGTTCACTTTCCAATCGGAGCCTTAACGGAGGGAAGGGAATTGAAACTGCTAGCGAAATTAGAGAAATGCTTAAAGTGATACTACCCGCTGCATAAAGTGGAGACGTAGCAATTGCTTGAAAGACGCGCAAAGCAAAGGCTCGAGTGTAAATGCACTTGAAAATGCAATTAATCGTGGAGATGGAGAAGCACTTGTCTGAAAGCACTTTGTCCGCAGCCACCAGCCCCAGCCACTTTGCGCTTCGTTTTTATTATGAAAGCTACGATGCTTTGCTTCGCTCTGCTTTCGCCGATCAGAATTTTCACGATTATCGAGCAAGTGGAGTAGCTGGACGCGCGAACAAGCCAACTTAGCCAACTGAATGCGAATGAAACTCTCTGGAGAAATGTTGGAGTTCAGGGTTAATGGTTCTATGATTCGGTTCGTTTAGTCTAGCTAGGCAGCTGCATCGAAGTAGCCAAACGATGACGGATGTAAGTTCGTCGAGCCTGGAAAATTTTCATTCAAGCTGTAGGCTTGTCTCGATTGCGTTTGGCAATAGGTACATAATAATCGAGTGCTGTAAACGCTGCGCGCGCGCTGGCGCGATCAAATAGCAACACGCGAGCCGGCTTCGACCCTGTTAAATAGTATCATCTCGGGCTTAATTCGCAGTTGCGCACATAGCATCGACTAACATGGAATTATGTAAACCAGCTAGAACGCTAGATCCGCGATACGCGCGTAACTAGCAACCGCGGCCCGTTTCGTCGCATCGGGCTAGCGCGTGCACAACAAATGATTAATCGCGGTGGATGTCGTTTCCTGATTCGTTCAGACACGCGTGCTGCGTTATCTTTGCCACTTCGCAGAACCTACGCCAGCGTTTCCATTCCGATCCGAAGCGACTGTTAAACGGCCGCTTTAAACAGAACGGTTTCGGGGAAAGGGAGAAACAGACGACCAAAAGTTTGCGCGGAAGATTCAATGGAACCCAGTAAACCGCTGTTTCATCGAAAGCTCTCGCGCGTTCCCCCAAAGCCCAAATATTGCTTTCGAGGAAAGAAGAAACGATGCAATTTGTTATCTATGGCACGGCAAACACGGAGCCGGAGGCGCCAATGTTCTAAACCGAAAGGCGCCTCCGGTTTGCGACAGTCACCGTTTACTTGATTTCATGCAAATCCTTGGCCAAACAAGCACGCTATTCCTATCGAGCGAGTTAAATGTACGAGACGAGCAAACCACTGCGTTTATTCCCTTTCCGCCTTCCATCCTGTATTCGCCACGTCGACAATGCTTTTAGATACTCCGGCAAATTGATAATGCCGATCTCCGCCGATAATAACAGCCGGCTTTCGCCTGTCGCAAATGATCCAAGAACGATACAGCGATACGACGTCGATCGGTGAACTTGAAATCGTAGGAATCTCCGAAAATACGTCGATGAGTCAGCTAGCCTTGGAGGAATTCCGAATGCAGCGGAACCGAGCGGAAAGGGATGGGATAGGCGGCAGATAGTGCTGCGCGCATTTCCCCCCGATAAGAAATACTGTTCGAGGATAGAGCTGTTATACCTACCTACAGTCTTGACTAAAGGGCGATTACTTAGTGCGAAGGCGCGTAATCCGCGCGCTCTACTTAGCACGCTCTCTCGCTGGCACAGTGGCCGTCTCGGAAATAGATTCAAGTCCTGCATGCGTGGCCTTCGCGCTATGCAAAATCCGTTATTGTGTCGCGTGCAAATGGCTCGCGGCTCCCTTTCAAACTCACCCGAACGAATCTCCTCCGGATTCCCCATTCGAATTGCGCCCGCAATCTGGAAACATGCTACCCATCTCCCTGTAGTAGACGATCGGAAGAATCGTGTTCGAAATTTCAACGAATCACCGCCATTTCACGGCGACGGAACAATGGCGATAAATCAAATAAACACCGTACTCGTGCTGCTTCGCAATGTAGGTACGTCGACTCGCTGGAAAACGGTTTAACGCGTAACCGCTTTCGTAGAATCGGAATAAGGTAAATGTCCCAATACCTGGACATTTAAGGTACGGCGGAAACACGTTTGAGAATTGTTCAGTTATACAAGTCGATATATATATAAACGATTTTACAATTGCATGGGGCACCGTGTGTACTTTATCATTAAAAAAAAAACCATTATTGGATTGAATAATTTTGTAAAATTCGTAGTCCTTACAATGGCCCAATACCTGGACAGCTTAACTAGTATGTCCCGGGGTCCCGATTTTACGCTCCCAATACCTGGACAGCTTAAGGGGTTAGGCCACCTTGGACGGAGCAAAATTGCAGTCATTTTCGGCATTTTTTTTTGGAAGATAATAAAATAAACAGAAAATTTAATATGAAGCCTGTTATTATACAACTCTCGTCGGAAAAAATCGTATTTTTTTTCTTACAAAATGGCGGCGGTAGAGCCGTGATACGCAAGATCTTGTGGAGCGACGTTTTCCACGGTGTTCAATCTCACGGCTATACCGTTTGACTTAGAACAAAAAACCGAAAAGATTTATTTTCTGCATGCCTGAAACTATGGAAGTGCGTAGGGAAATCCAGAAACATTAATTTGTCTCGAAATGGTGACCATGGAGAGAAAAAGTGCATTTTTTTTTTTTATAAAAGTGTCAATTCCACAGAACATATTCAAGATATCGCAAAACCGCTACGTACTTCCATAGTTTTTGGCATGCAAAAAATAAAGCTTTTTGGTTTTTTGTTCTAAGTCAAACGGTATAGCCGTGAGATTAAACACCGTGGAAAACGTCGCTCCACAAGATCTTGCGTATCACGGCTCTACCGCCGCCATTTTGTAAGAAAAAAAATACGATTTTTTTCCGGCGAGAGTTGTATAATAACAGGCTTCATATTAAATTTTCTGTTTATTTTATTATCTTCCTAAAAAAAAAATGCCGAAAATGACTGCAATTTTGCTCCGTCCAAGGTGGCCTAACCCCTTAAGGGGTGAACCTGGTGTAGCGGATCGAAGAAATCGATTTTTTTTTTTGCATAAATCAATAGTTGAACATCACAATAATATGTTCCCAAAGCCGCAAAACGAAATTCGAAAAATTAAAGCGGATATGGCCGGTTTTGCTACGGAGCGCCAGGTTACCACAAAACTTTAAATGCGTTTTTCTCGAAACGACAGTTTTACAATCTGTGGGCAATGTAACTCCAAAAATATTCAACCAATCGACTTGGCCTTGTACACGGATATTTGTGAACATTTTCTTCATAGGGCTACGTTCTTAGTATAATGATATTGTTTAAATAAATAATTTTTTTTTACACATTTAAGGCAAAATTTCGTTGGAAAAAGTGAATTTTTTTTTCAAGAGGCCGCCATTTGTTCAATTTTGCATCTTTTAAGTTATGAATTTATACGATCTGTGCGTACACTCATAAACTAAACGAAAATTGTTCGATTTTTAGTTTTAGATGAAACCAAAAGACGCTACGTTGCCCGCAGTGCAACAATTGCGTCGCCAACGGACTGGGCATAAGCCCTTATAACTTTGTTATTTACCGCTCATTTTTAATAAATTTTTTTTTTTATCTTCCATAACCTGATAATACAATATCCTGAAAGTTTCAGAAAGATCGATTAAATACTTTCTTTAAAAAAAATTCCCGAAAAATGCCTCGATTTCCAGCTAGTTACACCAGGTTCCCCCCTTAACTAATATGTCCCGGTGTCCCAATTTAACTATCCCATTACATAGACACATGATAAAAGATCAGCAATTTGGAGATAAAACGTTAAATTTTGCGCTATTCTCACAGATAATTCTTGGTGTCTACGCTTAAATGCTTCATACCAGTGCCTTCCTGGTCTCCCATTGTTAAAAAGCTTATTTTTTATTATTCTTGATTATACTGTTTTTCCTTATAAATCTTTCTCTTTTCTTTTGGCATATTTCTTCTATATAAGTAATTTATGGAAATCAGTAAATGAAATTGTGCAAAAAGAATAGATTATCGAATGACTAATTTTAAGGTTCAATGTCAAAAAAATCTTTCAAATTAAATATTATCGTTAAAACAAGATAAAAAAGGGGAAGTATACTTACAGAAGGATAAGTACAATACAAAGTAATAAGTACTACAATCCTAAATAACTATTGTATTATTCCGTCAACAATAACGCGTAAGATAAGTCGCAGTTTGCATAGATGGTCTGCGTGGTCAGGTTTCGGGCCGTTCCGGGATTTCACTGTACCGATAGATAGACACGCGAATAAAAAACTAATACGACCATAAATTTTAATAATTCAATCAGAAAATAATACTACAAAGCAACATTTTCCTAAAAATGTATTAGTTGTACCAATATACTAAATATTATTAATAATATTCGCTTAAGAAAAAGTAGAGACTGTTTAGCAAATCAGCTAACGGCAATACTAAAATGGTGTAAACCGGTCAGTTCAAGAAAATTTATTTTTATTACGAGTGTTACGAGTTTACTAAGAAAAATATGTGTATGAATATATTTAATTAAATATTTGTGTAATTGAATAAAATAGTTCTTTTATGGATAAAGCATATATTAAATGTAATAATCAGCATTATTTACACTAGTGTCCAGGTATTGGGACGTGTCCAGAGATTGGGACATTTACCTTAACCGTTTTCGGCGAAGCCAACGGCAATTCGAGTAGGCGCCTACTATCCAGCAGGGCTAAAAAAGAAAGCGAACCGAAGAATGTTGGACGAATGTTCGTGCAGGTATACAAGTCGGAGGGGTAGCCCGCTTTGACTTTCCTTTGTAAACATTCGCCCAAAATTGGTTACCGTGATAACAAAAAAAAGACATCTTCGATAAGGCTCTGGCAGCGACGCGAAAAATAACCGAGTTATCGACGAGCAACTCTGTTTTCGGACTTTCTTCGGTTCTCGATGATCGCAGGCAAGTAGCGAAGTACAAGCGAGGAAATTTTCAGAGCGCGAAGGTCTCGTGGTCTCGTGTCTAGTGGCGATAGGTAAAACGGTGAGAAACAGAAAACTGGTGAAACGGCTCTCACGCATTTCTCAGCGGTGCATTACGAAGCGTTCGCGGCAATGCAAATGC
The DNA here is from genome assembly GCA_946251845.1 of Andrena fulva. Classification (NCBI taxonomy): domain Eukaryota; kingdom Metazoa; phylum Arthropoda; class Insecta; order Hymenoptera; family Andrenidae; genus Andrena; species Andrena fulva. The sequence continues at coordinate 91,302,001 of OX276327.1, read as the reverse complement.
CATCGTGCGTGATTCGATTCTAATTTAACGACGCGGTTAATTTTCACCTACCATACGTGCGATCATTTCCACTGGAGATATCTCGGGGCAAGCCTGTGGCGTGTTTAAAAAATTTCACCGACTTGTATATGTAGCTTTCCTTCTCTGGAAAGGCAAACGTATTCTAATTCGTAGGATCAGCAAGGCGAAAAGCGGACGAGCGTTGCCACGCGGTGAAAATGCTACAGAGATTGAACTGGGTTTCACGCGACCGCGTTTCAGGCAGCGTATACATACACCTAATCTCGAATGCCCGGTCAAAGACACGCGTGTCCCTCTTGAAACGCTAGGCTAGGCAGTGAATCATCGCCGCGATGCGATGTATCATCGCAGATCCCAGACAGGGTGCCACCGCGCCGAGGCCTCCTTTCGACGTCCCTTTTCTCTCTGGTTAAGGTGCCAACCGCCTCGATCCGTTCCAAAAGAACAGCTCTGCAGGCCCGCTATCGATCCCCCTAACTGTTATCTTTCGTTCTGCATCGATTCGCTCGTTGACTTAGTGCACGTTCACGGTTCAGCGATCGCTCCTGCGAGCGACAAGGAAGATCCCCCTGCTGGTGGCTCGCGACTCCGGCCAAACGGAACTCACTGGTCGTGAAAGCAACCCACGTACGTACATATGTATATACGTTCATATGTACGTGCACTGATCTCGTACCAGTGGGAGGAAGAAAGAAACGAGCGGGGTTGCGTGCGAGCGCGAGCAGCGTAGGACGACGTCGAACGCCCACCTGTCTACAGAGACGAGACTTTCGTAAAGGCCTGCAACTGCACGCGATTACTTACCTCAGCCTCGCTTTCAAGATATCTTTTTTCGAAGGCTTGGTGTAAGATGCTTGGAAAGCGACAACCGCAACGAGAACGAGAAACTCTCGTCGGTGCAGCGTCCTTTGAAATGGTCGCGCAGCCTGAATCTTGTTCCCTCGTCGGTCGTCGGTTCGCGGTTCTATGGAGTCTAGAGGCTTGCTCCGGTAAAGAAAGTAGGGGAGAGGTGCTATAAAAGGGACACTTTTGTTTAGCGTCCATTTCTGACAATGTCGTTATAGGTATTTAAAAAACAACTACTTCACAAGAAAGCGTGTTTATTTCCCTTCAATAAAAGTATGTATATTGCAAACTCATCAATTGTAATAGAAAATAACAAAATCTTCGATTTTCAAAAAAGTGGGAAATGTCCCTTTTACGACTAGGTGGTTTTAAATGGGACAGTATAAGTCATGAAAGGGACACGTTAATAAAAATAAACTTATTAAGGATTACAATTATAATTCTAAATCTTAATGATACAAAACAACAAAATCTACGAAAAAATTAACTCTTTGTAGTATAAATCATCAATATTTTATTATTAATGACACATGGAACAGAAAATATTGAATGTGCCTTTTATTCCGCATGACTCATTGGCCCATTTACCGCCAATTTACATACAACTGTTGCAAATTTATAACTTATAACGAGGGCTAATTTATTGCCACACATTTTTTTGACGATAAAGTTTGTCGCTTTGAATAGTCACTTTATTAATTCTTAAATTTAAAACAATGTCATCTATGTATCAGATGATACATTAATAACTTTACAGGAAAGTATAATACATATAGTGTCCAGCAGTACATGTGTATGAGAGGGACAGCCATGAAACGGTCGTCCCATTTAAGGGGTAACACCACTGTAAATTTTTCGGAAAATTGATTTTTTTTTATTTGCTTAAAAGATGGTTTGAACTAAGGCTGTTCGAGTACTCGAAAAAAGCGAGCCGAGCCGAGCCGAGTACCCGTAAAAACCGAGGGGCTCGAAAGAACCGAGTGGCTCTGTAAAACCGAGTAGCTCGAATTTTTTCGAGCGGCCCGAAAGAACCAAGAAGCTCGAATTTTTCCGAGCGGCTCGAATATACTTGGAGCAGATCGAAATTTTCGAGCAGACCGACTGTGTCGAGTAGCTTGAAGCTTGAAGTTTGAACGTTTCGGGCAATACGAATGTTTCGAAAATTTTAGGTTACGTTTGTCTACTGGAATGTAAATAATGGTTCTCAATAGGTAATGTGAATTATTAAAATGTAAGCTGTAAATGGAAATATTCTGTAACTTTTGAAAATAAGTACTAAATTCAAATCTTTCTTTTTTTCATCTTTTTCGTGTATTTATAAATGTATTCATACACTTCTCTTTATGTTATCTTTCTTCTCTTCTAACTTTTTATTTTTTCTTACTTTTTTACCTTCTTCGTATGGGTTTTACTTCTGTCGCGCCATTGTTAACTCAGGGCGTTACCCGCTCATAAATAAATAAATGAATAAATAATTAAATAAATATAAATAAGCGTAATTACAAAGAATCGTGAAGTACTTGTAAACATTTGAGTATGTAAACCTTGCATTATTAATTTTTCAATTTCTCATTTTTTATTTAATTAATGCAAGATCGCAATACTAATCTGCTTGGAACAAAAAGAACGTATGAAATCACGACAGATAATAAGCATAGAATAATTATGTTTTAATAATATGTATAGTATTTACAGTATTTTACTCAATTGAATTGTACAGTATTATTTTTCTAAATTTGCGCTTAAAAAACATATTTGAACGCTTTCTCCGGCGGAACAAATAGATTTTGAAAAATTCGAGCTACTCGGTTTTATCGAGCCGATCGATTCTTTCGAGCTACTCGGTTTTTACGGGTACTCGGCTCGGCTCGGAAACCGAGTCTCGGCTCGGTCCGAACTTCAAGCTACTTGAATATTCGAGTACTCGAACAGCCTTAGTTTGAACCTTTTAGAATATGGGGCAAAAACTGTATTACTTGAAACAAATTTGTTTCCTTGAAATTTCGAGCTCTTCCCCAAGCGCATCGGACTGCTTCGAAACGACTACCGGCGTTAAACGCGTTTTTCTCGAAACACGATTTTTCAACACGGCACGCGGCATAACTCCAACAATTTTCATTCTTTTCATTCAAACTTTTAACAATATCTTTAAAATAACATTTTCAAGAGAAATACGTACGGGATTTTCGATAAGTTAATTTAAACATTACTTATTAACAAATGATTGCCCTCTTTTTATAGAAAATTGAACGTTTTTCATTCAAATGCTCACCAATCACACATAAATCAATATTTTTAAAATCCTCTACGTATTTCTCTAGCTATAAACATGTAGATTTAAGTCATATTTTTTTTTTTTAAATTCAAATTTGCACCAGCTACACTGCGTGCCGCAGAGCGCTAAAACTTCAACATGCCTCACGAGAATGGCTTCAGTGCCGCCATTTTGTAATATTTCTCAATAACTTTTTTTTTTAATAACAAAATATGTGCTTAATAACTTCCTCCAGTATAGTTATTCTATTACCTTTCCTTCCATCCAAGAAAAATTGCCAAAAAAACGCTATTTTTCAAGCTGTTACAGTGGTGTTACCCCTTAAGGGGGGAGCCTGGTGTAACTAGCTGGAAATCGAGGCATTTTTCGGGAATTTTTTTTAAAGAAAGTATTTAACCGATCTTTCTGAAACTTTCAGGATATTGTATTATCAGGTTATGGAAGATAAAATAAAATTTTTTATTAAAAATGAGCGGCAAATAACAAAATTATAAGGGCTTATGCCCAGTCCGTTGGCGACGCAATTGTTACACTGCGGGCAACGTAGCGTCTTTTGGTTTCATCTAAAACCAAAAATCGAACAATTTTCGTGTAGTTTATGAGTGTACGCACAGATCGTATAAATTCATAACTTAAAAGATGCAAAATTGAACAAATGGCGGCCTCTTGAAAAAAAATTCACTTTTTCCAACGAAATTTTGCCTTAAATGTGTAAAAAAAAGTTATTTATTTAAACAATATCATTATACTAAGAACGTAGCCCTATGAAGAAAATGTTCACAAATATCCGTGTACAAGGCCAAGTCGATTGGTTGAATATTTTTGGAGTTACATTGCCCGCAGATTGTAAAACTGTCGTTTCGAGAAAAACGCATTTAAAGTTTTGTGGTAACCTGGCGCTCCGTAGCAAAACCGGCCATATCCGCTTTAATTTTTCGAATTTCGTTTTGCGGCTTTGGGAACATATTATTGTGATGTTCAACTATTGATTTATGCAAAAAAAAAGAAATCGATTTCTTCGACCCGCTACACCAGGCTCCCCCCTTAAAGTTTTGTGGTAACCTGGCGCTCCGTAGCAAAACCGGCCATATCCGCTTTAATTTTTCGAATTTCGTTTTGCGGCTTTGGGAACACATTATTGTGATGTTCAACTATTGATTTATGCAAAAAAAAAAAAATCGATTTCTTCGACCCGCTTCACCAGGCTCCCCCCTTAAGACTTGTTATGCTGTCCCTTTTACTACTATAAGTGAGTTTAATATACTAATAACCGCAAAACAAAGAAAGCAATTAATTAAGCTTACCTGTTAAGCGTTTTCGTTTCAGTTGAATACAGGCTATTTTAATGATATAACACTTTAACACTTTGTATATATCTTAATCTCAGAAAACGACACAGAAAACCAATGAAAATTTCACTTTTACTGCCGAAAAACATCAACCGTGGATTACTACTCTGTTGCAAGTGAGACCGCAGGGAACTTTACGCCAAATGACTAGGCACTAGTGTTGCCATAAACAGGAAAATAACCTGCATGTGTAATGCGTTTAGAATTTTGGAAATTCGATTTGTCCCATTTAAGACGTGTCCCCCTTATAGCACCTATCCCCTACACCGGGCCACGCAACGTCTTTACTACGAGCGAGGGATGCTAGCGGAAAGGAAACGGTGCGGCGTGGCGAACGGCGACCGAGCTGGAGGAACGAAGGTCGCGATCGGAGCAGTCCCTCGAGTTGCTGACGCGTTCGCCGCGTTCGGTCAGTGTCTCGCGAGTCGCGGGCCTTGGGGCCCGCGGGGTATCTGCGCGGGAAACGAGTTCTCATCGTCTCCTTCGACTCGCGATTTCCCCGATCGAGTTCAAGGTCGTCGATCCTCCAACATTATCCCGCGAAAGGAAAATCTGGCGGACGCGAACGCCGACCAGTCGTCTCCGCAACTGCGCGACCATTTCAACGAGTGGGACGCGCGTTCCTCTCCTCTTCCTTTGAAATTGTCGCGCGCGAACGAACGGTCGTGAGACTTGTGGCTGGCAACGGCATCGACGTTACATAGTGGTTGCGCACGTCTGAAAGCGTTGCCCGCGATCGGCTCGCTTTACGAACGACTTTCATTTTTTCATCGAATGTTAAGCGTGGGTGCTGAAGCGTGTATCTCGCGCGTGGCGATACATCATGCGCGGAAGGTTAAACACTTTCTAAGCGCGTGGCACGCAGTACGTTCCCGCCGCACCTGCTCGACGGAACGCCCGCGCCGCGCGCCCGCGGAGAATCGCCGGCACTCGCGTCGGAATTTCATCCAGTGGCTCTCGCTTCGGAAAATCGATCTTCGCGGAAGATGCAGAGCCGCACGGTCGCTGGCTAAGCGCGTGTCGCGTGCGATAATGCACGCCTCCAGACGCAGGCCGAGTGCATTTCGGCCGTACAGTCGAGTCGGAAGAATGCGAAAGCAGGTGTTTCTCGAGCATCCGCCTCGAGTCGTATTCCAGTGAAATCCTGATTGGTGCGCACAAAGAGCGGAGAGTAGAAGCAACTTTCCCCCGGTTTTCCAAGCTCCTTTCAAACGGTACAGAGGATTATACTAAAAATAGGGGAGTGCCCGCGCGGTGCAATTAAGCGTGCAGCTGGCGAAGAAGCAAAACCAAAAGGATGGGCGCCCCGCGGATAATTGTGGGGGTTGCGGAACGGCGGAGCACAATGCTGCTCTCGGGACTTGCACTTTGAGTTGGCGGTAGGATAGGAGGCTTGGCGAGGCGAGTCGGAGCTAGGCGAGGCGAGGTGGCGTATCATCGCGTTTCGTGGCGTTTCGCGGCTTGGTTTTCACTAGTTGCTCCGAGCCCGTGACTCACGAGCGCGCGGCTTTCGCTCGGCTTGCGTGCGCGCCCGCGAGCACAGTCGGGCAGTTTTCGCGTCGCCCGTCATTGTCACGGCCCTGGCGCGGTCGCATCGTGGCGCACTCGCGCAGCGTGTTCCGCCGACCGGATGCGATCTCGCCGAGATCGGCGAGGTCGGTGCGCGCAAACGACTCGACGCACGAGTCCACTCGTTTCAGTATGTACTCGTGCGTCGCCCTGGCGAACGCGTCTCCCATACGGAATCACCTCGTTCCGGAGCGCGTAGAACGTGCGCGCGTCGCTCCCTTCGATGCCGACACGAAGGAACAGTGAGAACGAGCGCGAGCGCGGAAACGCGTGCCCCGATCGCATCGGGTAACGAACGCGAGTGATGCGCCACTGCGGACACCACCACCGCGCCGCGCCAACTTTCTGCTCACTGCGCTCTCTTCTTTGCAAATGCGTCTGGTGTTTTAACCGATCGTTGAAAACGCCGCGAGTAACGCGACATAAAAGGAAGGATAAGTGGAGGGATCGGGGCTGTTGCTCGGTGAATTAAAACGGACAGAAAGGAGAATAGGAATTAACCGTTTACATAACCTGCGCGTAATTCCACGGTACCGCTCCTACCGAGAACGATCTGCGGATAATCAGTACGCTCGCAACCGTAGCGTAGATAGCGTTGGTCGTTTTTCTTCTACCATACGGTATCCGTGTTCCCTGTTTCTTTGGGCCACTTCGGGCGACGGATTAAACCGATTTCACCCGACTGTCTGACAGTTTATTCGAAGGAATCCACTGGCGCTGAGGATCCGCGGGTGTTCCGAACGGAAGGTGGCGAGGAGACGGAGAGGTATAATATTTTATTCGCAGTCGGTCTGACACGATCGTTGATCTCAGAACTGGTATTTAAATTGGGGAGTTGCCAGTATTTGAAAAAAAAAGAAGGGAAAAGTAGTGAAATCTACAGATTTATTAATGAAAAGCCTAAAATGATAGAAATATTAATAAAACACTTATTCGTTTTACCAAAATTTAATAAATAAAATTGACGTTTTTAAGTCGTGACGTCATTGTGCAGTAAACAGCGATTTATATATAGCGACGAGTGACACTTCGCGCATTTGCTCATACAAGTTTATATTAAAAAATATCGTTTACGAGTACTTATTACTCGATTTCTTAGGTAAGGAAAGTATTAGGCACTCACTCATTGCAACATGTTCCAATCAATTACCAATATCTGACACACAATCTAATATAACCTCAATGAAATGAAATAATAATAAATGATAGTTAATAATAAGTTAGTTACTTACATTGAAATGGTCTTCACAAAAACATAAATTAGATTTTGAAGACAACTGATAGTTTATTCTCGCAAGATTTAGCCACTTATTGCGAATATTTGCTTCCAGCGGAACATGAATAAATAACTTCTTCGGTGTATGTATTGAAGTGTTCTCACAACAGGGAACAGCACAGTATTGATAATAATTTTTATTATCCATTATTTTTGTGAGAAAAATTCATTCCTTACTGTCCCTAACCACAACTTTCGTTGTTTACTGCACGTTGACGTCACAAATGGTCACGTGACCATGCAGTGCGTTTTCGCGGCAATTTTTTTATTTCAAATAAAAATTACATTTTTTTTCATGTTAGAGGTGTAGCAAAAAATTAATATTTTTTTTACAAGAATATTTTATCATAATGAACAGTTTTAAACACTTTTAAAAATTTTGTCAACTCCCCAATTGATACGTTAAGGTCGTATTCGCTGGACACTCCCGACAGCCTTCTGTTGCCGTATTAATTTGAAATTACACTCTGCCTGATAAAACCACGGAGGAATGACGTATGTATCTCGTAGCGCGCGCGCAGTACATCCACACGGGTGGGTGCACCGTGCGTGTCCGATTATACATACGCCAGTGTCGAGCGTACGTTTCCCGTGTTTCTCCTTCCCAGCCACCTGTTCGTCTGTTAAACCACGGCGGTCTGTTCAGCAACGGTCTCGTTCCACTCGAAGCTAGCAGCACGGCTGCGCCGCCGCCCGCCGCGAGACGGTCCTGCATGTGTGTAGCGTGTATATGTACTCGACTATTCTTCTCCAAGCGAAATCGTACACCGAACGTTGCCAATAATTGGGAGGACTCGGAGCTCTCTTCTCGACTCGCATCTCCCTCCGACTCATGGATGTAACGCGAGCCACGTCCACGCCCCGATAACCACGTATCTTATCCTACCGTCGATTACAGCGTGGCCGTAAAGATTGTTTTTTTCGTCAGCACCGAAGCAGAGTTTCGAAAGCAACACGGTTTTACGGAGACCGATCGATTCTCGGGGAGCTCGTCGGACGGGGAGGAATTATCCAGCCGGGCTGCCCAGCAGTTGCCGCTCTCCGTTCCGATCGGCGCGAATCGTCCGGCTAGCTCGATCCTGATCGATATGTTTTCTCCGCGGCAAACGAGTCGGCGCCCTTGGGAAAAATCTCGATGTGCCTCGCGTAGATAGTTGCGGACGTCATAGGTACTCGAGAGAGTGGAGCGCGGACGCGAAGATACGAGACGCGCGTTCTTGAGCTTATTAGATAAATGACAAACTACACGCATTTCGCGCCTCACGTTTAATCCGTTTCTAGCTGCGTCGGCCACTAACCACGCACCAACTCCTCACTTTTCTTTTCGCGTCTACTTGTAGGGTAGACCGGGGGCGGTAGTAACAGGGGGGCGAATGTAACACGTTAAATATCTCAAAACATATAATAGATATTAACACCAATTTTGGATATATGATGAAGAATGACATTTGGAATATACACATCCGTGCCCTAAGAGTACAGATACGCAATAGACATGGATAGTGAAGAAAATAACTTTTCGATACCCTAAAGTAACTTTTCCTTACTGACTTAAAATTGTAATATAAACACTGCCTTTGCAAGTATGTGCTTGTTCGATTTTTTTTAAACTGTAATTCGACCTTTTTTAAACTAATATTGATCGTTACTTGGCACTTTTAAGCGTCTCGTTAGTCAAAATTTATGATTTAAGTCCAAAAGCATGGTCGGGGGCGTTTGTAACATCGGCAGTCGGGGTCGGTTTTACCGCAACAGAACCGAATGGGGACAAAGAAGGCGGATGATATTGTCTTATTTGCATGAAATCATATAGCATAGCACAAGCAAACCAAATGAAAAATGGGTGCAATATACTGAATGTAAGGATTGAGCAGATGAAGAATGCACCAGCCAAAACGTCTTTTATTTCACTTCAATTTTGGCCAGTATAACCAGTTCATCTATACATAATAAAATTATATTATGTAATCATTTGGTCATATATCCTAATGCGTTTGGCTTTTACCACAGTAACATCAATTAGTGGTATTTTGACAGTTGTTGTGAGGTTGAAAATGTTCGTTCTGGTCAATAATTGTTAAATTCGTTCTTGATATTTAATGGTCTCTCTTTTGACTCCGTTCTAGCCACAGTTTTGTTTCACCTTTAAATGGTCCTCCAAGTTATGTTTACTTCAGTCACTCTACAACCGACTCGTGTGTTACACGTCGTATCAAACGTGTGACTTTAAAGCGAACGCAATATACTTTATAAATATCTTTCCTTGAAAAAGGTCTAAACCGCAGACCGAAACGTCGGAAATTTATAACTTTTAAAATTGCAAATTAGCTTTTAAATTATTTAACTGACCGAACCAGTGCGCCGAAACCACTTATTGTTTAGTCTTTTATTTCTGCCACAATTGCGATACCACATAATTTGTTATAGATTTTACTTTTTTCATTTATTATTATAATTTAAATCAATAAATATTTTGATTTTGTAAAGTTATATTTGTGCTACTATCGACTCCATGCAGTGTTACAACCGACCCGGGGTCAGGGACGGTTGTAACACTTTCTCCGCTTCTCATTTTTTATTAATAACCGGAATATCACTTGACATACAGCGAAACTCTTGTGGCTCAAATAATGTCAGATAAATAAGTAACATTTTCGTAAAAAAACTTTTGTTGTAACTGTAATAGCTTTTGCGTAATCGTATTCCAAAGTCAAAATGTTACTACCGCCCCCGGTCTACCCTATATCAGTTCCGTGACGGTCACGGCCGGAGTGCCGTCACTGTGTGTGGTAAAAAGTATCGTTTCCCTGCTTTGGAATGGAGCAGCTCACACTTGTCCGTGCCAGTTACTCACACTGACACCGATAACACTGAACCGTCGCGGAACTGATACCCGCGAATCCGCCTTTAAGCTGCGAACTACAAACAGCAGGTACATACAGGTTTCGTTCTGGCTGCGCCCAATTCCAACTGTTCGACTCACATAATAGAGATTTACGCTATTCAACAGCCGGAAACGCGCATTTCCTACCATATATATTTTTCTTGCCCGCCACTCTCGAGATTCCCCGGCACTGAGTTAGGCAGACAGTATCGCTTATCAGCATCTACCGCTGATAACAAACTAACGAAGTCGAGTTGGCCAGTCGAGCGCTTATCGTCACGAGGGAAATGGACCCAGTTGTTCGCAGCCGGCCGTTCGCGCGCGGCCTTTTCGCTTCGCGTTCCCTTTTTTTCTTCTTTCACCGTCGGATACAGCCCCGAACCGAAGCGATCAGAGATCCGTTCCGATCCGAGTTGCGTGCGTGAAACCCTGTGAAAATTCCATTTCATTGTTTGACGCTTCGTTCGGGAAAGCGACGCGACTGCGGAGTAGAAACCGTAAACGTTGAAAGGAACGGGCGTGATCGCGAACGCCTGAAGGAGTGGTTGGGAAAATTTTAGTTGCTGGATAGTTGTGGGGAATCTTGGCAAGTTGCTCGACGCGGCGCGGCACGACGACGCA